>OY776290.1:35840945-38598508 GCA_963675345.1 Trididemnum clinides | reverse complement strand
AAGAAGTAAGAATTTGGCCCTTAGCAAAGATGCATAAGGAGAAAAGAAAAAAGTACCGTCAGAGGTGACTCCAAGAAAAGAGGAAACAGAATTGAAGTGGAAAAAGGGGTAGAGAAGAGAGAAGTAGAACTGAAGTACAGGTAGATGCGTCACATTCGCTCGGATTGAGAAGACGCCAGTACCCAGACCAGCGCTCCAGTTGAATCAAGGCTCCTTGTGCAGTCCCTGCAGCAGTATAGGTATCGATGGGGAGGAAGACCAGATGCCAAGGCAGGTATCCCTGTGCCAAGGTTGTCAGCATAAAAACAAGTCACAGAAATAGGTCGTGACGCAGAGATATTGTAGATGTAGAAAAAAAAAGAACAGGAGCAAGAATCGATCCTTGCGTATCACCTCGACGGACTCGATAAAAGAGACTTAAGCAATTTTTAAAATCTATGCTAGCGCGCCTGTCAAAAGGAAAAGATTGAGTCCATCGAAGAAAGCAAGGCGAGAGTCCAGTCAAAATAAGCTTGTGCAGAAGGACTGGGATGCCAGACAGCGTCGAAAGTTTTGGTACAAGTCGGTAATAGCAAGAATTGTCCGAGAGCCAGCTTTAGTTCCCATTCGAAATATAGGCTGCTAAAAATGATTAAGAATTTGATCAAGGGTAAACCGACTAGCGCAGAAACCGGCTTCGCGGGAAAAGAGGGAGTGAAGTTAAACTCCTTAAAGAAAAAGCAGACATAGAATGATGGACTCAAACCGGTTTGAGAAGCAGAAGATGGAGAGACAGGCCAAAAGATTTTCCCATCTTGTGGATTAAATAATAGAGAGAGACTTCCACACGAAAAAGAAGAGAGCAAACTAAAAAGATTTAGGAGGTGAAGATCCATGCCGAAGCGAGGAAGTGCTTAAGCATGGGATAGGTGAAGATCCATACCAAAGCGAGGAAGTGCTTAAGTATGAGATAAGTGAAGATTCATACCGAAACGAGGAAGTGCTTAAGCATGGGATAGGTGAAAATCCATACCGAAGCGAGGAAGTGCTTCAGCATGGGATAGGTGAAGATCCATGCCGAAGCGAGGAAGTGCTTCAGCATGGGATAGGTGAAGATCCATACCAAAGCGAGGAAGTGCTTAAGCATGGGATAGGTGAAGATCCATGCAGAAGCGAGGAAGTGCTTAAGCATGGGATAGGTGAAGATCCATACCGAAGCGAGGAAGTGCTTAAGCATGGGATAGGTGAAGATCCATGCCGAAGCGAGGAAGTGCTTAAGTATGGGATAGGTGAAGATCCATGCCGAAGCGAGGAAGTGCTTAAGTATGGGAGTAGGTGAAGATCCATGCAGAAGCGAGGAAGTGCTTAAGCATAGATTACTCAGCTTGGATTGGAAAGAGGAGAGATTGACGGTAGCTGCAAAAAATTTACTGGAGGTGAGAGGAAAGCGAAACGAGACTCTTTAGAACAGGAGGCCCTGCGAAGCTGAAACAGGTGGCTTTTGGCTCTGCTATGCAAAGCCTTTGGGTGAGAGGTAGAAAAGTGAGATTTCAAGTTGTAGCAACCTCAGCAACTTCAACTATAAACCACTTGCAGAAAGTCGCCAATAACACTTGGGTTTATATATGGAATGCCATCTACGTTCAGTAGCTATCATGATAGAAGTGACTGGTCGCCACACAGAGTGCACTCATTTTAACTCGGACAACAGTCGAATGCTTGCCGTTGCGCTACAATGGTGACTCCGCGAAGAAGCTACATCTTTCCCTATGTAGTTGGACGGCAGTGTATTCAGTCAAGCCATCGTTAAGATGATGTCTTGGCGTGAATCTCACATACTTCTGCTGGCAAACCTCACTCTCTCAACGTTAGCGGGGAAGGCATTTTGCGACCAGTTGGACGGCAGCGTCTTCAGTCAAGCCATTGTCCAGTCGCCGGGCCCTAACGTCAAGACCGCCTTCCAATTGAAGTCTTGGCCTGAATCTCACTTAATTCGGCCGGCAAATCCACTTTATCAAAGTTGACAGGAAAGGCATGTTGCGACCTCAGCAACCTCCTCCGTACGTCTCCGCTAACTGAGCGTGCTTGAGGAGAGGAATTGTGCAGCAACCTCAACTACAAACCACAAGCAGAAAGTCGCTAACAACACTTGGCTCTATATATGGAATGCCGTCTACGTTCAGGAGCTATCATAATAGAAGTGACTAGTTGCCACGCGGAGTGCATTCATTTTAACTTGGGCTACAGTCGGATGCCTGTCGTTGCGCTACAAAGTAATTGGCATGAGCTGATGCAGTTTTCCTGGAAAAAAGCAGTAAAAAAGTTAGGGAAAGAGGAGGAAGAAGTAAAGCCAGCAACGGAGCGATTTAGGATAGAATAGACTTATTTAGGATTAGATTTAGGAGAGAAGAGCAATAGAGCATGCCTTCACCTTGGCGATGGCGCAAGAGGCTAAGACAAAAGGTTGCAGTTTTCTCGCTTCTGTCAGCGGAGCCAAAAGCCTTGCGTCTTTTATCTTACCGCTTCTTTCACTTCAGAAGACCACCTCGCTCGAGGTGGGCGTTGAAGGCTGGCGAAAAAAAGAAAGATTTCGACGCATTCAAAGCCAAAGAGATTAAAAGCGTAGCAGCAGAGAAAGTATTCTTTTGCAGAAGAAAAGTGTGAATCGATAGAAAAAGCAAAGCCATCTCAACGTTTCTGAAAATGGAAGTGCGCTGGTCAAGGCGGAAGTGAAACAGCAAGAAAAGTTAGCAGATGATTTGATGCCAGGTTCTGAAGCACTTCCCAGAAGCAGGAAAAGGCAAAAAACAAGGGAACGCAAAAGATGTTAGAAGAGCGACTGCCGAAGGAACGCTGAAGAGCGAGGTTGCCAGGGAGATAAAGTGGAAGGTCAGAGGAGATAACCCGTTAAATACTTTCTTCTTACGAGGGTTTGAAGAACCTTTTGAGGGCAAAAGAGGATGATGGCAGTTGAAGTCCCCAGAATAATGAAATTTTAGGAAAAGAAAAACCATGAGAGAAAAGGAGTCGGTTTTGCTGTCCGCCGAAGAGCGAGTAGAAGCATAAATGTTTAAAGCAGAATTTTTTAGCGAAATGTAATTTCCAAGGAGTCAAGAGTAGGTGTCAAACGAAGAGAAAGAAGCAAGGGGTTGAGAAAAAATGAGACCTGTGCGACGAAAATGACAACACTGCCGCTAGCGTGCGAATGATCAAAAAGAAGAAAACCAGGCCGGGAGTAAGTGCAATCAGATCAAAGAGCCGAGTATCCAAGTAGACGAAGAAGAGTTGAGGTTGGACTCTGATACAGATGAGATTGACAGGAAAGAGCAAAATAAAATAAAGTTTAGGGACTCTTTCACAAAAATCTTCTGCATTCCATTGGAGCGCCCTGAGCGAGTCAGGAGAGAGAGAAAAAACAGGAAACGTGAAAGAGCCGAAAGTGAAGGAGGGTGCAAAAAAATAGAAGGCGTTAGTGGCAGGGCAGGTTTGCCAGTAAGAGTGATGGGGGAAGAGTTGCATTGGCGGCGAGGGATTGGGAAAAGGGAGGTATACATGCTGGAAGGCGCTGCAAAAGATAGCACAGTGTTGGTGGACTAGGTACCCGGAAAGATGCAGCAGGAAAGGCAGTTCCAGGAGTGGGAGCAAGAAAAGGATATACAGTCCCAAAGAAGAGGAAGGAGCACCTTGAATCAACCCATTAAGAGCAGGTGCAGCTTTGCACTAGCCTGGCTTTCCAGGTTACATAGCCGGCGCACGCAGAACTGAGAAAGAAGGCGCCAGAATTTGAATGCACGTTGAAGCTCATTACAATTAGAAGAATTAAAAGGCTAGATGGAAAAAGTAGGAGAAAAAAAAAGACGACCGATTTTAGGAGAGCGCGCTTCCCATCTCCAGCTGTGCAAAGGGCAGCACAGTATAAAATACTTGGTGTGAAAAAAGCCGGAGGTATCTCGAATCCCCGTGGAGGCCAACAACTATTTCGGCCCTACCCAAAAAAATCGGAATTGCATCACCACGTCAAGAAATCTGTTAACTGGGGCGGAAGCAAAGCAAGATCGTGGTATAATTAGAAAACACAAAAATTAAACACGTGTTGATCTCGATGAAGACCAACGAAAAGCCTATGTCACAACAATTACGTAGCACCAATAGACTAAGATAAAAGTTGGTCTAGAGTGGCATTTGGCTAGATCTGTACCAGCTGCCCTGGGGTGTAAATTACGTAACAGGACGCTCCCACCAGGAATAGTGGCCACGGCCTTTCGGCCACCAAAGTATGTTGATGAACTGTACAAATTTTGGCACGATAAACTAAAGCTTGATGATTCGCACCTTCCGATGGTGCGACAAAAATAAGATTATTTTTCTCTAGATCAACGAGAGAGCACACCTAGCCATAGAGAAACAGATCTTGGTATCTTACCAAGTGGATTATATTGGTTATATTAGTGTAAACGAGTCATTTACACTAAATGACAAGATTCGCATCAATGTATCCTGAGTTGACTTTAAACGAATGGTTCCCAACAACACTGGGCATCAACTAGGTGTCTTTACCAAACTCGAAAACCTGAATAGGTAGTATCATTACGTTAAAATTGCATTTTCGTAACATGAAACCTCAAATCACACACTGCACTGCCTCTTAAAAAAATTACAAATCATAAAATAGCACTTCGATTTCCACGCAAATACTTTACAAAAAAACATGTGAGCTGGAGCGTAGAAACAACAGTGTATCATGCAACAGTAAAATTGAGATAAAAACTCAAAAATTACACGGGCGAGCAAACACTTTAACGGTGTCAAGCACACATAAAAATATCTTGAAAGTTTGGTTGGCTATTTTATAGATTTCATATACACTTCAAGCTTGAAAAAACCAAGTGGTTGTAAACTAACCAATCAATGAAATCATCAAGCTATGCACGTAAAAATACAATTCAAAAAACACAAATAACATGATGCAAAACAAAAAAAAATTGATGCTACTAGTAGTAGAGCAATCAGACACGAGAAAAAACAAAAAAGCACTTTGTGTATCACCCCAACAGTGGTGATTACTCAATGTCACGTGGTGTTAGATCGTAATAAAACACTATGTACAATGGATAAGGGGTGCTGGCACAGCAGTAAGAATGATTTAAAACAGAGCTTATTAATCGGGTGAACAAAATTACATGGGCGAATAAAATGTTGACGATGGGAATAGATGTGATAATCCATTCATTGCTGATCCCCAGCAGCAACCAATTTTTACGGAGTTGATGGAAACGCTGATGGAGTTACATAGATTTATCTCAGTGCCTTTCAAACAATATCTCAATTACCAGGATTATTGGGTTGGTTTGCTCAACTTTTCACAACACAAGAAAATCGCTTTGCAACAACTCATGCCCACTCAGTACATGTCAGAGAAAAGATTTCCATGCTTAGTTGAACTGAAAACTAAATTCGCTAAGATATGTTAACTCGTTAGTGAAAGTGAAATTAAAAGAATTAATTCATCCCGCGCTTTGAAACACTAATTCCAAAAGTTCAGGAGCATCGCAATCACTAACAGTTTTTTATTGCCAACGGTTGATCTTTTCTTTTGTGGGTTTGGAGTAAATCGAAGGTCGTGGGTTCGATCACTGATTCCAAACTGTTCAGGTTCAGTGTTGTTGCTATTTAAAAATCCGACAACTCCATTTCTTGTTTTCGTAAGTTCTCATCTACTAACTATAGATGTGGAATAGATCATCTCCGATTGTGGCATTTTGCTTGAATAATTGTACAAATTAAAATATAATCATGTAGTGACGTTTTTATTATTATATTGGCTTTGTTTTTGAGTGAGTGAAATGCAGCACTTAGTGGTGGGAATGGATAAAACTGAATAAGTTTAAGCTCTGATTTAAAAGATACAAAATCAACCCAGCAGTTACCCCAAAATCATCTCTCTTCAGGGCACAACCTTTCAACCTTGAACAAGCCGGCTAGAGCTGAGCGCTTACCAAACTGGGGTCAGTGAAGCAGTTTGATCGCGACAGCGAACGAGACGCTCTTCGTTGAATGACGCTCCAAGGCTTGCATCGCAATCGCTTGGCTTTGCCACCTGATTAAATACATTGTCTGATTTTTCGTGACAACGTGCTTGTTCAGATGTAAAGGCTTGGCAATACCGCCGGCATCAAAATGAACATTTTACTACAGATAATAATATTAGGGTAACTTTTAATTGCCATGTAGAATTGGGAAAGGCCATGATCAACTCCGGTGGGATTCGAACCAACGGTTTGTTGATTGCCAGTCAGATGTTATTTCATTTGAGTTACAAAACACCAAGTCCTCGCACTTACATCAATCTAATGTGTAGCAAACGCGCCACTATATTCTTCATGGCACAAAAAAGCCTCAACTCGTAAATTATACACAGATAGTTGCATGGTAAGGTTAAAAGGCAAAATTCAAATTGCAAAGGCTTTATATTTCGTAGGTCAAATGATACAGCACTTGACCGACAATCAGAAAGTTTGGGTTCAATCCCACCGTTATCGTACTTAGCCTTCACACTACTAAAAGGTGTAATGACCTCAATTACTGTCATACAGCAAAATGTAAACCTTTATAGAAGATGAGCCTTCGTGGTAGCACTTTATCTACGTGGATGCAAATTATCGAAAAAATTGTAGGCAATCAACCGCTTTGCAAAAACTTTTGATAAAAATGGAAAACCGGTAAACTAACATGTCGTTGAGTCATGTGACCTGCTGCAAAGTTACCAATACTGCTGGCACAGCGCATTTCTACCACAAGCTGCGCTGTTAGGCGGAGGAAGTTGTGGCGAATAACCTTTCCCAAGGACACAACAACACAGCCACCATGAGGTTTGAATCCGACCATCGCAACCAGGTGGCGACATTAGAGTACGTTTGAGGTCTCTGCTTTCACTCGAATTTCATCCTTGTCCAAACTACCAGGTAAGTAATCGATTTGCGGAGCTGAAGGCGTGAAAGATGAGATTTGTTCAGGAATCGAACCAAGCAACTCCGGGACAGCTTCATGAATCTTCATGTGATTTGCTAAACATTGTGGTCGAGCAAAATACTTCTTACATTTAATGCACTGATAATGTTTTCTTCTCGAGTGTGTTGGCAGGTGAGATTTTAAATGATCGCTACGGAAGAATCGTTGTCCACACAACTTGCAGACATATTTCTTGACCCCGGAGTGCAACACACTGTGACGTAACAAACTGCTTTTGGTTGAAAACTGTCTTGAACAAATGGTGCAACAAAAGGTTTGTTTTGGTTGAGGATGTTCAAAAATATGTTTAACTGTCCGATCTTCCCAGAATGATCTCACAGCCGTTTCCTTTAAATCTTCTTTTTCACGATGAACGGCACGATAGTGTTCATTGTAAGCATCCGACGAGTCAAACTGCTCAACGCAGGCAGTGCATTTATAAACTATATTGTATTTGACTTTACGTTTATCAAGGGCTATTGTTTGCTTTTGCGTAGAAAGTTTATTTTGCTTTAAAACAGTTTGCAAGTTTTCTTTCCTCACTTGTTGACTGTCTTCATCATATGCTGACCAATGAAGAGGGGGAGCTTTTGATGATGATGGGCCGAAAACTTCAGTCGAGTTTTCAGCGATGCCAATATCCTCTGAAATGTAATCATTTGTCTCAGTTTCATTTTGTATTTGGGGAAATTCTACATTTGGTGTGTGTGGGAATGATTCTGACATACGAAATGCAATGTGATTATTTAAAATATTGTTGTCAGTTTCTGGTGAAAATTCAACAAACCTATCAGTTCCTGCTTTTAATGTCGTCTCATCAAGACCGGTAGTTTGAAAAACATTATCCGACTGACCTGCACGTGGTAGTCGGAATGGTAAACCACTTTTACAATTAAACTGCTGATCATCTTTAGTACAACTAGCAATCATATCAAGTTTCTTTGCAAGATTCTTGACCTCATTGGTCAGTTCGCTTCTGAAATATTTCAGTTCATTGAGAATCATTAAACCAATCATTTCGGAAGAAAAAGCTTGGCCCACATCAAAATTGTTCGACTCAGCAGATTCCATAATTATTAACAAAACAAAAATTGTCCTTTAAAACAAATAAATAATGATAACGTATTGCTTAGTATAGGTGGCTGAAAAGCATGCGTTTTTTTTGTCGGGCCTTGTATGTTTTTTGCCCTAGATTGTTATTGTATGAAAATTTTCATCCGCTTGATCTAGTTGTCTATCTTCATCTTTCAGTTGCAGGAAAACCTACGAACATAATTGTAGAACTCGTGTTCAGAACCCCTACAGAGCGGCGACCACACATTCCGTTTCACACTAACTTTTTGCCCAATAACACAATTTTGTACTAATTTAAATTAATCTTGTTAAATGTTTTAAATAAAAGTAAACTTTCAGTACTAACTTAATATATATTAAGCAGTGTTCCATTGTTGTCGTCATGCAAACGAAACAAGTGTGCTTTATTTAAATTGTTCTTCCCATAACTTCTTACCCATTAACTGTCTAAACCTTAATTGTGCCTGTCATCAGAACCCCAATGTTGACGTTGGTGATGAAGGTAATTTTGATCAACAGCCCCGTAACTACCATTAGTTTGAAATTTCAATTCTTCACTTTGTTTCGTTTTCTGGTAACATCTGAAAACCAATTTCATTACAAATTTACCACAGTGATATTAATAAAGCGAGTGGTATCTTCGTAGGTTCATAGCTACACACCTCTGTATTTGCACCTGTTTTGGATGCTTCTTAGTCTTCGATCGCAATTTTTTGCTCAAAAAGTTAGCTAACTGTGATGCTCTGTTCTGCTTTGAGCAATTACTTTGCAGATGGTATGCAAAACAATACATGCAAATAAAATCAAATGACTGCTTGTCTGAAGCGACTAATGCTTCTCATGGTGTGCGTTTTATATCCTTATTTTTTTTTCTACGGGTACGAATTGTCTAAAAAGATAAACTGAGTGTCTTTAAGGTGCTTGATTAGTAGCAGTATACTTAATCACACTCTCTGCAGATGATATTTGCTATTTTTCTCCAAGAGCTGACCAACCTTAAAAATTTCAATGAATTGTTAGCAAAACATCGCTTTATTCTAAATGGCAAAAAAACCGGTACGTGTGAATATTTTTCCAAAAAAAAATCGTCTTCTCTTTCCTTTAAGCAGACTTCTAAACAGGTCAACTTCAAAAACAGAGCAAAGCATCTAGAAACCGATTTGCCACTTGAGTGAAAATATATTTCAATATTGCATAGATAATAATTAACCCATTTTCATTCATGCTTTTTTGGAGCTCATGTTCTGTTTGCTGGTTTTCCTAAGATTGGGCTACCATGACGGATAGACTGCTTGGTTTTGCTACATGAAGATGAAGGAATGTCATTACATGCCTCACTCAAGGCCACAGCATCCTAACTTGCCAGCTTTTTCTCTACTGTATTTCTTTTGCGCTGAACTGTAAAACGGAAAAGCTGTAAATACTGTTTTCAAAGTTTTAGGTACAATGCCACAAGGGGTTGAAACTCAGGTTTAACAAATGTGAAGCAAGGGAGTTTAACCACTACACCACCCCGCCGGTTAATAATTTAGCTATTAATTTTGCTTGCTGTTTTCTTGAAGAGTGACAAAAAGTTGTTTCGTAGTGATGGTACCTTGCTTTATGGTGACCAGCTGTGTCATATATACACATAAGCTTTTATAAAGGTCTACAAGTAACTTCTACAACAATGACTCTTTTAGTACTTTACATAATCAATATCGTTACAGTTGGGCTAAATCATTCAAATTGAAAATAACATTTGCACTTTTGATACCAATAGGTAAAACGGTGCACTTTTATTGCAACAATGCTTCGTTTTGTGCAATTCATTCATTATGACGCTTTAAAGTCGCATTAACAATTTAAAGCAAGCTTTCTCTTTACTTGGTGCTGATGCATTGCCAACCTTTTCAATGCAGCTGTAACATGCTAAGCTTCATTTATGTTGCACTTTCTAGTTTGTATTTTGGTATCGTATATTGTCTCAATGAGGACCGAGTGGTTTGATGCAAATAAGTAAATAAAAAACAAAGCCAAATAGTTAATGGTGAGAGAAAATATACACTTTGTATTTCAAAATTGGAGCTGTTATTTTTTCAGTGAAAACAAGTTAAAACTTAATTAAGCTTACGGTACATATACTGTATGTATCTACACTATAAAGTCCAAATCTGCTTGTCTGTCTGTTTTAACTCCTCTGAAACTACTAGAGGCACAAGCATCAAACTTGGCTCTTTCACTTTTCATCATAAGGGTGTGCGTGACATCATGATGACGTCATAATCAAAATTTTTTAAATTTGCATTATTTAAAAGAACAACTGTTTTGCGAAAACGAAAACTAGCTTCCAACTTACCACATTACAAAACCTTTCATTTGTTTGGATCCAAAATGACGTCACAATCAGCGCTTTATTGCACAATCTGTTTTTTGCTCTTCCTCAAAAAGTACTGATCACAGAAAAGCTGTTTTAGAAGATATTGATAAAGTGCTTTTGATAAAAACAACTTTGCAATTAACTCTTTCGCGCCTGCGTGCATTGTGAAAAAAATCAAAAAACTGTCATAATTGATTATAATTAATCATCATAAAATACCCCAAGTTTGTTTGTAAATCATTACTCATCTGTTTACTTCTACATCAATTGTTATATATCATTGAAATCCCTATTTCTTGAAGATTTTAAATACAATAAAAACAAAAAATTTTTATTTGTTGGAATATGCAAATTTTATGCTAATTAGCGTCCCAAATAGGTGCTGAGTTGTCTTCGAAGTTAAAGTAGTACTCTTACCTCAAAGATAACTACAGATATTATTTTCTACCATATTTTTAGAAATGGTCGCTAGATGATGCTAAAGTAATAACCTTTCAAGGTACATCAATCAAAACTGACCTAAAAGCCTAGGTTTTGTACAATTTGCAACTTTCTGAGGCGCATGACCTTTTTGTTAACCAGTACCAATTTTGTTAGTTAAATTTAGTACGTAAAATATGATCAGTCATTATCTGCTAGAGGTTAGCCTAAACCATGTAACATTAAGTATTTTTAAAAAGAGAATTTCTTCAAGATTCAGAAAATATTAAGTTTAAATAGAATATGTTGTCACTAACAATGAAACCGAAGCTTTTTTACACCTTTCTATTTGTCAAGAAACAAGGGGAATACAGCAAATGTTGATTTAGAGAAGCCAAACTTCTGCTAGCTTTTAAACTTGCATTTTAGTTTCTGTCTCCTTGGAAACTTGATACAAAATGATGACTGTAGTGGTGAAATATTTGCGATTTATTTTATCTTTTTATAGGGTGTAGTTTTTCTAAAATAATAATTTAGTGAAGGTAAGTCAAAAAATATTGGAAGTTTTCAACTGATATGATATACAGTACCCATTTTTGATCAATAAATATCACACACTGCTTAGCCTAAACTATTTAAAGTTATATATTGCTGGAAAGCAAATTTCCTAAGCTTTTAAATGAGACCGGTATTTAGCAACATATCATTTTTATTAAAAACTAAATCTACTTTTTTCTACTTACCATACAAATTTTTGTGGGGGCTTTGAGACCCCTAATAAATTTGAAAAATTTAATAGGTAAATTTTATCATTATTGCTCGAAATTTTGTCAAATGCCCGAAAAAAGTAGTTTTCAGACTGTGTTGATGATAAAGGGTTTGGTTTTGTGGTAAACATGTAATCTCAATTTGATTTTAAGGTAGTTGGCTCTTGCTGAAAATTTTGCAATTTTTGTTATCTGCAACTGGGTTCTTGGTCTTTTTAACCCTTTTTGGGGAAGAAAATCCAAGAATTGGGCACAAATTTCACATCTTCTGAAGCGTGAGGAATTAAGTGTGATCTTTTGAAAATCAGATGAGAAATAGTCACAAATCGATTTTTTAGTAAACTAATTTTGTAACTCAATTTGAAAAAAATTGAGGGATACACCGAAAACACGAGATCATCAATTGATGATTGCAGGAGCGAAAGAGTTAAAGCTTATTTGAATAGCTATGGGCAGTTCTATATTTAAGCACTTTAAGCCCTCTATGTATTTTTCTTCTCTTTTTTGCCTGCACGTTTAAAACTGGCTCTATGATGTCTCAAACAATTAACACAAGTCTCACTATGGCAGATCATAATATGAAGATATTTTCAAAAATTGCAACCATTTTTCAAAATTAGTTTACTGAAAAACTCATTTGTGACCTCATTTCTTAACTGATTTTCAAACTTTCTTAAACATATTAAAGGTTACTTTGAGGCGATTTCAATAGTGTATAACATGTACAATTAATATTAGTTTTTATACCTACCGAAAAAACTAAATTTTAGACCTCTGGTGTAACTTTTGCCTCTCTCAAAAGTGGTAAGCTCAGTCAAAACAGGTAACTTTAATATAAAAACGTTATAGTAAGGTACTAACAATTACTGTCCTTTGAAAACTTAGGAAATTTGCTTTCCAGCAATACAGGGTGGTGCACGAGTGTATTAACACCAAAGTACCTACTAAATCTGATGTATTGGTTATTCTTCTTCCTAACTTAGTTGCCTGTGCTTTGTAGAGGCAGCTGCAGGTTTTTATCTATCAGTTGCAAGAATTATTTCTACTAGCTAGGCTTTGCATATGAATCAGCTTGGTGACTTACGTGCAAGTTTAGCTAGCGGAGGTTGCTGCAAACTACCTGTCCACCTTTGATTCTCTGATGAATTATGCATTCACTTTGTCATTTTTGTAGGAATGTATTGATATGAATGGTGAGCAATTTGAACCCATGCACTAAATAAATGTAAGTTTACCCATTTATACACATTAAAATTTTCAAAATAAATTTCTATGTCCTTCCAATTAGGAGTAGCATGTTTTAATTTACTGTTAATATACTTGTGCGCCACCCTGTATATATGACTCCAATTACTTACAGCTAATGATCAGTTTATAATGGCTGGTCAAAAATTGGTTGCCATACATCATGTTTCGTTTTTAGTTGAATAATCATTCCACTTGACCTAACATACTTGCAATTGTTAGACAAAGTTAGTTCTTTGGTACATTTTGACTACTTTTCCTCAAAAGCATGGTTCTTTTGCATTATCCATCAACGTTTTCAAAAACAACCACTGACGACTGAAGTCTCTAAATGTTTATAAAATGTAATCTAATGGTTAGAAACACACAAAATTTTGGTGCTGCAGTTCACAAAATTGCAATTTCTAGAAAAAATTCTTATACGCCTTGGCTATTCTTTCTTGATAGCATGGATCTTTGGCATTATCCATCAAAATATTCAAAAAGGTTGATCAAAAAATGAAGTCTCTACAAATTTTAATATGAAAACCAACTCCCAAGATAAAGACTGATGAGGTAAAGATGGCTCTTTTTCATCTTTTGCAACAAAATTCAAGTGTTGAGCTACATATGATCTAATGTTAAAGCAATTTCCTTTGCAATTGGACAGCCAGCTGACTTGATATTCTTAACCTCAACATTATTAATGGAGGCCTCTGCTATTGCTATTACTTAACTGTGAGTACTTGGGTTGGTTTGCTCTTTGCATGGCATTGTCTATGTCAGGGTCAAGGAACATGCACACAGTCAGAGACGATAGTTCATATTAAGTGGCCTACAGTAATAAAAAAGTAGTATAAAAGTAGCGAGCCTAATATTTAATGGCTTAAATGCACTGTTAGGTCATAATCTTGAATGACATCACAATGCTTGCCAGTATATAGTAAGAACAGCAGCAGGCAGCAAAATTATCCACTGTCATTTGATAGGGAACATAAATGGTAGCGGCCATTACTGATATTTGTAATTGCAAGGACATTTGTATGGGTACAAAACACTAATCTTCATTTAACAGCATGGAGGTCTGGATCAGGGGCAAAGTTAATTGTAATAAAATCCCAAATTTAAGAAAAAATCAAAATTAAACAGTCATATTATCAATTTGTTACATTGGATCAAGAGGGAATGTTTTTGAAGAGATGAATAGGCATCTATGGCAATAGCTTACACGATTTAAGGCATGGCCTTTTTTCATGTTATGGCCAAATTAAAGCAAAACAGCACAGGCAAAAATCTTGATGTCCCAAACATAAATATGAAAGGAGGCCCACCAAATCGTCAAATAAGCCGAACACTAACTAGATCATTTCTTTACTTGTCAAAATGACCACCATTTAGGTGACGTCATCAATTTTAATTATGTTTCAACCCCCTTACACTATTAAAAATTACAAATAGTAGTTTGTGTCATCACTCCTTTTTTTTGAATATTTCCAGTCTTGATTAATAAACCAACAGCATCACCAGTACATGTACAGAAACTATGGCTTGTATTTACTAAACATTTTATTGCTGCTTTCACAAATGCTTGTATGGGCATTAATTGATATGTTTTATATCGACATGGGTGATGGCATGCTCAATTGGGGTAAAATCGCACCATACTTAGAAGAAATATTTTTTCTATTTTGCTTGAAAAGAGCTTGATAGAGCTAATGGAATTAAACCTGAAAATTTGGGAAAAGCAAGGACTCTTAATTTCTCAAAGCATACCTAAGGATAAATGAATATAAATCATAATGACAGAGCCTTTGGTTTATATATACTATAAAGCAAAGATTTTTTTCTTTTTTTGATATGCTGCCTGTTAAGGTATTGATGCCTATACTCTACGGCATTGTAATAAAATCCAAAATTTAGGAAAAAACCAACATAAAACCATAACCCTAACAATGTGTAAAACTGAATTTAGTGAGAACATTTGTTCAAAAATAACTCAGCCTCATAGATAGTAATAAAATTTGGTAAATGATTTTGTGGAAGCCATTGCTGCTATTGTTGCTATGCTGGAAACAAAACAAATAGCACAGCCAAAAGAACTTAATTCCACAAATATAAGTAGGAATGGGGCAGCACCACATAGCAAAATAGGCTTACCACTAAATACAGTCGAATTCGGTTAATTGCATAGTCAATTTTCCAAGCCTTTTTATGCGATTAAGCAAATTATACAAAAGTGATAAGTCAAACTAAAGTGCAGCAGTTGTCATGCATAAAAATGTCTACATGTCATACTTCAAAGCAAGCGCAACGCGATTGTCTTATTCTTGCTCAAAAAGTAAATAAAAACATGCAAATAACGACTTAAATGAATTTCAAGTGAAATACTGTGTGATTGTTGTTTGTTTAATTTTATTTTCCATGCTATCTTTTCTTTTTCTTTCTAGTTGTAGAAAAGTGTAAATAGTCTTCCCTTCAAATTGCCATTGTTGTCTAATTATATCAAGTGCGTAAAGCACTTCTTTATTTTTTGGTAGAAGCACAGCAGTTGCATCGGCAGACTTTTCTTCATAAGCATTAGTGTTCTCCACTTGATTGTTTCATAAAATTTCTTCACATAAACGCGATATACAAGCCAAGATTTGCATCACTGCAAATCAATCACACCACACGTTGCATTGTTTTTGATCTCTAATTGGAGGCAGCTTTTTTCATTTTGTGACCTTTCAGTTTGTTTCTGTTAAGACTTAGAAACAATCATGTGTTTGTCACTGAAATTTTGCAACCTTTTGTTTAGTAATCAAATAATTGTTTTCAATCCTATTTAATTAAGCAAATTATCCAATAAACTGCTATGCGATTATCTGAAATATTTTCTTAACAAATGATTGACTGTGGTTTGGGATTTACAATTTTAATGTGATAAAACAGACCACGCGATTATCCAATATGCAATTAAGCAGATTCGACTGTAACTTATTTCTGTAATTGTGAAAGCAACCACTATTTTGCTGCTACAATCAGTTTTGGCTGTGTTTCAATCCTTTCTCCCACGCAAGTAGCAACAATTATAATTTGTGGCAAGATTCTTTGTGAGCATTACCAGTCATGATTAAGAGAATATGATGATTGCAATTTTGTGTGCAAGAATTGCGAAAGTGCATAAAATTAATGAGCTTTTGGCTACTGCTCATACAAGAGCCCACTCACACAAGTGCAGCCAGTTGAACCAAAATACTAAACCCCAACATTGTTGATGGAGGGTCTCTGCCAGGCAATGCTGGCTAGTAAAACTATAAGACAAATCAAACAAAGTAAGGAAATGATCCAACAAATGAAACAAAACTCTTATAAATGTCGAATTTGAACATTGGAAATCATTTTAAAAAGTTTTGATAGTTTTATATTTTTAGTCTCTGCTCTCAGGAAAACCTGTGTCACTAAGCTAAGCTATTATACTAAAGCACCATTGGGTTCAGACTAGCAAAAAACTTGAAAAATAATTTTTGCCAAAGGCAAGGTTCACAAAAAAACTTTACATCGATCTACAGGGTGTCCCAAAAATGAACTCATTCTTGATTGAACAGTACTTGTGTACTTTTGTTTTTCTTTCCGGCACAATTTTCTTTTATGACAATAAATTTTCCTAGAATTGATCTTTTTTTTGTCTTTAACTCATCAGACTTGCATCTATGTCAATAAACACAAATATCAAAACAAATTGCATGAGAACTGTTCAGTCAAAGGGTAAGTATGCTTTTTTGGGACATCATGTATTTTGTGTGTCAACTAGCTGGCTTTAAACGTTGTCCAGCAGGGCTACCATTCTGCTATGTAGGGCTAAAAATATTGGTTCAGCTGCCTGCACTCCCTCTACCCAGCTTACATTTCTGAGGAGCAACAGTAAGTTGGTACAAATGAGGGTATGGCCCCTAATCCCAATTGTACCAATACTTTAAATCCAGACTTCTCTTACTCACAAACTCCCAACCATTTCACAAATTCTAACTGTTCCTTCCAATAAGCGTGAAGACGCAAAACTCGCATTTGGGAGTGGTTGCGATAATTGCTTTATGATCACAGAAATATGTTATTTGGTGGTAGGCTATTTCTTGACTTGGTGCAACCCTATTTGTATTTATATCTGTGACACAAACTTCCTTGACTCCATCAATGACATTTGGTCTTGGAATAGAGCAAAAGAGACTACACCTCAGTGGTGGATTCAAGGAAAGGGAGAGGGTGTGAAGGATGCATCCCTGCCACCAATCTTTTAAAATCTGGATTTTGTGAAGTGTTTTGTTTATATTTTTCTTAAAAAGAATTTTCATTAAAAATTAAGCTTTGAAAAAAGATCTTCAACTTCAAAGATAATGGGTTGGTTTAAGCTTCTCACCCTCCCTGAAAAGTTTCTGGATTAGCTACTATTAAACCTCTAGCATTCAATCACCCAATCAATCTAATAATCCTGTTTTAATAAAAACTTTCTTCACAGGTTTTATTATTATTATATACTCAGTAACTATGATTTAGCACATTAAAATAGACTGACTGATGATTTTTCCTCTTAAACTTTAAATTTCATAAACTATGATCATAATAACAACTTTCCTACTAATAAATTAGGACTGTGCTTACTTACAAAGCGCAAATAATTTCACTAACTTTCAAATGTTCCTTTGATTAAGTGCAATCGAGAATAATTCTAAAATGGCAAATGGAAGCTGAAGTGATCGATGTGTTTGTAGAATTAAACTATGAGGTAATGCACCTACTGTTAATAGCTTTTTGTAATTGAAGGCCTAGTGATAAACTTTAAGCCTCTGGCTGAGCTTATGGTCCTTGCTCCCAGCATAAATACAGCCAAGGGAGAGCACATTGACCTGGAGCCCAGAGCCTCATTATCTACAGTTCAGTTCTTAAAATAAGTTAGATTATGGCCCAAGTGAATAACCCATAAACCAGCTTTTTGTGCTAATGAAGAAGATGATTTTTTCACATCCAGCAAGATTTTGCATTAAGTCAGCATTTTGTTCAACTTTGCTAAACGTGATAAAAATGTTTTAGGGGATATAAAAAGTAGTCAGGCATGCAGCAAGACTGTCCCATTAAAGTATGTTGTTGTGGAGTCTAATTACAGCCGTGGTTCCCAACTTTTCATTATTTCATCTCCCCACCTCATTTGAGGTTGTTTTCTACCTTCTTTACATTCACAATAATGCAACACAACGAACACAAACAGTAAAAGATTGAATTACATTATGTGCAATGTTAATAGGAACACTGATGTTCTGCTGTTGCAAATTTACGTAAAAATAAGAAAATTTTGATATGGTTTTGAACAATGTGAACCACATATCGTATTTCACAAAAAACTACAGTTTTTCTCTTTGTGTTAACTTTAGTGAAACCAGTTTTACCTGAATTCCAAGTTTTTGTTTACCTCTCCTAAAACGTGGTTTTCCTTCTTCTAGGGAGGTCAGCCAACCTGGTTGGGGACCACTACACAGTTTCGTGCTTACCAATGCATTACTAAAAAATTAGATTTAAACTGAATTATGATATTGTGCTTTAACAGGCAGCATGTCAGAAATAGATTTGCTTTTAAAATGACCAAGAATTAAGAGTGCAGCTGCTGTTGTAACTGAAGTGGTACCAGATTGCATTATGATGTCACTTAATATCATGACAAAACAGAGCTTTTTGGAAGAGTAGAAGAAAATAAAAGAAAAATTATGCTTAAAAAACCCCTGATTGCTTAATCACTTATTGTATCAGCAATTTACCCTAAATTATTGGAGAATTACTTCTATTAGAAGCACCTCGCTGACATCTCCCAAAAAAGCTTTTAATGGGGTTTTTATGGCATTTTTCAAAAAAATAAAGAAAAAGATTTTACAATCAATTGTTAATTATGACGTTATCCTATTTCCCAAAAAAAGTGAAACTCCTTGAAATTGGTCAGTTAGGTGCTGGCTTTTGTTTATGCAAAAAAGCACTTTCCTCCATTAAAAAAGCAACTTTAGAAAAAGTATTTCCAATTGTGACATTACAAACCTCCTTATGACACTCTCCCCAAGATGATGATAATTGTGCCAAGTTTTATGTTTGTATGTCCAGTAGTTTTGAAGAAGTTAAGCTTAAATAAATGTTTCAATATTTGATTGCTTGTTGCATTTTTGATAAAACTTTAAGCGTTCAAGAATTATTTTTATCAGAACCAATTTGTTTTTATCTCCCAAAAAAGCTTTTAAATGTGTTTCTACAGACAGCACCTGAGAAAACAAATTTTGCAATTAATCGTTAATTATGACATCATCTGACTGTCTAAAACAGTGAAATTTCTTCTTCTTTTGTGAAATTGTCATAAGGTTCTGGTTTTGTTTCAGCAAAAATCTACTTTTCTCAGTCAATAAATGTCATTTTTGAAAATCTATCTTTAATTGTGATGTTACTATGACGTCACCTAGCCCTTTAAAACAGTCAGCCTACGACGGTGATATAACATGCAAAGTTTCATGTCTGTATGTTCAGTAGTTTTGGAGGAATTAGAACATGCACACAGAGGCTGATCTCCCTGGAGGAAGTGAAATCACATTGTAGGGGAGGTAAACAAAGGCTTTTAGAAGAGGTTGAATTTATGTAAAACTGGTTTTTTACTATAGTTGTCATAACAATAAGAGAAAAACCGTAGCTATTTGGGAAATATGATATGTGGTTTGCATTGTTGAACACCTTCTAAAAAATTTTCCTACTCCCACCTAAATTGCAACAGCAGAACAGCATGTTCCTATTGACATCTCACACAACAAAATTCAATTTTTTTACTGTTTGTGTTCATTGGGTTGTAATTATTTTGAATGTAAAGAAAGAGAACAACTTTAAACAGGGTAGGGTAGGCTACATAATGAAAAGTTGGAAACAATAAGCATATTCAAGTATATGAATACTCTTATTGTCAGTCTACTTAACAGACAGTAAAATTGGACAATAGGCTGTTGGCATGAAAGCCCAACAATACCTTTCAAGTGATCTGAAGATCTCTGGCTCTTACTTGATGTTGTTTAAATAGAGTTTTGGTTCTATCTCAACTTTAATTTTCTTCTTAAAATTGAGGCAACTTATAGTATCGCTCGAATAACTAATTCTGACTGCAACTTAACAGCTAGGTAAAGATTAGTTTCTACTAAATATTTAACCATGACACTTTAAACCACACACTTCTTAATAAAGAACATGGCAGATATATTCACAAAATACTTTGAGACTTTGAATTCCTTTAACTCATTGATCACACAAACCAATGTACTCTAATATATTAATCAGAGACCAATGAGAAAAATTGTATCAAAAATTTACTGCTAGATTCTTGTCATGCTAACATTCCACAACAAACCACCACAAAATAACACACTATTCATCTCTCTATGCTCTTTCACACTATTTGCACTCTCTGTCCTCCCTCTCACTCTACGTAGATAAAAATCTCGTTGCCTTAAATGTGTGAATAAGACGCAATCTAGAAAATTCAAGAATCACATCACATGACAAAAAAACACTGCTAATAAATTACATCATATTGCCAATTGAAAACTTTTGAGAAGGAAAAGTGAGTTTTAGATCAGTCTTGAACGTAAACACATGATTTACCATTATTATGTCATAAAGAAGGCATGTACCATCCAAATCTTAGTTAGAAAGGAAATGTTTTTTTGCAAAAGCAACTGCGATATAAAAGTTTAGATTCAAGATAATTCTAGATTTATGAACAAAATAATTACAACAGAACAAAAGCAACAAATTACAGAAACTATACTTCTATAAACTATTCCAAAGAAGCAATTTTACTTATTTATGACACCTAAAAGGGCTTATTCAGACTAACCAAGGTTAAATTTTCCATCCCCAGTTGTTTCATAGTCATAGGTGAGTATGTATGCACAGTACTCGTTTTTGTTTGTTTTATATTCTCAAGCAATTTTGCATAGAAATTTTTGTCTACTTGAACATTTATATGATTTTACAATGCATACCTTGTTGAGTGAACAACTAATTTTGTCAACAAAAATCATCTTAATTATCTGCAAAAACGTATACGTTGTTGGTAAGTACTTAGCAAGCAAAACAAAATATTCAAACAACAACACAGACCGTGAAGCATCATATAAATATCCAAGAAAATAAAAATTTTGAGCAAAAAACCTACAAAACTGGCCATATGATTTATTTTTGAGTTACCAATATAGTTGGCAAAAGGGAATTTCCATGACAAGCAAAGCAACCAACACAGAAAATGGTGTTGTAACACATCGTTTTTTAAAATGCAATAATACAAATGCCAGCATGGAATAGAAATATTTAGCACAAAATGTTTGAGGTCAAAAAAATTCCATTTTCTAGAGTTGCTAGCATAATGTATAAAAACCTTTGCATAGTTATTCAGTTTTTATCCAGTGTTTTGCCCTTAGAAGAGCAGCCAGACTTATCACATTTCTTCTGTAATTGTTTGCACTCCGTCTCTCCACACTATCATCATCCCTCTTTCACACATGTCCATACCATCTAACTCCATTCACCATTGCTAACCAGACAATAGTTTCCTTCAACCCCAACATGTCCATCTGTTCTTCAGTCGTCTTATTGTCAACAACTTTCTGACCGCACATGGCTCTCACCATAGCTCTCTGCGTACTCCTTAAAATTGCTTTTTCATTTTCTTTTAGACACCATGTCTCATTTCCATGCAGTATTGCTGATCTTACACAACAATGATAGACTTTATCTTTCATCTTCAGAGGAAACCTATTTCCAAGCAATAACTCTCCACATTCCCCGAATCTTATCAAACCGATTCTTACTCTTGCAGTAAATGCTGCTTCACAACCACCACTAGCATTTAGTCTGTCTCCCAAATAACAAAATCCATTCACTGTCTCCACTTCATCGCACAACTTCTTGATTGAATTCACTGTCCCTTCCATTATTCGTTTATATTTTGAGCAAACAAAATGCATTGCCAACCTAGCGGTAGCTTTCTTTATTTTTGCACATTTGCCATGAACCCAGCTTCCACATTTTGTGCATAACACTGAATTGGCCATGACTCTCCTCCCCACAAACTCCACATGGATCTATCTTGCTTTTGAATAGGTATCCTTCTGACCTGCTTAACATCACTTTTGTTTTTCTGGTTGACCTTCAAATCTTTACTTTCCAGTGCATTCTTCCAATTGCAAAACCTTTCCTTCAAGTCTTCCATGCCTTTGCTTATGATAACAAGGTCATCTACATACAGTAATTCATTAACCACACTCCTTCTTAAATTTTCTGTAATAACATCCACCACTATTGCAAACAATAGTGGCAACAGCACAGATCCTTGATGTACACCAACTTGTACTTCAAATTCCTCTGAATATGCAGATTCCACCCTCACTCTTGTCTTTGTACCATCATACAAGCTCACAACTGCCTGAACCAATACTTCTGATAGACCCTTCTTTTTCATGGCCCACCCCATCACTTTTCTTGGCACTCTATCAAAAGCTTTTTCCATGTCAACAAAACACATATACAACTTCTTGTCCTTCTTTTGATATTCTTCCTGCATTCTCCTCACAATGAATATCGCATCCACTGTTCCTTTTCCTAGCATAAATCCAAACTGCATTTCATTCAAATTGACTAGTGTTGGTATTTGCCTCTCTAGAGCCTTTTCAACAATTTTCATGGCATGTTCTAGCAGTTTCACTTCTCTGCATGATCCACAGCTCATCACATCACCCTTTCCTTTAAAGATAGGTACAATCACACTTGTTTTCCACTCATCAGGCATTCCTCTATCATCCAATACACGCTGGCACAGTTCCATCATCACTTTAACCCTGATTTTGCCACTTGCAACTATCATATCCACACTTACTTCAGATGTTCCAGTTGCCTTTCCTGATTTCATCCTTTGCATTGCTTCCACAATTTCATTACGAGTCACTTTTTCCACTGGTCCTTCTACTACATCAATTTCCACCATTAGGTTCCATTCATTTTCTTCATTCATGATCTTTTCCATGTGTTCCTTCCAAATTTTTGCCCGATCTTCTTCAATAAAACCCAATTGTCCGTCTCTTTCTCTTAAGCACCTTCCTCCTTCCAGATCCTTCTCTTCCTTTTTCATTCTTCTAAGGAAGTAGAAAACACTATTACAATTCTGATATAAATTATTCAACTCTTGATTAGCTTTCATTCTCATAGCCCTAGCAACAGTTTTTCTCATTTTTCTTAAAAGTTTGTATTGAGTTTTATTTTGTTCTGATGGAAACCTGCACAGCTCTTTAAATACCGCCTTCTTTCTTGCTATGATATCCTTGACCTCTTCATTCCACTACCACATGTCTCCTTGATCTCTCCTAGACTTCTTCTTTTCACTCACTTCATCACATGCCTTTAGAACACCATCCTTGAAAGTTTTCCACAAATCAGGCGCATATGTGCTCACTAGTTCTTTTACTCTTTTTTCAAATCTCACTCTTGTTTGGTTTCCATTCAACTTCCAAATATTTGTTCCTATGATTCGTTGCTTTCTCACAACCTTTCTTAGTCCCTTTTCATCTAGATCTAGGACCACCAGCCTGTGCTGAAGTTCCCATGGAATCTCTTTTGCATCCCTTATATACATTCTGTATTTTTCCCCACAAGCACAAAATCAATTTCTGTTCCACATCCACCGGCACTATAAGTGAATTTCCTTTTGTCTGTCTTTTTAAACCAAGTATTTGCCACGCACAGCTCTCTCTCATCACAAAACTCCAGCAATCTTCTTCCTTCTGCATTTCTTTTCCCGATATTATTCCCCTTGTGTACACCTTCAAAACCCTCAGCACATTTCCTAACATGTCCATTAAAACCCCTAAAGAAACAATTATTTCACTAGAACTTCCCAAGTCCCACTCTCTCTCTCTCATTTCATCATGAAAACGAACTTTCTCTGCATCTGGTCTTCCGCTTTGTGGCCCAAACATGCATATTATGTGAATCACTTCTCTACCTAACGTTAGCACAATTGCCATTACTCTGACACTTTTTCTTCCAATTTCCACAACGTTTCCAGATATTTCCTCTTTCACCTAAATTCCAACCCCTCCAAATCCTGCATCATTTCCTGACCACCACAGTTTATACCTTTGTCCCAAAGTACCTACAAAACAAGCTCCTCGACCTTTTCATCTTACTTCCTGGATGCAGCACACATCAACGTTTCTCTTCTCAGTTCTTCACCCACTTCCGTTTTCCTTCCACAAAGACTTCCCACATTTAATGTACCAAATTTTATCCTATGACATTCAGATTTAAACCCGGAGATTCTCCGCACCCCCTGCCCATTTAAGAGCTGTCAGGGACTGGGGGCCACTTATTTTTTCTGGTTATGGGGATTTGTTGGAGCAAAATTCTTCTACAGGGAGCATGCCCTTGCTTACCTCCAACCTCAGTTTTCTGACATGAGTGGTCCAACCAAGCAATTAAGCTGGCAACCCCACCATTAACAGTCAGACTGCAATTGGTAGGTACCCAATAGTTGCCTCTTACGACATGCTGGGTAAACAGCTTCACTATTCTTAAACCGGTGAAGCATGGAAAGCAGCAAAAATTGCTGCTCAGTCAAAGAACCACAACAATGAATATTTGCAACTTCAACTGTGCATTGATCCTACAGCATGACTAAAAGCAAATGGTTTTACTGAGCCACATGTATGTAGCATGTAGTAAAACCTTAGTTAATAATGTTGTATCATGACCACTTAAAATCAGTCCCAATAATTATTACATTAAATTCTAAAGGATTGTGTCTTATCACAAAGCCCTCTACAGGGAATCAAAAAAACAATCACTTAGACACATTTTCCACAACTGATTTTTTTCTTGGGAGGTTGTAGGAACATCAGCCCTTAAGTTTCTCTATAAACGTCAAAGTTTCCAGCCACACCTGGCTAACTCAACTGATTTAATTTGAAGCGAATTTTGTTTAAGTAACTCATTCACCTACTTCTTGGGCAGCCAAAGGGTCTTATTTAGTTGGTGAGGCTAAAAGATATGGCAAGTTTTCTTAAAGCATGCTACTTGCATGGCCAAATCAATGCAGCTGATGAGCTGAAACCTCTTCATAAAAAAGCATTGTTTTATTGTTAGCAAATTCTAGAATTTCACCACGACTAATTTCATTTATTTATAAAGTAGCTTTAGTTTTTCTCAAAAACTCTTGCTTATATAGCTTTCAATCTTTTAGCCATTAGCCATTACGCTATGTGTAGGATACAATGGAATGCTGATTCACAGATCAAAAGCTTACACATCAATACTGCTCTTGTTTAACAAGTAGCAAATGTCGAAGTTAATGCATTAGGCCTATTGCAATTGCTTTACTGATTTGAATATCAAGCTAGAGCTTGGTATTCACTTGTTACCATCTCTTGCTAATGTCTTAACCGGTTGAACTTGTCGATCTACACGTTTCAAGTTTCTGGGCAAACATGGAGATCAACCTGATCAGGTTTTCTCAACAGGTTAAATACTGATACCTAAGCAACCTTCATGCCAGCTGAAAAATAATTGAGTTCCCAGTGAAGATTAAACTTTGATGGTGATAAAAGAAGTAGTCTATACCACTTTCAGAAAACAAACATCTGATTTTGCAACTTTCATCTCTTAACATCATATTCACAAAAACTATGCTTCTCAATCCAGTCCATATATTCTTTCTCAATCCAGGATGTAAAAGTATACTTGCCAAAAAACAGCAATCACAGTGAATGGTTTCAACCTTAATGCTTTGTGGTTGGATGCACAAATTAAATCAGCTATCAAGTGACTACTGGTAAACACTACAAAACTTTTTCTTGATAAATCTTGTCACAAGCTGAAACGCAATTTGCAAATGTTAACTGCAAACACTAAACAAAAGCTGCACTGCATAATCTCCAGTTTGGTTTCAAGTATTCCATAGCTCTTCCTTTTAAGAAACTTTGCCAAGCAAAGTAATTCCAAAAGCTTATTATTACTATTGAATGCTTTTCCAGGTAAACTGCTCAAGAAGGGTGATTCTATTATTGTTGGTAGATTTTCTCTGGACACTTTTTTCATAAATTAAAACATTGTTCCTTGTTATCCAATCTTTTGGAGCTTTTATAAAAGTCTCTTGAGTCAGCATAGAATTCCTTCTCCACATTTTTTGATATACAGGCCACATTTCATCATCATCTGCTGCTTTCCTACTTCCAATTTCTTGAAAGTGATGCCAACCTTTCCTTGGTGATGTCAGTTTCTGCCTGTAATGTAGCTGCTGTTATGTGTGGCACAGTTGAAGATATCTCTACAATATTCCCTTAACCTTTACTTGCATAAAACATTGTTGTCTTTGTATAGAAGTTCACCATGTTGATACTGTATACACCTCATGAAGTGATCTTTTTTTCAAAGATAGCATTGCTTTGTTAGAATAATTTATTGGAATTTTAACTGTGGATCATTTTTTCCAATTTTGCTTTTTCATCTTTGATCACTTTATCTGCAGCCTTCCATATATTAGTATAACAAAGTTATAATAATTAATTTCTCTTATAACCAGGATTTTCTCACCTTAAATAACCTTATAAACACTTATGTTACATTATGGAATTCTTTTCCAACTACTTGACACTTTACTATGCTACTTTTGCCAACATACTTTGGTAGCCAAAAGAACTGCAGGTTAGTACAAGAGCTGCTCATAGCCAACACCACATGGGCATTCCTGACACGCTCTCTGCAATAGCCAGACATTACTAAAATTTGGCAACACACATTTAAGCTATTCTCATTGAAATATGAAATTATTGGATCAAGGAAAATATGAATATTCAGAATAAACATCAACTATAAAAGTACATTCTGTAAAGGCAGTGGTTATTTTGCCATTCATGGAATTTTACTCTTGAAATTTGTTTTGCTGTTGGAAGTTAATTTTTGGTTAATTTTTACAATGTATTAACATGACTTTTAGTTGTTTGTGATTGGTCAATTTCTATGACATACAAAAAACGTTACTTGACAAAACAGGGTACACCGATTATGTTTCATACAGCTTATCAGCTCCTTCTACAGTGGACACTGCTGTAATGTCATTCAAGAAAAAACAAAAAGGTACTGCAATACATCCTCTAATCCCTGAGAATCCAATAACAATTCCAAAACATGCAAAAAAACTCCTGATTGTAGCATTCAAATGCATGCAGCAATATTAACCATAATGAAACTCAATGCTGAGTGTGCCATGGCAAATGTGCTAATTTAAAGACACAGTGATTGCATATGGCAAAATAGCTTGTGGGTTATTCGACATTGACAACAAAATAACCACTATACACCACAAATTAATTGAAATTGGTTGAATCATGCATTTTTGTAAATTTCAGTATTTCTGCGATTTCCATGATTTAGTTGGGGTCTTTTCTTTATTTTGGTTGAATTTCTGCATCATAGCGTTGTCCCAAGAGCTTTTGCTTTACACTGTTAGCAGAGCATTCCCACTCAATTCTGCTTGAGCTCAATTGTTTGAGATAGTAATTTTGTAAGGCAGTGGCTATTTTGCTGTCAATGGCATTTTATGCCTAGAGGCTATTTTGCTGTGAGTTATTTGTGATTGGTCAATCTTAATGACATACTAAACATGTGACATTTGGTCGTTTTTGATTAGTCAATTCTGAAAACCAATTACAAAAATTTTATACCCCCAGTGTCCACTCCACCACTCCCTTCCATGTAATGGATAGTGCACTGGTCGGTCTTGAAATGCTACGGTAGTAGGTTCGAATCTCACTAAAAAAATGGCAGTGTACACTGGAGGGGCAGGTCGAGTATGTGAATGGATGGGGTAGTGTACATTGGAACAGAGTGTACAGGGTGCAGGAGTGGACACTGGGGGTACAAAACTTTTTTAATTGGTTATCAAAATTGACTAATCAGAAACAAACAAAAGTCACATGTTTAGTATGTTATTAAGATTGACCAATTGCAAATAAATCACAGCAAAATAGCCTCTAGGGGCAAAATGCCATTGACAGCAAAATAGCCACAGCTTAACATAAAGGCAGTGGCTATTTTGCCGTTGACGGCAATTTACCCTCAGAGACTATTTTGCCGTGAGTTGTTTGTGATTGGTCAATCTTAATGACGTACTAAACATGTGACTTTTGGTCGTCTCTGATTGGTCAATTTTAAAAACAAAAAAAAATTTTGCACCCCCAGGTCTCTATCCCCCACCCCGCACACTTCCTTGCGGTGTACACTGCCCCGTACATTTACATACCGGGCCTGCCCCTTCAGTGTACACTGCCTTTCTTTTAAAGCCCTGGCCAGCTGAGATTCGAACCCGATACCTTGGTGTCTCAAGACCAGCGCTCTATCCACTACACCACAGAGTCACTGGTGCGATAATAGCAAATTTGGCTATATAAACACACGTGAATGATCACGGCAAAATAGATTCCAAGGGCAAATTGCCATCGATGGCGAAATAGCCACTGCCTAACATAAATGGCTGCCTAAGATATAACTTGCAAACCACTTGTATGAACATAGGCTCAATTAACTTTTTGAGCATGAGATGAAAGTCTAGAACAATGCAAAGTGACCTTATGATCTTCATGTCAGCAGTTACCATTGCATGTTGTTGTAGTCAGAATAATAGTTGCATGAAGCACAAACGGTTGAATTTCTTAAAATTCTGAAAAAGCTACTTACTAAGGAATTACGAAATACGGGAAAGCTATTTTGCACAGAGCTGTTTAACCTAGTAAATTAAACTAGCAATTGAGTACCATGATATCATGGAATATCCCTATATTTAATCTTGGTGTTGCAACCCTCTTATTTAAGCCTACTGTTATGTTCATATTAGCTTAGTCTACTTTTCATGTTTTTCGCTAATATTTAAATTTGCTGACATCAGGGAGGCAACTGAACTCCTCAATGCTCCCTCACTTTTGCTACACGTGTTTTTTTTGTATTATTACTGTGATTATTGTGCAGTTGTGTGGGTGTGCAAACGCAATAACAAATAAACTCTCTCTTTCTACCATGCCTATGAACTCAACTATGCCGTATGAAGGCCGATTATTTATTGGTGCAATAATTATTTGATGAAACCTTTCACCGGCTTGCCGGTTTTTAAAATAAACTCAATCGCGTGTTTCTTTATTTAACTGGTGAGCACTAACTTCACAAATTTCTTTTCGAAATAGACTTACCTTGAGTGTTACAACCAGGGATATGGAAGCGGAAGCGGTGGAAGCAAAGTACATTTATCAAGTGACTTTGGGTGGAAGCGGTCCTTTGCCTGTGAAAACGGAAGCAGAAGCGCGAAAATTCTACCGCTTCCTCTTCCATATAGGTTATTTGACTTGAAGAGTAACTAGGCGAAAAAGTTTTGTCCGTTTCCCGATGTGGATTAAACGGTGAAGTTGCACTATAAGTCTTACTGAACGTGCGATATCAGTAGCGCGAGAGATCAAGAAAAAGTGTAGGCCTAACTAGCATCACATTTTATATTGATTACGGGTAAGAAAAAGGTAGTTTGGACAATTAAACGTAGCCAATAAAATGATGTTTGATTAAAATTAACTGACCTTGTTTAGGGGATTGAAAACGTTGAAAAGGAAATTACTCACGACGAAAATATTTTCATCATTCTACATCAGTGCTCTTCAATAGGGGTTCCACAAAACGTGTAGTTGTGTTCAGTGAGTTTAAAGGGTTGTGTGAGGGGACCGCGAAGGTTCTTTGTTTATTGCTAATATTTATTTTTTATTTCAGTATATTGATTTCTTATAGGTAGTGGTGTTCCGTGTATATAAATAGTTAGTAATGGAATCTTGTGACAGCAAGTTGCAGATTGTGACGTAATTCTGTTTACAACTTTAAGAACGTCTGAATTTGCTAACTCTCTTTGTTACGTAATAGTGCGTCTGTAATTTAATTTTGCTCGCCTTGTATAAATACAACCGTAATTTCGCACTTCGCTATTCAGAAGGATTAGACTCTACATTCAACACGAGTTCAAATATCTAAGAAAAAACAAACACAGAGTAGTTCGGAACAACAAGTTTACGCGAAGTAGGTAAAGTAAGAGCAATATATGGATAGGTTTTTGTCTCTTCAAAATGATAAAGTGTAGGAGATGATAGGCTCCAGACCCCAAAAAGTTGTTTTAAGTTTTTGAAAAATGCTGTGAAATTAAAATGCAGTCTTCAATTTACCCCAAGAGAGCAAAGGCTTACAAAAGTATGACAATGCTGGTGTCACCTGAATTGACAAATAACAACCATAGTAAGGAGAAAATCCTGAATTATGAACAAGCGATAGGGGCAGTTTACAATTCCTTCATAACTGACATAGATCTAAACGCCTAATTGACATTCGTGTTTTTATGTGACTGTAATGCTATGAGTCATATTAATGAGACGCAGTTCTAATGGAAACAACTTAACACAACCGAAGGGGGTCGATATCACTTTTAGTTTATTTATTATGAACAAGATGGAATTGTACCTGGAAAACAAGTTGTGGATACTGCTTTCTACTATGGCTCCAGTCGGCTCATACTCAGAAAACAAATTATTGAAGCCACTTTCTCCAATTCGAAGAAACTACCCCAAATCATTTTAAATAACGGCCCCGAATTCTACTACGGCAGATTGAAGAAAGCATTAATTGGTTACAAAGCCATGCTGCAGCATTAAGCACCGTACGTTTATTGGAGCACACCTTGCAGTTAGGAATTCGTGACGTGTTAAAAAAAGGTCGAGCGGAAAAGTTTTTAACAAAATTGCGAAAACTTGCTCAACACCTACGTTCACCACACACCAATGGAATTCTAAAGCGTCGGGCTAACAAGGGAATGCTGATTGACATGCCTACCCGTTGGGGGAGTACTTTTCTCATGCTTCAATGATTAGCGGATTTGAAATGTTTTGTTCAGGATCTTGGCTCCCATGAATTATACCTTACCAAAAGTGAATGGGCTGAGGTCAAGATGATGGTCGAAGTACTACGAATACCTCACGCAGCAACAATTTATTTTCAAAAACAATATCTCACTCCGGGAGAATGCCTGCTTCATTGGAGAGAAGTCATGTTGAAATTGGAGAAGCTGGATATGTTAATTTTATGATTAATTTTTGTTCCGCATCATTGCACCTAAAAAGTTATTCAACTATTTTTTCTTGCGGTCTAAGTACATGTCACACATGCAAATGCAGTTTGAATGAAATTTAATCATTTAATAATCAACTAATTAAACTAAACTAAATGAAATTAAACTAAATGCATGTGTGACATGAGTTTGGACCAAACAACATAAATTGTTTTTGCATCCCAGACGGTTAGTTGGACCGCAAAGGGTTAAAGCTCGTACTTTGTGAAAACAGAGTCCGAATGGGCAATAAATTAACTGATGCCATTGTGTTTATGCGGACAAATAAATCTGTGTAAAGTTAAAATTATTTTATCTTCGCTGTCTTTTTGATTGTTTGCTTTTATTTTTCCTTCTTTTAGTCGTTTTTGGCACTTTCGTATCTTTGGTTACACTTTTTGATTGTGGTAAATGACAAGTTTCGTACTGCTAAGGTCAACAGTCGTTTTCTCGTTTTTTGTTAGTGGAAGTGGAAGCGGTTGAAAAATCATCGCTTCCACATCCATGGTCTCAAGGCCTTACGCTGTATCTCTGCTTCCTCATGAAACCCCTCTCTCTTCCGCATAAAGCTTTTTATCGGCCCTTTCTCACTTATGCTTCACCCAGATGATTTCCTTTTTTAAGAATTTGCACTATCACCAAATTAGAACTCCTTCAACGAGTGGCTAGTCGCGCCATCTCTGGCTGCCTCTCGTCTTCCTCTGTCCCACTTCTTCTTTCTGAAGCGTCTCTACCTCCCCTACAAGTCACCCTGACTCATCATATGAGCGTGGTCTTTGCCGCCCAACCTCCTTTCCCATTTTAGGTTTGGCCAAACTTGGAGTAAAACCAAGACTAAGCAGATTGTCCTGAAGAGCTTTTGCGTCAATTTACCCGCCCGTGCTTCCTTCTACTTCCTCTAGGAAGGCTCTCTTTTCTCCTTAAACCTGCCCTCCTTCACTCTAGAGTCCACAGGTACAGTTAAGAAACTTCGATTTGCAAATATCATTACGAGGAGATTGTACCAACTGCGTGCCATCGAATAGTGTGCATCTGTGATCATAAAGTAAAAGCAAGTACCGCGGCTACTCCCAACTTTGACTTTGTGCTCTTAAACTTACTGGACAAACGGACAGAATTTGTAAAATGATTGAGAGCTTGTAAGAACAATTTTGGTATAAAGCGCTGGTAAGATGATCGGGACAAGAAGCAATGCCCTTATTTGTACCAACCTATTGTTGCTGCTCTCAGAAATGCAAGCTGGGTGAAGCCGAGGCGGACAGCTCCTGGCTGGTAGTCCTGAAGATCACCGCTGGTAGAGCCGACTAGTTGTAAGCAAAAGCTGAAATCCAAAGCTGGCAATAAAGTGCTAAAACGCCCGCATCCCAGAACCTCTCTTCCTCCCAGACTGGGGGCAAGTTTTGTGGATAGCCCGTAATTTTTTTTTTGAAAGTTTTTCGTGGATGTAGTCGAAAATAAAAAGCTTTCACATTTTACTTCAATTTTATTTTGCAACACGAATTAACTTTCCAAAAGTTAAAACATCGTTTCGATATATCTCGCCTCATTAAATATTTTACGAGTAGCGTATCCCGCTGGGGGAAATACCACAGCTGCTGCCCAGTGCAAAATTATTTACAAGCTAGTCCATGACCGATTACTTTCAAAGATGCAACATTCATTAAGCTAGCAACTCCTCGATATTTGATTGACAAATACTTCACTCATTTTACCTAAGCACATTTTTGGTAAATCGGTCAAAGCTTGTAATATGTTGCTCCACAGCTCAATGAAGTTATGGGGTGGTGTTTGTGTAAGGCAAATTTTTTTAAGCTAAAAACAAAGTTATATTGCACGTAGAAAAGAAAACTTTACAATTTCCATGTGCTATATTACATAAAAATGTTTTCATTAAGTTTTTTATGTGCTTCAGCATACAAGGAAAGCTTTTTTTAAATTTCTATATGCTACAGTAAGCTATGTCGCTTAAGAACATTCATTACTACGATATTGCATAACAATGTCGCCCAACACCTTTTTATGATCCAAATCACATGCGATCGTGTATTGTTAACTTTCTTGTGTGATGTAAAAACGTGCTTTTTACCATTTCCCCGTGTTCTACATCGCATTGACATTACAAGGCAGAAAACGCTTTTATAAAAGTGATTCCATTATAAGCTGGTCAGTCAAGTCTCGACTCGAGTTCTAAAGTCATAGTAGTAGTCTAGTCTCGAGTCAATTCGTGCAAATAACTGGAGTCAAGCCAAGTCTTGTTTTCGAGCGACTCGAGTCCGGTCATTTAACACAAATTTCTCCAACACTGCAAATTCATGATTTTTAATTTGGGTTTTGGTATTTTTCACATTATTTTGATGAATTCCTCATCTTAAGTTATTGTAGGTAAAGTACAATAACTTTGGATGACTGCACTTTCAATTTGACTGCAACTCTCAATCTGCATCAAAAAGCCAATCAAATTTAAAATTCAAGAAAATCTTTATAAAACAGACCCTCCAGACCGAATTATTTAACCTTTTTATTGAACAATAGTTTGATGAGGGCATTAAGTTAAAGGTATTCGGTGGGAGGGAAGCGCTTATGCTACACCAGTCTTTTGGCTACCACTAAAAGGCCTAACATTTATTTTTTTGGCTAAAACTATCTGTTGGTGAAACAAGCGCTGGGAGCAGCATGAAGAGGAGGCTGGCCCCAAACTATCAGTCTAGCAAGCGGCATTTGTATGTAAACACACAAAACCTCCGTTTCCTGCAGTGTAAAGTAGGAACGTCGCCATAGCTTCTGTTGTGCTGCAATAGCAGGCAGACATACGCTACATGAACCGGTTTCAAAGTATCAGTAGTATTTTGATGTAGATTACTAAAATTTGGCCTTTAACAGATTCCGGTTCATTGATCAGGCACAGGGAAGTTGCTTTCCCAACACCTAGCAATCACTAGCAACATGTCTGTTTTGAAGTAAGAGTCCCAGCTGTTTCAGGTTCAAAAGAGAAAACAATAGAACATATATAAACTTATTAAATATAACGTCAGAATAAAATGGCGTGCAGCAGCTTCAGCACAACGCGAATTTCGCACACCAACGGCGCGGGAACAAGATCTTGTCGCTCTCTCAGATGCCGCAGCAACAAGCCGAAGAAGAATCGAGCTGGGACCGATTCGGAACATTTAGCAAAAGTCGTCAAGAAAATATGAAGTGCTTGGGAGATCCTTTGGTCCAACGACGCTCGACCGGGCAGCCTGCAAAGCTCACAAGTTTACAACTGGCCACATCTCCCGAAAATAGTTGAATGCACAGGTTATGGGTTCAACGTTCGGCGAGATTACGCGGCAACATTTTGCAGAAGTTATCAAGTTACGCTTCGCCACTCGGGTCTCCACAACTGGTCGCTTTTAAAGAAGGCGATATCGTTGTTAAGCAAGATCTGATACCGGGCGCATCACCGAGCGACACTTATACTCGACCAATCAGATTAAGTCTCGACCATGCCGCACCTCTATGATATCACAAACAGGGTTGGAGAAAATAACGATAGCCATATAGCTTCAAGTTCTTTGAAATGTTGTTACAAATTGCGATTGATCAACGGCTTTCTGGGACGGAGTTGAGACAACATAGTCTCAACTCAAACGATGTGCACGAAGAAGCAACAAGTTGAGAAAACAACAAACGCTATCAAACGACACAAACTTTCTACCGTTTACTGATTCTTTTTCCATTTCACTCAACGACGAAGGCTGTTTGGACAAGCGGCTATTGATGATGTCACAGTGCTCCGAAGAATGCTTTGGCTGGTCATGCTTGGGTGAGCTGTAACAACATACGCGATTATTTACGATTATCATTGAGCAGCTTTGAATCATAGAAGAAAATTAATCCCTTGTCAACGGAGAGGGGGTTGCTTTGGCGTGCGGGGGCACATTATACGGCCTCGCTACCTGCAACGAACTCTCTTCAGCTGGCACGGAGACTAGTTGGCACGTAAACGAAAAATCAAATGAACTTGTTAGCACGAGCAAAATTTTTGTTTAGGAGCCCTTCTTTAAAAGGTCTGCTCCCCCCATAATGTAAACATGACGGTCGCATGTTAGCAGAGCTAATTTAGTAGCAAAAAATTTGCCACCCCTTTAAATGTAAAACCAGTTGTGGTCAGTCATTTTAAGGAAAATTGAAGAATGTGCTTCTACAAGTCATGCGCTTTAAATCGAGCGCATGAAGTTTTTAAACTCAACTTGGCTGACGGGTGCTGTCATGCACAACTATTTCAAGTTTCAAAACTTCACAAAATTCCTCTCTTTCAAGATATCGTTTACTCACTCTTTTGAAATGCGAGGTTTCACAATTAACGTCACTGCGTCCGAAGAAGCTTGAACAATTTCGGATAACATTTCCACGCTTGTAACTGCTCTCCCATTGGCTGATAATATCTGATCACGTGGTTGAATGGTCCCCAGTTTTCTGGCGGGGCCATTTTCAAGGACTCTGTTCACCACGACCCTGCCGTCGTTTAAAGGGATCACAGTAATCCCGATCCCTTCAAACACAAGAGTTTTAGATAACACAAATTTTTTCTTCCATTTATGGCAGCGCATGCCAGTCTGTCTGGTTGATGGTGTTGTTGTTACCCAACCCCTTCCGAGGGCTGGGGGCATGGCGGAAGACCATGGAGCCCCATAACCCGGGAAACTCCCCAGGGTCTGGGCCAGAGGTCGAAAAGAGACAGAGAGTCGCCAAAGAGCGAGCGGCGCAAAGACTCAGTAGCTGGAGAATGCAGAATGAGATGAGAGGTGTCCTGGGACGGTTGTCCACATGCGCTGCAAGAAAGATTCTCGATTCTGCCAATCCTAGAGAGATAAGAGCTTAACAGAAAGCTGCGTCCGTTGCAGCTTAGACGAGAGAGATCTCATCGAGCGTGACCAGGGACCACAAGTTCCTCGGTGGAAATTGAGAGAACCTGCGTGTCGAAGAATTTAAATGAGACAATACGCCTCCAGTCCGAGAAAAGAGAAAAGTGGACACGAGAGATAAGAGGAGAGAGACTACAAGGGATTGCAGAGGGCGCGAGTAGCGCTCCCCGTCTGGCAAGCTCATCAGCCGCGTCGTTCCCCAGGAAAAACGAGTGTCTGGGGACCCATTGCAGCCTGATAGAACAGGGGGATAGAGAAGACAGTTGCTGCCAGATCTGCCAGAGAGTTTGAGGTAAAAAGGAAAGATGGAGGAGAGGACAAAGCGAGAGTCAGATAGGAGAAGAGATGTGGCAGACTTGTTGGTGCTGCCTAGACCAGCAAAGAGCATGAGGAATAGCGCAGGCTTCAGCGAAAATGCTTGAGCATACTGCGCCTGCTGAAAAGGAAAGAGTAGCGTTAGTGCCACAGAGAGAACAGCTGGCAAGTACGCCGGAGCCGCCTTTGCCAAAAAGAAAAGGAACAGAGCCGTCTGTCCAAAGTACCCGATCATAAGGTGGGAGAGAGTCAAAGTGAGCGAGAGCCGCACCTAGGCGAGAAAGGGGGAGGATCAGAGCGGGCATGCAGAGGAAAAAGTGGACTCCACAGTGAAGGAAGGCAGGTTCCCAGTAGGTGAGGAAGGGCAAACAAGAAGAGCCTCCCTAGGAGAAGCAGAAGGAATCATATGCACCAATCAACAGCCACCTCTACGTGATGGTGCGATCCCCGATCCCGTTTGGGTTAAGTCGAAATGGCTGTTGGCCTTCCCGAGGGTTCTGGTTGATGGTCAGTTAACCAGCCTGCAGTTGGTGTTTATGACTGGTTCGAAATGCGGTGTTTGGTTTACCGTAGCCTGATTGTGAACAGGTTTGCAGTGAAAATCTGTATCATTACTTCATGATGTACCTCCGTCTCAAGGAAGAAGGTTAAAAACAACAGCAACATGTGAACCACAACATTGACGTATTGCACAAAAGATCACAAAATTAGTCAAAAAGCAAACAAAAATCTGCCACTCCGTATAATTTGTCTTTAATACAACACAGCAAAATCTGTTTAATTTTGAAGCAAAGAATTATCTCATCCAGGGACCTTTAAAGGCAGGCGTTTTAAAGACTCTCCCCTTTCCATTAATTTCGCAAAAGCAACCGCTCACATGGCATATCACCTGCTCCATCTGCTTTTTTGGTGGGAAGAATCACTTCCTTGCAGGTATCGTCGTTTCGTAGTTTCGTGATGTTATCCGAATTGTTATTGCTAGATGAGTCATCGCAGACCGATGCAGTGGGGTCTGGCAAGCGTGTAGCATCATTCTTTTGCTTGTAACGTAATATATCTTGACGATTCTAAGGAATTATTTGTGTTATGATTTCCACGGAAAAAGTTACGTACCTGTCCTCTCAACATACTTAGAGGATTTTGGGCAGCACTATAATAACAAAATGGGCGACAGTAGTAAGTCTTTATACCATTACTTCAGTTACCGGCAGTGTTTTTGTGACGACACAATACATCTTGTGCACGCCCAAAAAAATTTCCACGTTGAATGCAGGGCGATAATAAGAACCCACATCAAACTTAATTAGATAATCTTTTAGATTAAATTTAATTAACAGTCTTTCACGTATCATTTGAAGAGGCCATAAAAGGAAATGTGGTGACGAATGTTTGAGTCTTGATGATAAGCAAACTCCACCAAAAAATACAAAATTAACTCCACATTAAACGATGTTGTTCAAACTAAATGTGCATCTCGGTTGCGCCACATACAGTTATTTACAAAATAAAATTCAAAGAACACTTTTGATCGAAATAAACTAAATCAAAATTGTACATGGTCCAAGCTATTTTCGCCAGTGTACCACTGGTTCGTGTCGAATCTGCCGAACCACAACTAAAACGTTTGCGATCGCGTGACTGTGGCAATGGAGTTTGGCTAAAATCTGGTTTGCGTTTAGTTATTACGCAAATAAATAAAGATGCAAGTTGGTGGTTGCTTATTCGAGCCTCGGGCCCCTTTCAGTGAGCATCAAATTTTGCTTTTATCATCACTTGGTGGCTAGGATGAGCAGTCCTACTTCAGGTAGGTTTTGTGTGAACAGGACAGTAACTTTAAGATGCGTTAAAGAAAGATCGCATGAAATGAAAATCCATAATTAAAAGTTAGGTGTTAAGCAGCCGCTGAAGGTAGAAGCGACCTTCAAAAAGGAGAAAATTAATGCGGCGCTCGCAGTATAGCCTTCAGCTTGTCTCCCGCACAGCTGGCAAGCGCGAGGCGTTGGTTTAATAACAGCTCTGTTACGTTGAACAAGATAAAGCTCTTATCAAATTCCCTGTACAAGGGCAAAACCGCTTATAACAATATAATACAGTTGTAATTTATAATTACATGACAACGCATTTAACAAAAACCCAACCAAGTCCAAAACAGTGCAGACATCAAATATAAACTCCGTCCCGTATTGTTTGAAGTGACAAATGTGGAAGAGCGTTGATGGGGGTTATTGGTGAGGGGTAGCCCCGCTATCTCAACGTTGCTGCCTAAGTAACACAATGCTGGCGCTAAATTGCAGTGAAAAAAATAGCTTGAGGGAGGGCATGCTCCCGGATCCCTCTTTAGTTAATTCTGGTGAAGCTCCTACTCACTCATAAATAAAGAAAACCCGTATTGATGTTTTTCAAGTTGAATAAATATTTCCCTGTCAGTACGTGGGCGAGCACTTGCCGCAAGGCAACAGAGTGTCGGTTCCTGTTTAACTTTATAACAAGGCGAAGTATCTCAACACAAAACTGCCAGCAGGACTTCAGGCAACAGACTCTTACAACTCCAAATCTATGAAGTTAATGAGGGGGGATAACGTTTATAAAGGGTCAAAAGAGAAAAATCAAACCATGCGACCCTTAATTAGGTGTTTAACATTGTCTTTTTTATCCAAAATGGGCTTAAGCAAACTATTTTTGTTCCGTTTAGTAAATCGGGCGAGTAAAGAAAATTTACTCTGCGAGCCGACTGTTATCCATTGACGAAATACATTGTGGTTTTCCATTTTCATTTTCTTGGATATAACGGCGCTAGAGGAATGTAGCTGACCTCTTAAAATGGGTGTTGAATGAGTTTGTCTAGTTCCTCAAAACTAGTTGAAACTTCGATTAATATAAATAAAACGTTATTTTAAGGCAGACTCAGCAATTACTTAAAACACTTTTATGAAATCGAAGTCAAGTGTCTTTTCTCCTTTACAACTCGCGCGACTCTAGCCGCCCTCCAATTAAGTCGCTACGAAATTGTAAACTTGGCTGGGGCAAGATCTGATCGAAGGCGGAATTTCTCAACAAAAAATGTGAGCTACCTACTTCAACTTTTCAAGAAAAGCTATTGTTCAAACAGAAGCAGCAGAAAACTTCCCTCTTTTAATACTCCACTAAATTACTTTTATAACACGGCCTCAGCAAAATATATGTCCCACTGCATAATTTTCAAGATATTCTTGTACTCCAGGCAAACTGTAGGGAATGTTGTCGCTCTTCCGGTGCTAAGTAACATATGGCAACACAAACGAGCTATCAGACCAATCTGTCCCAACACCCTATGCAGCTAGATCAATCAATTGATTGGAGTAACACCAGCACTTTGAAAGTTGAGACCAAATACTTTCGAAGTCTTACCGCTGAAGCATGGCTTATTAACTCTTACTCCCAATGTTTATCGACCTTTAGCGGAGGAAATTACTTCTTGTTTTCGTTTCAGCCATGGTATCGTCAAACCCATGGTTTCCCGAGCGAGAAAAGCTCAGGGACTTCGCAAACGAAGAGTACAAACAAGAGGCTTTTAATCCGGTTCGCGGAGCCCTTGGGACAATGGCAATACAAAAGTACAGCGCAGTGTTTTCAGTGCGTAATAAGCTACTTCGATCCAATGAAATTGATCTCAAAAAGCCTAAATTGCGAGAGGCGATGACCTTTTTTTTTATTTCGGTCAATACAACGCGTTCTCAGACGTTATTTACGTAGGATTTCCTTCTTCATTCAGCCCGACTTTCAGATATTTAAAGATTTTCAAGTACCAAATAGAGCATGCATTCTAGCCATTAAATAACAATTGACAAGTGTTAATGTAATCTCTATATAATTTTTTGTGGACTCCGCAATCAATGTTTGACCTCTTCGAGGGCTCCAAACCATCAAGAGTTCAGGAAACCCTGGTCTAACCTTTCATATATATATTGCTAGGAGCCGAAGCTAATTGGTTTATCATCTTTTGCTTACAACCACAATACTGGTTGTAAATTTGTCATGTTTTAGTTCTGCGACCGTACTGAACAACGTTTTTCACATCTACCCCATGTTTGTCTACGTTCAGCTTTTTTAATTTTGTCCGTTGAAAAAACCACAGTGCTGTTTGCTTGATTTTTGCTGCTCACGCTCAGGGTTGAAATACCACCCTGAGCGCTGTTTTTTCTGATGAAGCTTGGCGTACTTGGCAAGCGAAACGTCAATAAAAGAACATTTTTGTATTGCTTGTTCCATATACTATTTTTCACCGAAAGAACAACAACATTTCTCACATGTATGTCCCAAGTAGAAGATGAAAAAGTCTGTGTGCGCGCGCGTGTGTGTGTGTGAAGGGGGGCATGCGCAAGTGTATGAGGAGGCAAAATCACGACATAGATCAATAGTTATTTCAACAAGCCTCCTTCAATATCATGTGCAAATACGGCAATACAAAACAAAGACTGCAAATAGCAAATATCGAAAAAAAGTTCAAAACACTGCCACTTTTAAGTGACCGATTGATAAAATATATTTCTAATATCTACTGTATTACAACAAAATTTCGACCTGAGATCGGGCCATAAAGTACCGTTCAAAGCGAATCAGGCTGATGATCGCATAACAGAATAAATTAGGACACCCAGTATCAGTTGAAATTAATTTTTTTACGAAAAATCGATTTCGCCTTCAAACAGGCGTTTTCAATTTCTAAATCAATTTAAACGTTCGTTTTTGTGTGTTTTAGCTGCACTTAACAAACGAACTTAGATTGACAACAGGCAATTGTCATTAAGACCCCCAATTATTGACTATGCTTAGATACAAACTTTCATTAGGTTACCTCTTCGCTTAGAATGATATGCAGCCTACCCGACAATGATTCATTTATTGATCCATAAATCTTTGTTGTTGTGACGAAACAAAGAATTAAATATACAAATATAGTAGCAGGTTTTGATCGCAGTGAATGACGAATTGTGTAGAAACAAACGCGCGTCTTGAATCATCAGCAGGGTAGATACAATGTATTTACGAAATACGTGCTTTGAAAACAGCTCGTAGATTAGGGTGCAAGTTGTCACTTCAAATCAAAAGCTTAACGGAATAGTACAAATTAATGACATAGGCTGGAATAGTGGGTGCAGCTTACTTATCTCGCCCCCCTTTGTAGACGCCTCAGTCCCGCAGCGCCACATAGTACGGCCTCCCGCCTTCAGGCACCATCTTTCCTTAGCTGGGTAGCTACCAATTAGAGTGAAAGCCATGAAAGTTGACGTAAACGAAATTCTCTTTACATAAACTTTCATTCCACGCCGCGCCTCTGTAGAAGTTAATATGTAACTAATCTATGACGTCATCGGCGTAGGGTGAAGCACGCTGTGAAAACGCTAACTGAACCGCTGGCAATTTATTAAAATGCCAATAAAGAGAAAAATGACTGCTAAGGCATTTTGATAGAAACTTTGAAAAAGTCAGGCTGGTTTGATAGACATCTAAAGCTGTGCTATAGTGAGCTATCCTCGCTCAAGCTATAAGATCACCTCCTTCCTGCTCCTGGAGATATCCCTCAACTCAGTGGAGACGTTGTTTCAAAAAAATACACCAATCTGGCCCCTAAAATTTCCCCTCTTATTTGCTTTCAATATGATCTCATAATAATGACTTGCCCTGGGAAGACAGGAAACTGTAATTGGTGGCAGAGGTTTGATACGAAATCAAGCTATCTCCTAACTGTCGTTCTTTTCAGATCACCTTGGGCAAGGTGTAGAATCTGTTAGTTTAGAGAGATTTTGAGAGCATTTAATGTGACAGATTTGCTCTCAGATTTGTTCTTCATCCAACACTATTTTGGATGAAAATTTCTCGCTCTCAAGCATGTTTGGAAGATTCCATGGTTTTTTCACATCAATAAACTTGATTTTTAGGTAAAAAACAAGCTCACAAATCGCCGACTGCATCTCAATGCGTTTTACTTGCACAGCAGCAGTGACGTCATCGAGGGGGCCCGCTAATAATTGCACTATTTTTAAAGGAGGACACTCTTTTAGAGGCGACACTATTTTTGAAAACGCTTTTATAATTTCCAAAAGGCTTTTTTGAAATAAGGTCTTGAATTCATTCATGCGTAAGAACCATTAGCAAGCCTTTTATAATTGCACCACTTCGATGGGCGTTGGTAAAGCGGTTAAAGCATCCGGTTTGCTCTGTAGTCGGAAGACCTGGGTTCAATTGCCTTGTCGAGTGATATCTAAAACTTTAGAAAGAAAATTCATAGCTTCCTTGCTCGACACTCATCAAGAAAGAAAAGTGTCGAAAAAGGTCAGGAAGCTCGCTTGTTGTGTCCTTGGCCAAGGCACTTAACTGGATGTTTCCACTTTTGTATGGCGGACATATGCCTGAGTCAAGCGGGCGACCCGTCGTGGTGGCTCAATCTGACGAAAGACTTGCAAACCACCAACGCCACCTCCAATGAACCTTCTCGGTTTTAGAGTGACATTTTTCGAAACCACCTGGATTCCACAAACCCAAATGTAGCCGCCAAACAGCAGAACATGATCGCTTCTCCACTGCCACATCCCCACGAATCGCTTCCCCACTGCCACATCCCCACGAATCAGGCTGATGCCCTTAAGGAAACAACCAGAATTATTTACACCCGGCAGCTTATCAAAATGACGTCGCATTACTAGAAGGGAAAAATTAAATTTCATTTTATCTGCTTTTTAAATTTGTTTGCGAATTTATTGATATTTTATCTTCGAGGCCTCCTAGTGTCGACACGAGATTGGAAATTCCCAAGGAAATGCCAATTTTTGCTAATAATGTCAAAATTATTGCTAAATAACATCAAGCAGATGCTGCTGCTTCAAGCTAAAGAGACGGTGCAGTCGCTGCTTTGTGCCCAGGAACATCAAATAATAAAAACAAGCATCTTACCTTGTAATGAATCAACTGTATTTGTATTTGCGCCACCCAGCCGGTTTCATGCTTGCTGCGAAACGTCATACAATCTCTTTTTTCCGTCATAATCGTAAAATAATTAATCGCACCGGAGTTGTCCTCGTATAAGCGATCGATAGAACTAATGTGGGATAACGGTACCGTTTGTGATGGTTCTGCACCGCTTGCAGCTTTACTTTTGGTTCCATAAATAACAAAAGCTTCCGGATTTAAAACACAATATTTCCGTTTCCACCCGGACCCAAGCGGAAACTTTCTCCGCTCAACTTTTTTTTCTAGATTCCCTTCGAAAATAATTTCCTCAGCACCCATAACCACAACTTATCACTGCCAGAAAATGAAATCATTACTTCTTTTCTCCAAATACGGAAAATCTTTACAGCCATACAAACAACACTTTGAGTTTCGATCCACTTTGGAGTTACCAGCATTGCTGGTAGCAGCGGCGTACGCAGAAAGTTTTGGAGGGGGGCCAAAGTTTTGTCACAATTGTGTGACGTCACAAACCAGCTTTGCTTTGGCTAAAATTGCTTGGTCTTGCTTTATATTTTTAGCGTCTGAGGGGGCCATGGCACAGTGGCCTCCCTCCTCGGTACGCTAGTGGCTGGCAGGGTTCATTTTTAACTACATGCGCTGCAATTACGTGGGAAAATTGCCGTAAAATGCCTTTTCCAAGGGCATAACCGAGGATTTGTGCCGGTGATAAGCTCATAGGTTCACGCGGTTGACAAAATATAAAATTTTTATCTCAGAAACCAAAAGTAAATAAATGGGAAAATGATGGATGAATGAGATCTTTATACCTGCTTGTTTCCCTTACCAACTTCTGAACTCTCATGTGGTAAACTAGTAATGAGAAAATAAATAGTTGATAATGCCAAACAAACAAACTATCCACGAATTCCGAGCAAGAACAACGAAGACGAAAAATAGGAAGGGTGAAGCTACGCAAATAAAAATTGTCAACTTCATCCATCAACAAACCGAAAGGGAAAGTTTGCAGTTCACATTAGCTAACAAACCAGCTTGATTATGATGAACAAAATTTGTGGCGTGGGTCCAATCAATGGGGGAAACAATTAAAAAAAGACCCACTAATAAAAATTTAATCTTAGAGAAGTGGTGTCCAGAGTAAGCGTCAAGCATACTGTCATAAAGAACCCGAATATTTATTAATGTAAATTTTCATTTGAATATTGTAGAAAACTGTTAGATCAGAGAGTGAGGGAGGAGAGAAGATCATGCCCAACTCCCCTTCCAAAATGGTCATTAAGCGAATGAATTTTTTCATACATCTTATCTTTTTCAAAATTTTAGAAAACACAAATTTTGTCCCTATAACTTGAAACAATATCCTGACCACGCTTCTGAAATCTTTACCAAGTGTTCATGAAACTCCTAATGTCCAGATCTTCTTGGAAGTTACCCGGAACGCATTACGCAAATTAATCACGATGACGTTTTTGAGTAGAAGATCAGCCTAACGATTCCGGTTTGTGTGACAGCTCGGACAGCTTTTGCTTTTCAGTAATCACCACGGTCTTTCTCTCACCACCATCGCTTAAGGATGATATTATTGCTCCAGCTCTCCGTCAACGCGTTCCCTGCCTCCGGCCGAGCACCAATATCTCCAAGTAGTGACGTCACTGGAGGAGAAAGGCCGGCCAAGGATCGAAGGCAACCCAGAACACCCCAGATAGTCGAAAAGAAACCTTTTAATTTTCTGTGAATTCGGGTGACACTTTACAGTGCCGCCCGAGGGCCGCAAACTCTAGTGACGTAGGTGCCACCTAGCTCGCATTCAAGGAAAATGGGGCGTTTTGTGATTTCTTTGACTAAAAAGTGCAAAAATTACTCGAAAATTGTTCGTTCACCTGTTCCAGTATTCTAAAATCTGCTTAGCCTGGGATACTTTGTGGAATCAGTACAATCTTGCCATCATTTTTAAACCGTGAGGTGTAGAAGTCAAGATGGGCCATCTGTAAACCGGACCAAGATCACAGTTTAATCGTGAAAAAAATTCCTCAACGACTTTATGATGGCGCGTAACGATTGTGTCTCGTTTTATGGTGACTTCCGTTCAGTACTCAAAACTAAACCCTATGAATATGCAAACTAGTGAGCTTCGTCATACCATAATAGGATCTAAGTTTTGTCATAATTTGCATAACGATTCAATTTTCATTTTTCTTTAATGAAAATTTCTTGAAGTGTATCGCGTTAGGTCAAGGGTGTCAAACTGGGGGCCAGCGATGTAATAATTTATGGCTCGCGTAAGGATTTTGTGGCGCAGTGCGAATGACTGGCCTCCGAGTTTGGTCGTCAAAAAATTGTTCTCCAAAAGAAAAAAAATCTTTTAAGTTGAAATTACGTGAAAATGGCGACTATCGCAGTGATGAGAACAGTTATTTTTAAAAAAAGTTCAAGTGGCTATTGAATGAAAAATGCAAGAAAATCCTTATTGAAAGCATTGGTCTCTATAAAAGAAATATATACTGCAATGTTTCTCAAACTGTGTGCCGCGGAAGATTTGCAGTTGTTCTGCGAGTCTTTTTAAAGTGCTTTATACTGATACAAGTCTTCTGCCAAAATTGAGAAAATGCTGACACGAACAACTTCTAAGTCGCGGGTGACATTACAGGTTAGGGCGAGAGAGGTGATGACCTTATTTGGTGGAGATCAGCACCATCTCAGGCTACATCACACAAATTCCAGAGATCGTCGCCCGTAGAAGTGATGATCTCCAAATAATGCCACTCGCCATCAACAGGAATGGATTTGCGTTGCTGATGTGCCGCGAAATTTTATTAACTGGTTTGCCGTGCCGGCAGACAAAAAAGTTTGGGGACCACTGATATACAGTCTTGCCTGCTTAAATTTTTTCAAAAAAGTCTGGCCCGTTTAAAATCCATGTACGTAAATGTGGCCCGAAGCACTGAATGAGTTTGACACCCCTGCGTAAGGTAATAAGTACTCGTGGTTGTTACGCTGCCTTACAGTAAGCAGAAATGGCCTAGCTACATCTAAGTTATTCTTTACACTTCGTGATCTAGCAAATATCAGAATGACTGAATAATTTTCGCAAGACATAACTAACATACTCTTTAAAAATTAGTCGAAAACTAATTTGTATCAACTAAATTCGATTTTTTCACTGTATTTGTACTAACTATTTTTAGTGGTTACTAGTGCCCTCAGTTCCATTCTCTTGATTTAGAGCCATCATCTGCCACTAACGTCACTTTACTCCTACTTGACTACTTGAAATATTGGTTGAGTGCTTTGAACAGTTGAACAACGCGGCTGCTACTTTCTCAACACCGCTGGAACTTAGCCCAACATTTTACAACTGAAGTTTCTCCTCACATAACAAAGCGCCGACCGTTTTCAACTCATCTAAAAAGAAAAAAGGTTTTTGTAAGTCCATGTTACAACAGTTGGCTTATTTGGCAGACGTTGGCCTGTCTCGACAACTTATTCGTTTTACGCAATGGGTTCATACCACGTGATAAACAGCATCACAAAAACGTGCTAATGAAAAAATTGATTAAACACACCAAATTAAAAAAAACAATGTTTTCAATTATTATCGAAGAAATCATGCCTATGTTACATGGCAATGCATCTCTATATTTTGTTTTTAAGGTTGCTTCTTTTTTGACTAGAAGATGTTTAAGAAAATATACAGCACTTTTGTCCACGGTTTGTTGACGGTTTTGAATTGCTGCAATGGGAAGGTTGCATATGACGTCACACATTTGGCGCGAAAAAAGTGGCTGACCAAACGCTGTACTTTATGTTGGAAAGGTATAGGGCGAACACCGATTTTTGGGATTATTCTGAAAACTAATGAGAAATTAAATAAAAATTGGAATGAGTTATTGCTGGTTTGCTACTCGGAAACAAATAAATTTATAAAAGCGATTTGTTTGAGATTAGTCCATTTATTTGGCCAGTCTAAGCTTAGTACTGTGTGCCAATTTGCCAAAAAATCAGCCCTAAGAGAAGTGCCATCTGAATAACATTTGCTCCTCAGTTAAAAATAACTCTATGCCAATTAGATACTCGTAAGTAAATTAGCAAAAACAATCATTATCAGATCATTACTACTGGTACCGTAAGTTTTTATGTCACATTTGGTCCAGCAGCCAAGACAGTAGTCCAAAAAATTGTTTAAAGAACAGTTAAGATCACAAAATTACCTCAGATATATTAATATAACTGGTCTGCAAGCATTATTAACAAAAAAATTTTAAAAAGTAGGCTACTGATTTTATCCACCAATATCTAATCCAACATATGACAAACGGTACAAAAGTCTGCCCTGTTATTTAGGCTACAGTGTAATTTAGGTTTACAACTTTTTGGTATGCTTGTGCAACCAAATATGCTGTATTAAGTTGCACGTTGCAATTAACTTAAACTCAGCATTCCCAAATGCGCTGATTAATCGAATAAAAAACCCCATGAGAAATTGGCAATTCAATGCAAAAAATTCAATTCAATTCAATGCAAAAGCACTAAACTGGTCAGCCACTTTTTTCGAAAGCGCATTTTCATGACGTTTGATCACGTGCGTAAAACTTTTCTATTTGAAAGGCTGCTTGGTTATTAAATCCGTGAAATGATGATCTAGGACAGGGGTGGGGAAAGTATGGCCTTTCACACCGCATGCGGCTTTTTGGAAGAGTTTGCGCGGCATTTTAACCATTTGCTCACTTGCAAATATGCTTACTTGCCTTTATTGTATTACTTTTGCTCGCTTACCCTTGTTTTGGTTGTTAGTTTTTAACCAGTTTTTGACATAAGAAATAGTCACTGGGGCAAAACTAATGGCAATGTTTATGGTATCTAGTGAGTCACAGCGCGACAAGCAAAATATAGTTGTTGATGGTTTTTCGTTACGTTGCGATTTAATAAGATATATTGAGGTAAGTAGGCTTGCAGCAAGCAAAATTTTTTGATTGCTTACAAAATTGATTTTACATATAATGCTGGGAGGAAAAATAAAGTTTATTGTTTAGTTCTTGTTGTTGTGTTGGAGAAAGAAACGTTTGTATTTTAAGTTTTTAAACAAATCATGTCGAAATATCAGAGCAAAAAAACAGTGCAAGAGGAGTAAGCGATGAGCTAAACTTCGTAATATAAGCTTCGTTAAACTAAAAATAAGGCATATGTCTGTAAAACATAAATTAACAAATCTTTACTTAACAAAACATAATCTTATAGAAACTAGATAACAAATCTCCTCAGGTCTCAACAGCAACGCAGTTGCTGCAATTACACGCGCAGAATGCAAAAGGCTATCGCTGAAGGCAAACTGCGCGCTTCAACGCGATAGCACTTCAAGCGGTATTCAATGAGAAGTGAGAATTGCAGTTTCATGTAACTGCAGTAAAAGATAAAATGATGTGCTTAATTTTTCACTCTATGATTATAGCTGTGAAAAAGTATGATGCTTTTCAGCATTATGCAATTAACAATAATCATGTTTCATTCAAAGGATAAGTCCGTAAGGAAGCACTTAAGAAGATGAAACTTGAAAATCAACTACAGTGAACAATATTTCAGACAGTGTCAAAGAAGATACCTCACTCAAGCAACGCAAGGAATAACGTACATTCTCGACGAGAGAGGCAAGCCGCATAGTAATGTTGGAATCATGAAAGTTCATTAAGTCGATATCATACTGTTACATCGTACCCTGTTTTACTGAGCTTCGAACCCGAGCCATTCAAGCTGTTGTTCCACACATGCCAAGACTTACTATCATGTAATCACGCACGCCTTTCACGCCACATTTAGTGTAATCATTGGAACGTTTTTTCTATTGTGTAATTAACCTTTGTGTGACCAATTCATGTAATGATTTCAGTTTAGTTAATACTTGTACGACTAGCAGTAACAACAAGGACTCCTGGTTCAAAAGTAAACGGTATGTAGGTCTTGTGCTTTGTGTTGGATTGCTTTTTGAATCTTGTTTATGATTTAGAAACCGCCTTCGTTCATCCGCTTCACATAATTGCATTGGTGAAAGAGACAATAAAATCGTCCGTGCTGTTGAGGGTGAACCGGCGCGTTTCGTTGCAGTTCTATGTAGGATATTGGGGCTAACCAGGAGCCGCGTAAAGTATCTTACACATATTTATACTCATACAAAATCGACAAGAACAAAAAATTACCTCACTCCAGACCAACCATAAGTGATCGGCAACATAAGTTAGCGCTCAATATATCTAAACAACAATAAATTTCATGTCAAAGCAAAGATGTATTCTATGTATACTATACCAGCCTTGGGTGAGTCCACCGATATTGCCGATTCGGCAAAGTTGCAATTTTTTATTAGTATTGTAATTTCGGATTTTCAGTGTTATGAAAAGATGCTAAGTTTGGGTACCTTTACGGAAAGAATGCAAGGAATTGGCCTTTTGAATTTGTTTAAAGTAAATTTCTGTAAAACAATCCAAGACTATGAAAAGAAACCATAAAGAATTAGTGGCATTACTACAACAAGTAAACTACCAATTTTAAAAAATACAGGTATATCGATGCTTTTTGTTGCATTTTACATCAGCTAAACTTGTGTGTTAAATTTACACTGAAAGAAATAACCTAATAAATGTCGTAAACTATATTTGAGTAAATGCGATGTGGCATCGACAATTTCGTCAAATGCTCTAGTTTGATGGTGAAACTTTTAATGTAGATCTATCAGATTATTCAGAAGTGCGCTGCTGGTTATCACGGGGCAACCATAGCAGAAGCGTTCGCGTCGCGATCCGTGTCAGCTTTGCTGCGAATTCTGCTACCACTTCAAGCTAAGTGAGGATACCATACTGGCGACCCCTCGTGTAATTGTGGCACAGAGACACAAACGATGGAACACCTACTGCAATGCCCACTGCTCAAAACACCTTGCTCTCGTGACAATTTGAGCACTTTTAACGACACCGCACAGAAATGCGTGAAATTGTGACAATCAACCACCAGAAGATACGATACATACATACATACATACGGGGCAATCGCTTAAACGAGTTTTTCCTTCGAAAAATCAAATAGTAAAATTTATCGAAGATCAGAATACACTTTGTAAATTTTTAGAACAAACCTTTTAAAATCTGTTCTCTACCTGTCGCAACTTTTAACCGAATATTTTCCTCAACTGGCAAAAGCAACAAATGGTATGCAAAAGCAACAAATAAGGTACGTGATGTGGAGGAATACACATCGTTTCTAGACTTGTCGAGTGAAGAGTACAACAACAGACTCAAAGATTTAAAAAGCACAATCTCAACTTGTGACTGGCTTATCAACTACACCTGCGTCAGCACGCTCGAAAAATGTTATCTTGCTTTGGTACGACTTAGGCTACTGCAATGAATCAGCATTTTCATGTTGTACATGACGCAAATCAAGAGGCGAGTGAAATCTCAGATAACGGACATTCACCTGAAGAATTAATTAATCCTAAAATTAACAACGCTGGAACCAAGTCTCATATCATTGGCTCATGATAAACAACCTCATTGAAAGCGTTCCCATCCCTGACCCAGGAAGTGTTGCGTGGCCACTTGAAAGCGTACCCACCCCTGACCCAGGAAGTGTTGCGTGGCCACTGGAAAGCGTTCTCACCCCTGACCCAGGAAGTGTTGCGTGGCCACTTGAAAGCGTTCTCACCCCTGACCCAGGAAGTGTTGCGCGGCCACTTGAAAGCGTTCTCACCCCTGGCCCAGGAAGTGTTGCGTGGCCACTTGAAAGCGTTCTCACCCCTGACCCAGGAAATGTTGGGCGGCCACTTAAAACCAAAGCTATCCAGTTGCATTGACTTTGTTTGAAGCTACATTAAATCACATTAGAGGAAGATATGTTTTTGCTGGCAATCACTATATGACCTACTATGACATCACAAAATATCGTTATCATCATTGACGCGTTGCTATCATTTTGAATACGTAATTGCCTTGAAAAATACATCTTTTTTTTAGTTTCTTTTAGTTACCTTATCAATGTCAAGTTGATGCAATTCACAGTTCTGCGTAGAATTGAAGGAATTCCTCCTTCTATTGTTAGCTCATAATAACGTTCGGCGGCCAGTCTGCTCTACTTAGCAAGTGGCAGAAGAATAACAAAGCTATCTCGCAACGTAAGGTTGTGCGTTCGGTGCCAGTGTGAGTTCTGTTTTTTTTGAAAAAACAATGACATTGATTTCCTACTTGCTTGCAGGCTCGTGGTGGAAACGAGCTGTGCCAGTAGTACTGGTAAACTCCGAAGTAGGTTTGAATCAAATAATAATAAGACGAAAATTAATTTACAGGCTTATTAAAATCAAGCTACAAGCTGTTTTACAATTGTTGAAACAAAGCAATCGCGTACAAATCAAAATCCTAAATGATACAAAAATGATGATCACATTTATTAACAGGCAAAACAATAACATTTTAGAATCTGCAATTGCTCTCAATTCTAAAGTAAATACCAAGAAGAGTTCTAGAGTATGTGCTCCAGATATCCAAAGTTCAGTCGAAGGAATTCTTGAACGCAGTGCGCAAAGTTGTTGATAACACGCTCTTTTTTTCCTGTGTATTGGATAGCCTGAATCTTAGCAGCAATGGCTGCTTTCAAAGCAGCAATGGGGCGTGGGTTATCCTGGTAGACGTTTTCCTTGAGAAATCCACACAAGTAGAAGTCTTGGCAATTTAGGTCAGGCAAATGAGGTGCCGATTTAATTTCAGCTTTGCTGCTGATTAGAGACTCCCAAAACTCTTCACGTAGCCAGGTCTTGGTGACATTATCAGTGTGAGGAGGAGCACCATCTTGCTAGAACCACTGTCCCTTCTCATCAAGGTCCTCACACTTCTCGAGCTATTCCCAGTACCGAAACGCAGTACTCTTTTGCCACCATTACTACATTACCGTGATCATCTTCCAGTAGATGATACCATCTCTGGAGATGGCAATCCGTGCTGTTCACTTTTTCAATGCAGAGAACCTCCTACGATGCTGTGACGGTTCTCACTTTCTCCTACACCCAGTCTTTGGAGTTAACATGACCGTACAGGAGAAAGTGGGCTTCATCGGAAAACCAGACATCATTTAAGAATTTCTTGTCATTGTCAGTCTTTTACGAAAATACAGGCACATGGCTACATTCTTTTCTCTATCAGTCTCGGTCAGCTGATGGTTTATCTGGATGCGGTAGAGATAAAGTTTCACATTATTTTCAGTTAGCTTTCCACATATGGAATGCTATCTTGACCGATGTGTCTTACCTTGAAATATGTTGATCTATTCAGTGCGAGCAAAGAAATAAGTCAATTGGTATATTTTTTATTACTCAAGCAGACTAAACCCGATCCAGCTTTTTGACTTTTTTGACCTGTCTTATTTTTGGGTCAGCATTTAAGATGAGTGAATCTGCACCATCAGGAAAAAGGTAAGTTTAAAAATCTGACTTATAAATCTTTTTACACCCCATTATACATTCATGATATTATTTTAAGTTCTTTAAAACATGTTTATGTTATTTAGGACACCAAGTTGTCAAAATATTTTCCGTGAGAGTAATCAGAAATGCTGATGCGTATGTGGAACACTATCAATAAATGGCCACATGTAGAAAGAGGCTGGAATGTTCCACATTTAAAGCAATAGCAGTAAAAAGTACTGCAACTAGTACGTTTTAGTTGGTATTAGTTACTGGAAGCAGCTTGCCTTCATCTCAGCTCAACCCCCCGCAGAGGCTGTTATTACAAGTCACGCTGCTCGACGTCATTATACTTGGAATTGAAGGGAGGACCAATGATATTGCTTAGTTTAAATTGTTTTTTTGGATAGCCTTTTTATGCAAGAGTGCCAGGTTATTTTCTCAATATTTTACCAAATTTGCTAAAAGTGGCTTGTGGTAATGGATTCGTAGTTCATCTGGCTTTCTCTTTTTATATGTTAGGGCTAAAGCTAGACCTTCCTAAATATTCTTTCACCTGGGCAAAAACACTAAACCGCGAATCGTGACTAATCTAACAATCAATTGTGTTTAGCGGCAAAACAGTCCCAAGGGTATAATGTCGTCGATGATAAAATAGTCACTGCCTAATTTAAATGAATTTTGCTAACATGTTGTGAAAATATCTTATTAAAATTATTTTTAGTTAAGTAGAGGAAAAAATTTGCGACTAAAAATGGCTATTTTTTGCTTCAAATTATTTTTTTAGGTTGATGACCACGTTTAAATTTTCTCTAATCTTTGTGGAGATTCAGCCAAAAAGCAGAAAATAGAGAAAGAGCTTATGCGTTGGAAAAGAACGGACTTTAGTTGACGGTACCGGCATTGCCATGGCGTCAAACCTGGCAAGACTTTACACTTGTGAAGCCATTTGAACAATTTTTTGATGGTGAAGTTGTGGATCACATTGTAACCCATACCAATTTGTACGCACAACAATGTGGAAATCGCAGATTTTTTATAAACCGAACAGAAATTCAAGATTTCGTTGGCATTATTTTTGTCTCTGGCTATACACTACTTCCCAGACGCCCAATGTAGTGGGAAAATAATGAAGATGCTCACAATACCTCTGTTGCTTCGGCTATGAAAAAAAAAGATTCTATCAAATCATGAAGTACCGTCACTTGGCTGACAGCAAAAAATTGGGAGAAGGAGGCAAGTTTGCAAAAGTGAGGCCACTATGTGACCTAACAAATCAGAGATTTGCAGAGTTTTTCCGATGACTGAAAAAGTATCGATTGACGAGTCGATGAATCCATATTACAGGAAATATTCAATGAAGCAGCACATCAGAGGGAAGCCTATCTGTTTCGAATATAAACAATGGATACTTGCAACACCACTCAGGTACGCCATTTACCGGAGTCCTTACCAAAAAACAACAGCCGGGTATGATAAGACACTGTGTCTGGGCCACTCGGTGATCATAGAGCTAGTCTGCAAACTACCACCTACTCTTCCTTTTCATGTATATGTTGATAACGTTTTTTACAAGTATGGGGCTCTTCCAAGATTTGACGTCAAGAGGATTTGGAGGAAAAAGCACGGTCAGAACAAACAAAATTGAGAAGATCCCCCATCAAGTACCGAGACCTAGCCAAAAGTAAAAGAGGAGCTTTTAGCTTTCGTACTTGATAGCATCATTTGTATTTGCTCCTGGCGTGACAACCTCCTTGTAACAATGGCTTCTAATATTCACTTTGTATTTTTATTGCAAAGAGTTTGCAGGTGGTCGACGAAAAAAAAGAAAAGAGTGAATATTGATTAACCAAAGATGATTAGATCCTACAATCTAGGGATGGGAGGTGTGGATCGCATGGATCAAAACGTTGGTGGTTACCAAACTTCAATGCCTTCTAAAATTTGGAAGTTGTCATTCTTTGTCTTTGTTGCAGACTGCTTTTTACAGAATGCGTGGATTACCTACGGAATGGCTTCCAGCAACATCAATATACTATTGGACTGGCTGGCATTCAAAAAACAAGTAGCCCTTGTCTATGGCCAAAAATTTTACTACAGACTGGAGTGTAGGAAGGATTTCAGTGACCGGCGCGATGGTATAGTGGTGAGAGCGTCCGCATCGCGATCGGTTGGGCTGGGGTTCATTCCCTAAGTCGAGTCATACCAAAAGACTTTAAAAACTGGTATTCACAGCTTCCCTGCTTGGCGCTCAGCCTAAAAAGGGATAGTGTGGAGAACAAACCGGCAAGCTTGCTTGTTGTGTCCTTGGGCAAGGCGCTTAACGGGACGCCTCCACCTTTATGTGACAGACAGGTGGCCCACCCGAACTCCACCGGATTACAATTGTGAAGTTGCTAACCCAGCATGTCGTAAAAGACCCACCAGTGGCAGTCCGCCTTGTTGGTGGTGGGGCTAGCAGTCATTGATGACTGGTTCGAAATTGGCTGCCATTTTTCCCCTGGCCTAATTTCAATTAGGTTGACGGCATGAACCTGAATTGCCGTTCATGCCGTACCTACATCCCGAGGAAGAGGAGGGGTAACCACAAACAAACAAGGATTTCAGTAGGACGCCCACCGGCTCTGCAGAGACGTGTGCCTTAAAGCATGAGAAAAGACGGAAGGATCCTTATCTAGAAAACCGCTCAACCAGACGTTGTTGTTCCCACTTTGGAAGGACAACAAAATTTATTTGCTTTAAATGCCAAGTGCCCTGTTACACTGACTGCTCAGCAGCATTTGATTTACCCTTTTTGAGCTTTTTGACGCACTTATCAGACGCCTTTGATGTTCTGTATATTGTGGCCAAGTCCATTTTTCAATCTATTTTGGAAATTTGAAAATGTCCCATTCCTTTAAAATTTTTGTTTTTCGGTTAAAATAGGAGTTATTGAGTTAATAAATGAACAAAATTGTCTTTCGATTTTTGGTTTTACGTTAAGATGTCATAAAATAATGAGCATTTGCTATGATGATATCGATTGAGTAGACGTAACATGTTTAAAACAAACATTTTAGAAAATTTCAAAGCTGTCATAAATACTGTATAGCCTATACAAAAACATTGATCGTTTTCACCAGTAATGCAAGCTTGATTAGCAAAATATTTATTTTAGAACTTATGGTGAATAACGGTAGCTATTTCGCCATCATTGAATGCAATATCAACGAAAATATTCTTAGAGCCATTCCCTGCTAGGGTTTGATCAAATTTAAGTTACAAAGCAACCCTAGCTGTGTTATCTATTTTCTCTCAAATCGTTAACATGTGCGGAAAATAGAAAAATTGAAGACCCCAGCAGAAAATGGGTCAATCAAAATGCGCCGAATAGAAGACAGAGACATGACAAGTTTTTGGCTTGTGTGTCGCAGAGATTAGCTCGGACCACTATTGACTGGCTGTTAAACTTTAGTGATATTGTCAGAGGTTCGGATTGTTGATGGAGGTCCAGAGGGCGAGAAGCCAGTTACCCTTCGACTTTTGCAAGTGTCGTGAGCTCCAAAGTTCTTTACCAACTTGAAAATTTGACTCCTGTTTGGAGATGTGTTGAAGCTGAACTTCCTTTTGTACCTTGCTTGAGCTATCTTAAAAGACATGGTTTCAAAATATGTCTTCACGCAAAAGATCTTCTTCTTCACCGATCAAAGCATTTTTCGCACCAGACTATTTTTCGTTTAATTCATAAAAGTGTTTACTATTTCCCTAAGACCATCTGAAAACAGAAAAAGGTTAAAGCCATTGGAAAAGATTTTAGAAGCTGCCGCTTTGATTCAACAATAGTGAAACACGCAGCATCAGTGAACGAGTGTGAGCCATGAAAGCGTGATTTATTTCCCAGTTCGGAAAGCACCAATGCATTTGTCTATGCCGGCGCGCCTCAATTGATTTTTAACATGAAAGCCCTGCAGCAAATGGAAAAACGATTTTCACATCTTTTCCAAAATAGTGAATTGTTTGTTTGCAGCAGTTGCTTTTAAAACGGCACGCTCTTTAAAACAGTTTGCTACAGTAGTTAATTTCACGAAAGCTGGGTCGGATATGTGAATTGAGCTCCAATTTGACTGCACAGTTAGTAGCATGGGCTTAACAGTTTGTTTTGGAACGGGAGAGAGGGCTGACTGCTTTTTTGTTTCAAGACAAAGGCTAAAACTTTGTTTTTTAAGATGAAATTTTTTAAAGAGATATAGTTGTTCTTTTGACAATTTTGTTGGTAAACTTGACGTTTCGCTTCCTTTAGTAACCAGGAGCTTCTTCAGAATATGGTAGATGTTATTGCCAGTGTTACATGTATTGCTAACATTATATATTGTGTTGTAACATCATATGTTGCACTGGCAATAACATCTACCGTATTCTGAAGAAGCTCCCCGGTTACTAACGGTAGCGAAACGTCAATTTTACCAATAGAATTGTCGAAAGAACGACTATATCTGTTTATGATATCAATACACTCGACAAACGAAAACTGCTTGCTATAATTTCCAAAGTGATTATTTTCCTATTTTTGGCCTAAATTTAAGGTGAAAACTTTTTTTGAGATAAACTTTTTCGAAGTGATTATTTTGCTTATTTTCAAAATTCATGAGGGTCTGCAGCTCTCTTGCCCGTCCACTTTCATGCCTGTGATTAGTAGCCTGCTGCCATAAATTCTTCATCTCATCGCCAGAAGATATGAGCACCCCAAATTGAGAGCTGCTAGTCTAAGTAGTGCACTCAACAAAGCAAGCAAAGTGGGGGCCACGAAGCCAAAGAGAGCTTCATCAAGTTGTATAAACAAGCTTGGCTCTACGAAAAAAGTCGAAGTTAAAAAAAGAAAAATATAGCTCCTAAAAGAAGGTGAGCATAGCTTATGAATATGTAGGCATCTGCCTCCGTAGCGAGGGTGCTGTTTCTAAAGCTGGGCTTTGACAACCACAAATAAATAGCCCAGACAATGAAACAGGGGCGCGTTTGTAACACAATGAAGCAGCTTTGCAATCGATAGAATCACGAGCCACGGTGCTCTTCGCTGAAGACCAAGTTCTTCCACGTCTCAAGGTTCTACACTGCATGTCTGCTTCTTCATGGGCCCCTCCAAGAAATACCTATTATTCTGTACTTAGCTTTTCTTTGGCCCGTTCTCATCTATGCCACCATCCGTTTACTCTTTGCTTTAATGATTGTTTAGCATAATGGCAAAAACTGCTCACGCTCTTGTTATTTAATTTTTTCAAAAAAACAATTTGGCTTTAGAAAAATTCTTCCCCCGTTTTGGCCATGAGTAATATCCATGGTTAACTGCAAAAACCATTGATCAGAGTTTATACACTTGCTGTTTATTCTTGGATCTATGTAAAGCTTCTAATTCAATAAATCATGAATCAATCATGTCTAAAATGGTTGGTCAATTTAGTATCAGAGCAACTGCTATCCAATTGTTTCGTGACTATCTTACTGATCGCCATCAATGCACTAAAATAGAAGATGCGGATATTGGCTCATGGGCATGTTGCTAATAGGTTTTCTTGAAAAGATGAGAAGTGGTACAAAATTTCAATAAAGCTTTAGTTATTGACCATTTCATTGCACTCTTTTACAAAGACTAAGTTTAAACTCTAACGTTTTTGTCTAGCTTTCTTCAGGAGTTATCGCTAGAATGAAGCCTGATGCTGATGGCGAGGTATTTCTAGCGAATAAAGCTGGTGAAAATGTCGGAACGTTCTGATTGGTAGACAACCAGACGTTTCGTCGAATCCGAATCAATGACGTAATTTTAGTGTGTAGACGAATTCTTTCTGGCGACAAAGCTCGGGTTGAAGTATTTTGATGAAAGTTGCTTCCAAGGTAGATAAATGAAAAAGAGTTCTTCCTTTAGCCAAAATAGAAAATTGGTTGTTATCATAGTGAGAGGCGCATTTTTCATTGTTGAGGAGGTGTTGTCCAATTGCCGAAGTACTGGTATGGTTGGATTGAAATAAGCCACGATTTGGTTGAGCTTGATTTCCTATTGCTTTTACACTCAAAAGCAATAAGAAATCAAGCTCAACCAAGCACCTTTGGAGAAAGGGCAAATCTGTGTACAAAGCAATGAACAATGGCTGCGTTTGATGAAATAGTTTTCACGTTAGTTGTAAACCCAGATTTACGTCCCAGCATGGAGGGACCCCGTCGGTTGTACAGTCAATCAATTTTTTCCTGTCTAGTTCATACTGTTTGAAAAAATTGTCCAAAACCTCAAACACATCCTTTCCTTTTGTTGTGCTGGAAAGTTCCTTGCTCATCAGCCACTCAGTTTTCACATCATGAGTACTATAGCGAACATACACGAGTAATTGAGCACTGTTTGTTATGTCCGTCGACTCGTCCAGTTGCATAGAAACCCAAACTTTGAGTCTTTTACACCCGAAATTACTAGATCGGCAATGTCGATGGGCATGTCCTCTGTTCGATTTTTAACCGTGTTGTTAGAGAGGGATACAGTTTCCAGCTTTGCAGCCGCTTCCACTTCAATTACGTTCTTAACCATAATCTTTGCTGCTGGCATTACCAGGGACTCGCCAATGGTATGTGCTTTCATGCTTTTAGCAACTAGGAGAGCAACTTCATACGGTGCTTTGACAACACCCTTTTTTTCTAGTAAATCACGCCAGTCTTGTCCAGGCGTTGTCTTTTTGCATTCTCTTCAAGTCGCTGGAAGTAACTCTCGTCTTGTTGTTTCTCTTTAACATGATTTGTCACAAGGTGACGCTTGAGGAGGGTGAATTTCATAGCTGAATTAGAAAGTGTCTTTTTCAAACAAATTACACATTGTGGCAGAGATTCTCCCTCATGCTCAATCGCTATGAACCCATTCTTTATGTACGTTGGACAGTACTTTTGCTTCGGCATTTAGAAAAATATATTTTTGTATTCAGCTAAATATTGATTAGTTTTAAACAAGTTATAATTCAGCTCTTATATATATTCAGCCAAATATTTTATGTCACTTCGACCATTGCCAACAATATCAAAATTAGATTTAAACAATGTAAGAGGAATAAATAGGCTACAATTCTACTGCAACCAGCAGTTGACCTTACAGCTTAAACCAACTCTATATTCACTTTATTTATTAGACAATTGGCCTTTCTATTGGCGCGTAAAGCACAAATAAAATAATTATGACATAATAATTTTAAAGTATTTTCAATTCTAAATATTCATTGTTGCAGCTTATCATCTTAAGTAAGTTGCTCGCGAACCACCTGAAAGACTATCGCGTACCACTAATGGTACGCGTAGCACAGTTGGGGAACCACTGATATAAACTATTCACTTTTGAAAGTGTTAATTTACAGCTTTACTTTATCATATATGTTGGAATTGCACTTACTGAACATCAGGTTGCGAAAAGTATCTTTGCCCTGCAAATTTCTTTTAGCAGTAGAGAAATTTTCTGCAATTGAGAAAAGTCTTTCTGACAGTGCAGATGTTACTGCTGGTCCCAAATATTCCTTCGCTTGGGCAGCAAGTGTGGGAAGTTCTTCTGATTTTTCTTCCAGTACATGAGGGGATCGTCATCAAAATGGATAATTTCTTCTTTAAAATATCTTTCCATTTCCCTCACTGAATTACTAGGTTTTCTCTTTTTTGAACCAGCTGCAATAAAGCCAAATAACCTTGGCAAGAAGTTTATTTTCATTTTCAATCTTTTTTGTCGTATGGCAGGGTATCCATGATTCAGGTCAGACACAAGAAAAGGATGGGGACTAAGGGTTTATTTTTTACTACCCCAGCTTGCTGTGTTGCCCAGATCAGATGCTGGCACTGATGGAGTTAAGCCAGCACCTTGTTTCGTTATCCAAAACTGTCAGTCCCATTATTCCTCGAGGTGCCCGGGCATGTATAACATGCTGAAATAATGTGGTCTGCAGCTTGTTCACTAGTGCCACACTCGCAATTCGCTGAAGAAGCAAGACCCCATTTGTTCATGGACGAACCGAAACGAAGGCGACTGAGTTTGGCCCAGGCTGTTCTGGTCAAACTCATTCCAATAGGCCTTATGCTGACCTTAGGAATGTAGACACAGAGCGCTGATGAACTCTTAGAGTGCTCTGTGTCCCGTATGTAGCTCGTCCATTGGTCCGCGCGAATGCTCAACTCAGTTAAGTTGTGCAATAATTTCTTCGTTGCAGGAACAAACGGGTGTCTAGATTACAGTCTCTCCTTACTAGCCTCCTGCGACTCAATCAGCTGGCCTTGCAGAATATGGTCAGGGTCCAAAAAACTGCGATTAATCTAGGAGAGTGTTGCTCCTTGGCGGCGAAGCTCAGCTGGCTGGATGCCTGAGAGAACTGAAAGGTTGTCCGTTGGAGTGGGACGTAGGCATCTCGTGACAATGCCCAAAGCATTATTAAAAACGCTGTCAATGAGGCGAGTATGCGCCCTGCGACACCAAGCTGGTGCGCAGTACTCAGCAGTTGAATAGATCAGGGACAAGGCAGCTGTGCGCAATGTCTTGGCACCAGCGCGCCATCCTGAACCCGCAAGTCACCTGAGCAGCGAAACGCGCGTGGATAGTTTTTTGCGCAATGCCTCAAGGTGATGACGGTACGTGAGCACTCTGTCCAGTTTCACACCAAGATAGCTCGGCACTGGACGCAATGGTAAGACTTTACTATTGTCACTAACTTTGAGCTCACGCTTGGCCTCTTGATTGTGGAGATGAAAGGCTACCGTCACCGTTTTAGCATGGTTGAGCTTTAGCCGCCAAGTCTGGAGATATGCAGAAAGTGTAGTCATGTCTTCGCTCAAAGTTCTTTCCAACACTTTTCAATCTCCAGATGAGTAAAGTATCCGCTAAGTTGTCAGAGCAGACATACTTTTTGGAGGTTAAGGAAGACAGATCGTATATGTTGAAAAGAAGAGAAGCTAAGACTGATCCTTGTGGGACGCCATATTTTAGATGCCGGAGCCTGTTTGGTTTGCTGCTGTTGTGAACCAAGGCCGACAAGTTGATGCCTGGCTGTCATTGCACTACAGCCATGGTTACTGCAGCAAGCTAATTGCTTGCACAACGCAAATAATGCAACTGATTGCAAGACTCGAAGGCACAAGCAACTACGCATTAGCAAATTAGGCACGCGAATAGTTGCAGTACCAACATTTACTGCAGCTGCCGCCAGTAGTCAGGGTGAAGCTTCTGTTCCGAACAAGTGTAGGATTTCCTCAGTAAATGCACAAGTCGAAAGCTAATTGAATTATATTTACACAAATGTTATCACATTACCACAAAATCTTATTCAAATAGAATAGGTTTGCGAGAAAATAATTAGATCTAGCAACAGTTTTGTTGGCTCAGACTTTTAACTTGTCTTCACAACTAGTCGTACGCAAGGCACATGTAAAACTGTGGACGGCAGAACATGACGTTCCTAAAGGATTCAGAGTAACGTGTGGTAATTTGGGTATCAAATCATTACGTAAGTTCCATGATCATTCGAACCATGCGCTCGCCCGCCAGAGATCTTAGCAGGTTGTAGTTGAGGCCACGGTTCCCGACAGCATCACAAGCAGCTGTCAGATCAACAAACACGGCACCGGCCTTCTTTTTGCCTCAAAAGTATCCTCAATGTTTTGCATAAGCATAATGACCTGGTCTATGGTAGACTTTCCGTGACAAAATCCAGCCTGTTCCTTTGGAAGCAAGGGATCGACTATTGGTTCGACGCGATTGTAAATCATTCGTTCGAGAATCTTGTAGGAACGCAAAGTACAGAAATGGGACGGTAGCTCTGTGGGTACTCTACAGGTTTTGAGGTCTTAGGGATCGCGACTACTTGCGCTTTTCTCCAGACTTTTGGAATTTTGAGTTAGCGCAAGCAAAAAGAAAGGAAGCCGTTTATCTAGAGCTTTGCAAACCGAATGTCATCATCAGCATTGTAAATTTATACATCAAGCGCAATCTACGTTAGTAACTATTATGATAGAGGTGACTAGTCACCATACGAAGTGCACTCTTGTAATCCCGGACTACATCCAGATGCCTGATTTTGCGCTACAGTCAGGGATGTGGAAGCGGTTATTTTTCAACCGCTTCCACACCTATCGCTTCCCTATTCACTAACAAAAAACGAAAAAACAACCGTTGACAATTTTTTAAAACTTTTGTGGGTCTGTAGCCTGCCTTCTCCTAAACTTCATTATTTTGAGGAGACAAAAACCTTTATTTATTGCTATTACTATGCCTACTACGCTTGAGCTTATTGCTCCAAACTACTCTGTGTTTCTTTTTCTTAGATATTAGACACATTTCAACAAATAGACAGTTATTACAAGTTCCTTCACTACTTACAATTACTTTTACAAAAGTTAACTTAATGCTTCTCAGATCTAAACCGTATGACCACATATTACAGCTCTCAATAATAACCTGTCATCACAACAACAAATTACACCGTATAGCGCTGATTTTCCCTCTCTATTTTCAACTAACTCTGACTTTGAGTCAACTTTAACTCTAATCATCATTACGGACCTTCTTTCCGTCCCCAAAACACGTATTGACTCCGATCTTTTTGGATAGTGAAGTGCGAAATTTCTGTGATATATATAGTATATACCTGTAAAATTAAACTGCACCAATCAACAGCCACCTCAATGTGGTAGTGCGGTCCCCAACCCCGTTTGGGTTGGGTTAAAATGGCTGTTCGTCTTCCCGAGGGTCCCAGTTACCCCGGGCACTCCCCTCACACAAACCATTTTTTTGGCCGTGCAGCCCCCTGAACGACCACAGAAAGGTAGCACGCAGGCTCTTTAAAATCGGCCTGTTTTCTCTCTTCTCCTGCCTTTCTCTTGCCCGTCTTCTCATTCTTCTCCTTCTCCTGATGAGCGGTAGCGTTCATCCTAACCCTTGTCCCGTCTTTCCCTGTTTAGTGTGCGCTGGAAATGTGACCTGGCGGGGTAGGTCAGTGCAATGCTGCACATGCTATAATTGGGTTTCTTTAAAGTGCTCACTACTCTCCTTTTCTAGATTCAGAACTATTGGCAGCTCTCACTTCTGGAGCTGCCCTCCCTGCTGCGTCCCTGCTTTTTTTGGAGATCCCACACCTACAAGCACTGTGACTTCCTCCTCGGATTTCTCCAGCTGGTATACTTCCACTGCTCAATTTGGCCCCCTTCTGCTAATGCAGCACTCGAAATCCACCATATTTTTAAACCTCTTATCCCCTTTCCGCCCACTTCGTATATTATCCCTCTGCACCCTCACCACCGCCTCATGTTCCTGGCTGTTTCTCTTTACCTCCTGCTTCCTCTTCCCCTCCCTAACTCCCTCAGGGCTCTTCAATGGAATGCTGGGGGTCTCCGAGCCAGGAGCACTGAACTGGTACACTTTATTTCGTCTCATCCCATTGACTTTATTTGTATCCAGGAATCTAACCTTAATTTATCTTCCTCTTTCCGGATCCCTGGATTCTCAGCTCTGCGATCCGATGGCACCACCTCCCGATCTGATATTTTATCTACTGATGTTACAGACGTTAGCGGCAGCGTCATCATTTTCGTCAGGCAGGACTTATCGTTCTCTGAGCTTTCTGCCTCCTCTCTTTCTTCGCTTGACCCCTACTCTGATTATGTAGAGGTCAACATCTCTCTAAACGACTCCTCCTCGCTCTCATTTCTTAATGTTTATGCTCCCCTTATTCGTTCTTCTCCGACGGATAGCAGAACCAATCTCCTATGTGGAACCAATAAACCTATGTGGAAGCGGAAGCGGTGGAATTTTCGCGCTTCCGCTTCCACAGAGAAAGGACCACTTCCGCTTGCAGCTTCCGCTTCTGCTTCCACATCCCTTGCTACAGCAGCAACAACGGGCTTGTTTTGTCTCCGATGACTAAAGTTGCTGTTTTTGTCACTCGTAAAAATCCTAACTTTGAGATTGAATTTCATTTGATACAGCAATTTATATAATAACATTAATACAGTTTAAGTAAAATATATCTCAATCCTATTTAAATAGTATACAAAACAAAAGATTAATAGACAAACTAAGAACAAAATCAACAATCTCTTCAAAATAAAACCTAAAATTGATCCCACGTCGAGCTACGCCTGTACGCCAATGCGTACTTGCTCAAATAAATACGTCAGCATTAAATTCAAATAAACAGTTGCAATACAAAGTGATACGCAAAAGTTACACTAGTAGTGCATAAAAACTAATTAGGCGGAACAAAAGAAATCGAACAAGGAAGGGTAATACGCAGCGCTATGGCTTAAAACTTTTGTTATTTATGTATACTCCACGCCACAACGCTTCATTTACACCACTGTTTCTAAAGCTTTTTGGTGCCGTGGCCCTCTTTAAAGGGCCACAATTTTTTGCAGCCCACTTGAACAAAAACTTTAATGTAATAATTTCAATGTCACTGGGAAAAGCATAAGATAACATGGCAGTATACTTGATCTCTAAAGAAAAGATCATTGCCTCTCCAGTCCACAGGTACATGTTCATATGACTGTTGATATGGACCAGTGTTTCTCAACCGCATTCTGCATGTAAACCATTTCAAAATGCATAGAGGCCCGTGGCTCACACGACTTACGTACTGTGGTTCGCTTATGGGCCATGGCCCACCGGTTGAGAACCACTGACCTAAACAATGTTTTGATGTATTGCTCTTTTTTTTGCCGTTTATCGGTTATATTACATATCACTTACGTGTTTTATTTCAATTGCGAGAAAGAAAAACCACTGGTTTAATGATAAAAGCTACACTTTTGCCCTTGCTATTTACAATTCCTTTTAAACAAAGTTTCCAACAAAAAATTTCTTACTTTACAAATTCCAAAATTTTTTTTCCATTTTAGCCTACTGTCTAGGTATCAGTGAAGATAAAGATGTTGAGTTAAGAGTTAAAGTCAATTAGGGGACATTTATACAGCGTCCATTTTGACTGGAGTTCCTCTCGTTTTGGTTGTATGGTCTTTTTGTAGAACTTCCGCAGACTTAAGGAAACTAATTGAAAAATAGGACTACTGCAAAATGAACCAGGGTTGCAGTTTTGTTTAGGACTGACAAACTTAAGAATAAAACAGTGTTAATGCGCTTAGCACTTTTTGCATCAAAAAGCAAGTGCAGTTTGTTGGCAATATGTTGGAGTTGGACAATTAGTTGATTATGACAACCTTCAATGGTTCAAATCACACAATGTTGATCTGTGGTACACTTGGAAAAAGTAGTTTACTGCTGTATGAAAATGATTATTACAATGGTTCTGAATTTCTGAGGTTATCCCAAACACTATTTCTAACCATATTTTTAATCCTAGCTCTGATGCCAACTCTTAACATTACCACTAACCCCACCCCTCATGCTGGTTTGTGATTTGAAAGCAGCTATTACAGTAATTGTGAATAATTTTCACGCTTTAATAGTAATAGTATTCAAATTTCTGGAATGCTTTTCATGTATTTCCGTGTTTTGGTATATTGCTTTGCAAACTTCATCTGTGTAATTGTGCTGCTTAAAGTTGAAATGCACTGTATCAGCAGTTAAGCATTAGGCAGAAGCTATTTTGCCTTCAGTGGCTCGGAAACTGTTTTGTTGTCAAGCATTTGTAATTGTTCAATTTTAGTGACCTATGAAAAGATGCCTCTTGGTCATTTCTCGTTGGTTAATATCTATGATAAATCAAAAAAAAAGGAAGTAGTTATTTTGATGTTGACAGCATTTTACCCTCAGTGACTACCGGTATTTTGCCATAATCGTTCGCATGTGTTTATATTTCCATAATTGCTATAATTTTGCCAGTGATGCTGTGGCATGTGGATAGTGCACCCGTCTAGAAATACAATGGTTGTGGGATGAAATCTTGGCTGGCAAGGAATTCAGAGAGAGGCAGTGTATGCTGAAGGGAGAGCCTGGCATGTGAATGTGTGGGGTGGTGTACATTGGAAGGGAGTGTACAGGGTGGGGAATGGACACTGTAGGTGTAAACTTTTTTGAATAGTTACGGTATTAAAATTGACCAATCAGAAATGACCAAAAGTCACATGCTTAATATGGCATTAAGATTGACCAATCACAAATAACTCACAAAATAGCCCCTAAGAGTAAAAGGTCATCAATAGTAAATCAGCCACTGCCTAGAAAAAATGTTGTACTCCGTTGTACTTTATTTTTGCCTAAATGCCCTGCCAGTGAAGATTTGAAGCTACAATCATTACATTTCAAGGCAGCAACACTACCCACTATACCACAGCATTATTACCAGAAACTGCAACAAATATGCTTATTTTGAGACACAAGAATGGTGATAGAAAAATAGCCTTCATGAGTAAAATGCCATCAATGGCAAGATAGCTTCTTCCAAAACAACTGTTATAAGACGTGTTTTGTAACAGATGAAGTTGTAAGTGGATAACACTGATGCTTTTTATATCTACAACTGTTATGAAATATGTTATATCACAATTGTAGTTATAAAAAGCTAGCAAAAATAAACAAAAAAGTATCTCATTTGTATGAATTGTATTCCCCATGTACATAATGTCATCCTAGTACTTATCACAAGATTGCTACCTATCAAGGAAGGTGGTCAATTCTTTAGTAGGCCTGTTTAGTTCACACAGTACACTCGGTAATCCTGTACTTTAGTGCAGTAAATTGAAAACGCCAGACTTTGTTTGAGCTTTGTGAAAAGCGTGAGTGGGTGTTATTTTGTGCTCAAATGGGATTTACTCGAAATAACTTCCATTGCAATCAATGTAACAATGAAATGGCGTTTGTCGACTACGCTCCATCTATTGTTTATGTACGGAAATTATTTAAGCTGAAAGGGCAGTGTACACTGTAGGGCAAGGCCCGGTATGTAAATGTAAGGGGCAGTGTACACTGGAAGGGAGTGTAATTTTGCACCCCCAGTGTATACTCCCCCACCCTGTACACTCCCTTCCAGTGTACACTGCCCCGTACATTTACATACCAGGCCTGGCCCTACAGTGTACACTGCCTTTTCAGCTTAAATAATTTACCGCGCTAAAGTACAGGATTACCGTACACTCTATATCTCTATACACAGTGTACTATGTGGGATAGCTTATTAGCATGCCTGCAACTCTTGATTCTTTATCAAGTTCAAATTCGCAATGATTTTTTGAAATTTAAGTTCAAGTTGGGCAAAAAATTATTGACATTAAATTGAAAGTTGAAGGTGTAGACACAGGCTGTGGTAACCAGGTTTATTTGTCTGAAAATGGTGCTGTTTTTCAAAAATGCTTTCTAATAGTTTTTACTGCTGTCTATGAAACTAGTGGTAACATTAAAGAGCTTCTGAAAATTTAGTTTTGTCTTAATTGTCTTCATGTGGGGCTTGTCTTCAGTATTTTTACAGTGTCAAAGTCCAAAATATTTCATACTTTTGTTCAAAATTATGCAATTATTTACAGAATTATGGGAAAAATTACTGAGAGTGCAAAAACACTGAAATATATGGAAATGTGCAGCTTAATTCAACTTATAATTCTAATTATACCCTGTTGGATGGTTGTACAACTAAAAATAAGGTAATGTTTTTTACATATGTGGGTGTTCTTCAGTAATATGGAGCTCAAAATAGATCATAGGTGTATTACTTTTCATACAGGAAAATTTTTATACCGTAAAGTTACCTTACGTATAAGCAATTCTTGGTTAGCATTTCTCACATATAAGGAAATATTGTTGGGTAAGATTAACTCAGGACCAGGATGTTTGAAGGTTTGATTTGGAGAATCTTTAGAATATTAAGAGACCACAAATCCACCTAAATTGGTAGAATTTTTGAAATGTAAGTGCAAGCTACATATGGAAAAGTTAAGACAGACTTTAAAGCAATAGTGATGGTTTTTTGAAGTGCTCCAATATAGAAATTATCATGTAATAATAGAAAAGGAAACGTTTAAACAAATTAGACAAACCAAAGGTTGTAAAAGTTTTGGAGGCTGTTTTGGTCTGTCATATCACCTTAAAAAACCTGTTGGGACTGTATTAACTAGGAGCACTTGTCCCAGGGCTCCAAAAAAGGTATCTACAATTAGGGCATTAATAAATGTAAATTGCAATAACTTTAATAGGGCCAACAACATTGTATTTTGTGCTCCACAACTTCAAAATATAAGCGTCTTTTATTTAGAAAAAGTGATTAAGGTTTTCTTGTAAAAATGTCCCAGGTGCAAATTACAATTGAAGTGATCAGATTGAGATCTTGCTAAATAGTACATCTGGAATGTGCTCAATGTGTTGTAGTGTCAACTAACCTGAATCCATACCTCATAAAAAGCAGATATTGTGGGGCATCTTGGACATATGCTAATTTGAACTACCAATCAGATTGCTGCATATACAGTCCTGAATTCATAAAATGATAATAAGGAAAATTCACGTGAAACAATACACTGTCAAAAGTTTTTAGGTAACAATTGTACTAAAAAATTTTGTTGTATGTATGCAATCTTACCGAAAAATTGTCTTGTGTGAGAAGAGCTTAACAGTCTCAGTTGATATTGGGTGGGTCACAAATTGAAAGTGCACATGTAAACATGGCAGTCAGTTAATTTGCTAAAGCTAAATTAAGTAAGTTAATCTTTTATTGTAGAATTTGTTTGTTACTGTCGTCAGGTGGTACATGATAGAAAGTTCAGACATCGTTTGCTGACAGAGAAAGGCTGGGAGCCACTGCTTAGGATTATATGAAAACATGACTTACTGTATTTTTTGGATCATAAGGTGCACTTATAATCCTTTATTTTTCCCAAAAATGGAAAGTGTGCCTTATAGTCTGGTGTATCTAATGTGTGGATCAGGTTGCGCTTAGTCAGCAAGCTCTGAACAAATTTTATGTTGTAATAATCATTATTGACATACATGGACCTACCTCAACTCGTTCTTTCTTGAGAGCAAACTTCTTCTTTCTTTCTTGTGATCAAATGACGTACTCTCATTCCCATTACCAGTGTGTTTTTCTCTTCACAAGTATAATTTTCTCTTTACTTTACGTGCATAAACACACACGTGCATCGTGCATGTGTTGCAACATGCATGGTACCTAGGAACTAGCCATACACTTCTCATGCAATGCAAACACAACAATTGATTGTTTGATCATAAAATAAGTATGGTACCAATAAAATGCATTGAGTTTTGATTTCATTAAATGTACCTTATATAGACCAAAGCACCTTATGTATGAAAATAAATGCATTAGAAGATGTTTATCGATACTGCGCCTTATAGTCCGGTGTGCCTTATGGTCCAAAAAATGCGGTATATTCTTATAATTGTAATTCTTTATCATGATATTGAACTGTCGTGTATATCTGCCTAGCTCACCAGAAAGAAATATGTAGATTTTTGCAGATCTGAATAAAACAAATTTCCTGCCAGTAGATGCCTTTTGGTGATTTGATCACAATGAGCTTTGTTTAGTTACCCATGCTATGGGCACAGCTGCAAACCACTCTCAATTTTCAACTTGTCAGTGAATAAGCCACCAGGGTGATGCTGCAGGAAAATGTTTTGTTTTCAATTTTCAAAATTTGGCTTTTGAATATTTAAAAGTTGCTCATTATTGTTCAAGCATCTGGAGTTGTTTTTTGACTATGCATTGGGACAGCTTGCTCTTGGAACTCACTACAAACTCTTCATCATGCTCTGTTAGACCAAGTGTCCATGAGAAATTTGAAAATCAGGTAGTCTTGGACAACATGGCCAATTGTTAGCTCCACTGAATCGCAATTGCCAGCTGTTAAGAAAGTTGAGGCGTATTTGTATGTAGCAAAATAGAAATGTTTTCTGTTGGTTTAAATTTGGTTGAGCCTGACTGAAGTTGTCTTTCCAAACCCATGCTTTTAGATAAAGGTTTGATATAGGAATAAAGTCGAAGTTACATGATGCTTTTTTGCCACTTATCCAATCCATAATTCTCTCAACCAGATGTACTGATATCAGGATTTATTGATAGAAGATCTTGTGCTGCTAGAACAAGCTGATGCCTTGATTTGAGTCACCCAGTTGTTTTGCAACTTTTTAATAGAGCAGATGGCATGGCTTTAAAGTTTGATATGCAAGAGATAATGTGGCTCCTTTTTAATAAAGCACAGCTGATTGCATACTTTGATAATTGTTGAGTTGTTCAATAAGAGTAGGATGCTGGCATTCAGTCATAGTAGTACTGCATGGTTGATAGTCCTATTAAGCTGAAGGGCATGAGTACTGTGATATCAGAAAGATACCACCCTGCACACTACTTGGCACTGCAATGTATTGGTACCAGGTTAGCTGTGACAAAGAGTAGTTGTGACCCCTCCTGTCACGCCAGTACCCTGCCAACTGCCTGATTAAAGCAAAATGGGATGTAAATATTTTTGCTTGGTGTCTCCAAGTGACAGCAATATTTAAGTAGTTTGTCTATTGACATGCCCAGATATTTAGCTTCGAGCAAACGGACAAAGGTTTGTCATGGAAAATGATGTTTAGCTCCCGTTCAGCTTTCTTTTTGTGTAAATGGAAGGACACTGACAGTTTTTTTGTAGTTATAAATTTCAGTTTCATTTTTGAGGATAGGCTAAAAGTTGGGTCTTAGCTCAAAATCGTCTTCAGTCCCTGCCAGAAAATACAAAATTGTCATATCAAAGGTATTAGCAAACTAATGCAAAATATTGTGTGTATAGAGAGAGAGTGAGAGTTTATTTTTATTGCTTTTGCACACTGACGGAATAATCACAGTAACAATACAAAAAGAAAAAAAAAACTTGTAGCAAAAGTCAGGGAGCATCAAGGAACCTTTTGGTTATCGAGTTGAAATACTCCCTGATCTCAGCAGATTTAGATATTAGCAAAAAACATTAAGTGACACTGCTAATATTTGAGGGAATTGTCTAATACGTCTAGAGTTCAAGTTTTTAAGAAATAATAAAGAAAAAACAAAAAACCAAAACACAATAATGTTTTTTACACAATTCAATATTTTTGCAAGAGTTTATATTCTTTTGACAATTTTACTGTATAAAATTTATATGCTTTTTTAAAAGAAACATATTGCATGCTCTTTAATTCGAAATCGAGGTTACCCCATAACTTTGAACCTCTGTTAGAAAATAGCTTTTGGCAAAATAACTTATTTATTCAGGAGTGATAGTAAGCTGTCGAATTTATCAACCTTGTTCATGTTGATTAATAGTGTTTATCGTATGAAAAGAATGATAAAAGTTTTTTGGAAATTGATTATGATGGAGTCGATACATAAATTTAGCTAACTTGAGTTGATATACGTCTTCTACTTTTAACACTTGAAGTTCTAATTGTGAAATTGGTGTATATAAGTAGCAAAACAATATTATTCTCAAAATTTTATTAAGCCTAACCCGAGCTATTACTTGCTTTATTTGCTGTTGCTCATGTCGTAATTTCATATTGAATTCTGCTGTAGACAAGGCTATAGTAAAACATGCAAAGCATGTTCCTTGAAACAAAACTGCGCAATCTGTAAAAAAGCCCTGTCCATCTGGCAAGCTACATGGACAAATAATTTATTTGTGATGTCCATTTTAAGATTATCGTCAATAAATAACCCAAGGTATTTGACACTGTGTGCTCTATTAATAGTATTATCATTAAGAGCTATTCCAAAATTACACTGACAAGTTTTAAGGGGTTACTTGTTTATTATCATGTAGTTAGTTTTTGAAAAATTTAGGGATAGCTTATTTTGACAAAGCCAAGAGTTAACTTTCTTGAGTTCTATTCAAACATTGTGTTCTAGGTTTTTCAGATTCTTATCAGTCATCATCAAGCAGGTGTCCTTGGCAAATAATGTAGCATCAAAATTGGAAATCAACAGAATGTCATTAATGTACAATAAAAAAAGTAGCGGCCTAAGGCAAAATCCCTGGGAAACCCCACACGATATTCTAGTATATAAAGTTATGTACATTAGTATATTGATATCTGTTGTTTAAGTAATTTGTTAATAAGTCCAGAGGTTTACCACAAATTCCAAAGTTAACATACAATTTATTTAAAAGAATGTCATGATCAACCGTATCAAAGGCCTTTGATTGATCCAAAAACAAACAGCATGTATATAAATTTTGTTTATAAACTTGTTGTATATTGAGTTGATTGCAAATCTAGTTGAAAAATTTTTCTGAAAGCCCAACTGGTTTTCACAAAGCAGATCATTTTTTTCAATAAAATTAACACGTTCACTGCCACGTGTACCACTGGTGGTACATTGAGGTTTTTCACTCACTGCCACATGTACCACCGGCAGTACATGGAGGCTTTTCACTCACAGCAACATGTACCACCGGTGGTACATATCTTATGTTTCCAGAACGCCATTTGTTAACTGGTGACCAAAAATTTTTATTCACTCACTCATAAAAGTTCAGAAGGAGCAAAACACACACCAATCTCCTCCCTTTGCTGCTGTCACTGACTGCAGCACCACAACAAAGTTGTGGTGGTAGGGGCAAACTTCTTATATCTGGCGTGGCGGTTAACGTGTTAATAATGCAGCAGTAAATTTTATCAAATTGTGATAAAAGTTTAGAAGCTTCCCTACCATCACCCTTTTTAAAAATTGGAATAACTTCCTCAGTTTTCAAGTAGTTTGGGTGGACGCCTTTACTAAAGCAGTTGTTTATCAATTTACAAAGAAAAGGAGATATAATTGATTTACTAATTTTTATAAATTTAGATTCGGCGTCTGTATACCTTGTTATTTTTAAGTCTTTAAGTAAGTTGATAATGTTATTCATTTTGTTTGGATACGTTGGTGTTAAGAAGAAAGAATTGATCACGCCTGTTGGTGCTGTTGCATTTATATCATTTGTGTCAACTTCAGCAATGGTCTCGGCCATTTTTCCCTGTGTTGTCAAAGTATGCAATTGTCAAAGTATGCATTGAGATTTTCAGAAATAGCAGCAGGATTAGTAATCATGTCAGCCATTTTAGTCTTGAGTTGGCTTATGTCAATTTGTTGAGAAGGTTTTAAGTTTACTAGTTTATTCACTATTTTCAATATCTTACTGCTGTCACTTTTGTGCTCAATTATTACCTAATTCATTGTGGTATTTTTGTTTCAACTTTTTCAGTCCTTCGATTTAAAACATTACGTTACGTTTTATAGTTCTTGTATTTTGTTTCTTCATATGTTTTATAAATTGATTTGTACATCTTATGTTTGGTTTTAATCGAACAGAGAAGACTTGAGGGTAACCATGGTTAAGTCTTTAGTTTCCTTTCTTCCTGGTAACTAATTTAAGCAGGGCATGCTCATTTACCATTCTTCTAAAAGAGGTAATGAATTGCTCAAACTGATTATAGATTGTAGAGTCGAATGAAGATAAAGATACATATAAAGTTTGATTTAAGTCTACGATAAAGTGTTCAGCTTTAAAAATTTTCATATCTTGTTTCCAAGTTTGATAAGTGTTATTTTTGAAATGCTTTACAGGAGGAATTAACACGAAAGCAGGTTAATGATCAGAAATGTGACTAATTGCTATGCCTGGCATTAGCTGGTTATTTAAGTTGTTAGAATAGGCATGGTCCAACAATGACTTTGAATTTTTGCACACTCTTGTTGGTTGATTTATTAGACACTTTAACCCACTGCCAATTAAATCATCTGCATGTGTTTTGATACAATTGCTAGATTTTATTTTATGTAGGTCAATGTTGAAGTATTTTAACACATAGAATTCGGATTTGTCAGACCTGATTTCATGAAAGATGTTTGTCAATGCTCTTGAAAATAGATCAATATGATCTTCTGTTTGAACAGGATGGTGATAGACAACGCCTACAGTTATTTTTGTTGTTAATTTCTATTTCTATCCCTAGATTTTCAACTGTAGGCAACTCAGTGCTAATATTAGGTTTCATATTTAAAAAAATTGAATTTTTGACGTAAATTCCAACTATGCCGGCAAGCGTTTTACTATTACAGTGAACATATTGATAGCCATCTAGTTCAGGGGTCTTCAAACTTTTTCCATGGAGGGCCATATTGCTTATATTTTAAAGACTCCTGGGCCAAAGTTAACTCAAATTAAGTTGAGAGCAACGGTAAATAACGTTTGGATCGTGATATGTCACCTAAAAAATTGGTGAACTCCAAAAAAAAATGTCACCATCTCTTTCGCTGTCACCAATTATGCTGTTCATGTTCAAATTGATTGGATCAAATTGGCTCTGTCAAGGAAACACTGCGCTATACATTTGTTTTGCAATTACAAAAAGGGCTCGGTGGGCCAGATTTGGCCCATGGGCTGTAGTTTGGCAACCCCTGATCTAGTTCAATATTACTGTGAATCATATTTTCTTCAAGTTTGGTTTCAGATACTGCTACTACATCAGGTTTACGTTTTAACTCTTTTGCTCCCGCGTGAAAAGCGAAAAAAATGTCCGTAAGGTGGCAGCGCGAAAAACTGTCATAATCAATCATAATTAATCATAATTATGTACCTCAAGTTTGTTTGTAAATCATTACTCAGCTGTCTACTTCTACATTAAGTGTGATATATCGTTGAAATCTACATTTCTTGAGGATTTCATGTAGAAAAAAAACCATTTTTTTGAATATGCAAATTTTATGCAAATGAACCCCCCCAACTGGGGGGTACTTGTCTTTAAAATTAAAGAGGTACCCTCACCTCAAAGATCACTACAGATTTAATTTTCTACCAATTTTTTTAGAAATGGTCGCAAAAGGATGCTAAGGAAATAAGCTTTCAAGGTACATCAATCAAAACTTACCTAAAAGCCTAGGTTTTCTACAATTTGCAATTTTCTGAGGCACATGACCTTTTTTTTGACCGGTACCGATCGGTACCAAATTTTGGTAGTTAAATTCAGTACCTAAAATATGATCAGTTATTATCTGCTAGAGGTTAGCCTAAACCATGTAACATTATGTATTTTTGAACAGGGAATTTCTTCAAGATTCAGAAAATATCAAGTTTAAATAGAATATGCTGTCACTGATAATGAAACAGCCGCTTGTTTACACCCTTCCCATTTCTTGAGAAACAAGGGGGATACAGCAAACTTTGAGTTAGAGAAGCCAAACTTCTGTTAGCTTTTAAACTTGTATTTTAGTCTTTGTCTCCTTGGAAATTTGATACAAAATGATAACTTTAGTGGTGAAACATTTGCAATTTATTTTATCTTTTTATAGGGTGTAGTTTTTCTAAAAATTATGATTTAGTGAAGGTAAGTCAAAAAATTTTGGGGGTTTTGAACTGACATGATGTACAGTACTCATTTTTGATCAGTGAATATCATATACCACTTAGTCTAAAGTATTTAAAGTTATATATTGCTGGAAAGCAAATTTCCTAAGCTTTCAAATGAGACTGGTATTTAGCCACATATCATATTTTTTACACACTAAATTTACTTTTATCTACTTACCATTCAAATTTGTTTGGGGGGTTTTGAGACCCCTAAAAAATTTGGAAATTCAAAAATATAAAATTTATCATTATCGCTTGAAATTTTGTCAAATGATGCCCCAAAAGACTAGTTTTCAGACTGAGTCAATGATGAAGGGTTTGGTTTTGTGGTAAAGATGTAATCTTAATTTGATTTTAGCGTAGTTGGCACGTGCTGAGAATTTGTCCGATTTTGTGGTCTGCAACTGGGTTGTTGGTCATTTTAACCCTTTTTGGGTATAAAAATCCAAGACTTAGGGCACAAATTATACATCATCCGATGCGTGAGGAAATAAGTGTGATCTTTTGAAAATTTTATGAAAATCGGATGAAAAATAAAGTCACAAATCGATTTTTTAGTAAACTAATTTTGTAACTCAATTTAACAAAATTTGAGGGGAACACTGAAAACACGAGATCATCAATCGATGATCGCGGGAGCGAAAGAGTTAAATCAGTAAGATGTTGCAATAATTTGTTAATATTTTTTTGTAAGCTTCTTACATAAAGTGAATCATGAACAAGTGATTAGATTTATTTTTTGAACAAAGCAAATAATTAATTGAGCTATGAACGTAATAGTAATCACTTGGCGTACAAAATAAATCATAATCTACCTCTGCATTTATATCAAGTAAATTATTTGATAACTAGCCGGCATCGCCTGGCATGGGCCCTCCATCAGTAATGTTGAGGTTTAGTATTTCATTTAAACTGGCTGCACCGGCTTCACCCATTAGGCTCTTGTGTGAGCAGTAGCGAAAAGTTAATGAATTTTATGCACTTTTACAATTCTTGTACCTGAAATAATGATCATCATATTCTCTTGAAATTGTGATCATCATATTTTCTTAATCATGACTGGCAATGCTCACAAAGAATCTTGCCACAAATTATCGTTAATACTTGTGAGGGAGAAGGCATTGTACATAATCAAAACTGATTGTTGTGGCAAAATAGTGGTTGCTTTCACTATTCCAGAAATGAACTATTTAATGGTAAGCCTATTTTACGATGTGATGCTGCCCCTTTTCTATTTATATTTGTGGTATTAAGTTCCTAATTTGTGTGCACGGCTGGTCTTGTTTCCGGCATACCGACAAAAGCAACTATTCTCTCTTTATTCAGTTTTAGAAATTGTTATGGTTATGGTTTTATGCTGATTTTTTTTTAAACTTGGGATTTTATTGAATGCTGTAGAGTATAGACATAGATATCGTAACAGACACCATATCAGCAAAAGAAAAAATCCTTTCTTTATAGTATATACGACGGCATCACCCGAAGAGCCTCCGTCAGTAACTTCAAGATTGAGAGTGTCGGTTCAGCCGGCCAAGCCGGCTTCACCGATCAGGCTCTTGTGTGAAGAGTTATCAAAAATTTATGTGTTTTCTGCACATAAGATTTTTACGACTTTTTGTGCTCCTTTTTGTAATAGAATATCTGATATAAAGATCCTGGCTATGCCTCAGGTCTATGTACTCTGTTCATTGCTGACATGAACACAAGAAAGCCTTGCGTTTCCCGTAGTTTGGAAGTGGGGATCACATTTCTGATATTAAGTTTTTTTCAAGCAAAAGAGCAGAAATGTCTTTCGAGTGGTGCAATTTTACTCAGTGATGCTGTTTTTTTTGATTTTCCTATAAACTTTCTCAAGTCCTCTCTGGTTACGCATTATGTAGCATTTTCTTTTCTCCCTGTGTGATGTGCTCTGGAAAGTTAAATGAGTCCTTGCTTTTCCCCCAATGTTTAATTGTTAATTGTCCTTGCTTTTCCCCCAATGTTTAATTATTTTAATAGCTCTATCAAGCTATTATAAAGCAAAATACCTATAATATCTTCCATGTGGTGCGATTTAACACAGTGACATTGTTAATTTTGATTTCCTCTCAAACTTTCTCAAGTCCCTACTGGCTACGCATTACACTGGTCAACAAAAAAAATTTTTTTTTTCAAAAGTCACTGAATGTGAAAATGATTTTAGGATATATCAAGGTCGCTGAACCTAAATATGCTCTTAGTTTTTTCAAATTGGCTCTAGTTTTTGAGATATAGCGAAATTATTTTTTTCTCATTAACGCTTACTGATAAATTGCGTATTGCATTACAGATTACTGTAGATTTCAATAGATACAGCCAATCGTAATTTTGAGCGCACATAAGCTCCTTAAGTAGATATTGTTGACAGAATAAACAATAAAGTTGGTTTTACTTTAAAGTTACATGCCAAACAAGCCATGCATTAGACATGAACGGCACTGTAACTGTTCAAGGTAACGCTTATGAAATGTGTACATATAGTAGATGCCTGTTAACTTTAACAGAAGAGACAGTCTATTAAAATTCAATAACTAATGGCACTAAAATTTTATGTCAGCGTAAAGAAAACAAGATCTACCCTCAACAGCCCATGTTAGGTCAATCCATTTGTTGAAAGGCACGTTTATATGATTTTCGCTTGTAATTTTGCTGGGTACTATCCCGCATAAGGCTCCAGCAATAGTCTGATATCATATGAGAGTCCCATTGACCTAGGTACCTCATTTCCATATTCTTAATGGCCTGATGAAACCTTTCACCCTGTTCTTCGCTTACTTCACCAACGTTTTCTGGGAATCGGCCAAGGTGGCTGAATAAGTAATGAATTTTTATGCTCATTCTGGCCCCAAGAGCTTGAAGTCAGCATCTGTTTCACTATGTCCTGGTAGCAGTCTGCCTTCGTTTTTCTCAAGAACTCTTTTACCGCGGAAACATATGAGCATCAGGCTGCAGATTCAACTACTGTCATGTGCAAAACAAAAGACGGATCTCTTATTAGTGTTCGGATTTGTGGTCCGTCAAAGATTCCAGCTCTAACTTTCTTATAACTCGTACCAGGAAATCTGCTGTGGATGTACCTGAAGCAATCACCATTCTTGTCTAATGCCTTGACAAATTGTTTCATTAAGCCCAACTTAATATGCAAGGGTGGAAGAAGGATGCTATCATGGTCCACCAATGGCTCGTTTATTACGTTGTTCTCCCCCACTCCACAAGCTCTTCACTTACGGGCCAATCCTTTCTCTGCCAGTGTTGATCATCAGCTCTACTGTCCCAGAGACAAAGAAAGCATGCGTACTTTACATAGCCGGCTTGCTGTCCCAATAAAATGCTGACCATTTTTAAGTCCACACATATTGCCCACTTATGCTCATTGTAGCACAGCTTCTGCAAGACCATCTGTACAGCCGAATAGCTCTCTTTCAAAGTCACCAAATGACCAATAGGGACACCAGCATAGGTACTTGCATTGTGTAGCAGAACACACTTTAAGCTTTGTGTAGACCTGTTTATAAACAGACGCCACTCACCCGGTTTGTATTGGGGAACACAAATTGCTGTAAGAAGGCCTTTGACGTTTTTGCAAAACACAAAGTTATCTTCTTTAGTAAAATAATCACTAACGCTTCATCCCTGTGACGGTAGAACGTTATTTTGGTCTTGGAATCAAGAATGCCATGTTCACTGAGAAGAGAAGCCAAAACCTCAATAGCCTCTTTTGATAAAGCTGAGTCTCTGACTAGGTCATTGAGCTGGCTCTGGCTAAAAGGCTTTACCTTACTTTGTCATTCTGCAGTTGTATCAGACATACTGTCGCTGTAATTACTGTCATTGCTGTTTACCTCTTCTGTTTCTGCAAACAAGTCATCATTCGAAACAAGCTTTGGCAAAGAAGAAAAAACTGGAATGGGTACTTCCTCGCAATGTGGCACCGGCCGCCTTGCAGACTCTAGGTCAGGGTAATACCATGAATTCTTTTTGTGGCAGTTCCATTCTGACATGTTCACCATGCAAAAATAGCAATCGTCATGGTGGTTCTTGGGACTTCTCCAAACCATAGGCACTCCGAATCGCTTTGCTTTTGCTTTGCCTTGAGTCCAAAGGCAAAGAGTAACAGTGCAATTTTTACACACTTTGGGAGGAGCCCATTGCTTGTCTTGATCCCCCAGGTTCATGCCAAAGTATGCTTCGTATGCTCTTTTCGTAAAATCTCGCACATTGAAACAATGCTCTTTTTTCATATACTCTCAAATGTAGCAAAATATATCTGGATCATTGACACAACTCCTACGCTTTGAAGTCATAGCTCTATTTTAAATTTGATGTTAAATACAATTCCTAAGAAAAAAGTAGTTGACATCAGCAAACTGCTGAAACAAGTCTTACAAAACATTAGCTTGATAATTTTTTCAACACTGATGTAGTAAACTATGTTCATACTCGTAGGCTATAGATTAAACCTGTATCCGTATGAACCGACCTTCGCACAACATAGTTTACCTTACAATGTACAGTAGTACAGTACAGTAAGCTATTGACTAAATAAAAACAGCTATAGTAACTTTATTGTTTCACAACAATACAGACATTTCAACGAAACAATGCCGCAATTGTTTCATCATACTGCTGTTTGTTTTCTGTATGCAAAAATTGTTCACGAAAATTATTGACGCTCTGTATCTTAAAAACTAGAGCCAATTTGAAAAAACTAAGCGCATATTTGGGTTCAGTGACCTCGATATATCCTAAAATCGATCTCACATTCAGTGCTAAAATTTTTTGTTGACCAGTGTTGTGATTCATATTTGTTTTTCTTTGCTTAAATATGCTAATAGAAGTTTAAATAAGTCCTTGCTTTTCCCAAATTTTCAGGTTTGATTCCGGTAGCTCTATAAAGCTATTATCAAGCAAAATAGAAAACATATTTTTCCTACGTATGGTGCAATTTTACCCCGACAAGGCATACTATCACCTGTGCCGATTTAAAGCATATCAATTAATTCTGCTGCGCCAGCTTCACCCTACGCATTTGTGAGAGCAACAGCAAAATGTTTTAGTAAATATAAGCCATTGTTCGTGTACATGTAATGGTGATGATGTTGGTCTATTAATCTAAACTGGAAGTATTCAAAATGAAAGATGACACAAACTATCATTCGTAATTTTTAAAAGTTCAAAGGAGGGTGAAGCATAGTCAAAATTAATGGCGTTGCCCAAATGGTGGTCGTTTTGACAATTAGAGAAATGAGGTATTTAGTGGTAGGCATATTTGACGATTTGGTGGTCCCACTTTCGTATTAATATTTGTGACATTAAGATTTTTGCCTGCGCTGTTTACTTTAATTGGGCCATAGCATGAAAAGGGGCTATTTCTTTACCCTATGTCATATAACCTGTTGCAATAGGCGCCTATTTAGCTGTTCAAGCAACATTCCTCAATTCAGTATTACAAATCGATGCTACTGTTTAATTTTGATATTTTCTTAAATTTGGGATTTTATTACATTTAACTTTGCCCCTAATCCAGACTTCTGTACTGTTAAATGAAGATTGGTGCTTTTCATCGATATCCTTGCAATTGCAAGTATCAGTAATGGGCTTTACCATTTATGTTTGCTATCAAAATGACAGTGGATAATTTTGCTGCCTGCTGTTGTTTTCACTGAATAGTGGCAAGCATTGTGATGCCATTTATCATTATGACTTCACAATGCGTTTCAAGCCATTAAAAATTAGGATCGCTGCTTACCACTTTTTCGTTGTGTAGGCGAATTAATATGAACTAACGTTTCTGACTGTGTGCATGTTTCTTGGCCCTGGCATAAACGCCATGCGAAGTGCAAACTATCCCAAAACGAAGCACTCACATTTAAGTTGTAGCAGTAGCGGGGGCCCCAAATAGTATTGTCAAGGTTAAGAACATCAAATCAGCTGGCTGCTGTGGTAGCCTCGCGCAATTGCAAAAGAAATTGCTTCAACATTTAGATCATATGTAGCTCGACACCTACATTTTGTTGCAAACGATAAGAAAAGACCATCTTTACTCTCTCGTTTTTCTCTTGGGTGATCACCAAGTGATTTGCTTGGAGTAGGCCACATATTAAAATTTGTAAACTTCATTTTTCGATGAGTCTTTTGATTAATTCGTTTGATAATGCCAAAGATCCATGCTATCGAGAAAAAATAGCCAAAATGTACCAAAGGACTTAGTTTTCCTAGAAATTGCGATTTTGTGCAATGCAGGCACTAAAATTTAGGTGTTTTTAATCGCTAGACTACATTTAAAAACATTGAGAGACTTCAGTTTTTGATGAATCTTTTTGAAAACGTAGACAGATAATGCAAAAGAACCATGCTTGTGAGGAAAAACAGTCAAAATGTACCAAAGAACAACTTTGTCTAACAATTGCAAGTTTGTTAGGTCAAGTAGAAAAATTGTTCAACTAAAAATGAAACATGATGTATGGCAACCAATTTTCGATCAGCCATTATAAACTGATCATTAGCCTTAAGTAATTGGAGTCGCATATTACTGGAAAAGAAATTTCCTGAGCTGTCGAAGGATAGTAATTTTTAGTGCCTTATTGTAACGTTTTTGTATTAAAGTTATCTGTTTTTACTGAGCTTACCACTTTTTGGGAGAGGTAGAAAGTTACATCAGAGGTCTTGAATTTAGTTTTTTCAGTACAAAAACTAATATTAATTGTACATATTATACACTATCGGATTCGCCTTAAAATAACCTTTGATTTGTTGAAAAAAGTTTGAAAATCAGTTTAGAAATAAGGTCACAAATGAGTTTTTTAGTAAACTGATTTTGCAAAAGGGTGCAATTTTTGAAAACATCTTGATATTATAATCTGCGGTAGCGAAACATTTGTGTTAATCGTACGAGACACATTATGGCATCATAGCCAGTTTTAAGCATGCAAGGGAAAAACAAAAGAAAAATGCTTAGATGGCTTTAAGTGCTTAAATATAGAATTGCTCGTAGCATTGTCAAATAGACTTTGATTGTGGTAAAGTTGTTTTTATCGAAAGCACCTTATTGATATCTCCTGAAAGAGTGTTTAATCGCGTTTCTGCGTTGAGTACTTTTTGAGGTAGACCAAAAAACAATTGTGCAATGAAGCGTTAATTAATATGTCATTTTAGACCCGAAACTAATGAAAGTTTGTGTAATGTAGTAAGTCGGAAGCTGGTTTTCGTTTGAGCAAATAGCGGTTGTCTTCTGTCAAGTAATGCAAATTCTAAATAAATATTTTTGATTACAACGTCATGATGACGTCACAAACCCCCTTATGACACTCATCAGGGTTGGTAATCAATCATGCCAAGTTTGATGCTTGTACCTCAAGCAGTTTCAGGGGAGTTAACACAGACAGACACACAGACAAAAGATCGCTTTATAGTATAGATGATTTTATTCTCAGTTTCGATACTGTTATCAATGGTGCTAGTAGAACCGGAAATTTGTGGTAAACCTCTTGGGCTTTGATTGACATAGTTTGAGGATCAGCCCTGTTTCTCTGACGTAAACTGTTGTTGCATTGATTAACACCTGTTTTGGAACTGTTAGTTTCACGGGCGTAATTTTGTTTTGATTTGCAAATTGCACTACCGTTATCAGTACCATCACAAAAAGTCACGTCATTTTCGTTGTCAATATGGGAGTTATCAGTAGGCAATCTGAGTAGCTGTTCAGCTGCTACCTTGCGCTCGTGACTGTTGTCAAAGATTGCGCAATCATGTGCAGATTCCTTATTTTCATCAACACAGTCATTTTTTTATTTAAAAGAAGCCACTAATTAACAGAAAAAAAGACGATCTCAACTAGCTATTTGGATATGAAAAGACGTTGTGTCGCGTTCGTTTGATTCCCGTGCTTACTGCTACATACGTATTTTTCCGTCAATCGTGTGAAATAGAACATTTTTTTTATCAACTTTTTTCACATATTTTAACGTTTCTGCTCGCATGGGATCAAATCTTCTAAAAGATAAACATCATTGAAGTTGGGGTAAAGTTTTGATTTTAATTTTTTATATATAAATTCCATTCTTTTTCTGTATGAAGCGAAGCGCACAATTGCAGGCCGTGGTTTCACCTTTGGACCTTTCTTTTTTTTCCTAGTCGATGTACCCTCTGAATATCCAGCTCAGGATTGAACTCAACATTCAGGGCTTCGGCCGCCTTCGTCACAACTTCTTCACCATCATCAGTTCTTTGCGCTACTCCGAGAATTCTAATATTCTGTCGTCTACCATATTGTTCAAGTTTATCTACTTTAAAAAAGTTTTGGCAATTTGCTGTAGCTTTTCAGCTTTAACTTTGATTTCCTCGTACTTCAGCTTGTTTTCTTCGACTTCTTCTTTTAGGTATTCGACTTCTTCAATTAGTTTTTTAATCGTTGCATTAATTTTGGTAAGTTGTTGTCTGTCCTCGTCGTTGAAACCAGAACTCAATTTATCTCGATTAGTTCTATTTTTAGGTCTCATGTTATTAGAGCAGCACAGAAAAAACACTTCTGTTCGCTACAATGGCACTGCTGCGACTGATTTTAAACTCTGGAGAAACTAAGACTACCACCAACAAGATTTTTAAGACTTAATCTTGATTTATGTCGTTATTGAGATGTACTAGCCAGCAAAACCGGTGGTAAGTGTGAAGTTATGGCTTCCAACGAGATCCGTGGTAATTTCAACTATATGTTTGTCTGGAATCAGCTGTAGGAGTTGGCAAGTAAGGCCGTAGTGCCACACAATATTGTAGGCTGTCAAGAGATTATCAAACATGCCTTTAGGCTTTTATCCTGAAAGCAGTTATCGATACCTCGAGTCAAAGATATAACGTGATCCACATTTTATCTTCCTTGTTGAAAGCTTGTTTATTAGTGAAGTAGTGGGTTGATGTTAAGATAGACATGGGCATAGACAAAGCTTTTTGAGAATCTTGAAGGGGCCACAGAGTAAAAAAAAGGTCAGTACCTTTTAAAGGCCTCGTTTGGCTTGTTTGACTTGGTAATTGCAACGACTGATGCTCTTCTCCAAATATTTAGATTTTTGAGATGTTCCAAACAAAAAAGAGGAAATGGTTTAACCATGGCATAAATGCCATGGCCGCTTAGAAAATAAGCTCTGGGCAGATGGAGTCTGGCCCAGGGGTATTACCTGGCTGTAGAGTGTTGGAAGCCAGTAGCAAACTCCTTTGTGGAAAAACCTCCTAATGTACGTGGAAATGTTGTTCCATCCTTCCAAAGATCAAACGCTTCCTAGAAACGGCTCTGGGTAAGCCACAGCTCCTCATCGTGTATGTTCCATTTCTGACAAGTCCCAACGTCAATGCCTTTGCTGCCACGGCGTTAGCCAGAGAAGTCACTGACTCTTCCAGTCAGGTTGTTGATAATACTTCATTTCTTGCGGCTGAAGTGTGTAGCGTCGATCTAATCAACGACTGTGTTGTACTTGCTTGTTTGTTGGTTGAGTGTGAAAAGTAGCGCTGTTACAACTCTGCCTTAGTTCCAGTTGGAGATTCAAGAAAAACCTGGTTGTCGTTCACCAATCTATTTGCTCGTTTAATTGCTATGACGTCCACGATAGATTGCTTGGCTGCAGTTATGAGCGCATTGCAAAATCGCAGGAAAGCCTCTTCAACACTGGAATTGGGATGGGGGAAGGTAGGTTCTGGTAGTTGTTTGTTAAGAGGCTGTAGTGATTCAAATCAGCTTTAAGAAAGTTCCATCACTAATGCGGATTACCTGGGCTTGAGTTCACAAGTTTTATGGGCTGTATATCTAAAAACAAACACATAAGTATATGGATGATTTATATAAACGACATGAATAGGTCAAGGTTTTGAATTGAACCAGGTGAGTTGGCAGATATAGAGCAGAACAGAATTGATTTCGCCTTTAGACAACTTTTAACATACATTATTCGATATTAAAAATTCAGAAAGGAAAGAAAAGGCGAGGAAGCGTTAAATAGCCCGAAAGTTGACTAGTCAAGATTCTCTCAAAATGTATTAAAACTAAATGACATTTTTGTAGACTGCAACAGAGGAACGTAAGCATAGCGAATATGAAGAGAAATTAGAAGGAGAACGGGAGGCTTATAGGGTTGTTGTCCCTGCAGCCCTTTTGATTGGAAGAGCGGGTTATAAAAACGCATGTTTTTGATTTTCAAATTTTTGCTGTAATAAGTCGCGGTTGGAGTTTGATTGCTACAGTATTTCTAACTTTGCCAAATGCTTTAATGTCGTAAAGCAATTCGCGCTACCTTTATCTTTTAGTTTTGTGAGCAACCTTTGGGTTTCTTCTAAATTTGTGTCGGTATGGTATTTCCTTTACATTATTTTCGGTAGTGTGTTATGGTGGACTGCGTGTGGGTTATCAAAAAACTGCAAGGTTACGTTGCGCGACAGAAGGGAGCCATCGTGTGCTTGCAAGCTCGTTTCAAGTACCAACTGCGGCTTGTGCCATCCACAACGACCTCTGTACCGCTCACTGTTTGCCGGCCTTGTGTTCGGTGAGTAGAAGAAGTCTTCATCATGTGATTTGTACATTCTCCAATCGTTTTTATTCAGTATGTTGTTACTGTTTTTATCAAAGCTAAAGAGATATTGAAATAATATATTTTGTTGATTTTTGCAGGTTTTATTAAATTTAACATTGCAGTTCTCTTATGAGTAGTTATTTGTCGAATTTTCTTTAAATTTCATCGATGGAATAATGGCTGCAAAACCGATGCCTCGATTGCGGGCTGGCATTTCAGGGACTTCTATTATTCCTCCTTCAAAACGTTCTCTTCCTTTGCATGTTAAATCGAAAACCACAGACGGTCGTAGTGCTTTACCAAGCGGTGTTGCGGTGACAAAAGAAGCTGCTGTTTTGCTGAAACGGTCGAACTCTATGAGGGAGGAGTTGAGCGGCGGTGATGCAAAGCAAACTAGTAATGCTGATTCTAGATCAGCCTGGGATGTGATTTGCACGCAGCTTGATTTTAATTCAGGTAGTCCTGGAGTGGAAAAATTTCGTTTGAGCCTTGATAATTCCACAAAGGGTTCTTATGAAAGCGGCCAGAGCGCTGAAGTTGCCAATTTAAAAGAATTATTACAATTGCAGATTTCTTTGATCAGTCGCCAACAAGATCTTCTTAAGCTTAGAGATAAAGAAATAATGCAATTAACGACCACAACACAATCCTACAAAAGTAGGTTGGAGCGCATGCAAAGGAGAATTCAGCTTTCACAACGGCAATCTGATTTGTCAAACTCTTCCGCTGGTTCTCAACTCATAAAAGCAAGTATAGATTTAGATTTATCTGAAGACGTGAAACCGGAAACGAGCTTATCGGTTTTGGACGCGATACATTCTAAAGTTGAGCAAGGTTTAAAGCAAACACCAGAGAGAAATCGTGCTGATGACATCGTTAATAGTGAAGTTGTCACGAGTCCTTTTACAAAAGACCGTGCTGTCGATGCAGCGATGCGTTTCACATCTCCAGTGTCACTTATTCATTCTGCTTATGCAGCTAGCGGTTGTGTTCCTGTTCCTATGTCATACGTGGATCGTTACAAAAATCAATTTCCTCCATCAAGTGAAAACGACCTTTCAAGCGTACCTCATCCTCTTGTTATTAAAGTCTGTGAACATTGTACGTATTGCTCATCGATGGCGAATGAGATTAAGAGGGAAGTACCTATTTCTAACGAGGTAGTTGAAACAAAGCCTTTGATTGCACACAATTCAACGAGAGTTTCCTACCTAGAACAACCTGCGAATGAAGACGATGCTGTGACTTTTCAATCTTTGCATCCGTATCATTTGATTACTTGGCCTAGAGACGACCAATCAAATCGCTTAAATGATTTAGATCTTTCATACGATAAAGGAACTACTTTGAATATACCAACCTGGAAAGAAAACAAGCTTGCCCCACTTGCAAGCAATCAAATCAAAGACGTTAAAGAATATTTAGATGAAGAGACTTTTCAGAAAAGACACGGTCGGTTAGAAGTTGCAGAAAAACGAAGAAAACGATGGGACATTCAGCGAATCCGGGAGTATCGCTATAATGAAAAACTACGTCAAAGGCAGCTAAAACACGGACCTGAACAAGATGATTTTGAAACTTTTTCACCTTGTGTAAGCGATATCAGGGCTGTGCAAGTTGACGAGACTTTACCGGTCAATGTATTTGGTCGTTTGCTCCAACCTTTACGTGTTGAAGAATTTTCGTTAGTAAATGACATGTAGGTTTGACAAATTTTCCCTTACCTTCGGTAAACAGCGCACTATTTTGGTTTACACCCAAATAACCTAATATCTGGCAGTTGCGATGGCAACAGTATCTTCAATACAGTTAAGACGCTCATTATCTGCAGGTTAGGAGATGCTTAAGCATCGGCCACCTTGCCGCTTTTCCAACAAATATAGAGCTTGTAGCCACCTGGGTACCGCTTGCCCTCTCTGTCTCAGTAATCGTTCGAAAGCCGCCCATATTTTTCTCATTTTAACAGTTCATCAACCCGACATCGTTGTTACACCAACGTTTGCCGTTTGTGTTGTAAACACAATAATAAAATAAATGTCTTGATTTATGTCCACTGCCATTTCATTTTGTGAAGTAATTTTCATGTTGCTTGGATGTCGGCGGATCTGTGTTGTTAATTTCAAATTATTATTTTTTCAAATAAAGATTTTGACAAATGATGCTACCACAAATGAAGCCGTTGTCAGTATTTGTTGTGGAAAGCTGAGTATAGATCTACCTTCCAGTCACCGGAAAACCTTGTATCCGTTATGCAGTTAAAACACGCTATAGAGCTACAGTTCATGGGCAGCGCAGTTCATGTTGACTGTGATCGTGCGATCAAATCTCACGATAACTACCTTGCTGCCTCCGTTGACGCTCTGCAACCATTTCCGACGCGTCGCAAGTGCACTAGAGAGCTGCATTACAAGTATCTCTCAAGCTAACACAACTTTCCAGCACAAGTTCTACCCTGTTCGGGGAACAGATTTCACAAATAAACTGCCAACATTTCGTTCCAACCGCATGCAGAAAATTGTCACTAAGTGCTTTTCCTGAAAGCGCACAAAGGTAGCTACGCGTGGATTGAACGGCCGACCATTTGTGGCTGCACCAGCAGGGCAGTTAACCATCAGAGTAGCTACGTGTGTTGTATCATTTTAAAAAAGCACTTCATCACAATTTCTCCGATATCATGCTGTTGGAACTTGATAGTACTTAGAAATAGATAATTGCCTCGACAGCAATATTGATATCTCCGAAGCGAGTCTAAAAACAACGTCATTTTCCCACAGCAGAGCAATGTCTTCTGCGGCCCAAGAATAGAAATATTTGCTCGGTTGTGTCCAAGCGGAATAGTAAATCAAGCCTCGTTTCTATTGCACTGACTCTACACCACTAGTTTCCAATCAAGGAACCATAACTCTGGGTCTAAAAAAAATTTCAGGACGGTACACTGCTTATGGACTGCAGTCGTGGCGAGTTAAGACCAGAAGATGTTTCTAAGCACGGAAGACATCCGTAGGTAAAACTCAATTTTATAAACTTTATCTCACAGAAAAGATCTTTAGCATGAGAAAAGTCAGAAATAACAATTTCAACCAAGGTTTTGCCAAAATTGGAAAAGCGGCCCAAAATAGGTAAAATTTTCTGTTTCAAAAAGCTAGTCTTGAAAGATTTTTTTTTTAGTTTAAATTAAAAAAAAGGCAGAAAAAGTCGGAACAACAGCCTTCAATTTTGGTACCGGCTCCAGATTAGCCACTTAATACCCCTGCTAATAGATGTGACTGGTTGTTAAATTGGGGTGTTCACAGCATTGGTCAAGTCATCAAAAGAGTCCAGAAATACACTCAAACTTGGAGATCTCGAGATAATATTGAAGGAGAAGAAAATAACCACAGATATTACGCTAGGAGCCACAAGCCACAATGGTGTTGCCAAAAATTTTGAGGGCAATTTCCACGCACAATCCACGTCAGCCGTTGCATGCAAATTGCTCAAAGTTAATTCATAGTAAAACTGCTGACAGTGACACTGTTTCGACCTATCAGGCCTCTTCAGTGCAGTTGGTGACCGACAAGAAGCTAGAGGCTTTTAATAAAGCATAGCTTAGACCGCCACACTTGCGGGATCTATACTAGATCCACTTGGTGAAAGGTCTGTCAGTACTCTGCGAAGCCGTATCACTCGTGAATGAGTGGCGGTTGTCGCAGGTCGAATGAGGGGCGGTTGCACCTGCGACAACCGCCACTCATTCACGAGTGATACGGCTTCGCAGAGTACTGACAGACCTTTCACCAAGTGGATCTAGTATAGATCCCGCAAGTGTGGCGGTCTAAGCTATGCTTTATTAAAAGCCTCTAGTTTCTTGTCGGTCATCAACTGCACTGAAGAGACCTGATAGGTCGAAACAGTGTCACTGTCTGCAGTTTTGCTATGTGCATCGCTAGCCTCTTGCATTACTATACATGTAATTCATAGTCTTTCACAAACAACGCGAGGTTGAAATAAACGTTTATGAGGCACTAAATGCGTTCTAACCAAAAACAAAATATAGTTTTTCATGATTTTTAATTAATATTTATGTGCTAAAAATAAATCTGTCCAAGAACAATAATGTTATTTTCAATGAAGGTTAGTCAATACTTTCCCATCTTCAGCGGATATCCAAAAAGGTAAATTTGTTTGGGATTCAATCAAAGCATTTAACCAACAATTTGTTCAAGCTACCCTAGGATGTGAATCCAAGCTTGGTAATGGAATGTTTCGGAAACAACGCCTTAGACCTCCGACGTAGTAAAAGTCTCTTTTCGTTCTTGCTACGTATCACTACCTCGAAGCCTACCACTCTCATTTTTTCCCTTTTGCTTTGCTTTTTAGGCGAAAATGTCAGATCACGAGGACGTGCTTAACCTTTTTATATAAAAATTCTCAATTCGTCACGCCTTTAGTTTTGCCGTTTCGTTTCGTTTCCTTCTTCTTGTAATGCAATTATTGCTATTTTTACAATCACTGAATATTGACTTGGTGGTGCAGAAACATAAAAAGGGAACCGACAGCAATTAGCTGAGCAAATTTCGAGAAAAAATGATGAGAGCTAGATTAAATATTTCATGAGTCTGGATCAATAGGGCCCTCAAATCGCAATAAAGAATCAAATTGCTAACAAGGATGCCAGAGCCGAAATTAGCAGAATCAATCGTTTGCTTTTGGCAGATGCTGTACCAGTATTTCTGGCACTTCAAAAGTTGACCTGCAGCATACACTTAATCGTTTTGAAGATAGTTGGGATTGTGCAGGGATGAATACAAACGCAAAGGGAACTGAAGTGGTTTACTTTTCGGGAAAACCTATCCAAGTAAAGGCTGGTTTCCAACTTTCCATTAGGGGTAGACTGCAGGCGTATCCTGAGGAATTCTTTGTTTCTCTATTTAATTTTATGCGCAGAGCGCGCTCGCTGGAAACCAGCCTTAAATCTACAGGTCTGCAGAGAAACTTAGCAAATGAAGAACGTCGAGCATTTTTTGTTCACCCTTGCAAACAATCGGATGTAGAAAAACTCGATATTCGAATCAGCAAAATAAGTGCAGTAATACGGGGTTTCATGGTTTAGTTGTCGTGAAATGAGAGCTACTTAAGCATTCTCTTTTTCATAGTGGATGGTTGAAAGTGTTTCCAAAACAGCATGACAACCAAAGTTTCTCGTGAACATATTTCTGCCTGTGTTGAGAAAATGCTTAAAGGATCCACAGAAAAGAAAATTTCTGAAGACTGTTGAATTTCAGATTACTTTGAAAAACCATGATCCGCGAAAGTACACACATTTCTTTTGAAGCTGTCATTTTTTCCTAACAATAAACTTTATGTCGATACGCTTGTAGATGCTTCCGAAACTGACGAAGCCAAAGCCAATGATATTCCATACATGGATGTCTAAACTTTTAAAGAAGCTTAACAAAAACAAAAAAGTGGTGAAGAATTTGGCAAAGAAGTGCGCTGCTTTCACGGTTTTCGATTTCCTCATTTAGCAGATTTCAAGATTGTTCGGTACAGATTTAAACAAAACCGGAATGTTTTCAACTAGCGTAGTGATTAAGAATCAATGGTTACGAAAGCATATAAAGCGAAACGTACGATCAGGTTCTAACTGCACCAATCAACAGCCACCTCAACGTGGTGGTGTGGCCCCCAACCCCGTTTGGGGTCGGTCGAAATGCCTGTTGGTCTTCTCGAAAATCCCTGGTACCCGGGGCACTTTCCTCATCCATTCATTTTTTGCCGTTCTGCCCTCTAAACGACAGCAAAAAGGCAGCACTCAGTCTCTTTAAAATTGGTCGCATGTCTCTTCTTTTTTTCCTGCCTCTCTCTTACCCTTATTTTTGTTTTCCCTCTTTTTCTGACAAGCGGTAGCGTTCACCCAAACACTGGCTGCGTCTTTCCCTGGTCAGTGTGCGCTGGAAATGTGACATGGAGGATTAGGTTGAGCACTGAACTACAACACTTTATCTCGTCTCATCCCGTTGACCTTATTTGTATTCAGAAACCTAATCTCAACTCATCTCCCTCTTTCCGGATCTCTTGATAGTCTTCTCTGCGATCTAATTGCGCTCACTTCCTGCCTCGCATTCTTTCTTCTAATCACACGCATCGCGGTTATGTCATCATTTTGTACAGGCATGGATTATACCTCACTGAACTTTCTATTTCCTCTCTTTCTTTCTCTTCATTAGACCCCAACTATGATGGTGTAGGCGTTAACATCTCACTTAACAACTTCTCCCTGCTCTCTTTCCTCAATACTTGTGCTCTCCCTGTTTAATCATCTTCGACGGATAGCAGAACCGACTCCTTTTCTCTCTCCGTTCTTTCCTCCTCCAGAAATCTTTTCATTCTGGGTAATCTTAAGTGTCGTCACCGCTCACTGGGACTCAAAAGGTATTTCTGACCCCCGTGGGGATAAAGTATTCAGTCGTTTTATTGCTTCGGATCTTCTTCGCCTCAATGAACCTGAGACTCCTACCCTTCTTCATCGCTCCTCTGGTAGTCGCTGCTCTCCTGACGTCTCTTTGCTCCTTCCCCTCTTGCCCTCTGTCGGACCTGGGAGGTGTATCAGGACTTGGGTTCTGATCACCTCCAAATTGTACTAATTATCCCCATTTTACGTTCTTCTACTTCAACAAACGGCCCTCTTCCTATAATTTTTAGAAAGCTAGTTGGAATGACTTTGCCTTTATTTTGACTCCCACTGTTCTGCAGAGAAATACTCGTCTTTTTCTCTTTTCTCTGTTGCTGCTCTTTTTACTTCTATATCATTGTATGCAGTCGATATTTTATTTCTTTCGGTCGCGTCAAACGCCAACCTCAAGCGTGATGATCTCTTGAAGTGAAAGAAGGGGTTAGCAAAAAACGTAAGACTTTTGTTGCCGCTCATAAAAGTAATGAAAATCGTCACGTTTACATCTCTGCCTCCTGACATGTCTCGTTTATCATTGCCAAAACCAAGGCTGACATATGGCAGGCGAAATGCTTGTCTCTCTCTCTCTCCTAAATCTGTGTATTTTCTCCTCCAATCTATCTATGTTTCCTCTTCCTCATCCTATTCCTCCTCTCCTAACTTTCTCAATTGTTCTTCTTCCAGATAGTCGGCATCGGTCGACGCTGACTACCTGATATCTCACTAAATTTTTCGCGGATATGACAAACCTTTTCTCGTCCACTGCCACCAACTCATGCTAAAGCACATTCCTCGCTCGGGTATGGATTTTCTTCACATATTCAATCTTTCCTGGTCTTTACATTCCTTTCTTTCCTTCTGGAAGACATCTTCTATTATTCCTATCTATAACATGGGAAAACCTCTTGACTCTCCTGCTTCCTTTTGGCCGATCTCTCTCACCTCCTGCTTCTCAACGCTTTTTGAACGCATCATTCTGTCTCGCCTACTCTTCTTTCTGGAATCTAACTCTTCTCTCTCCTAACTAAGCTGGTGGTTTCCACCCTGGACGGTCTACTCTTTATCTAATTCGGTTTCCTTTTAGTGCATTTTGGATGGGTACAACAAACCCAATCCGGGGTCTCTGACGTTGATTGGTGCAATTGACTTCTCAAAAGTTTTCGACTCTGTCTGGCATCCCGCCTTTTTCCACACACTCATGTCGGTTGGCCCCCTTCCTTGCTTTGCTCGTTGAACTTAATCTTTCCTGTTTGGTAGGCACGCTTGCGTTGTTTTTTAAAATCACTAAAGTCGCTTCATTTGAGTCCGTCGAGGTGTTCTGCAAGAATCCGTTCTTGGCACTGTATTTTTCTCTCTTTTTATCAGTGATCTCCCGGCTTGTCTGCCTTCTTCCTTCAGCTGTTCTCTTTATGCTGACGATGCGGTCCTCCTTCCCCTCGGACCCTACTGCGGCGAAGGCTGCACAAGGAGCTCTGATTTGACTGGAGCTCTGGTCTATGTACTGATGTCTTGCTCTCAATCCGAGCAAATGTGAGGCCTCTTTTTTCTCAGTGGATCCCCACCAAACTGACCTCCAGGTTCACTTCTTGACTCAACTTCTTCCTCTGTTTCAATACCAATCCCCCTTCTTTTGGGATCACCTGCGACCCCACTCTTTCCTTTTTTAAACATGTCTCTTCGCTGAGGACTTAGATCTTCCCTCGTCTCAAGGCCTTACGCTCTATCGCTGCTTCCTTATAGGGCCCCTATAAGGAGTCCCTCTTTCTTCTGCATAAAGCTTTTCTTCGGCCCCTTCTAATTTGTATTTGACTCGGATGGTTTCCTTTCCTCAGCATAAGCAACGTTGCCAAGTTGGGTCGTCTTTACTGAGCGGCTGGTCGCGCCATCACCGGCTGCCTCTAGTCCTCCATTATTCCACTTCTTCTCCCTGAGGCGTCTCTGCATCCCATACGAGTCACCCTGACTCATTTCGTCTCGTCTTCTTATAAATGGGCCGTCTCCCAATCTTTTTATCGATTTCAGGTTTGGCCAGACTTGGAGTGAAACTAAGACTCTGCAAATCCACCCGGAGAATCCACGAGAATCCTTCGTACAGTGCCTGCGGTTATCCAACCCAGGACACCTCTCATCGCCTTCTGCACAAAACAGCTTATTACAGACTCTTTGTCTCTCTACGATCTCTGGTCCGGGCTGTGGGGAGTTTCCCGGTTTCTGGGGCTCCATGGTTTTTTGCCATGCCCCTATCTCTTTCCGAAGGGGTCGGGCGACAGCATCAGGTTCCAGATGAAAATTCTTTGCTTCGCCACTGCGATTGGAATCGACAACATGATCCAGAATAAGTTGGTCCACAATCGTAGTCTTGCTTTCAACTTTTTGGTTTCTTTGTTACAGAAAAAATGGCAAACGTTCAATCTTTTTACATCAATTGCACCATGGGAAAACCGCAGCGTGTTTGTTAATCTAGTCGCTTGTTGTGGTCGAAAATAAACAAAAGGAAATGTTAAGGGTTTGGATTTCACATAGGATTTTGTTTCTATTCTCACCTATCTTCTTCGTCGTTTGAACTATTTGTTATGAGCATTGTGCAGGAAGATGTATATATACTGCGTTAGCGCTCACGCTCGGTTCGCAAGTCTTCAGTTAGATTGGGGCCTCTACGATGGGTAAACTGCTTGGCCCCACCATCTGTCTGCCACATAAAAATGGAGGAATCTCGTTAAGTGCCTTGCCCAAGGACACAAGCAAGCTTGATGGCTTGTTTTTCACACTATCCCTATTTTGGTAAGCGCCTAGAAGGGAAGCTGTGAATACCATTTTTTAAAGTCTTTTTGTATGACTTGACTTGGGAAATGAATCCCAGGTCTACCGACTGCAAAGCCGATACTCCAACCACTACGCCATCGCCTCGATATTCCCACCTATGATCATGGATTATCGATAATGATCAAAAAAGTGTGACCTTGAGTACAAGCTGAATAAAAGGGGATTCTAAGAAAAGTTGAAGGTGTATCGCAAATAGATATTCGAAAATCCCTGGTTGTCGTGCCTCTGCTTCTTAGTTTTGAGAGATTTTAGCTACGTGGGTTTGGCTATACACGCCAAGAATGATCCACTCATAGAAGTTTTTCCCCAAACTAAAGGAAAAAGTCGTTGGGTAACCCGAAAACAAGGTGGTTGGATTCACACCTGCAACTTGGCTTGGAATTGAACAAGTTGAATTAGCGCTTATAAGTGATCATCATGGGGTCTATAGGGAGCTCCTAGAGTTGCTGCCCTCGCGATTCTTCTACACGAGGAAAACCGAGGTAAGATTTGTGAGTGTGTGTGTGTGTGTGTGTACGAGCAATCAGAAAGCATGCTTTGCTTGTTATTTTACAACAGAGGATTGCGTGATAAAGGATTGAGTGCGTGTTTCGACAAAACAAAACAAACAAAAATTTGAATATTTTTTGATTTCTCACGAACATCCTGCTGATTAAATCAAGCCTCATCAAGATAGTTTAAGCATTTGAATGTCGAGCTGTAAATATCGTTTAAAGAAAAGTAAAACTTATAAAAAGTCTCTTTAACAGAGCCCTATGTAAACTGAGATAAAATAGAGCAGTAGTGCAATGCTGGGGCTATTCGATACACCCAACAGTAATTGCGATAAATTACCAACGTTGAATGACGACAACTGGAACCACACTGCGTCAGCCAAAAATGCAGGAACTGTATAAATTTTTTCTGAAGTGGATGAGGAGGGCTGCCAGCTCTGTTGAGCTACCTTAAATCAATTGCACGTGACGTCATCGCCACTTGCGACGCCCTTCAAAGTTTTGTTGGAGGACCAACAGCGCGTTATTTGCATAAAATTTCAATGTAGGCTTTTGTTATCAGTTCATTCTGTTGACATTTTATCGCTTAAAGTTGCAATTCTTTTCGGAAATCGCAAAGATTGATAATGCAGCTAAATATTAGCACAATAACAGTGAGTCAAAGTAAAAAAATTTTCAGGCTATATTTGGTAGGCTAACCTAGCACAGTAGGATTAGCAATTATCTAATTGGAATTCTGCCACAATTGCACGTAGGCAGTTGCGTTGAGAAGGGTCCAGGCGATACCGACAAACTGGGGATTGTATAAAGAAACAAAAGTAGTTGAAGTAGCTGCAACTTTACTCCGTTTTAAAAAATTATTTTGACTCTCGTTGAGAAAAAGAATTTAACTTAATGTCCACCCAAAAGTCCGTTTGCAGCTAAACTTTTAAGTGTGTTTTTACTAAACAGGCGTTGATTTGCCCCGTAATGGAACAAATTGGTTCATCAGTTCTCTCAGAAATTAAAATGCGAATCAGGATCAACCTCGCAACACCCCTAAAAGCTGGCCTATTTCATGGACGTAACACTGGCGTATGGGCGGAGAGGAAAGGCGATTTTGTCTCAAAACAAGGCTGAGGACTTTTTTGGAGATTAAGTTTTTCTGCGTGACTTTTTGGCTAATGGCAATGTTCAGTTCCAAATAAGTGTAAAGATCTTTTTTTTTACGCATTACGTATATTTTCGAAGATTCTGCGGTACCTGGGAGGAAGAGGTTAAAGGCATTTTTGTTTTACAACAAAGTTGAAAACTTTTTTATGGGAGATATCGTACTACTTGTGATTGAGTTTTTTGCCGGTTTTAGCGCCAAACAAAAGTGAAGATCTTTTTTTCTGCGTATATTGCCCATTTTTGATAATTCTGAGGAGCTAAAGGTATTTATATCTCAAAACAAAGTTGAGGGCTTTTTATAAAACTCATCTTTTTTTGAGCGACTTTTCTGCTTCACACAATCAAAGGTGAAGACCTTTTTTTTGAGATTAACATTTCGCAAGTGAGTTCTTTGCTTATTTTGGAAATTTATGGAAACGGAAGAGGCGTGCTCTTATTTCTTTTACATTGATGGTATATTCACATGGGAGGTGTGGGAAAAGTGCATGACCTCCTCAACCAAATTTTTCAGTAAAGAGTCTGAGAATCTAGCTTCTTAGGAGATAGATTATCTGTAAATTTATACCGCTAAGTCAATGCGGAGCTTCTACACGTGACCTGTTGCATTCTGCTAAGTTTTCGGTATTAGAGCAGTTTACGATCGCATTCTGCAGTTTTTATGCTCCAAATCTCATAAAAAACATTGTATTAATAGATATGAAGTTATCATCAACTACATAAATACAAACCATAATTGAACAAATGAAAAAAGATAAAATTATTAAACATAATTGATCTAAACAATTTTGATACGAGGCCATTGCAACAGCAAGCTTACCAGTCCTTCAAATTGTATTCAGAGATGTTACCGTGACCAAGATTGCTGAGAGTAGAGGGCCTATGTTTAAAACCAACATAAATCCTATCGTTGTGAGCATCACATCTCCGCTCTTTGCATTGAAACCGGTCTGGGCTCAATCCGTAGGTCCATTTCAGTGACATTTCGCGCAAAAATTGAAATAGTATGATAAAAACAGTTTAAGAAGGAGGGGGGAGGAATAATAGAAACCGAGTTCCTCGTATAGCATTGACGTAGACAACACGAAACAAAAAATGTTGATCACACGTGAGCTCTTTCAAGATTGAGTTATCGGTCACTGCGCAGCGAGAATTTACGCTCAACATAACTGAATTTCAACTAGCAAAAGTACTGGTTGAGTACGATCAAGCCGAGGCCATGATAAGCTCAAAAGAAAAACAAACTCATAGAACATTTAATAACACAAGTTGAAAATAATACAATATGAATATAAAATTCTATGAATAAGCACGTGAGGATATCCACAATGACCAAGGCAAACTAGAAACAGGTTCAGTTATCGGTCACTGCGCATAACTGATCTTCAACTGGCAAAAGTACTGGTCGAGTACGATCAAGCCGAAGCCATGATAAGCTCAAAAGAAAAACAAATTTATAGACCATTCAATAACACAAGGTTTTAATAAACGATATGAATGTAAAACTAATCCATTTAAGTTCACAATATTTTTATCATTAGGCGTAGTAGCAGAAAAAAGCATGAAATGTATGCGAATGTCATGATCCAGATTTAGATTTTTTACGCACAATTTCGATATTGAATAAAGAAAATAAGTTCATAAAAACGAAAAACAAAGTAGTCCTTTTTTCTTTTTCTGTGGTCTTGGGCAAACCAATCCACTCCGCCACAGTTGTATGATTAATCATCTTATTCATCAGATAAAGTCTGTGGTTGAATGCATTTATTTCTAAAAGTCATGGAATCATGACGGTACCAGTTCTGGTAGACCCTTGCAAGCCAAATCTTTCAGCTTGCTTTTTATCGATATTTGCATCGCTAAAACTATGCTGGTTTTTAAAAATGTGTAGTTTTAAAAATGTTAACTAAGTAGTTTCTTTTTTAGAAATTAAAAAAAACTACTCAGTGACTTATCATGCCACATAAAAAGTTCATTATTTATCGGTTAAATGGGTACAAAAACGGCAGTTGATCTGCCAAACGGCTGCATAAGCGTCATAAACAAGCAAAAAACAACCAACTCGTACAAAGCAGTACTTGTTCAAACATAAATAACTTAAGGAGACCATTTTAAGCTGGAAGTGGCTATTTTGCCATTGACGGCATTTTACCCTTGGAGACTTATTTTGCCGTAATCATTCATGTGTGTTTATATTGTCATAATTGCTACTCTTCTGCAAGTGACGCCGTGGCGTGTGGATAGTGCACCTGCGTTAACTCTTTCGATCCCGCGCGGGTATAATTACCGGCAAGCGATCTTTGTGCGTTCGCTCCCGCGACGGTATATATAGGGGCAATGACAGAAATGGCGGACATGCGCGCAATTGTTTGCGTACATCTCGTTTAAGCAAAAACGTTTATATATAAACCTTTCTAACATTCTGTTTGTGGTTTGTAATTAAATTTTTTTGAATTTTGTTGTGTGCTACCCGTCGCTGGAAGCCCCCCATAGACGATTCTGATCGAAATCAAAATACCGTACTTGGCTTCCCTGGAAAAAGTTATATAAGATTCATATGTTTGTTTGTATCTAAATGTCTCCAGTTTTATTTCTATAGCGGACAGACAGACAGACAAACTTTGAGTTTTATATATATAGATAAGGAAGTGATAAATGGGGCTGCTGATGTTGCAAAAGGAGTGGGTGTTGTTAGTAAGCAAAGACCACCAATACTCGAGAAAGTGGAAAAGTTGTTTCTGGTTTATGTAAATGAGGTACAATTAAGAGGTGACAATATCAGTGAATCGTTCATTTGTGAGAAAGCATTAGAAATTTATGATGATCTAGTAAAGAAAAACCCTTGGACAAGTAATGATACTTTTGAATTTAGGGCTAGTAGAGGTTAGTTCGAAAAATATAAGAACAGAAGTAAAATACACTATGTACTGTTATTAGGCATGGTGAGGCGGCGAGTTCAAACAACGAAGCAGCGGAAAAATTAGTAGTTGAGTTTAATAACATGATCAAGAAAGAAGGCTATTTCTCCCAACAGATATTTAACGTAGATGAAACTGGGTCATTTTGGAAAAAGATGCCAAAAAGAACTTATATTACTAACGAGGAAAAAGCATTGCCAGCAGAGCACAAACCAATGAAAGACAGACTAACTCTTACTGTGTGGTAATGCAAGTTGAGATTTCAAGGTCAAACCATTGTTAGTGCATCATTATATAATCCAACAGTTTTTAAAAGAAATAATCTTATGAAAAGTAAATAACCGTCATGTGGCGTAGTAATACAAAGGCTCGAGTGACCATGCGATTTTTTGTGGAATGGATTGATGAAGTTTTTGCCCCAGAGTTAAAAAATACCTGCAAGACAAAAAGTTGACATTAAAATGCCTTCTCGTGTTGAGCAGTGCACCTGCTTACCCCCAGGTTTGGAGAATGACTTAGTTGATGAATTAAACTTTATTCAGGTCAAATACCTCTGTTACAGAATTGGCTTCGGAAAAAAAATTTTTTGATTTCCGTGGCTGAACTGAACTAGCGCCCTTTGTTCTCGCACGCCATTATTTTTTCTCTATTTGGCATTTGAAGTTGAAATGCAACTCTCGTGCGGTTTTTGCCTAAAACCGGGCGAGATTTGCATTTTGATTGGCTGGCCTCTCGCTCCAAACGGTAAATGGTAACGTTTTTGCAATTCAAAAGTGGTTGATTAATTTTTGTCGCTCCACGTAGGTTGAATTTTGTTTCTTCATTCAATTTATTTTACGAAGAAGCCCTCGGTGAATTTTAGCTCTCTCTTTTTATTTGTTATTTGAAGTTATTTTAACTGAGTTTTTTGCATTCCATTTTATTCAACTGAGTTGCCCGCAATAAAGAAGTTTTTACTTAGTTGTTGTGTTGAAGAAGAAGCGAAGGCCCTGGAGTTCCTTCCGGGCACTTGTGGCCAAATTTTTCATTACAGAAGATTTATAACAATCTGCCATCTAACACAACTCCACTGATACAACCAATAGACCAACAGGTCATAACTAATTTTAAATGACTTTCACTAAAGCCCTGTTTCGTAAGTGTTTTCAAGTCACTAATGACGCTTAGTTAACTCTCAGAGAATTTTGGAAAAATCATTTTACTATTCTGAACTGTGTTAATTTTATTGATAATGCATGGGGCCAAGTAAGTCACAGAAATATGAATTGAGCATGGCGGGAACTTTGTCCGGGTTGTGTAACAGAACGAGACTTTGCGGGGTTTGAAAGAGATGCTCCTGCTGCTAATGTTGAGGAAAATGCTAATGTTGAAAAGATTATTTCTTTAGGAAGAAGTATGGGCTTAGTGGTTGACAGTGAAGATGTTGAACAGTTGGTGCAAGACCACAGAACAGAGCTTACCACCGAAGAGCTTATATACATTCAAAATGAACAACAAAAAGTTTGGCCGAGAAACAGTCTTCTAAAGATGAGTAAAAAACTGAAGAGAGTATCCCAAGTGCTTCAAATAAAGAAATTTGTAGTAAATCGGGTGATGTGCAAGCATTTGTGGAAAAATATCACCCTGATAACGTGGTAGCAAATAGAGAGTAAACTTTTTCAATGATAATGTCTTGTCTCACGTAAGAAAAATTTTACAACGCAGGCAAAAACAACAAGCATTGGACAAGTTTTTAATGAAAGAAAAAAAAGGACGCTCAAGAGAAAGATTTGCCTGAACCAAAGAGATAGAGAATAGAAGAAAGACCCTTAGAGTTACCAGAAATTTTATGGAAGGGGATTCCCCATCCAAGAGCTAGCTCATTCCTTTTTTCCCATCACGTAGCATTAACAAAGTGCAGGCTACAAATGTACAATACAGTATTGTATTATTTAAATTTAGATAAAAATTACGTGTAATGTTTTTCGTTTTATCCACACTTTTTTATTTACTCTTTGAATAAATGGTTATGTACCATGACGTGCAGGGTATAGTGTAAGCAGGTAAATAAGTTATTCTTTCGGTGCATGGAATGAAGTAATCTCTTTTACATTATTAGTAATGGGAAAATATTATTCGTTTTTGAACAGCCTTCCATAACAAATTGTGTTCGAAAACCGAGGTTTGATTGTACTTGGAATTAAAACGAGTTGGAAGTGATTCTATGCACTGGTAGGCTAAGTATTGTGAAAGAATTAAATGGCACATTTGTATCTTATTCGGGCTACTGCACTGTGTAAGTTTGATGTTGTATACCATTGTTGCTTCCTTGTAGCACGTTGTTTTTTTGATTGAATGTAAAATTCGACAAGGCCTTTGCTGCTCTGAAGTGCAATATCAAAACTATGATGTCACAAGGGCGTGATTGCTATGTTATTTAAAAGGCAGTGACTATTTGCCATCAAAGGCATTTTGCCTTTGGGAGCTATTTTTGCCGTGAATTATTTGTGACTGGTCAATCTTGATAACATATTGAACATGTGACTTTTAATCGTTTTTTATTGGTCAATTTTAATAATCAATTAAAAAATTGGCACCCCTGCGTGCACTCCCCAACACTACACACTGCCTCTCACTGTGCACTATCCCAGACATTTACATACTTGGTCTGCCCCTACAGTGTACACTGCCTTTCTCTAAGTATCCTGCCAGCCAAGATTCCAGCCGTGATTATTGCGTGTTAAAATATGGTTATTCAATGTAAAAATTTAATCAGTCTTTACATTTTACCCGATCAACGACGGGTAAATCTGCTAGTTCTTTATAATTGTGGATATAGTTGACTTTGCTATATCATACTCTGCAGCAAGATCAGACACACGAACGCCATTTTCATGTTTTGTGATAATTTCTTTTTTCACTTCAACTCTTCTTACAATTTTTCTTTTTGCTTGACCAATATCACTTCTCGCTTTCTTTGCACCCATGAATAAGGGCTAGTGAAAAGAAAAGAACGCTCAGTGCAATAAAATTATAAATGCACAGCATAACAATGAACGTAATAAACGTAACAATAAAGCACAGCGTAACAACGAATGTACTGTATCTCCTACGCTGGTCGACTGGAAAATGTTTACGTTTCGTCTTGGCAGTCATGTGTCGCTACTGTTCCTTTTTTTTGAGTTGTTCGTGAACCGAATTATTGTTCGAGGACCGAGTCATTTTCATCTCGAATTTTCCGTTCGAAAACCGAATTGTTCTAACTCCGAGACGTTTGAAAACCGAGGTTTGACTGCAATGTTGCATTCCACAATTTCTTTACAGAAACTACACAAAACAAACAAGAGGAAATATTGATGAATACCATTCTACACAGCTGTCCTCAGAAATGGAGATTTCATCGCAACTAAAAGTGGGTAATGCCAAACAAAGGTTTAAAGCTAGTGATTCATTAGACACTATTAAAAAATAGATTGCCTCCACAATCTAACAACTCATAGATCTAAACTATAACTTTCAGATTGTAAATATAACAGCTAAAAATATACTTAAGTAACACACAACCACAGAAAATTAGCTCTGTTGCAAAAATGTTTGTAAAAACTGTAAAATACAGGGTATTAGCTATATCTGTGGGGACCAGTTGATATTTGTTGTCAAAAAAACAATAAGGAAAAATAAAAAACTTTACTTAAAAATAATCAACATCTTATGGTACCATACAGCAAACTATTACATTATGTCAATAACTCGTAACCAGTTCTTACTTGATTGGATCTCATCAGGCGGGTGTAAAAACACTCAGTAATAAAAATGCTGAAAATTGCTACCTAGCAACTTCCACATTTTGTTGAAAAAACAATAAATTCTGTAATCGAGAGTGCACCTTTGTCTGGCACTTTAAAAAACAGTCTTTAGGTATTGCATTCACTTAAATAAAAAAATATGGTACAGTTTAAAGAATAGATTGCATATTTTAATTTAGTTCCTTTCAGAAAGTGGAACCGCTACTCAGTTATCTTCTATTGCTTGTTGGTGTTATATTAAGCAGTCATTTTGCGTAGCAGGTCAAAAAAGTATTGTTATTTTTTAACGCCAACAGCATTAGCAATTCGTTCACATAATGTAAAACAAAAAGTTATATGTAGCTAGTTAGAAATCTTTTTTTAACCACTTAATAGCGGATAAAGTTTGATTAGTAGGCACAGTGGAGTGGTAAGTTTAAAAGCAACATTGGTTTCTCTACACCATGTCGTAAGCACTTTGATGTGCTGAAATTATAACTTGAGTTCGTTGGGGAATAGCCACAAATCAGGTCATTTGGACTTTACTTATTCGGCTGACAGATGTAGACTTCATACCTAACCTTTCTTATTACCCAGATCGGAAAGGCAGCTATGCTTGGTGCTTAATTATCTTCTGACTGCAGGTTGATGGCTTGCAACGAATTTGCTGCTAAACAAAGCTTATATTTGGAATCTTAACTAAATTTGGATGATAATTATAGCAAAGAAAGGATTGTCAAAAAAAAATTAATCAGAAGGCAGTGGCGACAGTGCCGGCATCGGTACTTTAGTTTCAGACACAAAAAAACCGGTAAACAAATCTGTCTAGTTGCATTTAACACGAGATAGAAGCATCGGTTTTTCGACCTTAGCGACTCACCCTGCGTATAAGTCAGCAGTGCAGTGCGACGAGTGCAGTCAAGGAAAACTGGTAGAAGTGCTTCATTGGTAGGAATAAGCACGTGAGAATATCCAGGATGACACCACGGTCACCTAGAAACACAAGGCGTGACGTGTCACGCATAATATCTGATGATGTCATGACGTGTAAAAACAAAGCAAAAACGCTCGATTGTAAATGTCTTGCAAGTGCATAGATTTATGGCTTAGAATTACACACTATCAAAATGTTTGTGTCATTTTCAAGTAAAACACAAATGATTTTGGAAAGGTGACTGTTGTTATGGGTCAAAATGTGGGCCTAAAATCAGCTACAAAAATGTGGGCCTATTGACAAAAATATCAGTCATATGCATTGCAGTTTTCGAAAGAAACAACCAATTCACCGCAACATCCATACACATGCACCCTAGCAAATTAAAGCGGAGAGTTTGCAACTTTTTACGCTTGCCCAATTCAGATACAGAAATTGCATCGCTTTTTGGAAAGCAACAGTTGTTCAGTAATACATTTGAACGAACGTAATCCCCCACGTATAATCCGCACTTTTATTTCTCAAAACCAAACCCTGAAATACCGCTGCGGATTATACACGGACACAATATTTAGGAATTTTTTTCGTTCTCCGAAATCCTATTTTTTCTTGCAGATTTTCAAATGCCACATCGCTGATATCCATCAATATCGACTATACCAGGGGTGGGCAAACTTTTTAGCCGGAGGGCCGCATTGACCATTTAGGAGTTGGCCAAGGGCCAATGCTTAGAATCTTGCAATAGCTGTATACAATGCCAGTTGCTGGTGGAAGGATGCAAATACCTAATTTCGGACTTTGAAAGTGATGGTCTCCGAAAAAAAAAGGTCGTCATCCTCTATGTGGAAGAAGATGTGTCAATTCAAATTAAGAATTTCATAGCGGCTCTTTCAATGATGGCATCTTTCGTTTTTGATTCTTTATTACGGCAAGTGTGGCCACCCCTGTCATATTAAGTTAGATCTATGGAAGTTTCTACAAGTGTTGGCTGACCGCACAAAATGCTGTGGCCGGCCATAGTTTGCCCACTCTTGGACTATATTATTTGATACATACGCACAACCATTGTGAAGCATAATTTCGAAAAAAATTAAACTATTGCATTTATACTTCAGTACTGTTACATGACTATAAAGATAGAATAAGGAACATAAAACTGGTTCGACGTTATTTGAAATGGACCGGTGTTTGAGATTGCCTCGATTGCGCTGTGTCAGCCTCGTTTTGAACTGCACCGGATAAGGAAAATTTGTTTTGATTGACATCTCAAAATGTGTGTGCGGATTATACGTGGGGTATTGCGGTACTGTTTTTGTTATTTGTATATTTGAACGAATGTATTACTGTAATCATTATTGTTAGCACAATGCGCAAAATATCAGACAATGGATATAATTTGTCCAAAGCGGTTAAAATGGAATCACATGAACTAAGCGCTCGTTGCGAACAAGGTCTTAAAAATTTATCATAGATTGTCATTTTCCTACTACAATGTGGCTGATTAGCGCAATGCGCACAATATCAGACGATGGATACAATAAACTTGCGCAGTTAATAAACTGGCGCAGGCTTTTCATTAGTTTTCAAAAATGCTTTCATTGCCCATTGTAGAAACAATTCGTTTTCTACATTCGTCACACTTTACCTTCTTGTTAATTAAAAACTGCAATCAGGGGCGTACGCAAAAATTTATTGAGGGTGGGGCGTAAATGTCTTTTTGCAAATTTTATGGGACAGTCGCGGTGAGAACATTTCCTTTGGAGATCAATATTCTAAGTGGTATATCAGGGGGATTGTTACCGTTACCAGCATAATGGCTGAAAATGATGTTTAACGTGTTTCTGAGGGGGCGCGCGCATAAGAACCCCTCATCCGTACCATACTGACGGCATTATCCAGCAACGTACGTGATAACTGGAAGGTAGTCATAAGCTGCATGCAAATCCTCATCTGTTATAGATATTGGTATATCAGAATAAAGACTCAAATCTTGAAGTATAGCCTATTCCAATCAATAGAAAATCAGTTTAGGTCACAGCGTTCCCACTTAGCTTCAGTTTCAAAGCAGACAGCATAGGTTGCATATATTCTTTTAACCTCGCAGACCTGGCGAAGAGAAACGTCATACTTTCCTCTTGCCAGCTTTCTATGTTGTCCAAATCGCACTTTTAGACATTTGGAAAATTTTCCCAGCAACACATAATCTGCACCAAATTCATTTTTCACTAATCTAGTCTCTCTTCTTACCTCCGATCTCATCCTGTATATTAGCAAAAATTTCCAATTTCTTTCACACATACACACACATCTACTTTAGCAGGGGCTATGGTTTGGATTTCTGGGAAGAACAGAACTAGCAGTACGACTTTTTTTGACAGTGCATATCTTATGGGCAATGGCTACCATGATGGCCCCAATACTTTACATGTAGCTTCCAACACTAAAATGCTGTCAAAGAAATGTTATTGGATATTTCAACATTTAGGTAGTGAGTAGAAAACTGTTGCTGATATTTTATTTTGAACCCTAAAATGCAGGTAAAATGGTTTACGTTTAGAAAAGTGTATTTGACCAACTCTTGAAGTAGCGGAATGGCCTAGTGAAGGGTTGGGCAAACTACGGCCCGAAAGTAGCGGAATGGCCTAGTGAAGGGTTGGGAAAACTACGGCCCGAAAGAGCATTTTGCGCAGCCTGCTAACGCTTGAAAAAACTTCCATGTATTTAATTTAATATGACAGGGGTGGCCACACTTGCCGTACTAAAGATCCAAAAACGGTAGTAGCCATCATTGAAAGAGCCGCTACACAGTTCTTAATTTGAATTGACGCATTTTCCATCAAAATAGAGGTTGATGATCTTCTTTTTTTGGGCATCATCATTTTCAAAGCCCTGTAATACGACATTGCAAAAAGTTATTGCAAGATTGTAAGTTGATGCAAGCTCTTGCATTGTATACAGCTATTGCAAGATTAGCACTAGCCCTAGGGAAACTCTTCAATGGTCAAAGCGGCCCTACGATTAAAAAGTTTGCTCACCTCTGGCCTAGTGGATAGTGTCGTAGCCATAAAAAATCCATAAAAGCCATATAAAAAAGCAATAAAATAACGTGATCAGGCGTTCGAATTTAGGTTGGGAACTTTTATTTGTCGAGTTTAGATTGGATTGTCGGGTCAATGCAATGCGGTAATCTCTCTTGTTATTTTCAAATCACGTAGCAGGGGTATACACTGCTGGGGGGAGGGGGGGTCGTACATCGAACGTTAAATGTTGCAGTAAGCTAGTAGCCAATATCAATTTTTTTGGCTGCATTTTATTGTTGGAAGCTGAAATACCGGAGCCGGGATTGTAACCGCTGACCAACATTTAATGTTCAGTGTGTACTTCCAATATGTTCTTTTAGTTTAGTTTAGTTTAGTTTAGTTTATTATTGTTGTTTGCTCAATACACTCAATAGACATCAACATAGAACAGTAGTAAGATAAAATAGTACATTCGTGTATGGGACAGGAGACACTGAAATAACCCAAAGGTTTTCTAGTCAGTGCCTCCTAATAACAAAAAAACAACAAATAAATTACCAGCAATAAATAAAAACTTAATAGAAACTGGAAAGAAGAAGTAAAAGAAAAAAAAGAAAAAGGAAGAGAGGAAGTTAAATTTTGTATAAAAGAGCACAACGTGAAAGTCACATATTTAATGCATCAGCAATTTTTAAGAAATAAATTTAGAATCAAAGCAAAACTTTCAATTTAATAATCTCTAATCGTTCGTTCTTTTAATATTTTTTTGAAGACTGGTAACGGTTTCGTTTTTGTAGAATTGTCTAGAGTTGCCCACAATTTAGTACCTCGAAAAGCCAGTTGTTTTTGTGACATTGTTTTGTTGAGCCGGGTCAAGAAATAATTGTTTTTAGTTTTTTGTCTTGTACTGTACGAATGCACACTTTCAAGTTTAACAACATTTTTTTCAAAAACTTTAGGAGTCATACTGCAATTTAGTTGATGCATAAACTTTGATAATTCTAATTTGTAAATGTCTTCTAATTGTTCTATATGCCAACAGCCACCTCCAGCTTGTACACTTGTGCTATGTGAATGAAAAAAAGAACAAAAGAATTACTGCATTGCATCCTCGCTCCAATCCAATTTAAACTTCACGAAAAATAAATCCAACTTATATTCGAATTCCTGATCATGCCATTTGAAATCAGTGGCACGCTGCTCAAGCAATTGCGTTGAAGATGCTCTCTTAAACATAAGTCGCTTTTCACTTTTGTACCAGCACCAGTGCTTTAGTTTGGAGACTAATCTATCTAACAACCCTAACAGGCTGCAGGCTTATATAATTTTCTCGTCATATCGAATTCAATCAAGTTTGCTGCGTCACCCGACACGCCTTGTGTTTCTAGTTTGCCTTGGTCATTGTAGATATCCTCACGTGCTTATTCATAGAATTTTATATTCATATTGTATTATTTTCAACTTGTGTTATTAAATGGTCTATGAGTTTGTTTTTCTTTTGAGCTTATCATGGCTTCGGCTTGATCGTGCTCAACCAGTACTTTTGCTAGTTGGAAATTCAGTTATGTTGAGCGTAAATTCTAGCTGCGTAGTGACCGATAACTCAATCTTGAAAGAGCTCACGTGTGATCAACATTTTTTGTTTCGTGTTGTCTACGTCAATGCTATACGAGGAACTCGGTTTCTATTATTCCTCCCCCCTCCTTCTTAAACTGTTTTTATCATACTATTTCAATTTTTGCGCGAAATGTCACTGAAATGGACCTACGGATTGAGCCCAGACCGGTTTTAATGCAAAGAGCGGAGATGTGATGCTCACAACGATAGGATTTATGTTGGTTTTAAACATAGGCCCTCTACTCTCAGCAATCTTGGTCACGGTAACATCTCTGAATATAATTTCAAGGACTGGTAAGCTTGCTGTTGCAATGGCCTCGTATCAAAATTGTTTAGATCAATTATGTTTAATAATTTTATCTTTTTTCATTTGTTCAATTATGGTTTGTATTTATGTAGTTGATGATAACTTCATATCTATTAATACAATGTTTTTTTATGAGATTTGGAGCATAAAAACTGCAGAATGCGATCGTAAACTGCTCTAATACCGAAAACTTAGCAGAATGCAACAGGTCACGTGTAGAAGCTCCGCATTGACTTAGCGGTATAAATTTACAGATAATCTATCTCCTAAGAAGCTAGATTCTCAGACTCTTTACTGAAAAATTTGGTTGAGGAGGTCATGCACTTTTCCCACACCTCCCATGTGAATATACCATCAATGTAAAAGAAATAAGAGCACGCCTCTTCCGTTTCCATAAATTTCCAAAATAAGCAAAGAACTCACTTGCGAAATGTTAATCTCAAAAAAAAGGTCTTCACCTTTGATTGTGTGAAGCAGAAAAGTCGCTCAAAAAAAGATGAGTTTTATAAAAAGCCCTCAACTTTGTTTTGAGATATAAATACCTTTAGCTCCTCAGAATTATCAAAAATGGGCAATATACGCAGAAAAAAGATCTTCACTTTTGTTTGGCGCTAAAAACGGCAAAAAACTCAATCACAAGTAGTACGATATCTCCCATAAAAAAGTTTTCAACTTTGTTGTAAAACAAAAATGCCTTTAACCTCTTCCTCCCAGGTACCGCAGAATCTTCGAAAATATACGTAATGCGTAAAAAAAAAGATCTTTACACTTATTTGGAACTGAACATTGCCATTAGCCAAAAAGTCACGCAGAAAAACTTAATCTCCAAAAAAGTCCTCAGCCTTGTTTTGAGACAAAATCGCCTTTCCTCTCCGCCCATACGCCAGTGTTACGTCCATGAAATAGGCCAGCTTTTAGGGGTGTTGCGAGGTTGATCCTGATTCGCATTTTAATTTCTGAGAGAACTGATGAACCAATTTGTTCCATTACGGGGCAAATCAACGCCTGTTTAGTAAAAACACACTTAAAAGTTTAGTTGCAAACGGACTTTTGGGTGGACATTAAGTTAAATTCTTTTTCTCAACGAGAGTCAAAATAATTTTTTAAAACGGAGTAAAGTTGCAGCTACTTCAACTACTCTTGTTTCTTTATACAATCCCCAGTTTGTCGGTATCGCCTGGACTCTACTCAACGCAACTGCCTACGTGCAATTGTGGCAGAATTCCAATTAGATAATTGCTAATCCTACTGTGCTAGGTTAGCCTACCAAATATAGCCTGAAAATTTTTTTACTTTGACTCACTGTTATTGTGCTAATATTTAGCTGCATTATCAATCTTTGCGATTTCCGAAAAGAATTGCAACTTTAAGCGATAAAATGTCAACAGAATGAACTGATAACAAAAGCCTACATTGAAATTTTATGCAAATAACGCACTGTTGGTCCTCCAACAAAACTTTGAAGGGCGTCGCAAGTGGTGATGACGTCACGTGCAGTTTATTTATAGATTTATAGGCTGATATACAATCTTAGGAGCAAAAAAAGGTGTTTGCAAGCTTGATAGAAGTTTCTCCAATCTATCGCATTTGTGCCAAGTTTGTAGTTTGTAGTAAGTAAATCGGTTGCAGACTACTACAGAGTAAATGCGAGCTTGCTATTTTTCGAGAAATGTCTATCAAGGTAATAAACTATGCTGTTAAAAGTTGGTTTTTGAGTGTCAAACGTGTTGGTGAACAGGTTGAGACCGTTTAAAAAACTATTTGAACAGTTAACATCCGTTTTCTGAATAAACAATTTCTCCCATACAAGTGCTAAGATAATTTTGAAACACCATTTACAAAAGCAAGAATGAAAAGACATTTATTTTGTCTTGATCGAAAGATTCTAATCTTTAAAACCAAGTGCCCTAGCTTTTTGCTGCCTTCAGAAAATTTTTATCCTTTTTAATGTTTTTTGTGAATTCTAAGCAACTATTTTTAGGTTAAAATATGGTAGTGACCTACATTCTTAATTAATTCGACGGAGCATTAGTTTCTTTTAGTCATTCAGACAGTGGTGTGCTTCTGGAAGTGACAAACTAACGGCGCTAACGCAATTGCTAGTCAGCTAAATTTTTATCGCGCTACCGTCATCCGCTACCCTCTCAACTTTAGTGCGATAAAGCTAACGCTAGTCTTTTCCAAAAACCAGCGGCCGCTAATCGCTAATGCGCTAAAAGCAGAGGTCGCGAGTTTGAATCTTATTCAAAATGTTACCACGCAAAAAGAAAACAGTAATTTTTTCATACCAGTAGATAACACTAACAAATGTACTAGTTGTCGCAAACACAAATATTCATCAAAAGACAGTTATTTCAAAAAATAGCATCTCAAAATCTTCATTGCTGTCAGTGATGGACTTAGGGCCCTTGGGCTACATTTTACTACGGGTCCCTCATTGTCTTAGGTTTACTTCATTGGCTACTATTGAGTGATTTCTGCAGATACCTTCCTAAGACGACAGAAATATCCCAACATATATAAGTACAGGTTCGTTTTTAACATTTCCAGTTTTGTTGATTTTGAGTGGATTAGGCTGTTTTTAAAATTGTGTCTCGTGTTTAGTACCTTTAATTTCAAGCTTAGAAGTTTCAGGATGATATAAAAAGAAATTTAGAACGTTCGATAAATTATTTTCTAAAGACCCATGAATAGAAAGACCATATTTATGGTGTTGTATTGCACAAATTACCCGCTTAACGTTGCATTGGAGAGCAACACAGCAATCGGTTTGCTTTGAGACTCGGTCTCCATGAAAGAGTTTTCTAATAGCTTCTCGCTGCTAGTCTTTTTGTGACTTCTCCGCAAACGCTATTTTTAAGAATTGGTCTTCGGAAGATGCGCCGTCGCAGCCTGTTATTTTTGAACGTTTTGCACTTTTGAGACGATTTTTGTTTTTTGACAAGGGACTGGTTTAGCGCTAGCGGCAGCCACTTTTGAAAATATTGGCGCAACTTCCTCAAGCGCTATTGTGCACAAAAAGTAACGCCTTCTAATATTGTCGCAAGTTCACAGCGACAATAGCGGCGCTAAAGCAACACTACCTGTGCTAATAGCGACCGATATTTTTAGCGACGCTAGTGCCCACCACTGCATTTAGACGACAAAAGATAAGATGTTCTTGGAATTGACTGTACGAAAGAGACTATTTTGAAAATATTGATACATTTGAAGTCCACAGATTTTAAAATCACATACCACTTTGTGCTTGTGAAGAGTTCAGAGCTTTCGATAGTGTTGAAATTTCTTTGAATTAATGTTACCTTATCAAAAAGTTTATTCATATTTAATTTAAGCTTTCCTTCTAGCTTTAAATGCTCTACTACTTCCATAAATTTCTGAAACTTTGGAAATGAATGGCAAGCTTCTGGTGTTGTGCAGACCTCAAAATTGAGAGCGCCTACACTGTCAACTCTTGTAGGCAATAAAAGCTTTTGCCTCTCACATCTTGAGAGAAGGAAACTGAACTACAAGTCAAATTGATTTCAAAATAAAAACAAATGGTATGACTTCCAATCTCAATAAAGGACAAGGACAAATAGAGCCCAATAAAGGACTGTCCTTCGAATAATGGACGGTTGGCAACTCTATGGTTGAGTCACTGGAGTGAAATATTTTTATGACAATTATGTAACATCACATTAGTAAAACTGATTGTGACGACAAATAACAACTAAAAACAAAGTCGTTAACGAAAAAGAGCGACGCACATCGGAATCTTGCTACGTATACTGACATCATAGTAACTGCTGGTCTGAGACAGTATTTTTCTTTCAGTCAGTAGGCTAACTGAGCTGCAATCTAGACTAAGATGCCCTACATTGCAATTTATGAGTGATTATACGTCAAATTATAAGCAGTATACTTTCATACATTGTTTAGAGTGCATGTGCGGTATGTTTGAAACGTTCAGATTTCTTCTGAAGAATCTCTGCCAACACTGCCGTCTCCCTGACTGATCCTGTCACAACACGAGCGGTCTCTTTGTCTATCGTTTTCTATTTCTATATGAGAATTGGCCGTGACACAAAATGAAAGCAAAGCTTACCAGGAGTTCCTGAATAGACTTTGCAGCTAATCATTATTTGCTCATGCCCAAATTTCCTCCCACGAAGGTCCTGCTTGCTAGCCCCTTTTATTCACCATGGATTTCTCCTTGTTTTAGCGTAGAGCTCAGTTTTTTCACTTTATGCCTTGTGTGTGTTTACCCCTCCTCTTCCTTGGGATGGAGGTACGGCAATTCAGGTTCATGCCGTCAACCTAATTGATATTAGGCTAGGGGAAGATGGCAGCCCATTTCGAACCAGTCTTGAGTGACTGGTAGCCCCACCACCAACAAGGCGGACTGCCACTGGTGGGTACCCAAGAGTCGTCTGACATGCTGGGTTAGCAACTTCACAATTATAATTCGGTGAAGTACGGGTGGGGCCACCTGTCTGCCACATAAAGGTGGAGGCGTCCCGTTAAGTGCCTTGCCCAAGGACACAACAAGCAAGCTTGCCGGCTTGTTCTCCACACTATCCCTTTTATATGCTGAGCGCCAAGCAGGGAAGCTGTGAATACCATTTTTTAAAGTCTTTTGGTATGACTCGACTTAGGGAAACTTTATGCCTTCGGTGTAATTCTCATTCTCGTCAAGATGCTGTTTATGGTTCTTGCCCGCATGGACGCTTCTGAAGTCATGACTGCGATTTCCTTTCAACAAAATAGCCTCCAGCGCCTTGCCAATTCAAGTCACCTTTTCTTTTTTGCACTTCACTTCGGCTGAAGCTTTTCCTATTCTGCAATCAGCTCTCTATTGCATGGTTTCGGCAGAATCATGACATCTTTTCAGTCTCTCACTCTTCTCTATTCTTCACTTCCTGGTATATATGGCAGCAACTTTTTATCTCCTCCCCCCCACTGTTCTTAGGCTGCAATGAGTTCCCGGTTACCAATTTCTTCGAGCCAACAACACGGCGTATGGACCAGTCAAAGAAGGTTACGAGCTCCTTTTTCTATCGATGGTCCCTTGAAATTATTTAGATCTTCTCTTGAATTAGAAAGTTTCACCTTAATTTTTTGACGAGCGATTTTCTCCCTCTATACGGACGTCATCACGCTTGCTGTGTCCTTTATCAATTTTGCGACAACGCTCATCGCCTACTTTTAAACGTTTACCTTTCCGCAAGCAGGCAATCCTGCGGTCATCCAATCACAACGGAATCCACGAAGCACTCTTCGTACGATCACTAATTCTAGCGAGGAAATTTCCCACCTCTTGAGGCTCCATGCCTCTATCCCGAACATGGGATCGATCACAGAAAAATCCTAACATCTTAGAGGCAGCCAGTGTTTGGACTTGATGGAATCACCAAACCAGTATGCTACAGCTGAGAGGTTACATTACTACCACAAGAACGAGAAAATGTTCTGCGGACACAATGTCGCAGCAACCCTTGTCATCCGACAATTGGAAGCATCTGCAATCTGAGCTTATCTGCCTCACGATCCAGACGAAATCTGAAACACATAGAGCTTGTTCCTATCATTGTGCAAAACACAACCTGATACACAAACTACAAGACGTTGCATGCCCAAGAGTTACGACTTTGGAAACTGCAATCATAGTAAACATTTGAACAAAACATCATGTCATCGGTTTGCATGAAACGTGATTTCGCGGCGTTTCATACAACTTTGGTAGATGACTGGAAAATAAAAAGAATCTACAACACTTCAAACGTGAAGTGGAACAGAGTTTTCAAAACAAAACGACTGCCCTATGACAAATTATTCTAGTTGCAAGAAAAGTTTGTAGAAATGCATTGCATTGCAAGGTGTCCGATTTCCGTAATTCAAGCAGACGTTGCACGCATCATCAATCCAATACACAAGCAACAACAAAGAAACTGTTTACTGTAGGTGAAATTTACACGCGCGAAATTGAAAGACTTATTGAAAAAAAAGAGTTAAATGTGTATGCGCAACAAAGTAGTGTAATATTAGGACTCTATAGTATCAAAGATCATACAACATTTCACGTTGCTGATGCGATTGTGTATTTCTCTCTAACTGCTTGTTTTCGCATCGAACTTCAATCAAAAAATCCAAATTTCAACTACTATAGTGTGTATCGCTTCACCAAGTAATACATGCGTAATTTAAACATTATAATAGAACATGAACAACACAACATTTAAATATGAGACGATGAAGAAAATTTAGTAAACAAAATTAGAAAGCAGCATCTATTGAATTGCCTATCAGCTTCGTCGAGGATTGAGCAGTACAACGTAACACAGTAACTTTAAACGCTTCATACTACTTCAGTAGCACTTTTCTTCAACAGTATTTTCATTAATAGCTCACCAGCACATAGATCATTCTGAAATAATACAATCACTCATCAACTGGCAGCAAAACTTTCTATATTGAGGTCACGAAATAGGTCGGTAGATACAGGCTGCGTCGAAAGACAAACCTGATTTTCTGGAAGGTAATGCAAAAAACCTTCCATGATAAAATAATAAAAGCACCAACTGTAGGCGATCGTCAACGAATGATCAGAAAAGATCTTTTTCAAAAGTTTATAATCATTCACATTAGGCAAACTTGAATTGTTTCGTGGAACTTTATCTCACGGTCTCAACTTAATATTACATAAATTCGCTTCGAACACTGCAGGAATCATTTTAGCTTTTGGCACAGTACCATCGCAAGTGCAAGTGATCGATCACAATAAAAAAGTTTTTATATTATTTCACTGATCGAAGCGCTAGGTACAAAACTTAACAAGGCCTTCTTTGATTGGTGCGGTTATTTATTATCTGTTAACAGGACGTTCTATACAAGATTGTACAGAGAGCATGTACAGGTCTGCAAGGGACAAGATCTTAATTTTCCGCGAAACACTAGGCTATGAACAACTGACGTCAAATTTTCCTCGCGCGACCTCGATGCGTCACTGCACCGCAATTCAACCAGATCGTGGTTGAAATGCTCAGCACCAGAAATAGAATTGAATATAAATTGGTCCCTGAATAATTACGAAGATCTTTCTGCGCCTCCAAGATGAAAACATGCATTATTCACTCCTCGAGCAAGCATAATATCCAACTACAGTAACTATACCTGTACAGGTAGAAGAAGAACGTAACGAGGTAGAAGGCTAGCTTAGCCCAGCCCTCCTTCATGCAGTACGAAAGCATGTCAGCATTCATAATGGTGGTTGGGTCGTACAACCCCGGCACACTCATTACAGGTCGCTTACTGTATCTGCGATAAAATAAACAGTTATTATGATCTAACGGTACACTTACGCAGTGGGGTTTTTGCGAAAGAAAGCAGTTCTAAAGTCTGATGACGGACTAGAAATTGAAACTCTGCACTTAAAATTGCAGGTTCAGTGAATGATACTGCAACAAGCCCGTAGTAATTGAGTTTGCTCACAGACATGCTTGCAGCAACCTGACAAGAAAGTGCTTGTCTCCAGTGAAAGACAAATGCACAAACAATGTATCAACACAAATGACAATTTTTTATTTTATTTGCCATATTTATCCTCCATTCACGAGAAAGCGAATTGTATCGCTATACTTTGGACAGTAAGTCCGCACTCGCTTGGGAGTTGCCTTTTTCGAGGTTTATGGGTCACCTGTCTTCCACATAAAGGTGGGGCGTCCCGTTAAGTGCCTTGCCCAAGGACACAACAAGCGAACTTGCCGGCTTGTTCTCCACAACCTTCCCTAAATGCCGAGCGCCAAGCAGGGAAGCTGTGAATACCATTTTTTAAAGTCTTTTGGTATGACTCGACAAGGGGAATGAACCCCAGGTCTACCGACTGCGAAGCGGACGCTCTAACCACTACGCCATCGCGACAAGTACAGTTTCCCTTCCCACAATCAATGTCCTCATTCCTGGAGTTAAAACCCTTATCGGTGTAAATGGCCCGCAAATAACAAAAAGAGCTCGCCTCTTCTATTTAAGCACTAACTAACCTGTACACGTTGTATGCTATCAGCGGTATGTTGAGAAGCACAGTAAACCATTCCCACGACCATAGAAAAAACAAATTATAAAGAAGATGGATTCCATATTCCGGAAGCACAAGCTGCAACAGAAGGAAACTCATAAAAAAATAGAGAAAATTGCACAACCGATACAAGAGAAACATTTTATGTTCTAATTAAAAATGATTAAGAACTCCTACATACACACATTACTTGATAATATGTAAAAAAAAGGAAGCAATTTCTTTATTTGTCATTAAAACTTTACCGGATTCAAGCTGTTGCATTGATCAATTGGATTTTTGTAATCAGTTTTTAATTCATCAAATGCAATAACCTGAAAGAAAAATGTTTTTTTAGAAGTGCAAGCAAACGAAAGACACCAAAGGATGATTGAGATGGTGTGTTTAACTATGGCACGGTTTATGCGTTGTTGCGGCAGGTGTTTCACAGTAATCCCCAGCTCAGTTATAGCGTTTTGGTAAAAATGCATTACGTCGGTAGTGCTGATTACTCCAAAGCAGGTCTGAACACAACGTTGCTGTGAGAATATAGCAGCCTTGCGGTGTCCGGATGACACACAACCACGAGCCACCGCAGCAATTCCCCTGCTTGCAATTGAAACGCACTTGGCCGGTAGTAACAGTAACTTGTTGCTACTCGACCTTTTCAGAGGGATGGGGGCATGGCGAAAGACCATGGAGCCCAAGAAGCCAGGCAACTTCCTAAGGCCTGGGCGCGAGGTCGTAGAGTGACAAAGAGCGAGCGGTGCAGAATGAGATGAGAGGTGTCCTGGGATGGATCTCTGCAGGCGCTGCAACAAGGATTCTAGATTCATCCAATTCTAGGAAGAATTTAACAGAAGGTTTTGTCCGTTGCAGCGAAGATGAGAGAGGACTCAGCGAGCATGACGAGGGAGCACAAGTTCCTCGGTAGAAATCGAGGGAACCTGTGTGTCAAACAATTTAGATGAAACAGTACGCCTTCAATCGAAAAAAAAACAAGAGTGGAGATGAGAGAATACAGAAATTTGCAGAGGCAGAAGCAGCGCTCCCCGTCTGTCCAGCTCATCAGCCGCGTTGTTTCCTGAGAGAAAGGAGTGTCAGGGGAGCCATTGTAGCCTAAAGAACAGGAGGAGAGAGAAGACAGTTTCTGCCATAGAGATTGAGATAAAAGGAAAAACGGGGCAGAAGACAAGTTAGTGAGGACAGAGAGGGAGTCAGGGGGAAGGAAGAGAGAAGTGGCAGACTTGTTGGTACTGCCGAGATCAGCAAAGACGTTGCAGAATGGCGCAGACTTCAGCGGAAAAACTTGAACATACTGAGCCTGCCGAATGGAAAGCCACCTTTGCCAAAACGAAAAGAAAAAAAGCCGTCTGTCCAGATCGTAACGTGGGAGAAAGTCAAGGTGAGCGAGAGCCACATCTTGGTGAGAGAGAGGGGGATCAGAGTGGAAAGACACTAGAGGAAAGGATCAGCTCCACAGTGAAGGGAGGCAGGTTCCAAGTAGGAAAGAAAGGGCAGGCAAAGAAAGCCTACAGTGCAGAAGTCGAAGGAAGCATGAGCGGGTGAGTGGATGCAAAACCTCTCCAGGAGGATCTGCAGAGTCTCGCTTTTACTCCATGTCTGGCCAAACCTAAAATGGAAAACGAGGTTGGGAGACGAACGGCCCGCTCATAAAATGACAGAGCAAAATGATTTAAAGTGACTCGTAGGGGAGGTAGAGACGCCTCAGAGAGCAAAAGTGGGATAGAGGAAGACGAGAGGCAACCGGTGATGGCGCGACTAGTCGTCCGGTGAAGGCGTTCCAATTTGGTGATATTGGTAACGCTTAGAAAAGGAAACCATCCGGGTCAAACATAAGCTAGAAGGTGACGAAGAAAAGCTTTATACAGAAGAGAGACTCCTTAGAGGTGCCCCATGAGGAAGCAGAGACACAGCGTAAGACCTTGAGACGAAGTAAGAACTTGGCCTTCAGCAAAGATACTTATTTAGAAAAGAAAAGAAGGTGATCAAAGAAGTGGGAGTGGGATTGAAATGGAGAAAGGAGTTGAATCAAGAGGTGGGCCTGGAGGTAAGCTTGGTGAGATCCACTTAGAAAAAAAAACCTCACATTTGCTCGGATTGAGAGGAAGACACCAGTACCCAGACCAGAGCTTTAGTCATGTCATAAATCCTTGCGTGGCCTCCACCGCAGTAGGCATCGAGAGGCAGGAGGACCAAATGGCCAGATCATCAGCGAAAAAAGAGAGCACCTGACGGAAGGCAGATAAGTAGGAAGATCATTGATGAAAACAGAGAAAATTACAAAGCCAAGAACAGATCCTTGCGAAACACTTTGATGGACTCGATAGGAACAACTTTTGTGATTTTGAAAACCACGCAAGCACGCTTATCAGAAAGGAAAGATTGAGTCCAATGAGCAAAGCAAGAAGGAAGGCAAGCCAAAATGAGTTTGTGGAAAAGAGCAGGGCGCAAGACATAGTTGAAAGCTTTCAAGAAGTCGATAGTAGCAAGAATCGTCCGAGCCAGACCTGGGCTTGTAAAGCCCATCCGAAATGGACTGAAAAAAAAACAGAATTTGATCCAGATTAGACCATCCAGGGCGGAAACCGGCCTGGCGGGGAGAGAGAATGGAATTAGATTCCAGAAAAAAGAGTAGACGAGATAAAATGATGCATTCAAAAAGCTTTGAGACTTAGGAGGTGAGAAAGATAGGCTGGAAGAAAGCAGGAGAGTCGAAAGGCTTTCCCATCTTAAGCATGGGAATAATAGAAGATGTCTTCAAAATGGAAGGAAAGAAATTTAAAGACCAGGAAGGATTAAAAATCCATGCCAGAGCGGGGAAGGTGCTATAGCATGGAATAGGGAACTTTGTCTGGGCCAGCAGCAGTGGACAAGGAGAGGTTTGTGGCAGCAGCAAGAAATTTAGCAGGGGAAAAGGGAAAGCAAAAAAATGAGACTCCTCGGGGCATGTGGCTCAGCGGAGCTCGGATAGGTAGCCTCTACCTCTTCTACGCAGGGCCTTTGGCTGGAAGACAGAAAAGTGGAATCTCAGATGATCCGTGAAGATCGATTCCGACTACGTGGGAGAGGAACAGTTGAAGTTAAGAGAGGATGAAGATGAGGAGAGCCAGCGACAGAACGAAGGAGGGAGTACAGAAATTTAGAGTTTGATTAAGTGAGAGAGAAGAGCAAGTCGTTTGCCATGTCTCAGCCTTGGCCTTGGCGATGACAGACGAGGCATGTTGGAAAGTGAAGATGTAAGCCCTATGCCTTTTACTAACCACTTCTTCAGACCACCAGGTTTTAGGTAGGCAGTTGATGCGGCTGAAAGGAATGAAAGATTTGGCCACATTTAGAATCAGAGAAGCTAAGAGAGCAGCTGCAGAATGCAGAGGAAAGAGACGAGTACGTCTCCGCAGAAAGACAGTGAGAGTCAAAGTAAAAAGCAAAGTCATTCCTACAGGCTTTCTGAAAATTAAAGGAAGGAGGACGTTTGTTGGAGTGAAAGACCAGAGAAAGAGGAATGGTTAGTAGAATTGGTAGGTGATCAGAACCCAGGTTCTGAAGCACCTTCCAGAAGCAAGAGAGGAGGGAAAAAAGGAGATAGATGTCAGGGGAGAAGCAAAGGAGAAGAGTAGGTATGTCAGGATCAGGGGAAGGAGGTCAGAGGAGATGCCCAATTAAATAATTCCTTCTCATGGGGGTCAGAAGTTCTTTTTGAGTCCCAAAGAAGGTGATGGCAGTTGAAGTACTCCGGATTGAAAAGATTTCAGGAGGAGGAAAGTATGGAAGGAGAAAAGGAATCGGTTCTGCTATCCATCAGAAAAGAGCAAATAGGGGGAGCATAAAAATTAAAGAGAGTGAGGAGAAGTTGTTTAGTGACATAATCAGAGTAGGGGCCAAACGAAGAAAGAGGGGAAGTAGAAAGTTCAGAGAAAGATAAGCTATGCCAGACGAAAATGATGACGCCGCCACTAGCATGCGAGGTATTGGGAGAGAGAAGGCAAGACCAGGAGTGGGTGCGATCAGATTGCAGAGAATCCAGGGATTTAGAAAGAGGAAGATGAGTAAAGATTAGATTCCTGGAGACAAATTAGGTCAACAAGATGAGACAAAATAAAGTGTAGTAGTTTAGTGCTCCTAGCTCGGAGACCTCAAGCATTCCATTGAAGAACCCTAAGGGAGTCAGGGGAGAAGAGGAAGCAGGAAATGTAGAAGAACAGCCAGGCACACGAGGTGGTGATGAGGATACAGAGGGAGAAGGGGGATAAAAGAATTGAAAGCAAGGATGGGTCGAGAGTGCTGCATTAGCAGAGGGGCCAGATGGGCCAAGTAGCACAGCGGAGGTATACAAGCTGGAGGAGTCCGAAGAGGAAGTCAGTGTTGGTGGGTGTGGGATCTCCAGAAAAACCAGGGACGCAGGGAGGGCAGATCCAGGAGAGCGGCATAGAGTTTGGAATCTAGAAAAGGAAAGAAGTGAGCACTTCAAATAAACCATTTGAAGCAGGTGCAGCATTGCACCGACCTACCCCTCCATGTCACATTTCCTTCGCTCACTGAACAGGAATAGATGGGGCCAGGGTTAGAATAAACTTTCCGCTCATCAGGAGAAGAATGAGAAGGCAGGAAAGAGAGAGGCAGAAGGGAGAAAATAGGTAACAGTAACTTCGAAGCAAGAAAATGATTAGGCACAAAACTATTAACTTACGTACCTGCCATATGGCGAAAAATATCAAGAAAGCAGTCAGCACGAGAGCTAGAATGTAACAAAAAGCAGCAAATGTAAAAGCCATAATTAGTTAACAAGAATTCAGAATTCTGAAAAAATAACTACAATGTATCGCTAAGTATTACAGATGGCACCAACAGACAAGCCAAACGTGGTACGTGATAACTACTATAACGACTTGAAAACTATCATTGGTTCCCACAAAGATCTTTGCTTTTCGAAAACAATTACGGTTCACTTCACTTTTTTCGTAATCAAATGGTTTTGCTTCACAATCACAGGGGATGTACACAAAGTTTTTGTGTCACAAGTAAAATTTGAAGGAAAATTTCACATAATGAAAAATATATCGCATTTACAAAGCAGTAACTGAGCACAGCACAACGCATTGGTTGGGTAACGAGAAATTGCAAATACCCAGCACTTGATACAATGACTGCAATACACTAAACAGTATACAACGAACACATATTTGCTACGACAAACTGTAAAGCGATCAAAAAGTAGTTTTCTAAAGCACAAGATTAACTGAGAAAGTAGGTTCTTGTGCAAGGGGGGGGATGATTATAAAAACAGATTAATACTTTTAAGAACTGCTCTTTGACTTATTACAACTTAATTGGTCTACTTTAACTATTGCACTAAGGAAGCGCACTACCATTGCGACACCGTGTATCAAATGAGCAACTACGAAATATCTAAGCAGATCAACTATACTGCTGAGCATCAACTCAAAAGAAAACAAACACACCTTTGTCAGTTTAGTTAAGCACACAGCACTTAGAGGAGCATCCATTAGATAAACACAGATAACCAGCAAAATGTCACTTTCATACACATGTAATACAGGAATGCGAGCTGGTATTGAAAAGATGAACCTAAATCTAATGCGATCCTTGTGATACCAAAAGGTATTCTCTCAGAGTTCTGAAGGCTTGTCAGAAGATATTTTCCTACAACAGGCAAAGCTCTTTCACGTTCTATGTAAATTCTTTACGTTTAAAGTCAATAGAAAACGCGATAAAGAAAATAATCAAAAATAAGAACAATTTATCTGAACAATACAATACTTTTAATCATAAATAGGTGACATGCGAATTATCACAGCTCACACCAAAGACAACTAATTTGTAATAGATATAGATAGCACCGGACCGTTGAAGACCCACCGACATAACTCATGTTTCTTGTTCTTCTGTTAAGTAGTGCAACTATTGTTAGGTTGAGGTATTAATGCACTGCCTCCTGCGCTGCTTGAACAGAAAAATCGTCACCACAAACTTAATATTGCCAAGTGCTACCAAAAACAAACTCAAAAGCGCAGCCTAGCATTAAATGATAAACAAGAGACGCTAATCTTGCTGAACACATCAGCTTCGGCAAAAATTGATGTGTGCATTGTATGGTACGTTCAGGAACAATATCTGATGTTCATTGCTGCCAAAGTTATTGGAAAAATTTTCGGGGCTTGTGCTGAAACTACATGCAAAAACTTGAACACTCTTTAATGCTGCAGTAGATAAGACATCATTGTAACTTGTTTCCTTAACACCTTTTCACTAGCAGTATCATCTACAATCATACTACTGTTCCATTACCGTATATTAATTGAGCACGAAGTGTTTGTTTGTTGAGAACACAAAACTGCTATATTTTTAACATCGGGGTAGTAGAATCAAAATGAAAAAACAAGGCACTGGACAAATAAATTACTGTAGCAAGAATAAAGAGGAATGATTGTAAAACTATCGTTTTACTACAGACAAAAACAAAGATCAACATTTGTTAAGCCATACTAATTTGTACACTGCAACTTGGGTTTAGTAGTTTCTTTCTTCAAATTACTTTTGACAATATTTAGAGAGGCACGTTTTACATCTCGCTTGGCATGGGCATTTCTTTTCTTTTCTGCAATTAGCTTTTTTAGCTGTCCTGACCACACAGCGTTGAGGTCGGTGCAAAACGACAGCCAGTGACAGAAAAACTCTTTGGGCAAATCTGCTGTCAAATTCTTGCATTGGATACCAAAATAAATTGCAGTGGAATTAAATTTCAACTGAGACTCTTGGAGTTTTTTTTCAGCCTGTGTCATTTCGAGAAAAGCTTCTTTAAGAAATTGATCCATATATTTATAAAAAGAATCAGAATCTTTATCCTTGATAGATTCAATCAACTTCGTCGTCAGGAGTCTGCAGTCGATCAATTTCTGTTTAATTTTACAAAGATCTGTTTCTAGATCACAAAATTTAACATGAGACGAGCGAATTATATCCAGCGCACTCGGGAGAGGAGAGCTGATTTCGATTAAATCCACCTCCTCATTTACACTCAAGGACATGAATGTTTTTGCAACGAATGACAAAAGATTGGTTCCAGTATTTGATTTCACGTCTTTCAACTTTGGTAAAATATCTAGTTTGAAACCATCGGCCCCACCTCGGGTTTGATGACCTTGGTTTAAAAAATTTCCAACTGATAAAATAACCCCTAGCAATTTCAAAACAGAATCAGCCTTCAAACCATCACAAGTGCGGTCAATAATGCGAAGTGTTTTCAACACTTCATCTAAATCACTTTTGTAATGATTAGTAAAAATAATGCAGAAGACTCGATCACTAAAATCCGGGATCTCCCAAAGACTGTGGAGAAAGCATTCAGGTTTGTCCAGCGCTTGTTGCTTGTCTGCTGGCAATCGTGACTGTTTTTTCACAAAAGCTTGTATTTGTTCTAATTCATTTGCTTGAGGTCGTAGCTCATAAATGGCTTCCAAAATCTCCATGTCAATCACAGAAGTATCAGCTTTCATTACTGCTTGTTTAACATCATCGACCTCAACATGAAGACTTGACATAAAAATACCAATGGCTTGAGACTTTTTGAAATCCAAAATTTTGGCACCAGGCAAACTTTTTTGAGACTTCTTTATCTTTGAGCTGGGTGCCTTCTTCTCAACCACAACCTGCTTACAGAACAATGTTTCCAGTTCCGATTCATCAAGCTGAGGCGGCTGAATATTTTTCCAAATCAATTCACGATCAACAATATCTTTATTGTGGTCAAACAATTTTATCTTTGTCCAATACAGTGGCTTCAGTAATTTCCGCTTTTTAGTCAAATGAGATGAATGTGGTAGAGAGGAAGATGGAAGGACTAAGGAATTATCTGTAGGTGGTAAAGGTGGAGGTGGGGGGACTAAGGAATTATTTGAGGGTGGTAAAGGTGGAGGTGGGGGGACTGAGGAGCTACTTGATGGTGGTAAAGGTGGGGGTGGGGGGACTGAGGAGCTACATGAGGGTGGCAAAGGTGGGGGTGGGGGGACTGAGGAGCTACTTGAGGGTGGTAAAGGTGGAGGTGGGGGGACTGGGAGGTTACCAGAGGGTGGTAAAGGTGGAGGTGGGGGGACTAAAGAATTATTTGAAGGTGGTAAAAGTGGAGATGGGGGGACTGAGGAGCTACTTGAGGGTGGTAAAGGTGGAGGTGGGGGGACTGGGAGGTTACCAGGGGGTGGTAAAGGTGGAGGTGGGGGGACCGAGGAGTTATCTGAGGATAGCAAAGGGGGAGGTAGGAAGATTGTAGAGTTACCTGAGGGCGGTAAAGGGACTGAGCAATGATTAGGGGATGATAGAGGGGGAATCGGGGAGCCTGAGGAATTACTCAACCTTGAAAAAGGTAGAGTAGCAGAACTTGGTTTAAAGACTTCTTTGGCCAGAGGCACTGAAGCAGCAACCAGAGAGCATTGGGTTGCTCGTTGTGAAAAAGAATTTGATGACATACCACATTCATGCCTCTCAGAGGTTGGTGAACAGGCGCTATGGTTTAGATTTGCTTGTTCTTTGGTAGATGTGCCTACAATTGAAGCATTTTTGGGACTGTTTTGCAAAACTTTTTCAGAATCATGCACAACTATGATGTCATCAGATGCTGGCTTTTTATGACGTGTCGAATCATAAATATAAGTATTTGTTGCTTGAGATTGATCACTCGAACATGCTTGATTGATTTGTGGATCAGACGTAGAATTGCTAGCTTCACCACGAGCAGCTAAGGGAAAGGTTCGATGTGTTTTTCTTGATCTAGATTGAAAAATGACATTGGCACCATCATCATCAGAAATTTTCTTCTGCACGCAACTCGAGCTAGAAGGCAGTGCTTCCATCTTTATTTCAGGTCTCACAAAACTTTGCTCTGAAAAAAGATTTTTTTGAAACCCATTCCATGAATAAAATCTAGTTTGACTAAATCTTTCAAATTTTCCTGTTCCTTGATCAATCAACATTCCTCGACGAAAAAGTTCATTGCAGAAAGCAAGAACAAATTCTTGAACAAATGGCATTGCATTAGTGCCAGAAGTCAACCACAGAATTAGAGTTTTACCAAGAAACACATCTTGCAAAAAGACTTCATTTATGTAATAAGGAACACTTTTTATTGCAATACTTTCAACACATTGAAAAGCTTTTTCCATAGTTGTCGAAGCAGAGTCTCCACAGGATCCTTTGGTGTTATCATTTTCAGTAAGCTTATTTGTAAACATGAATCCTGTGTTTTTTAGTGATCGATTCTCAATCAGTTAACAGTATTCCTTGCCAACTTTTGTCACTACTCTTGGATTCTTAATCATCATTAAAACAAAAGCATTCTAGGCATAACCTGCAAACCATCATATTACAATAAGCAATAACATTGATAAACATCATTTAAATGCTTTCACCTATCCTTTATTTTTGCTTGTTTAGCAAAAACAATTTTACTGCCTAGCATATTTCATGCAATACCATAAGCGTAGCAACTTGCTGTTTGACACAAAGTTGATTTCATAACAGTGTGTGCACAAGATGCAGTCAGTTGACATCCAGCAGATTTAGGAGGATATTTTCTTAGGTATTTGATCAAAAAAGGGTGTAATGTAAGATATATTTGTATAAGCTCTCAAAATGGGGTGAAAAAAATTATTCAGCGTAATTTGCTGGCATTTTACCCTTTCTCACTCCGTTGAATCATTTCTGGATTAGCTTGCGGGTGATCGCACTAAATCAGTTTTGCTTTTACACTTTCTTTGTGACAACAAAAACATCACATTTATGTAGTGACAAATAGGGCCTACAAAGCTTTTTTATCATTGTTTATGAAACTAACAATCAAGACATGCTCCACATTTTATCAAGCCGACACTTTTTTTGACACTCTGTTCTTGCACCCGACATATTAGCAGGGAAAAATTAATGCAGTAATTATTACAAGATGCAAACTACAACTGTTCAACAAGCAGTTTCAAAAATGGTTGTGTTATACCCTGAGAAAATATCTGCCATAACGTGATGCCCATAAAATGGGTCAACAATGATATCATGTTTATCATCACAATTAGCTTAAATTATTTCTTAATATATGGCCTGCAACTGAGTAAACATCACAAACACAAAATATATTTTGCATGCAAAAACCTTAAAGCAGCAGAATCTCTGCCCACCTGATTCAATCTTTTTGTGAGAAATTTCATAACTGTAAACACGAGAGCATCGCCTACCAATACACCTCTAGCAAGCCTGCTAGTACATCAATTTTGGTTTCATTTATGATTCTGACAAATTGGTGTTTGCCAAAATAAGGTCTAAGAATTGAAAATCACGTTTAACTGCTAAATCGAAGTTAGGGGAAGGCCAGGCTAGTGTACTCAACAGCATAGTTGACCCACCGCCAGTATCAAATCAACCATGTACAAAGATGCAAAAGTTATTTCACTGTTTCATTGATTACAGTCTATAAAGGCAGCCATTGGGAGTTCACATGTCTAGAAGAAAGAGATAAAAGAGTTATGCCAGAACATATGCTTTTGACTAAAAAAAGTAAAATTTGAAAAGGTTAGTACGTAAAAGGATGAAACAATATTTTGACAGGTTATAGGTTAAGTATGACTGCACATTCCACGTAATTTTGGTACTCAACAGAACACTCAACAGAAAATTGGTAGTCAGTATTTTTCTGATAAAAGGCACAGAAAGGCTAGTCGACCTGATTGACTAAGTCAATTAACACTACATCATGCGGTAAGGAAATATGGTATGCTTTGGTATGAATTAAATGCTGAATATCTTTTTTCATTTGTAATTGCTGATCGGTATGTTTGGTTTACGGAAAATTTCTCTTAGAGTAAACAAAACTATTATATAGCTGCCCAATAATGGGAAAAAAATTTACGCCAAACTAATAGAGGAGAAATTTTTATTCATGTGTTTGAACAAGCTGCAAATGCCATGTGTCAAGGTATATCTGGTTGCAGTACAGCAAAGCAGTTTGACATTGACCGAATAAGGTTTCGGTGGTATGTAAATAAGGTTTTCAAAGGCTCCTCAGACAAAGTTACAATGGGATAGGCAAAACATAGAAAAATTTTCATGAATGTAATGGATTTGGCAGAACATTGCACTAATTTGGTAAGGCAACATCATGGCCTATCTATGGATAAAGTAAAAATGTTAGCTTATGAATTTGCTGAGCAAAACCAAGTCACTATTCGCAAAAACTGGTCTGACAACAGAAAGGCAGGAAAAGAGTGGATGTATTCGTTTATATAATGCCATAGTTTGTCATTAAGATCTCCTGAAACAACAACACTTGGACAAGTAACATCATTTCACTGTATTACCGTTGGCGTCTTCTTCAAAAATCTATCTGACAATATGGAAAGGTATCACTTTTCACCTGACAACATTTACAACATGGATGAGATTGGGTATTTTACGACGCAAATTCCACTTAAAGTAATTGCTTTAAAAGGTTCTAAGCAAGTTGGTGCTGTAACTTCCATTGAATGTGGAACTCTTGTTACAATGATTGGTATGATTAATGCAATTGGAAACACAGCCCCTCCTTACTTTATTTTTTCAAGGTCTCACTTTGTAAAGAAATCTATGCTTGCAGGGGCACCTGAGGGTTATGCAGGGTGTGCTGCAAAGAGCGGATTGATAAACAAAGAAATAATTGTAAAATATTTTGAACACTTCATTCAGTTCACAAAATGCAGTAATAAAATCCAGTCCTTTTGGTCATGGACAATCATGCATCACACATTTCTCTCACGATTTCGTTGATGGGTAGAAAACATGGAATGATGGTGGCAATTCACCCACACACATCGCTTTAGCTGCAACCCTAGACCACACTGTCTAGGGACCATTTAAAAGGTATTACAATTCAGCTCTAGACAACTAGATGAGGGAGAACCAGGCAACTATATTTTTCATTTATGGCATTGCTCAATTTGCAAAACAAGCGTTTGAAGCTTGCATTCACTCCAAGGAATATCTTGTATGGCTTTAGAAGCACTGGAATCAGTCCACTAAATTCAGATGTTTTTACCGATGACGATTTTGCTCCATATGCCATTACAGATCAACCGCCATCAGCTTTTACAACTGACTAAAATTCTAGCCATATGGAGCCAGCAGAAGAACCATTGCCTGGAAAAGGCATGGATGAATTAAACAATGCGTTTGAGGTTGTGGCATCACATTATCGTCTTGAAACTGATACAAGAGAAGTGTTGGCAGCTCCTGCAGAAAATGAGAATGTTGGTGATTGCAACTCTTTTGCCAAAGAGCCAATATATAAAGGAGTTGAGACACCAAAGTCACATGTTTGTAATGTGGCCTACATGTCTCCTAGTGACATCTTACCACTACTGAAACACCAGAAAACAGACAAATGAGAAAAAGAAAGAAGGGCAGATCACTAATTTCAACAGACACTCCAGAAAGAAAAGACTTGAGAAAGAAGCAAAGGTAAAAGTAAAAATCAGAAAAGCAGAATTCCCAAAAGAAAACATTAAAGAACAATTTAAGCAAATCTAAGAAGCCACAAAACAAAGCAAAATGTGGCATCTTCAGAGTTTTTCCAAAGAGTCTGATTGTGACATTATGCTGCTGCAGGAGTCAGACAGCAACATCAGTAATGACACATATGACCAAGATTATAGCTGCTGCTTTTGCGAAGACACCTGTGTAAGCAGCAAATCCAGGGAAAAATGGGTGCAATGTGCTTGCCCCGCCAGCCAGAACTTCTGCATATCCAGTGAATGCTCCAGCTGGGCACATCTGGACTGCACAGACACAACAACATACTTTATTTTATATACTGTGCCTGGACTATGTGTTTCCATAGTAGGCTTACATATTAGGTGATGTTCAGTAAAAATTGTAACCAATTACTGTGTGGATTAAATACTTGTTTGTTACCACAACCTATTCAGATTGAGTCAACTATAGCAAAGGGTGAGTCAACTTACCCTCCCTGCAGGGTTAGTTGACTCAACCCACGATCATTTTTGAAACTGCTGGAAGTATCAGTTGCTCATACATTATTACGCTGAAATAAACTATGGAATTAAGGGAAAGGTTAAAATTAATGTTGAATAAAATTAAGCTCTGTAGAAGAAAAAGCATCGGAACTGCATGCTACTAAGTAAAATATGAGTCAACTAACCTCACTTTCCGCATACTGTTTAAGGAAAAAAGTGTATGACAGACAGTTGTCAGGTCTGCAAGGGCAATTATCATGAACAGTGATGCCACTGGCTACATCCTAAAAACCAAGATTAGCAAAAAATCACAAGATTTTCAATTTATTAAAATCTTCCAGAAAAACCAAAAGTAATTAAATGTTAAACATATTGACACAAAACCTAAACTGATGACACAATGCTGGCTGGCATTGAATTGTGCCTTCAGAAGTGCTTGCTCGACTTAGTGACGCCGATCTCATGCCGAAGTGGATATATGATGCAATACGACCAACTAGATCGCAAAGACCTTGAATGTATGGTTTGCTGAAAACACACAAAGAAGGCACTCCACTTCACCCAATACTGCCTATGACAGGTTTGTCCCATCATGAACTTGGCTAGTGGTTGGCTAGCCTATTACAACCTGTGTTAGAGCAGTTTTCGTCACACTGCATATCAGATTTGCTTACGTTTGCCAAGACCATGCAAAATCTTGACATCGAACTTAATGTCTTCATGTGTTCTTTTGATGTATCCAGCTTGTTCACCAACGTTCCCCTAGATGAAACCATCAAAATCTGTTTGGAAGCCCTCTATAACCAGTCTAATTTCCGACCAGTCCTTCCAAAGGATGTGTTTGTTGAATTGATGAAGAGAGCTACATCCTCAGTTGAATTCAGCTTCAATAACACCATGTACAAGAAAACAGACGAAGTAGCTATGGGATCAACACTTGGTCTGGCTTTAGCCAACATTTTTGTTGGATATTATGAAGAAAAGTCATTTTCTCAAATGCAAAAGCCTCCAACATACTTCAGATATTTTGACGACACGTTTGCCATCTTTGATCACGAAGCTGAAGCAGATGAATTTCTGACCAAACTTAACTGCCTTCATCCATTCCTCAAATTCACCTTTGAAAAAAAGAAAAGGAAATGTCTACTGTTTCTTGATATCTACGTCAAAAGAACAAATGTTGGCTTGGAGACCAGTGTATATCGGAAACCCACTTTCACTGGCCAGTATTTGCATTGGGAGTCCTTTAGTCCTTTCAAACCTAAAATAAGTCTAATATCTACATTGGTGCATCAAGCTCTAATGATTTGCACCAAGCGTAGACTCAATGAAGAAATAGAACAGATCAAGAAGATATTACTGGACAATGGCTATCCTAAAAACATCATCAATGCTCAGGTAACCAAGAGAATTGCTCAGTTCTCCACCCTTAAGCGATTTGGCCCTGAAAAGTGTCCTGTGTACTTGAGGGTCCCTTGCATAGGTAAGCCATCCACAAACTTGAAAAAAGAAGTCAAAACCGCTGTGGAAAGCTGCTATGGTTCCGTCAGCACCCGCTTGGTCTTTACATCTAGGCGCATGCTGCCTGTTGCCCACAAGGATGTTCCACCTACCACTCAGAAAAGTTTTGTCATATATGAATATAAGTGCCACTGTGATAGTCGGTACGTAGGGCAAACATCTCAACGACTACAGGATCGCATCAAGCAACATGTTCTGCAATGGTTAAGACAGCAATTGACTCGTCAATGCTGATCTCAACCACACAGATTGTGCAAACGAACCGACACCAAACCGGATTGTGACTCTGCCATTGGTCAGCATCTTTTAGATAATGATCGATGCACATTAAACTATGATGATAAGCGGTTTTCAATCCTCGCCGCAGCTCTTTCTATCTTAATCTTTTAGAGGCTACTTATGCCAAGACCCAACGCTCAGTGCTATGCCAACAGAAGAGTTTGTTTACACTCTCAAACTCTTTTGATAATGGTGGCATTTGGCCTCCTGCTGCGCCTTCTCTAACTTTTGCAATTGTGAAATCTTTCTTTGGCATGCTTTGCAATACCAGCACTATTGTTGGCTTGTCTTGATTGCCTAACGTCCAAATTATTCACATAAAACACTTATTCACTCTAGATCTTCTTTTTTGACACGATACTGCTACTGATGAGAGTGTCACAAAAAGCTTAAGGCTCAAACAGCTTTTCTCAAAGCTATATTAAAAGATTATAGCTATATTGAGTATTTTCATATCCAAGGGTAAAGCTTTTGATGGGCAAGTCAAAAGCCTGGTATGAGTTCTAAACCTAGCTCAAATTCAGAAGCATAGATAACTTTAAACCCAAATCTATGGCCTGAAAGTACCAACAAATAGCAGCCTAACAGCATCCAAGTTTAGTGTTACAATTAGTTCAAAAATGATATTGTCATAAAAAAGAACATGTAGTTTTCCTATAGAGCAACTAATGCTATGTGCCAGCATAAAACCAAACCTGTTAATGATAATGCAGTAATGAGGCACTTTGGGAAAGCAGCAGCTATTTTTATGCAGAAAATAAAAAGGTAAGATATCTCAGCTAAAACTTGTATTTATTTGAGACAAAGCAGTTTTTAGAGTTGAAACAATTTTATAGGTGTAATTTTAATTCAAAATCATAGCTCAAGTCATATCTTGGTCCTGTATTTGCTACTGTTGAAGCTGAAAACCTTTTTTTTGTGATCAACATATTGAAATCATTTGTTACGCTGAAACTTTTGGTACAAGGCATGTTTTGATGCTAAATATACTTTTTAAAAAATGAATGACCTGTTATTAGTGATCAACCAAATTCATCTACCAGTACTTTAGTTTAATTCACAGGCACCCACGTTATAAACTGCTGGATTATTAATCTAACATAAGTTTACAGCAAAGCCATCAATGCTTTATTTAATATTCAAAATCAGTCAATATAAAATTGCAAAATTTGTAGATATTAGATATTACTTGTTAATATCAAAAATTTTCCATGATTACTTTATGATTTTATCAGCATACATTATGCAGTCAATAATTCTAACTTTTATCAATCTTGAGTTTAGCACAATAATTGAGTTCTTTCAGTTGGTCTGTTTGTAGAATAAATGCTTGCAGCAATTGATTATGACATTTTCATTGCCAGCACTGACACAATTTGCTTTATTCAGTGTTAATATATTGGCAATGGCTATTTTACCATTAAAGGCATTTTACCCTTGGAGGCTATTTTGCCATCGAGTTACTTGTGATTGATAAATCTTAATATTAAACATGTGACTTTTGATCGTTTCTGATTGGTCAATTATCAAAATTGACCAATCAGTTAAGAATCTGCACCCCAGTGTGCACTCCCCACCCTGTATACTACCCCGTATATTCACATTATAGGCCTTCCCCTGGAGTGTACACTGCTTTTCCTTAAGTGCCCTGCCAGCCAAGATTCCAACCAATAACCATTGCATTTCAAAGCAAGTGTACTATCCATGCACCACAGCATCACTTGCAGAATTGTAGCAATTAAGGCAATATAAACACACATGAATGATTATGGCAAAATAGTCTCCAAGGGTAAAATGCCATCAAAGTCAAAATAGCCGCTACCTAATCTATTATATAAACGTCATGTAAACAAATTTCAATCTTGTTATATGCATATTTATTATATTGTAATGAAAATTACATTGGATTATTACTCTTTTTGCTTTGAATTTAATGATTTATGTTTGGCAATTTTCATAGATTTTTGCAGGGCTATTATTGTAATCTGTGACAACTATTTGTATCAATATTTTGGTATGATACTTCATTTCATTACCATTTACATAAGTGTTTCTGAAAGGTTTTGGACAGCTGGGCATAAGCCCTATATGCACTGAAGAAAAATATTAAGATTCAAAATCTAGATCATTATCTTTCCAAAACATGAAAGTTTTGGGTATATGATAAATAATACTGGTTAAATAATATTTAATAAAAACTAATATAGTATGGGTAATAGTATTAAAAAAGTGGCTATTTTGCTGTTGATGGCATTTAACCCTTGGAGGCTATTTTGCCATAATTATTCATGTGTGTTTATATTGCCAAAATTGCTACAATTCTGTAAGTGATGCTGTGGCACATGAATAGTGCACCTGCTTTATAATGCAATGGTTACGAGTTGGAATCTTGGCTGGCAGGGCACTTTGAGAAGACAGTGTACACTGGAGGGGCAGACCCAGTATGTGAATGTACAGAATAGTGTGCACTGGGAGGGAGTGTACAGTGTGGTTGAGTGCATACAGGGGGTAAATGTTTTCAATTGATTAATAAAATACCAATCAGAAACGACGGAAAGTCACACGTTTAATACGTCATTAAAATTTACCACTCGCAAACAATTCACAGCAAAATAGCCTCCAAGGGTAAAATGCAGTTGATGGCAAAATAGCCACTGCCTAATATTAAATAAAAACATTATATTAATACAATAAAACAATTGTATTAAGTAAAAGCAATGATGATAATTAAAATAAAATATGAAATAAAAAATATACATATGAAATAATACTGTTAAATAATTCATAAAAAAGCACCTACTGTACTGTTACATGTAAACATCTGCCTTCATAATAGCATTGTTACATGTCCAAATAAATCATCAAATCATCACAAATACAATCTAAGGAAATAACTACATCAGCAACTGCTTCACACAGAATATGGAACAAAAACAACAATCACTTAACTGCCTCTTGAAATAGAATAGGTTGAAGTCAAGTTTGTGCTATTATCTTTTTTCACTTTTTGAGATCTTAGATATAGACCACTAACGCGGTTTAAACAGTTTTATACAATGTCACTGTCAGAAATACCTGCACTTAAAGATCGGATGATTTTTTGCTGAATTACAATGTAGAAGACATTTCTAAAACCATGTTTTCTTGCATAGCCTAAAACTCCAATCAAAGCTGCAAATTTAATTCATTACTGAAACCATTTGTCCCACAATTTCTTGCATATATGTGCAACATTTTAATTCTGAACAATGCCATGTCATTCCAATGCAATTCATAGAGCTCAAATCTCAAACCTGAAACTGAACACTGTTCAAATAACTGGCCACTTGTACAGTTGTAGGGCCTACAAATAACAACAACATTAAAATATCTCTAGCATCCAACATTGTGTTTTTGTGGAGGCAGCTGAGTTGCATCTAATATTTTCTTATAAAGCATTAATATTATTTTAGAAAAAACTCATTAGCTAAATTATGGCTATCAAAGACAAATTTATTCAACTGCAATCTTTCTGATAAGTTTCAGCAAAATTAATTTCATTTTATGATTTACCATAATGTAAACAGTTTTTCATATTGAAGAATGTGTAGACCTTAATTTGTAACCAAAATTGATAATTGTTCAAACAAAACAACAATCAATTCAAGTCAAGCAAACTATGCATCCAGAATCATAACTACTAACCTTGACATTGACACCTTACTGCTACAGTGCTATTGATAAAGATGCAATTTTGAATTGAAGTTTTATTTACTTCTTGCATAAGAGTAGCTATCTAATATTCACTAATATTCATAATGTCTCACTTACACTTTGTTATAGTAACTAGAAGCCTAAAATCCAACAGCTTGCCAACAAATAGCTACCGATAGATAAAGCAGCTTGCTTTTAGCTTATCAGCACCATATAGGCAAATTTTACATCAGAATAGATTAAAAACTGTTTTGACTCTAAAAACTACTTTGTTTCAAATAAATACCAAATTTTAGCAGCAATATCTTTCGTCTTCATTTTGTATGTAAAAACAGCTGCTGCTTTCCCAAAGTGCCTCATCACTGTATTACCATTAGCAGGTTTGATATTTAACTGGCACATACTGGTAGCATTAGTCGCCTTTTAAGAAAACTACATGTTCTTTTTTATGACAATATTCATCATTTTGAACTCAGGTGCAGTTGAATTTTCATATTTTGCTGCTGCTTTATGGATTTACTGATTTAGGTTTAAAGTTATCTACTGGTATGCTTCTAAATTTATGCTAGGTTAAGAAGTCATACCAGGCTTTCAACTAGCCCGTTAAAAGCTTAACACTTGCTTATGAAAATACTCAATATAGCTTTACTCTTTTCTCAGCCCATTTTTTTATTGAAATCTTGTTCCAGAGCTGCAAACCTCCTTCACCCCATTTTTTTTGCATTTTTCCCATCGATATCTGTGCAATCTATAGTGAGGAAACCATATGCAGTGAATAGTGACTCGATTATTGAATTTACATGGAGGATTTATCTACTAAGTTGTCTAGGAACAAACTCAATCTTTGAGTTGATATTTCAAATAATTTTGTTGCCTTTGGAAGATTTTATACGCCACCATTGCGGTAATATGTGCGTTAAGGTTGGCTTTTTGGCATTTTGCATGGTGGAAGGTAAATCAATTTTTTTGAAGTATTGGCACCCTTGGCATGCGTGCCGCAAGATGATTTTTTATGGCACGTCATGCGATTTGACGCTCTCTCGAAATCGCTACAGCTTACAACTGGTATCTATTGGATGCTTAATTTATTGCAGCTTGCTAGTCGTCATAATAGGATGATCACTTTTAAAATTTGTCTCATAAAGACAAAAATTAAAGGGATGTGGAAGTGGTGATTTTTCAACCGCTTCCACTAACAAAAAATCGAGAAAACGACTGTTGACCTTAGCAGTACGAAATTTGTCATTTACTACAATCAAAAAGTGTAACCAAAGATACGAAAGTGCTAAAAACGACTAAAAGAAGGAAAATAAAAGCAAACAATCAAAAAGACAGCGAAGATAAAATAATTTTAACTTTACACAGATTTATTTGTCCGCATAAACACAATAGCATCAGCTAATTCATTGCCCATTCGGACACTGTTTTCACAAAGTACGAGCTTTAAGTGGGAGAACATACGTTCAACGGATACCTGCGCGCAGAGTAAACAGCTAATGATTCGCGATACTGGTTGTACAATAAGGGGGTATTTGGAAATAACGTCCCAAACATTTGGCAGTTTCAATCTTCCGAGCCGCTCTACATCAACAAGTGCCTCAGCAAATGCAGTAAGATCAGATTTTACAGACGCCGTAGCTGATGCCTCAGCAGCCGCTGTTGAATGTAAGGAGTTCAAATACGCATCAAAGTCAGATACTGATGCTGCTTCACTTCCGCTTGAGTCAGAGTCTGCATCAGCACTTGCTCTTTTGCTTGAAGTGCTTTGAATGTGCAAGAAAATTGACTGAAGAGCGCTCTTTGCACGTAGTTGCTCCTGGTTGCTCAAGAGGATTCTCGATCGAGCATCAACCTATCATGAAAGAAAACAAAATGATAATATCACGGTTATATAAGCCAGTCAATCCTAATATAACTAATACATTAGTTGTTATTCTCGACTCAAGTAAAACCAAGTGCACAAACGCTTACCATTATTGAGTTGAATATAATATCAGCAAAAAATATTGGTAGATCGTCATAACAACTAAGTCAACAAACCCTACTTACCGAAACAGCTGCCAAGAAAGCCTCTTTCCGCAATAAAAACTCTTGGTGTGATTGCAGGGCAGTGGCAAGAGCAGAAGCCAAATTGTTATCCAGCCTCTCCAATTTCAACATGACTTCTCTCCAACGAACCAGATATTCTCCCTGGGTGAGATATTGGTTTTGGAAATAAATTGTTGCTGCGTGAGGTATTCGTAGTACTTTGACCATCATCTTGACCTCAGCCCATTCACTTTTGGTAAGGTATGACTCATGTGAGCCAAGATCCTGAACAAAACATTTCAATTCCGCTAATCATTGAAGCATGAAGCAAGTACTCCCCCAACGGGTCGGCATGTCAATCAGCATTCCCTTGTTAGCACGACGCATTAGATTTCCATCGGTATGTGGTGAACGTAGGTGCCCTCTTCTCCTCCTTGAAACTTGGCTTCCTTAACTGTGATGTCCACCATTTTCTCTCCATGCTCCCGCTTTATCCTCCTTTCTCTCGCCAAGGTGCTGCACTCACTCACCTAGACTCTCTCCCACCTCACGATCTTGAGCTATGGACAGACAACTCTGTTGCTTTTTTTTTGGCAAAGGCGGCTGTGGCGTACTTGCTAACTTCTCATTTTGTGGCACTGAGGCCATTCTTTCCTTTTTGGCACACCCAGTATGCTCTCCCTTGGTCTCGGCAGTACCAACAAGTCTGCCATTTTTTTCTTCTCTGTCTCTCTTATACTCGCTCTGTTTTCTTCTCTGTCTTTCTATTTACCTAAATCTCTTTGGCGGATGCAGCAGGAACTGTCTTCTTTTTTCTCTTTTATTATTAGGTTGCCATGGGTCCCCTGACTTTCCTTTCTTCCGTGGAACAACGTCGCTGACAAGTTGGCTAGGCGGGGTGCGTTACTCCTGCTCTCTGCAATTCCTTGTAGTCTCTCTCGTCTTGTTACTCGTATCTACTCTTTGTATTTTCTCGGACAGGAGGCATACTGTCTCATCTAAATTCTTTGACACATAGATTCCCTCGGTTTCCACTGAGAAACTTGTGCTTTTCGTGGGGCTTGCTATGTGCTCTCTCGTCTTCACTGTGTTGCAGCCACTGCAACTTCGATGCATACATGCGCAGCTATCGCAGCAATGAGATCTAGCTACTAAGAGTCGTATGAGCACGAAGATGTTACTAACCACAAACGGAAAGTTACCAACAGCAATGTTAATATATAAACCGAAAGAAACCTACGAAAGTAGCTATTATGGTAGAAGTGACTAGTCGCCGTATGGAGTCCACTCTTTTGACGCCGGACTTCAGCCAGATGTCTGCCGTTGCGCTACAACTGTAACAAACAGAATCTTCTGTTAAGCTCTTATCTGACTAAAATTGGTAGAATCGAAGATGCTTGGTGCAGTACTTGCGGTCATCCGACCCAGAACATCTCTCATATCATTCTACACTGTCCATCTACAGACTCTCCGCATCGCTCGCTCTTTGGTGACTCTTTGTCTCTCTACGACCTCTGATACAGGCCGAGGGGAGTTTCCCGGCTTCTGAGGCTTTATGGTTTTCCGCCATGACTCCATCTCTCTGAGGGGTCGGGTAACAACAACTTGATTGTCGTTGCCCAGGTCTTTTTAAATAGTGGTGGAATCAACTCGTTTATCACTAAAAGTTTATTGAAACAACCAGTGTTAAACTCGTATCCCAAAATCAATGTAAACATGGTAAATTTAAATTCAATTTCAAGTAAGTGTCACAAATCTCTGGTTCTGAGCGACTTAGGCCATTTGATTGTGGTAAAACTAATTATGTTTGCCTGTCTTTCCTCTTTTCGACTGAAAACTTGCTGGTATCAATTTGTGTGGTTGTTACTCAGAAGGACCTTTAAGTTAGCCAGAATTTGAAGACATTGTTATTCTACTGTCGATAGTTAAATTGAGTTGCTCACAGGAATTGCTAACGTGCACGTGATGCTGCCGCTTGATATGAAATTGGCTGAAAATAGGAGTTAAGCCATTAAAACTTTGATTGGTTGGGTAACGCACTCTAAAAAGTTAGAAAGTACACTTGATCAGTCCAAAAGTTTCTTCGCGAAGACTACTTTAGATTAAATAAGTTTATTGTATCATGATGTTGTTGAAACTACTTGCAACTCTAAACAGGAATTATATATCTTTTAAACAAAAAATTTCTTGATTGTGTATAAAAAAACAATTTACTATTTACCAAATAAGCATTATGAAATAGACCCAGCCTTTCGTCATGCTCTACAATGTCTGCCTTTTTGCAGGGAATTGGAAGTACAACTTGCAACCAACATCAAACTGAGGTTCAAGCGAGATGGAGGATTCTACTCTGATCATTATTAAATATTTTTGCAGGTGCAAACTGTGGTCAATAGCAAAATTTAAATACGGATAATATGAAGTGTTTCTGAAAGTATTTTTAAAGCGATTGCAAAAATGTTTTTGTTTTTTCCAAGCACATCAGGTTTTTGAGTTGTCTTCATTTTTCTACTTCAATAATAAGAAGAATTATACTTGCTTTAGGATTACAGTGTAACGTCATAGACAAGGTTTTTAAGTCGTGAAATAAACCTAAATGAATGAGATTAGTGGCCTGGGTAGTGTTAGTATAACATCTGCGCTGCATGAAGCTGCTGAGCTACTAGCAGAGATAGGCACAATCTTGATCTTCAAGATCACATTTTTTGGTGATCTTGATCTTCAGGATCACTGAAAATAATGATCTTGCTCATTTCCGATAACTAGCCTATCAAAATACAAGTGGATGGCAGAGCATGACAAGGTGTTATTTCAAAAACTTAGTTACTCTTGTTTATATGCATTAAATAAATCTCTGTGCGTTTCAGAAGCAGATAAAAAGCCATTTATAATGCCCAAAAAAGTGTAAAATCATCTGGATCTGTTTTGCTATGCCTATGGAACATTTGCAAGCAAAGACCAACAAATAAATATTACCTGGAATTTCAAAAATGTGTATGGTTATTTTGTTTGCCCGCTAGTTGACCAAGATAAGGCATGGGCACCCACAAAAATATGCACTAAATGCTACTGGCTTCTGCTGGCTAAACAAGCGGTCTCTATCTATGCCATTTGCAATTCCAATGATTTATTTGCACCAAAGAATCACTTCCAGGATTGCTATTTTTGCCATACAAAAACAAAGGGTTTTTCCTTCAAACGGAGAGACAAAATGACATATCCTAACTTAAATCAACAAGGTTACGAGTTCCTAATAATGAATCAATGCAACCACCATTACTTCCTTAACATGGTCTTGATTCTGTTGATACCAGTACTGATGAAAACATCAATGCCCATGGTTTGCTTTCCGCCAACTCCACAAATTCAGTGTTTGAGTTAACAAGAAATCCTCGTCTTATTTTCTCAGGAACATCTAAACGACCTGATTAGATACTTAAGTCTTTCCAAGCAGAAGACTACGCTCCTTACATCAAGATCAGAAGAATGCAGCTTAGTTGAAAAAGATGTTAGAGTAAGTCACTACAAAAAGGGAAATAAGGATTTATCTAGAGCATTCAAAGTTAAAGGATCTCTTTGTTACTATCATGACATAGAAGAACTAGTTTAAACTTCACGTTGCCAGTAAACGGAAACTTTTATTGATTTTTCTAAACAGAGCTTTTCTAAACAGTAATGGTAAATTGAACAGCGGAAAGCTGTTCTCATGCTCATTCGCCATAAAAGACCATCTATCCTTACTGGAAACTCTGCCCAATTAAAGGAATCCTACGATGATATTGAGATTTTTTTTGATTACCGTTCGTTACTCAGACTATCTGTGCAGCTTATGGGGGGGAGCTCAAGGTCATTGGAATATTGATGGAAACACAAGGGGGATTTACCAAACACTTCAGTGTTTGTTGGACAGTCGTGTCACTGCACAGCATTACGAAACAAAAGAATGGATTGCAAAGAATTACTCTATCTCGAAACAAAAAGCGTTCAACATGCTCCACTAGTGAATCCTGATAAAGTGTTATTGCCACCTTTACAGATCAAATTGGGTTTAATGAAGAATTTCGTGAAAGCAAAAGCCAAACCAAATTGAAATGATTTTGCATTCCTCAGCAAAAAATTTCCCAGGCTAAGTCAGGCCAAATTGAAAGGAGGAATCTTCGTTGATTCACAAATTCGCACGGTGTTTGAAGAACCTAAATTTGAAAAATATTTAAATGCATTGAGCTAGGCGTTTGGCATGATTTTAAATGGGTAGGTTCAAATTTTCTTGGCAATTTCAAGGTACCTTCTTATCAAATAAGAGTCGAAGAATTGCTTGCAGCCTTCAAAGAGATAGGGTGTCAAATGTTCTTTGAAATGCACATTCTATGTTTACATCTTGAGATATTTCCTAAAAATCTTGGTGCAGTGAGTGATGAACTCGTTGAGAAATTTCACTAAGACATCAAAGCAAAGGAAGAAAGATATCGAGGAGTTTGGAATGAGAGTATAATGATAGATTGTTGGGCGTTACACCACGTTGATTCAACTCAAGCATACAAGCGGAAATCATATCGCAAGTATTTCTAGTCTACACTTAACAGCACTGCGATATCAATAAGAAGCCGGACGCAAAATGTTTGTGAGCATTCGAACAGCCTTTCTCAAGCTACTTTTATAAAAAAAAGAGTAATGGTGAATTGCTCACTTTCTAATCTATTCCATCACAGACCCTATGCTTGCTCTCTTTTTATAGCCTCTAGATGCACCACTGCCTATATTAACATAAATAATCGCATTAATTCGGTTGGTTTGTCCAAACATCATCATGGCAGTGCAACAAAAGCTGAGATATTGCTATTTCAAGGTTTTGGGGTATCTGCACCAACCACTAATGGTGTTGAATGCTGGCTCGACTTGTTTAATACGCACTCGGCGTGAAGTGGTTTTCCATTAACGTAAAATAAATTAATAACAAATAATCATAATAAGCAAATAAGGTTAACGTAACATTGATAATAAGTAAAAGAAATAGCAAATAAGCGTGGTCACAGATGCAAATTCGATGGGCATGACCCAATCAACATTGAATAGATTAATCACAATAGCAATCGAAAAATGTAATCTTAAATTTAACATATTGCTTATCAACTGTTACGGAACTCGCAGCCAGCAATTACTTCAATACATCCAACAGTATACAATTATACATATAATTAACAAGGTAAACAAATGGAATCAATTAGCTCTGAATTCATCTACAGCTTCGATAATCTTGAACGTTGTCAAATGGGATAGCAATGACGCTTAAAATGACCACATGTTTGCCACTTAAAACTGCTCATTTCAAAGATCAGTACTCTAAAATAGCTAACAAAACTAACACAAAATCTTATTCATATATTGTTACAAATCCTCAAACGAAGATTTGCACACACGTGCCCGGGAGGAACTACAAAGCCTTCGCTCCTTCTTTAAGCACAACGGCTAAATAAAAACTTCTTTATTGCAAGAATTCAGTAAATGAAAATTCAAATCCAAAAACTCAGCTAACTTAAATTCCAAATCGATGAAAAGAAAGAGCAAAATTTCACCAAAGGCTTCTCCAAATTATAACGGAATGCAGAAACAAAATTGAGCTTCGTGCAGCAACAAAATTAAGCAAATGACTAAAAATCTAAAGCGTTATTATTTACTTTACTGTTTGGAACGAGAGGCCAGCAAATTAGAATGCAAATCTCGTCCGGTTTTAGGCAAAAAACGCCCGAGAGTTGCATTCCAACCTCAAGCTGCCAAACGCCAAACAGAAAATACAAGGCGTGTGAGCACATAAGGGCGCCAGTTCAGTTTAGCCACGGAAATCAAAAAAAAATTTTTTCCGCAGCCGATTCTGTAACAGTTATGGGTAAATGATCGCATTCTAAGGCCCAATGCTAGCGCGTGATCAACAAAAACGTTTTTTAGTGAGAAAAGATGCCGCGTCCATAAATCAATTTGACGCAAGGTTCGCACTAAAAGCTGCAGCAACAAATAGCCTCCCCCATAACTGCAGATTCTGATGAGCTAGAAAAAAAATTAAACCAGATTTTGAATCAACGAACTAAAACTTTAAGAGTAAAGCTGTAGTCAAACTAGAATCAGTCAACAGCAATGCTCATACTTTATTAAAAACAAATCGATTTCCCGAAATAAGCAACATCAGTGTTCTGTAAAGTAACCGCAATAATGAATAATCACTTACGTGAAGTTGAACGGACAGGCTCACAAAACTGACTCTAATCACTACGTAACACAATTTTTGTTTGGCTACTTTTTTCAGTGCCCCATTATGTATTTTTGAGCGCTGAGTATAAAAATCTGGTTAGTTTTTTGTATCATCGTTACTTTTTAAGATATTCATACTTTTTGTTTCATCCGACCTAGCTGTAGCTAGCAGATTGTGTTCTACCTTGCAGTAGATTCTAACTGCATATCAAGGTTCCGTTCAATACATATTAAACGCAAAAGTTAGTTTGAAAATGGTTCATAAAAAAGAAGGCGTGAAGATAAACATAACACAGTTTTTTCAAATAACAAGAGTCATTCAAAAATGCACTGTTGAGCTAGCTTTTCTTTTATGACCACTCTTATCTTGCCTTATCAAAGACCAAATGTAATCTCCCATCATTGCACTGTGCCAGCGGCCTTTATATTGTCTTTCCATTGGCTCAATATCCAGGTGAAATCTTTCACCATGCTCTTCATTGAAGTCACCAAGATTTTCTTGAAAGAAATCCAGATGAGAGCATAAAAAGTGAAGTTTTATAGACATGCGACAAACCATGTTTTGGTAGCTTTTGATAAGCTTTTTCACTAACTCTTTGTAATTTGGATTCTTTTTATTCCCAAAAATGGATCAACCACACGTCGAAAGCTTGCCACGCTTCCTTTTCTGTTTCATTCATTTTTTCTTCCAAGGTTTTAAAATTTAACATTGTGCTTATCCGGGGACCAACGAATATTCCGCCTTTTATTTTGGCCTCTATTAGCCTGGGAAACATTGAACGGATTTCTTGAAAAACTTCTCCCTCAAAATCCAAAGCTTTAACCAACTGTTTTACTAGACCTAATTTGATATGAAGTGGTGGCAGTAAAACCTTTTCCCGGCTTGTAAGAGGCTCCCCGATGACGTTATACATTCCTGGTGTTAGTTCTTCTCGCGTCGGCCAATGAATTTTCTCGTAGTGCTCACCATCAGCTCTACTATTCCACAAGCACAAAAAGCACGAGTATTTTGTGTATCCACCCTGCAGACCCAGCAAAAATCGTAGCATTTTGAAGTCACCACAACATACCACTTAAACTGAGCATAATTGATTTTAATGAGCAGTTGCTTGACATTTTCATAGTCTTCTTTCATCTCCAGTGAATAAGCAAGTGGAATCGATGGATATATATTGCCATTGTGAAGTAACACCGCTTTAAGACTTTTGGTAGAACTGTCAATGAAAAGCCGCCATTGAGTAGAATCATGATCTATTCCAACAGCACGAAACAGGCCTTCTACATCTTTGCAATAGCAAAGGTCTCCAATAACATCAAAATAGACAGAAAACTCCAAGTGCCTCTTCCTGTAGGCAGTACTCTTGCAGCCATCGCCAGGCAGTTTCCACTCATTCAGTCTGGATATTAATAACTCTGCTCCAGATTTTATAAGACCCAGATCACGTATTAAATCATCCAATTCTTCTTTAGTAAGAAAATGAGGTTCTGGACTTGTTGTTTGTTGTGTGTATGTGAATATTTCATGTTGGAAAACACCGCTTTTGCGCCTTGCCTTTTTTCCATCATGCAAACCTCGTAAGCTCACATGCTTCTGACGCAATGCAACAATTAAGTAACTGCAATCAAGATTCTCGCTGTACAGAGACGTAGCAGCCGCCCCCCAAACCCCCCAATTGGGGGAGGCCCAGGCCAACTTTGGGGGCCCAAGTTAGTCTGAAATTGCTTTTTGGCTACGTGACTATTTTCAGTTCAGCAGACTTGTTTACAACCGATTTAAACTGTAGGAAGAAATTGGCTTGTGACATCATAAGTGAATGCAACGTCATTTTATCTCGCAGAATCTAGAATATTTCGATTGATTTTCTGGTAGAATCTTGAATATTCGATTGACGTAACAATGCCGTTGTTACGCAACAATCATAGAATGGTCTGGAATTCTGTTTGGCTATAAATACCGGGACAATATATATACACTGCAGAGTGCAGATAAAGTATTTTATTGACATTGTATAGAATGAAACGTTCAAAAAGTGGTGCTCAAAAGAGAAAAGAAGCAGCCACTGCTCGAGATGCTGTAGCGAAATTGCCCAAGATGACAGATTTTTTCAAGATTACTGAGCAGAGTAGACCTGGCACTAGTACCGAGAGGGATGAAGAAAACTATAGTGTACAAGAAAAAGAAGACTATGACGATCAGCATCAAAGTGATTGTGAATTTCCAGAAAATGTAAGTTGTGATTTACCTGCCAATACGCAACCTTCAATATCAAAAATAACTGAATCTCAATTTACCCCTATCCCTGATGACCCATGTAAATGGCCTGAAAGTATTTCTGATGCTCAACGATGTGATATAGTAAAGCGTGGACCACATCAACTAATAATGAATTTTCCATATAATAACACAACTCCAAGGCGACATTTTTCCTCCAACCATTATAAACGTGTGTTACCTAATGGTGAAAGTGTTTCACGGTCGTGGCTAGTTTATTGTGGGGAATCAGATCAAGTTTTTTGCTTTTGTTGTAAGCTATTTGGAAAAACACTAAGCCCCTTTTGTAGTGGTATAAATACATGGAAGGGTTTTTCGAAAAAACTGAAAGACCATGAAAACGGCATTTCCCACCAAGAATGCTGCAGTCAATGGATGTTGCTAGCTGAAGGGATAAGAAATTCATCCACTATCGACAAACGCGAGATGAATATTTTTTTCAATGAAAGACGTTTTTGGAGAAATGTTTTAGAGAGACTTATCGACATTGCCTTGTTTCTATCGGAAAGGAATCTTGCTTTTAGAGGATCTGAAGAAGTCTTAGGATCTCCTCACAATGGAAATTTTCTGGGTATATTTGAGCTTTTGGCAAGAAGAGATCCGATCCTAAAAGAGCTTCAAGACAGAATCAAGAATAAAAACACTAAAGATCACTATTTGAGTCCTACCATACAAAATGAACCAATTGAATTGCTAGCGACAGAAGTTGAAAAAGAAAATTTACAGCAATTAAAATTGGCAAAATATTTTTCCATAATTTTGGACTGCACTCCAGATATGTCACATCATGAACAAATATCTGTAATTCTCCGTTATGTACTATGTAATGAAGAAGCTGCTGTTGTTAAAGAAACATTTTTTGGCTACTTGAGAATAAGTGACAGTACTGGGAAAGGCTTGTTGGACGCTTTCTTAGAAAAAGCGACCGAACTGCAACTCGAATTGTCTGATTGTCGAGGTCAGTCATATGATAATAGTGCTAACATGAAAGGAAAACATTCTGGGGTCCAAGCAAGAATGCTAGACATCAATCCCAAAGCTGTTTACGTGCCCTGTGCAAACCATACCCTTAACTTAGTTGTTGTTGACAGTGCTAATTCATCGACGGAAGCATTGACATTTTTTGGAGTACTTACAAGGTTGTATGTGCTGTTTTCTTCCTCTGCTCAGCGTTGGGAAATTTTGAAGAAACATGTGGAGCTGTCCATAAAGTCACAATCTGATACTCGTTGGGAAAGCAGAATTAAATGCATCAAACCTCTTCGATACAATTTAAAAGAGGTGTTGCTGGCACTGAAAGACTTGGAAGCCATTTCCATAGAAAGAAAAGATGGAAGAGCTGCCTCAGAAACAAAATCGTTGATAGCTCATTTATCAAAATGGAGTTTTCTTTTGTCGGTGTTTATTTGGTATGATATCCTATTCCAAGTCAATAAAGCAAGCAAGATTCTTCAATCGTATGGAGTCTCCCTTCATACAATGGAAACGGAAATCCAGGCAAATGAAAAGTTTTTGCAAAACTATCGCACAACGGGTTATGACAGTGCCGCAACATCTGCTGTTGAAATAGCACAGGAATTGGATATTGATCCTTCTTTTCCTCCGTCAAGAAGTGGAAAGAAAAGAAGATTGTTTGATTACCAAGGTGAAGAGGAACAACGAGCTACTTCTGAACTGAAATTTAAAAGCAACTTTTTCTATCCATTAGTAGACCAGGCTATTATGTCAATAAAGGAGCGCTTTAATTTGTTACGTGAGGTTTCTTCCGCTTTTTCGTTTTTGTACACACGAGACAAACTTTTGCTTGTGCAACAAGAAAATGCTCTTCTTACTTGCTGTAAAGAGTTCCAAAAAAAGTTCGGTGACATTGATTCTGATGAAATGAGCGCTGAGCTACAGCGGTTTGTTTTAATTTTACAAAAAAAACGCAATCTCAAAACGGCTCAAGACTTTCTGAACTATCTTCTAAAGACTCATTTATTTGAATTGTATCCGAATGTGTACATCGCACTTCGAATCTTACTAACTTGCCCCGTGACTGTTGCCAGCGCTGAAAGAAGCTTCAGCAAATTGAAACTGATCAAAACTTTTAATAGAACGTCTATGACAGACAGTAGACTATCTTCATTAGCCATGTTGTCAATCGAAAATGACTGCGCCCGATCTCTTGATTATGACAATGTCATAACAGCATTTGCGAACAAAAAGATTCGCTCCAGACTATTTAAATGATACTGTGTTTTTATAACTTTTTCATGTTTTTCAGTGTCATTGCTTTCGTTTCGCAGTGTCTGCATAAATGTCCTACTGAACTCTGGCATCGGTGCCGAATTTTTTATGACTTGCACCTTCGGTATCGGCATGCTTTATTCTGACATTAGCCTGTTTACTTATGTACAAATTGTGGTGTATTTTCTTAATGCAGCTTTTCAATTTTACACCTCTAAAGTGATATGACCTGTGCGCAGGGGCTCTTGCGCTTACTTTGGGGGGGGGGCCCGAAGTTGGAGTGCTACGGGACTGACGCTGTATATATTAAGCAGGTCTCTGGGCGTCATTTTAATACGTTCTTGAGTTCTAATGTATCGTTGTAAGTTGAAGTTAAACCTTGTGTGGAAAATTGTTATCATATATATTTAAAAATACAACATTGTTGGTGCATATTCTGCATCAATATCTGAATTTTCACTAGCTGTTGCTGAGTCTTCACTTAAGTAGGTCTCTACCTGAAACGATAAAGAACAAGTACATAGCAAGAAATTGGATCCAGTCTCAGAACATATAAATTACTGTTAGTTACACTTACCCACAGAAAATTATTCACATTTGATGGTGGGTGTGGAACCGGTAAGGCGTCACTGTGAGGAACAGGTGCAATGGATGAGGGTATACTTGGATACGTCATAGCTCTTCTTCCACTAATTTTGCGATACTTCAAAATGTTTATCATGCAAAAATAGCAATCATCATGATGATTTTGAGGATCTCTCCAAACCCTGGGAACTGCCAATGACATTACTCTTCCAGAACCCCTCAACCATCCTTCAAGATTACATAGACAGCTGCCACAGATTACATGTGGTGCCCAGGACTTGTCCTAATCGCCAATGTCCATCCCAAAATATAGTCTATACGCTGTAAAAATACTTTGTTCCTTTCACAATTTTATACGAAGAATGTTGGCCGCTGATGTAGTATCCACATACATAGCAAAAGCAATCTGGTAAAGTTTTGCACTGTCTACTAGCCATTTTTATTACACTATTTAAACGATGAACTCAATTAAGATTAACACAAGACTTAACTCTATAAAATATAATCATAGAAGGCTACTGAGTAGGCTGTTGACATACATGGCTGGCTGTTAGGTTCCTGACCACGATGCGGAACTTCTCTCTACAAACACTGAACATGGCTTTATACAGTAATCAGACTATTCTGAATTTTATAGGCTGAAATAAAACAAAACTGAGAACTGATAAGTAAGAAAAGCACTTTTGTCAGTGAGATTTCGCACTCCCATATGCCCATTCACTCCCTCAAGGAAATAAAACACCGATTTACAACATGATAATGCTGACAGAGACAGATCACAGCAAGCATAACTGCATATGAAATCTACAGTCAACGGAAAATCATAAAAACGGAAATCGTTGTATCCTTGAAGCGATCGATGATAGAAAAAAACTGATAGTATTTTTGGAATAAGCGCTTGAAAATCATACACACACACTTAAAAAAATTAATCAAACAAACTTTTTAAAAATTTTGTTACGTAGTGAATAAACGAACTAAATGTAACAAGAGCAAGTAAATGTAAAAATAGAAGTAAATGTAACAAGAGAATGTATTATTAAAATCAGTTTTGTGAGCCTGCCCGTTTAACTTCGCGTAAGTAATTAATTATTAATCATTGCGGTTGCTTTGCAGAACGCTGATGATGCTTTAGTGAAATTGATTTGTCTTTAATAAAGAGTGAGCATTACTGTTCACTGATTCTACCTACAGCTTTACTCTTAAAATTTTAGTTTGTTGATAATTATAGCTAAATCCTCATTCGCTTTCACTTGTGTAGAAATTCTTCTAAAATCGTTCTGATTAAACTTATAAATTTAAAATTAGTGCTTGCTCCACCATCGAGAAAGTTGCAATCTCATCCTTGTTCGGAAAAAAATTATTTGTTGAGCAATATATTGGCCAAAGGGTAAGCAGAAAAAAAAAAGGAAGTTAATAACCAAAATAAAAGTCTACTTGGCTATGGAGTTTGTCATCTTGATAAACCTGAAAAAATCTGTGCTTTGTTTGACGCGGCTGCAAAATTTCAAGGAATATCACCAACTCAAATCTTTCATGTCGATCCTGATTTAACTAATCATTTGGTCGGCGCGTTATTGCGGTTTCGGCGAGAAAGAATTGCATAGCAGGAAGACATGTAATCAAAGGTCCGCCAAGTTGTTGTTCCAGCTAAGAATCGAAATTGCTTGATTAATTTGGTGGTAAGACGACGATATTAATAGTAAACTGATAGATTATAATCGTATGATAGTTTATTCGTATGAAACCTTGTTCTACTTGCTTGTGCTAACTATGTTTTGAAGTACGGTGTAAAGCCAATGGCAGTATATTGCAATACGACATTGCTGTAAAATCCGTACACAACTTTTACGTAGACGATATTTTAATATCTGTTTCCAGGGTAGCTAAAGCTAAGTCGCTTGTTAATGAGATACGCAGTTTATCGAAAAACCGAGAATTTAAAATTGACCGATGGATTAGTAACAACCGAGAAATGACTCCAGCGTTTCACTAGATTATTTACCTGTAGAAAGCTGACTTGAGCTTATTGGGATGTTAAAACGAATACGTTACGCTTCAAATTGACACAACGACTAATTACAAGACGAGAAATTTAGCGCAGGATTGTTTTGGGTTAGGTGTACTAGTGTTGTTACGTAAGAAAGTGCTGTTACACAGGTTATGCTAACTGAAGTTAACATGGAACGATGTTATTCCTGACTCCACAAAAAGAAGATGGTTGACCTGGCTAAAAGAATTTCCAGCTGTAGCAGATTTCCAGATACCAAGGTGTTACTGGACAGAAAACTTCCACGTTTTTAAAACAAGTTGAACTGGATCATTTTTGTGAGGCATCCGCAGAAGCCTTTATCGTCGCTTTGTATTTGCATTATGAAGATGAAAATAGTGAAGTGAAATATTTGCTGATTTGTGCTGAGGGACGGCAAGCTCCATTGAAGTCCTTGGCAGTTCTTAGCTCAAAACTCTGCTGCTGCCCTTGTCACAAAAATAGAAAAAACCGTGAGGGAAGAATTACACATCCCAAAGCTGTCTTCACGCTCAGTTCTTAGATCGACTGTATTACCTTATTTGCGTCGTCGTCCTATGGCAAGGTATCTATAATCCAGGTCAGACACATTATTCAGAGACATCAGACACATAAAAAGATGGGAACTAAGGGTTTATCCTTTTACCACCCCAGCCTGCTGTGTTGCCCAGGTCAAACGCTAGCTGTGATGGAGTTGAGCCAGCACCTTGTTTTGCCATCCAAAACTGTCAGACCCATTATTCCTTGAGGTGCCCGGTGTATGGAACATGCCAAAATAATGTGGTCTGGAGTTTGTTCACTAGCACCACACTCGCATTTCGCAGAAGAAGCAAAACTCCATTTGTGCATGGACGAACCGAAACGCCTAAAGCCAGTACGCAGGAGTTTGACCCAAGCTGTTCTGGTCAATCTCATTCCAATAGGCCTTGTGCTGACCCTAGGAATGTAGACACAGAGCGCTGCCGTACTCTTAGAGTAATCTGTGTCCCATGTCAAGTTCGTCCATTGGGCAGCGCGGACGCCAACTCCGATAAGTTGTGCAGTAGATTCCGCGTGGCAGGAACAAACGGGTGTCTAGATTTCAGTCTCTTCTTGCTAGCAGCCTGCGGCTCAGTCAGCTGTCCATGCAGAATGTGGCCAGGGTCCAAAAAATGCGATTAGGCAAGGAGAGTGTTGCTCCTTTGCGGTGAAGCTCAGCTGGCTGGATGCTTGAGAGAACTGGGAAGGTTGTCCGTTGGAGTGGAACAAAAGGCATCCAGTGACAATGCACAAAGCGTCATCAAGAACGCTGTCAATGAGGCGAGTATGTGCGCTGCGACACCAAGCTGGTGCACAGTACTCAGCACTCGAAATATATCAGGGACAAGGCAGATGTACGCTATGTGTTGGTACCAGCGCCTCATTGTGAACCCGCAAGTCTCTTCAGCAGCGAAACGCGCGTAGATAGGTTTTTGCCCAATGCTACAAGGTGATGACGATACGTAAGCGCTCTATCCAGTTTCACACCAAGATAGGTCGGCACTCAGCAAAATAGTAAGGTTTTACCATTTTTATTAATTTTGAGCTCATGCTTGGCCTCTCGATTGTGGAGATAAGAGGCTGCCGTCACCGTTTTAGCATGGTTGAGCTTTAGCCACCAAGTCTGGAGATACGCAGGAAGTGTAGTCATGTCTTCGCTTAAAGTTCTTTCCAACATCTTCCAATCTCCAATGAGTAAAGCATCGCCAAGTCAGCAGCGTAGGCATACTTTTTGAAGGTTATGCAATGCAGATCGTATATGTATATCTTAAAAAGAAGAGAAGCCAAGACTGATCCATGTGCGACGCCATTTTTCAGCTGTCGGAACCTGCTTGGCTTGCTGTCACCAGTGGTCACGGTGAAGCTTCGGTTCCGAACAAGTTACATGATCATTCGGACCATATGCTTGTTCGGCAGAAGTCTCAGCAGATTGCAGGTGAGACGACAGCGCTAGACAGTGTCATAAGCAGCTGTCAGACTGACAAACACGACACCAGCCTTCTTTTTTGCCTCAAAAAAATCCTTAATATTTTGCGTAAGCAAAACGACTTGATCTGCGGTAGACTTTCCGTGTCGAAATCCAGTCTGTTCCTTTGGAAGCAAAGGGTCGACTATTGGTTCGACACGATTGTAGATCAGTCGTTTGAGGATCTTGTAAGGGACGCAGAGCAGAGAGATGGGCGGTAGCTCTGTGGGTCCTCTACATGCTTTGAGGGCTTAGGCATCGCGACTACCAGCGCTCTTTTCCATACTTTTGGAATTTTGAATTGGCGCAAGCAGGAAGAAAGGAAGCCACGTAGCCAGAACTTCAAGCCGGGACCATCATGGATTAAAAGCTCCGGACAAATAGAGTTAGGGCCCGGAGCTTTACTTGGATTTAAGTGGTGGAGGGCAGCAGCAAATTCTCTGGGAGAAAAATCTCCTGAGATATTCATTGCAGCTGAAGCAGTAGCCCTTCAAAGGTCAGACAATTCCTGCATAACGGAGCGAGAAAGTTCTCAATTTTCACCCTCGTATTTCCCATTTTTTACCAGCTGGCTAGCAATAGCATTTGCTGAAACGGGACATTGACGAGGAGATTGTCGTGCCCTACCACTAAGATTGTTTAACGTATTTCATGCTACCCGGCTAGAGTGTAAAAAGTAGATATTCTGGACAGCCTTAGACCATCCATTCCTTCGTTTCCTGTCAAGCCTGGCAAGCAAAGCTGTAACAGATCTGCTAGATTCATGCCCTTCAGGGTATTGCAAGAATGTTTCGTAGAGGTTTTCACACTCGGGATCCCAACATGGTATACGACTATTTCGTCGGCCACGTGGGATACACTTTTTCGCCGCAGTGCTGATGGCGTTACAGAAACACTAATATGCCTGATTCATATTAGGTGAATCAGGAGGCGGCAAAGCCCTGGCAAGTTTGTTTGTGAGAGTAATATAGTGGCTCCACTTGGCCTTGCAAAAGTTCCATCGCTTTACAGGCTTGCTTGGTACAAGACGAGCAAACCTGTGTGGAGTAATAAGCGAGGGTCCATGTTGAGACCTTTTCTAAGACATATCTGTCTGGTAAACGACTGTCGGAATCGATACCGACAAATGCAAAATTCGGGTTGTTACTTGAATTCCAGCGACCAGAGTGGAAGTTGGCGGCATCCTTTGAATTATGAAGTATAGCAAGATTGTTGATATTTGCCCAGCCAACCAGGCATTCCCTATCTGCACTGTTGGGATCATAAACCCAATTGACATGCTGGCAATTAAAGTCGCCAGCATAGAGACAGGGATGTGGGAATACCGGGAAATCGGATACTTGCAAACAAATCGGTGGAGGTTTGTAAACGTTGACTGTCTTATATCCATCAACGTCGACGCACAACCATTCAGCTTCCGATGTAGGTGGATGTTGGTTGAAAAGAGTCCACTTCAGTCGTTCATGGACAAACGTAGCAAGGCCATGCTTCCTGTTTAAAGAGAACCCAGCTAGTTGGTAGTCCAGTAGAACTAACCTCTGTGCAGATGTGCAGTGGGTCTCCTTGATTAGAATGACGAGTGCCTCACGCTGTGCAGCAAGATGATAAAGAACGTTCATCTTGCTTGCAGTGAGGCCTTCGATGTTCAGCTGAAGGATGGCAGGCCTTCGGGACTTGTTAACGATGCGTTTTGATGCATCACCCTGCCCTGAAAAGGGTGTTTGTTACTTACAAGGCCTTGCCAGAACATCGGTAAAAGTAGATGTCCCACCGTTTGAGCAGATTTGGTTTCGGTCTGTCATACGAGATCGGAGGACATGCGTACTCACGGACCGGGCTACGGGAAAGCATCTGCCGTCCAGTCCACGCTATTTGCGTAACAAAACAAAAACATTTCAAACCTTTGTTATGAACAGATTTCAGCAAATTAAAGATATTTCTGAAGTGGGACGGTGGAGATATGTATCATTTGCTTTAAATGAGGGAGATGACACATCCCGAGGACTTAGCGTAAAGGCTTAGCGTGAGACTTAGCGTGAGTCAGTCAAAACGCTGGAAATATGGTCCAGAGGCTTTGTGAAAAAAACACAAAAATGACCAATTCAACCCGATTTTTTGTAAGAGTTGCCAAATAATAAAAATACAAAGAAATTTTTATTGGCTCCTTTGATTATCATTTATGGACGATTTTATCTTGCGGTGCTCGTCATGGTATAAACTGAAGAAGATCGTTCGTAGGATTCAGCGGGCCAAAACTAGAATATAGCCATTAACTGAAATAAACAAAGGCTCTTCATCGGACTTCCCTGCGTTGGCAAAACATCTCCTATCTGTAACAAAAAAAATTCAACCCAATCATTCATCTTAAGACCTTGACAACAAAAACATTGTAGCAAAGAATTTCCAACTTGTCATACAGGAGACCCATCAAGAAGTCGAGCCTTCTACAAAATAAGATATTTTTCTGCACAACAATCTGATCTGTGTTGATGAACGTTTGAGAAAATCGATACTGCCTCTACATTGAAAACACCCCATTATTTTCCAAGTGATGAAATCGTTTCTGCCATGATTATACATAACGCCCGTTACACTGTCGTTAAAGGCGGGTCGCCAACTCATAGTAGCCACTATTGGAGGAAGATTTTGGCTAGTCGAGGCAAATTGTGCTGTTTGCAAGGTATTGTCTAACTATGCTGCTAGCAGCAGGATTTTCGGAAAACTGACGCTCAGAAAATGGCCGATTTGCCTGCAGATCGCTTTCTACCTGACAAGACTCCGTTTACTTATGTAAAATTAAATTGCTTTGGAACCTTCTTTGTAACAAAGACGAACCAACGTAAACCAATATGGAATCTTATTCTCTTGTCTTCTTGTTAAAGCTGCTTGTATGGAAATTATTTGCAACATGGACTCGTCAGCCTTCATCAACGCTTTGCCTCGGTTCATCACTCGTCGTGGTCAGGCAGAACAGATGCAGTACGACAATGGAACAAACTTCGTGGTCAGGCAGAACAGATGCAGTACGACAATGGAACGAACTTCATGGTCAGGCAGAACAGATGCAGTACGACAATGGAACGAACTTCATGGTCAGGCAGAACAGATACAGTACGACAATGGAACGAACTTCGTGGTCAGGCAGAACAGATGCAGTACGACAATGGAACGAACGTCTTGGTCAGGCAGAACAGATGCAGTACGACAATGGAACGAACGTCTTGGTCAGGCAGAACAGATGCAGTACAGCAATGGAACGAACTTCTTGGTCAGGCAGAACAGATGCAGTACAACAATGAAACGAACTTCGTGGCCAGGCAGAACAGATGCAGTACGATAATGAAACGAACTTCTTGGTCAGGCAGAACAGATGCAGTACGACAATGGAACGAACTTCGTGGTCAGGCAGAACAGATGCAGTACGATAATGGAACGAACTTCGTGGTCAGGCAGAACAGATGCAGTACAACAATGGAACGAACTTCGTGGTCAGGCAGAACAGATGCAGTACGACAATGAAACAAACTTCTTGATCAGGGAGAACAGATGCAGTACGACAATAAAACGAACTTCGCGAGTGCTGAAAAAGAAATCAGAAGTTCTATGAAAAATTGAAATCAAGAGCGAATTTATTCTCATCTGCTTAAAAACGATATTGAATGGACGTTTAGCCTACCTTATGCTTCCCACCATGGAAGAGTGTGAGAGAGGCAGATTCGCACCATTCAAAAGGTTCTTTCCGACATTTGTTCTGAGGAAACTCGAAGCGTTGAAGTTCTTCAAACTGCGATGTGTGAGGAAGAATATATACCGGTACTGTAAATACTAAATTCACGCCCACTCACTACCAGCTTCGATGGCCCTCTGAATTTGATGGCACTAAGTCCTGACCACATATTGGTACTCGAAGAAAATGTTAATGCTGCACTCGATATCTTCAACTGCACGAATTCATACAGTCGTATAAGATGAAAGCAAGTCCAATATTTTGTCAATTTGTCTTGGTCATGATTAATAAAGAAATATCTCTAACCCCCTCAAAAGCGTCAAAAATGGAATCAAATCAAAGACAACTTAAAACCTGATGATATAGTTTTTAACATAATTGACGCAACTTATAAAAATTATTGGGCATTTGGAAAAGTATTAAAGGTTTACCTAGACAAAACCAAATCAACAGAAGCGCCAAAATGCAAACTCAACATACTGTTTTTGAAAGACCTGCCAATAAATTGTATCTTATAGTAAAAAATAAAGGCAAAACGTACTACCGTTTTGTGCTACAGTTTCAGATTTTTTGACTGTGTAGTGCTAAACTTAGAATTTTTGGTTAACTTTTAAAAGTCATTAGGCATTTAGCACTAAATTTTTTCTACAAATATCCCTACCTCCAAACAACTAATTTCTGCGATTGTAAAACAAAAACCATTACCGCGCCCGCCACCAACTTTCATTTACGCCCATGTACTTGTTGGAAGGAACGAAAAGAATTCGCAAAATAATAGAATAATTGCAAGTAAAACCAATCTTAATGCAAAGTAAGATGATCGGCATTAGAGGCGATGCACTCTTTTACATCAATTTTTTGTAGCTGCTCTCAGAAATTATATTTTGGTTGAAGCTGACGCAGCTAGGCGAACTCATACTTTTAACTCGACAAAAAAAGACTGACAACCCTGTCCGGCGTGGCCGGAAAAGCCGGCTCGTGGTCGATAAACCTTAAATTGCTACATAATTACTCTTTTTGAAAGCACCTTATTAATAGCTCCCGAAAAATCTTTCAAGCTGGGTTCAACGGTTAGTACTTTTAAAGATAATGAAAAAATAAATTTTACAATAAATTGTTAATTTTGACGTCATCTTCATTTCCAAGTGAAATTTCTTGAATTTGGATGGTGGATGGTGGCTTTTGTCCAAGTGAAAAACTATTTTTCTACAACAAGAAATGAGATTAAAAAAAATAATCTTCCCTTGTGACATCATCGAGACACCATCAACTTCTTTTCGACACTTACCCCGGGGTAGCGATTGTCGCGTTACAATAGAATTTTCGTTCTATCTCAATCTTAATTTTACTTCTTAAAATTGAGGCGACTTGTGATGTCGCTCGAACAATTAAGTCTGGTTGCGACTTAATAGCTAGGAAAAGCTTGGCTTCCACTAAGATACTTTCACTCACGCACTTCTCGATCAAGAACAAAACAAATATATTCACAAACCACTTTAAAACTTCGAATTCCTTCGCTTGTCAAATACAGAAACTAAAGCACCTTAATATATAAATATCAGAGACTAACCGTAACTAAATCCACCAAAATAATCGTTTTTCACACTAATAGAAATCCACAACAAAATCACTACAGATCAACGTCCTTTTAACTACGCTATGCCACTTTCTTTCTCTCTCTCTCACTCTCTGAATGAGTGAAAAATCTTCGCCGCCTTATATATAGGACTGGAAAATAATCTAGAAATTTCCAGAACATTATCACGTGACGTAGGAAAATAAGCACCGTTAAGAAATTACGTAATTGACAATCAAAATAAATCTTCGAGAAGAAACAACAATCACTAGAATACTCTGGAGCTTAGGTACGTAGTCAACCAACCATAGATGTAGTTGCTGAAAGAAAGGATAGGAAGAAGCTGCCTGACGTATCTTCAAAAAAAGAAGAGCTGCATATGCTTGAAGCATGTGCGTAAGCGTAACACTTCGTTTTCTAAGGGAGGCGAAGGCATTTTTGTTTCAAAACAATGGTGAAGATCTTTTTGGTTGAGAGGAAGTTATTTGCAATTTTTTAGGGTTCAAAATAAAGTTTAGTACTTTTTTTAAGATCACCCTTTTGAAAGTGAGTATTTTTCCAAATTTTAAAATTTTGAAGGAGCTAAATGCATTTACATATCAACACGGTAGTGAAGACCATTTTTTTGAGAGTGAGATTTCTATGGTAAGATTTTTGCTATTTTCAGTTCCAAAATAAGATGAAGACCTACTTTTTTGGAGATCACCTATCATAGTGATAATTGACGTACATATATGTTCGAAATTGTAAGTAGTACCTGTGCTGTATTTATGACGTCGTAGAGTGGCTTTGTGGCGTGTGTTTAAATGAATCGATTCATTGTTACATGTTCTATGTGAAGTAGACGTGTTTTAGCACAATTCATGGACCCTGTAAAAGAGTTAGTGTGAAGATGAGCCTGAAATTATGGAAGTACTTACTAGATCTCGAGGAGATGATAACATAACTGTTTGGCTGAGACAGGTTCATGTGGCACGAGAATGGTTGAAACTGGAAGATGTGGCTGTAGTTACATAGTTGTTTCTCGATGGTTTAGCATTTACAGTGTAAGCCTACTATCAGCTAAGCGCTAAGGATGAGAAAGAGCGCTGAGCAATAAAGACAGCTATTTCTTCGAATTACTCTAGGGCTGATGACGAGTTTTGGAAAAAGAATGTGAAACCTAGTGAGATTGTTAATTACTTTCTGGCTAATTTGCAGCGGCTTGCAAAGCTAGCTCAGTTTGGGAGTGAGAACAAAAACCACAAAACTTTAATGCTTGCGTTTGCTATGGGTTTGCTAAACCAATTAAATGCTTGGTTGAGAGCGAGCTCAGAACTACGGCCACTCTCACAAAATTTTACTTCTATTAGAGGAATCACTCGACTTTTGATGCCCTATGTACGGAAGAGTTGTCGCATTGGCTGTAAGTGTTAGGAACCATGGAGTGAAGTGGCGGTTTGAGAACTAAAATACAATGTTTCTATTGTGGTGAGTCGCATTACAGAATGGAATGTCCTAAAGCAAAACCGGTTGTTTGCTATAGTTGCAACAAACCAGGGGATATCGCATGCAAATACGATAATGCGGGAAACGTAAAAGGGAGTGCGTCTGCTCCAAAAGTGACCCCCGAAGTGTAAGTGGCGCAATTACACCGAAAATGAAGATCAGAATTGATGGTAAAGCTGTCTGGGCACTCATTGACACAGGCTGTATGCAGACCTTCACCGAATTGGACAGAAAGTACAATCGAGCGACGTGGAAGAAACACAGCGCGTCATTAACAGCGGTAGGTAGGTTAGTTACCAGCCATGGCGAAGTGTTAGTCAACCTAACACTTGCTCGAAAAACTGTAAAATTGCCATGAATTGCGGGGAAGAAAATCATTCTTGAGGTGAATGCAATCGTTGAAACAAATCTTTTAAAATATTGCAACCGTCGTTTGGATCATCGAGCTTTTCTCCATGTCGGCTTCTGTCAACTCGCTTGTTGATGAGAAAACAGATCTTAGACTACACAGAGAAATAATTTCAAGATTAAGTTTGACGGAAAAAGATGGTTGGGAAAGTGGGACTGAAAAAAAGCCCATTTTTTTAAAAACAGCGTTCAGAGTTGCAAAGTGGATGAAAAATTTTATATTAAAGTTGAATTGTAGATTTCAGAGGGCAGGAAACTTTTCTTCCAATTTTGGGTCAACCAAACCAAGATCAAAAACAGAAGTTTTTGGAATTCCTTCAATAACATTCTGTTTTTAATCTTTGTTTGGTTGACTAAAAGTTGAATTTGAGTTGAAAGTGAAAAGATGGAATGACAAAGATTGGCCCCAAAGAACAACACCGCCTATTGACAGGTTAGTAGCAATGTTGGCAAAGCTTTTAGAAAAGAAGAAGAAAGTTTATTCTGTAATGGACTTCTTCAAGATGAATACGTTGGATGCAGGGTACTGTTACTACCACGTGCGCCAACAACTTAAAATTGCGAAGACAAAAATCTACAAACTACGCTTTGTTGAAAAAAGAAACGACAGAACACTAAGATGTGCTTGTACGGTGCTTGCAGCAAATATAAAGTTGTTAAGGTCAATGCTAATTTCTATGAAGTGCTCCGTCTTGGATTCGGATTGAATTGAGCTCCTGAAGTTATGAAAGCTGTAGTGTTGAAAGTGCTATTATTGGACGAAACAATTAGGGATTTAACCAATCACTAAGGAAAGGTGCCATTAGTTGAGCCAATCTTTTTTCTTTTGACTCTTCTCACCTAATCCAATAGACTTGCGTTTCAGCAAAGGTATTAAAAAAATTGCGTTTGTTAGTGTTTCTACATGTATAGTAATGCAAGAGGCTAGCGATGCACTTAGCAAAACTGCAGACAGTGACACTGTTTCGACCTATCAGGTCTCTTCAGTGCAGTTGGTGACCGACAAGAAGCTAGAGGCTTTTAATAAAGCATAGCTTAGACCGCCACACTTGTGGGATCTATACTAGATCCACTTGGTGGATGGTCTGTCAGTACTCTGCGAAGCCGTATCACTCGTGAATGAGTGGCGGTTGTCGTAGGTGCACTAAGTCTAAGCACTAGTGTTTCTAGTTTTGCACTTGTTTCTGGTCTAAGCACTAAGCACTAGTGTTTCTAGTTTTGTTAACGGATTATTTTTAAACGCTAAATTCTTACCGTTACGAGAGGTTAAAAATGGCCACTCCATTGGTTCAACTATAGAGCCTTACTTCCTTAGTTGATTTATCCCGTTCTTTAGTTGAGTCACTATTTTTTTATGGTCTTGTCAAAATCTTGCATTGGTTTGATTCGCAAGTTAGTTTAACTTACAGATAAGTTCACGAAACGAATAGCAATGAAGGTTCGCACAAAAATGCGCTCAAGTAGTATTGAGCACAGCTGAAATAGCACACTTGGGCCTATGACAATTTTGAAAAATAGTAAGCATTGCGTGAAAATAGAACTGACTCAAATGCAAAAATAAGCCCAGTGTTTGCAAAAACTTAGTTCAGTTGAAAAACGAGTTTTTTAACAAAATTGTAGCTCCGCGCAAAACAATCCTAGCATCTTGTCATAAAATAAGCTCGCATGTAAAAATGAAAACTATGCATTAAAGCTAAGTTTCAGCAAAATAGCCTACAGCAAAAGCTAATGTCAAGTTATTATTTGCAATGATATTTTAACTGCAATATCGGCGTACAAATGATTTACTATCATCTGTGCCAGCTTGGTGGGCCCAGTAGGGTCAACACTACTGCAAGTGGCATTCTTTGGATTACAAAACTTGCAGTTTTGGCAATCTTCAACAGCCTCAAAGCATTGTTCTGAACATATGCAACCTATATTTTCTTCATCATCCAATTCCAAATCAGTGCTGTCCTCAATATCATATCAACATCGGACTCCTACGATGAACCACCAAATTCGATTAATCGTTTAGTTCCTTTTTTTTTGTTTGTAGTTTTCTTTGCGATCTTCTTGTTACCAGGAGGCCTACGGATGGAAGCCTTCTCAATAAACTTTTTAGGTTTCTTTGGTCTTTTCTTTTTTTCTTTTTGGAAGCAGCGTTGCTTCTCCTGAATAAGACGTAGTTTTTCTGGTGTGCTGGTAGCAATGATCGACTTTTATTTTTTTCTTAGTCCTGTCGTCTTTCAAGCTGGAGCTTGTGGTAGCGGATGACATCAACTGGAGAAACATGCAAAACACTCGTGGATGCAGTTGTTCCGCGGTTGGGTGTCTGCTAAATAGACACCTAGTTTTCTTGATTTGGCTCAGAAATGCTTTCCGTGAACTCATTGTTTTCGTGCATTGATAAACCAACTTCTTGAGAATGAATATTGACTGAAGGATCACTCACGCTTTCAACTTGAATATTTTCTTCAACGACGGGTTCATCAGTTGCAGATGAGTCAGTGCGATCAGTAACATATGATGAGAAAAATTAGTAAGATGTCAGTAGGAGCGTTAGTAAGCATGTAAGATTTGTATTTTTTTCGTCGAAACAAAAACATGGGGCATATCATTTCCCAGAGCATTAATTGTGGCTGACATTGTCACCAATTCGTCTCGTTCTCGAGTTGTCAGAGAAGCAACTTGTGGGAAAAGAAATTTACTAAATCGGTGGAGAGAATATAGGCTATAGTGCAATAGGATAACAAATTGGCTACCAAATAGCAATAAAACGAAAAAAACTGACAATTAACAATTTGCCTAAAACATTGTGTAGACTGCTAATATGTCCTGAAACTTAGATAAGGTGGAAACCTCAATTAGACGTACAGTTACCAAACTTTATATTTTGTTATCCATTAAGTTTTGGCAGCCTATTAACAAATCTATTGTTTAGTGAAGTTTGCTTACCTGCTTTTGACCACGACGTGCAAGAACTTTTTTTAAACTCTGCACGGCAGAATAGCCAGTTTCATCCATATAGTATATCAGTCAAGGATCAAATTTATGTTTCCCCATTACAGAGTACAAATTATTGAAGAAGATGGACACATTTATCTTGTTGTTGCTCTTGGCGTGGATGTTGCTTCTGATACTCTCAGTGATAAATTATGACAATGCACAAACTCAAGCAACCATTTTTTGCCAGCCATTTGCTCGGTAATCCAACTTTTAGGCGTTTTGATACTGTTTTTAATGGCGTATTTCCATGCTAGCATTTTGACAGTACTGGATGTTAAACCGTAAAGTTGGTTACAAAGGTCGATGAGATGTAGGGCCAAATCGCTTTCCATTGTGGTGGTAAATATTTTTCTGTGTAGGAATAACCCAATAGTGGCATTATCTGTGCCCTTTTTGACTACTTTTTTAAAATACCTTTTTATAGTCATTCTGTTGATCCCATGCTTTTCAGCACCTTTTCTGATGGAAAGTTTGTTTTCCCTAATATCTATCGCAGCATTCTGAAACATCAGAAGTGGTATTTTTTCTCCTTCAGTTTTCGTATGGCCATTAAAATTTGCTAAATTTGATTATTAAAGCTATTTTAGGTAACCTTTCAAATAAAAGATTCACTATAACTGCATGAAAAAAAAAATTTGTAAAGTGGCTCAACTATGCAATCATGCATCTCTCGCATTAAAATTATAATTTTGCCATTGTTTTTGCAACTCGAAGTTTTAGAATCACTAATTAACAAGCGAGCTGCTCTCATGCCTTCGGCTACTATACTTTCCAGAATAATCGAATCAACTTTTTTTCCAAAAAGCTGGTTTTGCTGCAAAAACACTCAATCTGATGCAGAATTTTTTGCTTTAGTGGCAGTAACACGAAAGAAGCCCCGTCATACGACATGCATTTTAGGACAATTACCGCTCGGTAATTTTTATTATGAAAAAGAAAAGGGATCAACTATAGACCAGGCTCAAATAACGTCACCTTTCCCTACTCAGTGGCGTCGCGAAGTTTTTTCTCCCTCTGCCGGGGAAAAATATGCATCCCCATTTCCGATCAAGCGAATTATAAATGTCGGTGTTGCAATTCTGTGTTCAAACACAGCTAGAATTTTGTCTCTATCAGTCAAAAATAGCCGCTCTTTTTAAAGTGAGGACTCTGTTCGGGCCGCACACACCGCACACCCCTTCCGCTACCATCACAACATAATTGTGGATTTGAATCTCGTGGGGATTGAGAAAGTTAAGGATCATTTTTTAAAGTACGGTCTTGTTTGAAAACCATCTGAAAAACCGTGCACAGCACAAGCACTAGGCTTGCTGCTCCATGAAAAAATGGTATGTTGCGCTGATCACGAGCAAGAGCTGGCGACAATTTAGAACAGAGGTGTCAAACTCATCAAGGCTGTGGGCCACATTTACATACCTGAATTTTGTACGGGCCAGACTCTGTTGAAAATAATTTTAAGCCGGCAAGACTGCATGCGAATGGGCCCCAAACTTTTTGTTTGCCGGTACAGAAATCCAGTTGATCAAAATTCGCGGCACAATGGCTACGGCATTATATGGTGGTTACTACTTCTCCGGGAAACATTCTCCTAAGAAAAGGTCATCACATCTCTCACTACAACCTTTAATTGTTACCGCGACTTCTAGCGGTTGTCGACCATTGCCTCATGGCTGTTTTCGTGATTTTAACTTTTTTTCTTTCGGACAACAATTTTTAGCAGACCAAATTCGGAGGCCAGGTATTCGCACGTGTCAGAAACTTTTACACGGGCCGCAAGATATTACGTCCAGGGCCACATTTGGCCCACGAACCGTATTAAACCGTCTCGCGGGCCGTATGTTTGACATCCCTGAGTTAGAATTTGAAAACTTGAAATTTTTTGGCCTGCGGTAGAATGACTGAGCGCTATCTAGTGGCTGCATGGCTAAGAATAACTTTGACAAGAAGCGGAGAAGAAACTGTGTGGGATGAACTGTTTGGCCTTTGACTATGAAGCAAATGCGTAATGTGTCGATCGGATGTGTTGCGCTGATCCGGTGAAAGATATTTGGACCATATCTTTTTAGGGGTTGATGCATTTGAGGTGAGATACCAGAAAAATTGCTTTGCATTGATTTGGAGAAGGAGGTGATTCGATGAAGGATGGCGCGTGGCTAAAAAAGCAGAATGACTGTAGCCACTTTAATGTAGCTAAATTGAATGCAGTAGTTAAGGGGACACTGATGACAACAACATAAGGCGCACATGATGGTGATAGATTCTGATGCGATCCACTTGTGGCTGACGTCAATGTGAAAAACAATTCGTGCGAATGTGAGTAGCTGAGGTTTCGGAAATATTGGTTGAAGGCGACTATCAACGCTAAGCTTGAATCTCTGAAACGCATTCAAAATAAGCGCCAATGCTGAGTTGAAACCATTTTGTACTTTGCCAAAAAAGTCCAATCAATATTTTAGGGGAAGAAGCCAGATTCATTGTCAGAGCTTGATCAGAGAGTAATTCCATTGATCCAATCCCTGGGCGACTGATCCCCAATTGTGAGAGGTCAGTGGCAAACTGCAAAGGATGGCCACAGTCGTAGCACGTTATGTGATCAGGGAGAATATTTGACTTTAATGAAGTGCTGTGCAAGTTGATTTGCTGTCTGGCGGGCGATAATAGGTGAGCAAAAAGAAGTAGTAACCCCTCTCACGAAACAGGTTTTTACACAAATTGGTTCTCTTTTAGAAATATTACGTGACAATGGAAAGACGTTTATCTTCAAGGGGATAAAAAAATGTAGTGAGAATTGGCATGTTCGTTTGTAAGCAAATGCGCCAAGGAACCATCTGGAAATGGAGTTGTGAAGCATAATTGCAAGACCATTAAAAGGATGCGCACAAACTCCGGAAAAGTGGTGTAGTATTGCGTGTTTTAGTATAGCATAATCCCTCGTGTTGAACAGGGCCTGATTCAGTCTCACAGGCTTAACACTTACAAATGGCGCACTGCATTCCTTGAAAAGAGTGCTGAAGCATATGAAGATGCGAGCAATTGTAAAATATGCATCTTTTCCGCTGGATGCCAGGTCTGGAATAAACTACCTGAAGCTAATTTCACTGCAGAGGGGACCCAGCTATCAATTCGCGATACAGAATTGAAATAAACGGTGCACTTCGCCGTGTTTGCTACATCAGGAATATTCCCAAAACATTTGTTCACACGGTCTCCAGAAGATTTGCAATTGATCTGTTTTTGCCGGTCTATACTTGGAAAATGAAGCAATAGAAACAGGGAATGTAGAACTAGAAGAAAGTACTGTGACTCTTGTTTCAAAACAATTTTCTAATGTTGTCAGGACAGTTTCAAGTCGTCTTGAGCTGCAGCATAGACGTAGACGAGCTATATAGCCAATTACAATACTGGAGTTGATTCTGAAAGTACGGTGGAGAGTGATAACGCTGATTAATGCACATTTTTATGTTTGAAAGTGTAAGAAGTTATTAATATGGGTTTATGACATCATATTGGGCTTTGTGGCTTTTTTCTTAAACAAACTGATTCATTTATTATTAGTTCTTCTTCGTGAAGTAGAAATGTTTTGGGTACAATCACCTTTATTGTCTGTTTTTTAATTTCTGGAGGACTGAAAATATTCTAGAGGGAAGCAGGCTGCAAACCATTTGGGGGTTTAGCCTCCCATAACCTCCTGTTTTACGCATATGAGCATGAGACTCACAGCACTGGTTCTGGTTGTTCATTTCGAACTATAGGCATTGAGTTCAAAATGCGCAGGAAAAATATGTGAACTGAATATAAAAAAGAATGTGAACGCAAAAACAATCAGTCATTCGCCAACTAATAAGACATGTAGCAGTTATTTATTATCTGCTGCTCAACACTGCTATCAATGATTTAAACAAATTCATTGCGACCTTAAAGATAGGCGTACATTATAAAAATTGTTACAGGTCCATCAGCGTGGAGAAGGACAGCGAAATTGCTTGCTTGCTCGTTTGTGTGATGAGCAGAGGGTGTCATAATGAAAAGTGTTACGTCGCGACACGCGCGTCTGCCTCGCGCTGCGGCGAACAAGAGGACGAGATGTCGATATTGAAACGCTACTCAATGAAAATTCGAATGAAATCAAACGAGCCGGAAATGAAATAAATGCCACAAATTTACAGCAAACTGGTTTCTGTAACAAAAGTAACAGATACAATACAACTGCTTCTTGCGTAAATGACCGATTTACGAAACATGTTTTTAGACAATATCCAACAATTTTATTAATTTCATTAAATATAGAAGTTGCTAGTTGCTAATTAGCAATTTTCAAGTAGATCTCCTATTAAGAGGGATCTGCCTCCAGCATCAGACTAAAGTAAAACAGAAAAATTTGCTCAAAAAATGATCACCAACATCATAGGGTACCATACAGCAATCTGGGCCCTTGGTGTGATGCTGGAGGCAGATCCCTCTTAATAGGAGATCAGCATGAAAATTGCTAATTAGCAACTAGCAACTTCTATATTTTGTAGAGTGATAAGTCTTGACAATAATCCTACACCCCTATTAGGGCTTACAAATGTGACTTGTTGTCCCTGTCATGTGTATGTTCTTGAGTGTGACCCCCATGATATAGGTATTGCTGTATCATATTGTTTTGTATTGCATCTTTTTTTTGTACCCACTGACAAATTCTTTTTTCAGCACGTTTATTATTGAGTGTTTTTTACACCTGCTTGATGAGACCCAATAAGGTCGAAACCAGTCGCGGGTTATTGACACGATGTAATAGATTGCTGCATGGTGCCGTATGATGTTGGTGATTATTTTTGAGCAAATTTTTCTATTTTACCTTATTAATTTCATTACAAATTCTTACTGCTGAAAAAAGGTAGACTGTAAGATGTTAGTTGATTTGATGACAAATATTATTTTACAGGCTTTCGCTAACGAACTTCAGCTGCTGTAGCTGCTACAGTGAACAATGCAAATGAAAGGTCTTTGCTAGAAATTTCAAATTGATATTAATCATTTAGATTTCAGAGCAACGCAGCAGAATTGAATTCTTCTGTTAACAAGCGTAGCTAAAAATAACAATGCGACAGAACATGACGCCGCGGTTACAATGATTGAAAGGTACACGAGCGAGTACTGGACACGCTAATTCAGTATTTGACCTTATCAGACAGGTCAGCTACGCAAAATATTACAGCAAAAAGGTCGCATCCTCAAAACTCGAGCACATCGAAAAGCAAATACTTTCTAGAAAACTTCGACTTTTCAACAAAGAGGAAACGTTTGCTTATTACCTGCCGCTGTGTGCCGCTATTGACTCAACGTTGCAGCAAAAATGGAAAACTTGTTGACGAATTAACAAGGTCTAAAAGAGAAATAAAGCCTGTGAAGTGAGAGTAGTGCAAGTAGCTCTTGGAAGGAGGAGGAGGATGCACTCCCTTTTTTGCAAAAGCCGACTCTTTTTTCCGGCATCGAAATTGACGACAACCGAAACGACACAAAACCGGAAGCTCGCACGGCGCTATGGAGCGCCATCATAGCGCCATCATATAATCACTTTCACTAATATTTGCCAACGGCAATCAAAAAACGAAGTCAACTCCTTCAACTTTTTGTAAAGCAACATTTGAAGTCTTAGCACAGCTATGAACAGCGAAGAAAGGTTGAGGGAAAATTGGACGCGGCTGAAACCCTTGAAGAGAGCCGCATAAACTTCTTAAAGTAATAGGTGGCGTTATGCAACTAGAAAATGATTGCCGAAAATAGAAATCCCTGTGAAACAAGTAAACCAGTTTGCCAAGAACATGTATGACGTAAGTGGGTCGTTAATTGTTCGTAAAACACGCAGTCACCTCTGTAGGGAAACAGCCAGCACTTCTGCAAGGAACCAGCCAGCACCTCTGCAGGGAACTAGCCAGGACCTCTGCAGGGAACCAGCCAGGAGAGGTTAAGTGGACAGGAACTAAAAAAACAAAATAAAAGGTGAAACAAAAGAGAATTTCAAGCAAAACTGTAAGAATTCAGAGTTCAGCTGATCAAACTCAGAACTTCTCGGTTACTGGTTCAAGCCCCGAGCCAAGCAGATTACTGCGATCACACGACTCAATCATGTTGTTAATAAATCGTGTTTTTAGAAGTAGTGATAGAAATTTGAAATGGAAAGCGCCCCAGAGAAGCAAGTACCTCCACAGCAGCAGACGTATGGAGTGAGCAAGATTGATTTCAACTTCCAATATCCCATCTCCTTGCAAGGCATTCTCCGAATTCTCCAGCTACTCTTCGGCCTGCTGTGTTGGACACTGAGTGCTGACATATCCCCGTCGAGTGATCCTCACGTATACATCATGGTTGTTGGCGTGACTTCATGGATCTTTTCAGCGTAAGTTTTGAAAATTTGCTGCTGCACGAGAGAGATTAGAAGGAAAGGGGTTCAAGATTCCATGGAATGTGTTACGCTCTTACAGATAAAATCAAATATTTCTGAAGTTTTTTCTTGGACATCCACCCGGAAAAGCAAGCATTCTTTATTTGCCTTATTTTGTGACGATTTTTGCGGCAGAAAATCGGCCGAAAAATCTCCAAAGTATCTGGCTTATTGCTTCAAGTAGCTATTTCTTAAATAGAACGCGAATGTTTACGCCAACAACAAATAGCAATAAATGAATGAAGGATAAGGCTTACACGCCCAAACGAATAAATAAGAATTGATGATTAACTATTTAAGCTTCTTAACTTCAAAATCGAAAACGAAATCTCGCCAAAGCTGGCAGAAGGAGGTCAACGAAGCACAATCAAATCTGGCATTAAAGAAAGAATCTTGAATGATCCCCATTCATCCCCTTAAAAAGAGTAAATAGACTTCCTTTTATTCTTTGAAGTAGTGGGTTTTAGTGGAGCCTAAGATTTTTATAAACCTTTCGGAAACAATCTCCTTTAAAATCGATTTTATGAAACGGTTTTGGGTTGTGATAAAATCGGATGGACTTCTTCTTAAAATCATAAAATTTTACCTCAAAACACCAAAAACCTTTTTCAAAGTTCTTTCAGTGATTTAATTCCCGAAAACATTCCTTAAGCCTGGTCTTATCAAGCAAACTGTGCTTGAGTGCAATAGTTTCCATCCAGTGACATTTATTGCTGGAGCTGAGAAAATGTTGTGGATCGACGCATCTCAATAGCCCGGCACTTACTACGCTATTTGCATTTCAGAGTCTTGTTCGTGCTTCATCTATTCGGCTTTACCATCACCAAGTTTGGTTCTTTGCCGTGGCCATTGATAGAAGTTGTTTTCAACGGAACATGTGCTGTGTTGTATTTCGTCGCTGCGTGTGTATCGGCTGCTTATACTTATCGGATTTCACAACTTATAGCAGCGACTGTGTTTGCATTTCTAACGACCATTGCTTACATCGCTCATGCGTTTCTGTCGTTCTTGGAATACAGAGGCACCCCGGTGGGAATGTCTTCTGACGGAGTGCGAGTCAATGCATGATAGACATAACTAACTTTCATCCTGGACAGAAAATAACCGAACTGGAGCTGTTTTTCCGCAACAGTTCTGTCGATGTAACAAACTACATATCGTCGACGAGGCAGGCGTTGTTTATTCATGCGCGTTCATTTTATACAAAAAACGAAACTGCGTAGCAACACTAAATCACTTTTCATTTTAGATAGTCTATCTACTTATTTACGTACACACTAATATGCAAATAAATTATCATAAATGAAAAGTGGTTTACGAGCTATGCAGCATCGTTTTCTGGATTCTGAATGTTGCTTTCCTTCCGAAATTATACATTTTACAAACATTACAGTAGATTATAGATGAACATATTTTGGTCGGATTTCGAAACAACTGAAGTCTGAGTTACAAGGATATGCATAAGCGTCATGGGTTCTATACCTTATTATCGAGCCACCTTTACTGTCAACTTTTAGCTATTAGCATCGTTTGGTGTTTTCTGTAAGTAATACATCAACCAGCACTTAGTGTGCCGCAAATTATTTTGGTTTTTCTTGAAGTATACTTGCATTGAATGTGCCTGGCAATGTTTTGTGGGAGGTGTCGCTCTAGAGAAAATCAATTTCCGAAGGTGTTTCGTGTTTGTGGCAAAAATGCGCTTGACGAGCAGGAGCCTAGTGGTAACTTCTAGCGGATTCGGTAAAGTATTAACCAGTGATGGTGACTTCATCGTTTGCCCGGTGTACCATACCCGTCACTGTTGTAGTTCTGTTTAGTAAAGTTGTGAACTGCATCTAGCGAGGTGAGTAATACAAGGAGGAAACAGGGAGGATAATGAACTTTTTAACGCCCAAGGTTCAAATTACCAATCGAACAACGATTCATGTTCGGGCTGCAAACCGCGCAGCGCGAATGACACGTCACCATTAATCAGTTGTTGCAATGAGGCAAGCGTATGTGAGCGTGGACACAATCACGGTGTGAGTGGGGTTCATTGCAATATTTGCTGCGGTGGAAAGGTCGGCACAAATAGTGCGACATTGTCCCAATCGCTTTCACGTGAGCAGAAGTCGATGATGCGGAACTGCGGCGTAAGCTCGCTTTTGAACGATAATGACGTCATAGTTTGAAAAATATTTGAAGACGAAGTCAGTGTTAAGAAAACAAATAAGGAAGTTTCAATTTGTTTGCGCGCTATAACTAATGGATTAACCTTACATTAGATTAAAATGACTGCTAAAGATTAATGTGAAGCTATAAGCAGTATGATTAAATGCGGAGAGATGCAGAAGAAGTCTAACGTTTTGAAAGAGTACCAGTAAACCGTTGCTTCTTTTCAAATATGGCTTGATGAAGAGGTACCAAGTGACAAAGCATTAAAATGAACTCTCCACCATGTAGACGAATTTCATGTAAGATCTAAATCTCTTCCATACCTGGCGCTTAAGAGGAGATTAGTTTCACTCCCCACCTCACAACTCCCGAATTAGTATTGGTCAGCTGGTAGTTTTAAGATCAAGCAAGCTTGCAATTGCTTGCGAGTAGAATGGGCTTCACAGCAATTGTGGCTCAATTAAGGGCGCCTGAGAAAGCGCGCCACCGCTCCTCGAGCCTCAAAAGTTGTTTTAATTTTGATTTATTCATATTTGCTCGTCGCGGGGAGGGCAGCGCCATGTTTCCAGAATAACTTCTCGAAAACAACGAACTAAATCCACAGTTGAGTGATGATAAGCAGCTTCGTTGTCAGTTCAGGTTGTCTGCAGTTCTGCTTTCCGTCTGCTTTCCAATGCGTTTGAAGCAACGCACCACAGCTCAGTCGTCAGAATGTAAGTTTGATAGTTTGAAGCGATAACCGTGCATTTTCCAGTTTATGGGAGTATTAATACTATTTTATCTATCGTCCCAAGCTTATATATCTTTCATAAAAATTTCCGTAACAAGGAAATTCATTTACAATAATCTTTTACACTAAAGTAGCAAAAATCAGGCGATATAGTATATTTTGGTTTGTTGGTTTACTCCTCTTCTTTCTTGGGATAGAGGGACGGCGCGAACAGCAATCCGGGTTCACGCCATCAACCTAATTGAATTAGGCTAGGGGAAAAGTGGCTGCCCATTTTGAACAAGTCAATGCAAATTGCCGACTGGTAGCCCCACCACCAACAAGGCCGACTGCCATTGGTGGGTACCCAAAAGTGGCCTCTTATGACATGCTGAATGAGCAGCTTCAATATTTTAACGCGGTGGGAGCATTGGTAATATAGTATATCGTTTATTATGTTGAACATTTCATGTTAAATTAAAAAATTTTTAACGTGTCATCTGACCTAAAAAATAACTAGCCAAGAATTCCACTTGAAAATTGGTAATATACAAAACTAGTAATCGGACATAAACTGCATCTAAGCAAGCTACATCTATACTAGGAGTCCCCAAAGTGGTCGATGGGATTATCCAAGGAGTCGATAAACACCTGGGGGTCAAAAAGGGGTCGACCAGGAATTTTAAGTATATGAGGTCGTGCTTGACGTCAGCTTCACCGTAGACAGCGGAGATTACTACTACTGCTTCTTCAGCTTTCATTGATAAAGTCAATATGGATATCGCTATTGTTTATTATTAGTGATGCTACTATTTTATTATTGACATCATTTACTTATCATTAATATTTATTTTTTTGTACATGCCTGGGGGTCGATGAGAAATCAAGAATTCCATAAAGGGGTCGATGGTCTAAAAAGTTTGGGGACCCCTGATCTATACTACAAAACAGCGGTTTAAAGCTTTTTCAACAAACCGCCTTTCCTGTTCTACCTTAAAGTGTTTTTCACCTCCCCCCCCCCTACATTCATAACACAGCTCACTTTCAGCTACAAGTCCATATAACTGCAAGCACTTGGTCGTTGAATCGTAATTATTGTAATATAAAAATTATTACATCACAAAGTGCTTGTTGAATAAAGTGTTGTTTGAGCAAAACAATCGCAAATCGAGCGAAAATTTACATTTGTCTTGAATGTGATCTGGCCAATTTATTCGATATCTTATAGAAGTCTTTGCTCACCTCCACTAAAATCCAGTTCTATTTCCCTAGCGAGGTTGGCCTCCCAGGTTAGGAACCACTGCTATAAAGCGTAATTCTGTGTGACTGCGCTAACTGCTTTGAAACTACTGGGCGTAAAAACATGAAACTAGGGCACGATCGATTTGTGTTCCAAGGTGGGTTCATTACGTCGCAATCGAAAAAATTTTTAATTTACATTTCTTGACGCAATTTTTTACTTAAGCCAGCCCCCAACTTACTGACTCAAAAATTTTACCCTTTAAGGTCTGAGATGAGTTCCCAGTAAGCCCTAAAATACAAAATTTGTTTTGTTTATTTTTTCAAAAATTGCTGATCGTGGAAACGCGATTCAAAGCTTTTTTGGGAGATATAGACGAGATGCTGTCGATAAAAAATATTTTACAACCATTTAAGCTGAATTGATGATGCAACTAGCGAATCTTTTTTAAAGCATTTTTAAGCATTATAAACTTTTTAGCATTAGAAGTATGCTTTTTCTTTTTTCTTTAACGCTACAAGCTCGCTCTATAACGTCATAATGCTTGTCTGGTACCATTGAAGTGAAAACGCTGCAGCAGACAGCAGCCGCGCTTGAAGTTGTTATACATCAGATCAGCACAGCATATGGCCCGCATAAGCTTTTGGTCTGGTCCACAAAAGCCCTCAAAAAATGCTATAGTTCAGGGGTGGCCAAGCTTTTTATGCAAAGCGCCAACTCTTCTACCAACCCGTGTCGGATGCGCCATAAATGTAGGGCAGGGGTGGCCAACCTTTTCAGTCCATGCGCCAAAATTTTTCGCCACACAAGCATTCATTTGAAGATGCGCCACACAAACATTCATAGCTTTTCATTGCTCTCAAACGTGTAGTAATATATTTATACTTTGAAGTCAAAACAAGGCCATATTCAGCGGTGATCTCCAAAAAAAAAAAAAAAGGTCATCCCCTGTTTCGCTGCACCTTTTCCATCACTTTTGGCTTAAATATGCCACCAAACGTGAGGCCAACCAAGTGCGGACTTTTTTTTTTTTTTTTTGGAGATGTTATTGGAGTGACAAATTTTTCGGCCAGATGAAAGGACACTTACCCAAATTGCCCGAAAAATCTTAAACCTGGAATGCGCCACCTCTAAACATGCAATGCGCCACGGTTGGCCACCCCTGCTATAGTTAGATTTTAAAATTGTTTCCCGAAATAGCTGACCTCCAAAAAAGAAAAAGGTTTTCACGCTCGTTTCGTGACCAAAATGGGCGAGTGACACGCTACTGCTTAAAAGTGTGAACGTGATCGCCACAAACGCTTCAAGAATTGTGCCTCTTCAGATATGACAAACCCAATCTCAGAGTAACAGTGTTGGCGTGCAGCTTGCGGGAAATCTATTTGGTACATAACCATCTCAAAAGCAAAAAACCAATATGCCGTCTGATGAAGAAGAATGATACATGCTGTATTCATCTTCCCGTTAGCCTAAAAATGTGGTATTTAGTAATGCAATTGGGATTAAAATACTTTCATACAGTCGTGTGGCAAGCCTAAGTGATCTTAACCTCTAAGTTATAAGCCTATAGTGAAATACAACCAAGTAAAACAAATAGGCGATTTTTCATATAAAACCTTTCAGGAATCTCAACAATCATCCACATCTTCAGCACATAAACCTGGTCCATGGATTGTACCCTTAAACCATCATATAGCCTTTTGCAATAACTCAAGTGCGAGTGCTTGATTTGGATTTGCTTTCATACCCAGATGCGATTATGCCACGACCAAGTCACATTCACGCAGGCAGAGATTTTAGATCATACTAATAACCCCACAATTACGAAAACGTCGCAAGCAGTATGTCCATTATTTAATGGCTTATTCTTGAAAATACACAACGATCACTTTAGGCTCCAACCGCAACTCAATTTATGATTCCATGCAAGTGGGGAAATTAAGCAAAAAAAGTTTCTTGTCGGTCACCAACTGCACTGAAGAGACCTGATTGGTCGAAACAGTGTCACTGTCTGCAGTTTGCTAAGTGCATCGCTAGCCTCATGCATTACTATAAGAAACAATAAAAGTTTGTGAAATTATTGCTTGGCTCAATTGTCAGCAAGTCTTGTTCCAAAAAGCGCCGATGCTGAAAACAGGGCAAACAAGACGTTTCTAAAGATTTAAAAAACTTAGAGGGAAATAAATCGCCTATGTACAGCCACATATAATGTTTTTCTATTCAACTCCCACAGAAAAAAACGGCAATTTTGATTTTGGAACAAGAATTGGCTGTGTAAAAAAGCATTAACTTTTGGTTGCCGTTCTCACAACTACCAACTGAGTGGAGCCAGTGCAGCCGGTTGAAATGATATTCTTAACTTCAACATTACTGATGGGACTATTCTATTGCAATAACTAAACTGTAAGTACGTAGTTCACAAAAGGCAAAATGCCGTTATAAGTAAATGACGTCACATCAACAGTTGCAAAATTTGGTCCCCTCTCAATTTTTTTCTGGCTACGCCCTTGGCTGGCAGCCGGCTAGTCGCAAAGCGCAATTCTGCGTGTCTGTTTTAACTCCTCCGAAACTGCTGGATGTGCAAACATGAAACTTGGCATGCTTGTTCTCGATTTTGAGTTGAATGTCATAAAGGGGTTGATGGCGTCATAATTAAAAGATAATTTTTTAAATTTGCATTCCTTGACTAAGGAAAGCAGTGTTTACTTAACAGAAACTGGCTCACGCCTCACCACCGTCAAAAAGTTCCACTCTTTTAGGAGCTGATATGAAGTCATAATTAACCATTAATTTAAAAATTTGTTGTTTTATTTATCTCAAAAAGTGCTGATCATAGAAACGCGGTTAAAAGCTTTTTTGGTAGATATTAACAAGGTGCTTTCAATAAAAATGTTATGTAATAATTTAAATTGACTCAATGATGCTACAATTAGTAATGTGGGTAGGGATTTGGGCACCCAAACACCATACGCTACTCCAAATCCTTCACGAGCATCAGGCTCCGCTGTCCACAATTCTACAGGTACTTTGTGTAACCTACAAATCGCGTGAAAACAGGTTAAAAGCTTAGGCCAACAAAACTGTAGCTGGGTTGATCATTTTTCTCTCACCGATTCTATTTAAATGAGGTTTTATTGCAATGTATTAACATTTTTGTAAATATAATTTAGTTGGCTTTCACTTCATGTATTTGCTGAAAACGCTTAAAAAAGGCAATGCTTCGCCATAATATTACTTTAGTGAAAACAGCAGAACGCAGCAGCTGCACTTAATTATCCACGATGATCTTGAAAGCGAACGCAATCAATAAAGGCAATAACTGATGTGTTGCCTGTTATAGTGCAATGATGTATCGCTGCATCGACGCAGAGGTTTAAATCAGGTTTTTTAACAAAGCAATGGTAAGTACGAAAATTATGATATCTGAACTGCAAGTGGACCCACGTTGGTACATCTTTTTAATAAGGTTATGTTGTGTGCATGAGTAAATTAAAGTCCCAGACAATGACGTCATAACAATGTGTGATACCATTTTAGTAAAAACAGCAGCAGTCAAGTTGTCGGCAATTGGTGGCAAGGGGGAGCCATGACCCTCCCCGGAATTTGAAAATGTCATTAATTGTGATTCCAATATGTTTACCGCTTATGTTAATGGTTCATGCGCTTACGTGGAAATTAACTTAGTAAAACAGGAAGCGAATAACATTAGTTTATATTGTTATGTTTGACCTTCCACTGACCTCTGAATTTAACATGTCCCCCTCGGTTTACACATCACTACGCTGTACACATCACACGGCACACACACACACACACACACACACACACACACACACACACACACACATACACACCCATTACAATCACTGAACCCAAAACATGAGTCAAAAGAGCCGCAGTCCTGGACCCAAAGAGCGGCCGTTCGGCCAACCCTTGAAATAGATATACAGTAGGATAAATTACAAGTATTAGAATACATTAAGTGTCAACGAAGAACCTTTGACACAGAATTGTTTATTGAGTTGTAGATTAATCAATAAACAACTTTATGCCGTTGGTTCGTTTTTGCTATATTTATTTTAACACTTGTAATTTTTACTGTTCATCTTTTGTCTTCACGGAAATTTTGTTTGTCTTGTGGTTCTTCGCGATTCGATTTGTCCAATGGTTTAAAATTATCTACATCAAATGCATTTTTGTTACGTCGTCAGCAGTATTGTTATGTCATATGCAGCTTGCTTATGTGGCATGCCCGATTACTAGTTTGGTACACGTACCCATTTCTGAGTTGAAGCGTAGGCGGGTTATTTTTATTCTCTGTAAAGGGCCGGATGATATGACGAAAACTTTTAGGTTTAATGTAAAATAATCAATATCCTTCCTCTGCTAGTTTTAGCAACTTAATAATTCTTTCGCGTATGTCAACAGACTACAGTAAAAAAGAAGTTCTTAACAATGAGTGACAAAATATCTTGCAACATTGTATATGTAGCTACCCCACCTGGAGCACTGAAAGTGTTAGAACTGATCTTCGGTCTCCTTTGCTGGATCCTCACAGCTTATATTTCCTGCTGCAGTTCGCCACATCAGTTTGTAATGTTCGTGGCGGTGTCTTCGTGGATACTAACGCTGTGAGTAACACTGGCTTATCTTAGTTCGCTAACTAAAACTAAAAAATAAGTTTCAACCTTTCAAAAATGCATATCTTATTTCTTTCAGAGTTTGACGATTGCAGATACATGAACTGCATTGATTTTTAGGCAACATTTTCCTTCTTGTGGTCTTGAGTTTCACTGCCCAACGCACCGTTGGTCAAAATTCACTGCTTGGAGCAGCCTGCTCCTAACTCTGAAGCAGGCTTAAACATAGATTGTGCTTTAGTATACAACATACAAACAGTGGTGCTGCCAGAAGGGGAGGAGTGGGAGGTGTGCACTGACCATCAAGCATTGAGCACTTTTGCAGTAAATGTTGGTTAGTGTTGTACAAAATAACAGCCAAACTTTTAGTTTTACGACTGGAAGTTCGAGTCCCACTTAATTGTGGATTTGTCAGCAGCATAAGCTGGAGCCAAGTTTTGGCTGACTTTAAGAAAACTATAAAAACATCTTGAGTACTGCTGGCGTTTATTACCACTTTAATTCCCGTTAGCCGGTTACAAATTATGCCACAATAAACTAATTATCTAATGCGGTAACCACAAAGACTTAGAGCATGGAGCGCAACGTGCGGTCCGCGACGTAAAATTTTGTGGCCTTGAATGAAAGATCTTCAATTATGTCTTGAAACAACCGATCTTCAAAAAGAAAACAAAGAAAAAGAAGGTCATTTATGGTAAAATTCGGAAATATAGGGGTGAATTGTGCTTTGAAAGTATCGATCTTCAAAAAAAAGGTGTTCACAGCATTTTGGGATGAACGCAACACGAATTTTTGGATGGCCACCGCTTCGAAACTTATTTAGCGTAGTAAAAATATGAATTACAAAATCTGACTGGCGCGCGAAATTTTCAAGAAATCTGCGGTTGGCTCCCCTGCAAACAACTTTGTACCCCCTTGCTTTGAAGAACGAATTCATTGCACGCAAAATTAAGTGAAGAAAACTTAAAAACTTTCGTCGGGCTTTTATCAAAAGGTATCGCTAGAATGAAGCAGAGAAGAGAAGCGTAGCTATCCATAGTTGGCAGGATTATCGGAATAGCTACGTTTCGCCATCGACCAAAATTCTTTAAAAAAAGCAATGTCGTACATGAATACGTGCGCCACTGTGAATCCCGGTACGTGGCTAGTGATTTACCGGATTAGAAATGTGAAGCTGCTTACCCAGCATGTCGTAAGAGGCGACTTTTGGGTACTCACCAGTGGCAATCCGCCTTGTTGGAGGTGAAGCTACCAGTCAGTACTTTGCATTCATGACTGGTTTGAAATGGGCAGCCACTTCCCCGAGCGTATTCTTGATTAGGCTTGCTGTTATTCCATCCCAAGGAAGAGGAGGGGACCACAACAACAAAGGCAATACTGCCGGTACGTTAGCCAGACATCCCAGAGACAACAGGACAGATTCAACCAACACGTACCCAAATCCATCAGACTTGACATAAGGAAAAGAAGTTAGCACTTATTTGAAAATGCAAGATTACTCTTTTTCTTCCTCCCCCCGACAGTGACTCAACAATTGGATAACATTTACTCGAAATTCATAACTGTGCCCCACCTACAATGACATTCGAAGTCTTGAACAACCAGTTGTTGTTGTTACCCGATCCCTTACGAAGGATGGGAGCATGGCGGAAGATCATGAAGCTCCAGAGGCCTGGCAACTCCCCGGGACCTGGACCAGAAGTCGAAAAGAGATAAAGAGTCGCCAAAGAGCTTGCGTCGCAAAGAGTCCGTAGCTGGACTGTGTAGCTGGGCTGTGTAGCTGGGCTGTGTAGCTGGACTGTGTAGCTGGACTGTGTAGCTAGACTGTGTAGCTGGACTATGTAGCTGGGCTGTGTAGCTGGACTGTGTAGCTGGACTGTGTAGCTGGACTGTGTAGCTGGACTGTGTAGCTGGGCTGTGTAGCTGGGCTGTGTAGCTGGGCTGTGTAGCTGGACTGTATAGCTGGGCTGTGTAGCTGGACTGTGTAGCTGGACTGTGTAGCTGGGCTGTGTAGGATGAGATGAGAGGTATCCTGGGACGGATGACCGCAAGCGCTGCATAAAGTATTCTCGTTTCTGCCAATTCTAGTCAGATAAGAGCTTAAAAGAGGCCATGTTCGTTGGAGCGAAGCCGAGAGAGCACACAGCGAGCGTGACCAGGGAGCACAAGTTCCTCGGTGGAAACCGAAGGAGCCTGTATTTCAAAGAATTTAAATGAGACAGTACGCCTCTAGCCCGAGAAAAGAGAAGAGTGGATACGAGAGATAAGATGACAGAGACTACAAGGGATTGCAGAGGGCACGAGTAGTGCTCCCTGTCTGGCCAGCTTATCAGCCACGTCGTTTCCCGGGAAAAGCAAGTGTCAGCGTACCCTTTGTAACCTGATAGTATACGGAGGAAAGAGAAGGCAATTCCTGTCAGATCTGCCAGCAAGTTTGAGGTAAATAGAAAGACGGAGGAGAGGACAGAGCGAGAGTCTGAAAGAAGGCGAAGAGAATTGGCAGACTTGTTGTTGCTGCCTAGACCAACGGAGAGCTTGCAAAATGGCGCAGGCCTCAGCAGACAAACTTGAAGGGCCTGCCGAAAAGGAAAGAGTGGCCTCAGTGCTACAAAGAAAGCACTTGGTAAGTACGCCAGAGCCGCTTTTGCCTAAAGAAAAGAAAAAGAGCCATCAGTCCAGATCACCAGATCGTGAGGTAGGAGAGAGTCAAGGTGAGCGAGAGCCGCACCTTGGCGAGGGAGAGGGGGATTGGAGCGGGAGCACGGAGAGGAAAGGGTAGGCTTCACAGCGAAGGAAGGTCGGTTCCAAGAAGGAGTAGGTGGACAAGCAAAGGAAACCTCCCTGGGAAAAGCAGGAAAAAGTATAAGCCGATGAATGGATGCAAAAGCTCTCCAGAAGGATCTGCAGAGTCTTGGTTTCACTCCAAATCTGGCCAAACCTAAAATGGAAAAGCAGGTTTGGAGACAAAGGGCCCGCTCATAAGATGACAGAGCGAAATGAGCCAGGGTGACTCGTAGGGGAAGTAGAGACGTCTCAGATAGCAGAATTGCGATAGTGGAAGACGAGAGGCAGCGGGAGATGGCGCCACTAGTGGTCTGTGAAGGCATTCCAATTTGGTTGAGTTGGTAACGCTAAGAAAAGGAAACCATCTGGATAAAGCATAAATTAGAAGGGACCAAAAAAAAACTCACCTCATAACAACCACGCGGTCTTTGCATTAAACCATTTTCTAAACAACTGTTTTCAGAAACAAAACCCGTATTATGTCGCCAAAAAGCATTTTTCTAGGCATTGCAATTGGTTTACTAGCAGCTTGGATTTCGGGCGCTGGTAAAATGGAACAATTTCGAAATTCTCTCCTACTATCAAATACGACGTTTTCTCTTCTCTGCTTCATACTGGCGGTATCTGGCGGTACCGGCGGTAAGAGATTGACAAAAACGTTTAAGTTATTAGTCATCACTAAGAGTGTAGTGAATCCATTCTCTAAAGTTTTATTCAAACTATTTTGAAATTTTGTACCGTTTAAGATGGAATACATTTAGAATGTGCTAAGTTTACATCCAAATGACCCCCCACAGAGGACTTTCGAGTTCGCAATAGTAAGCAGCAAAAAATATGAAGAACAAAATGATGGCGCCGTACCAACTCAATAGGAATTTTTTGATCGGAGAACGACTAAGCTGCTGACCTCCTACTCAACTAGTCCTGCGAAGCGCTGCAGAAGACAAAATAATTTGGAATGTTGACTTAAAAGACTGACCGCGAGCAGACGGAGATGGATTCAGGAAAAGGGGGCAAACAGGGCTGAAACCTTAAATTCCGCAAAATTTAGGAGTTTTAAAAAATTTGTATTCGTGTTTCGTTACGTGCTTAGCAATCAATTCGACACCAAAGATTATCAGGAAATCTTCAACCAGCATAGCATTTAAAGTTTTCTTTCCAAGCAAATTGTATTAGCTTGTTTTGAACAACGCAGCATTAAATGTTTGATGGAATGATTTGCGACATGCCATTATAGCATTATTATTCAAATGACACTACTAGTCTACGTTTAATTGATAACAACAAAAATGACAGTGGGAAAAATGATCATCTAGCAAAATTGAGGATAACAAATTTTTGGCATTCTCAAAATTTGCTTCGGGTTCTGCTACAGGTTCATAACTGCACGATTTATTAGAAATAGGATCGCAAGTTCAGATCGCCATGCTGGCTGCTCCTGTCTTAACGTCATACCTGACCGACTTAGCGCCACTAGCGTTATTTGTCAAATGATCGTAACTGATAGTGACGCATGTAAACAATTTTCTCCAAATGGTCGGCTTTCAATATAAGTTTGAATTTTGCAGATGTCGACGTTTGCGTGTGTTTCCGTTGATTACACTTTTGAACCAGCTCGTGTTTTTGCAATTGAAATTATTTGCAAAAACGTGTTAGAAAATTTATTGTTTGGTGCAAACTTTTTGCAAGCGAACCAATTTTACTCAACAGCATGATGCCGCGCGCCAGGTGAGGGTTCTTTCCGAGAACCTTGTGTTTTCAAAAACAACCTCAAAAATCAAAAGTTTTTAAAATGAAAATCTTTGTTATTTTGAGCGGTCACTTTGTGGACGGCGACACGTCACATCCTTCTGCGGGTCGCACGATTTTATCTCGCTGGCGGCTGGCTGCAGTTTGCCCGCCCATGGTTTGGATAAAAAAAGGATTAAAAACTTCGTTCTGCAGATGTAATACATGCAGTCATCGTGTCATGATTCGTACATTTTCTCATGTTTCATGCTTTCCAGGACATTTACTGCGCCGAAAGATCCCCACAAGTAGATTAGCCCACGATCCCATCAACTATTAATCCACTTCCACGGCCAAAAGTTTTTAATCAGTTACTCTGCAGGCAGAAACAGTTGCAATAATAATGCAGTCTCTGTGATTTCACAAGCTATCTTGTTGCGTCACAAAGCTTCATTCACAAGTTATTAATTTCTGTTCGAAATCGGAATAGCGCTTCAGTAGACACGCGAGATGTTTCTTGGCCGCTTTGCCGTGCCTGTAAAAACGCTGGGCCTGCCTGAACACCGATCTACGACCTACGCACAGTAACATGATTTTTCCTCTATCCCCTCAGATCCCCATTTTTACAACTTCAGCGCCATTTCGCACGAAAGAATACATTCATGAGATTTCCTATTAAAATGGAAGATTTTCTTATTTACTTGTAAATTTACGTCAAAATCATTTCATACAACTGGATAAAAGATACAAAAAATTGCTGAAACAAGAAGAACGTGAATTAAAATATTGTGATTTTGTTCAATTTTGTTTTGTACCATAAATTTACGTCTCATTCGTTTTCAGGCTTCAGTTCTGTCACGGCCAAAAAATATATTCCGGAGAGGATTCCTCAATCACGTTCTAAATCCCCTTTTAATTACAACTCCAATTATCATATCATGTTGATAACAGAACCAGCAAAAATAATTCTTCATTATTCTCAATAAATTGAGAATAATGAAGAATTATGCTCCGAGATTCATGCTCCGAGAATATATTTCAAATTCAAATCGTTTTTGCTCGCCAGCGCACTCTGCCTTAATTCTGATTGCGATATTCAAGTGCCAATTTGCCAAGATAACCAGCAATCCTACCCGAAGTCAGTTTTTACTGATGCTGCTTTAATGGTGACGTAAAACTGACTTTCCTTGAGGCTAACATCTTAATCTAGGATTTGATCTCCATTCTCGATGGATGGCTCTCCCTTCAAGAGCGGAGCCAGAAAAAAATTGAGAGGGGACCAAATTTTGCAACTTTTGATGTGACGTCATTTACTTATAACGGCATTTTGCCTTTTGTGAACTACACTCGTAGCTATTACAATAATTGCTGTACAAAACTGAGAAAGTGCAAATGCGATTTCACTGATCTAATGTAGTTTTATCAAGAACGGCTTTAATAGTTCAACTTCAATTGTGACGTACAACGCACTATTTAAGGAATTTCTAGGAAACTACTCCCACTGGTAGGTTGAACATTCTGATAAAAAAAGCCACGTCTTTGTAGTAGTCCGCATTGCAATAAAACAAGAAAGCGCTCAGCGAGACGCTTATTTCTTGCAATTACCATAACTTGGATTATCAATTCATCACTCGACTGCAACATAGAAGAAAAACTTTGGCGATATTTAGTGTGTAAAACGTACACATCTTGTTTGATAAAATTTGAAAGTTTAAAAACTTAAAAAGCCACGCCCTCCCCACCCCCTAGCTAGAAGGCAACAATAAACTCTAATGTACCAGCAGAGGCGCAAAAAAATTTATGTTTTTATTTTTTTGATACTGTTTTGTAATTTGACTTAAAATTCAGGGGGGCCATTGCCCCTTTGGCCCCCGTGACTATGCCTATGTCTCCCTTCGACCCTTTTATTGATTCTGATTGAATTGAAAATTTTACTGGTTCCGTTTAATCAACGCTGAGTGATGTACGTTACCTGTGTGGTTTTCTTCCTACAGCGACCTCATAATAGCAATGTATAACAATACCAGATAATCTTCAACACAATTCTCCCTCAAAAGAATTGCCGTTCGTGCCCTTGGTTCAAGCCAGTGTATGTTAGCAGAGGCTTTTGTTTCAGATTCATTTTCTTCGTCTATCTGTTGGGACTTCACGCCAGCAAGTGCTCGGGATTTCCTTGGAAAATGTTTGAGTTCTTTCTGTGGACTTTTTGGCTCATATTCTACTTTGTCGCGGCTTGCGTTTCAGCAGCATACGCTTACAACGATCAGCTGGTCGCTGCAACGATATTTGCATTCCTCGTCTTCGCCTTGTACGTCATTGATGCGGCGATCGCTTTCGTGGCCTGGAGAGGCTCCCTGCTATGGGGGAGTGGTACAGCGGTCACTGTGAACACGTGATGTATTTACATAAGTCCACCCTCAATTCTTCCAAAAAACTCTCGACTAATGTAATTCACGGATTGACGACCTATTTAGGAATTGTTGTCGTGGGGAACTCACCCTAGCTGCATCCTCCCACCATTTTTGCAACTCTTTTTTTCGCCTCTTTAACAGAGTCTTAGACGATTTTATTGATTTTTCTATTGTAATCTGCACCAGCATCACCAACTGCAACAACCGACTGAACACCCACAAAAATCCCTCCCATAAAACGTAGCATTTCTGTGGTTCCTGTCGTCTTTTCCTGTTTCAACGGAAACATGTCATAGATCTATGCATTTTGATATCTTCAATATGATTGACAGAATGCAGCAATTATTTCCCATTAATTCATTCTCCCCCTGGTATCGTGATAACCAGTTAGTTTGCTTATGTTTACGTTTATGTGAGTAAATTTGGTATACCAATTTTAATGTTGGCGTTGTTTAGAAAAGGTATTATTTTAGCGGTGTTAACTTTGAATTTAAAGTTTTTCGATTTGACGTCTTTTTAATTACGCCGTAACAGTTGATTAAATACCAGCATTCTTTACGTCAGTTCGCAGTGGCGTACGTAGAAATTTGCCAAGGGGGGATTTTTGTTTCTTTGGTTGACCTTGCTGGCGATGTTTTTAAGATTTTTGATTAGACACGTCAATCTTCTCGAACTCTACAGTTTCTGCTAGAGTTATGTCGTTCGTGTTGATTGCAAAAATTTATGGCTTTAAAAATCGGCTTCAAAAGATAGATCGTAAAAACTACTATGAATGGGATTCGAACTAATTCCCGCGCATCACGGCCGTGTATTAGCTTCGAGTTCGCAGCAGCCCTTTACTGCTGGACAGGCGTAGGGTCACTTCAGTGTTGAACTGTTGATGCAAATACTATGGGCGTTGACATAATGCGTTGGTACCGCCTTTGTGTCATTCTCACATCTGTTCGCCAACACGACCTGGACTGAGGTATCATATCGATTTTTGATTAGATGAGCGAGAACAACTTTAATCCACTTTTGGCAGTGGGAGAAGCAAATGTGTTCCACCCCTGGTCAGTGGTTATAGAATTATTCTAAAACTATTAAAGATTTTACTTTCATACTTCCTGATTGTAAATATGATTTATTCCTACGTTATCTCTCACAATTTCAAATTAGTTGGTCAAGGCCAAAATGTCCCAAATCCTCAATCTGTCGAAAGGACCTAATGAAATAAAATTTTTTGATCAACAACGTAAACTAATTTTTCATCATGTAATGACAAATTGAAGAAATACCCGTTTTTTCTGCTGTGAAACCGCAAAAAGAAAGTATTTGCAACTTGTAGCTGTTAAAGCGCTTAATTGATAACTAGTTACAAATTTTATTATTTCAGCAAAGAATTACAAGTTCCAGTTACTAAAAAAGTAACTGGTAATAGTTACTGGTTACTTCCCACCACTGAAAATTGTATACCATCAATTATCATAAGGGGTTTGGCTTCCGAATCCCCCGTGCGTGCACCACTATCAGTCAGAGTAAAAAGTCTTAAAGCAATAAATTATCAACTCTTTCAATCTTTCACGCAAATCATTGGCAATTGATATAGCATTACCCTTAGAAATTTCTTTTTTCCAAATACTTTATAAAACGCATTTTATGATATCATTAATAGTATCATGGTGAGGTTCACTTTCGCTATTCAACTGCGGTTGTTGTGATGCAGGCTACCAGCAGAACTTTGCCATTATCGCACATGCAATGAGAATGCAGTTAATAACTTACAAATGAGTCATTTTTTGTAAAGGGCTGTGTTGACAATCACACATTACTAAAAAAAGGGTAACAACAACTAACATCATAGGTATGGTATGAGGTACCGCGTATCCCACAATATCATAGTTGGTACCAATAATATTTCGTAAACTAGAAAAATTCTAAGATTGATACTGTTTTTATGCATTCTTGTTGGACATACAGGGTGTCCACAAAGTCTTTAGACAATTTAAAAAAATTATTGATATTACAACTGACGTTGAAAACGTCTGAAATGTTTAAATAATATCAATTAAATGGTCAAGTTTTTATTTAAAACATTAATGAACTCTATTTCTGAAATGATTGATTAATATCAAGTAAATAGTCAAGTTTTTATTCAAAGCATAAATAAATTTCTATATGAGCCCATTTGTAGCACGGAAGACATCTAAACGATGTTAAATTTCATTCCACGTCCTTCTTAACGTTTTTTCATCAATTGTCTCCACAGCGGCAGTTATTCTTTCCTTAAGGTCACTTATGTCTTTTACTTTGGTGCGGTAGGCCTACACAACATCTTTCACGTAGCCCGAACGAAAGCAGAGTGGATGGACTTTGTTGGGCTGCAACTAAATGACTGACGAATACGCTCGATGCCTTTTTCAGAAGTTTTTGACCATCCTCTCCTCAATTTTAGTAGCAACGTTCCCACAAACTGCTTATGCCAATTGCGAATCGACTGATGTGCTGGGGCCTGTTTTACATATTTAGCTATAGAATTTCTTTGTGCTTGAATATCATATTTCGTTTTGATAAACCAAAACACATTGTGCTTTTTCTTGTGGAGTAGTCATTTTAACGTGTTTGGAAATCAATTATTTTATTTAGCTAATTAATTTCTGAAACAAAAAAAGTGATATTATAAAAACTTTAATAACAACTGATAATATGCAAAAAGAATTATTTTGATAGCATTTTTAAAAATTTTTCAATGGATTTATGAAATTGTCTAAAGACTTTGTGGACACCCTGTATATACAATGGAAACAAAAATGCAAAACAGAACTAAATTCGAGAGAAAAGGGGTTGAATGTCTGCGAACAGATTGATCTCGTTTCCTGTTTGTTTCCTTTTCATCTTGCATGTCAGCAATTATCAATATTTCCCGGTTATAAGAATTTGGTGCCGGTCTCGCTGACCAAGGCTTGTTTATGTCGAGTGACCAGCTCAACCCTGTTTTATAAGTATTGTGTTTTATGGAACCGATATTAAAGTGCCATTTGATTCATCTTCGTGCAGAGCATGCTCAATGACAGGTAGGCTGCGATTAAAGCTTGAAAGGATATCGAAGTGTTGCGCGTGATCCAGTCAAGAAATCCGAATTTTGAAAAATAAGCACCCGGAGTGAAAGATCCAGTAAAACCTGCAAAATCCAGGAACATGCTATCACCACCGCATTCTGGTGACGCAAGGCGATTTGCGAAAAAAAATTTGGCGTTGTCACTACAAAGTTTCAAACTGCGTCATGTGTACCGAAATATAGTACCGGTACATAGTCAGGGTGTATAAAAAGAAGGCAGGGGTGAAAAATACCTCTTTAGCTTACATTGTTTCATAAAGCTTACCTTAGAATCCGTCGCGTTCCATGCAAAAAGTCCTGTTGCTTGGGCTACAATCTTTTTTCAAGATGGTTTGCGCAAATCCTCCGACACCCATAGGAATTACCTTGTAGTTTAAGCTGCCCCTGGAGTGGCTATCGGTCTAAACAAGCGATTAAAGGAATATAACTCCTGTACTCAAAAAACTATGAACTGACGAACGAAAGTGACCTCTTCGAAGAATTATGATCGCCTTATGGCTAAACGATATGAAATTGAGAAACTGACAACTTTGCATCACTGCTGAACTGAACTGGATGATGCTTTTTGTAAAAACAAAAGATTGAGCTTGCAGCGCATGATTAATTGGCGCGACGAACCAGCGAACGATTCGCCACCAAAATGCTACGAGCAGAACGCGGCTTGCCCAAATATTACTTTCGAGCTCACGTCCCTGGTTCAAACCAGGGCTCACGTCGTCAGCAAAAACATATATGAATTTCTACTGACTCAAAGACCATGAGGCCACTTTGCAGTATCGCAAATGTTTTGTTCCTCATGTGTTCAATGGGTGAGATCATCAAGCTCTTCATTTGAATCCCGACCTTTAGCATTTCTTTTTGTTCAGATGCGAAACCACATTTTTCTGGCATGAAATATTTTCTGGCAATTTGTTGGTCAATCTAAAAAAATAGAATGTTCGTGGGTATCATAAGACACCGGGTTCCAGGCCGCATCCTTGTTCTGGTTTACGCTGGTACGACCCATCGGCAAAAATTTGAAATATTCCGTTTCTTGTAAACCTTTTTCAAATCTTCCTTGAAATATTACTCAGCAAAAAATTTTATGAAAAGTTATTGATCGTGACAAAGTCACTATCCGCCGGTATAAACAATGAAAAAAGGCTGGCATAGCCAAAGGTCAAGTGATGTCACTGAGCCCAAATGCCAGACCCCTGTGTTACTTGTCACTTTTACGTTATGGAGCGTTACTTTTGTGTCATGCTTCCCTTTAGTAGGCCTACCATATTTTCGTTGCCCAAAAAGAGGACAAGTTTCGTCAGCAAGTAAAATACAAGTAGGATAAGACCATCCCCTAGGCTACATTCAGCAAACGTCACGGCAAAAAAATAGACAATAAAACAGGACAAATTTATTTGTCAGATTCAGCCCATGAATATTTTGCGGTTGCCCCAACTTTTTTCTGTAAGGAAGGATCAGCTTTAACGTGATTATAAAATTGAAAATCGCTACGTCCTTTTTTGAAACAAGGATGCTTCTGCCGTAGTTCATCAGAAAACACTTTTTCTCTTTGGCATCATTGTTTAGCTTTATTTAGCTTTCCAAATTTTACTTTATAATAATTATATTAATCTAAATGGTAAAAAAGAGGACATTAGGCTACTTTTTAGTGTCCTCGGAGGACCATTCATTTTTTTTAAAAAAAGAGGACAAATCCTCTTAAAAGAGGACGTATGGTAGCCCTACCTTTAGTTAAAATGATTTATTTTTCTTCTCAGCAGCGAAACCTGAGGCTGAGCTGTAAAGTGAAAAAATCCTTTCAGCAATCTCTAATTCAGAGAAGGGACATTTTCCATCTTTTTTGAGACGGGTTCCTGAAATGTTTCACTGATTCCCTGCGGTGCTGCTGTTTTTTTCTCCAAAAGCTGTTGTTGTCCTAATGAGGAGGACATTAAAAACGGAATCCAATCCAACTGATAACGCTTGACTATAGCCTGGAGAAACGAATGTTGGCTCGCTTTCTTTGTTTCATTATATGACGTACGAGTATTTAGATGAATTCCAAATCTGAATTTCAGAAAATTTTTTCCACATCTAACTGTGCATCTATTCATCCAAGATTCGGTAGCGATAGGGGACCAACTCAACAACAGGCTTGTCGTTGAAGGTTGCAGATTGAGCGCTTAGTCCGCTGCGTTGCCTGCGGCATGGTCAAATGGAACCGGCGGTTGCATGAAGCTCGCTTTTCTCGTTTCCCGATTCTTCCCTTGCGATGGGAGAAGAGCGTTTTTTAACTTTTGTTTGCGTGCAGTGGTGTGAGCAAGTAGGGGGCAACTCTACTGTGATAACTTTAGTGAGTGAGGCTCCAGCAAACACGCCGTTGTAAAAGTCAGGTCTGATTAGTGATCAAAGAAAACAGACGGTTGTAGTTTGAGGTGGTCTTTTCCGAGTCCGTTCTGTGTATCACGGACACTCATATTCCTATCATGCAGTGACTCGCACTCCGTCAGAAGATATTCCCACCGGGGTACCTCTGTATTCCAAGAACGACAGAAACGCATGGGCTATGTAAGCAATGGTCGTTAGAAATGCAAACACAGTCGCTGCTATAAGTTGTGAAATCCGATAAGTATAAGCAGCCGATACGCACGCAGCGACGAAATACAACACAGCACATGTTCCGTTGAAAACAACTTCTATCAATGGCCACGGCAAAGAACCAAACTTGGTGATGGTAAAGCCGAATAGATGAAGCACGAACAAGACTCTAGAATGCAAATAGCGTAGTAAGTGCCGGGCTATTGAGATGCGTCGATTCACAGCATTTTCTCAGCTCCAGCAATAAATGTCACTGGATGGAAACTATTGCACACAAGAACAGTTTGCTTAATAAGACCAGGCTTAAGGAATGTTTTCGGGAATTAAATCACTGAAAGAACTTTGAAAAAGGTTTTTGGTGTTTTGAGGTAAAATTTTATGATTTTAAGAAGAAGTCCATCTGATTTTATCACAACCCAAAACCGTTTCATGAAATCGATTTAAAAGGAGATAGTTCCATGAGGTCACACAAACAATCATAAGCGGAGTTGTAAGAAAATATCTCAGAACACGGATCCAACAGAGTTTTCCGAAAGGCAATTGGAGGATGAGTTAAAAGCCTTGCAAGGAGGTGGGATATTGGGAGTTGAAATCAATCTTGCTCACTCCATAGTCTACTGCTGTGGAGGTACTTGCTTCTCTGGGGCACTTTTTATTTCAAATTCCTATCACTACTTCTAAAAACATGATCTATTAACATGATTAAGTCATGTGATCTGCTTGAACCAGTGACCGCGAAGTTCTTAGGTCGATCGGATGTAACTTCAATTGCAATATTTTTGTTCAAATTTCTGTATTTTATCGCCGTTAAAATTTTTCATAAAAACAACAAATTTAATATGCAGCAGATTGATTCGAAGAAGGCTGTTATTTGAGTCTGTGCTACCTGCATTGGGTTAATAAGTGGAAGTTACAAGCTGCACTTGTATCAAGATCTGTGATAAATAACGGGTCCTTGGCGTCGATGTAAAAACTTTTATTGAGAACAATTTGTTAAAACCATGGGACATGCTTGGTAGAGTCTATTCAATTTAAGTCCACCAGGACTTGCAGTTGACTGAATCCAGCTCTGGTGTCAACCACATATCTGCTTTCTAAACGAGAAGATATTAGATTTTAATTGCTGTCAGATAAATACCAGCATTGACTGAAGCTTTATTAATTACCGCTAGAGCATCACCCTACTTGCGTCACATGAAGGTAGGGGAAGCATCGCCCTAAACCTACTTAAGGAAGTTTACTTCCTTACTGGATCGCATCTGATCACAAAACAATCAACGGAAATAGCAACGACACAAAGTGTTAAATAAATTTTAATCTTACATAAAAAGTAACTGAAGTAAAAAAAATAATACATGAACTGGAAAACCAAGACGACTACTACAACATTGCTTCAATTAAACAAAACTGTTTATTATAGTTTTTAAGTACGGAAACAAACTGAGTTACGATCTATTGTTTAAATATTTATTCTTGGTTAGTGAAGAGAAAAGTTACTTCTGTGTTTCGCGAAATTAGGACAACATAGTTCTAACAAAAACTGGGTGGGGATTTTAAAACATCATGGCTTATTATCAATGTTTGTATTGATTGAAAGTGACCCTAATGAAGACATGCTGATAAGCAGCTGAAAGGTTTAATTCCACGGGAGTCTTCCCTTCCAATCCCGGAACGAGGTAAAGGCATGAACAATGTAGAATGCAGTGACGATGAAGGCGAAGACAGTGGCGGCAATTAACTGGGAAATTTGGAAATTGTTTGCAGCGATGACACAAGCCGCTGAAAAGTAGAACAAGGCCCATAAAGAGTTGTGGCAGAATTCGACAATCAACCACGGGACTTGAGAACATGCGTTCTCATGACAACCACAGAGAAACACAAAAAGCAGAAACCTGAAAAAAAATGCAAGTTTAAATACAAAGTTGAATTCAGGTCAAAGCAAAATTTCAAAAGTTTTGTGGGAGGTAATTAAGAGTGGATGAAGGTTTTGGGAAGAGGAAATCGGGATAACTTAATAAAAAGACATTTAGAAATTGCGTTTATCACTGCTTTCGTTTGAAACAAAAGCACTAGATTACATGGGAAGGTGCAACCCCTCTAGTAGATTCCTTCTTTTTCCGCCGACAAGTGAATCAGATATCACTAATCTGCTGCCGGCGCGGATGGCTGCAGCATTTGGTCGGCGTTGTAATCAGGAAACTTTATTGTGAGTTTCCGTTTTCATGTAAGCTCGGTTCCGTACTCTGCAAGCGTACGCTAAAGTACTCTGCAAATGCACGCTGGAATACTCTGCAAACATAGGCTATAGTACTCTGCAAAGGCATAATGGAGAACTTTGCAAACGTAGGCTGAAGTACTCTGCAAGCGTCTTTGTTGGAAACATCTTCTTACCGAAGCTTTTTAGCAAAAGAAAAGCTAAATGCTTCAGCGTACGCTTGAAAAAGACGCCCAAGGAAACCGGGCTTTTAAAGAATACTTTAAGATCACAGTACAAAACCAAAGTGGTTTTGGTGACTGAGGATCTAGCCAAAGGCTTCGACCAACCAAAAACTAAGCAATTACAGCTGAAGATCACCAGTGGCCGTATCTACATTTTTTACATATTCCAATGTAGACCATCGCTCAGCTTTAAATTTTATGACGAAAAAATATTTCGGTTATCTCAAATAGCCAGCTTCAGTTCCCGCTAAAAACATGGAAAAAAGTGACAAACTCTTGAAAGGGCAGTAAACTCTAAATTTACATTAATTATTATCAGTGGGCTACCGCAACATCTTACTATCAGCCATAAACTGTTACAACAATGGACGGCTGACTCACATGCTCGAGTCTCGAAAGTCTGATCCTGTACGGAAAATACTGCGCGTACGATGATTGTGGAATAATTTTTACTGTTTTAACTTTATTTTTTGCTAATTGCGCGAGTTTTTGATAGAACCGGCAGTTTATTCCATATTTGTTACGAAAAAGTTATTTTTTTGGCATATTTGACATTGAAAAGGGCACTAAAAATTACGCTCTTTTGATGCTGGTAAGTACAAAAATTAAACATATTGCATCCAGAAATAATAAATTCCAAGCCATATGGTTATTGGAATCATGGGCGCAGGAAGGGGAGGACATGTCCTCTCCCCACAATATTGTTATAATTAGTGGTGGAGGGGCGCCAAGATTTCGGTGACTTTGAGAAAATTTGAACGATTGTGAGAAGTAAAAACAATTTTTTTTTGAAATCAACGTTGAAGCGACTCTTTTCTGGAAATTTCTTTGCTATTAGATTGCAAACGTAGGTCGAATTTTAAATGTATATGATCTTTAGTCTTTTTTATCTGTAGTCTTGTGTCCCTCCCTCTCTCAATGTTTAAATGCTTCCTGCGTCTCCGACTGGAATAACTAGTACTTTTGCAGCAAAACTGAAATTTCAACGGTATACGAAAGATACAGTAAGAGTTTCTAATTTTGTACGAAGTTGAATACTATGAAAAAAGTAGCCCAATGACAAGTTCATTTAAATGTTGGATAAGTGGCAAAGGATTAGAATATGATATCAACAGTATTCACCGAAAATGAAAGCGCTATCAAAACAAACATTACCTTTTAGTTGTCTAAATGCATCAATGATAAGACATATATGGTCTTTTTTCTATGCACAAACATTAGTTTAAGAGTTTTTCTTGACGTCACCAATAACGCAGTTTTCTTTCACGCTTGCTATCAAATAATGCAAGCGTGAAAAAAAGCGTCTTGAAAAAATATTTTTCATTGCGTGCCATGCCCGCTTATTTTGTGACACAGGTGAGTCGATAGCTGAAAAAAGTGTAGCTACATGATGCTCGCTGTTTTTTCTCGGTTCTTGAAGTTGCTCATACACATTGATGGCAAAATGAACAAAAAATACAATTCCAAGTTTAGGCATACAAACACCCTCGCATTTCATTCGACATTATACCTTCTTCGACTTCTGTAGCTAGTCCATATTTGTGAACAAGAAATTCAGCGTTGTACACAGCCTCTGGGGCTCCATGGTCTTCTACCATTCCCCCATTTTTCGGAAGGTGTTGGATAACAACAAAAACAACAACAACACGTACACAACCTTGTGCTTCGAAGTATCTGAAGATTCGAGCAATTCCTCCGAAGCACTGATTGAAAATTTTCGACAAGGTCAATGTCTTTTTCACACAGTTTATTTACACAGCTGAAGCATTTGAGGTGCTATTTCACAATCTTTTCTGGGATGAAGTCATGTTTGACAAACTGATGTTTCGTGCAATTATGACGACGTTTACATCAATGTAAAAATTGCCACAAAGGCATTATCTGGCTTCCCAAAAAATTCTTTAAAAGGTGATTGTAATAAAACTGATGGCAGAACATATTCGTATTTATAACTTTTGAAAAAAATATTTCGTGGCACTTATGTCGTTGGTTGTGGTGACCACAATAGCATTTGCACTAAAGTTAGCTCAGTTGTTTTAAATTCTGCCTTCTTGTCGTTTGCAACTGGAAATAGTTTCACATAACTCATGCAGTGAAATAGCGAAAAGAAGTTGGTACCGGTAGTAATCTGGTATCACTGCACTTCAAAGAAAAGAGCGAAACATGGTTATCCGCCCGAATATATAGCTCTATTAAGTTAAATCTTCGTCAACCAATACCACCAAATATTTTGTGACTTTTGAAGAATGAATTCTGTGACTACCAACATCTGTGCAAATTTTGTTGGAAAAAATTTTTGTGGCGAGATACAGATATAAAATGATTGGATTTGATATAATCAAACAATAATTGATTAACTTTTATCCACTCATCAATAGTTTGAAGTTCTTGGTTTACTGTTTCTTGGAGGTTATTGATATTATTATTATCTCTAAATATTTGAATAATATCATTTGCAAACAAGTTAACATAAAATTTAGTATGCAGCTTAAAGTTGATTTCGATTTTCAGATGGAAGTGAGTGATAATAAATTTGATTTCGGTTTTTAGTCTCATTACTGAAAACCGAAATCAACTTTATGATCTCATTATTTAAACCGAATGGATACCCAATATCTTTCATCTTAAGAGTGATAAAACAAGTTTATAAATAAATTTAACAACCATAACCAACAATCTCCCGCCGACTCCCCTAACATTATCACCAGCTTGAATCCTTATTTAACCCTCCCGTACATTGTTACCCCATCTATTGAATTTGATAAACGCATTGTTGCATTGTTTTTTGACAAATTGGGCACTTATTACTAACTCCGCCATCCAATCCCATCGTGATCAGTGCAAAGACTGCAGAGAAACAATGCCAGCAGAGCAAAACTTTAAAAAATTCCGTTTTAACACCGAAGCCGAGCTAATGGAAGCCTACCCGTACTTCACCGGGTTACAATTGTGAAGTTGTTAACCCAGCATGTCGTAAAAGGCGACCCTTGAGTATCCACCAGTGGCAGTCCACCGTGTTGGTGGTGGGGCTACCAGTCACTCATGACTGGTTCCAAATGGGATGCCATCTTTCTCCTAGCCTAATTTCAATTAGGTAGACGGCATGAACCTGAATTGCCGTTCATGTCGTACCTCCATCCCGAGGAAGAGGAGGGTTAAGCGCTGCTAATCAAACGCCTGAAGCCATTCTTAAACATGAAACTCGGTCATTCACAAGGAGCGAAGTCGTTTCTGCACGTGTTTCATTGAGAGGTGCACTGGTAAAACGACACTACATGTATTCTCGTCATTAGTGTTTAGTTCTAAACCATTCAATTCACCTTTGAAATTTTAGATTTATTTTTGCCGTGATGAAGTCCCCGCGAGGGGACCAAAAGCTTTGGTGTTTCTGTGTTAGTTTTGAAGTATTTCTGATCGCATTAGTTTGGCTGATCACATCATGATAGATTACCTGAAGTCAGAGACGTAGCAGCCGCCCCCCAAACCCCCCAATTGGGGGGGGGGCCCAGGCCAACTTTGGGGGCCCAAGTTAGTCTGAAATTGTTTTTTGGCTACGTGACTATTTTCAGTTCAGCAGACTTGTTTACAACCGATTTAAACTGTAGGAAGAAATTGGCTTGTGACATCATAAGTGAATGCAACGTCATTTTATCTCGCAGAATCTAGAATATTTCGATTGATTTTCTGGTAGAATCTTGAATATTCGATTGACGTAACAATGCCGTTGTTACGCAACAATCATAGAATGGTCTGGAATTCTGTTTGGCTATAAATACCGGGGCAATATATATATACACTGCAGAGTGCAGATAAAGTATTTTATTGACATTGTATAGAATGAAACGTTCAAAAAGTGGTGCTCAAAAGAGAAAAGAAGCAGCCACTGCTCGAGATGCTGTAGCGAAATTGCCCAAGATGACAGATTTTTTCAAGATTACTGAGCAGAGTAGACCTGGCACCAGTACCGAGAGGGATGAAGAAATCTATAGTGTACAAGAAAAAGAAGACTATGACGATCAGCATCAAAGTGATTGTGAATTTCCAGAAAATGTAAGTTGTGATTTACCTGCCAATACGCAACCTTCAATATCAAAAATAACTGAATCTCAATTTACCCCTATCCCTGATGACCCATGTAAATGGCCTGAAAGTATTTCTGATGCTCAACGATGTGATATAGTAAAGCGTGGACCACATCAACTAATAATGAATTTTCCATATAATAACACAACTCCAAGGCGACGTTTTTTCTCCAACCATTATAAACGTGTGTTACCTGATGGTGAAAGTGTTTCACGGTCGTGGCTAGTTTATTCTGGGGAATCAGATCAAGTTTTTTGCTTTTGTTGTAAGCTATTTGGAAAAACACTAAGCCCCTTTTGTAGTGGTATAAATACATGGGAGGGTTTTTCGAAAAAACTGAAAGACCATGAAAACGGCATTTCCCACCAAGAATGCTGCAGTCAATGGATGTTGCTAGCTGAAGGGATAAGAAATTCATCCACTATCGACAAACGCGAGATGAATATTTTTTCAATGAAAGACGTTTTTGGAGAAATGTTTTAGAGAGACTTATCGACATTGCCTTGTTTCTATCGGAAAGGAATCTTGCTTTTAGAGGATCTGAAGAAGTCTTAGGATCTCCTCACAATGGAAATTTTCTGGGTATATTTGAGCTTTTGGCAAGAAGAGATCCGATCCTAAAAGAGCTTCAAGACAGAATCAAGAATAAAAACACTAAAGATCACTATTTGAGTCCTACCATACAAAATGAACTAATTGAATTGCTAGCGACAGAAGTTGAAAAAGAAAATTTACAGCAATTGAAATTGGCAAAATATTTTTCTATAATTTTGGACTGCACTCCAGATATGTCACATCATGAACAAATGTCTGTCATTCTCCGTTATGTACTATGTAATGAAGAAGCTGCTGTTGCTAAAGAAACATTTTTTGGCTACTTGAGAATAAGTGACAGTACTGGGAAAGGCTTGTTGGACGCTTTCTTAGAAAAAGCGACCGAACTGCAACTCGAATTGTCTGATTGTCGAGGTCAGTCATATGATAATGGTGCTAACATGAAAGGAAAACATTCTGGGGTCCAAGCAAGAATGCTAGACATCAATCCCAAAGCTGTTTACGAGCCCTGTGCAAACCATACCCTTAACTTAGTTGTTGTTGACAGTGCTAATTCATCGACGGAAGCATTGACATTTTTTGGAGTACTTACAAGGTTGTATGTGCTGTTTTCTTCCTCTGCTCAGCGTTGGGAAATTTTGAAGAAACATGTGGAGCTGTCCATAAAGTCACAATCTGATACTCGTTGGGAAAGCAGAATTAAATGCATCAAACCTCTTCGATACAATTTAAAAGAGGTGTTGCTGGCACTGAAAGACTTGGAAGCCATTTCCATAGAAAGAAAAGATGGAAGAGCTGCCTCAGAAACAAAATCGTTGATAGCTCATTTATCAAAATGGAGTTTTCTTTTGTCGGTGTTTATTTGGTATGATATCCTATTCCAAGTCAATAAAGCAAGCAAGATTCTTCAATCGTATGGAGTCTCCCTTCATACAATGGAAACGGAAATCCAGGCAACTGAAAAGTTTTTGCAAAACTATCGCACAACGGGTTATGACAGTGCCGCAACATCTGCTGTTGAAATAGCACAGGAATTGGATATTGATCCTTCTTTTCCTCCGTCAAGAAATGGAAAGAAAAGAAGATTGTTTGATTACCAAGGTGAAGAGGAACAACGAGCTACTCCTGAACTGAAATTTAAAAGCAACTTTTTCTATCCATTAGTAGACTAGGCTATTATGTCAATAAAGGAGCGCTTTAATTTGTTACGTGAGGTTTCTTCCGCCTTTTCGTTTTCGTACACACGAGACAAACTTTTGCTTGTGCAACAAGAAAATGCTCTTCTTACTTGCTGTAAAGAGTTCCAAAAAAAGTTCGGTGACATTGATTCTGATGAAATGAGCGCTGAGCTACAGCGGTTTGTTTTAATTTTACAAAAAAAACGCAATCTCAAAACGGCTCAAGACTTTCTGAACTATCTTCTAAAGACTCATTTATTTGAATTGTATCCGAATGTATACATCGCACTTCGAATCTTACTAACTTGCCCCGTGACTGTTGCCAGCGCTGAAAGAAGCTTCAGCAAATTGAAACTGATCAAAAGTTTTAATAGAACGTCTATGACAGACAGTAGACTATCTTCATTAGCCATGTTGTCAATCGAAAATGACTGCGCCCGATCTCTTGATTATGACAATGTCATAACAGCATTTGCGAACAAAAAGGTTCGCTCCAGACTATTTAAATGATACTGTGTTTTTATAACTTTTTCATGTTTTTCAGTGTCATTGCTTTCGTTTCGCAGTGTCTGCATAAATGTCCTACTGAACTCTGGCATCGGTGCCGAATTTTTTATGACTTGCACCTTCGGTATCGGCATGCTTTATTCTGACATTAGCCTGTTTACTTATGTACAAATTGTGGTGTATTTTCTTAATGCAGCTTTTCAATTTTACACCTCTAAAGTGATATGACCTGTGCGCAGGGGCTCTTGCGCTTACTTTGGGGGGGGGGGCCCGAAGTTGGAGTGCTACGGGACTGCCTGAAGTACCAAAGCTTTTTTATGTCAAATATTTTTGAAGTTTCCGAACACATTTGTTATTTTTTTATACTTCGCGTATTCACTCAAGAATCTGGCCAAAACATTAGGATAAAGCACAATATACACAGGCTCTAAACTATTGGTTGATATGTTTTCTGCAAACTGCTAAAATCAGGGAGGATCTTCACAAGGCTACCCAATAGTTTTGCCCCAGTTACGCTATCTTCTGCTTTTGTCAAAGATTAGTTCATTTTTCTGCATTTTATAGTTATTTATAAGTGTTAAAAGACTCGCAAAACCAAATAAATTACTTTTTCACTAAAGTTGTCACTTTTAGGCAGATCATGGTGTCACGAATAAGTAAATTTGCTTTGTTAGAGTAATGAGTATTCTCTGTAATTTATTGCTTTTGTTCTGCTGTAATTATTTTATTCGTGAATCTAGAATTGTCTCGAATCTAAACTTGATTTTATATTTTAGTTTTTTTGGAAAATCTTTTTATTCGAATTAAGATGTGTGTCGTACACGCCTCCTTTATGACGTTACAAAGGTAGATCACATATATTTACGTTTAAGATTGATCTAGAACACACTTTTCGATTCTCGAAAGTATTCGATTGCCGATATGAAGTAATTCATTAGCGGGTGCTTTTTGTTATATAATGTCGTTTTAGAATTTTTATAGATTGCGTCTTATTTACATATTTAACACTAGAAGTACCAGAGATTTTACACTGCCTAGAAGTACCGAGTGGCGTCAGATTGATCCTTTCTTTTAATGACGCTTTTTAGATTTTTAAAAAATTTTAATTAACACAACCGTAGACTCAATGGACATGGTGCATTTATTTTATGAATAAGTCAGACTTAAGTTTGATTTCCAAGTGAGACAAATTTCAAAAATTTTGGCAAAGCTTTATTGTATGCATAGCTACAAAAAATACGACAAAACACGTTATGACCAGTGATGGGATTCAGGGGTTCGTGCGAACCCGTTCTTGGAGTGTCGTGATAATCAGCGAACCCGTTCTTGTTTTTGTTGTAGACGTTAGACGACCGCAGCAAATGGGCTTTCTAAAATGAGGGAACCTGTTGTTAGTGAGTTTGATACAAAAGAAAACCTGTTCTTAAAATTTTGAATCCCATCACTGATTATGACCAATATTTCTTGACAGCAAAGCCTACAATAAATGAGTTTTTCTGTTTTCCAATGCATTTACCACAAACAAGCTTAGAGCAACAGCTGCACGTTTCACGTGTTTTGTTGGTGCAGCTTTTGCTTTGGCAGTGCTTTCGTTTCTGCTTTTCTGCATACTGCTGTTGGTTTCACCGCACTGGTGTGAATTAGCTTTTCTGTCTTCAACAAAGCTCTTCGGATAACCGCAAAAGATACCTTCGCAGTGAGATTTTTGACCCAGGAACTAACTTATAAAAAATGCGCCCAATGATTGCAGCCAAATTGTAAAAAAAATTGCACAGGCCACCTGCGAGAAGCTGCATTTACATTGTACTTTCTGATCATTTGGTCGAGCACATCAGCTCCAAATTTTGTGGATTTATAAGATTTTACGGTTTCAGGCTTAGATTTTCGGTCGTCACCTGTATCAACAGCAGCATGCATTGTACTAAGCAACAAAACGATTTTTGTGGTTTTTCGCTTGATAAACAGTCAAGGTGCAGCCATCGTGTTTGAAAACTTTTGTTGCGTAGAGATCCTCCTTCATATTTTTGATTTCTTGCGGAATCTTTTTTCGAATGCGATTGACAGTTCCGACAATGCTAATCCCCTCCTGCCTCAAAGTTTTAGCGAGATTTACAGGCGTAAAAAAATTGTCGGTGGACACGTTTCGGCCTGCCTTTCTGTAAGGTTCAGTTAGCCGCAAAACAACGCGTTCACCTAATGCTATTCCTGCCGGCCGTGAATCATCTTTCCTCAAATAAGGAAGCTATGCAGCATATACTTAGTTTGCACATTAGCGGCCATCCAAAATTTGATGCCAAATTTGTCGGGCTTATTTGGCATGTACTGTACTGAGTGAATTTGCATCGAGCTTTGGTAGGTAAAAGTTGCTTATCCACGGTAATGTTGACACCTGGTTTATAATGCCTAAGACAATTTCCGACAAAGGTATATCAAACTGTCGATATCAGAGCCAGTTTATCTGTAGCTAGTCTATGTGATCGTACTTGCTTATAGTCAAAGCGCAGAAATTTCATTATTTCAATGATTTTGTTGCGAGTCATAGTTTCAGAAATAATTGGCATTCCCATAACCTATTTGTAACAATAATAATCTCGGAAATATTCATGTCATTTTCCCGTGTCGGCGTAATTTTTCTGTTTAGTCATTATTTCCAGTATTTCCCTGCATACAAACCGTCGCTTGTGTATTTTATTCTCAAAGCGATTTTATTGGTAGTTATTTTCTATACTTCCCCGTGGACAAATCTTTTCTGATTTATTTTCTATGCGTTTTGGTTGGTTGTTCTTTCGGTAGCAGTTTCCGGTATTCCCTTGTTTTCAAACCTTTTCTTGTTAATTTTTAGTTTCTAGTAATTTTGATTGGCTAAAATATTTGGGAACTTTATTTCGGTTACGTACGAATGGGAACTACATATACGGATGGGTCATTTTGAAAATTCAGAGACGAACGCAAACCGAAGACAGAACAGAGAAGAAAAAAAAGAAAGGAGGTGCAGAGACAATCGAGAAGTGTGAAGAATTAGAAGGCAAGGGCCAAGCACTACTATAAGAAAAGGGGACTATCGGCTGCTACAAGAGTGGTGTCAATGATTGTCGGCGTGCAACAGCTTATGTATTAATAGAGTTGTGCTGTTAACGAGTGGGCTGGCAATCTAGCTTCTCAAGCGTAAATCCTTATGTCGAAGGATAGGGCATAGAAGGTAGTCGTTGAACTCTACAGAGCGAATTTTATAGTCGCCAAATCGTCATCTACCGGTCACTAAGGTACTGGGCAGGTGACTTAATCGTATTCGGCGACACTATTCCACAATTTATGTACCTGGATCTTAGTTGCCTTGTGAGGTCCACGTGCATAAACCATCGCTAGAAACGCATTTAGTTCATGTAACGAGACGCGCCAATCGTCTGTTTGTAAAACTCTTCGAGCTTCTTCTTCAGCACATCTTTGTATGTGACGCAAAATACCTTCATCAATGAATAGATCTCATGCATTGCGAGCCGATTCTTTGATAATACCACAATGTGCTTGAGTAGATGGGCCAGGAGCTTCTCTGATAACGTTGTGGCAAGATCGCCTTCCGGAATTGTTTTGATTAGGGTCCAAAAGATCCCAAGTAATTCAGCTGAAGTTGCAAAGCTTGTTGCATTATTCTGTTGAACGTGATCTTCATCCGTTTCTGAAATCGTTTCGTATCTTCAAAATTCGAAATTTCTGAGTTTGATGATTCCGAAATAAGCGATTCACTTTCTGAATCATCACGATTGTCCTCATGATAAACACTCGTATCTGGTTCAGCACCACTTTCAGCATCAGAATCATCTTCCTGGATGTTTTGCTGCAACACCAAAGCTTTCAGCGCAGTATGTCTTTTTCGGCGTGCCATTGATTTGACATGCAATCAGGCACAGCGGTATAGATTGGCCTAGCTCTATATCCTAACAATTCCAATAGCTGTAATAGGTATTCATAGGTTGCATGCATGCACTGTACACTACTTTCAACTGCAAAATTTATACAACGTATTAGGTTCTTGTTGCTGACAATTACTTACTTGCACGAGTGTCATCGTCTTTATTCTAGTACTACTGGTAAATTAGGTCTGCACTATCAAAACTTGTAGAGTAGGCTTATACCAGAAAGTTATCTCAGACGCTCTGAATATCTTTTCTGCTGCTGAGCATTGCTAAAAATGGACTGCCAGGTATAAATGGAACGATCGTAAACCTTTATTCAAGCTACAAAGAAAAAACAAACTTACTGTATAGTTGAACACAAAAATTGCCACAACGCTTTTCGGTGACAAAATTGTATGACTGGATAGTGTGCGTCAAATCTTTGCTGAAACGCAAACAGCATTTGCTAACACGATAAAAACGCAAATTACAGTATTTAGCATTCTATTGTTTGTACAACAAAACAGCACATTGCATTTCAACAAAAGATCAAAGCTCCCATCAAACAAAAACAATAGTCTGTCCTGCAGATATCACTGCAGTAGAATCATTTCAAAAACTTTGTCTAGACAAAAACGTTGATTGAGAGTGTTTTTTGCAAGACAATTGTGTTCACAGCAAACATAGAAAACCATATGGATCAAAATGACCCTTGCTGGTACTTATAGGTATATCACCACATATAAGCTAATTCAAAACATATTTTTTTCTGAAATTGCCATTAGAATGTTCAACAACTAAATCGAAGAAAAGTCAGGAAGTTCCACGTTTCTATTGGAAGTAACCTTGCAGATATACGCAAATAACTTAAAGCAATGAGTCAAAATGACCCCTATGGTACTTCTAGTGTTAAGGCGACGAGATTTTTACACACGCAGAGAGTGCAAGAGTGTAGAGTAGTATAGAGACGGATAGCGTATTATTCTGTGTTGGTTTATTGTGGATATTGATGTGGAATATTAGCGTGGCAAGATCAAGTGGTTAATTGATTGATATACTTGTAGTTTTTCTGTCTTGATATTAGAGTACATTGGTTTTGTATGATCGACAAGTGATGGAATTTTAAAGTCTCGAGATATTTTGTGAATATATGTTCTTCATCGGGAAGTGCTCGGCTTCATTAAGGTATTGTGGTTAAGTATTTAATAGAAATCAACCTTCATCTAGCTGTTAAGTTGCAGTCAAAATTGATTATCCGAGCGATACTATAAGTCGACTCAATTAAAAAAAAGAAATTTAAGATTGAGATTAAACCAAAGCTCTATTTACGCGACACATTGACAAATACACATCTACTGATACTCTGATCCTATTGAAACTAGTGTAACCTCATAAAGATGCCATCAGGACACAAGTAGACTGGCGTAAAAAAAATTTTCAATCAAAATTTGTCTTCTACAACCAGCAATTAAAAAACTTGCTGTAAAAACTGAATACTTTAGGACAGAACAAATACATTGTTACATTTGCAAATTTTCCATCAGGTTTTCTCCTAATAATTTTTCAAATAAATGATGAAACCTGGAACAACTATTGCTGAACCATTTCACTTAAAAGGCAAAAAGATGCAAAGAACTTAAATGAAAATCCACTTTTAAACAAAAAATACTAATTTCTGTTCGCCACGTTGATAAAATGTAGCCCAATTGGGTGCTTTTTTAGTGCTCAACGCAAAATTTCAGTGCAAATCCTTGTAAAAAGTAGCCCACTCTGGTAATCCTGCAGTTGTTGCCTGCTGCTTTCGCTGAAATCGTAACAAACTGCATTATGACATCATGCAAGGTTTTTTGAAGCGCTCAAGAAAAACAGTAAAGTTTCCTTTCAATCAAAACTGCAAAAGAAATCCTTCTTGCGTTGTCAAAAAGCCCGAGGTCTCGTAAATATTTTTGTTGGAAGCAGCTTGTTGACAACCCTCGCAAAAGCTTTTAACCGCGTTTCTACGATTATTATTTTTTGAAAAATCTAAAAAAACAAATTTTGCAATTAAGCATCATTACTTGCATAATCTTTACTGAGTTTTTCACTTTTGTTCATGCTTTGGCTAGGAACTGAAGATGGATATTTGAGGTGGCCGAAAAACACACACAGAAATCTCCGCTGGGTTAACAACAGGGATGTGGAAGCGATTATTTTTCAACTGCTTTCGCACCTATCGCTTCCGCTTTCGCTTCCACCGCTTCTGCTTCCACCATCAAAAAACAAGAAAACGACTGTTGACAATTTTTTAACTTTTGTGGGTTTGTAGCCTGCCTTCTTCTACACTTTATCATCTTGAGGAGACAAAAACCTATCTAGGTACTTCGCTTAAACTTATTGTTCTGAACTACTCTGTGTTTCCTTTTTTCAGATATTATAACTCGTGTTGAATGTAGAACAGTGCTCTTCAACCTTTTTGTCATCGCGGAAGTGATGTACTTTCGCGTTTGTCACGGAACCCCCACAAACAAAAATTTAGAAATCATAAATTGCTTGTAAGAAAATCCAATAATTCGTTACTACACTTCAAAACATAATTAAACACTTCATTGAATAAACAGTTATTACAAGTTCCTTCACTACTTACAACCACTTTTACACCAGTTAGCCTAATGCTTCTCAGATCTAAACCGTAGGACTACATATTACAGCTCTTGACAATAACCTGCGGTCACAATAACAAATTACACCGTGTAATGCTGATTTTCTCTCTCTATTCTCAACTGACTCTGACTTTGAGTTAACTTTAACTCTAGTCATCAGTACGGACCTTCTGTCTGTCCCCAAAACACGTATTGACTCTAATCTTTGTGCATAGTGAAGTGAGAAATTTCTGTCGTATATACAGTACACAAAGCGAGCAAAATTGAATTGCACCAATCAACAACCACCTCAACGTAGTGGTGCGATCCCCAACTCCGTTTGTTTGGATCGAAATGGCTGTTGGCCTTCCTGCGAGTCCCAGTTACCCCGGGCACTCCCCCCACACAAATCATTTTTTCGCCGTGCAGCCCCCTAAACGACCGCAGAAGGGCAGCACGCAGCTTCTTCAAAATCGGTTTCTTGTCTTCTCTCTTCTCCTGCCTTTCTCTTGCCGTCTTCTTATTCTTCTCCTAGCCTGATGACCGGAAACGTTCATCCTGACCCTTGTCCCGTCTTTCCCTGTTCAGTGTGCGCTGGAAATGTAACCTGGCGGGGTAGGTCAGTGCAATGCTGCACCTGCTCCATGCCTTCGCTCCCCATATTTGTATTGTGACGTCATAACGCCGACTAAGTTTATAAGCGCTGTACAGTATTATTCGCTCTTTTCCGACAACACGTGCTGTTCAAGAAACACCTACTGTGTGCTGTATTGCCAGCTAAAGGAAAGACCGTTGCGCTACATTGGTGACCCTGACGTCTTTTGGAATTCAAAACTGGAATCAAACTGGAAACTTAAAGAGCGGTGAAGTGAGTTCAAATGAACAGTACAATGGTCTTTGAATATGTGCTCCTGCTTTACAGCAGTTCTGTGATTGTAAGCCTAATAACGATTGCATGCATGCTAGGCCTATATTATTTTATGTTTCGCGATTTACAAAGGCATCGACCCGATACATTAGGTTTATCAGCTAGTTCCAGTAGGCACGCTTCATCTTCGAGTGGCGACACTAGCATTTCAGGCGCGCAGTTTTCGTCATGTAATTCACGTCATCAATTGACCCCCATTCCTTTGCCTAGACCCAGACTAGCAAGCGCTACTAACTCTCTGAATAGCTTGGTTGACGTAGAACCGTTTCGATTACCTGATTTCTGGCATAGTAATGTACGTGGATATTTTCAAACCGCTGAAATATTGTTCGACCACGCAAATGTCTCAGACGAAGTTACCAAGTACGCTAAGCTTCTCGATTCATTGCAAAAGAACCATGCTATGTTTCCCAAAATAACAGACATTTTGCAAAATATCCCAAATGACCGCCCCTACTTCAGTTTAAAAGCTTTCCTGTTGAAAAAATATTCCAGTACCACAAGTGACAATGTCTCTGCTCTTTTGCACACTCGCCGACGTGGTAACGATTCAGTGCTCGATTATTTCCAGCGACTTAAAACGACCCTAGGCGACGCTTTTGAGCCCGAATCAAACTTCCAAACAGAGCTGCTTCGCCATTGCTTGTTGAATTCCGTTGACGTAGACGTACGAATGAACTTGTATCATTATGAACATTTACCCCTTGACGAGTTTGTCAAGCATGCTGACCAACTTTTGTAATGTAAACAGGGACTCCATACCTTTAGCTCTGCGCATACACTGTCAAGTACCCCTGTTTCCCCGCCCCCTCACAATCAACACGTCATCAACGAGCTCTTGGAAAGTCGTTTAAAAAGTATACAAGAGTGTGTAAATAATCTGGCAGATAGCACGATTCGGCATCGTTTACATAACATGCCTCCATTGGATTCAAACTCATTTCCTCCCGGTGGCACTGGTTCCCATTCAGAAAGACCCAACCTACATAGTCGCGACACCAGTTCACAAACAAACACACAAGCAGCCAAAAGCCTTTGTTATTTCCATAGCACCTATGGAGACGGAGCATACCGCTGTACTGGCCATGGTTGTGCCAAATATCGTCCCGGACGTTTGTCCATGTCAAAAACGATCGCCCCAACTTCACGGCATAGGGGAGTGGAGTGACGGGGCAGCGTTTAATGATCCCCTACTTTTTGTAATAGACAAGTCTTCTGGTGTCCGTTTTCTAATTGACACAGGCGCATCATGCAGCATTTTTCCAGTGTCACACACAAACACAGCCTCTATTCAACCCAGTCCCTCAAAAACCCTTCCTACCATCGGCGGCAACATCCAAATCACTGGCACTTTGAAAGCCACCTTAAACTTGGGGTTGTCACGTTTATTACTTTTTGATTTTTATGTTGTAGATTTAGCTTATGGCATCATAGACGCAGATTTCCTGACAAGACACGGCTTAGCCGTAAGTTTAACAGCTAAACAGTTGATTGAATGTTTAGAAGTGGAGCGTGCCACTTTTCATGACTCCGTGGAGAGCGAAGATGGCTTCTTAACTTCTAGTGACACCCCGCCTGATGCCAATCTTTTACAAACTCTCCAATCTGAATTTCCAGAGGTATTCGACCCTTCCCGCCGCTCACGCATTATTAGACACTCGATTATTGCCTCAGTAGAGACTACTACCGAAATACCCGTCACTGCCCGCTCGCACAAATTAAGCCCATAAAAGTTTCGTGGGCTTCAGGCCGAGATAAAACGATTACTTGACCAAGGGATACTAGAAAGAAGCCAAAGCGCATGGTCTTGCCCAATTGTTATGGTGTCAAAACAAGATGGTTCATTCCGACTCTGCGCGGATCTAGTGACACTGAACAAAATCCTCAAAGTTCAAAAACATTCCTTGCCCAACATCAATGATTTCGTGTCGTTGGCACACGGCTGTAATTGGTTTTCTTCTCTTGATGTAAAAGACGCGTATTATAATATCCCTGTAAAGGAATCCGATCGCCATAAATTGACAATTACGTGCCCCCTCGGGAACTTTTCTTATAAATATTTGCCGATGGGCCTCGCTTCTAGTTCCGCATATTATCAGCGCTTAATGAACGAAGTTGTGACTGGAATGAGTAATGTTTTTTGTTATCTCGATGATATCATAGTGATGACGCGCGATCTTTAAGGAACATAAACGGGTTCTGCGCACCCTTTTGAGTCGCCTGCGAGACCACGGATTGATTCTCAACTCCCGTAAGTGTGTCATTGCTGTTCACAGCCTGCTTTTTCTGGGTTACCGTGTTTCTAGTACGGGTGTTGCTCCATCAGAAGCTAAAGTGGCTGCGATTCAAAATATGGACTTGCCTCGTACCAAACGGCAATTACGACGGTATTTAGGAATGTATCAATTTTATAGTCAGTTTGTCAAAAACTGCGCTAAATGGCTGCAGCCACTGCACGACTTAGTAGCTCAATCTCCGAATAATCGACCGTTGTTGTGGAGTAAAAACCAAAAACATTATTTTGAATTGAGTAAGGCCGCGTTGGTGGAAAGGACCTTGCTAGCTTTTCCGGATCCCACCGCCAAACTCGAACTGGTCACCGACGCCAGCGGAGATTTTATGGGAGGCGTATTGGAACAGGTTCGAAATGGAAATCGTGAGCCTCTTGCTTTCTGGTCAAAAGCTTTTACTCGAAACCAGCGCCAGTGGTCAACATTTGATCGTGAATTGTTAGCATGCTATTCTTCGATTCCCCACTTCCGTCATTTTCTTGACGCCAAGGATTTTGTTTTGCGCACCGACCACAAGCCAATTGTGCGTCATTTCCATAACACCTCAAGTTCCTTAACACATAGGCACCACCGGCATTTCGATTATATTGCCCAAATGACTAACCAAGTCAAATATGTCAAGGGAGAATCCAACGTGGCTGACTTACCAAGCCGTCCGATTGTGCAGCCAAAACTAAATGCTATTCTACCCACTACGTCAGCCACCATTAACTTTTTGGAGCTTGCAGAAGCTCAAGCAAACGACTCTGATTTAATGGAGCTGTTGTCAAACAACACAACGTCGCTAATTTGGAAACAAGTTCCCCTTGCCGAACATCACACCACCATTTTATGTGACCAGTCCGCTGTTAGACTGCGACCTCTGGTACCTCAAAGTTGGCGCCATAAGATTTTTCAGTTTTACCACTCTTTATCACACCCCGGAATTATGGCCAGCAGGAAGTTAATTCAACGCTCTTTTGTATGGCCTGACATGCGGCGAGATATTACCAAATGAGCTCGAGAATGCCAACAGTGTGCCCAAGCAAAGATTGTTCGCCATAATGTTGCTCCATTGGAAACGGTTACTCCCCCCCCTCAGGGACGATTCACTCACGTTTATGTAGACATTACTGGGCCTCTAGAGGTGGGTCACGATGAAATTATTTGCTGGTCATCGTAGACCGTTTTTAGCGCTTTATGAATGCAATACCCATGGTCGGGATCTCAGCTCAGGAATGTACCGATGCATTTATTCGACATTGGGTCGCGTGGGTAGGCTGCCCACAGCATCTCTTTACAGACAGAGGACCCAGTTTACGTCATCGACATGAAAGTCAATGTGTCAGTAACTCGGGTGCCAGTTGCATCATTCCACTGCTTACCACCCTCAAGCGCAAGGCATGGTGAAGCGCTTTAACCGAACCTTAAAATCAAGTTTACGTTGTACAGGCAATCCGTCTTTATGGTACGATCATCTACCTTGGGTATTACTCGCCCTGCGGAACACTCCAAAAGAAGACCTATGCCACGCTTCTCCTTGTGAGCTGGTATTTGGAGAATCTATGCGACTGCCTGGTGAGTTTTTTGAATCGAAAGATGAACGCCTTGAACACACACTATTTTCGAATAATCTTGCCAAATATATCGCGTTCGTGCGTTATCACTCCCCACGTCAACACAACCGTCCTTCGTACATTGAAAAAGCGCTTTTTCTGCCGGAAGCAACCCACGTATAGTTAAGAATAGACAGTCATAAACCCCCGTTGCATCCTGTTTACAAGGGGCCGTTCAAAGTGCTGGACAAAAGAGAAAAGTACTTCATTATCGATTTCCGCACGCACACAGACAAAGTCACTATTGATCGCTTAAAGTCTGCCCAATTAAGTCTCGACACGCTAAACCAAGACGTTCTTACCAACTCCATTACAATGTCTCCTTCGACACAACCTCCTTACACTTTCAACCGCGTGCACAACATACACGACACGCACTGGCCGATCGGTGAGACGGCCTATTCACCTGGCAGATTACACACCTTAATTTCAGAAGCATTGGTCGTCACCCTTGCAAATTGCCATAGGCTCATCATGTTTAATTGTGCTACGAAATCAGTCCTTGTAAATGCTATCGTATGTGCTGTAAATTTACTTTGTGTTTGTGCTGTAAATTTGCTTTGTAAAAATGCTTTGTGTATTCGCTGAGTTGCTTAGATATTTTGCGGGGCGGTGGAGGACTGTAGCGAACGCCATGCCTTCGCTCCCCATATTTGTATTGTGACGTCATAACGCCGACTAAGTTTATAAGCGCTGTACAGTATTATTCGCTCTTTTCCGACAACACGTGCTGTTCAAGAAACACCTACTGTGTGCTGTATTGCCAGCTAAAGGAAAGACCGTTGCGCAACAGTATCTTCTCCCTCTGCATTCTCACCATCGCCTCATGCTCCTGGCTGGTTTTCTACACCTCCTGCTTCCTCTTCCCCCGGACTCCCTTATGGTTCTTCAATGGAATGCTGGGGGGGTCTCCGAGCCAGGAGCATTGAACTTCTACACTTTATTTCGTCTCATCCCTTTGACCCAATTAGTATCCAGGAATCTAACCTTAATTTACCTTCCTCTTTCCGGATTCCTGGATTCTCTGCTCTGCAATCTGATCGCACCCACTCCCGGTGTGGTATTTTATTTACTCATGTCACACACGCTAGCGGCGGCGTCATCATATTCGTCAGATAGGGTTTATCCTTTTCTGAACTTTCTACCTCTTTTCTTTCTTCGCTTGACCACTATTCTGATTATGTAGGGGTCAACATTTCTCAAACGACTCCTCCTCGCTCTCATTCTTAAATGTTTATGGTACCCCTATTTGTTCTTCTCTGAGAAATAGCAGAACCGACTCCTTTTCTTCCTCCATTCTTCCCCTTTTCAGAAATCTTTTCATTCTGGGGGATTGTCACTACCATCACCCCCACTGGGACTCAAAAAGGTACTTCTGACCCCCTGGGAAGGAAGTATTCGATTGGGGCATCTCCTCTGACCTCCTCAATGACGCTGACATACTTACTTTTCTCAATTGATCCTCTGGCAGCCGCTCCTCTCCTGACATCTCCTTTGCTCCCTTCCATTTTGCTTCTGGAAGATGCTTCAGGACCTGGATTCTGATCACTTACCAATGCTGCAAATTGTCCCTCTTTCTCCGGTCTTTCGTTTCAAGGAACGTCTCTCTTCCTTCAATTTTCAGTAAGCTTGTTGGGATAACTTTGCTTTGTACTTTGACTGTCACTGTTCTTCTGCAGAGGACTACTCGTCTCTTTCTCTTTCTTCTGCTGCTGCTCTCATTACTTCTCTGATACTGAATGCCCTCTTTACAATCTGGTGCTCTAGACAGACGGCTCTGTTCCTTTCCCTTTTTGGCAAAGGCGGCTCTGGCGTACTTGCCAACTGCTCTCTCTTTGATACTGAGGCCACCCTTTTCTTTTCAGTAGGCCCAGTATGCTCAAGTTTTTTCTGCTGATACCTGCGGCATTCTGCAAGCTTTTTGCTGGTCTCAGCAGCACCAATCAGTATGCCACTTCCCTTCCTTTTTCCTTCTATCTGACTCTCTCGTTCTGTTCTCGCCACTCTGTTCTCTTCTCCATCTTTCCTTTTACCTTAATCTCTCTGGCATAGACTGTCTTCTCTCTCCTCCTGTTCTATAAAGCTACACTGGGTCCCCGGACACTCGTTTCTCCCTGGAAACGACGCGGCTGATGAGCTGGCCAGACAGGTAGCGCTGCTCGTCCCATCTGTAATCTCTTGTAGTCTCTCTTTTCTCTTATCTCTCGTATTCATCCTCATCTTTTCTCAGACTGGAGGCGTACTGTCTCTTCCAAATTCTTCGGCACACAGGTTTCCTCGATTTCCACCGAGGAACCTGGGCTTCTTCGTCACGCTCGCTGTGTTCCCTCTCGTCTTCGCTGCAATGGACACAGCCTGCTGTTAAGCTCTTATCAACTTATAATTGGCAAAATTGAGAATTCTTACTGCAGCGCCTGTGGACACTCGTGCCAGGACATCTCTGATCTCATTCTGGACTGTCCAGCTACGGACTCTTTGCACCGCTCGCTCTTTGGTGACTCTCTGACTCTCTACGACCTATGGTCCAGGCTTTTTGGAGTTGCCCGGCTTCTAGGGCTTGATGGTCTTCCGCCATGCCCCCATCCCTCAGAAGGGATCAAGTAACAACAACAGCAAAATTGAAATTACAGACGCACTATTAAGTAACAAAGGAAGTTAGCAAATTCAGACGTTTTTAAAGTTGTAAACAGAATTACGTCACACTCTGCAACTTGCTATCACAAGGCTCCATTACTAACTATTTATATACACGGAACACCATTACAATAAGAATTCAATATACTAAAATGAGAAATAAATACTAGTAATAAACAAAGAACCTTCGCGGACCCCTCACAGAACCCTTAAAACTCACGAAACACAACTGTATGTATTGCAAAACCTCTGTTGAAGAGCACTGATGTAGAATGATCAAGTTGTTTCCGTCGTGAGTAATTTCTTTTTCAACGTTTTCAACCCCATAACCAAGGCTAGTTAACTTTAATCAAATCATCATTTTATTGGCAACGTTTCATTGTCCAAACTACCTTTTTCTTACTCGTAATCGATATAAAATGCGGTGCTAGTTACACTTTTTCTTGTTCTCTTCGCGCTACTGATATTGCACGTTCATTCAAGTTTTCAATGCAACTTCACCGTTTAATCTACATCGGGAAATGGACAAAGCTTTTTAGCTAAGTTACTCTTCAAGTCAAATAACTTATGTGAAAGCGGAAGCGGTAGAATTTTCGCGCTTCCGCTTCTACTTCCACAGAAAAAGGACTGCTTCCTCTTCCACATCCCTGGTTAATAAGCTCACCCGCTTCATAAGCCCAAAATCGTCCGGCCCGGAGTTGCTTCATTTATTTCTATAATGAAAAATCTGGCTTACAAATCCAAAACCCCGCTAAATAAATCCAATTTTCGAACGCATTTGCTTGAAATTTTGCAAAAAAGCGTAGCAACTCATACTTCTTTGTCTTGTTTATAATGGTTTCACACTTTGTTCCATTGCTGACTTAGTTCCTAATTCAACTGTTCCGTCACAAATCGTTTGTTTGTGCCGTAATCGATTGGCAAAACAACTGGTATTTGCAGATTTTGCTGCATTTTCAAAATGGCGAAGAGTCGTGGCGAGATTTTAAAATTGACTGATCGTTATTGAACTGATCGTTGTCTGTAACTGTTGTGTATAGTGTTACTAGATTTAGCTACTTTTAGCAACAGTACAGTCGACCACACTCGCTAATGCGCATGAAAGTGGCAAAAATTTGTCCACCGGTTAATAAGCCCAGCAGTTTTTATAAGCCCAAAATCATCCGGTCCCGAGGTGGGCTTAATAAGCAAGAACTACTGCATATTTTCCGCAATAAAATTTAAAGCTAAATGATTGCCTTGTTTAATTATGTAAAGGATACTTCAAGTTGAATCTCTTATTTACGTTGTAGTAAGCCATGACGTAATGGTGACAAACATCACGAATTGATGGGCTGATAATACTGAGTCGTAACTGGAGGCGATTAAAGCCCAGGTGATGAGGCCAAAAATGAACTCCAAGACTTTCAGCAATCCGGAAAAGGATGTGACATAATTGAGATTAAATGACGTCATCGACTCCGTCGTTCTGGTCGCGGCAGGATTAGGCTGAGAGGTGACGGACGAGGTGGTGCTGACAGAAGGCTCCATTGTGGTCGTACGATGGAAGAATGAATATCAGAGTGCAGTGAGCTGTGAGCCTATGTCGAAGACAATTTTCTACAAAAAAATTATATTTGCCACTCTCATCTCATAGAGTCCAACTCTAGTATAGGAGCATACCGACAAAATCTAAAGTTCTGTCTTTAATTTGTATAACACACTATTTGCTGTGACAGCAAATAGCATCGCAGTCATGGGTTCTGAACCCCATCCGTTCTCTTTGAGCCATTGATCTTCCAAATATTCTGCGGTCGCGACAAGTCCTGCGAATCTCCTGACCACTTTCACTATCAAACCTCACGCGACGGCCACATAGATGACTAATTCACTGAAACTTTACATATGGAAAACTGGACACTCGATGACTGACGAAGCAGCGAATCCTTTCTGTCTTAGTTTCTACTTCAATTTTAATCTATCGTTTCTGTATGCTTCAATTTTTTTTTATCGTAGCATTATATAGCTCACTACGAAAGTGCATAAGTTGCGTTTGAAACACATTTTCCACATTAACGATTCATGTGCTTAATCTCATCATCGGTCAATCGGTAAGACTTAAGGCTGATCTCCATTGGACGTAACCTACCGGCGTAGCGTAAATACTTTTTGTTTGTCTATTTTCGGAGTTATTTTACGGCCAAAAATGCTCCGCCCATAAAATTGAATAGAAAAACAAAGAATTTTTACGCGAAATGGAAACCAGTCTTCAACCCTTAAACTGTAATTACGGGTCTGGGAGGTCCGGTGAGAGAGAAACTTTTTTGTTTGTTGATGTTGAAAGCTGTTGCTCCTAAAATGCCTCAAATAGTTCCTACTGCAAAGCTTAAAACCAGAGTTCAGATTAAGAAATCAAAAAAAAAATTAAGAACATGAAAAATATGATTCACCTTAAATTGTAATTACGGGCCTCCCAGGCCCAATTGTAAGTTACTGTAAGCATAACTTTAGAATTCGATCTACATGTTGCATATTCTACATTGTATATCTCAATAAGATAAGTTCTTGTCACTATTACGAAATTTTGAAGAAGAGTTCTTTTACAGGTGCTCTTTATTGTTGGCATGTGCACTGCATCAGCGTATCTCAATCTTTGCTAAAGAACGACCGTACTAGTTGTTCAATACATATTTTCATTCAGCACGGTTATTTGAGTTTAACATAAGATAGGCAGAAGATAAGGATGTTATTGATTTGAAAATTATAAGCGAAGAAGGAAATTGTAAACCTTGCAACTAATTGGCAAAGCAGCATACTGGCGTAAGGGGCATTAACAATTTATTAAAATGAATATGCCAGGAAACAATAATGAGTATACCACCCAACCAATTTAGACGAGACCATCCCTGGACGCGTTTCGATCTTTTGGACTCATCAGCAGGGCCCGTCCGTCACAAGCAAAAGATTTTTTAAGGATAACGTTAATGAGTGGGTTACTTTTGCTTGCGACGGGACGGGCCCTGCTGATGAGTCCAAAAGGACGAAACGCGTCCAGGGATGGTCTCGTCTAAATTGGTTGGGTGGTATACTCATTATTGTTTCCTGGCATATTCATTTTAATAAATTGTTAATGCCCCTTACGCCAGTATGCTGCTTTGCCAATTAGTTGCAAGGTTTACAAGGATGTTATTGTTCATCACAGGTGAATATGATCTATGATTAGGTTTCAGAAAAAGAATAAAAATGAAATGTTGAACAGAAACATAATTCACTCGTTTTTTCCCTATATTTTAGTACCGGGTCTCTTAGCCCCGTAATCACTGTTTGTGTCACAAAAAAGTAATTACAGATTAAGGGTTAATGGGTGTCCTGACAATTCAAAGTCGACAATTTACTGTTCTGAGCGACGAGCCATTTTTACCTAAAAAAAATTCTCGCGAGCCAAAATTCAGTGAAGTTCCATAGTTACATACACGTTTTATTTAATTGACTTTGAATTCCGACTTTGAATTGTCGTAGAACCGACTTAACAGTTGTTCGATGCATCGACTTACCAGCATTAAACTAGTGCTTAGATGGTTCAACTCAAAAGTAAGCTTATTGCAATCACTAACGTACATTGCAATCACTATCGAGGGAATTAGGAGGAGCGGGAATAATAGGAAAAAGAAGGAACAAGTGTCGCCCCTTCAAACCGCTTGTGATGGCTAGTATTTTCAACAAAAACAACGCACTATGAAAGAAGATGGAATATTGTCTTAACTTTGTATCTTGACACTTCCGCAACTTTTCGTTGCAGCCACATGCTGCTTCTTCTCATTATCTCTTACCTGTCTATTTCAGACTGACTGTACGTAACTACTTCAACTGAAACTATGGGTGAGCTGTTGAAACAGCACTACCAGCGATTAGTGTTTCTTGAACCGCGCCCTTCGGGTTTTATTTGAAACATCGAAGCGCTTTTTCTCCTCGTTATTGGAAGCGTCGGCGTGACCTTTCTATTTGTTCGAAATCAAAAAGCAGAACAAACCAACTGTTGTTTGTCGGGCGTGTGCATGAAGCATCGCAAGTGGGTTGAACAATTATGAATTAAAAACTCTTGCTGCGAACTTGGTCGTGTGGGTTGTAGGCCGTTTGATTGGAAACTATAGTTGTGCGTTCAAGCCTCCGAACGTCTGCGTTTTGTGACATTTTAAAACACACTGCAAAATGACTTTGTCTTCTTGAGGGTTCTATTAAACAAAATATTTATTGCTTGTTAGAAAGTATGAAGCCAATCAATGTTGAAACCGAAGCAGGCTTGCTACCTTTGTCACTGTTGTAGTTGTTCTGCGAATCTCGAAAATAAAAAAACGCAAAACTAAAAGCAACGGTCGTGAATTTGTGATGTTGGTTAGTTTGGGTGGAATAGAAACTGAGGTATTTCCAAAAATTAAATGAAACATTAATCAAAAAACAGAGAATGTAATAAAAAAAGCTGAATAAGGGGACTTCCATCACCGAACGTTTTGTTGCATCGGCTGCAATCATACTATCCAAAATCTAAGTTGTTATTGTGAGTCGGCAATCACAAAATTGAGAAAATGACTAAAAGAAAGTCCCAGTTTCAAATACAGTAGATCAGGTTTAGCCAACATTGATCCAAATGAACTCGAGTTCAGCGTGGGGGCCGTGCTGCAGCGCCCTTTCCCTGTCGATAAATTTGGGTCGAATATCCTCGTGGTGTCATCCAGCGACCGCTTGTCCACAGGAGCTGTCAAGCTGCACTCAAGATGAAAAAGTTATTGTCTTAACTTTCAAGCAAGACATTTGTTTTTGTTTTTAAATTGTTAACATTATTTTAAGTTTTACATTTCTTATTAGCCAGCCTCGCCCGCAGGGTCCCCATCAGTAACGTAGGGGTTAAAAACATCGCTTCAGTCCGCTGCGCCGGCTTCACTCATCATGCACCTGTGTGAACAGAAACGAAAAAATTGTGTTTTTTTTTGCACATCCACAATTGATGTAATGTTAATCATCTTAATGAAGACTGATAATGCTCACAAAAAATGAATCTTGCCACAAACTACCATTAATACTTGTAAAAAGTATAAGGCTTGAGTTACAATCAAAAATGATGGTGGCGACCAAACGATGAGCGTGTTCACAATTCAGAAATTAACTATTTAATGGTAAGCCTATTTTGTGATGTGATGCGGCTCTTTTTTATTTTATTTGCAGTGAAAAGTTCTGCGCTGCGCTATTTGCCTTGTTTCCAACATGGACAAAACCGGCTATGCCTTCTCCAAACTCATTCACCATAATCTATCAGGAGCCCATCATATCAAGTTATTTTCAAGTGAAATTTTTCACGAATTGTTAGGTTTATGGTTTTATTTTGATTTTTTTCTTAAACTTGGGGTTTTATTACATTGCCTTATTGCATAGCCTAGATATAGATGGCTTAACAGGCATCATATTAGCCAAAGAAAAAATCCTTGCTTTAAAATGTACTAGCCAGCTTTGCCGGCGTCGCCTGGCGGGGCCCCTATCAGTAATATGGTTAACAATGTTAGTTCAGTGGCCCAAGCTGGCTTCGACCAACGGATAGTTGTGAAAAAAAGTTTGTGTTTTATCACATAGCCAAATCTCGATCCGAAATAGAACTATCGTTTTTGAAACGCAATTGATGAAAAACATTTCCGTGGGATTACGTATAATCGCTACCTGTCTCCAAGTTTCTGGAAACCCTAGCGACGTCTTAGTTGCGCTGTTTTCATTATAAGCATCCTTGGTCCTAACAAACTTTTATTCGTTAAATTGAACTGGTGCTTCAATTGAAAGTATATCAAAGTTGTGGAAGGGCGTTGAAGTAATTGATATGTATTTTCGGGATTAAGCTATTAAATAGTGGGCTCACTACATAAAAACTTTATCATAGCTGTTTGGGTATTTGTATGAGCTAATGCCTATGGCTGGGCGCATGTTGTGTGGTCTTAGTATAAACGCAGCCAGGAAAAAACAAACTAGCGAGAAATCAAGCATTCGCGGTTAAGTTGTGAAAATAGCAACGCCTTCATCAGTATTGACGGGTATAAGAATATCAATAAAGCTTTTGCTATCGACAATCGACAAAACTCTAACGTTTTCGTCTAGCTCTCTTCAGGAGTTATCGCTAATCTAACGGAATCTAATCTAACTGATAACGCTTGATTATAGCCTGGAGAAACGAATGTTGGCTCGCTTTCTTTGTTTCATTATATGACGTACGAGTATTCAGATTCCAATTTAGAATTCCAAATCTGAATTTCAGAAAATTTTTCCACATTTAACTGTGCATCTATTCATCCAAGAATCGGTAGCGATGGGCGACCAACTCAACAACAGGCTTGTCGTTGAAGGTTGCAGATTGAGCGCTTAGTCCGCTGCGTTGCCTGCGGCATGGTCAAATGGAACCGGCGGTTGCATGAAGCTCGCTTTTCTCGTTTCCCGATTCTGCCCTTGCGATGGGAGAAGAGCGTTTTTTAACTTTTGTTTGCGTGCAGTGGTGTGAGCAAGTAGGGGGCAACTCTACTGTGATAACTTTAGTGAGTGAGGCTCCAGCAAACACGCCGTTGTAAAAGTCAGGTCTGATTAGTGATCAAAGAAAACAGACGGTTGTAGTTTGAGGTGGTCTTTTCCGAGTCCGTTCTATGTATCAAGGACACTCATATACCTATCATGCAGTGACTCGCACTCCGTCAGAAGATATTCCCACCGGGTACCTCCGTATTCCAAGAACGACAAAAACGCGTTGGGCGATGTAAGCAATGGCCGTTAGAAATGCAAACACAGTCGCTGCTATAAGTTGTGAAATCCGATAAGTATAAGCAGCCGATACACACGCAGCGACGAAATACAACACAGCACATGTTCCGTTGAAAACAACTTCTATCAATGGCCACGACAAAGAACCAAACTTGGTGATGGTAAAGCCGAATAGATGAAGAACGAACAAGACTCTAGAATGCAAATAGCGTAGTAAGTACCAGGCTATTGAGATGCGCCGATACATAACATTTTCTCAGCTCCAGCAATAAATGTCACTGGATGGAAACTATTGCACACAAGAACAGTTTGCTTAATAAGACCAGGCTTAACCCTTTGTGCGCGGCTGTCGCAATTTTACGACAAGGCTACCCTCCAAATATCAATAGATACTGCTTCAGTATCGAAAGCGGGAATACCCCAAGTTAGATATCATTTTGTTCGTTAGGAAACCAGCTTTCCAATGAGCTATTGTGTTCTATACGTTGCTATTGAAGTTATTGCTAATATCTGCGGTTGAAGTTACTGATTGGGAATGGCCAAGAATTATTATACTCTTGACCAAGCCTTGGAAATGGTAGCTGCTAATAGCGATTCAGGAAGTGAACGAGAGTATTCTGAGCCTAAATTTAGTGACAGTGATGATGATATGGGACATGTACAGCCACCTTTGCAAAATGTACAGTCAAGTAGGGACATTGTCGACAACTTTGTCAGGCGTGGTCTTGGTAGGGGGAGGGGGACTTGAGCTAGACAAAGGGCTAGGGGACAAAGAGGTCATGGAAGGGGCAGACAACCTGTTCTTGATTATGTTGTAAGTGGGGATGCAGTCTGGCAGAGACTTGATGGAGAAGAAAACTATGTGCCATGGATAAAAGATTTTACTGCAGTTTCTGGATACACTGGCCCTGATGGATATGAAAACAAGCCCCCTGTTGACATTATATCGTTGTTTTTGACCAATAAATTTTGGAATCTTGCTGTCACTGAAACAAATAGGTACGCTCAGCAATATTTAGATTCTCATGGCTCTAATTCAATCAATCCCCTGAAACTGAAGTCTCGTTTCCAAAACTGCAAGCATGTCACAATTACTGAAATGAAAGCCTTCTTTTCCTTGACATTCTCAATGGGATTGTATGAAAAGTCAAAAGTTGAGGATTATGGGGCCAAATAGTGGATTACTGCAACTCCAGGTTATGGAAAAGTCATGCCAAGGGATAGGTTTGAAGCGATTCTGTCCTTCCTTCATTGGGCAAACAATGATAATCATGTACCTAGGGGTCAGGATGGACACGATCGATTATTCAAAATTCGCCCCCTGATTGATCTTCTTGTGCCAAAGTTTGGCCTGTTGTTCTATCCAGGAAAGGAGTTGTTTCTTGATGAGATGACAATAGCATTTAAAGGTAGGAATATAATGAAATATTACAATAAGAACAAACCAGAAAAATGGGGGTACAAGACATATGTACTCTCAGAATCAAATTCAGCATATGTGGTAGACGGGCTTTTGAGTACAGGAAAAGGAAACCCAGGACAGTTGGAAGAAGATGATGAAGATGAAAACACTCTGATAACTCACAGAATAGTTAGGCGAATGATGAGGCCTTATTTTGGACAAAGTCATGCAGTATATATTGATAGTTATTATTCTGGGGTGCCACTTGCAAATGAACTTGGACAGAATAAAACTGGTGTGTGTGGAACAGTGGATGTAAAACGTCGTGGTATGCCTCGGACTCTGAACTAGAAAAATCTTCCACTCTGCAAAGGTGATGACCCTGTGTTTACGAGAAATGGGAAACTCCTAGCTCTTGCTTGGCATGATGTCAAGAGGGTGAGCATGCTTACAAATATTTATGGAAACAATTGTGTTATGAAACAGATTCGTTTAAAGGAAAGCGAAAATGGATTTCGGGATGTAAAGAAACCATACTGCGTGGACAGATACAATCAATTCATGGGTGGTGTGGACAAAATGGATCAAAGAATGAAGACCTATCTATTCCCTCGTAGGTCAACCAATCGGTACCCCAGAATAGTCAGTTGTTTACTCAGCGTTACTACAGTAAATGCTCGCATCCTTTACTGCCTCAAAAATGATAAAACGGTTCCCCTGAAAAAGTTCATTCAGGAAATATGCATTTCACTGTTAGAGGGGTACAATCGGCCTGCTGACCCTAGGCCTGGACGAACCATGATAGAAGACAGGCCTCAAAGACTTACAGAGAGACATTTTCCAACAGCTATTGAAGAAGGGAGGCCAGATTGCACTGTGTGTAGTGATCAGAGTGTGAAGGGTGGTAGAAAACAGACTCAACAAAAGTGTCGCCAATGTGATCTTCCAAAGCATGTGTACCATGCTTTGAACAATTTCACACCCTAAAGGATTACAAATGCTGTCATCTGTTCTTATAGACACTTGTTTGGACATTACAAAAATATAATTCATCATTTCTTTTTGTAGAACTGATTTTATTTGTAATGTATGAAACAATAGCAATAATATATACAATAAAATTAGCCATTTGACTAATATGTGTCTGAGAAAGTTGCAATTTTTCATGTGAGGATGATCATCCTCATTACCAGAGACGTAGCAGCCGCCCCCCAAACCCCCCAATTGGGGGGGGGGCCCAGGCCAACTTTGGGGGCCCAAGTTAGTCTGAAATTGCTTTTTGGCTACGTGACTATTTTCAGTTCAGCAGACTTGTTTACAACCGATTTAAACTGTAGGAAGAAATTGGCTTGTGACATCATAAGTGAATGCAACGTCATTTTATCTCGCAGAATCTAGAATATTTCGATTGATTTTCTGGTAGAATCTTGAATATTCGATTGACGTAACAATGCCGTTGTTACGCAACAATCATAGAATGGTCTGGAATTCTATTTGGCTATAAATACCGGGACAATATATATACACTGCAGAGTGCAGATAAAGTATTTTATTGACATTGTATAGAATGAAACGTTCAAAAAGTGGTGCTCAAAAGAGAAAAGAAGCAGCCACTGCTCGAGATGCTGTAGCGAAATTGCCCAAAATGACAGATTTTTTCAAGATTACTGAGCAGAGTAGACCTGGCACTAGTACCGAGAGGGATGAAGAAAACTATAGTGTACAAGAAAAAGAAGACTATGACGATCAGCATCAAAGTGATTGTGAATTTCCAGAAAATGTAAGTTGTGATTTACCTGCCAATACGCAACCTTCAATATCAAAAATAACTGAATCTCAATTTACCCCTATCCCTGATGACCCATGTAAATGGCCTGAAAGTATTTCTGATGCTCAACGATGTGATATAGTAAAGCGTGGACCACATCAACTAATAATGAATTTTCCATATAATAACACAACTCCAAGGCGACGTTTTTTCTCCAACCATTATAAACGTGTGTTACCTGATGGTGAAAGTGTTTCACGGTCGTGGCTAGTTTATTCTGGGGAATCAGATCAAGTTTTTTGCTTTTGTTGTAAGCTATTTGGAAAAACACTAAGCCCCTTTTGTAGTGGTATAAATACATGGGAGGGTTTTTCGAAAAAACTGAAAGACCATGAAAACGGCATTTCCCACCAAGAATGCTGCAGTCAATGGATGTTGCTAGCTGAAGGGATAAGAAATTCATCCACTATCGACAAAGGCGAGATGAATATTTTTTCAATGAAAGACGTTTTTGGAGAAATGTTTTAGAGAGACTTATCGACATTGCCTTGTTTCTATCGGAAAGGAATCTTGCTTTTAGAGGATCTGAAGAAGTCTTAGGATCTCCTCACAATGGAAATTTTCTGGGTATATTTGAGCTTTTGGCAAGAAGAGATCCGATCCTAAAAGAGCTTCAAGACAGAATCAAGAATAAAAACACTAAAGATCACTATTTGAGTCCTACCATACAAAATGAACTAATTGAATTGCTAGCGACAGAAGTTGAAAAAGAAAATTTACAGCAATTGAAATTGGCAAAATATTTTTCTATAATTTTGGACTGCACTCCAGATATGTCACATCATGAACAAATGTCTGTCATTCTCCGTTATGTACTATGTAATGAAGAAGCTGCTGTTGTTAAAGAAACATTTTTTGGCTACTTGAGAATAAGTGACAGTACTGGGAAAGGCTTGTTGGACGCTTTCTTAGAAAAAGCGACCGAACTGCAACTCGAATTGTCTGATTGTCGAGATCAGTCATATGATAATGGTGCTAACATGAAAGGAAAACATTCTGGGGTCCAAGCAAGAATGCTAGACATCAATCCCAAAGCTGTTTACGAGCCCTGTGCAAACCATACCCTTAACTTAGTTGTTGTTGACAGTGCTAATTCATCGACGGAAGCATTGACATTTTTTGGAATACTTACAAGGTTGTATGTGCTGTTTTCTTCCTCTGCTCAGCGTTGGGAAATTTTGAAGAAACATGTGGAGCTGTCCATAAAGTCACAATCTGATACTCGTTGGGAAAGCAGAATTAAATGCATCAAACCTCTTCGATACAATTTAAAAGAGGTGTTGCTGGCACTGAAAGACTTGGAAGCCATTTCCATAGAAAGAAAAGATGGAAGAGCTGCCTCAGAAACAAAATCGTTGATAGCTCATTTATCAAAATGGAGTTTTCTTTTGTCGGTGTTTATTTGGTATGATATCCTATTCCAAGTCAATAAAGCAAGCAAGATTCTTCAATCGTATGGAGTCTCCCTTCATACAATGGAAACGGAAATCCAGGCAACTGAAAAGTTTTTGCAAAACTATCGCACAACGGGTTATGACAGTGCCGCAACATCTGCTGTTGAAATAGCACAGGAATTGGATATTGATCCTTCTTTTCCTCCGTCAAGAAGTGGAAAGAAAAGAAGATTGTTTGATTACCAAGGTGAAGAGGAACAACGAGCTACTCCTGAACTGAAATTTAAAAGCAACTTTTTCTATCCATTAGTAGACCAGGCTATTATGTCAATAAAGGAGCGCTTTAATTTGTTACGTGAGGTTTCTTCCGCCTTTTCGTTTTTGTACACACGAGACAAACTTTTGCTTGTGCAACAAAAAAATGCTCTTCTTACTTGCTGTAAAGAGTTCCAAAAAAAGTTCGGTGACATTGATTCTGATGAAATGAGCGCTGAGCTACAGCGGTTTGTTTTAATTTTACAAAAAAAAACGCAATCTCAATACGGCTCAAGACTTTCTGAACTATCTTCTAAAGACTCATTTATTTGAATTGTATCCGAATGTGTACATCGCACTTCGAATCTTACTAACTTGCCCCGTGACTGTTGCCAGCGCTGAAAGAAGCTTCAGCAAATTGAAACTGATCAAAAGTTTTAATAGAACGTCTATGACAGACAGTAGACTATCTTCATTAGCCATGTTGTCAATCGAAAATGACTGCGCCCGATCTCTTGATTATGACAATGTCATAACAGCATTTGCGAACAAAAAGGTTCGCTCCAGACTATTTAAATGATACTGTGTTTTTATACCTTTTTGATGTTTTTCAGTGTCATTGCTTTCGTTTCGCAGTGTCTGCATAAATGTCCTACTGAACTCTGGCATCGGTGCCGAATTTTTTATGACTTGCACCTTCGGTATCGGCATGCTTTATTCTGACATTAGCCTGTTTACTTATGTACAAATTGTGGTGTATTTTCTTAATGCAGCTTTTCAATTTTACACCTCTAAAGTGATATGACCTGTGCGCAGGGGCTCTTGCGCTTACTTTGGGGGGGGGCCCGAAGTTGGAGTGCTACGGGACTGCTCATTACAAATTCAAGATGGCCGCCATTGTGGGGGTAGGTAAGTTTGTCAAATTCTGTAACATTTTTTGATAGTCCTACTTATGTGCTACAAATGTTTTATCATTGTTTGGGTATAAAATAAAAGGTTAAGCTTACAGAATTGTTTAAAAATAGGTTGTAAAAAATTATTTTCTGTAAAAAAAAATTCAGCGCTCACTGGGTTAAGAAATGTTTTCGGGAATTAAATCATTGAAAGAACTTTGAAAACGTTTTTGGGGTTTTGAAGTAAATTTTTATGATTTTAAGAAGAGGTCCATCTGATTTTATCACAACCCAAAACTGTTTCACGAAATCGATTTTAAAGGAGATAGTTCCATGAGGTCACACAAACAATCATAAGCGGAGTTGTAAGAAAATATCTCAGAACACGAACCCAACAGAGTTTTCCGAAAGGCAATTGGAGGATGAGTTGAAGGAGGAGGTGGGAGATTGGGAGTTGAAATCAATCTTGCTCACTCCATAGTCTGCTGCTGTGGAGGTGCTTGCTTCTCTGGAGCGCTTTTTATTTCAAATTCCTATCACTACTTCTAAAAACACGATTTATTAACATGATTAAGTCATGTGATCTGCTTGATGCTGGGCTTGAACCAGTGACCGCGAAGTTGTTAGGTCGATCGGATGTAACTTCAATTGCAATATTTTTGTTCAAATTTCTGTATTTTATCGCCGTTAAAATTTTTCATAAAAACAACAAATTTAATATGCAGCAGATTGATTCGAAGAAGGTTGTTGTTTGAGTCTGTGCTACCTGCATTGGGTTAAAAAGTAAAAGTTACAAGCGGCACTTGTATCAAGATCTGCGATAAATAACGGGTCCTTGGCGTCGATGTAAAAACTTTTATTGAGAACAATTTGTCAAAACCGTGGGACACACGCTTGGTAGAGGCTATTCAATTTAAGTCCACCAGGACTTGCAGTTGACTGAATCCAGCTCTGGTGCCAACCACATATCTGCTTTCTAAACGGGAAGATATTAGATTTTAATTGCTGTCAGTAAAAGACCAGCATTGACTAAAGCTTTATTTGATGACCGCTAGAGCATCACCCTACCTGCGTCACATGAAGGTAGGGGAAGCATCGCCCTAAACCTACTTAAGGAAGTTTACTTCCTTACTGGATCGCATCTGATCACAAAACAATCAACGGAAATAGCAACGACACAAAGTGTTAAATAAATTTTAATCTTACATAAAAAGTAACTGAAGTAAAAAAAATAATACATGAACTGGAAAACCAAGACGACTACTACAACATTGCTTCAATTAAACAAAACTGTTTATTATAGTTTTTAAGTACGGAAACAAACTGAGTTACGATCTATTGTTTAAATATTTATTCTTGGTTAGTGAAGAGAAAAGTTACTTCTGTGTTTCGCGAAATTAGGACAACATAGTTCTAACAAAAACTGGGTGGGGATTTTAAAACATCATGGCTTATTATCAATGTTTGTATTGATTGAAAGTGACCCTAATGAAGACATGCTGATAAGCAGCTGAAAGGTTTAATTCCATGGGAGTCTTCCCTTCCAATCCCGGAACGAGATAAAGGCGTGAACAATGTAGAATGCAGTGACGAGGAAGGCGAAGATGGTGGCGGCAATTAACTGGGAAATTTGGAAATTGTTTGCAGCGATGACACAAGCCGCTGAAAAGTAGAACAAGGCCCATAAAGAGTTGTGGCAGAATTCGACAATCAACCACGGGACTTGAGAACATGCGTTCTCATGACAACCACAGAGAAACACAAAAAGCAGAAACCTGAAAAAAAAATGCAAGTTCAAATACAAAGTTGAATTCAGGTCAAAGCAAAATTTCAAAGTTTTGTGGGAGGTGATTAAGAGTGGATGAAGGCTTTGGAAAGAGGAAATCGGGGTAACTTAATAAAAAGACATTTAGAAATTGCGTTTATCACTGCTTTCGTTTGAAACAAAAGCACTAGATTACATGGGAAGGTGCAACCCCTCTAGTAGATTCCTTCTTTTTCCGCCGACAAGTGAATCAGATATCATTAATCTGCTGCCGGCGCGGATGGCTGCAGCGTTTGGTCGGCGTTGTAATCAGGAAACTTCATCGTGAGTTTCCGTTTTCATGTAAGCTCGGTTCCGTACTCTGCAAGCGTACGCTAAAGCATTCTGCAAATGTACGCTGGAGTACTCTGCAAACATACGCTGTAGTACTCTGCAAAGGCATAATGGAGAACTTTGCAAACGCAGGCTGAAGTACTTTGCAAGCGTCTTTGTTGGAAACATCTTCTTACCGAAGCTTTTTAGCAAAAGAAAAGCTAAATGTTTCAGCGTACGCTTGAAAAAGACGCCCAAGGAAACCGGGCTTTTAAAGAATACTTTAAGATCACAGTACAAAACCAAAGTGGTTTTGGTGACTGAGGATCTAGCCAAAGGCTTTGACCAACCAAAAACTAAGCAATTACAGGTGAAGATTACCAGTGGCCGTATCTACATTTTTTACATATTCCAATGTAGACCATCGCTCAGCTTTAAATTTTATGACGAAAAAATATTTCGGTTATCTCAAATAGCCAGCTTCAGTTCCCGCTAGAAACATGGAAAAAAGTGACAAACTCTGAAAGGGCAGTAGGCTCTAATTTACATTAATTATTATTAGTGGGCTACCGCAACATCTTACTATCAGCCATAAACTGTTACAACAATGGACGGCTGACTTACATGCTCAAGTCTCGAAAGTCTGGTCCTGTACGGTAAATACTGCACGTACGATGATTGTGGAATAATTTTTACTGTTTTAACTTTATTTTTTGCTAATTGCGCTAGTTTTTGATAGAACCGGCAGTTTATTCCATATTTGTTATGAAAAAGTTAATTTTTTGTCATATTTGACATTGAAAAGCGCACTAAAGATTTAAGAAATATACCCTCTTTTGATGCTGGTAAGTACAAAAATTAAACATATTGCATCCAGAAATAATAAATTCCAAGCCATATGGTTATTGCAATCATGGGCGCAGGAAGGGGAGGACATGTCCTCCCCCCACAATATTGTTATAATTAGTGGTGGAGGGACGCCAAGATTTCAGTGACTTTGAAAAAATTTGAACGATTGTGAGAAGTAAAAACAATTTTTTTTTGAAATCAACGTTGAAGCGACTCTTTTCTGGAAATTTCTTTGCTATTAGATTACAAACGTAGGTCGAATTTTAAATGTATAAGATCTGTAGTCTTGTGTCCCTCCCTCTCTCAATGTTTAAATGCTTCCTGCGTCTCCGACTGGAATAACCAGTACTTTTGCAGCAAAACTGAAATTTCAACGGCATACGAAAGATACAGTAAGAGTTTCTAATTTTGTACGTAAGTTGAATGCTATGAAAAAAGTAGCCAAATGACAAGTTCATTTAAATGTTGGATATGTAGCAATGGATTAGAATATGATATCAACAGTATTCATCAAAGCAAGCATTACCTTTTAGTTATTTAAATGCATCAATGATATAACAATAATGGTCTTCTTTCTATGCACAAACATTAGTTTAAGAGTTTTTCTTGACGTCGTTTATAACGCTTGCTATCAAATAATGCATACGCCTTGAAAAAATATTTTTCATTACGTGCTAAGCCAGCATATTTTGTGACACAGGTGTAGAGGTTCCCTCTATCACCTAATACAGGGTGGGCCATAAGTTTCCATACATTTTGTATTTTTTTTGTTTTCCAGATATATAGTGTATTTGTTTTTGTTATAATACATACATAGTGTATTTTTTTTGTTTTCCACATACCCTAGAAGATGCGTTTGACGAAAGAGCAACGAATTGAAATTATACTGATGGCTGGGTCGGGAAGCAGTCGCATGGTTGCACTGAACTTCAACAGAAAACATGGAACGAACATCACACATGACACTGTGGCTAAACTTATTAGCAAGTTGAAGAAAACTGGAAATGTTGCAGATCAACCAAGAAGTGGTCCAAGACTAACGGCCACCGATGAAAACACAACAGCTACGATACTTACAGCGCTTGTACAGAGTCCCAGAAAAAGCACGCGACGGTTGTCTGCAGAAAGTGGTGTCAGCAGATCGAGTATCAGGCGCATTTTAAAAGCAAACAAATGGCATCCATACAAATTGCATATGGCACACCATTTGAGTGAAGATGACCCGGATAGACGCATGGAGTTCTGTGAATGGGCATTAAGTAATGTGAACGAGGATCCAAACTTTTCTACTAAGATTTTGTTTACTGATGAAGCAAATTTTTACGTCAATGGAGAGGTTAATCGGCAAAATCTACGTTATTGGAGTAATGAGAATCCTAAATGGCTGAGTCCGACGAAGATAAAAGGTGCCGGCAAATTGATGGTGTGGGCCGGGATATGGGGAGACAGAATTATTGGACCACTTTTTGTCAGTGAAAATCTTAATGCAGGAAAGCATCTTAATATGTTGCAAGAAGAAATTCTCCCTTCCCTGCTAAACGAGGAAGGTGTCTACCCAGTTTACTTCCAGCAAGATGGAGCTCCACCTCATTATGGTATTCAAGTGCGTCGGTTTTTGGATCAGCAGTTTCCGGATGCTTGGATTGGTCGGCGTGGTCCTGTAGAGTGGCCTCCAAGATCTCCAGATCTCTCCCCGCTTGATTTCTATCTTTGGGAGCATTTGAAGTTTATGGTGTATCAGGTAAAGATACAAGACATAAATCACCTAAAAGAGCGAATCACCGACGCCATTAGAAGCATACCTTCAAATGTGCTGATGCGTGTTCATCAACAGTGGGAAACACGGGTTAATATGTGCTTTGAAAACAATGAGAATCATATAGAGCACATTATATAAATAAAAATGGTTTTTCAACATAAAATGTTTATTTTGCCTATGTATGGAAACTTATGGCCCACCCTGTAGATATTTTCAATATCAAGTGGCAGCACTGACCACGTTAGAAACGGGATAAACAAGAGAGACGAAGAAAAAGGAATAGTTGTGTATTGTGTATTTTTCAGCGAAACTAGTCGTTATTAAAAGGCAATAATTTTGATAACTAATAACTGAACGTCAAATACGTAGAAATTCGATATAGTCATTGGATTCCATAGACCGCTATTCATCAAGTAACAACAATTCGGTGGTAAGTTCTGACTATACTCAAATTAATTTGCTGTGTGAGGCCGCAGTCCTTCACACAGGTGAGTCGATAGCTGAAAAAAGTGTGGCTACATGATGCTCGCAGTTTTTTCTCGGTTCTTGAAGTTGCTCATACACACTGATGGCAAAATGAACAAAAAATACAATTCCAAGTTTAGGCATACAATAACCACCGCAATTCATTCTACATTGTATCTTCTTTAACTTCTGTAGCTAGTCCATAATTGTGAACAAGAAATTCAGCGTTGTACACAACCTCTGGGGCTCCATGGTCTTCTACCATTCCCCCATCCTTCGGAAGGTGTTGGATAACAACAAAAACAACAACAACACGTACACAACTTTATGGTTCGAAGTATCTGAAGATTCGAGCAATTCCTCCGAAGCATTGTTTGGAAAATTTTCGACAAGGTCAATGTCTTTTTCACACAGTTTATTTACACAGCTGAAGCATTTGAGGTGCTATTTCACAATCTTTTCTGGGATGAAGTCATGTTTGACAAACTGATGTTTCGTGCAATTATTGCGAGGTTTACATCAATGTAAAAATTGCCCCCAAGGCATTATCTAATTTCCAAAAAATTTTTTAAAAGGTGATTGTGAAAAACTGATGGCAGAACATAATCGAATTTATAATTTTTTAAAAGATATTTCGTGGCACTTATGTTGTTGGTTGTGGTGACCACAATAGCATTTGCACTAAAGTTAGCTCAGTTGTTTTAAATTCTGCCTTCTTGTCGTTTGCAACTGGAAATAGTTTCACATAACTCATGCAGTGAAATAGCGAAAAGAAGTTGGTACCGGTAGTAATCTGGTATCACTGCACTTCAAAGAAAAGAGCGAAACATGGTTATCCGCCCGAATATATAGCTCTATTAAGTTAAATCTTCGTCAACCAATACCACCAAATATTTTGTGACTTTTGAAGAATGAATTCTGTGACTACCAAAATCTGTGCAAATTTTGTTGGAAAAAACTTTGGTGGCGAGATACAGATATAAAATGATTGGATTTGATATAATCAAACAATAATTGATTAACTTTTATCCACTCATCAATAGTTTGAAGTTCTTGGTTTACTGTTTCTTGGAGGTTATTGATACTATTATTATCTCTAAATATTTGAATAATATCATTTGCAAACAAGTTAACATAAAATTTAGTATGCAGCTTAAAGTTGATTTCGATTTTCAGATGGAAGTGAGTAATAATAAATTTGATTTCGGTTTTTAGTCTCATTACTGAAAACCGAAATCAACTTTATGATCTCATTATTTAAACCGAATGGATACCCAATATCTTTCACCTTAAGAGTGATAAAACAAGTTTACAAATAAATTTAACAACCATAACCAACAATCTCCCGCCGACTCCCCTAACATTATCACCAGCTTGAATCCTTATTTAACCCTCGCGTACATTGTTACCCCATCTATTGAATTTGATAAACGCATTGTTGCATTGTTTTTTGACAAATTGGGCACTTATTACTAACTCCGCCATCCAATCCCATCGTGATCAGTGCAAAGAAACAATGCCAGCAGAGCAAAACTTTAAAAAATTCCGTTTTAACACCGAAGCCGAGCTAATGGAAGCCTACCCGTACTTCACCGGGTTACAATTGTGAAGTTGTTAACCCAGCATGTCGTAAAAGGTGATCCTTGAGTATCCACCAGTGGCAGTCTGCCTTGTTGGTGGTGGGGCTACCAGCCACTCATGACTGGTTCCAAATAGGCTGCCATCTTTCTCCTAGCCTAATTTCAATTAGGTAGACGGCATGAACCTGAATTGCCGTTCATGTCGTACCTCCATCCCGAGGAAGAGGAGGGTTAATGACAACAACAACTAATGGAAGCGCTGCTAATCAAACGCCTGAAGCCATCCTTAAACATAAAACTCGGTCATTCACAAGGAGCGAAGTCGTTTCTGCACGTGTTTCATTGAGAGGTGCAGTGTTAAAACAACACAATTCTCGTCATTAGTGTTTAGTTCTAAACCATTCAATTTACCTTTGAAATTTTAGGTTTATTTTTGCCGTGATGAAGTCCCCGCAAGGGCACCAAAAGCTTCGGTGTTTCTGTGTTAGTTTTGAAGCATTTGTCATTGCATTAGCTTGGCTGATCACATCATGATAGATTACCTGAAGTACCAAAGTTTTTTTTGTCAAATATTTTTTGAAGTTTCCGAACACATTTGTTATTTTTCTATACTTTGCCTATTCACTCAAGAATCTGGCCAAAACATCTGGATAAAGCACAATATACACAGGCTCTAAACTATTGGTTGATATGTTTTCTGCAAACTGCTGAAATCAGGGAGCATCTTCATAAAGCTACCCAATAGTTTTGCCCCACTTGCGTAATCTTCAGCTTTTGTCAAAGATATAGTTATTTATAAGTGTTAAAAGACTCGCAAAACCAAATAAATTACTTTCTCACTAGAGTTATCACTTTTAGGCAGATCATGGTGTCACGAATAAGTAAATTTGCTTTGTTAGAGTAATGAGTATTCTCTGTAATTTATTCCTTTTGTTCTGCTGTAATTATTTTATTCGTGAATCTAGAATTGTCTCGAATCTAAACTTGATTTTATATTTCAGTTTTTTGGAAAATCTTTTTATTCGAATTATGATTTGTATCGCACTTGCCTCCTTTATGACGTTACAAAGGTAGATCACATATATTTACGTTTAAGATTGATCTAGAACACACTTTACGATTCTCGGAAGTATTCGATTGTCGATATAAAGTAATTCATTAGCGGATGCTTTTTTGTCACATGATGTCGTTTTAGAATTTTTATAGATTGCGTCCCATTCACATACTTAAGGTGACGAGATTTTTACACACGCAGAGAGTGCAAGAAAGCGTAGAGTAGTATAGAGACGGATAGCGTATTATTTTGCGTTGGTTTGTTGCGGATATTGATGTGGAAATTAGCGTGGCGAGAATCAAGTGGTTAATTGATTGATACAGTTTTTCTGTCTTGATATTAGAGTACATTGGTTTTGTATGATCGACAAGTGAAGGAATTTTAAAGTCTCGAGATATTTTGTGAATATATGTTCTTCATCGGGAAGTGCTGTTCTTTATCGAGAAGTGCTTGGTTTAAGGTATTGTGGTTAAGTATTTAATAGAAATCAACCTTCACAGTTTGGCACTGAGAGAAATGTATTTCTTTTAGCTATTGGGTTTTTTTTGCATAGGGTAAAATTTTGTTTATTTGGCTGACTGCTTTTTTAGTTTCTTTTTTGGTTGTGTTTTTTTTATATTTCAATTTTTTTGCTCGATGTTTTTGTCAGGTGCGGTGACCATGCCCCTCTCTACAATCTTTTTAATGTAATCTTAAAAAATTTGGGTATGTTTAACGTCAATTCGTTTTGTCACCTGCATTCCTTTTTCGCTTATTGTTTTTATCCTATCGCCGAGTTTTTTGTGTTGAGAAAACAGAAGCGAAATAAATTGCCATGTGAGCTAAATGTGAGCACCTAGCTGTTAAGTTGCAGTCAAAATTGATTATCCGAGCGATACTATAAGTCGACTCAATTAAAAAAAAAATTTTAAGATTGAGATTAAACCAAAGCTCTATTTACGCGACACATTGACAAATACACATCTACTGATACTCTGATCCTATTGAAACTAGTGTAACCTCATAAAGATGCCATCAGGACACAAGTAGACTGGCGTAAAAAAATTTTTCAATCAAAATTTGTCTTCTACAACCAGCAATTACAAAACTTGCTGTAAAAAATAAATACTTTAGCACAGACCAAATGCATTGTTGCATTTGCAAATTTTCCATCAGGTTTTCTCCTAATAATTTTTCAAATAAATGATGAAACCTGGAACAACTATTGCTGAACCATTTCACTTATAAGGCAAAAAGATGCAAAGAACTTAAATGAAAATCCAGTTTAAACAAAAAATACTAATTTCTGTTCGCCACGTTGATAAAATGTAGCCCAATTGGGTGCTTTTTTAGTGCCCAACACAAAATTTTAGTGCAAATTCTTGTAAAAAGTAGCCCACTCTGGTAATCCTGCAGCTGTTGCCTGCTGCTTTCGCTGAAATCGTAACAAACTGCATTATGACATCATGCAAGGTTTTTTGAAGCGCTCAAGAAAAACAGTAAAGTTTCCTTTCAATCAAAAATACAAAAGAATTCCTTGTTGCGTTGTCAAAAAGCCTGAGATCTCGTAAGTATTTTTGTTGGAAGCAGCTTGTTGACAACCCTCGCAAAAGCTTTTAACCGCGTTTCTACGATTATTATTTTTTGAAAAATCTAAAAAAACAAATTTTGCAATTAAGCATCATTACTTGCATAATCTTTACCGAGTTTTTCACTTTTGTTCATGCTTTGGCCAGGAACTGAAGATGGATATTTGAGGTGACCGAAAAACATGTACAGAAATCTCCGCTGGGTTAATTAGCTCACCAACTTGATAAGCCCAAAATCGTCCGGTCCAGAGTTGCTTCATTTATTTCTATAATGAAAAATCTGGCTTACAAACCCAAAACCCCGCTAAATAAATCCAATTTTCGAACGCATTTGCTTGAAATTTTGCAAAAAAGCGTAGCAACTCATACTTCCTTGTCTTGTTTATAATGGTTTCACACTTTGTTCCATTGCTGACTTAGTTCCTAATTCAACTGTTCCGTCACAAGTTGTTTTGTTTGTGCCGTAATCGATTGGCAAAACAACTGGTATTTGCAGATTTTGCTGCATTTTCAAAATGGCGAAGAGTCGTGGCGAGATTTTAAAATCGACTGATCATCGTTAAACTGATCGTTGTCTGTAACTGTTGTGTATAGTGTTACTAGATTTAGCTACTTTTAGCAACAGTACAGTCGACCACACTCGCTAATGCGCATGAAAGTGGCGAAAATTTGTCCCCTGGTTGATAAGCCCAACAGTTTTTATAAGCCCAAAATCGTCCGGTCCCGAGGTGGGCTTAATAAGCAAGAACTACTGCATATTTTCCGCAATAAAATTTAAAGCTAAATGATTGCCTTGTTTAATTATGTAAAGGATACTTCAAGTTGAATCTCTTATTTACGTTGTAGTAAGCCATGACGTAATGGTGACAAACATCACGAATTGATGGGCTGATAATACTGAGTTGTAACTGGAGGCGATCAAAGCCCAGGTGATGAGGCCAAAAATGAACTCCAAGACTTTCAGCAATCCGGAAAAGGATGTGACATAATTGAGATTAAATGACGTCATCGACTCCCTCGTTCTGGTCGCGGCAGGATTAGGCTGAGAGTGGACGGACGAGGTGGTGATGACAGAAGGCTCCATTGTGGTCGTACGATGGAAGAATGAAAATCAGAGTGCAGTGAGCTGTGGGCTTATGTCGAAGACAATTTTCTACAAAAAAATTATATTTGCCACTCTCATCTCATAGAGTCCAACTCTAGTATAGGAGCATACCGACAAAATCTAAAGTTCTGTCTTTAATTTGTATAACACACTATTTGCAGTGACAGCAAATAGCATCGCAGTCATGGGTTCTGAACCCCATCCGTTCTCTTTGAGGCATTAGTCTCCCAAACATTCTGCCGTCGCGACAAGTCCTGCGAATCTCCTGACCGCTTTCACTATCAAACCTCACGCGACGGCCACATAGATGACTAATTCACTGAAACTTTACATATGGCAAACTGGACACTCGATGACTGATGCAGCAGCGAATCCTTTCTGTCTTAGTTTCTACTTCAATTTTAATCTATCGTTTCTGTATGCTTCAATTTTTTTTTTATCGTAGCATTATATAGCTCACTATGAAAGTGCATAAGTTGCGTTTGAAACACATTTTCCACATTAACGATTCATGTGCTTAATCTCATCATCGGTCGATCGGTAAGACTTAAGGCTGATCTCCATTAGACGTAACCTACCGGCGTAGCGTAAATACTTTTTGTTTGTCTATTTTCGGAGTTATTTTACGGCCAAAAATGCTCCGCCCATAAAATTGAATAGAAAAACAAAGAATTTTTACGCTATTTACGCGAAATGGAAACCAGTCTTTAATGGGTGTCCCGACAATTCAAAGTCGACAATTCACTGTTCTGAGCGACGGGCCATTTTTACCTTTAAAAAATTCTCGCTGGCCAAAATTTAGTGAAGTGCCATAGTTACATACACGTTATACAGGGTGGGCCAAAAGTAGGTATAGAGTTATTAAAGTATTTTTTATATGCTTTGAAGTTACATGCAGTGTACTTTATGTTACTTGTTAAGTAGAACAAACATTGTTTATTTTTTAGATAATAATTCTAACTTGAATTTACATTAGTTTTCTAGCTGGTTGGAAGGTAGTACAGTTTTGTAAATCTTGATTATTTTAGGTTTAATGGCAAATAATTTAAATGAAGAGCAAAGAAAATGGGTGTCAGAGTGTTTTGGACAGGTGTGAAGAATGTTGCAATGTTGGCGGAGGAGATTTTGAGCACTTAAGAGATTAAATAGTTTTGTCTAAGGTATAACTAGCATTCTTGAAGTTTAAAAAGTGCCTAAATGAGAACTACAAACTTACTTTTTAAACCTAAACCCTACTTTTAATAACTGTATACCTACTTTTGGCCCACCCTGTATTTAATTGACTTTGAATTGTCGTAGAACCGACTTAACAGTCGTTCGATGGATGGACTTACCAGCATTAAACTAGTGCTTAGATGGTTCAACTCAAAAGCAAGCTTATTGCAGTCACTAACGTACATTGCAATCACTATCGAGGGAATTAGGAGGAGCGCGAATAATAGGAAAAAAAAGGAACAAGTGTCGCCCCTCAAACCGCTTGTAATGGCTAGTATTTCCAACAAAAACAACGCACTATGGAAGGAGATGGAATATTGTCTTGAGTTGTGGGGGCAAATAGAGATGCACATGAAAGTATGCCACGTAGCACTCTGAATGAATGTAAGCTTGAAGATGTATAGAACATTTTGCAAAAACCGCATTACTCTTATGTTTTAGCCAGGCTTACCATTTTGTGCCTATTTCTAAGATTTGTGCTTATTTTCGAGGACTCTGTTTTAGAAAATATAAATGCGCTTATTTAAAAGAAATGTGCTTTTTTCTTACAAAACGCTTTGCTTCGCGATTTATCGGTTAAGAGGGACGCGCAACCTGTGCCCGCGACCTGAAATAATGTAGCCCGTAGAAAGGATTCAAAACGTGGCCAGTCGCGTGAAATTTGGTCTAGATTGGCAAAGCTATTATTTATGTCTCAAGACAGATCTCCAAAAACAGTCCTCCCAGGAAAAATCTGGCGAATAGTTGCTAGAAGAGCATTTATCTCCAAAGGTTATTGCACTAACTTGCGCGACAAAATCGCAAATTTATGGCGAAAACATCACTTTTCCATTGCGTGCTCATCGTTTGTTTTAGACTGATGACAACCGTGGGTGTACGGCTTCTGTGCAATAAATACTTGTAATAGTGCTGGGACTTAACTGGACTGGACACTCTGTACAAAAGGAAAAGTGTCCCAGTGAAAGAGCCGATTGACATGAGATGTTTCTATGTAATTTTGTAACCAGTAGAATTGCTTGCGCGTTCTCAGATTACTTCAAAACAATGGCAATCACGTGACTTTTAGGTCAAACGCGGTAACAATAATCAAGGGCGTAAGTGAATTATTTTTCATAGTTTCTTCCAGATGTTGCAACAATTGGTGTTGCATGATTTGTTAGGCTTCCTCACAACTGGCTGCATGAACCTCAAACAGCATTCTATTGCGGAATTGCGACTTACTCCGTAGTGCTTTTTCACAGCTTGGGTTTTTTCGGTTCATAAACTGAATCTCACCTCGTCCTTTGAAACCACTCGTAACAACACGTCAGCAACTTTTCGTTGCAGCCACATGCTGCTTCTTCTCATCATCTCTTACCTGTCTATTTCAGACTGACTGTACGTAACTACTTCAACTTAAATTCTGTGTGAGCTGTTGAAACAGCACTACCAGCGATTAGTGTTTCTTGAACCGCGCCCTTCGGGTTTTATTTGAAACATCGAAGCGCTTTTTCTCCTCGTTATTGGAAGCGTCGGCGTGACCTTTCTATTTGTTCGAAATCAAAAAGCAGAACAAACCAACTGTGGTTTGTCGGGTGTGTGCATGAAGCATCGCAAGTGGGTTGAACGATTATGAATTAGAAACTCATGCTGCGAACTTGGTCGTGTAGGTTGTAGGCCGTTTTATTGGAAACCATAGTTGTACGTTCAAGTCTCCGAACGTCTGCGTTTTGTGACATTTTAAAACACACTGCAAAATGATTTTGCCTGCTTGAGAGTTCTATCAAACAGAATATTCATTGCTTGTTAGAAAGTATGAAGCTAATCAATGTTGAAACCCGAAACAGGCTTGCTACCTTTGTCACTGTTGTAGTTGTTCTGCGAATCTCAAAAATAAAAAAACGCAAAACTAAAAGCAACGGTCGTGAATCTGTGATGTTGGTTAGTTTGGGTGGAATAGAAACTGAGGTATTTCCAAAAATTAAATGAAACATTAATCAAAAAACAGAGAATGTAATAAAAAAGCTGAATAAGGGGACTTCCATCACCGAACGTTTTGTTGCATCGGCTGCAATCATACTATCCAAAATTTAAGTTATTATGGTGAGTCGGCAATCACAAAATTGAGAAAATGACTAAAAGAAAGTCCCAGTTTCAAGTACAGTAGATCAGGTTTAGCCAACATTGATCCAAATGAACTCGAGTTCAGCGTGGGCGCCGTGCTGCAGCGCCCTCTTCCTGTTGATAGATATGAGTTGAATTTCCTCGTGGTGTCATCCAGCGACCGCTCGTCCACAGGAGCTGTCGAGCTGCACTCAAGATGAAAAAGTTATTGTCTTAACTTTCAAGCAAGACAATTATTTTTGTTTTTAAATTGTCAACATTATTTTAAGTTTTACATTCCTTATTAGCCAGCCTCGCCCGCAGGGTCCCCATCAGTAACGTAGGTGTTAAAAACATCGCTTCAGTCCGCTGCGCCGGCTTCACTCATCATGCACCTGTGTGAACAGAAACGAAAAAATTGTGTTTTTTATGCACATCCGCAATTGATGTACATGTAACCGTGATCATCTTAATGAAAACTGATATTGCTCACAAAAAATGAATCTTGCCACAAACTACCATTAATACTTGTAAAAAGTATAAGCGGGAGGGATTGAATTACAATCAAAAATGATGGTGGTGACCAAATGGTAGGTGTGTTCACAATTCAGAAATTAACTATTTAATGGTAAGCCTATTTTGTGATGTGATGCGGTCCTTTTTTTATTTTTATTTGCGGTGAAAAGTTCTGCGCTGCGCTATTTGCCTTGTTTCCAACATGGACAAAACCGGCTACGCCTTCTCCAAACTCATTCACCATAATCTAGTAGGAGCCCATCATATCAAGTTATTTTCAAAGGAAGTTTTTCATCTAGATCCAGTTTCACGAATTGTTAGGTTTATGGTTTTATTTTGATTTTTTTCTTAAACTTGGGGTTTTATTACATTGCCTTATTGCATAGCCTAGATATAGATGGCTTAACAGGCATCATATTAGCCAAAGAAAAAATCCTTGCTTTAAAGTGTACTAGCCAGCTTTGCCGGCGTCGCCCGGCGGGGCCCCTATCAGTAATATGGTTAACAATGTTGGTTCAGCCGCCCGAGCCGGCTTCGACCAATGAATAGTTGTGAAAACAGTAACAATAAGTTTGTGTTTTATCACATAGCCCAATCTCGATCCGAAATAGAACTATCGTTTTTGAAACGCAATCGATGAAAAACATTTCCGTGGGATTACGTATAATCGCTACCTGTCTCCAAGTTTCTGGAAACCCTAGCGACGTCTTATTTGCGCTGTTTTCATTATAAGCATCCTTGGTCCTAACAAACTTTTATTCGTTAAATTGAACTGGTGCTTCAATTGAAAGTATATCAAAGTTGTGGAAGGGCGTTGAAGTAATTGATATGTATTTTCCGGGATTAAGCTATTAAATAGTGGGCTCACTACATAAAACTTTATCATAGCTGTTTGGGTATTTGTATGAGCTAATGCCTATGGCTGGGCGCATGTTGTGTGGTCTTAGCATAAACGCAGCCAGGCAAAAAACAAACTAGCCCAAAATCAAACACTTGCGGTTAAGTTGTGAAAATAGCAACGCCTTCATCAGTATTGTTGAGTTTAAGAAAATCGGTTTAGTTGGCTTCACCAAATTGATATTTGTGAGAACAGCAACAAAAGTTAATGTTCTGTTGACGCAGCCAATTGTCGTTCCAAAATCAAAAGTACCGCTTTTTAAAGGAAATCGATTAAGTCTTAAAAAACCATTAAGGGGGTTGCACGTAGCCGCCATCATTTTTCAATAGTTTTAAAGTTCCTGACTACATCTTACAGGGCTTGTGTTCTTCGTAGAAATTGAACTTGCTCCGCACTGGGAACAGCCAGCGATTCCGAAAAGTGATGAGTTGCGAGGTGCCAAAGTAATTTACCTGAGTATTTTCAGGAATACTCGATGAAATATTAGGACCAGTTTTAAGGACTTTTTGTAGCTAAATGCCTAGTTGTGCTACCTAAAGCCTCTGGCTGCGCGCATGTTGCTTGGTCTCGGCATATACGCAGCTGGAAAGAACAAAGTAACTTGAAGTGACGCACCTACAGTTAAGTTATTACAATAGTAGCCATTAGTAATGATGAGGTTAAGAATATCAAATCAGACGGCTGCTTCGGCCTCAGCCAATTGCAGAGAAAATGGCTTCAAAATATAAATGATGTGTAGCACGAAACTGATATTTTGTTGCAAAAGATAAAACAGGACCATCTTTCTTCCAAGTCTTTGTAGCGGGATCACCAATTTGTTGTTTGTAGTTGGCGGCTTTATTTTAGAATGTTTAAAATCTTCTTTTTTAGATAAATATTTTAGAAAATGTAGATAGTTAATGCCAAAGAAAATGCTTTTGAGAAAGAATAGTAAAAATGTAGCAAAGAACTAACTCTTTTTAGAAATTGCGATTTTGTGAAGTGCAGGCACCAAAACTTCGAGTGCTTTTAATTGTAGGCTATATCAGAAAATTGTTTAAAATTTTCATTTTTTAATAAATCTTTTTAAAAATTTCTATAGATAATGCCAAAGAACTATGCTTGCTCGGAAAAAGTAGCCAAAACATACCGAAGGATTAACTTTTTCTAAAAATTGCAGGTTTCCAAAGACTGGTGGAAAAATTGTTTAGCTAACAATAAAACATGACGTATATTTTGCTTTTGTCACCACACATCCTTTAACTTCTCAATATAGCTCTTCTGGTGTAATCGAAAGTTTAAATGATCTTTATTTAGATTTAAAATCTACACAAAATTCACAAAAACTCAACGTTTCGAAAAACTAAAATCAGTTTTTCTTCGTCAGGAGTGACTAAAGTTTAAACACAGACAACGGTTACATAGTAATCAACAGGACGATAAGGAGAAAAAATAAAAATTATGGCAATAAACAAGTGCAGCAGCGACAACTGGCGGTCAAAAATTTATAAATTTGTATAATCCGGGATAAAAGCTGTTGATTTTATCGTTAAAAGAAAAATCAGTTTTGTGTATGTAAAATGATTCTAAAAAACGTCTTTTCTTATAGTCACTTTCAGTAGCTAAAATTTCAGAGCTTTCCCAATCAATCCGGTGTCCATTTAAGCAAACGTGTTTCACTAGAGCAGATTTCTTTTTTAATTCCTCATTTGTTAGTTTGGCAATTATATCAGGTTTGACGTCCCTTTGATGTTCTTTGCGTCGTGTTTTAAATGATCGACCAGTCTCACCAATATATACACCTGTACAATCTAAACATGGAATTTTATATACAACACCGCGTTGATCAAATTTGTTGATTTTATCTTTTAAACTTGGCAGCATGTTTCCCACGGTGCGTAATGGTTTTGTTGCCACTTTGATTTGATGGTTTTTCAAAAGACGTTTCAATCTTTCAGTTATTCCTGGTATAAATGGCAAAATAACCAATCCAATATGTTTTTCTTCTTCTTGTAATTTAACTTGAGCTTGAGTCTTTCTTTTTTTCAGGGCTTTTTGTATGAACCAATTAGGATAATCATTTTCAGCGAGCATATGAGCCACAAAACTTTTTTCTTTTTTCCAGTTTGTTGATTTGGTTGTGAGCGATTGAGCTCGATTGTATAAATTTATCACAACACCTTGTTTTTGTTCATTGGAGTGAGCTGAATGGTAATTTAAATATCGATTGGTGTGGGTTGGTTTTCGGTGTACTTTAGTGGCCAATTTTCCATCCTGCGTTCGCATGACTAGGACATCTAAAAATGCTAAATTGTCATGTTGCTCTAGTTCCATTGTAAAATTTATGTTCGGGTCCACGCTATTCAAATGATCAAAAAATCTATTCACTTCATTAGTATGCATGATCACAAATGTGTCATCAACAAATCGCTTCCATAATTTAGGAGATGAACTGAACGAAGAGATTGCTTTCTTGTATAGTAATGCAAGAGGCTAGCGATGCACATAGCAAAACTGCAGACAGTGACACTGTTTCGACCTATTAGGTCTCTTCAGTGCAGTTGGTGACCGACAAGAAGCTAGAGGCTTTTAATAAAGATTGCTTTCTGTTCAACATATTCCATTACCAGGTTTGCAATTACCACAGAAATGGGGGACCCCATAGGTACGCCAAATATCTGTTGATAATATTTTCCTTCGAATGTGAAATAAGTGTTACTCAAGCAAAAATTTAAAGAGTTGATTTGTTGTACAGAATTTGAAAATTGCAGAAAGTAGAGTATTCATTCTCGAAGCTTTTCGTCTGACACTTTTCAAGAGAATCCGTCAGAAATAGAGTGAAAAGGTGATATCATCCATTGTCAAATCGGTACGATTACATAATGTATCATCTTCATTTAACAAATCAAAGGTAACTTTTTTTGCAAATTTTTTTTTTTTTTGCCAACAAATTTTGGCTGAGGTAGAAACTGGAATACAAAGACTACCTGAAAACAAAGCAAATTTAATTCGAAACCAGACTATTAATATCCTAAATCAAAAACAAAAAATGCAATCAAACTTAACCTCATCTGAAATCAAAACGTTAAACAACTTAACGAAAAATGTAGAAATTAGAATTTGTAAAGCGAACAAAGGAAATAGCACTGTCAATCTTGACAAAAACTGATTATGACCAAAAAATGTTGAGTTTATTGAATGACGAATCTACCTACAGAATTCTAAACCGAGATTCAACAAAATGCATTGAAAGACGTTTGAACAGCTTTATTTACAATTTATTTAAGTCACAACGCATTTCACAAATGCAATACTATCAACTGCGAAGCACGGATGCCACAGCACCCCGGTTGTACGGTTTACCCAAAATTCATAAAAAAGATATTCCCATGCGGCCCATTGTGTCCTTTATAAATTCTCCATTATACAATTTGTCCAAATTTTTATGCAAATTGTTATCTCCATTAGTTGGCAATACTGAATTTACAGTAAAGAATTCATACGAGTTTGTTCAATTTTTAAATTCCATTGTATTAAAAAAGAATGAATGTATGGTTTCTTTTGATGTCGTTTCACTCTTTACTAATATTCCAGTAGAATTGGCAAAAAAAGTTACCTTTGATTTGTTAAATGAAGATGATACATTATGTAATCGTACCGATTTGACAATGGATGATATTGAAATCGCTTTAAATTTTTGCTTGAGTAACACTTATTTCACATTCGAAGGAAAATATTATCAACAGATATTTGGCGTACCTATGGGGTCCCCCATTTCTGTGGTAATTGCAAACCTGGTAATGGAATATGTTGAACAGAAAGCAATCTCTTCGTTCAGTTCATCTCCTAAATTATGGAAGCGATTTGTTGATGACACATTTGTGATCATGCATACTAATGAAGTGAATAGATTTTTTGATCATTTGAATAGCGTGGACCCGAACATAAATTTTACAATGGAACTAGAGCAACATGACAATTTAGCATTTTTAGATGTCCTAGTCATGCGAACGCAGGATGGAAAATTGGCCACTAAAGTACACCGAAAACCAACCCACACCAATCGATATTTAAATTACCATTCAGCTCACTCCAATGAACAAAAACAAGGTGTTGTGATAAATTTATACAATCGAGCTCAATCGCTCACAACCAAATCAACAAACTGGAAAAAAGAAAAAAGTTTTGTGGCTCATATGCTCGCTGAAAATGATTATCCTAATTGGTTCATACAAAAAGCCCTGAAAAAAAGAAAGACTCAAGCTCAAGTTAAATTACAAGAAGAAGAAAAACATATTGGATTGGTTATTTTGCCATTTATACCAGGAATAACTGAAAGATTGAAACGTCTTTTGAAAAACCATCAAATCAAAGTGGCAACAAAACCATTACGCACCGTGGGAAACATGCTGCCAAGTTTAAAAGATAAAATCAACAAATTTGATCAACGCGGTGTTGTATATAAAATTCCATGTTTAGATTGTACAGGTGTATATATTGGTGAGACTGGTCGATCATTTAAAACACGACGCAAAGAACATCAAAGGGACGTCAAACCTGATATAATTGCCAAACTAACAAATGAGGAATTAAAAAAGAAATCTGCTCTAGTGAAACACGTTTGCTTAAATGGACACCGGATTGATTGGGAAAGCTCTGAAATTTTAGCTACTGAAAGTGACTATAAGAAAAGACGTTTTTTAGAATCATTTTACATACACAAAACTGATTTTTCTTTTAACGATAAAATCAACAGCTTTTATCCCGGATTATACAAATTTATAAATTTTTGACCGCCAGTTGTCGCTGCTGCACTTGTTTATTGCCATAATTTTTATTTTTTCTCCTTATCGTCCTGTTGATTACTATGTAACCGTTGTCTGTGTTTAAACTTTAGTCACTCCTGACGAAGAAAAACTGATTTTAGTTTTTCGAAACGTTGAGTTTTTGTGAATTTTGTGTAGATTTTAAATCTAAATAAAGATCATTTAAACTTTCGATTACACCAGAAGAGCTATATTGAGAAGTTAAAACATGACGTATGGCAACCAATTTCGATCAGCTATTATGAACCAATCCTTAGATTTAACTAAATAGAATAACATACTACTGAAAAACAAATATCTTCAGTAATGCAAGAGGCTAGCTATTAGGAGGGTTCTTAGAAACTTTCTATCATTTCAAAAAGTCTTTCCGTTCTTTCAAATAAGTGCAGAACAAACACAAAGTGGGAAATGGATGCCGTAATGGCTTTTGTTTTACGATTACACAAATCAGTCATTTGGTGGTATGCGTAATTTACAACTTAGTGAAATCCCCTCGTGTAAGTAAGAAACGGCAAAGAAACAAAGAAATTATCAGCATAAACGGTGTTCTCATTCCTAATCTACCTGTTGCTTCTTATGCGGCACGCTTTCGAGGGAATTGCTTGTGTTAGATATTAAATCCACAACTTACTCCTTTTTCGCGATTGTGTGCCTATGTGTACGGCATAAAGCCTGTGGTTGCGTTCATGTTACTTGATCGTAGCATAAACTCAGCCATGCCAATAGCAAATTATCCCGAAATAAAGCACTTACAAGTAAAGTTATTAAGATAGCAGGACCCCTATCAATAATGTGGAGATTAAGAATATTGGTTCAGCCAGCTAAGCCGGCTTCATCCAATGGACAGTTGGGAGAAAGAATTATATAAAGTTTATGCTTGTTCGCATAGCAAAATCTCTTTTCAAAACCAAACTGCTGCTTTTTGAAACCCAATTGATAAAAAAACATTATGGAGGGGAAGGTTGCACATAGCCACTACATGTCTCCCAGTTTCTCGAATCCCTGGCAACGTCCTATTTTCCTTGCTTTTCCCATTGGCATCCTTCAAGTCAACACACTTTTAATCTGTTAATTTCAGCAAGTGCTTGAAAGCATATTAAGGTTGTGGAAGGGCGCCAAGGTGATTGATAGGTATTTTCAGGAATAACCTTTTCAATATTAGGACGGTTACTTATGACTCTTTGTAGTGGTGTGCACGTTTGTACCACCTAAAGTCTCTGGCTACGAGGATATTGCTTGGTCCTGGCATAAACGCACTGAGGGAAAGGACAAACTGACCCGAAGAGATGCGATTACTGTTGCAGCGCTTTCATCAGTAACGTCGATAAGAACAGCAATGAAAAGTTAATGCTTTTTGACACCGTTTATTTTCCTTCCAAAATGAAAGATTCCGTTTTTTAAAGGAATCGATTAAGCCAAAAAAAAACTGTAGAAGAGGTTGCGCATAGCCATTATCTTTGTCCCCCAGTTTCTGGCTAAGTCTTGCTTGCCGTGTTGGGTACTTAGGAAGTGCATTTGTTCACTTGATACACAACCAACGATTCAAAAAGTTTTCTTGGTTTATTTTATAAAGCGCAATGAAGCATAATTTAAATGCTGTGGAGTTGGGGGCGATTTGCATAAATTTTTTTGAAAACTTGGACAGATAATGCAAACGAACCACGCTCCTGATGAAGAATAGTCCAAATGTACCAAGGTACTTAATTTTTGTGCAACTTACAATTTTGTGAAGCCCAGACACCACAATTTTAAGTTTATAAAGACTTCATTTTATGATGAATCTTTTTGAAAATATAAATAAAAAATGGCAAAAAAGCATGCTTTCGATAAAAATATCAAGCACTAACTTTTTCTAAAAATTGATAGTTTCTTAGGTATAGTAGGAAAATGTTTTAACTAAAAATGAAAAATGATGTTTGGTAACCAATTTCTGATTTGCGATTATAAACTAACCCTTAGCCCACACTAATTAGAGTCACATATTGATGGAAAGCAAATTTCTTCAGCTTTCAAATGACATTAATTGTTAGTGCAGTAGACGGCGCTTAATAAATCCAATTTTTATTTAAGTTTCTCAATTTTGATTGCCTAACTGCTAGATAATAAGCACGTATAGAGAGCATATGAATTTATGACCACAACAGATTCATCCTTTCGCGTCGCACAAAGCACCACAATCTTTACGTCTGGTTTCACAGCATTCACAATTTTACTTAGGTGCCTGCATCACGTAGAGAACACGTGTTTTGCAAAGAATCGCCTGCTAAGCATTTTTTAAGAAGCGTCGCGTGCAGTGATTGAGAAAAACGTTGCGTACATTTCCATTTACATTACTGTACTGTATAAGTTACACTGCGGAATGAAACGATCAAGGCAAGACAAGAATTGGAATTGCTGAACCGCTGCAAAATGTTGCCCGCAGCCGATCAACGTTTGGCAGCACAAACCCTCAGAATTTCAAAAGGATTTCTTCAAAATTCACTAAAAATGAAACCGCCACACAAGCTCAAGGCCAAAATTATTCAACCGCAAAACCTAACAAGGTAAGCAAAGATGAAGAAGTAGAAAACGCTCTGTTTGCATGGTTCAAGTTTGCTCGTAATAATAATGCTCCTGTTGATGGACCGATTCTAATGCAAAAAGCAAATGCAATCGCTCAAGCTGCGGGACATGATGATTTTCTCGTTGGAAGCATCGACACAATTTGGCATTTACTACTTTGAAAGGTGAAGCCGCAAAAGCAGACATAGGCGGAGCAGAAAATTTTCGTCGCAGAACTATGCAAGAGATCTTAAAAATTTATTCCACTAATGACATTTACAATGCAGATAAAACGGTAATATACTTTCGTGCCTGACGGGTAGTACATGTGTTGAAAACCCCAAAAAAAGCTTCAAAACAGCAAAAAACAGGATAGCATTACTAGTGCTATGCAACATGAGTGGAGACACAGAGGAGTTGCTGCTCATAGGAAAGTCCAAGTTACCCCAATGCTTCAAAAATATATAAAATGTCCTATCCCTTATGATTTCTCTGCAAATGGTTGGATGACAAGGACCATCTTTGAAAAATGGCTAGTCTCACGGGATCGTTGTCTACAAATGGAAAAAAGAAAAGTTGTTCTTTTGGTGGATAATTGTTCAGCACACTACTCTACAGCAAAATTGAATAACATTTCTTTGCGTTTTCTTCCACCAAACACAACCTCTGTACCTCTGTCATGTGACATGGGAATAATTAGAATACTCAAAGCCTACTTCAGACATAAGATGCGTCAAAAATCATTGATGCCATTGATGACAGCGAAAATATACTTGCAGTACAGACGATGGTAAAACGCACAAATTTGCTGGAAGCCGTCAGGGGTACCTATACTAATGTATAGGTATTCCTGATGGCATGGCGTATCCCCGAGACGCATGGCGTCTAAGGATACCTTAGGTATCCCTGGACATCATGTACATGATTAAACGAGCCAGGGCCAAAGCTTCAAATACCACAGTCAGAAATTGTTGGAGAAAAGATTTTGCTGCCGAGGAACTGAAAGAAGATGAAACGGTTGACGTTCCTCACCTAGCAGTGGGACTTAATGCTGAAGAGTTTAAAAAATGGGTTTCAGTTGATAATGGTGTTGATGTGGTCGAAGAACTTTCGGAGGAACAGCTAACTGCGGAATCGGTGTCCAAGATTAGTAAAAAAGAAAAAGTGACTGATGTTAGCGATGAAGAAGATTGTGAAAAAGATCATGAACCAGTTGAGGAATCGGAGAGAGCAACAACATCTGCTGCAGAAATGCGAGAGTGTCTTCGACGTTTGGCCACTGGACTTGAACCAACGGGATTCAAAGAAATAGATCTTTTTAATTCAAAACAAAACTGATGACCACCTTAGAGAAACATTTCCACCAAAACAAACAACGATGCTCTAATTTTTTCGTGCTGTGCATGAGTGTGAATACATGTAAATATGTTGTTGTGTTGTACTGTACTGTATTTTTTGTTTATTCCAATTTTTTAGTGCTGTACCTGAGTGTTAATACATGCAAATATATTTTTGTGTTGTACTGTAATGTACAGGGTGGGCCAAAAGTAGGTTTGCAGTTATTAAACTTTTTTTGAAAAGTAGGTTTACAGTTATTCAACTTTTTTGTATGCTTTAAATTGACCTGCAGTACACTTTATGTTACTTGTTTAAAACCACAAACATTGTTTATTTTTTAGGTAGTAAATTTAGTATAAATTTGCATTAGTTATCAAGCTGCTTGTATGGTATAGTACAGTTTTGTCGGTCGTGATTTTATTTAAGGGTAATGGCAAATAATTTAAACTGAGGAGCACAGAAAATGGATATTAAAGAAGTATTGGAAGTAAGAAAATGCTGAAACGGTACGTACATTATGGCAAGAAGCCTTTCACACTCCTCCGCCTTCACAACAGACAATTTATCGCTTGAGAAACAAATTTGATCAAACGGGTTCGGTGAATAATGCACCAAAATGTGGACGTCCTAAGACTTCTACAACTAAAGAAAATAAGACGGACAGTACGAAGAATGTTACAATGTTGGTGGAGGACATTTTGAGTACTTAAGAGATTAAACAGTTTCTGTGTAAGATATAACTAGCATTCTTGAAATTTAAAAGTATCTACATGAAAACAATAAATCTACTTTTAGACTCAAACCCTACTTTTTATAACTGTAAACCTACTTTTGGCCCCCCCCCCCCCCCGTATGTTCTGTTTATTTAACCCTAACTTTTGTGGTGCCCTGTATTAAATCCGCCGCCTATAAAATCCAAAAAAGCTTGGAACAGTACGGAGGTGGATTTATTAAGCGGAGTCTGCTGTATTCTATCACAAATTTTACATATTAAACTTGTGTTTTCACTCAGGTTACCACTTTTTGTCAAGTGGTAAAAAGTTACGTTGCAGGTGTTAAGGTTTAGTTTTTTTAGTATAAAAACTAATAGTAAATGTACAAATTATATATTATCGCAATTGCCTTGAAATAACTTGCAATTTTTTAAAAGTTTGAAAATCGATTAAGAAATGAGGTCACAAATTAGATTTTTGGTAAACCGGACTTTGTAAAAATGTTGCAATTTTTGAAAAACCAATCATTACACCGAGATCAGTATCAGTGAAAGACTGTGCTAATCGTACCAGACGTATTATGACATTATAGAACAAGTTTGAAGCGAGCAGAAAAATGCGAAGAAGCACGCTTAGAAGGCATGAAATGGTTCAATAAAGAATCTATTATTACAATGCCAACTAGGCTTAATTGTAAAGTGTTTTTTAACAAAAGCACCTTGTTGATATCTTCCAAAAAACCGTTGTATTGCGTTTCTACGATGAGTACTTATTAAGTAAAATAAGAAAACATATTTTACACTTAATTGCTAACTATGACGTCATTGGTGCGTCGGGTTCTGGCTTTTGTTTTAGCCAAACATTCCGTTCCTTGGTCAAAAAATGCAAATTAAAAAAAATTATCTTTAATTGTAATGTCATCGTGACGTCACTAACCCCTCATGACCCTCACCTCCAGGAGATGATCAATAGTGCCAAGTTTGATGTTTATGAGCCAGGCAATTTCGGAGGAGTTAAGACAGACACACAGACAGACAGAATTACGCTTAATATCCGCTTGTATTAGATAATAGCTAGTATTGTAGAGCAATAAATAGAGAGCAATAGTAGGCGAATCAAAGCAGATAGTATAAAATCTTTTTAAGCAGAATATAAGTTACGGCATAGTTTTTGGTAGTATACGTAATATTTCATGTACCTGGAGTAAATTAATTTGTTGCCATGGTGAAAAAATGTGTTAAATATGGCTGCAAGTGTAGATACAAATCAGAAGCTAGTGAAACAGTTTCATCTTTTTCTTTTCCTTTCCATGAACCTGTGCTTTAAGAAAAGTAGATTGAATTTGTAAATCGCGCAGAATGGCAACCATCAAAAAACTCTGTCATATGTGTCAAACATTTAAAATAAAATCTTATTTTTCCGGGGAAGAAAAACAAGCTGAAACGGCAAATAAACCCAATACCTAGCATTCAAGCTCTGGATGGCTCAAAATGCCCTTCTACTTTACAATCAGCTAATATGATGAGCATTTGCAAACACCCAAAAAAAGAATACAACAAAAAGATGAATTACAGGCTTTGGGAATGCAGATATTATCAAACCTTTTGTTCAAATTAATCATAAACATCCGCCAAAAAGATTTTAGCCCAACGTTGGTGAAGGATTCATTCTGTTTTACAATTTAATGCTTAGTACTGCAACCGGCTTTCCAAAAATTTATGAAGCTATAATAATTGATACAAATCTTAATGTTCAATTTGAATTTGCTGTTAGAGCTGTCGTGTCTCAACAGTCTGACCAGGGATGTCGAAGCGGCTATTTCGTGAACCGCTTCCGCTTTCACTAACAAAAAACGAGAAAACAACCGTTGACAATTTTTTAACTTTTGTGGGTCTGCAGCTTGCCTTCTCCTACACTTCATCATTTTGAGAAGACAAAAACCTTCATTTATTGCTATTACTTTACCTACTTCGCTAGAGCTTATTGTTCCGAACTACTCTGTGTTTCTTTTTCTTACATATTAGAACTTGTGTTGAATGTAGAACAGTGCTCTTCAACCTTTTTGTCATCGCGGAATACCTAATGTACTTTCGCGTTTATCACGTAACCCCCACTAACAAAAATTTAGAAATCACGAATTGCTTGCAAGAAAATCAAATATTTCGTTGTTAAACTTCAAAACATAATTAAACACTTCTACAAATAAACAGTTGTTACTAGTTCCTACACTACTTACAACTACTTTTACAACAGTAAACCTAATGCTTCTCAGATCTAAATCGTATGATCACATATTACAGCTCTGGACAATAGCCTGTCGTCACAACAACAAATTACACGATATAGCGCGGATTTTCTCTCTCTATCTTTAACTAATCTGACTTTGAGTTAACTGTAACTCTAATCATCAATACGGACCTTCTGTCTGTCCCTAAAACATGTATTGACTCTAATCTTTCTGCATAGTGAAGTGCGAAATTTCTGTCGTATATACAGTATATAAAGCGAGCACAATTGAACTGCACCAATCAACAGCCACCTCAACGTGATGGTGCGGTCCCCAACTTTGTTTGGTTGAGTCGAAATGGCTGTTGGCCTTCCCGAGGGTCCCAGTTACTCCGGACACTCCCCTCACACAAACCATTTTTTTGCCGTGCTGTCCCCTGAACGACCGCAGAAGGACGGCATGCAGCTTCTTTAAAATCAGTCGCCTGTTTTCTCCTGCCTTTCTCTTGCCCATCTTCGTCTTCTCATTCTTCTCCTTCTCCTGATGAGCGGCAACGTTCATCCTGACCCTTGTCCTATCTTTCCCTGTTCAGTGTGCGCTGGAAATATGACATGGCAGGGTAGGTCAATGCAATGCTCTAATTGGGTTCATTTAAAGTGCTCACTACTCTCCTTCTCTAGATTCAGAACTCTTGGCATCTCTCACTCCTGGATCTTCCCTCCCTGCTGCATCCCAACTTCTTCTGGAGATCTCATACCTACTGGTACTGTGACTTCCTCCTTGGACTCCTCCAGCTGGTATACCCCCACTGCTCAATCTGGTCCATCTGGCCCTTCTACTAATAAAGCACTCCCGCCCCACCCTCGCCTTCAAACTTCTTATCCTTTTTCCGCCCACTTTGTATCTTCTCTCTCTGCACCCTCACCACCGTCTCATGCTCCTGGCTCTTTTTCTACGTTTCCTGCTTCCTCTTCTCCACCCTGACTCTCTCAGGGATCTTCAATGGAATGCTGGCGGTATACGAGCCAGAAGCACTGAACTTCTACACTATATTTCGTCTCATCCTGTTGACCTTATTTGTATCCAGGAATCTAACCTTAATTGATCTTCCTCTTTCTGGATTCCTGGATTTTCTGCTCTGCGATCTGATTGCAGCCACTTCCGGTCTGGCATTTTATTTATCACGCACGCTAGCAGCGGCGTCATCATATTCGTCAGGCAGGGCTTATCCTTCTCTAAACTTTCTACTTTTTCTCTTTCTTTGCTTGACCTCTGCTCTGATTATGTAGGAAACAACATCTCTTTAAACGACTCCTTCTCGCTCTCATTCCTCAATGTTTATGCTCCCCCTATTCGCTCTTCTCCGAAGAATAGCAGAACCGACTCCTTTTTTCTCTACATCCTTCCCTCCTCCAGAAATCTCTTTATTTTGGGGGACTTTAATTGCCATCACTCTCACTGGGACTCAAAAGGTACTTCTGACCCCCGTAGCGAGGAAGTATTCGACTGGGTTATTTCCTCTGACCTCCTTCCCCTTAATAACTTTGATATACCAACTCTTCTCTATCGCTCCTCTGGCAGTCGCTCCTGACATTTCTTTTGCTTCCTCCTCTCTGGTCCTATCTTGCTCCTGAGACCTGGTTTCTGATCACCTACCAATTAAACTAACCGTTCCTTTTTCTCCGGTCTTTCACCCCAACGAACGTCTCCCTTCCTTCAATTTTCAGAAAGCTCGTTGGGATGACTTTGCTTTTTACTTCGACTCTCACTGTCCTTCTGCAGAGGACTACTCGTCTCTTTCTCTTTCCTCTGCTGCTGTCCTCTTTACTTCTCTGACACCGAATGCTCTCCTCACGATCTGATGCTCTGGACAGACGGCTCTGTTTCTTTTCCTTTTGGCAAAGGCGGCTCTGGCCTTGCCAACTGCTCTCTCTGTGGCACTGAGGCCACCTTTTTCTTTTCAGCAGGCCCAGTATGCTCAAGTTTTCCCGCTGAAGCCTGTTGCCAAACTGACTTTTGGGGCTTTGAATTTGTTTAACAATAAGCAATGCGTTCATTTCCCTTTAACTATACCTGTATTTGATAAGGGCACCATTGCAGCCATTAAAAACTTCTTGTTTCAAAGAAGTGATATGACTGCTTTTTTAACGTTAATAAACAATTGGTGGACGATTATTCACGCAAAGAAATGGCTTTGTTCTAATCCGCTCGAAAATGCTTTTGTAAAGAAGATGGCAAAATTAAATTTTTGTCATTTTTCGCTGTTTGGTACGAATCTTGGCGTGGTTCACCAGATAGCTTGTGTTTAACAAGGCAGCCTTTCGATGCGCTAATAACAACACTTCAAGCACAGGCTAGTCTAATACATGACATGCTGAATGAAGATCACGAATTTGTTGTTCCATCCAAGCTGCAGTGTGATCTTTTAGAGAAGCGTTTTTCGCAGTACCAGCAAGTGAGGAGCGGAACTTTCCTTGTAAACTTTCGAGAACTTGCAAAAACAGAGAAAGTCTTACTTTATTTCAATCAGATCACTTCGTTCTTTCGACAAATTTTCTATTCAAATTTAACGTTTCGCTCCCCTTAGTTACCGGGGAGCTTCTTCAGAACACGGTAGATGTAAATAATGTGACATACAAACTGTACAACATAAAATTACAAAGACTACCTGTATTACTAAACACTAAAAATTATTTATCAACAGGGCAGGCAATCACGTAATAACAAAAACATTGTTACATCACAGATACAGGAGTGGGCAAGTGAAAAGTGTAGTGAGAAACATAAGACATTACTTATTGGAGACGAACACACTATAAACAGTCGGAAAATTCGCACCATCATTGCGATTAATAACATTACATGAACAAGCCTTTTGATTTATCAAAAAACTTTCCGCAACGCGACGTCTGTATGCATGTGATTCTGACTTCAGCATTTGGACATTATCCCAATCTATTCTATGATCGAAATCCATAACATGTTGACTCAGCGCTGACTTTTTAGTGTTAAAAGTCTTGACCGCATCAACATGTTCCCGTTTTCTGGTTCTAACACTACGTCCTGTTTCACCTACATACACAGCATTGCAATCCCGGCAAGAAATTTGATACACCAAACCACGCTTTTGTTCAAAATTAATAACATCTTTAGGTTTGCGAAAACTAAGATGACTTTCGCAAACCTAAAGATGTTATTAATTTTGAACAAAAGCGTGGTTTGGTGTATCAAATTTCTTGCCGGGATTGCAATGCTGTGTATGTAGGTGAAACAGGACGTAGTGTTAGAACCAGAAAACGGGAACATGTTGATGCGGTCAAGACTTTTAACACTAAAAAGTCAGCGCTGAGTCAACATGTTATGGATTTCGATCATAGAATAGATTGGGATAATGTCCAAATGCTGAAGTCAGAATCACATGCATACAGACGTCGCGTTGCGGAAAGTTTTTTGATAAATCAAAAGGCTTGTTCATGTAATGTTATTAATCGCAATGATGGTGCGAATTTTCCGACTGTTTATAGTGTGTTCGTCTCCAATAAGTAATGTCTTATGTTTCTCACTACACTTTTCACTTGCCCACTCCTGTATCTGTGATGTAACAATGTTTTTGTTATTACGTGATTGCCTGCCCTGTTGATAAATAATTTTTAGTGTTTAGTAATACAGGTAGTCTTTGTAATTTTATGTTGTACAGTTTGTATGTCACATTATTAACATCTACCGTGTTCTGAAGAAGCTGCCCGGTAACTAAGGGGAGCGAAACGTTAAATTTGAATAGAAAATTTGTCGAAAGAACGAAGTGATCTGATTGAAATATCGTTACACTCGACATACGAGGAATGCCTGCTATATTTAAGTCTTACTTTGCCGTACGCTTCTCCAAGAAGCATTAATTTCTGGCAAAAAGATTAACTTTCTAGCACAGCATCATTTGGATCAGTGCTATCTCTTACAAATTTCACCTCTAATATTGATGTTGAGCATTTTGAACTATTATCACTGGAGAACAAATTTTTTGACAAATTGTGTTTATCATAATATTGTGATGTTTTTTTATGTTTTTTGGGGGGCTGATTTCAAAAATGGCATTAAAAATTTCGTGATGTCAATGATTTTGCCTCTATTTAAAATTTTATAAAATTATGATTTCAAGTTTGTGTAATACACATAATAGATTTGTAATTTGAAATATTACACGCAAATTTAAAAAAAGTCACATATGAGCAATTCAAAAAAGCAATGTGGAGGACATTGCAAACAAGCCGTAAAGCATTTTAATCAGAAATGGACGTTTGAATAATTTTTTCGCTTGTATGTGGTGTTACATTTTCGCATCAAATTCCATACATAGTCTCTCATCATGGCTTCGTTCCACCTCCCTTGATAGCGCTTTTCCATCACTTGGATGCCTTGGTAAAGCCTTTCACCATGCTCTTCGCTTACATTCCCCAAGTTATCCCGAAAAAAATTCAAGTGAGAATGCAAAAAATGCAACTTCAAGGACATGCAACCAACCAATTAGTAAACAGAGAATTAGGGATTAGAGGTGTTGTTGGTATTACCACTGCGCTATTTTTTGACTAAGTGTCGTCATTGAAATAGTTTATTTAATGATATGGATAAAATTTGTGGTCAGACTTGGGGGTAACGGGGCACGTGATCCACAGTTTTCCAATGCGGACAGTAGGCCTATCGCCCAAAATGCTCTTGAAAAGCCATATATCCTGCGATAACCAATGAAATTTTAAATGATTTTAGCTGCGGTTTTTTAACTAAGTTGCAACAAGACATTCAAAAAGCAAAATATTACGCCATTATTTTGGACGAAACTTCGGACGTATCAGATAAAAGACAAATAAGCATTTGTTTCCGTGTCACTATGGACGAATTAGATGTGCAAGAGTTGTTCTGTGGCTTCTATGAAACTGCATCAACCACAAGCGAAGAGCTATTTAAGATCGTGAAAGACGTACTTTCCAAGTTTCAGTTACCAATTGATAAATGTAGAGACCTGTGCTACGATAATGCTGCCAATGATTCCGGACGCGTTAACGGATTGCGTATGAAATTGATTCATGAAGAAAATCGAGCTATTTACGATCATTGTAAAGCGCACAAACTCAATTCAGGATGCTTTAAAAAATAGCAATGATGTGAGATATGGGATGGGACTAGTACAAAGCCTTATTGCTTTTATTCGTGGCTCTCCGAAAAGATTGTCGTGGTTTTACCAGTTTCAAGCAGTCGAAGGTAATCATCGGCTTGCACAGTTGAGAGCATTTTGCCCTACCTTTTGGATTATGCGACTAATTTCATTGGAAGCCATTAGTCGTAACTATACGCCGATTATCCTTTGGCTGCAAAAAGTTGACGAGCATGTACGAACAAATTGTAGAGTAAAAGCTGGTGGTTTTTTGCAGGCGATGCGAAAGTTCCACACCTATTTTTATATTGAAATGTTGCGGATTGTTTTATCATTGTTGAAAGCGCTGGTGCACGGTTGCAGAATGCTCAGCTTAATTTTTGCAAAGCCCAGGATGTTATTGTTTGCACAAAAGCTTCTACCACTATCGCAAGGAATGATGCCAGATTTGACAGTGTATGGAGTGGAATTTTGAGTGCAACAGAAGCGAACGATGTTATTGATGATCCAGAATTGTCAAGACCACGAAAAGTTCTCCGGCGGCTTGATGAATCTTCAACTGCCTTCTTTCATGCAGAGGCCAAACATAATTACAGACAGTTATGTTACGAAGTGCTGGATTCCGTGATTACTGAGTTTAGTGATCGTTTTGAGCCAGATGCCACAGCTGTTCATTTAACAAATAAAGAAAACTTTCTTATTGGCCAACGTGAAGATTCTGACTATATTGCTCGCGCTTACAAAGACGATGCTAACGGGCCGCGATTGACTTTGGATAGAGATCCACTCATTGACCAAGCGGTGTCGACAGGACAACCGTTGGAGAGCTTTAATGATGCAGTTGAACGCTTTCAACGTAAAGAAGTTTTTCGTGAACTGGTGCTGGTGTTGACCAATCTCGTCAAAATTATGCTTACGCTGCCTGCATCGACATGTACTGCTGAAACGTCATTTTCCGGCTTAAGACGTTTGAAAAGTTATTTGCGATCGGGAATGAAGCATCAGCGGTTTAATTCTGTGGTAATCATGAATGTTCATATGAAAGAAACCAAAGTCTTGTCGATTGCTACACTCATGGACAATTTTGTCTGTCGAATCTGTTCAAAAAAACACTATTTACTCAACCTAGTTGTGACCTGACGAGCTGGTAACTCGTTTTATTCGCATTTTTTCGCCTTCAATTTATTTTCTTAATTCGTTAACAATTGGAAAAAAGTTTAACCTAACTACAATCGCTTTTGTGAAAAAGTTAACTTACAAATTCAATCAAGTTAAAAGCTAGGTTTATTCACGGAAATAAAGTATAGAAAAAGAACTAATCTTGTTTTGTGGCAGATCATCACAAGCAGACTGCGATCGTCATAACATAAAAACCGTCACAGGCAGACTGCGAAATATGAGAAAAAGGGAGATATGTCCCCCAGTAAAAGCAAAGTACCCCTGTGTCTCCTTGCAATAATTTGATTTCCTTAAGTAAAAGCCACTTTCCCTCAATAATTCATTTGTGCATCAAGAAACTTCGGGAAACAGTGGTATGTCCTGTTATTTTTAACTTTACTTTCTGCAAAAACACGAAAATTACAAAATTTAGTGTCGATAATGATAAATGAGTTTTTTGGTTTTTACTTTTATTTTAGGAGTGAATTTAGGCCAACAAGTTTCGGCGTAGATCAGAAGGAAACAACCTTTTTTAGAGATCACATTTGATTTCGGGTAAGAATTTTAATTTCTTGGGAGGCATCGGCGTAAAAGTAGAGAGGTTGATGTGCTGCAGACCCCCATACTGTTATCGGCCCCCTCAGAATAATGCCAGACCCCATTGCCTACAATTTAAAAAGTTGATCCCAAACAAGGTCTAGTGACTTGCGATGCAAAACAGTCTTTTTTCCGTCAGCCCATCTCCCCCATGGAATACAAAGTGTTACGTCTATGTGCAGTATCATTTCTTGCCAGTAAACTAAATTATTTTCTTTTGTACTGTTGCAGCTGGATTTACTCGTAACTCTACATTGATTGCTTTATCGGACGACCGAAAGTTACCTTGGTCTGGGAGTAATTTCGCTTTATGTTGTTTCGGCCAATCATTTGCTGACCCTAACTACTATCTTAGCTTTAAGCAGGGATGTGGAAGCGGTTATTTTTCAAACGCTTCCGCTTCGACACCTATCGCTTCCGCTTCCACTAACAAAAAGTGAGAAAACGACGGTTGGCAATTTTTTAAAACTTTTGTGAGTCTGTAGCCTGTCTTCTCCTACACTTTATCATTTTGAGGAAACCAAAACCTTCATTTATTGCTATTACTTTACCTACTTCGCTTGAGCTTATTGTTCCGAACTACTCTGTGTTTCTTTTTCTTACATATTAGAACTTGTGTTGAATGTAGAACAGTGATTTTCAACCTTTTGTCATCGCGGAATACCTAATGTACTTTCGCGTTTATCACGTAACCCCCACTAACAAAAATTTAGAAATCACGAATTGCTTGCAAGAAAATCAAATATTTCGTTGTTAAACTTCAAAACATAATTAAACACTTCTACAAATAAACAGTTGTTACTAGTTCCTACACTACTTACAACTACTTTTACAACAGTAAACCTAATGCTTCTCAGATCTAAATCGTATGACCACATGTTACAGCTCTCGAAAATAACCTGTCGTCACAATAACAAATTACACCGTATAGCGCGGATTTTCTCTCTCTATCCTCAACTAACTCTGACTTTGATATAACTTTAACTCTAATCATCATTTGGACTTTCTGTCCGTCCCCAAACAGGTATTGACTCCGATCTTTTTGGATAGTGAAGTGCGAAATTTCTGTCGTATATACATATAAAGCGAGCAAAATTGCACTGCACCAATCAACAGCCGCCTCAATGTGGTGATGCGGTTACCAATCCTGTTTGGGTTGGGTTAAAATTGCTGTTGGTCTTCCCGAGGGTCCCAGTTACCCCGGGCACTCCCCTAACACAAACCATTTTTTCGCCGTGCAGCCCTCTAAACTACCGCAGAAGGGTAGCACGCAGCTTCTTTAAAATCGTCCTGTCTTCTCTCTTCTCCTGCCTTTCTCTTGCCCGTCTTCTCATTCTTCTTCTCCGGATGAACGGCAACGTTCATCCTAACCCTTGTCCTGTCTTTCCCTGTTTAGTGTGCGCATGTGATCTGGCGTGTTAGGTCAGTGCAATGCTGCACATGCTCTAATTGGGTTCATTTAAAGTGCTCATTACTCTCCTTCTCTAGATTCAGAACTCTTGGCATCTCTCACTCCTGGAGCTTCCCTCCCTGCTTTTTTTTGGAGATTCCACACCTACCAGCACTGTGTCTTCCTCCTTGGACTCCTCCAGCTGGTATACCCCCACTGCTCAATCTGGTCCAACTGGCCCCCTTCTGCTAATGCTAATGCAGACTCGCACCCCACCCTTGCCTTCAAACTTCTTATCCTTTTTCTGCCCACTTTGTATCTTCTCCCTCTGCACTCGCACCACCGCCTCATGCTCCTGGCTGTTTCTCTTTACCTCCTGCTTCTTCTTCCCCTCTCGACTCCCTCAGGGATCTTCAATGGAATGCTGGGGATCTCCGAGTCAGAAGCACTAAACTGCTACACTTTCTTTCGTCTCATCCCGTTGACCATATTTGTATCCAGGAATTCTATAGCTGTAAACAGAATTACGTTACAATCTGCAACTTGCTATCACAAGATTCCATTACTATTTATACTGCATACACGAAATACCACTACATATAAGAAATCAATATACTGAAATAAGAATAATCACTAGTAATAAACGAAGAACCTTCGCGGTCCCCTCACGGAACCCTTAAAACTCACGGAACACAATGGCATGTTTTGCGAAACCCCTGTTGAAGAGCACTGATGTAGAATGATCAAGTTGTTTCCGTCGTGAGTAATTTCTTTTTCAACGTTTTTAACTCCCTAACCAAGGTCAGTTAAGTTTAATCAAATCATCATTTTATTAGCTACGTTTCATTGTCTAAACTACCTTTTTCTTGCCCGTAATCGATATAAAATGTGATGCTAGTTATACTTTTTCTTGTTCTCTCGCGCTACTGATATCGCACGGTCATTCATACTTATAGTGCAACTTCACCGTTTAATCCACATTGGGAAATGGAGAAAACTTTTTCGCCAAGTTACTCTTCAAGTCAAATAACCTATGTGGAAGCAGAAGCGGTAGGTTTTTCGCGCTTCCGCTTCCGCTTCCACAGAAAAAGGACCACTTCCACCGCTTCCAGCTTCCGCTTCCGCTCCCACATCCTTGGCTTTAAGTTTGCTTTTCTTGGAACTTTTCTCTTTTTCTACGCCTTTGTTATCTTTTTATAAACTGGTGAAAAATTTTGCGGCATTGAGAGTGTCTCGTTTTTCGTTGATAAACAGTAAGTTAGCTTGCATTTGTTTGTGTGTGTGAATATGTTGGCTTAGCTTGTGTTGAATTACAGAAACCGTCGTTTGCTTTAGGCTATTTGCATTTGAACTGTTTGGGGGTAATTTGGGGAAAATTCTACTTTTGAAGTTTGCCTAGGGGTAAATGAGAGAATAAGGGTTGAGAACCCCTGCTTTAGAGTTATAGTGCGCTTAAATCACAATTCAAAAAAAAGGAGATTAGGGCAAGCTGTTTTTGCTAAGTTTTGCGGTAGTTCAGGTAAGCTTAAAAAAATGGACTTAAAAAATCTGTTTTTTTACAGAATGCTTCATACACCTTTTTTTTCATATGAAGCTTTAGCGTAGTTAGATGAAGGGATCAGACGCTTGGACACTCTTTAAGCAATCACTTGTTGTTTATGTCGACGTCCCTCGGAAGAAATATACTAGGCAGTGAGAAACTGGGAGGGAGTGTAATGTGCGCATCTGTGAACTGCTCAGCTGATTCACATTAACATGCTGCACATGGTGCGTGACTTCACCTTCATGGACCTTAAGACTGTGTTTGCATTTGCCTGTAAACTCAAGGCAACATCAAAGTACTGTTGTTTGAGTAGAAAACTTTCAGATCTCCTTTGATACCTGATTTGGATGTACTACTGTACTCATGCTTGTTCACTTGCTTTTTTGTGATATCGTATTATCGTATCCCATTGTGTGTGTTCACAAATACAGTAGTAAAATAACCATTTGCTACAAAAATTTATTTTCTCTCCTATGCTATTCATCCTCCATGTTTTTTACCCACAAGCCGTCATGGTCATACCAATAAATTTAGAAATGATATTCACTACTTCCCTTCTTAATCAGGCTTACCAGGCCTATCGTTTTGAACGGGACAGTCCCGTTTTTTCGCATTTTTCTGTCCACCCCGTCGTTTTTAATGTTGTTCCATTTTTTTTACAAAAAATCTCAAAATATCGAAATGAAACAGAAGCACGCTATTTTTGCTATAAGTTGCGCTTTTTCTCGAGCTTGCTATAAGTATATCTCTGTTACATATATATTATAGGATATATCTTTCGCTTTCGTGGAAGTACAGCTTCTGTTGAAAGAACATTTTCTGTTGGTAACACTATGTGGTCAAATCAAAAATCCAGGCTACGCGTAGAGATAATGAAAGCAATGCTAATTGTTAGATAAAATTATGACATGGAGTGTGACCAGTTCTATATTTGAATCCAAAAAGACTGAAATTTGCTGGATGAGATTTCTTTATCTAATTTGTTGCACAAGAAAGATAGTTAATGGCTTGATCAACATTAAAAAATACGTAATTAAAAAATACGGTACAGCCGTTGTTCATCCCAAAGGAACCCGACCGTTACCGTTCTCTTGTACCAACGTGGTCCAACTACTGGCCAGTTAACGAATTTCAAGAGGGATTTGGAAGCAATTCAAAGAGAATGAGGGAGTAGCCTGTCACAAAAAATCAATGTTGCAAAGAAATTAATCTCGAAAAAAAAAGAAAAGATCTTCAGGTGGGTTTGAAGGGCGAATTGTGAAAAAATAAGTCAAAATGTAAAAAAATAAGTCAAAATCAGAGAAGAAATAGATTTCCAAAAAGAAAATAAAAGATCTTTATGCTGATGTCTGTATTAGATCTCATTGGACCTTCAGAGACCCCTTAAAATTTCTCAACGGACCGCAGTTTTAAACAGATTGGCCCGCAAGTTGATAAGTTAGTCGTATACAAGGGCGTAGCCAGAAAATAATTGAGAAAGGGGCCAAATTTTGGAACTTTTGATGTGACGTCATTTACTTATAACGGCATTTTGCCTTTCGTGAACTACACTTGTCGCTACTATAAAAACTGCTGTACAAAACTGAGAAAGTACGAAGGTGATTTCACTGATCTAGTGTAGTTTTATCAAGAACCGCTTTAATAGTTCAACCTCAATTGTGACGTACAACGCACTATTTAAGGATTTTTAAGGAAACCACTCCCACTGGTAGGTTGAACGTTCTGATAAAAAAAGCCACGTCTTTGTAGTAGTCCGCATCGCAATAAAACAAGAAAGCGCTCAGCGAGACGCTTATTTCTTGCAATTACCATAACTTGGATTATCAATTCATCACTCGACTACAACATAGAAGAAAAACTTCGGCGGTATTTAGTGTGTAAAACGTACACATCTTGTTTGATAACATTTGAAAGTTTAAAAACTTAAAAAGTCACGCCCTCCCCACCCCCTAGCTAAAAGTCAACAATAAACTCCAATGTACCTGCAAAGGCGCAAAAAAAATTATATTTATATTTTTTTGATACTGTTTTGTAATTTGACTTAAAATTCAGGGGGGGCCATGGCCCCCCCTGACTACGCCTATGGTCGTATACTGGCTCACTGACCGAAACTAATTGAACCGCACTGGCTTATACCATCACCACCGCCTGTTATGCCATTCATTTTACTATCATTCTCTTTTTTGTTGTTTTTAATAGTAGCGGCCATATGTTATGTTGGTCATTCGCTTTTTTGCTGTTTAGCCATAATTGGGATATAGTTGGCAACCTTGTTTTTGTTTATATCAGCCAACCTTGATTTAGTATAGAACAGTACGATTATGAGCATGCTGTAGTTGTTTATTTTATGATGGATAATTTTGTGGTAAGGAGCTTCATGCTGAGTTAGATGTTTCGTTGCTCAGCTGGGTATCAGTAAATCTGGTCTCTATGTGATTGCTAGGCTTTATCTAAATTTTGAATAGTTTTAACTGTTTGCAATGTGTCATTTGTAGTACATGTTGCTGTATTTTCTACAAGATTGTGATAGTTCATCAGTGATATAATGTAAAGCTGTAGTAAAGTTGGTTAAAATAAATACCGCTAAACGTTTCTGTGCCAAGAGCAGGTTGCACTCCTCAGCTGCACGGAAATACCAGCATTAGTGTGAGCTGATTTCTGGTTGATTTATATTTGATTTTCAAATTGATAAAGTCTCAAGATAGTTTTAATCAATTTTTCCTGATTAAGTTTAAAAGCTTTCTTTGATGTCTTTAAACTCATTGACGGAGCCTTGAAGTTCCAACTTCAATCCAGGAGGTTTTGAGGATACTGGTTCCGCAGCAACTTTATTCAAAAAATTGCTTACTTCTTTTTGCTTGACCGGCTCCTCCCAGAGACATTTCCCGTATCGAACTTTATAAGAGATGTAAAAATCATAAACAAAAACAGCAAATAACAACGTTGTGAGAGTGTTCGCGATTGCTAGTCGGAGATACGCCCCGACGTCAAGAGCCAATATCAATGCAGCAGTAAACATAAGAACCGCCCACACCAAGGTGTGGTAGAACTCCCATATTTCGAACGGCCTGTTTTGCAGACTGTCTGCCCATTTCGGTTTCAAATAAACAGCAACGGCAAAACTAAAAAATATATCTCGAATGAACTGCGAAAAAATCTGTCTCTGTCATTCTTGAAGAACATGTTGTATTTGGTGGTGACGTAACGCATAGCGGCAAATTGTTTGATTCGCAATTAGGGGATTGTGAGAAAACGCTGCAATGAAAAGTGGTTTTTGTGTTGCTATGTGTTTGACAAAGACGCTATACGTTGATTGCTTGTTTGGCTACAGTGCTTGAGATAAGAAAAGCGCCGTGTCAGCCGCGATGGTAACACCGAAGCCAGGATGAAGGCAACATTGTATTCAAGACGACGAAGGTGTGAGCGTAGATGAAGTGATAGCACATAACTATCAGTTCTTGAAGAACTTTCCCAAAAATTCATGAAAAACATTATCAGAAACATTGCAAAAAATCATGAAGAACATCATGCGGAACTGCATAAAAAACGTCATACAAAGCATTAAAAAACAGAATGAGAAACATCACATAGAACATCACAAACAACAATATAAAAAACTACCAAATTTATCTCTGAAGACGTAAAGACATTTATAAATAGAATCATGTGCACATTGCAAAAGAACATCATGATTGACATGAAAAATATTTGTGAAAATCATTTACTAAGGACAGCATGAAACATTCTAATAATCATAAAGACTTCACAAAAAATGCACATGTAGAATAACATAAAAGGCCATATGGAAAAGATCATTAAGAACAACATGAAAAACCTTATGGGCTTTTTAGAAAGGACTTTACAAGCGTGCAGCGGAAAACTCTCTTCGCAGAGTACGCTTGTAAAGTACACAAGTCGTGAGTAGTTTTAGTTCTTAGAAAAATACTGTTACATATTTCTCAATCTCACCAGTTTAAAAGCCAAGAAAATACCAGGAGAACTAAAGGGAATTCCCTCGCTGAATGACCGTATTCTGTGCCGCCGATTAAACTCCAGCAAATAGTTGAGAGAAAAATTTCGATCAGCTTTAAACCACCTTTTAAAGTTGCTAAATATTGATACTCCATTCACTCAGAACTTCTTCCAAGTTATAAGGAATTGAAGGAGAAGACGCTTTTCTATGAAAAAGGAAGAATGTGTAACCTCCGTAAAGTGGTTGAATTAAGGTCCTTATCATCTACAACGTCGTGGCCAGTAGCTAATGGCCACACAACAACAACAAGAATCTCACGATTTATGTAGCCACTTTCGACTTCCTTTAAAGCAAACAGATCAAATATTTAATTAAACTTTATCTAATTTATTATCAATATGAATCGTAAAAATAGTCTTTTCGTGAATATAAAATCATTGCTTGATTTTTGCCACAAAAAGTTTTATCGAATATAAAACACTGCAACAAACTGACAGCTGATTCACAAGACTTTTTATCTTTTCTCATAACATAGCAACAACTGATTGTCTCGTCATAATTTTTAATGTCGGATTGCAGTAGTTTTCCAAAAAACAGGATTAACAAAAGAAACTAACTATTTAACAGACACCATGAAGTCAAGCATTTTCTTGAAATTTTCTGAGCTTAAAATTTAGTCTTTTAAACGACCATTCCCAAATATCAGTATTCTTAGGCGCTTAGTACTAAAATAACGATTTTCCTAAATGTACAGCAAACGACCATCGACGCCCCGTTGAAGGTGGTTTATGTTGCGCAAAATTTGTTATTTACTCAAGCAGAATTTTCTTCATTAATTTTTTTATAATTGCTGCCTTCAGTTAATCATTTTTTTAGGGTTCATCTGGCTCTAGTTTTGCTAATTATTTATTATCCTTGCTGTGGTAATTTTCTTGGTAAATTATTTAAACCTTATCCGTTTTAATCTGTTTGGATTAAACATTGTTGAATACGGTACCCAAGCAACATCACATTTCCTGTGGATCAATTACCCCCAAAATTGAAATCTTAGCCAGGAGAGAGAGCCACTTGATATGTAGAGATAGTCTTCAGCCAAATGACCTGCAGAAACCACTCTTCATCTCGATACCCTCTGCTTGGTTTGGAAAGAGCGTTGTTTTTAGGCAAAATGATCAAAATACCTAATACTTATGAAAATGATCGCATGCACATACTAAAGGTGAAGCCCAGCTCTGGACCTTTGTCAGGTTCGCTAAATCTTTTGTGGGTCCTGCATCTTTTAGACCACAGTTTTTCAGCCGCCAGCCACTGTTTCTCAGCCGCCGGTCTCCTTTTCTGCCGGTCCGTCAAATTATGTTACCATGTTGCACCTAAATAGTGAAATCTTATAAGGCGCTATGGGATCAGAATAAAAATAGCGAACTTAAAATTGATGGGGAGCTTAACACATTTTTCTTTGCATGAAGTAAAAAGAGTCTACCAGTTTATTTTACGTGAAAGAAATTTTTAAGCTTCCTTCAAGGTTATTGAACTGAGATATTTACACTGCGCTACAAAATTGATGCTTTTAAAAAGAAATTGGTGTTTTGGAATGTTCATGTGCAGCAAGGCGATGTCGATATGTTTTCATGTTTGCGAGACTTAGTGGAAAATGCCTCCGTTAACAAAAAAAGAGTTATTTTCTACAATGAGTCAACACTTAGTAGTTTTGGCCGAATTTTGCAGATAATTCACATGCTCGAAGAGAAACTTTTGGTCGTTAAGGCTGGTTTCTACTAGGCGTAAATTGCTAGCTTAAAAAATTTTTTTTCCATAGTTGTTTAATTTTAAGCACAAAGCGTTTTGGCCGGTAAGATAATTTAAAACAGATTAACAACAAATTTTTACGTCACCTCGGTAATTTACACTTAACGGAAACAAGCCTTTAAGTTTAAACCCTTTTGTGAGAGCATTAATTCGTGCATCTTAATGGTGCTAAAAAGGGATCGTAGATTGAACTCTCCTGCGATGCCATGGTCCAAGCACAAAACTTTACCATTGTAACAATTTTGGATATCGCTGGATATACAGGGTGGCCCAAAAGTAGGTATACAGTTATTAAAAGTAGGGTTTGGATCCACAAGTAGATTTGTAGTTCTTATGTAGGCACTTTTAAACCTCTAGAATGATAGTTATATCTTAAATGGAAACTGTTTAATCTTTTTAGTGCTCAAAATGTCCTTCTTTACATCTGTTCAAAACACTCTGACATACCGTGCAGCACAAATTTCAATTTGCATCAATTTCTCTGAATGCGTCATAAATGCAATCTTTTAATTCATTTACTGTTTTGGAATTCTTCTCCTTGTTCTTTACATACTCTTTGTTCTTTACAACACCCCAAAAAAAGAAATCCATCGGTGTCAGGTCCGGTGAGCATGGTGGCCATTCAATGCTACCTGTTCTTCCGAACCAACTCTGTGTAAAGACTTTGTTAAGGTAATCTCTTACTCTTAACGCATAATGTGGAGAAGTTCCATCTTGCTGAAAAAAGAGTTCATCAAAGTTAGGTTTAGTTTGAAGTTGTGGCACTACCACTTCACAAAGAATTTCCAAATAGTTCTCTCCATTAACTGTATGCCTACTTTTGGGCCACATAAAGTGCACTGCTGGTAACTTCAAAGCACATAAAAAATAGTTTAATAACTGTATACCTACTTTTGGGCCACCCTGTATATTATATACGAGTAAATATCCAGTACTTAGTGACAAAGCAATTAAATTGAATTTTTATTCAGCTTGCTACTGTGCTAAAAGCTTTTCAGTTCTCTCTCTCTCATTGAACCAAGCAGAGAAATCGCGTAGATCTCAAAGCTCTACTTCGACATTCAGAAACTTTATTGGACCCGCGTTTATCACGTACTATATCAAGAAGACAGCAGCAAATTTCTTACTACATGGAATTTGTCAGATGCGAAATGCGCACTGTTATCTTCATAGAATTTTCTCAATCAATTTATTGTTTATATTACATTGTTGAAACATTTTAAAAGATCACTGGGCCACAAAAGGTTGTCTTGAAATTTTACCACAAGTTTTAAAAGGCTTAGATCCACTGCTTTAGATCACGCACTATTACAGTGGCCGTTGTATGCGTTTTATGACGAACAATGTAGTCAAACTCTTCATCAATTCAAAACCTTGACCAGGTGCAGCGATGCTAAGGCTGTGATTGCTGGGTGCTGTTGGGCAGATTCGTGCGGTTGTTGCGTATACGGAGGACGATAGGCAGAGGGAGGGCGATTTGCTGAAACCCCAACCTCCCTAATACGCACAACAACACAAAAGTATCAACCCCCAACATCTGAGTTGAACAATTTCTTAATGGCGCAGCATTGTGAAAAAGTTATGTTTCGTTACTCGTAACTCGTGAACCATTCAACGGGAGAGGCATTTCGACGTGAGGAGATAGGGATCAAAATATTTTACAAAACCACGTTCTCCCTAGTTTTTCCTTTTGATCACATACCGTCATTGATACTGACCTGAACATGAGGAAGCTGTGCCAAAGGATTCATGTAGTCAATTTTATTGTGACGGATCCTGGAAACCGAAACGATTAATAATGGTTAAGGATTAATGATCTTGGAAACGGGACCAGAATAATGATTACAAAGAGAGAGCAAAAAGCTCAGAAATGGAAAATGGTAAACTCTCTGCTCTGGAGTACAGCGAATGTTAACCGAGCTAAAAGGTTTTGCAATATAGAATGAAAATTGTGTAGTTCAGGTCTCCAATCACCTACACTGGAAGAGATCGTTCGCAAACAAAATAACTACAAAACCAAAGGTTTGAAGGCTTTTCCAAATTGGCAGTTGTAGTTGGTTCTCTTGATCCACTGTCAGAATCAAGAGATGGAGAAGTTCTTGAAAGAGCTATGCTTTATTTGAAAGCGATAACAACAGCTGGGTTTTTGGTTAGCCTAAAACAGTGATCGCAAAACTATGACACGCGTGTCACTAGTGACACGCGAAAAGATTCTCACTGACGCGCAGGGAAAATTTTGCAATGCATTTGTAGGAAATAAGATCCTTCTAGCAATAACGTGCTGACTGAATCCCAATTGCTGGGAACTATGGCAGTCACAAGGAAGAAAGCACGACAGCATTATTTTATTCCATCAATTTACGCAGCTGTTGCAGATAATCAAAAATCACATCCTTCTGCCAAGACGATCAACAACCAAAGAGAAACATGACAGACAACCAGAACACGTCCGTCCGCCACGGCGATCGACGAAGAAAGAGAGCACAATATCTCCGACCACATGGTCGGTAACCAAATCTGCACGCGACACCAGGAATTAGGTCGCTGCACACGTCTATGTAAACAGGACACTGCACACGTCACATTGACAAAAAATAACGGATAAACAACCTAATGGCGGGAAAGGCAAGCCGATCACCGAGCTACCAAGAGAAGGTAAAAATATACATAATCTAGCCCTAATAAAAAAGAAAAATAAATGTGTGTGATTTTAGACGCATACAATAATAATAAACAATACGCGTTGCAATATCACGGCTAGGTTGCCGGAAAGCCATGCAGGCTAGATTCCTGGCGTGAGGTTACATCGCCAGGCGTGCGGACTATAGGAGCACGATATACTTGAAACGGAGATAGCCGAGCGGCTACAAACCTGACGGTAGATACTTCGTCAGTTAACATTAGTTCATCAGCAAAATCATAGGGTAAAACAGCAAAGGTGCGCGAGCTGGGCGTCAAACTGGGGACGCACGAAGTTGCAAATTAGCAAACCCAGCTCTTACATTAAACAACTAGAATCACACACATCAGTGGGAGCAAGGTGCTAAGCCACTGAAAGCAAACTAATAAAAAAAATGTAAAAAAAGACAAAAAGATGTTTGGCATGGCAGCTCGATGAAGTGCGAGGCGCGACACGCTACACATTGTTAGTCCCATTCATTCAGCCTGCCATTACAGCTAACAATATTTCGAGACAACTTATTAAGCAATTCAGTCAGTAAAAAAGCATTTGCGTGACTTTGTATATTTGCCTGTTTTTTGTGCTTGCGCAATCATTTTGCAATTCGTTATTTAGCAAATATACCTCAATACACGTGAGCCGCTCACTTCAAATAGCGTTGGTATCTTTCAGACGTATGGTAGTAGAAAGTATTAGAATAATTAGACTGTGCTTAACAAGCAACACGCGAATATAAATAAATGCACAGTTTTAGTTCTTTTGACACGCCGTCAAAACAATCTTGCCATCACTGGCCTAGAAGTTATCAATACTACAGTGAAACTTACCAAAACAGTTGCAAAGAAGCTATAGGGCATCAAGAAATTATTTTGACTGCATTAGATGCTACGAGTATTACCAGTTGCAAAGATGTTATCCAGGCTTTTAGGGACAATGAAGAAATATTTGTTGGACTCTTTAGACATGCCGAAAGTCTCTACAGGAAATCCATACCCATGCCTCGAATTGTAAATCGGCAAGCCAATAGACTGAACTCACTAACTGTTTCACCATTACAGTTTTTCAGGCATCAGGGGTTCCGCAATTGCAAAAAGGTTGAAGAACACTGTTCTACATTCGATACGAGTTCTATTATCTAAGAAAAAGAAGCGAAGCGAAGCTTCAGCGAAGTAGGTAAAGTAATAGCAATGTATGGAGGTTTTTGTTTTCTCAAAATGATGAAGTGTAGGAGAAAGCAGGCTACAGACTCACAAAAGTTAAAAAAAATTGTCAACGGTCGTTTTCTCGTTTTCTGATAGTGGAAGCGGTTGACGAAATAGCCGTTTTCACATCCCTGGTTGCAATTGTGTAAAACCCACGATCATTAGTTGTTTACTTAGATTGTTAGATATTTGTGCAACTTCCTGTCACGCTGCTACGAGTACGCTTGTTGAAGATTTCATACTTTTGTTGTAACAGATGTCTAGGAGAGGTCTGTCCGAAGAGGAAATATACACAGCTCTAGCTCTTGGTGAAGATGGATTGGATTCAGAGGACAGCATCGAGGATCCAAGTTATTTTCCTGAAGGAGATGACAGTAGGTCTGACGAATTTACAAACATTACAGCATCAGATGAACAGACTACCACACCCACCACAGCATGCATATCTATTTCTAAAAATGTAGCTGAACCCCGTGTGAATTCCAGTAACAGTGGTTTTGAAGGTGTGAAATCTTTCAGGAGTTTCATTTGGGAAAGAAAGAAAGAATTTTGTTAATTCTAAAGATCGTGTTTCCTTCGGCGGAAGTGATGAGCTTGCCAGTGAGATAACTCCATACGAGTTTTTCATGTATTTCTTCACAGATGACCTGCTTTCACTGATTACAAATGAAACATCTCTCTTCAGCACTCAGAAAGATCCAAACAAACCATTGGTGATTGAAAGTGATGACATTAAAAAATTCGTAGGTATTTGTATAATCATGTCTTTTGTTCATCTTCCAGAGACTACTGAAATGATGTTATTGGCAATAAATTGGTTTAGCAGGCAATGTCAGCAAATAGGTTTGAAAAAAATCAGACAATTCATTCACTTTGGCAACAACGAGAATGCCTTGCCATTTAGCGATCCACAGCATGATAGGCTTTTCAAACAGCGTCCTGTAATTGAGAAACTAAAAGAACGATTTCAACTAACTCCTTTCGAAGAATGCCTTTCAATAGATGAGCAAATTTGTGCTACAAAGGCAATATTTGCCTTCAAAACCAAACAAATGGGGCTACAAACTGTGTGTATTGTGTGGTGTTTCAGGTATTTCTTATGATTTCAAAGTATACACAGGTCAGAAAAACAATGCAATGCACAGGTTGCCTCATGAACCTGAATTGGGAGCATCAGGAAACATTGTAGTTCGGTTGAGCCGTAAAATATCTTGAAATATCAACCACTAGCTATTCTTTGACAATTACTACATATTTGTGGATTGCTTGTTTATTTGTCAAAGCAAGGTATTCCTGCTCTTGGAGCAGTGAGAGGGAATAGAATTCCTTGTCATAAGGTCATCCCTGATGAAGAAAGTAATTTGAAGATGAGAGGTGACTCTGTAGAGTATGTAGCAACCATTGATAATGTTAACATCACTTGTGTTGCATGGAAAACAACAAAATTGTGAGAATGTTATCTACACTTGCTGGTGAGCAACCAATTTTAACATCACTTGTGTCGCATGGAAAACAACAAAATTGTGAGAATGTTATCTACACTCGCTGGTGAGCAACCAATTTCATCCGTGCAAAGATATGACAAATCTGCAAAGAAAACTGTTGAGGTGCCTTCTCGACAAATCATTCAACCGTATAACAAACACATGGGGACTGGGGAGTATAGACCTACTTGATAGTCATCTTGGACGGCATCAAAACAAGATGAGGTCAAGGAAATGATATTTTCGTCTTTTCTACCATCTGTTTGACACAACTGTAGTCAACTCTTGGACAGCATTTTGCAAAGTACGTGGTGATATAATGCATCTAGCTGACTTCAGAAGAGCAGTAGCGGAGGGGTTGTATAAAGTTGAACAACCTGGTAGGAAGAAGAGAGAAAGGCTATCAAATGATACAGAGAAGCAACTTTAGTTGAAGCGGAGTCTAGGACCTACTGCCACTCTATCCCTGAAAAATGTTCTCCTTGATGGCCTGAACCACTGGCCAGACGTCCAATCAGATAGACAAAGATGCAGGTGCAAGTCCAAGTCTCTAATTCGGTGCAACAAATGTTCGGTTTTTCTCTGTTTGAACCAGCATCAAAACTGCTCCATGAAGCTTTACACTTCATAAAGCAGTTTGCATCTACACTGACTTTCCCATTATGTATGGATATGACAAAATGTTTTCATAAAAATAGAAATTATGTTCTATATAGGATTGTTTTCTCTTTCTTGTATGTAAGTTGCATTGAAAAATTCCATTATGGGCCATTTTCTGCATGTTTTAGGTGTATTATTAGTGCTTTTTTTGTATTGTGCCATAGGGGGCACATGAAAGGAAATGGTTCTTATGTTCTGTTTGTTCCTTATTTGGCACATACCCATATTTCAATAAAAATTAAAGTAATTTTTCTGAAAGTTGTTTTTTATTAATGCATTTTGAATATATGGAAGTCTTTTTCATAAACAAAAAAATTTTTTATTATATTAAATTCATTACTTAAATTAACCTCAATCAAGTGATTAAAATTCAAACGCAATGTTATAGAGCTACTAATTATCTGTAAATTGCGTAGTCCTGGACAGTAAGACTATAACTGCATCCAGCGACAGGTTCCTGCTTAGAGTGTTAATGGAGCTAACTCTTTAACTGCCGTTGCTCCCAGGTCACCCTTAGGCGAGGTGTAGTACCTGTTAGCCCCCCTCGTTAGGGTAACAACAGTTTGACACTGATAGGAATGCATTTCTTTTAGCATTATCGGATGTTTTTACATAGGGTGAAATTTTGTTTATTTGGCTGACTGCTTTTTAGTTTCTTTTTTGTTTTGTTTTTTCCTTATTTCAATTGTATTGCTTGATGTTTTTGTCAAGCGCAGTGACCATGTCCCTTTCTACAATCTTTTTAATATAACTTTAAAAAAAGTTGGGTATGTTTTCCGTCAATTAGTTTTGTCACCTGCATTCCTTTTTTGCTCATCGTCTTTATCCGACTGTTGAGTTTTTTGTGCTGAGAAAACATAAGCGAAATAAATTACCAACTACTACTACTTAATTGAGACACTCATGACATAGGTATTGCTGTATCATATTGTTTTGTATCGCATTTTTTGCACCCAATGGTAAATTTGTTCTTTTTCAGCATTTTTATTATTAAGTGTTATTATATCTGCCTGATGAGACCCAATAAGGTCGAAACCGGTTGCGGGTTATTGACAGGATGTAATAGGCTGCTGTATGGTACCGTATGATGTTGGTGATCATTTGTGAGCAAATTTTTCCATTTTGCATTCGTGCGATTCTGGAAGCAGATCCCTGTTCATAGGAAATCGCCTTGAAAATTGCTACCTAGCAACTAACAACCCCTATATTTTGTAAAACAATCTCTTTTACTTTGTTGATATAGCACCTGATTTACATAAATCTTGAAACGTGGATAACCTTACATTAAACCTTACCTATCCATGAAACTGGAGAGATTATCAAAAAATTTTCCCAACTTTTTGCTCATTAAGAGCTGTAGCTCGAGTTAGAGAAGTCCCTTCAGGTCTACGGATAACAAATGACATCGTTTTTTGACAGATAAAAACAATTCAAGACCTGCAACATACAAAGTTGTTAGCAGGCTTACATAAACAATCGAAGCGTTAAACGTAGGTAGGGCAACTGATATTATGACATCCCCCTCCCCACATATATCTATCCCAGGCTTTGTATGGACAGTTTAATTAGTTTGGAACTTCGATGCACAGCTGTTCATCATATACCAATAAAGATAATCATGTGAAAATGTTTTTTGCAAAGGCACAACAATCCGACGTTTAATGCAAACGTTTAACTTCTTACTTTGCCACTGCAGCGTAAGTGGCCACGCAATCAGATGTAGAAAGAGACAAACCGCATTGGAAACATAGTTTGCTAGTATGTTTTAAGGATAAATGCTTTCATGTACTGTATTTAATGCTGTAAATTTAAAGTACTGTAAATGCAAGACTATCAGCCAAATTTAAGAATACGGGATTAAAATTACGCGTAAGTTGAGTTTTTGAGAAGTTTATTTTCCTTACAAAATAACATGGCACCAAACGTTACATCTAGCTCACCTGCTTTCCGGTTTTTCATCCAATTTCTGGATGCTTTCACTTTTTTTTGACCTGCTAATTCGTATGAAAATTCTCTGCGCTTGGTTTGCGATAAACGGAGAAGCTAACTTTTAAATACATTTGGTCAGATCCTTTTTTCATAAATTTTACATAGATGTGACGTTTGAGATTAACCCCTTGATAACTGCATATTTGTTCTTTTTCTTGACTACGCTCAGGAATACATCAATACAATGTCAAGCTATATATTTCGAATTCTCTAGCGACTTGTCCTACAAATTTTTCCTCTTTCAACTTTTTTTGATGCTTCTTCTATTACTGATGGTAGTAGCCTATTTTTCCTCGTTTCGTTTACTTCTGGTATTTTCGAGGCATATTTAATTCCCTGAATATCTGATGTTTATTGGGTTGAGTTGAGCCGTTAGATCAATTTAACTCTACTAGCTATAATCAAATTGGCCCATTTTTGCCATGATAACAAAGATCAAGTATAATAATTTGCCTGAATGCTAGAAGCGTATAAATGCAGTACAAAGAAATGAAAGAACACTTAGTAGATCTATATCCTGCTAAAATGTTTGCTATTAATTAAAACACTAAACGTCGAAACTATTTGATTCAACATGTATTCCCTACCGTTGGTCAAACATGGCAAAAACAGTCTGCCTTGATTTCTTCCAACAGCAAAAGAGAAAGAAGTTCACGCTTTGTGCCCAAGAAGGCATTGTTATGCAATACCTGATGTCGCATTTTTAATGCAAACGATATCTTAAAAACAGTTAAAGAAAAATATCATTTTATCTCACAACTTAACTTAGCTGACTCTCCCCCAACTGCAACGTAATCCAGGACCTCTGTGAGCATCCCTCACTATCAGTGCAACATGGACAGCCATCACTGTGACGTGGTTCGATTTCGCAAAAAATGAGCTCTGTTCCAAAATTAGTTTGAGCTGCCTAAAGCATTCTTTCATTAGTAACAAGTACGAAAAAATAATTCGTCAGAATAATTGCATGCAGCAGTTACCGTGCAAGTTTAAATCCATTACGCCAAAAACTGCAGCTATAAAATTACAAGATAGCCTACACAAATTGCACGGTGGGATCATTAAAAATCCTACCATCCAAAGAGCAATATTTGGAAAATTAACAGCTCAACATATTCACTAACAAATGTAAATTCACTTCTCAACGAGGCTACAACAATAAATCTGCCGTTGAACACAATTATCATATTCTCTCCACAAGGGGAAATTCTGGAAAGTCTTAATTAACATTTGCGTGGTTCCGAGTAAGCTATGGCATAGGGAATAAAATACAATTAAAAAATGTTTCAAACGCAATCTTTCATTTATTTTCTTGCCCAAATCAGCTTAAAAAGAAACAAAATTTGACAACAGCGGACCAAAAAGGAGACGATGACAAGACAATCTACATTAAAAACAAGCTCATGAAACGAAGGTGGATTAAATTTAAAGATAATGGCAGGGCCATCGTGCCTGTATCACACCTATTAAAAAATATGCAAAAACTTTCCATTCCAAAGAAGCATAATGGAATCAAGAAAAATGTTTTCTGTTTGATACTGGATATCTTTGTTTACGTGATATTTCTTTACTGTCATTTTTTTGCTCACTATTGCTAAATTTGTACGGCAAATTTTGTTGTCCCTTCTGAGAAGGCATGCAACTTAGTGAACTCTTGGTCTTTTTGCTACCTTCTTGTCACGTGACTACACAAAATCATATTTTCGGAATTTTTATTTGTTTTTTGCGGTCCAGTTCTAGAAAAAATTTACTGATCTAAATTGAACTAATTAATCCACATAGATTTTTTCAAGTTTTTTCTTTGCTCAATAAAAATATTTTTTTCGTGGCAACCCTGGAGAGAAAATCGAAAGAAAGTTTAATGTAGAAAATTCTAGTGGATCGACGGTTACTAAGATAGGGGATAGCGCGGAAGTGGTAGTGTTGGAGCAATCAGAATAATGATCGAGTAGCTAATAAGTCATGAAATTAGTGTTGTTCTAGGACAACCATTCAACGTTAATTACGGGTGAAGCTTTTATGCTTTAGTCTTGTTGAATGTTTTTACCAGGATCACAATAGGCCTGCCATTACCGAGTGGGTTCTTCTAAACAGCTACTGGTAAATAGTAGGACTAGGTGTCTGTGTTGTGGGCTAATCCTAACTCTTTAATTGTAATCTAATGCCTAACCTCACACAGTGCTTATTGTGGAATGTGTCAATTAGAAACACCAGTAGAGTTGGTACCGTACTTGACAACACTACGATATGGAAGTTTTGTGCTATAACGTGAAATTGCAGAAATACGTAAATTTATTTTAAGAAAGGAATTATTGAATCATGGCAACATGGAAAACTACCTACTGAAGATGTATGAAAATTTTAGAACTATGGAAATCTACCACAGCTTTTAAAAACTTAAATACAACTGCCTCAGTGCCAAATTAGGAAAAAATAGAATCCCTGAATTCAGCTAAGCTAAGCAGCTGCATTAATTTCTGTAATTTCCATAATTTACTTATTGCTTTTTTCTATTTCTCTAAAAATATCCGTAATTTTGTTATACTTTGTTTTAGTGTTGCCTATTTGTACTAATATTGATTGAAATGTATTACTTTTTCATGTTGTTTTTGTTTGATACCGGCATGAACTTTTGCAGGTTTCAAACAAAGAAAAAAGTTTGAAACAAAGACAATAAAAGCCTAGTTTAAAGCAAACAGTAAGCACACAGGAGAATAGGTCTACCTGCTGGTCGTTATCAGTGGTCCTACCAAACGGTACATGTCTGGGATGTGCATGATGTCCATGACAATGTTTTGTGATAAATACTGACCATCCTAAAACTTAACCCTAAATTGAACCCATACCGGTACCTTGTATAAAGGGGATATTGTGGAACATTGTAAAGATATGCTAATTAGAACTACTGGTTTTTAGTACACTCTTGACCAGTTGACTCTTGATTGCCAACTCTAAAGTAGTGAAATTCTGATTTTAGAAAATCATTCTGAAAAACAAGGTTACAGCAAAATTACAGTAAAATATGAAGCTGAATCTCCGAAATATAGTCATATATACTGGAGGATAAAGTTACCATAGCCAATGTAACTGCTTAAATCAGTGGTTCTCAAACTGTGCATTGCAATGTCCTGGTATGTGGTTTTGACTTTCCTAGGTTCTCACGTAATGATTTGCTTTTGTGCCTATGCTTCTAAATTTTATTTTGTCAAAAGAGTTCTGAATGTAGATTATATACCTATTTATTTCCTTCCAACACGCATATTTAGTTGCATTTTAACAAAATGTTTATACATTGTTGTAATTATTGACTTGTTACTTAAGAATCAATTTGCACATTTTTAACTCAAATTAACACAAAATATATAAGGACTAAGACAATCTCTTAGAAATGGACAAAAACAGGAATGATCAGTTAAAATCTCAATAGAGTGTAATTTTACAATTAAAGATAGATCTTAAACGAAATTTTGCAAGTAGAACAACAGTTTCTTAGATTTTGAGTCACATTTATCTTGCAGAAAGGCAAACAAAAATCTCAGGATGCTGCCAGATGCATCGTAAATCTAGCAAGTTTCAAATGAGTTGCATCCAAAAGAATTTAAAAACCTTTGGCTTGAATATTGAACAACTGTTGATTAAAGAAGTACATTACCTTGCAAAAAAGCAAACCAAAATCTCAGGATGCTTTCTGATGCATTGTAAATCAACAAGGTTTTTCAAATTAGTTGCATCAAAAAGAGCTTAAAAACCGCTGGCTTAAATTATCAAAAAACTACTAATTAGGGAAGTACCATAGGCGTAGCCAGGGGGGGGGCCAAAGGGGCCGTGGCCCCCCCCTGAATTTTAAGTCAAATTACAAAACAGTATCAAAAAAATAAAATCATAAATTTTTTTGCACCTCTGCAGGTACATAAGAGTTAATTGTTGACTTTTAGTAAGGGGGTGGCCCTGGCGTGACTTTTTAAGTTTTTGAACTTTCAAATGTTATCAAACAAGATTGTACGCTTTACACACTAAATATCGCCAAAGTTTTTTTTTATGTCGCAGTCGAGTGATGAATTGATAATCCAAGCAGGGATGTGGAAGCGATTATTTTTCAAACGCTTCTGCTACCACCAACAAAAAGCGAAAAAACGACCGTTCACAATTTTTTAAACTTTTGTGGCTTTGTAGCCTATCTTCTCCTACACTTCATCATTTTGAGAAAGCAAAAACCTTCATTTACTGCCATTACTTTACCTACTTCACTTGAGCTTATTGTTTCGAACTACTCTGTGTTTGTTTTTCTTAGATATCAAAACTCGTGTTGAATGTAGAACAGTGCTTTTCAATCTTTTTTGTCATCGCGGAGCCCGTAATGTATTTTCACATTTATCACGGAACTCCCACTAACAAAAATTTAGAAATCACAAACTGCTTGCAAGAAAATCAAATATTTCGTTACTACAATTCAAAAAATAATTAAACACTTCAACAAATAGACAGTTATTACAAGTTCCTTCACAACTTACAACTACTTTTACAACAGTTAACCTAATGCTTATCAGATCTAAACCCTATGATTCCATATTACAGCTCTCGACAATAACTTGTCGCCACAACAACTAATTACACCCTATAGCGTTGATTTTCCCTCTCTATCCTCAACTAACTCTGACTTTGAGTTAACTTTAACTCTAATCATCATTACAAACCTTCCGTCCGTCCTCAAAACACGCATTGACTCTAATCTTTTTGGATAGTGAAGTGCAAAATTTCTGTCGTATATGTAGTATGTAAATGTAAAGCAAGCAAAATTGAACTGTACCAATCAACAGCCGCCTCAACATGGTGGTGCAGACCCCAACCCGTTTGGGTTGGGTCAAAATGGTTGTTGGCCTTCCTGAGGGTCCCAGTTACCCCAGGCACTCCTCTCACACAAACCATTTTTTTGCCATGCAGCCCCCTGAATGACCGCAGAAGGGTAGCACGCAGCCTCTTTAAAATTGGCCTGTTTTCTCTCTTCTCCTGCCTTTCTCTTGCCCGTCTTCTCATCCTTCTCCTTCTGATGAGCGGCAACGTTCATCCTAACCCTTGCGCCGTCTTTCCCTATTTAGTGTGCGCTGGAAATGTGACCTGGTGGGATAGGTCAGTGCAATGCTGCACATGCTCTAATTAAGTTCATTTAAAGTGCTCACTACTCTCGTTTTCTAGATTCAGAACTCTTGGCAGCTCTCACTACTGGAGCTGCCCTCCCTACTTTTTTTGAGATTCTACACCTACCAGAACTGTGCTTCTCCTTGGACTCCTTCATCTGGTATACCTTCATTGCTCAATCTGGCCCCCTTCTGCTAATGCAGACTCGCACCCCACCCTCATCTTCAAACCTCTGATCCATTTTCCGCCCACTTTGTATCTTCTCCCTCTGCACCCTCACCACCGCCTCATCCTCCTGGCTGTTTCTCTTTACATCCTGCTTTCTCTTCCCCTCCCTAACTCTCTTAGGGTTTTTTAATAGAATGCTGGGGGTCTTCAAGCCAGGAGCACTAAACTACTACACTTTATTTCGTCTCATCCCATTGACCTTGTATATATCCAGGAATCTAACCTTAATTTATCTTCCTCTTTTCAGATCCCTGGATTCTCTGCTATGCGATCCCATGGCACCCACTCCCGATTTGATATTTTTGCTACTGATGTTGCAGACGCTAGCGGCGGCATCATCATTTTCATCAAGCAGGGCTTATCCTTCTCTGAGCTTTCTATCTCCTCTCTTTCTTCGCTTGAACCCTACTCTAATTATGTAGAGGTCAACATCTCTCCAAACAACTTCTCCTCGCTCTCATTTCTTAATGTTTATGCTCCCCCTATTCGTTCTTCTACGAAGGATAGCAGAACCAATTTCTTTTCTCTCTTCATTCTTCCCTCCTATGTGGAAGTGGAAGCAGTGGATTTTTTGCGCTTCTGCTTCCACAGAAACAGGACTGCTTCCAGCTTCCACTTCCACATCCCTGAATCCAAGTTGTGATAATTGCAAGATATAAGGGTTTCACTGAGCGCTTTCTTGTTTTATTGTGATGTGGACTACTACAAAGACATTGCTTCTTTTATCAGAACGTACAACCTACCAGTGGGAGTGGTTTCCTTAAAATTCGTTAAATAGTGCATTATACATCACAATTGAAGTTGAACTATTAAAGTGATTCTTGATAAAACTACATTAGATCAGTGAAATCGCATTTGCAGTTTTGTACAGAAAATTTTATATTAGCGACAAGCGTAGTATACAAAAGGCAAAATGCTGTTATAACTAAATGACGTCACATTAAAAGTTGCAAAATTTGTCCCCCTCTCAAATTTTTTTTTGGCTACGCCCTTGGGAAGTACATTACCTTGTAAAAAAGTCGAGATAAGTTTGATCATTTAAACTATACAACCTTTGCAACAGTAATTTGTAAACATTTCACAATGTCAAGTTAGCTGTTCAAAATAAAATCAATCTTGATCCGACGCCTGACATTAGCATGAGAAGTATGGTTTCTATGAAATTAGGAGATATGAGGTGGGTTACCACGACTATGACACAAGAACCAAATTACTTGTGAACTTCAGTTGTTGTTTGATTAGGGCATATAAATAAAACTCGTTAAATTTCTCTATCACAATCAATTAAACCACAGGGTTTTGCAATTGCAAGTAAACTTTTGATCAAAAATTGGAAAGAATTTTTATGACCGAAGCTACTCATCTTGAAAGGAATAAATAAAGATTTTTGTCCAATCTAGTATTCACAACATGTGTGTCTTGCTTTCATTCTTAAGTGTATCGCAGAAAGCAATATTTTTGATTAGCAGTAACGAATTTCAACAGAGTCTTGTAAACTGATTTGGCAAACCAAGCTTGAAAACAAGTATTGTGGCAAAAATGAGGGCAGAGGGTGTAAAGCTTGTATATGGAACTCTCGATGATAGTTGCAGTAGCATGCCTAGCCAAATATTTTTTTACCCTTTTTAAGTTTTAATCAACTATTCACCAAATGCATGAAATAAGGTCGCAAATATTTTACAGGTGAAATTGCATTTTTGTGCAAAATCATGTGAAGATTGTTTGAAGGAAAGGAAAAAGAGAAACTTGTGAACACAATTTTTCACGAGCGTTGTAAACGCAACTGTTACGTATAGTGAAAAAAGTGAAATGCTAATATTTGTAGCAAGATACGTGTAAAAACTACTGGGTTTCACTTAGAGGTGATTCCTGCAAAAAATATTAAGGTCTATTTTTCAATCAAAACCACCCGGATTTACTGCATTTGTGAGGGAGCTGCCTCCATGGAAAAAATATTTAGGGGGACCTTGCCTACTTTGCCTGGTGCTGCTGTGATACTGGCTGGTGTAAGAAGCCACACGTGCACAATTACACTGTAAGACAGGGTCGTATAACCTTGTTGTACCCTCTGGCCAAATTGACACTTGCTAATTAAGTGCCAGGCCAAATTAGCTGCCAAGTAAATGTTAGCACCCGAAAAAGTCTGATGATTTTTGGTAAATTGGCCTGATTTTGATGTAGAGATCTTTTTTTGAAGATAAACTTCATTTTATGTTGGTGACTTTTTCTTGGTGCCTAAGCTTACATGCCTTATTTTATTGCAGCCAGATGTGGATATTCTTTGGGCTGTAATCTGAAGCAGACATTGCTTTGCAGGCTGCAAAGTTTTATTCAGCAGGCCAGTTAGTAACGGGTTGCACACACCTGCTTTAAGAGGAAGTTTTCTTTGTGCAGTGCATACTTTTTTGTGAGATTTGACCTTTTAGTGGTTTTCCTTTATGCTAATCAATCCCTTCAGATGATACACCTTAACGTAGAATTAAAAGACAGTTTTGGAATGGTACATAGTATATGGGGATTTTTTACAAGTGCAGTATTACAAACTACCTTTAAGTAATTAACATATAAAGGCTACATTTTATCGCAAAACGTTTTTTAATAGATTGTAGCTAAAATCCACATTTCTTCTTGAATTTTCTTGGATTTATTTCAATCATGACTGGTAACCTGTCACAACACATAGCTGTCAGCTACATTTTATGCAAAAAAAAATCTTTATTTCGAGGGACGCAAAACTAAAATTGGTTAAATGTCATCACATTTTTCATTTACTCGTAGTTTTTATATCTGGCAAGTGACCGAAGGTTATTATGTGTAATAGTCAAAAAGTGAACCTTTCCTCAAAAAAGTGGTGTTTTGTATGCTAAACTGAAACCGAGAGCTATGTGCTTTTTTTTTATCTTAACAAGCACTATTGAAATTAGCGATGTAGCGTAAAAAATAGATTTTAACCAATTCCAGTTTTAAAAATTCCTCGAAAAATAATGTCTTGGCTTAAACTGAAGCTTGATAACTGCTTGCTATTGTTGTTTTTTTGCTACAACTAAAAAGAAGAGGTTATAACTGCGTGTGCAATACTTGAGCTGTTCTTGCGTCCCAGCCATGAGACGTTGCACAGCCCTAGAAAGGTATCAGTCTAAACTTGCATTCTTTTTCGTTGGCTCACACGCATTAAACACTTATTGAAGATTTTGGTTTCAAAACTTTAACAAACCTAATGCAGTTACCAAAAACCTACTTACATTTTTTTATGCACCTTTGCATTTTAATTGCGAATCCCCTGGACATACTTTCGCAAATTCACACTATTGTGTTTAAAGAGGACACTGAGCATGGCCGAGTCATATGTCGTTTTGCATTCATATGTCGTATTGAGTTCGAACTATGGCCTGCAACAACATCTACAGGTGCCTACTGACTTTGAAGTGTCTGTATTTGATTATGTTGTGCCTTCAATAAAGCACATCTTTAATAAATGTTGCAATAATTAGTTGACGGCTAATGGGTTTTCTCCTTGTGTCAATCGACAGTTTTTTTGATGAAAGCTTATAGATCTCACATGACCAAGACAGCTAGTTTTTAGTAGGGTTTACCGTTCGAATTGCATGCAAATGCATGGTTACCAATCCAATCCTAACCCCTCATAGTCTCAGGGTATTCATAAAACGTCTCATTGTGGTCACTGGTGTTTAGGTAAATCCCCTAAGTTTCCTTTAAAAAATGTCCGTTGAAACTAAGAGAATACTTGGTAATGTTCGTCAAAATCTTTTCAAACTGACGTAAAGAACATAAAATGGTGAAACATCAAAATGAATCACTGACCTATCGAATCAATTTAAAGATTTTTGTTTCTCAGCTTTTGAAAGAACAGTTTTTAATATTGGGTTTGGTAGTTTGCTGGATGAAGAATTTTCTCCGCATAGATGCTGGATCATGTTTGAAAAGCATTGCATTGTGCCAGAAGTTGTGGTAGCTCTGAACACAACGTTGTTTTAGCATGACTGATTTATGGTTTTCCTGAGACCAAAGGAAAAATATTATTCACTCACACTTATGTTTAAAAGCTCGAGTCTTCATTCTTCAAGCAGTTTCAAAAGTGTTGAGCACTTTAGATGAGGATTGTATTTGTATACATATGTAGTTGCGTATAGAGATGTACCAATACCACATTTTAAGCTGATACCGATACCAGCATTTAGAGCCGATACCGATACCACCGATACTTTTTATCTATTGAGCACCAGCACTAAAAGCTTTTGTAAGCAGTACCAAAGAATGTATTTAGTAAATCTAGCTTTTTATTGCATTTTGAATTTTTTTAAGTATTTATCATTATCCATTACAATATTATTGCAAATCTGTAAAAGAAAGTTGAACAAATCAAGCAGTACTTTTTTATAGCAAAATACTAAAATATGGATTGAATGCTATTATTCAGAGAAAATAGGCTTACCTTACAAACACAAAAGATTAAAAAAATAAAATAATATGAGAAAGTAACAATGTCGCAACTGAAAAAAAAAACAAACTTGACAACATAATGAAAACACCTCGGCAAGTGAAAATTTCCCATAGACGTATTAATAAAAAAGTATTAGCCAGGTGCAGGCTTGCAGCTATTATCAAACATACAGCACTTGCAAGTCAAAACTAAAAATATACACTGCTAAACTGCAGCTTTTCTAGCAAAAAAAGCAGCTTGGTAAGTCAAAACTGAAAAATGTGTATACCATACTAAAAAGAATCAAAACCATTCACAAACTGCACGCTCTTTTTATCAAATAAACTGCTTTCATAATAAAGTCAAAGCTAAAAACTCATCGCTCCCTGCTTTCAAAAATTCATTATTACATAAATTGCAGATAACTGTTTTGGCATCAATAGCTTTAACATTAAGAAAGTTCCCTATAATGCTTTTATTAGAAGTGATTTTTATTAACCGCTGCCTCTGAGGTTAAAAGAGAAACTGAAATTTATAAAATACTTTAACATGTATATTTATATGAACACAATATTGAGTGTTACACGATGTTTGGGTCCTGTTTGGAAGACGGCCCTTTCCCTGGTCATTATTGATACACTACAAATCATTGATTATGTTACAAATCCAATCCAGTTCCAGGGGGAAAACAAAAATTTTTACATTTATTCCATGAAAAAATATAACAAAAAATTTTTATATTTATTTTGTGCTCAATAAGTATCGGTAGGTATCGGCTATATATAACCGATACCGATACTACTACACGATACTATAAAAATAGGCCGATACCGATACTAAAGTATCGGTACATCACTAGTAGCGTATAGATGTATTTGTTGACTTGATTCAAAGAAATTGACATCATTTTGGCCTACATGAGATTCACAAATAAAGCATTCATTTACATACCGGTTTTTTGATTACTTCCTAGGTTCTATTAAGAAAAAATTATCCGTTGTGATAGATATTTAATTATAATTATATTAATTAGAATAATTTGGCTTTATTGCTTATGTGATGGCAAAATGGGGAGAAGGAGATCCGCGGTGGATAGTCGAGCAGAGAGCAGATGCCCACAACGTTAATAATTGGCATTGGACTGAACGAGATGCTTCTGATTGGTCAAAAAAGAAACTCAATGAACTTTTCAAAAATCTTGATATTGTTGATGAAAATGTTGGAAGTTGCACCATTGATGAAATCACATCCTGTTCTGGGGAAGCGTCGGTGAGCAACAGGAAAAAAAAAATTATTTACTTTTATGATTTTGAAATTAAAGCAAAATGGAAAGGCTCGTTGAAAGGAAGTGACATCACCTATTCTGGACTACTGGAAATACCCAATTTCAGTGAGGAGCATGACACTGAGGATGTTGACGTTACTATTTACTTTGGTAAAGATGAAAGAGAATGTAGCGACTTGAAAGAGTTGATGAGAAGAACCGGAACAAAAGTGATCCGAGAAAGGTTGCAATGCTACATTGACAGCTTAAAAACGGATTGTGCGTCAGCTATTCAAGTGCCAGACAAGGATCAAAAAAATAGCAAATGCAGTGGTTCAAATTCTGTCAATGATAATAACGTGAAAAATCAAATGAGAGACGCAGTGTCATCTGGAACGAAAGCAAATGTTGGTACGAGAATTCTCACGAAAAAGCTTGTCATGACCGAAGTCTTCATGACTGAGATTGAAGAGCTGTTTAAGACAATGACTTACAAAGATCGAATTTCCGCCTGGTCTCGCAGTCCTGTCTCAAGTGATGCCACTGTGGGTGATGGGTTTTCGTTGTTTGATGGCAATGTTTCTGGTGAATACACTAAACTAGAAAAGAATGCCAAAATCTGTATGAGATGGAGGTTTAAGTCATGGCCTGATGCACATTTTTCTAACGTTACTCTCAACTTCAGCCAAGAAACAGAAGGGGCGCAAATTCAATTGGAGCAAACCGGCGTTCCACAGGATGCAATTGAAGCTACTCGTTCGGGGTGGAAGAACTATTATTGGTCTGCAATTAAAATGACGTTCGGCTATGGAGCACGGATTTTATGATGATGTCAAGAACAAAGTCGTTGGCAAACTCATTTTTTATTCTCCATATACTGCTCTTGTGTTGGCGTCGTGTTTTGATGACATTTATTTTTTTTTAATGGTAAATGATCATCATTTTGCCATTGAGTGGTGAAACAAGTTCTTGCTGCTAGAAAATTTGTTCATCTCAAAATATAAGTTGTTGCTATGGAATTAACTCTTGTTTTTAACTTCATGCTGGAGTGAACTTCAGAATAGCTCTCTCAAGCGTTGGTAATGAAACGGTGATGTGAGATTTACTTGTATTGCTGCGTCATCTTTAAATTGCGTTTTGGAAGCATTTTTCAATAAAGTGGTTGCAGATTAGAATTTGAGTATTCGATTTATGTTTTGTTGGGTTCACTTTCTGTAGTCACAAGAATAGCACTAGTAGTCTATTTTAGCGCAGCCAGAATTTTTCTGGGAAAGGAGCAGAAATAGATTTTTAGATCATCGCAATTCTCAATTTTGTTAGATGACTTTTATGTAAATCGACTTTATAGCTTTATATTTTGTTTATCTGCACCTCAACTTTGTTTCCTCAACTTTTTTAGAGGTTTTTCATTCGCCAATTTCGTTACCTTGTTGTTTTATGATTTTTTCTCATATTAATTGTCATACCAAGTTGATGATTAAATGTGCCCATTGGCTGCAAACCATGCAGTAGGCCGTGTGCCCATTGGCTGCAAACTATGCAGCAGGCCTAAAGTTAACCGAACTTTTTCAAAAAATTTGGTTGCGCGCACAGAAACAAAGAAAAACTTTGCAGCGGAAGAATATCAACTCGGCCATGTTCTCACACCAAGCAACGGGTCGCGCAACAATCAGAAACACTTACAAAGCTGACATCCTTACTAACCAACACATGGGAAGAAGCATGCGCCTGGTTTGCTAGAATCTTGTCTATTATCTTTTGCTGTATTTAAGCCCCAGGACAAGACGAAAAGCAAACGATGATGACCCGAGTGGGTGGTCAGTGTTGGTAACGCAGGGAATATAAACATCTGGAAAAAACCATGAGTAGAAAAGGGACATACAGAAAAGACTTGTTGAGAAAAAATAGGTACTTCGTGTAGTCCCATGAAGAAACACAAATACAACGTGGGGTCTTTAAAGGAAGGAGGAACGTGCCTTCGGCGATTAAATATGTGCGGTTGGAGTTGTCCTCAAGGAAGGTGAAAGTGAAGAGGGGTGTTCAGCAGAAATATTGCAAAATCAACGGAAGGCTCGCTACTCAACCATGCTTTTTTAAGCCAAACGTTTTTGAAATTCTGGATCTGAATCTAGCTTGTCCAGCAAGCTCACTGCAAACTTTTCGTGGCAACTTATCTTCTGATTTATAGGGTTGTAGTAACTATCAATAGAGGAACGAGATATCTGTAAATGCGTAGAAGCCCCACGAATGGACTTTCTTGGGCTTCTGGTATATGCCACACGCACAAATTCAGTTTCTTCTGATGTTTGAGGTGTTGTTGTGATTATCTCTCCTCTTCCTCTAGATGGAGGTAAGGCACAAACGGCAATTCAAGTTTACGCCGTCAACCTAATTGAAATTAGGTTAGGGGGAAGATGGCAGCCCATTTCGAATCAGTCATGAATGACTGGTAGCCCTAACACCATCAAGGCGGACTGCCATTGGTGGGTACCCAAGAGTCGCCTCTTATGACATGCTGGGTGAGCAACTTCACAATTGTAGTCAGGTGAAATACGGGTACGCCACCTGTCTGCCACATAAAGATGGAGGCGTCCCGTTAACACTAGAATTACCGGAGCGGTCATTTTGACCGTTTTTGATTTTTAATCGTTTATATCTCTGATTAGGTGCGTGCAATAACAATGAAACTTTCAGACTTTTCCTAAATCTTGGATAACTTTTAGCATGTCAATTTTCTTTGCATCGCAATGAGCACAGGGTGGGATGGAATGGATTTACTGACCGCGCAGAAACCACTAATTTTTTGACTATGATAGTCATCTTTGCAATTATGAGTCTTTTGTTGTGCTATTGCATCGAAACAAACTTGCAACAACAACTGCACTAAAAGGTAAAAGTTGCGTACCACTGCGTAGAATAAATATGTTTGTTGACATAGGCCCCATAGGGGTAAAGTACGGGGGCTGATGGCTAAAGCCTCCCTGTTTTCGCCCTGTAATGAAAATTCCAAAACTTGGCAAAATACTTTTGAAACGTATATCTTCGAAAAAAAGGTCTTCAGCTCTATTTGGAGCAGGTAGAAAAACGCCACTCTGAGATATTGAGCTCCAAAATAAACACAGGTCTTAAGCCTTTCTTTGAGACCGAAATGATGTCACTCTTCTATTCATGCAAAGTAAGCGTTACGCGTACGTTTTTATCTCACGCTTTGATCAGTGGTTGGCATAACCAGATTCGGTTCGACTTACGTGGTAAAGGTTTTTTTAAATGAATCGAATTCAGAGACTGCTATAAAAAATGTGCAGAAAACTGATTCAACATCATGTAAATTTGTCGACTTTGGCAGTGAGACAGTGACAGTAATGATGCAAGTACGCTACTACAACGCAAGCGTTAAGCGATAGTTATGAGGCATTTTACATCTAACACAGCAGAATTTGATTTAGATTGGTTGCTACCGGCGAAGCAAAATTGAAATGCATCAAATTTTCATCAAAATCGAGAGGCAGATTACAAGCTCCAAGCGCACTAACAGAAACGCAGCTAAAAAAAGTTGAAGGTCTACAATTTGTTTCCTAGATTAGGGCCTATGCAGTTTATTCCAAGACATAACGGTAGTGAAGCTTACGATTTGTTAAACTTCCATTTACAATAATTCAAGACATTGCTAGGTCTAACATAACAGTTAAAAGAAACTTATGACACAAAATAAGGCCTAGTTATTAAGCATTTTTTAGTAATTGAGCGAACGGTCATTTTGACTGCTCGCGGTAATTTTAGGTAGACTGAAAAGACGGTAATTCTAGTGTTACGTGCCTCTCCCAAATACACAAAGAGCAAGCTTGCCGGCTTGTTCTCCACACTATTCCTATTTTATGCTGAGCGCCAAGCAGGGAAGCTGTGAATACCACTTTTAAAGTCTTTTGACATGACTCGACTTAGGGAATGAACCCCAGGTCTACCGACTGCGAAGCGGACACTCTAACCACTACGCCATCGCACCGGTAAATGTTTAAAGATGTTTGAGGTCGGCCAACTGCCTTTCTTTGTACCAAACTACCAGTCTTCACAAACTTTATATGCGATGATTGAATGGCAGTCCTCCCATCAGGTGGCTTTCTTCCATATTTGCATCTAAAGTTACGCTGGGCAGGGATGTCTACCTTTGTCCCTATACACCAGAAAATACACTAGGCTTTTTTCTGCGGAGTTCTCATTTTCATCAACTCAATTTTGCTGATAAATTCAACACCGGCGCGGTGGTGTAGTGGTTAGAGCGTCCGCTTTGCAGTCGGTAGACCCGGGGTTCATTTCCCTTATTGAGTCGTACCAAAAGACTTTTAAAAATGGTATCCACAGCTTCCCTGCTTGGCGCACGGCATTTATGGGAGGTTGTGGAGAACAAGCCGGCAAGTTCGCTTGTTGTGTCCTTGGGCAAGGCACTTAACGGGACGCCTCCGCCTTTATGTGGAAGACAGGTGGTCCAGACACCTCAAAAAATGACAACTCCCAAGCGAGTGCGGACGTCCCGTCCAAAATATAGCGATACAATTCGCTTTCTCGTGAATGGAGGATAAATATGAACAAATGCAAAAAAAAAATTCTTCTTAATCACTAAATAAATATTAGTTTCAAATCTGATAATTTTAAAATGTACCTGTCACGGGAGCAAAACTTGAAGTATTTCCTTTTACTGTAAAACAAAACAAATGAAAATATCTCAAAAAATCAAATTTTATTGAATTTTTGGAATTGCAGCGATAATTTATGGACACCATGTACATTAGAGTTCAAAATGATTTTGCAATTCCAAGTTTGAGTTATCCATTTTAAATTGTCCAAGTTAAAGCTAGGGCGTGGCAAAAAATTACCGACATAAATATAAAACCTTCGAAGAGATACAGGCGTTTTGTCAACGATTTCATTTGAATAACCAGCGGGCATCACCAGACAGGACTGGCAGTCGATTATGTCTGGTCAGAAATATCGGTTCAGCCGCCTTCAGCCAATTCACATTTTTGAGAGCAGCAACCATAAGTTGGCACGAATAAGGGCATCGCCCCTTTGGCCCTAATCCCTGTCGCCCAACTGGTACTTTGAATTAAGACTGGTCTTACAAGCACTCAATTGTTTTACAAACACTATCCATTTCTTCTAATTAGTAAGCCTATAGAGGCACAGAAGTCAAAGTTGGAGCGGGCAACAAAATGGTTTTTATTTTACGATTACAGAATCAATTTATTTGATGGTAGGCTTATTTCACGATTTGGTGCAAATTCCTCGTAACGATATTTGTGACACCACATTCCTTGATTGCACCTATGTGTCTCGACCCCGGAATAGACGAAAAGGGATGCGCCTCAGCCACGTATGTGAGGGATGCATTTCTGTCACTAGCCTTTTTTAGTCTTAGTTTGGTAAACATATTTGTCTCGGAAAAAAAATTTGCTAAAAAAATAAAAAGTACGGTTGTAGCGATCACCAGTTTTGGTAACTGGCGATCGTACATTAAAAGGAAGATCTTGGCTGCTTCTCGTTGACCAAAATACTTAACCAAACATTGGATCCATTAATTAACGAACTGAACAGAACATTGAAACTAAATGAAATTCAGCGAAGCCAAACCAACTAAATGCAGTTAACATAAGTTTTAACTGAACCAACTGAACAATGAAAAACCACAGTCAAATAATTTTAACTAAGCTAAAATATGTTAAAAGCAAAATCAAAAACATGAAAAGTGCCTTAATTAACCAATTTACGTAAACACAAAAATTAACAAAAAGCGCAGAAACGGTGAAGGCACATAACAAAGGTTAAAAACACTGCAACGCAAAATCCGGTTCGAAACCGCTACAAAGTCTTCATCTTCAATGAGTAGGGGAAAATGAGGTCAGTTAAACTAGCAGGTCAGTTAAACCAATGCCGTTCCTGCTTTGAATTAAAAGTATTAATTAGTTTTTGCGCCACCTTTGTAGGACTGAAGGTAATACGGCCATTATGTCTTTAAATCAGTTTTCAGCGATGCTGGGAGTGTTAGTTGAGAAGGAAAACGTAATTTTGCCATGCAAAAGTGAAAAATTAGAATTAAGTTTTTTCTAAAGTAGTACTTGATCTAGCGGTCGATCCAATACTGAATGTGCAATAGGAGGAAGTACTGCAGCTTTGATTCATATAGCTTGAATCAACTGAATTGTTGGTGACCCCATTGATTTCGCTTCATTATCAGTTCATCTGACCCCACCCATGGGGTAAGTTGAACAATTTTCTTTTGTCATTTAAAAAAAAAATACTAGCTTTGGCAAAAATAATGTGATCCACTATTCATATTGAAATAATACCTTGCAGCTTTCTTTACCCACAGATCTAAATTGAGACCGGTCGCGCAATTATCTACGAAATAAATGATCAAAAACCAATAATTGCTTCATCTGACCTCATCCGTCCGCATATCAATTTAGACTTTTCACATTTCCCATGTAGGGTTTTTGGATCGGCTACTGCTAGCAGCATCCAATCACTCAGTTGGTCTCATATCCGTTTGTAAGAAAAAACTTCCCTCCATAGTTACGATTTTTCATTTGGGTACTATGATTATATTGCAAGAAGTAACCCAGTGGCTGTATGACCAAAAACAAAGATGTGAAAAAAATTAGCTTTTAGGAGTTGGACCAGGAGCTGGATCGGTATTGAGGGATTGTACGTACGGATCAGGATTGGATTCGGACCCTGAAAATAACATCTTCGTACAACTCTGAAGCACGCAACAACTGTGATCATCCGCTTTCACAATAAAAGCAAATAATAATCTGCTGTTGCAACCCTTAAAAGCAAAAAGCCGAGAGATGAAAAACAATATTAACATGAAGGTATGAATCGGAAAGTGCGAAAACTACAAAAACTCAATTGTGGGAGACTCCGCATAGCAATACTTTTGAACAGTTTTGCCTCGCGCTTGACTAATCTTACCTCTTAACATATATTGATCATGTGTAGCAAAGAGAAAGAAAGTGTAAAATTGTGATGCGAGCTCCTTTAGTGAGTCACATGGACCAATGAACCAACGAAGTATTTTCGCTATCATTTGTTCTTTTATGTAAAACTCAATCACGACCCCTATACCATTACATTTTTTATCAATTTTAGTTTCGTGGCAGCCCCAATTTCTAGCAAAATTCCATTACAAGTTTTTAGTTTTAGTTTCTTTTTTTTACAATGCTTTTAGTTGCAAAAAAATGCATATCTGTTAAGCGTAAACTGAACTTCTTTGATCACTTACGCTATCATTGGAGCTGGTTATATATGAAACAACACGCTTTTTGCGTCAAAGTCTCCTTCAAACTTTGGAGAGGTCAACATTTGAGCCACTTTAACTCCCACTTACAGTTTTGAATTAGTTTCCATCCTTACTCTTGAAAAAAAAGATGTTGATGAACACTTGTAATTCATGGACTTTTTGTACCTAAGATCAATCTTTATTTAAAAGCAGGGAGGTCGAAATTAGGGGCAGGGGCAAAGTTAAATGAAGTAAAATCCCAAGTTTAGAAAAAAATCGAAATAGATCTATCGATTTGTCAAGCTGAAATATATATTTTTTATAGGCGTACTGGGATAGGGTAAATAACTGTGGAGGAAAGCTTGGGCTCTTTTATTGCTATGCCAGAATCAAGAAAAATCGCTCAGCGAAAGAAGTTGATATCACAAATGTAAAAACCAAAGGGTGAGCGCCGAGTCATAAAATAGGCTTACTACTAAATAGTTCATTTCTGTAATTGTAAAAACGACAATTACTTTGACGCCATTATCAAAATTAAGGATTTCGTCATGATTAATCACACAAGCAACACGCAGGTATTTAGCATATAAAGGGGGGGGGGTCGTTCTGTAATGCACCGTATACGTTGATCTGTTTCTAGTCCCAGACGGGCGAAGTGACAAAAAGGGAAAGAGTCGACTGACAGATGGTGTACTCTCACTCCGAGTTTTGATGATCTGCATAACCAACTACAAAACATTGCACAAAAGCTCAGTCCGGTTGTTGAGCAATACAACAACTCTCAAATCTATCACAGCAGCACAAACTAAAGTTAACGAGGCATTCAGTGAATATGATCGCTACGCATAACAGCGATGAACCTTTGCTCAAATCTTTCCATAAATGCCTAAAATCTGTTATTTAGTAACCATGCTTGTTATGTCCTTTGAGAATGTCACTTTACAGCAATCCCCTGGCTTTGTTGCACTTCTGTTAGCAGAAATTCCCAGTACCAGCTGTAAGAATAACTCCGAAGCAGGTTTCTATGCAAATCGTACTGCAAAGCCATCAAGCTCACATAAATTAGCGAATGCAGAAAGTCCTAAGTAAGTCAGAGAGTGAGAAGTGCACGTGTAGTTTTAAAGTAATTGTTGCCGAGGACAACCTGTTACGTAAAATAGTTGCTGTTTTGTGTGAACGCTTGACGGAGATAAAGATCAATGTTGCCCAATATTTTATTTCACATTCGTTCGATGTACTTGAGGTACACTCAAACCTCGGTTTTCGAACACAATTCGTTCTAGAAGGCTGTTCAAAAACCAATTTGTTCGAAAGCTGAATCATATTTTCCCATTACAAATAAAAGAGATTAATATGTTCTATACACCAAAAGAATAACTTATTTACCTGGTTACACTATACCAGGGGTGGGCAATTGTTTTGGCCTGCGGGCCGCATCGCGGTCATGGAAGCTAGCTGAGGGCCGCACTTATTAAGAAAGGCATTGCGAGAGCTGCACTGAGGATTGAAGAGTGGGTCGAGGGCCGCATTGACTAAGTATAAGTGGCCGAAGGTCAGTGCTCAGGATCTTGCAATAGCCTGCGTCAGCTTCATGTTATACGAGACCTCCTTACATTGATCTTATACAGCGCGTGGACATGGTGGTCTCCAGAAAAAAAAAAGTCATCATCCTCTAATTGGACGAAAAATGCGTCTGTACAAACTATCAAAGGCTCTTTTCAACGTGGCATGTAATACCTTTTTCTTGCCTCTGTAATACGGCAATTGTTTCTCCACTTATCATCGTAAATCAGCTTTACTAAAGTTTCAAAAATGTTCGCGGGCTGCACAAAATGCTCTCGGGGGCCGCACTTGGTTCAGGTAAATCTTTCTCTTGAGTTGTTTGAGAACCGAATTTTTGTTCGAGGACTGAGTGATTTTCATCTCGAATTTTCGTTCGAAAACCGTATTGTTCGAACTGCGAGACTTTCGAAACCCGAGGTTTGACTGTATTTCCTTTACCAACGTACAACAATTTTGTTTTTCTCGAGATTCCAAGTTTGTCTTGCGTGTAACCACAATAAATTACCACTGTTGGCAAAATAGAAGCACTCTATATTGCGTAGTTGATTAAGATAACAAGTAACCGAGCATAGTTTTCTATTATTTATTACAGAGCACAAAGAGCAAGTGCATTATGTTGTAATCAAAAATTTGTTCCAACTGCCGGATATGCAATGGACGCCGGTAACTAGCAAAACTTCTCAGTCCCTTACTACAATGAAGACTCCTCCAGCCAATCGGTCTCAAAGAAACGGATAGTTTGGGATCATGCTAGGAGAATTTGGGATCCTGTTAGGAAAGTTTATGGGTTCTGCAATGTAACCTGATGATCCTCGAGTAAGCAGTCATCCATCATGTCGTTGCTGTCGGAGGAAAACAAAGTTTGAACCCGAAACGTGAGCTTTAATGTAACTACCGATTCCGCTCAGACATCCCGCATGCTACATAACGTTCTTAGCGCTCAACCCGCAATCTTCCGCTTTAAAATTTTCCGCGCAGCTCATTGCGTCAGATCGACAGCAAATAAAGCCGTGTTCTCCAACACAATGCTTCGCAGGGTTTTGTTTTTTAAAGTGAGGACTAAAAGTGGGCAGCAGTCTGCAAGAAACTGGAAAGTATGTCGGAAACTCTTTTCCAGGCGTTTCAGGAAGGCCTAATTCTATTTGCACCTAGTTGTGTGAGCCAGTAGTTCTCAAACTTTTTGCGATGCGACGCATTTAAAAAAGCTTGCGAGACTTTGCGACGCACCAGACAGCATCCTACAGTTTAGTTTGCCGTACTGCGAGATAAATGTGACCCATAATCTACGTAAATAACTGCCCCTATGCTCCTGAGATTTTGGATTGGTCTGTCATCTTCAATCGTAAAATTACGCTCTTCTAAGTTTGTAACTCATCTTTCCTGTTTTTGTTCAACATACAACTGAATACTTTATTCTTTATATATTTTTCGCCAATTAAGTTAAACTTCTGCAATTTGATTCTTGAATAACAAGTCAACCGTTACAACAGTGTATTGAAAACACTATTGTGAAAATGTCAGAAGAAAGGAATCTACAATCGGAGTTCTTTTGACGCAATAAAATCTAGACTTAATGGCACAAAACCAAAATATTCCGCGACGCCCTTGGAAAATTGAAACGACGCACCGGGGCGTCGCGACGCACAGTTTGAGAACCACTGGTGTAAGCCAAACAAATATTGGTAAACTCCTTTCATATCAAGTAACCTGGATAAAAAATCGTATTTTTATTGATAGATATGCTTGTTATGATGTTATAGCGTGTCTTGCCACCTCTCCCATAAAACGTCTGTTTCAGCCCCAGGCGGAATTAAAATGTGAAAATATGTACAATCAAAATTATCATCTACATGTTGTCTCTCACAGCGTGCGGTGTAGAACACTTTGTATTTCACAAAGCAACTGTGTTTAAATCTCAATTAACTTTGCTCTCTATTTGTGTTACAACATTCCTTTGGCCATCACTTAATGCCCTGATATTATTAGATGTAATGTTTAACAACCCTTCCAAGTACAAGCTTCCAACTATTTGATAATTGGTCTATTATCATTAAGTCGCAAAATTAACAAAAAAAACAATGCGTTGAGAGCATTTTTACTCCAAATCTTTAGAACCGAAATTAGGACAGAATTAGGCCCAGAATGAAATCTGGCATACCTGCATGGAAACAACAAGAATGTGACAACTTTTCATAATTCGTGACGTTTTATTTTAAAAAAAATATATTTTGTTTTAATTTGACGTCAGGGGTCCAACTAAACTCCCTCCCCCTTAATTACCTCTGACTGAAACCACCCTGCACTAAATCTGTTAAATGTGCGAATGCAAAAGCGGCGAATGATGCGCGCTGATACCGATGGCAACTCACAACTAACATAGGGAACGGAACAACTTCTTCATAAAAAATCTGAAATAAATCGCGCACCAACATGTTCTTTCGATGCCGATGGTAATGACTTCTTGGTTTTCCTTTTACGTCGTCTCTGGTTTGCTTACACTGATCAAGAATTCAGCAAAGAAATAAAAGCAACTGCGTCGCTATTGAATGAAAAACAACATGATTCCGGATAAAAAGTGAATCCTGCTGTTTGAATCATCGATGACGGTCAAACGCAAGTTGTTTGAGCTTTTGAAATGGGTTTTTGGTTGAATTGGATTGAAAGTAAAATATTAGTGAAAGGAACTATTTTGAGAAAAGGCACCACCAGCTGCTGCCACATCACTGGGTCAGTGAGTGCAATCCTTTTTGTGATTAACTTAATAAGAGCGAGGGAGAAGGGTGCATTTCCATCAAAATTCTAATGCTTAATAATCTTATAATTCAAATTTTTAAAGTTGAAAATAATTAGTGCTTGAAAACTGAGTTCTTTACTTTTGAAAAGGAGAAAATATTGAACGTTTTTCGAAAATTGTCTTTTTCCTTTCCCCCGTACCTGCATCAATATCGTGACGTCACCCCAAGCGTTCATCTAACTTTTTCTTCCAAGTTGTATTGTTTTCTTTCCTCTGAGCTACAACCAATATCTTATCTCGCCTAAGCTGCTCTGTTCTGCATGAGTGAATCTTGTTCAATATACTGTAGATCTGCTCCCCTGGAACAGAACAAGTGAACCCACAAGATTTATTATCTGCTCATGGTAGTGGCATTTTGCAAAATTCCCTTTTTACTTCATTTGTCTGCGCATGCGAGGCATGTCGGGCGAAAGGTTGCTTTCAGATTGGGAAGATCATTCCACCGCGTAAAACCGCATAGTGTTGAGGCGGTGCCATCGGTGATGTGCGATTGGGTTTTTTAACTTAGTCTTGTCGTTTGCCATTTCAGACAAATTCTTTGAACTTGTTGTTTAATCTTTCGCAAAATTTTTCTCAAGGTTCGTAGGAAGCAAACCACTTCTAACTCTCTGGAAAATGTTTTTGAACCAAAATTAAATGAAATGAAAGCTTTATCGTGCTTTCTTGTTATTAGAGTAAACTTTTGTGTAATTAACTGGCCGCACTAATACCGTGGTTGCGCTTGTCTGGCCGGACTTTCCGCAAGCCTTCGGGCTTCCAATGGCGAACACATGGCTGTTGAAGCTTTTTACGAGGAAAAGCTTACTTTCCATGAAACGGCCGTTTTCCAATTGCGCGGTACTTGCCATAAAGTTTTTCTATGTTAAAAAGTAAGAAGTAAAATTTTCAATTCTATTTAAAATGAAGCCACAGACTTACTGGTTAACTCATCAAAATAAGAGAATTATTATAACTGAAAACGCAATAAAAAGGCTTTTTTATTTTTTAATCATGCTTTTGCGAACTAGCCACGACGTCATCAAATTTATTCAAGACAATTTTAGTAACGGTATATCGAGTCGTTAATCACGAAACAATTGATTCAAAACGCATTTATTTTCAAGCAGCTGATGCTTGTAACGTGACGTGCTTTGATGCAAAGACAATTAAAGAAAAACCTTCGCCTACAGTTTCAAGTGAAACATGCACAGTGAAATGAGCTGTATTAATCCACACCATGGTTTGTAATTTAGCTAAACTGCAAACAATGGAATAAATTTCTTGTAATTCGGCTGTATTGTTTACAATAGCAAACTTATAAACAAATGACTGGTGCAGTTATGTGCAGTGTATTAGAAGCAGTTATAAAGAAACTGATGAGTTTCGCGGTCACAACCGAATTCTACGGCTGCCACCGAGGCTACTATAGTAACATATTTATTTTGAACTAGAGGGCTCTACCAGCGTTGTTCCCAGTAACCCCCATCAGTAATGTCGAGATTAGGAATATCGGTTCAGCTAGCCTCACCAAACGGATTCTTGAGAGAACAGCAATAAAAAGGGAAAGTTTTTTTTGCCAAATCTCGTTCCCAAACAAAACTAATGTTTTTCGAAAGGGAATTAAGTAAAGAAAACATTCTGGCAGATCTCACATAACAGCTGTACGTCTCCCAAGACTTTGGAGTCCCTGGCAACGTCTTATTTGCCCTGTTTTAGCATAGGCGGCCTTAAATCAGCAAGTACTGGAAAGTCTATCAAAGGTATGGAAGGGCAATACGGTGATTGATAGGAATAAGCTATAAAATATTAGGTCAACTACTTACGATTCTTTCGTAATTGTATACCTATTTGTATAAGCTAAAGTCTCTGGCTGCTGGTATGTTGCTTCGTCTAAACGCAGCTAGGGAAGGGGATATTAACCCCAAATGAAACACAGCTAAATTATTGCATTTGCACAGCCCTCATCATTCATGTCGAGAATGACATAATCAATTGTTGTTCCAAAATCAAAAGTACCGTTTTTTTTAGAGGAGGACGATTAAGCCTAAACATTATAGGGTTCGCGCAGAGCCGCAATATCTCTCCCAAAGTTTCTCGAGTTCCTGGCACGTCTTGCCTGCCTTGTTTCTAGCACACGCGCGCTTTAGCATCATTGTTTTGCTAAGACGTAGCTCTATAAAATAAGGACGGTATAAAAACCTGGGCAATACGACTAGTTGTTTACTTGCTCAATAAGTTAAGTTGTGATGCACCCAGACTATTTCAACTAAAAAGTGTTAAGAAACAAGGTCAGGGGTTCTCCCAGCTTTTTTCGCTACTTACTTTTTAGCTCAACCAAGATGAGTTGCAAAACCTTGAAATATAATATAGCGTCGGTAAAATTCCATTTCATAAAGTCAATTGCGAAGAAAGGTCTGAAAGTTGAGAAATAGTGTAAGCAACAAAACATAAAAAATATATTGTTTTTCGTGACAAAAATGGACAGAATAATCGCGTTCATACAATTGACCTTCAAAAAAGAAAAAAAATTGAAAAGGTCTGTCAGTAGGTTTATAGATGGAAGCAACAAAGTAGCATAGGCTGTAGGGTGTTGAGATTTTGGAAAAAATTTCAAATTCTACGAGGGCGCAGTTTTTCCCAGTACTTGGACCAAAAATACCATATCTCTAAAAAAATTTTGTAACTAGCTCTGTTTCCATCAGCACAATATGCTTTAAGTTTTTCGTTGAAATTTCAGAAAATGAGGAATTTCCCTTTATGCTAATAAGCTATTTTTGTTGATTTTCGTCATTCCGCGTCATTTCAACAGCAAATTAAATAGAATATTTGCACAATTCGATTAAATTATACTTTATCGCTAGTATTGCTTAAATACAAGTGTAAGTATTTATGCTGATATCAGCATTGATTACCAATTTAGCACAATTTACAAATTTGGTGTCAAGTTCGGTTTTAGAGTGTATGAAATTGGAGTAGGCCTATATACAAGGTGTTTCGAAATTAGAGCCTCTTCTACTGAACAAAACTTCACAAACAAAGGAAAAAAATAAAACTGACTAGGAACAGGTATTTATTTAAGTTTCTCATTGAATAGTTAACATTTTGTGTGGCCTCCACCTGTCTGTGCCACGATTGCATTCTTGAGGATATGATTTCGAAAATACAGCCCTCTCCCCAGCTTGTATGGAAAATTATCAAGTTTTCTGCTATAGTTATTTTCAAGTAGCCTATGTTATCTTAAATGTTTATTGAGCGCATTTATCGATGGAATATTTCCTCTCTTTAAAGATCGTAAAAATGAGTTATCTGTTGAAGAAGATACATTTTTGCATGTTTCAAAGCCATGATGAGACACCATGTTTCAAAGCCATGATGAGACACCATTTTTTTAAGCCATGATGAGACACCATGTTTCAAAGCGAAGATGAGGCACCATGTTTCAAAGCCATGATGAGACACCATGTTTCAAAGCCATGATGAGACACCATGTTTCAAAGCCATGATGAGACACCATGTTTCAAAGCGAAGATGAGGCACCATGTTTCAAAGCCATGATGGGACACCATGTTTCAAAGCCATGATGAGGCACCATGTTTTAAAGCCATGATGAGGCACCATGTTTCAAAGCCATGATGAGACACCATGTTTCAAAGCTCTTTAAACACAGGAGTTGCTTTGAAACATTGCTATCAATTTTTTTTCTTCATGTAAATTTCCAGGTACCTCACCTGACCTCAATATTTGTGAAAACATTGTCAGTATCTTGAAGGGTCGTGATGACGAGCGTAGAGCAAACTTCGATATTCTCAACGACCTGCGACAAGTCATGACCAAAGTGCTGGGGCAGATGGAGTTTGATTCCCAGCTTTTTGGCAATTTGTTAAAATCATACCCCTCAAGAATGCAGGTTGTGGTACAGGCAGGTGGAGGCCACACAAAATATTAGCTACTCAACGAGAAACTTAAATAAATACCTGTTCTTAATCAGTTTTGTTTTCGTCTTTCTCTTGTTAATTTATGCTGTAGAAAGGGTTTAGTTTCGAAACATTCTGTACAATATTGCACCGAAGCAGCGTAACGATAGGCATTGACACAGATTCAGTGAGTTGATAATTTGTTTGTTACATTTTGCATTATAGACTGAGTTATTTTTTATGATAACCTATTCACTTCGGAAAAAGTGACATTCCTCATTATCGTTTTTACGACATATTCAATTTCCGGAATGTTGTGATAAAGCTTAATGTGTTTTGTTAAGCGTTGGCGGCCATTGGTAAGAAGAAAGAATTACCTTTTGTTGCTATAAAATTTTCGAAAATATACAAATATATAACTTACAGATTATAATGTTTCTGTGCTTTTAGAAATTGTGTTAATTTTATTGGTAATAATCAATTAAAGATAGTTTGTTTGCAATACGACGAATTCATGTACCCGTACAGCAAAATGAAAAAAGATTGAAACCAGATTAACAAACATCAGCAACTACTTTCTGGTGGGAAAATCAGTGGCAAATATACCTCATCATAAAGTTTGAACTCTTGGTAAGGTCTGCTGCACGTGAGAGGGGCAAGCCATAAATAATCGTATTAGTGCTGCTGTTTCTCAACAACAGCAAGTGATTTGCTTAGCTTTGCTTTAGCTGAAACGCGTTCCCTTCCCTTTCCAGCGAACTCCGACTTGTGTCGTGCGGACTCTGTCTCCTTTCTAACAACCATCAAAGCAGATCGGCATATTACGTGTCACGATTAATAAGGTCACAAACAAAGAACGCCGATCAAGGATTCGGGAAGTTGGAACGGTTTCTATAAAAAAAACAACAGACATGGTCTTAGGTGGGTGCGAGTGTAATGTTACTTTACAGTGGCCTATATTTAGTCCATTAAATCAGAAATAAGTTGAACAAAACTATAAAATTATTACCTTGCTCTTGGGCGCAAGATTTCTGATACTGCCACCAGGTCAATATTCAGCGCGGCAGGCGTGGGCGATTCGAACAGTTGCCAAAACTACAAATTAAATAAAACTCAGCTGTATTACAAGGGCGATATTCGCATAAATAAATTGCTAAACTGTAATTTAGTACATGTAGGATAGGCTAGTTAATATCATGTGAAAGTGACAATAATTACTGACTGACATGCCTTCATTTGAGATAGCGCTGTACCCTGTAAACAATAGGCTATGCCAGAGGTTCCCAAGTGGGGCGTCGCGACGCACTGACGCGTCGTTTGGAAAAAGGGCGTCGCAAGTTTACATCCTTGATGATTTTTTTGTGTAATCAACCAGCGTTGAGGACCTTTTGTCTTCATCATTGGCTTGATGACCGCTGTTTTTTGTAGGTCAACTTATGTTGGGGCTTTCTCGTCCCTATTATTAACTTGGTGACCTTTTTTGAGCTTTGTTTTGAGGTTAACTCATGGAATGCGTCGTTTAATTTTATAGATTTGATTAGTGCATCAGAAATTCATACAAGTTGGGAACCTCTGGGCTATGCCTATTGCGGAACAAAAGAAATAAAATAAAGCTAATGTCAGGCTTCACACCAAAAAACAAATTAATATCAACTCTGATCCTTTGCAACAAATTCACATTTCTATCAATAAATACACTGCATAGCCCAACCACAAAAAATTTTCGAAAAATAATACGTACACGTGGTGACAAGGGGAATACAAGATGTTGCTTATTCCTAGATCAAGGCGTTCGATACCGTTAATCATGACATATTGTTGCAAAAACTTGAACACCACGACATTAGGGGGGTTACACTAGAACTTTTCAAATTGTATTTACATAATAGAAAGCAGACAGTTGTTATTGAATCTTACTGATCTAAGCTACGAAAGATGGAAATCGGGGTACCTCAAAGTAGTTTCCTTGGTCCATTATTTTTCCTACCATATACCAATGATCTCACCAAGTGTTTAAATTTAAGTGCAACTCTGTACGCTGATGACAGTGTTCTGACTATGGGACATACAAATGCAAAAAAATTGCAATTGCAAATTAACGAGGAGCTGAGCAACGTCGACAATTGGCTGAAAATAAATCTTCTATCAATTTTGCTAAAAGCAATTATTTGTTATTCACCAACAGAAATACATGCATAGAATTCAATATATTCGTCGGTAATCAAAGGTTAGCAAAACAAGATACAACTAGATATTTGGGAGTATATCTTGATAATCAATTGAAGTGACATAAACACATTTTTATCTCAAAACAAAACTGGCTTGTGCATCTGGCATTTGGTGCAAATTAAATAAATATTTACATCAGTTGCATTATTAACCCTCCATTACAGTGTGGTGAATTTGCATCTTTTGTATGGTACTGCAAGCTGGGTGAGCGCAGCTTCATCAACTTTAAAATAAACTTCAAGTTAAACAACACCACTTGATTAAAATATTACCTTCAGCACTGGTAGGGGAATCAAATCACAACCTTATATCGCAAAACTTTCATATAAAAAGTTAAGGAAATTTTTCACTTTGAGGTGGCGAAATTCATGGCTAAATTAAACGTAAAACAGACCTATTTCATTTGTTTGTTTAGTGAAATTTTTGACATACATCATCATTTTACTCGAATTTTATCTGAAAATTCATACCTTTCTAGAAATAATTATGCTAGAACTAACAAATTTATTACGATTCCCCGTGTCAAAATTTGGAATAGCGTCCTGAGCGATATTGAAAAAAGCCTGGCAAAATTATATGTTTTAGTAAGTTGCTGAAAAAGCATCTGATAAGTAAACAATAATTAGCATACCACACTGGACCAGCATTAAATATTTGGTCTATCCCACACCAACAGTGTGTGTGTGAGTGTGTACGATCACGCATGTATGTGTGTATGTATATGTATATATTATAGGTATGAATAGACTTAGATTTATGCGAGAGTATGTGTTTGTATGTATGCTCATTGCTGTCTCCACTGTAACGTTTTGTGCTCATTTGACGGTAATCTTGTTTGTTCTCCTGTTTACACACTATTGCCACAAGAGAGGAGGTGCAGACTCGGCGACCTGCCCGTCTCTGTGAACTGGCATATGGTCTTTCGCACTTCCTTGGTGGAGATTTCATTTTTTTCACTTCGTTTTTGTGCATGGGTGTGAATCTTACGCAATGCCCGTGCAAATAAATTGTTTTTATAGAACAGACAATATTTCTGGGATTGTGTTTCTATTTACCCTCACGCGACGATTCACCCCAGTCTACGATACTGCGAGTTCTTGATTGCAGTCGAATTTGGAAATTGAATTAAGATGTAGGTCGGTAGGCCATGTGGCAGTGCCAAATTGCAAACAAGAGCAATAAAGATGTTTTAATTTACATCGATCTAATTGGCGGTACATGAAATGACAAGGTTACGTTTAAGGTGCATCAGCTATAATTCAGTCTTCAGATACAAGTTCAAATCAGGGATGTAGAAGCGGAAGCACAAGCTGAAAGAGGAAGCTGGAAGTGGTCCTTTTTCTGTGGAAGCGGAAGCACAAAAATTTTACCGCTTCCGCTTCCACATAGGTTATTTGACTTGTAAGTGACTTGGCGAAAAAGTTTTGTCCATTTTCCGAAGTGGGTTAAACGATGAAGTTGTGCTATAAGTCTGAATGGGATGAGAGGGGTCCTGAGATGAGTGTCCACAAGCGCTGCATTAAGGATTCTCGATTTTTCCAATCCTACAAAGATAAGAGCTTAACAGTAGGCAGGGTCCGTTGCAGCGAAGACGAGAGAGAACACAGCAAGCATGACGAGGGAGCACAAGTACCTCGGTGGAAATTGAGGAAACTTGTGTGTCAAAGAACTTTAATGAGGCAGGACGACTCCAGTCCGAGAAAACAGAAGAGTGGGTACGAGAGATAAGAGGAGGGAGACTACAAGAAAATGCTGAGGGCACGGGTAGCGCTCCCCGTCTGGCAAGCTCATCCGCCGCGTCGTTCCCCGGGAGAAACTAGTGTCCGGTAACCCATTGTAACCTAATAGAACAGGAGGATATAGAAAACAGTTCCTGTCAGATCTGCCAAGAGATTGAGGTCAAAGGAAAGACGGAGGAAAGGACAGAGTGGCGAGGACAGAGCGATAGTCAGATAGGAGGAGATGAGAAGTGACAGACTTGTTGGTGCTGCCAAGACCAGCAAAGAGCGTGCAGAATAGCGCAGGCTTTGGCAAAAAAACTTGAGCATACTGGGCCTGATAAAAAGAAAAGGGTGGCCTCAGTGCCACGGAGAGAGCAGTTGGCAAGTACGCCAGAGCCGCCTTTGCCAAAAGGAAAAGAAACAGAGCCGTCTGTCCAGAGCATCAGATCGTGAGGAGGGCATTTAGTGTCAGAGAAGTAAAAAAAACAGCAGTAAAGGAAAGAAAAAGAGACGAGTAGTCCTCTGCAGAAGAACAGAGAGTCAAAGTAAAACGTAAAGTTATCCCAACGAGCTTTCTGAAAATTGAAGGAAGGGAGACGTTCGTTGGGGCGAAAGACCGGAGAAAGAGGAACGGTGAGTAGAATTGGCAGGTGCTCAGAGCCCATGTTCTTAAGCACCTCCAGGAGCAAGATAGGACGAGAGAGGAGGAAGCAAAAGAAATGTCAGGAGCGACTGCCAGAGGAGCGATAGAGAAGAGCAGGTACGTCAGGGTCTTTGAGGGGGAGAAGGTCAAAGGAAATAACCCAATCGAATACTTCCTCGCTACGGGGGTCAGAAGTATCTTTTGAGTCCCAGAGAGAGTGATGGCAATTGAAGTCCCCCAGAATAAAAAGATTTCTAGAGGAGGGAAGGATGGAGGAAGAAAAGCAATTGGTTCTGCTATTCGTCGGAGAAGAGCAAATAGGGGGACCATAAACGTTAAGAAATGAGAGCGAGGAGGAGTCGTTTAGAGAGATGTTGACCTCTACATAATCAGAGTTGGGGTCAACCGAAGAAAGAGAGAAGGTAGAAAGTTCAGAAAAGGATAAAACCTGCCTGATGAATATGATGATGCCGCCGCTAGCGTGCGTGGCATCAGTCGATAAAATACCAGACCGGGAGTACGTGCGATCAGATCGCAGAACAAGAACTCAGGGATCCGGAAAGAGAAAGACAAATTAAGGTTAGATTCCTGAATACAAATAAGGTCAACGGGATGAAACGAAATAAAGTGTAGAAATTCGGTACTCCTGGCTTGGAGATCCCCAGCATTGCGTTGAAGAACCCTGAGAGAGTCAGGGTGGAGAAGAGGAAGAAGAAGGTATAGAGAAACAGTCAGGAGCATGAGGCGGTGGTGAGGGTGCAGAGGAAGAAGATGCGATGTGGACATAAAAAGGATAAGAGGTTTGAAGGCGAGGGTGGGGTAGGAGTGCTGCATTAGAAGAGGAGGCCAAATGGGCCAGATTGAGCAGTGGGGGTATACAAGCTGGAGGAGTCCGAGAAGGAAGTCGCAGTGCTGGTAGGTGTGAAATCTCCAGAAGAAGCAAAGACGCAGCAGAAGGGAAGCTCCAGGAGTGAGAGCTGCCAAGAGTTCTCAATCTAGAAAAGGAGAGTAGTGAGCACTTTAAATGAACCCATTTATAACAGGTGCAGCATTGCACTGACCTACCCCGCCAGGTCACATTTCCAGCGCACACTTAACAGGGAAAGACGGGGAAAGGGTTAGGATGAACGTTACCACTCGTCAAGAGAAGGAGAAGAATGAGAAGACGAAGACGGGCAAGAGAAAGACAGGAGAAGAAAGAAAACAGGCGACCGATTTTAAAGAAGCTGTGTGCTGCCCTTCTGCGGTCGTTCAGGGGGCAGCACGGCAAAAAAATGGTTTGTGTGAGGGGAGTGCCCGGGGTAATCGGGACCCTCGGGGAAGGCCAACAGCCATTTCGACCCAAGCCAAACGAGATTCCGCGATGACAAAACGGTTGAAGAGCACTGTTCTACATTTAACACAAGTTCTAATATCTAAGAAAAAAAACACAGAGTAGTTCGGAACAATAAGCTCAAGCGAAGTAGGTAAAGAAATAACAATAAATAAAGGCTTTTGTCTTCTCAAAATGATGAAGTGTAGGAGAAGGCAGGCTACAAAGCCACAAAAGTTAAAAAAATAGTCAACTGTCGTTTTCTCGTTTTTTGTTAGTGAAAGCGAAAGCGGTTCACGAAATAGCTGCTTCCATACCCCTGGTTTAGAAGCGCAAAGAACAGGGGAAGGAATAAAACAATATTTCACAACAACAGCAAATGAAGTCTTGCTAATTTGGGCAAAGGCGGGCATTGAAAACAAAATAACCGGAGACTGTTTCAAAGTAGTTTGGGCAAACTCTAGGACATAGAAATGGCTGATGCAATTGAAACGACACAAAACAATCGTTTACTCACGCCAGAAGCAAAACATTATGATATTCAATTTTATATTAATCAATAGAAAAAAAGGAATGCTGTAATGAATGGTAAAGACAAGGTATTCCAACAAGCAATCAAGAAAAAGTAGATGTGTATTGAACGTAAACACACTCTAGAAACTGAAATTGTGGCACCGTCCTTTGTTTCTGTTTTCCTTGCTGAAAGTTGAAGCAATAGAGAAAACTCTCATATTTCTGAGGGGTCTTGTAAAAAATCAATTTCTGAATATGAACTAAAAACTTCTGGTGCCAGTACATCCAGTTACAGTGATTGTGTTGTATTACATGCACCACAAAATTTGATAATTGATCCACAAATTACGGGCATCTGCGATAGATCAAAAATTATTGATAATGCCACTACCATAATTATTCCACCATTTAACAAAGCCTGGGAAGGAAACCTTGATTAATTTTTTTATCACTTTCTACATCACACGAAAATCGAATCAAAAATTCATTAAAAGTATTCAAAACTGTAATAAATGAAATTAAGGAAAATCTTTCAATACACGTGGCTATTCAAGTAGGGTGATAAGGTATCCGTGGCCAGATTAAGAGAAAGTTGTGAAGCCGTTTGCATAGTGATGTCTATTTCTTCTAGTTATGCAGATGAAAAGCTATTGGCTGTGCGAAAATTACAGCATGAAACTGGTAAAACTCAGACGGAAGAAACCTTTGAAGTACTTGGAATGTAGAACACAAAGATGTGGTCGCCACGTTGATTTTTGATACCACTGCCAGCAACAGCGGTTTGAAGGGAGGAACAGCCAAGTTGTTGGGATGACAAGTTGGTAGAAAGCTATTTTATCATGCATGTCATCACCACCTTTATGAATTAATCGTCCAAGCAATGTGAAAAGAAATATTTGGAGAGGAAACACAGGTGCGGGAAATATGTAATTTAAGAAATTTAAAGCAATTTGTAAAGATACTGATAAATCTCAGGACATCAGAAAACTCACCTTCAAATCAAACTTCTGGTACAACAACCAGCAGCCAAAGCATGTGGGGATCTTCAAGATATTTTGGCTCGTGAAAAAGAGCACAGTAAATTACTTTTGATCCGTGGCGATTACAAAGAATTCACCAAACATTCTCTTTTGGTTTTAAATGGCAATTCAGAGAGAGAGATAAAGCAGCTAAAATGCGCAAACGTGGCGCTGCCGACGCTGTAGGATGGATAAGCCGCCTGCTATACTACCAAAACATGTCCTAATGGTCAGACCAAAGAGCATACAACGAGAAATTTCTTCAAAATTAAAACGAATAGCTATATGTTTTGGCATTGTTTCATGTTCGCGCGGGTCTGCATTCGAGGATTGGCTCAGATGCCGCTTTTCTTTTGCTGGAAGAAAAATCCAGGTACAGAGTTTGATGTGCAAGTGGCCGGAACTGCTTTCAATAAGGCTGCAAAACACAGATGGTATTTGCAACAGAAAACTGTTATTTGCTATTTGTTCAGTAAACACCAAAAGAAGAAGCAGTAACCACTCAACTATCACAGTCGGAGAGAAACACCAACAGGTTAGAAAATCTTAGGAAATATTGAGGCTTTCGCACAGGACTGCCAGTTTCAAACAAACCATTAGATTTAGAAACAAAACTGACGGATCTTCTTGGTCCAGCATCGTGATCTATATTTTACGCCGATCTGCTCATTGAACCATTATCCTTCCAGCCAAACTTCAAATCGCTTCAAAACACTTCGGTAATACTATTTAGGTTGTGAACGATGCAGCTAAAGTAAACGTAAACTGCACTTTGATTATTCAGCTATTTTAGCTGATAATTCGGAAGAACGTGCACGCATTTTGCAGGCTGTGGAGGGAAACAGAAGAGGCGGTTCTGATTTTCGCAAGACAGCACTGCAAAAATGATATTTTTGAAATTACAATGTGTGCAAACAAATCTGTCTCGTAGCTAGTAGGGGAAAAGGAAGAGGCTAGACTTCATGATTCTCAAATTTTTGTCTTCCTATCATATCAGTTTTGAATGACCTGAGGTTAATGCAGAATACAGAAAAATTTAGAGAATGCTTACCCCCCCCGCAGAAAATTTCTAATAGAAAGCCATTTATTTTTCTACTGCTAGTGCACGCATTAGACGATATAGTGCTTGGCACCTGAAGTAAAATTGTGAGCAATGTGTAATTGAATAATTATGCGTTGCCTACTGTAATGTAGTGATCTTCAGATTTTTCATCAAGGATAAAGTCTTAACAGATAATCAGATTAATCAACATTATTGCTTCTAGCTTTTTGTTTGTTCTCTGTGACTGATCGCATAAAGAATTTCGTGTTTGCTATGTAATTGTTGCAGCGGATTTTGTCAAAAGAGTATGCCAATTAAAACTATATGCAGCATGATAGGTTGCTGCTTAATAATTACCTGCATTCAATTTTAAACATATATTTATCATTATTAAATTCCTTATGTTTGAATAATTTATTGCACAGTATATACCTGTTGAATGCAGATACATTGACATCTTTGCTTTTCAAACACTACTGAAATGTATAAAGATTGCAAAAATACAAATCGATCCCCTAACTTAACAGGAGCTATCATTATTTCGAGGATATCAATACAAATATCAAAAATGTTTTACTGCACCAAAAAATGCTGGCGTTAGCATAAATACTTATACTTATTTTGGGGCAATACTAGCGCTAAACTATGATTGCCAAAAATTCACAAATATGACTTATTAGTATAAAGAAAAATTACCCATTTTCTTGAATTGCAACGAAAACCTTAAATCATGTTGCGCTGGTGAAAAAACAGCGAGTTATATGAATTTTTACAGATATAGTGTTTTTGGTCCAAGTAATGGGAAAAAATGCACCCTGGTAGAATTTGAAATTTTTTCCAAAGTCTGAACAACCCAAAAAGACTGTTTTCAAAAATTTTTGACTTGTCAGTTAGGGGAAACTTTCTTGAATGCTCCCGAATTTTCCCTCTCTTAACCCGATTTGAGAACCTTTAAACTAACGTCTTCATGCAAGAAACCAGAACCGATGCAATTCTAATAAAGTTTTAATTATGGGGCTTCTGTGACATTTGTAAAATTATAGGGGGGAGGCTTCTCGACGCCAAAAAGGTTAAAGATCGCTGTGTTAGATTGTCAGGAAACTGGATTACTTTACAGCAAGGCCTACCCAACCACCAGTGATTGAGCAACTGTTGGTCGTCTAGTAGTCATAGGCTAGTGACGTGAAACTAAGTGTACCGAAAGGTCGGTTGTATCCGGGCGATAATGACAATGACTTGTTCGTTGTTATAACTTCGAAGTTGAAACGAAAGCAGAAGAACGTAGGTATATTATATACACGTTGCTACTTCCAATGGTTACGATCGATAGAGAGCGTCTTATAAGCGAGAAACAAAACAACAAAGCGAGTGTTGAAGGCGCTAGACTTCCGAAGGGAGCAATACTATTAAGAGATATTTTCAAATTTACAAAGCCATTCCTGGACGCGTTTCGTCCTTTTGGACTCATCAGCAGGGCTTGCCAAAGACCAAGAGATCCCCCCAATAGCATTAACGTTGACTTTTGTGAAACAAATTAATAAATTGTTTTTTTTAAACACTTTTTTAATATATTTTTAAACACTACGCGGCAGAATAAAATTGCATTTAAATAAGTTGCCACCTGATGAGCCACTTGGCGAAACAGCTGCAGTGGTTTTATTGTTTTATCCTGATGTGTAGTGTTTTAAATTATAAAGGTATAGCACTAATCTTAGTTGTTATTGAGCACTGTGCCAGCAACGTGAGCCTTACTCTACCTGATACTTTTGGGTTTGTTTCGTATACAGTCCTATGTAAAATATTGGGCTAGCAAAGAGCCACGTAAAGTATCTTACACTTGGTATGAGACCTAGTGATGTCAATGCGTCTTTATTACCTGTAATTGAGGGATGGTCCCGCCAATTTTGGCACACTAACGTTGTTCGGATCGAGACTTTGTAAAAACTAGAAAAAATATCACGCACTCCCCAATGCTCTCCTACGAGAGGTATTCCCCTGATCATTGTCTAATTGAGACGGTTCATGTTTAGAAGTCCAACGTTCCGTGAAAAACTCCGGCATGTCGCTTACACGGTGCGTGGGATTAAGAGCGGGATTGTGCACTGTTTCGCCAGCCAACTCCGCCAAAGCACTGCGTGGGAGAATATTGCTGTTGTACGCTACTAGCCAAGAGTGGCTGAACCCCTTGCAACTCCCCCTATATTGAACTCGCACAAACGGTAAAAACGGGGAGATAGGGGAGACAAAGCAACCGACCATCGTTTTTAAGTGGGACCAAAGCATTGGTTTTGCCAGCCGCCAAAATTTTTAAACATCATGCGCCCGTCTTCCCGCTCTATGACAATCCTGGGCTATGTGGATTCTGACGACATTGTTTGGAGGCCTCGATTATTTGATTTCACTAGCGCCGGTGTTTGCACTTTTAATACTTGAACGTTGGTCAGTGTGCTGTTATAGTTTGTGACACTTCATCGCTCTACCTCGATACCTCATCGCTCTACCCCAATACCTCATTACTCTACCTCGATACCACATCACTTTATCTTGATATCCCATCGCTCTACCTCGACACCACATCGCTCTACATCGATACCACATCGCTTTATCTCGATATCTCATCACTCTACCTCGATATCACATCGCTTCATCTCGATATCTCATGGCTCTACCTCGATACCTCATCGCTTTAACTCGATGCCTCATCGCTTTACCTCGATATCTCATCGCTCTACCTCGATACCACATCACTTTATCTTGATATCCCATCGCTCTACCTCGACACCACATCGCTCTACATCGATATCTTATCGCTTTACCCCAATACCTCATCGCTCTACCTCGATACCACATCACTTTATCTTGATATCCCATCGCTCTACCTCGACACCACATCGCTCTACATCGATATCTCATCGCTCTACCTCGATATCACATCGCTCTACCTCGATATCACATCCTTCTACCTCGATACCACATCGCTCTACCTCGACACCACATCGCTCTACATCGATATCTTATCGCTCTACCCCAATACCTCATCGCTCTACCTCGATACCACATCACTTTATCTTGATATCCCATCGCTCTACCTCGACACCACATCGCTCTACATCGATATCTCATCGCTCTACCTCGATATCACATCGCTCTACCTCGATATCACATCCTTCTACCTCGATACCACATCGCTCTACCTCGACACCACATCGCTCTACATCGATATCTTATCGCTCTACCCCAATACCTCATCGCTCTACCTCGATACCACATCACTTTATCTTGATATCCCATCGCTCTACCTCGACACCACATCGCTCTACATCGATATCTTATCGCTCTACCCCAATACCTCATCGCTCTACCTCCATACCACATCACTTTATCTTGATATCCCATCGCTCTACCTCGACACCACATCGCTCTACATCGATATCTTATCGCTTTACCCCAATACCTCATCGCTCTACCTCGATACCACATCACTTTATCTTGATATCCCATCGCTCTACCTCGATACCACATCGCTCTACATCGATATCTTATCGCTCTACCCCAATACCTCATCGCTCTACCTCGATACCACATCACTTTATCTTGATATCCCATTGCTCTACCTCAATACCTCATCGCTCTACCTCGATACCACATCGCTTTATCTCAATATCTCATCACTTTACCTCGATATCACATCGCTTCATCTCGATATCTCATGGCTCTACCTCGATACCTCATCGCTTTAACTCGATGCCTCATCGCTTTACCTCGATATCTCATCGCTCTACCTCAATACCTCATCACTTTACCTTGATACCATATCGCTTTAACTCGATACCTCATCGCTCTACATCGATACCTCATCGCTCTACCTCAATATCTCATCGCTCTACCTTGATATCACATCGCTCTTTCTCGATATCTCATCGCTCTACCTCGATATCACATCGCTCTACATCGATATCTCATCGCTCTACCTCGATACCTCATCGCTCTACATCGATATCTCATGGCTCTACCTCGATACCTCATCGCTTTAACTCGATACCTCATCGCTCTACCTCGATATCACATCGCTCTACATCGATATCTCATCGCTCTACATCGATATCTCATCGCTCTACCTCGATACCTCATCGCTCTACATCGATACCTCATCGCTCTACCTCAATATCTCATCGCTCTACCTTGATATCACATCGCTCTTTCTCGATATCTCATCGCTCTACCTCGATATCACATCGCTCTACCTCGATATCTCGTCGCTCTACCTCGATACCTCATCGCTCTACATCGATATCTCATGGCTCTACCTCGATACCACATGGCTCTACCTCGACACCACATCGCTTTATCTCGATACCTCATCGCTCTACCTCGATATCTCATCGCTCTACCTCGATATCTCATCGCTCTACCTCGATGTCTCATCGCTTTACCTCGATGCCTCATCGCTTTACCTCGATACCTCATTACTCTACCTCGATACCTCATCGCTCTACGTTGTTATCTCATTGCTCTACCTCGATACCACAACTATTTATTCTTTAATCACGCATCACGTTCACCTGCAATGCAGGGGACAACGTTAATCTCTAATTCTATGCGCACAACGCCCTCTCTGGGGGCAATGCGTTAAGTGGGAGGAGTCCTTACTGATGAGGCTAAAAGGCCGAAACCTGAGTCCCGAGATGGTCCCGCCTATTTTGCTATACAAATGTTGTTCGGATCGTGACTCTGTGTAAAAACTAATTTCTGCCTGGAGGTGTGTTGCGTCATGTCTGGTTCATGTAAGATTCAAACCCAAGTCTTTCGAGCTGCTCTTCCGCGCGCGCCGTGGCTTGCTGTCATGTAATCACCTACTGCCATGTATGCCTTAAAATACCACACTTAGTGTATAATCTTTGGAAGGTTTTTTATGCCTAATTACCTTTTGTGTGATCAGTTTCATGAAGGGATGTCGGTTTTAGTTTGTTCTTGCACGGTTAGCAGTAACATCAAAAAACCTGGTTCAAAAGTAAACGGTGTGTAAGTCTTGTGCTTTGTGTTAGATTATTTGGGTATGTTTCGTATACACTCCTTTGTAAAATATTGGGCTAGCCAAGAGCCACGTAAAGTATCTTACAGTTGGCATGAGACCTGGTGACGACAATGCGTCTTTATTACCTGTAATTGAGAGATGGTATCGAGGTAGAGTGATGAGGTATTGGGGTAGAGCGATGAGGTATCGAGGTAGAGCGATGAGGTGTCACAAACTATAACAGCACACTGACCAACGTTTAAGTATTAAAAGTGCAAACACCGGCGCTAGTGAAATCAAATAATCGAGGCCTCCAAACAATGTCGTCAGAATCTACATAGCCCAGGATTGTCATAGAGCGGGAAGTCGGGCGTTTAGTGTTTAAAAATTTTGGCCGCTATGCATACATACATTCTTAAATATATATATATAAATATGCGCTAAGGCTGTGAAGTATTAGTTTCTTTCAATAGCATATATTTACTAAAATCATTGGAGGGATAAAACGAGCTGGATAAATAACTGAATACTGCACATAAACGTTTCTAATGCACCACCATTGGCAAATATTTAACTTGAATCGAGATATTAAGAAAAGCTTTGAGCGCTAAATTGAAGTCATGGTGAACGTAAGTTTACAGAGGCCACGAATTATTCTTGAATGTTTAGCATTGTATCTACATTCCAAATACAAATTGATTCCAGCTCTTTGCCAGTAATGCCTTTGGTACCATCTGCCATAATAACAAATATTTTATTTTTCTGATGTTATTCGCTGATTTCCTTAAAATGTTTTGGCTAATCATCTTAATTACTGTACTTTGGTTTCAATGTAAAGAAGAATTTGTAGATCTTTGCATAATATTGCGGTTGCTGGTTGCTAATTAGCAATTTTCAAAGCGATCTTCTGTTAAGAGGGATCTGCCTCCAGCATCACATTATGATAAAATAGAAAATTTTGCTCAAAAATGATTACCATCATCATACAGCAGTCTATTACATCATGTCAATAACCGGCAACCGGTTTCGACCTTATTGAGCCTGATCAGGCGGGTGAAAAAATCTAACAAAAAACATGCTGTAAAAAGGACAAATTTGCCATTGGGTGCAAAAAAAGATACAATGCAAAACAATATGATACGGCAATACCTGTATCAATTGCTATCACTTTCTCTGGGACTCAAAAGGTACTTCTGACCCCCATGGCGAGGAAGTATTCGACTTTGTCATTTCCTCTGACCTCATTCCCTCAATGACTCTGATATACCTATTCTTCTCCATCGCTCCTCTGGCAGTCGCTCCTGCTCTTACATCTCCTTTGCTCCCTCCTCTCTCGTCCTATCTTGCTCTTTGGAGGTGCTTCAGAACCTGGATTCTGATTACCTGCAAATTCTACTCACCGTTCCTCTTTCTCCGGTCGCTGGTTGGTGCGAAACTGCTGTGAAAGCTGTCAACTTCATTCGCGGAAAAGCAATTCAACACCGGCTGTTCAAGGCGTTCTGCGAGGAAGTAGGAGAAAATTACTGTGCTCTTCGGCTGCATACGTAGGTGAGATGACTGTCCAGGGGGACGTCTTAAATCGTGTAGTAGAGTTGTCACAGGAAATGGCAATTTTCATGCAAGAAGCTGGCCATCCAAAAGCTATTGATTTCAAAGACGAAAAATTTTTATTGATATTGCCTTATCCAGCCGACATATTTGGCCAGCTCAATGCACTAAAATACTTAATGTATCATCTTAAGGAGAAAATTTCAATCAAATTTTTTGCTGTGAAAAAGTTCAGGTTTTTAAAGAAAAACTGTCATTATGGAAAAATCGTGTTCTCAAAGGTAACATGGCAAATTTTCCTCTTGTATATGAAAGAGTACAGGCGAAACACCAGCACAAAATTTTATTATGGATGTAGCCGACCACTCAAGATTGTTTGAGTGTTGTTCAAAGTAATGAAGTAAAAGAGAACAAAAATGATGTTTTTCAGAAATGATGTTCATCAGTCGAATTGAATTTTCCGGCATTGTTAAAGGAGGTAGAGAAGCAGCTTCGATGAAAAACTTCAAAATTTATGCTGCTCAAAAGCAACATAAAATTAAAAGGCTTAAACTTTCCAAGAAAGGTAACAGATGTGGATTAGGAAAATGCAAAGGTCTTTACCTTGACAAAATGTAGCACTGGAAGAGGTTGGCGATGACCTCCATATGTTAATGAAATCGACTGTGGGTGGAAAAAAGTAGTTAAACACAATACTGAATTGATTCGTATCAACAATTGTGGACACTTCAGGGTACCTGATCTCGAGAGTGAATGGAGAATTTAATGCTTGATCTACTCCTGACATCAGCGAACAGTTTGAATGCAGACCTATCAAGCATTTAAGCATTTGCAATTACTGACGCTGGTTCAACATAATAACTGATGCTGCAGGCCCTATTTCCATTATTTTGTTTTTCACAGTATTGTAAACGTTTTGTTTTTTGTTTAGTCATGATGTTTTTTTCTGTTCTGTTTTTTATGAGACATTTGGTGTTGATATTGCATAAGCTGAAATTGATATAGCATTTTTGGTAGTGGTATCATTTTACTTATTTAGCTTTGCTGTTATCACCAGTCTGTTTTTCCTTCAATAGGCAATTTTCAGAATAATTTGATGTCATTCCTTGCCTTTGTATGTGTCTTTCAGACAAAATTAGTGCGTTTTTTAAGCAATTGTATTCAATTTTAGCTAGTGCATTCCTTAACCATAAACATACTGGTAAATTACAGCTTAAATAATGTAGAACATAGAAGTGTTCAAAGATACGATTAAATATACACATAAATTTTGACTAAGAAACTTTAGGTTTTATGTTTATCTGAAAAATCTTTTTCGATGCTAAACCTAAGTCTCCTTTCTAAGTTTGACAAATTTTAGGTAAACTAGTTCATCAATGTAAAATTTTATGATTAAAAAATCGCAAAAAATTTCAAAGTAGCCTTGTATTACGGTAATTACGGGACAAATAGCCAAAAAAATACATTTTCGGCCTGTATATGTTTGGCGTGGGGCTTCCCTAATTCCCCTTCCCCTAAATTTGTAATTTTATGACATTGCATCTTTGCGAACTAACACAGGAAACAACTGCAAGCAACATAATACTACATTCTACATTTACTATTTAAGTAATTTAGTTTTTGATAACTTTTTCACTTTTACTCAAGGAAATACGTCTGTTAATTAATTTCTTTTACTCGAGTATTTTTCGAAGTAAGTAACAATACTTTTATTGGACTGGCCAGACTTACTGTTTTCAATGGGACAATTCCGGTTTTTTCGTATTTTTTGGCCGTCCCATTGTTTTTAATGTTGTCCTTTTTTATGACAAAAAATTGCCTAAATAAAGAAAATATTGAAGCACGACATTTTTGCTATTTAGTAGCGCTTATTCTCTAGCTTGCTATGAATCAGGGTTGCGAACTCGAACTTGAACTCGAAAAAACATCTCGAGTTAGAATTCATTAAATGAGTAATTTTGAAAGAATGGTAAATAATATTCTGTAGTGATGTAGGACTTGAGATCGTTTCTTTGAGGTTTTGGCTTGGTCTTGGTTTTGATGATTTTGGTCTTATCCCTTAAAGATCTTGTGGCCTTGAAAATTTTCTCACCGAATATCTTAAAAACCACCGCTACACTTCGAAATATCTGAAGATCGTGTTGATTTCTATGGTGATTGTGTTGAATCATTTCAGACTAAAAAGTTTTCAAAAATTTTTCAACAATGAAAATGGAGATGTAATTTTGATTAACGATGAATTCGAGTTTTTGAATGACATTGGAAAATTTCGGCTATTCGCACGTGTGACCGCACGACCGCACGACCGCACGACCGTACGTGTGATTGCACGAACGCGAAATACGAAAATAGATGAGCATTTCTTTTGAGTGATATAACAAGAACGTAGTCAAAAAAAGATAGAACTTCGGTCCCGAAATATCCGGAAAGTTGAAGCTTCTTTCGAGTGAGATCGAAAGAAGAACACTGATTTGTGCTTGGCAGCAAATCGATTGTCCAGACGTTCGACGATGTCTGGGCAAAACAAATGGCTTTTACTAGGTGTGAAATGATACGAATGAAACAAAATCAAAAAGCACTCTTTATTTAACTGCGGTTGAAGAAGTAGTTTGTAATTTAGGAGCTCCATGCTTAAAACAATAAATCGGCGATCCAAGGTGAGAACTGTCGCAATAAAATAAATTATTTGCGAAAAAACTGAGGAGTGCCTAGATATTAATAAATTCAGATGTTATCGGTTGTAGATTAGTTAACAGGCGCATTTGTAAACTACCATTTGCTAAGACCAGCTGACATTGTCTTTTGTTTAAGGCAGAAGAAAACATCTGATTTTGAAATTTGAAGAAATCATTTCATTTGAGATTAGTTTAGTGCTTCGAAGAAAATAGTTCCTGTTAAAATGTCAAATTCACTTTCACAATTTCAAAGCATAACTGCATGATTAAAAGCCTAAGTGAAAGAAAACTATCGGTAGTGAATGAGGCACTGGTAAGATATTACTTGAGAGTAAAATGCTAGAAAATTTCCAGCAGTAAGCTGCGCATAATAACTAACAGAGCTTCTGATTATACTGTCACTTCCAATCCCAGACATGAAGCAAAAGCTCATCGTTATCAGTATTTTTTGATCAAAATTTGTTTTTAGATATATAGAGATACTTGCAACCAAAATTGTGCAACGTAACAGATTAGCAACATGAATAAATACATTGTTTCTTTGCTCAGTCGAAAAATATGCGCATTGATTTTAAGCTGATCTGATATCACAATGCCAGTTTGACTAAAATGTGAAGAATGATGGTTATAAAGTGCCAACTGCAAAGAACGAGGTAAAGAAAAATTTTGCAGAGTTCAAAACAAATTATACGATAACGAAACTACTTTTGCTTTCTAAAGACAAATTATACTGCAGCAAAACCATTTTCTCTTTCCCAAGAGTAAGGCAAAATAGAAAAATTTGCTCAAAAATGATCACCAACATCATACGGTACCATACAGCAGTCCATTACATCATGTCAATAACTCGTAACCGCTTTCGACCTTATTGAACCTGATCAGGCAGGTGTAAAAAATACTCAATAATAAACATGCTGAAAAAGGGCAAATTTGCCATTGGGTGCAAAAAAAGATACAATGTAAATCAATATGATGCAGTAATACCTGTATGACAGGGTTCTCATTTAAAAACACACACACATGACATGGACAACGAGTCACATCGGTAAGCCCCAATAGGGGTGTAGGTTCATTGCTAAGACTTTATCATTATACAAGGAAAAGCTAGTTGCTAACTGGCAATTTTCAAGGCAATCTATTAAGTGGGATCTGCCTTCAGCATCACACTAAGGTATTGATAAAACAGAAAAATTTGCTCAAAAATGATCACCAACATCATACAATACCATACAGCAGTCTATTACATCACGTCAATAACCCGCGACCGGTTTCGACCTTATTGGATCTCATAGGATTAGACCCAATAAAATTATAACATTAGACCCCCATGATACAGGTATTGCTGCATCATATTGTTTTGTATTGCCTCTTTTTTGCACCCAATGGGAAATTTGTCCTTTTTTAGCAGGTTTGTTATTGAGTGTGTTTTACACCCGCCTGATAAGGCCCAATGAGGTCGAAGCCGGTCGCGGGTTATTGACGGGATGAAACAGATTGCCGTATGGTATCGTGTGATGTTGGTGATCATTTTTGAGCAAAATTTTCTATTTACCTTAGTGTGATGCTGGAGGCAGATCCCTTGTAATAGGAGATGTTGTTTGTTTGTGTTTACCTCTCCTCTTCCTTGGGATGGAGGTGCGACATGAACGGTAATTCAGGTTCATGCCGTCAACCTAATTGTTATTAGGTTAGAAGAAAGATGGCAGCCCACTTCGAATCAGTCTTGAGTGACTGGTAGCCCCACCACCAACAAGACGGACTGCCATTGGTGGGTACCCAAGAGTCATTTAACATGCTGGGTTAGCAACTTCACAATTGTAATCCGGTGAAGTACGGGGGGCCACCTGTCTGCCACATAAAGGTGGAGGTGTCCCGTTAAGTGCCTTGGCCAAGGACACAACAAGCAAGCTTGCCGGGTTGTTCTCCACACTATCCCTTTTTTATACTGAGCGCCAAGCAGGGAAGCTGTGAATACCATTTTTTAAAGTCTTTTGGTATGACTCAACAAGGGGAATAAAACCCAAGTCTACCGACTACAATGTGAATGCTCTAACCACTGCACCATCGCGCCGGTTTTTAATAAGAGATCGCTTTGAAAACTGCTAATTAGCAACTAACAACTTCTATATTCTTTCCGAAAACAAATCATACAGCAGTGGAACGATTTTTCTTTTCTAAAGAAAAATTGTTCAGCAGCGAAAACACGGTGAAGTGCGATTTGAAAAATATGTTCGGAAGCGTTGGTGATAATTCAAAGGCAACGAGATTTGGTTTACAGTAAAATGTGCTGGTTATTTATAAATAGGTCTATGCTATGTTTTCTGTTGACTGAATCTCCCTTCTTCCGAATTACCACAAACGCTTCCGAACATATTTTGCATGAATCACTGTTTTGCAAATAGTGCTATTTTACACATCGCACTTCACCGCGTTTTCGCTCTTGTATGGTTTATTTATGAAAAGGAAGAATTATTCCATTGCTGTATAGTCCAGCCACTTGCCAACGATTAAAGTAGTAAATCGTTTTTGACGTTTTTGTTTTGAAGTCTTTCGTCGAAATCACCTGTAATGTGAGTTTTGTTATAATTTGTCAACAACAACACTGAGACCTTCGATTGAGGAAGTAATGGAAGTTCTCATAAATTGCGATGACCGAAAATAATCCTTGGCCTTATCCACGTCGAAGAATGACGTTCGACATAAGCCGCTATTTACAGCAGATTGTGCAAAGTTCAAAATTTTTACAACCTGCGGGTTGTGCAAAATTCAGTCTCTAATTCAAAGCTGAAGCCTGTGGGTTGCTGAATGAAAGAGTTCGAGTTTCAATGAGTTGTGAATTTGTTGGAGGTTTCAATGAGCTGTGAATTTGTTGGGCGCTTCAATGAGTTCTGAATTTGTTTGGGCGTATACTAGTTTGTTGCTGGATTTCAACAGCAGAGTTTTTGCTGATAAAAATTTTGTGTCCATTTTTCAGAAAACTATTCGCATTTTGTTATGACATCATCTTCTTCCTACACGTTCTCATTGAAGCTATATTGCATCAGGAAGCTCAACAACAAGGCTATTTTTTGGAGTGACCATACTTGCATTGGCTAGTTTAATTTTTTTTCTAACCATTTATAGTAGGTGTGCGAAACAATGCAAGGCCTGCCTCCAGTGTTACAGCCCGCGCTCATACGTCATCGCACCCCTTGCACACAAGAGGGTTGCTTTTTTGATTTTTTTCTTAAATGTTACATTTCATCAATATTTCCTTCATTTGTAATTATCAAAGATGGAACTATTTGCTAATTACATGGAAACAAGTTGCTGTCAACTCAAAATTATTTCATGCCAATTAGATTCCTAAAATAAAACTAATTAAATAAAATTTTTGCTTGCAAATCTTTCTCACTTTTCCCAGTTAGCACAAACATTTCTGTATTCTATTATACTTTGTGCTTCATTTTTGTTGGGTGTGTTTATAACCAAAATAAATTTGTTTAATTGATTGATTGATAAAAACTGATAAAAACTTAAATTAAAAATAATATTTTTGATCAAATTTTCTTTCTTAGCAAATAAAAATTTCAAAATGATATTTCCGGCCCTTCAAATTGTTGCTAGGTCGCCCACTTCATTTAGTTTAAATAGAAAAGACTTCGATAACCGCAACGATAAAGGGAAGAAGGGTAAACCATGGTCCAACTCCAACAAAAATTTTTTGTGTTCGATTTCGACAATTTTTTAATTTGGTACCAAGGTAAACTATTTTTATGCGAAACAGAAACATTGGAAGCGAAATCTCACTTCCAAAAAGTTATTCCCTAAAAATTAGCCTGTGTTGTTGCTATGGAGATCGAAATGCTCCGGCTTTCAAGCAAAATCGCACTGACTGATGTTATAAGATTGCATGAAGGTAACATTCAGCTTACCTAATACTCTAACGTGCACCCCTCAAAATTTATTTCTTAATACACCAGTGTCTGCGGAGCAATGTTTTTCTACCTCTTGTAATTTCCTTTCAAATTCTTGATTTCAGTAACTTTAAAGTTACAGTCAAAGCTAAGTCAGGCTACTTAGAATAAAAAATTTGTCAGAAAAACTAAAAAGTGGATCAAAGTGTGGTGAGTTTGATCAGAGTTTTTATTGTTTAAAATATCTCAGGATTCAGAAAATATGCCCTCCATCATATTTTTCTGACATTGTCCTTAGTAGAACCGAGATATACGGTAGGCCTCACCGGATTCCTCACCTTCCAGCATCGCTTTTCTTAGCTCCCTGAATAAAAAACAAACATACAAACAACTGTACATTACACTCAAGAAAGCTTTCAAGTGTACATACAAAATTAGCAAAAATAGCCGCCACATTTGACGCCGCGTTTCAAGGTAAAGCAAAAAAAACGCCAAGTTTGACTTTACTTCGCGAATTTCGCTTTGTTGTATTTAATTTACATCCCTAAAATGTAGTTACGCTATAGTTACAATTTATGGGAAATGCCGTCATAACAAGCAATGACCTCACTACAGCCTCCACGTTTTTCCTGGCAATATCGCTACCCCTATCTTTTGTCGATCTGAGGGTTTGCGTAGATTTGTTAAACTATTTGGGTTCAAAATTTGTTAAACGCATTCCATTTGTTAAAGCCCCGAACGTTTTGCTTTAAATTATGATTGTAGGTCGGCAATGACCTCGCACGAAAGAGAGCTGCTTGTTGCTAATTTACTTTTGCTTTTTCAAACATATTGCCTTCTTGATTGTTTTAAAATGTCACAAAAGTATAATTAGTGTTTGGATAAGCTTTTATGGAAGCATCGAACTTTTAGTGGTCGATTACTTTGCGGTAATTATCGAATCGATGCAACAGACCAACTAAATTTGTTCATTCATATGTAGTTTGTTAACAGCAACATAATTGTCTTTGAATTAAATACCGATTAGATGTTTGTGAAAAAATCAAACTTCACTCTGTCGAAGCAGAGATTTAACAGAGCATTTATTAAATTAATTTGCAAATTAACTTCTGCAGCGGGACACGCCTTCGTGGCTTTGCTGCTGCATGAACCGGGCTGTTGCGGGAAACTGCGAGGATCAGGGTTTATCAAGAAACTGTTTTAAAGAAACAAGAAAGGACCAGAACCAGAAAAAACGAATCATCTGAAGAATCGTCACCCCTGAGTTTCCACCTGAAGAATGGTCACCCTAGACTTCAAATAGAAACAGCAAATCATATACAGATATTGGATCACCAGAAGAATCGTCACCCTAAGTCAATCTGGGGTGACAATTCTTCGGATGATCCGAAAAAACTCTTCAAAAGACCTTCGGGGTGCGACACATTAAAAAAAGATGTAAGTCTGGCCACTGGTCCTCAAGCTCAACTTGTTGGTATCTCTGCATTTCATCTATAAGCTTTATTATTAGGTAGTTTGCAGCTAGGTCTGGTTTTGCTAAGATACAAGTTTGCATCAATTCTCATTTTATCTTCCACCACTTTACTGTGAGAATGAGTCTCTTCGATCATGAAAAGATGAAATAAAACGGTTTGTGCGTACATCAGTGCATTTCGAACTTTTAGGCGGCTAAGAACATCATGTCAAATCGGGTAAATATCGTAAAACCTCATTCAGTACAAATTTTTAAAAAACAGAAAGAAAAACATGTATTTAGCTGCCGCATGAACTCAATTCATACACATATGCTTGACTTTGAAGTTTACGCGTATATTTGAAAATCATCACTGTCTGAATTTTTAAATGAAGACTCTAGGAACTTATACAGAGTCCTTGAAGCTCACGGAACCCTGCAAATATTCTGCGGAACTCTGGTTGAAGAGCTCTGGCTTAGATAATTTACTTGATATCATCGTTGAAAAATTTGGTTGGCAAGGTCACAAATCCCAGGTCCTAGTAGTGTGGTACTGTAAAAAATAAAAGGTAAAGTTTGCAAACTTTTTAGCTTTACAAGTCGAAAAAATAAAGTTTGTTTTTATGATGTACGGTGTGTGGATTGCTTTAATAGAATGAATTTCGGAGAAAAGCTTTGTGTAGCAATAAATATATGGGCGGATCACTATTTTCTCCCAAAAACCAATTTTAACTTTCTTCAAAATAATACAGTGGAAAAATGCTGAAAGATTAACTTTGTCCACCCCGGGGCGATCGCAAAAAATATAATCCATGTTTTATTGATTACCAAATTATCCGCTAGATGGAACAAAGAGTGAAGTTGACATTTATTTACTTAGTGGAAATAAATAAATCGTAAGCAAATTTTTGATAAAAAGTTTTTGTTCTTAAATATATGACCAGAAATTAAATGAGAAGATTTTGTGATGGTTTTGCTGCGCGTGAAGCATTTTCAAACCAGGGTTTGGAGGCTATGAATCGTCATGCTGCGAGGAGCCTTGTTTCCTTTCGGGCTTTGAACGCGGTCTCCTGTAATTTAGAACGAATTTTTTGAGAAAGAAATATTTAATTTAAGTCTGGGTCTCCGAGCCCCCACCCTTCTGGAAGATCCTTTTCAATTTTTACAACGGCATAATTTTGCTAGTCTTCTGTTTTTAATGGTTGGAAAAAACGGTTTTGGTTGATCAGTTGTACAATATCCCATTGCGCCTAACGCAAAATGTTTGAAATAAAACTTGAAAGTTGCAAAAACAACTGACATTTCATGACAAAAAAAGTCCATGTGATGAATGTGCAGCTTTTTTATTGGCCTCGAATCTCGATTGCTTTATTTGGTCTCACGACGTAGTCAAGTCACATGATTAAACAAGCAAAAACGGCTATGATGTAAATGTGACGTAACAAACAATGTACAACTTGACTGTTCTGGAAAGTACAAGATTTCAGCATCTTGTGACGTCTTCCGTTATTTATGCTAGTGGTTACGTCATAACTTTTTCGTAAATTGTCTATAGCTACTGAACAAGATTCCAAACTAGAGGTTGTTAATGAAGTGATTAAAAATTAGCCGAAAATGATATTTCAGGAAAGTTTGCACTTATGAAATGTTCTTTCATGATAATCCCAGCTTCCATTACTGCGCATAAAACTACGCAGCAAATCTGTGCCCCTGCCCATTGTGGCGATCGAATGGCCAAGAATTCTACTCAAGAAATTGTTTTGGTGGCAGAGGGCGGGCATCGGTGGCAGGCAGGTCATCAAAAAATACTGGTTATGTACAGCTGTTGAAAAAAGTGAAAAATTTAGACTCTACAAAACAGGTGCTAGATAATTACGAGCCGTGATATCGGAATTTGCAGCTTCTACCGAGTGTGGCAAGGGGAAAGAAGTCAAGCATAAAGTTAAAACTCGAAAACATTGAAAAAAGCGCGAGGAAAGCTCATTCGTTGGTTAGCTCTATCACCGCTGTTTTGCAAATCTGAAGGATGAAAACTGAAAGCAATAAATCGACTGCTCTCTGCCAGATCGGTTTTGCTCAACAAAATTTCCTAATGAAAAATTTCCTGATAAAAAAATTTTCTGATGAAAATGTTTTAAATTTCTGATGAAAATTTTGTTGCTCATTTCTTTGAAATTGAAAAAAATATTTGCAAATATTTTGCAAGCTTCCGAGCGACAGTGGAATAAACGCCCTAATCATCAGGTTATTTACGTCATAATTAAAATAAAAAATTTGCTGATTCTTGATGACGTATCTTTGTGCTTTTCCAAATTCCGTTTAATTTGTTGTAATTTGTCAGTACAAGAAATTCATTAAATTAAATTAAATTAGATTACTGATTTCATGTTAATCGGCGTGCACTTTGATTTCTTTGTTTTTCTTGCGGAATCTCTGTTAAACCATCGATCCACCGACTCTGCATCATTCCCGGGCCATTCACTGCATCGTGCTTAATCTTTTTTATCATCAGCAGCTTAACTATTTAATCGGATGACTTCAAAAGAAAGTCTTACTTCCTCAAATTGGGCCTGCATCGAGTGAGCACGATATGTTTCAGGGCGTAGGTCACCTATGGATGGGAGTCTGTCTTAGTAAATATAATTTTTATCGTACTTCGAAGTTTTTTGACAACCATGCTTTCTTTACACACCCGTATTTTTGCTACGTCATGATCAACCTTCGGCCTCAAGCAACAGGAAGAAAAATATTTTAGGTTATTATGACGTAGACAGGGTTGTATTGGTTCACAATGTCCAAAAAACTCGAATGCACGTAAATGGCGTGCCGTGAGTAATCCCCTGAGTTTGTTTTGGTATTTGTTCAATAATCGTGACTGGGGATTCAAAACAACGTTTTTTTCGACGTTTTATTGGGCAGGTTTGTTCATGATTTTTTGTTTTTTTAGCTGTTCTTGAAAAGCATTGGGTTTGCATGCACGTAGACAGGTTGGACTTAGGGCCGTTGAGAGGTGGGGCAAGGAGTACAGAGTACTCAGGACTGCGCTCCTTTTGAGGGACTCGCGCTGTTGAATCCTGAAAATGGTACTGAAAATGGTACCGCCATAACCCTCTGTTCATCTCACTAATAGATGGTGTGCGCCAATGTAGGTGTTTTGTGAGTCTGCGCTGCAGAGCCGCTACTGCGGAGCCGCAGGGTCCCGGCAGCGGTGTTTTTGACAAGCGTTGCATGTAAATGACCTGGTCAGATTCATGTAAATGAGATTGAGTTTGCATGAAAGCCATTTAAATATTATTTCTACTTCCTTTCAAAGATGATTCTTTTTCAAACCACCTTCACAACCGTTGTTGTCCACTTGAGCAGCCCCAAGTCATTCCAAGTCCAATATAATCGGTAACTCTACAATTCAGATTGTTGCTAACAAGGCATTGAAATGACCCTGCTGAGCTATTTTTTGTTACTATTTTTTTATCACAGCATGCTGAGGCAGGTTTAGATTTAAGGTTTTTAGGATGATGGTTCGATTTCACTGAGAATCAAACTCAAGTCTATTGGCACCATTGCCTAATACTACTCGACTTTAGAGTGTTGACTAGCAGTATCTCTCCTAACAAAGCAATCGGCCTACGTTGAAGTATACAAAAGGCTGCTTTGTTGTTCGACAAAAGGCTTATTATGTTCTCACAATGTAAATGCCACGCCAACCTTTTTAAAGAATTTCTTTTCTACCTGAGTGGAAGCGACGTTCTCGACTTGAAGGGATAGCTGCGACAATCTGGCTTTCAGCTAAGTTGGTTATTGTTGCTTTGGAATGCTGACTTTTCCGCGGCTGAGAAGTTGCTGCTGATTCGATGCCAGTAGCTGGTGTCGTGCTGGGTGAGATGCGATGCAGATGATGAGAACATTTTTACCTCATTAATACAAAGCGGAAGGTTTGAGATCGTGCAAAGCGACCGCACGCTGTCCAGGTCAGAAATCACCCATGCATGACGTTGCGGACAGCGAGAGACGAAGTTGGAACTCGAAATGCGAGGGTCAATGCAACTGCCGATTCTGCCGCATGCTACGCAACGCATCGAGTGCTCAACTCGCCATCTTTCGATGACAAGTCTGGTACCCAGCCGATCACGCTGCGCTGCCGACATGGAGGGAATCTTTCGAGCTGCTGCTCAGTGCAGTGAAGAGTAAGTCTCGAAATTGAGAGGCTGCAGGTTCAACTCCGCCTGGTGTTGGTGTTGTTGTGTAGCTTGAAGGTATTTCTATCGCTCCCTGCTTGGCTGCACTGTTTGTGATGGAACCACTCCACCCCTGCAGCAGCGGAAACCCCGAAGCTCATCGGAACACAACATCTATGGACCGGCGCCAAAATCTCGCGGCTCATGCATCAAGGAGCAATCACTGACGTTCGATGCGGTGGTGCTATGGACCGGCGGAGCCGCAATCGCACTTCGCCTCAATGTTCTGCGTGAATTGATTGACCAAAAGTATTTTTACCTTTTTCCGCATCTCATTACCAAAAACAATAGCGATGACGTAATTCCGTATAAAGTTAATTCATCTTTGATGCTGCGGGTTGGTGATTATCGCGCGTGTTCTTAAAAGAAGAAATTCATCGCGAAAGCTCATCAAAAAGCGGAAATCGTTTGCTTAATGTAGAAGCTTCTAAAAGAGCAATCTTTGATCACTCAAGGCTAGCTGTACTTTCAAACCAGGTCAGAGTAAACACTGACATATTTTCAGGGGGACAGATGGGACATGTTCCCTTCAACTTCGGACAAGAAGGAAACCTAAAATTGGGATAAACAAGAGAAATGGATATCGTCATTGGGTGGCCTAGAGAGCAACCGTATTGTGTTTTAAACACGTTGTCTACGCAAAATGAATTATCATAAATATTTAATCTTGATCAGTTTGTACGTGTTGAACATGACTTTTGTCAAGTACAATTGTAAACAGTTTTCCAGTAAACGAGGTCCCTGGTCTGAAAGAAACAGCTGGGCCAACCGAGCAACAGCACCCGTAAGTCCATGAAAGTACGCAACCAGGGGAGGTAAGCGATTGAAGCCTCCAACTATTTAGCCTTGCCCTTTGGGAAATTTCTGTTTAGAGGTACTCAAAAACTTTCATGAAATTAACTCCCTGCTGTGCTGGTTGCTCTTTGTGGTTCGTGTCTAATTGCTTGAAATGTGTGTGTGTGTGTGTGTGTATGTATGTATGTATGTATGTGTGTGTGTGCGTGCGCGCGCGCGCGTGTGTGTGCATGCACGCGTATGTGTGCAGTACCGTTCGCTAACGATGTGATGATTTCTTTTATACAAACAACTCTAGTCTTTACTCGCAAACTGCATCTCATGTTTGATCAATCGCGCTTTTTGTTGACTTTGTTGCAGCTCTGCAATATCTGGCAATGCTTGGGCTCGCTTACAGTCTGAGCTTGGATCATATGAGACCTAGTCGTAGATGCCTCTCATTCACTATCTCTCGAGCAGACTTGTAGAATGAAAGCCGCATGGCTGTTAACATTGCTTGAAACGTTCGGTATGCAGCAGCAGCAGATGGTCTGCACAGCCGCAAGCTCACTCCACAAAAGCACCCGTTGCTATTTGTAAATTCATGCCAACACCGCCGAATTGATATTCCCGATACGACACGATTAAAGATTTTGGGAAAGTTGCTTCAGGTTCTGTGACGTCACCAATCGATAGCTGCGGGCCATTTTAACGTCATAGAAGCAATTTGTTTATTTCCATAACAACATTTTTGGAATATTGTGTGTTAAATGCCAACAAAACACAATAAGATGATCTCTGTGTGATTCGTAAAAGTAAGAGAAAGTTGTTTGCAAATAATTCTGCATCCTTTTGACTTTGCGAACCATGTTGTTGTAGTTCGCTTGAGCATTGTTTAAAAAGCTAATACGCGCATACATCTTTTTACCTCGTTTTTCTTGGTGTAGGAGAGTCGCGGAGACAGCACCCCTAAAAGTTCCCTATAAGCCTCATGATGATCAGCTACATCCGCTAACTCAACCGGTTCAATTCCAACACCTGACCAGCCAAATTATTTGCCACTCAGCCATTTAATTCTTCAAAGGCCAAGTGATATTTTCTCAGTTGGTGTAAGAAAAATGATTCGTCAAGTGAGTCTCGAAGCGTTCAACATGCTCCCCCAAACTAACGCAGTTCAGCAAAGCGGCACCGGCTTGATGTAGAGGTTTTCAAATTTCAGTGCTAGGAGTTTTATACATTCGTCGTACTCCTCCAAATTTTTCAGAACTCTTATTTCGACACTTTGCGCACGTGACCGCGCTCCTTCCATTATTAAGCATCCATCACCATCATCAGCAAGAATAGGAACAAAAACCGTATAAAGAACCGAACGTTCAATCTCACGCTGTACATCATTTAATTTACTGATTCGAATATTATCCAAAGACAATTTCATTTTTCATTCAAGCAATGTTGGTGGTAAAAACGGCACAAGGGAGAGGGCTGTTTGGAAGAATGACCGAAGTCACTCTACTAGGGTGGTTGAAAGAAAGGCTCTGAGTTCAAGTCGAAGTCGGATGGCGCAAATAAAACGGCTAATGCGTTGTCTGGCACAGTATTGAATCAGGGGCAATTACGCTATGGCCGCAAGGTTACTGGCTTTTCTGTAAACACGGGCAGCCTTGACGACACCCGTTGAAAAGTGCTGGCAATACAATAAACGATAAAAGTTGGAATTTTCTTACAAAAATTTTTGATCGTTCAGCTACTCTGCGCCGCACAAGGACATGATGGCGGGAATTTTCCACAGCAGTCAGTTTTGGATTTTCTGCGATTAACTTTTACAAAGTAGTGGTTTCCGCCTCACTATTGTTTTACAACCACGAGAAGCCACTAAGTCTTCCATAACTGGTGTTTTCATGGTATGACGTCACTTTAAGGTCGAGTGAGGGCGTGGCGGAAGTTCGCACTCCGTGTTCAAGTCTCCTCTTGTGCTGACCGCAACGACACGCAGGTGCGCGGAAGATTGCTGATTCCATTTCGCAGTCCGCCGAACTCTTTTTTGTCTCATGTTTGAAGATGTTACGTCGGAAAAAACATGTTCCGGCGGAACAAGTTCCGACTTACCATGCGCTAGGTTATTATCTTTGATGAATTTTTGTTAAGAAATCTGACAGCCTTTCTGATCTTCATCTTGCATATGAGATTGTGTTTTACTTGCTAGTCTTTTGTTGAATTGTGCCACTACGACGTGTATACTGCTCAGGTCCACCAACCTGTCACACACATGAAGATGGAAGAATCCGGTAAAGAACACAACAACCGAACTTGTCAATTATTTCTTCACACTGTCCTATTGGTGTTGAGGATGAATCTTGTCAATACCCTATTAAAACCTATGGTCCAACTTGATTAGGGAATTAAACACTAGTCTTCCGAGCGCGTCGCGGACATCCCGATCATGTGCTTCTTCAACACCGACATTGTTGTAAAGTCACGACACCATTCAACTTTTTTGGCATATATTCATCACTTGAATCTTAAACATCGATTCTTGATGCAAGTGATTATTTAAAACAATTGCCATGAATAAATTTTGACGAATCGAAATCTTTAAGTCCCGGTTACGATTCTTCGTTGGGTTATATCAGACGGAATCTTATCAAACACTTTACTTTGCGGCGGAAGAAACTGCGTCTCAAATAGTTATATCGTGGCCGCAAGGTACCAACTGCACTGGCTGCTCGTGCAACGCGATTCAAGACGATACAATCCTGAAGGACTGTGGGGCTTAGCAGCACTCGGTGGCCGGAATAATGAGGTCACAATGATGGCGACTTCCTCGCACGTTCAGATACAAGCTAATTTTCAAAGCTAGAATCAGGACAATGCGATGTAAAATACTAAAGACGATTGTAGCTGATCACTTCTATCGACGTCTCCGCCTATAGGCACAGCTCAGAGAAAGAAAGCACAGTTAATTATACCTTCCAGCCTTTACAGCTGCACGCTCGAGAAAATTTTACAGCGGGAATTTCCATCAAATTAATTTCTTTCTTCGTTCTCTCTATGACTTATCGCGTAATCACCGCTTAGGAGAGACTTGTATGATTTCATAAATACATCGCCAGCGGCGTGTTTGCTAAAAATACTCCGTAAAGTCAGCAATTTGTAGGAAAAAAGATCGATATTATGGGAAAGTAAATATTGCTTTTTGGCTAAAGGTTCCTTCAAGCAAAAGCAAGGACTGACGCTGCAACGAGCCACGGTTTTAATTCAGTTTAGGCATTTGGTTGTTATTGTTGAACCTTTGATGGTCTATTCATTGTTAAAACAAAAAAAAAGAAATTTCAGCTTAGTCATACGCAGTTGGACTTGGTCCTTTATCCCCCTGTGACGAATAATTGGCTAATAGTGAAGTCATTGAAATTATTGTCCTACTGAATTATTGCACAATAAAAAAAAACAACTCAACTTTTTGGTTTTCGTTGAAGGTTGCTAGTTGCTAATTAGCAATTTTCAAGACAATCTCCTATTAAGAAAGATCTGCCTCCAGCATCACACTGAATTAAAACAGAAAATTTTGCTCAAAAATGATCACCAACGTCATACAGTACCATACAGCAGTCAATTACATCATGTCGATAACCCGCGACCGGTTTCGACCTTATTGGGTCTCATAAGATTAGACCCAATAAGGTCATAACATTTGATGCAATAAGGTCGAAACCGGTCGCGGGTTATCGACATGATGTAATAGACTGCTATATGGTACCGCATGATGTTGGTGATCATTTTTGAGCAAAATTTTCTATTTTACCTTGTTATTCCTTCGCAAATAACTTAAACCATGTCGTCGATATTTCTTGAAACAAAATAGGGTAACATGAAAGCAAGAAAACTTTTTTGTAAGCGCTAACTAATCGCTGGAAATTCAGTTGGTTAAAACTTGAGTGGGACTGCTTTGCAAAGTTTTGGTGTTACTTCAAGTGGGAATAGCAGATCCCGTTCACTATTCCCGCTTTTCCGATATTCCCGCTTTTCGTTGTGTGGTGATAGAATTAAATGGCGGTCGCAATTTTGTAGGCACCAAAGCAAGATAATACTGATCTCGGCAGTGCAACGCTTGGGCTGTTTTTGCGTTAGAACATCGTTGCCGATGTCTACGTAGATCACATGAATCACAAAAGCCAATCCTTTTATTACACATAATGACTATTCTACTTTTATTTTCTTGTAGTTTCGGAATTCTGTGGGCAGGGCCAGGGTGGGCAGGGCCAGGGGCCTAGAAATAAGCGTTTTCCAAAAATTGTAAAAATCTGTTCGTAGCGATTGGAAGAAAATTGAGAGGAGTCTTCGGCGGTAAGACAATCAGCTTTGCGGTCGTCCCACGCGCAACAAATGATTCCGTGCAGGGCGGGAGTCAAAATGGCGAATCAATTTATCTAAATATCAATGAACCGAGTTCGAGTCTTGCTCACCAACTACCCAACACCAGGGTTAAGGAGAGCCCTTGCAAGCATACAGCAGATCAACGTTTGGAGAGCAATGCAGGTGGGCTTCATTCACGCGTATGAGCTCGTGCTCTGCTTCCAAGTCTAGTTGTGCTGGGCTATTACAACCACTTGCTCGGCCGCGACGCCCAATCATGGAGATGACTGCCTGACGATCACTTTTCAAAAATTATCAAAAATTTTGTAATTACTACTGCTTCTTTAAAAAGATTGGGTTTGCTGTGGTTTTATGACCCATTGTAATGTCATCCAAGCTGTTTGTTCAAAGGCTTATGGAACGAGTAATTGTCGGCACATCACAATGAAGCAGGCATTGCACAGTGCCAGTTTACCGTTGTAGGAAAGCGTTGTCATCGCAATGTTGAGACTGGAAGGAAGCAACTTCTTTCACAATGCTATGAGCAATCTATCTCCCCATTCAACAATCAAATCCTACCGGAAGGCTTTTGATAGCTCCGTAGGAGCTTTTTCCTTTAAAATTGACTGAGTAACGCTATCATTGCATCCCGTTGACAGAACTTTTTTGTCATTGTGTCCTTTTAAAACTCAAATCATTATCGACGCAATAATCTCTTCTGGTCTGAAACGCCGCTAATTTTCGGTTATTTCCTGTCATTGTCGTCGCATTTGATGAAATGGGCATATATTCACTCATCTTCCTTACACAAATGTCATTAACTTCTGCAGCGGTTCGTAACGGAGTAAATAGGTAGTAGACGATCAATATTTACCGCAGCCTTCTCATTATTTGTTGACTTCATTTGTATTCTTTTCGTCCGCTTTTGTATCTCATGCAATGCTACTCACAAGACAGGAAGAAAGTGCAAAGCTATGTTGCAAGAAATCCCTCAAAAATGTTCAATTCATTTATTAATTCTTTTCCAAAAATGATTTAGCGCCGCATGAAGTAACTGCGAGGGAACATCTTATTCGTTCTCTGCCGTAACATCATCCATGCTGTAATTAACAAAGAAACGTATAATGTGGTGGAGCTGCTTCAACAGAACTCGTCAATTATATCATATATGAAGAGCGGGAATTTCCGTGCATGACAGCGCTGCTAACAAATGAACAATAAATCTTTGTCTTGAGCGCAGCGAGGCGGACAGAATGCCAGCGTTCCCACTACACTCCAACCGCCAAGTTGTTTATTACTAAACACATTTTTTTGGCTTAAAAATGATTTTTTAACTTTATTTTGACAAAACGAAATTGCTTATTCGTAAAGACTACAATTCTTCGTTGAATTGATACCAGTTACCCAAATACAATATTTTGCCGATTACGGTTGATCAAGTGAAATTATTAAAAGTGCAGAAAAGTTTGCGATATTGCTTTGTGCAAAGTAGCTAATGCTGCAAACATGGATCAACCGTTGAAGTGTTGAATGAGCCGCGCCATTACTTTGCGTAGCTGGCATGGTTCGGTCGCGTTTTGCTCCGGTTTTCTCTGCAAAGTGCATTTCAGTAAATTGCAAATTAATTTCCTCACACGGTTTGCAGAAATCACTGTAAGAGAGAAGATAACTTATGCTAACGTTAAATTTCCAACGTTTTTTTTTTTCGATAGCTTTTTCTGCTTTCAAAATGGACGTTTAAATGTAGCTGATAGTGACAGAAATTTTTTGACTTTCCTTTGACCTATCAAACTTCCTTGAAAAAGCCTCTTGATACTGAAAACAATTTAATTGTTTGATTTGATGTCATGTGAGGTTCTTAAAAAATTTTAAGTTTGTTAAATTTTGGAAGATCTACAAATTGTCAGGTTTTGGATTTCGTATTTTTGCGACAAAAGTTTCCATTTGCAAGTTCGAGAATATGACCTAAGGTAAGAGAAGAAAACCAAAATCAGGCAATTTTCCAATGCAAGTTGGAAAGATTCAGGCTGTGCTCGCACATATACTCCACCCCTGGATCCGTCTCTGTAGCGCGACTACTGCTGGACATACATGTAACTTGGAATATTTTTCTTGCAAGCCAGGCATTGTAGAAACTTTAAGGAAAGACATTGTTCTTCATGTGTACAATAGCAGGTAGAGCAGGGGGTGCTTTCAATTTTGGCTGCTACTGTTTTTGAATCTTTGGTGTGGCAAGTGTGATTACCCCTGATACAGAGTAAGTTTTGTATTTTTTTTTATACAAAGCATTTTTACATTGCTTGTTCTCTACACTTTTTATACTGAAAAAATAACACGCTCCCTTGCATTTTCTTTCCAAGGCAATTAAATTTTTTTGCGTGTCTTCTTTTGTTGCGATTGCATTTATAAATTTTGACATCATGAATAAAATTAGAAAAAATGCTAACATGCTTGCAGAGGATTTTTCCCGATGCTTTCGCGCCAGGAACAACTGGTAGTTCGCCCGGTGCCACAACTTTATATTAATTTTTGCGTGTATTACGCCTACTATCGTGTTGCTGTTACACTGCCAGAAAGTATATCGTAGGTTGAGAAAGCAAAATGAAGTTAGTGCCTATTTTGTCAGACTGCAGCGCCTATGTGGTCAAGTATCTCGTCCTATGAGGCAGGCTAGTTCAGTAGGCAGACCTACCGTGAGTATATTGTTCAGTCTTGGTCTATCTTGTTTGCCATTAGATTAAAACATAACCACTTATAAAATAAAGAACTCTGTTTTGACAGTAGACTTTTCTTTGTTACCTACATAGATCTTAACAAAAGTTGGATCAAACTTGGTGATATAATTATTTGTGATGTTTTGAAAATATTCGAACATTGCTATTTTTGCAAACACGTGTGAAAAAAACTTGCTCCAGGTAGAGCTGATGCGAAATGTGCCAATAGAGTCAATTCGCTCTGTGCAAACACTTACAGAATCGTTTTGTGAACAATATCTACAGTAGCTCCTTGCTTTGCTTCAGAAATCATGGTGGCTAAGACAATATACTACGCCAAATAGGGACTCTTCAAGTCAATACGAAATGTAGATATAGAGACAAATAGAAGTCAAATAGGACTCTGCAAGTCCAAAGATCTGTTACTTCACGGAAACGTTGATGCACTTCATGTCTCTATGCGTAGCAAATAGAAGAAAAGACGTCATCAGATAGAACAGTGGCAGCAAAACTGAGCAAATGTTTGGGCATCATACCAAAGCAAGCACAAGAATGCACAATCAGAATGAAGCAGCGGACCACATCAAGCCGATTTTGAAAGCAGACTGGTATAGATGGTCTTACCACGAGCGAGAAGGATCGGCGTTCATAAGTAGAGATGGTGAACAGCTTAGGCAATTCAGGAGGAGTGTTAACCTCGTCTGTATTCGACAGACAACTGACGTTGCACTAAGCGGCTTACTGCAAGGCCGAGGACTCTGGATAGCTCAGACCTTGTTTTCGGAAAAAGTTTTCTACGATGGTGTTTGACACATACAGGGTAAAGCTTGCCAAAGAATTAGAGGGTAAACATTTCAGGGAAGAGTGTTCTAAATCTCTCTATAATGTCATTACGGACATCAATCCATTTCTTGTTTTGTTTCAAAAACTTGTTTACAGCTGTTCCTTTTACTATCACCAACAACGATCGTGACGACTTTACTTATGAAGAAGTATACGTCACTTTTGAATGATTGTGAGCGCATAATACCAGGCATTTCCTGCCCAGCATTTAAAAAGATTTCGGTCAAAATTTTTGACGTCATACTTGCAGCTGAAATACGGCCTTGCGTCACGATTTGTGCAAATGTACTTTCCAAACCCTTGTAAAAACACAGAAAAATATCAGGTTTTCTCCCGTTCAGGGTTGCCACTTCAGAGACTTTATGGTCTGCTGTTGCCAAATTCCTCCCTCCCCTCTTACGCACACCCGCGCGCGCGCATTTAAAAAAGGAAGCAATCGCTTGACAATCACAGGAAATTTTTTGCAATGTAAAATGCGCAGAATTCCATCTCAGCACGATAACTTCCTCGTATTGGTTCATCTCCTTGGAAGCATTTTTTTGAATGCGCTTTTCTGTTTATCTGGGTATACATCACAGCCACTTCCTCCAAAGAAGTCTTCTTGCACTTTGAAATCAATCGCCCCTCTTCCGTTGTGACGTACCACGCAAATCAGCGTTCTTTACGAAGCAAAAAAAGTGGGATTTTAAGAATTTCTCCTCCACTCCTTAAATAGTTTTGACAATCCGCGACCCTGTCTCCGAATTTTTCTTCATGATGAAGCGATCGAAAAGCGCTCGTGCTTCACCCAATCAGAATGATGAAGCTACTCACCCAAAGTGTCTTAAGAGACCCCGGCCAAATTTGGAAGCCCCCTCCAACCCGGGCAAGGTTTGCTGATATGGTATCTGCAGTTTGTATTGATGGCTGGTTCGAGATAAACAGCTGCTTCCCCCTGATCTTGAGTAGTTTTGTGATGCTGGTCTGATTGATCACTTCATGCCGTGCCTCCATCTCTAGGAAGAAGAGAAGTAAACATAACAACGGGTGGGGCGATCCGAGTGTACTGGTGCAACGATTTGGTTGTTTTAAGGTTAGTTTGCAATCGCGAAAACCGAAGTGAGTTAAGCATTTTAGTTTTTATTATGACGTCGGCTGAGCTCTTGACTTACGCAATAATAAACAAACTAGAGTGGTTAACTCGCTTTTTGGAGAAGGATGGTGGCCGATCTTGCATGCGCATGCGCATGAGCATGAGCATGAGCATTCGAGAGAAAATTACAAAAGTTATGTGGATCTCTGATCAGTTCTAAAATAGCGCTTAAAGCCTAGTCAAGAAGCAAGATTTGTTTTATTCATAGATTCAACTTAATTAAAACGTGATATAAAATACGAAAATATATCCCGATAAAAGCTTTTGTGAGCGACCGAAACAAAATTTATACTTAATATTTTTTGAAAAAGCCTTTCTGCCAAAAACTTTTTGTGACGCTCTCATCTGAAGCGTAATCGCGTCAATTGATGAGAGCGAGCGAGGAAAACAGAGATTTTATTGGCCGAATTTGAAAAAAAACAAGACAAAAACCACAACTACTCGTTGAAATGATTGTGAACCACCGATCAGCAGCAAGGTTGCAAAGTCGAGATGCTTACTAGCAAACAGCTATAACTGTGTGAGTCAACACTAGCAGAAAAAATAAACAAAGTATAAAACAAGAATAAAATGGGAATATGAGAAACAAAATATATGATTTATCAGCAAAAATGTCAAAACAGAAGTTAGAACGCAAAGCTCTTGCCATTCTACGCAATGTCATCACTGCTGACAGCTCCACAAAATCCTTCTGGCAAAACAGGTTTCTTTGAAGCTGCATTAGATTTCTATTCGGCCAATAAGAAATTTTTCTAACGATTATACTGACTGCGTCACACAAAATAATATCTTTTTATATTGAACATGCATATTTCTTTTTATCCCAGTTTTGCTCTGAAGAGAGTCGCGGGGTCAATACCCCCAGAAGCTCTCTATAAATTTCATGATGATCTGGAACATTTGCAAACTCAGCTGGTTTGATTCCAACCCTTAACCAGCCAAATTGTTTGCCACTCTACCATTTAGTTCTTCGGCAATCAAGCAGCATTTAGCGGTTGAAGTGGAAGAAAGAATTTGATAAATGAAACGTTTGAAACTTTTTTGGCGCATTTTTACACTCCTGGCCAAACCAAGGCTGCTGAAACCTGCTGATGCAAAAAAAGCTACCCTGCTCGCAGCGACAAATACGCAGTAAATTAAAGACATTTTTTGTGTCACTTTGCTAAGGTTCCACAATTAGGAAATGTTTTGGAGATCAGAAACGTAACTTACAGCTGAGGTCTGATTATGACAAAATTGCACCATAAAAATCTTGTACATCGAGACCGACCTGTCGGCCCTGTGACGACGGATCGTTGTTACAAATATTCGAATTGTGGCGCGACGTGCTTAGTCCAATTGTGATACATTTAAATTTTTTCTTAGAAATTTCTTTCCCTCGGCCTGCACTTGAGATTTCACTCTTTCGGTCATTACCCTTTATTCATGCAAATAGGAAAAACTAAGCAACTTTAGTTTGCCCCAGCTTTGACAGTTGGTAACAGTCATACTATCAACAAAGCACATTTTTGAATCAGCCATTGAACTCACCATCAGGAGCCATCCTCGGAGGTTCAGCAGCACAGACATTGTTGGCACAGGATGTCCATTGTTCTCGGTAAAAACTGACAATTGTTTGAATAGGTGTTTTACGCGCACGAAGCACGGCTGGCAATGCGCGTCATTCGTCTCAAATTCCCCTTTGCAAACGTCACTGCATTTGGTACATTTTTGTGCGGAGATGACTGTGTCTTTATGTATAGCACTTTGAACAAATTTGTGCGTATTTCGTAGGGTTTTGATGCAAACTCCTTGATTTTTTAGACTAATATATTAGGTCATGGAATCAAGGATTTACTTTATTACTTTGTAATAGGTTATATTTGATAAAAAATTAGAAAGTCAATTGTGAGCCAATTTCAAAGGCTGCAGCAACAATTTTGCTCTATAAACCCACCAGTCAATTTATTATCTTTAAGGATATACTCCACCCTTTTGTGTGTTATTTTCACTTCTCAGTTATTTGTTGGTCAAATTGTTTTCTGAGGACGAAGAAATTCTTATTGTATCAGCAGGTTATTGAAGTTTGCTACGAAACTACGCCCCATAACGCAACAACCACCTAAATTACACCAATGGTCATCAAGTTTGTTGTCAATTCGGTAAAGCAAGCTGAAATTTTCATGATCAGTTTTTCCTATTCTCCACTTGCACAGCAGCAATCATAGCTCACTCAAGGGGTCTCCACTTGCACAGCAGCAATCATAGCTCACTCAAGGGGTCGCCAATCTTTGTGAATCACGTGCTACTTTTTGGGTGCTGATCAAGGAAGATGCTGTCGGTTTGATGCGACTGGTATTTCTGCTCTAAAGTAACAGGAAAGACCTTCGCGTGCTTTTTGGAGATCAAATGGCAAATCCAGGATTTGAGGAACTACTGGGCTTACAATTTAGGCCGCCTCTAGAAGAGTTAGGAGTGCAGACCTTTTTTCTTTGGAGATCTACCATAGGCTTTTGAAAAAAATTTTAGAAATTTTAAAAACTGGCTGGCGGGTAACTCATATCGTCTTCACAGACGACCTGACGCCGACGGCCATACAACTGATGATCTTTTGCTTCTTTTTTACCTCAAACACTACATTTTCTGTGATGCAATTTTTGACGTTTTTTAAATACAATGGCATTTGGAATCAGACTATTTTTATGCTAAGTAAGATTTAAACGATTCCGTATTTTTTACATTACTCTTATTGCGATCCGTTCTGATTTTTATTGTTGTACCAAAACGAAAACCAAGCGAAGAATTCATGAATAGAAAAGCCACTCGAATATCAAAGAATCCGTAAGTATCCTTCGAATTTTCGATGGAACGAGATGAATATCGAATGCATCAACATTTCGTATTTCCCGTCACAAAAATTTTTCTTCATTTATTGTACAAGTTGATCCCAGATGATAAAAACTTCAAACTAAATTCCATCTCTAAGAATGTCAATCATGAAGCCAGTCGGCTTCACCCCAGAAGCATTTTAGAAAGCAACATGAAAAAGTCGTTTTTAATTGAGATGGGCTTTCCCCTAATCCCCAATTCTCCAACAGACCGGCCTCGCTTGCAAACTGCTTATCGTTTTACAAACTTTTATCCGTTTCTTTCTATGAGTAAGGTAATTGGGGCACAAAGTCAAAGTTGGATTGGGCACCAAAGTAATGAGGGCTTTGCAATTACAGGAATAAGTTGTCAAGTGGTAGGCCTATTTTACAACTTGGTGTGATCTTTTTCGTAAATATATTTGGGACCTCAAGTCTCTGGCTGCGCCTCTACCTTGGCCACATAGACGTAGTCAAAGAGACAACAAAATAAACCATGTCTACTCCAAAATTCCTTGCAGTTGACCCCCGCTGGCCTGTTAAACTGGACACAAGCAATTTTTTCTTTTTGCTGTTGTGGCCCCTGAGTAGTGGAGTTGCTTTTATCATTTTCCTTTCAAATAAAGATTTTGTTAACTTTCCCTAAATTTGTTGTCATCAATGTATTGATTTGTTGAACAAATTAAATTACTGAAGTAGTGAAGGCCATTCCAAACCACGTGGGATGCAAAGCATTTCTGAAAAAGTTTGTCCTTTGCCTGTTTTGTGGTTACACCCTTAGATCCCAGTCCTCAACTCATTTAAAAACCGGTCTTACTGGCTCAATAAGTGTCTAACAACTGATTTATCTCTTCAACACTTTTGATGCAATTATGCCTGCGATCCTTTCCCAACTACAGTATATATGTGCATCAAGTCAGCATTAGCTTTTCATCGTCTGTTTTCCACAAAGGCGGTCATAACCTTTATTATTAAACTTAGCTACTGATTTTAATTTCTTGTTTATTACAAAAAAGCTGTTGGTTTTGCAAAAATAATGCTTAGCATTATGACATCATCACGTATGACGACGAAACAGAGCTGTATTTGTGGCGCAATTAAGATTAGGTTAGTGGCAAGGAGCAGAGCATGTCAAACCAGTCAACTATAAAATGCACACTCTTGGTCTGTGGCATAGCCCGAAGCAAATTTTTGGGGGAATTAAAAATATAAATTTTGATTAATGATTGCTTTTTTGAAGTTTGAATTTTCTAGCTTCCAATTTTGTAAATTTTCACTTCCAACTTGTTGGATGACCGATGTTTGGCAGCCTAAATAACTGAAAACATTTTCATTCTTTATTGGGATCAAAACATTTGAAAGGGCTCCTGTGACTCCCTCTAGCGACGCCTATGCCGGCGGCTCTACAGCTAACAAGGTGGACTGTTGTTGGTGGGTGCTTAAAATTCGCCTTTCATAACATGTAGGGTGGGCAGCTTCATCGCTATGAACGGGCGAAGAGTAAGCGACGATAGCAATACGTCATCGCTTGATACATCATATCACCGTCATAGAATTTTGAGTAAATATAAAAATTTGCTGATGCTACTATTTCATTTGAGTAGATGTCAGATATCCGCTTATTAAACGAAAAGTCTCGACGCTGTCTATCAATTAGCGATTCTCAGATATTAACAAATAATAAACTTCAACACAGGGAGTTTCCAATCATTAAACAGCAAAATTTCCAAGATTTTAAAAATGATCTATATTTGCTCAAAATCAGAGGGTAAACTCCTCCCTTCGTACTCTGATTGGCTCGCGTCTCCTTTGAATTTTAGCACTTTTGAGGTCGACTTCCGAAAAAAGATGTTTAATCATCCACAACAGTGACATTTGCCTGCCTGCAAAAAAGTTTAATCACCCTTCTTCTAACGTCCGCTGCTCACCTTCCTCCCCAATTACTGAGAGACGTCCTGTGATTCCATTTTTCAATCAAAGAAAATTCTTTTGTCGGTTTTGTTGAACATCGTTGTGTTTAGACCTGCTTTGGAGTTGCTATGTACAGCAGCACAGTGGGTTTCAACCACAATAGTAAGCAAGCAGGAAAACTCCCATAAAGCGTCTTTCTCATGGCTACCACAACGAATAAACCGCATTGGAATTGAACTCGTTGCCTCACTTGCCAGCAACGTCTTACTTCCATGATCAATCAGCCGTTCAGTTTATTGGATGTTTGTCCCCTACATTCAACTTTTAATGCGTAGACGAAGCAATAAGAGCGCAGGAGCAAGGAGACCATGATTCCCTCACATTATTTGAACCTGATCAAGTCCTGGAAGTGGTTTTAGATAGAGCGGTTATAATATCGATCTCCCCAAAAAAGGTCACTGAACAAATCATTAAACAAATTTGAGACGAAGATTGACAAAATTGGAGGTTGGAAGAAAATATATATTTTTAAACCTCCCCAAAGTTTACTTCTACCTATGCTGATGATTCATTATCTACTCCACGCTGGAAATTTTAATCACTTTTCATTGACAAAAAGCATTTTAAAATTCCTATCATTATTGCGTACCATTGAGTCATTGTGATTGGCAGTTATGGCAGCAATTCGTTTTTAAAATTACACGAACTACAAAGAAAAAGATCATGAATCATAGTAAACCGTCATCTCAATAGGAGAAAATGAATTAACAAAAAACACCCTCTACGGATTGTACAGAAAAGATTACTTGAAGTCGTGACATTTCGTTGGAAAGATAAACCGTTGGTCAAGCTTGGAGCTTGGGACAAACAGAGTCGATCCAAAAACATAAAATTTTTCAAAAATTTGTAAATTGGCCAATTTTTTTAGTTTCAAATTGAAAAAAAGGCTTTAAATAAATCATTCTATGGACAAAATTAGGGAAAAATTCTGCGATTAGCTCAAAAGTGATGAATGTGTAATTTAGCTTTCATCGCAAATTAATTGCATTTGATCGAAGCTGTTGCATTCTAAGCAAACTTGGAAAACAGAAACTGAATTAAATCCTTCGAATGTTTGTGCTGCAAACAAAAATTTCACCGAATTTTAATCAACTGCAAAGTGTGGGTCCGCGAAAGAAAAGCTTTTGAAATGAAAGATTTCTGAAAAATGATGATGAAGTGTTTCAGCTATCCCGGTAGCCGGTATCCCCGTAGCCTGGACACCCGAGGATCACCATCAATCCCACTTGAAAGTTAAAATATCTGGAACAGGTTGAGGGCTTTAATGATTTACCACCAACTTCATTTTCGTTTTTCTTTTCTCTTTCGTGCTGGGCATAAAGCAGGGGAAATTGTGAACAACGTTTTTTGACGCGACTCGTAGGTCTCTACCAGCTGCAATGCGGTCACTCTATACACTACACCACCGCGTCGTTTTCTTTGACGTCCTAACGGCTATTTTTGAAAAAGTTCTTTCACTTTTGCAATCTTAGATGTTAGCCGGCACAAATATAAATTTTCTTACATCCCGCTCCTAAAGGCGACTTCGTTTCAAACACTTGCATTAGGGGCTGTTGTCGTTACTGTTAACAGCTCTTGAAGTTGGCTAAATTGTTTACCGCCACAAACGCAGAGCTGTGACATTTCCCTTCAATTTTTTGAAAAATGCAAGGATGTTATGACGTAATAGCTCCATTGTAAAAATCCCACGACTGAAGATATTAGGCTGTTTAATATTTCATATTTTTAGGTTAAACTTTTTAATAATTGGTGGGCACAGCACTTTTCAATTTTCATCATACCGCACGTCAGAGCCTTTTAAGCGGGCATTTTTTAAATGCTACTTGACGTCATCATGCGCAGCGTTAATTCTCAAGCAGTTCTTTCCCTGATCGCAGTTATTTTGAGCGCAGCCATTATTACAAAATTTAGGTTTTCCAGACAGTGGGTAGGAGTCCTGGAATTTTGATATGCAGTTTTGCAATACGTAAGCTTTTGCATGCTAATCAACTACTTACATTCCATGAACTCAAAGCTGCAATTTCTCCTAATGCTTTAAGTACACGAATGAGAGAGCCTTCGCTGTTTGGTTGATAAAGTACCTGGCATACACAAAATCTCGTCGAAGTCAAGGTTTTATCAACTTCCTGTTTGCATGCATTGCTCTAGATTCAAAGCAACTGAAGTTATCGAAATGAGCTCTCACTGGTTATAGTGCTTTTAAGCCTTCAAACACTGGCAACTTAACTTTTTTTGCCGATAGTCAAAAGCTATTTCTATGTGAGCTGCTGCACAGGTTTACAAGCGAGCAAGTTGATTTTCATGCCTCTTTCGTTCGCAGTACACTGAAGATACCAAGACAATAAATTTTATTTACATTTTGCGATAAACTAGTATGAAGTTTGATGAAAAATAAAACACAATCATAATAATCAATGTTGAAACATTTCACTCCAGCGTTGCGTAACACGAAGGGGATTTCCTTTCTATTGACTTCCTCTTTAATAAGCAAACAAGAACAGTACACGACAACACAACGCTGCCAATATAATAACGAATTCTACTCAGATGTAGAACAAATATAAGAACCTTTTTTTAACTGTACATAACGCCCACAAATCTGCTGTTTCATATCTCAACGAAGCAGCGCACGTCAGTCACAACCGTGGCTTGGGTAACTCTCTGACCTCGGCTACAAGCGAGGTATCAGTACTGGTTTGTTTTTAGTTGAGACCTCTGTGTTGCCTCTTCTTCTGCCTCCTTTCATCCTCTTTTTTAAGGAAAGCTATCACTCGCCGGTTCTTGCTGTGTTGTGATAGTTCAAACACATCGAAGTCCTCGAGTGTGATGAGGTACAAGTCAGCATTGTTGTGCAGAAGCAGCTCAGTCTCCTTCTTCAGGCCGCGAGCAGCTGCGTAATGCAGAGGAGCGCATCTGTAAAGTAAACATATGAGCCTTGCTGCGAAAGTGCTGAACCATTACGCCAAAACACTGTTACACGACGTATTTGCAATAACGACTGTGGTTTGGGGAAGTCATTTTAATTTCTAGAATCGAGGTATATCCAACTACTTTGAGTAGCCAAGCAACCAGCGAGTTAATCAAGTTAAAGACAGCTTGCGCTAAAACCATTAAAATTCAGATAAATTTTCGTTTAAAAATAAGCAGGTGAGACCCCAGCAACAACAGCTGGCTCTTCACGTGATGCAATTGTACTTACTCGTCATAAGTGAGGGCATCAACGTTAGCTCCAGCTTGCAATAAGACTTTTGACATAACGTAGTTCCCACAATCAATCGAGTGGTGTAAAGCTGTCCGGCCTGACTTCAAGTCGCGAGCATTGACATTGCACTTCAATTCGCTCGCTAGAATCTTTGCAACGTCGACACGGTTGTTGATGACAGCCAAATGTAAAGGAGCGTATCCTGTCACAAAAGAGGATTGGATTCAATCGAGGTGTTCAGCTATGCAGTTTCAGAAAACTAATGCAGTTCAGACTTGCTTCGGGGTGACATTCGTGCCACAATCACGGCGACCAAGCAGGAAAAGTAACTTTCCAAAGCGCATACCCACACTAGAAAAATTACGAAGCACTTCACTGGGGTTGAACTTTTAAGAGTTTCAACAGCGGAAAAGCACGACACAATAAATAAAATTTCCTGTCAGGCGCTGACAACGAAGATACGTGCGCGCAGCGAAAGTCCCGTCAGGTTATAAAAGGGAAATTCTACAGAGCTGCACGACCATAAAATTCCAGCGCTCTTTCTCCATCACGTTTCTTTTAACACACGCGGAGGAAATTAAAGAAAGAGAATGAAACGAGCTTTAATCGTGGGGATTCACGCGAAAAAGGCGCTGTTCTGACGAAATGTCACGGAGCGTTTAAACCAGCACTGACTCTAGTTGGCAGAACGAAAACTTCCAAGAGCTTCAGCCAAGCAACGCGCGAAAAAACGATTTCTAGACAATATGGGAACTTATCATTACAAAAAAGGAAGAAATTAATTGAAAGTGGAAATGACAAGTCATATTTATTGATAACAAGCGCAAAGCTGACACGTTTCATTTGTTTTGCTACAATTATAGCGCTTATACAGAGGGACATACACTCAAGAACATGGATTTCTTCCTTTTTTTTTATTTACCATTTACCATCCACTCAGGAGAAAGCGAATTGTTTTGATACTAAACAAAGATCCCTATGTTTTGGATGGTAGGTCCGCACTCGCTTGGGAGCTATTCCGAGGTGTCTAGGCCACCGGTCTTTTACATAAAGGTGGATCGTCCCGTTAAGTGCCTTGCCCAAGGACACAACAAGCGAACTTGCCGGCTTGTTCTCCACAACCCTCCATAAATGCCGAGCGCCAAGCAGGGAAGCTATAGATGCCATTTTTTAAAGTCTTTTGGTGTGATTCGACAAGGGGAATAAACCCCAGGTCTACCGACTGCGAAGCGGACGCTCTAACCACTACGCCATCGCGTCCAAGTCGACGTCAACCTCCCTAATGAAGCATTGTTAAAAGGAAGTACGGTTTGTTTGAACTGGGCAAACAATATGATGTTGAGTGAGTACATCACTGTTCGCAAAAAACGATCGCCTCTTTATTTGTGCCATAGCTCAAACACACAGCGATCGTTCTTTCTTAGCAGAGAGATCGAACAAGGCTAAATTTTGCAGCAATGCCATAAACAGGCGTGTTCTGCTGGCTGCTGGAAAGCACCTATTGCACAAAAATAACTAAAAATTCCAGCACACTGTACCGCCGCATAATGGCCACCATTTTGAAAGCCAAAGGTAATTTTATATCAACCAATTATATTGATTTTTTAAAAACATCGTGACAACGGTTGATAAAATAATGCCACAAATGAACGAATAAACACGTTGATGCTCTGAAAATACTATTTACGAAACCTAATATTTGCATGAAGAGATGACTCATTGAATCAAAGAACGGGAAATTTAAATGATTAACAGAAAATACCTATTCTGCTGTTATACTGTGCCCACTACCCACAACACACTGCGTAGGCGACAAATATTTAAACGTGTTTTGTTGACGCGAAAAGAGAGCACGACCTTCAAGAAGAAAATCTCCTGATGATACGAGTTTTAAAGCCGAATTGTGCTGTACACCAACGATGTAGAAAAAACCTATTTACATTTACGCTGAGCGCAGGGTATTTCAGGATCAGTTCCTCATTAACTAATTAAGATCAACAAGAATTGAAACAACCAAAAAATTACAAAATGTTTTATCATAAAATGTTTTACACAGAAAAGCAATTAAAAAACATTTCTAGATCAGAGCGAAGTGCTGTTCAATTAGTTTAAAAACGTTATGACGCATCTCAATTGCATAACTTGGATACATACATTCATATGTATATATATATATATATAATTAAGAAATGACAAAAAAAAAATGGAAAGCACCCAAAATAATATATTCGCGATATCAAGATTGAAAGTAAAAATGCCAGCAAAAAACCCGAGTTACAAAGAAATGAATGGTAAGTTGATGGTTCGCTCACTCGCTTGCAGGGATGAGAGTAATTACCAACAGACAGCAATTTAACACAAATAGTTCATTTAAATCAAAACCAGTCACGACGAAATTTTTCTATCAAGAATAATGAAACGGGTATTTTCATGCATCACACATGGTCATGTTGAGAGTATGTTGACGAACAAGCATATCTTTTTCATCAAAATATCAACACACGCAAGTACTAAGCCCAGCAAAATTTTTCAATCTTATTTTTTTTAGTTACAGATCAATTAATTTTAAAACATACGGAGGAAAATTTGACAGCGATTGAAGCGATATTATTTCTGGATAGCCCGGAGCTGACTAAACACCAAAACGTGTCCTTGAACTTTTATTTCCAATTATTTGAAAAAAAGACTTAACAAGCTTGTGAGTAAATCACCAGAAACTCTGTCTTGAACAGTTTACTGAACATCGAATGATTCAGGCACCGCTTGCCAACTTCAAAAGCACAGCGAACATAATACATAATTGCTGACTTTAGCCGAGCAAACACAACTCACCAGAGTAATTTCGCTCGTTCACACCTTGTGGCAACGAAAGCGTTTGAAAGCCAGGATCTTCATTTTGCTCTAACGGAGCAGTGAGCATTTCAATTTGATTTAGAAGTCCTAGTTCACACGCAACGTGTAACGGTGTATTGCCTAAAAATAAACAAGTTACAAACCAATTCATCCTTCGAAATAGTTAAAATTCTTGCTGACGTAAAAAAATTGCAAATTCTTTTTTTCAACCCCAGCATGAATCTTCAAACAACTCTGTTGAGGAAATACTTCTGGTGTAAACTGCTCATCAATTTAATCATCGCCATACACTAATGTTGTGCTTATAATTGCAGCATGAAAAGGTAAAACTTCAACGTAACGAAATTTTAAGCAAGCTAATGTAACTTGTTGCTATTTTAAATGATCATCCTCTCACCGTTTCTGTCTTTACGTCGAACATCAGCACCATAAGCTACCAAAGCGCGAGTGATGTGGGGTTGGTCTGTGATTACAGAAAGATGAAGTGGCGTCTGGAACAATTCGTTGATTAAATACAAATCAATTTAAGTGCACTGACCAATCAAAATTGGGTAAAACTTACCTGCTGATTTTCATTGCAGACATTAAGGAATTCAGGTTTTGTACAACATTGAATGAGGTCGAAGGCTAGACCTTTGTTCTTTTGTATGATGGCCAACTGGAGATATCTGTGCAAAAAAAATAATTGGTAATACACAACCTACAGCAAGTCATATTATATGTAAGAAAATCTAAAGCTGAATTGATCTGCTTTCCGTTTCGACATCAAGTAACTAAGAAAAAGCATTCATCAACTAACAACCACTTTACTTACGTATCTCCATCAGCATCGGGCCTGTAGTAATGCGAGATGTCAATATCGGATTCTGTTGTGGTTACTTCTGATGTATTTTCTTGCAATAAAGAAAATGGATTAGAAAAGGTACAATGCGTATATACTGTTGAGCAACAAGTAGTTTTAAACACTTACCAGGGGCAACACAGTTTGTTGGTTCAGGCAGACTGATACTGCGGTAACCGTCATCTTCATAATCAGTTCTGTCTCCTTCAAAAAAATAAATGATTAAACAAAATCATTATTGTAGTGTTGGTACCCACGACAGAGCCAAACACCAAATAAAAATCGTTTAGCTGTAAAGTGAAAGTTATAATTCGATCTTAACTACACAATATTTGCTTTGGCTTACAGAGCTATGGTGAGAAAAAAGTTACCTGCTTCTTCTTGAAGTTTTAAGCCAGATAATGACAAGTTTTGAAAAGACATAGAAACTGAGTGGTCTGCTTGGGACTGGTAGCTGTTCACTCTTGAATCAGAATCCATGGAGTAGTAGGAGTCAATTCCAGAGTCACATCGGTCAGCGTAATCTGGTAGCTTTCCTTCGTTATCCAGAGGTGGTTTGATCATCTCCCGAAAAGAATTCTCATGAATATTTCCAATACGAAAGGAATGCTCCATTATTTTATAAAATTATTGAAAATTTTCCAAGCTTTAAGTTTAATACAATGTGCACTGAGCATTCAAATCATTCAACTCTGTAAACACATCAACATGTAAAACAGCTACTGCAATATAATGTTTAAGGCATCGAAGAGCTGTTTTAAAAACCAGATAATGCTAAATCTGTACTTGACCTATTTTGTTTTATAGCCTTACCCTTCTCCAGATTTAGCATAGCAGGTCAGCAACAGCGGTGCTAAACACGGGACATCTTGTCCAAATTTATTTCAAAATTTCCACGCTTTAAAATATTGCTAGAATAGCTTGATTTTTATTTAAGTCATTGGTTGATAAAATCTGTTACGCAGAGAAAATTATTAAAAAGCGCTTTTCCCAATGATACAGCAAATCATCCATCGTGAGGTTTTATTTCAAACGACGACAGTTGTTGAATTATCATAAAACGGTGGTTTGACCCATTTAATTAGGTTAAGACAAATATATCAGATTTTTACATCAGCTCGACTTGCAATCTCTTCTAATAAGCTTTGGGTTATTTTCTTCAGGCCTTACTTTGCGATAGGTTTTTCGGACCAGGAAATAAACTGAATTTACTGTGCTGTAAAATCGATTGTCGGTGTTTAAAACTAAACAATCAAACTGAACCTGAAGAAACCATATCCAATAGTGCTAATCAACCGTACCAGAGAAAATGATTTGTTAGCGAAATTTGAGTTGAAAATTAGCTGCCTTTGAGCAGCCTACACTTCAGTTATAAATCAATTCTGATGACTGAATTAACCTAAGCTTGAGAGTGATTTCGGTTTCTTGCAGGTAATTGAAATCAAAAATACTCGATTTTTAATTTAGCGCAACAAGCAATCTGACTGAAATAAAGAAAATGGCTACCATATCATCGCCACTGTGCTGTAAATCAAAAACGATAGAGACTGCTTACCATTTACTGATCATGTTAGCTAATAAAGAACTGGTTTGAAAGTACCTAATTTTTCCGCAATCGCGGAAACATTTTCGATAATTTTCATCCGCAAACTTTCTCTGCCATCACCGCTCAAAAGTCTTTCTACTGCTGCTTAACTCAGTTAACTGCTGGTGAACCAAGGCAAAGCTTGGCTTTTTTCTGTGTTACATTCACGTCTGCCTTTTTTTGAAAGAGATCGCTCAGTTCCTCTTTGCGAGAAAGCTTTGTTTCTTTTTTTATCATTATGTAAAGAACACGGAATTACCCTGCGACGTGTCATAGAACATTTGGTTTCCCGTTTGTTTGCTGAAAAGGAAGGACAGATTGTTTGCAGTACTTTGCTCCTTGCGTGAACATTGTAACCAACACAATTCGTAATATAAAATGTAAACCGTAAACAAATCTTAAGACTTTCTTACAAAACAATGGTGTTCATGGCTTCATGCGCTGTTGCGTCACCAAATGAAATCATCCGTAAACACTTCTAAAGCTGGAACGTCATTGTTTACCTCTAGCATTCGCTGTGTAAGCCAAAGCTAATCAAATGCAAAATGCTTTTTTGTCTTTCATCCTCTGATCGCCTAAAAACCTTTGCGGTTGTGCATTGCACATCTTCTGTTTCGGCCTGCTTTGGAGTTAACCTTGGCGTCGCGCGTTTCTACCGCCAGCCATGGTCGTAAGTTGCCTTTTCAAAAACACGACAACGTAGCCGTGGTGTGGTGCGAACTCACGTTTACTGTAGCTACGAACAGCACTCCAACCTACTTCACCATGTCGCCGACTAACTTACTAATTGGTCGACATCATTAAGTTAACTGCAAAGTATTGAGGCACCTACTCCCCGAAGAAATTGACAGATTGCTGTGATTTGGTAACGAAAAGACATTGTTGGATTGATTGAAAGTATCTTTCGCGTTCGCTCATATAAATTGCTGTTGAAAGTCGCTTGCACAAGCCGACGAATTTGTAGATATATGGCAACAAATCTCACTTTCAAGTTTTCAGTGACCGTTTTAACCTAAGTTACAGTAAACATGAGATAAGACTTCATTACTATCCAGAATCCACAAGATTGCATATACGTGGATTCGCTTTTTCTAGCATTCTCGGGAATTCTCTTGTGTCATGACTTTCCTTTGTTCATAAACAAGAAAAAAGCGTCTGCATCGCGCTTAGCGAACAACACAGCCACTCTCTTTAGTGAGTTGGACCCCTTTAACGACCCCTGCGGCAACATGCCGACCGACAATCAGGCAGCATTTTCGAAGTTGATGCTACTTTGTAGGCAAAGCTGTTGAGACTGATTGAGCAGAAACGATTATGCTACAAGGTCCGTACGGTTTCACACTTTCGCAACTGGCACAAATTTTTTAGTTGCTGATAGATGGAAACCGCCATCTAACGACAATATGAATTACTAAAGAGTGCTGTTGTTTTTTCGGAGTACAGTGGCCCTTACAAAAAAATCCCGGTAAAATCCACGTAAATCCAGGTAAAATGTAAGGTATTATGGCCGATTCCTGGTAGAGTCCGAATTTATATCAGTAATTGTATAATTTATACCGGAATGGACTGCAACTACATCCCAACAAAATCCTGGTATTGCCTGGTGTATTTTACATCATCAATTTCAGTCCCCATATATAAGATTTACCAATAATTTCAAGTTCGTCCTCATGCTTTATAATTAAATCCCAATAAAATTCTGGTATTCCCGGTAAATATAAAATTGCAAGCATCAATCCCGGTAAAATCCAAGTTTGTACCGGTAATTCAAAGTTGCCGGGAATTTCCGGCAATTATACAATTACTGGTATAAACTTGGATTTTACCAGGGATCGGCCATAATACCCCACATTTTACCTCAATTTTTTTTGTAAGGGAGGTGCAACAATCAACGTAAAAATGTTCTTTTGTTGACGTTTAGCAAGGTGGTGTTTCAGTGTTTCAGACGATATAAATAATGCGGCTTTAGTGTAAAAATGTACACACCATTCACAGGGCTGCATTAACGTAGAGCAAGTTGAGTTCTCTGTGTATCAAATGCACAAATTTCAGCCAAATACGTAAAAGCTTATTTTCAAATTTGTTTTTTTGTCTTTATCCTGATTTTAATAAAAACATTGATTTCTTTTGATGATTTTTGCGACTTATTTAGTGAATTTAAAATCTACAATCGATTAGAATATTTTTGAGTAGGTGGACGGAAATTTTTCAAAGTTTGAGTCAAGCAAATCATCAAGTTTGCAACACTGAGCACTAAAAAGAGTAAGCGCATTCAATAAACTTTTTTATGCACTGATAATGACGTCACCTATTTCTGAGAACTACACTAAATTATGTCATAATCCTGCGCTCTTAAAACCTTTTTGACGTCGGGGAGCCCCTGCTACACTTTTAAAGTATCATGAATCCCCACCATAAAAATTTATTAGAACTGCATTTGCTCTGGTTTCTTGCGTAAAACGTTAGTCAGACATTCTCAAACTGGGGCTCACAAGAAAAATTTTGGGGTTGCTCAAGGAAATGCTCCTACAAGCATATCAAAGATTTTGGAAAACAGCATATGCTTGTTTAATGCTTCCAGCTGTTCTCAACTTATAGCTTTTCTTTTTGTTTGAAGATCAACTTTACGAAAGCAAGTACAGTATTTTACCCATTTGCATGCATGTCACGAAAAATAATATACTTCCTAGTATTTCGTTGCTTACGCTCTTCAAAGACCTCTGTTTGATAACCAACTTCATAAAATCGAATTTTGCGCAAGTTATATTCAATTTTAGGGCTACGTCACACATTTTGATTCATATAACAAGTACGTAGTTAAAGCATTTTGAGAATCCCTGTCTATGTTCCATACCAAACGGCCATGCAAAGAGCGAACTAACTCGAAATTAACCACTCACAGTTGAGTTGTAGCAGTAGCGGGGGCGCCCATCAATAATGTCGAGGTTAAGAACATCAAATCAGCTGGTTGCTGCGACAGCCTTGCCCAATTGCAAAGGAAATTGCTTCAACATTTACATTATATGTAGCTCGACACTTACATTTTGTTGCAAACCATAAGAAAGGATCTTCTTTACTTCCTCGTTTTTCTCTTGGGTGATCACCAAGTGTTTTGCTTGGAGTAGGCTACATATTAAAATTTGAAGACTTTATTTTTCGATGAATCTATTTGAATACTTTAATTGATAATGTCAAAGATCAATGCTATCGAGAAAGAATACCCAAAATGTACCGAAGGACTTAAGTCTTTCTAGAAATTGCAATTTTGTGAAATGCAGGCACTAAAATTTTGTATGTTTTTAATCGATAGACTACATTTTATAAACATTTGGAAACTTCAGTTTTTGATGCGTCTATTTGAAAACGTCAACAGATAATGCAAAAGAACCGTGCTTGTGAGGTAAAACAGTCAAAATGCACCAAAGAGCTAACTTTGTCTAACAATTGCAAGTTTGTTCGGTCAAGTAGGATAATTGTTCGACCAAAAATGAAACATCATGTATGGCAACCAATTTTTGATCACACATTATAAACTAATCCTTAGCCCTAAGTAATTGGAGTCACATATTACTGGAAAGAAAGTTTCTTAAGCTTTCAAAGGAAAGTAATTGTCAATACTTTATTATAACGTTTTTGTATTAAAGTGACCTGTTTTTACTGAACTCAGTACTTTCGGAAGAGGTAGAAAGTTACACCACAGGTCTTAAAGTTCAGTTTTTTCGGTATAAAAACATATTAATTGTGCATATTGTATACTATCGGAATCGCAATGAAATAACTGTTAATTTGTTGAAAAAAGTTTGAAAATCGGTTGAGAAATGAGGTCGTAAATCAGTTTTTTAGTAAATTGATTTTGCAAAAAGGTTGCAATTTTTAAAAACATCTTCAAATTATGATCTTCGGTAGCAAACATTTGTGTTAATCATACGAAATATATTATGACATCATAGAACCAGTTTAAGCGTGCAAGGGAAATAGAGAATAAAAAATAAATAGAGGGCTTAAAGTGCTTAAATACAGAAGTGCTCGTAGCATTGTCAAATAGGCTTTAATTGTTGTAGAATTGTTTTTGTCGGAAGCACCTTATCAACATCTTCTGAACGAACGTTCAATCGCGTTTGTGCGATTAGTACCTTGAGAAAGAACAAAAAACAGATTGTTCAATGAATCGTTGATTGTGACGTCATTTTAAACCCCAAACAAATGAAAGTTTTTGGAATGTGGTAAGTCGGAAGCTGGTTTTCGTTTGAGCAAAAAGCGATTGTCCTCTGTCAAGTAGTGCAAATTTAAAAAAATATTTTTGAATATGACGTCATGATGACGCCACCAACACTCTTATGACACTCACCACTGGGTGGTGATTAATCGCACCAAGTTTGATGCTTGTACCTGTAGCAGCTTCAGACGAATTAAAACATACAGACACACAGAATTGCGGTTTATATATTATATTGCTAGCTCCAAGAGGTTACGATCTATAGAGAGCGTCTTATAGGCGAGAAACAAAACAACAAAGCGAGTGCTGAAGGCGCGAGGCTTCCGAAGGAAGCAATGCTATTGAGAGATATTTTCAAATTTACAAAGCCATCTCTGGACGCGTTTCGTCCTTTTGGACTCATCAGCAGGGCTTGCCAAGGGCCAAGAGGTTCCCCCCAATAGCAATAACGTTGACTTTTATAAAACAAACTAACACAAAGCACAAGACTTACGTGCTGCTTACCTTTGAACGAGGTTCGTTTTGACGTACTTCCAGCCGCTCAACTATGGACTAAAACTGATATCCTTATGTAAAGTTGATCACACAAGCAGTGATTAGGCGTAAAAGGTCTTCCAAAAGTTACAAACCAAATGCGGTGCTTTAAGGCATGGCTGGCAGCACGTGGCGCATGGCAGCAAAACTCGGCGCGGGCTCGAATTCCACAGACGCGTCGCATCAACGCTGACGTCCAAGGATACAATGTACACATAACGTTGAAAGAGGACTTAGCTGATTTCGGTGGGTCCCAAATGACTGCACTGCGGCTTATATAATGCACGGCCGCCAAGAGGTCAACCACTTCGCCTAGTCCACTCCGAGCATAGCTACTGATTACGACAACTAGCCCACCGTACGGGTAATAACTAGTGTGTTACCTAGCGCGACCCGATCAGCGACGTAACTAGCGCCCTTAAAGCAACCGTGTTTTTTGTGCTTAGGTCAGGCATTTTCTAATGCAGGGCGAGGCAAGTTAATAACGAAGTGAAGTGCAGCAAATTAAAAGTGTATTGAGGCTGTTGTTCGCCGGGCGGCAGTTCCAATCCCGCGAACTCAGTCAAAAACATTTGTTTAAAAGGGCATTGGTGCGATAATACTAGTAGTCCCTAATTTTGGTTAGAGGTTGATGGAAGCCTTGCGTATCGTATTCGGCCACCATTTAGCAAAATCCAAGCAGCCTACTGCTCTGCCGTAATTTGGCAAAATCTAACAACCTCAATAATTATGTTTTTGTAAATATTGACTTGTTGTCATTTATCATTGTTCAAGAAGGGAATGACTAAATCAACTACTTTTGAACTGTGCCTTGAACCTGTTATCTGAATATACAATCATTGTTTCTTCGTGTTTGGTGATCAGTAGCTTCTCGTAAACCGTAAAGGATAACAAGGCAAGGTTGTCTATGTAATTCTTTGGTTTGCGATTTTACTATAGTGGTTTTTATTTTTTGTCAAAAAAATCAACTTTTTATTTTGTTGCGTATATGTGACGCAATATTACTTGAACTGAAATTGTTGAAGCCAAATGCTCCGCGTAACCCCTGTTGAAGTGCGCTGACTTAACATTAATAGCACAATCAGGGAAATTTGATAAACTTGAGGCAAGAGCTTTTGGATTCGGGGTGTACCTCCTAGTTATCTTTCGGCATAGCATTGATGTTTTCAGTCATTTTTTAGCCTGCGTAACATTAGAGTAGATTAGATTGTCTTTTATTCCATCATGGCAAAATGTTTTACAACAGCCGTAGATGGCGGAACCTGGGAGACTCAGCTCCCATATTTTCTGGTGGCCCTTACTTTATTTAGTGGTGTCTAGCTTAATTGCTCAATATTAAACTATTTGTAACTTGGGGCCTTTGGGGAAGACGGGGCAAAACGGATATCTGAGATATTTCTTATTCGTTAAGTATCACAATCAATTTTTTGTATGTTTAAAACCGTATGCTTCTCTTAAAGATGTGAAATTAAAATTGGCACTTTGGCAGTTGCATCGGATGTTTCCAAAGTCCAAACCAAAAATTAGCTTTTGGTAAAAGTGTTAGAAAAATATTCAAAAAGAATTGGTAGGTTGTCATTAAGGTTATTTGCTGTTTTGAACAATTTTTTATTGCAAGTGTAATGTATTAAAGAATTTAAAGTACAAGTTGAACTGACATGGTAGTTGGGGAATTGGGAAATATGTTTATTGATTGTGTACTATGTTATTATTTACAGCAACATGCTTGGGACAAAGCGGTCCTGGCTCGTAACCGATTTGCGCCACGTCAGATGCAGGTTAGAGCCAATAAGATGATAGTGTTGCCAGCAAACTGAATCAGGTTACAGTTCAAGATAAAAACAATTTGGCTGTTATGTGCTTTAGACATCTTTTACTTTCTCGCTATAATGAAGGTTAGGGGTTTCGTAGGTTGTAATTGTGGTTACTAAGCACTGGAATAAGAATACAGTCTGGATTTGAGATTTTGTTTATTACTCAGAGTAGTGTATAGCTTTAAAAGTTGTTTTGAGTTGCTAAAACTACCGAAGACTTAGATGTTTGTATAAAAATTTCATATCTGTCAAACCCTTCAAAAATTTTAGTCATGCTAATTATTTTCTCAAGGGCAAATTACCAAAAAGCTCTAAATTTTTGTTGCTTACGTAGTGTCAAAAATCAGTATATGCACAAGCTTCTTATAATGTGTCATCCACTCGATTGAGTGATAGCTTTAATGTGGTAACTAGGTTGTGTAAGGGTGGTACTTTATAACCTGTAGTTGTTATTTGTAGTTTTGATGTGATTTTGAACTTTATACAGAATCATGCTAGGCTCGGCGTTAGCTACATTGTGGCAGATGCTTGTTTGCAATTAGGTTAAATAAAATTTTTACTTCTTTATTGCGCGATTTTTACCAAGCAAGGGGTCAAACTAAGACAAAGTACTTGCTAAGATTTTGTTTGAATATCACTGTCAAAGCGTTTAAAATAATATTTGATCATGGGGCAAAACGGACGTGTGAGTGGGTTTTCGTTTTTCGTAAATTTCAGCTTCAACACCTAATCATGTGGACTAGGCAGGGTTCTATCAAGGCCATCTCATGCAAATTTTTCTTTGATAGCATGTCATGTTGAAGCTACATTGCTTTTGTGGAACCATCGGTGAGGTAGCTGCCTCACCCCCCTTTCCAGGCAATTCCTATAAACTACCTTTAGGCCCTTCAAAAAAGTGGTGGTTTCCCAAAAAAGTCTTCGGTGATACCTTTTGTGCAGAAACCCTAATTTTCAACGAGTTTGTGTAACTCATCCTTTCGAAACAGTGACAATCTCCAAAACAAAAACCGTAAACCTAGTGGTATATGGGGACATTGCTGTCACCTGATTGTTTCCCCTGAGTTCATGCTTTTTCGTTTTGTTATACGTTGTAGCTTCTTTTGCCTTTATGGGAGAGAATGTGCCGGTATCTGTGATTCAGTTATTGATGTTCAGCATCAGGCTTCGAATTGTGAAGTTCATTAAGACCTGTAGACACAGGTTTAAGCACGAGATGTCACTCATACGTGCAGGAATAGATAGACTGCCAACAGACTCTAAATCTGCTGAGCAGTTACTATTTTGGTGTACTATAGCGTGACTACCTTGCTGGGCCGCAAATGGTCCAATTCTTGTGTGTTCCCACTCTTTTTTTCTTGTTTCACGAGCTAGGTTGCGTACAAGTTGCCTGTAACGTTTCATTGCTTACTACTGTATAATATAGAATTTGTGGCGAGATAATGCTTTCTGATGCCAAGTACTACCATTCAGTCCCGTAGCACTCCAACTTCGGGCCCCCCCCAAAGTAAGCGCAAGAGCCCCTGCACACAGGTCATATCACTTTAGAGGTGTAAAATTGAAAAGCTGCATTAAGAAAATACACCACAATTTGTACATAAGTAAACAGGCTAATGTCAGAATAAAGCATGCCGATACCGAAGGTGCAAGTCATAAAAAATTCGGCACCGATGCCAGAGTTCAGTAGGACATTTATGCAGACACTGCGAAACGAAAGCAATGACACTGAAAAACATGAAAAAGTTATAAAAACACAGTATCATTTAAATAGTCTGGAGCGAACCTTTTTGTTCGCAAATGCTGTTATGACATTGTCATAATCAAGAGATCGGGCGCAGTCATTTTCGATTGACAACATGGCTAATGAAGATAGTCTACTGTCTGTCATAGACGTTCTATTAAAAGTTTTGATCAGTTTCAATTTGCTGAAGCTTCTTTCAGCGCTGGCAACAGTCACGGGGCAAGTTAGTAAGATTCGAAGTGCGATGTACACATTCGGATACAATTCAAATAAATGAGTCTTTAGAAGATAGTTCAGAAAGTCTTGAGCCGTATTGAGATTGCGTTTTTTTTGTAGAATTAAAACAAACCGCTGTAGCTCGGCGCTCATTTCATCAGAATCAATGTCACCGAACTTTTTTTGGAACTCTTTACAGCAAGTAAGAAGAGCATTTTCTTGTTGCACAAGCAAAAGTTTGTCTCGTGTCTACAAAAACGAAAAGGCGGAAGAAACCTCACGTAACAAATTAAAGCGCTCCTTTATTGACATAATAGCCTGGTCTACTAATGGATAGAAAAAGTTGCTTTTAAATTTCAGTTCAGAAGTAGCTCGTTGTTCCTCTTCACCTTGGTAATCAAACAATCTTCTTTTCTTTCCACTTCTTGACGGAGGAAAAGAAGGATCAATATCCAATTCCTGTGCTATTTCAACAGCAGATGTTGCGGCACTGTCATAACCCGTTGTGCGATAGTTTTGCAAAAACTTTTCAGTTGCCTAGATTTCCGTTTCCATTGTATGAAGGGAGACTCCATACGATTGAAGAATCTTGCTTGCTTTGTTGACTTGGAATAGGATATCATACCAAATAAACACCGACAAAAGAAAACTCCATTTTGATAAATGAGCTATCAACGATTTTGTTTCTGAGGCAGCTCTTCCATCATTTCTTTCTGTGGAAATGGCTTCCAAGTCTTTCAGTGCCGGCAACACCTCTTTTAAATTGTATCGAAGAGGTTTGATGCATTTAATTCTGCTTTCCCAACGAGTATCAGATTGTGACTTTATGGACAGCTCCACATGTTTCTTCAAAATTTCCCAACGCTGAGCAGAGGAAGAAAACAGCACATACAACCTTGCAAGTACTCCAAAAAATGTCAATGCTTCCGTCGATGAATTAGCACTGTCAACAACAACTAAGTTAAGGGTATGGTTTGCACAGGGCACGTAAACAGCTTTGGGATTGATGTCTAGCATTCTTGCTTGGACCCCAGAATGTTTTCCTTTCATGTTAGCACCATTATCATATGACTGACCTCGACAATCAGACAATTCGAGTTGCAGTTCGGTCGCTTTTTCTAAGAAAGCGTCCAACAAGCCTTTCCCAGTACTGTCACTTATTCTCAAGTAGCCAAAAAATGTTTCTTTAACAACAGCAGCTTCTTCATTACATAGTACATAACGGAGAATGACAGACATTTGTTCATGATGTCACATATCTGGAGTGCAGTCCAAAATTATAGAAAAATATTTTGCCAATTTCAATTGCTGTAAATTTTCTTTTTCAACTTCTGTCGCTAGCAATTTAATTAGTTCATTTTGTATGGTAGGACTCAAATAGTGATCTTTAGTGTTTTTATTCTTGATTCTGTCTTGAAGCTCCTTTAGGATCGGATCTCTTCTTGCCAAAAGCTCAAATATACCCAGAAAATTTCCATTGTGAGGAGATCCTAAGACTTCTTCAGATCCTCTAAAAGCAAGATTCCTTTCCGATAGAAACAAGGCAATGTCGATAAGTCTCTCTAAAATCGGTTGTTACAAATCTGCTGAACTGAAAATAGTCACGTAGCCAAAAAGCAATTTCAGACTAACTTGGGCCCCCAAAGTTGGCCTGGGCCCCCCCCAATTGGGGGGTTTGGGGGGCGGCTGCTACGTCTCTGCTACCATTCCTTCAAGGAGCGGACGTTGCACCGATGCGTCACCTTAATTTGTTGGTGCGCTTGATCGCACGCAATTAAGTGACCGAGCTGCAACAACGATCCTTTTTGAGACATCCGGAGTCCTTGAGAATAGTCCACAAGAGCTTGCACTGAACGGGTCAACCATCCACCGTCAACGGAAAAAATTAAAGAAAGGTTCACTTTTTTCATGATTGAACCGTACACTGGAATGGTAAACTCGCGCTTGATATTACAGGGGAGGAAATAGGCAGGTATATGTCGTTGCTAAATATTTTCAAGGTTGTTTGTAACTGATTTTGAAAAGTGAAAACCTTGTTTGCAGATGCAGCAATTTGAAGATATCGGCAAACGATACAATACGCTGCCACAGAGTCAAAGAAGCTATTTCATAATGGGTTTTTGTTCCTTTCAATTAGATTGCTTGATCCGTAATTGCTGACCTTGACGACTTCGCTAAGCTCCTGATTTTCAGCCCAGAGTTCTGATATGCGTTGCAGAACAACAAGTGTGGTTGCGCCGTTTCCACCCCAAGAGTACTTTCACTGCACTTCGTATCAATGAAAGGACTATACGCAAGGGATTCCGCACTTTGATGTGGCAACGTGTCCTACACTATGTGAAAACGACCCGATGACTAAATGTTTGTCTTCATAGCCCAAGTTGAGGCATCTAGTCCAATTGAAGAACAGAGGTAGTCAAACTTGTCAGCCAGATTCCGAAATTGAACCCAATTAGACCTTTTTAAAGAAGCCTAAATATTTTGGTAACTACCAGGCTAACAATTCTAAATGCATCTCCGTTTTATAGCGCAGCCGTAGAAATATTTCTTACTGAAACTTTACTAAAAATTTTCTCTAAAACTCTGTTGTCTTGAGCAAATTTTATTGAAAGGGCCCAAATCATGTCACTTTTCCTCGATATATTTTAGGCAAAGCGTATTTATTATGGGGTGCTTATTTCGAGTAAAATGACCATCGTCATATCACACATTTTAGATATTGCAAAATTTGGGCATAAAACAGCCAACAGCACCCGCTATTTTTCCCCAAAGCAGTAGTAGCGCCGCTACTATTTTAGGCAACTAGCGGTAGCATCGATTTTTTTGAATGAGTGGATGTCCTCACCTCTAGCCACGCACTCGCCAAATTACCACAGCTCGATAGACAGCCGCTGTGAAGGTGGCTATATATCCAGCTATAATTGACTGATGCACACGCCACGCCCCGTGGGCCATTGGTGGCCTCCCGCAAGTGACAAACCAACGGCGCTATTGCTAGTCAGCAAAAATTTTATCGGCACTACCGCTATTCGCTAAGCACTGGATAGCGGTAGCGTCGATAAACGCTAGCGCTGGTCCTTTCTAACAAATAGCCGCCGCTAATGCGCTCAAAGCAGAGATCGCGAGTTCGATCCCACTCAACATGTTGCCACGTTAAAGAAAACAATAATTTTTTCTCGGTTCCGCTGAGAAAAATACAAGCAAATCAGTAGATTGCACCAACAAAAGCAGTAGCTGTCGCGAAGGCCACAAAAAAATCAAATATATTAATATAAACACAACTACTTTTTAAAAAATAAGCATCTCAAAATTTTCATGACTGACAGCGATGGGAAGGAATTTAGAAGCCCAAGGCAAGATTTCCTATCAGGGTCCCTCAGTATCTAAGATTAATCTGCCAATCCGTTGGCTAATGTTGGGTGATTTCTACAGATTTTCTATATGACATCAGGGAAATCCCGATATAAAGCCTTGTTTCAACATTTTCAGTTTCATTGATTTTGTGCTCTTTTTGAAACTATGTCTCGTGTTTTGTAGTTTTAGTTTCAAGCTTAAAAGTTTCAGAATGATATGAAAGACAGTCAGGATATTAGAATATGTTCTTTTCAAAAGAATCAAAGTTTATAACAGTTTGTAAAACCGTTGAGGGAAGCCCCTAAATAGGGGGACCTCAGTCAACTGCCTTACTTACCTGATTCTAAATCTACCACATGAGCTCGATTGTTTCAACTTCAGCGCATTCTTCCCTAATGAAATCAGGCGTTCCACTGCTATACTGGAAGTCATGGTGGTGTGGCGTTTTACAAATAACTCAATTAACTTTGTAATGAAAAGCGATGTAGCAATCGCTCTGCTTTGGTGCTCGTGTTCCTTTTTGAGAAAATCGTCCAACAGCTTCTCACTGCTGCTGTTTTTCGTAACTTCTCTGCCTACGTTCTCTCAAAAAATTCGTTGTTGTCAGGTGCACTCTGGTAGCTCGTAATGTTTCAAACTTTCTGCACTTTATGGGCGATGATATTTCATTTTAAGGAGGGGCGGACTAAGAGCCACCAACAACTACTTTTGAAGAAATTAGCGCATCTTCCGCTAGCGCTATTTTTCAAAAAAGTAACACCCGCTGCTGTTGCCGCTAGTTCGCGACGAAAACAGGCGCTAAATCGAATGCTAACGCAGCACAAAGCTGACAATCAACTTGTTCGTTCTGGTTGAGATATTTGGTGTTCAATCTTCTGCTTTGCTTCTGATGGAAAACAAATTTATTAAAGTGATTTTGTATTGCAATTCTTCTGATAATATAGCCATAGCATATGAAAAATGCTATCTACAGATTTTGTAAAGGATGTCTGTGAAGACAAGAAGATTGTTTGTTGAGGTAGGGAACAGACATCTAGTCACTATATGCAATGCCTTGGTGACCATGTCAAGGAGGCGGGTGTGAGTGCTACGACACCAAGCTGGCGCACAGCATTCAGGCGTAAAATAGACCAGGGACAAAACTACTGCGGGCAATAGAAAAGCTCCAGCACTGCATCCCGTTTCAGTCAGCCTCCTCCGCAGAACGACACGCAATGGAACTTTCGTGCATTACGTTTCGAGATGTCGAGGAGACGTAAGCGCCTTGTACAAAGTTACACCGTAGTTTATAAATATAGTCTATTTACAGACTTGGGTTGCTCCGAGGGATGTAAGGGAAAGCTGTATAATATTGATTCTATTTAATTCAAATTAAGATTTAATCAATAACAGCTTGAAAAGAGAGGCTATAGTGAGAGATGTAACGAAAGATTTTCGATTCTGAAGTTATAAAAGATTTATATTTAGGGTGTTTCGTATGTGTCATGGTTTTTATGGGATCATAATTGAATGCGTTGATTCGAAAACAATTTTGATGGGTAATTTGTCACAAATATGGCATGCCCCAGTCTTTGATGAAATAATTGTAAAAAATTGGTGCGATGTTTTCATAAGTAGCTCCAGGAAATGTATTGGTATGTTTATCATCTAAATTACACAATTAGGTGTATAATATGGACACTTTTCACAAAAATTTGAAATCAGAATTGCGCATTAGTAGTGGTTGTTTTAAGTTGATCTAATTAGAAAATGTAGAGTTGTCCAAAAATTACATAATGCTCAAGTATTTTAATTGGAAAAAGTCAAGTAATGGAAGTAGCACCGCTCATTTTTCGGGATCCATATTACAAAACTTTTCCCGGTTCAGAACAGCAGACAGCGTTACAAAGTATAACTTTGAGCTCTTGTTTTGTTCCGTTGTTGTTAACATGGAAGGCAGCAGAAACCGTTTTGTTTTCGCTGAACTTAATTCACCATTTACACAGGAACGCTGATCTAGCTGTCATATCGCAATTTAATTCTGTCGCCGGCACCGCGCACAATTGCCAGGTTGTCGGCATAAGCATACTTGCTGGAGACCCTTTGAGGGCAGTCATGGACGTATATGTTAAAGAGTAGGGTAGTTAGCTCTGATCTTTGAACAACGACAATTTTCTGAGGCGATGTGACCCGCTAGCTGTTACTTAGTTGGCATGGACCTGCAGCTCTGGACAAGCTCCATGATTATAAGGGTCATGCGTTTGTCGGAAAAACTCGCATTCTTCCACCTAAGAATAGACCCTGCTAGTAAAAATTGTGGCATTACCAGTTTACCTGCTTTGGGACGAGAATCCTCGTGTTTGAGAGCAAGGTAACGGAGCACCCTCATCTTGTTGCAGTGAGGAATTTCGTGGCTGGTTGCATAGTTAGTCTACGGTACTTCTCGACGACAGAAGTAGTGTATCGCTGGCCGAGCGTTTTCCCGTGATTTTGGAAACCGCGACTGAACATTTTTAATCTGAGAAAGATCTCCCGCTCATCTGCTTCGTTTTGCATAACAATGCTACTAGCAGCAGGGGCACGTAAAGATAATTGCAATCCCCTCCCACGTAAAGATAAGAAAACAGCTTAAGCTTTTAAAATCAAAAAAGTTGGCTTATAAAATTCCTGATGGTTAAAGCAGTGTTTGGAGAATGTGCGAAGGGGCGTGAAGAAAAGTAGACAAAGTCCAGGGCTGGCAGAAGTCACAGTCACATTAGCAGCGAATTGTTTTTCATAAAGCATTCTACAGCGCGAGTTGCAATGAACAGAGAAGCGAATTTCTCTTCACCAACAGGCATGAGGAGTATGCCTCCTGCCACCCACTACACCTCTCGCCATTGTAACCAAACAAAATATTAAGTCTGGTTTAAAAATTTCCCAAAGTGGTTGGTATTTATGAGGGAAATTTTTGCTCAAATTTTATTATAGGCCCAGTCAATTTTCATTTTTATAATTTTTTATGGAAATTTTGCATCTCAAGTTGCACAAAACGTCTTTGATAAGAATTTTTAATTGATTTGGCGCCAACAAATGAAGATAAAGTTAACAATAGGCAATGTTTAAAAAAACGTGAAAAATGATACCACAATGTTCAGTCACAGCATAGCCACAAAAACTTATCGATGTTGCAACACCTGCCGGTGTCCTACAAGGGGATCTGGTCAACGTCATTAATAGAGGTCTTAATTGCCCCCTACTCCCACCCCATGATTACGCTTAAACTATCTAAGAAAACCTGAACTTAAGCAGTATCTCATGCTTATGTTGCCCAAAAAGTAATTAGTCAAATCACAAAAATCACAATCACATGTAAAACAAAGTATAAGTTGCTCTAAATATCACAACCTGGAACTTATTGCTGTTTTTATAAATCCTGAATCGAAGGCATGGAAAACGCTCTACTCCTCCTAACTTCGCTTGTGGCAACAAAATTGTTTCAAATAACAATCGGATGCTAGTAGAAATAATGGGTTTATTTTTAAATAAATTCAATGCTGCTCCAACGTGTCTGCGTCTGCAAGGGGACGTACGGCAGTTAACAGGTTTCGTCCCCGTTTAACCGAGGTAAACACATTCACCATATTTCCCGCAATTTCATTGACAACAACACCCTACTTGTTATTTACCTGACCGCTTCCTCGGGATGGAGCCATAACGGAAGACCGTCGAGCCCTAGAAACTGGGCAACTTCCTAGGGTCTGGACCAAAGGTCGTTAATAAAGAGTTATAAAGAGAAAGCGTGGTAAAGTTTGTTGCAGGACAGGCAGAACAAGATGAAAAGAGTCCAAAGTTGAATGTCCACAGACGCTGAACGAAAGAATATTAGTTGTAGAAATATAACAGTTCAATAGACTATGTCCATTGCAGCGAAGACTGGAAAGAACACAGCGAAAATGACGAATGAGCATAAATTTTTTAGTAGATTCTGTGAGATTTTGAATGCCGAAAAATCTTGAGACAATAAACATTTAGTCAGAAAAAGATAATTGAAAACAAGAAATCATAATCATAGAAATCATAGAAAGACTACAAGAAAATTAGGTGGCTAACGCAGTGCATCTTGTTTATCCAGCTCATTGGCCGTACCATTACCCGTACAAAATAAAAGAAGAAGATGGATAGTTAATACCAGATGCGCCAGAGAGATAAAAAAGAAGAAAAGACAGAAGAAAGTGTAGCAAGAACAGAGCAAGAGAAAAGCCGTATTTTTTGGTGACGCCTAGAACAGCGGAAAGCTTGCAGAATAGAGGGTTTAGCAGAGAAACTTGAACACACCGAGTCTGCCGAATATGAAAGTGTGGCTTCAACGTCACACCGCGAGCAATCGGAAAGCATGCCGGAGCTTTTTTTGCCAAAAATAAACAGAATGATTAATTCAAATTCAGAAATCGTGCTTTGGGAGAGAGTCATGATGGGCAGCAGCAGCATCTTGACAACACAAAAAAGGGTCAGAGAGAAGACCAAGAAGAAAGAGTTAGTTCCATGTTGAAGAAAGGCTGGTTCCAAGAGAAAATGGAGGACAGGCAAAAATAACCTTCCTGGAGGAGAAAGGAGAGAGCATGAGCCGATGAGTGGGCGCAAGTCTCCGGAAGGATCTGAAAAATATTGTTTTTACTTCGTGTCAAGCCAATCCTGAAATAGAAAAAGAGAATCGCAGACGATATGGCTGCTCTAAATGGATCAGAAGCGATCAATAATGAAGTAATTGTACTTAAGCAAGTTTTTTAGTAACGAGCTACTTACTGGAGTAGTTTTAGTTTTTACTTCTTTTACTTATACTTGAGTAAATTGAGTGGGAAGTAACGCTACTTGAGAATTTTATTGGAAAACTTAAGATTTCGCTGCCCTTAGTAACCGGGGAGCTTCTTTAAAATATGATAGATGGTGTAGCGATCGTGTAACCTTTGCCCTTAGGCCTACCCCGCGGGTGTTTGTTTTTGAATATTGCTACCTCGTGCTTCTTTTCATTTTCGTAGAAACGTGAGTCATGCATTCCTTTGTTTTTTTATAGTGGTTATGTGCCCTTTGCCCTCACCTGTGCGCATCTGTTTCAAATATTGCTGTCTCGCGTGTCGTTGTTTTCGTAGAAAAGTGGCTCATGCATTCCTTCGTGTTTCCGAATATTACTGCCTCGTGCTTCGTTTTATTTTTCGTAGAAACGTGGCTCATGCATTGCTTTGTCTTCACCCCATGAAATATTATTCCTTGTGCCTTTTTTCTTTTTTTTTTGAGATATAAATGTCTCTTAGTCTTTAGATAAAAAAACAGAATTAACTTTAGGGCTGAAGATGCCGCTAAATTTTGAAATTATACGATAATTTTTGGTAAAAGGTTTACTAAACAAAACAGAGAAAATTCGTGTCAACTGAAAACTTGAGGATATAATTTGATGTCAGAGAACTCCCGTGAACTTAAGTAATTAAGTGTAGGTCAGTAGGCTCACGGTCCAGCACGCCACGCCTCTGTCGCTACAATGTTATTGCCAGTATAACATATAAATTGGTTATGAACATGCTTATATAAATAGAAAATTCAGAAAAGAGAACAACCAAAGATGACACCGAGAAAAATAGGATGGAAGCGGAAAAGAGAATCCGGGTTCAAAATTTTCCTGGTGGAAATCCACCGAAACGGAGGCACGACATTTGCCCGAATTGAGAGAAAGACACCAGTGCTTACACCAACTTTCCAGTAAAACCATAGCTTCTTGTGTGGCCTCCGAAGCAGCAGTTGCAAGCGGGAAGAACTGGATGGCCGGGTTTTCTGCACGAAAAGAGCACCTAACCGAGGAAAGAAAAGAAGCAGTGCGATCATAAACAAAAATGAACACAACGGGCCCAAGAACAAATCCTTGCGGACTACTTGGGCTAACTGGAAAAGAGTGACTTTGGCGATTTTGACATCACTCGCAAGTGCGCCTGTCACAAAGGAAAAATTGAGTCCACCGAACAAAGGAAAGAGGCCAGCAGAAATTAACTTGTGAAAAAGAATGAGATGCCTGACCGAGTCAAAAGCTCTAAAGAAATCGATAGTAGCAAGGTTGTTCGAGAATTTCACTTGAGTTCCTTAAACACATCCGAAATGGACTGAAACAAATAAGAATTTGATTGAGTGCAGACCAATCAAGGCGGGAGAGAAAATAGGGTAAGACTTCGGGAAGAAGACTAGACGGGATAGAATGATGTGCTCAAGCAGCTTTAAAAAGCAGAAGGTGAGATAGACAGATTGCAAGAAAGCATGCAAGTCAAAAAGGTCTCCCCCTATAGATAGGATTGATAACAAAAAAAACTTCCAGACGAAAAAAAGAAATGCTAAGACTGAGAGAGATTGAAGATGTGAAGAAAATCTTTGCTGGAACGAATGAAGTGGTTAAGCATGGAATAGCCGGCCGTCTGGTCCGGTGATAGTGGAAATGAGGTTGCAGACAGCCACGAAAAATTCACTTAAAGTGAAAGAAAATTAAAAGAGAAACGAGACTCCACAGGGTGGTTGGCCGGAAGAAACAAGTAAGCTCTGGCTCTCCTACAGCTTTTGCTTGACGCAGAAAAGTGAGACCGTGGATCGTTATTGACGCCTAAAGAAAGAGGAGTTATAAAAGTCAGAAGAAAATAGAACCAGCCAAACATCGACAGAGAACAGACTGATTTCAGAGAGCGAGAAGCACATTCCATGCCTCTTCTTAGCGATGACAAACCAAGTAAGCTGAGAGACTGATATACAAACATGGCGCTCTCGTCACTTTTGTGAGCGGAAGGAAAAGCCGCAGGCCTCTCTCTCCACTTCAGAAGAATACCAAGCTCAAAATTGGCGGTTGATGCAACCGAAAGAAGCAAAACATTTGGCGATGTTTAGTGCCAAAGAGCAGCTGCAGAGAATAAAGGTAACATTCCCCTACACAAGGATAGTAAAGTGCAACAAACCTTCTGAAAATTGAAAGGAGGACGCTCTTTGAAATTAAAGAGGAGAAAGAGTAACAGGGAGAGGATAGCGAAGTGGTCCGATCCAAAGTTCGGAAGTACCTTCACAGGCAGGAGAAAGCAAGAGAAGAGGAAAGAAAGATGTGTCAGAAGAGCGGCTGCCGGAGGAGAGATGAAAGGGAGTAAGGACATCAAAGACATTGAGAAGAAACAGACCTAATGGGGTGACCCAATTGCATACATCACTTCCACGAGGGTCTTGCTTGCCTCTTGCCCCAAAGAAGGTGGTAACAGTTGAAGTGCACCACAATATGAAAACTTCTTAAGAACGGAAGAAGAAAATGATTCGTATCTAGTATTTTCAAAGGAAGAGCAAATACGTGGAAGATAGACGTTTAGAAAGTGGAGAATTTTTCAAGAAAATGATAAACTCTACGAAGTCAGATGAGAGATCAACCTAAGAGAAGAGAAAGTTTTGCATAAATTGGACCCTGTTCGACGAAGACGATTTAAGAATTATCGACAGAGAGAGAGCCAATACAGGAAGTGAGTGCCATCAAATCGCAAGACCTACTATCCGAGAATCCTTAAAGATGAAGAGAAGTTGAGATTGGACTCTTGAATACACATAACGTCGAGAAAAAAAATCGAGATAAAGAGAAGTTCCACCATTTTGGCACAAAGAACTCACGCATCTTTTAGAAGAACTTTGAGTGTAACAGATCAGAGGAAGAAGCAGGAGTACCAAAAATGGAGGAGGGTGAAGAAAATTTCAGAAAGGGTTACAGCGTGGTGGTAGGTCACCGAACAAGGATGAAGTGGAAGAGCTGCCCTGGCACAACGGGGCTGAGTTACAGCTCGCAGTTGAGGTATACAAGCTAGAGCACCCAGGAACAGAAGACACAGAGTTAACATAAAGTCAACCCTCCGTGGAGAGAGTGAAATGCAGCTGGAAGAAAAACTCCAGGAATATGAGCTGAAGAAGGAAGTGAACTCGAGAAGCGGAAAGCGCACCTTAAATGTAGCTATTCAAGACAGGAAAAGTACTGCAATGACCAGAACCTACATGTTATTTGGTGGGGCACAGAAAACATGGTCCAAGATTGAGGTGACGTTGCCGCTCATTAGCTAAACAATAAAAAGGTGTGATGGAGGCACGCGAGCAAAGGAGGAAGAGACGGTTCACCGATTTTAGAGAGAGTATGGCCTTTTTGCTGTCACACAGAGACAAGCACCACGGAAAAATGGTGTGGGGGGTGCCTAGGTTGTCTAGGACCCTAGGAAAGACCTACAGCCAATTCGGCCCAACCCAGAGACCGTACTACGTTGAGGTGGCTGTTTGTTGGTGCAGTGCACCACTTCGCTCTGTTGAATGAATGGCACCTTCTACAATTCAATCTTTTTTAACTCTTCCACGTGCCTTAAAACGTCATCTTCGGTCGCCCTCTTTCAAACCACTTAAAAATCTGCCCACTTCTCAACACTCCACCACAATCCCCTTCCTCAGAACATGCCCATGCAATCGATCCTCAAAATGTGCCCATACAATCGTGCTCCATTTACTTTGGCTAGTCTGTCCATAGTTTCTTCAAAACCCAGTTCCTACCTTCTTCTCAAATCAAAGCACTTAAAAGTTTTAAATAGTTTCTCATTAAATAGTTGATGATACTGTACCACATAAATAATCATTTTACAATGTTACTAAACAACACACAACCAAGTTTCTTTCTTATATGGTGCTTGTGATTCACGTGAATCAAGAATTGGGTTTTTGTTTTAATCACAGGAAACATTTCGCGTAGAGCTAATGTTCAGGTCCGCTTTGAAGTTAAGAGTACTGCCGGCAGGGCGATTTTGCCTCAAGCACTGCGATGAAGCGGTGTAAATTGACACGAAAAGCTTTTGCACAAACACAAAGCAGATGTTAACCACCTCGTTACTTTTAGAGCGTATTAAGAACGATTTCAAACCGGATATGAGAATGATAAAATCACCACAGCACAGTCAAACACATATAAAATAGTACACTCAGGTACGAATTGCTTTGCAGAAATACCCACTTTCTTAAAAGTTAATACACCACGAAAAGAAATTAAATTTGTCTACAGTACATCAAAAATGTAATTTCGATAAAAGCCACTTTGAACTTGGTTATCTTCTTCTCAATTAAAGGCAAGTAACTACCAACCTACATCAACTATATTAATCCCCTGTCACAACATCAAAATTTGTAGCCGACGGGAAATGTTCTGTCCAGCAAGAACAGCTGATGATCAATGTCACGTTGAATAGAGGTTGTTTTTTAGAAAGATAATTTTTCCTTTCTCGCTGATACCTTCAATGTTTTGTATCTAAAACATGCATACTTCATCATCATAACTCAAGAAAAAGTGTGGAAGCAAAAGCAAAACTAGTCTAGTCGAAATACCAAAACTTGGACCATTAAATCGTTTGCTCTACCCAGGCGTTTAAACTAAAATTATATGATCTTTTAGTAACCCAAGAGGCTAGTGATGCACTAATCAAACTGCAGACAGTGACACTGTTTCGACCTATCAGGTCTTTTCAGTGCAGTTGGTGACCGACAGGAAGCTAGAGGCTTTTAATAAAGCATAGCTTAGACGGTCACACTTATGAGACTTATACTAGGTCCACTATGGTGGATGGTCTGTCATTACTCTGACTCGTGAATGAGTGGCGGTTGTCGCAAGTGCATCAAATGTAACAACTGCTAGAACAATAGTGCTGTTACGGCCCAGTGGCCACAAGGTCTTATAGTAATGCAAGACGGTCTCACAGGTGTGACCGTCTAAGCTATGCTTTATTAAATGCCTCTAGTCGGTCACCAACTGCACTGAAGAGACTTGATAGGACGAAACAGTGTCACTGTCTGTAGTTTGCCAAATGATCTTTGTTGTAGCAAAGTTGTTAGATGTAATCTCTAACTCATCTTGTGGCAAAGTGTCGTGGCTAAAAAAAAAGAGCTCGTTTCTTCTTGGGCCTCACCCGTTATTACGGCCAGGGTGGCTGTACCGACTCAGCATATCAACTCACGTGGTTAAACCATCTCGAGATGTTGGAGATGCGGATCTGTCGTTCCTGATGGCTCGCTTGACCAACATGAATTTCCAAAAGATAATACAGAAGAATATCGATCAGTGTAAAATGATTCCCAACTGCAAATTCTTGGTGTTCCAGATCTTCATTTAGGCGCTGAAATAAACGAAGATTTAGAATTTACTGTGAAATAAAAAATACAAATAAAATTGCCGTAGGCAAAGCTATAAATAAAAACGATAAAAACCAAAGGTGGTCATTAACGAAACATATAATTGACCCAGCTCAGCATCATGAGATCATGTGAGCCATCCGGAAACCATGAGATCATGGGAATAGCCAGACACCACGAAATCATGAGATTCACCCTGGTGCCATGATACGTGGTAGCAAGAAAACACCGTAAATAGCAACTTTCAACGGGATCTAAACCTAAATTAGCAGAAACTAACTACTAACACAACTTGCTGAGCTTTACAGTAATTGGTTTGGCAGGTAAAATTAAGCCTGGAAGGTACGCAAAACTAAGCTTTAACCTTTGAGATTTGTATTGTACAGGCGTTATAGCATATAAAGATATTTTTAATTAATTCCTTTATAAATAGAATTCATGCAGAGCGTTTTGCTCTGTGAGTCACATAATTTTATCTTCGATTATGCCTGAAAATAATGAGTTCAGACCTGCTTCGGAGTTATTATTGCTGTTGCCATAATGCGTTTCTACTACAAGCAGCGCCATCAAGCAGATTGAATAGCTGTAAAGTGCCTTTCCCAAGGACACAACCGCATAACACACCGAGAGCTTTATAAAAAGAGCACCAAAGCACAATATCGTGAGGTTCGAATTCACCTGGGGCGGTGCTTGGAATTAGCAAATGTCGTCTTTAATGACATAAAACTCATGACCTCACAATCGTCGATGCGCAGTGTTACCTTTTTCATATTGTTCTTACACGCATGGGTAAACCGAAAATTTCAGTATGAAGCTAAAAACCACAGGTGCTGCGTTATCAACAGAAATTCCCGAAGCCGGAGCAACGGGCATCATGACGTAATATCGCGGAGGAAACGTCATCACGGCGCAACAAGAAAGTTAATGATAGGTGCTCAACAAACAATCTTTTATTGAAGTGCTATCAAAAATTGAACTGCAGCCAAACTTCTTCAGTAGAAGCAACTTTCCAGTACGCCCCTATAAACCTTTTAACTGTGTTTCCACGTCCAATACTTTTTCGAAGACGACAATAACAAAGTTAACAAAAAACGTTAACTACTTGTCACCTTAACCGTTCCGAAATATTTTGCACAACAATAAGTTTTCTTTTGGTTTTCGTTTGATCCTAAATTCGTTTTCTCTCATTGAAGACGGGTATTGAAAAACATACTTCCCGCGCCAGTGGCACATCATCCTGGCTGATGGTCACCGGTCCAACTTTCCTGTTTTGCCGCGGTACTTTCAGAGATGCAAAAACATGCAGACCCAAATTTTTGCATAAGATACTGTAAATCTCGTAAGTCACGTACAAATTTCAGAACACAGCTTTACGAGCAACCACAATAAATCAGTACATGCAAACGGAATCTTTCAGTAAGTTGTTTTTACCTGCACTAAGGAACCTATAATTGTGATATCACATTCCAAACACATTTCCAGCCACTGCCAAACGAAAGCACGAGACCGCGCGTCCCATCCATTCAAATTTTTAAATCTTCCACACTTTTTAGAGCAATTCAATAAACTGGAGATTGGTTCGTCTTCTCCGGCCTGAAACCAAGCAAAACGATAAATAGTTGAAGACGAAGCGAGAAAAAATATGGAAGGAGGCTAAGGAGAAAATGTAAAGAAAACCTTTGACTAAAAATACTTATTTTTATCGTCCTTTTCAAAATTTTGGATAAGTTTGCATCCTCAGTAGCATAAAATCACTTTGGCTGCAAATTATGATTGCTTTTAAACAAATGAATCTATTCCATTCTTTGATAACAAACTATGATAATTGATAGCTTGACAAAAAATCGAAAAAAACAAAAAAAACGAGCTTAATCATGACATTTTTAAAGTGTTATTGCCTATAGCTGAAATCAAGATATGGTGCCAAAAAACTTGGGGAGAAGGCAAATGGAGCATGACTCGTTGATCCACCTGGATACCTTCATGCTATCCTATGAACCCACAATGTAAGGTAATTTATTATGCCAAGGCTAGCATGTTGTAGAATAGTGCAATGCGGGCTGTGAACTTGAATTCAGGATTGAAAAAATTTACGTACTTTCTACAACGCATGAAAACAAAAAAGAGAAGAGATTAGCCAACTCAGTGAACACAAAGAGACCTGTGAGTTTGCAAAACTGTGAAATGACATTGTGCACGGCCTTCAAAGTCAGAGAAAGCCTACTTCAAGTTATCACCAAACAGTTCGTGCCTGTAGGGTCCACGCACGACATAGTTTGAATTAAAAGCGTTCGTTGAAAATAGAAATATTGTGCTTGGCTATGTAGTATGAAGTAAAATATTGAGAGGGTTGCACTAACATACTTCCGACAAGAAGCTTGACTTCAGTCCGTCGATGCAGCAACAGCAACCAGAGCTGAATAGTATTTCATCGCGCAACTGAATAGGCGGGGGTCAGATAATCTAAAATAGTTATCATCTCAAGCAAATTGCAAAAGAAACTAATGCATTGGGTTTAATTAGACATATATCAGACATCATTATACTCAAATTCAGCCGAATTTGGCAACAAAAATACTCCTAGTTAACATGATTAAATATCAAATTTCTTTGGAGAAAATCCATTTATTGAAACGTAAAAAATAACCATTTCTAATTACTTTTTTTTGAAGTTCCTCAAACATAACTGGCTTTACATCTGAGTCTAATTCTACCATTGCATAAATGAGTCCAACAACACTCCATAGAAAGCCCCATTTTTGTATGTGCACCCACACAGTTTCTTCTAGGCCGAGAGCCAGTGATCTTTGTAAGTGCAAAAAGTATAACCACTTCAAACGGTAGTATCATTAAACCATTATCAAACCATCAGGTTTTATGCTTCGTTTCTGAGATAATTGGGAGACAAACCCTCTAAAGCAGGTAAAACGGAATCTTATTTTTCGTCATCAGGAACATGTATAAATAAAGTATCCAACGATGAGCAAAAATATTGTCATCAACGTGACAAGATTTACAAAGAATTTGAGGGGCTTCACACTGACATGACCACTTTTTGTGTACTATTTTACTCCACATGCAAAATGGTGTACTTTTTCTGGCAAAAAACTTTAAGATCATAAAGAAACAAAACATTTATTACTAGTCGGCTGTTGGCATCGCCTGCAGGGCCTCCATCAATAACGTTAGGAACAAGGCTGGGAATATTGATCCAGCCGGCTGCACCCAACAAGTAGTTGTGTGAACAAGAACTAAAACTTAATGCTTTTTGTGCACATTCAGTCATCATTGCAAAATCAAGTCCACTTTAAAATAGGATTTTAATTCAAAAATAATATGGACAAAATAGGTGTAGCCATTATTCCAATGATACCAATTTCTCTATTATTTTCTATGAATAGTAAGCAGGGACAAGCTTAAGTGAAACTGGGAGGATGGCAGCACAAAAGTTGCGATTGTGTTGAAAAGTACAAAAAATGAGTATTAAGAAGTATGCATGTTTGATGACTTGGTCCACTCCTTTTCGTAATTAATTGCCTAAGTTTAAGGTTCTGGCTACACTTTAGGTTTGTGAACTCTGTTCATTGCTTACACGTAGCTGAGGAGCAATGCACTCTTTAGTTTGTAAGTATGCAAGACATTGATGCAATTACAGTGTTTTGAAGCGAAATTGCAGAAATGTCCTCCATAAGGTGCAATACTACACAGAAACGTTGTTGTTTTCTTTTGATTTCTCCCCAAACTTTCTAATGTCCCTGCTAGCTACGCCTTATGTTGGTTGTTATTTTTCTGCTTAGGCCTGCCCAGGGAAATAAAAGGGACTTTACTTTTCGACCAAATTGTTGGATTTGACCCTGGTATTTCTATAAATCTATTATAAACCAATTCATGAAGTTGTCGCTTCAATATCTAAATTTATCTGACCAGTTCTAATAGGAACGAAACTGGTCATGTAGGTGGTATTTTAATCAACTAATTGCAGTTAGCCTTCAATATGCCTATCCATCAATAAATTAAATTATTACTCATATAAGCCAAAATATCAAAAATGTCTCTCCTAAGTATGGTGTGATTTTACCCTGGCAGGGTGTGCCATTTGTTATGCCTGTCTAAAAGCATTGCTTCAACTGCTCCACATTCACCATACAAACGTTTCTAAGAGCAGTACTGAGGCTACACGTAACGGCAATAATCTTATTCTAACAATCACGAGTAGTAAGAAGTTTGATTTGAAAATCTATTTTTCACACTTTCAAAATGTGCAACACCGAAATGGTGGTTGTTTTTACAATTCAAAAATAAACTATTTAGTGCTAGGCCTACTTTACGATTTGGTGCAGTCCCTGTCATATTTATGTTTGTGATATTTAGTTCTTGGGCCATGCTATTTGCCTTGTTTCCAGCACAGCAAGAAAAAGGGTACGCCTTCACCCAAAGTCATTCACCCTATTACAGAAAACACCAACTAGGCTAAGTTATTTTCAAACACAATATTCCCTCCAACGTCGTTTTTACAAATTGATGGGTTTATGATTCTACTTTAATTTTTTTCTAAACTTGGGATAATAAAGTTTTTTCTCAAATATAAGTGTTAGTAGAGCTATTAGCAAATGAGCATACAATCAAATTAAAGTATTAGTACAAATGCAAAAAGGTAATTTCAACTATCAATATAATTCATGATAAAAAAAACAGCTTCTGCAGAGTTTGTTGAAATTCAATAATGCAGACAGTTGCTCCGACAACAAAATTTTTGTGACAGTCTGTTCTTATACTGAAAAACTTGAAATGTCCATTAATTCATTGCTCATTTTGACTACCTCAGGCTGTTTTGACAAAAACAACTCAACCTACAAGCATTTTTCCACCAGCAACATTTATTTTTTTAAGTATGTTTTTTTGAGCACTTCAAATATAACTGTAATGTCATAATGCTGTCTGAAATGATTTTAGCAACTACCCCAATTTTTAACGATTATTATGAATACAGGAGTGCACAGCAGTTTAAGGAAGATGGACATTTTAGCTATCACAAATAGGTTATGGCAGCTTTTATAAAAACAGAGAAGGAAAAAGTAATCCGAAGTTTACGGCAGAAAACACAATTGAAAAGGAGCAGAAACTTGATCAAAGTAGTGGGATTTTATCAATCAGTTATTTAGCCGCTGCTCATGTGCAAAAGCTGTGGGCTTTTGGGCACCATTTTTTGAGTGACTAAAATTATGTCCTACAAGCTTACAATATTGCAGTCCCCACAAGTCAGCCAAATCGTTGGTCCAGGAATCTAGATTTTGTAAAAACGTAGGCTTTTTTTATACCATAGTAGCAGAAGTCTTTGCCTTTCAATATTCCGAAGCAAAGTTTTTACTGATAGGACTTAATTAGAGATTTGTGACTAAGTTTAAGCTGCAAAGTGTTGTTATTAATCAAATTAAAGTTTTATTTCAGGAGGGAAAGCCCATGAAAGGTAGGCTAATTGCAGTTGATGTTGGGGAGTAGTTTGAAGATAAGACTTGTTTGGCTACAAAATACATATAAGCTGAGTTTCTATGTGAAATCTTGTACAATCTTTAAAAATTATCCTTTCCTTTAGCACAAAAAGCTGATTGATAAATTATTCACTTAAGCCATTACTTAACTTATTGTAAGAACTCAACTGTAGACGTTGAACTCTGGATTCTGGGTCACTTCCTTTTCACTGGCTGTGACTATGCTAAGAGCAAAGAACATACGCACAACCAAAGGACTTAAATTTTATAAATAATATTACATCTACAAAAAGTTGTCAATAGTAGGCCTAATAATTCCAATTTTAAATCCTGCAAATATATCAATCACTTTAGCATCCTTCCACAATTTCGAACTTATGCCCCCACTATGCAGTTTGCCAATGAACTCATGCAAGTTTGAGAAATTATTTCCGGTCTGCAAGTAGGCACAGTCTTAATTTATAAGTAGGGAGATCATATTATGCATAGCTTATGAAATCTAAAGTTTGAGGGAAAATCAATGGAAAAAAATGTCAGTAGATCTTCACCATTGTTTGAAATCATAATTTGGCTATTTATGGAAAAAAAATCTTTTCTAGAAAATGAGATACATTCCTTTTGGCTCTAAACTGGGACTTAGACACATAGGTCTTGGAATCACAAAGGATGGCAGCTTAAAAACTTGGTTTGAAAAATATCACAAGGGGCGTTGCAGTAAGTCATGAAATAAGTTTGCTATTAACTAACTTCTTTCTGCAACCATAAAACAAAAACCATTGCAGCACTTTTCCCCAACTTTGATTTTGTATTTATATATTTATTAAAAGGAACAAATAGAATTTGTGAAACGACAAGTGTTGGTAAGTATGACCAGTCTTAATGTAAAGTAAGATGATCAAGATTGGGTGAACAGGTATAATGCCCTCATCTATACCAACTTATCATTACTGCTCTCAAAAATGTTAGTTGGGTGAAGCTGGCACAGCCAGTTGAACTGATATTTCTAACCCAATATAACTGGCTGGTAGCTGAGCAATGTTGACAAAGTTGGCTAATAACAAACATAATTACAAAAAAGAGTGCACCAAGTCTACAATTTGATATCTTAGTTTGGTATTAGTGAAAACGAACACTATTATAGTGACTGTTATTTTGACTTTACTTGTGCCCCTATGCATATTTCAAGAAACAATAGAGTGATTGGAGGGAAGGAAATAGGATTGGGGCTTTTTAGACTTGGTGCTTTTTAAAGTAGCTGTAATTTTGGAACAATTGGCTGATTCAAAAAACCATTAACTTGCTATAACTTTTCTCACAATAGAATTTGGGTAGAAGACTAGCACAGTTGGCTAAACTAATACTCTCAACCACAACATTTTTGATGAGGGCATTGCAGGTCACACTTGTAAAGCTGACCAGCATCTTGTTGAAGCCAACGTTAAGTCCTAGGTGTATGACATAAAACTACAACCAGCAACAGGGTGCATATTTATTGAGACATAAGGGAGCTATCTCTTAGCTGTCATTGCTCCCAGGTCACCCTTGGACAAGGTGTAGCACCTGATAAACTCCCCTGTTAGAGTTACAACGTGACAGTTTTTTTATTTGTAATAAACTTTGCAGCATCTTGTACATACTGCATATGCTTTTCTTTGAGTGTGTTTTAATTTATCTGCTAACTTACAGGTGTGATGGCCATGCCTCTATCTTCAAATTTAAACAAAATTCTTTTCATGTGGTTGTAGTAACGTATATCGTTTTGCCAGTAATCCTTAAGTTTAGCATCAGAAACTCAAGTAAAAAAAATAGAGGTAATCAAGTTTAGGGTTAGCATTGTTAAACAAATTTAACAATATTTAAATATTAGGCAGTAGCTACTTTGCCGTTGACGACAATTTGCCCTTGAAATCTATTTTGTCGTAATCATTCACGTGTGTTTATATAGCCAAATTTGCTATTATTACACCAGTGACACTGTGGTGTAGTGGATAGAGCGCTGGTCTTGAGATACCATGGTTGTGGGTTCAAATCTCAGCTGGCAGGGCTTTAAAAGAAAGGCAGTGTACACTGAAGGGGCAGGCCCTGTACATAAATGTACGGGGCAGTGTACAGTGGAAGGGAGTGTACATGGTGGGGGATAGAGACCTGGGGGTGCAAAAATATTTTAATTGGTTTTTAAAATTGACCAATCAGAAACGACCAAAAGTCACATGTTTAGTACGTCATTACGATTGACCAATCACAAATAACTCACAGCAAAATAATCTCTGAGAGTAAATTGCCGTTGACGGCAAAATAGCCACTGCCTAAATATTACTTACAATATTTATAATTGATGTTAATAAAGTAAGTGTTCTGATGCTAAACTTACAGATTAACCGTTTTGCCATTGTCTCCTTTTTTTGTCTACTGCTATCAAATAAATTTTCTATGCAGGCTGATTTGGGAAAAAATAAAATGATTGATTGATTAAATGTTGGTTTCTTCGGCAATTTGTGAGGGATAAAAAGTTTCTCTCCCCTGCCCCATTTATAACTTTCACAATCATGTTGTTTTTAACAAATTGTTCATGGCAAGACAAACTGAGAAATGATCAAACTTCAAAATTTATTACTGGATCACCAAAAAACATAAAGACATTTTTGTGAAAAAAAATAGCATGTGGCATAGACAGCTTCATACTAGGGCATATTGAATGACATTGAGGCTGCATGCAGCTTCAGCTAGGCCAAGCAATAGTGTTCCAAACATTAGAATAAAAGGTCTGGAGCTTCAACTCCATAAAAGCACCATTGGCATTAGTTGAAAAGGAATCTGGAAGTTAAGACACTGTGTTGCTCCAGCAAAAGTTTGGTTGACAAGTGAGTGTGTAAGAGTAGACGCACACTGAATCAGCATGTCTAAACTAGCCAAAAAACGATTAAAAACAAAGTACAATCGAGTAGGTGTGATCTTTTCTAAATAGGCCTAGTTTGTAAAGACTTACCAATGACCCATTAGATTTTCCTGTTAAAAAATTCATTGTTTTTGTAAATGCACCACTGTTATGCATCATTAACGACCTGCTTAGCTTACAGTTTACACACCCTAGCCTGTAATACAGACTGACAAGCTCAACAGACCACATACTGGGTGCAGGATTGGTAATAAATGAATCAACCTCACCATAGGCGTACGAAGTGGGGGGTCCGGGGGGGCACTGGCCCCTCCTGGTTGTAAAAATTTCGGGCAACTTTCAATTTTTCGGGCAATTTGAGTAAGTGTCCTTACATTTTTGCCGAAAAATTTGTCACTGCAATAGCATCTCCAAAAAAAAAAAAAAAAAGGTCAACGTCTGTTTGGACACACGTTTGATGGCATATTTAGGCCAAAAGTAATGGAAAAGGTGCAGCGAAACAGGCGACGACCTTTTTTTTTTTGGAGATGCCATCGCAGTGACAAACTTTTCGGGCAAACATTTGGTGACCCCCCAAATGGGTTTGAGGTCGTACGCCCATGAACCTCACCAGTGGCAGCTCGTACCTATGGGCTGCAGCCCCCCCACACGTTATCATGAGCTGTTTTTTTCGAATTTTTTCTGTTTGTTTTTTTTTGTCATGGTTCATACCTTATTTACCAATGCACCAGCTTATGTTGCCGGAAAGACCAATTTTCCTATATTGCTAGCACTAAACCAAATGAACGTGTGACGTAGGGATTCAATGCGACATCATAATGGTGCGTAGGACGGGCTGCAGCTGCAGCGCCCGAGACTGTAATTTTGTAATACGATTTAGTTGCTTCATTCATGTTTTAAAGTTTTAGTTTCTACGTGACATAGCAAACTTTTTGCCGCTGGAAGTATTGTCAACATAACTAAGCCAAATTTGCTTGTATAACTGAATATCTCTCCTTTTTTTGTCCACTGCTGTGTAATTTATTTCTATGTATGCTGATTTGGACAAAAATAAAATAAAATTGATTGATTGATTGAAAACTTTTGAGCACCGCTCACTAAGCTGCAAAAGATAGCAGCAGGAAGGGCAAAATCAGTAGCGCCCATACGCATAACGTGGATGCCTTTGTAGCGGCAGAGGCGTGGCGTGCTGTACCGTGAGCCTACTGACCTATACTTAATTACTTAAATTTACGTGAGTTCTTTGACATCGAATTATCCTCAAGTTTTCAATTGACACGAATTTTCTCTGTTTGTTTATTAAATCTTTTACCAAAAATTATTGTACAATTTGAAAATTTAGCGGCATCTTCATTCCAAAAGTTAATTCTGTTTTCCGTTTTAAAATTTCTCATTTCTGATCTGTTGATCTGTTTCTGTTTTCTGTTGTTTTTATCCAAAGACCAAGAGATATTTATATCTCAAAAAAAAGGCACGAGGAATAATTTTTTCATAGGGTGAAGACGGGGCAATGTATGAGTCACATATCTACGAAAAATAAAACGACGCACGAGGATTAATGTTCCGAAATAGGAAGGAATGCATGGCTCACATTCTAAGCAAACATAGCGAAACGCAAAACAACAATATTTGAAATAGATGCGCATAGGTGAGGTAAGGGCAAAAGCTACATAATCACTTTTAGAAAGAGGATAGAACGCATGACTCATGTTTCTACGAAAAATGAAAACAACACGAGGTAGCAATACACGAAAACAAACACGCGCGGGGTAGGCATAAGGGCAAAAAGGTTGCATGACCGCTACACCTTGCTTTCACGGTCGCTTGATTCTTGTCACTTTTCTTGCGACTTTCCGCTAAGTTTGCTGATGTTCTAGCTTTAAAACAGGGCTAGTTGCCGTAATTGATACGATTGTTTTTAGGTAAGCATATTCAAATGTTGCTATTCAGTTGTTTCATTTAATGAATTAGGCAAATAGGAAGAAAAGTCATCTAAAGGCGAGAAAGTTATTTACCTTATTTTTTCCCTTCTACCGGTCAAATTAGTCGTCGTAAAATTTTCGCTTTGCCATTTAAATATCAGACTACCTCAACTGGTGAAGAAATATTGCTGCTGTACACGACTAATCAAGAGTAGCTGAACTTCTTACGATTTCCCCTAGATTGAACCCTTATAACTGGTAAAAACAGGGGGATAGGGGGCGAGGCATCTGACCCTCGTTTTCGAGTGGAGCAAAGGCATTGGTTTCGTTCAGCCGCCAAAATTTATTTCCGAGTATTTTACAAAAATTTCGTTTAAACACCACACGCCCGACTGCACGCTTTATGACAGTTCCGGGCTACGTAAATTTTGACGACTTGGTTTGGAGGCCTCGATGGTTTGATTCCACCTGCGCCGCGGCTCGCACTTTTAATGTTGGTCAGTGCGTTGTTGTGGTTCGTGATTTCTCATCGCTAAACCCTGAAACCGCAACTACTTATTGTTTAGTCACGCTTTGCATCCACTTGTAATGCAGGGGCAACGTTAATCTCTAATTCTATGTGCACAACGCTCCCTCTGGGGGCGTTGCGTTGGGTGGGACGAGTCTTGTTTTGTTCTGTTTTATTTGCTATATTAATTCTCCATTAACGAGAAAGCCAATGGTATCGCTATACTTTGGACGGGAAGTCTGCACTCGCTTGGGAGTTGCCTTTTTCGAGGTTTATGGGCCACCTGTTTTCCACATTAAGGTGGGGCGTCCCGTTAAACAAGCCAACTTGCCGGCTTATTCTCCACGACCTCCCTTAAATGCCGAATGCCAAGCAGGGAAGCTGCGGATGCCATTTTTTAAAGTCTTTTGGTATGACTCGACAAGGGGAATGAACCCCTGGTCTACTGACTGCGAAGCGAACGCTCTAACCACTACACCATCACGTCGGTCAAAGTTCTTGCTGATGAGGCTAAAAAGGCCAAAACCTGGGTCCAGGGATGATCCCGCCTATTTCGCTATACTAACGTTGTTTCGATCGTAACTCTTCATAAAAACTAATTTTTGTTTAGTGGTATGTTGCGTCCTGTCTGATTCCTGTGGGCTTCGAACCCAAGTTTTTCAAGCTGCTTTTCCGTGCATGCCGGGACATGTTATCATGCAATCACCTACTGCCATAAATGCCTTAAAAAACCACATTCAGTATATAATCATTGGAAGATTTTTCTATGCCTAATTAGCTTTTGTGTGATTAATTTCATGTCAGGATACCAGTATTAGTTCATACTTGCACGGTTAGCAGTAACGTCAAAGGGTATCCTGGTTCAAAAGTAAACGGTACGTACAGTGGTGGGATTCAGCTGGTTCGCACCGGTTCTATAGAACCGTCTCACGAAATTTTATGAGATCAGCGTACCGGTTAGCAGTACTGGTTACTGTCAATGGATTTTTGCATCTTATCTGACACACCGATTTTTGAGATCAAGTAGCTCACGTGTTTTTTTCAAAATGTACAATGGTCAAGTTCACACGTAACCAGTGGTGGGATTCAGCCGGTTCGTACCGGTTCTATAGAACCGTCTCACGGAATTTTATGAGATCAGCGAACCGGTTAGCAGTACTGGTTTGTCAATGGATTTTTGCATCTTATCTGACACACCGATTTTTGAGATCAAGTAGCTCACGTGTTTTTTTTCAAAATGTGCAATGGTCAAGTTTGCACGTAACAGTTATACACTGCGTCAATTTTTATAATTGTAGTAATTTTCCTTTTGTGATTGTTTGTCTGAAATTTGAATTGCTGTGTCATAAGTACAAGTCATGAGACGACTGCTGCTTTTTAGTGTGGTTGTTAGCAGTGATGGGATTGAGCCGGTTCGCACCATTCGCTGGAACCTGAGTTTGCATCCTGTTCTTGCAACTATTCAATACTTTAATCTCAAGAATAGGTTGTTAGATAGTTTGGTTTTAAAGAATGTAATAGTCAAAGAAGCTGTTGTTAGCAAGTTCTGGACTGAGAGAACCTGTTCCTAAAAAAAATAAATTTTACCACTAACTGTTAGGATAATTGTGCTATTGAATTGCGTTTTTTTTTTATAGATTACAGCCCTAAAATGAAAAGACAAAAAAATATATTAAATTTCTTGCGTAAAATCCCAAGAACTGAAAGCTCGGTGGAAGAAGCAACTGAGATTGCAACAGATGATATGCATCCATCTATTATGAATAATGCTGATGCGACGTCTGCTTCTGATATGTCTACTGTTATTACTGTGTCACCGGCAGATCAGACAGATGCAACGGCTACATCTGATAAGTGTATTGCAACTGCTGTATCACCTAGAGATCAGACAGATACAGCAGCATCTCTGCCAGACTGCTGGAATACAATGCAATACGAGAATTTTCTAAAAAAAATATGATGGATTGATTGCTCGTAACAAGGAGCTTGGTTGTGATCATTGTGCCAAATGTAACTCTATGAACATAAAAGGAGTTCGAGTTTCAACTGAATGGGCAAACTGCAGAGTCGAAGGCTCAGGAAAGACTACAACCATTATGCAAGCGTCTCTCAGGAAAAAAATGAAGGAGCACTTTTCATCGAAGGCACATAAGCTATGTGTAAAGCAAGAAGAGTATCATGCATGTGATGCAATTACGAAAAGCATTGATAAATGAATGAGAGATATATTGCCTCGACTTGCAGAGTTTTCATTACAGTCTACAGTTTGGCAAAAAGATGTAGGCCATTTTCCGATATTAAAGATGAGATTGAACTTCAAATAAGAAGTGGAGTGGATATGGGTATTGGACTTCATTCTCGGAAAACTGCAGTAAAAGTAATTGATTACATTCAAAGGATATCAAGAGTGAAATATTTACCAAAATCATTGCACAAAACTTAAAAATTTGTGTCATCGTGATGAAGCATCAACCATATCTAATAAACCAGTTCTTATAATTTTTTTGAAGATTGTGATGTCTCACCAATAATTTTCTTTGATTTGGTTGAATTGGAAGGACAAGTAGCTGAACAAATATACGCGTCTCTGTTAAAGAGTTTGCATGATGGAGGATTTGATAATGAATATTTGAGAAACAATTTGATTGCTTTCTGTTCTGATGGAGCAAGTGTAATGCTTGGTCGCAATTCCGGGGTAGGCACTACACTTAAATATGATTATCCTAACATAATCCTTTGGCATTGCTTAAATCATCGTTTGCAACTTATTTTGGACGATTCTGTCAATGATATAAAACAGGTGAATCATTTCAAAATATTTATGGATAAAATCTACACAATTTTTCACCAATCAAACAAAAACCAAATGCAACTTTTCAAAATTTCAGAAATGCTTGGGCAACAAATTTTGAAGATAGGTAGAGTTCTAGGACCAAGGTGGGCTGCTTGCAGTCTAAGATCTGCGTTTGCTGTGTGGCGTGCATATCCAGCATTGTACAAATATTTTTCTAGTGAAGCAAAACATTCAGGTATGGCAGCACGTCTTTGCAACAGGTATTTCTTGGAGAATTTGGCACTAATAATAGATATACTTCAAGAAATATCCTTACTATCTGATGCTTTTCAAGCCAGAAATTTAACACTGACAAAAGCTGAGCAGCTAGTAAAAAGGACCACTAAGGTATTTGAAATGCTTAAAGAAAGCAAGGGAACCTCTGAAAAAAAATCGATGATATTGCTGCTTCAGAATCTTCTAAGGATATTCTTTTTGTTGAAAATAACAAAGTCGTTAGCCTTCCTCGTCAAAAGCTACTTGAAGCAGTAACAGAAAATATGAAAAAGAGGCTGATGAACTGTGACAATTTAATATCAAAAAACAGTGAACAAGATGATATATTTTACGATCTGATTAATTTTCTTGATCCCAATTCTTGGAATATTGACGAAGTAGTTGTACCTTGGTTATCTGCAGAAGAAAAGCTGAGGAAATTTAGCAAAGTTTTTCATCATGAAATCAGTATCAATGAATTTCGATACTATGTGGAAAATGTCTTGCAAAATTGTAGCAACCTTGCAAAGGCTGAGGTTTCTTCAAGTTTACAGAGAGCTAAAAATATTATCAGTGCTATTGCTGTTAGTTCTGCAGAGGCAGAAAGAGGGTTTTCCAAAATGAATATCATATACTTAGATAAAAGGAGTCGCCTTACTGTTGAGAATGTAGCTAATCTTATGATAATTAATCTGATTGGTCTCCCGTTTAGCTCATGGGAGCCCACTCCTTCGGTCAAGAAATGGCTTAGAAGAAACCACTCTGCTGATGACAACAGGATAAAAAAAAGACAGATAAAGAAATTGATGACAATCAGGTCGCCATTTGATGTAAAAATTGCAAAATTTGAGTTTCATTTCAGTAAACTTTTTTTTTCTTTGATAAAGATTTCTTGTGTTTATTTTTTTTATAGAATAACCGCATCTTTATAGAATATCAACACTCAAGCATGTGTTTTCAGTAGATCATACACCTTCAGGTTTTTAAGTTTATTATCAACGAGTATATAATATGTACAGCAATATAGACAATCATCAAAAATTTCGATGCTAATTTTGACATAATGATGCTTACTTAACCATTATTTTGAAATGTTAATTAGGAAGTAATTAAAAATAATCAGTTTATTTGCTAAAAAAATATGACTTTTTGTAACAGAACCGGCTGAAAAATATGACTTTTGTGATAAAACCGGCTGACAAAAAATTTGAATCCCACCACTGGGTACGTAAGTCTTGTGCTTTGAGTTGGATTGTTTGGGTTTGTTGCGTATGCAGTCCAATTTTGGATATTGGGCAAGCCAGGAGCCACGTAAAGTATCCTACACTTGGCAAGAGTCCTAGTGATAATAATGCGTCTTCATTGCCCCTATTTGAGGGATGGTTCCGCCTATTTTGCTATACTAACGTGTTTGGATGGTGACTCTTTGTAAAACCAAAAAAGAAATATGTTTTTTTGCTGATGTCCAATGGATGCTGAAAGAAATTTTGCTAGTGATCGAATTAACCTGTTGCAAGTTCAAATGCGATAAATTTGTACGACTTGCACTTGTTCATATTCTTCACTCTTCAAGCTAGTTTTTAGCTTGGTGATATGAGTGAAACGTTGTATTGGTTCTATTTTCTTTGTAGATCTCAAAATATTTACACAAATTAGAATTACTACACTGCGCACTAAATTAGCCTACAACCATCCGTTATATTCAGCCAAAGCAATGCCTGACTGAATACAATTAATACAGCGTAGAGTTTTGAAAAATTTGCACATTTGTAGCTAAACAACGGCAAATAAACTGCCTACAAAGAGTGCAAAAAAAAATTAAAAAATGACTTGCAGCCACACCAGCAAATTCAACCACCAGCCGCCACTGAACGTTATATATGCCTGTATATATAAGGTTAATAAGGTTTGCTAATTATTAATGCAGCTTTCAGAGGTGGGCAGTACATAACTGAAAAGTACTGCAGTATTGTTGGTACTACCTGCATTGCTGAAAAGGCATGGCAACCAATTTCATTGCTTGCAATGTGGAAAAATTTTTTACACTCGCAAAAGTCAACTGAAAGATTTCTGATCTAACCAACACTAAATCAGGTCACATGCTAACAACGCGGAAAGTGTATCAGACTGCAATTTGTTTTCAGCAGCAAAGAGATCGACGTCTAGAAGGACTGCTGAACGGGAGGAGTAGTAGCTCCAAAATTTTTTTTGCCCAGCTTAGGGCGGGTCCTACCAGAGGTGGTCAGTTGCAAAGTAGTTGTGTTTTAGTAAACTACTAAAGTAGGATTTCAGTAACAAGCTACTTACTTTAGTAGTTTCAGTTTTTACCACTATCCCTATTTTGCTGAGCGTCAAGCAGGGAAGCTATGGATACCATTTTTAAAGTCTTTTGGTATGATTCGACTTGAGAAATGAACCCCAAATCTACCGACTGCAAAGCGGACGCTCTAACCACCACGCCACTGCGGCGGTTCAATTAGGGATTGAGTGGAGAACAAGCCTGCAAGCTTGCTTGTTGTGTCCTTGGGCAAGAAACTTAACGGGATGCCTCCGTCTTTATGTGGCAGACAGATGGTGCGGCCAAGCAGTCTACCGTCGTGGTGGCCCCAGTCTAACTAAAGACTTGCAAACTAAGCGTGAGCGCTAACGCAGTGTGGCCTCTATATACGTCTTCCTGCATAAAACTCACAACAAATAGCTCAAACGATGATAAAGAAGAAGTTTTTACTACTTTTAATCAAGTGAATTAGGGGAAAGGAGGGTGATTTGATACGGGAGGTGATTTGATACAGCACCCCTACGGAATTCCATAAAATAAATTTTAGTTAATTAACGCTACCACGTGAAAGAAAGTGTCGAAAAACTTCATCCAGTTTATAGGAAAAGCTGGTTTAAATGAATTTGAAAGAAATGAAGAAGAGAAGTTATTTTTGTAAAGTTTTTGTAAAATTTCGTTTCCAAACTTCAGCTTGACTGCAGAATTAAAGAAAGGGTTAATAAAGCTGCCAATATGGTGGAGTAATTGTTGCTAGATTAGGTTGTTATCTAGTGCAGTTGTTTTTTCCAATTACTTTTCCTAGGATGTTAGTTGTCGAATTTCTATCCGAAGTGCTGGAAAGGAGATTTGATACAGTGCATTGAAGGTGATTTGATACGGTGTATCAAATCATCTTCCATATTGTAACAACATGGTATGATCATTTGATGAAACTTTTTGGTGTCTTGGGCATGGAAGACAATTAAAAAAGCACAGAGCACCTAATCAGTAGTTAGGTTGCCTACAAAAAGATTTATTAACCGGTTTCGTATTCTGATATAACTGCACAGTAATTATTGTAGGCTATGGTGCTGGTAGCACCTACAAGCTAGCAATTACTCTTATTTCAGATATTTTGTATTTGAATAGAACTTTTATTCTATTTAAACTTGCTTTACAGTAATTGCACGACTAAACAGTATGCCGTTTAAATATGAAAGAAAAACTAATCGATGTTTTCGATCACCGCCGGATGTGCTGAAAAGAGCAGCTAGATGTGTCACCGAAGAAGGTATGTCTTATCGAAAGGCTGCTGCCAATTTTAATGTCGACAAAATGACTCTAATGCGATATATGAAAAAGAAGGAGGCAAATCCCACTTGTACAACTGGTTATCAAGCTACCATTCTAAACAATCGAATTTTTTCGCCGGAGATGGAACAACAGTTATCGTCTCACATTGTTCACTTGGCTGATATGTTTTTTGGACTGTCAGTTGAAAAATGCAAAGAACTTGCATTTCAATTTGCTGCTGCAAACAAATTATCTATTCCACATTCTTGGGAAGTAAATAAGAAACCTGGAAAAGAGTGGTGGAAAGGGTTCAAAGAGAGGCACCAACTTTCAATAAGGACTCCTGAAGCCACATCATTGGCCGCGCATCAGCTTTCAATCATCACAACGTAAAAGAATATTTTGACAATCTTGGCATTGTGTTAGATAAGCATCAGCTTACTCCGGATCGAATTTTTAATTTAGATGAAACTGGTGTAACTACCGTTCAAAATCCAAAAAAGGTTGTAACTGCGACTGGAACAAAAAGTGTGGGTTCTATAACATCTGGAGAAAGAGGCGAGCTTGTCACTGTTCTTTATGCAGTGTGTGCTGCAGGGCATGCTTTGGCTCCTATGCTGATCTTCCCACGAGTGCGATACAGGGAACACTTTATTCGTGGCGGTCCACCTGGATGTATTGGAAGAGCAACCAGATCTGGTTGGATCAATGCAGATCTTTTTGTTGATTTTTTGATGCACATTAGTGAGCTTACTGGCTGCTCACCAGATCGCAAGATTTTAGTGCTCATGGACAATCACGAATCACATCTGTCTATTGCTGCAATTGACAAGGCAAGAGATTAAGGTATTGTTCTTTTAACAATACCTCCAAAAACATCCCATAAATTACAGCCTTTGGATGTATCTGTTTATGGGCCATTTAAAACTGGATACAACATAGCAATGGACAATAGGAAGGTTGCATATGACGTCACGGATTTCGCGCCAAAAAAAGTGGATGACCAAAAGCTCTAATTTATGCTGGAGAGGTATAGGGCGAGCACCAACTTTTGGGGTTATTTTGAAAACTAATGAAAAATTAATTAAAATTTGGAATGAATTATTGCTAGTTGGATTCTCGGAAACAAATAAATTTGACCAAAAGCAATTTGGTTGAGATTTGGTCTTTCAGTTGGCTAGTATAAGCCTAGCATAGTGGGCTAATTAAAAAAAATGCCCCTAAGAGAAGTGTCATCTAACTATCATTTGCTTCTCACTTAAAAATAAACAAGACCAATTAGATACCAGTCGGTACATTAGCAAAAACAACCATTATTTGATCATTACTACCGGTACGGTAAGCTTGCCGGTAAGCTTACTTGCTGTCTCCATGAGCAAGGCACTTAACGGTATGCCTCCATCTTTATGTGGCAAACAGGTGGTGGGGCCAAGCAGTCTACCCGTCGCGGTGATCCAGTGTGACAAAAGACATGCAAACAGAGCATGAGCTCTACGCATGAATCAATAAATCGGTACCGTAATTTTTGTATTACCCTTGGTCCAGCAGCCTAGGTAATAGCCCAAACAATTGTTTAAAGAGTGGTTAAGGTCACACAATTACATCTGACATATCAATATGACTGGCCTGCAATTACTATTGACAACAACTTTCAAAAACTTACTGATTTTATCCAACAATAACTAATCCAGCATATGTCAAACGGTACAGAAGTCTGCCCTGTCATTTAGGCTACAGTATAACTTAAGTTTTCAACTTTTCAGAATGCTTATGCCACTAAATATACTGTATAAGTTACACATTACAATTAACTTAAACTCATCATTCCCAAACAAGCTGATTAATGGAATATGAAACCCTCACAGAAGCTGGCTACAAATAAGCCTGCATGTTTAGCCCATAAAATTAGCCCAACTATTAGCAATAACAAGCAAACCTTAGCACCTCTTATCTTACTTTGACCTTAGATTCATTCCTTAACATCAATAAAACAACATATTTAACGTGCATTCAACAACTGTCACGTTTCTTCATTTGCTTTGCAAAAAACGATATCACTCCTATTCAATTCAATGCAAAAACACTGACTTTGGTCATCCACTTTTTTCGAAAGCGCATTTTGATGACGTTTGATCACGTGCGTGCAACCTTCCTATTGGATGAGGACTAACCCAGGAAAGAATGTGACAATTTATGAGGTTTCGTCGTTAGTTAAGGAAGCCCAAATGGTTGCAATGACTCCACGAAATATAATGTCAGGATTTTGTTCGACAGGTAACTGGCCATATAACCCTCAAATTTTTGACGAAACTGATTTTGCCCCTGCTTTTGTTACTGATCGTGACATTATTCAAGATTCTGGGAGCAGTTCTGCAGATCCTCAAGCTTTTCAAAGTAAATTGGGCAATGAACAAGCCTGCAATTCTTCTTTGGATAGGCCTACTAGTCACCGCGACAATGCTTCAGGTGATGTTGATCAGTTAGCTAATTTTCTCGATAAAGCAACTCCAACTTCATCAAGTCTTGACACGGCTTCTAATTTCGTATCTCCTGAAGATGTTTTACCTCTTCCCAAAGCGGCATCAAAAAAAAAATTCTATTAGAAGAAGAGGTAAAACAAGAATATATACCGACACTCCTGTTCGTGATGAAGTAGAAAAAAGGCAAACACAGAAACTACCTAAAAAGTCAGCTGATCGTGGAAAAAGTACTAAAAGAAAATTGTTTTCAAAAAAAAAAGCACCATTAGTGATCAGGTCATCTTTTACTGATGAGGAAGGCATGGAACTTATATACAATGATGATAGTGACTGCGAGTTGGAGGAGAAAATTAAAGTTAAGTTGGGTGATTATGCAATTGTATTGGTGGCTGGAAAATCAAGGTCATTAAAATTTGTAGCTCGGATCGACAAGTATGATAGGGATGATTGTGAATATGAAGGAGTGTTTCTCCAAAAAGTCAATAAGAAAATTGACTCTGGGATGGGAGATAAAGGACAAACTTTTATTGTAAATGAAAAAGATGCTGCTTCATTTGCCCCTGATGACATTGTGCTTATACTTCCTGCTCCAGTTGCTGTTGGTGGGTCAGAAAGAAGAAGTAATCAATTGCGGTTTAATTTTGACTTCAGCAAATTAGACCTAGCTTGAAGTTTCACAAGCCTGTGCTAGTAATTTCAATTATGAGCAGAATCTATTTGTAAATACTAGAAGAGCAAACATTTTCCTAATACCACACAAAATTGCTATTATGCTAATTCTTTGAAATTTGTTTGGATTTTTCAACTTAGTCGCTTGTACTTGTTTATTTTTTTGACATGTTTCAGTTTTAGTGTACATGTTAGAATCAAAATACAATATGATTCGACTTTCACATGCATTAGTGTTGATGCTTTTAGTTTAGCATACAATTCTTGTAGTAAAAACTTGACTAACTAAGGTTAGAATTGAGCCACTATTTGATGATTCACTCAAAATAATAATTAGTACAATATTGAAAAATTATTCAACTATAGCTTATTGAAGTGTAAAAGCACATTGAAGCAGTGAAACCTCAAAAAAATAAGCTTTCTCAAGCATACCGTATCAACTCACCTTCCCCTGTATCAAATCACATTTTTGGCGTATCAACTCACCCTCCCAGGAAGGAGAGTTGATACATTTGGGTACCACTTTTTAACTACTAGTTGAGTAAAAAGTACTCAGTTTAAAACATCGTAGTTTTTCCCGAAAAGTGAGCGAAGAAGCCTAGTTTTATTTGTGCCATCAACCAAATATCTATCACAAGCCGTTTGGAATTGAAAGACAAAAATGTAAAAAGTGTCTCAAATCACCTTCCCTTCCCCTACATGGTAAGCAACGATACCTAATTAGTTATAACTTTTACTTAACTTAACTTTTAGTAGATGCCAACAACTGAATGTCAGTTAACTTGGAATGAGGTACACTAGATTCCGCTTAATTGGGCCGCCAGTTAATTGGGTCAGATTGAGAAGAACAAAATCAAATCAAAGGTAGTGCACTACGTTATATTTGCATAATCGAGCCACTACTCCGCTTAACTCCTTCGCTCCCCCGATCATTAATTGATGATCTTGTGTTTTCAGAGTTTCCCTTAATTTTTTCAAATTGAGTTACAAAATTAGTTTACTAAAAAATGGATTTGTGACTTTATTTCTCAACCAATTCTCATAAAATTTTCAAGCGATCACACTTAATTCCTTGCTTCTCCTTCATCATCCGATGATGTAGCGCAGCAGTCTTTTTTTCAGCTGGCGATACAGCACACATTAGTTGTTTCTTGAACAGCACGTGTTGTCGGAAAGAGAGGACGAATAATTATGTACAACGGTTTGTAACTGCTTGGTTAGCATTATGACGTCATAATACAAATAATCGGGAGCGAAGGCATAGCGTTCGCTACAGTCCGCCACTGCTCCACAAAATATTTAAGCAACTCAGCAAATACACAAAGCAGATGTTTACAGCACACATGATAGCATTTACAAGGACTGGCTTTGTACCACAACATAACGAGCTTATGGCGACTGATGCCACGCACGCTAGAGGCGAGGTCGTCATTTTCATCAGGCAGGGCCTATCCCTTTCTGAACTTTCTACCTCCTCTCTTTCTTTGCTTGATCCCTACTCTGATTATGTAGGAATCAACATCTCGCATAACAACTCTTCTTCGCTCTCTTAATGTTTACGCCCCCCTATTTGCTCCTCCCGGACAGATGGCAGAACCGACTCCTTTTCTCCCTCCATTTTTTCTTCTTCCAGAAATCTCTTCATTTTGGGGGACTTCAATTGCCATCACCTACTACGGAACTCAAGAGATACTTCCAACCCCCGCAGGGAGGAAGTATTTGACTGGGTCATCTTCCCTGACCTCCTCCCCCTCAATGACCCTGACACACCCACCCTTCTCCATCGTTCCTCTGGCAGTCACTCCTCTCCTGACATCTCCTTTGCTCTCTCTCCTCTTTGGCCTTTTCTTGCCCCTGGAAGGTGCTTCAGGACCTGGGTTCTGACCATCTACCAATTCTTCTATCTGTCTCTTTCTCTTCGGCCTATCGCCCCAACGAGCGTCCCCTTCCTTCGATTTTCAGAAAGCTCGCTGGGATGGCTTTGCCTCCTACTTTGACTCTCACTGTCCTTCTGCAGAGGAATACTTGTTTCTTTCTCTTTCCTCTGCTGCTGCTCTCTTTACCTCTCTGGCACTGAATGCGGCCAAATCTTTTATTCCTTTCGGCCGCATCAAACGCCCACCTAAAGCCTGATGGTCTGCTGAGGTGGAACAAGCGGTTAGTGAAAGACGTGAGGCTTTCGCTGCCGCTTGCAGAAGTGATGAAGATCGCCAGGCTTACATCGCCGCTTCTCAATGCGCCTCGTCAGTCATCGCGAAGGCCAAGGCTGAGGCATGGCAGACAACTTGCTCTTCTCTTTCACCTAAATCTAACCCTAAATCTGTACACTTTTTTCTTCGCTCTATCGCTGGCTCTCCTTCCTCGTCTCCCAACTTCCCTAACTGTTCTCCCAGGCAATAGGGTTCGGTCTATGTCGCTTACCTGAGATCCCGCTTTTCCGTTTCTCAGCCAAAGGCCCTGCATAGCAGAACCAGAGGCTACCTTTCTGAGATCCGCCAAGCCACATGCCCTGTGGAGTCTCACTCCTCCTTCTGCTATCCCTTATCCCTTCTCTCTCGCTGAATTTCATGCGGCTGCCTCCAACCTCTCCTGGTCCACTGCCACTGGCCCAGACAAAAATGCCTATCCTATGCTAAAGCTTTATACTCGCTCTGGCATGGATTTTCTTCTTCACATCTTCAATCTCTCCTGGTCTTTACATTCCTTTCCTTCCATCTGGAAGACATTTTCTATTATTCCCATACACAAGATGGGAAAACCTCTCGACTATCCTGCTTCCTTCCTGCCCATCTCCCTCACCTTCTGCGTATCGAAGCTTTTTGAACACATCATACTATTCCATCTACTCTTCTTTCTGGAATCTAATTCCATTTTCTCTCCCGGCCAGGCCGGTTTCCCCCCTGGAATGTCTACTCTAGATCAAATTCTGTTCCTTTCTCCGTCCATTTCGGATGGGTTTAACAAACCCAGGTCGGGCTCTAGAACGATCCTCTCTACTACCGATTTCTCTAAAGCTTTTGACTCTGTCTGGTATCCCGCCCTTTTCCACAAACTTACTTCGGCTGGCCTCCTCTTCCTTGCTTTGCTCTTTGGACTCAATCTTTCCTTTCTCACAGGCGCGCTTGTGTGGTTTTTCAAAATCACTAAAGTCGATCCTTTCGAGTCCGTCGACGTGTTCTGCAAGGATCCGTTCTTGGCCCTGTACTTTTCTCTCTCTTCATCAATGATCTTCCGGCCTCTCTGCCTTCTTCCGTCAGCTGCTCTCCTTGCGCTGACGATCTGGCCATTTGGTCCTCCTCCCCCTCGGTCCCCACTGCTGTGGAGGCCACACAAGGAGCTCTGTTTTGATTGGAACGCTGGTCTGAGTACTGGTGTCTTCCTCTCAATCCGAGCAAATGTGAGGCCTCCTTCTTCTCAGTGGATCCCCACCAAGCCAACCTCCAGCCCAATCTCCTCTTACTTGGCTCCTGCCTCCGTTTCAACCCCACTCCAACTTTTCTTGGGGTGACCTTCAACCGCAGTGGTTCCTTTTCTAAACATGTATCTTCGCTGAAGGCCAAGCTCTTCCCACGTCTCAAGGCCTTAGGCTGTGTCTCTTCTTCTTCATGGGGTCCCTCCAAGGAGTCCCTTTCTCTTCTGTTTAAAGCTTTTCTTCGGTCCCTTCTCACTTACGCTTCGCCCGGATGGTATCCTTTCCTAAGCGTTACCACTATCACCAAATTGGAACGCCTCCACCGAGTGGCTAGTCGCACCATCATCGGCTGCCTCTCGTCCTCCCCTATCCCTCTTCTTCTCTCCGAAGCTTCTTTACCTTCCCTACGAGTCACCCTGACTCATTTCACTCTTTTATTTTATGAGTGGGCTCTTCGTCTCCCAATCTTCTTTCCAATTTCAGGTTTGGCCAGGCTTGGAGTGAAACCAAGACTCTGCAGATCGTCCTGGAGAGCTTTTGCGTCCACTCACCCGCTGTTGCTTCCTTCTACTTTTTCTAAGGAGGCTCTTCTTGCATGTCCTCCCTTTCGTCCTTGGAATCTGCCCTCGTTCACAGTGGAGTCCACCCTTTCCACTCCATTCTCTCGCTCTGATTCCCCCTCTCTTTCGCCAAGATGCAGCTCTCGCCTACCTTGAGTCTCTCTCCCCTCATGATCTGGTACTCTGGACTGACGGCTCAGTTCTTTTTCCTTTTGGCAAGGCCGGCCCCGGCGTCCTTGCCATCTGCTCTCTTTGTGGCACTGAGACCACTCTTTCCTTTTCGGCAGGTCCAGTATGTTCAAGTTTTTCCACTAAGTCCTGCACCATTCTGTACGCTCTTTGCTGGTCTCGGCAGCATTATAAAGTCTGCCACTTCTCTTCTCCTCCTATCTGACTCTCGTTTTGCCCTCTCCTCCATCTTTCCTTTTTTCTCAAACTCTGTATCAGATCTGGCAGGAACTGTCTTCTCTCTCCTCCTGTTCTATCAGGCTACAATGGGTCTCCAGACACTCGTTTCTCCCGGGGAACGGCGCGGCTGATGAGCTGGCCAGACGGGGAGCGCTACTTGCGCCCTCCGCATTCCCCTGTAGTCTCTCTCCTCTTATCTCTCGTATCCACTCTCGTCTTATCTCGGACTGGAGGCGTACGGTCTCATCAAAATTTTTTGACACACAGGCTCCCTCGATTTCCACCGAGTACTTGTGCTCCCTCGTCATGCTCGCTGTGTCCTCTCTCGTCTTCGTTGCAACGGACACAGCCTTCTTTTAGGTTCTTATCTCTCTAGGATTGGCGGAATCGAGAATCCTTCCTGCAGTGCCTGTGGACACCAGTCCCAGGACACCTCTCATCTCATTCTGCACTGTCCAGCTACGGACTCTTAGCGCCGCTCACTCTTTGTCTCTCTACGATCTCTGGTCCAGACCGTGGGTAGTTTCCCGGCTTTCGGGGCTCCATGGTCTTCATCCATGCCCCCATCCCTCGGAAGGGGTCGGGTAACCAACAACATCAACAGATTATAGCAAAGTAGCTGAGGTTAAAAGTTTGATTCGGGCTCAAAAGCGTGGTCTAGAGTTGTTTTAAGTCGCTGAAAATAATCGAGCACTGAATCGTCACCGCGTTGGCAAGGGTGCAAGAGAGCAGAGATGTTGTCACGTGTGGTCCTGGAAAATTTTTTCAACAGGGAAGTTTTAAGCTGGAGTAGGAGCGGGTCATGTGGAATATTTTGTAAAATGTCTGTTATTTTGTGAAACACAGCATGGTTTTTTTGCAATGAATCGAGAAGCTTAGTATACTTGGTAACTTCGTCTGAGAAATTTGCGTGGTCCAACAATATTTCAGCGGTTTGAGAATATCCACGTGCGTTGCTATGTCAGAAATCAGGTAATCAAAACGGTTCTACCTCAACCAAGCTATTCAGAGAGCTAGTGGCGGTTGCTAGTCTCGGTCTAGGCAAGGGAATGAGAGTCGATTGATGACGTGGATTACATGACAAAAACTGTGCGCCTGCGATGCTAGTGTCGTCACTTGAAGATGAATTGACGTTAGTGTGCCGACTAGAACTAACTGGTAAGCCTAATGTATCGGGTTGATGCCTTTGTGAATCACGAAACATAAAATAATATAGGCCTAGCATGCACACAATCGTTATTTGGCTTCCTATCACAGAACTGCTGTAAAGCAGGAGCACATATTCAAAGTCCATTGTACTATTAATTTGAACTCACATCACCGCTCTTTAAGTTTCCAGTAGTTAAAATTCCAAAAAGCATCTGGGTTACCAATGTAGCACAACGGTCTTTCTCTCAGCTGGTGATACAGCACATATTAGTTGTTTCGTGAACAGCACGTGTTGTCGGAAAGAGAGGACGAATTATCATGTACAGCGGTTATAACTGCTTGGTTAGCATTATGACGTCATAATAAAAATAATCGGGAGCGAAGGCATAGCGTTCCCTACAATGTAAAATTTGTGCTCTAATTCTTGGATTTTCTTACCCAAAAAGCGTCAAAAAGACCAAGAACTTAGTTGCAGAGGCCAAAATAGCCTAATTCTCAGTAAGAGCTAACTACCTCAAAATCAAATTGAGATTACATGCTTACCACAAAACCAAAGCATTTATCATTAACACAGTCTGAAAACCACTCTTTTGGGGCATCATTTGACAAAATTGCAAGCAATAATGAAATAATTTGTTTATTCAAATTATCAAATTTTTTAGGGGTCTCGAAACCCTCCAAACAAATTTGTATGGTAAGTAGAAAAAAAGTAGATTTAGTTTTTATAAAATATGGTATGCTGCTAAATACCGGTCTCATTTAAAAGCTTAGGAAATTTGCTTTCCAACAATATATAACTCTAAATAGTCTAGGCTAAGCGGTATAAGATATTTATTGATCAAAAATGGGTACTGTACATTATGTCAGTTCAAAACCCCCCAAAAACCTTTTGACTTACCTTCACTAAATTATAATTTCTGGAAAAACTACACCCTATAAAAAGATAAAATAAATTGTAAATATCTTATCACTAAAGTCGTCATTTTGTATCAAGTTTCCAAGAAGATAGAAGCTAAAATACAAGTTTAAAAGCTAGCAGAAGTTTGGCTTCTTAAGATCAAAGTTCCCTGTATCCCGCTTGTTTCTCAACAAATGGGAGGGTGTGAATAACCTGTTCCATTGTTAGTGACAACATATTCTATTTAAACCTAATATTTTCTGAATCTTAAATTTTCTTTTGAAAAATACATAATGTTACTTGGTTTAGGCTAACTTTTAGCAGATAATGACTGATCATATTTTATGTACTAAATTCCACTGACAAAATTTGGTACTGGTCAACAAAAAGGTCATGTGTTGGAGAAAGTTGCAAATTGTAGAAAACCTAGGCTTTTAGGTAAGTTTTGACTGATGTACCTTAAAAGCTTATTTCCTTAGCATCATCTAGCAGCCATTTCTAAAAAAATTGGTTGAAAATAAAATCTGTAGTAATCTTTGAGGTAAGGGTACTTTAATTTCGAAGACAACTCAGCACCTATTTGGGGCTAATTCGAATAAATTTTGCATATTCAATCAAAAAATTTTTTTTGTTTTTATTATTTTTGAAATCTTCAAGAAATAGAGATTTCAATAATATGTAATACTTGATGTAGAAGTAAACAGATGAGTGACGAGTTACAAACAAACTTTGGGCATTTTATGATGATTAATTATGATTGATTATGACAAATTTTGCCATCGTACGAAATTTTTTTTGCTATTCACGAGGTAGCGAAAGAATCAATCAAGCCACAACTACAGCCAGACATACACCTGTATAATTGCAAAACCGCCTTTGTAATGTAATAGAACTCAATATCACAAAGCCGACTTTATTATGTAACAATTGAACAATGCAGTGGCAACTTATATTGTCATTTCATGCCCTCGGACATTGTAATTGTTGTGTTTTGTTGCAAATTTTGTGAAGATCTGAGCAGAAATGCCAAAAAAAGATTTAACAATTGCCGAAAAGGTTGTTGTTCTAAGAAAAATTAGAGAACAACCTCCAAACACTAGTCATCGCCAGCTAGTTGAGATAATTGGTGTACTAAGACATATGTCACTAATCGAGAAGCAAAGAAGTACATTGATGGGTTGAGGATTTATTTTGTGCAAGAAAGCAACAAAGGCAGTTCTATTGCTGCTCTCACTGCATTCCCAGATTTTGTTGAGATGCAAGCAGTTAAAAAATCTCGACAGAACACACTTGATAAATATTTTCATTAAGAAATAAGAACCTGTTCCCATTGCTTATATCTGCGCATGTGTTTGTTTATTGCCGCTAAGACAATGGCGTCATGTTAACATTGGATAATATAATCGGATCAGCCGCTTGATCACGCCAAATGGTACTCGTCTTGATGTGACCCGATTAAGCGGAATCTACTGTATATGAGCATTAAGAACAATTTAAACTCTTATTTTCAGCAAATTCCTGGTTGAATAGCACTATTTTTAAGGGAATTTTAAAGTTCAACTCGTGCTTCTATTTGACAGCACATTTAAGGGTACTGGTATTCGCTGTTTCCCATCATTTCTTGGCTTTAGCGTTTCGTTTTGCGTATTTTCGTTATTGTAACCGTTGACTGCAAGCAAATGGAAAATATATTTGATTAATTGATTTGACTTGTCATGCCTTTACAAACTTATGCTAAACTTTTGTATCTGGAGTAGCCTGAAAACGATTAACAACTCTACATACAATTATAAAGTCAAGATTCTATCTCAATGTTCTGCAAAATAAAAACTGGAATAAAGCAAATCGTCAGTTTTTTTTTTAATTATTCAGTTATTTAAAACTATTAGAATTTTGTTAATTTTCCAAAACAATGAAATATTCTTTAAGAAATTTGGCTGAATGGAAAATTCTTCATTGACGGTCGCGGCCACCGTTTTACATAGCCAAAAGTTTTATGTTATCCTTGATAACCAGTCACGGTTGGCATGCGTACCCAACAACCGGGGTGAACAGCACTCGTATGTCACTCGCGTTGTAGGTATTTCCCTTATCGGCTCACAGTGTGCATCCATTGCAACGTTCTTTAAAAAAATAGGATTAATAGTCTGATGGTAACAGGCTTGCAATCACAATTTTTTGTTTTGTGGGCAGTGATGTAGGTCTTAAAACTGGCCTTAGTCTTAATCACCGAAGTACTTTTGCTCTTGAAAATTTTATGGTCTTTAGACTACTGGTGTACTGTACTTCGAAATGTCGTAAGACCGTGTTTATTTCTATGGTAATTGTGTTGAATCATTTGAGACTAAAAAGTTTTTAAAACACTTACAATGATCAAACTGGAGACACAATCGACCGGAAATCTTTGTTTGACCTTTAAAAATGGCTCTTCGAGGGAGTGATGGAGCGACTGCAAAATATAAAAGTAGATAAGAAGTTCTTTTAGGTGACTTCGTGAGAAAAACAGCAGAAAAAGATAAAAGCTTTCTGGCAATTCCCAGCTGCCACTGTGTGATTTTGAAATACGTGGGAAGTTGAAAGCTTCTGTCGAGTGAGATTGAGGGAAAACATTGATTTTTGCTGGTCAGCTAATCAACTGTCGAGACCTATGATAGCATATAGGCAAAACAAACAGCTGGCACCAGATGTGAAATGAAATCAAAAAAAAAAATCAAAGAGCAAACATTATTTCATAGCAAAGAAATCGTGTCATATAATTTAGGAGCTCCATATTTTAAAAAATATTGCCGATTTGAAGGTGCGAGCCTCACAATAAAATAGGATGTTTGGGAAAAATTTAGAAGGCCCTTACTTTTATTTAATTAAATGTTATCAGTTATGGATTAGTTTTTAGGCCTATCAACAGACTAGCACTAGTGCTGGCGGAATTACTTGTTGGCCATACAGAAGCAGACTTTCTGCCATGATTTTGTCGGTGTTGATATTTTAAGGCGCTTTAAAGGAAGTCTAAACCAATTGAATTCTGAATATCTTTTGTTTGATTCGCCAGTATTATTTTTTTGTGGTGAATGGTGATTTATTTCTGTGCTCAATAGAGAAATAAGCAGCATTGACTTTAAGCTGATCTGATATGGCAATGCCAACTTAACAAAAACATGAGGACTGAAATTGCAGTAGTTTGGTTTGTTATATTGTAACGGGTTTCTCAGAGAAGTAGGAGCAAATTCATCAATACAGGTTGTTACAGTAGGTCAAACCATATGCAATTATTTTTACCAATAAGGTGGAAAATTTCTTTGCCCCCAAATGGATTGCTATTTAAATTACTAATATTTGTTTAAAACATAAACCGACAGTAGCAAAAAAATGCGACAACTTAAACACCAAGCTTAGTTTGAGTAAATTAATTATTTGTTGTTAGGGAAAAGGCTGCCAAATTGCAAGGCTGTAATGCAGATGTGATTTGAACGTTATTTGATGCATTTTGCCCTAATTTAGATTTTGCCTAACACAGTCCCGTAGCACTCCAACTTCGGGCCCCCCCCAAAGTAAGCGCAAGAGCCCCTGCGCACAGGTCATATCACTTTAGAGGTGTAAAATTGAAAAGCTGCATTAAGAAAATACACCACAATTTGTACATAAGTAAACAGGCTAATGTCAGAATAAAGCATGCCGATACCGAAGGTGCAAGTCATAAAAAATTCGGCACCGATGCCAGAGTTCAGTAGGACATTTATGCAGACACTGCGAAACGAAAGCAATGACACTGAAAAACATGAAAAAGTTATAAAAACACAGTATCATTTAAATAGTCTGGAGCGAACCTTTTTGTTCGCAAATGCTGTTATGACATTGTCATAATCAAGAGATTGGGCGCAGTCATTTTCGATTGACAACATGGCTAATGAAGATAGTCTACTGTCTGTCATAGACGTTCTATTAAAAGTTTTGATCAGTTTCAATTTGCTGAAGCTTCTTTCAGCGCTGGCAACAGTCACGGGGCAAGTTAGTAAGATTCGAAGTGCGATCTACACATTCGGATACAATTCAAATAAATGAGTCTTTAGAAGATAGTTCAGAAAGTCTTGAGCCGTATTGAGATTGCGTTTTTTTTGTAAAATTAAAACAAACCGCTGTAGCTCAGCGCTCATTTCATCAGAATCAATGTCACCGAACTTTTTTTGGAACTCTTTACAGCAAGTAAGAAGAGCATTTTCTTGTTGCACAAGCAAAAGTTTGTCTCGTGTCTACAAAAACGAAAAGGCGGAAGAAACCTCACGTAACAAATTAAAGCGCTCCTTTATTGACATAATAGCCTGGTCTACTAATCGATAGAAAAAGTTGCTTTTAAATTTCAGTTCAGGAGTAGCTCGTTATTCCTCTTCACCTTGGTAATCAAACAATCTTCTTTTCTTTCCACTTCTTGACGGAGGAAAAGAAGGATCAATATCCAATTCCTGTGCTATTTCAACAGCAGATGTTGCGGCACTGTCATAACCCGTTGTGCGATAGTTTTGCAAAAACTTTTCAGTTGCCTGGATTTCCGTTTCCATTGTATGAAGGGAGACTCCATACGATTGAAGAATCTTGCTTGCTTTATTGACTTGGAATAGGATATTATACCAAATAAACACCGACAAAAGAAAACTCCATTTTGATAAATGAGCTATCAACGATTTTGTTTCTGAGGCAGCTCTTCCATCTTTTCTTTCTATGGAAATGGCTTCCAAGTCTTTCAGTGCCAGCAACACCTCTTTTAAATTGTATCGAAGAGGTTTGATGCATTTAATTCTGCTTTCCCAACGAGTATCAGATTGTGACTTTATGGACAGCTCCACATGTTTCTTCAAAATTTCCCAACGCTGAGCAGAGGAAGAAAACAGCACATACAACCTTGTAAGTACTCCAAAAAATGTCAATGCTTCCGTCGATGAATTAGCACTGTCAACAACAACTAAGTTAAGGGTATGGTTTGCACAGGGCACGTAAACAGCTTTGGGATTGATGTCTAGCATTCTTGCTTGGACCCCAGAATGTTTTCCTTTCATGTTAGCACCATTATCATATGACTGACCTCGACAATCAGAAAATTCGAGTTGCAGTTCAGTCGCTTTTTCTAAGAAAGCGTCCAACAAGCCTTTCCCAGTACTGTCACTTATTCTCAAGTAGCCAAAAAATGTTTCTTTAACAACAGCAGCTTCTTCATTACATAGTACATAACGGAGAATGACAGACATTTGTTCATGATGTGACATATCTGGAGTGCAGTCCAAAATTATAGAAAAATATTTTGCCAATTTCAATTGCTGTAAATTTTCTTTTTCAACTTCTGTCGCTAGCAATTCAATTAGTTCATTTTGTATGGTAGGACTCAAATAGTGATCTTTAGTGTTTTTATTCTTGATTCTGTCTTGAATCTCTTTTAGGATCGGATCTCTTCTTGCCAAAAGCTCAAATATACCCAGAAAATTTCCATTGTGAGGAGATCCTAAGACTTCTTCAGATCCTCTAAAAGCAAGATTCCTTTCCGATAGAAACAAGGCAATGTCGATAAGTCTCTCTAAAACATTTCTCCAAAAACGTCTTTCATTGAAAAAAATATTCATCTCGCGTTTGTCGATAGTGGATGAGTTTCTTATCCCTTCAGCTAGCAACATCCATTGACTGCAGCATTCTTGGTGGGAAATGCCGTTTTCATGGTCTTTCATTTTTTTCGAAAAACCCTCCCATGTATTTACACCACTACAAAAGGGGCTTAGTGTTTTTCCAAATAGCTTACAACAAAAGCAAAAAACTTGATCTGATTCCCCAGAATAAACTAGCTACGACCGTGAAACACTTTCACCATTAGGTAACACACGTTTATAATGGTTGGAGGAAAAACGTCGCCTTGGAGTTGTGTTATTATATGGAAAATTCATTATTAGTTGATGTGGTCCACGCTTTACTATATCACATCGTTGAGCATCAGAAATACTTTCAGGCCATTTACATGGGTCATCAGGGATAGGGGTAAATTGAGATTCAGATATTTTTGATATTGAAGGTTGCGTATTGGCAGGTAAATCACAACTTACATTTTCTGGAAATTCACAATCACTTTGATGCTGATCGTCATAGTCTTCTTTTTCTTGTACACTATAGTTTTCTTCATCCCTCTCGGTACTAGTGCCAGGTCTACTCTGCTCAGTAATCTTGAAAAAATCTGTCATCTTGGGCAATTTCGCTACAGCATCTCGAGCAGTGGCTGCTTCTTTTCTCTTTTGAGCACCACTTTTTGAACGTTTCATTCTATACAATGTCAATAAAATACTTTATCTGCACTCTGCAGTGTATATATATTGTCCCGGTATTTATAGCCAAACAGAATTCCAGACCATTCTATGATTGTTGCGTAACAACGGCATTGTTACGTCAATCGAATATTCAAGATTCTACCAGAAAATCAATCGAAATATTCTAGATTCTGCGAGATAGAATGACGTTGCATTCACTTATGATGTCACAAGCCAATTTCTTCCTACAGTTTAAATCGGTTGTAAACAAGTCTGCTGAACTGAAAATAGTCACGTAGCCAAAAAGCAATTTCAGACTAACTTGGGCCCCCAAAGTTGGCCTGGGCCCCCCCCAATTGGGGGGTTTGGGGGGCGGCTGCTACGTCTCTGGCCTAACAGACTACAACGCATTACTTATTTACATCCGTAGTTTGCAACAAGCACTTTGTTTACGGTAGTAAACTGGTAACCATTAAAGATTCTACATACAAAAATATCTTAGATTTTAACTTCTGCGAAGATATGGTCTTGGTTCTTGTTCATGAGTGGTTTTGGTTTTGAATGAGCGGCTTTGGTTTTGGCACTCATGGTTTTGGTCTTGGCCCTGCTGCTTGCGGTCGTGAGTAGTATGTTGTATGACTTTCGAGCCGGTTTTTGTGGAGCGCTCCTACGTCATTTCCGTTGAACGTGTACGACCTTGCAAGTACATGAACTTGGAAGAACATTGTACTAACATGACTTGAACTTGTTGTAACATTGTTTGAATTTAAAAATACTTTGAAATTACAAATTGTAATGACATTTGTATGAACTTATCTGGCACCCCCTACTTAAGAATATCGTCACTTGAAAACGTTTCATATTAATTGCGTTTTTAACATATGTTCGTTATTATGAAGCATCTCTCTCTTACTCGACGTAGAGATAAACAAAAAGCTGTCACGAACGGAAGCACGAAGCTCGAGTTATTCCGTCAAGCACAAGACGATGTTGGTCAATTTTGTTTGTTTTTGTCTTGCTCGTTTTTGAAAATGATTTGATTTGATTCTGTACCCTCGCTTCAGAATACCCCCTACTTCAGAAATTCTCCAATTAATATTAATTTCACTTTGGTTTTTAGCTCATTAAACGATCTCGATCTTTTGTCCTACCATAAGCACAGCTGTTGTAAAGCAAAAACATTAATTTCTTCGTCGTGACTGAAGATAGAAGCCTTTGGTGCCATATCATAAACAAACTTCCTTGCAAGCGGAATCATCAGTCGCACGTAGGCGTTCACGACGTATCTTAAAAATTGTTATTACAAAATCATAATGTCTCGTTCCGATCGATTCTATTTTTGATTTATTGTTTTGATCTTATAATCCCCTAGAATGTTGTGTCTTTGCTCTTCTAGATGTGTTTGTTGGAGATATTTTCTTTTACTCGATAAGATTATCTTGATATCAGTTCTGCAGTTAAAAGGGTCTTTATATCGATTCTAGTAGATAGATGTAGACAACGGATTAAGTCTTATTACAATACGATCTTGGAGGAATAAAATCTTAAAAATACAGTATAGATTTTAAAATAGTTACCAGTGTGATAAAAGACAGATGTTGAATGGCAATGGGAAAAGTTTGCATCCTCATCACTAATTGTAAACTTACAGAAGAAAATAATTTAACAACTTTAGTACAACGAGTAGTTTAGAACTAGTAGCAGATACAATCTTGGGGGAGCAGTGATTTCATAATAGGTACCAGTGTGATGAAAGGCAGATGTTTGAATAGAAATGAGAAAAGTTTGCATGTTTACCACTGGCTGAAAACTTACAGAAGAAAATAATTTGACAACTTTAGTACAACGAGTAGTTCAGTAGAACTGCAATCTTGAAGGAGTAGGCCTAGAGATTTCATTACAGCTACCAGTGTGATGAAAGACAAACGTTTCAATAATCTGACAATGAGAAAAATTTGCTTTTTCATCACTAGCTGTAAGCTTACAGAAGAAAATAATATACAATCAACAGTTTTTCTAGATCATACACGTTGCTGGAGAAAAATCTCATACTGTGGGGCGACGTTGTGAGATCTTTAGTTTACTTCCAAAAGAGGTTAAGCTTGGTGAAAGGAAAAATACTAAATTTGATACAATTTCAATCAAAAACCTTTACCGTCAGTTGTTAGTTTTACACTTTTTAGAAGAAATTTTCAGCAGCTTGAGCTACCTTTGTGTAAAGTGTAGATAAGTGTCGCCGAATACGGTTAAGTCACCCGCCCTGTACCTTAGTGACCGGCAGATGACGATTCGACGACTAGAAGATTAGCTCGGTAGAGTTCAACAACTACCTTCTATGCCTTATCCTTCGGCCTAAGGACTTACGCTTGAGAAGCTAGGTTGCCAGCCCACCCTTTTACAACACAACTCTATTAATATAAAAGCTTTCGCACGTAAACAATCACCGACACCACACTTGTAGCAGCCGATAGTCCCCCTTCCTTCTAGTAGTACTTGGCCCTTGCCATCTAATTCTTCACACTTTTCTCTTGTTTCTTCACCTGCCTTCTTTTCTGTTCTGTCGTCTGTTTGCTTTCATCTCTGAGTTTTCAAAATGACCCATCCGTATATATACTTTCCATCCGTACGTAACCGAAATAAAGTTCCCAAATATTTTAGCCAATCAAAATTACTAGAAACTAAAAATTAACTAGAAAAGGTTTGAAAACGGGGGAATACCGCAAACTGCTACCCAAATAACAACCAATAAAAACGCATAGACAATAAAGTTTGTCTACGGGGGGGAGAATACAGGAAATAACTACCAATAAATTAGCTTAAGAGAATAAAATAAACAAGTGACGATTTGTATACGGGGAAATACCGGAAATAATGACTAAAACAGAAAAACTACGTCGACAAGGGATAAGGAAATGAATATTCCCCAGATTATTGTTGTTACAATAAGATTGCTTCACATATGACAGTAAGGTGGTAAAATCGTTAGTGCAATGGCAGAAACATTCTGTGTTGTTAAAATGGAAGGATCAGAACAATGAAGTTTGTTTAAGTAGTAGTAGTAGTTCAGTTTTTATCGGTGTTGTCCCTTAGTAGAGATGGTCGGAGGCACCCATTTTTTCTGCAATTGCTTGCACTCAGTCTCTCCACTTGTCTCTATTTAGGGCAGCCTCCTTCTTCAAACCAATCTTCTCTGTCCCCTCATCCACTTGCTTCTTCCAGCTTTTCTTCAGTTGTCGTCGCTTTCTCTTGCCACTCACTACAAGATTCAGAGCGACCCTCAAAACACTATCGTCATCCCACCGCAGCACATATCCGTACCATCTAACACCATTTGCCGTTGCTAACCGGTCTATAATTTCCTTCAACCCCAGTATATCCATCTGTTCTTCAGTCTTTCTGTCAACAACTTTCTGACCGCACATGGCTCTCACCATTACCCTTTTTATTCTCTTTAAAATTGGTTTTCCATTTTCTTTTAAACACCATGCCTCGCTTCAATGACTACTGATACTTTACATCGTAAAACCGAGAAGATTTTGCTTTAATTGTGGGCAAATCGTTTTTACTTATAAAACATTCCCCTCAAATACATCGAATTTACATTTATTTTTCATACAACTTGACACCAAAATTGTATCCTATCATCACACTGCTTTAAAATTTTTTCTAAAATTTAGCAACTTCTAAATCCACCAACACAAAATTCATGTTTTTGCAGTCTCCTTGGCTCACCTACATAGAAATGAGCCAAACATTTTACAACTTTTAACATTATTTGTAGGACATTAACATAAAATTCATATTTTTCACAGTCTACTTTGCTCACCTACATAGAAGTAAGCTAAACATTTACAACTTTTAACATTATTTGTAAGACATTAGACAAACAAAACACAAAAATTATACCCTATTCCTATCAAACATCTCAATTTTTAGTGTTTTCCCTCTACTGCAAATATCGCCAGTATAGCTAAATCAAGAATTTTACCTAAAACCTCGCAAAATAAATACATTAAGTGATATCCATTATACACATGTTATACGCTTTCAGTAATACACTACACATGTTTTGTAATCACAAATTTTTCAAATACGCCAAGTTGATTGATCTCAATTTACAAAATCTCTTACTATCCATTTTTATCAAACAACTTCAATGCTACTGCATTAACTATAAACCATAAATTAGTTACAAAATGTAAAAACTGAACTTGTTGCTAAACGTTTTTCTACTAACTATCTCAAATCATTGAACGTACAAGTTAACAAACTCTGACAGTAGCACTCTACATAAACCAACAGTTGTCTTTCTCAGTGACCCCATTCCCCATTCATTATCGCAGCGACCAACGCACAAACGTTTTGAATGTGGTCTCGTGAAAGTCTTGACTAACTTTCTTGCAAGCCACTTTTTATCCTCAAAACAAACAATTTTTCTCACACTCAACTGTTTCAATGCTTTCAACGCCTCAAAATAATCTAGTAATCACCTTAACCAACACACAAAAGTTTTGAATGTGGTGACACTTAATTACAAATGCGAACTTCAAAATTTCAATCTCGACTTTCAAAATTCAAGAAATACGCCTTTAAAGCAAAGACAATAATGCTTTCTAACTTTTGCACAATTCATAATATTATTGTAAAATATTTTTCACCTTATTTTATTTGAAAGGCCTTTTTATTTTTAATGGCACGACACGGGAATCAAACCCATAACTTCAAACCTAGCGTTATTTTGTAAAATGTAAAGTTTGTGTATCTTGTGTTCAGTTGCGTGTAATTTACCCGAAAACCACAAATTTATCAACCAGTTTTGAAGATCGTATGTAAGCTTGCCCATTCAATTTAATGACCTGTTTTATTGGAAACGTGCGTTTTTGACAGTGCGAGTTGCCTGTCATTCTGTTATTGGAATTTATCCTGTTTGTGAAGTTGTTACTCCAAGTGGAGATTAAGTCCCGCTACGAAGTTGTTAATGGTATCATCGTCTGATCATTGTTCGGTAAGTCCTATACGTTTGAGTATTGTTAATTCATACTGTATGAAGTATTATTGAAATTCCGAGTTCGAAACCTATAGTGTAATAATTCTGTTTACCCCGATCTATAAATGAACTTACTCAGTTAGCGCTGCTACCGTGTCGTGCATTTGGTGTTTGTTTTTGTTATTGCAGAAAACCGTTTCTCTCGCCACCATCCTTTATTTGTTCCTTTCAACAACTCATTTGTTCTCAATATATTTTGGTTAACTATTGTTGGACTTTTTGTTTACCAGAGCGAGACGAGACGCGTTCATTTGAACTTCCCGTAAAAGCACAATTTTCGGGCGTGCTTTTACAATTATGTTGAAATCTTTGCAACATTGTAGAAACTCTCGTACTGGTGCCAAAAACTGGTCTCATTGCATAGTAAAAAAAATCCGTTTTTACAAAAGCTGTTTGAGACACACGCTTGTCATTAATGGTACTGTATTAAATGAGAAGAACATTAAACTACCACTGTATTTGACATGTAACGAAAACGAATTAACGCCTATCAATTGTTTCTGAAGATATCACAACTAATGACAGTGTAGAAAAAATCAGTTCTTTCCTAAATTACAATTTGTTGTTCACCATCAATCAGCACTTTTTGGCATTATCAAAATCTCAGATATTCAAACACTACCTGAGAAAAAGGTTTCAGTCAACGAAAATCTGAGTTCTGCGTGGAGCGGGGTAAGAGGTTTCTAGCGGTAAACAGAACCTCAATTTAAGCTCTGATATAGCAGCAAACCAAAACCATAACGCTGCAGTTAATAATGTCATCACCACACTCGTACAAAATAAATGCCCAGACCCGGGGTTGAATCGGGGACCTTTAGATCTTCAGTCTAACGCTGTTCCAACTGAATTACCGAGACAATAATGGCCAATACAGGGATCGAACCCGCGACATTCGCGCTATTAGTACGACGCTCAAACCGACTGAGTAAACCGAGCACTTGTTAAACGCTCATGTGAAATTTCTCTATTGAGTAAATGGCTGAAACAACTGCATAAAACCATCTTTGATGTTATGATGAATTCTGCATTTAACGTCTGGAGGAAATAATGATTTTAAAATTTCACAAAATTTTCTTGAAGAAGTATTGTAGGTTTACCCAGTTACAGTGCTTCGCAGCATCCCGAAGTCTCCAGTTTCGAAATCACAAGCGAAACATTTCGCTGCCTTCTTTTCCTTTCTTACTGCATTTTCACTCAGACTTTTTGAAGCGTCGCTGATAGTTACTGCTTTAGGCAATGTATCATATCTGATATGTTAAAGTTAAAAGTTAATCTAAAGTAAGATATTCCTGAAAACCGTCAGCTTTAGGCCTGCAATAGTTTATAAGGGGGCAAGTAATAAAATCATATTGACTTCCCCCTGGGCAACATGGGATTACGTATTTGACAAGAAAATACTTACGACAAAGACCTATGTATATTAATTTTCAATTTCTTTAAAATGTTTAAAGTTTTTCAAACCTTCTAATCTGATTCTTGCTTCAACATTTGGAGATTTTTCAAACTGTCCTGCTTGCAGATAGCTTCAAAACGCTTTTAAATTATTCATAGCAAAGCTTGCAAGCATGTCGAGATCACAATTGCAACATGTAAGGACAACACACCAAAACAAACAAAAAGTTTTGAAGTGGAAAGGAGACTGTAGAAATTTTAAATTATTGGTAACGCTTGATAAACATTTGAATTTATTCAAAAATAACTTGGCAAGTGCTTAGAAATACGTAGTTTTTGCCTAATTTGCTTCACTACGTTCAACTTTCTACGCCAATACACTTGAATTCATATCAAAATTTAAAAATCTACTTATGTTTTTTGGTTAAAAATGTTCATGTATTGATAGTTGGAGACCTTAACATATCTTATAACTTTGTAGATACAAACAAATCAAACTTATTCGCTTGTTAAAATTTTCATCTTCACCAAAAATTGAACTCGCAACGTTGAGCCAATTAAACAATCATAAAAAGATTTTTACCCGACGCCCTCGTGAAATATTTAAGTTGAAGACTTCTAAGCCTAATGCATTGTGTGCGCTCAATGTACAGTATTTTTCAATTTTAAGTTATCAATCATCGCAGATTCACTACTACTATTTCTGAGTTAAAACAAAAATGGTGACCGAGTGACTTAATGTTTTGCATTATTTTTTTGCACCATGTAATAAACCTAATACTTTTGTCGTTGTATGTTAATTCAAATCAAAAATTCTATCTTATAGTGTAAGGTGTTTTCAACTTTTGTTAAATTTTCTTACTGTGCATTTACCTCACCATATTTATTATCTCTGTACATAGCTGTAAATCAAACCTAATGTTTGTAACTTTCGACACTACATATCACCGAAACAAAACGATATCAATTTTTGTCAGATTTTAATTCTCTTACAAAGTTATTTTATGAAACTAAAAGTCAAACTTATGACGATTTAAGCCATTTCCCAATTATCAAACTTACAAATATGGTGGTGGTTAGAGCGTTCGCCTCATTTGACCTGGGTTCGATTTCCTTCTCAAATAATAACAAAGACTATTAAAACAATGAAAAAGCTGCAGGCGTCATAGGAGCAGAGAAAAACAGATGGAGGAAAGTTAAAGGTTTTTGCGGAGTTCGAGGCGCTTATTGGCCAACTACTACATCATGTCCCTCAATCATCCGGACAGTTTTCAACCCTGAAAGCCAGCATGAGCGACCTCGCTCATGCTTATTACGGTAACCCAGTCAACATTGGCAACTTTTTTATTTTAAGAGAGTGCATCCAGGCAAGCAGATCCCTAAGATGCAAAGAAAATATCCATGTCACTAAACCTGACAAGGGTTCTGAAGTTGTCTTAATGAATAAAAGCCACTACTTTTCAAAAATGCTTTATATTTTACAAGACAGCTTTAAACTTGAATATCTTGGCTCTTTTTTTCGAAACTGACAACACTGCGAAGATTGAGATCATATTCAAAGACGACCACTTTAACTCAAGAAAGAAGCCCTTCTCCCTACAAAAATTTACTACAGTATTCAACCAACTGGTTCTCAACGGCTCTGAATGTATGGTTTGTTAAAATCTACAAAAAGGATGCACCCCTACGTCCCATCTTGTCAATGACATGCTCAGCACAACATCAATTAGCCCAATGGCTTACGTCAGTTATTGATCCTGCCCTTTCACTTTATTCTACCCACTATATTTCCAATTCCTTTACTTTTGCTGACAAGGTCAGAACCTTTAACTTTCCTCCATCTGTCTTACTCTGCTCCTATGACGTCTGCAGCTTTTTCACTAACGCTCCGCTTGCAGAAACCATTGAAATCTGCGCTGATGCTCTGTATAAAGGCGAGCTCATTCCGCCTCTTTTTCCTCGTGCAATTTTTGTTGAGCTGATGCAAACGGCTACTTTCTCCGTTGAATTCAATTTCAGTAATATAATACACCGGCAGAGAGATGCGCGCTATGGGTTCCCCTCTTTGCCCATCTCTTGCTAACATTTTTGTCGGCTACTACAAAGCTTTGTATTTTAAAGAGCGAACAAACCTCTTATGTATTATCGATACGTCGATGATACATTTGCAGCTTTGAACGATGAAGACGAATGCAATAAGTTTTTCTCCCATCTAAATACTCTCCATCCATCGCTTCGTTTTACTTTTGAAAAGGAATACAATCAGACTATACCCTTTCTTGACGTATTGGCAGAAAAACGATCGCTAATTTGTCACATCTATCTACAGAAAGCCGACTTTCACTGGCAAATACATTTGCTGGAATTCTTTTTGCTCCTTGAAATGGAAGATCAATCTGATTTTAACTCTTGTCCACAGAGCTTTAGTCATATGTTCTGACTCTACTCTTCAAAATGAACTTTTCAACATTCGTTCAATCCTGATCAACAACGGCTACGCTGAAGTTGTATTTAACACTGCTATAATCAGAAAGATGAATCAGTTTCGCAGACCAACACAATCAGGCCCGAGGAAATGCCCAGTTTATCTTTACTTGCCATGGCTGAGCAATGCCTCGGTGAGGTACGAAATGTAAATTAAAATAGCCGTCAAACGTTGTTACTTTGCGGTTGAGCCACGCATTGCCTACAACAGCAAACAGCTTCTGCCGACAGCTCAAAAGGATGTACTACTGCTTCACATCAAAGCAACATTGCTCATCCATTTCTGTGCCACTGCGATAGTCGATACGTGGGTCGTACTTCTCAAAGGCTGCAACAGAGGATTAACCACCATGTATCTAAAACCATTCTTCAGAGACATACTTCTCAATACCGAAACACATTGGCCCGCTCTTGCAAGCCAATCAGAAGCCTTAAAAGCTGAAATTTCTTTCTCAGCTACAGGGCAACATCTCTTGCAAAACCCGTCATGTGCACGTAAATACGACGATGGCAAATTTTCCATTCTTGTCCGTGACCCTACTGCTTTTCGCCTCTCTACTCTTGAAGCCACTTACTTCGAAATATCCAAACCAAATTTATGTAAACAAAAGAAATTCGTGTATGGCCCAAAAATCGCACATTAGTTTCCGCTCCTTCTATCGGTCGCTTCTTCTACCAATCACGATGGAGCTTTTTTTCCGTCAACTGTGTCTCTATATAAGTGACTTTACTTTATAGTTTTCACTCGATTTCTGACGGATTCTCTTAAAAAGTGTCAAACGACAAGCTTCGAGAATATAACTAACTAGCAGATTTACCCATCGTTGATCGGGTAAAATGTAAAGACTGCTAACTTCCTTTGTCACGTAATAGTGCGTCTGTAATTTTAATTTTGTTCGCATCATATCAATACGACCGAAATTTCGCACTTCGCTATTCAGAAGGATTAGACTCTACACTCAACACGAATTCAAATATAATTGCACCATTTCCTACATTACTCTTAAAACTGAGCGCCAAGCAGATCTGTAAATGTCACAATTAGTTACCCGTCGTTGATCGGGTAAAATGTAAAGACTGATTAAATTTTTACATTGATCCATCTCTGGGCCATATTTCAGAGGTCGTTGCCCAGAGAGATGGTGATGCGGCCCCCGGCGCAATTGCTCACATATGCAATGAGGCCCCCACACATGTGGCCCTCAGCACCATTGCTCATATATGCAAATTGGCCCCGAGAAGCCCACGAGTTTGACACCCCTGCTTTATACCATAAGCCGAGACAAACACAATACTTTACCTACTGACAATTCCGGCAGTCACTATAATAGATTTGGCAATTTTGCATCGTAAACTGTTGATCTATACGAACACAGAAACTCACGGTGAAATAAATCATTACCAGATAAATGCTATCGTATTTGAATTTAAGAATCTGCTACTAACTTAGCACTTTGAAATTAAACACTGCTAGACTCGACAAACTAAAAGGTATTAAGAGGAAAACACACTGAAAGAAATAACAACGGTAGTGCTAATTACAGTTTGAGACAAAAAAGGTGCGCTTTATTTGCAGGCAATAGGTTTGGATTAAGTAGACCGTACGTGCTGGCAAGTAAATTATGGAGACGATGATTCGAATCTCGAGTAGTTAAATGTTTTATCAACGTTTTTTTGCCGCTTATAGTCGCGTTTCTGCTCCCAGTACTTTTAGAGAATATTAATAGAAGGTATTCTACAAAGAAGCGTTCACTAAGGTCATGTGAGATGTTATCTCATGGATTTCATCTTATTCTCTAGATAGATACTATTTTCGGTACTTGTGGGTTATCTGTCACCACTTTTTTTCACCAGGTATTAAATTACTATTATTTAACTGTATATATAATGTTTAAGCCTAAAATGAGTTTGTGTATATTAGGTTAGGTTAGGTTAGGGCTAGGGTTAGGGTTAGGGTTAGGTTAGGTTTATTAAATTAAAAAAAAAAGTGGTGACAGATAACCCATAAGTACCCTATTTTCTTTATGTTTTCCTTATTTTCTTTATCCAGCGCTAGGTTTCGTTTAAAGAGCCCCATAGGCTCGTAGCCCCCCATGGACGATTCTGATCGAAATCAAAATACCGTACTTGGCTTCCCTGGAAAAAGTTATATAAGATTCATATGTTTGTTTGTATCTAAATGTCTCCAGTTTTATTTCTATAGCGGACAGACAGACAGACAAACTTTGAGTTTTATATATATAGATGGTTATTCAATGTAAAAATTTAATCAGTCTTTACATTTTACCCGATCAACGACGGGTAACTAATTGTGACATTTACAGATTTGCTTGGCGCTCAATTTTAAGAGTAATGTAGGAAATGGTGCAATTATATTTGAATTCGTGTTGAATGTAGAGTCTAATCCTTCTGAATAGCGAAGTGCGAAATTTCGGTCGTATTGATATGAGGCGAACAAAATTAAAATTACAGACGCACTATTACGTGACAAAGGAAGTTAGCAGTCTTTACATTTTACCCGATCAACGATGGGTAAATCTGCTAGTTAGTTATATAATGCAAAAAATATTTTTTTATTTGTGGTACCTAACAAATATTTATAGTAGAGCCCCATAGGCTCGTAGCCCCCCATAGACGATTCTGATCGAAATCAAAATACCGTACTTGGCTTCCCTGGAAAAAGTTATATAAGATTCATATGTTTGTTTGTATCTAAATGTCTCCAGTTTTATTTCTATAGCGGACAGACAGACAGACAAACTTTGAGTTTTATATACTGTATATAGATGGTTATTCAATGTAAAAATTTAATCAGTCTTTACATTTTACCCGATCAACGACGGGTAACTAATTGTGACATTTACAGATCTGCTTGGCGCTCAATTTTAAGAGTAATGTAGGAAATGGTGCAATTATATTTGAATTCGTGTTGAATGTAGAGTCTAATCCTTCTGAATAGCGAAGTGCGAAATTTCGGTCGTATTGATATGATGCGAACAAAATTAAAATTACAGACGCACTATTACGTGACAAAGGAAGTTAGCAGTCTTTACATTTTACCCGATCAACGATGGGTAAATCTGCTAGTTAGTTATATAATGCAAAAAATATTTTTTTATTTGTGGTACCTAACAAATATTTATAGTAGAGCCCCATAGGCTCGTAGCCCCCCATGGACGATTCTGATCGAAATCAAAATACCGTACTTGGCTTCCCTGGAAAAAGTTATATAAGATTCATATGTTTGTTTGTATCTAAATGTCTCCAGTTTTATTTCTATAGAGGACAGACAGACAAACTTTGAGTTTTATATATATAGATTTACTTTCTGCAATCTTCAAATTCTGTATCACTAATGAACTTTTCTGGTATGAATGACGGAGTTTTTGAACGTTACGAACGTAGGAAACTAAAACATTTTTCTACCTTCATGTATGTAGGCCTAAAAATGGCATTGTTTATTTGGAGGGGAGAGGAGGATGGCTGTAAGTGGAAAAGGATCATTACCCACTAGCAAACCAAAATATTTGTCAGATACAACAAGTTAGCAATAATTTAAAGGATTTGCTTGGGTGGAAATATAGCCTAACTAGCCGGCGTTGTCCGGCAGGGGCCCTCTATCAGTAATGACGGGGTTTAGCATTTCAGTTGAACCGGATGTGCCGGCTTCACGCATCAGGATCTTGTGTGAGCAGTAGCGAAAAGTGAAATAATTTTTATGCACTTTCAAAATTCTTGCACACAAAATTGCGATCATTATATTCTCTTAATCATAACTGGCAATGCTCACGAAGAATCTTGCCTTAAATTGTTGTTAATATTAATACTCAAAAAAGCCTTTTATCTTATTGCGTAGTAGCTGGCTATGAGCGAATAACAAGTTTTAGTTTTTTTTCTCTTTTATGCCTTTGGTTTGGTACTATATCGTCTGTTTAGTTTTAGTCGAGGAATAGCATTATGTAGTGTTTTGTTCAAGTGAGTAGTTAGTCCACCCCCTTAGTTTAGTTTATTTCCCGTTCATATAAATAAGTTCACGAAATATTATTAGCTTTGTATTTCAATTTCCAACCAGTGTAAGATAGCAAGTTCTGTTTTCTTATTTTATAATTACGGTAAGTTGGTTTATGCATTTTGTATTTTCGTTTTACATAGAAATTGAAAATGCCTGTATAAGGCGAAATCGATATTTCTTATAATAAAGTAGCTCAGCTGATCTAGTGTACCTTGATTTTATCTATTATATGATTATCAACCTGGATCGCTTCGAGCAAGTTACTTCACGGGTAGATTCCTGGTACTATATTTACTTTTGCTGTCACATTGTTGTTGATATTAATACTTGTGAGAGAGAAGGGATTGTATATATTAAAACTGATTGTAGCGACAAAATGGTGGTTGCTTTCACAATTAAAGAAAAAAACTATTTATTGGTAAGCCTATTTTTCGATGTGGTGCTGCGGCTTTCCTATTTATACTTATGGTATTAAGTTCCTAATTTGGCTGCGCTATTTGTCTTGTTTACGGCATAGCGTCAAAAGCGGCTCTTGCTCTCTCTATATTCAGCTTCACAAAGTGTTAAGGTTATGGTTTTATGTTGACTTTTTCTTAAACTTGGGATTTTATTATTGCTGTAGAGTAAGGACAAAAATGACATAAATACTTCAACACGTAGCATATCAGCAAAAGAAAAAATTCTTGCTTTATAGTATATACAAGGGCGTCACCTGAACAACCCCCATCAGTAACGTCGGGATTGAGTGTCGGTTCAGCCGGCCAAGCCCGCTCCTCCTATCAGGATCTTGTATGAAGAGTTACCAAAAGTTTGTGTGTTTTCTGCACATTTGATTTTTTCGACTCTTTGTGCTTCTTTTCCTAATAAAATATCTCATTTCAAGATCCTGGCTATTTATAGGTCTATGAGCTCTGTTTATTGCTGACACGAACCCAAGGAAACCTTACGTTTTCCGTAGTTTGGAAATCGGGATTACATTTCTGATACTAAGCTATTCTAAAGCAAAATAAAAAAAATGTTTTTCGTGTGGTGCGATTTCACACAGTCGCTGGCTACGCGTTATGTAGCATGTTTTTTCTCCCTGCATGATGTGCCCTGGGGGGGTTAAAAGAGTCTTTGCTTTTCCCCAAATGTTTGGTTTGATCCCGGTAGCTCTATAAAGCTATCATAAAACAAAATACCGTTCCAATAATATCTTCCATGTGGTGCCATCTAACACAGTAACGTTGTTAATTTTAATTTTGCCTCAAACTTTTTCAAGTCCCTGCTAGTCATTATGATTCATATTTGTTTTTCCTTGCTTAGTTATGCTCATAGAAGTTAACACTAGAACGACCGCGCTTTCAAACTACCTAGAACGACCAAGTGCGTCAATTGACCCATAATGCTGATAAACTTAAATTCGTTCTTTTATTTAGTAAAGTAAACATTTTTGTAGTCAAGATGTCATTTGTTGCACCTTAAAAATAATCAAACATCATGTAATACATAATTAGCAAGACAAAATAAAGTTAAAAGAGCTAATTTGCCGAACATAAACTACAGATTTTGGATACCAGCAGCATTAAAAAGAAAATAGTTGATAATAATCAAGCTGTTGTTTACAAAACCGTAATATTTCACAACAACAAGGAACTTGTCAGTTGCGCTCAATCAACACAGTTTGAGCAAATTTGTGTGAAGCATTCACCACATACTGTGCTCCGGCAAGTGTTGCACTAACCCATTGTTCCGTTACGGCACTTTGAGATAGCACATGCTTTTCGCTTTTTTTTCTGGAGGTTCCTTTGTTTTTAAGGGATTTCTTTCGTCCAGCTATTGATCAGCGCCAGATTAATAGGCTAATAGTAAAACACGTGAATGGGCCACCTTCTACTCGCAGCTTTTACAGAGTATTTCCAGCCATATGATCAATGACGTCAACGCCTGCCTTTGTTTTATAATTGAATAAAACAGTTTCTGGTTTTTCTAAAGGTTGTTGTCGGAAGTAATCTCTACATCAGGATGTAATGTGCTCATTATCACTACCGACTTTTGTTTTTTACACTAATATGAAGTCAAAGTAACAGTAGCTGTTTGAGTAGATGAAAATAGGGAAGTTTCGTGCTGCTGTTGCTTTTTTTTGGATGTTTCTGGCAGTTCTCTTCGATTCTGCCGGAGTGTGCCCACAATACTACATTTTTGATTAGCTAGATGCAGGGCAGCATCAAGTCTTGTGAAAAAGTTGTCACAAGTTACACTATAGCCACGTTTGAAAATCAGTTGCATCAGCTTTATCACGACGTATTTCGGTACACTTACAGAGGTGTCCCTACTCTCATCTTTCCAAAAATATGGAAAACTATTGAACAGGTGTTTTGTCTCCGCGTCAACCGCCAACCAGAACTTGATTCCAAACTTATCCGGTTTATTCGGCATCTATTGAATTAACCTGCATCTAGCCTTAAATGGAAGTAATTGCTTGTCAGTAGTAATGTAAGCGTCAGGTACATATCTCATCTAACTGTTCTCAATAAAAAGGTTCCATAACGAAGAAGCCAGGCAAAACTTGTCATGTATCACCCTTTGACGCTTATCACTCCTCACGTCGAAACGTAAAAATCCCATTATTTCCTTGAATCTGTGTCTAGATAGAGTGTTGTTGAACATCGGAAATGCCCATGTTGATTGCCATAAACTTTCCACGGGCACATTTCTCTGCCCTAAAATCAGGGATGTGGAAGCGGTTATTTTTCAAACGCTTCCGCTTCCGCTTCCGCTTCCACACCTATCGCTTCCGCTTCCGCTTCCGCTTCCACCGCTTCCGCTTCCACCAACAAAAAACGAAAAAACGACCGTTGACAATTTTTTTAACTTTTGTGGGTCTGTAGCCTGCCTTCTACACTTTATCATTTTGAAAAAACCAAAACCTTCATTTATTGCTATTACTTTAGCTACTTCGCTTAAGCTTATTGTTTCGAACTAATCTGTGTTTCTTTTTCTTAGATATCAGAACTCGCGTTGAATGTAGAACAGTGCTTTTCAATCTTTTTGTCATCGCGGAATCGCTAATGTAGTTTCGCGTTTGTCACGGAACTCCCTCTAACAAAAATTTAGAAATCACAAATTGCTTGCGAGAAAATCAAATATTTCGTTACTACAATTCAAAAAATAATTAAACACTTCAACAAATAGACAGTTATTATAAGTTCCTTCACTACTTACAACTACTTTTACAACAGTTAACTTAACCCGTTTCTTACCAATGTTACCGTATGGGAACATATAATCAATCACGTGTTTCTTTCTTAAATAACGAATTTTTGTAGCATTAAAAAGCAGCAAAAATGATACAAGGAAACATTTTTCTTTAGCTTTCTACAGTTTTTGGTGTGGTTTATTGCATTGTTTGAGAAATTTTAAAGGTGGAAAATGCCGTGAAATAAGCTTTAATCACGTGATCAGTTTCCATGGCAATATCACGCTCGGGTAACATTTTTGGTAGTTAGCGAAAGTGTTTTATTAAAAAGATTTTATTAAAAAGTCTTCATACCGACGTGTAACTCATGCTACTACTACGTCAGAAGTGAGAAACCTAGTAGAAACAATAGAAAGAACAAGAAGTGTAGTTCTACTCACTCCTGCTGGTGGCGATGAATGTGATCAAGCAAGTGATAATGAAGAAGTTCCTCAAGGCTTTGAAACGGCTTTTGAACCTGCTGGTGAGCTCAAAGTGAAAGAACATATAGATGATGTAGAGGAGGATCAAATAGGTTTTCTGACCGAGAGAACCAAAAAAAGAAAGCGAGCTTCAAATAAAAGTACGAGTTGCGACTAAAAGCATGTGTTGAGGCGTGTACCACGATGCATCCTGCTTGTAATTTTGAATAAAAAGTAAAAAAAAATATTTTACAAAATTTTTTTATTTTTGAGTTTTTTTGCTGCAACCCGCCAATGTTCCCATATGGGAACATATGTGTATCTCAAAAACCTTTTTAGCTAGAAAGATAATTTTTTGTATATCAAATCAACGGTTCAGTTTAGTCTTATACAGCGCAATTGAATAAAAATAGACAACTGGAACATGTAGTGGTAAGAAATGAATTAATGCTTCTCAGATCTAAACCGTATGATTACATATTACAGCTCTCGACAATAACCTGTCGTCACAACAACAAATTACACAGTATAGCGTTGATTTTCCTTCTCTATCCTCAACTAACTCTGACTTTGAGTTAAATTTAACTCTAATTATCATTACCGACCTTCTGTCCGTCCTCAAAACACGTATTGACTCCGATCTTTTTGGATAGTGAAGTGCGAAATTTCTTTTGTATATATAGTATGTACATTTATAGCGAGCAAAATTAAACTACACCAATCAACAACCGCCTCAACGTGGTGATGAAGTCCCAGACCCGTTTGGATTGGTTCAAAATGGCTGTTGGCCTTCCCGAGGGTCCCAGTTACCCCGGGCACTCCCCTTACACCAACCATTTTTTCGCCGTGCAGCCCCCAAACGACCGCAAAAGGGTAGCACGAAGCCTCTTTAAAATTGGCCTGTCTTCTGTCTACTCCTGCCTTTCTCTTGCCCTTCTTCTCATTCTTCTCCTTCTCCTGATGAGCGGCAACGTTTATCCTAACCCTTGCTCTGTCTTTCCCTATTTAGTGTGCGCTGGAAATGTGACCTGTAGGGGTAGGACAGTGCAATGCTGCTCATGCTCTAATTGGGTTTATTTAAAGTGATCACTACTCTCCTACTCTAGATTCAAAACTCTTGGCAACTCTCACTTCTGGAGCTCCCTTCCCTGTTTTTTTGGAGATTCTACACCTACCAGCACTGTGACTTCCTCCTCGGACTCCTCCAGCTTGTATACCTTCACTGATCAATCTGGCCCCCTTCCGCTAATGCAGCACTCGCACTCCACCCTCACCTTCAAACCTCTTATCCTTTTTCCGCCTACTTTGTATCTTCTCCTTCTGCACCCTCACCACCGCCTCATGCTCCTGGCTGTTTCTCTTTACCTCCTGCTTTCTCTTCCCCTCCCTAACTCTCTCAGGGTTCTTCAATGGAATGCTGGGGGTCTCTGCGCCAGGAGCACTAAACTGCTACACTTTATTTCGTCTCATTCCGTTGATCTTATTTATATCCAGGACTCTAACCTTAATTTATCTTCCTCTTTTCAGATCCCTGGATTCTCTGCTCTGCGATCTGATCGCACCCACTCTCGATCTGGTATTTTTTCTACTTATGTCTCAGACGCTAGCGGCGGCGTCATCATTTTCGTCAAGCAGAGCTTATTCTCCTCTGAGCTTTTTACCTCCTCTCTTTCTTCGCTTGGCCCCTACTCTGATTATGTAGAGGTCAACATCTCTCCAAACGACTCCTCCTCGCTCTTATTTCTTAATGCTTATGCTCCCCTATTCGTTCTTCTACGAAGGATAGCAGAACCAATTTCTTTTCTCTTTCCATTCTTCCCCCTATGTGGAAGCGGAAGCGGTGGAATTTTTCGCGCTTCCGCTTCCGCTTCCGCTTCCACAGAAAAAGACCGCTTCCACCGCTTCCGCTTCCAGCTTCCGCTTCCGCTTCCACATCCCTGCCTAAAATCCCTCTCGCAATAATCACTAATCAGTCCAACAAACTTATCAAGCTCATCAAGCGTCACATCCCAGTTTATTTTGTCAGAAATGCAAAGTGTTTCAACTACAGTGCACTTTCTTATATTTCTAAGCCTTGCCTCATCAAATAGAATGCAAAAGGATGATAGTGGGCTGCTTTCCATTATTTTGCTTGCCGCAAATGCAGATGGGCCAGGCTTGAAGCTCAGTATGTTTTGCTATTACAAGCGCTCTTGTTGTACAGTATGATCAGAAAGTCACTGTGCACCTGTAATCAGGGATGTGAAAGCGGAAGCTGGAAGCGGTGGAAGCGGTACTTTTTCTGTGGAAGCGGAAGCACGAAAATTCCACCGCTTCCGCTTCCACATAGGAGGGAAGAATGGAGAGAGAAAAGAAATTGGTTCTGCTATTCTTCGTAGAAGAACGAATAGGGGGAGCATAAACATTAAGAAATGAGAGCGAGGAGGAGTCGTTTAGAGAGATGTTGACCTCCACATAATCAGAGTAGGGGTCAAGCAAAGAAAGAGAGGAGGTAGAAAGCTCAGAAGAGAATAAACCCTGCTTGACGAAAATGATGACGCCGCCGCTAGCGTCTGCGACATCAGTAGAAAAAATATCAAATCGGGAGTGGGTGCCATGGGATCGAAGAGCACAGAATCCATGGATCCGGAAAGAAGAAGATAAATTGAGGTTAGATTCCTGGATATAAATAAGGTCAACGAGATGAGACGAAATAAAGTGTATTAGTTTAGTGCTCCTGGCTCGGAGACCCCCAGCATTCCATTGAAGTACCCTAGGAGAGTTAGGGAGGGGAAGAGAAAGCAGGAGGTAAAGAGAAACAGCCAGGAGGATGAGGCGGTGGTGAGGGTGCAGAGGAAGAAGATACAAAGTGGGCGGAAAAAGGATAAGAAGTTTGAAAGTGAGGGTGGGGTGAGAGTGCTGCATTAGCAGGAGAGGGCCAAATTGAGCAGTGATGGTATACCAGCTGGAGGAGTCCGACGAGGAAGTCACACTGCTGGTAGGTGTAGAATCTCCAAAAAAAGCTGGGAGGGCAGCTCCAGGAGTGAGAGCTGCCAAGAGTTCTGAATCTAGAAAAGGAGAGTAGTGAGCACTTTAAATAAACCCAATTATAGCATGTGCAGCATTGCACTGACTTACCCCGCCAGGTCACATTTCCAGCGCACACTAAACAGGGAAAGACAGGACAAGAGTTAGGATGAACGTTGCCACTCATCAGGAGAAGGAGAAGGACGAGAAGACAGTCAAGAGAAAGGCAGGAGTAAAGAGAAGACAGGCCAATTTTATAGAGGCTGCGTGCTACCCTTCTGCGGTCGTTCAGGGGGCTGCACGGCGAAAAAATGGTTTGTGTGAGTGGAGTGCCCAGGGTAACTGGGACCCTCGGGAAGACCAACAGCCATTTTGACCCAACCCAAACGGGTCGGGGACCGCACCACCACGTTGAGGCGGCTGTTGATTGGTGCAGTTCAATTTTGCTCGCTTTACATTTACATACTACATATACCACAGAAATTTCGCACTTCACTATCCAAAAAGATCGGAGTCAATACGTGTTTTGGGGACGGACAGAAAGTCCGTAATGATGATTAGAGTTAAAGTTAACTCAAGGTCAGAGTTAGTTAAGAATAAAGAGGGAAAATCAACGCTATACGGTGTAATTTATTGTTGTGACAACAGGTTATTGTCGAGAGCTGTGATATGTGGTCATACGATTTAGATCTGAGAAGCATTAGGTTAACTGTTGTAAAAGTTGTTGTAAGTTGTGAAGAAACTTGTAATAACTGTCTATTTGTTGAAGTGTTTAATTATTTTATGAATTGTAGTAACGAAATATTTGATTTTCTTGCAAGCAATTCGTGATTTCTAAATTTTTGTTGGTGGAAGTTCCGTGATAAACGCGAAAGTACATTAGGGGCTCCGCGATGACAAAAAGATTGAAAAGCACTGTTCTACATTCAACACGAGTTCTGATATCTAAGAAAAACAAACACAGAGTAGTTCGGAACAATAAGCTCAAGCGAAGTAGGTAAAGTAATAGCAATAAATGAAGGTTTTTGTTTTCTCAAAATGATAAAGTGTAGGAGAAGGCAGGCTACAGACCCACAAAAGTTAAAAAAATTGTCAACGGTCGTTTTTTCGTTTTTTGTTGGTGGAAGCGGAAACGGTAGGTGTGGAAGCGGAAGCGTTTGAAAAATAACCGCTTCCACATCCCTGCCTGTAATCCCAACGCATAAACAACATTCTGTCCTTTAGAAATCGATAACCACAAGTTTAAAATAACCAGTTTATTGTTTAGAAAAACAATCGGTTGCTAGTTAATGCTCAATCGTTGGTCGACCTGAGCGTGACGCATCATGAACGGATCTAGTTTCTCTGAACTTACTGATTAAAGTGTGTATCGTATTTGTATGAGGTAATTCAGTTGTGGGAAACCTTTCCAAAAACTCTTGCTTCACTGCTTCAGTGTATTCATCGTTCGCACGGAAAACAAGCTCAACCAAAAAGATTCTCTCTTCTGTTGACAGCACCATTTTCAACGGATCAAAAATTTGAACTGAGCATTACCGGTACGTGCTAATTTCCAATTTTAATTCATGTTCAAGGTTAAAAATAAAGTTTCTAACGAGCGGATGACATTGTTCAACATCCTAAATATCTATTGTACAAATCAAAATTTGACTGTTTCTATTGACCAAAGCCTAGATGATATTAGGTGCACAGTGACTTTCTGATCGTTGTTCTAAACAATAAACTGGTTATTTTAAACTTGTAGTTATCGATTTCTAAAGGACAGAATGTTGTTTATGTATTGAGATTACATTTGCACAATGACTTTCTAATCACACTGTACATGGGGACAGTCCCGTAGCACTCCAACTTCGGGCCCCCCCCAAAGTAAGCGCAAGAGCCCCTGCGCACAGGTCATATCACTTTAGAGGTGTAAAATTGAAAAGCTGCATTAAGAAAATACACCACAATTTGTACATAAGTAAACAGGCTAATGTCAGAATAAAGCATGCCGATACCGAAGGTGCAAGTCATAAAAAATTCGGCACCGATGCCAGAGTTCAGTAGGACATTTATGCAGACACTGCGAAACGAAAGCAATGACACTGAAAAACATGAAAAAGTTATAAAAACACAGTATCATTTAAATAGTCTGGAGCGAACCTTTTTGTTCGCAAATGCTGTTATGACATTGTCATAATCAAGAGATCGGGCGCAGTCATTTTCGATTGACAACATGGCTAATGAAGATAGTCTACTGTCTGTCATAGACGTTCTATTAAAAGTTTTGATCAGTTTCAATTTGCTGAAGCTTCTTTCAGCGCTGGCAACAGTCACGGGGCAAGTTAGTAAGATTCGAAGTGCGATGTACACATTCGGATACAATTCAAATAAATGAGTCTTTAGAAGATAGTTCAGAAAGTCTTGAGCCGTATTGAGATTGCGTTTTTTTTGTAAAATTAAAACAAACCGCTGTAGCTCAGCGCTCATTTCATCAGAATCAATGTCACCGAACTTTGTTTGGAACTCTTTACAGCAAGTAAGAAGAGCATTTTCTTGTTGCACAAGCAAAAGTTTGTCTCGTGTGTACAAAAACGAAAAGGCGGAAGAAACCTCACGTAACAAATTAAAGCGCTCCTTTATTGACATAATAGCCTGGTCTACTAATGGATAGAAAAAGTTGCTTTTAAATTTCAGTTCAGGAGTAGCTCGTTGTTCCTCTTCACCTTGGTAATCAAACAATCTTCTTTTCTTTCCACTTTTTGACGGAGGAAAAGAAGGATCAATATCCAATTCCTGTGCTATTTCAACAGCAGATGTTGCGGCACTGTCATAACCCGTTGTGCGATAGTTTTGCAAAAACTTTTCAGTTGCCTGGATTTCCGTTTACATTGTATGAAGGGAGACTCCATACGATTGAAGAATCTTGCTTGCTTTATTGACTTGGAATAGGATATCATACCAAATAAACACCGACAAAAGAAAACTCCATTTTGATAAATGAGCTATCAACGATTTTGTTTCTGAGGCAGCTCTTCCATCTTTTCTTTCTATGGAAATGGCTTCCAAGTCTTTCAGTGCCAGCAACACCTCTTTTAAATTGTATCGAAGAGGTTTGATGCATTTAATTCTGCTTTCCCAACGAGTATCAGATTGTGACTTTATGGACAGCTCCACATGTTTCTTCAAAATTTCCCAACGCTGAGCAGAGGAAGAAAACAGCACATACAACCTTGTAAGTACTCCAAAAAATGTCAATGCTTCCGTCGATGAATTAGCACTGTCAACAACAACTAAGTTAAGGATATGGTTTGCACAGGGCACGTAAACAGCTTTGGGATTGATGTCCAGCATTCTTGCTTGGACCCCAGAATGTTTTCCTTTCATGTTAGCACCATTATCATATGACTGACCTCGACAATCAGACAATTCGAGTTGCAGTTCGGTCGCTTTTTCTAAGAAAGCGTCCAACAAGCCTTTCCCAGTACTGTCACTTATTCTCAAGTAGCCAAAAAATGTTTCTTTAACAACAGCAGCTTCTTCATTACATAGTACATAACGGAGAATGACAGACATTTGTTCATGATGTGACATATCTGGAGTGCAGTCGAAAATTATAGAAAAATATTTTGCCAATTTCAATTGCTGTAAATTTTCTTTTTCAACTTCTGTCGCTAGCAATTCAATTAGTTCATTTTGTATGGTAGGACTCAAATAGTGATCTTTAGTGTTTTTATTCTTGATTCTGTCTTGAAGCTCTTTTAGGATCGGATCTCTTCTTGCCAAAAGCTCAAATACACCCAGAAAATTTCCATTGTGAGGGGATCCTAAGACTTCTTCAGATCCTCTAAAAGCAAGATTCCTTTCCGATAGAAACAAGGCAATGTCGATAAGTCTCTCTAAAACATTTCTCCATAAACGTCTTTCATTGAAAAAAATATTCATCTCGCGTTTGTCGATAGTGGAAATTTCTTATCCCTTCAGCTAGCAACATCCATTGACTGCAGCATTCTTGGTGGAAATGCCGTTTTCATGGTCTTTCAGTTTTTTCGAAAAACCCTCCCATGTATTTATACCACTACAAAAGGGGCTTAGTGTTTTTCCAAATAGCTTACAACAAAAGCAAAAAACTTGATCTGATTCCCCAGAATAAACTAGCCACGACCGTGAAACACTTTCACCATTAGGTAACACACGTTTATAATGGTTGGAGGAAAAACGTCGCCTTGGAGTTGTGTTATTATATGGAAAATTCATTATTAGTTGATGTGGTCCACGCTTTACTATATCACATCGTTGAGCATCAGAAATACTTTCAGGCCATTTACATGGGTCATCAGGGATAGGGGTAAATTGAGATTCAGTTATTTTTGATATTGAAGGTTGCGTATTGGCAGGTAAATCACAACTTACATTTTCTGGAAATTCACAACCACTTTGATGCTGATCGCCATAGTCTTCTTTTTCTTGTACACTATAGTTTTCTTCATCCCTCTCGGTACTAGTGCCAGGTCTACTCTGCTCAGTAATCTTGAAAAAATCTGTCATCTTGGGCAATTTCGCTACAGCATCTCGAGCAGTGGCTGCTTCTTTTCTCTTTTGAGCACCACTTTTTGAACGTTTCATTCTATACAATGTCAATAAAATACCTTATCTGCACTCTGCAGTGTATATATATTGTCCCGGTATTTATAGCCAAACAGAATTCCAGACCATTCTATGATTGTTGCGTAACAACGGCATTGTTACGTCAATCGAATATTCAAGATTCTACCAGAAAATCAATCGAAATATTCTAGATTCTGCGAGATAGAATGACGTTGCATTCACTTATGATGTCACAAGCCAATTTCTTCCTACAGTTTAAATCGGTTGTAAACAAGTCTGCTGAACTGAAAATAGTCACGTAGCCAAAAAGCAATTTCAGACTAACTTGGGCCCCCAGAGTTGGCCTGGGCCCCCCCCCAATTGGGGGGTTTGGGGGGCGGCTGCTACGTCTCTGCATGGGGAGTAGCCAAAACTTGCCAAACTGTTTCGTCTTTTACAATCAAGTCCTGATTTACCTTTATTTGATTCTGTGGATGGTTGCCATTGTCTTGTTGTTTACCCGATCCCCTTCCGAGGGATGGGGGCATGGCGGGAGACCATGGAGCCCCAGAAACCGGGCAACTCCCCAGGGCCTGGACCAGAGGTCGTAAAAAGGCAGAGAGGCGCCAAAGAGTGAGCAGCATGAAGAGTCCGTAGCTGGACAGTGCAGAATGAGATGAGAGGTGTCCTGGGACGAGTGTCCACTGGTGCTGCAGGAAGGATTCTCGATTCTGCCAATCTTAGAGAGATAAGAACTTAAAAGAAGGCTGTGTACGTTGCAGCGAAGACGAGAGAGAACACAGCAAGCATGACGAGGGAGCACAAGTTCCTCGGTGGAAATTGAGGGAGCCTGTGTGTCAAAAAATTTTGATAAGACCTACGCCTCCAGTCCGAGAAAAGAGAAGAGTGGATACGAAAGATAAGAGGAGAGAGACTGCAAGGGATTGGGGAGGGCGCAAGTGGCGCTCTCCGTCTGGCCAGCTCATCAGCCGCGTCGTTCCCCGGGAGAAACGAGTGTCCGGGGACCCATTGTAGTCTGATAGAAGAAGAAGAGAGAGAAGACAGTTCCTGCCAGATCTGCCACAGAGTTTGAGATAAGAGAAAAGATGGAGGAGAGGACAGTGTTACACATTAGTTTTGAACACGGGTTGCCTTGATAGCGTGGTCCGCCTTCGGGCGTGTTCTCTGTGCGGTGTTCTGATTATGCTGATAAGGCGTGCATTGCACGCCTTTGAGAAGTACGGAAAAAGACAGTTAAGCGGATAGATTGAGACGAGTGGACACGGCGTCGTGTCACTAACTTTTAAAATAATGTCTAAATATGGTGATGCCTCACCAGCATTCTCAATTTCCCTTAATCCACACCAGCATCTCACATGCCAGCTATTCATGATCTTTCACACAAAAAACTAAATCTGTACTAGCCTATTGTAGGCTAGTCCATCCAACAGTGTTTCCGGCATAAAATTCAAATATGCCCCTCTGGGCAATTTCAGATCATGCCATCGATCCATCGATCATGCCATTAAAATAATATACGTTTTTATCTGTTTTAGTCTGGTTGAAGGTTGTGCCAGGAACGAATTGAGACTATAGGAAAGAAACGTAACAATAGGGTGGTGAGGACAGAACGAGAGTCAGATAGTAAGAGAAGAAATGAGAAATGGCAGACTTGTTGGTGCTGCCGAGACCAGCAAAGAGCGTACAGAATGGCGCAGGCTTCAGCGGAAAAACTTGAATATACTGGACCTGCCGAAAAGTAAAGAGTGGCCTCAGTGCCACAAAGAGAGCAGTTGGCAAGGACGCCGGAGCCGCCCTTGCCAAAAGGAAAAAGAACTGAGCCGTCTGCCCAGAGTACCAGATCATGAAGGGAGAGAGACTTAAGGTAGGCGAGAGCCGCATCTTGGCGAAAGAGTGGGGGGATCAGAGCGAGAGCACGGAGAGGAAAGGGTGGACTCCACCGTGAACGAAAGCAGATTCCAAGGACGAAAGGGAGGACATGCAAGAAGAGCCTCCCTAGAAGAGGTAGAAGGAAGCATGAGCGGGTGAGTGGGCGCAAAAGCTCTCCAGGACGATCTGCAGAGTCTTGGTTTCACTCCAAGTCTGACCAAACCTGAAATAGGAAAGAAGATTGGGAGACGAAGAGCCCGCTTATAAAATAAAAGAGTGAAATGAGTCAGGGTAACTCGTAGGGGAGGTAAAGAAGCTTCGGGGGTTAGTAGAGGGATAGGGGAAGACGAGAGGCAGCCGGTGATGGTGCGACTAGCCGCTCGGTGGAGGCGTTCCAATTTGGTGATATTGGTAACGCTTAGGAAAGGATACCATCCGGGCGAAGCATAAGTGAGAAGGGGCCGAAGAAAAGATTTATATAGAACAGAGAGGGACTCCTTAGAGGGGCCCCATGAAGAAGCAGAGATACAGCATAAGGCCTTGAGACGTGGGAAGAGCTTGGCCTTCAGCGAAGATACATGTTTGGAAAAGGAAAGAGTGCGATCGAAGGTCACCCCAAGAAAAGTTGGAGTGGGATTGAGACGGAGGCGGGAGCCGAGTAGGAGGAGATTGGGCTGGAGGTTGGCTTGGTAGGGATCCACTGAGAAGAAGGAGGCCTCACATTTGCTCGGTTGAGAGGAAGACACCAGTACTCAGACCAGCGTTCCAATCGAAACAGAGCTTTTTGTGTGGCCTCCACAGCAGTGGGGACCGAGGGGGAGGAGGACCAAATGGCCAGATTGTCAGCATAAAGAGAGCAGCTGACGGAAGAAGGCAGAGAGGCCGGAAGATCATTAATGAAGAGAGAGAAAAGTACAGGGCCAAGAACGGATCCTTGCAGAACACGTCGACGGACTTGAAAGGATCGACTTTAGTGATTTTGAAAAACCTCACAGGCGCGCTTGTCAGAAAGGAAAGATTGAGTCCAACGAGCAAAGCAAGGAGGGAGGCCAGCCGAAGTAAGTTTGTGGAAAAGGGCGGGATGCCAGACAGAGTCAAAAGCTTTTGAGAAATTGATAGTAGAGAGGATCGTTCTAGAGCTCGACCTGGGTTTGTTAAACCCATTCGAAATGGACTGAGATAGGTACAAAATTTGATCTAGAATTTGATCTTATACCAGGGAGGAAACCGGCCTGGCGGGGAGAGAGAATGGAATTAGATTCCAGAAAGAAGAGTAGACGGGATAGAATGATGCGTTCAAAAAACTTTGAGACGCAGGAGGTGAGAGAGATAAGCCGGAAGGAAGCAGGAGAATCGAGAAGTTTTCTCATCTTGTGTATGGGAATAATAGAAGATGTCTTCCAGATGGAACGAAAGGAATGCAAAATCAGGAGAGATTGAAGATGTGAAGAAGAAAATCCATGCCAAAGCGAGGAAGATGCTTTAGCATGGGATTTGTCATTGCCTTCGCTAGCACTATTGACGTCTTATTCTTCCCCACTTGAATCCAGCTACACTTCTAAATCGTTATCTAATGCATCATCAATCTCGCTGTTGGAATCTTTACCATCCGAACAGTCTACTGAAATATCTTATAACTGCAACAAAGCCAGTGGAGCAGTACAACTTCTTGAGGTAATGAATACACTATTACTAGCAAAACACGTTTCAAAGCATGAAAAAGCAAAGGCATGTCAACACCTGCAATATTTCTTAAAAACTTTTTAACCCCATAAGGCTCATAAAATTCTAATTCATAAGATTTGAGACGATTTCTTAATTGTTTGGTAACAACAAAATTACAAAGAATTTCAAAAAAATGGTTATTATATCATAATAACATAACAATTACCAATTAACAATTATGTAATATATGTGTTACATCATCCCTCAAAGAGTTAAATCATGAAATAGAACGCTTTTGTTAATGATAACAGCTAGGGTTGCCAACCGTCCTTTATTTCAAAGGACAGTCCTTTATTTGAACCCCCCGTCCTTGTCCTTTATTAAACTTAGAATTGTCCTTTATTTCTAGAGCTGAAAAAAATTTACTGCAAGATCGGAAAAATTTTGCAAAAGTACAGTCCAATCGCGGTTGTGTAACACAACCCATGGAAAACCGGGTGTTGACCTTTTTTTATTTTATATTTTTTTTTTTTGGAGGCCACCATGTCCGCGAGCAGTATTTTTACATGGTGGCCTCCAAAAAAAAAAAAAAACAAAAAAGGTCAACACCTGATTACCCACCCGGACAAGAACAGAGGGTCTCCAATTGAGGATTGTCCTTTAAAATACAGGACGGTTGGCAACTCTAGTCACAGTGTCCTTTATTGAAATTTGTCAAAGTTGGCAACCCTAATAACAGCATTCACTGTACAACATTAATGCCTGCTTTTCCTCCTAAATGTCTACTATTTGCAAGCACGTGCTAGTCTCAAATAAAATCACTGAAAATGCCCGAATTTCTATAGCGAAGTACATGTAGAATGCCTGCTGTGACCTCTCAATATTCAATTATTTCTCAGACAAAACCAATTGTCACGTTGTCTGCTTTCTAACGTTGTCTACTTTTTCACATTGAAATAATTCTGCAAACTTTTGACCTTTTGTAAACTCTAGATGAAATTTTCAGCTGTGTGCCTCAACTGACGCACTTTTCTAGGTAGATATACGACTAAATTTGTTGTTTTGATCGTAAAACCCTCAAAAAACACACAAACTCAATGTTGCAATAATACAAAAAATGTCCAGAAGTTTTAGCAAAAAAATTTAAGTTTGGTGGAGGTACGGGAAATTAAATACTTCAAATGCGTCAAATGACGCGCTTGGTTGTTTTTGTGTTAAATAAGTCCTTGCTTTTCTCAAATTTTCAGATTTGATTCTGGTAGCTCTATACAGCTATTATCAAGCAAAATATAAAACTTTTTTTTTCTAAGTTTGATGCGATTTTACCCCGGCAGGGTACATTATCACCCGTGCCGATTTAAAAGGTTTCAATTAATGCAGCTGCACCAGCTTCGCAGTACAAACATTTATGAGAGCAACAACGAAATGATTTAGAAACATTGCCTTTTCTGAATTAATGTTTGTGACATAAAAATTTTTACCTGCGCTATTTGCTTTAATTCGGCCATAGCATGAAAAGGGGCTATGGCTTTCCTTTAAGTCATATAACCTATTGCAATAGGTGCCTATTACGCTTTTTACCAACAAAAACATTTCCTCTTAATCCAGTGTTACAGATTGATGCTATTATTGCTTAATTTTGATCTTTTCTTAAATTTGGGACTTTATTACATTTAACTTTGCCCCAAATCCAGACCTCCCTACTTCTAAATGAAGATTAGTGTTTTGTACCGATATCCTTGCAATTACAAAAATCAGTAATGGGCTTTACCATTTATGTTTGCTATTAAAATGATATAAATAATTTTGCTGTTTACTGCTGTTCTCACCATGTAGTGGCAAACATTGCGATGACATTTAACATTATGACCTCACAATGCGTTTTGAGCCATTATTATTAGGATCGCTACTTACCACTTTTTCGTTTCTGTGGACAAATTACTATGAAGTAACGTCTCTGACTGCGTGCATGTTCCTTGGCCCTGGTATAAACGCCGCCATGCAAAGAGTAAACCAATTCGAAATGAAGCACTCACAGTTGAGTTGTAGCAGTAGCGGGGGCCTCCCATTATTAATGTCGACCTTAAGAACATCAAATCAGCTGGCTGCTGTGGCAGCCTTGCCCAACTGCAAAGGAAATTGCTTTAACATGGATCATAAGTTGCTCGACACTTACATTTTGTTGCAAACGATATGAAAGGACCATCTTTACTTCCTCGTTTTTCTCTTGGGTGATCACCAAGTGTTTTGCTTGGAGTAGGCTACATATTAGAGTTTGTAGACTTCATTTTTCGATGAATCTATTCGAATATTTTGATTGAAAATGTCAAAGATCCATGCTTTTGAGAAAGAATACCCAAAATGTACCAAAGGACTTAGTTTTTCTAGAAATTGCAATTTTGTGAAATGCAGACACTAAAATTTTGTGTGCTTTCAACCGATAGACTACATTTCATAAACATTTGGAAGCTTCTGTTTTTGATGGATCTATTTGAAAACGTCAGCAGATAATGCAAAAGAACCGTGCTTGTGAGGTAAAACAGTCAAAATGCACCAAAGAGCTAACTTTGTCTAACAATTGCAAGTTTGTTCGGTCAAGTAGGATGATTGTTCGACCAAAAATGAAACATCATGTATGGCAATCAATTTTTGATCACACATTATAAACTAATCCTTAGCCCTAAGTAATTGGAGTCACATATTACTGGAAGGGAAGTTTCCTAAGCTTTCAAAGGAAAGTAATTGTCAATACTTTATTATAACGTTTTTGTATTAAAGTGGCCTGTTTTAACTGAACTCAGTACTTTCGGAAGAGGTAAAAAGTTACACCACAGGTCTTAAAGTTCAGTTTTTTCAGTATAAAAAGAAATATTAATTGTACATATTATACACTATCGGAATCGCATTAAAATAACTGTTAATTTGTTGAAGAAAGTTTGAAAATCAGTTGAGAAATGAGTTCACTAATCAGTTTTTTAGTAAACTGATTTTGCAAAAAGGTTGCAATTTTTAACATCTTCAAATTATGATCTTCGGTAGCAAACATTTGTGTTAATCATACGAAATATATTATGACATCATAGAGCCAGTTTAAGCGTGCAAGGGAAATAGAGAATAAAAAATAAATAGAGGGCTTAAAGCGCTTAAATATAGAATTGCTCGTAGCATAATCAAGTAAACATTAAATGTTGTAAAACTGTTTTTATCAACAGCAGCTTAACAATATCTCTTAAAAGAACGTTTAATCGTGTTTGTGCGATGAGCACTTTTTGAGAAAGAACAAAAAACAGATTGTTCAATGAATCGTTGATTGTGACGTTATTTTAAACCCCAAACAAATGAAAGTTTTGAAATGTGGTAAATCGGAAACTGGTTTTCGTTTGAGCAAAAAGCGGTTGTCCTCTGTCAAGTATTGTAAATTCTAAAAGAATTATTTTTGATCATGATGCCATCATGACATCAAAAATACCTTGATGACACTCACCACTGGGTGGTGATCAATCGTGCCAAGTTTGATGCTTGTACCTGTAGCAGTTTCAAAGGAGTTAAAACAGACACACAGACAGACAGAATTGCGGTTTATATATTCGATTTCATTCTTACTTCAAAGACAGTATTCTATGAGTCAAAGGCAAATATAGACCACCAACCTCCATTAAATCAAGAATTTTGGTAGATCTTACTAATTGACAAGTTAGCAGTCTCTCTATGGTGAAAATCCCATACTTTAGCCTACAAATGACCCTAATTTGGGGGGTCAAAAGCAAAAGAGGACCTATAGTGTTAGGTCGAATACCTATGCTACTTACAATGTGATTATATGAATTGTGACGTTACCGTAGACTGGATCACACCATGATCAAGCCAATATGTGACGAGGTAGAGAAGAAAAATATCGAAGGGCGGTGTTGGCAAATGAGACAGTACCGTTGGTGCTTATTAGGTCATTTTGTTCGTGATAAAAATTGCAGTTCTAAAGTCGTCTGGTAGTGAAAGAAATCAATTCAACTGCAATTGGAAGAAGAAAAGGATCGATCGGTGAGAGAAACCTTTATACATGCAGCGCGCCTATTGTCTAGCAATTGGAATCTTTTACCAAAAGTTGAAAAGCAATCAAAACCAACAAATCTGCTACAGGCCATAACCTCTCAACAAACTAGAATTTTTGTTAGATTTTGCCAATTAACAAAAAGCAATCCCTGTACAGTGAAAATATCATATGTTTTCATTCAAGTACACTTGATTCTCATTTTTCCCTAATAGATGGTGTAGAAACCTGTCTGGATGATGAAAAAGTCCGAATAACACAAAAGTATTTATGTAATGCAAATATGAGTATAAACATCACAAATCATTTAAAATGAAATTCTTTCTCGACACAAATGACTAATCATTTATATTTATAAAATAATATAATTTTCCAATCACTTGTACGGAACCGCAGAATTGTTCACTGATACCCGACCAAAAAAAAAGTGTTTAGGAGCATCCGTAGCCACCTTTCTGGCAGAACGCCAGGCGCGCGTTGTTTGAATTCAGTTGTCGGCCGTTTGGACTTACTATCCGGATTAATTAAAATTGGGATTAACGAGGTCCAAAAAAACGAGAGCTGAGTGTACCAATGATCTTTTTTGGGTGTCCACAAGCAAAAAAAGCCATTATTCTTGATTCCACCAGAATTTTTTGTTAGATTTTGTGAATCATCAATAAGTAGTTCGTATGTAACAAAAAACAAACTTTCGTTCATGTACAATGACCCCACATTTTAAGGGTCATTCTGGGTCTTTGGAAGTGTCCACCACCTTCATCCACCCAATGTTTTCATCAAAATTTGTAAGTTTGCTGCAAATAATCAGCGCTATTAGCGATTTGTTCATGTATCAATGACACCATTTTTTCAGACACAACTAAAAAGGGGGGCCTGACTCCCCAGCCCACCCTAACTTTTTGTTAGATATTGTGAATTTGCGATAGCAATATATCAAAAATGATCTTGCATTAAAGTCTATTCATACTTTTTGGAGTCACATGCATTTTTTGGGGCGGCTGCCCCCTTAACTCACCCCATTTGATGAACGTAGCAAATAAAGTTTAATTCAAGTGTGATGGCCATGCCACTATCCTAAAATTTGATGTAAGTTCATTACATGCGCATATTTTTAACTTATATCGTTTTGCCATCGTTTCCTTTTTTTGTCCACTGTGGTCAAATTTTTTTTCATGCTGATTTCCGCAAAAAGATAATGAAATCGAATGAATTTGATGCTGGTTAGCTACCATTTACAGTATTCTAACCTGCTGTACCAATGACCCAATCTTTAATGTCCCGAATTCTCTTACTATATACACACCAATTGAAGAAGTTCTGTTTTTACCCGGAACGCGCCAAACGAGTGCACTGGGCGTTTCGAGAGTTAGCAAACGATAAATACCATATATGGGCAAACGTGCTGCGGCAGTAGAAAGTTTTTCGGCGTGTGACTTACAATAAGTCAATGATTTGGCGACAAATACTGTAACTATTGACCCGTATTAATCGCATCTTTTTACGACTAGTAGATAATCTATATCACATTAATCATGTAAAACTTTTAAAGGCGTGGTGGAGATGTTAGCTTAAAGTTAAATCGGAAAATGTTGAAAACGTTCTTTCACAATTCAAACATAACGTCATAGTGAATATGCCGCATTGCAGGCATGAATCAACCAATCAAAATCGTCTTCACGAAACCGTGTGAAACGATAAAGTCATGCTCTTGTTTCTTTAATCTACGCTTTATTACTTTGTTTCTTTAAACATCTTTTCAAACAGCGCGATACGGTTACGAGGCGGCGTTAACGATATTCTTGTTCAATCGGCCCAATGTTTGTTTGAAGTTAAGGTTGCGAGATATTGTACGAGGAAGTGCTGTAATTAGTTCACTTGGCACTGTTAACTCAGCTGCTGGTTCAGTTGCAAAGTAAATGGTAGTCCACCGTAATTTTGATGTAAATGTTTTTATAGGAAAAGGTAAAACGAAGTTACCCAACTTCAAGCTAGCATGTTGGCTGTTAGGAACAGGTGAAGTTTGCTAGTTCTGAACGTCTCGTCTCGTTAGGCTGCTACGTGGATAGGTAATTCGGTCAATCGCGCTGCTCGCGAGTGGATTATTGATAGTACGCGCAATGTGAATATTTTGCATTAAAGTAACTGAGCGATTGCGCCTGATTGTATTGCGGTTCACGACGACATAGTGACATCGCTTTAAAATAGTAGCTTATAACTATATGTTTTGAGGTCACTTTTATGTCACAGTAATCGGTTGTAAAATAGCTATGATACGCATGTTGTAAATAGCTATGATACGCATGTTGAATTACTGCTGGTAGATAGGCAGACAGTTCTCCTGTTTTGTTTATTTTAACATAAACTTTATATCAATTGTTTCATTGCCGTGGTCGATCCGCATCATTAGTTCGTAGAGAGCTTGGAAGAGACTTTAGCGGCCGACCTGCAGTCTCATCATAAGAAGTTGCTGGTATCTGGTTCAGCAGCCAACGTAGTGTCGTAAAGGCTTTGTATATCTTGCTCTATATAATATTTTTTGTGATTTAGACTTAGGTATAAATTGTTCGTTACTTCTACTATTTTCAGAAAAAGTTACTTTACAAAATGGTAAGCCAACTGTGCGTCATGCATCGCAGATATGTTTGTTGTTTTTGAGTCTACTTAAGAATCAGTTATACTGCTTGTAGGAATGTAAATGCTAATTTTAGGCAGTGGCTATTTTGCCGTCGACGGCAATTTACCCTCAGAGACTATTTTGCCGTGAGTTGTTTGTGATTGGTCAATCTTAATGACGTACTAAGCATGTGACTTTTGGTCGTCTCTGATTGGTCAATTTTAAAAACCAAAAAAAAAATTTTTTCACCCCCAGGTCTCTATCCCCCACCCTGCACACTCCCTTGCAGTGTACACTGCCCCGTACATTTACATACCGGGCCTGCCCCTACAGTGTACACTGCCTTTCTTTTCAAGCCCTGGCCAGCTGAGATTCAAACCTGATACCTTGGTATCTCAAGACCAGCGCTCTATCCACTACACCACAGAGTCACTGATGCGATAATAGCAAATTTGGCTATATAAACACACGTGAATGATCACGGCAAAATAGATTCCAAGGGCAAATTGCCGTCAACGGCGAAATAGCCACTGCCCTAATTTTAACTCCAACGAACCTCAAGTTCCAACTCCATAAAGGTTTGGTAATTACAGATTCCAGTAGTATCCCATTCCACATATCCAGCAATGTGGCTGATTCTATGTAGACCCCTTCTTGCATGGTTTAGTTCTTGTTGGTGGCTCTATTGCTATTAATAGCATTTTACCTGTGGAACTATTTTGCCATGAGACATTTTTGATGGGTCAATTGTAATGACAAATTGAACATGTGACTTGTTCGTTTGTGATTGGTCAATTTCTACGACAAGTTAAACAAAAGTTGTATGCCTAGTGTACATTCCCTGTACATTTACGTACCAGGCCCCTCCTCCAGTTACACTGCTTCTGTTTTTATACCCTGCCAGCAAAGATTTGAACCCATAACCATTTGCATTTAAAGGCAGCTGCACTATCTGTCACAGCACAGCATCACTACCAGAGTTTTAGCAAGTATGACTATTTAAATGCACGTGAATAGCGACATAAGTAACCTCTAAGGAAAAATGCTATTGTTGGCAAAATAGCCACTTTTTAAATATTTTGAGGTGTCATTGTAGCAGTAAGATCATTTCTGATTTCACTAATAATGGCTAGCGCTTGTTTCATCAAAACATGCTTGTTGCAGAGCTTTGATGGTGAAGCACTGCAAATTGTGAGCAGCTCAGTTCTCTGAAAAAACTTTATTGGTTGCATTTGCCTTAGACAAGCGTTGTCTTAAACAGGACCTTTCACACTGCAGCCAGTGAGTTGAAATTGCGTTGTTTGCATTCACCACTCATTTCAAAGGCAAAAAAGGCATTTAGTTGAGAATCTCCATTTATTGAGTCAATGTCTAAAAAATGTGAAGATCTTAAAAAGAGCCTGTGCCTCTGCACCTGGCTCAGCCTGGTTGATTGTGTGAAATAGCTCACGTGCAAGAAAGTCTGCCCACTCTTGGGTCTAAAGAAATGCTTTAATTCAGATCAGGCATAACCCAGCTCACAGTTTTACGTAGATATTGAAATTACACAGTTACAATGGGATGCTGTAGAGATGAAAAGTCGAATTGTGATTACTTTGTTTTTAGGCAGATCAACTTACCGAAGAGCAAATTGCAGGTTTGTAGAATTACCAGTATTTTAATGGCATAGGTTTTACCAGAACATGTAAATCAGCATTGTCCCTAAAAATCTGTAATTTTGTTGTCTTTCTTTCACTTTACTGTACTAAGATATTTTGTTTTGCATTTCATCCAGGAAGCATTTTGAGTATTAAACAATCCCGGTTGTTGTATACTTCCTGATTTCACACTTACAACTTTTGTGTTTAATGAGAAACACAAATCACCCACTCATAAATTTTTTTGTGGTAAAAATTTGCTATCGCTGTGGTTCATAGTAGCTATCCATAATGGCTATTGTGCTTGATTTCCATTTGATTTAAAATATTGTTTGACAGAATTCAAAGAAGCATTTTCCCTTTTTGACAAAGATGGCGACGGCACTATCACAACAAAAGAATTGGGAACAGTCATGAGGTCACTGGGTCAAAACCCAACTGAGGCGGAACTTCAGGTTAGTATTGAAAGCAGGGAAAGGCATCTCGGTCTTTGACTAGAAGAAGCTTTATATTTAATGAGACATCCATTGTTATAAAGGAACCTTTGCTTGGACTGTTTGCTTAATGACAGGAATTGGTTTGAATGATAGAAGCAACTAAAGCAAAGGCTACATAGAAAAAGAGCTTTACATAGTCAATTTTGAAGCCTCTTCATTTCAAAATTTTTCTACGCTAAAATTTTGTTAAGTTTCAACTCCTATAATCCCCTCTTGCTCCTTTTTTACAGTTTTTTTTACAGACTGTGCTGCAACAATTTTTTTTTAGGATATGATCAATGAGGTAGATGCTGATGGAAACGGCACCATTGACTTCCCCGAATTCCTTACAATGATGGCGAGGAAAATGAAAGACACAGACAGTGAAGAGGAAATCAGAGAAGCATTCAGAGTTTTTGATAAGGTAACGTCAGTAGAAGTATTCTCAAGTCAATGCACATAGTTTGGACGTGAAAACTTACCCTAAGCACCATAGGGTATTTTAGAACAGATATTAAAGTTTATATGATAATGGTATAAGTAACAGGGTTTTGCAACTGCAGATGACCGGTGATAAACATCTAGTCACAAACAACCCGGTAGGTAAAGTAATCGCTTTACCATTGCTGAGTAAAACTCTGTTACAGTGCAGGCTTCCAACACTGCGTGATATTGCACGCTACGACATCACACCCTTCTCTCTTAATTTGTTGCACATTCAAAACACCAAAATCACTTCATAATGAAGCGTTAATGTATGCGTTTCCAAATTTTAAGAAATTTCTTCTAGAAATGAGGCTTTGGCTGTCGTAAAGTGTATTAAACAAAATCACTTTTCTTTGATTTTGCATTTTATCAGACAACTCGTCACTCAGTCGCTGGGTTCTAAAACAAACACAATGTCAATCAACGCATGCTGCGGTAAATTTGTCTTCAGGCGTTAAAACAATTTATAGTTTTTCTAAACATAAAAAGGGAATTCCTTACTAATATGGAGTTGCTCCTGATAGCAATACACACATTTCGGTAACTCTAGAAAATCAAAATTTCGGTGAAATTAATTTTATCTGGATTGCAGACCTTGACCAATGTTCGATGCGAACATTGATTCCAGAGAACATGGCTGGCCTGCCGATGTTCACTGTAATCCATCGTTCATTTCTCTTGCGCATTTTTCTCTGTTTGCATCGATCAACCTGAAACATTTGTGGCGTCCTAGTGTTTTCCTGTTAGCTTTTCGATCCCAGTAGATTTGTGTGCAAGCCTGGCAGTCAACGGATTGTGCCTTTGACCTTTCAAACTCGCTGCAGAAAGTTGAGCTGTTGATGGAGAGCCCTGCAATCTGTTTCCCGCTATATGGTCCGATCCAAGCTCGCGCGTTGCTGTGCGCGTCTCCTGAGAACCGTTCCCACACGCGCACTTGAAAGCCTACACTGGTGCTTCTTAATCTGTTTTATCAAACTGCGCAAGATAAAGTGAGACAGCTCATTCCATCAGCATTCGGTTCATGAATGTGGAATCGAAACCTTGTTAAATGGGATGAGGTTCGATTCAGTTTTGTGTAGTTTTATTGAGATCACGGTAGCTGCGTTAGGTGAAGTTGGCGTTGTAAAGTTGTGTAGGCCGAATGTAGCATGTTTCCGCCTCATATTTTTTGGCCTAGGACGTTTTGCCTTAATTTTTTGATATGTGCAAATGTTGAGGTAAACTTGTTGTTCCATCCCTCGCACGCATTGTTTGTCCTCTCATTGTACCCTAGTCCTAACAACATTAATTGCATTTTGCAAAGATTAGACAAAAGTTAAGGGCAAAAAGTCCGGATACCGTGTAGGCCTATGTGGAGACTTTCATTAACAACTGAGTTGACATATATTTCGGTGCTTTTGCTAACGATAGTAAGCGGTGATTTTGGCTGAATTACCAGCTCTTTGTCTATGTCAGACAAGGCTTGCGTGCAAACGTGTACGCAATTTTGACAATAGGCATTCTAGTGGTACTCTAGTTTTGTGATTATTTTTGTGATTTGCGTCGATTGTGATTTACATCATTTGTGATTTGCATCAATCAGAGCACTACGCACGAGATAGACGGCACGTTTCTATTGTTTAATTGCTGTTTTAGATGAAATCCAAAGGAAACGCATTTTGGCGACGTGCTATGTTTGGAAACATGGTATCGCCTCTCTCAATCATAGTTTTGCACCAATTTATGTACAACGCCAAATTGATGCCATCAATAAGTCCAAACAACCTAAAGGGCGCTCAACCCGTCCCAACTTTTGATAAAATCCTATCTGTGCGACTCCGGTTTTGTTGACTGTCAGGAGGCTAAAAGCTTTACATCATTTCGTAAGTGGAAGAATCGGACGCTGGCTGCCGCCCAGTAATGCTTTCCATGGTGTCCCGACATTTGAAAGTCGCAAATTCTTAAGTGAGATTCTCAATAGGTCAGCGTTTAAACCTGTTGCTGGTTGAATTAGGCTTTAAACTGTTGGTTAGCTTAGGCTTACAGCAAAACTTAAAATCGTCAATGAGGGTTTGTCGGCAGTCTCAAAAGTAAAAACAGTCACTTAGAATTGTCGCAGAACCGCTTTCCATTGACGTAACCTTTATGGAAATCTGATTTGGCATAGCTTGTACCGCCATCGTGGTTCAAGCGATATAAACCGCAGTATATCATTGTTAGCGGCGTGGTGTTTGCAGGACCACCTTCGCGCGTTTTCAGCCAGCTAATTCTAGAATAATATTTTCAATCGATACACAATCTGTTGCCTGGCAACAGAATTCTTGAAAACTTTCGCGTCATAAATTGTCGGTGGATCGGCACACAAACTAAAACTCTATGAATAATTGATTACTGCCGAATTGCGCTTTCGTGCCACCACTTTCGTCAACGATGCAAAGCTTTGCTGTTCGTCAACCCGTATTTGCTCGAGCATCGCGTGTAGTTGAAAAAATGACCGATGGTTTTGCAATTATTTTGCTGTTGTAGTGTCCGCAATTGCGCTTATATCGCATAGTATCGTTCTACTGAACCGCACAAGCACACATACACAAGATGAGAAACGATTACAGTCAACGAAGTGTTGTTTCTAGCCACCAGTGATAAATGTTTAGTTTAAGTACAGGCGGATTACGGTTGCGTCTGGCAATGACTCCGTTCATTTATTCATTCCTCGCATTGCTCCTTTTCCGTGAGCATCTGTGAATATAATCTGTAAGCGAAATTCCAAAAACAAGGAAATATAGAAGCTTGACTTGTTTTATGTTGTGGTTATCCCCCTTCTTCCTTGGGATGGAGGCACGGCCTGAAACGATTTTCAAGATTCATGCCGCAAACCTAAATGAATTAAGCAAGGGTAAAAGTGGCGGCCCATTTCGAACCAGTCATGAATGCAGATTACTGATTGGTAGCCCACCACCACTAAGGCGGACTGCCATTGGTGGGTACACAAAAGTCGCCTCTTACGACATGCTGGGTAAGCATCTTCATTGTTCTAACCCTGTAAAGCACGGTTAAACTTGTTTTTGCTGAGATAGTAGGTGAGTGCTGGCTGCGTTGTTAAATAATTGTCTTTGCGCAGGACGGAAATGGATTCATTTCAGCCGCCGAATTACGTCACGTAATGACCAATCTTGGTGAGAAGTTAACTGATGAAGAAGTGGACGAAATGATCAGAGAAGCGGATGTCGACGGGGATGGTCAAGTGAATTATGAAGGTAATTTCAGCAACTGCCCTAGTTTTGACAATGAGCAATGATCCATAACTTACCTAAACGCTTTTGGTAGAATATATATTTAGCAAAATTTTAGATTACTCGACGTAATGGCACTTGCATCCCCAATACATGCTCCGCGTCCTCTGACGAATGTAAATATACTAGGACGTAGCAGTTAACGCAGCGTGACTTCCTTTTATTACTGCAGAAAGTATTTTAATGCTTCCTACTGTTCTGAGTGCTTGCTGTGGCTATGCTGACTAATTGCACGAATCGAAAATCGTTTTTTTTACTGGAACTACAGCAGTACAGATGTAATTGCGCTCATGTGCTGTTAGTGTGTGCTTGCTAAGACTGAACTATTCCAAAGTCAGTACAAGTAGAATTGTTCGACAATAATTGCTCGTAGAATGGCCACCGCCGTGTAATCATGCCTCGTAGGGGGTTTCTAGGCTGTATCTTCATGATTTTTAAAACTTGTTGCAGAATTCGTGAACATGATGACCAGCAAGTGATTGTGATTGTACTTGTGACAAGCATTGCATTGTGACATCATAAGTGTAGCAGCACTTCGTTTTTCATTCCATTCTTTTTGGCTCCCGATAAACTTGAATTTTGTAATTGTCAGTTTACAAAGCGCTTTTCTTGATTTCAATGGACCGGTCATGAGGTAAATCATGTTTAACTTCGGTGTCTTTTCCAACCAGCACTTGTTAGCCGTAGATTTTCACATGAACTTTTTCGCTGTTCTAATTTCTAAAAATTAAATTAGCTAAATGCAGTTTTAATTGTGTTAATGAAAGATTCTTAGCTGAAACTTGTGGTTTTACAAAATGAGAGAATAGTTTGTTTGATATTGGAATCAGCCTTAGCATAGACCTAACAGGGAAAAAACAAAAAAAGGACTTGCTTTCCCAAAAAGAAATCTGAAGTCTATGTCGGTGCCAAGCTATTTTCATACAAGAGAAATCCGGTTTTGTCTACGTTGTTAAGGGCGTCTGGTTTCATCTCGTGTGGCGCGCAAATTCATCGCGCTACTTCGCTCTGTTGACTGCATTTTCCTTCTGTAAACCCCCACATTTAAGCTATTCCAGCCACTTCACAATCTGGCCTACTTTTCAATACATCGCTATTCCTCCTCAGAACATATCCATGGCATTCCATTCGCATTAGTTGGTCTATCTTTGTTGTCTGTAGCAAAAAGTTTACTGTTCGATTTCTCTGTAGACTTTGTGTTTCACTACTTTTTTCCTTAATTTCTTAACCTTCATAAAACGGAACTGCCAGAATTATTTGCAGTGTTTTTTTCAAAAGTGATTTCAATCTCCTGAACTGACCAAATTCGTGTTGACATTATAATCACACATCAGCCTGCACCGTATTGGGAATGTGACTGCCGGAAAACCCGTGGAAAGAGCAATTATAGTTTTTTGAAGGGGGACTTCTCGCTAGGGCTTAGACCCATGGGCTCTGCTGCAGAAAAACCGTGATCTCTAATTCATTGCACATATTCCTGCTCACCCCCCCAAAAGTTGCACCCCAAAAAGAAAATCACCTAAAAGTTCTATCTCGGAAATCTACCTCACGGACGGATGTTTCGGGGCTACTGCAAAGGAGAGCTCTATCAAGTTGAAAGTTGGCGAGGTCAAGCTTTCGATGTCATCTTCAAAACAATTGATAACGTAATCAAATGCTTTGAAGATGACATCAAAACCTGACCTCGCCAACTTAGCATATTTCTGTGCATAGGCGTACGAAGTGGGGGGTCCGGGGGGGCACTGGCCCCTCCTGGTTGTAAAAATTTCGGGCAACTTTTAATTTTTCGGGCAATTTGAGTAAGTGTCCTAACATTTTTGCCGAATAATTTGTCACTGCAATAGCATCTCCAAAAAAAAAAAAAAAAAGGTCAACACCTGTTTGGACACACGTTTGATGGCATATTTAGGCCAAAAGTAATGGAAAAGGTGCAGCGAAACAGGCGATGACCTTTTTTTTTTTTTTTGAGATGTCATCGCGGTGACAAATTTTTCGGGCAGTAATTTGGTGCCCCCCCAAATGGGTTTAAGGTCGTACGCCCATGTTTCTGTGCGTGAGGAGCGAAAGCTCGTTTGGTTGAAGGAAAGACTAGATACAAGGTCAGTTTGAAAAGCAATCGCTCTTGTGTAAACTGTCAAAGTCGAGTGGATTGCGCCGGTACGAAATTGTGGAAGATCTTGAATGCATCTGGCCACCTCTCACAGCGGGACCGAGCCCAGATTCAAAAAATTGGGTCCATTTTAATTACGTTGTAATCCAAATTGGAACTCCCGTTTAGGCCTTGAGCTGAAAGTGTTGCTGCAGAAAGTTGTATTGTTCATGTTTGGGTTTAACGGCCGTGAGAGTAAAAGATGCTCGGTCTGCACAAAGAGTTATTACGCTGGTTGAAGTAACGTCGCAATTGCGGTTTCTGATTTCAAGCACTTCGGCTACCTCAAACTGCAATTTGATTTGCGAAATGTATTCAATTTATTTAACAAAATTTTGAGATCGAAAATTTAATAAGCATAGTAATGTTAGGCTTGTTCTTCGCAATTGTTTGGGAAATGTGTGTTCAAGGCTGGCGTTGAGCTTGGGTCAGCAGGGTTGTGAAAACCTCACCGAAGTTGAAAAGAAACAGCACGAGAGCGTAGACATCTCTCGCCATAGGCAATTAACTCAGCAGCATGCTAGGACAGCCAGTCTTTTGGTTTCACGTTTCTGGCTGAAGACGTCGCAGCCTCTGGATGCGACATTTTTATCTTCATGTAACTGATTAAGGTTCCGTCTTTTTAAGTCTGGAACAAGTTTTTAATTGCTGCGATTTCATCCCATTCAAACGTAAAATAGGTTTATCTAAACATGAAAGATTAATAGCAATGTGGGTTGGAGCGATGATTGTGAGTTTGAGCCTCGCAATGGCCGTGCTTTGTCCTTTCAAACTGCATTCTCCCTGTTTGGATGCATTGATTACAACGTATAGGTAGTGCAAGTTACCAACCACCAATTTTCAGGTAATCTATTTAAAAAAAGATCTGCCTTCAGCATTACGCTAAGATGAAAAGAAAATTGCTTAAAAACCGTCACCAACATCATATTGTACCACCTCCCAATAACCCGTGACCTGTTTCAACCTTCTTGGGTATCATCAAATGGGTGTAAAAACACAATAACAAATATGCTACGCCCAAATCATGAACGAATTTGCCATTGTGTGCAAAATAATCAGGCAATACAGCAGTTCATGTATCAAGAGGGTTACATTCAAGGATGCACACACACACTATAGGCAAAATGTCACATCGGTAAGCCCTAATTGGTGGAATAAAATTTACTGCCTTAGTGACCGGGCCAATGATAGGTTTGAATTTCAAGCATTTTGCGCATAGATTTTGTTGATGAATGAGACAGTGAAAAATTGCTATATCGTCGCTGATAATTTTCTCTTTCAAAGCAGATTTTAAGAGACCTACAAATCCAATGCCAGTTTCGGACACGACTCGAGCACTATCAGTGGCGATTCCGCATAAACTGGATAGGTCCAAATCAACCTTATGAAAAGGATTGAGAACTTCTGAAAAGATATTAGCACCAGTTGTAGTATCCTTCATACACTGTAGTGACAGAAGTTCTTCGGTTTCGTTCAACTCCTTGTCCACTCTTTTTATAAATAGCGCCAACTGAGCCGCGTCCTTCACATTGTTTGTTTGTGGTTACCCCTCCTCTTCCTCGAGATGGAGGTACGGCATGAACGGCAATTCAGGCCGTCAACCTAATTGAAATTAGGCTAGGTGAAAAATGGCAGCCCATTTCGAACCAGTCTTTAGTGCCTGGCAGCCCCACCACCAACAAGGCGGACTGCCGCTGGTGGGTACCCAAGAGTCATCTAACATGCTGGGTTAGCAACTTCACAATTGTAATCCGGTAAAGTACGGGAGGGCCACCTATCTGCCACATAAAGGTGGAGGCATCCCGTTAAGTGCCTTGCCCAAGGACACAACAAGCAAGCTTGCCGGGTTGTTCTCCACACTATCCCTTTTATATGCTGAGCGCCAAGCAGGAAAGCTGTGAATACTATTTTTTAAAGTCTTTTGGTATGACTCGACTTAGGAAATGAAGCCCAGGTCTACCGACTGCAATGCGGACGCTCTCATCACTACACCATCGCACCGGTCGTCCTTCACATCGGTGCTTTCATCGATTGCGGAGCTTCACGATAAAAAGTTAGAGTGTCACAAATATGACCAGCAGGTTCCTTGATGCGCCTTGCTATCGTCCAACGTGATAAAATTATTTTCTCGAACTCCTGTACCATTTTAGGACCCATTTCTTCTGCGACATTAGTAAGGCCCTTTTTCACAAAATCACCTTCAGAATACGGTTGCATAGTTTCAGCAATTTTCTGTGCAATTACGAAACTGCATTGAACTGTTTTTCATTATTAGTATGCAATTTTTGAAACATGAAAAGCTGGCTCTTCGATTGTTCCTATAATTGCTTTACTTTCAGCTCTCTGTCACGTCCTTTTAGCTTTCCATAAACACCGTCAGTATGTTTTGAGTCACAATGTCGTTTAATGTTGTACTCTTTATTAAAAGCATTTACAGTTTGATTGCAAATCAAACACAAGGGTCTACTGTCTGCATTTTCGGTGAAAACATATTCAGAAGTCCATTCTTCATTAAATTTTCGCATCTCTTCCTCCACTTTCTTCTTTCTTGTCTCTTTCGAATTTGCGGAACTTGCCATTGCAGAGTGATGAATGAATTGAAACCAAGGTGTCAATTTGCTAAACTCTTGTATATATATAGGTTGATTAGAATCAGACAAAATCAACAGATATGCTGAAACCAAAATTCATGATGTTAAACAATGTGCAAACAGAAATGGACAAAGAGCGAATGAAGGACATCTTTGCTGAACTAGGCTGTAGCCATGGTTTAATTGTAATTAAACCGTGGTTAATTAATTAGTATAGCTTGTTAAATACGTCTTTCCGCCAATCACTTCGCTTTTATATTCATTAAGTTAGACCAGAAACCCAGAAAAGTAATTGAGAATTTGCCTAATTTGTTCCGTATTTTTCCACGCTAATTGATTGTCGCGTTTAGGGAAATTTATTAAACTAACCCGAAGCTCTTATTCCATTAGAAAAATTATGTTAAAACTTTAACTCTTAAATTCCACTAACTTTCGGTGAACTCTCGCCGAACGCAGTTGCACAAAAATACTTCACAAAACGTCACAAAGTATTCCACGCCAGACTCAATACTAGCTAACTAATTAATCTCTTCTGTTCTCAAAAAATATCTTCGCAACGGTTCACCTGTTAATTCGCTAGTACAACTATCAACCATAAATTAGCTACGCGCTAATTCCTCAAGCCATGAACCAATGAATCTAAACCAAAGATTAGCAAATCGTCAAAAGGACGAATTTCTCCGATTAACCAATAATTTTCTTGGTCGTATTTATACAAATCTCACTAGATTCTGGAATTTTCCCCAAGAAACAAGAAGAACAAAAATAGAGCAAATTAACCAATTACAAGAAATGGAACGTTTTACTAAAAATACACCCAATAGTATTTGTCTATAACGTCACAAGCGCACAATATTTAGCTAAAAAACTTCTTTCTTTATTATCTTTGCTGCTCAGCGAGCAGCATTCAATCGAAATATATTCTTGCCAAGCGGTTAACTTTTAAATTATTTAACTTTATCGATTTAAGACAACTTAAACATTTCTTAAACAGGGGCGGATTTAGAGATCGCGGGGCCCGGGGCAGATGAGAGTGTGGGGCCCCTAAATTATGGAACGCGAAAACAACTAACTTAGATTTGGGCCGCGCTCGAAAAAGTTTGGGAGCCACTGATTTAGTAGATCTTAATGATAGAAAACATAATAAACTCTTACCTTCTGGGAATAAAGTGTCCCTGAGATAATCCTTGGTATTTAAAATGGGTGAAGTATAAATGGGTTAATTCAACTGTACAGCATTTATTTTAAACTAAAAATTGATTTTTTTGCGTTATTTGTGGTTTTGTTTGATAGAAATTTAAATTAAAAAACAAATTTTTATTTTGAATATTATTTATTTTAATCAAAGAGATGAGTCTAATATGTTATTTTGATTTATTAAAAAAAGTACATTTTATTAATTTTGTTGAAAATTTACTTTGAAATTTATTTAAAAGGTTAAATATAGAATAAAATTCTCGCACTGTTTCATCAACGGGGCATGTATAAACAACACAGAAAATATAATAAACAACACTGGGAGTGCTACACACAAAAAAACTAAGGCAAATAATGTGTTACAACTGGTGTTTTCGGCATTTCGCTGCTGCAAATTTATCAATAATATCCTCAAAGCTCATAGATTTTGTGAAACTCTTTTCGATGGCTATAATACAGAAATCACAGACGTGATCCTGCGTCAGGGATGAGCGCAGGTAGTTTTTCACTCTTTTCAATGCCGAAAAAGAATGTTCACCTTTCGTATTTGCAACAGGCAAGATCAGATAGATACGAAGAATAATAGCCATATTTGGAAGTTTCAATTTAACAGTTCTTTTTCAAATATGACAGCTGTGCTTGCGCAGTATTTGTCTTCGAACCAAGATCAGAAGACGAACGTAAATGAAAAGCGAAGTGCACAACTTCTGAAGGAAAGTCGCTATCCAAATTGCTTGCATATACTTTTAACGACTTACTTGCAGCGTTTTCTCTATCACTGATAGCCCAAGTGTTCAGATTCAGCAAAAAAATTAAAATTCTGTTGCAATATGCAGTACACAGATTTTCATCTTCTTACTTCTGCAATTAAGGTATCGATGATTGGAAGGTGAGTTCCAATAAGAAAGGATTCACGAGCATCTTCCAAAGCTCTAGTGCATCCAGTGTCCTTTCCTTCATAATCAAAAGTCTTCTTCGTTTTTCGGTTTCGTTTGTTTTGAGACACATAGGCTTTCTGTATACCGGTTTGAGTTTCAAACCATCCTTTTCAGTTGTATCAAATTCATCCCGTAAATGCTGGCAAAAACTCTCGATTCCATTGTAAAGTGCTGCGCAACTTCCTAAAGTCATGTCAGCACACTGTAGACTTTTACTTGTACTGTGAAACCTTTGAAGAATTTTGTGCCATAAAACACATAATATGGCTGTTTCTAAGGCATCTATATTCTTTTTCAAATACGATGAATCTGATTTGGTTTGATTTGTTTCATTGTCGTCCGACGTAAAATCTTGTAGCAGTTGTAGGGTTACCATACGTCCCGCTTTTTGAGGCCTTGTCCCGCTTTTTTCATCGCAAATCCCGCTTTTTGCTTCAGTCAAACAGAACAGTTTGATCGAGGCTGTGCAAATTTCAGGCACGGCATAATGACATGGGGAGTAATCTCCAAATAAAAAAAAAAAGGTCAACACCTGTTTCTCTGCAGGATTTTTGCGATTTTCGGCCTGAAAATGACACAAAATGTGTTGACAAACATGTGATGACCTTTCTTTTTTTTGGAGATTATCCCTTTTTTCTATCTTCTGCAAGATCGACCTTCTCCCACCAAAATGTAGTCTAGAACTGAATTTGAGCGTCCCGATTTTGATACAAAAATAATTGAATAGCCCATAAACTTGACCTCGTGCAAAGTGTCCATCAATTGTCCCGATTTTTGCTTTTCCAGATATGGTAACCCTAAGCAGTTGTCTCAACTCAACAAAATTTTCCTTGAGGGCTATAGTGGCGTCTAAGATTTCTTATAACTGCTCTGACATTTGACAGTCGTTCGTAGCCATTAATTTGAATGCTATTATACACAGGGATGTGTTGGAGGGGGATCAGGGGGATCGCCGTCCACTTACTTTTTTTGAAAACGCTTGACTGAAGGCACATTTTATTAATATTCAAATTTTTTTTTGTTGTTTCTAAAATATATTTTCAAATATACTTTTATTTAAATAAACTTGTTTTAATTAGTATACCCTTTATTGCAAACAGTTCAATTATATGTTGTCTATGTTTCCCGCCTTGCGCTGTAGCGATGTTTGCCGTTGCCCATGTCTCTCGGACCATAAGGTTTGAAATCAGTTCCAACCGTCCACCTACTTTATTATTTAGCAATACACCACTGATTAGACCGGTCTCTACTGTGACGTCACAGTTACTTTGTAATTGAAAGCCAGCTTTAATTTTTTTCGTACAAATAATAACTGTACCGGTATGTAGATAATTTGATTCTTCTGTTCAAGTTAGCTGGTAATGTAGGTTGTAAGGCTATAAATTTATTTCAATTCAATTCAATAGTTAATAGCGCTAAAAAGCGCGGGGCTCGGGGCAATTGCCCAGTTTGCCCATTGCTTAATCCGGTCCTGATCTTAAATATTACTTAATTTATAGAATTATCAAATCAAGAGCGCTGTATTCATAACATTAACTTATAAAAATAGTTATGATGTTCATTTTAATCCAAACCAAAACGCTTTATTTGTGACATTGATTTTATCAAGCACCTCAAAAAAACGTTTAAAATGTTCGCGGGCCGCACTCTATTCAAAATCCGCAACCCTCCGCGGGTCGCACAATTTCTGGACGCGGGCCGCAGTTTGCGCACCCTGATGTAGGCTATACGTATTTGTTATTAGCCTATATTTTTCTTATACCCACCCAATGAAACCCAAGAAGTTCGAAGTCCCCTTGTCCATATTATTTAAAAGTCATAGACCTGCACCCAACAGTTTTTCTTTGCTACTGGCGAAGATCGTGTTTAAAGCACCCATATAAATGTTTCAAATTGGATGCGAAAATAATCGTTATTTTAACCCCCAAAAAAGCTGACCCCTTGCAAAATCTTGGTTGCACGTTTTAAAATGTTCCAGAGACTGCAGCGCCTTTGCAATTAGGTTGCAGCGCGTTGAACCGATCGAGCCACCGCCTGTTTATGAGCAGAGTTGCGATGTGGTGTTTATTTTTGTTATTTCAACAATGCCCCGAGGAAAATAAAAACAACAGCTGTAGCAATAAAGGTAAAACAATTTGTGAAAACGGGGAAGCAACAAAACAATAAAAGTTATGACACACAAATTGAAAACTTCTTCCAGTCGTTGTTACAAGAGGTAAAATGCTTGCTGTGCTTGCCGGTAGATTTACATTAAACTTTTATTTTATCAAGCAAGAAAGCTTATTTCAAAGAATAATGTCAATTTCTGTGTAGACCAGTAAATTTGTCGTCATCATGAAGGCCGTAGTTAAAAATGATTTCGAGTAAAATTTATCTATTCACCTAAAACTCGGGTTCTCAGATATTCTCAGAGTAGAAGCTGGTACGGATTGCTAGTTCGGATTCCTCACAAAGCCAGTTTATGCCGATGCTGGTTCATGACGGTGATGGATGACTAATGTTACCAAGATTATCAGCCCTGTTGTTGAACAAATCTCGATTTGACTCCCCATCCCTATCTCTTCCTATACTACAAAATCAAGGTACCTTGCTCCGTTTTGTTATTAGCGTTTTGTCAGCTGGTCAACCGAACAGCCACTTTCATTCAATTCCAAAATACCTCAATTTAACACAGCGAAATGGTACTGTAGCGCGTACGAATTTTCTCAAAAGTTTCGTGCAACCATCTGAACCAACATACCATCTGACCTATTCTTTGGTACACTTGATAATAATCTTTTTTTAAAAAACACCAGAACTAAAAAAGCTACCTTAAAAATATACCAGTTTGCGGGAGAGATTCCTAGAATGTCTCACATCTAATCAATGGCAGTAAATGAGAGGCAACATCACACCTAACAGTTATAAGTTTGTGTGTGAATAAAGAGTTGCATGGTTTGTGTGGAGCAAGGTTTAAGGGTAAGTTTTAAATACGTTAGGTTTAATATATAAACTCGGCTTCATGTATCGCCACTGGTTTTATCTCAAGGGAGAGGAAGGCTAAACAGCCAGTCAGCGCTGATCAATGACTTGGAAGAAAATTTCAGATTTGCTCATTTTTCTCGGCAATCGTCGTAATCGAGGTTTGAACGCACGACCATCCGATCAGTGTTGCTGCAAACACGGCGATCCGACGCAGTCGACCACTCTACCGATGCCTTACGACGCCGCCGCTACTTAAAACCATGCCAGGAATCGATCCGGGGTTGAGAGAAGAAAAAAAGCTCGTGCTTTGCTGCAATTCCTTCTTGCTGCAGGCGTTGTTCGTTTTATTCAGAAAAACAAAGTTTACGGTCAACCGCAGCGAGGATGGTTTGAGTTGAAGTGTAAAAAGCAAGTTGCTTAGCAATGCTGTAAAGAGGTCGAAGTGATGAGGAAAGTAAGGAAGAAGCAAAACTTGAGACAAACGAGATTAAAAGTCTAAAAACAATTTAGAAACAGATATGTAATAGACTTAAATAGGAGTTTCATGAAGAAAGTGATTTGATGACAAGACAGCGCCCCGCATAGTGTTGTAACTTGGAAAGCTCTTGCTCAATTTCTTGGGCAATTTTTCTTCCCCCACAAACGACCACATTTTCAACGTAGTGAGGCAAATCTATCGAAAATAGATTACGTTACCAGATCAGAGGAGAAGGATACGCTGAAGGTGTGAGTTAAATTCAACTGAACCCTGGATGGCTTTTAAAATATGATGCCCTGTACAAACTCCATATTTTTACTTGCAATCATTTAGCAGAAATACCTCAAACTTTTTTATTTCAAAATGCCCCTTTCAAAGGTGATAGTTTGCAAAAATTTCTTCGTTCTAGCTTTAATTTATTTTTATTTTTACCAGAATTATTTTTGTAAAAATTTAATTTGGTTTATAATTTCATTTTAAATTTAAGTTTAGAGCTTTGACCAAAAATGGACGAAAGCTTTAGCGATAGCGAAGAATATGATCTGCAGCTTTACAGTATTCGATGGTGGATCGCGGTTTTGATCGCCATCGAATCAATCGTGCTACGGATAATCAAGAACTCATTCGGGATTGTCAACGACGTTTATGTCAGGTATTTCAACGTGTCGCACCTCGCCGTGGATTGGTTCACTTTGATTCAAATTCCAGGTCAGATACTTTCGAGCGCGTTTTTAGCGCCAACAATATTTAACCAAGTGATTGGGTTTCGTCGACTCACCATCATCATGGCCGCATGCCTCACTTTTTCCTGTTTTTGCCTGATTGCGGCTTACGTATATCGGCCACTGTATCCCTTCATCTACATCGGGCAGTTTGTGGTTGGCTGCAACGTGATTGTGATGGATGTGGTAGCTGCTGGCTTTGCTATCAAATGGTTCCCAGAGAATCAAGTTGGATTCGCTCTCAGTATCAAGTCTATCAGCGGAAATGTGGGCTCCTTGCTTGCTTATTTAATTCCAAGTAATTTACTAATTTCTCCGCCTCATAACTCAACTCTCCTCGGGGCCCACAACTCAACGTTGAAGCCTGGAAACACTGCATCATGCAATTGGTTTCGCGTAAACCAGATTCGCTTGATTGCTTTTGCCTCCATTTTGGTAGTTCTTACTTTAATTATTCTGCTTTTTTTTGTTTTATTTTCGCGCGACATACCCCCAAAACCACCCACCATCGCGCAAGCTTCGGTGAGAGCACGGAAACGACTGAACAAATCGCGGTTTGTAGACATATTGTTGAACTACAAAGAGTTTTTTCAAGAGTGTAAACGCATCTTGCAAAATAAACTGTTTTTGCAAATCGCAATTTTATTTTCATTCACACAAGGGTCCAACTTTATCCAAAAACTTTTCATGGGTGAGATCCTGCGGAAAGTTTTTGTTTTTTTAGGTCATGCTGACGAAGCCAATGTCAAGTCTGGGCACGTCCTCGTTCTGTTTGAAGTTGGCTGCATTGCCGGTAGTGTAGTAACTGGGAAAGTTGTCGACCATTTCAAAAACTACCACACTCAAATTGTGGTTGATTTATTGCTTTGTTTTCTAACTATTCTTGCCATTTTGATTGGATATCATTTTCATGTTGTTGCAGTTATTTATATCGCAAACACGTTGTTTGGTTTTTTTATCTCTTTTTTAGTGACGCCAATTTTTGAAATCGTTTATCAACATTTGTATCCTACTGACACAGGATTCCTTACTTTACTCCTGCGAATTGAATGCTCTGTTGGGATTATTCTAATTGGTCAAGTGTGTCGTTTACTGCTTGATCTATTCAACGGCACAGTCGTGTTGACTTACCTTTCGTCTTGTCTGTTTGTTGCTCTCTTGATCAGCTTGTTTTTGAAACCAACCTACGCTCGATTGAATGTCGAGTTTGAAAAAACAAAAAGTAGAAAATTTGATGAGAAGACGCCATTAATACACGAGAAAATATGAAATACTTCTGACTGCAGCCCTGGACTTGTATGATTTTTATTGTAATTAACACGCTTCAAAGCTTGCTAGTGTTTTGCACAGGTCTTCGTACCACGTTGTTGCGCTAAAATTTGTTGGTTTTGCAAACGAAAAATTTGTTTATATTTGTCATTTTTGGATTATCTTAAAAAGTAATCAAATCGTATACAAATAATTGACTGACGTTGTGGCAAACTTCCATGTGGTTATACGTAGAAATCGCGCAATAACTTCATTTACACTAAATAATGCCGAAAAAAGATTGTGATAGAAGCGACTTGCACACTTTAGTGAGAAATAGTGGGGGTGTCACTGAATGCAACTACCAGCTGATCAACAAAATTACCAGCACTGTCAGAGTGTCCGAACGTCTGTTGATCCACCACTAACTTTTTTTGCCCCGGATGTTAAGTATAACCTACACAGGCGTAGCCAGGGAGGGACCAAAGGGGCAATGGCCCCCCTGAATTTTTAGTCAAATTACAAAACAGTGTTGCAGCCACTGCAACTTCGATGCATACATACGCAGGTATCGCAGCAATGAGATCTAGCTACTAAGAGTCGTATGAGCACGAAGATGTTACAAACCACAAACCGAAAGTTACCAACAGCAATGTTAATATATAAACCGAACAAAACCTACGAAAGTAGCTATCACGATAGAAGTGACTAGTCGCCGTATGGAGTGCACTCTTTTGACATCTAACTACAGCCAGATGCCTGCCGTTGCGCTACAATGGTGATCCCGACAAAGAAGCTACATCTCCCTCGATGTAGTTGGACGGCAGCAGCTACATCTCCCCCGATGTGGTTGGACAGCAGCGCCTTCAATCAAGCAACAGAAGCCATCGTTGAGTCGCCGAGCCAAAACCTCAAGAGCCTTCCAAACGAAGTTTTGATGGAAATCTCGTTCACTTCGGCCGGCAAGCTAATCTCTCTCTCATCGATGGGGAGAAAGGCATGTTGCAGCCACTGCAACTTCGATGTTACAAACCACAAGTCAAAAGTCAACAACAGCAGTCTTAACTTATAAACTGAACGAAATCTACGAAAGTAACTATCATGATAGAAGTGACTAATTTGCCGTATGGAGTGCACTCATTTCATCTTGGAGTACAATCCGATGCCTGCCGTTGCGCTACAATCGATGAGAGAGAGATAAGCTTGCCGGCCGAAGTGAATGAGATTTCCGTCAAGACTTCATTTGGAAGGCGTTCTTGAGGTTTGGACTCGGCGACTCAACGATGGCTTCTCCTGCTTGATTGAAGGCGCTGCCGTCCAACTACATCAGGGGAGATGTAGCTTCTTTGTCGGGGTCACCATTGTAGCGCAACGGCATCGGACTGTACTCCAAGATAAAATGAGTGCACTCCATACGGCGACTAGTCACTTCTATCATGATAGCTTCTTTCGTAGATTTCGTTCCGTTTATAACTTAAGACTGCTGTTGTTGACTTTTGACTTGTGGTTTGTAACATCGAAGTTGCAGTGGCTGCAACAACAGTATCAAAAAAATAAAAGCATAAATTTTTTTGCGCCCCTGCAGGCACATTAGAGTTTATTGTTGACTTCTAGCAAGGGGGTGGGTCGGGCGTGGCTTTTTAAGTTTTTGAACTTTCAAATGTTATCAAACAAGATGTGTACGTTTTGCACACTAAATATCGCCGAAGTTTTTCTTATATTCCGCAGTCGAGTGATGAATTAATAATCCAAGTTATGGTAATTGCAAGAAATAAGCGTCTCGCTGAGCGCTTTCTTGTTTTATTGCGATGTGGACTACTACAAAGACGTGGCTTCTTTTATCGGAATGTTCAACCTACCAGTGGGAGTAGTTTCCTAGAAATTCCTTAAATAGTGCGTTGTACGTCACAATTGAAGTTGAACTATTAAAGCGGTTCTTGATAAAACTACATTAGATCAGTGGAATCGCATTCGCACTTTCTCAGTTTTGTACAGCAGTTTTTATAGTAGCGACGAGTGTAGTTCACGAAAGGCAAAATGCCGTTATAAGTAAATGACGTCACATCAAAAGTTGCAAAATTTGGCCCCCTCTCAATTCTTTTCTGGCTGCGCTCTTGATAATCTACGGTACAAACAGATTTATGTCGGCAAAAAAAATTAAATTGCGCCAGTGATCTAGAAAAGCTGGCAAATGGCAGAAAAAATAACCGCAGCGCCAGCAGCTTCTATTCAATTTATTTTATTTAGCTCAATAAAATAAATTTATCAAAAATACCTGGTAGCCAGAATAACAGTATATTCAGCTTCTATTCAAATTAACAGGGTATTTATTTGTTTATACCTTTCGTGCCGAACGCCAAGAAGAGATGCTGAAAAGACTAGCATTAAAACACTTTGATTTGATGCCACACAGTTGTTGTTTGAACAGACAGCCGACGACGCGTTGAAATCTGACACTCTTCATAATTGCGTCATCGTATCTAGACTGCTACGTGACAAACAGTCAATTATTTAGATCCTCTCTTAGTTTCATCGACAGTTTTCCATGAAAACTTTGACGTCGACGCCAGCGTCACGTGACCAAGACCCCTAATTTTTTCAGCAGGCTTAGGGTTCGAGTTGCAGGCAAGTGCATAACTAGCAATAGAACCCTAACACTTTTTCAGTCTCGTTATAACACGTGCAAGGCCCCGTCGTAGTCATTAGTATTTTGGTATGACGCCTCAAATTGTCTTGTAATTGGGGGTCGAAACTACAAGATTGACCGTGTATTGTGTTCCAACATGGCCAGTAGTACGGGATGGTTTTAGCACAATGCGTACGAGGCCTAGTTTGCAGAGTAAAATCCGAATCACAAATCTACAATAAAGACGCAGCAGATGAAAGTTACGCGGCCCGCAGCCAAATTAAGGAGAAAGAAGTTGAACGCAAGATAAACGAGCAACGAGAGCTATCGTAAAAATGAGATTCTTGACAACGAGAAAAAATCTACTTGTTCAAAGAATAATTTGGAGTAATTGTGGAAAATATTCATGATTAGATCTTTTAAATAAAGGTCGTTGAAGCTTCTTTGACTGAAACCGGCCATGAATCTGCCTAATCTTTGACTTTGAAGGAAGAAGGACAACGCAGCAAGAAGCTGAAGCAAATTTGCTGTGTCCAATGATTCGAAAGAAGTCGTTCAACCAGCTCGCGTTAACGTCAATGCTCACCACGAAAGAGCTGAGCAGAAAATACCAAAACCTATTGTAAATATTAGTAAAGTATGATGAAAGATTTGATAAAAATTTTGTTAAAAGCTTGCAATGGATCATGACAACGGATATTTACATATAGATTCGCACCACCCTCCCGAAAAAAATTGTTGATGATGCCAGAAACGATTTATTTTTGACAAAGTAGGCCTAATATTAACACAAAGCAGTTATTTATAAGCGTTTTACAGAAAAATTGGTTAAAATTGTTCGATTTGTTAAAAGACCGAGAAATCGACGTATGTCATGATTTGTAGACTATTCAAAAACACTATCGCGCTGACTCATCGATAATTTTGAAAATATTATTTATTACGAATGGTGCTTCACTTTACGTACCCTATTTCATTGTAATTATTTGCTTTATTTTAGAATTTTGAGGTGTTCCCCCAATAAATTGATCCGTTCTCCCTTTATCAAATTACAGTTGACTATATTGCTTTGTTCCCCCAAAACATTTCTGCCGATGTCTTTGATCTTACTATATTTTAACTTGGCAATTGCAGAATCATTTGAGAATATTCGAATACTACGCAACCTCAAAATGCTGAAATACTCTTCTGGTTTTCGAGGCGCTTTTTTTACAGCCACCATTCAAAGCGGGATTGCAGTAGGCCTTACAACACGTGATACCTGCGTTGCCCGCGTAAAGCCTAAAAATAAAATCTAAATATTGATACAAGGACGCTAGTCATCCAAATATTACCCACAGTAAAAACATCTAACGGTGGCTCGAACAGTCGATGTCTTCGGCAACGTCATTCACCGGCATGTCCCCCCAACATGCTCAACAGCCACAGCCTCATTTAAATGTTGAGGCTCAAAGTGTCCAAAGCTAGTACTAAAACAATTTAGCTGTTCCCGAGCTGGCTGGTTTATTGAACTAGCATCCTGGTGGTATTCATTCAGATAGTCAAATTTTTTTATGAAATGTAAACGTGCAATGCATTGAACAACGAGGAACCAAGCAAGTGGTTTTTTGGTCGGGCTGCTTTTCGACGCCAGCTCAAGCGCGTAAATTATGGAATGCTAAAAAAAAGAAAAACAGGAAAGCATCCCAAACTTTGTTCAAATTGTTAGAGTGGTAAATCACGTGACTGAAAATTTTATTAGGCTTCTGGTCCTCACCGTAGCTCTTATCAAAGAAATAACTTATCTCTACAGAAACCACTATCTTTACATCAAACATCACTCAGACGCCTGCAAAAGAAATAACCCCACTCAAGGCTAATGATTCAAAGTTGACCTTTGACCCCGTCATTTTTCTTGGAATGAAACCTTCTAGATCTACATGTATATAGACCTGTTAATTCGAGTTGATGAGCCAACAGGTTGGCCGACTTTTTTTGAATTTAGCATTAGGTAACTAAATCAATGCACACTATTAATAATTAGTAACAGAGGCAATAAAAAAAGGAAACGCCGAACAACGAATAAAACGTTGAGGCGTGCGGAAGTAAGTATCTATAAGAAGGTGATTAAGATTGGACATAACCTAGCTACGTGATGGATCTGAACTTCTTTTTTTTTTATATTTAGTTACAAATTCAACCAACAATAGACCAAGCAGAGAGCATAATACAATTCCGAAATCTTTGTGAATAACTAGTATGTTCGACGAGAGAACATTTTAGGTGATTTAGTCAACCAGCCATTCTCTTAATGTCGATTTGTGTGAACAAGTTATGAGATGGTTGAAAGCATCTTTTTTAAGTTGATAAAAAGTATGCAAAGTAAAGGTCAACGTCAATTGATGTATTTTTCAAGAAATTTCTTTTTTGACTTTAATGTGAATTGTTTCACCCATGATGCGTCTTTAATTTCTTATCCATTGAGTTTCAAATTTTGACTCCACATTATTTGATTGATCTTTGACAACGCCATGTCTCATAATAAGAAAGAAAATAATTTGAAGATGATGCTATGTTTTTAGAGTGCATGCTGGAAGTTATGGAAAAATAATCGCAAAACGAGATTAATTTGTGGTTATGTTTGCCCATGAAGATGGCAATTTGCAGTTGATGAACATCTTTAAGTTAAAAAATGCTGAATTTTTGGTCATGAGGTAAACAGTGTCGTGTTAAATTCTCAGTAGCGCTAGGAACCATAGTAATTTTGGGCTTCGTACATCGGCGCCGAGTGAGCGAGTAGGTCCACAATATTGCTGCCTATATTTGCTTTGCAACGATCCGGAAACGGGGTTCGTTTCAATATCTTCCTCGTCAATATTTGCTGACCAGCTTAGTAAACAGAACAGCCATGTTTGTGTCCTTAAATGAGACTCCTATGATATAGGTATTGCTTTATCATGTTGTTTTGTATTGCATTTTTTTGCACCCAACGGCAAATTTTTTTTTTAGTATTTTTATTGTTGAGTGTTTTTACATCCCCCTGATGAGACCCAATAAGGTCGAAACCGGTTGCGGGTTATTGACATGATGATTGCTGTATGGTACCGTATGATGTTGGTGATCATTTTTGAGCAAAATTTTCTATTTTACCTTAATGTGATGCTGGAGCCATATCTCTCTTAATAGAAGATCGTCTTGAAAATTGTTACCTAGCAACTAGCAACTTCTATATTTTTTGCTAATACTTACCCCCAACTAATTGAGTTACATGGTACTGGAAAGCAAATTTCCTAAGCTTTCAGACGACATCAATTGTTAGTACCTTATTACAACTTTTATGTATTAAACTTACCTGATTTTACTCAGCTTACCACATTTTTTAGGTGAGGGTAAAAAGTTACAGCACAGGTGATAAATTTCAATTTTTCTTATATAAAAACAAATGGTAAAGGTACCTGTTATATGCTATCAAAATTGGCTTAAAATAACCTTCATTCCATTGAAAAAGTTTAAAAATCGGATGAGAAATGAGATCACAAAGCAATTTTTAAGAAAATTAATTTTGTAAAAATTTTGTAATTATTAAAAAAAATATTATATGATGATCTCTGGTAGCAGAAGTGTTGATCGTACCAGACAGCATTATGACACGATAGAATGAGTTTGAAGCGTGCAAGAAAAAAGGAGCAGCAGGCCTAGAAAGCTAAAAATGCAGAAAAAAGAATTTGTTGTAACATTTTCACCTGAGCTTTAATTGTTGCAAAATTGTTTTTTATCGAAAGCACCTTGTCAATAGTTTCCAAAAAAGCTGTTAATCGCGTTTCTACAATCAGTGGTTTTTGAGAAAAAATAAGGAACAAATTGCGCAATGCAGCGTTAGCTATGATGTCATTTTAGACCCCAAAGAAATAAAATTTTTGTAAGTTGAGAAGTTGAGGTCTTGGTTACGTTTGAGCAAAAAGTCGGTTTTTCTCTTTCAAGAAACGCAAATACAAAAAATTGTCTTTGATTAAATGTCATGATGACGTCACAAAACCTGTTATCACACCCACTCCCGGGAGATTACCAATCGTGCTAAATTTGATGTTTGTACATCCAGTAGTTTTAGAGGAGTTAAAGCTCACGTACATACGTACAGACAGAATTGCGCTGTACATGTTAGATCATCACATAGCGTTGCAGGGCATCACTTGACGACGTTTTTGGTCTGAAGCCGAGTTGGGTCAAAAGAATGACATTACGCTTGATTGAAAACGAGGCAAGTCTAAAAGAAATCAAAACAAAAATTGGAAGATAGCCTAGTTGGCAGTGTTGAAAAGACTCGAGTGAATGACTTGGCTACAGTGACTTGAAACTCGACTCAAGACTCAAGACTCGAAAACTATGACTCGAGGCTCGAGTTAAGATTCGATTGGTTTGCTGATGATGAAACAACTTGCATGGAAAAATTTTCTGTCTTGGAATGTTTGATTTCTCAAAAATTGTACCTTGAAAATTAATGTGTTTAAGAACAATTTTTTACACCCCAGCAACTAGTGACGTAGGGAGGAGGCTCCTATATGTAAGCTCCCCCTCTCTGGAAAACGTTAAATATTATTTTCAGTAATTATGCTTGTGACGGTAACAAACAAATAACCTGTTTTACAAAGACAGATAAACCGGCGGCGATGGTGTAGTGGTTAGAGCGTCCGCCTCGTAGTCGGTAGACCTGGGGTTCATTCCCTTAGTCGAGTCATACCAAAAGACTTTAAAAAATGGTATTCACAGCTTCCCTGCTTGGCGCTCAGCATATAAAAGGGATAGTGTGGAGAACAACCCGGCAAGCTTGCTTGTTGTGTCCTTGGGCAAGGCACTTAACGGGATGCCTCCACCTTTATGTGGCAGACAGGTGGCCCTCCCGTACTTCATCGGATTACAATTGTGAAGTTGCTAACCCAGCGTGTCAGACGACTCTTGGGTACCCACCAGCGGCAGTCCGCCTTGTTGGTGGTGGGGCTACCAGTCACTCAAGACTGGTTCGAAATGGACTACCATCTTTCCCCTAGCCTAATTTCAATTAGGTTGACGGCCTGAATTGCCGTTCATGCCGTACCTCCATCCCGAGGAAGAGGAGGGGTAAAACAAACAAAGACAGAGTTAGTTTAAACCTTAAGGCATAGGAAAGCATTTTAGTATCAGTATTTTAGTATTTTAGTATTTTCGGGATTATTTCATGTTGTTCATGATTCTTTTTGATAAATCACCAGCGCTTATTGATGAAAACAAAACTTTAGGCAACTTTACCCGAGTGATTGTTGGCTTACAAAGCTACATGAGACACAAGGTAATGTGGCAACAAATACAGGGTGAAAGAATATGAATTACAAGTAGGATCTTTTTGGTTATGAAACTTAATTTGTGAACTTTTTGAAAAGCTTGTTGCGCAGCTGCAGCGTATCTGTTCAACGTGTAAAAATGCAAGCAGTAAATAATTTCATAGGTGTAGCAACAACAAAGGCTAACAAATTTCAAACAAAAATTACCTAAAAAGCAGCCCAGAAAGCATTGAAGCCGCCTATATTTGAGTGTAATGCTGCAAAATTTTTCCGGGTGCATGCCCCCGGACCCTCTAGGATATTTGTGTCTTTGGTACATTTTTGCGCCCCCCCACAAAAAATTTCTATACATAACCCTGCTGGAAACTATGGTATTCCGTCAAAATCTTGTTCATTATTTTTATTATTTTGTATTGCAACCCAGCCTTCAAGGTTGTTCAAACCAGAGCAGCCCCTTGGTGCCGGTCTCAAGCCCGGATAAATGGAGAGGGTTGCGACAGGAAGGGCATCCGGCGTAAAACCTAGCCAAATGGTTTTAATGCGCATCGTATCTGACGTGATACCGGATCGGTCGAGGCCCGGGATAACAACGACCGTTACCAGCCACTGGGCACCAAGGCCATTGGTAGACTTGCTACTTGGATGCAAAGAAGAGGTGGAAAGCAGTGGACAAAAAGGAGATAAATGAAGAGAGGAAGAAAGCTAAGAAGATCAAGCTGAGGGTTGCTACATTAAACGTTGGAACCATGACCGGCAAGAGAAGAGAACTGGCGGATCTTATGGAGGCGAAGAGGGCTGGACATGTTGTGGGTGCAGGAAACTCGGTGGAAGGGGAACAAATCAAGATGCATAGGTGGAGGATATAAAATGTGGTACTGTGGAAGCGGAAACAAAAAGAATGGTAAGGGAGTCACATTAAAAAAGTAGCGTGTGGAGAGGGTAACAGACAAGACAATATGCTTAAAAATGGAACTTAATGGTGTTATGTTGAATGTTTTCAGTGCGTATGCGCCGCAGGTGGGGTGCATACGTGAAGAAAAGGAAGCATTTTGGATGGATCTAGATGAGACAGTGGAAAAGATACTAAAGAATGAAAGAATTGTGGTTGGAGCAGACCTGAATAGGCACGAAGGAAAAGGGAATAACGGCGATGAAGAATGCATGGGCAGACATGAATTGGGGAAGAGAAATAACGAAGGACAAGCAGTGGTGAATTTTGCTAAGGGAATGGAACAAGGGATCACTAACACCTACTTTGTAAAGAAATCAGCGCACAGAGTCACCTACAACAGTGGCTGACGCAGTTCGCAGGTGGATTTCATTATGGTGAGAAGACAAAGGATTAAGGAGGTGGTGGATACAAGATTGTTGTCATTGAAAGTGTAGCGAAACCGCACCGAATAGTAGTCAGTGCGACAATCATCTGGACGAAGTGGAGAAAAGCACCAAAACCAATAAAAAAAATAAAATAGTGGAAGCTAAAAGACTCGAAAGTAAAGAACAAATTCAAAATGCAAGTAATTAAAAGCGAAATACTTAATTGACCGGAAGACTGGCAAAGAGTAGCTGAGATTATACGGAGCATTGCCGGAATGAAACTGGGTGAAACATCGGGAAAAGTTAGCACGGCAGGTCGACCGGAGATGTGATGGTGGAACCAGGAAGTCCAGGAGAAACTGAAGGACAAGAGAAAAGCTAAAAAGGTATGGAATACCATTAGAGATGATGCAAGCAAGTTGGCCTGTAAAACTGCTAGAAAACAACCTAAGAGAGAAGTGGCAAAGGCAAGAAACAAGGCATATGAGGAACTGTACGAAAAACTGGAAACAAAGAAGGGGGAAAATGAGTTGTTCAAGATAGCAAAGCAGAGAAACAGATAAAGCAAGGATATACAACAAGTAAGAGTAATCAAGAGTAAAACTGGCGAGATGCTGATGGAAGAAAAGAAAGTGAAACAGAGATGGAAGGAGTATTTTGACAACTTACTCAACCAGTAAAACCCTAGAGAAAGAAGAGAAATGAGAACAGAAGAGAGAGAAGGGCACGTGGAAGATATCTCTGGAAAAGAAGTCAGGACTGGGTTGAGGAAGATGAAGAAGGGAAAGGCTCAAGGACCTGATAACATACCAGTGGAAGCATGGATCGCTCTAGGGAATAAAGGTGTGGAGTTTCTAGTGAACTTCTTCAATAGACTCCTACGAAAGTAAAAGATGCCACATGAATGGAAGAGAGCGTGCTCGTACCTTTGTACAAAGGTGAAGGAGACATCAAGGAATGTGGAAATTACCGGGGATTAAGTTGATGAGCCACACTACGAAACTGTGGGAGAGGGTAATGGAAGCAAGGATAAGGTAGGAGGTGACAATCGCTGAGCAACAATTTGAGTTCATGCCAGGAAGGAGTACCACCGACGCAATCTTCTGTCTGAGGATGCCGTTGGAAAAGGGGACTGAAGGGCAGAAGGCAGTGCGCTGTGCCTTTATTGACTTGGAGAAGGCATACGCCAAGGTACCCAGAGAGGAACTGTGGGAATGCCTGCGGTTAGCTGAAACATCAGAGTGCTTCGTAAAGATTATTGAGGATATGTATGACGGAGTGACAACAACTGTGAGAAGTGCAGCAGGGTTATCTGAGGAAGTCAAGGGAGATGTTGGACTTCACCAAGGCTAAGCACTCAGCCCATTCTTTTTTGCCATCATCATGGACAAGCTGATGGAGATCATCAGGAAGGACGCATCATGGGATATGCTGTTTGCAGATGACATAGTGCGTCTAGGCAAAATCATAAGGAGCTAAAAGATCATCTGAAAATTTGGGAAAATGCACTCGAGGGAAGAGGTCTGAAAGTGAGCCGGAGCAAGACCGAGTATTTGAAGGCTGGGGGTGTGGATGATGGAGAAGAGTTGAAGCTGCAAGGACAAAAGGTAAAGAGAGCGAAAAACTTCAAATACTTGAGTTCGACAGTTAGTAGCGATGGAAGATGTGAAGAAGAAGTGAGGAAAAGGATCCAAGCAGAATGGATGAGTTGGAAGAAGGTGTCTGGAGTTCTGTGCGACAGTAAGTTATCAGCAAGGGTTAAGGGTAAAATGTACAAGAGTGTTGTTTGACCAGCCATGCTTTATGGAATGGAAACGGTGGCAGTGATGGAAAGACAGGTGGGGAAAATGGAAGTAACAGAGTTGAAAATGGTGAGATGGGCGCTGGGAGTGATAAGAAAGGACAAGATAAGAAAGGAATATATGAGAGGGACTGTGAAAATTGCAAAGTTAGGAGACAAAGTTCGAAATGCAAGGCTACGCTGGTGTGGACACGTGAAAAGGAGAGAAGAAGGCTACGTGGGAAAAAGGATGGTGGAGATGGCGGTGCCAGGTAGAAGGAAAAGAGAAAGGCCAAAGAGAAGATGAATGGGTGTGGCGAGAGAAGACTTGGAAAGGGTCGAAGCTAAGGAGGGAGACGAAATCGATCGGGTCAAATGGAAAATACCTTGGCGCTGTGGCGACTCCGAATAGGGAGAAGCCGAAAAAAGAAGAAGAATGCAAGGCTGCAAAGTTTTTGTTGTATAAGATTTTGCATCTAGTACGTTGTAAATGTAGGCTAATATACGTACGCTTGTAACATTTTTTGAAATTTATATTTAAACTACAAAACTGTAACCGTGACTTTTTTACCAGCTTTAATTAGCAAAGCAATAGACCTACTATTGCTGATGGTATTAACAGTTACTAGTATCGATATACCAGTAGTATTAACAGTGAACTTAAAGCTGTCGAGATCAGAGCTTAGATAAGCCTAGCTTAGGAGTCTAAAATTGTAATCTACCGAACAATGTTTAACGCATCGATTGCAATTATTAAAAAATCACAGAAAACCAAACACTGGCAATGAAGTGTTGGAAAGACTCGACTTGATTCGAGTCGTTTGGACGAAATGACTCGTAAATTTACTTGAGACTCGAATTCTCGCGACTCATTCTTGACTCTACTAGTTGGTCATGTTACTATCTTAATACGGTATTAGCCTTATAAACCAGTATTACTTTTGCAATATGTCAAACATTTGGGAAAATGCCTAATGAAAAAGAGTGATTAAACAAAACGAAAGAAGTAAGTTAAGCACCATACGGAGTTGTTCCATAAGTTCGTAGCCCAACCATGAAAGATTGGGTACCAGGTTGAATTAACCATATCTAATAAATTAACATTTTATTTGTTTAGTTAATAAGTAGACCTATTTCTGCAAGATTTAGAAAAAAATGGAAATTTGCTTCCTGGTTCTTACAAAAAAATGACAGTTTCAATGGCTGTTGCTTAACAACGAGCAGTTATCCGTTTCATGGTGCTACTGAAGAAAAAGCCAAAGGAATTCATGAGGAGCTGGTGGCAACATCAGGTAACATTGCTCTTTTGTATGCCACAGTGAAGAAATTGGTAGCTCTTTTCAAGGCTTGTCGGGAGAGCGTTGATGATGACTCACGAAGTGGTCGCCCAACCAGTGTAGTAACGAATGAAGGAGTGCAAGATGTGGAGAAATTTGTCATGAAAGATAGACGCGTTTCAATACGACATATTGATTCTGAAATGACCATTTCTGTTGGGTCTGTTAAAATCATCCTTCACAATCGACTCAACTGGTTTAAAGCTTCTGCTGGATGGGATTCATGTTTACTCACTCCTGTGCAAAAAATTAACTTTAAGATCTCTTGCGCAAGCAGGTTTTGCAAGAGATCTTAAGGCTCTATAAAGCAGACCCTAAGGATTTTTTTGATAAACTTGTCACTCGAGATGACACTTGAGCCCCTTACTTTGATCCTCAAAGCAAGGCTGAGTCATGTCAATGGAAGCATCCAGACTCACCAGCTCCAAAAAAGTTGCGTGTTTAACAATCAGCCGGGAAGATCATGATTGCCATCTTTTGGGATTCCAAGGAAATCCTATTATTGAACTTCCATGAACATGGCAAAACTTTCGATGAATATTATTATGCATCTCTTTTTGGGGGAACTCCAAAAGGCGGTCATTCGAAAAAAGGGAGGAAAATTAAAAAAGGTGTCCGTCTTCTTTAGCGCAATGCTCTTGCACACAAAAGCTGGATAGCCTGATAGAAGCAATTAAATGCGGCTTCGAGTTGCTACCTTACCCGTCCTACTCCCTTGATCTTTTACTATCAGATTGTCATCTTTTCTCTCAAATGAAAAACAACTCCGAGATCACAAGTTTAAGAGCAACAATGAAGTGAAACTTGCCGCGAGAAAGGTTCTGGAGGAGTTTTCAGAAAAGGTCGGAAAGCTCCGAAGAAGCATACCGAGAAATGTGTCGCCTTGGATGGGAATTACGTAGAGAAATTAAGTGTAATATGTGGTAAAGGGTATTCTGATTTAACTCCTTCATAACTGCATGGTCGAACTTATTGAACGACCCTCGTACTTGCTATTTGTATTAAACAAATAAGATTGTTGTCAAACCTGGTCGCATTTGTGTGCTTAATAAAGTGTGTAATATTATAAATATAATTTGGGGTGGTAGGCTCAAAATAAGAAGTAGAGATAACTTGGTTTGGAAACAGCCTTGAAGTCTAAATAATTCGTTTGAACTTTATTGTCTCAGTCAAGGCTGCAGATTCGGAGTCGAACTCAAAGAACTCGTTTTTTTGCCCAAATCGAACTCGAACTTGAACTTGAAAAATAAAAACTCCCAGACTCGAACTCGAAAAAACATACATCGAGTTCGAGTTCATTTATTGAGTAATTTTGAAAGGAAAATAGTAAATAATATTTGGCCGCGACATAGGGTCATAAGACCAGCTTAGATCTCAAAACCGGTCTCAAGACCGTTTTGTCGAGGTCTTAACCTAGGGTTTGATGATCTTGGTTTTGGTCTTAACCTGGATTGCAAGCTCAAACTCGATAAACTTGGTCTTTTTTGACGAACCCAAACTTGAGCTCGAAAAATTGAAAATAAAGAACTTGAACTCGGACTTGCAAATTTTTTTGTGAATTTTTTGTGAAATTGTGAACTTGCAAATTTTTTTGTGAACTCGAGCTAAAACCTGAACTCGAATAAAAATCCATGGAGTTCGCAGCCTTGGTCACAGTATCTGATCTGCGATGCAAACACCAAACGAACATAAATCATTAACAGGTTCTTCGTACAAAAAGGATTAAAAACTACTCCATAAATAAAGAGCCGATGTGAAAATAACGATCAGCTGTGACCGGCCGACCGCTGCTTACTGAAGCGAATAGTTTAGCAACAGAGGAAAAAATGTAAACAAAGGACAGCAGTTGTGAATCACTATTTAGCAGTGTGGTTTGTGCTGCAGTCACCGGAATTACGAAGTCATGGGTCGTGGTCAATTGCCAGGATCTGGGAAAAATGATAAGACATAATTGTTGAAATTTTGTTCACATCTGCTTGAAGTGTGTCCTGGCACTGAAAAACAATTGCAATAGCCTTGTAGCAAGCAAAAAGCATCAAAAGCTGTGTGTGCTTCATTTACTATCACCATTAAAACTGCTGGTTGGTGAGCAGCTTAACGAGCTTGTTTAAGCTACCCCTTTTCTACCTAGTGTTGCACCCTAAGCAGCTGACAAGCTGAACCATCAACCAGCAATTTTGGACTAGATGCTTTATATTAAATGACTGGCACTAAAGATTTATATGACAAGGCCATACTAAGATCCAACCTAATTGTAGTACAATCGACATGATCGATCAATATTTATTCAACTTTAAATACTGAAATATCAATAGGTTAATTGATTTTGATAATTTTTGTTATTCATGTCAGTTTGTGCAAAGCCCAAAAGCTTTTGCACTTTTAGGCTGGGCTACATAAATGCTTTATGTAACTGGGTAATACAGTAATATTAGGATCAAAGAGCATTTAATCACCATGTTGCAGGTACTGTAAGTAGTAAAAGTTTAAAGTTTTCTAGCTCAATGTATTGTGAAAAAAACGTGTAACAAACACACCAACTTAATATACTCAGCAATTTAATGTGGAATAATCTTGAGTGATGGCCAAAGTTTGTTATATCATCCAAGTCAAGCCATCACAGGTGGATTGGTAAATTAATTTAATGCTCTGACTTTGAGGTTGTAATGAATTACTCAAATCTAAATCAGTTTTAATAGATAGAATTGGATACTGGAGAAAAGTGTTTGTTCATGGAATAAAAAAGCTTTTCAGTTTCTTTGAAAAATCTTTCAATGAAAGTTTTTAATGTCATCTCAAATTTCCACCAAAATTGTAAAACCCGCATACAAGTTGATTTTGACTATACTTTTAGTGAAATTTTGTTAACACGTATTTCTTTGATATACTATAGTTGAGCAATGGTGAAAACATCCCAAACTTATCAATGCTTATCCAAAAACATGATAAGCATTTGTTGAGTTGTTTTAATCTCGCTTTACCTACTGTATGTCAAAACTCTCCTTACATCTTTGGGTATACGGTCATTAGGCCGACTTATCTTGTTATTATCTAGTGATTTGCTTACAAAAATATGATATCAGTATTGTTTGAACAAAGAAAAAGAAAGAAAATTATCTCGTATTCTGTCTTGGTGATCTGTGTTGAGAATCTTGAAAAGTTTTGTCCCTCTCTGTGCTAGCAGTGTAGCTCAGTGGACTGAGTTCGAGAGTTGTCAGCAAAAGACTCTAGGTTGAACGCTCAAAACGTTATTGCATGTGGCATGGCAGAGAAGAATCAGCATTTGCATCGAAAAGCTTGCATTTCAGGTTTCAACAATGATTTGCACCAAGTTCAATGACATGATGTGGGATAATGCATGCTACTTTCCAGTTTTTAAAATTCTTTTTGTCTTGTGCTAAATTGCACATGTTTTCATCATTTTTTATACTGAATTGTGCTTTTCAAATGTGTGGGTGTTTCATGATAGGTGATAATCATGATCATTACAACAAAATAAAAATTTCTCTATTTATTGAACTACAAAAGATATACAAACAAGTAAAAAGTGCTGGTATGATCTTTATGTTGGCAGCCACACATACATTTTGTTGCAGCCTGATTGCTGTTATCATAGTTTAAATCCCAAATGTGAGCTGAAATATAATCGCTTGTTTTGCTTGGTTTCGCTGCATGCAGTGTGATGCCAGCACTCTGGGCATTCAAATTGCACTCTTTGATGACATGATTACTTCTTAGTCCATCACATCACTTAGTGACACTATAAATCTATCAACTGAACGACTTGGTTTAATAATGGTTAGAAATTAGTTAATTGGTTACTGTATGTGGTAGCCCCAATCGCTCGACCATTTTGCATTGTCATTTGAATACTTGAGGTGGCCGCTAACTTGATGACCGTGTGGTGCTTTCACTGCATCCTCATCAAAAGGTTTAAATTATGACCTACAAACAATGCTTTGTGCTGTTTTTCATTATGTCATTTAATAAAATAAGTGTAGTGAAGTCTAGTGGAGCAGTGCAAGCAACGCAGGCAGTGCAGTCTCTTTAATAGGATTCTTGCCTACATTGCCAGCACTGCCCTTTAAGGAGATCCCAATTTTAATACTGCACTGCATATTATCAGCTTTTTTGGTGCTAAGTTATATGTCTAACTATGTGAATGTTACACTTGCTAACTCTTCATTATGTAACAGAATAATTTTTTATAATATACATTGTTACAATGGAAGAAGGTGGTGATGACGGTGGGGAGTCTTCTAGTTCTATAGCTGCTGGTAAGTACAATACAGAAGTAACGATAATTAAAAAGACTGAATGTTAAAAAATCACATATTCTGTGAACTTACTGATAGGCTGCTAGGGGGGAAATACGTGTTACTGACCCTACATTAGTTTTCTTCATTTTACATATAACGTGAGTTGACTCTTAACATTTTGATTTAAGTAGCATTATGTTGTTGCGTGGCTTATTGTACTCATTATTCATCCCATGCTATCATTTATTTTATTATTTTGGGAGCCTCTTGAAATTTATTTACATACTTTGACCTGAACGTTTTTGGCTTACATCAACTCCATGTCAAAGCATGTATAATATCAAGAATTAGAACTTAATTATTATAGGGAATTAAAACTTCAAAATATCAACATAGGCTTAGGCCTTGTACTACCTCAGCCACTCAGATTTGAGATTACAGCAACATCTAGCCAGATACTTTGGATTATGATAGATAAGACAAACGATGGCGAAACAACGACTAAATGATGATTTATGACTAATAGCATGACAAAATAGCAGCACATACAATAGATTGAGATGGAATAAGACAAAAGTCTAAAATGTTTTTGGCAAAAAGGAAAAAACATTTGGATATACACTGCACCTGTTTATTAAGCTTAAAGTGTGTGTAAATACGTAAATAAATTACCAAAAATGAAAAGTAGTTTAGTGTTTCTAAGCAGCATCGTTTTATGGATGTTGAAAGTTACCTTCCTTCCAAATGACGTCTTTAAATTGCTCTGTGTTTCTTGAACAACTTTGGAAAATGGTGCGTTAAACCATTTTGCTTTGCTTTATTGTATTAGGGCAAAATAACTTTCACTATAATTCTGAACAGAAAATAAGGATATTGAAAGTCAAAGTGATCTTCCATCTCGTAAGTGGACTGCTTTGTGGTTGCATGCTTCTATAATGGGTGGAAGAGAATTCTTGTACGCTGTGGAAGTTGTTCTTGTTACTCCTATAATTTTACAATTAGGTAAATATATATGATGTATGAAAGATTTATTGTTATTTAATGAATTGTCGTTCTGTTGATGTGCAAAGCTGTTGCGGAACGTATTGACTTGATGACAATTAGTGGTCTTTTATTGTTCCGTTCATGTGTTACAACTGATATATAGTTGTTGCTGTATGCTTCACTGGTTCTCTGTTCCCTTTGGCACCGTAAATCTTCGTTTAATCAAAAGGAAGCAGTGTGAAGGAGGTGATTTTCTACTGAGCTGGAATTGCAGTTTGCTTTCCAGTAGCAAAATGACGCAATTAATCAGAATTGGCCTCGGTATATCGGCGTGTGAAAAATGACTAACGTAAGAATAATTTCTTTAGGCATGCCTGAAAGATTTTATAGTTTTATGTGGTGCTTCAGCCCTATCATTGGAGTGCTGATAGGACCTGTTCTGGGTTCAAGTAGCGATCAATGCAAATCACGGTTTGGTAGAAGAAGACCATTTATTGTAGCCTTGGTGTTTGGAGCTATCATTGGTCTTTCTTTACTCATATTTAGTAAAGATATAGGTAAGCGCGAGTATGAATTGCATGTAAGTTTTAATCTACTTCTTACAATTACACGCATTTGTCAAGTGCATTCTATTATTTTTTTACATAAGCGAGAGTTTTAGCTAAAGTGTTGCTCAATTATCCGTCATCGTTTAAAATATCTTTAAATTTATGAGTTAATATCATAAATTTTTGGTGGAGTTTTTGAGTTGAATCCATGAAAGTAGGATCTGTTGAGGAAAAGCAAGCTTATATTAATCTCGTTGTACAATCAAGATTAATGGGAAAGTAAATGGGGAGGAAAATGTGGGTCTTGGGTAGAAGAAATTTAATTGCGTGGTTTGCATGCACACTAACACGAATGACCAAAAAAGAAGGGTTTCAACGCTTGTCTTTGGATGAAAAACCCGATGTTAAATCTGCAATGGTTGCACATCTACGTATCGATGTTCAAAAGAAGGTATTTACTTTGAATACGTGGTGGTATGGAGTAATTGATTCAATTTTATGTCTAGAAGGGAAACTTTGCTGACCACTAGGAATGGGATAGACCATCACTTTTTACTAACACTGTGGACCAGTGGAGTTAGAAGCAAAGGCTAATAAATTCTGTGGTTTCGGCGTTTGCCACTACGACCCTATCATTCAATGCCATTTCAATCACTGATATTGATTAACCTAGTAATTGCGAAGGCGTTTTCTTTTATGACGTTGTACCAGCAACAAATTGGCGTCCATTGATAGATTTGGACGCAACTCATGGTCGAAAATGTTGTTACTGGAATGGTGGCTGCCAATTATACAGGGCTAGCTCTTCGTGGTTGGTGGATTACTGAAGTGTGTGTGGGGGGCGTGTCTGCTCGAACGGATAATCTTGAGTTATTGACGTAATATTAAAGCCGATAACATAACTTTAGATTCGCGGATTTTAGTTAAAGGATTTTCAAGTTATTAAGCAAAAAATGTTTAACCTGTAAGTGTATGTTATAGTTTCTTAAAATCAGTAATGCAGGAAAGCTAGTGTTTGAATATATTGATCTTCATACAGTCGTAGAATATTGAACAACTTTCAATGTTCTTGGGTAATTTGCAGATCTGTATATTCGATCACGTAGCACTTTTACATCAAGTACGCAAAACTTTTTTGTGATAAAATGAGGCGGATGTAGGGAAGAACATATTTTGTAAAAAAGGTTTTTATTTTTTAAGAGCCTAAAATTTTGGTCACAATTTTGGTTGAAAGATTCCCCCATCAACGCTGTAAATACGAAGCGACTTCTGTTTCGTTGCAGCGCAGATATTCGGTTTTGAAGTCTGGGCGCTGATGGGCAGCTGAAGCTCACATCACCGCTGATCTATCGATTGCTACTAAGCGTTGGAAAGTCCCTGTCATCTTGTAGTGCAGGCTTCAGAGAGTTTTGAGCGCGTTTCACTCCGCTTACTTTATTTGACTTGGTTACATAATCTGCGATGTTACGCGGCGAATGCGGCGATTTGAGGACCTCGGGTCGGGTGCTGGCCCTGCAATTGAGTGGACGCTGGTTCAACGCCTGCACGGTTTCTGCGTTTTTGTGGTCCTTGGAAAATAATTTCACATTTCCCACTTGATGGTACTGCTTGTGGTAGAAAGTCACCGTACCGACAGTAGCAGTAACGCCAAAGCAAATCTGAACACAAGTTCTGTGTTGCTCCGAACGCAAAACTGTATGATGCTTGCTTCATTAAGGTCGTGATTGCGAATCTTGCTCCTTTCCGCTGATCTGCCGCTGCTGCCCACAAGCCGTGACGTGATGAATACAGCATTGCGTCATCGATAAAAACGCAACGAGCCGAATATCACCGGCCTTTGCTTTGATTGTCATGAAATCATTGGAGATTGTAATTGTTTGCAGCGTTTGCTTTCGGCGGTGATAACCTGGACAGTCGTCGTTTGTGGGGCGTTGTGGTTGGCATCGTCGGAGCGCAGTTGATGGACTTTTGCTTGGATCAAACTGAGACCCCATTACGCGCTTATACTTTGGACGTGTGCTCGTCGAAAGACCAGCAGCGTGCGTTTGCTCTTCAAACAGTTTTTATTGGTGAGCTGCTTTAAATATTTGCTCAACGACGTTCTACCCGGCAGTGTTTGTGTTAGAAACCAGCAGCGGACTGGATGCGAACTCATGATCGGCTCCGCGCTTCAGTGTTTCCAAATGTTTTGTTTAATAACAAAGCTCCCTGTTGAGGCGCTGATCTCCTGACCATGAGAGTACCGCTAAATGCCTTGGTGGTTCTGCGTTGTTGTGCCATTCAGACAGACACTTAACGGCAATCCCACGGTTAGTTGTGGTAGAAATACACTGTGCCATCATCACCAGTTGCCCTGAAGCAAGTATGGACACAAGTTGTTGTGTGGTTGATCGTGAAAGCTTTCTGGGAGCAGAGAATAAACTTTAACTAACGAACCAGGTATCGGTGGCGCACTTGGTTTCATTGTGGATGGAATTGACTGGCAGAAGACATTATTATCCAGTCTCATCGATTCGCAAATTAAAGTCGTTTACGTGTTTGCCGTCGCTGCATATTTGTCCACAACAATTTGCAACTTGTTCAGCATAAAGGTGATGTCCGTCGTTTCTATGCTGTCCGTTACTTCGGTCGCTCATTTCTTGTTTTTCATGAAACAGCTTGTGTTGGTTTGGAGTTGCCGGTACATCGGCACATTACATTTCTGCCACAAGCGTTGTAGCCAAGTGGAGGAAACTGCCGGGAAGTGCTTTTGTCGAGGAACAGCAGCTTAATGAACTTGCTTCGCGCGGGCGTTGAAATGACTACCTGACAACTGCAAGTTAGCAATGCTAATAATTCTGGTATAAAAGTTGTAATCCGCCTGTCGAAGTTGAATCACTGTTTCTATTAAATTGCATATTATCGGTTAAGCACATTTAGATGCACTGGCGCCTTTGTTTAAGAGTCTCACGCACAATTGAAGCTCATACGTAGGCAACTTGAATTGGTTTGTTTGTGAAACAGTACATATTTACCAGCAGCAAGCCTGTGTCAACAGATTTTCGGGCTGACAGGTCGATATTGCGACACTACAACTTGCGCAGCGCTCGGCATGGTCATCATATTTTCGAACTGATTATGTGTCATCCGTTTGTATAAAAGTTCAATGAGCGCGATCTCGTAAACATGTTGATCGAATATTTTTTTGATTAAAATGAGGACTTTTAGCCAACGATACCCTTAGTAAATTTTTTTTGGTAAGGCTGGCCTAAAAGAGTTGGGTATTATTGCAGCTTAGCCAAACAACTTTTAGGTCAGCTGTAATATTTTACTAACCCTAATACTTTTTTAGCTCACTGGTGGTAAGTGTTTGATTTGTTTTTTCATCTCAGTCTCAACCAAAATTGACCAATTTTTTTTTGTTGAACTGACCAATAAATTTTAGCATCGCACGCAGAGAACCAGTAGTTGTTCAACGAAACAGACTTTTAACCAAATAACTCAGGCCTCCTCTTTGCAATGATAACTCTGGCTGGAAAACCGAGTAAAATTCTAGTTTTTTGGCCCCCTTTTTTGCATTTTCTTCCCCTTTGGCAGCGTCTTTTCTCTCGCAAAAACTCTAGTTACATGCCTGCTTTCTGCACATGCTTATTAAGTTAGGTTAAAGTTAAATTGAAGGAAAACGCGCAAAATTCCGTGGAAGTGTTTCCGATCAAGTTGTGACGCAACGGCAGTGTGCAATGCGAACATCAAGGAAAGTTGTGAGCATGATGTTTTGCTGAGAGGGAAAGTTGTGTTGGATATTCCTCGAGAAATTGCGTCATCAATTAAGCATTTTGCAAAACTGTGTTTGCTATCGGTCCACCCGCTAATGTTGTAATATTGAATTATTAGAAAATTACACTTTAAATTTTACCATTAGTTCTGCAGTTGATAGAACTGAGTTCAAATCTTTGAGTCACATCAAAAGGTTTAGAAGATCCTTCTCGGAGAGTGATAAAAACGATAAAACTTGATCAATTATTGTGGCGCGGGATAGCGCTGTTGCGATCGTTCGCGCGATTTACCGAATGTTTTGCTTCTTTTGTTGCGAATCCGCTCTAACACTCCCGTGAAAGCATGAAAAGTACGCGAGCGAGACTGATTTTTGCGTGATATGTAGAACCTCTTACCATGTTAGCACTTTGTCGTCCAACAACTAGTAACGAGGCTCGGTTACGAGTCCGACGTAAGTACAATCTGGAAGTGCGACTTAACGAACTTTGCGCAGCACTAATCCAAGACCAAGTCCACTTCAGGTGTTAAGTCAAACTTTATTATGTTGAGTTTCGACAAAAAAAGTCCATTTCTCGTTACAATCCAAGAACATTTAGGAGTCGTTTAGATAATGTCGTATTGTAGCAGTAAAATTATAATTTTTTGTCGTATCGCAGGAGATTCCTTTACGACATCGCAAGCCATCGATCATCTGCAACGCTGCGATCACCAAGCGGGTTGTCGCGACGCAGCTGCCGATGTTGAGGAGAACAAGATCACTGCAGGTCACTTCTTGTTCAGGTCGGTATTGCTATCGTAAGAGCGCTGTTCTTCAGAACAAATAGCCATGGGTTCGAATTCTCGAGTGTGTGTCGTTGTCAGGAAATCATTCTTTACGCTATTTGACCAATCAATCGGTGGTAACTTGTGCTTTGCAACATTAAAAAGTTGGAAAACTTGCTGACATGTAATGTCACGCTGGCTTTCACCAACGCAATCATCGGGCCTACGCTCGCGTGATATGATAAGGTTGCGCCCACTGTAGCTTGCGTTGGAGGGCAGAGTGAAACCACCGCGTCAGACCAAACGTAACAAGTTTTTTATTTTCCCATTGTGCCTTGCAGACGGATGCACTCAAACAACATTCGATGACACGGATGTGTTTCAACCTCGACCCACAAAACATTTGTCTTTACAAATTCATCCAAAAGTAAGTGATCAATACTCGGTGCAGGTTTTATGTGTACAACCCGCTGGAAGGATGGGGCGTTGGAAAGGCAGTCACAAGGATTCCCAATGCTCTGTGATGCCAGATTCTTGATATTGCCCGAGCTGTGTCTTTGAGAAAGGCATTTTGCGATGTTTTCTTCGAGGATTTTGCAAAGTGAGTTCCACGGATGCAAATTAGTTGCATGGCATCATGTAAACCTGCTTTGCTTCAAGCTGTGGTTAGTGAACTGGTTTTGTGGTCCACGTGTTCGTGTAATGGCGGTTGGTGGCTCGTCGAATGTTATAGAGCTTTGTCTGATTTTGATAGCGACTCTATGGACGTGAAGATTGCATTTCAAAGTTTAAAATATCGGACAAATTAATTAAAAAGGAGGCTGCCAGCTTGATGGGCTTCAATGTATGCGATCAAGAAATGTGAGAAGGGAAATTCAAAGAAGCGGGGAGATTAAATAGGCTGTCAACGTTGGCCATTGAGCTTAAGTCAGCCATCAAACTCACTTCACCGCCGAGCGTCGGTTCGCAGTGAGAAAATAAATGAAATTGGGTTTTGCGTATGAGCTCCTTCATTCTTTCATCTCATTTATTCCGTGGCGGTTGCCGTTGGGGCGCTGCAAATAACCTATGAACCAGTTCTCCCCATTTCTCTCTGTCTTCCGCATGTCTCATCGCCTCGCTCTGCTTCAATCCAATCCATTGTGCGATGTTGTCTTCCCGTCTCTTCTTTTGTTTTCCTCTCTTTCTTCCTCCTCTCATTGTTCCCTGTAGAACTGTCTTTGCAAGTCCTCATCGTCTTATCACTTGGCCGAACCATATCAGTTTGCGCCGTTTGATTGTGGAGAGAAGATCTTCGTAGGGACCACTAGTTTGCTTTATTCGGTTTCTGACTTCCTCATTGGTGATGTGGTTTTTGTATGAGATGCCGAGCAATCTCCTGAAACATCTCATTTCTAAAGCCTGGACCTTTTTCTCTAACTCTGCTGTTAGGGTCGATGTTTCACCGCATAAAGAAAAACCGAGTTTACCAGAAAACGCATTAGTGTTATCTTTGATGAGAGTTTGATGGCCTTGCCCTTCGAAATGATGTCCAACTTAGCCAGTCATTGCCGTCATTGCAATTCTGGCTACAACTTCAGGCTTGGACCCCTCATCTGAAGCCATTGCTTCGAGGTATTTAAATTTCTTCACAGTTTCAAGCTTTTCTCCATTGGATGAGAATGAAGGAGCTCCTTCATTAGCAAGTGTTTAGTCTGATGATGAGGGGTGGGGGTGAACTACTTGCAGTGCTCGACATGGTCACCTGTCTGACGCGTAAAAATGAAGGGATCTTGCAAGATACCTTTGCGAAGGGCACTGCAAGAATATTAGCCAGTTTTTGTTTCACGCTATTCCTACAGTGTTAGCTGTGAAGCAGGAAAACTGTGCATGACTTTTTTATTGTCTTTGATATGGCGAATGGAAAATGGATAGCATCACACCGTCATCGCGCCAACCGTGAACCCAGATCAGATGATTAATGAGCCGTAGACGATAACGTAACCGTCGATGAATTCCTATATAGCAGTTGATATATTTTTCTAGATTTCATTTCAGACGGATGATGAATTTATTTTTGAAAAAGGTAATTTGTAAATGTATATGCATGGTGTTTGATGCTCATCATTAACCATCTATCGATGATTAATCAGCAAAAGCACTTTTTGAAACTATTATAAAATTTAGCTGATTGAACGTGGCGTTTGTCCCGTGCTTGTACATAAACGCGTTCTCTGGAGCAATGCTAACAGTTTCAATGTCGATGGTTGCGCGATTGTTCAGCAACTTGTTCTGCTGCTAAACAACGCTTCTAAATTTATTTTCGCGGTCATTGTCTTTGAAAAGTTGAATGCTGTATAATTTCTGAAGAATGTTCACCACAGAGGGTTTAAATAAGGGACAAGCACCGGGTTCACGTGATAGCTTACTCGGGAAGACTGCCTGGTGTTCTGAAAATTAATGTGATGGTCGCCGGTTAGCAATCGCACTGCTCCAGCATCGACCAACGTGATTGGTTGATCATCTCACGCCCGCGAGGTGCTCAGGTTCCCCAAATAATTACTAGCAGCTGAGAGCGTAGTTGCAACGTAGAATTCAGCTTACGCTTGTGGTGTGCGCGTGACCACCGACAAACGACTTTACTGTTTAATAGATCCAATCAGCGATCACGTCGAATCGGTGCAGCTACTTTCCTCTCAGTTAGATGAGCCACAGTTCGTCACCACCTCGTGTCCTGGGGGCTTGGAGAGCAAGAAGCAGTTGCAGGTGGCATCAGATAGTGTGAACACCAACGAGAAAAATCCCAATGAAGACGGTGAGAGTCGGTTAGGCAGGTTGTGCTGAAACCTTGCTGCAGGGGTAGGCTTGAAAGTTTTATTGGAGAAGTTTTTCAGACTTTCTACGGTGTTCGCTAACTTTAACCTCTCGGTCACTGAAGCACCTTAATCGATTGCTTCTGGTTGTAATTACCCGTCCAAAAGCCTGGTTTACTCCTTATGTTCGCTGGTGCGAATCATTGGTTCGAATCCTATCCAAAGTCGATTTTTGTGGACGGCTTGTGGCAATGACGTATTGACTAGTCTTGATTGAAACCCTGTCAGAAGTTCCGAGATGCATCACAATTCCACCTGCCCGACCATGCATCATTCTACTTAACTGTGATTGAGTTGAATAAAGTGATGTGCTACTACAGGAAACTTTTCAGGTCCAGTCAAGACCACGAGACACTGCAGTCGCAGTCGGGTGTTGCTTGATTTTATTCGACATAAAGAATTTTCAATTCGTACGCTTAAGAATAAAAATAGAATCATGCACAAATCGAGCTGTAAGATTCCGGTCGTGCCCGATGCGGAAGAAGGATCTGGGAGGTTGCTGGGGAATGGCATTGTTCGTAACGAGAGAAAATCTGTTTCTAGCCATGATTCATCGCTTCCGGAGTGCTGCAGAACAGGACAAACAAAGTGTGAAGTGAAAGTGCTGGAAGAAAGTGAACGTGGTGAGATGGTGGAGCTGCAGTAACTATAAAGCCTGTTAAAATGGCACCCGTCACGCGGCTTGCTTGATGGTCCTGTGCAGATGAACGGACTTAAGTGCGGTTTCGGTTTGAGCGTACGTCAGCCTCTATCTACAGTATTTCAAACGAGATCTTGCTTGAGTACCTGCTCATTGTGGGATCGATCGAGAATAACCTTGGAAAAAAAACAAAAAATAACAACACAACATTGATATTCAGTGTGATTGATTTGGAGAGAAGCCAGTTTGTGCGTGTATAGGAATTTATTGTTGAAATCCGGTAAATGCTGGTGCATGTGTAGTGCGATGACTTGTCTTTCGACTACGTCTCCATTTTTCGAGTGGAGAAGATTAAGTTGAAGTCAGTTGTAGGCGACAGCTTTTACAACAATGCCTTATATTTGCTTTGGAGTTATCTTTACTACTGGCGCAGTACATTTTTATTGTATCCCTGCATTGCAGTAAGGCTGTCCCGTCTCCCCGCAACCAAGTAGGCCAGTCCTATTTCTATGTGTTTTGTTTCAGAAAACGCGAGTTCATTGAAGCAGCTGTGGTTATCGATTGCGACGATGCCATCGCAACTCAAGTGGCTCTGCCTCACGCAGCTGCTCGGCTTCATTGGTTTTGAGACGGTCATGCTGTGGTACACTGACCTGATGGGGAGGGAGGTGTACGGAGGGGATCCGCAGGTCAATTCAAAATTGCTATTGTAGAAGCTTTTCGTAACGCATTTATCAGTATCAACTCGTTTTAAAAAGAAATTGTAACGATGCCGCTTGCGATGTGTGCCGCGATGCCGCTAGCGATGTGTGTCACGATACAGCTACCGATGTGCGCCACGATGCAGCTACCGATGTGTGCCACGATACAGCCACCAATGTGCGCTACTGAGCTCCGCTAGACCTTTTGTCCTGACTCGCTCCCAGAATTCCACGCGGATACTCCTAACGTTTTCTTGTCCATTGACGCCGGTCCGGACTACATTTTCTAACTTGATCTTTGTTATCATTTTGTTCCATTTAAAAATCTATCATTCTCATACGTAAGACGAGAAATCTTCATTATTCTCTTCTTTTCTCCCGACTGATGTCTGTCATCGCCTACATCTCAAAGCTGTTTTAGCATAACGTTCTATCCCAGCTTCTCTTCTTTTCACCATCCAACTCCCTTTTATCCTTTTGATCGATTTCTTCTTTGGTCTGTTCGCTCTAAATTAAATTCGTTTTCTGTCTCGTTTCATCTTAAATTAGTTTTATAAACTCAAGGCTAGCTGGCTTTCAAGCAATTCTCGCTATCGTGAATTTCTCAAAGGCATTTGACATTATATGGCATACTGCTTTTTCCATTAGCTTATTTTTGCTGGCCTCTGTCTTTTTTTGCTAGAATCAATTTTTTCTTGCAGGCGTGTTTTGTTAAACCATCGCAAAATTCACTTTCTGCGAGCCGCTTTTTTCCTCAGTGATTTGTCTTGCCCTCTGCCTTCCTCCGTCAGCTGCTTTCTTGATGGTTTCTGTTCTTCCTCCTCTGTTCTCGTTGCTATAAAGATTACTCGAGAAGCTTGGTTGGACGGAAGTCCTGGTGTTTTCCTCTCAATCTGAGCAAATGTAAAGTTTTCTTTCAAGCAGATTCCCACCAGATAAATTTTTGGTCTCGTCTTTCTTTGCCTCGGCTCTTTTCGCATCAGCCCCACTCACACTTTTTTTGAGATCATCTTTGGACGCACTTCTAACATATCTTTTTGCCAAAAGTATCTTGAGTCAAAGCGTTACCTGGTATCTATGGTTCCTCAGGAGGCTCTCTCTAAGGAATCCTTATTTCCTGCAAAGCGTTTCTTTAGCTTGTTTTTATCAAAGCTTCATCCGCCAGGTTTCTTTTTCTCTGCTCCAACATCGTCGACAAGTTGCTTTATCGGACACAGCCCTCTTTTTGATGCATCGCTTGCCGTCACGTGGATTGGCACACTTCTCGCATAATTTTGTTTTGTTCTACTGCGGACCCTTTGCTTCGCACTCTCTTTGGCAACTTTTTCTTTATTTGCGATTTCTGGTCCAGGTGGGTGGGGAGTTTAATTCTGAGGCTTCATAACCTTTCGTCACGACCCATACTGAGAAAGGGGTCGAATAGTAACAACTCTCTTTGCTTCATGATGTTGCGAAAGAATTTGGCTAAGTTTTTGTTTGCTCGGATTCATGTTTGGCCGGTTCGAATCTCTGGTGAATCGATTCACTGATGCTATTTTTGTAGTTTGTTGCGATTTGTCTTTACAGCAATGCTTCTGCTTGTGGTGCACTTGCAAAATACGCTGTGCAAGCATTCCCGGAGTACAACCTGAGGAGTACTGTTAACGCATTTCCGGAGTACAACCTCCAGAGTACTAGTAACCCCGAAGCAGTTGTGAACAAATGGTGGCCTATGAATAACTTTTTTGCTCTAGAGCATAAAAATACCATCATAACCTCTTTGTTGTCCAGGCTGCTTCGAACTCCAGTGAGCTGCTTCATTACAATGCCGGTGTGAAGGTGGGTTGCTGGGGTCTGGCAATCTACTCAGTCGCCATGATCTTGTTCTCTGGTTAGTGCCAAGTACTTTTACTTTTGCTAAGCCCTCTGTTGTTAATAATAGTTACCTTAATATTGTAGTTTTCATGGAGAGATGTAAAATCTTGAAGCGATTTTCAATTCGAAAACTGTATTCGTTTTCATTTGTTTTGATGGCTGGGACGATGCTGCTTATGTATGTGTTCACTGACCGATATGTTATTTTATTGTTGAGTTGGACGATCGGTGTATCTATGGCAGTTTTGTTGACCATTCCTTACGTTTTAGTTGGAAAATACCATCGTAATGTTCAGGTGAGTTCATGTGCAGAAGTTCATGTGAAGGCATGATTCAACTTTACTTCTAATTTCCGGTACACTTCTTTAGTATGTACTACAAGTTCATTTTTTCATAACTAAAGCTCTTTTTATCTCCAATGCCAGTGTGAGTTTAATCTTTTAATTCTCTTCTGCCACTGTTTTCATCAAGCAAACTCTTGGATAAATTCGCATCTTGAGTGAAAGTTTGCTGCAAGATTTTTCACACACACATTTTTGACGAAGCGAGATGATGGGTCGTGATTTTTGCCAATTGTGATGCTGGAGATCGTTTAGTCGAGCGGCTCTACAAAACGTTTGGACTTCGATTATGCGCCATTAGGTATCTAAGAGAATCCGACGCGATGACGTTGTGGTTATGACGTCCGTTTCGCAGTCGGTAGACTTTGGATTCATTCCCCTTGTCGAGTCATACCAAAAGACTTTAAAAAATAGTATCCACAGCTTTCCTGCTTGGCGCTCGCCATTTAAAAAGAAGTTGTGGAGAACGAGTTGGCAAGTTCGCTTGTTGTGTCCTTGGTTAAGACCCTTAACGGGACGCCCCCACTTTTATGTGGAAGGCAGGTGGCCCAGTTTTTCCTCCGAAGAGAGAGTTGGTGGCAGGAAGGACATCCTACCGTAAAACAAATGCGATGCAATACAAAATGCAGATCAGAAATTGCCGACTCAGGCGACTCCTGATCGGAAATGAAGTCGAAGGACAACAACATGAATCTAAGGGAATAGATGTCTTTTTGGCAGATGATTCACACAGGGGAATCAACGCGATGGCGTAGTCCTATTCTTCTATTCCACGTCTATCCATTATATAACTTGCAATAACAAGTTCAATTTTGTTTAGTACGTCATGAAAAGTCCTGGGAAAACAAAGCGAGGCTTCGGCTTGGACTGCGGAATCCTCGCTTGCCAGATGTATGCTGGAAACATTGTATCTGCCTCCACCAGCAGCCCTGTGATCCACTTCGCTGGCAGCGTTAAAGCGATGTTGTTACTGAGTGGCGCGTGCAACATCCTTGCCTTTATTTTCGCTTTTTTATTTGTGACGTATCCTGGGGAAGGAAGGTCACAGTGCCAACGGAAAGAAAAGGTTGAAAGGTCAACTGAAACAACGTAAGCGTTACGTCATGTCACGTGCTGTAGGTATTAGATAGCTTCTGGAGAGAGCTATTCAAGGGCGGTGAATGGTATTCAAATGTTTTATCAAATTCATTGTGGTTTTACTTACAAGAGCGTTACTTTGCGTAAGCTATGGTTGAAATTCATTCACTTTTTTTTTCTTGGGGCACAAAACTAGAAGATTGGTGTAAAAAACTGTTCGGTAAAAAGTTTGAGTGGCTTATTCATCTATATGTTGAGATGCTGATAAGTGCGCTGCGACAAATTAGCAGCGGAACAGATTTTTGCTGTTTTTGATGAGATGATCCGGGAAACTGCAAGTGAACTACCTCATTAGGAACAAAATTATTCTGGCATCACGCAACTGGGATTTGCATAATTTGTAGATGCCTTTTAGACCAGTGGTAAGAGTCATGTGATCTGTCCCTAGGGAGACAGCATCAACAATGTGTGAAATTAATTATTTTGATGCTTTTCGATTCCCATCTCCGAGACGTGTTGCTACTATACAAAATATTTTCAACACTTGTGAGTTTCAATTTACCCAACATCCCATTAGTTTTCCTTGTATTGGTGCAATTTTCTATGCCTTTGTAGTGTAAAACATTTTTTAATTATCCTGTGGTCACATATTTTGTGAGGCCTATCATGAACCGACAAGTTACCCTCTTAACCAGATAGCATTTGAGAAAATGTCTTTGGGAATGCGTTCTGCCAAGGAACGAGTTATTCCAGTAATGCTCTCGCTATTATTTTTATATCTGTCAAGCTAGTCCTCATGAGCTATTCGACAAATGTGCACTTTATATTTCGTGTTGACAAGTATTATGTTTTAATATGCAATACATTATAGTCAATACCTGTCAATAGTGTTTGGTTGGAGCTGAGTTTGATGCGAGATTTTTCCGTCACTGTTGGCAAAAACAAACGTGGACGGGATGTAGTTCTACAATTGGGTCCTTGCAAAAGTGCCACTGCTTTGGGCTGATATGCAACATTGCACCTGATTTAGTGCTCTGTCTGCAGTCTCTGGCCTTGTAAGCGCACAGCAAGTGAAATCAAACTTGTTGTTGATTACCCGACCCCTTCCGAGGGATGGGGGCATGGCCGAAAACCTTGGGGCCCCAAAAGCTGGGTAACTCCCCATTGCCTGGACCAGAGGTCGTTGAGAGACAGAGAGTCGCCAAAGAGTGAGTGGCGCAAATAGTCTGTAGCTGGACAGTGCAGAGTGAGATGAGAGGTGTTCTGGGACGAGTGTCCGGGAGCGATGCAGGAAGGATTCTCGATTCTGCCAGTTTTAGAGAAATAAGAACTTAACAGTAGGTTGTGTCCGTTGCAGTGTAGTCGAGAGAGCACACAGCCAAAGTGACGAGGAAGCACAAGTTTCTCGGTGGAAATCGAAGGAACCTGTGTGTCAAAGAACTTCGATGAGACCTTACGCCTCCAGTCCGAGATAAGACGAGAGAAAAGAGGAGAGAGACTACAAGGGATTGCGGAGAACGCAAGTAGCGCTCCCCGTCTGGCCAGATCATCAGCCGCATCATTCCCCGGGAGAAACAAGTGTCCGGGGACACATTGTAGCCTGATAAAACAGAAGGAGAGAGAAATCAATTCCTGCCAGATCTGCCACAGAGTTTGAGATAAGAGGAAAGATGGAGGAGAGGACAGAACGAGAGTCAGATAGTAGGAGAAGAAATGAGAAGTGGCTGACTTGTTGGTGCTGCCGAGACCAGCAACGCTCGTGCAGAATGGCGCAGGCTTCAGCGGAAAAACTTGAGCATATTGGGCCTGCCGAAAAGAAGAGAGTGGCCTCAGTGCCACAAAGAGAGCAGATGGCAAGGACGCCAGAGCCGCATTTGCCAAAAAGAAAAGGAACAGAGACGTCAGTCCAAAGTACCAGATCATAAGGGTGGAGATAGACAAGGCGAGCGAAAGCCGTACCTTGGCGAGAGAGTGGGGGAATCAGAACGGGAGCATGGAGAGGAAAGGGTGGACTCCACGGGGAACGAAGGCAGATTTCAAGGAGGAAAGGGAAGGCAAGCAAGAAGAGCCTCCCTAGAAGAGGTAGAAGGAAGCATGAGCGGGTGAGTAGACGCAAAAGCTCTCCAGGACGATCTGCCGAGTCTTGGTTTCACTCTAGTCTTGCCAAACCTGAAATAGGAAAGGAGGTTGGGAGACAAAGAGCCCGCTCATACGATGAAAGAGTGAAATGAGTTAGGGTGACTCGTAGGGGAGATAAAGAAGCCTCGGAGAGAAGAAGAGGGATAGGGGACGACGAGAGGCAGCCGGTGATGGCGCGACTGGCCGCTCGTTGGAGGCGTTCCAATTTGGTGATATTGATAGCGCTTAGGAAAGGAAACCAGAAGAGAAAGGGCCTTCTTTGAGGGGCCCCATGAGGAAGCAGAGAGACAGCGTAAGGCCTTGAGACGTAGGAAAAATTTGGCCTTTAGCGAAGATACATGTTTAGAAAAGGAAAGAGTGCAGTCGAAGGTAACCCCAAGAAAGATTAGAGTTGGATTGAAACGGAGGCGGGAGCCGAGTAAGAGGAGGTTGGGCTGGATGTTAGCTTGGTGAGAATCCACTGAAAAGAAGGAGGCCTCACATTTGCTCGGATTGAGAGGAACACATCAGTACCCAGACTAGCGCTCCAATCGAAACAGAGCTCCTTGTGTGGCCTCCACCGCTGTGGGGACCGAGGAGGAGGAGAACTAAATGGCCAGACCGTCAGCGTAAAGAGAGCAGCTGACGGAAGAAGGCAGAGAAGCAGGAAGATCATTAACAAAGAGAGAGAAAAGTACAGGGCCAAGAACGGATCCCTTACGGAACACCTCGACGGACTCAAAAGGAACGGCTGTTGTGGTCTTGATAAACCACGCAAACGTGTCTGTCAGAAAGGAAAGATTGAGTCCAACGCTAGCGTACGTGTCAACAGGAGAGAGAATGCCAAAGCGGGAGTGGGTGCGATCAGAGCGCACAGCAGAGAATCCAGGGATCCGGAAAGAGGAAGATAATTAAGATTGGATTCCTGGATACAGATAAGGTCAACAGAATGGGTCGAGAGAAAGTGAAGTAGTTCAGTGCTCCTGGCTTGAATACCTCCAGCATTCCACTGAAGAACCCTGAGAGAGTCAGGGGGAAGAGGAGGAAGGAGGCGTAGAAGGACAGCCAGGAACAAGGGACGGTGGTGAGGGGCAGAGGGAAAAGATACAAAATGGGCTGACGGGGGATAAGAGGTTTGAAGACGAGAGTGGGGCAAAAGTGCAGCATTAGCCGAGAGAGGGCCAAATTGTACAGTGGAGGTATACATGCCGGAGAAGTCCGAGGAGAGAGTCACAGTGTTACGAGTGGGGACATAGCAGGGGGGCAGCTCCAAGAGTGAGAGCTACGGAGAGCTCTGAATTTGGAGAGGAAAAGTTGTGAGCACCTTAGATGTACCCATTTGGAGCAGGTGCAGCATTGCACTGACTTGCCCCGTCAGGTCACATTTGCAGCGCACACAGAGCAGGGAAAGATGAGGCCAGGGTTGGGATGAACGTTACCGCTCATCAAGAGAAGGAGAAGAATGAGGAGACAAAGACGGGCAAGAGAAGAGCAGGAGAAGAAAGAAAGAGAAAACAGGCGATCGATTTTAAAGAAGCTGTGTGCTGCCCTTCTGCGGTCGTTCAGAGGGCAGCATAGCGAAAAAATGAAGGGGAGTGCCCGGAGTACCTGGGACCCTCGGGAAGGCCAAAGCCATTTCGACCCAATCCAAACGGGGTTGGAGATCGCACCACCACGTTGAGGCGGCTGTTGATTGGTGCAGAACATCAAACTTTGATTAAAAGGCATGACGTTTTATGTTGTTGTGTATGTGAGGTGAGAAATCGTGTCTTAATCAGGGATGCGGAAGCGGAAGTGCGAAAATTCTATCGCATCCGCTTCCACATAGATTATTTGACTTGAGAGTAACTTGGCGAAAAAGTTTTGTTTGTTTCCCGATGTGGATTAAACGGTAAAATTGTACTTTAAGTCTGAATGAACGTGCGATATTAGTAGCACGAGAGAACAAGAAGAAGTATAACCAGCATCGCATTTTACTTCGATTACGGGTAAGAAAAAGGTAGTTTGGACAATGAAACGTAGCTAATAAAATGATGATTTGATTAATTAACTAACCTTCGTTAGGGAATTGAAAACGTTGAAAAAGAAATTACTCAGGACGGAAACAACTTGATCATTGTACATCAGTGCTCTTCAACAAGGGTTACGCAAAACATGCAGTTGTGTTCCATGAGTTTTAAGGGTTTTGCGAAGGGACCGCGAAGGTTCTTCGTTTGTTACTGGTATTTATTTTATATTTCTGTAAATTGATTTCTTATATGCAGTGGTGTTCCGTGTGTATCAATAGTTAGTAATGGAATCTTGTGATAGCAAATTGCAAGTTGTGACATATTTCTGTTTACAACTTTAGGAGCGTCTGCATTTGCTAACTCCCTTTGTTACGTAATAGTGCGTCCGCAATTTCAATTTTGCTGTTGTTGTTGATTACCCGACCCCTTCCGAGGGATGGGGGCATCGTGGAAGACCATGGAGCCCCAGAAACCAGGCAAATCCTCTGGGCCTGGACCAGATGTCGTTGAGAGACAGAGAGTCGCCAAAGAGTGAGCGGCGCAAATAGTCTGTAGCTAGACAGTGCAGAATGAGATGAGAGGTGTTCTGGGACGGGTGTCCGGGAGCGCTGCAAAAAGAATCCTCGATTTTGCCAATTCTACAGAGATAAGAACTTAACAGTAGGCTATTGGCAGGTATTCAGAACCCAGATTCTGAAGCACTTCCCAGGAGCAAGATAGGGCGGGCAAAAGAGATGTCAGGAAAGGAGCGACTGCCAGATGAGCGATCGAGAAGAGTAGGTATGCCAGGATCACTGAGGAGGAGGAGGGCAGAAGAGATAACCCACAGGGGTCGGAAGTACCTTGTTAGTCCTAGAGGAGGTGATGGCAATTGAATTCCCCCAGAATAAAGAGATTTCTGGAGGAAGGAAAGATGAAGGGAGAAAAGGAATTGGTTCTGCTATCCGTCGGAGAAGAGTAAGTAGGGGGAGCATAAACATTTAGGAATGAGAGCGAGAAGGAGTTGTTTAGAGAGATGTTGACCCCTACGTAATCAGAGTAGGGATCAAGAGAAGAAAGAGAGGAGGTAGAAAGTTCAGAAAAGGATAAACACTGCCTGAAAAAAATGATGACCCGCCGCTAGGGTGTGTGGCGTCAGTAGATAAAATACCACATCGGGAATGGCTGCAATCAGATCGCAAAGCAGAGAATCCAGGAATCCGGAAAGAGGAAGATAAATTGAGGTTAGATTCTTGGATACAAATAAGGTCAACGGGATGAGACGAGATAAAGTGTAGAAGCTCAGTGCTCCTGTCTCGGAGACCTTCAGCATTCCATTGATAAATCCTGAGGAAGTCAGGGTGGAGAAGAGGAAGCTGGAGCATGAAGCAGTGATGATGGAGCAGAGGGAGAAGATACAAAGCGGGCACAAAAAGGATAAAAGGTCTGAAGGCGGGGGTGGGGCGGGAGTGCTGCGTCAGCAGAAGGGAAAAGATGGGCCAGATTGATCAATGGAGGTATACAAGCTGGAAAATTTCAAGGAGGAAGTCACAGTGCTGGTAGGTGTGGGATATTCGCAAGAAGCAGGGACACAGCAGGGATGAAAGTTTCAGGAGTGAGAGCTGCCAAGAGTTCTCATTCTAGAAAAGGACAGTAGTGAGCACTTTAAATGAACCCAATCGGAGCAAGTGCAGCACTGTACTGACCTAACCCGCCAAGTAACATTTCTAGCGCACACAGAACAGGAAAAGATGGGGCAAGAGTTAGGATGAACGTTGCCGCTCATCAAGAGAAGGAGAATGACGAGACGGGCAAGAGATAGGCAGGAGAAGAGACCGGTTTTTCCTGAGGCGAGTTTTCCTACGGCAAACTTGTTTACGGCGAATTTTCCGGACACGGTTCCGAGCAATAAGCTCAAGCGAAGTAGATAAAGTTAATAACAATATGGAGGTTTTTGTCTCCTCAAAATGATAAAGTGTAGAAGGCAGGCTACAGACCCACAAAAGTTAAAAAAATTGTCAACGGTCGTTTTCTCGTTTTTTGTTGGTGAAAGCGGTTCACAAAATAGCCGCTTCCACATCCCTGGTCTTAATTCTCTCTCTCTTATCTTGTGAATTGGGTCGATACGCTGCTCTGGTTTCTTTTGGTAGTTGAGATCCTTGCCGCGGCGTACTTGCGACATGGCACTTCCTTCCGTTCAATCATTTATGGTTTAGAGCTCTGCACGCGACGCTTCAATCAAGTCTGAGCTACCTAGATTCTACCCGATTGCGCGTAAAGGTGGAAGAATCCTCCTATGTGCACTTTTTTCTCAGACACAAATGACTGTAGGTTTTTCAATCTTTCGTGTTGTGCGCCAAGCAGGAAACAAACACCCGCTCAACCAGCACGTTTGAGTCATTGTTTGTGGATTACCCTGAATGGATGCAGAACATTGGTTTGGTCTTGCGCACTCATGAAGATTTAACTTTACAAGCAACTGACAGATAAATTGTACAGCAAAGATTTTATCCTTGGAGTGATTTCCGAATTCCTACAAAAAAGGTCAACTCTGTAAACAAACACCTCAAAAATTTGTGCCAAAATTTGGTGGAGGTTTCGAAGAGAACCCCAACATAGATTAGCGTTATAAATTTTCAAACTTTGCTCTTCGCGCAAGTATTGGCTGACCACACACCTGAATGTAACGAAATGCTGTCTCATCTTTAAACAAACACTTCAGCGCCGTGACCAGTTGTCCATCCCCACGATCATTCCAGCGCTGCACCATTCAACAGCCGCCTCAACGTGGTGGTGGGGTCCCTGACCCCGTTTGGGTTGGGTTGAAATGGCTGTTGGCCTTCCCGAAAGTTCCAGGTACCCCGGGCACTCCTCTTCACTTTTTCGCTATGCTGCTCCCTGAACGACCGCAGAAGGGCAGCTCATAGCTTCTTTAAAATCAGTCGCCTGTTTTCTCTTTTCCTTTTCTCCTGCTCGTCTTCGTCTCCTCATCCTTCTCCTTCTCTTGATGAGCGGTAACGTTCATCCCAACCCTGGCCTCATCTTTCCTTGCACTCTGTGCACTAAAAATGTGACCTGGCGGGGCAAGTCAGTGCAATGCTGCACCTGCTCCAAATGGGTACATCTAAGGTGCTCACAACTTTTCCTCTCCAAATTCAGAGCTCTCCGTAGCTCTCACTCTTGGAGCTGCCCCCCTGCTGTGTCCCCACTCGTAACACTGTGACTCTCTCCTCGGGCTCCTCCGACATGTATACCTCCACTGTACAATTTGGCCCTCTCTCGGCAAATGCTGCACTCTTGCCCCACTCTCATCTCCAAACCTCTTATCCCCCATCGGCCAATTTTGTATCTTTTCCCTCTGCCCCCTCACCACCGTCCCTTGTTCCTGGCTGTCCTTCTGCCTCCCCTACCCCTGACTCTCTCAGGGTTTTTCAGTGGAATGCAGAAGGTCTTCAAGCCAAAAGCACTGAACTACTTCACTTTCTCTCGCCCTACCCTGTCGACCTTATCTATATCCAGGAATCCAATCTTAACTCATCTTCCTCTTTCCGGATCCCTGGATTCTCTGCTGTGCGCTCTGATCGCACCCACTCCCGGTCTGGCATTCTCTATCTCCTGTTGACACGCACGCTAGTGGCGGCGTTGTCACTTTCGTCAGGCAGGGCCTATCCTTTTCTGAACTTTCTACCTCCTCTCTTTCTTCATTGATCCCTACTCTGATTATGTAAGGGTCAACATTTCTCTTAACTCCTCCTCGCTCTCGTTTCTTAATGTATATGCTCCCCTATTCGCTCCTTCCCAACGGATGGCAGAACCGACTCCTTTTTTCCCTCCATTCTTTCCTCCTCCAGAAATCTCTTCATTCTGGGGGACTTCAATTGCCATCACCCCCTCTGGGACTCAAAAGGCACTCCCGACTCCGCGGAGAGGAAGTATTCCACTGTGTCATCTCTTCTGACCTCCTTCCCCTCAATGACGATGACACACCTATCCTTCTCCATCGCTCCTCTCCTGACATCTTCTTTGCTCCCTCTTCTCTTGCCTTTACCTGCTCCTGGGAGGTGTTTCAGGACCTGGATTCTGACCATCTATCAATTCTTCTATCTATCCCTCTCTCTCCGGTCTTTCGCTCCAACGAGCGTCCCCTTCCTTCAACTTTCAGAAAGCTCGCTGGGAGGACTTTGCCTTTTACTTTGACTCCCACTGTCTATCTGCAGAAAACTACTCGTCTCTTTCTCTTTCCTCTGCTGCTGCTCTCTTTACCTCTCTGGCACTGAATGCAGCCAAATCTTCCATTCCTTTCGGCCGCATCAAACGCCATCCTAAAGCCTGGTGGTCTGCTGAGGTGGAAAGTGCAGTTAGTGAAAGACGCAAGGCTTTTGCTGCCGCTCACAGAAGTGATGAAGATCGCCAGTCTTACATCTCCGCTTCTCGACACGCCTCGTCAGTCATCGCCAAGGCTAAGGCTGAGGCATGGCAGACGACTTGCTCTTCTCTCTCACCCAAATCTAACCCTAAATCTGTACACTCTCTTCTTTGCTATATCGCTGGCTCTCCTTCCTCGTGTTCCTCCTCTCCTAATTTCCCTAACTGTTGTTCTCCCAGGAATCGGCTTCGGTCTATGCCGCTTACCTGAGATCCCACTTTTCCGTTTCTCAGCCAAAGGTCCTGCGTAGCAGAGCCAGAAGCCACCTTTCTGAGCTCCGCCGAGCCACATGCCTGTGGAGTCTCACTCGTCTTTTTGCTCTCTTTTCTCTCTCGCTGAATTTCTTGCGGCTGCCTCCAACCTCTCCTCGTCCACTGCGACTGGCCCAGACAAAGTTGCCTATCCCATGCTAAAGCACCTTCCTCGCTCTGGCATGGATTTTCTTTTTCACATCTTCAACCTCTCCTGGTCTTCGCATTCCTTTCCCTCCATCTGGAAAACATCTATTATTCCCATACACAAGATGGGAAAGCCTCTCGACTCTCCTGCTTCCTTCTGGACTATCTCTCTCACGTCCTGCGTATCAAAGCTGTTTGGACCCATTATTCTATCCCGTCTACTCTTCTTTCTGGAATCTTATTTCATTCTCTCCGCCAGGCCGGTTTCCGCCCTGGACGGTCTACACTCGATCATATTCTGTACCTTTCTCAGTCCATTTAGGATCGGTTTAGCAAACCCAGGCCAGGCTCTCGGACGATCCTCTGTACTATCGATTTCTTTAAAGCTTTTGACTCTGTCTGGCATCCCGCCCTTTTCCACAAGCTCATTTCGGCTGGCCACCCTCCTTGCTTTGCTCGTTGGACTCAATCTTTCCTTTCTCACAGGCGCGCTTGCGTGGTTTTTCAAAATCACTAAAGTCGCTCCTTTCGAGGTGTTCCGCAAGGATTTGTTCTTGGCCCTGTACTTTTCTCTCTCTTCATCAATGATCTTCCTGCTTCTCTGCCTTCTTCCGTCAGCTGCTCTCTTTACGCTGACAATCTGGCCGTTTGGTCATCCTCCTCCTCGGTCCGTACTGCGGTGGAGACCACACAAGGAGCTCTGTTTTGATTGGAGCGCTGGTCTGAGTACTGATGTGTTCCTCTCAATCCGAGCAAATGTGAGGCCTCCTCCTTTTCAGTGGATTCTCACCAAGCTAACCTCCTCCTACTCGGCTCCCGCCTCCGTCTCAGTCCAACCCCAACTTTTCTTGGGGTGACCTTCGACTGCACCCTTTCCTTTTCTAAACATGTATCTTCGCTAAAGGCCAAATTCTTCCCACGTCTCAAGGCCTTACGCTGTCTCTCTGCTTCCTCATGGGGCCCCTCAAGGAAGGCCCTTTCTCTTTTGTATAAATCTTTTCTTCGGCCCCCTCTCACTTACGGTTCACTCGGATAGTTTCCTTTCCTAAGCGCAACCAATATCACCGAATTGGAACGCCTCCACCGAGCGGCCAGTCGGGCCATCACCGGCTGCCTCTCGTCGTCCCCTATCCCTCTTCTTCTCTCCGAGGCTTCTTTATCTCCCCTACGAGTCACCCTGACTCATTTCACTCTTTCATCGTATGAGCGGGCTCTTCGTCTCCCAACCTCCTTTCCCATCTCAGGTTTGGCCAGACTTGGAGTGAAACCAAGACTCTGCAGATCGTCCTGAAGAGCTTTTGCGTCTACTCACCCGCTCATGCTTCCTTCTACCTCTTCTAGGGAGGCTTTTCTTGCTTGCCTCCCTGGAATCTGCCTTCGTTCCCCGTGGAGTCCACCCTTTCCTCTCCATGCTCCCGCTCTGATTCCCCCACTCTCTCGCCAAGGTGCGGCTCTTGCCCTCCTTTACTCTTTCCTTCCTCATAATCTGGTACTCTGTTCCTTTTCTTTTTGGCAAATGAGGCTCTGGCGTACTTGCCAAATGCTCTCTCTGTGGCACTGAGGCCACTCTCTCCTTTTCAGCAGGCCCAGTATGCTCAATTTCTGCTGAAGCCTGCGCCATTCTGGTCTCGGCAGCACCAACAAGTCAGCCACTTTTCATTTCTTCTCTTACTATCGGACACTCGCTCTGTCCTCACCACCCTGTGCTCTCCTCCATCTTTCCTTTTTTCTCAAACTCTGTGGCAGATCTGATTTCTTCTTCTCCTGCACTATCAGACCACAACGGGTCCCCGGACACTCGTTTCTCCCGGGGAACGACGCGGCTGATGAGCGCTACTTGCGCCCTCCGCAATCCCTTGTAGTCTCTGTCCTCTTATCTCTCTAGTCTTTTCTCGGACTGGAGGCGTACTGCCTCATCGAAATTCTTTGACACACAGGCTCCCTAGATTTCCACCAAGGAACTTGTGTTCCCTCGTCATGCTCGCTGTGTCCTCTGTCGTCTTCGCTGCAACGGACACAGCCTTCTTTTAGGTTCATATCTCTCTAGGATTGGCAGAATCGAGAATTCTTCCTGCAGCGCCTGTAGACACTCGTCCCAGGACACCTCTCATCTCATTCTGCACTGTCCAGCTACGGACTCTGCGCGCCGCTTGCTCTTTGGCGACTCTCTGTCTCTTTACGACCTCTTGTCCAGACCCTGGGGAGTTGCCCGGCTTCTGGGGCTCCATGGTCTCCCGCCATGCCCCCATCCCTCGGAAGAGGACGGGTAAACAACATCATTCCAGCGTGCGGGGACCAGTTGTCCATCCCCACGATCCCCCAGCATGGAAGGTAGGATCACAAAGTTGAGAGTGCGATTTTTGCCAAACTCGAAAAACCAAAAATACGTACGGTACAAGACAAACCCAAAAACACAAAACACTGCCTATTTGTTGGTTTGTTTTTGAAAGGAACAACCGTTTTCTGACATGTAAACCCAGTTATCGTAGCCTGTGTGTACATCTTACATTTTTAATCGTATGTCTGTAATTTTTTGCTAAACCCCAACTCAAATAAAAATGAATTAAGTTCGCGGCCCCGGAGAAAAATCTCGCTTGTCATCACCAGGTGGTTGGTGTAAACTTGCAAAGATATTTAAGGGACATCGCCGCTGGCATGAAAAACAGATGTCGAGCGCGACTTTCGTTCTACTCTTGCCCACAAAAGTAGCCAACTATTTAGTTAATTTATAATTGATGAACAATTATTACAGAATAAGCAATTTATTACGTAGTAACAAACTTGGAGCTCTTAGCAAACCAAGACTCAAACAACATCTTTAAAATATCGTCAAGTAAAAATTTATCAAATTAAAGTTAAAAAAATTTCTAGACAACTAGTAAATAATCGGCCGAAAAATCGGTTGGTTCACGTAGTAATAAACAAAATACTGCATTAAAATGGCAAACATGCCACATCAAAAAAAGCTTCGAATATATGAAGTGGGGCTGCGTGCTTTTAAAATTTACATGAGGTTTTGAATAAGGTTAAAATGTAACCTTACTAACTCCTTGTAATAAGGCAGAGAATACGAAGCATCTGTGTTGCGTCAACTAAAAGCGCTTTTTGTGCTTCGGATCGTTTGAGAGCATATGTAAGGTAGTAGCAGCAGCAGACAAATACTTTTTGGTTTCTTGATCTTGCTTGGTCCGGTGATGAAGTAAAGGATTTTTGAAACTGTGTTTTCTTATCATCGATTTGACCAAAACCTAAGAAAAATTGGGGCATGAATTTTTGGAAAGGCACATATAAGACAATTTACTGGTACAAATGACAGAAACTATACCAATTATTCAATAAGACTTAGCACAATTGGTTTCTTATTCTTGTTGTTGTTGACTATCCGACCCCTTCCGAGGGATGGGGGCATCTTGGAAGACCATGGGCCCCAGAAGCCAGGCAACTTCCCAGGGTCTGGACCAGAGGTCGTTGAGAGACAGAGAGTCGCCAAGGAGTGAGCGGCGCAAATAGTCCGTAGTTGGACAGTGCAGAATGAGATGAGAGGTGCCCTGGGACGGGTGTCTACAGGCGCTGCAGGAAGAATTCTCGATTCTGCCAATCCTAGAGAGATAAGAGCTTAACAGTAGACTGTGTCCGTTGCAGTGAGGACAAGAGAACACAGCCAAAGTGACGAGGGAGTACAAGTTCCTCGGTGGAAATCGAGGGAACCTGTGTGTCAAAGAATTTCGATGAGACAGACACCTCCAGTCCGAGAAAAGAGAAGAGGGAATACGAGAGATAATAGAGACTACAAAAGATTGCTGAGGACGCAAGTAGCGCTCCCCGTCTGGCCAGCTCATCAGCCGCGTCGTTCCCCGGAAGAAACGAGTGTATGGGGACCCATTGTAGTCTGATAGAACAAGAGAGAAAACAGTTCCTGCCAAATATGGCACAAAGTTTGAGATAAGAGGAAGATGGAGGAAAGAACAGAGCGAGAGTCAGATAGGAGAAGAAATGAGAAGTGGCAGGCTTGTTGGTGCTGCCGAGACCAGCAAAAAACGTGCAGAATGGCGCAGACTTCAGCAGAAAAACTTGAGCATACTGGGCCTGCTGAAAAGGAGAGAGTGGCCTCAGTGCCGCAGAGAAAGCGAGCAGTTGGCAAGTGCGCCAGAGCCGCATTTGCCAAATGGAAAAGGAACAGAGCCGTGTGTCCAAAGCATCAGATCGTAAGAAGCGCATTCAGAGCGGAAGCATTGAAAGGAAAGGGTGGACTCCACGGTGAACGAAGGCCTCCTTGGAACCTTCCAAGGAGGAAAGGGAGGCAAGCAAGAAAAGCCTCCCTGGGGGTAGTAAAGAAAAGCATGTGGAGTGAGTGGACGCAAAAGCTCTTCAGGACGATCTGCCGAGTCTTGGTTTCACTCCTAGTCTGGCCAAACCTGAGATGGGAAAGGAGGTTGGGAGACGAAGAGCCCGCTCATACGATGAAAGAGTGAAATGAGTCAGAGTGACTCGTAGGGGAGATAAAGAAGCCTCGGAGAGAAGAAGAGGGATAAGAGAAGACGAGAGGCAGCCGGTGATGGCGCGACTGGCCGCTCGGTGGAGGCGTTCCAATTCGGTGATATTGGTTGCGCTTAGGAAAGGAAACTATCCGGGTGAACCGTGAGAGGAGGCCGAAGAAATGCTTTAAATTAAAGAGAGAGGGACTCCCTTGAGGGACCCCATGAGGAAGCAGAGAGACAGCGTAAGGCCTTGAGACGTGGGAAGAATTTGGCCTTCAGCGAAGATACATGTTTAGAAAAGGAAAGGGTGCAGTCGAAGGTCACCCCAAGAAAAGTTGGGGTTGGACTGAGACGGAGGCGGGAGCCGAGTAGGAGGAGGTTAGCTTGGTGAGAATCCACTGAAAAGGAGGAGGCCTCACATTTGCTCGGATTGAGAGGAACACATCAGTACTCAGACCAGCGCTCCAATCAAAACAGAGCTCCTTGTGTGGTCTCCACCGCAGTACGGACCGAGGAGGAGGATGACCAAACGGCCAGATTGTCAGCGTAAAGAGAGCAGCTGACGGAAGAAGGCAGAGAAGCAGGAAGATTATTGATGAAGAGAGAGAAAAGTGCGGGGCCAAGAACGGATCCTTGCGGAATACCTCGAAAGGAGCGACTTTAGTGATTTTGAAAAACCACGCAAGCGCGCCTGTGAGAAAGGAAAGATTGAGTTCAACGAGCCGTGCTTCACCCGGTTAGAATAGTGACGCTGCTCACCCAGCATATCGTAAGAGGCCACTTTTGGGTATCCACCAATGTCTGTCCGCCTTGTTGGTGGTAAGGCTACCAGTCTGGAATTTGCATTTACGACCGATTCGAAATGGGCTACCACTTTTTCCCTAACCTAATTCAATTAGGTTGATGGCGTGAACCTGGATTGCTGTTCGCACCATACCTCCATTCCAAGGAAGAGAAGGGGTAAACCAACAACAACAACAAGGAGGGTGGCCAGCCGAAATGAGCTTGTGGAAAAGGGCGGGATGCCAGACAGAGTCAAAAGCTTTAAAGAAATCGATAGTACAGAGGATCGTCCGAGAGCCTGGCCTGGGTTTGCTAAACCCATCTAAAATGGACTGAGAAAGGTACAGAATATGATCAAGTGTAGACCGTCCAGGGCGGAAAGAATGAAATAAGATTCCAGAAAGAAGAGTAGACGGGATAGAATGATGCGTTCAAACAGCTTTGATACGCAGGACGTGAGAGAGATAGTCCAGAAGGAAGCAGGAGAGTCGAGAGGCTTTCCCATCTTGTGCATGGGAATAATAGAAGATGTTTTCCAGATGGAGGGAAAGGAATGCGAAGACCAGGAGAGGTTGAAGATGTGAAAAAGAAAATCCATGCCAGAGCGAGGAAGGTGCTTTAGCATGGGATAGGCAACTTTGTCTGGGCCAGTCGCAGTGGACGAGGAGAAGTTGGAAGCAGCCGCAAGAAATTCAGCGAGAGAGAAAAGAGAGCAAAAAGACGAGTGAGACTCCACAGGCATGTGGCTCGGCGGAGCTCAGAAAGGTGGCTTCTGGCTCTGCTACGCAGGACCTTTGGCTGAGAAACGGAAAAGTGGGATCTCAGGTAAGCGGCATAGACCGAAGCCGATTCCTGGGAGAACAACAGTTAGGGAAATTAGGAGAGGAGGAACACGAGGAAGGAGAGCCAGCGATATAGCAAAGAAGAGAGTGTACAGATTTAGGGTTAGATTTGGGTGAGAGAGAAGAGCAAGTCGTCTGCCATGCCTCAGCCTTAGCCTTGGCGATGACTGACGAGGCGTGTCGAGAAGCGGAGATGTAAGACTGGCGATCTTCATCACTTCTGTGAGCGGCAGCAAAAGCCTTGCGTCTTTCACTAACTGCACTTTCCACCTCAGCAGACCACCAGGCTTTAGGATGGCGTTTGATGCGGCCGAAAGGAATGGAAGATTTGGCTGCATTCAGTGCCAGAGAGGTAAAGAGAGCAGCAGCAGAGGAAAGAGAAAGAGACGAGTAGTTTTCTGCAGATGGACAGTGGGAGTCAAAGTAAAAGGCAAAGTCCTCCCAGCGAGCTTTCTGAAAGTTGAAGGAAGGGGGACGCTCGTTGGAGCGAAAGACCGGAGAGAGAGGGATAGATAGAAGAATTGATAGGTGGTCAGAACCCAGGTCCTAAAGCACCTCCGAAGAGCAAAAAAGGGTAAGAGAAGAGAAAGCAAAGGAGATGTCAGGAGAGGAGCGACTGCCAGTGGAGCAATGGAGAAGGATGGGTGTGTCAGGGTGATTGAGGGGGAGGAGATGACACAGTCAAAAACTTCCTCCCAGCAATAGTCGGGAGTGCCTTTTGAGTCCCAGAGGGGGTGATGACAATTGAAGTCCCCAGAATGAAGAGATTTCTGGAGGAGGGAAGAATGGAAGGAGAAAAGGAGTCGGTTCTGCCATGCGTCGAAGAGGAGCGAATAGGGGGAGCATATACATTAAGAAACGAGAGCGAGGAGGAGTTGTTTAGAGAGATGTTTACCCTTAAATAATCAGAGTAGGGATCGAGCGAAGAAAGAGAGGAGGTAGAAAGTTCAGAAAAGGATAGGCCCTGCCTGATGAAAATGATGACACCGCCGCTAGCGTGCGTGGCATCAGGTGAGAGAATGCCAAAGCGAGAGTGGGTGCGATCATAACGTACAGCAGAGAATCCAGGGATCCGGAAAGAGGAAGAAGAGTTAAGATTGGATTCCTGGGTGCAGATTAAGGTCAACAGAATGGGTCGAGAGAAAGTGAAGTAGTTCAGTGCTCCTGGCTTGAAGACCTCCAGCATTCCACTGAAAAACCCTGAGAGAGTCAGGCGGAAGAGGAGGAAGGAGGCGTAGAAGGACAGCCAGGAACAAGGGACGGTGGTGAGGGGCAGAGGGAAAAGATGCAAAATGGACCGATGGGGGATAAGAAGTTTGAAGACGAGAGTGGGGCAAGAGTGCAGCATTTGCCGAGGGCCAGATTGTACAGTGGAAGTATACATGTCGGAGGAGCCCGAGGAGAGAGTCACAGTGTTACGAGTGGGGACATAGCAGGGGGGCAGCTCCAAGAGTGAGAGCTACGGAGAGCTCTGAATTTGGAGAGGGAAAGTTGTGAGCACCTTAGATGTACCCATTTGGAACAGGTGCAGCATTGCACTGACTTGCCCCGTCAGGTCACATTTGCAGCGCACACAGAGCAGGGAAAGATGAGGCCAGGGTTGGGATGAACGTTACCGCTCATCAGAAGAAGAAGACTAAGGAGACGGGCAAGAGAAGAGCAGGAGAAAAGGAAAAGAGAAAACAGGCGATCGATTTTAAGAAAGCTATGTGCTGCCCTTCTGCGGTCGTTCAGAGGGCAGCATAGCGAAAAAATGAAGGGGAGTGCCCGGGGTAACTGGGACCCTCGGGAAGGCCAACAGCCATTTCGACCCAACCCAAACGGGGTCGGAGACCGCACCACCACGTTGAGGCGGCTGTTGATTGGTGCAGATTCTTATTCTTCGCTTTACTCAACGCGTTTAGCAAAAGACATGTAAACAGTAGACATTTTTTCTTTACAACTTTGGTTTAACGAGGCAAAAGAATTTTCCTCTGCAACAAATTCTCGGCAAAAAATATTAAGCGATTCAATTTTTCACTGAATTCTTAACAAAAAAGTGGGTTCGTGGGTTGTTCCAGTTCGGGAAAAAATCTGGAATAAAACATTTTTGCCAAACAAACATAACTACAAGAAAAGGCAACCCATCCAAGCACTACGTTCTCCCTTCACTGGTGGGGTGCAAAACACCACTATTCTTTAGGAAAGCATAACGCAGAGTAGTATAACCCTGCATGGACAGTAAAGTAATTTTAATGCCTGTAACTATAATCATTTAAAGCCCTGATATAGGATTCTACAAAAAAGTCTTCCTCATAGGAAAAAATAATTACCAACGTATCCAGTTTCGGAATAGTTTTGACGCTCTTTTGAATATCTTCCTCTGTAACTATCACCAATCGGCAATTTTGGCTTTCCGTTGGTAATTTAACCTTCCCGCCTTCTGTAGTCCAAGGATGGTCTTTTATTTCTTTTATAGTGATCCGTTTCTCTGGATTTTTTTCCAACAACTTTAGTATTAAATCTTTCAGGTGCTTCGTTAGAGGAACGCTGCAGAAAAAAGATAAACTTTGAATGTTCATTTTCTACAGCCTAATAAAACCCGTGCTAATAAAAAAACACAACGGCAGTGCACTGCAAGCGTTCGTTTGGGTGGCAAACGATAAAGCAGCTTGAACTCGCAAATTTTTTGTAGTCGAGATTAGATAAATGCGCCAACTTTAGTCGATATCATATTTGCAAAACTGGAATTTATAATGAACTAATTTGGCGTGCTCTTAGCTTTTTCAAGTCTGGCTGATGACTAGAATGATCATACTAAAGTGCTGCGTGAATGTCGTCATTATGGCTACACAGTCAGTAGATTGACGAAGCATGATTGGCCGATATAGCGCAGCGAGTCGTGTAAGCTAAGCACATTGTCAACCATTTGGTAATGAGGAAGTTATTGCTTAGCGCTTTGACAAAAGTACCATAAACTGCCTTTTCATCAGTCGTTTACCACAGCAAATAACTCGTGCTACTCACGAAAAAATGACGGGATCATCACAAATCATCGAATTTAGTTCAAGTGCATGGATGCTTTGAAAGGGCGTATTACCGCACACGAAACAAAACAATGTGATGCCAAGAGCCCACACATCAATAGGTCGTCCCTGAAGCAAGACAATCAGTAAAAAAGTTGTCAACTCACTCTTGCATTTTAAAACCTGATGGCCTTTTACATCTTGATTTGGCTATAGTATAAAAGTCATGCTAAAAATATTCTATTCCTCCAACAATAAACCAGATCCAAGACCACAAAAAGCTCACGACTTATGCGATTATTACAAAGTTCGGCGCCAGCTCGCGGCAAAACATCACCTCATACATTTCTTATCACTAGGTTGGACCAATGATTTGTTACAACGACTAGAGGTACGACAGAATGCATCGATTGTCACCATGACAATAATTAAAAAGCAAATGATTCAATAAAAAATGAAAGCTAGGAGCAAGTTAAACATCAGTTGCCTGAAACTTGTCCTCCTTCCCAGATGCTGCTTCAGGAGGCATGAACGCAGGAGTCCCAACTGTACTCGTAATTTCAGCATCTTGTCCAGTAAATTGGTGGCAGACACCCAAATCGGCAATCTAGACCAAATGAGGAAATAAAAGTAGAAAGCATTTTCTGTTGCAAACAGCACGTGCGTGAAGTGCCGAGCGCCCGCGCAAACGCAATAAAATTTTCAGTTATCACAACAAACGTCATGCCCTGGTCATTTTACAAACAGTTGTCAACAGCATCTGCACACTGCACCCACATTTCGATGAACAGTTTGTATGCGCTTACAGTCAAGACAACAGAATATAAATTGACCCACTTGTAGTGCTGTTAATAATGTGAAAAGTAAGTATGATTTGGTAATGGGCACGTTTAATAATCGAGCTCAACAAAGCGGATTGATAAACTAATGCGATTTCTAATGGTCAATCACCAATCTTTGCATATGGGTCTACATAAATCGTTCGGCATGCATTAATACAATGAAAGGGCAGTAATAACAACTTCAATTCTGGCAACATGAAGTTCTAAAATTGAGATACAAAATTGAGAACTAGTGGAGTACATCGAAAATTCATTCGTGAAAGCAAATGTTTACAAAACTGGTTTAGAGAATTACTTCATCGAAGTGTATTTTCTTTCCACAACAAAAGCAAACCTCAGATTTTGAGAAAAATGAGCGACTACCGCCATTTGACCAACCCCTAATACTACCGTTAGCAGCATAACCTTTTTGTAAAGTTCCCTTGGCAGCTAATGTTCGGTCAACATCAAGGCCGTTTAACAATTGCAATAGCATTTCAATATGAAAAAAGAGATCTACATAAAAGATTTTACGCTTAACATACATCAACGCAAGTGCGATACAAGCGGCTTACCCAGCCGTAGAAACATTATAAAAGTTAATGTAGCCGATTCGTTCATCAAGAAAAATTTGCTGGTCATAGAACGGACAAAAATTTGACATTTTTTGGTAAAGAGTGGCTTGTGCAATAACCAGTCTTAAATTTGCCATTTAAATTCTACGTTTTAAAAAATGAATCAGACCAGTCACGGCATAATTAAAAAGCAAGCAATAAACGACCTTTTGTGCCACAAAACCCATTTACAATCTGCATTAATTACAACCCATTTACACAGCTAAAACCAATGCTGGCATATGCAGAAATTTTACCTTAACGTGGTCATGATCATCTAAAAGTAGATTAGAAGGCTTTATGTCTCTGTGTATAATCTTTTGAAAATGCACTGAAAGAAAGCGTGAAATTAAGACAGTTACCTTTTTAATTATGTAAAGCACGGTAAACTATTTTCAAAAATCACTAATCGTGACGTCTCTATACGTTTCGATATCAAAGTAGTACAGGCAACACATTGCAAAGATATTTTTGTATACTTTAAACTTAAACTAAAGATAAGATACTAATCCAACAGTTAAATCAACTCATTCAAGCGATGCATTCAAGATGCAAATTTTGCTTCGCAAAAAAGAAATCAAACAACCAACAAATTGTACTCACAATATTCAAGACCTAGCACAACATCACGAAAATACTTCACGGCTTTCCCTTCACTGAATGGGGAATCAGTGGGTATTTTAAGAACTTCCCTGAAATTTAAATCAAAAGTAAAACGGGTTCTGTTGCCACTTTATTCAAGAGCAAATAATAACCACCACATACCCTCGTTTCATGAGTTCAAACACCATGTACAAGCTGTCGTTATCACGGTCATCCAAAACCTTCAAATTGCAATAAAAACATCAGATTAATAATAATTTATAGTCACTTAGCTGCGTGAATGTCAATGTGGTGTTTAATTTTTACGCAAATTCGAGTACTTTCAAGTATTTTGACACTACAATTACACTGAATGTTAGATTATATTTACTTACTTTTTAAACTCACCTTATATACCAACAGTACACCAAGACAACCTAATCTATTTCAACCCCATCTTTTCAAAAAAACATTGCCCTATTGAAACTTCAAGAAACTGTTTCTAACAATTGGAAAAAATAAATGCATGGTGATTTAAAAAGAATGCCCCATTTCTAACTAGCTATATCTCTCCAACGACCAACCGCACGTAAATGAAAAATATATCAACTGAAAGGGGAGGAAATAGTTTTTTTTAAATCGATAATATCGTGACGTATTATCGAGTCCCTGTGATGTCAGTTACAAATTTCCTCACTAACGAAGAGAAAATTTTTTGAGACAATTGGTTTCCATTTTTATTCAAAGCACTTTTGGAATGGGAAAGAAGGTGTAACAGTTACAAAACAGAAAATGGTGTGACAAGTTATCAAGGGTAAGCAGTAAACCATTTCAAAAGTGTTCAATGCGCCTTTCACCTACTGCAAGAACAACATACATCAAGACAATAATCGAACTTGTTCCAAACACCCCTTAGAGTGCTCTGTCCAATGAATTCACTGCTGCCATGATTGTGCTATTGAGGTCATTCAGACTAGCCGTTAATGGTGGCATAAAAACTATATCTTTGATATAACCCGATAAGGAAAAGTCGCAGGGTGTAAGATCTGGTAATATGGGCCGCCGCAAGTACAGTGCTAAGTCTTGGGGTCCTGTGACACCTATCCAACTTTGAGAAAAAGTTTCGTTCAGAAAACTTCGCACATTACGATGCCAATGCGGTGGTGCTCCATCTTGATGAGAGATGAAATTTTCAAAATCTTTATTGATTTGGAAAAAGCCATTGCTGTAGAAGTTCAAGATTAGTTCGTCCTAAAACCGTGTTTTTCTCGAAAAAGGCCCATAAAAGTTCTCTCAAGAAAACGGCACAACACACGTTAACCCTTGGGAAATCACGGTGATGTTCTACAGTCTCTTGTGGATTTTCGAGTCCCCAAATGCGGACATTGTGACTGTTAACTTTGTCGCTGACATGTTGCTTTATCATCAAACGCTGCACAAAAATAACTGATTCAGTTTTGCTGAACTGCAGAACACAGAAAGATTTTTATTGCGCGCTTGTCATGTGCGAAATAAAAAAGGACTTAAAACAACCGTGCTGGAAAATTCTTTTTTGTGTAACTACAGCATGACATCACAAAAGTTTGCTTGTCTATGAAAATTTTATTTCCTTCCCTTTTACTTGATGTATGTATCATTCGTGGACGATTTGTGGTTATGAAGATATAGTAAGTTAAAATTGGGGCATTCTTTATAAATCACCCTGGATTCACAAAAATTAAATCAAATCGGACGGAAATGTTTTCACTTAAAAAGTGGACGCAGTCAAGGAGGAGGGGGTTTCTTCTTTTAAATACAATTGCAAACAATTTATAGATTTTCCTAATCACAGCAATGATATATAACAAAAGCTGTACAGAACATATTTCACTCAAACTGCATGAAATGTGCTAAGTGCAAGTTTTTTCAATAAGTCAATTTTGTTGTAGTGAACTTGAGCGATGTGATTTTTTGTGAGAGTTCTGGATACAAACAGTAAGTTTCATATTCTTAATTTGATAGATCAATGAAAAGTCAATTTTTTATAATAACGCTGTTTGTCAAAATGTTTTTCCGTATTGGTATAGCAAAAAGGCATCTACGAGCTAAGTTTAGACTATCTTTTCATTATTTAAGGTGAATCAAGAAAGATTCAATAGTTTATTTATGCAGGTGCAGTGTGCAAGCTCACTAACAGATGGTATCTTACTATTTTACAGTGAAATTAACTGTCAAAAGTGACGTGACATATTATTTGGATTTTTCTTTAATTTGTAACTCGGATTTTTAAATGATGCCAAAAGCTAAAGCTACCTAAACCTCTAAAATTCAATCTTTACGTAAAGACTTTCCTGAAAAATTTATGAAAATCCCAACAACGAATTGTATTGCAATTTGTGCAGTTGTACGGTTTCTTGCAACAAAAGCTATTTTGTTGAAAGTCATCAAAATAAGTCCAAACACCAAAAAGCGTTAGGCAACAGATCTGAATTACTAATCCCCCGAACTTGGCAAACGTTTTTGAGCAGCAGTAAGTAACACCGATTTCGTGAAAAAGATAACCAAGGCATTTTTGTTTGCGGTTATTCCTTTTTACAAGCTCAACAATAAGCTTATCAAAAACCTATTTCACGATATTAGTCACAGTTTACCACGGGAAACAAACTTGTAGAAAAACAATGATGCAATTACGCGCAAATGAGTTACAATGGACAAGAAATGCTGTACTTGACAAACAAAATTTCTGGTGGTTGATGAGAGAACTCTATTTGGCATACAATGTTTAAATATTCTAGTTTGTAGCCCAGAAACGCCTCATATCAGCTATTCGTACGACTGTCAATCTCTACCATGTGCGCCAGTGGTAACAGCATTGCTTAAGCAGCTAACGATGCCGTTAATCTCTTGGAATCTACAGAAATTCTGTCTTTTATAGTCTGATGCTGCAAAACATAAGGTAGATGCAGATGCAAACCTAAAATTTGGGTACCCCAAGCTGTTTCATGTGACATGTATAGCATTTTATTGCACAATGGTGCTAAAAAAGTCAAATCTCACGATGAAGATCTTAATCAGCTAGTTGCAAAAGCCAAACCGGCAACAGTTAAAAATAGCACCAGACACGCCAAATTTGCTACTATAGATTTCCCCTCTCAGCTTGCTGTTACAAGATAGGGAAAATAGTTAAATGCTGCCGTATATCATGCAAAAATTTACCTGAAGTGAAAGCAATTGTGAAAAGTTTTAAAGGGTCTGGTATTTCAGTAACTCAAGCAAAAGTTAGCTTGCAAACAACTGGTTTAGCTATCCAACTTCTCAAAATCAAAGACCAATATGAACGTCTAGTTAAGCTCATAGAAACGATAGAAAGTGCCTAGTACACCATCAACGATGTGGTGCAAGCAATCCAAGAATTTGAATTCGGAGAAGTCACGTGCAGCATTAACCGTTACATTCATAACAGAATGTAAATCGATGATATTTCGATAATAATGAACAAAGAAAAACCAGGCATTTTACCGGCTATTTACAGTGTACTGCAACATGCTCAGCACGCAACTGCTTCTGTATAAAGAAGTTTTTCCATGCTGCACAAACTGTTAGCCAAGGACAGAAACTTTATGATCGAAAATGTAAAACACTATATAGTTCTACATTTAAATTCTTGCACCTGCTGATTGCAGAGTTGGCTGGGTATATAAGGTGGGCGTATTGCAAGTTTTGATGAGGATTTGTTTGTATTCCTCACTTAAATGTTCGTTTTTGTATAAAAACTCAAAAAGCATTAGGCAGTCAAAATTTGCTGGGTCAACAGTCAATTTTTTTTTAGATCAATAAAAACTCGGCTTTTGTCTTAGAACCTAAACCTTGACACAAACAACTCCTTTCCCAAAATTTAGAAGTGACCACGTGGTGCAGATGATATCAAGATTTCAAACACTAGACGCTACAAAATTAGCGCAAAAGCAAAACTTTTTGCCAACAAACTTTTTACTTATATTCTTACCTCTACCAATTTGATGATATTAGGATGGTCAAGCTTTTTCAGTAACGCAATTTCCTGATACACACGCTCCAATGGATTGGTAAATGAAGTGCTGGTAGCTTTTTTACCTTTTGGAGGTCTTCCTGATAAAAACATGTTGTATTAATATCAGAAAAAACCAAAGTAGGTATCCCTTGGATGAAAGAAACCACCAACTAAAGAACATTCAAACAAATTTTGGAAGCCTGAAATGAGTAATTGTCTAACCACCACATTGCAAAAGGGGATTGAACCAGCCTGTAAACAAATGCCGCCGGGGCCATGCTACTTACGCAAGCCAGATTGCCGCTTCAACTTCTTTTTTGACATGATCTTCATCGCCTGATAAATATGACATAACTTAGACATAAAATTGTAAAACCACTGTTCTTGATGTGATGACAGAATGTAAAAAAGTGACGTGGCGTTTATTCTCAATCATTATATCAAATGTTGAGATTAAGTAAGCTTACATTCCTCATGCATTAGCATTTTAGTTCTTGTCGGAAACTGGGATTGAAATGTATTGGACGAATGTTCAGCATTACACGGGTAACCTTACGAGCAGTACAATACACAGCAAACCAAAAAGAGTTTGACGAGAAGACAAACGCGAGCTTTTGACTTACATAGTCTTTTTGATCATCCTCATTATGAACAAGTTTAACAGCACCGAATGAACCATGGCCCAAATCTTCTTTCAAAATATACTGGTTCAGTTTAACGCCTTCCTATAACAAAGAAAACTAAATATAATGACGACGAAAACAGCACTCCTGTAACCTCGAAATACAATGATGTTATTTTAAACGAAATTAGAAAATCGCTGGAAGGCTGTTGTTATACGTCAAGGAAATAATCTGTGTTGGTAATTGATAAGATCTTCACAAAATCGTATTACAACTTCGCATGAAATTGGTTCACTACTGGGATATTACTATCAAGCATTTTTAAAACATTTTTAAGATTAACATTGAATGAAATTTTAAGGGATGTGCTGAGATTGTAGTTAAAATCTTATTACAAACTCAGATAAGGTAAAAAAAACTGTATATCTAGTAGGTCTACAGCAACAATTACCATATACCATCTACTGAAAATAGCTAGTACCTACGCGTCATCACTGCTCACAGCAACACTGCCAACTGCAATACTATCTTCGATTTTATTCTAAAATGAGACTCACCATTTCTAAAGCAACCGCCTCATCCATGATAGCGGGTTCCCGTGCATCTCAGTGCGACTGAAACTAATTTTATACTAAAGGCAGCAATTGCGTTTGAAATAAAACACTTTGACATAAATATTTAATAAGACCTCTGCATACAACAAACAGCTGAAAAACAAGACCTGAGACCTTATGGCACACAACAAGCTATTGAACCTTACCTCAACAACTAGCTGAAGTGCTTTACAAACAAATATAGCAATGCAATAAAACTTCATATTAAAGAAAACATCCAAACGTAATTCTATAGGATCACTAGTCAACATGGAAGACTAAATAACACTGAATTGAACTGCTAAATTAACACTTATAATGTAAACTGGTCGCCATGCTGGTTAACACAGAGCGTGCTGTAACAGAATCTGAGAAAGAATGTAATACCTTTCGACTGAACTCAGTGAAGGGCAAACACGCAATGAATAACTGAACAGTACTACGAAATTCTCCAGGGACTTTGCAGTCAAATGAGCAACAATGAAGGTAATAATTTGGCGTTTACTAGATTTTATAGCAACAAAAAGTGGCTCTGAGCAACTGAATAGCTTTTTGATGTAATCAATTGAAGCAGTGCATGATTGCGTTAAGGATCGGTTCATTGCACAGCAGTGACGTTTAAGTCAATATTGACCTAAGTTACAGCAATGATTTCGAGCCACATAAACTCAAATATTTATTTCAAAAAAAACGGAGACGCATTTTCGCTCGCTTTGAAACACAAAAAGCAAAACCTAGCAACCTAATCTCTATGGCCAAAGTATAATGCAGTCATAAAAGCATATGGTAACGATTGATTTATATTTAATAACAGCGTTAAGCTTCAGTGTGAAATCACACCTACTTTTACAACCTTATTTATTTACGCGTATGAGCTCATGCTCTGTTTGCATGTCTTTCGTCAGACTGGGCCACCACGACAGGTAGACTGCTTGGTCCCACCATCTGTCTGCCACATAAAGACGGAGGCATCCCGTTAAGTACCTTGCCCAAGGATACAACAAGCAAGCTTGCCGGCTTGTTCTCCACACTATCCTTTATGTGCTGAGCGCCAAGCAGGAAAGCTGTGAATACCATTTTTTTTAAAGTCTTTTGGTATGACTCGACAAGGGAAATGAACCCCAGGTCTATTGACTGCGAATCGGACGCTCTAACCACTACACCATCGCGCCGGTTTTTTACAACCTCACCAACATTTAATGAAATTTAGCGACAGGCTATCAGATTCTTTAGGCGTGCAATTTTCTTCAATTACTATGTTATCACGTCATATATGGAAGTGCTAACTTTTTTGCAAGCGGGCCAATCTCACTCTGACGGATTATTCTGTGGACTGCTAAAGCATAATTTTAAGACTTTTTTGAGATTGACCTCGGAAGTGCAAAAATATTAGAGGGAATATCTGATTTTATGGTGATCAAACTCACAAATGCAAAGAATATCCAAAATGAAGAGCTATTTTAGAGGACAGCTTGAAAAGGGCAGAATTTCAAAAATCTATACTTCTTTTCACCCCTTTCTCGGCAGTTTTCAGTCCGTTTTCAGTCAGCGACGAGTATACTCGTCTAAAAGTTAAACCTTCAAAAACCAGCCAGAGACGTATATACTCGTCAGTTCTGAGCCTTTCTAAGCCATTCTACGTGTGAAACGAGTATTCTCGTCAAATCGTGCGCCTGGCAGAGGCGACGGGGTGAAGCTGTGGGATTTCAACGACGCTCTTAATAGACTTGCTCCGGCTGCCACTGTCGTCGCACGAGGGTTATTTTCAACCACATTATCACTCATTTTTTTATACCCTTTTCAAATAATTTACACCCAAAAGGTCTAGTTTTGAAGAAGAGAGCGAATATGAGCCTTCCCCCAGAAGGTTGAATACATCTGATGACACTGCCAGTTCATCAGACAATGACTATTTCTCAACAAGTGAGGAGGAGGAGTAGGGAGGTGGGGGAGAGCTTGGAGAAGCTAAGAGTTGTCAGAGGAGCGCATGAATGCAGCACCACGACGTTTTCGCGAGTTAACTCGTATATGCCTACAAGAGTATTTTCAAAATAAAAAGTTAACCACAAAAATGGGGAAAATCAATAATTCCAAACTGTTTTCATAATCAGCATCAAAAATACTATATAGAACTAAAATAAAAAAATTAATCTGAAAAGGAAACGTTTTCAACTAAAAAATTGTTGGGGAAGAGGTTAAAATCAACCGTAAAAAGTTAGAGTGAAGCAAAGACCTGGGCAGTGATCAATCTGTGGACGCAAACCACAAGTCACACGCTTCCATGGGCTGCACAACTTCATATCACGAACAGCAGTTTGTACACCCCTGCACAAAGCGTTTGCAAACGTTAAACAAAAAAAATATAAATTACAACATCGAGCCCATTGATCAAAATTTGGTTACTTCAAAGTGTTGTAAAAGTTGACGCTTCATTAACAAACCGTAAAATCTAAAGAAATAACGGACCAGGGATTTTGATAGATCAAATTTATTGGTGATAGCGATTGCAGTACAAATGTTGATGTTTAAGACCAATCACAAAGCTGGTACTTTGACAAAAGAAAGCTCCAAGTTGATTTACGTTTTGTATGATAGTAAGAGTTCCTATAGCGTAACTCACAAGAATTTGCAACCCATTACTAATCTCATTTGATTAATCAATCTTTATGAGATCGAAGAAAACACTTTCATTATCTTGCTCATCACGGTAACCATTAACAATAGCAACATTGTTCACACAGAAGACCATGTCTTGTAACAGCTTGGTTTGAAACGTGAAAATTTTCCATGTGAAAATTTGCTTTTGACAGATGTCACCAGATACATGACTATTATCGGCAAAACACTCAAGGAATTTTTTCCTTCACCTCACGTTGTTTGCTTTGCACACTTATTGCAGTAGAAGAGCGTGCTTCCTTCAAAAAACCAGACGCAGTTGTAGCAACAAAAAACGGAGCAATAACTACAGACTAAGACCAGTTCGAAGATTACCTGTACACCGTGGCCTCTGGCATCTGGGATTGCAAAACAAGCAACCTGGTTTAGAGATGCTTTGTACTACAGTTACCATCTTGCTGTTGTTCGTGTCATAGTAAATAACCGGCGGAATTTTGCTCAGCAGATCAATATGAGCTATACATGAAGATCAGCTTAACAGAACTGTTTAAAAGAACAAAAAAACATACAGTTTCACTGTCAACCCTGTTCAATTTTACATTTACCACATCGAGCAACAGTTAACTAATTCAGATCTAAAAACAATAATACAGTTCAAATCCAAGCATTCATCCAGCTGCTTATAGGTCATTGGCAAAAGGTCAGCAAACGCCACCTACAGTTTACTGTTGATTTTAAACGTGTTACGCTATTGAGAAAAAAGAAAATATTCAGCCTGAAAACGAAAAAAGAAAATGTTGCTGTATAGCAATAAATGGGTTCAAACAGTTGATTTGTCTGTTGCAATCATAAGCTATTTTGTTTCTGTCAAGTACAGTATATTGTCACAAAATAATCTCTCTAATAGAGATTTTGTTAAAGCAAATCAATCTATCAATCAATCAATCAATCAATCAATCATTCATTTAATTTTGTCCACATCAGCAAAAAAAGAAAATAAAATTCAACAGCAGTGGACAAAAAAAAAGGAGACGATTGCATAACAATATACATCAATACATGCAAATGAAAAGAATTTCGTTTAAATTTTATGATAGTGACATTGCAGCAGCATCGAAGTGAGGAGGTTAATCTGCAAGTTATTAAAATGTACATGCACAAAAAACCAAGCAAAAGGCTTTTTCGTTATTGGCAAATTCACACAAGTTACCAAAACCTCTTCCTTAAAAACACAATGCTAACCAAAAAACCACTGCACAATCCATATTTCTGCAGCATATTACCAAAAAATTGTGTAAAGCAATGTTAACTTTTTGATTTCACTCGGTGGGTATGACTTCGCTTGACATGGCTTCTTTGACAAAATGATACAGTTTGGTGACTGGTATCAATTCAAAAACGAACCATGGTCTCTACGAACAAGAAAGTAATAAAAGATGCCCTTAGTGATTATATACATCCACTTCTGACTTTTTTCTCCATACGTGAATAAGTATAATAAAAACTAAGTCACCATGACAGAATGGATTTGCACACAAAAGTAAAAGGCACCTGTGCGTAATATTGATAGCACGCACATGTTGTAGTTCAGTTTATACCCAGTTTTACCCCCTAGACAGAGTTGACCAGATTCACTTCATTTTTACTGCAATTCTTTGCACTACATCGTGCCACATCGTTTGATTCAAGGCACCTTTCTCAAATCAACTTTCTGTTTCCCCTTTCGCTTGCTTTTTCCTTGTCTTTTTTTGTTGTCCTCGCTTTCTCTTGCCACTCACTTCAAGATCTAGGACAACTCTCAAAACACTACTATCATCTCTTCTCAGCACATATCCACACCAGCAACTCCATTTACTTTTGCCAGCCCATCTACAGTTTCTTTAACCCCAGCATATTCATCTGTTCTTCAGTAGTTTTTTTTGTCAACAACTTTCCTACAGCACATAGCTCTTTCCATTCATAAAATTGCTTTTTCAAGTTTTTTTGAACACCATGTCTCGCTTCCACAAAGCATTACTGATCTTATGCAACAACAATGAACTTTCACTTTCATCCTAGGATATTTCGATAGACTGATTTTAAAAGTTCTACAACAACCTTTACAGTATTTTGAAGAGAAAAACTGCCAATACATCAATTTTCTTCTGCTATAGGATAAAAGGGACATGAGGAAACAGCTGAAATCGAACCCAAAATGACGGTGATTCTGGTCACTGGTTAGTATCTTAAGTTATGTAATTAGTTCATAAGAAAGTGTCAGCAAAAACGACTTTTCCATTCAAATCCATCATTTGCACCATGAGCTATTAGGAGTGTGAATCCAGGATTTAGATAAAAAACATTTTAACTGGAAACATTAACCCCGAATTCAGTCAATAAAGCACTAAAGAAAAGCAGCTGCATATAGTAGTCACCAACCAATCATAATTTAGTAGCCATAAAATGTACCCCATACCTCCTGCATTTTATATAGTAAGAGTCGAAATCTTATGTTAATAGCTTGATGTTTTGACTGTCTGATCAAACAAATTTTGCTTAATCGTTCTACTTGCTTTGGGCCTATAAAAGTTCCTTACCTCACTTTGATTATGTGTGGGTTTCGAAGACATGATGTTTTTACGCAATGCCAATGGTGATGGTTTGTCTAGTGCACTAGGCTGTGATGAATCTACAAATAAAAAACGAGAACGTCCACTTTCTTGTTGATTTCTCTCTACATTATCACGACTTTCACGAACCTGAACATGAAAGCAAATATTAATAAGGATAAGAATATGTTATATCAAAGCGTTGCAAAATTTTCAGTTGTTACTGACACAAAAATGTTAGTGGACACTTAAAGCAGAGTTTTGTGATGCCCTCATCAGTGGCTGAATTGCATCTAACGCTAAGATCATTTTTCAAAATATATTACACAACTGCTTTTGTGGAGAAACTGTTCCAATTTAGAAACACTGCAGACATATCTCAGAAACAGTTGTACGATCAGAGGCTGATTAAACTTGCTAGTTGCTCATTAGCAATTTTCAAGACGATTTCCTATTAAGAGGGATCTGCCTCCAGCATCACACTAAGGTAAAACAGAAAATTTTGCTCAAAAATGATCACTAACATCATGCGGTACCATACAACAATCTATTTCATCATGTCAATAACCCGCGACCGATTTCAACCTTATCGGGTCTCATCAGGTAAGTGTAACAAACACTCAATAATAAACATGCTGAAAAAAAAAATTTGGCATTGGGTGCAAAAAAAAAGATGTAATAAAAAACAATATGATACAGCAATACCTATATCATGGGGTTCTCATTTGACGACACACATACATGACATGGACAACAAGTCACATTGGTTAGCCCTAATAGGGGTGTAGGATCATTATCAAGCGAATCATTGTAGAATAAGCCTTGACAATGATCCTACACCCCTATTAGGGCATACCAATGTGACTTGTTGTCCATGTGATGTGTGTCCTTAAAAGAGAATGCCATGATATAGGTATTGCTGTATCATATTGTTTTCTATTACATCTTGTTTTTGCACCCAATGCCAAACTTGTTTTTTCAGCATGTTTACTATAGAGTGTTTGTTTCACTCGCCTGATGAGATCCAATTTGAAACCAGTTGTGGGTTATTGACAGAATATAATAGATTGCTGTATGGTACCGTATGATGTTGGTGATTATTTTTGAGCAAATTTTTCTATTTTACTTTGATGCTGGAGACAGATCTCTCTTAACATGTTGACTGCCACATTGGGTTTTCCGAAAACGACCCCAGGGGCCACGATTTTTGAGTTATTGTCAACAATAAAAAATTAAAGTATGATGCTAATAAAAGTATAGAAATATATTTTTTCAGTGCTCCTATCAACAACATATGTATGTCCGTATATATATATTACCATAGGAATTAACATTGAATGTCAACAGACACTGTCGACAAGCAAATCTAAAGGAAAAAAAGTGTCAACAATAATTGTTACATGGCCCTCCATGAAAATGTGCCGTCAACAATAATTGTTGACATGGCAGTCAATGTGTTAATAGGAGATCGCCTTGAAAACTGCTAATTAGCAACTAGCAAGCTCTGCATTTTATAGAATAATAAGCCTTGACAATGATTCTGCACCCCTATTAGGGCTTATCGATGTGACTTGTTGTCCATGTCATGTGTGTATGTCCTTGAATGTGAGCTCCATGATATAGGTATTGCTGTATCATATTGTTTTTTATTGCATCTTTTTTTTTCACCTAATGCCAAACTTGTTTTTTCAGCATGTTTATTATTGAGTGTTTGTTACACCGGCCTGATGAGACCCAATAAGGTCGAAACCAGTCATGGGTTACTGAAATAATGTAATAGATTGCTGTATGGTACCGTATGATGTTAGTGATCATTTTTGAACAATTTTTTTTACCTTAGGTTGATTGAAATTGCAATCATGGCTTTGCATCAAGAAATGACTGTGAATTACAAACAAATGGTCGAAAGATTTCTTGCAGATGCTCAATGTGATTAGCAAAATTGTAATTTGAATGCGTTTTAAATATAAATAAATTGACTTTATTTCAGTGGTTTTTAAACTTCTATGGCTTCTCGCCAGTTTTGGTGAATTTACTGCTCTATGCAGATAAAGAGCACTGATTAATGCTAATTTTAAGATTTGTAATCTTTAATGACAAAACAAGCACTTATGCGAGATCTTAGCACACGTTTCTGAAAATGTCAGCGTAAATAACAGTTTGACAACCTAACAGAAAAGAAAAAAGTTTTCATCAAAAATGTTTTTGCAAGTTGCTCTCATTTGGTTTGGTGGTAACTTTTTTGTTTAAAATGCAACTACAACTCCATATGCATATGAATAAGGTCGCTTTCCTTAACAAAGTATTTTGAGACGCACTGAATAGACAACTTGCAAACCTTGCACATACATTCAGTGTAGCTAGTCTGTCAAAGGAGAAAGGAATGCTGACAAAGCATCTTCCCTAATTGTGCAACTGTACCCGAGTATTGGCAAAAACTCCTTCAACTTGGAAAACCTTGCCAGAACAGTTGCGGAAAGCTGCTATGGTCTGCTACTACCTTTCTGGTTTTCATGTCAAAAAGAATGCTATATGTAACTTGCAAAGATACTCTACCTAATTCTCGGAAAAGCTTGATAGTATGTAAACAGGGCAAATATCTCAGCAGTAACAGAATTGTGCACAACAGCATGTTCCTAAGTAATTCAGAAGCAATTGATTCGTCCTTACAGATCGCAACCTGACACACTGTGCAAACAAAATAGAACTTAAAAGTGACTGTGACCATACCACCTTGGACAGCACAAGTTAGAGAATAAACAATACACAATGAACCATGACGACAAGCAACTTTCTATCCATGCTACTAGCTTGATTATATCAGAAGCCATTTACACCAAAACGAGGCAGCTGACAAAAAGACTTAGTTTACAAACCAACTGACAAAATAATCACAGTTCCTTTTGTTTGCTAGTATGACCTTTTACTGCGCTTCTTTACAGCCTACCGTGATTTGTAATTGCAACATATCTTTCTATTTTCGTGCACCCAATTACCCAAGCTCTTGTACTGGCTCGCTATAATTGCCCTACCGTTAGAATACAGAGATGTAACTTGTTTATTCCAGCTTTTTCTATTTGACACGATACCACCACTAATTAAGGCACCACAAAAACTTTCAGCAAAAAAAGCTGTTTTCAGAAAAAAAAGTTAATCTAGAAATATTCTGACAAAGAGTGATTTGAAGTTAACAGATGTGATTTTCATTATCGAAAGTTTTAAAGTAATCTGTAACCATGCCTTATCGGTACCAAACTAATCAGCATCATACAAAATACCCTTAGTTCCATCAATACACTTAATATAAATGTTCATGAACATTGATTTAATCTGCAATTAAGCTTACAAACAAAATATAACAGCTAAAAGTAAGAGAAAATATCAAACTGTGATGTGATGATATTGCATAACTCAAGTTAACATTAATTTTGAATTGCTACAGTACATTGCTATCCTTACGTCTGAAGCATGTTCATCTTCTGATGGTCCTATCCCAGAGTCCTTTCTATCACTGAAAGACATTTTCTTTATCTTCTTATTAATTGAATGGACATTTTCCGATGATGTCATTTTTCAAATGACTTGGCAAGAGCTTTTCATAAGTGGTCACCACTTTGAATCAGGCAAGCGTGAAACCTGACAACTTAGACGTTGATCTGTTTGTACTGGCACTGATTTTGTAGTTGGGTATCAATAATTCGTTTTGATATTCATTAACACTAACCACACACATTAACAAATGCACCACATCTAACAAAGAAATAATGTCACATCATTTGATTATTGTAGTAGGCATATAGCAACATTAAACAAGGACTGGTACTGCACACACTACAAAGAACTTGACAATACAGAGTAAAACACCAGGGGAGTGGAACATAAGCCTAAGGCCTAGTTCAGTGGTTCTTTAATAATGGTTCATGTGGAATTTCTCAGTTTGTGAAATATTAATTCAAACTGCTGACTATGTGTTGAATGTAAAGCATCAGCAAGTTCCAAACTGTTGCTCCTAGAAATGAGATCAACTAATTATGGATCATTTTATGCAACACTAAGGGAAGACCTTTTGTTAAATTAAAATCTTTCAGATGATTCATTTTTGATTTAGGATGAAATACTGAACTAGACTTTCACTAAAGACAGAACATCTATTAAGTTAATTACATAATTTAGTTTTTTTGATATCTTTAAAATGTTTTCAAGAAAGACAGTTGTAGAAAATTGTGATACTATGGGGAGAATTTTGGAACTCACACATGATTCTTCACCTTTTATCAAAAATTCAGCTAAACAAGAGTTAAACATTTTCTTTAAATATGTTAAAACTTATCATTTTCTTAAAGGTATATCGCTGAAAACTTAAAAAGTTTAAAAAGTTAAATTTTTGTACCTCATAAGATGAAGCAATGTGATTCTATATGACTAGACACTAGGGGACGAATTTCCAGACACACCATCACTCGTGGTTTCAAATAGGTTGCAGTTGCAGTAATTCATCTTCTATTTTTTTTATAAAATATATGAACCTTAGTTACCAATCTATAATCTGTAAAAGAATCAGATGTTAGTCAAATGAATGCAAGAAACTTAATCAGTTGCATTACTTTCTGAATGCCTCTTGTAGTTAAACAAATACCCAAGCAGATTCTCACATTGACAACTTTGAAATACGGATATCTAAATTTACAAAATTTCATTTTGATTTATGGAATAAATGAATCACGGAAATTAATATTAAACATGAAAGAATGTAAACTTGGAACTTCATCGTAAAAAAATAATTTCTAAGTTAAGAAAATGCATAAAAACTACCAACTCATGTAGAACAAAAAACACAGATATGCAGAAATTTACAGAAGTGAACAAAAACTAAAAGTATATCCACCCAAATAGGTACAATTAAATCTATGAGTTGGGGTACACTAACCATTTTTGCAGCTGGAAATATGGAAAAACATCAACAAATTCTGCAATCTAATTGGCCTTTGTCAGAATAATAAACTAAAGTTGAACCTAAGCACAATACCAGAAAAAAGAAAAGATCTGATATAAGGTCTATATTTAAAAATACAAAAGGTCTACTATAAAAAGAGAAAAAACAAAAAATCTAATATAAGTAGGTCTAATATTTATGTAACCTTGTTGGGCTACATAAATATTAGACCTACTCACTAGAACTGTGCATCGATCACAGCAGACTTGATTTATTACAGTGCAAGGCAGGTGGATGTATGCCACTGGCTGAGAATAAATCATGTTTGTGATTAAAGGTGCAAAACAAACTAGGTGCCGAATGGCTAACCAAAACCCTAAGTTCAGAGCACCATTTTGTAAAGCATTTAAGATGCGCTCACCTTGACAATGCCAAAAAAAACTGAGCCTATTTAGTACCTGAAGACCTGTTTTTTTGTAGACCAATTTCTCAAATTGGTCTACAAACCAAAATGAAAACTTTTTTCTTATGGAGATCTTGAAAGCACTGATTTTGACAAATTTTTAGGCCACTGAAACAGAAGGGTGACATGTCCTGTGCCAACTTAAGAGATTTAAATGCCCCCAATTAAAAAGCCCCCGACTTAGTGTTCAAATTTCCAAGCGTTTAGTTTTACCTGGTGTTAGAATTAGATACGAGTTGCTACACAGAATTTTTTTAGAGTTGGCAACTTTTGAAGGCACTGGATATTTGGCTTTCAGACATTTAACCATAGAAAGCTGTTTTATTGTCAAACATTTGCGATTGGTCAATTTTGATAAAGTATTAAAAACGTGACTTTTGATGGCTTGTGATTGGCCAATTTCTATGACATATTAAATACAAAATCTTTTACCCCCACAGTACTAGAATCACCAGTGTACACTTCCTCAGTCTGAGTATTCTTCCTGCAAAGACTCAAACAAATAATCACCACATTTGAAGTAGCACTATCCACAACACCACGCATCACTACAGAATGGTAGCAAACATGCTTATGTATAGACATATGAAGAGTGATGGCAAAATAGCTTCCAAGAAAAATGCTATAGATGGCAAACAGCCACTTCCATTTTTAAACTCATTGGCAGCTAGTTTGTCCCACATTAAGTGTGTCTTGATGCATGCATCGAGTTTGCTGCAAGTTGTGTGCACCTACTTGTTGAGAATCAAATTTATTTGCTTGCTTTTAAACGCATCAGGTATAGATGTAGATAAATTAAATAAAAAAAGTAACTACTTCATACACAAATGTGACACTATGAGACAATTTTCTCAAGGCAATAAAAATCTTGAAAAGCTCAATAATTTCATAAGTTGTGTATCATTAGCATCAAACATTAAATAAATTTATTGCAACAACTTTTTAAATAAAACAGAAAAGGCACAAAATTAAAAACATGCACATATCATGACACTATTGGGACCACACGAGATAGTTTTTGCTTGATCAAATAAATTTGTGAACTTTTTTGGAAGGTGAAAAATTGAAATATTTTTATCTAAGGCTTGAAATCTTGAAAAATGTTTTTTATAATTTTGATACATGATCAAATATTTCTTGACCTATATGTGCACTAGATAAAGGAAAAGCTGAAAGTCTATTTGATTCAAGCTATTATTTTTAAATTGACACCAAAAATATATGAATATATCTTCTCTGGTAACTTTTGCTATTTTGATTTTCATGACTCTAAAAAACAGAACAGTTATAAAAAAAATCCATAATATTTCTCTTACTCATGGAACGACCCTTATGCCAGTATAAGCACTCTACTGCAGAAAAAAGGCAGTGATTTACCTTTTGATTTGCTTATGCTCACAGTATTTGCAGAATTATAAGCAAAACTTTACTACAAATCATGATTCCTAAACTAATTTTGTTGATTATGTGAGTCACAATCCAGTCAAGTTCGAAAACCAGTTCGAAAACCACATAATTAACTTCATATAGATATTTTTGCTTTTGCTGCAAATCTTGCAATCATTATTTATAGTTCCTTTGCATTACAACAGAGGTCAGGAAACTGAGACAAATTAACTCAAATGAGATAAGATTCAGGATGTAGGCATTCTTATGCACAAAATGATCAAAAATGCATTTGAAAAAGTGGAAAAACTACCTTGGCCACCAACTGCATTATGCCTAACAACCAAAAATCCTGCCCCAAACAATTTACAACGCTTCTTGTGCATTCTTATTAGTGGGAAAGCTGAGAGATCAGAATCAGAAAGAATAGAACTTCTCGTTTCATCCATCGGTCAGGACCTGTGTCGGGCAGCAACTAAAGGCCAGTGGAAACTACCAAAACACATTCTGGTTTGCATGACTTTACGCCACCTTTTCCGGAGTGCCAAGCTGAGCGTATTAATGAACAAATTAGGTCATTCAGAGAGTTACTCCTTTTCATTAGAACATGAAACTGCACTTGCAGAGGCTTTTGAAAAAGGTTAATACCATACTAACACTCCAAATAACACGAAATCCTCATTGCCCATTATTTTTCCACAGCGACTTTGATCAGTTTGTCAATGACCTTTCTGGTGCAGGTTCGATTCACACCTGCCACGGAATAATGTTACAAAATATTCCCTGTAAGCCTACTGCTGATGAGAACAAGACAGATAGCCAGGCAGAAAGTCTGCTATCTCTGCCAAGGACAGGGGTACGCTCTCTAAAATCCTTGACAAATGATACCCTACCTCCATGCTATATGAATAAGAGGGAGAGCCTAAAAATGACGATTTTTCACCTAACATTAGTAGAATATGAAGATGCTCAGTCAAAGTCGATGTTGAGGTATCTCCTGTGATGTATCTGCTGATTGCATAGCAGCACTGTATCTCAGCATGTACCTGGGTGGGCGTCCTTCATATCTGAAAGTGGTCAAGTTCCAAAGCGCCTTACCACAATATATTATTATCCAATCAATAATCACCTTATAACAGACTACTCCACTGTACAAGAGTGCCTTAAGAGTATCAAAAAAATGCATCGCAAGAGGTTGGTTAGAAGTACGCTGTCACAACATTTGACTTAGGCATGTGCATGAAGGCTTACCTTAATATTTGGAAGAATCCAGAACTCTATGATGATCACATTGTAATGATAGGATCCTTTCACTTGATCTGTGCATACTTAAAAATGATTGGTAAAAAATGAATGAGTCTGGATTAGCTGATGTGCTGTTGGAAGCGGGGATTATGTCTGTTGGTTCCACGAATGTTGTGATGTCCAGCAAAACCTACAGTCGTGCAATAAATTGCCACAAAGTCATGGCTGAAAGCTTGGAAAGACTGCTTCTTGACAGATATTTGGAAACTAGATCTTCAAAAGGCCAACCAGATGATTTGCTACAAGCAATAGATCATATCATTAATAAGAGAAGTTCAGAAAACTTGGATGCTGCAATGCAAAACAAAGCACTTGCTAATTTTCTTGAAGAACATTTTTTATTCAGGCAACAGGTCCATGGTGGAAGCCTTGGTAAAACTGCCGAGTTTTGGCTGACGTACATGAATCATGTTTTGTTGGTCTTTTCCTTACTCTATGCTGTAAAGATCAATGATTACTACTTCTATGGTACTTGTTTAAGTAAAATGGTGGATCTATTTTTCAGCTTTGATGGTCAAAATTATGCCAGATATCTCTGCTACTTCTTGTTGTTCTTGGTCAACATTGAAAAAACTCACAAGGACACCACCCAGTTACTCAAATTAGGTGCAATAAGTGTAGCAAGGTCATTCATACCAGCAAACAGGTGTGCAGTAAATAAAAGAATTGAAGAAACATTTATGCGACATGCCAAATCTCAAGCAGTCCTGGGTAGGAAGTGTGCCGGTATTTCAGGTCTCCTGAATAACTATGAAGCTTATCGTCGTTGGGCACGTACAGCCCACCAAAGATCGAAATATGTTGAAGTAATGCTTCAGGTGGAAAATATGTTCGATAATGGCAGTGGCAGAAAACACCGTGAGACTCAGCGATCGCAAGTAAATAAAGTCAAAAAGCAGCATTTGCTACAGTGGAAGCAATTCAGAATTTCATAGACCCATTCCAAGTAGAGATGGATGATAAACTTTACCACATTTCACTGGTGCTGCATTATCATTTAATACAGAATCAAACATTGTGAATGCTGAATTGTCTGGCACTGCTGCAAAGGAAGCTTTCATTTCTGGTAGGTTGCAAAAGAATGAGCAGTTTTTGGAGTCAAACAAAAGGCTGAACCAAAAAACATTTGTGAATATGGGGAAGGCATCAGTCGTGAAAACATCAAGTAATAGTGAAGTTCAGTACAAGCAACAAGCAAATATTGCATTTCAATTGTTAGTGCTTTCACAAAAACAATCAGAAAAGACTGATATGAGAGAACTGATAAAATATTCACTCATGCCAGTGCCCTCATCGATTGGTACTCCCGATGGCTACCTTTTGAAGACAGATAAGAGCAAAGGCATTACTTATCTTACAAAATTAGATGACTTTACCATGTCATCAGATGCCAAAACCTGAATGTTGAAGATGGGAATACAATTTTCTACTGCATGAAAGAAGTGCCAGCAACATTTAAACAGATATGCGAAAAATATACAACGTCAGTATTGTGGGAAAGTCTGATCTCCTATTTAGCACTGACGTGTACAAGGAAAATTCTATTAAGAGCTTGAAAAGGACAAACCGTAGTAGTGGTCAAAAATGCATAATTAAGGGCGAAAGTACAAAATGACCTGAAAACTGGAAGTCATTTACAAACAGCAGCTTGTGAGATTGCTTCTAAAGCTGTGGAGTAGTGATGATTTCGGTAGAAAACTTCAAAACAAAAAGGTTATATTTACCTGTGAAGAAAAGGCCTACCTACTTAAGACAATGGAACATCAGTGATGATGACAGAGATTCCCAAGTTGGAGTCTGATCAAGAGAAAACAGGCACAAGGATTGTTCTATACTGCTTCTATGCAGCCGATACAGAATATAACTACGTTCGAGTCAGAATCCCAGATAGTGATATTTTCTTCTTTCTCCTTTATTATGCATCAAAAATAAACATCACTCTCCTGTTTGACACAGGCTCCAGAGATACAAGAAAAGGTTATTAAACATCTCTCAACTGGCACGTGACTTCACGCCTCTTTACTGCAATACTCTGCTGGGTCTGCATGCTTTTTCAAGGTGTGACACGACCAGTGCTTTCAAAGGCATTGAAAAGGTGACACCAACAAAACTTCTTCAAAAGAAACCACGTTATCAAATTGTTTTCCAGAACCTTGGAAAGTACAGGATGTGCCAGAAGATCTTTTTCTTCAACTGGAAGAATTCACATGTTCCATGTACAAGCTCAGAGGTAGCAATTTAAATGTTGATGATCTTCGCTATGAAATGGTTTTAAAGAAATGCTGTGGCAAAGAAAATCAACTGAATCCAAACAAGAGTACCGAGTGGTCATCCCTTCCACCCCTAGATCCTGCTTAAGAGAACACATAAAAAGAGTGAACTACCAGGTGGCAATTTGGAAACGAGCCCATATTCCCAAACCAGTTGTTCCATTACCAACTGAGGACAATGGATGGATTTTAGTAAACGAAGTCATTGAGCCAAAATGGTGTGATGGTGATATATTCCCAACTCATCTTGTGTACATTTTAGACAGAGCAATTGAGACAAAGAATGAGTATAAGCTGAGTGATGGGAGCACAAACGAAATATCTACTGATGACGAAAGTGATAAAGAACCTGATTCTGAAACAAACAATGACAGAGACTAAAAATAAAATCAAAGCACACAAAAATGTACATAAGAAAAATGTAAATGATTAATAGAGGTTAATAGGTATAACTTTAACATTTCCTTGAATAAATCAAAACGTACATTGTAGAGCTTTCCAGTACTAACATTTTGAGTGGTCACTTGTGTATTTGTGATATTTCAATACAAAAATATTGCCATTTATGTTTTTCTTGCCCCCCGAAAATTGGAAAAAAATTTTTGTCGGTACAACAAATAAAGTGGTTCAAAACCGGTAGTGCGTAAGAGTTTATTTAGTACATAAAAAACTACCAGAAAAACACTGTTTCATTTATTGGTGGGGAGGGGGTGCATGGTGGGCCTAGTTAGCCCACGGACTATTACTTTGTAGCTAACAATCAGCTACAGTTAAAAACATACAACTGCATGAATATTTTTCGATACGCTTCCATCAGAAATATCTCCAACAAATTGTGTTTGTCATATAATGATCTATGATACCAAACCCTTGATACTCTGTAGTGCAAAACAGTTACTATATAAAGCAATCTATTAACCAGTTATAACCCATGATGACAATATTTGTTTACAATAACATACTGTTTCCCCAGCTTGAAGAGATGTTTTGTGATGAACATATGATTCCTAGATTTACTACTATTCAGTCTAGAGCTGGAATCCATTTTATCACTTGCAATCCACATAAAATGAATTAAATAGAGCAGTGAAATGATATAGATCCCATTTGAAGATTTTCAAAAATTAATTATACTTTGGGATAGTTGCAAGCTGTAAGTGCTATTTTACCTATTGATGAATGCAATTTACGGTTCACCAAACCACCACGTGCTGTATTCAAAAACTATTCAACAAACCTGTTGCTGAAGGCCAACAAAAGAGCCAGCTTATATCTTCAAAATAAGGCCAACAAAAATATTTGAAAGGTTCACAAGAATGAAGGAAAATAAAAAATCATTTTTCCGTGAACAAATTTCTACTACAAGTCCAATTTATCGAATTGTAGACACAGCATTCATAGGTCATGAAGGGTACATCAACAGCATTGAAAGAAGGTGTACCACATAACAAGTTATGTCGTTCACAAAAAGTTGAATCATCAGACACACAATTGAATTCAAGCAATTCAGTTAAATCAAACTCAGAACATTGGCAAAACAATCCTGTTCCAGGCACAGTGCTAGCTGCAGCATATATCATTTGTAATGATTCACTTGTATTTTAGAGCGTTTCATTGGATATTAATAAAATATTGCACTTGTAATTTGTTCTTTACCCAATATGTAAACAGCATCTGCTATAAAAACTTGGTTGTTTGTTGGTCGCTTGAGACTTGCTTGGGTCAGTTTTTGTTAGATCATTCCACTCATTCCATCACAGGAAGATTTGCTGTGACTCGTGACAAAAAATGTCCAAGGAGCTTTAAAATTGAAATCTTGAAAGTTGTGAGTTAAATTTTAAAAAATCTTGAAATTTTTATACTGCCCACTGCATCCATTAGAAAGCATTCCAAATAACTGATTGAAGGAAACTTTTGTTTGATATAATTTGTTAGAACTTGGAGAGCATACACAGAACCAGTGTCATGATTGAGATATTCAGACATCAAACAAGACTGTGAGCTTTCAATGATTAGTCATTCTGGTCTCTAGCATAAACAATGACAAGATGCAGTGATTGTTGTTTCAATGGTAACCATGTACCTCATCCTGAACAAAAAAAGATTAAGTTTTTGAAAAGTCAGCTAGGACAATTGCAGTTTCAAATTGAATTCTTTTCTGTTTTTCAAATATTGAGCCTGGCTTTTAGCAATAACAGAGTAAACTGTTAATTTGTCCAGTTTCAACAAACCCAATTAAATAAATTCATCAATCAGAAGGTACACAATATTCAATGTCGTTTGGTCAGTGGACTTCCTTTGCTTGAATTTTATTTCTGATGTTTCCTCCATGCACTCCAGTTGTTGTAATTTAGAAGTCATTCAGTGTATTGCATGTTGAACAGTGTAATGCTTACACAGGAAAAAATCAGCGGTCTTTTCAATGCTCCATGATGCTAGTTTACAAGTTAAAATTTGAACTTTATCAGCATGTGAGTCTGCACTTTAAATTTTTGCCTATAGATCAAGCATCAGTTTGTTTAAATCTTGAGTTGCAATCGCAACTGAGCTTGTGCATGGTCTTTTGTAAAATGATGTATCCAATGGTTGCATTTTGGCAACTTTTGTTTAGATTTGATGAGATTGTTGAGTGTTTGCACTAAACAATAGATTGTCATTGATGCACCACCTTGCCATGCATTGCTATGAAACTTTCCACACATCTGCTAGTCCATGATTACTTTCTCTTTAAACTAGACTGCTTGGAGCTGTAAGCTCCCAATCATTTCCTGTAACACTTTGCTCACTTTCATACGTAATTGAACTTTTAGAATTAATAATTCATTGGTTTCAATTTGGCTGTATTCCAGCAGGAAATACACAACTTGTTGACAGGAATGACATCTGCAAAAAAAGGAGCCAGTAAGCTAACTCCAAGGTGATTTCTTGAGAACCTTTGGATTTCTGTCTTGATACAAAAATATCACAACAATATTTGGTCATGTGACTGAAAAATATACATAGGAAGTATGTATGGTAGGGCAAACAGATGGATTTTGAACAAATACCGTCATTAGTTATAACGGCTTCAGATCTCAGAGCCACCAATTCCGTTTCAGTGTTGGAAAGTGAAGACAAAAATATCAAGCCTGATTTTCTGGAATACTAAGTACTATGGCAATTGCTTTTGCTAAGCAATCCACTTAAGCAGAAGTTCATGACTTAACTCTGAACAGTATAATCAGTAGTTTATTCCGAATTATTGTTTAAAATAATTGACATCAATCAGAAATGTAATTGGAATAACAAAATGAGCACATTGAATGACAAGCTAAATTCTTCAATTACTGAATACTAAAAAACTTTTTATAGCCCAATGGCATCACTCACAGCTGCTCACTGTATTTATTTTACAGCAATTTTTAATATTCTAGAATTATCTTTTGAGCAAAAAATGAAAAAATGTTGCCTATGCTGCAACACAATTTGCATGCACATTGAATGACAAGCTAAATTCAATTACTGAATACTAAAAAACTCTTTATAGCCCAATGGCATTACTCACAGCTGCTCACTGTATTTATTTTACAGCAATTTTTAATATTCTAAAGTTATCTTTTGAGCAAAAAATGAAAAAAGGTTGCCTATGCTGCAACATAATTTGCATGTTATATCATAAACTTAACATTAGCCGAGATATAATGCTGTAACAATGTTTGTGTTAAAATAGTATATTATCATTACAGCATAATTTGATTTAACTTTCACAAACCAAAATCCAATTACTGCAGCTTGTATTTCAAAATGGACAACAATGTCATCTCAATAACTATTTTACAAGTTGATATAGTTAAGAAACAATTGCCTTTTAATGATATATCAATTTCCACATGGGGTTTTGGGTACTTCTAATGAGCCTCCCCACAAAACTGGAAAAATAGTAGTTTTAAAATTAAAATAGCACCATTTTTTAATTCTGTAGCCACAAAAATGGTAGAATTGACACTTCAACCACCTTTCTACCTTAAAAAACCTTTAAAATATAAAATTGGTAAAGCAGAGATGAAGTGCACCACCTAGTGATGGCCAAAAATTCAAAGTCCAATCTCAGCGTTTGCTGGTCTGATTTTGATAATTTGTTGTTTGGCTTTACATTCAATGGAGAATAACCAGTCCCGTAGCACTCCAACTTCGGGCCCCCCCCAAAGTAAGCGCAAGAGCCCCTGCGCACACGTCATATCACTTTAGAGGTGTAAAATTGAAAAGCTGCATTAAGAAAATACACCACAATTTGTACATAAGTAAACAGGCTAATGTCAGAATAAAGCATGCCGATACCGAAGGTGCAAGTCATAAAAAATTCGGCACCGATGCCAGAGTTCAGTAGGACATTTATGCAGACACTGCGAAACGAAAGCAATGACACTGAAAAACATCAAAAAGTTATAAAAACACAGTATCATTTAAATAGTCTGGAGCGAATCTTTTTGTTCGCAAATGCTTTTATGACATTGTCATAATCAAGAGATCGGGCGCAGTCATTTTCGATTGACAACATGGCTAATGAAGATAGTCTACTGTCTGTCATAGACGTTCTATTAAAAGTTTTGATCAGTTTCAATTTGCTGAAGCTTCTTTCAGCGCTGGCAACAGTCACGGGGCAAGTTAGTAAGATTCGAAGTGCGATGTACACATTCGGATACAATTCAAATAAATCAGTCTTTAGAAGATAGTTCAGAAAGTCTTGAGCCGTATTGAGATTGCGTTTTTTTTGTAAAATTAAAACAAACCGCTGTAGCTCAGCGCTCATTTCATCAGAATCAATGTCACCGAACTTTTTTTGGAACTCTTTACAGCAAGTAAGAAGAGCATTTTCTTGTTGCACAAGCAAAAGTTTGTCTCGTGTGTACAAAAACGAAAAGGCGGAAGAAACCTCACGTAACAAATTAAAGCGCTCCTTTATTGACATAATAGCCTGGTCTACTAATGGATAGAAAAAGTTGCTTTTAAATTTCAGTTCAGGAGTAGCTCGTTGTTCCTCTTCACCTTGGTAATCAAACAATCTTCTTTTCTTCCACTTCTTGACGGAGGAAAAGAAGGATCAATATCCAATTCTTGTGCTATTTCAACAGCAGATGTTGCGGCACTGTCATAACCCGTTGTGCGATAGTTTTGCAAAAACTTTTCAGTTGCCTGAATTTCCGTTTCCATTGTATGAAGGGAGACTCCATACGATTGAAGAATCTTGCTTGCTTTATTGACTTGGAATAGGATATCATACCAAATAAACACCGACAAAAGAAAACTCCATTTTGATAAATGAGCTATCAACGATTTTGTTTCTGAGGCAGCTCTTCCATCTTTTCTTTCTATGGAAATGGCTTCCAAGTCTTTCAGTGCCAGCAACACCTCTTTTAAATTGTATCGAAGAGGTTTGATGCATTTAATTCTGCTTTCCCAACGAGTATCAGATTGTGACTTTATGGACAGCTCCACATGTTTCTTCAAAATTTCCCAACGCTGAGCAGAGGAAGAAAACAGCACATACAATCTTGTAAGTACTCCAAAAAATGTCAATGCTTCCGTCGATGAATTAGCACTGTCAACAACAACTAAGTTAAGGGTATGGTTTGCACAGGGCACGTAAACAGCTTTGGGATTGATGTCTAGCATTCTTGCTTGGACCCCAGAATGTTTTCCTTTCATGTTAGCACCATTATCATATGACTGACCTCGACAATCAGACAATTCGAGTTGCAGTTCGGTCGCTTTTTCTAAGAAAGCGTCCAACAAGCCTTTCCCAGTACTGTCACTTATTCTCAAGTAGCCAAAAAATGTTTCTTTAACAACAGCAGCTTCTTCATTACATAGTACATAACGGAGAATGACAGACATTTGTTCATGATGTGACATATCTGGAGTGCAGTCCAAAATTATAGAAAAATATTTTGCCAATTTCAATTGCTGTAAATTTTCTTTTTCAACTTCTGTCGCTAGCAATTCAATTAGTTCATTTTGTATGGTAGGACTCAAATAGTGATCTTTAGTGTTTTTATTCTTGATTCTGTCTTGAAGCTCTTTTAGGATCGGATCTCTTCTTGCCAAAAGCTCAAATATACCCAGAAAATTTCCATTGTGAGGAGATCCTAAGACTTCTTCAGATCCTCTAAAAGCAAGATTCCTTTCCGATAGAAACAAGGCAATGTCGATAAGTCTCTCTAAAACATTTCTCCAAAAACGTCTTTCATTGAAAAAAATATTCATCTCGCGTTTGTCGATAGTGGATGAATTTCTTATCCCTTCAGCTAGCAACATCCATTGACTGCAGCATTCTTGGTGGGAAATGCCGTTTTCATGGTCTTTCAGTTTTTTCGAAAAACCCTCCCATGTATTTATACCACTACAAAAGGGGCTTAGTGTTTTTCCAAATAGCTTACAACAAAAGCAAAAAACTTGATCTGATTCCCCAGAATAAACTAGCCACGACCGTGAAACACTTTCACCATTAGGTAACACACGTTTATAATGGTTGGAGGAAAAACGTCGCCTTGGAGTTGTGTTATTATATGGAAAATTCATTATTAGTTGATGTGGTCCACGCTTTACTATATCACATCGTTGAGCATCAGAAATACTTTCAGGCCATTTACATGGGTCATCAGGGATAGGGGTAAATTGAGATTCAGTTATTTTTGATATTGAAGGTTGCGTATTGGCAGGTAAATCACAACTTACATTTTCTGGAAATTCACAATCACTTTGATGCTGATCGTCATAGTCTTCTTTTTCTTGTACACTATAGTTTTCTTCATCCCTCTCGGTACTAGTGCCAGGTCTACTCTGCTCAGTAATCTTGAAAAAATCTGTCATCTTGGGCAATTTCGCTACAGCATCTCGAGCAGTGGCTGCTTCTTTTCTCTTTTGAGCACCACTTTTTGAACGTTTCATTCTATACGATGTCAATAAAATACTTTATCTGCACTCTGCAGTGTATATATATTGTCCCGGTATTTATAGCCAAACAGAATTCCAGACCATTGTATGATTGTTGCGTAACAACGGCATTGTTACGTCAATCGAATATTCAAGATTCTACCAGAAAATCAATCGAAATATTTTAGATTCTGCGAGATAAAATGACGTTGCATTCATTTATGATGTCACAAGCCAATTTCTTCCTACAGTTTAAATCGGTTGTAAACAAGTCTGCTGAAGTGAAAATAGTCACGTAGCCAAAAAGCAATTTCAGACTAACTTGGGCCCCCAAAGTTGGCCTGGGCCCCCCCAATTGGGGGGTTTGGGGGGCGGCTGCTACGTCTCTGAGAATAACAAATCAAAAATGTAGCAAAAAGTAGCATTCCAATGTTGTATGTTTTTTGATAAATTGTTGTATGAAAATCGAATGCCTCTGTGGTACAGTGTTCCCTCCGTTACTCCCGTATAATGGCACTTGTTATTAGGCTTTAAATTCGAATAAATCAGTTCCCTTTGTTTCGATCAATCATCGTTTGGTTTTAAGCGTAATTGTCTGCGATACCTCATTTTTCAATTATTTCGGAAACCTCGCTAAACAAACAGTTGGATAGAGCTCCGTTGTAAGACAACATAAGTATTGTAAAGGCTACCATAGGCGTAGCCAGGAGGGGGCCAAAGGGGCCATGCCCCCCCCTGAATTTTAAGTCAAATTACAAAACAGTATCAAAAAAATAAAATCATAAATTTTTTTGCGCCTCTGCAGGTACATTAGAGTTAATTGTTGACTTTTAGTAAGGGGGTGGGCCTGGCGTGACTTTTTAAGTTTTTGAACTTTCAAATGTTATCAAACAAGATTGTACGCTTTACACACTAAATATCGCCGAAGTTTTTTTTCTATGTCGCAGTCGAGTGATGAATTGATAATCCAAGCAGGAATGTGGAAGCGGTTATTTTTCAAACGCTTCCGCTTCCACACCTATCGCTTCCCCTTCCTCACCTATCGCTTCCGCTTCCACCAACAAAAAACGAAAAAACGACCGTTGACAATTTTTTTAACTTTTGTGGCTTTGTAGCCTGCCTTCTCCTACACTTCATCATTTTGAGAAAACAAAAACCTTCATTTATTGTTATTACTTTACCTACTTCGCTTGAGCTTATTGTTTCGAACTACTCTGTGTTTGTTTTTCTTAGATATCAAAACTCGTGCTGAATGTAGAACAGTGCTTTTCAACCTTTTTTGTCATCGCAGAGCCCCTAATGTACTTTCGCGTTTGTCACGGAACTCCCACTAACAAAAATTTAGAAATCAAGAATTGCTTGCAAGAAAATCAAATATTTCGTTACTACAATTCAAAAAATAATTAAACACTTCAACAAATAGACAGTTATTTCAAGTTCCTTCACTACTTACAACTACTTTTACAACAGTTAACTTAATGCTTCTCAGATCTAAACCGTATGATTCCATGTTACAGCTTTCGACAATAACCTGTCGTCACAACAACAAATTACACCGTATAGCGTTGATTTTCCCTCTCTATCCTCAACTAACTCTGACTTTTAGTTAACTTTAACTCTAATCATCATTACGGACTTTCTGTCCGTCCTCAAAACACGTATTGACTCCGATCTTTTTGAATAGTGAAGTGCGAAATTTCTGTCGTATATGTAGTATGTAAATGTAAAGCGAGCAAAATTGAACTGTACCAATCAACAGCCGCCTCAACGTGGTGGTGCGGTTCCCCGACCCGTTTGGATTGGGTCAAAATGGCTGTTGGCCTTCTCGAGGGTCCCAGTTATCCCGGGCACTCCTCTCACACAAACCATTTTTTCGCCGTGCAGCCCCCTGAACGACCGCAGAAAGGTAGCACGCAGCCTCTTTAAAATCGTCCTGTCTTCTCTCTTCTCCTGCCTTTCTCTTGCCCGTCTTTTCATTCTTCTCCTTCTCCTGATGATCGGCAACGTTCATCCTAACCCTTGTCCCGTCTTTTCCTATTTAGTGTTCGCTGGAAATGTGACCTGGCGGGATAGGTCAGTGCAATGCTGCACATGCTCTAATTAAGTTCATTTAAAGTGCTATTCTAGATTCAGAACTCTTGGCAGCTCTCACTCCTGGAGCTGCCCTCCCTGCTTTTTTTTTGGAGATTCTACACCTACCAGCAGTGTGCCTCTCTCCTCGGACTCCTCCAGATGGTATACCTTCATTGCTCAATCTGGCCCCCTTTTGCTAATGCAGCGCTTGCACCCCACCCTCATCTTCAAACCTCTTATCCATTTTCCGCCCACTTTGTATCTTCTCCCTCTGCACTCTCACCACCGCCTCATGCTCCTGGCTGTTTCTCTTTACCTCCTGCTTCCTCTTTTCCTCCCTAACTCTCTCAGGGTTTTTCAATAAAATGCTGGGGGTCTTCAAGCCAGAAGAACTAAACTAATACATCTTATTTCGTCTCATCCCGTTGACCTTATATATATCCAGGAATCTGACCTTAATTTATCTTCCTTTTTTCAGATCCCTGGATTCTCTGCTCTGCAATCCCATGGCACCCACTCCCGATTTGGTATTTTTTCTACTGATGTCGCAGACGCTAGCGGCGGCGTCATCATTTTCATCAAGCAGGGCTTATTCTCCTCTGAGCTTTCTACCTCCTCTCTTTCTTCGCTTGAACCCTACTCTGATTATGTAGAGGTCAACATCTCTCTAAACAACTTCTCTTCGCTGTCATTTCTTAATGTTTATGCTCCCCTATTCGTTCTTCTACGAAGGATAGCAGAACCAATTTCTTTTCTCTCTCTATTCTTCCCTCCTATGTGGAAGCGGAAGCGGTGGATTTTTCGCGCTTTTGCTTCCACAGAAAAAGTACCGCTTCCAGCTTCCGCTTCCACATCCCTGAATCCAAGCTATGGTAATTGCAAGAAATAAGCGTCTCGCTGAGCGCTTTCTTGTTTTATTGCGATGCGGACTACTACAAAGACGTTGCTTCTTTTATCAGAACGTTCAACCTACCAGTGGGAGTGGTTTCCTTAAAATTCGTTAAATAATGCGTTATACATCACAATTGAAGTTGAACTACTAAAGCGGTTCTTGATAAAACTCCACTAGATCAGTGAAATCGCATTCGCAGTTTTGTACAGAAATTTTTATATTAGCGACGAGCGTAGTTCACGAAAGGCAAAATGCCGTTATAACTGAATGACGTCACATTGAAAGTTGCAAAATTTGGCCCCCCTCTCAATTTTTTTCTGGCTACGCCCTTGAAGGCTACGGTGTTATTTAGTAATGAAGTTTTGTATTTTTGTTATGCGGAACCTTAAATTCATATATATCAAAATTTGTTCTAACTTAATTGCCTTAAAAAAGAAAACAAAGTGTCACAATTGCCAGTAAGTCCGTGCTATTTGTTAATTTATGATTGTTCGCTTATGGTTTGCTTATTTGTAGATAACGGTTTCTTCAATACAATTTCAAATTAAATCAAGTATTGGTAAAGTAGTGTTGAGACTATGACACCTCAGTCAAAGTCTATATGACGGCCACCAGCTTAAATTGCCATCACACCCTCTAACACTTAGTTGAGTGCATAATTGCCAGGGCAAGTGCGAAATTGCTAGCAAATTTAGGCAAACCGCCAGACAAATTTTGGCAGACGTTGCTGAGCAAACCATTACACCAGCCTGAATAACATATTTTGAAGGTGTAAAAATATACTTGCAGTGGTCTACTGTATATTATTCCGTGTATACACTAGGCTAACGCTGCATACCTTACATTTTGCTGATGTTGATTTTGATATAATGGTACCCTTTGCTTTTCCTTCAAAATGTATGTCGTTCGATTATGATACTGTTTATCAAGTTCAGCGCTTTAAACAGTTTTTATCATTTGCCCCATTTTTAAAATGCACAGTGACATGTGGCCCGGTTATATGTATATTTTTCTCATTTTTATAAGCGACCTTAAAAAAGTTATCAAAAATTTCATGGGTGTTGTCCAACCAATATATAAGAAAAACAAGTCAAGAAAGAGTTTTCCAATGTGCTCGATGAGAAGGCAAAATAAAGTACTGGCTCAGTAAAGACCAGGGATGTGGAAGCGGTTATTTTTCAAACGCTTCCGCTTCCACACCTATCGCTTCCCCTTCCACCAACAAAAAACGAAAAAACGACCGTTGACAATTTTCTTTTAACTTTTGTGGCTTTGTAGCCTGCCTTCTCCTACACTTCATCATTTTGAGAAAACAAAAACCATCATTTATTGCTATTACTTTGCCTACTTCGCTTGAGCTTATTGTTCCAAACTACTCTGCGTTTGTTTTTCTAAAAAATCAGAACTCGTGTTAAATGTAGAACAGTGCTTTTCAATCTTTTTTTGTCATCACGGAGCCCCTAATGTACTTTCGCGTTTGTCACGGAACTCCCACTAACAAAAATTTAGAAACCACGAATTGCTTGCAAGAAAATCAAATATTTTGTTACTACAATTCAAAAAATAATTAAACACTTCAACAAATAGACAATTATACATTACAAGTTCCTTCACTACTTACCACTACTTTTACAACAGTTGACTTAATGCTTCCCAGATCTAAACCGTATGATTCCATATTACGGCTCTCGACAATAACTTGTCGTCACTACAACAAATTACACCGTATAGCGTTGATTTTCCCTCTCTATCCTCAACTAACTCTGACTTTTAGTTAACTTTAACTCTAATCATCATTACGCGATGTCGCAGTGGTTAGAGCGTCCGCTTCGCAGTTGGTAGACCAGGGGTTCATTCCCCTTGTCGAGTCATACCAAAAGACTTTAAAAAATGGTATCCGCAGCTTCCCTGCTTGCAGTTCGGCATTTAGGGGAGGTTATGGAGAACAAGCCGGCAAGTTCGCTTGTTGTGCCCTTGGGCAAGGCACTTTACGGGACGCCCCACCTTTATGTGGAAGACAGGTGACCCATAAACCTCGAAAAAGGCAACTCCCAAGCGAGTGCGGACTTCCCGTTCAAAGTATAGCGATACAATTCGCTTTCTCGTGAATGGAGGATAAATATGGCAAATAAAACAAAACAAAAACGGACCTTCTGTCCGTCCTCAAAACACGTATTGACTCCGATCTTTTTGGATAGTGAAGTGCGAAATTTCTGTGGTAAGTTATATGTAGTACGTAAATGTAAAGCGAGCAAAATTGAACTGCACCAATCAACAGCCGCCTCAACGTGGTGGTGCGGTCCTCGACCTGTTTGGGTTGGGTCGAAATGGCTGTTGGCTTTCCCGAGGGTCCCAGTTACCCTGGGCACTCCCATCACACAAACCATTTTTTCGCCGTGCAGCCCCCTGAACGACCGCAGAAAGGTAGCACGCAGCCTCTTTAAAATTGGCCTGTCTTCTCTTTACTCCTACCTTTCTCTTGCCCGTCTTTTCATTCTTCTCCTTCTCCTGATGATCGGCAACGTTCATCCTAACCCTTGTCCCGTCTTTTCCTATTTAGTGTTCGCTGGAAATGTGACCTGGTGGGGTAGGTCAGTGCAATGCTGTACATGCTTTAATTAAGTTCATTTAAAGTGCTTACTACTTTCCTTTTCTAGATTTAGAACTCTTGGCAGCTCTCACTCCTGGAGCTGCCCTCCCTGCTTTTTTTTGAGATTCTACACCTACCAGCAGTGTGCCTCTCTCCTCGGACTCCTCCAGATGGTATACCTTCATTGCTCAATCTGGCCCTCTTCTGCTAATGCAGCACTCGCACCCCACCCTCATCTTCAAACCTCTTATCCATTTTCCGCCCACTTTGTATCTTCTCCCTCTGCACCCTCACCACCGCCTCATGCTCCTGGCTGTTTCTCTTTACCTCCTGCTTCCTCTTTTCCTCCCTAACTCTCTCAGGGTTTTTCAATAAAATGCTGGGGGTCTTCAAGCCAGAAGAACTAAACTAATACACCTTATTTCGTCTCATCTCGTTGACCTTATATATATCCAGGAATCTAACGTCAATTTATCGTCTTTTTTTCAGATCCCTGGATTCTCTGCTCTGCAATCCCATGGCACCCACTCCCGATTTGGTATTTTTTCTACTGATGTCGCAGACGCTAGCGGCGGCGTCATCATTTTCGTCAAGCAGGGCTTATTCTCCTCTGAGCTTTCTACCTCCTCTCTTTCTTCGCTTGAACCCTACTCTGATTATGTAGAGGTCAACATCTCTCTAAACAACTTCTCTTCGCTGTCATTTCTTAATGTTTATGCTCCCCTATTCGTTCTTCTACGAAGGATAGCAGAACCAATTTCTTTTCTCTCTCTATTCTTCCCTCCTATGTGGAAGCGGAAGCGGTGGATTTTTCGTGCTTCCGCTTCCGCTTCCACAGAAAAAGTACCGCTTCTACCGCTTCCGCTTCCACATCCTTGGTGAAGACCATGGTCCACTGATTAAAATCACTGATGTAGGCCATTATCTGTCACAAATGATCTTTATTTTTTAATAGCATCAATTTTTAAAAATTTGTGAGGGGAGAGAAGCAAAATCGTGATGATATGCATTCGTGACGTAATAATTAGGTCATGTTTTTCGTCCGTTATATTTGTTGCAATCTAATTTCTTGAGTAAAATCAGGAGGAGTTTGCATCCAGATACGGATTTCTTCAACAAACAAATCTTGATATTGGACGTTTTGTTAGCAACTGCTTATACAGGACCTTGAACACTGTTTTCCGGTAGTTCATCGACTGTACAACGAGATGTGATGTTGATTATACCCGCAGAAGCAGTCACATGAATCCAACTCAGAAGTGTTTTTCATCCAGATGAACTTTGTTTGATGTAGTATTGATATAGCATGTTACCGTATGGAAAGTTTGCGCATGATTTCGTGGATATAGATCATTGGTCGTTTTACTCGAGCAACTGTCTACCTTTTCACTTAATTTTAATTTTCTTCAACTTTATTTGATGAGTTTGATTCTATTCTGTTTATGTTTGAGATTTGGCCCTTTTTTCCGCAGTTTTTTTGGCAAAGATCATTTCAGTCCACGATTTTGTGAATTCCGCAACATATAAGTAGCCAGAGGCTTTAGGTTACACAAGTTGAACTACACTTCGAAAAAGTCATAAGCAGCGCGACTAATATTTACTGCCACATTCCTAAAGATACACAACAATCACTTTGGCATCCACCCACAACTACATTTATGCTTTGATGTAAGTGATGAAATGAAACAAAAAAAGTTTGTAAAATTATTGCCTGGTTCAATTGTCAGCAAATTCAGTTCCTGAGAACGCCTATGCTGTAAACTGGGCAAACAAAATGTTTCTAGGTACTTCGAAACCTAGGGAAAAATAAAATGGCTGTGCGCAACCACCCATAATGTTACAACGTTTGACGGCTGTTTTAATTTGCATTATAAATGCATTGACATTATTAAAATGCAAACTAAAACAGATGAAAATACAAACGGTTGAGCCACGCATCGTCTATACCACCAGACAGCTTCTGCCTGCGGCTCAAAAGGATGTAGTACCGGTATTTGCTTCACATCAAAGCAACATCGTTCATCAATTTCTGTGCTACTGTGATAGTCGATACATGGGTCGTACTTCCCAAAGGCTGCAACAGAGGATTAACCAGCATGTATCTAAAACCATTTTTCAGAGACATATACTTCTCAAGACCGAAGCACATTGGCCCGCTCTTGCAAGCCAATCAGAAGCCTTAAAGCTGAAACTTTTTCCTCCGCTATTGGGCAACATCTCTTACAAAACCCGACATGTGCACGTGAATACGACGATGGCAAATTTTCCATTCTTGCCCAAGTCCCTAACTGCTTTTCTGCTCTCTACCCTATGAGCCACTTATATCAAAACATCCAAACCAAATTTATGTAAACAAAAGAAATTCGTGTATGGCCTGAAAATCGCGCATTAGTTTCCGCTCCTTCTATTGGTCGCTTTTTTACCAATCACGATGGACCTTTTTTTCTTTTTCGTCAACTGTGTCCTCTATGTAGATGACCCACTTCATTGTTTTCACTCTATGTCTGATGGATTCTCTTGAGAAGTGTCAAACGAAAAGCTTCGAGAATATAAATTCTTTACTTTCTGCAATCTTCAGTTCCCATTAAAAAATAATCTTTTTATAAATAGTTATTTTCTTAATTTGCCTTAGAAACTGACCAATCAGAAACGACCAAAAATCATGTGTTTAATACGTCCCTAAAATTGATTAATCACGAATGTCTGACGGCAAAATATTTTTCAAGAGTAAAATGCTGTTGACCGCAAAATAGCCACTGCCGTTATATACAGGGTCGTGGCAAGTACCAGAGTAGACATTATAAAAGCAATGGGTTTTTTAACTTTCTGACTAATGTGTGAAAGCTTGCACACAACCTTTGCACTAGCTCTGTAGCTCTCACAATTTCAGCCACTTTAGTAGTTCAATCCTTATATTACATCTTCCCATAACTTTCTGTAATTTAGTTTTTAATATAGCTTTGAAAAAAGCTGTTTTAGCCATAAGCTTTTCGTGACGCTCTCATCAGTGGCGGTATCGCGTCAAAAGGGAAGATCTAGAGTGAATGAGTCTTTTATGTGAATAATTTGGATGTTACGTAATCAAGACAGGCCAATGATTGCGTTTGTATTGCAAAGCGCGCGAAAGAAAGATTTCGCAAGTGCGAAAGTTAAAGAAGGCGCGGCAGGAGGCCAAATGCTACGATTATCGAAAGAGTTTGAGAGTGTAAACAAACTCTTTCTGTCTGCATAACACCGGGCGTCGGGTCTTGATATAAGTAGCCTCTAAAAGATTGAGATGGAAAGAGCTGCGCGCTGCGGCAAGGATTGAAAACCGCTTATCATCATAGTTTAATGCGCATCGATCATTATCTAAAAGATGCTGACCAATGGCGGAGTCACAGTCCGGTTTGGTGTCGGTTCGTTTGCACGATCTGTGTGGTTGAGATCGGCGTGGACGAGTCAATTGCTGTCTTAACCATTGCGGAACATGTTGCTTGATGCGATCCTGTAGTCGTTGAGATGTTCGCCCTACGTACCGACTATCACAGTGGCACTTGTATTCATATATGACAAAGCTTTTCTGAATGGCAGGTAGAACATCCTTGCGGGCCACAGGCAGCATGCGCCTAGACGTAAAGACCAGGCGGGTGCTGACGGAACCATAGCAGCTTTCCACGGCGGTTTTGACTTCTTTTTCTAAGTTTGTAGATGGCTTACCTATCCAAGGGACCCTCAAGTACACAGGACACTTTTCAGGGCCAAATCGCTTAAGGGTGGAGAACTGAGCAATTTTCTTGGTGATCTGAGTGTTGATGATGTTTTTAGGATAGCCATTGTCCAGTAATATCTTCTTAATCCGTTCTATTTCTTCATTGAGTCTACGCTTGGTGCAAATCATTAGAGCTCGATGCACCAATGTAGATATTAGACTTATTTTGCGTTTGAGAGGACTAAAGGACTCCCAACGCAAATACTGGCCAGTGAAAGTGGGTTTACGGTATACACTGGTCTCCAAGCCAACATCTGTTCTTTCGACGTAGACGTCAAGAAACGGTAGACATTTCTCTTTCTCTTTTTCAAAGGTGAACTTGAGGGATGGATGAAGGCAGTTAAGTTTGGTCAGAAATTCATCTGCTTCAGCTTCGTGATCGAAGATGGCAAACGTGTCGTCAACATATCTGAAGTATGTTGAAGGCTTTTGCGTTTGAGAAAATAACTTTTCTTCATAATATCCAACGAAGATGTTGTCCAAAGCCGGACCAAGTGGTGATCCCATAGCTACTCCGTCTGTTTGCTTGTACATGGTGTTATTGAAGCTGAACTCAACTGAGGATATAGCGCTCTTCATCAATTCAACAAACACGTCCTTTGGAATGACTGGTCGGGAATTAGACTGGTCGTAGAGGGCTTCCGAACAGATTTTGATGGTTTCCTCAAGGGGAACGTTGGTGAACAAGCTGGACACATCAAAAGAACACATGAAGACATTAGGGTCGATGTCAAAATTTTGCATGGTCTTAGCAAACGTAAACGAATCTGAAATGCAATGTGACGAAAACCGCTCCAACACAGGTTGTAATAGGCTAGCCAACCACTTGCCAAGTTCATGATGGGACGAACCTGTCATAGACAGTATTGGGCGAAGTGGAGTGCCTTCTTTGTGTGTTTTCGGCAAACCATACATTCGAGGTCTTTGCGATCCAGTTGGTCGTATTGCGTCATATATCCACTTCGGCATGTGATCGGCTTTGACTAAGTCAAGCAACCGCTTCTGAAGGCGCGATTCAATGATGGCTGTGTTGTCATTGCTGGAGACCAGACCAAGTCTTCTAAATTTCGATTGATCATCAAGTATCTTGTTCATTTTATCGACGTAGTCGCTTTTGTTTAAAAGGACAACGCCGGAGCCTTTGTCAGGTTTGGTGACAATGATATCATTATTCTTTCGTAACCGGTTGATTGCACGAAAGCACTCTTTGTGCATTGTGAAGTCACGTGAGTCTATCAAGAAAACTTCAAACAATTAACCAATCACATTGGCGGGCGGCCCGCGAATTTCTAACATTCTTCGACACAATCAGATTCTGCTGATACCTGCCACTACTTGATGAAAGAACGAAATCAAAATGGAAGAACAAAAACGAGCGATTGCTTGCTTTACTCAGACGTGACCGTTTCGGCAATGCTCTCGGTGATACTACTAGGCATGTTCTGAATCTTTCAGATTATGTCTTGTCTGACACTGAAAGTTTCGTGCTGTCGCATGGTCTTAACTTTGGGTTGCCACCCAGGTATCTGTGCAAAGAAGAAATCTTCGCCGAATTTGAGTCACTGTGGGCACAGCTTTTACATCACAGTGCCAGTTCTGTTGAACAACGCACTGCTTTGAAAGCCCGACTCACCGACCTTGCTCATTTGTACAGTGACAGCACGATAGACTCACGTGACTTCACAATGCACAAAGAGTGCTTTCGTGCAATCAACCGGTTACGAAAGAATGATGATATCATTGTCACCAAACCCGACAAAGGCTCCGGCGTTGTCCTTTTAAACAAAAGCGACTACGTCGATAAAATGAACAAGATACTTGATGATCAATCGAAATTTAGAAGACTTGGTCTGGTCTCCAGCAATGACAACACAGCCATCATTGAATCGCGCCTTCAGAAGCGGTTGCTTGACTTAGTCAAAGCCGATCACATGCCGAAGTGGATATATGACGCAATACGACCAACTGGATCGCAAAGACCTCGAATGTATGGTTTGCCGAAAACACACAAAGAAGGCACTCCACTTCGCCCAATACTGTCTATGACAGGTTCGTCCCATCATGAACTTGGCAAGTGGTTGGCTAGCCTATTACAACCTGTGTTGGAGCTGTTTTCGTCACATTGCATTTCAGATTCGTTTACGTTTGCTAAGACCATGCAAAATTTTGACATCGACCCTAATGTCTTCATGTGTTCTTTTGATGTGTCCAGCTTGTTCACCAACGTTCCCCTTGAGGAAACCATCAAAATCTGTTCGGAAGCCCTCTACGACCAGTCTAATTCCCGACCAGTCATTCCAAAGGACGTGTTTGTTGAATTGATGAAGAGCGCTATATCCTCAGTTGAGTTCAGCTTCAATAACACCATGTACAAGCAAACAGACGGAGTAGCTATGGGATCACCACTTGGTCCGGCTTTGGACAACATCTTCGTTGGATATTATGAAGAAAAGTTATTTTCTCAAACGCAAAAGCCTTCAACATACTTCAGATATGTTGACGACACGTTTGCCATCTTCGATCACGAAGCTGAAGCAGATGAATTTCTGACCAAACTTAACTGCCTTCATCCATCCCTCAAGTTCACCTTTGAAAAAGAGAAAGAGAAATGTCTACCGTTTCTTGACGTCTACGTCGAAAGAACAGATGTTGGCTTGGAGACCAGTGTATACCGTAAACCCACTTTCACTGGCCAGTATTTGCGTTGGGAGTCCTTTAGTCCTCTCAAACGCAAAATAAGTCTAATATCTACATTGGTGCATCGAGCTCTAATGATTTGCACCAAGCGTAGACTCAATGAAGAAATAGAACGGATTAAGAAGATATTACTGGACAATGGCTATCCTAAAAACATCATCAACACTCAGATCACCAAGAAAATTGCTCAGTTCTCCACCCTTAAGCGATTTGGCCCTGAAAAGTGTCCTGTGTACTTGAGGGTCCCTTGGATAGGTAAGCCATCTACAAACTTAGAAAAAGAAGTCAAAACCGCCGTGGAAAGCTGCTATGGTTCCGTCAGCACCCGCCTGGTCTTTACGTCTAGGCGCATGCTGCCTGTGGCCCGCAAGGATGTTCTACCTGCCATTCAGAAAAGCTTTGTCATATATGAATACAAGTGCCACTGTGATAGTCGGTACGTAGGGCGAACATCTCAACGACTACAGGATCGCATCAAGCAACATGTTCCGCAATGGTTAAGACAGCAATTGACTCGTCCACGCCGATCTCAATCACACAGATCGTGCAAACGAACCGACACCAAACCGGACTGTGACTCCGCCATTGGTCAGCATCTTTTAGATAATGATCGATGCGCATTAAACTATGATGATAAGCGGTTTTCAATCCTTGCCGCAGCGCGCAGCTCTTTCCATCTCAATCTTTTAGAGGCTACTTATATCAAGACCCGACGCCCGGTGTTATGCAGACAGAAAGAGTTTGTTTACACTCTCAAACTCTTTCGATAATCGTAGCATTTGGCCTCCTGCCGCGCCTTCTTTAACTTTCGCACTTGCGAAATCTTTCTTTCGCGCGCTTTGCAATACAAACGCAATCATTGGCCTGTCTTGATTACGTAACATCCAAATTATTCACATAAAAGACTCATTCACTCTAGATCTTCCCTTTTGACGCGATACCGCCACTGATGAGAGCGTCACGAAAAGCTTATGGCTAAAACAGCTTTTTTCAAAGCTATATTAAAATTTTGTACCACCAACAAGATTTTTGTGTAATTTAGTTTCTTTTCCAATTTTACTGAAAATGCTTTGTAAATAGGGGCCTATAGGGTAAGTAATTAAATATCACGCCAGTTTAAATCGGCAAAGTACGGTAGCCTCATTAGGGCAGTGCTGGCAATATAGGAAGTGCATTGCATTTTAAGACCTTTGCTTTTATTGCCTGCATTGTCTTCACTGCTTCTATAGAAAAGTTGCCAATTCATAAGTAATCTTAACATCATCTAGCAATTTAAATGCATCAAGCTAATTTTCGTCAAAAATAATTAAGAGTCATAGTCGAGCTATGAGTGAACTTATGCTACTGTATGTAGGGTGTAGCTTACACGGTAACGATTATTTGATTTGGCTTAGTTTAACAAATGTAACATTCAAGCCTAGTTCGAAACAACAAATGAGAATTAAATTATCATAGCTGGGGTAATGGTGATGCTTTACACCTGTAAATCAAGGCTATTACAAGACCATCAAATAATTATTTGACGGTTGGTGTAGATGTGGGTTTGAATCCTAGTTGCCAGGTGAAAATGTGCCAAAATCCCTAGGTGTTGTTGTTGTTGCGATTAACCCTCCTCTTCCTGGGGATGGAGGTACGACACGAACGTCAATTCAGGTTCATGCCGTTAACCAAATTGAATTAGCCTAGGGGAAAGATGGCAGCCCATTTGGAACCAGTAATAAGTGACTGGTAGCCCCACCACCAAGGCGGACTGCCACTGGTGGGTACCCAAGAGTCTCCTTTTGCGACATACTGTGTTAGCAGCTTCACAATTGTAACCCGGTGAAGTAGGGGTAGGTTACCTATCTGCCATATAAAGGCGGAGGCGTCTCGTTAATGCTGAACTTCTATCACTATGTAAACAATTGTAGCCTGTTGCGCCTCGCACTTCATTGAGCTGCCATGCCAAACATCTTTTTGTCCTTTTTTTTATTTTTTTGTTATTTTGCTCTCGGCGCCTCTGCACCTTACTCCCGCCGTTGTGTGTGATTCTAGTTTTTACTGTGTGTATTCGTGTATTATTATTATGTGTGTCAAAAATCACTCACACATATTTTTATTTTTTTATTAGGGCTAGATAATGTTTATTGTTGGCTTTTCATGGTAGCTCGTTGATCGGCTTGCCTTTCCCGCCATCATGTTGTTTGTCCGTTGTTTTCGTCCATGTGTCGAGTGCAGTGTTCTGATTTACTTGGACGTGCGCACCGACCTAGTTCGTGGTGACGCCTGCAGTATTTTGTTGCGGACCATTCGGTCGGAGATTACCGGCTCTCTTTCTTCGTCGATCGCCATGGCGAACGGACGTGTTCTGGTTGTCTGTCATTTCTCTTTCTTCGTTGGATTTCGTGACGGACGGACGTAATTCGATTGTTGCCACAACTGCGTAAATTGATGCAATAAAATTTTACTGTCGTGCCTTCCTCCTTGTGACTGCCATAGTTCCTAGCAATTGGGGTTCAGCCAGCACGCTCTTGCTCGAAGAACTTTTTTCCACACAATGAATGTGAGATGTTTTTGTTCCTTCGACTTAAACGCTAAGACTTCAGTTATCCGGTTTTTTGCATATCCGCTTAGATTTCTGAAAATATTATCCCAACTAGACCGAATAATCGAGGAAGTACTGTAGTTGAATAACCGAAGAATACCACACAGTTCCTTGTATTCAGTCGATTGAGAATCTCAGGGGCCTGAGGCAAGATTTCATGAAAGTCCCCTATTGGCCAAGTACTAAAAAGGAGACAATTGTTTTTGGAATTACTCTTGTTTCTAAGATCAGAATTAGATAAGTTTCTTGTAATCAAAGGTTTTGTCCCTCCGTTTAAGAGCGAAGATCTTTTTTGTTTTGTTGGGTTGAAATACAAAGACTGATTCAAAATTAAAGATTTCGGCCCAAAAGTCACCGGTGAAGAATTTTTATTTATTTTTTTTGAGATCAACACTATTTTGCAGGTCGAAAAAGCAGTTTGTAGGACATGGCTTGAAGTGAAGGTTTTATTCTCTATTAGGAGTGCATGAAAAAAAGGAAGTTAAAGCAGCTATCTCACCCTATATCCAACATTGCATGTAGTTCACTTACACAATTTATGATGCACGTATTATCACTACATTTGGTATAAAACAAAGGCAAGTGTTTTTACACTTTTTCTTGGTACAAACACTTCAGTTTAATCTAGATGTATAGCATGTCCTCGAAGAAGAATATAGCATAAGCAGAACTTAAATTCATGAAGTTGATTACTGAAAAAAGATCTTGAAGTTGTAAAAGAGCGGAAGCAACAAAATATTAAAAAAATGGTTTTCTCCGACTAAATAATCGCTTTTGTAACGCTGATCTACATAAAACAGTCTTCAAAAAGAGGAAGGGGAAAACAATCAATGCTGTAAATGCTATTATCGAAAATCTTTGATGAACATATACAACAAACTTGCGTAATTTCCTAAACTTTCTGTTGCATAACCTAGTTTGAGAGCTCCTTAAAAGGGACTTGTCTGGTACAGAAAATAGCAAGACACTCTAAAAAAAACCTGATTTCAAGAAAAAGGTCTTCAACTTTGTTTGAAGACTTCGTGCCTTTTTCCCTCAGTACAAAAAAGCGTTAGGCTTACTTCTATGGACAGAGTCGCCAATACTTTTGGACGTAGACTTGTGTTTTGCTTTAAGTAGAGGAGGACCACGAACATAAAAGATCACAATTGAGGCGCCGACTAACAACTTTTACTTTTCTCTCCCGTTTTTGTTGAAAGGAACGGATGGAGTTTTGTGGAATGAAGGGTTGCTTGTAAGACAAGTTTTGATTTAAGATTTGATGAAAACTAACGGTTAATTTAAAATCAAATTAAGACGCATAGTTATTGAAACCCAACGTTTAAAGGGAAATTAAAAGCACAATACCGACCCCCAGTGTAAAATTTGCTCAAAAATGGTTTAGCAGGTTTACCGGGATTACGTGGAAATGCATGTTGAAATGAAGGTCGAGTTATGCTTGTGACAAAACAACTGTCGGAGTCGGTCAAGAGCTGGACTGATTGAAAAAATGTTAAAATAAGCAAAATTTGTTGATTTTACTTCACCACTAAATCTATAGACATAACTAACATAAAACAAGAGCAAACTTCGCTCGTGGGCGAGACCAGAAGAAAGCGCAGAGAATACTACCCGATCCCCAATCAATCAATCATTTTATTTTTGCCCAAATCAGCATACATAAAAAATTAATTTAATAGCAGTGGACAAAAAAGAAAGGAGACGGTATACCTTAATACACGCATATGAAAAGAATTGAGTTTAAATTTGAAGATAGTGGCATGGCCATCGCATCTGTAAGGTAGCAGATACATAAAAACGCACACGAAGTAAAGCATATACGGTATGTACGAGGTGCCTCGAAATTTATAAAAAAACTGTCATATTGTAACCCCAACAGAGGAAGCTATTAGGTGGTACACCTAGCCCAGGGGTGACTTGGCAGCAACGACAGCTCCTTTACGTCTCAAGGCATATACACCCTGTCGCCGGTTGCAGTTTTAAGTCTTACGCCTAGGTCTAGATTTAATCCGATTATCGCAACAAGAACACAGCCAGCTGTATTGATCTTCTTAATCCTTAACATCACAGCACCTGACGAGGGCCATGAAGTTTGAAGTTGTCCGGAAACTACCAAAAATTTTTTGTGAACCGAAGCATAAAAATAGGTCAGGTCACAAAAAGTTGTTCTTCAAGAAACAAGAAGTCTTGTTAAACAGTTTTCAAAAAATCTTTTTAACCACAGAACACGGCACTGGTGCATTCTGTGCCCCTTAATCCAGCATTGTTTAAAACTGTCTTTTGAAAAAAAAAATACCTTGTATACTTGCTATCTAAACACGCCTTAGGACTACAGACCAAAGCGACAATTTCCGAAATAAGGGATTTTGACCAAACCTTGCAAAAAAAGATGTTACGGGCTAATTTCAATTTGTTTTTGCCGCAAATTTATTTGAAATTGCTATTGAATTGCCGTCTGTATATTTGAAATTTTAGGTATTTTGCGGACAAAATACATATCGCCCAGACAAATTATTTGCAAAGCTAAGAGGTCATTTCTTAACTGTTTGCAGACTGCAATATGAATGACTACGCCATACGTTTGTGCTCGGAACTTTTAGGTTAAGAACTGCATGTACGAGCCAAAGGGTTTGTTACAAGGAATGAAAAGATCTTAAAACAATTACTTTACAAATGAAGACCTAGCGTATTTGCTAATTTCACACCGGGTACGGGCTAATCCTGACCCAATTGACATCAAGGATCGCTTTACTGGGCAGTATCCACCTTCCGGTGTCGATTCAAGCCTCGACATGGCATGAAACTGGATTATGGCAAACTATTTATTATGAAAGCATAAACGTAAACATTTACCTGATTCAACACAACATCTATAAAACGTGGATTAGAATCCGCAATAAAAAAAATAAAAGAGAAAATTAGTGTGATGCGGACATCAATAGGAAACACGGCTTTCAATAACCCGCAAGAGAAATAAGATTAAAAATGAGTTTCGATTGAGCAAAAGGCAGATTTGATATTAGTTAGCAGACACTGGAGAAAGTCATGACTTACTTCATGCTTTTTGAAGCGTAAGCCTCAAAACCAAAAGCTGAGTTGCTGACAGAGGTTACTAGCATCAGCCTCTTGGAACTCATTCACATCCCAAATGCGAAGACCCACTCATCCTAGTCCCAGACAGTTCTCTTCCTTGTCGATATCGTTTCACTGCCACCGACTCAATTGTCCACGCGGGCAGTGCATTCTTTTCCAAACTATTGACAAGAACATAACTTCAGAAAAAATTCTTTATCGGTTGCGACTTATTTCCATTCCTGGTGAAGATAAAAGATTTCATTTATCGAAAACAGTACTCCCTGCCCACTGCTCTGCTTGCCATACTAAAAAGCAGAGCCTCCATCACAGGGCTGCTGTCAGACGACAGCAGCGTCGATTGAAACACAGTAGCCCTGCATCGACAGCACGAACACAGCGACACCTTGCGCAGGGATCGAAACTATTTTATCAAAACAATCATTGCGTACTTCGAAAAAGTGCGAAACGCGTCGTTTGCGATGACTCGGAATAGCGTGAGCAACAGACACTTGCATGTTGTGAAGGATTGCAGGCGCGTATTCCAGGAAATAATCCATAGTCATGTGTAAAGGCGAATGAGGGCTCATGACAAGGATAAACAATTAAACGAGATCACTAATAGAATATGGAAAAAAAGGCAAATAAAATATCACAATTATCTGAGTTGGTCATAACGAGGTCACTATATCACAATATACGAAAAAACAACATTCAATATATTTGACGGAATTTATCCGCTGGGGACACTCAACACCAAGTTTGAAATCAACTCCCTCGCAAAAGGTTGACACGCAACACAATCAGTATCACTTGTCACTGAAAGTTTCAAACGGAAAACTTTTAACATTGTTTTAAAATTTACGCTTTGATTTGAGCAGTTTTTAAACACAGCGGATTGTAACTCAGCGAGATTCCTAAAACGCTTAACATGCGAACCTTAAATCACCGCTTTCACTGATAAACTCTGCAAGAGTGCGGTGACATTCATTTGTCGAGCTGGGGGCAGTAAACATTTTTTAGCAAACTTCAACGTACTCTTAGAACATGTGAACGAAAGTGATGTTGGAGGAGTCAGTAACAAAGCCAGGAAATGGATCGTGGTTTGTTGCGATGGGGTGGTTGTCAAGTAACTCCGAAAAAAACGAGTAAAAATATCAAATACATTAAAACCGATCAGGAAATTGAGATAAAATTGATTGACAGCAAAACAAATCGAAAATCTTGTGATGAATAGCACCTGAACATTGCATACGGATTTAGTTTGGCAAAAGGAGAGAAACAGCGGTGGCAGGTGTAGGAATTCAACGCACGTGGCTGCAGTGCGATCAAAGCACTCTCCCTAATTTTCGTTCATCCCATTATGAAGCTCGCCATCCCTGAAGCTTGGTCTTTTAGGCCTGCGGCTCAATCATGCGAGGTTAGCGGCCGTAGACACCTCGTGACAGTGAGATGCTGTCCTCATGAAAAGTGGTCATAAAGAAATATCCCGCATCCGTCATCCTGTATCCCGTTGCAGCCTACGGTCGTCGGATTCATCGGTGAATTCTGTTTTTTCGCATTCTGACGTCATTGCAGGAGTATCCCCTAAATCGATTATAGATTGCAGCTTTTTTGAAATTTGTCTGATGTCTGGCCGATTGTACAGATTCACTTGGCAACACTTCTTGATTAATGATGTCACGCGCTTTGAGGTGGCGAGCGGGGGGAGAGAAAGGTTGCCGGTTCGTAACTCTGTGGAAAAATACGCGAAAGAATGTTAGCGAACGCAGTATGTTCAGTAAAGCTCGACAGAATCAGCATCGAGATTAATGTAAGTATCAATAGGCATGGAAACACTCTGAAGCAAATATTGCGTTTGACACCTTTTATCCAGGAGGGGTGGACCCTGGCTGAATGAGATTTGCAACGACTTCATTTCAACTTCATGAAATTACCTCGGAAAAATCGCAGTTGGCAAATAGCAGTACTACAGCAACCACACGTATAATAGTGTGCGCAGACACACACACTTCAACCACTTTTACCTTCTATAAACTGGTCATCTGATAGCTCATCATAAGGAAATCGTCCTGACGTAAACACTTCCCAGCAGAAAACCCCAAACGACCATACCACGGATCGAGAAGAAAAAGTTTCTTCAAAGATGGTCTCTGGCGCCATCCAGCGAACGGGTAAACGTCTCCCATTTATTTCGCAGTACTCGCTGAAACATGAAAACTTCGGATAAAAACATCAGTTAAATTCCAATTCACCGAGCAGCTGTATCTAATAACGAGCTTTTGTTTTGGGAAATAAATAGTATTTTAAACAAATGACCGAATGACTTTGGTAGATCAAGGCTCAAAACTCACTCAGCTAAATTAGAGGGGAAATGGGTGGCAGGGAGGGCTAAGAAACAGCGCTGCTTCGAGGCAGAAATAAAGCTAAGTCACCGTACACAGTATACGTTTTTGTCCAGTTTTGTAGCTTTTTTGCTCTAATGCATTTTGTACCAATATTTTCACGCGCTCACGTATTTATATGACGCACTACAGTATATGCTGTTCAAATGCGGCTATTTCCCAAAGTGCGAACCAATAGCGTATAAGAAAAATTTTAGTTGACAAAACCGGATATTCATGCTACAAGTTACACTGTGTGTCACCACAGAAATATCTAAGCGAATGGGGACTTCTTTACAAAAATGAGTAAGACCTAAAAACGCACAACACCGGACAAAGTAGTAAAAGTAGAAAACGTTCCTCGTACTTCTCAAACCCATCCTTTGTCAACCCAATCACCGAAAGCTTGACCAGAAGATGAGAACTGACCACGCAGTTGCGTGCTGCTACGTCATCGTGACGTAATCCGAGACCGTCGAGGTGTTGAAGTGCTCTCGCAATTTGACAGCACATTTGCATCTAAAATGAACACAAACGCTGTGGTGAGGCCGGTGGTGGTTGACCAACTCTTTTGTGTCGGAATGAAATGGCACTTTAGATTTATCAAGGCTATCAAGATCAGGGGAAAGTGGAAGCCTATTTTGTACAAACTACGGTGAGGTTTGCCAATGGCTCCACGTGGTGGGTCGCTGGTCGAACGATCGTCAGGTTGTGGGTTCAACGTTCATGGGGTCTCTGCGTGGTGGAAAATTAGAGAAAGATGCTTTCCCCTACTCGATTACACCAGGGATGAAACAGCAAGAAATACCGAAGATCAAATCCCGCGTGAGCGATCGTAAAGGTTTTCCTGTGGAAAGAAAATGACAGAGAACTAAGAACCTTTTTTGTTTCGCGGAGAACGCGTTCCGTCCCAGAAAAAACCAAAAAATGCACACGTCACTCACTCTATGATGTTTCGAAAACTTTGGAATCGCTCCGCTCTTTGATGCTTCCAAACATAATTTTAAAATTCCCTACGAATAAAAACACATGAAGGTTAATCATTCAGTACAACATAACAATTAGATGATCCTTGTTCAAATACTATCCTAGAAACTAGTCAGGGCAACCATAGGTTTTCATAAATTTCTGATGGATGCTTCGGCTATAATGACAAGTTGAAGAGAGAACTTCAAATTTAAAAGCAGGCCATAAATCGAGCAGAATTACCAAGGAGCACCACGCTTGGCTTGAATGTACACCAAACTCTACCTCCACAGGAAAAGCGTAAAGTAATTAGTGGCTTCTTGCCTTTTCAAACCACATTAATTCAATCACATTTCTAGTTGAATCAGATTAAAACTGGAATGCGTATCAAAATAATGGATTTTACCAAAAAGGATAACACTCAGGCGTTCCAATTTCACGGACTACTCTAAAGCGATTTTGGGTTTAGGCAACACGACCAGCACGACAGATCAAACCTGCTTAGAATTATTGGGCCGTTTAAGCAATGAACTCTAAAACTACATGACAACCGGTAAATCGCTTTTTGTCGCATGAATAAAGATTTTTTGTTCCTTTTTTTTGTCCTCAATCAGATCTGAATTTTGCGGTCCAAATGTCTGCTATCATTGAGTAGCAAGAAATTTGTTGCGTAATCTGATTCAAAATGATGAATTCTGCACCGAGTGTTTGAATTTACAAAGTACCTTGGTTTCTTTGTGTGCATGCAAGCGGACATCAGTCAATTATACATATGGTAACCTACCAGCAAGGCACCGACAGTTAAACTAATTACTGTAGGCAGTGACTACCTTAGTTTTTCACATGTATCGGTACCAAGGTTTGATAAGGTCAGAAATAAAGAAATTAAGAAACCATTTGGGGGGGGAGGGTTAGGAAAAGTGGCTTAAAATGCAAGGATGACTGAGATGTGCTAGGGCCGTGTTTTAAGAAGAGACCAAGTCTGGGTGGGTAAAGAAACCATGATACAGATAAGGTCAACAGGATGGGTCGAAAAAAAGTGAAGCAGTTCAGTGCTCCTGGCTCGAAGACCTCCAGCATTCCATTGAAGAACCCTGAGAGAGTCAGGGGGGAGAGAAGGCAGGAGGCGTAGAAGAGCAGCCAGGAGCAAAGGACGGTGGTGAGGAAGCAGAGTGAAAAGATATAGAATGGGCCGACGGGGGATAAGAAGTTTGAAGACAAGGGTGGGAAGGAAGTGCAGTATTAGCAGACGAAGGGCTAGATTGTACAGTGGAGGTATACATGTTGGAGGAGCCCGAGGAGGAAGTCACAGTATTACCAGTGCGGACAGAGCAGGGGGGCAGCTCCAAGAGTGAGAGCTGTCAAGAGTTCTGAATTTGGAGAGGGAAAGTTGTGAGCACCTTAGATGGACCCATTTGGAGCAGGTGCAGCATTACACTGACTTGCCCCGCCAGGTCACATTTCCAGCGCACACTGAGCAGGAAAAGATGGGGTCAGGGTTGGGATGAACGTTACCACTCATCAAGAGAAGGAGAAGAATGAGGAGACGAAGACGGTCAAGAGAAGAGAGAAAACAGGCGATCGATTTTAAGGAAGCTGTGTGCTGCCCTTTTGCGGCCGTCGAAAAAATGAAGCGGAATGCCCGGGGTAACTGGGACCCTGGGGAAGTCCAACAGCCATTTCGACCCAACCCAAACGGGGTCGGGGACCGCACCACCACGTTGAGGCGGCTGTTGATTGGTGCAGTAAAGTTGGTGGTCGGAGGAGAGGGTCACCGAAAAAGATGGGAAGATTGCAAACGAGAAGATTAGCAAAAAGCGGGATTGGCGTTGGAGGGGCAAGAGATAGAACGATTTACAGAAGAGGAATTAGTATATACAATTGTGAAATAAACTGCCATTCCATACCTTAAGGGAAAAGCACAGAGGAAATATCATTATCAATATTTATTACAGATTTTCCATTTCGAGGCATTGACGAAGGCCATCGATATTTGTAGGTAAACGTATAGTAGATCATAAAACATTTCGTAGCTTTCATTGTGAAATTAAGCTACGATTCGTCAGTCGTACCAATTCTAGTTTGGTAAGACTGAAGAACCAACCGAAACCAATGTTATACTGAGTTTGAATTGTGAAGCTGCTAACCCAGCATGTCGCAAGAGGCGACTCTTAGGTACCCTCCAGTGGTAGTCCGCCTCGTTGGTAGTGGGGTTACCTGCCTGTAATTACTATTCCTTCACAATATGGCCGGCCACTTTCCCCTAGCTTAGTTCAATTAGGTTTGCGGCGTGATTTGGAAATTCGTTTCATTCCGTCCATTCATCCTAAGAGGAGGGGTAATCACAACAACATCCTAAACCAATGGGACTAAGGAAATATATTTTCAAAAAAATAAAAGATTGAACGCTACCAGGATCAAAGTCACTTGATTGACGTTGGATACCCATAATCAAAATTTGCTGGGGCAGTAAAACCTAATTTATAAAAACAAGGCAGGGTGTAATTGATCCAAGACAACGCTGGAAGCTACTGGTACCACATCAGTTCCAATGCTTTGCTTTCTATATTTTCTTATTACTCTAATATGAACTGTATAAAAACGAAGTAGCTTCATTGTTTTTGGTATATTATTTTAAAAATCGAATTTCAGTGTGATTGCTTGATTTTTCAAATTTAATACAAAAACATCAAGGCACCCCTACCATAGATTGTAACGATGCCTTCAGCATTATCTGAATCCTTTGAATGCGACGTCAGAGAAACCTACTACTGTCTGATACAGATTTTTGACGTTGTCTTTTTCAAGTATAAAGTTTTTTTATTTCTGTTATAGCCGATTGATCACTTTCACATTATCTCTGTTCACAAGTTTGATCTCACATCTTGGTGGTTACATAACTAGCCTACAGGGATTAGGGGAGCATGGTCAGCCCCGAGCGACCTTGTTTAGAGGGATACAATCTGTCAACTCGCTCTAATTGTGATCGCTGGAATCTTCGAGGTGACACCGGGAGACAGTCCGGGATGCGATCGACTCAAGTGATGCTAATGAAAAAGGGAAGCAATTTTTCTAATGAGGTTTTGCCTCCGCTAACGAAGGCACTAGATAGATTCAGCTCAAGTTTCTCGAAAGCTCATAAACAGCATTACGGCACTCCGTTATGTCAATGGCATCTGCGTTTTCTAATCAAATCTACGCTTTTACTTGACTTCCAAGTCATCTCTGGTCGCCCACGCCTTCTTCTTTCAAGCAGTTCAAAACCCAACCCTCTTATTAACACATTATCACTATTCCCTCACAAAACATGATCATACCACCGCACGTCATTCGTTTCGGCTGGTCTGTCTAATCTAAAGTTTCTTCCAACCTTAGCAAATGCATGAGTTTTTGGCTACTTCGTTTTTCAATTAATTCAACGTCACACATTACCCTCTGAGTTCTCAAAATCAACACCTCTTCTTTCCTCAGGCACCAGTTTCCCATCTGTATAACATCGCCTACCTTACAACAACTCTGATATATTCATCCTTTCATTTTCAACAAAAGCTTTCTTCCATAAAACAATCCACATTCTTTAAATTGAAACAACACAACTACATCTTGAAAATCTGTCAGGTAGTTCACGTAGGGTATTGTAAGAAGCCAGTAAAAAGAAAAAGCTGGCCGAGTGCAAGCGGCTCCAGGCAGAACACATCAAGGGGGTCATGCTCCCTAAGAATGTTAGCATAGCGTAAACTAGATTTTCTATTGAAACAAGAGTTAGTAGTGGAATTTTTCATAAGCTAGAAAAGAATTTAGTCACGCTATTTAAGTTTATCAGTATAGTAAGCCTAGTTGAGTAGCTTGTAGCACCGTCTTCGGCAATGCATAGCTCAGTCGACAGTAGAGAGTTCATCGCCTCATTATTGCATCCTTTAAAAGGGGACAATGTATTCTAAACTATTTTTTTACACTCCGTGAATTAAATAAAAATAATTTTTGTTCGTTCTTTTGTCGTGTATTTATATCCTTCGGTCACGAGAAAGCCTATCGGCAGTTACTCATAAAACATTTTTTGTTCACGTCTGCTTCCGAGTTATCAATATTTTGGTTACAGCGCATTCTTATCAAAAGCAAGGCAACCGAGTACCTTTCCCAAGTGCGCAACAACATAGTGATCCTGGGGTTCGAACTCAAGATCAATGACACAACTGGCCTATTTAGAAACAATTTATTTTTTGGGGGAGGAGGGGAGGTCGCGAAACATTTCATAAAATGAAGACCTTTTTTTCACATTTACATATCACCGCACAAAAACCGGCTTGAATCAAACCTCAATGGCCTCAAACTTGAAGGTCAATAAAAGTCTTTGTTTTCCAGATGGTCTTCGTTTATGTTGTGATAGGGCCTCCAGTGGGGGCCTCACAAAATGGGCCTCGGGGTCATCTGCCCCACGGCAAGGCCCTGATGGCACAATACAGCAAATCATGAGCGTTTCCCTCAAGCATTCACTGCACTCACCCATTCTAAATATTCTGTTATGAGATAACGCACAGATGAGGCATGGTCAGGAATTGAACTAATGGCCAACAATCGAACAATATTGTCGTGATTGGAACGATGAAGGAGATTAATTTCATGAATGAAGTCGCCTCGAAGTGGGGAGGAACTAAAAAGCAGTTTCGTGGTTAGCAGACAGGACGTCGCGCGCGACTTCCACTAACACGGAAAAGCTTTCAGCAGACGGATAAATATGGACAACTTCCTGGAAGGTTTTTAAAAGCCTGTCTCATCTCGTTTCCTGTGCGGCATGTCCATCCTCCAGACTCACATGACGGCGGCAGTTGTCCAGGCCAGGTTCGGAGATTTAACTTTTAGCATTTCATTTGTCGGTGCTTCAAATAAATTTACTTTGTTGGAAGTTTTTGCGGAAGAGGTGAAAAAGAGCGCGAACAATTAAGAAAGTGAAAATGACGTATGTTGCTGATAAGAAGTAAGATGGAGACGACAAGGAGCTTGATATGTTGGTGACGAAAGTAGCAAACATCTGTGGTGCTCTGAAAATAATGACAGAATAGGAGGTGCTGGAATTTTAGTGAAAAAAGAACTACGCGAGACGGTTGTAAAAGTTTGAAGAAAAAGTGAAGGAGTGAAGACAATGTTGCCAATTTTGGAGGAAGAAGTTATGAGAGTCATATTTGCGTATGGATCCCAGGTGAAAAGATCAGAGCGAAAAAGATCAATTTTATAATGAAATGGTTCGTGAGCAGGATTTATAAAGGTTGAAAGGGCGCTGGAAAGGATTCGAAATATAGTGAATGTTGATGCAATGCAATTCGGTTTTGTGCCTGGCAGAGGAAGGACAGAAACGTTGTTTAAAAGTGCGAAAATATACAGATAAAGAGAAAAAGTTGTATGTGTATTTTGAGAATATTGAAAAGGCATTTGATGGAGTTTCAAAGAAAGGTGATGAAAAGGAGGATGAAAAATTTTACCAGAAGTAATTGTAAGAGCGGCGACGCACCACCATCAAGAAGCAAAGACGAAAGTTAAGAGTGGAATCAGAGTTACTTGAAGAATTTTTGCTGCAAGCTGGTGTACATCAAAGACCTGTGTTGTCGCCGCTGCTTTTCGTAGTTGCGAAGGATGTAATAACAAGAGTATACAAGGTTTGATGAATGAAAATTCGTATGCAGATGACCCAGCTTTGATTAGTGGAAGCATAAAGAATTTAGAAGAGAAGTTTTTAAAATGGAAAGAAGCGTTTGAGAGCAAAGAGCTGAAGAAAATACCAAATAGATGGTGAGTAGTGCGAAAGAACAAATACTCAAAGAGCAAAGTTGATCCATGTGCCAAGTGTGCAAGAGGGCAGTGTCGAATTCAGTCAAGCGCACAAAATTGGTAAATGGTTGCAATGTAGATGCGTGAAAATGGTGAGTGACTTCAACTCTGGAAAAAAGTTTTGCTTGTGAAGGATATGTTGAGGAATTGTGAAACCAGATAAAGAATTATCATTTCATGACCAGGTGGAGTTTGCTAAGAATTTCTGTTATTTGGAGAAGAGAATGTAGGGAGTTGCTTCACGGAAGTTTTCGTTGAATATGAAAGGATTTATTTGAGATGCGAAAGGTTGGCAATGCTGAAGAGTAGCGGGATATGGTGTTTGAGCGAGGATGAGACGGCGATTTTGAGAAAAACTGAAAAAGTGCAACCATGGGAGGAATGCGTGGAGTTAATTTGATTGAGAAAAGAAGTAGCCAAGAACTTATGAGTTTGCTGGACTTCGATGATACTTCGCGTGGACTGGTCAGGACTGGTGAAGTGTGATGGCAGGCACATATTTTGAGGAAGATCATGTGATTATGTTTTGAGAAGATTGTTGAATATTGATTTGTAGGAAGAAGAGGGCGTTGCCGACCAAAGATGAGTGGAGAAGGCAATCGGAACAGATCGGACCACAAAACGAAGATGCCACCGACGAAACAGAGAGACGCAATGCCGGGTCTAAACTACATAAGGACATGAGGTGAATCCGTTTACCTTCATTAATGGATTTAAGAAATTGAATCTACTCATATCTCTTTCTCTACAACTGCTCGTTGGAGAATCCAGAATTCACGAAGTGTCACCACAAGGGCGCAACAATGCAGTGATCGCGAGGTTACATCGCTTGATCATTCAATCATTGTCGCCAACCAGCCCACACCTTACTCAATCATCGACAGTTCCCCGCCTCAAGACTAACCGGCCAGGCCTCCGAATGCAGGCCTGACGGGCCAGTCGTGAGGCAGAAAAACACATTCTGTTGAATACAAACCACCCACCTCGCTTTATCAGCCTCTCCATCAAAGCGCTTCACCATCACGAGCACATCATCTTCCAGATCAGGAAAGAGACCGGGTGCCTGAGAGAGGAAGACGTCGCCAAACTCGCCTCTTCCTGGAAACGTAACTTATTAATAACATGAGTGGTTTTTAGAGTTGGTTTTCAGAGTGGTTTTGGTTTTTAGTCATTTTTGGAGGAAGACAGCATTTAAAAACCTTGCTATAAGAAATAAAATCAGAAAAGATTATTTAAAAACAAGTTTACTCATACGAAAGAAACCTAATGATTGCGTTTGGACGAGAGCTGCACCAGGTCAACTGTTCGCGCCATTGCTATACAGCTAGCACTGAGCCAATATAAACCAATACATATTCATTGGCATCTTGTTCGAGCGCAATTGTAAGCAAGCTCTGTTCGGGCTGAAAAACACGCCTTGCAAAGTAGGCGTGCGGCTCGCATGGACAAAACGTGCAGCTCACCTATCAGGGTGACAGGACAAATGTTGTCAGAAGAATATTCCAGAAGCTTAACATCAGCATCCAATTCGGAAAACTTCGATTGAATTGTGACTACTTCATCGTCATAACTGTTTTGTACTGAATTCGTCACTAAACATTGGCAATTATTATCTGGATGCTTTGTACAACATTCCTCAGTCTGCGATGGAGCAGTACATAGATCAGCTCATCTAGAAATACGCCGAGTCGTCTAAAACTAATCAAAAATTTTTTTTTGTTACGTTCATGCAGAGAATTGGATCTACCTGCATATCTCGCACCTCTCGGGATGTTAAAAACAAGTTTGGCTATGGTATTTGAACCCGTATTCACACCAATCAACCAAACATAGAAGATTGCTTATATTGCTAGGTATCGCCGAAGATGCGACTTCTAGAAGCGGATCCAAACATTATTTCACCTCGTAGTGAGGAGGAGACGGAAGAGCGGAGCAACATTCGGTGCTTTTATGATCAAGACGTTGCGAGTTCAATGCCCGGGTTGGATCTGTGTCGTCGCGCCCATGACAACAGCATCAATTACACGCTCAAAAATCGATTTGTGTGAGGAAGCAATGTTTTATATTTACAGAATATTGTCTGATCTTAAATTATTCGATCAGCCATACTTCAACAAACAACAAACTTCAGGATGCTTCGCAAGCAAAATATAAGTTTAATCTTACGGTGAAGCATCTTTTCACTTTCTTTTTCAACCACTCCAGTATTCTTCCTTCTGTTGTACTTCCTTCTGCAACAATATTGATTACCACCACATTCATTTAATCATGCGTATGAGCTCATGCTCTGTTTGCATGTCTTTGGTCAGACTGGGTCACCACGACTGGTAGACCACCTGTTTGCCGCATAAAGATAGAGGCATCCCGTTAAGTGCCTTGCCCAAGGACACAACAAGCAAGCTTGGTGGCTTGTTCTCCACACTATCTCTTTTGTGCCGAGCGCCAAGCAGGAAAGCTGTGAATACTGTTTTTTAAAGTCTTTTGGTATGATTCGACTTGGGGAAATGAATCCCAGGTGCACCGACTGCGAAGCGGACGCTTTAAACCACTACGCCATCGCCCACCACATTGATCCATTGTGAAGTTATTGAGTAAAGAACAGACAGCCGAAATAAAAGAAAAAAATCAGCAGAACCGCTGAAGTAGTTCCTCATCTTCGAAACGACTGCTTGGCAAAAGCACTTTCGTTCTGCACTTATTGTCGTGCGGTTGATGCACCACGACTAGTTCTCAATAAAAAATCATCATCAGTCTTGCCGCAGACAAATTATATTTACAAAGTTCAAATCCTCCAAACGGCTTCCGGTAGTTAACTTAGCAGCAAACCTCCCCACTCGCTCTCTTTCAGCGAGTGCTGGGGTCAACGACCTGGAACGCACTGAGCGTGACGTAAGAAAACAAGGCTATTCCAGCATAGGCTTGAAGCATGCGCAAGAAAGCTGCCTCTGTTACATCACAATGGCATCAATCACTTACCTGCAGTACAAGATAAGCCATAGAGCGATGATAAAGTAAGCGATACCCCCGGCTATGGACAGCGTTATAACGAGGACCATGTGTGAGTGATCGGGATCACGGGATGAGATGGGATGGCGATCTACGGAAAAAACTAAATAAAATGATTTCGGAATAAAACCAATTCAACCGCGCACGAACAATTCCAGACAAAACTTTAGTCGCCTGAAGAGTTCGCTTCCAATTATTCGATCATTTTATTGCATCAACTATATTTACAGAAGCGCGTCATCGAGCAGTGTAGTGAGGCTCTTCACTCAGTATGTTGTAAAAGCCTACTTTTGGCTACTATCCCATGTTTTAAAATCTGAGGTTGGGGATCCTTCATATCTAAAAATTGTGGCTGCAAATAAGCAAGAGCAATGGGTATGCTTACGGAGAAATTTGGCTCCGAAATTATATCATTAGAACGTCTATGAAACAGTTGCTCCCCAGTCCCAGCAACGTTAAATGCAGAGGGCTTCAAAAGTTCTTTGAGCTACCAAAATGTTCAGACCAGTGGTTCCCAACCTTTTTTGCTGCTCGTACCCCTTTTTCAGGTCAGAATATTCTTCGTACCCCCAAAAAATTCTGGTGGAATTTTGCAGATAAATATTGCTGAATTATATTGGTTTTATTGGTCAATTAAACGTTAAACCTGTATTTACACAAAATTGCAAAAATCACACAAAGAAATAAATTGTCAGTTATTTTGTTTGTTACTTCTCAGCTAGTTATTTGTTGTTGCTTCATTGATAAAATTCGCTCAAATGATGGTTCGATTTTACTAGTGGCAACACGTAAATCATCTTCCAGTTGTAGACGATTTCTGTACTTATTCTTTATATACATCATGGTTGAAAAGCTACTTTCGCAGGTATAAGTTGTTGAAAAGGGAATTAACACTGTCATGGCTTCCATAGCAAGACTTGGAAAGGCTTTCATAGCAGCACACCAAAAATCTTTTAACTTTAATTTGTCAAATAGCAGTTTCAATTCTTGGCAGCTTTTCGTTTCGATGAGGTTCTCCTTCAAATTATCATCATCAGACATTTTTGTTAAATCAAAAAGAAATGGATTTATAATCCAATGCTAGTAATAATTCAATTCACCAGCAGAAAAGTAACCATCGAAAGAATCAACCAGAATCTTTAAATGGGAAATAATTTCATTTTTGACATTTTGCAGCAAAGAGCTATTTGCAATTTCATCAAGAGAAGGAAAATTAGCAAGGTTTCCATTATCAATTCTTCGAGACCACAGGGATAATTTTAGCTTAAAAGCTTTAACTTTTTCACAAGCTGTAACCACATTTATCTGTTGCCCTTGAAGCGACAGGTTTAGCTCGTTTAGGTGATGCATGACATCAGCAATATAAGCCACGCTTTGAACGAACTCGTCACTTTCAAGTGAGGCAGCCAGATTAGAATTTCGATGTTGTAAATACAACTTGATTGTTTCTCGAAGTTGAAAAAATCGTGACATCACTCGGCCTCGAGATAGCCACCTTACCTCAGTGTGGTACAGCAGAATATCGTGTTGATTTCCCATTTGGGCGCAAAAAGACTGAAAAATTCTGTGACTCGTGTCATTTTTTCTGATATTATTGACGATCCGAGCACATGTGTCAAAGACATCTTTCAAACTTTTCGGCATACGTTTTGAGGCAAGAGCTTGTCTGTGAATCATACAGTGCGTAACTTTTAGTGTCGGTAATTCTTGCTTCAAGAGAGCAGCAAAACCGGAACGATTACCTAACATGGCGGGTGCCACCGTCAGTACAGATAGAACCAATCAAACTCATATCTAACTTATGTTTGAAGAAAAATTCTTTCACCAAATTAAAGACATCGAGTGCAGTTGTTGTTTGCAGTGGTTTGCAAAACAGAAAGTCTTCACAGACAGTTTCACCTTTTGCATATCTAACCATAGCTAAGAGCTGACAACATTTTGCAACATTTGTAGATTCATCTAATTGCATGCAGATTTTTGTTGGACTGCTTTTTATGTCCGTAATTACTTGTTTCAGAATGTCATCACTCATGTCTGAAATCCTGCTCGATATAGCATTGTCAGAGAGAGGTACTTGTTGTAATTTTTGTTTTGCTTCTTTTCCTAAAACTATACCAGCCATTTCTAAAGCACACGGTTTTATAAGATTTTCAGCAATTGTGTGCGGTTTTTTGTTTTTAGCAATTTTATATGCTACTTTGTAGGAGGCAAGTAGTAGTGGCTTATCTGCTGGTACGAACCCCATCTTTGGAAGAGTTCCACTCGAATCGAAGCAAACTCTTTTAATTTTTAATGACTCCGAATCTTGACCAGGCTTAACACCTCCATGCTTATTGTTGAAATGTTCTTTTAGTCTTGAAGGTTTCATATTCGCATTGCAAAACAAAACGTTGCAAAGAATGCATTGCGGTCTTTCATCTCCATCACTGCTTTTCGTCATGGTAAAGCCAAAATGTGTGTACTCTCCCCTCCATTTTCTCTTCTTTGCTACTGAAGATTTAGCCATAATAAGCTTATTAAATTTTAGTGACTAAAAGATTTAGCTGATTGAAATTGATCTAAAATTGTAAAAATATATATTCTACAAATTAAAATGATTAAATTGATCTAGCAATTATTCAACAAATCTATCAATTAAATGGCTCGGTGGCTCAAGGATCTTCGTACCCCTTGATGTTCAGTCTCGTACCCCTTGGGGGTACGAGTACCCCCAGTTGGGAACCACTGGTTCAGACAATCGACTTGAGGTGAGATTGCAGGAAAGTATCTACAGGAAAGTAAATATGTCAGAAATAAGATGGAGAGGACAAAGAGCTCGATTTGTTGGTTTAAGATAGGAGAAATAATTAGCGGCAATCTGGAAACAAATGATTAAATAAGGGGGTCCAAGTGAAGGAAGAACTATGCGAAGTCGTAGAAAAGTGATAACGATGGCGTCAGCTTCTGAAAAAAAGTTAAGAGAGCGATATGTGCGTGAAGGGTTCCAGGTAAGAAAATCAGATTGCCAGATCAATCTTATGATGAAATGACGGAGTAAGTTTTTGGATAAAAAGGAGTCGCGCGACAAACACATGGCTTCAAATAAGGGAGAAAAGGAAAGCAACAAACAGCGAGGGTGGAAATGAGACCGAGATTGATATTCATTTGGTTAGCTAAGACGACATAAATATTTAACACACAAAAGAAATTCATATGAGGTTGCGACATCAGAGGGGGAGAGCAAACGTTGGTAAAAGAAAAATAAAAAAGTAGTTGGGAAGGAACAAAGTGTTAAAAGAAGAGTGGAAAAGTTAAAAAAAACTGGAAGGGCTAGAAAGTTGATGCCAAGTCTATGAAATGCAAGTGGTGGCAGTGAAGCAGCAGTGACAGCAAAGTTGGTGGGTTAAAGTTTATAGAACGAGGGGGTCGCTTCATCGAAAAAAGGTTTTCGTTGAACATGAAAGGAAGAGTTGGGTGAAGGCGACAATTTGTATAAAAGGGGAACGTGATGTCCGGAGGAAAATCAGATGGCGATCTTGAGGACTGAGAGAGCAACGAAAACTGCAATGCGTGATGTTGAACCAATAGATAAAAAGAACAGCTAAAAAGTGATTGATATGCTGGGTTTAGAAAAGAGCAAATGGAGTGAGATGGTATGAGCGTGTTTTGAGAAAAGATGAAAATGATCTGCCAATAACGATTGACTTCGAAGTGATTGCAGGCGACTTAAGCGGCATGGAGAAGCCAGGTTAATAGAATAAACAAAGCTGATTGGTTTAAGAAAGAAGCCATCAACGCAACGAAATGATACCGCGCTGTTATCGGGACTGCTAGGAACAAGAGGTGAATCCAGTCCTCTCCGTAAACGAAGACGAACCGCTCTTACAAAAAAGAAGCTCTTCACTGAAAATAAACGAAGGCATAGCAGAGATGTTTGTTCGCACAAGAAACTGTTCAGATTTACGCCGGAGTTTCCGACATTCGATATCTGGCTCCAAGTGTTTTCGATCAAGTTGCTGTTATTAAACCGGCGCGATGGTAGAGAGGTCAGAATATCCGCTTAGCACTCAGCAGACCTGGTTTCAACTTCTCAGTCGAGTCATACCAATGATTTTAAAAACAATATTCACAACTTTCGTGCTTGGCGTTCAACAGCAAAGGATCAGTTTGAATGAAAATCCCGGCATATTTGCTTATGGTGTTGTTGGGTAAGTCACTTAACGCGATACGAGATACTTCCCTTCTTTAGATGGCAGACAAGTAGCGGATCAAGCAGCATGTCCGTCGTGGTGGTCCAGTTTGACAAAAAACTCGCAAATAGAACACGAGCTCACAGATGCAGGAGCCAAAGAAAGAACTAGTTCAAACGAAGAGTGCTAGTTAGAACCCACCAGAGATCGTCATCGTGAAGTGTCTTTCACAAAAGCACAACAACGCAGTCGTTGTGGTCGAGGTTTGAACGCACGACCATCCGATCAGTGTCGCTGCAAACACGGCGACCCATCCCATTCGACCAGTCGCAGATTACGTCATATTTGCACTTAGTTTGATGTACTTGCCCACCTGTTCTTTTAACTAGTAAGTTGACCTCTGTGATGACCACTCGATGACCGCACCGCATGAGCGAGCAGGAATATCTACCACTATCTTGTAAACGAACATTTCTGATTAACAACGATCCATTCCTCAGCACCACCGCGGGAGGGCGCTGTCGGACGGGGGAATTCCACGAAACCTGAAAAACAACTTGCTTTAATGGCATGTACCCCAAAGTGTTTCGCCTCACATAGTTTATAGCCGTCTCACCAAGAATAACCTGCGACTCTCATTCTCCATCTTATGACTAGAGCTACACGGTTGCATCTGCGCAGGTGGCAAGACCCTAATAAGCGCGTGCTGCAGCCAGCAATCATCAGGATTCCGTTCTATTTTAGGCATAAAAAACAACCATCGTCTCACAAAACTGTAACTGGACGTCGAAGCCTCAGTAGCTGCCACATTGAACGCCATTGAGCAGATGTTCCATAAACACCGCGCCCTGGTCATCCTCCTGAGAATTACTGCATCTTGGCAGTAAAGATAGTTTTTACCAACTTCATTCTAGCATGACCCCCTCCCAAGCATTGCCTTACCGCACTTGTTCAAATGAGTCAAGTAGGGACTCTTGAGCAATCTCAGCCGGATGCCAACACTGGGTTTCTTTGCGAGAACATTGATTATTATTGCATCGCCAGTGCTAACAATAGTGCTGACAATCATCAGTGCTAACAAACTCAATCAAACCCTCATCCACCTCACATCTGAATTTGCTTCGTACCAACATTGGATGTTTCTGCTCAAACATTCATATTAAGAAGTGGCTTTCTGCGACCTGTGAAGAAGAGTGAAGCCACTGATCATCTATCTTGCGATGCCTCCATCTCTTAATCAGCTGCACCAATCAACAGCCGCCTCAACGTGGAGGTGCGGTCCCCGACTTAGTTTGGGTTGAAATAGCTGTTAGCCTTCCCGAGAGTCTCAGTTACCCCGTACAGTCCCCTCATACAACCATTTTTCTGTCGTGCTGCTCTTTGAACAACCGCAGAAGGACAGCACTCACTCTCTCTAAAATCGATTAACTATTTTTTTTTCTTCTTTTGCATCTTTCTTGCCTGTAATTCCATTCTCTGTCTCCTGATGCGCGGCAACGTTTACCTTAACCCGACCCCGTCTTTTCCCGTTCAATGTGCGTTGGAAATGTGACATGGAGGGATAGGTCAGTGCAATGCTGCACCTGTTCTAAATGAAATCTATTTAAGGTGTTCATTACTGTCTTTCTCCAGGTTCAATGCTCTAGGTAGCTCTCACTCTAGGAGCTGTCCTCCTAGCGGAGTCCTGTGCTTCTCCTGGAGGTCCAACAACTTCCAACTGTGACTTCATCTTTGTAACAACTGTGACTTCCTCTTTGGGCCCCTCAGAGTGTACACTTCCATTGTTCAACCTGGCCCATCTGGCCCCCGTCTGCCAGTGCAGCGCTTCCACCCCACCCTAGTCTACAAACATCCTACCCTCCTTCCGCCCACTACGTAACCTCCTCTCTCTGCACCCTACCCACGCCCTCATCTTTCTGGATGTTCTCCTATACCTCCCGCTTCCTCTACCCCCTCCGGACTCTTTCAGGTTCTTTAATGGAATGCCGGAGGTCAACAAGCCAGAAGCGTTGAACTTCTCCACTTTATCTCGTCTCATCCTGTGGATCTTATCCGTATCCAGCAATCTAACCTTAATTCATCTTCCTCTTTCCGGATCCTTGGATTTTCTGCTCTGCGATCTGATCGCACCCACTCCCGGTCTGGCATTTTTTTCGTGATGATCCGCACACTAACTGTTGCGTCATCATTTTCGTCAGGCAAGGCCTATCCTTCTTTAAATTTTCTACCTCCTCTCTCTCTTCGCTTGACTTCTACTCAATTATGTAGGGGTTAACATATCAAAAAAAACTTCTCCTAGCTTTCTTTCCTCAATGTTTATGCTTCGCTATTCGCTCTTCTTTGACGGATAACAGTACCGACTCCTTTCTCCCTCCAACAGAATCTCTTTATTCTGGGGCGCTTCAATTACCATCTTCCCCTCTGGGACTCAAAACGTACTTCTGATCCACATGGGGATGAAGCATTCAATTGGGTTATCTCCTCTGACCTTCTTCCTCAATGACCCCAAAACTTTAACTCTTCTCCATCGCTCCTCTTCTGACATTTCCTTTGCACCTTGCTCCTGGGAGGTGCTTAAACATCTTGGTTCTGACCACCTGCCAATTCTACCTTTCACTTTCTCCACTCTTGCGCCCCACGTACGTCCCCCTTCCTTCAATTTCCAGAAAGCTCGTTGGAATGACTTCGCCTTTCTCTTCGACTTTCACCGTCCTTTTTCTCTTTCTCTTTCCTCTACTGCTGGTCTCTTTACTTGTCTGGCACAAAATGCAGCCAAATTTTCCATTCTACTCGGCCGCATCAAACGCCAACCTGAAGCCTGGTGGTCTGCTAAAAGTGGAAGCGATAAGCGAAAGACCTAGGGCGTTTGCTGCCGCTCCTAGAAGTCAAAACAGAAAACAATAGGCCCTTAAGCGGACCAAGCGATATGCGGAAACTTGAGAGACTTTTACTGCGTTTTATTTTCAAATAAAAAGATTGAACAACGATTTCATGTATTACTCTCAGCAGACAGCGTGATGTTACTGAGGGTCGCTCCCGCAGTTTAACATTAAGCAAGGTGGTCAATGCTTCCAAATTTCTCCTCGACCATTGCCACCGTTCCAGACTAAAGTCGCCTATTCCATGCTAAAGCACCTCTCTCGCTCTAGCTTGGATTTTCTTCTTCACATCTTCCGTCTATCGTGGTCTTTGCATTTCTTTCCTTCTATTTGGAAGACATCTTTCATTCCCGTCCACAAGATGGAAAAGCCTGTCGATTCTCCTGTTTCCTTCCGGCCTATCTCTCTCATCTCCTGCGTTTCAAAGCTTTTTGAACACATCATTCTATTATGTCTACTCTTCTTTTTGGAATCTACCTTCATTCTCTCCCCGCCAGGTCGGTTTCCGCCCTAGACGGCGGACTATCGATCAAATCTGTTTCTTTCTCAGTCCATTTCGGATGGGCTTAACAAACTCAAGCCTGGTTCTCGGACGATTCTTGCTACGATCGACTTCTCTTAAAGCATTCGACTCTGTTCGGCATCCCATTCTTTTCAATACACTTTTTTCGACTGGCCTCTCTCCTTGCTTTGTTCGTTGCACTCAATCTTTCCTTTTCTGACAGTCACGCTTACGTGTTTTTTCAAAATAACTAAAGTGGCTCCTTTCGAATCCGCCGAGGTGCTCCGCAAGGATCCGTTCTTGACATTGTACTTTTCTCTCTTTTCATCAATGACCTTCCTATTTCTCTGCGTTCTTTCGTCAGCTGTCCCCTTTATGCTGACGACCTGGTCGCTTGGTCTTCCTTCCCCTCAGTCCCTGCTGCGATGGAAGCTTGACAAGGAGCTTTGATTTGACTGGAGAGCTGGTCTAAGCACTGATGTGTTGCTCTCCGAACTAATGTGTTCTTGACCTTACTCTCGTTTGATCCCCACTAAGCTAATCTCGAGCCCCACCTCCTTTTACTCACCCCCCCTCTCCGTTTCAATCCCACTCCACAACTTTTCTTGGGGTGACCTTCGACAGCACATTTTTTCCTTTGAAAAACCTGTATCTTTGCTGAAGGCCAAGTTTTTCTGTCGTCTCAAGGCCTTATGCTGTCTCTCTGCTTCCTCATGGGGAGTACGGTCTCATTTAAATTATTTGACACACAGGTTTCTTTGGTTTCCACTGAGAAACTTGTGCTTCCTGGTCACGCACGCTGTGTACTCTAGTCTTTGCTAAAACGGACATAGCCTTCTTTTAAACTAGCGTTTCTGAAACTTCTTGGGCATGTGCCCCATTTTCAAATTATACAGAGGTCAATGACCCAGTCGCGTTATGGTTTCCAACTTCAATGATGCTCTCCCTTGTTAGTTAAAATTAAAATAACAAGCCTTGGCCCACTCGACTTGTGTGCTGTGGCCCACTAATGGGCCATGGCCCAATGGTTGAGAACCACTGTTTTAAACTCTTATCTTAATAGAATCGAGAATCCTTCCTGCAGCGCCTGCGGTTATCCCACCAAGAGCTCTCTTCTCATTCTGCGCTGTCCAGCAACGAACTCATTGCGCCGCTCGCTCTTTGGCAGCTCTCTGTCTCTACGACCTCTGGTCTAGGCCCTGAAAAGTTGCCCGGCGTTTGGGGCTCCATGGTCTTCCGCCATGCCCCCATCCCTTGAAAGGGGTCGGGTAAAAACAACAAAAACTTCCCCATGAAAAACATGATCTACGAATTATTGATAACTCAAAGACTGGGTTGTTACGACGTATAGCCTAGAAGACATGTCATAGTTTTGGGAGTGAAAGGATTAGCCCTGAAACTTGGCAAAAGCGAACGATAACCTCACAAACTTACGTTCAACTTTTCGTCCATATTTCGAAGGCAATCCACAGTGATTCTTTCTCCTCTTGCTGCAATGATTTTTCGAGGATGTGTGACGTTTTTAGGGGGAGCAGCCACGCTGATATTAATGACTGCCGAGATGGTTTCCTTCGAAGTAGTGGCGATGCATTCGTAAGCTCCGCTGTCCGATTGTGACGTCGCATTCAACATCAGCGACGTCATCCTCCGCGTACTGTGCTGATGCACGTCCCTCCCTGCAATGACATCACATCGGCAATCGCGGGTAAATCGGCCACACACGGGACCAGCGTATGGTCATCGTTCGTTGACAGATCAGATTTCATAATGTGAAGCAGGACCAAAATTAGCCCAGACCGTATCTTCAAAAGCAGGCAGGGCATTCCAGTTTGTTTTATTAGGACATCATACGAGGGTAAATCAAAAAGTTCTAAGACAAATAACATAAATTCAATCTCAGTAAAAATACCGCAACAAAATAACGTTTAATTGTACCACCAATGACTTAACAACAAATTTGACAAGTTACAGCATTCTAAATTTTTTATTCATTGTTCCAGGTTACATTTTATAAGACTAACTTTTTTGACCCCCCAAAATGAGCCAATTTGAGGTTCGAGCAAACATTAAATTTCTAACAAAACTTCAATGGAAACCAACGGAAATTATTGAAGCTTTGCAAAATGTTTATGGTGACTCTTCACCTTCTAGAGCTGTTGTTTATCGTTGGATCAGACGATTCAAGGATGGTAGGGGTGATCTTGAAGATGACCCTAGAGGAGGAAGGCCTTCAACGTCAAAAAATGCTCAAAACATTGAGCTTGTCAGGAATCTTATTGAGGAAGATCGACGAATAACAGTAAATCAGATTGCCAATGAACTTGGCATTTCATTTGGGTCAACCTTTTCAATTCTGACTGAAGATCTTGGTTTCAGTAAACTTTCTGCTCGTTGGGTCCCTAAAGCGTTGCAGCAAAATCAAATGAATTTGAGATCAGATCTTTCGTTGGCCCTTCTGACTAGAATTGAAGCAAATGAGTCAAATTTTTTTGAACGGGTTATAACCGGTGATGAAACATGGATTTACCAGTACGATCCAGAAAGCAAAGTTCAGTCTAAGCAATGGTTACCAAGAGGATCGGCAGGCCCTATCAAGTTCAAAGCAGAAAGGTCAGCTCAAAAAATCATGGCAACTGTTTTTTGGGATAAAGATGGAATCATTTTGTTAGATTTTCTTGAAGGACAGAAAACTATCACTGCAAGTTATTACGAAAAAGTTTTGAGAAAGCTAAAGACTGCATTGGCCAAGAAGCGACGAGGAAAGCTTCATCGTCAAATTTTGTTCCATCATGACAATGCTCCAGCACACACGGCCAAGACTGTAACGACAACTTTACGAGAGTTTCGCTGGGAAATCCTTTCACACCCTCCCTACAGTCCTGATTTAGCTCCTTGTGACTTCTTCCTATTTCCAAAACTGAAGGAGCATTTGAAAGGAACAAGATTTCAATCCATAAATGAAGCAAAGAGGGAGGCTGTGACCTGGTTGACTAGACAAACTCCAGAATTCTATCAAGAAGGAATTTCTCGATGGAAACATCGCTTGCAAAAGTGTATTGAGTTAGGTGGATCTTATGTAGAAAAATAATCGTGCAACTTCAATAAATATTGAATTTATGTTATCGCTTGCAAAAGTGTATTGAGTTAGGTGAATCTTATGTAGAAAAATAATCGTGCAACTTCAATAAATATTGAATTTATGTTATTTGTCTTAGAACTTTTTGATTTACCCTCGTATACGTGCTGGGTAGCAAATCCGGCACTGACGATGATGGAAGAGAAGCTGTTCTGCAAAAGCGGCGCCATCGCATTGCTTGACAAGAGCTGGAGTGACACAACTTGATTTCAAATTCGCTATAAATATGATGGCGATCCTTCTCCCCCCCAATCACGCGATATCGGCACCGATGAGCAAGCTACGAAATTCTGATTTGAAAGCTGCCACATATAATTACCATCGAGCCGCCGCCAACGAACTTCAGCATCACGGCTGATAGTGCAGTTCAACAGATGTCTGCTCCCTTCAACTAGGCACGCGTTGGTGAGAGGCTGCACGAAACGCAAGCGATCTGCACACAAAGTTAACTTCATTAAAAATTACATTTTCGAGTCGCAGTAAACCATTGAATATACGAGGGTAACCTCCGACTAAACAACAGTGTTTCCTTTCCGGAGTCGTCTGCTCAAAAAAAATTCAACCGACGCTTTCTTAGGATAAAGGCGAAGGGTTTAACCAGGGTTTGGGAAACTTTTTGGAAGGTTACCCCAAAACTATTTCTAACCAATGCAATTACTCAATGTTTCCAATTCAACTTGAAGACAAAGACTTTTTTTATTCGTAAAGTCAGTACTTTGACATCGGCTACTACCAATCGCAGACTGCCTTGTTGTTGTTGTGGTTACCAGACCCCTTCCGAGGGATCGGGGCATGGTGGAAGACTATGGAGTCTCAGAAGCCGAGCAACTCCACAAGGCCTGGATCAGAGGTCTTATAGAAAGATTTGCCGAAAAACGAACGGCGAAGAGTCCGAAGCAGGACACTACAAAATGAGATGACAGGTGTCCTGGGTTGAATGACCGCAGGCGCTGCAGGAAGGATCCTCACTTCTGCCAATTCTATAGCAAAGTACCTCAGTGGATACCGAGGGGCATGTATGTCGAAGAATTTAGATGAGACGGTAGGCATACAGGCGGAGAAACAAAAAGAGTGGATACGAGAGGTAAGAGAAGAGAGACGGAGAGGGACTGCAGAAGGCAGGAGTAGCGCACCCTGCCTAACCCACTCATCAGCCGCGTCGTTGCCTGGAAGTGATGAGGTCCGGGGACCCAACGTAGCCTGATAGTAAAGGAGAGAGACGACAGTTTCTTCCACACCTACCAGAGAGTTTGAGGTAAAAGAAAACACTGTGGAGAAGGCAGTGTGGTGAGGATCAAGCAAGAGTCTGAGAGAAGAGAAATGGCAGACTTGTTAGCGTTGCAGAGACCAGCGGAGAGCTTGCAAATGGCGCAGGCTTCAGCGGAAAAACTTGAACAAACTGGGCCTGCCGAAAAGGAAAGGGTGGCCTCAGCGCCACAAAGTGAGCAGCTGGCAAGGACGCCAGAGCCGTTTTTGTCAAAAGGAAAAGAGCCATCAGTTCAGATCACCAGATCGTAAGAGGGAGAGTCAAAGTGAGCGAGAGCAGAAAAAAAGCGAAGAGGAGGAGGTCGGAGCGGAAGCATGGAATAGAAAAAGTGAGCTCCACAGTGAAAGCGGGAGAGAAAGGGCAAACCAAAGAAAACCTCGCTAACAACGAGAAAGCGCGAGCGGATGAGTGAACGCAAAAGCTCTCCAAAAGAATCTAGAGAATTTTGGTTTAACTCCAAGTCTGGCCAAACCTGACACAACAAAAAAGATTGGGAGACAAAGGGACCACTGACAAGATTTCCGAGTGACTCGTGGGGGAATTAGAGACGACTCAGAAAGAAGTGGGATGGGGCAGAACGAGAGGCAGTCGGTGATGGCGCGACCAGCCGCTCGGTGAAAACGTTCCAACTTAGTAACGCTACGAACAGAAAACCATCCGGATAAAGTGAAAAGAGGCCGATGAAAAATTTTGCATAAAATAGAGAGGGGATTCTTTAGAGGAGCTCATGTAGAAGCAGAGAGACAGCATAAGGCCTTGAGACGACAGAAAAACTTGGCCTTCAGCAAAGATACAGGTTTTTCAAAGGAAAAAATGTGCTGTCGAAGGTCACCCCAAGAAAAGTTGTGGAGTGGGATTGAAACGGAGAGGGGGGTGAGTAAAAGGAGGTGGGGCTCGAGATTAGCTTAGTGGGGATCAAACGAGAGTAAGGTCAAGAACACATTAGTTCGGAGAGCAACACATCAGTGCTTAGACCAGCTCTCCAGTCAAATCAAAGCTCCTTGTCAAGCTTCCATCGCAGCAGGGACTGAGGGGAAGGAAGACCAAGCGACCAGGTCGTCAGCATAAAGGGGACAGCTGACGAAAGAACGCAGAGAAATAGGAAGGTCATTGATGAAAAGAGAGAAAAGTACAATGTCAAGAACGGATCCTTGCGGAGCACCTCGGCGGATTCGAAAGGAGCCACTTTAGTTATTTTGAAAAAACACGTAAGCGTGACTGTCAGAAAAGGAAAGATTGAGTGCAACGAACAAAGCAAGGAGAGAGGCCAGTCGAAAAAAGTGTATTGAAAAGAATGGGATGCCGAACAGAGTCGAATGCTTTAAGAGAAGTCGATCGTAGCAAGAATCGTCCGAGAACCAGGCTTGAGTTTGTTAAGCCCATCCGAAATGGACTGAGAAAGAAACAGATTTGATCGATAGTCCGCCGTCTAGGGCGGAAACCGACCTGGCGGGGAGAGAATGAAGGTAGATTCCAAAAAGAAGAGTAGACATAATAGAATGATGTGTTCAAAAAGCTTTGAAACGCAGGAGATGAGAGAGATAGGCCGGAAGGAAACAGGAGAATCGACAGGCTTTTCCATCTTGTGGACGGGAATGAAAGATGTCTTCCAAATAGAAGGAAAGAAATGCAAAGACCACGATAGACGGAAGATGTGAAGAAGAAAATCCAAGCTAGAGCGAGAGAGGTGCTTTAGCATGGAATAGGCGACTTTAGTCTGGAACGGTGGCAATGGTCGAGGAGAAATTTGGAAGCATTGACCACCTTGCTTAATGTTAAACTGCGGGAGCGACCCTCAGTAACATCACGCTGTCTGCTGAGAGTAATACATGAAATCGTTGTTCAATCTTTTTATTTGAAAATAAAACGCAGTAAAAGTCTCTCAAGTTTCCGCATATCGCTTGGTCCGCTTAAGGGCCTATTGTTTTCTGTATTGACAAGTTCGCCTAATTGGCCGCCGTTTTGCAAACTACGAAGGTAGTAATTTGCTTAAGTCTTCAGGTCTCTAAAAACTTAGCCGGCGTGATTACATTACGAACTTCTAACCTGGTACGAATACATTCAAGTTGTTTCACCTGGCTGATTAGGATGCTTGCTGATAAGACATAACCCTATAGTGCGGTTATGGACCTATTATTTTGCCACTTCATTCTGCTTTTATTAGTTTTAGCTTCCCCTTTCGTTTGTCATGTTACTGCCAGGCGAAGGAGATTAGCTATGACAGTTGCCACAGTTATCAGCTTCCTAGAAAAGAATTAATCCGAGACAAGCGACTGACATTTTTATAACGCAGGTTTGCTTCTCATATCTTCAGGTTTCTCAGAAATAAAGGGTTTTCAAAATGTATAGGCCTGTGCATATCAATGTGTTGTTGGCCAAAAAATTAAAAACTAACCCCTTAAGAGTAATTTTTCTGTTGCCTCTAAAGGGGTGGCAGAGGCAAACTGTATTTGTGCTGGCAACTGACCGGTGATTGACAGGCGAGCCTGGTTTGATTTGATCATCGATGAGCCGATGCCGCTGCCAGCCATGCAGGAATAGAGCCCCTGATCGTCATCATTCACAGACAGTAAAGTGAGATTGCGGCCGTCAATTGTCTGTAATAGAAAGCAGTTGATAAAATGCTCTACATCGGTTCTGTTGAAGTTTTTCGTCATTCTTACACTAGCGGCTATTTCTCGTCAAATGGGAAGTCCTTGAGTGAACGTGATTGAGAATGATCTTTTATTTTGCTCGTGGTGTTAAAACGATTCAACGGCAAGCTTTCTTAGCGGCGATTAAACTGTCTCCGTGCAGACACACAACGCTTTGGAGCGCTGATGGTCAAACGGAGCCTTCCAGCAAGAGCAAAATGCAGGCGAGGTGTGAGCAGACAAACCGCGCACTTACCGCTATCCCGTTCAGCAACTAAGTAGCTGTTTGAAATAGGTAAACTTACATGGCCTGCAAAACTCAAGAATGCCAGGCATCTGGCATCACCGGTTCAACTGAAATGTTTTATTGTTCCGCCTCGAGTTAGTAGAGCAACGGTGGCAACCATACGCTGTAGATTACATGCTCAGCGTGTTCACGATCATGAAGTGGGCTCATCAACTGCCGCCTCAACCTGGTGATGCGGTCCCCAACCCCGTTTGGGTTATGTTGAAATGGCTGTTGGCTTTCCTGAGGGTTGCAGTTTAACCGGGCACTTCCCTCACGGCCCGTAAGGAGTCCCTCTCTTTTTTGTATAAAGCTTCTCTTCGGCCCCTTCCCACTTATGCTTTACCCGGATGGTTTCCTTTCTTAATGCGTTACCAATATCATCAAATTGGAACGCCTTCACCGGCTGCCTCTCGTCCTCCCCTATCCCACTTCTCCTCTCCGAGGCTTCTCTACCTCCCCTACGAGTCACCCTGACTCATTTTACTCTTTCATCTTATGTGCGGGCTCTTCGTTTCCTAACTTCCTTTCCTATTTCAGGTTTGGCCAGACTTGGAGTTAAACCAAGACTCTGCAGATCGTCCTGGAGAGCTTTTGCGTCTACTCACCCGCTCATGCTTCCTTCTACTTCCACTAGGGAGGCTCTTCTTGCTTGTCCTCCCTCACCTCCTTGGAATCTGCCCTCCTTCAGTGTGGAGTCCATCCTTTCCTCTCCATGCTCCCGCTCTGATCCCCCTCTCTCTCACCAAGGCGCGGCTATCGCTCACCTTGACTCTCCCCCTCCATACAATCTGGTATTTTTAACAGACGGCTATGTTCCTTTTTCGTTTGGAAGAGACGGCTCTGGCGTACTTGCCAACTGCTCTCTCTGTGGCACTGAGGCCACTCTCTCCTTCTCAGCAGACCCAGTATGCTCAGGTTTTTCCGCTGAAGTCTGCGCCATTCTGCACGCTCTTTGCTGGTCTCGGCAGCACCAACAAGACTGCCACTTCTCGTCTCCTCCTATCTGACTCTCGTTCTGTCCTCGCCACCTTGTCCTCTACTCCATCTTTCTTTTTACCACAATCTCTCTAGCAGATCTGGCAAGAGCCGTCTTCTCTCTCCTCCTGTTCTATCAGGCTATAATGGGTCCCCGGACACTCGTTTTTCCCGGGGAACGACGTGGCTGATGAACTGGCCAGACGGGGAGCGCTACTCGTGCCCTCTGCATTCCCTTGTAGTCTCTTTCCTCTTATCTCTCGTATCCACTCTTCTCTTTTCTCGGACTGGAGGCGTACTGTCTCATCTAAATTCTTCGACACACATGTTACCTCGATTTCCACCGAGGAACTTGTGCTCCCTCGTCACTTTGGCTGTGTGCTCTCTCGTCTACGCTGCAACGGACACAGCCTACTGTTAAGATCTTATCTCTCTAGAATTGGCAGAATCGAGAATCTTTCCTGCAGCGCCTGCGGACACTCGTCCCAAAACACCTCTCATCTCATTCTGCACTGTTCAGCTACGGACTATTTGCGCCGCTCGCTCCTTGGCGACTCTCTTGTCTCTCTAAGATCTCTGGTTCAGGCAATGGGGAGTTGCCCGGCTTCTGGGGCTCCATGGTCTTCCGCCATGCCCCTATCCCTCGGAAGGGGTCGGGTAACCAACAACATCATGACCGTGGCTTCAACGATCGCGGAAGTTCTACGTCGCTGTGTTCACGAGAAAGACACTTCGCGATATTTCCCCAGCTTGGTGGCAGGCTTGTGGTAGCAACGCACTGTGCCAGCTGCTAATTCCGAAGTAGGTTTGAATGCAACACTGTTTCATGAAAAACCGTGGAGGGTCCCTGTGATCAACCATGCCCACTCACAACTCACTCTATTGCTTTGTGCAACTTCCACCAACAATCCATCTTTCAGCCAAACAATTTTAGGGGGAGTGAAGCCCCGGATCGGACATGACCACGTGATGTTGGATCCAGCTTCTGCCGTTATGGGAAGCATTTCGCCTATATGAGGCTTCTCTAAAATTTGGAACAAACCTGATCATTTATTAAATAAAAAAACCTAAAACTGATATTAGATTGCGAGCTATTTCGGTTTGATAGCAAACCATCATCATTCTTACGTAAATAGCATCTCTTACTGCAGGTTCTATTTGAATGAGATTAATACTGCTTGGAGTGTCAAGTCGTAACAAGTGTATAGAGCTGTTCGGATTTTGCTTTTCCAACAAAAAAATAGAGATGATTTCGACACCTCTTGATCGCATCATGTCATTGATTGCGGAAAGGCGGTAATAGGAGGGGAAGACGCCCCAAAGCATTACGTTTTCAAGATTTCATACATTTCAGGGGAACCCCATCCCAGACGCAACATTAAGCTTTTTGATGATGTGACAAGGATATACACTCCAGCATGCAGACAATTTGTAGCAGCGCTGCACTAAACCCTTCCTCAGGATGAGGGCACAGTGGAGGCCAAAACTCACCACTTCCCTTCTGCAAAAGCTACACAAAACACGTGGAAAAGATACATTGAGCCACACCACACGAGCTCATACCTGCTAGCGTAAGGACAAGCTTCTTGCGAGCTTTCCCCGCTTTATTCTGCGCCACACAGATGTACGCCCCGAGGTCATCCATTTCGATGTTGTCGATGATGAGTGTTCCCTCCCGGCGTGCCACGTGACTATTGTCTTCGTCTAAAACAAGGTTTTTTCATAAATCTTGTCAAATCCCATTCCTTTGACAGGTTGCACAGAGAGCAGTTGCAGCGATCGACGCCAGACCAGTCGCTCATATAAACCATGCATCTCGTTGGTGGGAAACTCGTGCCCCCTGAAACGAACGTTGGCTCTTTGCTACGTTGCACCATTCGCCCTTCACATTAGAAGATAGGTGTTGGCTGGGTATTTTCGTCATAGGTATGAACTAATATGGAAATCCCCCACACGTAATTATCGCCAGTTCTTCCTATTCCACGCGATATTGCCGCAGGTTAGTGCGCCATGAAAAGCTTTCAGCAAAACATTTCCACAGAAAATGGCCACTTTTTAGTGAAGACTCCACATTTTCAGCGATATTACCCTTTCCATTAGGATACACGTCACAGCAACAACGTGTTATCAGATTATGACGTAATAAACTGTTTTCTAAATACAATTTCAGCTTTTACCGACTTGGATAGCGCTCAGCCGTTTGAAGTCTGTTATAAGCCGATTATATGCGAGCAGATTGGTGGCGCCTTTCATGTAGCAAATCTATCACCCTTTTAAGGAGGCCACCGCTGCCGTAAACAACACAGGAATTCAAGGCATTGAAATATAAAACGCCAGCTGCCATGCAAACACGATCAGCAATTGTGAGGTCATATTGTGCTAACCAACCAACTGTGACAAGTAAAGTCATTACGATATGAGGCTTGACGCGACCAAAACATTTGCTGCAATTGCTTCAAACAAACAATCCAAAAGCCCGTGTCGTTTCATTTGTTCGAAGAAGTTCTTCCAGGCTGTGAAATAACAGTGAGCCACTAGCAGTGTGTTTTATTATTTCACCATTTTTCGAAAAATTTTAGTTTGGGTTATGCAACGAAGGGGTTTTGATGATGAGTTCAAATCTGACCTTTTTTCTATATAACGTCATCTTGACAAGGCACAGAGAGTTTCCAAATTTATAAAAATTAGTTATTTTTTGCATAACTTTTGAACCGCTTTACCTAGAATGTTAGAAAAGTCATCAAGTGATGCGGATTAGCCGGTTTTCTACCTGCGCGCGCTGAAAATTATTTTTAACCCATTTGCGAAGGAAAACGAGTTATTTGAGAACAACTTTATTTTTCGTTAATTTCTCACGGAAAGCACGTGCTTCGTCAAAAAAACCGTGAAATTGCTTTGCGAATAACGGGAAAACGCTGTGTTTCGTCTGTCAGCATGGCAAGCAACATACCAATCACATCAAATAAATCTTAGTGAGATAGTGTATTAATCATGAAGATTATTTTTGCTCGCTATAGAGCTGCGACAAGGTAGTCGGTGGAATTCAATTAGCAAGAATATTAAATTACAAACATCAATAAATTTCTAATCACTGTCGAGGGGAAGAACCAAAAACATTGCTTGGCCATTAAAGAGAGGTGCTTTAATATAACCAATATTACGAATTTTGGATTGAAAAAATAGATTGTAACTGCCAACATGAACAGGTTGTAACTTTGTCAGCATGAGCAAAACAAAAACGACGCCAAAAAAAAATCATAAAGATATGAAAAGCTGCTGTGAAAAAAAACTAGACGAATCAACTTTTAACAAGCCTCAATTAAAGAGGCAAGAGTGGTTCAGTGTGGCATGAATCACTCTGAACTACGTCATCACAAAACAAACAAACGAATCGGATTTTATGAACTGCTGGTTGAACCCGTTTTAACCGAAGAAGTTGAACTGAACCTACAGATTGTGCAGCTCTACATAACACTGAAGTGAACTACATACCAATCGCGCGGCGTGACTCATCCCGGCGCCAGGTTATGGTCGCCCGAGGGAGGGATTTGGGGGCGTCGCAGATGAATTCGAACTTGCGACCGAGCGTCACTTCCTTCTTCACTTCCATGTCGTTGAAAGGACGAATGTCTGAAAGAGATGACCAGGATAATACAAGATGACTGATGATGTTGTTGGGTGAAGAGAGGGAGAGCGGGGCTCTTTTGTTTTCCAAATTTTTGATGAAAAAGACGAATTTCGAGCAGTCGTTGCCTTTCTTTGTTAAAACACGCTCTGTTACGAGCTGGAAAGGGGGATTGATTGGCTGGCTGCAGCAGGACTGCAATAAAAAGCCGATCGCTGGAGGTAAGCAGGTGTTTGACCTTCATAAATGTTCTACAACCGCATCTCTTGCTCTGCTGGGTGAGAGAAGGGAGGTTGCAAGAGGCTCAGCACAACAGCTATTCCATAGAATTGTTCAGGATTACGAAGAACTTCCGTAAAATATAATTGCGCGTTTCTTTAGGGGCACCCCTAAAAGCTCGCCCATTTCGGCTACGACCTGACCTACTGTACTTACAAGCAAGTTCAAGCGACACTGATCTGGGTTCGCTCACGTACGAGTTTTGCTGGGCGACGCATTCGTATTCGTTTTCCGCGCTTTCCTTGACGTTCAACAACGCCAGCGTTCCGTTGGGATAAACGCATCGCTGTTTGCAGGGCCCAAACCTGGAAAATCATTTTAAACACTGATTTTATTTTGGGCTACAGTCTTACGGAACTAAAAACCCTTAAAAATAGTCGCCTTCAGACGTCCCTCGAAACCACCAGTACCGCTGGCAGACGTGCAGCGGAGCCACGTACCGCTGCTGGCAAACGTGCAGCGGAGACACCAGTACCGCTGGCAGACGTGCTGCGGAGCCACCAGTACCGCTGGCAGACGTGCTGCGGAGCCACCAGTACCGCTGCTGGCAGAGGTGCTGCGGAGCCACCAGTACCGCTGCTGGCAGAGGTGCTGCGGAGCCACCAGTACCGCTGCTGGCAGAGGTGCAGCGGAGCCACCAGTACCGCTGCTGGCAGAGGTGCTGCGGAGCCACCAGTACCGCTGCTGGCAGAGGTGCTGCGGAGCCACCAGTACCGCTGGCAGAGGTGCTGCGGAGCCACCAGTACCGCTGGCAAAGAGCATTTTTACAACCAGCACAGTGTCCAAGCGCGGTAATGGTTTGCAAAGCATTTTTTGAACGACATAACAACGTAGGCGGCGGCTTAATCGGCCAATTATTCAGGGAGGGGGGGGGGAGATGGAGTTGCCCGATTGTTTTATTCTTGCTAGTGACATTTTTGAGACCTTGCTAAATTTTGATACGAATTAAGAGTATTAAGCAAATTTTATAAATATTTTCTAAGGTAAAGCTGAAGAGATGAGCTTCTTTATGAGGCACATGGGAATTCAACCACACACACTTTCATAAATCTTTCGGGATAAAATTCTGATTCCCTGGCTTTTCCCTTAAATGCGTGGGCTGAATACACGTCCTCTCAACTACGAGACAAGCGAACTTCAACCAAGCTGGAAATATTTCGTTACATTAAAGCACTTGACCAAAGCTTTATACTTGACTATTGTACTCTCGCAAACAAGTTTATTTTCATTAAAAATATCTCAGGTCGACGTCATTCAAGGATTTAATAGTTGGTAAATGTTTTTTTTTTAGACAAATAAAAGAAACAAAAACAAATACAAGAAAAGAGTGGAAAATTGCATTAAATATTACTTCAAATGATTTATGAAGTGACAATGACACAATAGCAATAGTATTATGGCGATAATTGTTGTCATAGTTACACTGCATAACTCACTTAGTTTTCGAAATGTTATTGGTGATTTAAATACATCAGATTGAACTTACAAGCGCCTGAGGTTATTTAGACGGTGTTGATTTAACGAACTGATCTGCACAAGTTGGGCGTTAAAACACTTACTACACAAAACAGCAATTCTACTATCAGTGATATGTCGTTCAGTCTTTAATCTGTCTACACCGTTCTTCAAACTAAATCGCAATGAAAGCTTTGAAAGTAAGTCAAGAATTAAATTCGGCATTTCAGCTAGCTCGAAACTAAGGCGTGTTCCTCATCTCTCTCTCTCTCTTACTCGTGCTTCATTGGGTTAATGAAGTTGCTTACCCAGCATGTCTTAACAAGCAACTATTGGCTGCCCACCAATGGCAGTCCGCCCGGGTGGGGGATGGGACTACCAGTACGAAATGACCTGTTTCTAACCCTGACCTGATCTTAATTAAGTGCGCCACTTTATGCTGTTTTTGCCTCCATCCGGAATAAAAGGATAGATAAACAACAACAATTGTATTCTGAAACTACCCTGGCAGCAGTAACTTTCTGGCAAGTAGCAAATATCAAAGAAAAGGGGCGTTTGTAAATTCTGATTGAAGGTCAAAATTAGCGTTTCATAAATAAGGAGCTGTACACATCTTATTCGCCGAGATATCAATTTGAGATATTTTTTATTAAATCGCTTTACAGGATGTATTGAAAATCCCTGTCACAATTATTTGTGCCAGTTTAATAAATAGCTAACAAATGTAGTAATCAAATTAGACTACCAAGGATCGCTTTCAAAGTACCCTGCTCCAAAGATATCAATTTTAGTCCAAGTTGGTTACGTACAGAATTACGGGCTGCCAAATCTAGGTTTGTAACTGTAGCTGTTGTTAATACCCAACTCCTTCCTCGGGATGGGAGCAGGTGGAAATCATGGTACCCCAGGTGCTGGGAAACTTCCAACCACCTGGACCAGAAGTCGTACAAAAAGAGAAAGCCAAAGAAAGTGCAGCGCAATCGTCCATAGCAAGATAGAAGAAAATCAGATAAGAGACGTACTGAGCCGATTGACCGCATGCCCTGCACGAAGGATTCTTAACTTCGAAGAGATAAGAAGTCAAAAGATGGATGCGTCCGTCGCAGTAATGGTCAGAGAAAACACTGCCAGCTTGATGAGGGTGCACCAATTCAGTGGAGATTGTGGGAAACTTGTACGGTAAAAAAATTTAAAAACAGTATGGCTCCAGTCCGAAATGAAGTACCAGAAATCGAGAGTTGGTTTCTTCGTAGTGAGTTTGGGAAAAAAACTTTATGGTGATTTCCTACTCTCCGCTAACCACTTGGAGCTAGCAGTATAATAACGCTCGCTATGTATGCATCCCCCAAGCTTAATACCCAGGCCCGGAGTATTGGGACCGTTCAAGTTAACAAGTTCATCGTTCAGTAAAACGCCCGTTCCGATGTGCTCCTGTGGTGCGGGGGCCCTGCTAGCAGCTCGAGCACTGTGATCGCGCAAACCCTGCCGAAGAACTGTGTGGGGGAATCTCTGCGTGTGATTGTTAAGTAGTATCCGGCGATAGTTACGTCGCTGATCGGGTCGCGCTATGTAACACACTAGTTATCACCCGTGCGGTGTGCTAGCTGTCGGAATCAGTAGCTATACTCGGAGTGGAATAGGCGGAGTGGTTGACCTCATGGCGGCCGTGTATTATATAAGCCGCGGTGCAGTCATTTGGGACCCACCGAAATCAGTTAAGCGCCCTTTTAACGTTATGCCTACATTGTATTCTTAAAGGTCAGCGTTAATGCAACGCATCTGTGGGATTCGAACTCGCGTCTTTGAAACTGGACTCCCCGCGCGCCGAGTTTTGCTGCCATGCACCATGTGCTGCCAGTCATGCCTTAAAGCACCGCATTTAGTTTATAACCTTTGGAAGACCTTTTTACACCTAATCACTGCTTGTGTGATCAGCTTTCCATGTGGACATCAGTTTTAGTCCATAATCGAGCGGCTAGCAGTACGTCAAAACGAACCTCGTTCAAAAGCAAACGGCACGTAAGTCTTATGCTTTGTGTTAGATTGTTTTATAAAAGTAAACGTCAATGCTATTGGGGGGACCTCTTGGCCCTTGGAAAGCCCTGCTGATGAGTCCAAAAGGACGAAACGCGTCCAGGGATGGGCTTTGTAAAATTTGAAAATATCTCTCAATAGCATTGCTTCCTTCGGAAGCCTCGCGCCTTCAGCACTCGCTTTGTTTTGTTTCTCGCTTATAAGACGCTCTCTATCGATCGCAACCACTTGGAGCTAGCAATATCATATTGGATGAGTTAAGTAAGTTTCCATTCATGCGATTGCAAGTTTGGAGTAGAAACGATATGCCGCCGGTGCTGGCAACTCCGCAGTATTCAGACCTATATTACTAGTTGTATGCACAACTATAAAGATTTCTTTCATTGAAGGAAAATGATTACATAACGTTATGCAAGGTTAGTTAATGGTTTGAAGGTTCACACCGACATAAACCACAAACATTACATTGAAAACAATTTACGTATTGCAAACAATGTACCCAACCCAATTTGACAAGACGCGTTTCGTCCTCTTAGACTCTGAAGGAAAATGACAAGACACCGTCACACAATTTTATATCTCACTTACTTTGGTTTGTTTCTTAAAATTTTTCTTTCGCCCTTCCTCCTCCATTTAATAACAGGAGGCGGAACAGACTTGAAAATACAGTGAAGAAAAACATCCGATCCTTTCTTGGCGACAACATTGTCACTGATGTTTTGGAATGTTGGTCGTGGTTGATCTGAAAGAAATAATCATTGCGTGTACTACCCACTAATCCAGTGTTTCTTAACCTGGGGTGCTGAAATTAATTTCAGGGGGTGCTGGGAAAGATAACATATGAGGCGGTCAAAGGTAAAAGGGATACGTTGGGACAAAAGTATATTTACCGATCTGAGTAGAAATATGATAGACGATGCAAAGTTGTTTTGAAGAATAAACCAAACCAATGATCAAGATGTAGTGCACTTGCCTTTACTTTATCCTTATAAGTAACCAAGTGTTAGCCAATGGTAGGGGGTGCTGGACTGCTTAGGCTTGACCAAAAGGGTGCTGAGAAAGAAAAAGGTTAAGAAGCACTGCACTAATCAATCAACTTAAACCCAGTTCACGCTTTCACGCACCACAACGCACGCTGGAACAGTTTGGTTACTTATACTAAAAATTCGTTCGCTACGAGTTCTTGCTACAAAAGCAGTGGGAACAAGTAGCATACGCACGAGGGGGGTTGGGAATCACCCCTCAAGAAATTAATAGTAGACAATTTTTTAATTTAATGAAAAAATCCATGCAAACATTAGCCTATAAGCAGGAAGATGCCTATTTTTTAGGGTAACTTTCTAAAATTTTCCCGGGTAGGCATGCTCTCGGACTCCCTTACAATAATCGTGTGTTCGGCACTCTTAGTCAGAGTGACCCTCATGACAAATTTCTGCGTGGGCCACAGGTAAGCACTATCATCACCACCGCAGAACGTGCCATAAAATATCGCAGCAAAACTATTTTTCACGCTGTTTTAGTCCTGTGCCACAAATCAAATGATCAAAATGAGATTAAATCAAATGATCAAAACGAGACTAAATCAAATGATCAAAATGAGATTATCTTTAGGTGCAACTGATAAAGAGCGGCACAACAATTCGAATGATTTCATCAAACAGCAGTCGTAGTGTTAGTGCCAGGGATGGAGTAGGCGTAGCCAATGCAGTACGTCTCTGTCAAGTAGCCTCATTCATTCCATCTGGCTTTCATTATAGCGAGCGTTCAAATATTTTAGGTCATTTGTACTAATCCAAATGAAAGGTGCAGATTCTTTTGCCAAGTGACATACAAAGTTGCACAAACTATCAGTAATCACATAACAACAAAGTGAAATATAAGAGGAGGGGTAAGCGGCAGCAAAGTGTAAAAGCCGCAATTCATACACATGTAAATGACATAACATTTCATGCACCAATTCGGCGTCAAGGAAACAGGCTTCAGCAAAAGTAAATAAGATGCGATTTAGCTAAGGTGAAACATGACAAATTGTGCGTGACAATTCATTGAGGTTTGGAATATAGTTCTCGTAAAATTGGCAAAACACTCGTATAAAAACGAGCAAACATTTAAAAGTAAATTTGCTTTATCTCAGAGAAAAATGAGGAAAAGGTCGACACCCAATAAAACAAAGAATAGGAGAAATGGTTTAGTGAAGGACTCTGTGGTGCAGATGAACAGAAGATGCCAGTTTTATACACAAGCTTTTTGAACACCCCATTTCCAAGATAATTACCGGTATTCACCAGGTCAACAACTCAAGAGATAAAATTAGGCGTGATTTATCCAGAGCAGAACGACAAACGTAATCACTGCTAGCTAACACTCAGCGTAGTGAAAAGAGGCAGAAACTGCGAGGTGACGAGTTCAACGTCCGTCTGTGCTCACTTACAAACAGTTACCCCATTTGGTTGAATACCTTTAGCAAAAAAGCACTCTGCCAGCAATATCGCAACTCTAAAGCTGGTCGGGTTAGTAGCTATTTTGTATAAGATTCTGAGGTTTTCCTGCGTATACCAAATAAAAGTGCACGCTTTACATTAATGACAGAAAATTGGGTCGGTTGTTTTTGAGGCAGGGGTTTCGGCAACTTAACCGTCTTGCTTTTTATCGGCACAGCGCAGAAGGTAACCCCAGCTGTCCTGTAATTGTAGAAGCCAAGTAACTAGTCGGAAAGAATCTAACATCTGAGGCGGCCAAATTAAGCAAGCAACACTTTCAGATCTATTAGCAATGCTATTCAATCCACCTCGCTCAGATCTCAATCTCGGATTCAAAATTCTTGTCGAACGATATCGAGTTTGACGCGCACACCTAGTGTCGCGAACGGCTTCCCTACACAGCACTCTTCAAACAGCTTTTACAAAATGGCTCTTGATCACGTCGTATGTTTAGAAAGTCGATCGGCCATTGCCAAAACATGACGTCATGAAGAAAAATATCGCAAAGGATTTTTGTTGTTTTTCAAGCAAGCCTGACGTGGTAATTGCCCAAAGCCATGCGCACTGTGCAAAGCAAACGTGAGCGATGGCCCTAGAAAGCTTTATGATTTTCACAGCATCATTATTTACCATAACACCGGATGCTGTGCATGGCCTCGTAGACCACAGCGACTAATCGCGCCTTGTCAAAATACAACCTCTACATAAAATAAATAAAAGCGAAAGGCGCTCCCCAATACAACTTCTAAATAGAAAACTGTTCCATTTTTCTCCGACTTGCTTATATAAGAAATATCCTAAGTCCAATCTGCCTGGTATGCAGCAGCTTCACGATCGATAACCCGGTTTCGAGCTAATTCAAGCTGAAGCAATTTAATGTCGTTTACTAAAGCACAGGTGCGCTATGCAGATGTAATTTGAGCTTTGCGCGTGAGAATATTATCTAGGGTGATAACAACAACGGGAATAATAACACCCTACGGTAGGAAGTTATTGCAGTGGAAAGAAAATTACTCAACCAAGCCATTATCCCACAGAGGCAACTAAATGTGATTAGAGCTAGGAATGGGCAATACAGAATCCGAAGGATTCGAATCTCAAACTATCCGAATCCAAAATGCCAATTCAACCGGATAATAGGATTTAGTTTACATCCTGCTTACAAGCTTTACCAAGTTGCTTGGTCACAGATTTTCTTTTTGTAAAAGTATCAACTGCACGCAATGATTCAAAAACTAACTCGCACACACAAGCAAAGATGTAGAAGGCTTAAATGTATTGCATTGCAATAAAGTCGTTTTCTGATTGTGCTAATTGCAGAAAAGGATTCGGATTCTGGATTCGGTTCAACTATTCTAGAATAGTATATCATTCTGAATTGCCCATCCCTAGATAGAGCTGGACCACTAAAGACCTCCTCGGAGCTGCACTGCTTCCACTGCTAATGCAGCACATATGCACGATAAACAGTGCAAGGAGCGGATGTATGTAAACATGCAAGACCTACATAAGTGTTGAAACCCCTAGCAACGTTTCATTGCTAAAAGCGGTCAGCTTATATAGCACCAGCTCTTGTTTAACCGATGTTCGGTTCGGTCGTCTTTCACTGGACATTTTAAATCAATGGTGAGTGCAGTGACCACTGCTGCCTCGAAAAGCAAGTTTTCTTTCTTGTTCTCGCAATTATTTTTATTCCCCATGTTGCACAGCTAGATCTATCAACTGCAGAAAGCAAGTAATCGCTTGTACAATCTGATTTTACAATGCTTTGAAAGGGATCAAAATTGCTCAAAAATTTCGTTTGATGTCAGGTATATCGATCATCTCAAAGAAAACCATCTGCAAGTTGATGCGATCTGTTAGCTGGTAGTGACCACAGCAAGATGCTAACTGTTTAATTTACAAGATGTGACAGAGATAACCGCATCAAAATACTCAATTGAAAGCTAAAAACAAAGTGAAAGCAGCGATGATTTTATGGGATTGAAAGGAATTGAATTGTCTTAAAACGCCTTCTGCACGCCCATAGTTTGTGGGGTTATCATTGCTGGTAATGCTCTGCTAACAACTGCGAAAGCCATACTCTTGTGTATAGTTATTACGCTAAGTCTTTGGTGAAACATTCGTCAGTGACAGAATTGCGTCAAATAAAGAGAACTGATGCAAGTGTGATGTTCCACATCAATATAGGTTCTCACCATTGCACAGCGTCATTCCTTTACCTTGTTTTGTAATGTTGAACTCTTCGCCAGGTTGAGAGCAAATCATTGAGTCGTTGATGGGGTATCGTGCACAACAGCTGTACAATCCAGCTGCATCCGTACCGAGAGTTCGTCGGATTGTAAGTCGCCGGTTATGCCTCTTAAACAACCTTTCATTGTTAAGCTTCCTGCCGTCCAAGAACCATGTAAAATTGCCAGGTCTGTAGATAATGCAACAGTTAGATTGAAAGGTTCAGCGTAGCTTTGATCAGAATGAAACAATGAAGTTTTTTGTAAATCAAAATTGGAAATAGTACCTTTCAAACACCTTGTTATAACGAATAACGGTGATGGAGAGGTAGCATTGTTATATTACAGTTAGATAAATCCTAACCCCAAAAACTACGTTTATTTAAACAGAATACATGCAATCCAAGTAATCTAAAACAGAGTTCTTTCTGAGGGTGAGTGCGTGGGTTCGCCTAACTCTTCTGAAACCACAAGGTGTACAAATATGAGACCTGGCACGCTTAATCACTGCCCCGGCGTGAGTGTCATAAGAGGTTCGTGACCTCACAACCACGATGACTTTTTAACATATGCATTCTTGACGGAGAAAAACGTTTTTTTGCTCAAACAAAAGTATGGAGGTTGGTATTATTGGTATAGTTTATGAAACCCAAAGTTTGAGGGGAATCAATTAAAAATAAAGGTCAGCATGTCTACACCACGGTACAAAATTGCAGTCACCAAATATGCAATCGTACGGATTGAGAAAAATTTTTTCTTGAAAAATGGTTATTAGACCAATCGGTGATTGGCTGTAAGAAGTATAGCAGTAGCCAATCCATAAGCTTCTGGTGGGGGTAGTGAAAAGTCAAAACTGACGCATTGTCATTGAAGGTGTTGACTTTTTTTTGGAGATCGACTTTTTTTATGTCCAATTTTTTTAACAAATTTCTTTTCAGAGACAAATACAAAACAAACAAGTTCAAGAAACTAAGACCAGAAAAAACTGGTAGCAGGAATGCATCCTCCACATCCTTCCTGAATCTGCCACTGACCTTATCCCCTTACGCTAAGTTAAAACATTCTCGTAACAACATAACATTAAAGTTGTACTACGTTGTGAGCCTATGCTCACCATTAAATAACTCATTTCTGTGATCGTAAAACAAAAGCCATTACGGCGCCCACTCCAAATTTCTACTTTATGCCCCTAATACTTATTGGAAGGAACGGATAAAATTGGTGGAATGACAAATGGTTAGTGAGCAAGATCAGTCTGAATTTATTTAGAAGTACCGGTGCGACGACCGGGATGAGAGGCATAGAGGCGACGCCCATATTTTTCCTAGCTGGATTTACAAATAGATTGTGCTAAGAGTAAATGTATAAGTTACTGACAAAACTTTTATTAACTTATCAATTTATGGTTAACTGCTTGGACGATCATACAATGTCGTAAAACCTGACAAAAGCAAAAATCCCAAGTACTCTATAAGGTGCCCACAGAATTCTTAAGGTATTAGATATGTAACCAATATTCTTTCCAAGGTAGAAAAAAAGTAAATAAAAACAAAAAAGGACGGATCTAGGCATCCTATTTGGGCAAATACAAAAAGCAAACAAAATCCCTTAAGAAAAATAATTTTGGGAGAGAATGGATTAAAGTGTCTATGCTTACGCACAATCCTAACGGCAAGCTAACTATTTGTGTGCTGCTGATTCAGTTATGTGATATTAAGAGTTAAGGCTAAAATTAGGCTGAAAGAAAATTTCTATACAAAATTTCCTGGGCAAATTTGATTACGTTAATGGTGTGAACCTGGATTTCTGTTCATGCCGTACTTCCATTCTAAAGAAGAGGAGGGGTAAGCTCATTCGCACACTCAAAAATCAGTCATGCATTGAACAGTCGCCAGTTATCTAAAAAAAAGCTAAGGCTAGATGCTAGATAGCAACAATCTCTAACGACATAAAAAAGGCTAAATTGGCAACACTGCTGTTCACACTGAAGTGGTTACCAAACAGCATTGCGACAAAATAAAGGTTTTTGAAGAGGTCAAAAAAGGTAAAAAGCGCTTAAACGCCTGATCGCTTGTTGCGTCGTCGACAAAGCTTAAATCATAAAAAAATTATTTCTATCATGAGCAACTTGTTAATATCCATCGAAAAAGGTCGTAATCGCGTTTCTGCAAAAGCAAATTTTCTACAACAACAAAAGCAAATTTTCTACAAAAACAAAAGCAAATCTTACAATCAATTGTTAGTTATGATGTGATCTGACTTCCTAAACAAGTGAAATGTCTTCAAGTTGGGAAGCCCGGTAGTGGCTTTTGTTTAAGGAAAAGACCACTGACGTGCATCGCAACACGCCAAATTTGAAAGTCTATTTTTGATTGTGATGTCGCCCATTCCTTTATGACACTCATTCCGGGGTGGTGATCAATCGTACCAAGATTGATGTTTGTGCATCAAGTAGTTTCGGAGGAGTTGAGGCACACAGAGAAAGACAGACAGACACTTACACACAGAATTGCGCTCTATAGTATAGATGCGACTAAAAATCTTGAAAGAAGCAGATAAGTCGTGCTGATATTGCGCGAATAATAGTTTGTTGTTGGAAGCCGCAGAGGTCAAATGAAACTGATAATCGTTGTACTTGGTAGAGCAATAGAGGTTCATTTTATTTGCTAATATATTTCTTGTTTTGAACAATAAGTGGTGTGGATCTACAGCTGGTAGATTAAATATTTGGAACTGAATTAGTAAGATCTCGTTGAAGTTAGAATCAGACGGTTTTGTTTGAGCGATACATTGCGTCGTTTCAGTTTTAAAATATTATAGAGATAGAGCCGAAATTCTATTGCCCAACAGGATTCTCAACAATTCTGCCAAGTAATATTTCAATTACTTCGATCCCTTAGGAACAAAAATAAATCGCACTACACCCGGCGACATAGACGATGGGCAGGGCGCAGACGCGCTTCGGTTAGCTCGTCAACATTTCCGCAAAAGCAGTTTCGGGGTAGATAGTAATTTCCGTTCTGCATGAGAGCATTTCAGGAAAAACTTCAAAATGTTGTTTACAATCACATCTCGCTGTATTTTGAAGTATAGAGAGACGCTGTGATTGCTTTTTTGAGGGTAGGTTGAACCGAAAAATGAAACTTCTGCGAAGTGGTTCCACACATATTTTTAGAAAGAAAAAAAAATTTAGGGTTTATAGTCTTCTATAGGAGAATAAATGACGCTAAGCCTCCTCCTATACCACATTGATGAAATGTTCACAACTAGAAATTGGGACGAATTATTCATTTATATCTGCACTACTATTAAGTGGGGGATAATAACAATATCAAGTTACAAAGTCATTACGTAGATGCACCGTATTAAGTAAGAAAACGTAAATTACGACCGGGCCGCATCTTGTTGATATGCAATCAACAAAATATCCAAAGTATTCGGCAACGAGAGGAAATCAACATTATCAGCCTGGACCCACATCTTGACTGAAGTAACAGAGACTAAATTACCCACCGAGCATTTTGTTTAATTGAAGCTGCATAATCATCCACAGAACCTGCGTTCAAACCTGCTGTGGAATTATCGGTACTGCAGGCAGTGAATTTCTACCACAAGTAAAGGAAGTGAATACCTTTTACCAAACAGAGCAGAACCCAACCAGCATTGACCCCCACTCGTCGTTCCCTCCGCAAGCCCACATCAATATTTAGCTCAGCTTTTGCATCGAGAAGGAGAGATGAAATCACCCGAATGCTGTGAGCGGGTTTGCGGGAGTAGTCGTACAAGTGATTTGCAAGAGCGCGCATTGGCACAACCTAATGCTCACAGCCTGTACAGCGCAGTTTCGCTTGTGCTACTGACATTGATAAAATAGATTAAGAGCAGCTACGATAAAATCTGATCGAGGCAAACAATTTGACGCCTCACGAGACACATTTGTTTAACCATAACCGGTAACGTTTGCTCATAAATAAGCAACATGTAACAGCAATGATATAACAACACGCAAATTTATTCAGCTGCATTATTAAAAAAATTACCTAACAGCTGCAAGAGCAGTTATCTAAACGGAAAAACTTAATCACAACTTGTGTTCAGAACCGCCCCAGACCCGTCCCTGTCAACATTATCGAAGAAACAAAAAGTAGTTAGGAGGTCTGAGTATCACTTCGTTGTTGGGATAACTCGACACGGGAATTGAACACGAGTTCGCTTATAGCCGGCCTGTATTACTGTATTTAAACTGTGCTTACTTAGGGTTTCCGGTAATATCACAAAGAAGTTTGATCGTGGATTTCTTTTCTGCAGCAATATTTTTCAGGCCGGCAGGTTGCTTCAATCGCACTCCATGATTACGTATCCCTGCGTACAAGAATTTGCAATTAAATAGTTTGCGAAACCGATTAATCATATTTTGGTTTCATGCATGAGTGACCTTGATGCAGGAAAGATCTCGTCTATTCATCGTATTAAACACAACAGCCTGCTTCAACATAAAACTCGTCGTTTGACAGTAAATTTTCATAATCACCACAAATTCAGGTGAATGTGCAAGAAACGAACACGGATCCATGTCCGCATTGATTGAACGCAACGAAACGCAAACAAACTGCCATACGATCACCAGGTTTCGTCTGCAAACAGCGAAAGCAAGCTCGAGGGAACTGAAATTGTCAACCATCACATTCATCATTACATAATCTACTGAGTACGACTCGCGTTCTGGTGCCGCTTAAGTCAGCTCAGCGTCATTAAAAGTTTTAGAAGATTAAAAAACATGCAGGCTGCTCGCAAATAAGAAGCAAGTTTAGTAGAAGTGCCAACAACATATGCGTTATAGTCCAAGTCATGATGGCATCGCGAGCTTCGGCTCCACAAATATATTACACGGACTCTCTACTCACGAAAAACAACAAAAAAACGGAAGAGCATCTCTAAACAAACGACTGGAAGATAAATTGAGATACGGTTTCATGGATGTCAATGACAATTAAACGGTACTACCATTCAATTCAGAGTTTGCAATGCATCTGTTATCAAAACACACGTCCTTTTGTGAGTATTGTATTAACTGCAAGGGTCATTTATTGACAAAAGAAAAGTAATCTGTCGAAGAGCAATGTGGCGTCAATTAGAAAAATACTGCGCCACAATTCAAAACAGGATGGCATTACATGATGTCAATCAGACCACCAACAAAATGCGATGGACGTATTTACATCAAAAATTATTCCAGCCCACGCTAGCATAATGCGGTGGTGTAAACGGTTTGACATGCACCTCAAATGAACAACTTCAGCGAGGAGTTTATATACAAGTCAGCAATCCCCAACACTACAAAATTATTTTCTCCAGAAATTTTATTCACCATTATTCGTTACAATTCAGCTCTAACTCACAATCAACATCGCTGCTATGTCATCGTCGGGCAAACAGATCGATGCCAATCTGGGTGAGAGTATGATAAATGATACATGCATAATACAGCAAGTAATAAATAGATAGCAAAAAGGTTGATATGCAGGCAAGTACTTTGGAAACAACTTACACGAATAGTGGCGCGAAGTCAAAATTGCTTTCAAATATAGCACGGCAATTTGTAATTACCAACTATTGTAGTGATATCAAAACTGAATGAACTGTAACATCCGCTATCGAAATTTGCGACAAGTTGACAAAAAAAAGATTGGCAAGGGTAGACCAATAAATACTATCATTAACACTTCCTTGACTAGCTTATTAAGTTAAATTACTGCCTGCGATTAATCATCAAGCCATTGGCATAGCTCCTAAAAGTTACCATATACTGTATTACAACAGAAAGCTTAACAAAATAGAAGAGAAATGTAAACAAGGAGCACCAAGCCACTTCATGTTGACAGTTTGTACAGCAGTGGTTCTCAAACTGTGCGCCGCGACGCCCCGGTGCGTCGTTTCAATTTTCCACGGGCGTCGCGGGATAATTTGGTTTTGTGTCATTAAATCTAGGTTTTATTGCGTCAAAAGAACTCTGATCGTAGATTCCATTTTTACTTTCTTCTGACATTCATAATCAATTGTATTTTCACAATAGTGTTTTAATACACTGTTGTAATTGTTGACTTGTGATTCATGACTAAAATTGCAGAAGTTTAACTTAAATGACGAAAAATATATAAAGAATAAAGCATTCAGTTGTATGTTGGACGAAAACAGGAACGATGAGTTACAAACTTAGAAGAGCGTAATTTTACGATTGAAGATGACAGACCAATCCAAAATCTCGGGAGCATAAGAACACTTATTTGTGTGGACTATGGGTCACATTTATTTTGCAGTACGGCAAACTAAATCTTAGGATGCTGTTTGGTGCGTCGCAAAGTCTCATAAGCTTTTTTAAATGCGTCGCATCGAAAAAAGTTTGAGAACCACTGTTGTACAGTATTCATCATTCGTTGCTACACTTATACCAAATGACCTAGAATCATCCTTAAAAAGGCTGGACTCCGACCTGCTGCCGTCTTGCAGATTTACGCATATACATACGAGTTGCAAGGCCACGTGATGAACACTAATGGTATAACTGCATCAACAAAAATTATTAATTGACCGTGCCTCTAGATCTCGCACGTTTCAACGTAGAAATTCAAAGCTGAGAGTGGGCTTTAAGGCAACTATCACATCAACCACTTGTAGAATGGTTTTTGGCTTACAGCTATAGACAAAGCAGGTTAATCATTAATTGCCAACCAGCAAACATTGAGGTAAAAAAATTCTTCGCGATAGAACTGACTAAAACAAACAGACTAACTGACCACTTTCATCCGGTAATGAATACTAACTTGATGAGACGGAATATGATTGTTAATTAGGGATTCTTTAGATGATATGCTTGACTAACATAGAACCATAAGAAGTTATCCAGCACCAACGACAACAGAACCATTAAAATCAATGACGGTGCCAAACACCATTTTTAACGACTTTCGTAATGAGCCAACAGTTTGCTTTAGCTCAGGTTCATTAGTTTAGTAAGAGCTTTAATCATAATCGTTGCAAAAAAACAGAAACCACGTGGTCTGAGAGGTTACAAAAAACTCCATTATGCGTGGCATGATTTGTTGTTTAATTTGAGACTTGATTTGTTGTCCCAGTAAGGCTCAGGATAACATTCTTATCAAAATCCAACATAAAATTGTTTCTCACATCTAATCGTAAATGAAGCGGAAGAAGACACATATTGTTTGTTCACAAATCGATTGACAGCCAAGCATCTGAAAACACCACCATCCAAATTCTTATCGATCGGATGAAAATACAAATCATTTCCACGCTGGAACCTGAAAATTTTATTCAATTCTGCAGAAAATGATCAGCTAAACATGTCTTCCAACTCTTCTACAATAATAACTTTAACAGTTCATGAGGCAGATTAGGTGAGGAAATATTTAAACAATTCAGTTTGATTATCTACTCGTAAAAACCTTATTGGTGTTTTTTGTTTGTTACCATGGGCCACAATCTTGGATGTACTGCGCAGAATTGCACTCTCAGTGTAAACTCTACTGTATATTCAAATACTGGGCCTCCCCTCCAGTGTACACTGCCTTTGTCCAAGTACTCTGCCAGTGAAGATTTGAACCCATAACCATAGCATTTTAAGTCGCATTTAATCAAAGATGTCTGTCTGGTAAAACAAACAAAAAAGCGCCACCTTTTCTTGCTAATACCACACCTGCTCTCGGAGTTACCAGTGCTACTGGCAACCATGCACTCTTTCTACAAACAGAGTAACCATAGGAAAATTGCTTTGAAGTGCCTTTTATAAAGGCATAAAAACATAGCCATTTTGAGGTTCAAATACACTAAAATTGCAGCCACAGGTAACGTCCAACCCAATGAACCACGCTGTTAACTAAAGATAAACAAAGGCAAAACATTGCGATGTTTAATCAAATAATATCTATTTGTTTGGATTTAACTTTTTTTCACACACAAAACAAACAACTTCATACCTTCGTTCATTGCTTTTTAATTTTGTACTTCCTTCTAGCCATGCTAGTGAGTAATTCTTTGATACTGTGTCCTTCACCTTACATCTAAGCACAACTGGTTCTCCATCAAATACAACTTGATTGTTGGGTTGTTGAATAAAAACTTCATGACCAACCACAAAACAAAATGCTAAAACATGAACATTAATGGCTTTCTTACAGCTCTACCTCCATTTTAGCAGATTGCTTATTTCAAAAAGGCAAGTCACTCTTGAAATAAACTAAAATACAAAATTTCATGAGGCAAATAACGTTTTGCAGTTGCTTCTTAGGCCAGCAAGCTCATAGGTGTCAGGTTTCTGGGTAAAAAAGAGAATAGTAGCCTACTCTTATCCAACTAACACTATTGGTTATATGTATCATCATCCCAATCACAAAAAGTATGGACATTTTCAAAAAATGCAAAAATGCAGGCATTGCACAGTTGTACGGCTCAAAAACACAATCATTGCCAATACAAACGGTGCTCTCATCTACACACATACTGGTACTTCAAAATAACCAAGTCATGAAATAATAAAAAAAAAATTTGCCAATACATCTACCTGGTTCAATTCAGTATGATTTTGTGATACATTTGTTCTATGTGCTACTATACAATACACAATAACAAGTGCTTACTTTGCAAAATAATAAATGTAATCCCAGAGAACTTCATGCTGATCCAACAGTCAAATTTGTTTTTGTGGCGAGTAGTAACCAGTCAACACGCAGCAGCAATAGTAAGCTGGTATAGAATTCATTTAATTAAATTTTTTGATTGGTAAGCATTTGAGAGTTAAGAACTTTCTAAATACGAGTTCATATATAATTTTGTCCTCCAGTCACAAAACAATCTTTTATTGTTATAACAAAACATTGTTGTATCGAGGCTCAATTTGGAGCAATTTTACTGGCACAGTACATTTCTCTAATAAGCAGTGCAACAAAGCAAGGGAAATAGCAGTGATGTGACTTATTAAACGGCACAATGCTGCCATTACAGGGTTAAAACCAATGACTATTGCTGCCACAAACAGCACAGCAACTCACTCAGCAATACTGTCAGTCCGTCTGCACAGGACAATGGTTTGGCTATGGATATTACTAAAATATGAAAGTTCTGCTTACTAACCTCAACTCCAGCTCAACCTCTAATTCTAACCTTTTCCTTTACTTTAATCATAACTTCAAACTTCACACTGATCCATAGTTTGGCAGAATATTAGTGAGTAAATAGTATTCAATTCTCTGGAGCACACTCTAGGGAACTCTGTGTTTTCATATTATGCAAAATCAAGCAGCCTTTCTGACATGAATAATTAGTTTATTCTTTAAGATAAATGTTGAAAAAGGATCTGCTATTAATAAACAGTAATAAAGTCAGCTTAGACATTTATTTTCCATAAGAAAAATTAATTTCACTAATGCATCCTCATGGGTTCAGCTCAGTTTAAACAACTTAAAACATCAACCTAATAAATTAATACTTAAAAAATATATTGCTATGGTGCAGACTAGATTTTTTAAGGGCAATACATTCTACCTCAGTACCTGGCAGCCTACGATTTGAGAAACAAATCCTTAAAAGGAGTCCCTGTTCAGAGGTTCCAAAAGATGTACAACATAAAATACTGAAGCCCTCTTTCAAACTTTTTTCCGTCCCCCCCAAAATAAACAGTTCTTGCTAGATCGTCAAAGAAACAACAAAATTAAATGAAAATGAACACTGTCATGAGCACACAGTGAGGACAAAAGAAACAAAACTAATGACAATCTCTTGCTATTTTTGCGTTCAAGAAAAAGCTTGAACAACAATTATTTTATATGGAAACAATTTATTTATTTGTGAGTATGAAATCATGCTCTATTTAATAGCTTTTAGATGGACTGTACCACTACAATAGTTAAACTACTTGACCCCACCACCGGTCTGCGGCCAAAAGCTGGCGGAATCCCCTTAAGTGCGTCACCTAAGCACATAACTAGTAAACTAGTCCGCTCTTTCTTCACTCTCTCCCTTTCGTGCTAAGCATCGAGGGGAAGTTGTAAATACCGTTATTACAATCTTCAGCATTACTATATAAAAAAACTGAACCCATGTTTACCGAATGAAAAGCAGACAGACCGCAATCCTGGCAGAATACAGCGATACAATTCGCTTTCTCGTGAATGGAGGATAAAATATATGGACAATATCACCATAAAAAACAAGAGAAAAAAGACGCACAGAAAGGTTTCACAAAAGCGCAAAAATTGCGGCCACTAACAGTGCGTCAGCTAAATACGACAATTTCGCTGGATATTTTCAACGCACTATGAAGATTTCCTCGCGAAGTTAACATATATTCACCTAAATCAAATTACTCTTTATCAATTGAAACCTTCAAAAGTCAAAACAGTAAATTTAATTTTTTTAACAAAGTTAAAGAAAAATTGAAACTGCAACTTCTTTCACATTTATTTGACATGACAATTTTGTAACAAACATGAAAATTCCTTTGACTAAATAACTAGCTGGCTCTGTCGGCGTCGTCTCCAGCATCCCCATCAGTAACGTCGGATTGAGAATATCGGTTCAGCCGGCCGATCCGGCTTTACCCTTCCGGCACTTGTGTGAAAAGTAACGAAAGTTTATGTTTTTTCTGCCCATAAGATTTTCACGACTTGGTGTGCTCCTTTTTGTTATCAAATTTCTGATTTCAAGGTCCTAACTACACCTTTGGTTTGTGTGCTCTCTTCATTGCTTAAGCTCAGCCAAGGGGGGCCTTGCATTTCCCTTAGTTTGGAAGTACTGAACACATTTCTGAAATTAAAGTTTTGAAATAAAATTGCAAAAATGTCTTCCATGTGGTTCGGTTTCACACAAGGACATTGCTTTCTTTTGATTTTTCCTTAAACTTTCTTAAGTCCTTGATGTTTACGCATTATGTTGCTGTTCGCTTTTCCTGGCTTAGCGTGTCTAGGGGAGTTGAAAGAGTAGGCTACTTGCTTTTCTCTAAATCTTTAGATTTGATCCCGGTAATTCTATAAAGTTATTATCAAACAAAACAGCCCAAATGTTTCTCCTGAGTATGTAGCGACTTTACCTCGGAAGAGCATGCTATCACCTTTTCCGAGTAAAGTGTATCAATTAAGTCAGCTGATCCATTTCACCGTATAAAGATTTGTAAGAGCAGCAAGGAAAATTTGAAGTAAGCATAGGCCTCAATTCCTGCATAGGCAATAGCGATCATTTTGGCAGCATGATAATACTGGTTATTGTTTGTTCCGTTTTCTTTTTTTATTTTTATTTTTTTTTATCATTTGATAAAAACTTGAACTCAACTCTTTTTTTTTTACATAATGTACTCAAATTATAAGTGTCACTTAATACATCCCGCTTATATCTCAATCTGCTGAGATCAGGGAGTATCTCGACTCGATAACCGAAAGGTTCCTCGATGCTCCCTGGCTTTTGCTACTAGTGATTTTTTTTGTGTGTATTATCAATCTGATTATTGTGTCGGTGCGCAAAGCAAATCAAATAAATTCTCTCTCTCTAATACTCACAAAGACAGAATGATGCCACAAACTATCATTCATATTTATCAAAAGTGTAAGGACAGGAGGGGAGAAACACTGTCAAAAATGATGGCAGCGTCCAAGTGGTAGTTGTTTTCACAATTAAAGAAATGAAATATATAGTGGTAGGCGTGTAACGAGTTTGTTGTACAGATACCCTTGGGTAGTCCCCAAACCCGAGACAGATAACCGTGAAGCTGATTGACAGAGAGTTAAATAGATAAAATTCGTGCTTTTCCTTTGTTCACGCTGCTGCTGCCTGACCTTGCTTGCAAAAATCCTTTTGATAAAATTGTATTGACGATACGCAGAACTGAAAATGAAAATTATGAATATTGCAAATTGATATAAAAAACTGATGAAATGGCGTAGCGTAGCGGGGCAACGGCAGCGGCGTCGTTGATGGTTTCAAATTATTTTAATCCCTAAGTGTTTCTTCTCCACGATAGCTTCCCCATGATGACGATCAACAAAAGAGAACAACTTATCCAACTTCATCTACATTGATACTTACAAGCTTCTTTTGTGATAGTTTTCGACTTCGATTTAAAACGTGCAGGTTTACAAAACAAAGAATACATTCATTCCTGCTACGTGTCTGCGTAAGAATGGTGCAAAGTGTAACAAGAAGGTAGTTACTGGTGCGTTGCGTGTGGTCAACCTTGCCAAGTCCAACGACTAATCACTGATAATCAACAATACTGCAAGTGCAACAAACATAGCAGCGACACAACGTGGGTTCGACTCACGCACGGGCTACGCAAAAACGACAGATTGAGAGCATTAGATATTTCCAATATTGTAACAATATTTATAAGGCATATTTTACAATTTGATGCATCCAGGGGCGACACTAGCCAAAAATAAGTGGGAGTAACAAATAATTGGAGAGATAACTTTAGAGAAAGCCTCGATGGAATGCAGTCCTAAGTCACAACCAGAAACATTGTTACGACGAGAAGGTTTTCTCAGCACGCCATAATATATGGCTTAACATAATTCATATATTTTTAGGGGCTAAAGTTTGCGTTGAGTGTGTAAGTCAAGGAATGAGTTAATTTGAACTTTTATAGACCACTAGGCGCGAAGACCATCTGAGGACAAAGTTTTAAAGAAGTTCTTGGGGAGTTTCTCTCGGAAAATTTAAAAACTCGAATTGATTTGATGAATTCTGGCGTGTATCTTGTGAGAAAATTTTTTCCAAAATGTTAACAAAATTATTTTGAAAAACTAGAACAATTGAGCTTATTGTTTAGAAATTGACTTACGCATAAAATTTAGATTGTTTTTCCATCGATATCAGACTTTCAGCCACCTTTCGAAGGAAAAACTTTGCTACTTACTTAACTTTTTCCCAGCCACTAAATGTACTGCTCAATCCCATTAAAACTAAATAAGGTCTCTAGTGAGGTGGTATCCAGAGATACCAATCAAATTGATCAAACTGAGTAAAATATGCGATGTATGTACAGAATCATTGCAAAATCAAACCAAGCATTATAAAAGTCAGCGAAAGTAGGAGTATTTTTAGATCTGTCTAAGGGATTTTACACGACTGATCACACAATACTATTTCAAAAATTACTACATTATGGCTTTCGAACACTGGCAAATTATTGGTTCTGTAGTTATCTGAGTGGAAGATCTCATCACGTTTAACTGGGCAATACTTTATCTAATAAAAGAGTGCTATCGTATGGAGTTCCTCAGAGTTTACTACTTGGGCCTTTACTGTTATTAATTTTTGTAAATAATTTCCCTAACTGCTCAAATAACGGATATATTTTCATGTTTGCCAATGACACCAACATTTTTTTTAAAGAAAAGTGTTGTAAATTACTCTTCACTATTTTCAATCAAGAATTAAAGAATATTAACTCCTGATTGAATGCTAATAAACTAACCTTGAATGCTAATAAGACAAACTTTATAGTTCTTCCCACCCATACAATCAAGCTAGTTTAAGTAATCTCAACCTTTATATAAAAAATAATAGTAAGCTATTAAAAGAAAAAATGCAAACAAAATTTTGGAAGTAACAACCCATGAGCATATAAGCTGGAAAATGCATATGGAGTGAGTTTTAAAACTGATTGGAATGAACTTTGGAAGAGTAAAAAAGGTTTCTTTACTTTTAAACAAAAATGCACTAATGAGCTTTACAATTCTCTGATAAAAAAGCTATTTCTCATATTGCATTTTCCTCTTGGTATTTTGGAAATACAACTATGATCCATAAACTCCAATGCAGTGTCAACAGTTTCTTCGGTTGATAATCGATTTGAATTATACGAGATCTGTTACTTATAAGATAAAAAAAAAACGAAATAATGTCAGTTGAAGAGTTGTTCAAATTTGAGATAGAAAACTTTACGTATTGATCATTTAATAACTTGTTACCGAGTGTATTTTTGATCAAAACATCTCACAAAGCAATACTAGAAAAATTATAAATGATTTATATTTTTTTTTTGAAAATACAATCGGTTTCATCAGAGGTGCTATTCAAATTTTGCAGGAACTGGATCTATCAGAAAGGAAACAAATTAATGCCGGTTCTTCATAAAAAAGATCTTCTCTGTAGAGGTGGGTGGCTAACTAGCTCAGAAATCGGTGCTCATAAAAAAGGTTTGGTAGTGTATAGTTGCAATTGCAAGGGCACTACTGAAAGCGGAAACTCCTTCAGAATAGAGATAAATAGAGTACAATACGTGGTCAAAAAACTAAAACGCCTCCTGTGTTAACTTAAACAATAATAACAAAATCATTTTATCTGAATTTAATTCATGTTAAAAATTTTCACACAGCTATTTGATTGTCACTGTAGCTTTTTGATTGCTTTTTCCTAACCCTGGTGTCATCAGTAGTGTGGTGTTTTCTGAGCCAAGTTTTCACTGAATGAGCGGGGTTCCAGAACTTCAATGGTAGGCCAGTCAAAACAATTGGCATAAAGTTTGATGCATTTGAAACAGCAAGGCGGCTTCTCTTTTCTGAATATATGATATTCATTACTGACAAGCCTCTCTTCGCTTCTGCTGAACTTATAGCAATAGTATCTGCAGCCTAATGCTTTTAGCTTTCTTTATGATTGGTGGAATTGCATGATTGTGGAAATTCTGCAGGACATTTTCCACATGGACGCGGAAATTGTTAATGCTAATTTCATGAAGGAAAACTTTTTGAAATTCACTTCGCTTTTCCTCTGCAGCTTGCCAAGGTACAGCAAATTTCTCAATCTTCCAAGAATTCGGTTCAACTAGGTTTAGTATTGCATGAATGTGTCTATCTTTTTGAGCGTCCAATGACGTAGTGGTTAGAGCGTCTGGCTCGTAATCAGTAGATCTGGGAGTTCATTCTCCTTGTTGAGTCATACCAAAAGACTTTAAAAAATGGTATTCACAGCTTTCCTGCTTGGCGCTCGGCATTTAGAGGAGGTTTTGGAGAACAAGCCGGCAAGTTCGCTTGTTGTGTTCTTGGGCAAGGCACTTAACGGGACATTCTCACCTATTTGTGGAAGACAGGGGGCCCAGACACATCACAAATGGCAACTCCCAAGCGAGTACGGACTTCTCGTCCAAAATATAGCGATACAATTTGTTTTCACGTGAATAGAGGAGGATAAATATGGCAAATGAAATAAAAAAAATAAATAAGATTTTTCTTGTTCCTTTGCTACCAAATGATTTCATTCCATCAACCTTTTTTTCATATTCTCTATTACTGTCTCAAGCAACCTCTAACGAAGAAGGCTAGGAAATCTAAGGTTTTCAATAAAGTTAACATCTTTAAAGGCATCAGAAGCAGCAGTTTCTTCAATTCTTTTTTAAAAAGGCTCCCTTACTTGCTTTAAGCATTTTAAATACCTTAATATACCTTTTTATTAGATTTTCAGATCTTGACTTGGTTAAACTTCTGGCAGTAGAAAGTAAAAAAAAAATCATGCATTATGCCTATCATTAATGCTAAATCATTTAAGATATTTTTATTGCAAAGACCTTCAGCCATTCTTGCATATTTTTTCTCGTTAGAAAAAAAACTATACTTGAAAAAAAACTGCTAGAATAAAGTTGGATAAGCACGCCACACTGCGGTTGCGGATCACAAACTGCTAGCAGCCCGTCCTTGGCCCTAGTACTCTACCAATCTTCAAAATTTCAAGCCCACGTTCTGAAATATTGTAGAGTTGTAAAAAATTTTGTACAAACAGTTTTTGTTTGAGTGATGAAAGATAGTGCAGATTTTATCCATAAATATTTTAAAGTAATTTACTTGTTTTATATAATTGACAGAATCGTCCAAAGCAAATTGAAAGCGATGATTGAAACCAGGGGTGAGCAAACTTTTTAGCCGTAGGGCCGCATTAACCATTCAAGAGTTAGCTGAGGGTCAGTGCTTAAAATCTTGCAATAGCTACATATGTAGAGTCTGACGTGATACCTGACTTGTTACAGAAGTTTATTTATAAAAAAGAATACTTTATTAGAGAGGTTTTCAACCTTTTTGCTGAAGCCAGTCCCGTAGCACTCCAACTTCGGGCCCCCCCCCAAAGTAGGCGCAAGAGCCCCTGCGCACAGGTCATATCACTTCAGAGGTGTAAAATTGAAAAGCTGCATTAAGAAAATACACCACAATTTGTACATAAGTAAACAGGCTAATGTCAGAATAAAGCATGCCGATACCGAAGGTGCAAGTCATAAAAAATTCGGCACCGATGCCAGAGTTCAGTAGGACATTTATGCAGACACTGCGAAACGAAAGCAATGACACTGAAAAACATGAAAAAGTTATAAAAACACAGTATCATTTAAATAGTCTGGAGCGAACCTTTTTGTTCGCAAATGCTGTTATGACATTGTCATAATCAAGAGATCGGGCGCAGTCATTTTCGATTGACAACATGGCTAATGAAGATAGTCTACTGTCTGTCATAGACGTTCTATTAAAAGTTTTGATCAGTTTCAATTTGCTGAAGCTTCTTTCAGCGCTGGCAACAGTCACGGGGCAAGTTAGTAAGATTCGAAGTGCGATGTACACATTCGGATACAATTGAAATAAATGAGTCTTTAGAAGATAGTTCAGAAAGTCTTGAGCCGTATTGAAATTGCGTTTTTTTTGTAAAATTAAAACAAACCGCTGTAGCTCAGCGCTCATTTCATCAGAATCAATGTCACCGAACTTTTTTTGGAACTCTTTACAGCAAGTAAGAAGAGCATTTTCTTGTTGCACGAGCAAAAGTTTGTCTCGTGTGTACAAAAACGAAAAGGCGGAAGAAACCTCACGTAACAAATTAAAGCGCTCCTTTATTGACATAATAGCCTTGTCTACTAATGGATAGAAAAAGTTGCTTTTAAATTTCAGTTCAGGAGTAGCTCGTTGTTCCTCTTCACCTTGGTAATCAAACAATCTTCTTTTCTTTCCACTTCTTGACGGAGGAAAAGAAGGATCAATATCCAATTCCTGTGCTATTTCAACAGCAGATGTTGCGGCACTGTCATAACCCGTTGTGCGATAGTTTTGCAAAAACTTTTCAGTTGCCTGGATTTCCGTTTCCATTGTATGAAGGGAGACTCCATACGATTGAAGAATCTTGCTTGCTTTATTGACTTGGAATAGGATATCATACCAAATAAACACCGACAAAAGAAAACTCCATTTTGATAAATGAGCTATCAACGATTTTGTTTCTGAGGCAGCTCTTCCATCTTTTCTTTCTATGGAAATGGCTTCCAAGTCTTTCAGTGCCAGCAACACCTCTTTTAAATTGTATCGAAGAGGTTTGATGCATTTAATTCTGCTTTCCCAACGAGTATCAGATTGTGACTTTATGGACAGCTCCACATGTTTCTTCAAAATTTCCCAACGCTGAGCAGAGGAAGAAAACAGCACATACAACCTTGTAAGTACTCCAAAAAATGTCAATGCTTCCGTCGATGAATTAGCACTGTCAACAACAACTAAGCTAAGGGTATGGTTTGCACAGGGCACGTAAACAGCTTTGGGATTGATGTCTAGCATTCTTGCTTGGACCCCAGAATGTTTTCCTTTCATGTTAGCACCATTATCATATGACTGACCTCGACAATCAGACAATTCGAGTTGCAGTTCGGTCGCTTTTTCTAAGAAAGCGTCCAACAAGCCTTTCCCAGTACCGTCACTTATTCTCAAGTAGCCAAAAAATGTTTCTTTAACAACAGCAGCTTCTTCATTACATAGTACATAACGGAGAATGACAGACATTTGTTCATGATGTGACATATCTGGAGTGCAGTCCAAAATTATAGAAAAATATTTTGCCAATTTCAATTGCTGTAAATTTTCTTTTTCAACTTCTGTCGCTAGCAATTCAATTAGTTTATTTTGTATGGTAGGACTCAAATAGTGATCTTTAGTGTTTTTATTCTTGATTCTGTCTTGAAGCTCTTTTAGGATCGGATCTCTTCTTGCCAAAAGCTCAAATATACCCAGAAAATTTCCATTGTGAGGAGATCCTAAGACTTCTTCAGATCCTCTAAAAGCAAGATTCCTTTCCGATAGAAACAAGGCAATGTCGATAAGTCTCTCTAAAACATTTCTCCAAAAACGTCTTTCATTGAAAAAAATATTCATCTCGCGTTTGTCGATAGTGGATGAATTTCTTATCCCTTCAGCTAGCAACATCCATTGACTGCAGCATTCTTGGTGGGAAATGCCGTTTTCATGGCCTTTCAGTTTTTTCGAAAAACCCTCCCATGTATTTATACCACTACAAAAGGGGCTTAGTGTTTTTCCAAATAGCTTACAACAAAAGCAAAAAACTTGATCTGATTCCCCACAATAAACTAGCCACGACCGTGAAACACTTTCACCATTAGGTAACACACGTTTATAATGGTTGGAGGAAAAACGTCGCCTTGGAGTTGTGTTATTATATGGAAAATTCATTATTAGTTCATGTGGTCCACGCTTTACTATATCACATCGTTGAGCATCAGAAATACTTTCAGGCCATTTACATGGGTCATCAGGGATAGGGGTAAATTGAGATTCAGTTATTTTTGATATTGAAGGTTGCGTATTGGCAGGTAAATCGCAACTTACATTTTCTGGAAATTCACAATCACTTTGATGCTGATCGTCATAGTCTTCTTTTTCTTGTACACTATAGTTTTCTTCATCCCTCTCGGTACTAGTGCCAGGTCTACTCTGCTCAGTAATCTTGAAAAAATCTGTCATCTTGGGCAATTTCGCTACAGCATCTCGAGCAGTGGCTGCTTCTTTTCTCTTTTGAGCACCACTTTTTGAACGTTTCATTCTATACAATGTCAATAAAATACTTTATCTGCACTCTGCAGTGTATATATATTGTCCCGGTATTTATAGCCAAACAGAATTCCAGACCATTCTATGATTGTTGCGTAACAACCGCATTGTTACGTCAATCGAATATTCAAGATTCTACCAGAAAATCAATCGAAATATTCTAGATTCTGCGAGATAAAATGAGGTAGCATTCACTTATGATGTCACAAGCCAATTTCTTCCTACAGTTTAAATCGGTTGTAAACAAGTCTGCTGAACTGAAAATAGTCACGTAGCCAAAAAGCAATTTCAGACTAACTTGGGCCCCCAAAGTTGGCCTGGCCCCCCCCAATTGGGGGGTTTGGGGGGCGGCTGCTACGTCTCTGGCTGAAGCGGAACCCCAAAAAAACATTTCAGTTTTCGAGGAACCCCTGTGCAATAATTCAATTATCTTATGCTAAAAACAGCATTTAATTTGATTAATAAACTAAAATTTGTTTAACTTCTGGTGAACCCTTGGACTGTACTGGTAGAACTCTGGTTGAAAATCACTGCTTTATTACAAAGCAACTTGAAACTTCGAATGATGTACTTTCTTTTTTACAAAGAAATGTCACGTGCGGGTAAGCAGAAGTATTATTTTTATTACTAGCAATTTCGATTTCTAAAACAATCTCTAGGACATTTCGAAAAAAATTCGTTGTATTACATCAGATAAATGGAAGTTTCTACAAGTGTTGAGGACCGCTGCGGCCTGCCGACCGTAGTTTGCCCAACCCTGATTTAAACAATGCCAAATGACCATGTTAGGTAAATCTTTTTTGTCTAGTCCCTACTCCAGAATTACGGCCAATCATTACGCTTGCTCCATATGACCAGAAAGTAATCAAATTTTTTCTCAAATATTTACTGTTAAATTCAGCGTCATACAAACTTTTCAACAGTAATCTATGTATTCCTTCTGCTATCTGCCCATCCAATTTTATTTAATCAAGAAATATTGTTGGTGAATGATCGCAATCTTCAATCTTCAAAAATATAATAAGAACAGGCTTATTCGATATGCTGGAAACTTCATCTACAATGATACAAACTTTTCGATTTCGTTTAATAATTTTGGTAAATATATTATTTTTTATCTCATTCCCAACATGATCAACTATTTTTACGGCTGTGTATCTAGAATGAAGTCCAACACCCAAGTCTACTCCACTTTTTAACTGAAGTTCAATTGCACCTTTCATATCAAAAAATGGCCTGCTACTTCTTGCTAAACTGTAGACCGTATTGAATAATTTACATGTGAAGGCAAAGTGTTTCTGATTCATTGCATCTACGCATTTTGTAATTGCATTATCTTCACGGCTTTGCAGTTGCTTTATACATATATCATGCACCTTTGACAAAACCGCTCATTCATTTTTTTCTTAGAGATGCCAGCTGAACTATTTTATTTTTTCCTGAAGCTTTCACATCATAGTTTCCCCATTCCACTTATACATGAATTCCCTTTACATTTATAGAATGAACTTTGGCACAAAGACAATTAACCCATCATATTTTTTCTTAAATTGCTATATTGTCTCAGACTCCAGCAATCTAGTAGATCTAGAATTGTTGCTAACTCTTTCTTATCCCCAGCTGGCACAGTTACAAAAATAGAAGCTTTATCGGTAGGTCTATTATCATCTTTTTGAAACTCATCTGCAATATGTTCTCATTGTTGTCTTGCTCTGAACTTCAGTTCTTGAAACTTTTCTCATAAATTCCAACATAAATTTGTTTTGTCGGTGTTTCATTTTTACTAATTTCTAAACACCAAAGTCTGAAATAAGAAATGAAAACAGCATCAGCCTTTACGAGAAAAAATTTCCCATTTGTCCCGCAATAGTCACGTGCAAACACAATCGATTCCAGAAAGAAAAAAAGTGGTTATGGGTCTGCAAAGGGCGCACGACATTTTGTCAATAAGATACTGTGACTGCGTAGGGCATTTCAGCGCACAAAAATTATGGTCGCTTATGGCACTTCTCCCCTTACAGTAGCAAAGTCGCGAACGGTAGTGAAAGGGTTAATTAAGGCGAAGTTCCAATGTTATCGCTTTATGAATGAGCTCTAAGTTACATCAAAATCGTGCTTACAGCGTCCACATTGTTGCACGAATAATGCAAACTTCTTTTGTTTACAATTGTTTGATGCAAAAAAAATTCGTGACGTTAATTGCTTACTTTTTTTGCGTGCAAATTCAATAGAAAAAACCCACGCAAGCAATTTTTTAACCACGGTTCTTTCAGCTAATAAAATTTTGAGAACAGGCTCGTACGAACCGGTGCAAACAGGCTGAAAAGCACCACTGGGTTTAATTTAGCCAAATATTCTTTCAAGTATAAAAAATCTTTGATGCGGAATAAAATGCACTCGATTCTTGTTTTTCCCGACTAGATGGTGCAGGGATCTGTCCGGTTGATGAAAAAGTTCGGATAACACAAATGTATTTATGTCATGCAGACAAAAAGAAACAACCCTCCTCAACAATATGTATAATGCATTTGCACTGTCTATAGGATTAAGAAAACTTGTTGTTCTTGGTCCATGACCTCAGTATCAGAAGTAAAGCCTCGGAAGCCATCACTGGCACCAGGTTCGCAGCACCAGACTGGGGAGGTAGGACGGCGAACTGGAAAGAAGAAGTTGGTGACTTTTGTTTGACTGCTGCTGCTTGATAATTAATTCCCTCAGCATCCTGAGAGCCGTAGTGCGAGCTGGTTTCTGGAATGGTACTTTATGTTTTGTAATCCAAATGCATCTATCCGGCATTTTTGGCAGTACGCGAGGTGCACGTTGTTTGAATTCATTTGTCGCTCGTCTGGACTCACTGTCCGGATAAACCAAAATCCGGATAAACAGGGTCTGGAAAAACGAGGGTCGAGTGCACTTGATTTAATCAAAAACATCACATTTATTAAGGGATTTCATGAAGCACTATAAGCGTTTTTATTAGAAATAACGTCTTAACTCACCAAGTGGTATTATGGGTACTACAAATAAAATTAAAATAAATTTTGCCAGGTCTAAGATCATAGTTTTTGCCGTATCCATATTGTTGCCAATTTTGATTGACTCAACTTTAATTGCAATATTAAGAAACATGAACATTCCTCCTCCCTCCCAGGCCACCACAAAAAATTTGGTTTTATTTGCCACCAATACTGACCATTTCCAATAATATTTTTTGTATGAAACTTTTGCAGCAACACCATCTTGGCAATGCTGGCTTTCAGACACCATCCGCTAAGACATTCTTCAGCGTTTTACTACTTACAATAGCTGCAAAAAAGCTATTGCGTGTATATAAGGTAGGCGTGTGCCTGATTAGTTTTTCTTTTTCTGTTCTTTCACGTGTAGCAACCGCTCACTAATTTGATTTGTTATTCCTTTTACAAATCAAGTTGTGCGTCTTAACGTATGCCGGTCGTTGCTGTTTCCTACTTTTGGCTGTTGCTTTAACGTGTTTTTTTGCTTAGTGCATGTTTTGCTGGCCAAAAATAAATGTTCTATTACTACTACTAAAGTATCATATCATTGACTGTATCTACAGTGCATAGCCTTATCCTCTGCTGGCTTGTCGAATTAAAGATTTCAATTAATTTTTCGAGCTTGATGTTGTCGGCTATATCACGCTCACCGTTTATTTGAACCAGATCTTGGAGTCTTTCTGATGACATGGAAGATCGCAGGTAATTGTTGAGTATGTTTGTTTTGCTGCGAGTACGTTCACAAGATGCCATGGTAACTTGCATGGGAGCGACAGTAGCGATAACTCGCAGCACACCGTTGTACAAGAGGCAAAGATTGCTTTCTTCGAACAACTTTAGGAGTGAAGACAAGAACATATACAGAGTAACCTCATATCTTTCATTTTCGACCAATCTGTTTGAATGCTGTTCAAATTCCTGCTTCCAATTGTAATTATTGTTCGACCGTAGAAATAGGAAATGTTGCTGTTCAACTTGATTTAAAGCAAAACTATAAAACTTTACGAAGCTTTTAACTTTTGTCACACCTGATGGTGACCTGTACCGATAATAAACGCCTGTAGCATTAATCATCCGTCCACAAGCTTGATCTGTAAATCGCTTTTTAAGCTCACTAAGCATTTTTTTAAGTAATAAAAAATAAAGTTCTTTTCTGAAACGATCTGCAACTGATTCACCCTCGGGATGTTCCAAAGGGAGAGAGTTAAAACCATCTAAGATAGTGTGACCACCGCTGAAATAGGTCCGGAGGCAACATCGACGGTTTGACAGTGTGGGCTGCGGGGCCACGAGGGTTTGAACTCGATCCTCAAACACGGATGCATTAGAAATCAGTTTGTTTCGCTGATTATTCGAGGGCAGTGACTCAAATGTTGCAATCAGGTCTTTAGCAATTGCAACTGCCGCGGTAAACCCATTTCTTCGCTTTGTAGGTGCCTGAAAGCATGTTTGCTACAGCATGTTTTCTTACGCACAATAGAGAACATATCAAATTTGCATTTTAAAGCCAAATTTTTTCAAAAGTTTGAGAGATGTAATCTTCTGTGGGATCCTCCCATCTCTTCTTGCAGAACTTTCAACTAGTGCTTCTGTAACCATCTTAACTTGACGCTCAACAGACTGGTTGTTGCATGGATGAACGAGCTTCGATGGTTTTACTTGGCATTGTGGCAATCTCAGCAAATTCAACTACAAACCACAAGCAGAAAGTCACCACAACACCTTCGGTTTATATATGGAACGACCTTTGCGGACAGCTGCTATCATGATAGAAGTAAGACTGGTTGTCACAAGGAGTGCCCTCGTTTCAACCCGGATTACATGCCTGCCGGAGCTCGCCGCATCTAAATTCATTAACTGTCGAATCGCTGATTCCTATTGTCAGGAATTCAAGTCCAATATCTTGTGGTATGATTCAACTTTTAGATTCCAAATGGGCAAGTGAAACATCGGTACAGTTGGGGTTGTATCATGGCTTTTTGCTGCTTGTGAAGAATGGTCTTGATTGCGACTGTCAACCACGCACTATAGCATGAAGCAGATAGCAGCAATTTCTCACCAATCAAAAGTACTTTGTTCACCCCTCGCATTCTCAACTCCTCATCATTTTCATGGTGTGCAAAAAAGGCCTTTCCTTAAACTACTTTCTGAGCGGTTTTGCAAACAGCTTCATTTGTCGCTTGAAGAATTGGTCGGATCACGTTGAAAAAATTTTTGGACCAGCAATTTATTTGACTTAATTTAAAAAAAACTTGAAAAGTAAACAGGAAGAAAAGTTTTGCAAAGAATTCCAAGTTCGAAGAGGGATTCATCCATTGAAGTCTCTAAGGATTCGTCAACCCAGGGTTAGCCAGCGTGAATGCACAATGGGACAAAATTTTAGATATTGCCAATCGCTATCCACCACTCCCATGCTTACAACTGAAATATTCCATAGGCATAGTGCTAGTCGGCACTCAGATCATCAACAAGTGATTCTGGCAACTACAAAGTGCGGGTTTCGAATTGATTTGATATTAGCTGCAACAAGCCAACTTGAAACATCATCATTTAAACATTTTTCGATTGATCCTGCAAATGTTTCAGAACTACAGTATATGTGGTTCCATTGAGCATTGTGAAGATATAACGCAACGGTAGTTTATCGATACGTCAATCAATCAATCAATCATTATATTTTATTTTTGCCCAAATTAGCATACATAAAAAATAAAATTTGACGGCAGTGGACAAAAAAAGGAGAAGATGGCAAAACGATATTGGCTAATACATGCACATGAAAAGAATTTCATTTTATTTTGAAGATAAGTATGGTTAGTGGTATGCAATGGTGTAGTGGTTAGAGCGGCTGCTTCAAAGTCGGCAGACCTGGGGTTCATTCCCCTAGTTGAGTCATATCAAAAGACTTTAAAAAATGGTATCCACAGCTTCCCTGCTTGGCGCTGTGCATTTAGGGGAGGTTGGTGAGAACAAGCCGGCAAGCTCGCTTGTGTTCTTGGGCAAGGCACTTAACGAGACGCCCTCAACTTTATGGGGAAGACAGGGGGCCCAGATATCTCGAAAATGGCAACTTCCAAGCGAGCACGGACGTCCCGTCCAAAGTTTAGCGATACAATTCGCTTTCTCGTAAATGGAGCATAAACATGGACAATACAATACAAAAAATAATGGTATAACCATCGCATTTGTAAGATAGCACCCAAATAAAAACACACACAAAGAAAAGCATATACAAAATGTACAAGGTACCGAAAAATAAAAGCTGTCATGCTGTAACCCTAATAGAGAAGGTTATCAGGTGCTACATCTTGCACAAGGGTGACCTGGGACTCTGGGAGCAACGAGAGCTAAGAGACAGCTTCTTTATGTCTCAAGGTGCATAAACCCTGTACCCAGTTGCAGTATAAACTCTGTAGCCGGAGCAGCTTTCTATCCCTTTGGCATAAATCAATTCTGGTTAACTAGGCTCTCGAACTTATAATTAAAAGTAAAACTGATATCCGTTACAGCAATCCGGCACCATATTGTGCTTACATCTGTTTCTCAAATTACATAAAACCAAGCGTTAATCCCAAATTATTATTCGAAAAACTCAACAAGCTTGCAAAGTAACTATACACTTTTAAAATCGAGAATCCCAGATGACTGACATTTTACATTTTTACCTGGTGAAAATTCACGCTAAGGATAACGAAATATCATGGATCATCATTACAACAGCATTTCGTCATAAACCATTGCGTAGTTCAAGAAAAAAGGCTACTTGCGTATGTAACAGTAGGTCGTCACCAGAGGTGGTCAAAGTGGCCGAAAAATCTACTTGAGTAAAAGTATTGTTACTTACTCCAAAAATTACTCAAGTAATAGTAGAAAGTAATGATAGATATTAAATCGCGATTACTTTATACTCTTTTGAGTAAAAGTAAAAAGTAATCGCGATTTAAGCTACTCAAGTAGTAAAAGTAGAAAATACTTTCATTTTTTTGAGCAGTCTTTTCCGCTATCTTTCAAACTAGTGGTTGTTATTTGAGGGTGCTGGCATCATACAAGATGCGAGAAGAGGTTTTCAAAAATGCAAACTTTTCTACCAACTGGTAGCTTATCCTACATTACTGACCATTTTAAAGTTATACGTGTGTAGTGCATGTAATGACGTTTCCATAAAAACGGCTCGCTCCGTGAAACACTATGCTAGGGGGTTACACCACTTTTAAAAAACCCTAGAAAGAGCTTACCTTAATTTACGTTGATGATTTTCTTCTTTAGAAGAAACTTTATGAAGTTAGGTTAATTATTTCAGTGGCAATCGCTTTTTCTTGTAGGTCTATTTGTTTAAACAATGTTTTTTGTTTTATGTGATTGATTCGGACGTTAGACAATCAAGACAAGCCAATAATAGAGCTAGTATTGTAAAGCGTTTGTGTTTTTTGTTTATTGTCTATTGCTTTTGACACAATGTTAGTTAATTGCTAAAAGTCAATAAAAAGTGTGCGACTCGATGAGATTTATGTTCTAAACAAAAAGCGTCAATCTTATTCTTCTTAAAGTTTGGCGTAAACAGTTAGAGCCAAGTGATGTAATCAACTTCTAAAGGAGTAAGGGCAAAATTTTTTGTCTCGAATCCTATTTTTATTCATGACCTTTTTTGATTATTTTGAAGACCTCACAAAATTTTGGTAAAAATCTATGATATTAAAAAATATAAAAATGTTTGTTGCTGTAAAGCTTTCACAATAACCTTTTTTTAGAGAACACTAGAGAATTCAGCCCAAACAAAGCTTTTAAAATCTGTTGAGAGGGTAGTTGCTCCTTTTTCTCTTTGGTTACTACCTTGACAAGAGTGGCAACTGGTGAGTGAGCAAACTAATGTGAGCTAAAAAAATATAACAAACTGCAAAATATTAAAACCAAAAGCTCTAAACAACGTTTTAGAGGACGGATTCATTGCACTCTTTTAAAACAATGAGTAAAAACTTGAAGGTTTTTGTTTGGTTCTCATCAGCAGCTATCGCCAGAATGATCGGAGCTGCCCATGAATAATTGGCCAAATATCTTATAAGCCTCCCTTCAACCAGATGTATAATCTAACCCAAAGCTCTTTAACCGGGGTTTCGCGGAATATTAAGTGGGAGTTTTGTGAGCTTTTAGGGCTTCACAGGGATTCCTTGAGTTTTGATTTAAACATTAAACATTGGTGGTTTTGCATATACAAATAAATCGTAAAGCCAAGAATATGTGCCTAAATCAAGTTTATGTGACAGAAAAATGTATGCTTTTCATTCCAATTTTACTCGTTATCTTTAATTTTGATCTAATGGGGATCCGCGACATGTGAAAAACAAGGTATAGAGTTCCTAGAAGCCAAAAAGGTTGAAAAGCATTGCTCTAGATACTGCATTGAAGATGCTTTTACTTTTGCGGAAACTATGCCACAACTTCACGTAGATCCAGAAGCATTCTCTCTATGTTCCTTCAATATCTTTAGCCTATTTACAATTATCTCACTGACAGAATCATTTTGATCCGTGCTAGTACTTTGTGCAACGGTGGCTTAGCAACGCCTGCTATTTTGAAGGCGCTGGTCTTTCACTGAGATGCTGATCGCAGCTTCTACGTCAGTTGAATTCATTTTCAACCATGTAATGTACAAACACATTGATGGCGTTGCCAGGGATTCTCCACTTGACCCTGATCTAGCCATTATAATTTCTGGATACTCCGAGAAGAAATTGTTTTGATAAACTAACTAACTTGTCTTATATTTCCGCTATACTAATGGCATCTTTGCCTACTTAAACAAGGAATTCAACAATGACAGTTTTCTCACAGCACTGAACTCTTTTCATGCCAGCTTGACCGTCGTTTTTGAGAAAAAAGCTGATGGCAAATTTCCCTTTCTAAATGTTCTGGTAGGGAATTAGACTTCATCACTTCTTTATATCGAAAACCGGCTGTTACTGGACAATATACAAGTTGGATTCTTTTGGTCCCCAAAACGGGAAATAAACCTTTTTAGAACCCTAATGTCCTCCAGTGCTCGTGCATGCGCTTCGAATCCAAATTATCACAACAGCTGGACAACATCAAAGCTATTTGTAGCAAATATGGTTACCCAGACAGTGTTATTCAAACAACTATGTCCAAGGCCGTCGCCAAATTTAATGTCCCCAAGAAAGAAAATGTCATGCAAGGCCCAATTTACCTAAAACTTCCAAGAATCGATGACACTTCTCTTAAATTCCAGAATCAATTCAAACTACGACAAGTAACTGGTACAGAGCAACTATATTAAGGAAATTTTTTTCTATATTTATTCTAACTTACTTGCTATTCCCAAGAATGCCATGACTTCCCTTCGATAAAGCAATGTGGCACATGAATGCGTGAATTGTAGCGACTGTCTGTATGTTGGTCGCACATCCCAAAGACTACAAAACAAAATCAACCAACAGGTATCCAAAGCAGTTAGACTTGGAATGAAGAAAGGAAGACAAGTACTAACACGAAAATACTAAACAACTCCTTTCCCGCCAACCGTGACTTAGCAGTGAAACTGCATTTATTTGAAAATCAGGGCTGTGCTACCGCCTACAATGACAGTGAGTTCTCATTGAAGGCAACAGTTGGACTAACTTTTCATTTAGCCACCCTTGAAACAATATTTATCAAAAACAAACAACGTGTACAATGTCGCCAAAAAAAAATTGTCTGTGCACTGCAATCGGTCCACCAGCAGCTTCGATTTGGACGCTGGCGAAACGCATATTTTCGATTGTCCTGCATATTACCTATAAATGCAGGCACTTTCCTTCTCTCCTTTATTCCGAAAGTAATAACTGACAAAAGCCAAACAGAAACTTTCAAATTTTTCTCATTGCTTTAATAGAGAGCAATAAATTCTTCCTCTGAAATTTCATTCAGAGCTATTTTTAAATTTAATACCACAACTGTTTAAAAATTAAACACTAAAGAATATTTTGGCTTACTTCTACTCCTAAAAACTTTTCGGATTGAAATGCTTGAAAAACAGCTCACGAAGCAGTAGGCTACAGATATTATATGACGCCCCCAAATGGGGCTAGGGGGAAGCAAAGTCGCCATATTGGTATTATAGGTGGGAAAGGCGGGCGAAAAAAATAACAAACTTGCTGTTATATTTAAAAGCATTAAAGTTTTCAATCGTTGGTTTACGCAGGTTTTCGTGGCAAATTAAAACAACTAAAGTTTAATTGTGTATTCCTTTCATGCGATGCGCCACATCAGGGGGGATTCAAAATCGGATAAAAAAGTCTGACATAAATAGTTGGCCGCTCCCACTGATAATAACTTGCCCAATTAGCATTAAGCAATAGTTGGTCTACAAATTGGTTTTCAAAGTTCTAACACATTATGATTTTTTCAATGGAGGATTATTAGGAAACAAAAGCTAGAATGTTACAGTGAGGAACAGCTATAACCGATCGTTTCACCGTCGCTTCAATTTGGGAGATTTTCTCTCTACCGGTCTTGCTCACCAGAGGTCCTCGACGCACAAGCACACATCAACTTGCAGAACATGAAGACTGTATTAAAAGGAAAACAGAAATTTTGTTCAAAATTAGCTGTACCACATGCATCAATTGCAACACGCTAGGCGTATCTGGCTCTAGTTGTTACAAGTACTTAGGAGATTTTTCTCAACTTTTTCTAAAAGTTTTTGAACTCTATTTTCAAATTTTTCGTTTTTTTTAGAGGTCAACTTCTATCGAGCATCAGGCGGGCCGCAGCAGAAGTTTTATTGGGCAGTGGTTGCGCAGACCTGGACAAAAGGAAACAATGTAACTGCATGGTAACAAATGTCTCACGGACTGCAAGTGTGCCACCGACAGAGGGTGGGCACTACTTGGTTAAAACATCGTCTATGAAAGCAATGATCTTGTGTTCAAATCTTACTTTGATCCGATATTTTGATTTTTGAAAAGCACTTTCCGGCTACTACTCTACGTGATTGTGCCAGTCGTGGCCAGCATGTACTGTGCCGGCGGTATCAATGACTTCGAAACAGAAACGCAACGTTGTTCTAACACAGAAACGTTTGACCTGATGAGGCTGCGACAAATAAGCCGTGTGGCCGTGCACTCATTTGGTAAATTTCATTTCAAGTTAAATTTCCAGAAAAGGTTCTCTTTTTTACCGAAGCTGTGCAAAGTCTCAATTTAAACAAAAGTTTTACTCAACATCATAAAGTTTTGGTTTTAAAAAGTTGATTTCTGAAAAAAAGATCTTCACCTGAGCATGGACAGAAAAACAACCTTAATTTTAACAAAAGCGCTATTTGCAATTCATAATTTTGCTTGCGGAAAGTTGATCTCAAAACCAAAAAGCGACCTTCACCTCTTTATAAACGGAATAAAATCTGAATTGAGAAAAAAGTTTTTCGACACTGAAATAGGTAATTAAAAGAAATAACTTAGATTCACCGTCGGCCGTGAACAAAAAATAGCCTGTAATGCCGTCTCTAATAGAAAAAAGTACTTCATCTCTTAGCAAACTGCAGACAGTGACACTATTTCGACCTATTAGGTCTCTTTAGTGCAGTTCGTGACCGACAAGAAGCTAGAGGCTTTTAATAAAGCATGGCTTAGACTGCCACACTTGTGGGACCTCTACTAGGTCCACTGTTGTGGTTGGTCTGTCAGTACTCTACGAAGCCGTATCACTCGTGAATGAGTGGCGGTTGTCACAGGTGCACTAAGTCTAACATCTGCTAGAACAATAGCGCTGTCATAGTCTAGTGGTCACAAGCTCTTATAGTAATGCAAGGGGCTAGCGATGCACTAAGCAAACTGCAGACAGTGACACTATTTCGACCTATCAGGTCTCTTTAGTGCAGTTGGTGACCGACAAGAAGTTAGAGGCTTTTAATAAAGCATGGCTTAGACCGCCACACTTGTGGGACCTCTACTAGGTCTGTCAGTACTCTGGTCTGTCAGTTGGTCTGTCTGGTCAGTTAGTGGTTGGTCTGTCAGTACTCTACGAAGCCGTATCACTCGTGAATGCTCTAGAATAAACGTCAGCATCATACTTCATCTCTGATCTAGAATAAACGAAAACAGTTTTTTCCATAACCCCAAAGTAAATTCTTTTTATTCAACTCCCAACTCATGGAACATAAAATTGTTGTGGAGTGCGAAATGTCTTTAAGTCTGGAGTCAGTTGCAAAGGAGTGAGTCCCATCGGGCCCCGATCAAGTAAACAAAATGGAGACGCAAACATTATCAAAGAGTGTCAGAAGTCAACAGTCCCAAGGCTCGTAACTCACCAACGGATTCGAAAAAAAGGCACATTAAAATCTTTAATTAAAGAAAAAGACTTTTATAAAAAAGACGTGTTCCTATGCGTCACTGCCTGAAACAGTGCAGTGGTCCCCTCCTCAACTATTGATGCAACTTGTAGTCACCAATACAATGCGTTGCAATACACGCAAGACTTAGTTTGTGCTTGAAGTGCAATTTTACTGTTTTTCTTCCACAAGTTGAAAGCTTAATTTACCCCCTCCACACCTCTCTCTTATCAAAAGGGGGAGGAGGATAAGATTTCATCAAGTAGACAGTTTCTGCAAGCGAAGATTCCTCTGAAAATTCATATTGCAGCATCTGCTGTACAATATGTTGTGGTCCAACTGTTAGCCTGTATGCAAATTTAATGCTTTGAGAAAAACATGAAAAAACAAATGAAACACAAAAAGAATTTTCAACTTTTTCCAAATTCAAAATTGCCCTGCAAAACAGATTTTCATCTTATATTTACCTTTATCTTTAAAAGTTTCCTAAAATTGAAAAAAAGGGTTTTTAAGAAATTCCCAACCTTTCAAAAATAGTGTCATTACTTTGATTCAGGAAATCAATCTTGGTTAATTTTTGCATCCTTATTTCTCTTTTGCTAGCAGTTTAGAATTTTAAAACATGCAAAAGCTTTTCGAGCGTTAGTGATGGCTCAAATATCAACATGGTGCTTGTTTTGCTTCTATTTCTGCTGTTTTCTAACATTTAATAATCCAATTATTATGAAAAATTTTTAATTACACAAACGTAATGACGTAATAAACAAGCCATTAAATTACCGCTTCGAGAATCGTTGGCAAGAATTCTGTTTTTCTTAAATTAAGACAAAACGTTATCAACCAGTTAGAGTGAAACGAGTCTGCTTTGAATGCAAGTATAATGAGCGTTTCCTGAATCGAATTTCATGAACTCTCTGATTGTTTGATGTGCATGGTATTTTGCAAGTAACAATTCTTTGAGATAATGAAAAATTTCTGAAGTCTTTAATCTATTCCACATAGATTGTAGTATTGCACAGCATGATGTTTGTGATTGTTTTTGAGCAGTTTTTCTCTTTATTACGGTGTGATGCTAAAGACAGTGTAAAATATTTTTCACGTTATTTTATTTGTAAGCCTTTTTAATTTAATGGCGCGACACGGGAATTGAATCCATGACATAAAATCTAGCATTATCTTGTAAAACGTAAAGTTTGAGTATTTTGTGTTCAGTTGAGTGTAATTTACCCGAAAGCCACAAATTTAGCAACCAGTTTTGAAGATCGTATATAAGCTTGCCCGTTCAATTTAATGACCTGTTTTATTGGAAACGTGCGTTTTTGACAGTGCGAGTTGCCTGTCATTCTGTTATTTGGAATTTATCCTGTTTGTCAAGTTGTTACTCCAAGTGGAGATTAAGTCCCGCTACGAAGTTTAATTGTATCACCGTCTGATCATTGTTCGGTAAGTCCTATACGTTTGAGTATCGTTAATTTATACTGTATGAAATATTATTGAAATTCCGAGTTTGAAACCAATAGTGTAATGATTCTGTTTACCCCGTTCTATAAACGTAAACAACTTACTCAGTTAGCGCTGTTACCGTGTCGTGCATTTGGTGTTTATGTTTTGTTATTGCAGAAAACCGTTTCTCTCGCCATCATCCTTTATTTGTTCCTTTCAACAACTCATTTGTTCTCAATATATTTTTGGTTAACTATTATTGGACTTTTTGTTTACCGGAGCGAGACGAGACGCGTTCATTCGAACCTCCCGTAAAAGCACGATTTTTGGGCGTACTTTTACAGACAGATTACTCTTTAATTGGAGATTGCCTGAATTTTTTCTACTTAGCAACTAACCCTGTGTATACTTTGTAAATTGCCCTCGTCTGTTTCAGATTGTATGGCTAATTCAATGTGATTTGATATTGCAGCAGTTACATTACAATGAATTAAGCTCGGTTTACTCTAAAGAGCAAAAAATCGAAATCGCCAAATGATGGTTTGAGATGAAATGTTATTCAGCTTTTTGCCGACATTTGCTCGGTAATTTCAAGTGCGCTCTGACAGCGTTGCCAAATCAAATTCTATTTGACAAACTCTGCAAAAATTCTCAGCCAAAAGCACAATCGTTGACTGCAGAAAGAAAGAAATTGATCTGCTAATTACATGAGATCACGTGAAAACATGAACCGATTTCTTGCCTCTGGCTTAACGGAATTCCACAATTCGCGTAAATAGTCGCTTAAAACAAAATGGGGCGCAGATTAAAAATGTAAAACCCAAAAAAATTGCACAGAACATGTTTTCCTTGATGCATTATTACAAAATCATAGAACTTTTTGGCCAAAATGCTTTGAAATTTTGTTTTTATGTAAACTACGTCTTGTTTTACAAAGATTTTGAACTTTCGAAGAGTTGTCATTCACCCGGTTGTTAATAACCACGACGCTTGCGCCAAACAGGGCAGCACAAAATTATAAGTTTTTTGCGTTGTCCAAGTCTACTATCATAGAAAAAAATACTTTTTCTAAGGGTACCACACTGTAATTATTACACAAGAATTGAACTGGGACTCTCATCCTTGCAAGTCAAAGGTGCTGACCTTTTAACAAAGTTAGAGAAAAATTACGGCCCTACCATCCTCTACTTATTGCTCTTATCTATTACTTGATTTACCGTTGCCAATCAGTGGTGCCAGGGGTGCCAGTATGTGGTGTCAAGGATGCCAGCAAAAAAATAAAATCTGAATTATGCAATGGCGGTAAAAAATAAGAAAACACCGACAAAGCGACAATAGGTGTTATGCATGGTTTTTATGCCTTATAAAAAACGACACCAGTAATAACATTGACAAAAAATAACAATAAACATAAAAAATACTATTTTCAAAACACAACAGGCCACGTGTTGTGCAAAGAAATCTAAACTTCTCTGCCACCTGCAACGAATTATTTCGCTTTTCAGCTTCCCGCGCTCGCGAGCTGTGGCAGCAAGAACGCAATAGCTTTGGTAAGAGACCTAGGGAGCAAGTAAGGGTCCGAAATTTTTAGGGGCCTATGAGTCGGCTGTTGTGTCTCCCCCCAAAAGCAAAGGATTCAAGCTTTGATTTAAAAAAACTCATTAACTTGGCAAAAAGCGGTAACGACATCGACTTGAAGTCGTCGATCTTTTAAAAATGCTCAGTTTGTCTCTATGTTTCCCTCTTTTCCAAAATTCATCGGTACGTTGGTGGCTACCGGTAGTGCGGCAGCCTCATGACGGTTTCCCTTCAGTAAGATAGCTAATGTATAAGCAAACACCCTAATGCGACAAAACAAAGGGCAACCGAATGAGCCCATATCGCTTACAATAAATCAATTTCAACCTGGCAGAGGACAGAATTTGTTTAAGATTTATTCCTAATCAGCTTCTAATAGATGTTTCCTAAATTGTGCAAATAAACCACGTGTTTGCTTGTTTGGGTTTTCAACGAAGAGCAGTCGCTTTAATCAATTCCATATTGGATCAACCCAACCGCCACCAATGTCCATAAACTTAAAATGAACAGATGTTCAGCATGGGTCAAAGCTTTTGGGGAAAATAACTGCAGCTTTCGGCCAACTGCAGCTTTTGTAATCAGAAATACAATGTTATCGTCTGTGACTGCAATACCCACTACCTCATGACGAGACAAATAGAGACTCCATGACATAACAACACATTAAGAATCATTTCATCATGCTCTAACAAAGACAATGCTAAGGTTTCAATTAAGGAAGTAAAAATGACGGGAATTCTCATGAATGGTGACAACCTACACGCCTCAATCGAAGACAGTCACACAGACAGATATATTTTTGTCTATAAAATGCGAGATGCAGCGTTGCGGAGACTTGAATCGATGATTGGATTCCAGTCGAGTCAAAGAAAAAAAATACTCGACCTGTCTCGAGTCATTTGCTCGAAATAGCTCAACTCGGCTCCGGACTCGAACCCAGTGACTCGAGACTCGGCTACTATGAAGTTGAAAGAAAGTAGCTAACTCTCTGCAGAAAATCAGAGAGCTTTGTCTCAAAATAGCCTTCACTTTAAATAGTGGGCCAGCCACTTTGAACAGTGGGCCAGTCATTTCAAACAGTGGACCAGTCGTTTCGAACAGTGGGCCAGTCACTTTGAACAGTGGGCCAGTCACTTTGAACAGTGGGCCAGTCACTTTGAAGAGTGGGCCAGTCACTTTGAACAGTGGGCCAGTCACTTTGAAGAGTGGGCCAGTCACTTTGAACAGTGGGCCAGTCACTTTGAACAGTGGGCCAGCCACTTTGAACAGTGGGCCAGTCATTTCAAACAGTGGACCAGTCGTTTTGAACAGTGGGCCAGTCACTTTGAACGTTAGGCCAGCCACTTTGAACAGTGGGCCAGTCACTTTGAACAGTGGACCAGTCGTTTCGAACAGTGGGCCAGTCACTTTGAACATTAGGCCAGCCACTTTGAACAGTGGGCCTGTCATTTCAAACAGTGGACCAGTCGTTTCGAACAGTGGGCCAGTCACTTTGAACAGTGGGCCAGTCACTTTGAACAGTGGGCCAGCCACTTTGAACAGTGGGCCAGTCGTTTCAAACAGTGGACCAGTCGTTTCGAACAGTGGGTCAGTCACTTTGAAGAGTGGGCCAGTCACTTTGAACAGTGGGTCAGTCACTTTGAACAGTGGGCTAGTCACTTTGAACAGTGGGCCAGTCACTTTGAACAGTGGGCCAGTCACTTTGAACAGTGAGTCAGTCGCTTCGAACAGTGGGCCAGTCACTTTGAACAGTGGGCTAGTCATTTTGAACAGTGGGTCAGTCACTTTGAAGAGTGGGCCAGTCACTTTGAAGAGTGGGCCAGTCATTTCAAACAATGGACCAGTCGTTTCGAACAGTGGGTCAGTCACTTTGAACAGTGGGCCAGTCACTTTGAACAGTGGGCCAGTCACTTTGAACAGTGGGCTAGTCATTTTGAACAGTGAGTCAGTCGCTTCGAACAGTGGGCCAGTCACTTTGAACAGTGGGCTAGTTGCAGAAAGTAGAGTATTCATTCTCGAAGCTTTTCGTCAGACACTTTTCAATAGAATCCGTCAGAAATAGAGTGAAAAGGTGAAGTGAGTCACTTATATAGAGACACAGTTGACGAAAAAGAAAAAAGGCCTGCAGCCAAAAAGGATGCACTACCCGCTTTTCATCAAAGCAACATTGTTTTTCAATTTCAGTGCCACTGCGATAGTCGGTACGTGGGTCGTACGTCTCAAAGGTTACAACATAGGATTAAGCAGCACGTACCGAAAACCATTCTCCAGAAGCATATTTCTCAGGACCGAAGCACATTGGCCCGCTCTTGCAAGCCAATCAGAAGCTTTAAATCTGAAACTTCCTTTTCTGCCATAGGACAACATCTTTTACAAAACCCTACATGCGCACACGATTATAATGACAACAAATTTTCTATTCGTGCCCCTGGCCGTTCTTTTCACCTTTCCACCCTTGAAGCCACGTACATTAAAACATCCAAACCAAATTTATGCAAACAAAAGGAATTCGTTTATGGTCTAAAAATCACACATTAGTTTCCGCTCCTTCTGTTGGTCACTTCTTTTACCAATCATGATAAGCTTTTTTCCCTTTTTTTTATATCGTCAACTGTGTCTCTATATGAGTGACTCACTTCACTTTTTCACTCTATTTCTGACGGATTCTATTGAAAAGTGTCAGACGAAAAGCTTCGAGAATGAATACTCTACTTTCTGCAATCTTCAAATTTAGTGGGCTAGTGACTTTGAACAATGGGTTAGTCACTTTGAACAGTGGGCCGGTCGCTTCGAACAGTGGACCAGTTGCTTCGAACAGTGGGCCAGTCACTCTGAACAGTGGGCCAGTCACTTTGAACAGTGGGCCAGTCACTTTAAACAGTGAGTCAGTCGCTTTGAACAGTGGGTCAGTCGCTTTGAACAGTGGGCTAGTCGCTTTGAAGAGTGGGCCAGTCACTTTGAGCAGTGGGTCAGTCGCTTTGAACAGTGGGTCAGTCGCTTTGAACAGTGGGCCAGTCACTTTGAACAGTGGGCTAATCACTGTCAAAAGCTTAGAAAATATGATGCTTCAGGTTAATTTTTATTAAAATCAAAAAATTTAAAACTGGATGTCTCTGATTTTAATTTTATTGGTTTTTAAATAAAAAGCTGTAGAACCTAACAAGAATAATTACTTTCGTTTTTGTTAATGTTGTTCTAATAATTACTATGTATAAATCCTCACTCTCTCATGAAATTATGTTTCCTCATTTTGCCCTTCAATGTACTTCTATAGCGCAATGCTTACGTTTTGTTGTGGTGAAGTCTTGGTCGTAAGGTACCGCTGTGGATTTGCAGCATAATGGATTCTATACACTCCACAAGTAGCGAAACCAGGAAATCCGGTCACTCACTTGCAAAAAAGCAGCTCCAACATCAGTTACGGCGTCCAGCCAGGTGATCGAGTGATACTTATCATGGATAGAAGACTTACAGTATACAGGGTGCGCCAAAAAGACCTGACACATTTGAAAATTTAATAGAAATCAAACGCGTTGACGAAAATAATTGATGTTTACATTTTTGGAAAGCGTATAGCATGCCATTTTGTGCGGTGTCCAAAAAACAATCTACAATGCATTTGTGACGTCATAATGGTTGATTTTTAAATTAATGTAATTTTTAAAATTGTGCTTTATTTGCTAAAATGAAGTGGTTGGGCTCACACCGTTCTTTCGTTGTGGAAACTTTTTTTACGAACAGTGGATCAGTAACTGCAACTCAAAGATTGTTTCGTACGCACTTCAAGCTTGGAAGACACGATCCAGTGCCAAGTCGAAACACAATTTTGTTGTGGATAAAGAACTTTGGAAAAAATGGATCTGCACTAAAACGACGATCGACCGGCCGACCTCGGACTTCCACAACTCCAGAAAATGCAATGGCAGTAAAAGCGTCAGTTCAACAATCTCCACAACGTTCTGCGAGAAAACACGCAGCTGCTTTGAGGATCTCCGCAACCAGCGTAAGAAGAATTCTTCACAAAGAACTGCAAATGCATCCGTACAAGATTATGTTGGCACAAGAACTAAACGAAAATGACTTTGAAACCCGAAGAGCTTTGAGTTTGGAAATTCAACAAAATGTCCGTATGGATGCTTTGGTGCTATACAGCGATGAGGCTCATTTTCACTTGTGTGGTACCGTTAACAAGCAAAACTTTCGCTACTGGGCTGAATCTAACCCTCGTTCGCTGCATGAACGTCCGTTGCATTGTCCCAGAGTGACGGTGTGGTGTGCAATAGCAAAGTTTGGCATATGGGGTCCGTATTTATTTGAAGAAGAAAACGTTGTGGCAACTGTAAATTCTGATCGATATTGCAAAATGCTAGAGAATTTTTTGAAACCAAGATTGAACGAGAGTGAAGATCATCACCAACTTTGGTTTCAACAGGATGGAGCAACAGCCCACACTTCCCGAAATGCAATAAAGAGTTTGAAAGAAATGTTCCCTAATCATTTGATTTCCATGCGTGGTGACATTGGCTGGCCACCAAGATCACCTGACTTGAATCCATGCGATTATTTTCTCTGGGGTTACCTGAAATCGAAAGTGTACACTCAACGCCCACGATCAGTAGAAGAGACCGGCGCGATGGTGCAGTGGTTAGAGCGTCCACATTGTAGTCGGTAGACCTGGGGTTCATTCCCTAAGTTGAGTCATACCAAAAGACTTTAAAAAATGGTATTCACAGCTTCCCTGCTTGGCGCTCAGCATATAAAAGGGATAGTGTGGAGAACAAGCCGGCAAGTTCGCTTGTTGTGTCCTTGGGCAAGGCACTTAACGGGATGCCTCCACCTTTATGTGGCAGACAGGTGGCCCCACCCGTACTTCACCGGATTATAATTGTGAAGTTGCTAACCCAGCATGTCAGACGACTCTTGGGTACCCACCAGTGGCAGTCCGCCTTGTTGGTGGTGGGGCTACCAGTCACTCAAGACTGGTTCGAAATGGGCTGCCATCTTCCCCCTAGCCTAATATCAATTAGGTTGACGGCATGAACCTAAAATTACCGTTCATGCCGTACCTCCATCCCAAGGAAGAGGAGGGGTAAACACACACATCAGTAGAAGAGTTGAAAAACGCAATACGACATGAAATTGCTGCCATAACACCCATTATGATCAACCGAGTAATCGACAACTTTCATAAGCGTGTTAACCTCTGCGTAAACAATCACGGCAAGCACCTAACTGATTTAATTTTTAAAACCTAATAAAATGCATCGTTGTTATTTTGTTATTTTACGTTTTTATTTAACAATGTTGTAGTGTTTGGTTTTTAGTGTTATTTTGGTTTTTACATTGCATTAATATAATTGTTATTTTGCATTTAAAAAGCACTTTGCTTACAAAATGCCATAATTTTCGTCATCAACTATTATTACGTCACAAAATATAGTGTTCATGTTTCGCGTATTCCACACAAAATGGCATGCTGTACGCTTTCCAAAAATGTGAACATTTCCTGTTTTCGTCAACAGGCTTGATTTTTATTAAACTTTCAAATGTGTCAGGTCTTTTTGGCGCACCCTGTATCTTGAAGGTTCAGTTCCCTGCTGATCGGATATGTGCCACTGACGAGCCCCAAAAATGGTAAACCGCTTTGCTGCTTCCTTATTGTACGTGTGTGACTACTTAATTAAAATACTGTTTTTTACAACAATATCTTGATGCACTGTTGTATTTACAAATGTGTTTTTGTAAATACAGCAGTCCATCCAGATGCTGCTCTACAGTTTCTTGAAACAAGATTTTTGTAGGTCAACAGGTGAAAATGAGGATAAATAATTGAATTTTGTTTGGTAGTAGTGTTCCACGGGCGCACACGTAGTAATAGCTTAGTGTGACGTCATAAACAATAATCATGTTAAAAATCTAAGGTCGTTTCCGGAAATGATAGCGAAATGTGAAAAGGCGTTGCCTGTGATTAATATGTCGCGACTTCGAACCATCATGCGTTTTGCTTAGTTGTGTTTTTGAATAAGGCGCTTAGAATTAATATCCTCTGCTTGGTGCAGTGCTTGCGATAGAAACACAATGTTTCAATATCCCAGCACACTCTTCAGTGCAATTATCGAAAATCACCGGAAACTTAACAGTGGCAATCAAGTGTTAAAGTGTTTTGCAAAACTCGATTCGCTGAAAAAATGATTCGACTTGTCGAGTCGTCTGTGCAAAATGACTCAACTCGACTCGAGACTCGAGTTTAGTGACTCATAACTCGACTTCAAGCTACTCGTTCCTAACACTAGCGAGATGTACAAAGCAACACTAGCGAGATGTACAAACCAACACCAGCGAGATATACAAAACAACACTAGCGAGATGTACAAACCAACACTAGCAAGCTGTACAAAGCAACACTAGTGAGATGTACAAGGTAACATTAGCGAACTGTACAAAGCAACACCAGCGAGATGTACAAAGCAACACTAGCGTGATGCACAAAGCAACACTAGCAAGCTGTACAAAGTAACACTAGCGAGATGTACAAACCAACACTAGCGAGATGTACAAAGCAACACTAGCAAGCTGTACAAACCAACACTAGCGAGATGTACAAACCAACACTAGCGAGGTGCACAAAGCGACACCAGCGAGATGTACAAAGTAACACTAGCGAGCTGTACAAACCAACACTAGCAAGCTGTACAAAGTAACACTAGCGTGATGTACAAGGTAACATTAGCGAGCTGTACAAAGCAACACTAGCGAGCTCTACAAAGCAACGCAAAAATAATATTCTGGTATGATATGGAAACGGAAGTTGCAAAGAACTAAATAATTTTCCAATCAAGCTGCTTCCTGAATCCAGCTCAAGCGCAGAATTGGTGCGAAACCGAAATCTGAAAAATGAGAGACAGAAAAGTATAGCAAGCTGCTGAATTCGATGTTCAAAAACATTGATGCCAAAGTTGAAAAATAACAATAATATTCGATCGCCGATGGAAATGCTTACCAAGTGTGTTTTTGTTTTTGGCATAATAAACGAACAAAATATGTCCTCAAATACACTCGAAAGTCATGCTAAGAGAAGTAAATATAGTAACCGGTTCACATCGAAAAGTTAAGAAAAACCGTAGTTCATCGGATTTTAATAGTGACGTAAATTTTGTGGCAGTGACTATCTTTCTTTTTCACTACAAAGTTCAATAGTGACGAAGATTTTGTGGTAGTGATGTAGAGCTGATTTTCCATGAGGCTAACATATTATTAGAGGATTTGATCTCAGTTCTACATGGATGACTCTCTCATTGACCCTTATATTGGTAACAAGATATATAATATTTTTGAATGAAATTCGTATTCAATGTATCAAGTAGAGAAGGGTGTTTGACAATTACAGTTATTTTGAGATGATTGATTGCGCACTGCTAGGGCATCATCACCCCGCTGGCCATGTGCACGACATGGCTTGCTACTGCTTGACCTATCCTGTCTCGCCTTTACTGCAAAGATGTGCATAAAGTTTGCAAAATAAGCCGCAAACACGTGAAATATTTTTAAAAGGCTGCTACAAGTTTTATGATAACAATGCTCTGATGTTTTCATTTTTGGGAGGCTTGTGTTTATACGGGAAATTGTTATCAACTTTTTTTCATCCTACCCAAGTTACATGGAGTTGAAAGTAATTTGAAATTTTGAAACTTTTTGCGAAGTTTGGTGTAGTTGATAATTGGAGCAAGAAATAAACTTTTCACCAAACTTCAACGAAAATAAGTTTGTATATCAAGTGATATTCGCTAGGGGGCGATAACTCATTAGACTTTATGGCATCAAACTTTTTCTTTTTCAAATTTATGAAAGTAATTTAATTTTTGCGATGCAGTAATAAAATGATTTCACTGTCAGTTAATTTCGAATAATGGCGGCAGCTTGAACAATAGTGTTGAAAAAACATTATATGCTTGAATTTGATTTCGGTTAAAGTTTATGGAGAAGACGATTGTGATTAGATTTTATTTGTTATTTGAGTTCCCAAAAATAATAAAAATTTGTGATGCATTATGACAATGAAAGCGGAGACTCGGCATTGCATTTGACATTTATGGGTTATTGAGTAAGAAGAGCGGTGTAAACGCAGTGATGATTGGTATATTTGGGGCGAGGACCGCATTGCACAAGTTCATAGATAAGCCCTCAAGCATAAAAAAATTCCCACTATCCCAACTTTTGACATCAAGACGGTTTAGCAATAAAACAATGCCTCTAAGCTTAACTTTTTACTGAATGCAGTTTGAAAAATCGGGAGTATTTTACCAGGAGGGGTGTGAACCCGTTTATTTCTGCTGCCGATCCTTTAACGATAAGCAAGACACGGAGTTCGGGACTTGCCTAGGCGCTGTTGGAGTCGTTCTTGCGCATGACAAACTGGTACCATCCGTAGCAAGTTACAATCTAGGACAGGAAATACCACTAATTGCGGCCAACCAGGTTGCATTCTTTTCAATGACGTGCGTATTAGTCATCGGCTTGCAGGTCGGAATAATTTTGTACTAATTCTGTAGAAAAACTAGAAATAAATATGAAGGTTAGCCTGATGAGGTTATTGTAGTAATTACTGTAGAGAAGGTTTTGTGGAAAAATGATGTACTCCAAAGCTTTAATAGGCTTACCACTTGTTTTGAGCAAAAATACCAAAAAGCGAAGATATTGAGATTTCTGGGTCGTTTTTCGCCCTTAAACAAAAATTAATCAATATTCGCCCCCCTTTTCCCGCCCACAACAAGAGTACACCATCAATTTGGTTTCAATAATTTTTTGCTTTGGCTTAACAATTTCTAACAGTTTGGTTGAGATGAAATGAGGTGATTTTTCTGTTTTTTTAAGATCGATTTCTCATAATACAATTTGACAAGCTCTATTGTGACATTTGCTGAGAATAATCGTAGAATTCTAGTGAAGATGATTTTCTTTAAGCTAAAATGGAAGAAAGATTTTATTAAAACTTTTTGAGGAAGTAATTATTAATCAGGTGTTAACGAAATAGTTGGTGGGGGACATTTATTTTGATCTAAGGGAGCGCACGTCCTCATTGGCAAAGAATTAGAAAGGATTCCCGCATCGCTCTGTTTGCCAGGGAAAGCCTATCTTCTACCAACCTAAACGATAAAACATTACGACGGAACAAACTTTAGCAATTATAAGAAGAACTTGTTGGCTTAAAATTATAAAAAAAGTTGCGTTTTCATGATCTGACCGCAAGAAACGTGATGGTGGTTACTCATCTTTTTAGAAGTTCGAACCTGTTTGAGTTTGTTTACTGCATAGCTTGTTGGCAGAATATTTTCAACATCCGGTTTCGGGAAAGTCTTAACAGTCGTGCGAAGGACAGCTATTGTGCAGGCCTGTTTCTTGAAAGGCAACCTCGATCTTTACTCGATTTTCTCGGCAGATTTGTTACGGGTATGACTTTAGAAATGAAAGAAAAAAAAGAGTGGCTACAACTCCTCTCACTTTTCAGTCAGGCCTTCAAAATCACCAGAACTGCTGGCGCAGCGTTGCTACCGCTTTAGTTTCTTCCGCAAGCGCGGTAACTTATCAGAGATTGTGAAGCACTTTTCCGAAAAGCTTTTCTAGCCAACGGAGTGTCGATTGCAGCCGAACGTTTTGTCGGGATTAGTCATTGCCAGAGACCTTTGACCTGTAACATTTTCTTTACCTTATAGTTTTGTAATAGCTCGATGGCACTCAGCGGATAAGGAATAAACAAGATAGAAACATGCTCGAGGCTAAGATTAGCTGTGATACTTTTTCATGTTTACCTTTTATTTATTTTTCGATTTGTGATAAGATTTTATTGAAACATCTGCAAAGTTGTTTTTAATTGTTCCTTCTGAGCAGAGTCGAGCAAAAAGTTGTCGGCAAGATGAGTTTCAAGCTTTTGTATGGCAGAAATTTGTTTTATTAAATTCACCAACAACGATTAGAGGTTTAGCTAGAGCAGAAAGGACGGCTGAATCTACCGTATCCCAACCCTCCTGATTTCTGAGTAATAATATCGTATGATAAGTAGATAGTGCTTTAAAAGCACCAAACGTCTGCAAAATGTTACATTCAGCGAGAAACTGATGACCTTAACAGAATGTATATCTGCTGTTGAATAAGATTCGCGTAAAAAGGATAAAAGAAATCAAAAATTCAGAAAGTATTTTCAGGAAGTTCAATGAAAATTTCTCTAAAGCGCAAGTGTTTAGAATATTTCTTGGGGGGAAATTAAACCTCTTTAAAAATTACCCTTATTGGTTAATTTAATAGAGGAAAGTTTTGAAGAATTTAAGAGGCCAAAATACGTATAAATCATTTATTGCTATGTAAGAAAAGAAGATATCAACATCAGCAAGTTATTTGAAGGTTGTGATCATAAGCTTTAAGCCTATCGCAAACAAAACGAAAGAGATGGTAACTAATGAATATTCAGCTTTGCTCTTTATTTAATTGAATGCTGCGCACTTAATATCTCTAAAATAGTTCAAAAATATTGATTTAATGTGAGCCATAAACCGAGTGAGATGAGTGGGCGTGGCGAGTGTTTTAGACATTTCGATATTTCATCCTCAGGTAAATTTTAAAAATTTATATGACGCGAATTGATTGTTCGGTCAGATCGTATGACTGTCTCAAATATTGATGAAGTCCAGAATTGAAAATACCAAATAGCAACCAACAAAAATCTTTGAGCGAAATGAAAACAACATTGTTTGTACAACGCAAAATTTAATACAGATGCATGACGACCAGAATCTTAACTGAAAGTATAAATTTGATTAATTAGCCATCACCTTCACGAATAACTTGAGGGCTGGTAGTTTTAACAACAAAAAATTTTAAAATACTTGGAAAGGTCTTGCGCCCTTTACATTAGTTATAAAGCGTTGCTTGATCATAACAAAAGCTGCTTGCTTACTTTGCTGTCACTGATCGTTTGTGATGATGTTTATTCCTATTCCGGCCAATGCAAACAACCACTGTTCGCGCGGAGTATGCTATGACGTCAAGGTCAACTGCGTGCGTTCACCTTGCAGGTACAACATCTATTAGCATTACGGTGATTGCCAAAAAGCGAGTGCGGAGGCAAGTGCTTCGTAAATACGCGAGCGGACGTCGCGGAGTACGTAAATTTCATGTTGCCACGCAAAATTTGTTTTAACATTTCTTAGAGATGTCACCTCGAGTTTCGCACTAACGTGGGACTCACGCACTTTCCGAGTAGCTGAAAACGTGATCAAGCAACCTCAGGTTTGCGAGGAAGTTTATTCTTTTAGGCTTCCGGTTCAACGCGTTCATAAAAACAGTAGGAAATTACCATGTATAAAAAAATGACTAGTTGCAATTGAAACAAAAGTCATGTTCCGGTCGTTACGTGATTGACAAGTTTAAGCCGAATTATAGAAATTTAAAAATATTTTACAAAGCGTTTGGTGTCCTACTAAAGGTTGAAAACGTCCGCTCCGCTGTTGGCAGTCGATAGATGTAGGTTCAAGTTCTTTGTCATGCTGTACAAAGGCTATAAGCTCGCATCTCAGATCCGCCATTGGACGCTGAGCAGGGAGAAAATATGGAGAAAGGAATCACGTTTGAATTTAACCAGTCTGGCAGTAACTAGAGAACATGGTGCTTTAGAGCAAAAAAGCTGTACGCAAAAAAAAGCAGCAAAAAAGCTGAGTAACATTTTCTCGTTCGCAAAAACAAGGCAAATCTGATGACTCGTTTGGAATTAACAAGTCTCAAATTGATTGCATAATTGCATGTAATTGCATATTTGATATTTTGTATACCTGCTTATAAATTGCAATAATGTGAAGTAACCTTCGTCCCGTTATAAGCGAATACATGACGTCCTGTGACAATAACAGAGTAAATCACGACGAAAGGTGAATCAGGAAAACGAGACATCAAGTAATAAGAATGAAGGTTACTGTGAAGTAACCATTGATATTTCCGAGTTTAATCAACAACGCTATTAAATTTAGGTAAAAACCTGAAAGGACCGGCCAAGCACTATAATGAGGATAAAGTTATTAATCAGTTAATCAGTGGTGCTACATGTATTTTGGGGATATGAATATTTTAGTTATGAATAAGTTTATCAGTTTTGAAATCACAATCGCAACGTCGAGAGAGGATTAGAGAAATTTCACGAACCAGGAGTCGGATTTTAGGGAGGTGTGGAATTAATTTAGGGGATCGGGGATTATTAGGAAATGCGGTGTCCTGATTCCATATTGAAAAGAATTTTTGATCTCTACCCCAATTTTTCTTCAAAGCACACACTTTTTTAATCAAAATCTAAGTAATTCCTGAGAAAAGTCATTTTTTTGAACTCAAGAGATAATTCGCCTGATGAACAAGCAAAAAAACCAACCACTTGCTGGAGCGTCGGTATGCAGCCATAAATCATATAGTAATCGATAAAGTGATAGTAGGGCAAGATCCATCAAGAACTGAGTCAAACTCTCGATTATGATGTCAGCCTCAGAACCAGTCAGCTGCCAGCCAACCAGTCAGCACGTGGCCAACACAAAAAAGGTATTTTATACATCACGCGGTTTCGTGCGTTTTTTCCCTTACGTGCGGAAATTTTCATCCACTTGGTTATTTGCATGGAGTTACTAAAAAAACATTGTTGCCCGAGCAATCGGTTTTGTTCGCAGAGCACGTGCCAAAAGTGCTTTGCATGTTTTTATCACCAAAAACGTACTTTGTGAACAAAAAAGGATGCACAGACAACTGTGTATACTGAGTAAGTCCATATAAATAAACAAAGGATGAAAGTTCTCATACAAAAAATGTGTAAACGAAAAAACCTACAAAACAGGACAAAAACGTTACGTCGTACATTCATCGTTGGGCACAATCAGTAAAAACTGACTTTGGGTTGGATTGGGACCCACAACCCGCATCAGCTACTCTGTGATATGAACTCAAGACCTGGTAATGAGACGTTCTGGCTTGAAAATACTTGCTGCAGAGTGCTGTTCAACCTTCCAACGCCTCCAATCTCTTCGGACAATTCTGCCTGGCCTCAAAGCGAGCGTATCTTACTGCACCGGGAGAATTATTGAGTCATGGATTTGTTTGGATTGTTTGGTATATCTTGAAATTAAAACTTTAGCAAATAATTTCAGGTGATTTTGCAACAGTTTGTAGCAGGTGTAGTTTTTGGGGTTTTCCTTTTGGGGGCTTTAGAGAATGCAATGCAAATGTCAATTATCATAAATTAGCTGGGAAATCGCGACGAGCAGCGCAATGTCCGAAAATTATGAAAACGAGATTTGAGACCTGATAGGTAGAAACAGTGTCATTGTCTGCAGTTTACTCAAAGATTTGATGAAGTTTGCAAGTTTACCTAAAGTAATTTTGCCCTTACTTTCGATCTATTTCCATTGTCAAAGTTATCACGCTTTTATTCTGTTTTGATTTTTATCCATTACATCACGTGTTAAGACCTGCTTCGGGGGCATCATAAACCAGTAGTTTCGGTATACTGTAAATTTCTCTTTACAAGTATTTCAAAATCACAGCAATGCCATAATTGCGAAATTTGAACCCCTGGTCATGCAATTATTGCCCGTATTAAACAAGCCTCCACCCACTGGACCAAATTGCCTTCTTAAAATTCACCATCAGTTTACAATTTACCATTAATTTTTCGTCGCTTATGTCAAAAGTCATGCAAGGGAAGTTTTTATGCAATGTAAATGGAAATCCATTTCGGGTTAAGTTTTGCATTTTAAAATCTGTAGACTTCAAAAAATTTATTTATTTGTGATAAACAAATTTTTCGGTAAGAGAATTTAGACATATAGATCAAAATATAAACGCCGTAAAGTTTTTCCCTATAGGCATTGATCAATGCTCTTTTCTGTGATCATCACCAGCCTTTTAAAGCTTCATTATGACTTGAAGATAAACAGTGCATCAGCATTTCGAAATATTTAGAAAAATCTCATTTTGCTCAGCAAAAGTAGCTACAATGTTAATGAACACAGCACAGCTTATAATTAGTAAAAGCTTCGCGAATATTTCGCTTCGGGATATATTCCCAACTTGTAGAACAGAATATCGTTGTCTGTGCTATTTTAAACTTACGAGGCTGCAGCGCTTAAGTTTAGGCGAGATTTGAGCAGCAGCGTTGATTTTAGTTTTCGGTTGTGTTTGCACGATATTTTCTTTCCAGAGAAAGTACCACTCCAGTAGCCTCTTTGTATTACATTCTTGCAACGTAGAGCGCCACATCTCATTGCATGCAAACCATACGGCTGTCGGCATTTACTTTTCAGTCGCGCAATCTCGATCCTTAAATGCTGCACGATACCGGTTGCAAAGATTCCGCCATTTTTTGTCCATTCAGGGTTCAGAGTGTGATGCGCGCTTATCTGATGGTGAACAATATACATCGATCAGTGTTAGACAGCTATGACAGTATATACTTATAAGAAGGGAGCTGAGAGTGTTATTCAGTAAGGATCCAAAAAATTTAGAAACTTGTCGAAAGTCAAAATATGAAAATTTTTGAAGACTTCATTTTTCAGTTCTTCAAGTTCTTTTTGTACGAAAGACGCTGATGAGAGTGAGGGTGAAGGTGGAGGGTGAGGGAACACAAGTTTGAATGTTAAAGCAGGAGGGTATTCATTTACCAAAGCCAATGCAAATGTGCCTTTGCGAACTTCAGTGTTATTTTTTGTTGATATCGTACACTTACGTAAAAATAAAATTGACTGATTGAAAAGCAAATCAGAGAGAAAAATTTGGTTTAAATTTGCTTGTATGATTGTTATATGATTTGCGAAAATGCTAAATTTGCTGAAGTCGAATTCGCGTTCTCATTGAAAACAAAAGCTAATTGTGAAATTCTGATCAACTGAGCTATGCAACTAGTTTTGTTTCTTGAGAATATTTTTAGGCTAAATTCTTTCGCTTCAGACTTCATTTATTGCTTGTTTCCAGCAAAAAGGTTGTTAAAATATTTGTTTTGCTAGGTATTGATGCAAAGAATACTCCGGTAATTATCATGAGCTTTTCTTTAGGCATCTAGATAGATATATGATAATTAGTCAGCGTTTCAGAAACCAACGCGATACAGAGAAGTCGAGCATGTTTCTTGTCGTTTCAGCAAGTTTCAACTTAGTATTTTTGTCATTTGAATAAAAATGCAATTCAAACATTAATTTGTTTTCACGAAGGAGGTCACTTGAAAAATTGGACTGAATTCTGTTTGTTCTGCACCATGCGTCAAGATCAAATAAAGCCTTTTGTAATCTATCGGTTTTTGCCTCGCATCACACTATGACGCTGTGTGTTGTTTCCTCTGAACTCGCCAAGATAATGAACATGTTATGTTCTTATAAAAGCGAATCATTTGGCGTTGATTAGCGACGCGCAGTGATTGTGTAATCATCTCGTTATAGGTTTGGTGAAGCTGGTTACTATATTGTCATAAACGGTATTGCTTTGATCACTTTGACAAACCAGTTGGTTAAAAAAAAGATCCAAGAGTTTACGAAAGCAAGCAGATGGAGCTGAACGTTTTCATTTGCGAAACGAAAAACCGTCTAGTGCAGAGGTGGGCAGATGACTTGCGAGCCGCACCGCAGTCACGGAAGCTAGCTGAGGGCCGCACTTTTTAACGAACGCATTGGTATGTTATTCTAATTGATTTGCATTTTAAATTTGTTATAACATTAAAAGCCAACAGTTATTAGACAAATGAATCAAAGAAGTTTTATTCAATTGAAAATGCCAGCACATTTTATTTTCAAAGTCTATCAACGAAAAAAATGCTCCCAATCACGTTCTTCTACATTAATTAACTTTTTTTAATTATTTACTTGAGGCTTTCGCGGGCCGCACAAAAGTTCATCGCGGGCCGCAGTTTGCCCACCTCTGTCCTAGTGCCTTGTGATTTGGCCGAGCGGTTCGACTTCAGATTTCATTTTTCAAGATTCGCTGCGTTTAGTGTGAATGCAACCATCGTAAACCTCATCGCTGCGTTTATCGTAAACCTCCTCGTCGCGGTGCAATCACACAGCGTCCGGTTTCCCTTCTTAAAACCTGAAATAAAGTTCCGCTTTTAAAAAGTTGCACTTCACTTCTGACACATATTTTTGAGAAGTGGCAGGAACCTGAACAGAAGCTAAAACGTCGGTCGTTGAAACGAATCGTCGAGGTCGAGAGACGAGGTTTATACACATTAGCATGAAGTCGAAGCGGATTGCAAAACAAGGAATGCACAGCGTCACTATCGCCTCGTGTTTTCACAATTGTTCAGGTGGCAGTGGAAAGGAAGCATTTATTTGTTAGTTTTTTAATGACAAAAAATAAGGTCGGATGTCGACGGGAGTTATTGCTTTGATACACAATGAAATTGCACTACTTCCGATTACGCTCGAGCATCACCTTGTTGAAAACGCGCTTTGAATAAGCATCCCTGAGGCAGGTAGAACCAGCTCACGGCAGGCTAGGCAACTCATAATATCGACGTTCGGTAATAATTTTTTTACTGTTTTAGCTTTTTACTGTGATTTTTTAACATGGAAACTGAGAGTAGAGACGACTCTATTGTCGATTTCGACGATGAAGAGACATGCGGATGTCACGTGCCGTACACATGCACAGGAAAACCAAAAACGTAAGTGTTTGTGTCATGATACAAACAATTATTGTATTATATTAATTATTAATTAATAATTATTGTGCCGTTGTTTTGAAGAAAACTCTTCAGTCATAACCTAATCAGTAGAAATCAAGATAGTCCGAGAACTATGCACTTTTTAATTAGTGTAACGATTACTAGGCAAAACATTTTTCGCATCTTCATTTACGTCAGTCCAATAAACTTATTTCCCTGCTGCTGGCTATAAAAAATCCATTATGAGAATTTTAAAATATCGGTCATTTTCAATCGTAATATTGACGTCATAATCGTTTTACGTTATGTCATAATAGCACACATTGTTCGCAGTGCATGTAATTATATCAAAGATTTGCACAAAACCATCACAGCTCGGAACATTACAGTAATTGTAAATATATTATAGTAAACATGTGTTTGTTCAGTTGATGCCGGCTGATCATGTGGGTCAAGCAGTGTTTGCAAGATTGGGGACTTGCAAGGAAGGGCTGGTGCTGGCTCATCATGATTTATTTTACACCCAGCCCCTAAAACAATCTCTGGAAACCACTCAGCTGACTTAAATTGAAGATGCTAAGATTTGAACCATCAATCTTGGTTTCTTTCGCTGCTTCAACTTTGAATGCAAGATATTCAAAGTCATCAGACATGACTTCATTATCGAGTTTACAGTTGAGCATTTGCTATATTTAAAGACACGATTTTTTCAGTGATGATTAATTTGTGGTTGAATCTTTTTGACTGGCATATAAGCCAAGCTAAAGTTTTTTGCTTTTCAATGACGTAGCCGATAATTTTTACCGAAAATGATAAATATTTAAATATGAGAGTATGTAGTAGGACATATAGACCTTGACTAGTTTTGTTTTGCTTCTTGGTCGGGTGAATCCCGTTTGCCTTTAATTTCTTGAGGTGACCTAAAATCAAAAAGAAGCACAGAGCGTTACATTTAAAAGTACTTCTATGCTTGTTTGTTCTATTAGTAATTTATCTGGAAGGGGGCTAGCGAGGTCCTCTTCCCCGCAGTTTGATATGGATCATGTTTTTTTGTTTACCCTTGCTGCTTCACATTTTTTCGCCTCATTCATTACAGACCTTCCCTTTCCTCATGGAACAAAGTGCAGTCTGACGAGATAACAGCAAAGCGTAGATTCCATTCGTCACAGAAAAGTGACGGAAGCTCGCGAATAATTTCTTGAAATTGAGATCAAAGTTCGAAGAAATAAGGAAGTCTCGCTGTAGCTGAGTCACGTTCATGTTAAGGCTGCCATATCGAGAGAGGTCGCTGTCTGGCGTTCAAGTTATTGCAAGAAAACATTGCGCACTGCGACAGATAGAGGAAGGTCACCTGGTCGTGATAAAGGAAAGGGGGGAATCTTTTTTGAGGGAATGCTTGTCGGAGCTTCACTGCCGTAAATTATTGAACTTTGATTTGACGTCACAGTATATCGAGTGCCATATGATATTGATTTCCGAGGCAACTTTTAGAAACAATTTTTGTTGTAATTGTGGGTTGTGATAAACTCCATGGCAATTCGGAAGCCTTGACCTGACAGGTCCCTCAACATAATCAGGCACTACGAAATTAAGAAAAATATTGTTTCATCTTTGTCATGTACTTGCAGATATCAAACTCCGCCCATCGAACAGCCCTGACAATAAATCCTGCCAGGGGCTGTTTTCAGTTTATTTCTTATCTATTTTTGTTGCGGCCAGTCAAAGCACATGAGATAAAAAATAATAACAATATCGATGCAGCGAAAAGAAATCATTGCCAACGATAAAAAGTTAATTTTTTTGAATAGTCATTCCAAAAAACTCCAATTTCCGTTTTGCTGCTTTTACGTCACAACTTGAAAAAATTGTTAATACAAAAATAATTAATTGAACAAGCGCGAGCTCTTCTCTCAGAAGGGAATGAAAAATAATTACTATTCGGGCTAATGCTGCAGCCGCAAGTAGTGAGGAAAACTTTGGTTTTGTTACGAAAACATTTCGATCTATCTTCTGCGACACATTAAACGAACAGCATTGGTCGCTGCAAAATTGGTGAGCTACCAGCAACTCTATCTTTTCCACCACAAAAAGGTGGCAATCCTTCCATAACAGTTGAATAACTATTCCATATCTGTTGTTACTTATAATTGCTTGTTTAACAGCTACCCAATCAGAATGCTACAAGGCTTCGCGAAACCGCACTGGGCTCTAGGATTGTTTTCCTCTGTAGGATTCCTTCAAGGATTCGTTGTATCCGGAATGATAAACATTGTTCTTACAACTATTGAGAAAAGGTAAAAGCTTTTAATGACAAACTGATCTACAGAAGTAGGCTTTTGCTGTGGGATATTCCCCCGCTGTTAAGATTCTTAACACATTCAGGCCTAAAAGTTTCGAAAAAATAGTTATTCGCTTCGTCAATTGTTTGTTTATATTAATAACGTGTTCAACGCAGTTAGGTTTATATTCATATCGATTCAATCGACCAACTTTGCAAAGACTTTTTGTTTGGAAGCATTTTGATTGGCTGTGTGAGAATTTAAAAACAAACTGTTTTCATTTATTGCTTCTGCTTCAAAATATCCATCGTAGAAAGACGAGTTTTTGTGGTGCATTGTATTTACCTTAATTGTAGTCCGCATAATAAATAGCTTCGAATTAGTAGGCTACACTCATACGTTAAAAGGTTTCTCTAAATAAACCCAACACTGATTTTAATCAAACAGCAGTTTTTAGACTAACAGCGCAATTATACTCTAGTTAACGTTTTAAACAGTTTTATTCTCATAGAATACAGTAGTTCTTGCTTATTAAGCCCACCTCGGACCGGACGATTTTGGGCTTATAAAAACGGTTGGGCTTATCAACCGGGGGACAAATTTTCGCCACTTTCATGCACAGAATATGGCTTACTGTGTTATGGTTAAAAGTTGCCAAAAATAAAATCTACCGTGCACCATTTGTCTTGCCAATCAATTACCACGCAAATGAACGATCTCTGACGAAATGAGCCAGCAGCGTAACATTGCATGAGATCATCGAAAGCAAGACAAAGAAGTGCTGGATGCGACGTTTTTTCAACCAATTTTAAGAAAATCTGTTCAAATGGGTTTAATAAGCAGGTGGGCTTATCAACCGTGGGCTTAATAAATGTGGACCACTGCATCACTTGATAATAAATTTTAATATCAATAAAATATTCGTCGTAACAAATAGACACATGAATACATAAACAAATCCAATTTTGTCAATCGGAGGCGAACAGAAGTAATGAATAATGAATAGTTGCCTGAGTACAAAGCTTGTCAAATTTGTAGCGGCAGAAACTCATGAACTGTTGTGCTGATTGTTGACGTAGAATTGAACACCATTCAAAATACATGTACAGATACGAATATGACCAAAGTGCCAAGCAAAAAAAGTGCTTTTTAAATGCGCTGCACAAGATCAAGATTCAAATTAATCATCGAATTAGAGACATGGGTTCAATTCAACGCTGCCCTCAAACGCAAAGCACAAAAAGTTAAGCTTTAAATTAAGAAATAGTTTCGATACGGCCGAAGTTGACGTTTCTAACCAAACTGTTGATACGAAAAAATTTATTTCTTGCTTATGGTGTCAGAATTGTTTACAATTTATGCTGCTAATTTGCCGGAGGGTTTAGAAATAAGTTGTAATGCATTGCTCATCAATAACAAGAAAGCTTCTTGATTTTATAAAGAACTATATGTGTTCAGACCTGCTTCGGAGTTATCTTCGCTGCTGCCACATTGAATATCTACTTCAAACACTGCAACGTAGCGGGGGAAATTGCGGTAAAGTGTCTTTGGCAAGGGCACAATCACGCAGAAATCATGTGACGAATTGATGTGAAAACGACGTCTGATATCTCACACCAGCTCAGTTGCCGAATTGTCCTTATAGCGAGTTGATTTTTCAGATTCGGCCTCAGCAGTTCCGAATCTGGCTTCATCCTCAGTTCTTACAACATCGCGTCATGCGTTGTTATTCCCATTGTCAGTTATGTTGGCGGAAGAGGAAACAAACCTTTATGGGTTGGCTGGGGTATGGCAGTAATGGGTGTTGGATGTCTCTTGTTTGCGTCCCCACGATTTATAGCGGATAAGTATGAAATATCGGAGTTCAACGGAACCAATGAATTTCTGTGTTCAACGGACGAGACCATTGTGACGTCAACGTCAACTTTAAATTATTTTAAGTAAGTTTAGGTAATTTTTGGAGATTTCAGTAACTTTGTTTTCTCGCTTGAGCCTTTAATATCTTTTTAATCACTTATATTTGCAGGTATATATTCATACTTGCTCATGTCCTGAACGGGTGTGGAACCGCTTCTCTTCTCACTCTTGGGATTACGTACTTGGATGAGAATGTGGAGCAGAAAATGTCATCCGTTTACCATGGTAGTTACATATCTTTACATCATGAAATTACAGGTTTCTACGTTTTCCGAATAACTTGTGTTCAGACTTGCTTCAGGGTTATCAGAACCGCTTGTACCGGTCGTTTTTGCCTCTAGCACTGAAGTCAAGCAAGTAGATTCCTGCCAACCTCATGATTTCTCTCAAGATACTATTGCTACTTTTATTAAGTTGCTTTTCATTAAAAAAACCGCAGAAAGCGATCAATACCGTAGAGCAATTAAAATAACGAATAAATTACAGGCCAATAATAACCGCTAATAAAATGTGTTTTAAACAGTAATGATCAGGTGTAGCATAGATAGCTTAAGCTTCTCCCGTGTTTCCCGAAGTAGAAGGATGGAGCGGCAGTAACAGTCCGCTCTATTTATGGCAGGCCTGCCCTTACAAGACTGGTGTGCAACAGTTTTCTTTTCTTCCTGACTTAACAGCGATTGCATTAGCACTTCAAGTTCTACCTGCGGCCGAGGAAAAACAGGAAACAATATCGCTTCGCTGGGTTTTATTACATGAATCGATTCAAATTCTTTGCTGGCATGCCATATAATGAAACAAAAAAAGCGGATCAATCTCCTCTACGCCGATTCATCCCAAGCGCACTTGCTTGGTAATGGCGTCGGTAGTTTCCTTCCGTGACGTCATTATCACATGCCTTAAATAACCTCAGTGATTGAAACTGTTTTGACATTTGAACAATCTACTGTAAAATAAGCATCATCAACTCTTATCTTACATCACAAAATACTGCATAGAACCAAACATAGACAATAAAACGCGATCGGTTTCAGCCTTATTTGATATCAACAGGCAAATGTAAAAGCAACAAGTTATGAGCAAAATCAAATCATTATTTCATATAATGCAATACAGACACCAAGTAGGGACGTAATCACTTCCATTTATTTGCTCATAATAACACTTTTTTTGCGATACTTGGTGAGTAATTTCGTCTCGTGGGTGTAATTACGGCCCCACTTGATAAATGTCTTCTGCCCTGTGGAAGACATCTGGTGTCTGTATTGCATTGCTTAATATAGTAAAATGATTCAATATTACATCATGACTTGTTGCTTTGATATTCGTCTAATGAGTTCCAATTAGGTCAAAACCACTTGCGTTTTGTTGTCTGGATTTGTTATTGTGTTATATTTTGTAACGTAAGAGTTGATGATGTTAGTTTTTTAGTAAATTATACTGTGTTACAATGCTGGCCTTTCATTTCCTGAAGTCACTACTTGCGACTAGTCAGTAAACATTCTATTTTGAAACTTGTAGGAAAGATTCCATCGTCGTAAAAAATATGAACTCAACAGCAAAAATGCGGCTTCAAAAATTAACTGGAAATGATTTTTAGTTTCGTGTTTAGAGTGTTCTTCGATTCAGTCCACATAGTTCAGGGATCGAAACCCAATCTCGCCATGGTATTGTTCTGAAAGGGAATCTTAAACTTAATGTGGCTGTTGCGGAGACACGCGCCATTCTTAGCGGAAATGATGCAATACGATCTTGCGCATTAATATTTTTGTGATGATCTAGGAGTTTCGCACAAAGCCACGTAAAGTTAAGATTTTTAAAATAGCAAAGCGTGCACAAATTGAAAGCGATACAGCTCAGGTTCGCTTGTTTTGTGGCAATAACCATTTTATGAGTAAATGCCGCGCCAATATTTCTTGAAGAATTTATATTGTTCAATTCTGGCAAATCACAAACAAATTGTACTCTTAAAATCATGTGAGACCCTCATAGGGCTTAGGCGCAGATCCAGATGTTCATACCAATGTGCGAAGATTAATTATCACTTATTTTTCAGGAGTTTATTTCGCCATCGCTGCATCGTTTGGCCCGGCGTGCGGCTTTGTCATTGGTGGTCTTACGTTGAAGCTGTTCACAGTGATAGAAGAAAGGTGAGTGACAAGAATAAACACTGCGGCTTCTGTATTTTTTCCATCATAATCAGATGAACAAAATGGGATTCGCTAAAAGTGAAGGCTGGCTTTATTTTAAAAATATCAGATGTATAGACGTTTGTGTTTGTGTGTGTGTTCGTGGACGAAGGGAAGGGGTGTGGGAGCAATTCTTCCTTTTAATAGATTGCTAGACACCGCAATGAGAGATTACTTTACCTCTTTTTTCAGGGATGGTAGGGGACCGAGACCTTTATAGTTAACCAACCGGAGTTTAGCTTTTTCGCATGATGCAGCCTGACATCAGATCCAGTTCACAGAAATCACAATATTTTTAATTCTTTTTTTCAGCCCAGATATTTCGAGCGGGGATGCTGCCTGGGTGGGTGCTTGGTGGTTAGGATTCGTTGCTTGCGGGATTCTGTTGCTACTGCTTAGTGGTAAGTGGTTACTGTTAATAGGTTGTTGATGGATTGTGATGCTTTGGTCCATTACGTCGTATTTTGTTGAAGTTTTTGTTCTCTGAAACACGAATAACTTTGTAGCTCATCCTCCATCACTGAACACTTTAAATGAGTTTGTTGTACCATGAATAACGAACATTTCTTTTTGCAATCAGTCCAGATTTTTGTGACAACAATTTAAGGGAATTAATTTTGCTTGAAATATTTTACTCCCAGTAAACTGGAATAAAATGCTGCTGTTGAAGCTGTTAAAACGCGACAACTTTGTCAGCAGAACATAATTTTATTTTGACTAAGCCAAATAATTCGGTTTCATAATTTATTCTCCGCAATAAAGGCGCGACGTTTTGTAATCCAAGCTGCAATTAGTAGTTGCTGATTCTACCCATTCAGAGATAAACCCAGTTATAGGAATGTGATTGCATTTTATCTGTATCACACCTTGCTAAATCAAAAGGTGATTAGATCTACTTATAGATCTTACAGCTCTCTCTTAACCGAACCAAGCGCAGTTTTAATGCGTAGAGTTTGATTCAATCATTAATTCTGTTGATGCTAATTCATTCCCAGCATTACTTCTATTGTTTAACGCCAAACAGGAGATCTGTAAATATTTCAAGTCTGTGGCAGTGACTTGCCATAGAAATTAAAGCTACGTCTATTGCTTGAGCAGTACCGTAATTGCTTTAACCAGTTCGGTATCTTTCCATGGCTCGTGTCATGTTACTGTCCTTTGCAACTTTCCCAACACAGAATTGTCGTGCAGTTTCGCTTTTTATTTTTAGCTGGTTACAACTTTTTGTCCTTGTTTCAACTTCAAGCTATTCCAGACGCAACATTGCACAACGTGCAGCTCAAGCAATGCGTCACAAAGTATGCATTGTCAGGTGGTAAGCGTGGCATTGCATAATCTACCGAGATTTGAACTCAGCAAGTTCCGGTTGTGAGGTCAATAGAATTTCGGGAACGATGAACTTTATGTAGTTGGCTTTATTTTCGTCATCCTATTGCCGGAATAACTGCAGTTATTCAGCTTTATGATTTAATCCTATGTTGTTGGTGTGGTTGTCGGCAGGATTCGAACACATGGATCATCCGGTGGATTGAAGCGATGTTTCTGTGGCGACAATAATCAGATGAACATGTGTTCGAACCTCGACCACGATACCTGGGTTTTGTATCAAATGGGAAACTTCTGCTACCTCATCATGGCCGTTGTGTTTGCAGCAAGAGACACAGCGTTTTGTAAAACTCTTATCTCTGTAATTCGCACCATTGAGAATTCTTTATGCAGCGCCTGCGGTCATCCGATCCAGGACACCTTTCATCCCATTTTGAACTGTTCTGCTGCGGATTCTTTGCGCTGCTCGCTCTCTGGCAACTCCTCTCTATACCGCCACTGGTCCAGGCCTAGAAGAGTTGCCCGGCTTCTAGGGCCCCTAATGGTCTAGCGCCATGCTCCGGTACCTTGGAAGGAGTCGGGTAACAACAACAAAGACGATTTCAGTAAAGTGTCCTAAACAGGACATAGCATTGCAGAACCGCCCTGGAATCGAACACGCAACTCCTGAATTGCCCTATTGTGCGCACAACTTTTGTTCCTGAATCACTGAGCACATCATTACTTTGAAACTTTCATGATAATTTTGTTGCAGTTCCTATCCTGCTCCTTCCTCCCACGATGCCCCACACAAAACAATTACGAGTCGATCGCTCCAATGAGATGCACGTGAACAAGATTGCAAAGATTGCTGATAAAGATGATAACTTCGGATCGACGTAAGTTGGTGGATGCTTGTATTGCAGTTGTGGTATTGAGGGGGGAGGTGGAAGTGGGGTGGAAAACGAAGCAAATGTTGCTGGCCACAACAAACCTTTTGTCAATCGGTAATTTAAAGAACCAAACGTAAGCAGTGTTTTAGACATTGTCTTGTTGGACATTCTGACATATTAGCATTGCCACCGATCTCGGAATGTGGTCGACACACAACCCTGCTGTCGGATTGCTATGACAAAGCTAGAAAGGAAGCATAAGCGTGTGCTGTTATGCCTAGCATTTCGCCTGGATCAACTATAAAATCTTGAAGCTCTTGCTGATTAGCTTGAAAAGTTCTAGTAAGACTCTTGTCATAACATAAAGCTACTTATGTCGCGAGGAGAAAGTGATTTTTATTTGTGATTTAACATATACATGTGAATTAATTACCACCTCTTATAAGTTTAATAGACATCTTTATTGTGAAACAAAGTTGTGTATGTGTGATGTGAACAAATATGACCTGTAGTAGATAACCAGACCATATGGTTATTTGTAGGTAACCAGGCTACGTGGTCGCCGGTTTTGATCAAGAATTTCTAGATCATGGCGGTGCATGTTATAGCAGGTCTTCTATTTCTGTGATACAGTTTTGAACGCTCAATTAATCTTAGAAATAAATGAACAGAAATATTATAACTAACACCGGTTTATATTGCCATCATGTTATTTTGTCTCAGTGTCAAGGATTTACCGAAATCCATTTTCCTGTTACTCCGTAATCCTGCTTTTATTTTCTCTTCATTTGCAAATGCTCTTGACTTCGGCCTTATTGCTGGACTTTCTGGTTTCACGCTAAAATACCTCGAATCCATGTTCGGGATTGCACCAACTGAAGCGGCTTACTACTTAGGTAAATTAAGACAAAGTAATTAGGAGTTGAGTAAAAATTAATTGCTTTTGCGTGTAAAGCTCTGCTACCATTGAATTGAATGGAAAATCTTGCTTCAAAATCTTGGCTCATCACTTTCTTACCACAATTTCATCATAGAGCTGCACGGCTATGGCTGCTATACAGCGACCGACAGGCGGAAGCAACTTCTCACTTCATCATCAGACGCGCCAGAGCTCCCAGAATTTCAATTCATCAGTTTTGGCAGGAAACCCGGTGCTTGCGGTGTAGCTGCCGCAGTAGGGCGCCAAAGCTCGGTTTACTTGCGCTTAACACTTTTATTAACATACAAGTTCAAGCGGTGAGGAGTCGCTTGGGGTTCGAAGCTCAACGGTCATCTTTATGTCCCCATTTAGAAAAAAGAATTGGGTAGAAACAAGCTATAAAACAGTGCTTTATTCCAGGAATTGTGGTCATCCTTGGAGGATCGCTTGGATACATTTTTGGAGGCGTGATCGTTTCCAAAGCTGAGCTCACCGTCCGAGGAATGATCAAATTTTGTTCGATCAACACTGCGGTTGCGATGGCAGTCTCATTCATCTATCTATACACCTGTCCAAATATCGGTGAATATATGTAACTTACATTAAAATGGCAGGGCCCGGGCTGCTTTGTTTGTTTTATCGTAAGGTTTGGATTTATTTTACATGTGACTTCATAAAGTAAGATTAAGCAATCAAATTGAGGTTTTATCGAAGATATTAACATTAAATACTATGTTGGCGTGTTATGTTTCCAGATAGGTTGGAAAGTATAGGATGCCAATTGTACAGTATGTGGTAACGTAAAATTTTGTTGGTGGTACAGAATTTTAATATAGCTTAAAGCACTTATTCACTCTAGATCTTCCCTTTTGACGCGATACCGCCACTGATAAGAGCGTCACGAAAAGCTTATGGCTTAAACAGCTTTTTTCAAAGCTATATTAAAGTTTTGTAAAGTTTAGAACATATCGTACAGCAAATACATTGGTTTTTTCTTTTTAAAGACAAATCATACAGCAGCAAAAACAGGGTAAAGCGCTGTCTGTAAAATAGCGCTGTCTGTAAAATAGCGCTGTCTGTAAAGTAGCGCTGTTTGTACAGGGTGATCAGACTAAGTGTAGACAAATGTTTATTGAAATATAAATATATTGACGCGCGAAGAAATGAAAAAATTTTTGAAGACAGCATAAATATATTAAAGAAATGGATTAATAGTTATTTTTCGATATAATCGCCCTTTGCCTTCACAACACGCGTCAATCTGTTAGCAGCTTGATTGCATGAGGCCCGTATGGTTTCTTGGGAAATTTCGACCCAACAAGACTTTAATTTAAGCATAAGAGACTCAATACTTCGGTGATTGGAAGAGTAGGCTTTGCTCTCTAGAATACTCCAAATGGAAAAGCCCATGGGGTCTAAATCTGGAGAAGAGGGTGGCCACAATTCCTTCGGGAAAAAACTCACCATAGTCCTCTTACAGGATTCTTGGTCAATATAAACACCCTCTTTACTTACACGACCCTTTAACAGTTTGCATATTTTGCTAGGAGTTTGTCCCTACTTGAACAGTTCCTGAATGCTTGAAGATACAGTGCTCATAACAAAGTTAATATTTAAGATCATTTCTGAAACGTAATTTTATCACTTTAGTCAACATAATAATCTAATTAGTACTGTACTTTCAAAATATGTCTACACTTGGTCTGATCACCCTGTAAAATAGTGCTTCGAGCAAAATACGTTCAAAAATGTTTATGGTAATTTGGAAGCGGCGAGATTTTGTTTACAGTAACAGTTGCTGATTATTTACAGATAGGCCTAGGCTTTGTTTTGTTGTTAAGCGAATTTCACTTCTTCCGAATTATCACAAACGTTTTTGCATATATTCTACCCGAAACACTCTTACAAGTAGCACAATTTTACAGACCGCACTTCACCCAGTAACCGTTGCTGTAGGATTTGTCTTTGGAAAGGAAAAATTGTTTCGTTGCTGTATAATTTGTCCTAAACTTTGCAAAATTCTGCTTTACTACGTACTTTAGAGTTGGCACCCCAAATGAAAGGATTTGTTCGACCAAACGCTTGTTATAATGCACGCATCACGTTTAACCTAAACTCAGTTCTGGTGATTTTTGGAGGAAACACTAAAATCAGACTTTTCTATGGCGATTTGAAAACCATTCTGTACCAACACTTATCATGATTTTTGTTTCAGATTTTGCAGGAGCTACAACTCCTTACTCCAACTCCTTTTTGCTCTCTCCTACCGAGTTCAATTCACAATGCAACTCCGACTGTTCGTGTTCTACTTCATCGTATCAACCTGTGTGCGGGGACGATGGACTAACCTACTTCTCCCCCTGCTTCGCGGGCTGCACTGAAATCATCAACGGAGTAAGTTGCTTTTCATGTTCAAGCTTCGATCGCAGGAAAAATCTTCGCACAAACATCTCGCGTTCAGACCTGCTTCGGAGTTTTCAGTGTTTAGTTTTATCATCATCACTTACTTGTAAAATATCTAAGAATATTGCGGTAAACTGTCTTTCTCACCACCGCAACTCCTATATGCCACCAGCACTGTTAGAGCAAACAACTTAATACTCATGCTGATACTGAACACGTGACACCCCGTGCTGCGCTTAATTTATAAAGCGGGAAATTTTTAGCACTGGTTTTACATGTCGTTGGAAAGATAAAAAGTTCGTATCAGCATCAGGATGAAAGCTCCTTTTTATTTCCTGCTGCCAGGCACAAGAAAAAAACTGAAAATGATAAACTGTTTGACTCGGGTTCTATACTACGCAGAATGAATAATTAGCTGTGCTTGTAGACTTACGTCAACTGCAGCTGCATTGAAAGCAAATCGTCAATCGCCAAGTATGGCTCATGCTCCAATGCCGATTGTGTTGGTTTTCCTGGCTTCATGGTCGGATTGTTTTTCGTTCTTTTCTTCACTTTGCTATGCTGGACACCGGTATTTCAGGTAACGTGCATTCATAATTGTCTTATGGCGGCATCAACTCAAAATTTGACTCTGCGCAGTCTGTTCGTTACCCCGGCTACGAAGGGTATGGCTCGATGTGAAGGTCGGTGCTTTGAGGGTGGTAATAATCCGACCTACTTCAGATATCTTTAATCTGATAAAATATTTATTTATATTTGTGTGCAGATCGTCGTTCGAGTGGTTCCATTTAAAGAAAGATCGTTCGCTGTGGGAGCCACGGTAAGTGCGAAACGAACACATTAATTAAAGTTCCGGCAAATTTTTTACAGTCCTCTTATTAAATATTACCGTCATTTATTTTTAAACCTGCTTCTGACTTACCATTATCGCTGGCTCTGTGCATTTTAGCACCCGCGCTGTCATCAAGCAATGGAAATTGCTATGAAGTGCCCTGCCGAAGGCCACAGCAAAATATAACTCGCGCAAGTTTTGAACCTGCTACAGCTAGATCACCGCCACGCATAGGAACCGTTGAGCTTTTACCAACTTATCGTTGATATAATTTCAGTGGGTAATCAGCCGATGCTTTGGGGGAATTCCCTTGCCCATATTGTTTGGAAACGTTTACGATTTGGCGTGTGCCGTGTGGAGTGGAAACGGATCTCAAGGATCGTGCCGCTTGTATTTTAACCACGAGATGTCGCGATACACGTTATACATCATTGTTACCAGCAAAGTAAGGACTAACTCTTCTGCTTTCATTTAATTCAAGTTTTGTTTCGATTGATTCCAAAAGCCGGAACGTAGGGGCATTTTTTTGAGTTGATTTTTCAAAGTTGATGATCCACATTTCAAACAACAGAATGTAATCTTGTTTTAATTTTTTAATGCATCTTTGATTCCAAACTCTAAATCATGCTCTTCGGCAAAAATGAAATCAATCGGTTTTTGAAGATAATTCTAAAATTAGCTGTAAAAATATAATCTTTTTCTGTTCAAAGTCAAGGTTTCGGCGCGTGCGGCATGATGTCAAACATTTAGAACAAAAACGAATGTAGGCTGCATCTCAATTGTACCGCCTTTTCTCCTCCCAGTTACAGACCTCCTTATTGAACGACCACTGACCACTCAAGTTGTTTTGTGTTTTGCGATTCCTTTGAAAAATATCAGAGAAAACGATTGGAGAACATCACTTGTTTACTTTTTGATTTGCTTTCAGTGCATCAGCTTGATCTGCTTCCTCCTCAGCCTCTTTCTCTACCGACCGCCTAACGCTTGTCCGAAACCCACCCTCGCTGCTACGAGTTCGGTTCAGGTTCTGCAAGAAGCAGTGAGTCCGCAAGACCAAGCCTGAGTCAATCTAATTCTTAGTGATGGAAGATTGGCAGCATCGAACATTATTAGAAACTAATTTTTTTGTGGACCATCATTTGAGCAAGCGAAACGGCTCGTTGTAAGACAATGAAACGTCCTTAGTGATAACCACACTGTGATATGTCTGCTTAGAACATGCGAGGTGCATTACGTGACCAGTATTTGCAATTAATTTTGTGTATTTTTTAACATTATTTTTGGTAAATTGTAATATATATCAATATATATTTTGTAAAGTTTTTTTTACTTTTACGAGTTCAAGATAAGATATCGTCGCTAGATGGCGCTCTTATATTATTCAAAAAGCGAAGACGTCATGCTGTATCAGCGAGAATGGTCGTGGTTGGGTTTTGAACCCAATCATTTATTGACCTAGTTTTTGAAAGAACACTGCCAACAATAGCGTCCTGAAACATAGATTTGGACAATGGCAAATTGATTGAGCACTGAGTGAAGGTTTCTTGTTGAAGACAATCCTATTGTTTGCAATGAGATTTTTACTAACTTTTTGTTCGAAAACTATTTTAAACAGCAAGTTTTTTTTGCATAAAGTAAAAAGAAACTACACAGGGTATATGTGAGGAGCTGTCCATAAAAGACGTCCACAGAAATGTGCAAAAATTAACTCTTTTCTCCTTTTTGCAAAATGCCCGCACCATGTTATTCCCTCCACCGTTGCCCGTGCAAACAATATCATTGGTATTTCCAAAGTGTAAATGGAAACACCATTGTCTTCTAATAGGAAGGTTGCTTATGAGTACACTTTTGGCGCTAAACAAGTGGCTGATCAGAAGCCAAAAACCGTGTCAGAAAGATGTCGCGCGAAGATCAACCTTAGTAGCTTCTTTGAAAACTAACGTGAATTCAATTATATATTCGATTGAATTAATGCTAGTTTGTAACTAGGAAACCAATAAATTTGATTAACAGTGACTTGGTTGGGATTATAGGCTTTTCAATTGGTGAGTGCTTGTTAAGTAGTGTGTGCCAATTTTCCTTCAAAGACGACTCATCTAAGTATCATTTATTCTTCTTTTTAAACAACTCCACACTTTTCAGATACCCATAGCCACATTAGCAAAATCAACCATCATCTGATCATTATTACGGCAAGTTTTTGCCACACCTTGCTCGGCGACAACCTAAGCAATAGCCATGAAATTTAAATAAATATCAATGTGACTGGGTAGCGAGCATTATTGGAAAAAGATTTCAAAGAACTGTTGACTACACTCATCAATGTCGACAGCAACACATGATAAACGGAAAAGAAGTCTGCCCTGTCATCTTGGCTACAGTACAACCTAGGTTTTTAATGTGCTTTTGCAGGTTAATATGCTTTTCAAGTTGAACATCACAATTAACTTAAACGTAATACTACCAAATATGCTAATTATTCGAATATGAAATCTTACCAAAAGCTGGTCTGTATGTTAGTCCCATTATACTAGGCTAACTTCCAGAATAACAAGTCGGCCTTGACACTTTTTGCCTTACTTAGGCTTCAGATTCATTCTACAACATTTGTTAAAAACATGATTAACGTTTAGTCAACAACTGCTTGTTTCATTAGTCATATTCACATACAATGACATCGTTCCAATGCAGTTCAATGCAAGAAAACTAGGAAGGCGTCAGTCGCTTTTTTAAAAGCAAATTTTAATGACATTTGACTACACAAATGAAACTTTCGTATTGAATGATTAAGTCATCAAAAACATGTTTTCCATTTCTTGATTTAGATAATAGAGTTGATACCTTAGTGCAAGGATGGGTGAGCTACGGTCCGCCAGAGTACTTTGTGCAGTCCGCCAACACTTGTAGAAACTTCCACATATCTACTATAACATGACAGGGGTGGCCACACTTGCCGTACTAAACAGCCAAAAACGACAGAAGCCATCATTGAAAGAGCCGCTACCCAATTCTTAATTTGAATTGACGCATTTTTCTCCGGGTAGAGGGTGATGACCTTTTATTTTTTTGGGAGACCATCACCTTCAAAACCCTCAAATAGGCTTTTCCACTTGTCTGAATTGACGCATTTTTTGTCCGCGAAAAGGGCGATAACTTTTCTTTTGGAGACCATTATTTTCAAAGCCCGAAGTTGGGCACACGCGCCCTTTTACCGGCCAGGATTTTAAGCACTGTGCCTCGGCCAACTCTTGAATAGTCTATGCGGCCCCCGCGGAAAAAGTTTGCCCACCCCTGGTTTTGACTGAAGTCAGACATATTTAGCACAGCAAAGTTAAAAATCTTCTAAAACCTGAAGTAAGCGAGATATTTTCTTTAAAACTTTAGAATTATCAGCGGTTTTATAATTCTTCATAAAAATACAGGGTGCGGCAGAAGTAACGCCCTTTCTGTTATTTGAGTTTTCTAGTTTCTGCTTGATTTCCTCTTTATTTTAGAAATACACCGTTTTTGTATCAGAGTTTTCTAATTAATAATTATTTCTTTTTTAGTTTAGAAATTGTATATTTATAAATAAATAATTTGATACTTAAGAAAAAAGAATGACGTTACTTTGCCGCACCCAGTATTATGATGGCAACCAGGAAAATTGTAATAACTGATCTGCAGATGAATTCTCTTCAAAATACCTTGTAGTACAGTCATGTGGCACGTCTAAATACTCTTAAATGAAAAGACATTGTTAATGTATTGCAAAGACTAACGAAATACCGAGTTTAATACCGGTACCAAGGGCCATACGCACACCCAGTCAGAGGTTTTAAATTATACAGGGCACGGCAAAAGTAACATCATTTTTGTATTTCTTAAGTATGAACTTATTTATTTATAAATATACAATTTCTAAACTAAAAGAGATAATCATTAATTAGAAAACTACGATACAAAACGGTATATTTCTAAAACGAAGAGAGTAAATCAAGCAGAAACTAAAAAACTTAAATAACAAAAAGGGCGTTACTTCTGTCGCACTCTGTATTATATTTAAAAACTTTTCTTTTAAGTTGTTATGTAGCTTGAATTATAAAAGATATTTTAAATGGCACAATTGCCTTAAATATCAGATAATTTTAGCCTCTATGTCAGACAAGCTGAAGCAACACAAGCTCTTTGAGCGCTCATGAAAAAAACGTGTTGAACACTTTTTTAAAATTTTTTATTCCTACCAAATAAGGAATTTATTTACTGCGCATGTTGTGGTCTAATTCGCGGTTCAGCCTGGATTTTCTGGGGAGGGGGGGGGGGCTGGATTAATTTTGAACAACACAACTCGGGTAAAGTATATTTGAAGTTGCGCAAACTTGTGAAATTCGCTCATTCAGACCAGATCCGCGGATCTCGCTCTGCTACACTACGTTGCTTCGTCTCAAAACATTGTGGAAGGCTTCGCGTTTTTTGAAGAATTTTTTGGATATTTTCAGTATCAAACGAAAGTCAAAGTCGTTTTTCTTTTCGGAGATTAAGCTTTTTAAATGATGTTTCAGCTGTTTTTGGTCGTAAACAATCGTGAAGACTTTCTCTTTTTTTGGAGATCAAGTTTTCGAAACCCCAGGACTACTTCACAAAATTGCAGAAGGCAATGACTGGGACCATAATAGGGGTTACAGCGCCGTACCCCCCTTCTGACAGCGTTCCTGAGTGAAATAGCTTTGTTTCAAAAATAGAACTTATTGCTTTGCCACAAAAAGAATTTATCAATTTTGTGCTTTTTTCAGTTAGCCTATGATATTCTCTTATTTTTCAATTTAGGCTAGGTTATAAAAACTCAAGGTCTAAACAGAACAAAGACGATGCGACCTTGTAGGACCCTATCTATCATTCAAAAATAACTTAGTTTAGCGGTAGGTCTATTTAAATTATTTGGAATTAATAAAAACAACAGCGAAATAAAGTTTAAGATTACCTCTTCTATTTGATCTCGTGAATAGCGACATCCTGCATTTAAGCAAATACCAATGCTTTATTAAATTCAGCACAATTTATTGAAGAGTGCAAATTTGTGATTTTTGCTCCTTTTCCTAAGTTATTCCTCAAACCACCAAAGGCATGGTAGTTTTGCGACTATTTCATTTCTAGGAAAAAATCCTTTGTTGTCATCGTTTACAACAAAAACATCTTTTTCAAGAATTCATCACATTTATTTTTCTTCGACAATTTTTCCTCATAGTTTCCTTTATCGCAACTATCTATCACCTGACTCATTGTCTCAACATGTAACATGCTCTAAGGCCAAAATTCCCCTTCTTTGTTATTATTAAGAAATCTGTCTCCTACTCAAAACTCTCTGTATTTTCTTCTTGCATTTTTTTGGTAAATTAAACTGAAGTCAACTTAGCTATAGCCGCATACCATGCAGCTTAAATCTTTACTCGTTTTTTAATTTTGTTATACCCTAGGAAGTTTTGCTAAAAAATTATGCCAAAATCTGAAAATAATAGTTCTTATGATAACTTATATCAAAAATGGTTTCGTTTTTTGTGAAGGTGCTACATTTAAGTTAGCCAATGATTTATTTGGTAAAACCAGTATCGGAATACATTGGGTGAATCAAATTAAAATCTGGCTCAGATTGTTTTCCTTCTTTCTACTTATGACATGAAACACAGCTCCAATGCTTGTATCAACGAACACAATTGCATTATCAATATACTGTTCGTAAACTTCGAAAAATTCTTTGCGACTGCTGGTCAAGTAGGGGAAGTGCCGAACAGTCCTTTGCTTTTTGCGAAACAGCATGTTTTGAACAAATCTCAATGTTTTTCAAAGGTTTTTTGGGATTTAAATTAAAGCTATTCTCAAGTATTGAACACAAAAGGAAAGACGAATAGCTTTTGTACATTAATGTAATGAAAATATCAAGTCATACTGGAGCAGTGTTGAACACGATGTCCTACAGCCCTCCACCGTAACTCCATCAGTGCCCATACTCTTTATGTCGTTTATTAATTAGTTAAATGTCTTTGTATCGTTTACTACACACAATTGCTATTTCAAATTTTCAAGTTATGAAAATCTAATCAAACGAAAAACTGAACAATAGAGCGACTTTTTCGTGCGTAATAATTGGTTCGTATACCTATCATCTAAAGACGCCACTGTCTAAGACTTTGATAACTCGGCCAGCATAGAAACAATAGGCCATATGCAAAAAAGAGCCAAGAACTTTCCGAAAACTACAGCCCAAGTCCGCTTATAACAAAAGATAGACCAACGCTGCATCAAAATTTGTCAACTAATTATTCAGACTTTCCCGCATGGGGGCGCTGTTGGAAACTTGATATAGAGTGCTGTTGGAATCACGGGCAAGTGAGACATTATGGTCTCTGCCTCTTGAATACAGCCTTGAAAACAGAAATATTAAGCTGGTAATGTGACCTAATACCTTTGTTAAAAAACAAGTTTCAATCTTAGCAAACTGCAGACAGTGACACTGTTTCGACCTATCAGGTCTCTTCAGTGCAGTTGGTGACCAATAAGAAGCTAGAGGCTTTTAATAAAGCATATCTTAGATTAAAAGCCTCTAGCTTCTTATTGGTCACCAACTGCACTGAAGAGACCTGATAGGTCGAAACAGTGTCACTGTCTGCAGTTTGCTAAGTGCATCCCTGGCCTCTTGCATTACTATACAAGTTTCAATCTGTTTCAGTAATTCTACCCAAAGCTTAAATCACCAGAGAACTGACTGTGCTGTTTTTTCATTATTTATCCTAAGCCTGGACTTTCATTAATATCTAAGTACCGACAGCCGCTCTGACCAGTGGCTTCAGCAGCAGATGAAAAATAGGCACGGCATATAAAACAGTTAGATCTCCAAGTTCCGCAGGAATAGCAATCATCATCCCGAACTTGAAGTTTGAGCCTGGGAGAAAACTAGGCTGAAGGAGATCCAGTGGAAACTGCTGTGGTATGCAATAATTGGGTCCCAAAAAACTCACGCAAGTTATTCAACAAACACATAAATAGTATTCAGGTTATGCAATAAGCTAAATCCCTTGTCAGTAATGAGTAGAGCAAGTTTTGTTGACCTAAAAACCAAAAAGATTTAGGCCTACTTAAAAGTTCAAAATATTTACTTTATTAAACTAACAAAATTTGGCTGAACAAATTAATGTTTCTTGCGATTTTAGATCAAAACGAATATTTAATTACACTTTAACGAAAAAACAAATTCTCGACAAAACTTGCAATACGCACGCCTTATACGAGTAGCCAACTCCGCAATCATCAGATGCAAGAATTGAAATGTGAAACCATCTACTGTTTTACATTTTCGACCTTTAGGTTGAAAATATGGTTGCGCTACTTAAGCATAAGTTTTGATAGGTTTAGTTGTGCTGTTGGATGAATTGTTGAAATAGTCTACCTTTTTAAAACTGTTCTAGTTTGTTTATGGTGTTTTGCAATAAATAGTAAGCGAATTAGTTAATTATTTGATTTTGAAATTAAAGAATCAACTTCTTATTCCCGATTCACGTAGATGAAACACGGTTTGAAAGTGATTTTGGACCATGCTGTTATAAAGCAACTGGTTCGAAGCGAGATTAAGATAGAGCTTTCCTTTTTTGTGACACCACGGTTTATCCTAAGTTTTTTGGCAGAAACCCCACAGAGAAGAGTACATAACAGGGCTGCAGGTGCCTACTGCGGGCCACCTTTATTTTTTCGCAATGCCTTTTAATATACCTTCACGCTTGGTTCCTAGCATGAGCAGGAAACTCAAAGCACTAATAACAGCAATGTTGTGGCAAAGGAGCAACTATCAGTACGAAGTAGAAACGAAAGTTCTGCTTCGGGACAAAAAATAAAAATTAACACAGTTAACCCTTTGGTGATCCAAGCTGTGGGTAAAAAAAATGTGTGAAATACGTTGGTTGCTTTTTTTGATTAAAGAGGTATTAATCTACAGTGCCGGCAAAAAAAATCTTTACATTCCTTCGGCAAAAAAATCTTTGCATGAAAAATAAGCACTCGCATTTAATTTACTATTTCTGCGAAAAGCATTGCATCACAATAACGCTCATACTTATGTCATAAGCTACTATCTGGGTATGTTTCACTGCGTACTCATTGTTCTGCGGGCTTCGTATAGTTTTACAGCTTGGTGAATAGTAGGTCGGTGAAAGTGGACAAAATTTTTTGCTGTTTTGAAATTTCGAGGTCTTGCAAAATTTATCTCAGACACGAAAATTGGTCAAAAGAAAATGCAAATGGAAAAAAAGTTTGTGTTTTGACATTGTTACAGAAGGGAGATTCTGTGATTTCTGTAGCTATTGGGGTCTCAAGAGAGGCATTTTTTCGATTAAAATGGTAGGTTGCGTTATTACCACCCGGGATGATACCGAAGAGGAAGTCGTGCTCTGGCGCACCTAAGAAGACTTCACCAAGAACCAATAAGCTTTTAAACCGTGAAGTATCATCGTATCCGTCTATAACTGCCGTTGAATTACAAAACAAGCACCATAAGCTTCTCTACAACGTCTCAACTAGGACGATTTGTCATCGACTTTCGAAGAATCTTGGTCTACGAGGTCGCCGTACAGCTAAGAAGCCCATGCACACTGCAGCAATGAAGAAGAAAACGCTCAACTTTTGCCAGAAATATCGACATTGGACAGCTGCAGAGTGGAAAAAACTGATGTTTAGTAGTGAGACCACTTTTACACTGGTGAGGGGATTCCCAAAGATGGTGCGTCGTCCTAGTAGTGCATCACGATATGACCCAAAACTAACGGTTAAAACCATGAAAGACCCTGGCAGTGTAATAGTGTGGGGAGCTTTTAGTAAAAATCTGGGCCGGGTTGGTTTGCACTCCTTACCAAAAATGTATTAATGAAAATAAGTATTTATATCAACGTTTTAAAAGAGCATCTTTGCACATTCTGGAGGATACATCAATGTGATCATTTTATACCTGATGGTGCCCCGGCTCACGACTCCAAGATCGTGACAAAATTTCCTAACATCCATGTTTTAGACAGCCTGGTAATTTACCAGACCTAAATCAAAGTGAAAATGCCCGTAATTGCTTGAAAAACAAGATTCCAGAAACGCGGCTCAGCAATATCAATGAATTGCCATCGGAGCTGAAAAAACTCAGGGTAAGACTGGACTCCACCTACTTTGCTGTCCTTGCTGATTTCATGCCCAAAAAGGTTCAAATGGCCATCAAATCTAAAGGCAAGATCACAAAATACTGATTAACATTGTATTTTATCAGCAATAAAAGATGTAAATTCTAAAATCGTTTCGTTTGATTAAATTGCAAAGATATTTCGTCAATGTAAAGATTTTTTTGCCGGCACTGTCTATTACTATCTTAACATTTCTACTTTCAATGATCAAAACGGTAGACATCATTATGTCTCATTGTTCCGTAAAAAGCAAGGCATTGTTGGGCATTTTCCTCCGCGTGGTTTTCAATTTATACGTTCATGAATAACAATTCCCAAAAATTTGATTGAAGCTATTCTTTTCACTGTACAAAAATCTTGTAGGTGGTACATCTTTTGATGGTGGTATATCTTTTTACTGCAGTGCTTTTTAACTTGTCCTCGAGTAGGGAGGGTGAATATTAGGGGTTTTGAACGTTATATTTTTGGTTTTTCTTGTAGCTCGATTGTTTTCTAAAGCTCGGTTGTTTGCATTGAGCGAGAAATAAAATTTTGTAATCACTCATTTACCACTTCATATAATTTGGAGTAATAAGTGAGTTATCGTAAAAAGATGAGTTGCTATCGTCAGCAAATATTATAAATTGGCTTGCATCTATACACCTGAGAAGATCATTAACATGGAGGCGGTGAAATGGCCAGAGCGTTCGCCGTCGGTAGACTTGAATTCGATTCCCTCATCAAGTCGACTTTAAAAAATCATATTTACAGCTTTCCTGCAAAGAAAGACCTTGCCACGTTTGTCTATGAGCGACTGAAATACGCGCTTTTAAAGAAATCTTCGCTTAAATCGAAGGCCGAGCGGGTGTGTGTGGACATTGATGGGTACAAAATAATCGACGTCTACAAATCTCCACCAACAGGATTGCAAGCCTCTGATCTTCCAGTGTTCCCTCACCCCTGTCTTTATGCTGGCGACTTTAACTGCCCTCATGCTGGGGCTATGATGCCTACAATGTAAATAAAGAGTGTCTGGCTGGTGGGGCGAGTATTAACAGCCTTGTTCTCCTTTATAATTCAAAGGATTCTGCCAGCTCCACTATGGCCGTTGGAACAGTGGTACCAGACCTGATTTTGGGTTTGCTAATATGGACTTAGGCAGCCGTTTTTATGACGGACGAGTTCTAGAGAAGCTCCCCTGGTTACAACATTGACCATCGTTAACCACACCATCAAGGTTTGCTTGGCCAGTGCCAAGCATCCCTGTCAAACGATGAAACTTTTGTAAGGCCATGTGGAATCACTACATGGCGTTGACGAATAAATTCGCCACGACTCTATTATCACGTGATTACAGGACGCGGATCAGGCCTACCAGGATTTCTGCGACGTCATCGGCTCAACAGCCAAAAGATCTATCCCACGTGGTCGCCGAATCAACCACTCACTGCGCTGGAATGTAGAGTGTGAAAACCTTTACCGAGTGTTCCTGCGATCTTCTGACAAAAACTACTCTAGCAGAGCTGGCTCAGTCCTGCTCACCAAGCTCGTCAGGAAACGAAGGAACCGATGGTTTGAAGCAGTTCAGAGCATCGCCTTTTTAAATTCCAGCCGGAAAGCACGGAGTATTTTGAATAACCTTACTGGCAGATCACGACACTCCTCTCGTCACTGCTTCGTCTCAGCTGAGGCCATCGCATCTTAACTGGTTAGAAACGGGAAATATGAGGATGTTGATTGCGAGTCGTCTCGACTCATATCTCAAGAGATGTCTGACCTTTGGGGGGCCACAACAACAAATCCAGTGAATATCTCTGGAAATTTTTCATCAAGAGCATTCTCTGTTGCCCTTCAACGCTTACAGCCAGGTAAAGCTTCTGGTCCTAACTCTATTTTTCCGGGGCTTACGTTTTTGTTTGGCGTCTATTGGATTAGATTATATGACTTAGGGGAATAGGATGCCCCTTTCTCAGGCCGAATTAAAGCAAACAGCGCAGCCAAAGAATTAAATATCTCAAATATAAAGACAAAAGGAGGCCCACCAAATTGTGAAGTAGGCCTACCATCAAAAACTCATTTCTTTAATTGCCAAAACGACCACCATTTGGGCGACGCCATCAAGTTTTGACTAAGTTTCACGCCCCTCTTTTGCACTTTTAAAAAGTACGAATAAGAGTTTGTGACATCATTCTTTCTTTTTGAGTACTACCTTTCCAAGATGATCACCATTACTTGTACAGAAACTACGGCCCATATTTTTTATAACTTTTCGTTGTCGCTCATACAAATGTTTGTGAGGTGTAGCCAGCGCATCAGCCTTGATTGACACGTTTTAACTCGGCACAGGTGATGGTGCAAAAATCGAACTATACTTACGGGAAACAATTTTTGTTTTGGTTAATACTACTGAGATCAAACCATTGGGATCAAACCTAAAAATTTGCGGAACAGCAAGGACTCTTTTAACTCTTATACTACTCCTCATCTTACTCCGATATTACTGAATTATACTACTCCTCTACTACTGGGATTACCGTATTTAACTTCTATACAACTCCTTTACTACTGGGATCAAACCTAAAAATTTGCGGAACAGCAAGGACTTTTTTTTAACTCCATGGGCATGCCAAGCAGGGAGCATGCTACGTGATGGGTAACCAGCATGGACTTGAAAAAGGTTAAGGGGATATCAATAGAAAACAAAGCCCCTGTGTAAAATTGCACACATGAAAGATATTTTTGCTATTTACTTGAAAATAGCAAACTATCACAAATGTGTTTGCTATTTCCAAACTAAGAAAAACGCGAAGCCTCTTTGGCTTTGCTTAAGCAATGAACAGAGTACATTGATCTAAAGCATAATCAGAATCATGAAATCAAAAATGCTATTACAAAAAGGAGCACATCAAGTTTTGAAGATGTTTTTGCAGAAAAACATAAACTTTTTCTTACTCTTTACTCAAGTGCCCGATGGGTGAAGCAGATTTGGCCGGCTGAACCAACATTCTCAATCCCGACACATACTACAAAGCAAGGATTTTTTCTTTTGCTGATGTACTGGCTGTTAATATTTATACTGTTTATCTATACCAGGGCTACTCAACTGATTTTGATGAATGTCTAGTCGGAGAAGTTTAGTATTTCGTGAGGTCCAGTCCAGTAGAAGTGTTGATTTGCAATGATAAAAATGAAACTATCATTACCGGCACATACAGAAAATAGTAGGATTTTCGGCAGCCAAACAGGTGATGACCTTTTTTTTTTGGAGATCACCCCACCGTTGCCTATAATTAGGAAAAAGGTCTCGAATTGAATTTGAGCGTCCCGTTTTTGATCAACTGTTGCTCATTGCTCTTACTGTTACTCATTCTGAAGCTCGAGGTCCAGCTTTAACACTTCAAAGGTCCGGATTCGGACCGCGGTCCGCCAGTTGAGTAGCCCTGATCTATACCATAAAGCAATAAAATGAAATTCCAAGTTTAACAAAAAATCAAAATAAAACCATGAACTTGACAATTTGTAAAACTGAATTCAGAGAAAATATTTGTTTGAAAACGATTTGGCCTGATGAGCTCTCACTAGAACATGGTGAATGAATTTGAGGAAAGCACAACCGCTGTTGTTGCTATGCCGGAAAGAAGGCAAAGAGCACAGCCAAAAAAATTAATATCGCAAATATAAATACGAAAGGGGCCGCACCAAATCCCAAAATAGGCTTACTACTAAATAGTTTATACCTGTAATTGTGAAAACGACCACCATTTGGCTGCCACCGGTTTTGACTGTGTTTCAATCCCTCCCCCTTCATACTGTTGAAAAGTATTGCTGGTGGTTTGTGGCAACCTTCTTTCTTTGGGCATTACCAGTCTTGATTAAGAGATTTAAATGATCACCATTACGTGCACAGGAATTGTGAAAGTGCATGAAGTTTAATTAGTTTCGTTACTGTTCACACATGAACCCGATGGGCCAAGCCTGCGCAGCCGGTTGAACCGAAATACTTAACCACAACAATGCTGATGGAGACTCTATCGAGCAACGCCCGCAAAGCCGGATATTTATATCCATGTATATAACTTATAAGAAATTTATATTACGTTAAGTCAGAAATTTGTAATGTTTAGCAAATGACTTATTATTTACTGAAGTTGCTTACTATTCAGTTACTTCGATTTTGATCGTGAAATGCTGTACAGTTAGCAAAAATTAATTTTAGGAAAGCCTTCAACAACTGTGCTTAAAACATTAAGATTTTCTTACGTGACATATTGCGATGAAACACCATCATTGGCAGTATTGTTACGAAACACAAAACATGCAAAGATGAATAAAGAATTAGAGAATTAGAACTCATTATAAAATGAAAGTCTGGCGGAAAATTAGGTAATCACTGAGAAGAATAACCAAGAGTAAAAAATGAAATAGAACAAAAAGAAAGTAGAAAAAGAACAAAAAAGAAAGTAGAAGAAAAGGGTGAATAGTAATCATAAAAATAGCTATAATGTAAACAGGAACAATCGACTAGAAAAAAAGTAGATAAAAACAAGTTAAACTTTCGCTATGATCTCCCCTATAGTAGCCTACCACTAAGATTACTTAGATTTAGAAAGTAAACTTAGATAACTTGGATTTAGAAAGTAAAATGAAATAGAAAACAAGAAATAATAGTGGCAAGTAATGGGTGAAGAAACGAAAACTAATAGGATTGTTGGTTGCCGGTTGAGTAGGGTTCGTAATCACTTGCCGGTTAGTTAGGATTTGTAATCAGATGCCTTCTTCGTCTTCGTCGTTTAGCTATTTTTTATAAGGATTATGAAGGAAAATGTGTATACACTGCGTTAGCGCTCATGCTCGGTTTGCTAGTCTTCAGTTAGACTAAGACCATCACAACAGGTAGACTGCTTGGCCCCACCACCTGTCTGCCACATAAAGATGGAGGAATCCCGTTAAGTGTCTTACCCAAGGATACAACAAGCAAGCTTATCGGCCTGTTCTCCACATTATCCCCATTTTGCAGAGCTCCAAGCAGGGAAGCCGTGAATACCATTTTTTAAAGTTTTTTGGTATGACTCGACTTAGGGAATAAACCCCAGGTCTACCGACTGCGAAGCGGACGCTCTAACCACTACATCATCGCGCCGGTTGATCAGTTGCCGATTGGGTAGGGATCGTGATCAGTTGCAAACCGAGCACATAGCAATAAGCAGTGACCATGCAGAAAACGACCTCTAAAGATAACAAAATAATCATTCGCACTAGACAGAAATTAGCAAAACCGTGGTTGAAACTAGTTTTATTTCCACCGTTTTATTTCCATCCATCAGTCGACAGACCAAAATTCGCCTGAATTCTTAATGTCGAGCGGCAAGTCCATCTGTTTGTTGAAAAATTTTACTGCTGGTTGGGTCGGATTACGAAAATGCCGACCGGTTCCATCTGATATTGCTTTTACTCTCTGTGTGGACTACTGAATCTGTTTGCTAAATTCAGCTATAGTAATTCTGAAAACCCAGATAGTTGGTGTAAAACTTATTCAGGAGTTATGAAAACAAGCACATGAAGGAGAAAGAAAAACTTAAACAAAAAAGTTGCTTTTGGTTAAAGGTGAACAGCATTAAAGTTATAGGATGTAAGGCAGAGTGGGGCGATTTTAGGGTTCTTTGTTTCAAGATTGGCAAAGTTGTAATTTAAATATAAACATCTTAAACCTCGTTGGCAACGTAAATTTACATTGCGACCGATTTTACTTTTTACGCGTGGTCACCAGCGCAAAGTACGCCACCTCCCGGATGGTCGATGTTATGGCTGAGAATTCCGCTTAACATCATGCAATCGGAAACAAGCCGTCGGCTGACAAACGTCATGGCCGACAGGTCAGTTCATGCTTGATAATTATTGTTTTATTCTGCAGCTTTTTATTGGGATTTTTTAAAATGGAAACTGTGAGTAAAAAAAGCTCTATCGTCAATTTCGAGGATGAAGAAACATGTGGATGTTATTTACCGTACACATGCGGGGGAAAGCCGAAGACGTAAGTCATTATGACATGGCAAACATAATTTACTTCCATTACTATGATTGTTTAATTCTTTTAACAGATTAGTAAACAGGGTCGCCAGATCAGGCACTTTCGCGCCAGATATGACTACTTTTTAAAAGCATTTGGCCTGACATTTTGCGTTTAGCTCTAAAAATATAAAAACGCCTCAATTGAACTGCTTTTTCAACAAATTTCTGAATGCGATTGGTTTCTATTTATTTTGTAGCTAAAAACTGAATAATATTTTGAAAGTTTATTCCAAACACTTGTTCCCAAACTTTTTTGATCATGCCTCATGGAATGACTTCAGCGATAGTTGTTCCAGATTCCATTATACGAGTATTTGAAAACTTAATTTGAAAAGCTTCTGAAAAATTTTTGGATTACGGCACGAGCCAAACTATTGAGGTTATGCGTAAGTTAGGTCAAGCTCTTTTTGAATGGCTGGTTATACAGGAAAAGCTTTAATGGCTAAAATGCGTCAGATCAGTCTACTTGTGATCAGATGACTTTTTGTGAGGTGATACTGGTTTTTATCAGTAGCAGAATAAGCAGCTATTTGTAGATGATCGGCATTTTTTAGGTAAACGTGACCAGCTAAGTGAAAGAGAAATTTATACGTTTTAACACTTGCAGATAACACTAGAATAAACAAAAAATAAATTAATTTTCGAAATAGGCGAAAGCAATTTCGGAAAGACTCGGAAAAACTGTTTTGCTGTTGTGTCAAAATGCGCCCTTACTTGGACAGGTTACAGAGAAACGTATCAACAGATAGTTTAGAGCACGTCAAGAATTTCATACATAGTGCTTTATCCTAATGTTTTGACCTGATTCTTTAGTAAGTGGGTAAAGTATAGAAAAACTGATATCATTGGAACTTTTCAAAATGTTAGTTTAAAAATATTGTGACAATTTTCAAAACCACAATATTTTGAAATGATTTGTCTCAACCAGAGATGTGGCTAGGGGAGTAGTGAGACCAGAAAAATTTTAGATTAGATATTTTTCAATTTAAATAATCCAAATGGGAAGTTTGGCTAAAATTGATGATACCGGTATATAAGCTAATTCATGATTTTATATTTCTGTAATTTTTCGTGAAAAATCGATCTGAGTTCGATGATTTGGCTTTGACAGCTACTATTTTACTGGCAGCATAAATTTTCGTGCAGCATACTGTATCCAAAGTTTTAGAAAAAGTTAAAAAATCATCCTTAATTTTTTACTTTAGCCTTTAGTCTAAACATTTTCACTCCAAAATAGCTAAATATGGAAGTCAGTAGACGTCTATGGGATAAAGGCATTGCATTTTGTCTCATGGGGATAGGGAGTGCCAGTGCTCTGCACCTGGACTCAACCCACATTCATTTACATGTATATAGGTAGCCTATGCATTACTCAGCCATTGCTTTTCATATAGTGCTAAATTGATGTTATTATTTAATAATTTTCTAATAGAAAGCTATCAATAATTAATTTGCAATCATCATTTCTTTTTTGTGGATTCTAAATCAGTTTTTAAACAATGCTTTACTTTTTGGAATCTATCATATTTTTTTAGGCGCTTTTTAAAATTTTTATCTGGCAACCTTGTTGGCAAGTACTAATGGAGCACAAAAATTAATCAAGATCCTAACTGCGCCTGTGAACAGCAAGATGTAACAGAAAGATGCAGTAAAAGTGACCCATTAATTGTCGAAGCCAAGTAAAATCTGAAGAGGAGTAAGACCAAGCTGTTTTATTTCTCTATTGTTATTTAACATCTAGATGGAGGCCTGATTGAGAAAGCTTTGCTTGATATGGCCGACGGTTTTATGGTTGGAGGGGAATTAGTGCAAGCTGTCTGGTGTCCGGGTTATGCAGATATGATCACCACAAAAGATGAGTTAAGAGGATGATAAATGAAACAGAGTTTTCGAAAAATATGATAAGAATGTAAACATCAAGAAGACATAAATCACGAATATTAAGAGGTACTATCGTAATGTCAAGATTGCAGCACATGAAGCGATAATTCGGCAGGTGTAGGAATTAAAGTAGTTGGAAAGCCGGCTTTTTGTGAACGGATGTTCAGAGGTGGATGTCTATGTAATGATCAGAATGGCTAAAGCAAGTTTCAACAAGATGTGGATAGTATTGACTGGAGGACTGAAATAGGAGCCTAAAAAACTACTGGTGTAATGTGGTAGTAAACGAATCGGAAGGTGTAAAATGAATTTTTATGCCGATTAGAAACATGGAATTTAAAGAAAGCAGATGACGCAAAACTGTAAAATTCCGAAATGTGGATATGGAGGAAGATGAAAGAAGGAAAGTGTACAGACAGGTTGACAAAGGCAGAAGTCCTCAATCTCGTGATTGAAGCACCGAAAATTATACCGAGAGCTGGAGAAGAACTAGAAATTGCTTTTTGTTTGGTTTTGTACTTTTTTCCCAATGCGGTTTTGCAAAGAAATTTTTGTTCGTTTGAATATTTACGCAGCGTTGACAGAATATATGGTTTGTCGTCAAAGTATGTATCAAGAGTGTTTTGTGCATTTTTCGGACAAAGCAGTACCGAGTACTTTTGGTTCGTATTTTGGGGGCAAAATTGGATGTTAGTACAACAGCTTATGCTGTAAATACGATATAAATATCCAAGAGGATGAAAATTTCCGTACAAAAATCCGTGAGAGAAAAAGCTAATAGTAAAATGAACGGAAAAAAGTTTGTGAAATTATTCTGTAGATAAGTCCAGCCTTAAATTTCTTGTGTGAATTTATATTATGAGCATATCTCTAAAAATGTATAGTTTGAAAAAAAATCAAAAGCAAAAATCTTCGTTGGTACCAACATGTAAAATCGCGATTATAAAGGAAACACTTTTTGCTTAGAAGATGGATGAGTAAGCCTGTCGCGATAGAATGCCAAACATTTGGAGGAGGCATTGCCACTTTCGCCCTAGCCGGGACCTGGGAAGTAGGTGCAGCCAAAAACTTGAGATTACAAATATCATTGCGAAAGGAGTAGCACCAAGTTGTAAAATAGACCAAGCATTGAATAACTTGTTTTTGTTCTTGTTAATCCTGGATTGGATGTTCATATCGATTTCATAGAATAGACTTAGCACTGAATAACTTGCTTCTGTAATTAAAAAATGACTAATATATGGTTTCCATCACCAACATTAGGAGGAGCAGATAGAATTGCTAAAACGATAGGGGTTTTCTGCACGCTCTTTGCTGGTCTCGGCAGCACCATAAAGTCTGCCATTTTTCTTCTGTTCTCCTACTATCTGACTCTCGTTCTGTCCTCGCCACCCTGTTCTCTCCTCCATCTTTCCTCTTATCTCAAACTCTGTGGCAGATCTGGCAGGAACTGATTTCTCTCTCCTTCTGTTCTATTAGATTACAATGGGTCCCCGGACACTCGTTTCTCCCGGGGAACGACGCGGCCGATGAGCTGGCCAGACGGGGTGCGCTACTTGCGCCCTCCGCAATCCCTTGTAGTCTCTCTCCTCTTACCTCTCGTATCCACTCTCGTCTTATCTCGGACTGGAGGCGTACTGTCTCATCGAAGTTCTTTAACACACAGGTTGCCTCGATTTCCACTGAGGAACTTGTGCTCCCTCGTCATGCTCGCTGTGTCCTCTCTCGTCTTCGCTGCAACGGACACAGCCTTCTTTTAGGTTCTTATCTCTCTAGGATTGGAAGAATCGAGAATCATTCCTGCAGCGCCTGTGGACACTCGTCCCAGGACACCTCTCATCTCATTCTGCACCGTCCAGCTACGGACTCTCTGCGCCGCTCGCTCTTTGGCGACTCTCTGTCTCTATATGACCTCTGGCCCAGAACCTGGAGAGTTGCCCGGCTTCTGGGGCTCCATGGTCTTCCGCCATGCCCCCATCCCTCGGAAGGGGTTGGGTAAACAACAACAACAACAACAACAACAACAACAACATAGGGGTTTGTGAGAGGATCAATGTTAATTCAACAGTAAGATAATCAGGATTCGCGACATGAGGAGGTTGCCCTTATTTGAAACAAATTTTTTTACTAACTTTAGAAATGTTATTTGTGAAAAGCCGTCAAGGTTTGTTGAACCGACATTTTTACCCCCCACCCAACTGACTGTTAACCCGCGTAGGGTGACGTCATCGAAGCCGGATAATATATTGGATAAAAGAATAATTGAAGCGCCAGTGTCAAGCATCGGCGCTTTATTTTCTAATGAAAAAACGGATGCGGTATGTATAGGGAATGGTTTGAATGAGCTGATTGCCAGCAGCACTCTAGGGATAAACCACCTAAACATGAGATTATGCCTGAGGAAAAATTCAATCAGCTGATGTAAATTTAAAAGCAAAAGAAAAAATTTAGGAAAAGATTGCAGGGCGGTTGAAGAAAAGTAAAGCAAGTTGGGGCCTGGTTCTAACCAAAAAGCAATTATTCAAAGAGGGTCAAGAATGATTTCGATAATCTCTTGAAAAGGGAAGAACTTAAGGTAAATCACGATTTGTGCAGAAGGAGGCTAAAGTTACAGATTAGATTATATCATCAACAATGAATAAAACTTAAAATAAGTCCTAAATCTAACCTTAGGCTCCACTAGCGGTAATTTTACTTGTCACGACAATTTTCACTACGAATTAGCGATAATTAAAAAATTCATACTGGTGAAGCAAATCGGTGATCGTTTTTCCCGTAGCGATTTTTGAAATTACTACCGGAAGAGCTAAAGTTCTTATTGAGAAAAAATTGTCGCTGAGTGATTATTTTGTATTGTCAGTCGTGGAGCAGTCTGTGATGATTTCTTGTCGTCTATTTGGCTGATAATTGTGGAAATAACTTTATTAAAGGTTTATCAAAAAGTTTAAATAAATTACCTCTAAAATTATCACTGCAATTACCATTAGAAAACAATCTGAAAAAATGATATTTTCTTCTTACGAAGGGATCAAGACAAAAATAGCGAAGCGCGCCGGAAGACAATTAAAGCAATATGTGCTAGCTTGCATAGGTATGGAAGTTCAGTAAATTGCTATTTATCTGAAAGTGACTATATCAACAAAACAAATCAATATGTTATGGAGCAAGACGAAAAATTAGCGTAAGAAGTCAGAAAATACCTCAGCTTGCACGATAAAAGCGATGCAACTTATAAAGACAAAGTACGCAATGTCAATGTATGGGTAATGCGTAGGCAAAAATACATCAAACTCTGGAAAGTCAACCAGGGAGTGACTGAAGTATTGCTAAATAGATACAGAAGAAAAAGTACAAAACCAAGGGCAACCAGTGTGTCTGGGCAAAGTCCAGACTTAGTTTCAAAAGCAAAACATGTCTAGAACAGTTCAAATTTTTGCGATGCTATCATCCTTACATTCGGTCTAAATTTTTTGAATGACGTCATGACCAATGGGAAATCCCCCTAATAAGTCAATCATTTTTACCGGGGGTGAAAATGTTTGCTTTACCGGTATTAATTTTGAATTGTCACTGCTGAGAAAATCATTACTTTCAGAGAGATTTTATCACGATGATGCAGCGCATTCTCTCTGTGTTGAAAACTCTGCTTCACCAATGACAACATTTGCAAAAGTAAATTTTCACTAAGGAACTTACCACAGTCAGTGAGATTAGAAAATTACCACTGGTGGGACCTCAACTTAAAAAGGTTCCTAAGAAACTATAGTTTTCGAGAAACTACGCATAAAAACTATAAAAGTGGTTCGCAAATAGATAATCAATGATTGATGAATGGTAATAAGGAAATAAGAAAGCTTTCAGTAAAATACCGAATACATTTTGTGGACATTGATTAAAAAGCAATTTACAGGCTTTATAGGCTTTGCATTATCGTAAAGAAATATCAATATACATACAATGTCTGAATTTCCCTTGCACAAAATACTCCTTATTGGCATCCTTTTTAAAAGACCTGCGATCAATATTATAAAGCGGATTTAAGCAACATGCTAATTTGGGTCCGAGTGCGTGGGGAAGTAGAAAGCTATCTGGATTCAGCTCTTTATGGCTAGAATGCGGCATTGAAAACCATGGCAGCCCGCTGATGATGTATATATATATACTGCTCTTTCGTGATGCCTATCGTAATGTGTAGCGCGAAGTGCGTAGTTAACAACTCAGTTTTTGGTTATTGAATTAATCTATGGTCGATCCGTAGGTAGTCAAGCGATGACAATGAGGTGTAACGTTTCACTCTCAATATTATTGAATATTTTCATGGATTCATTTTGATGTCTTTGTAGACTTCAATGTGACATAGCTAAGGTTTTGTGCTGCTCATAACTCGTATTTTTTGTTTCAAGTATGAGGTAACGTTTAACCCAATAGCGTTGAACATTTGAGTTTGAATCTGTGTGAAGCCATGGTAGAAGTGGCTAATACATTATTGTTAAATTTACTCGTATATGCAATGTTCTGAGTTTTTAACCCGGAGTCTTTCGATACAAGTCTGACACTCAATTCATCACGTCGTGCTGCTACTAATAACAATTTGAGCTTTTGCCCCGAGCTTTCCTAAGTTTACGTGTGCTTAATTCGAAAACAAAGTCAAAAATGTATGTAAATCAGTGTAATTGAGAATTTACAACTGGGAGAACTGTCGGAATACTTGTTTGAAATAAATCTTGGAAGATTTGTTTAAAACAATTGTTGGAGATTGCCACTGCTGTTTTGGATTACAAGTATACTGAACGTTTTATATGTATTTGGATCGGTTCCGTCATAGTCCGGTAACCGTACTTCTTCACGCTCCCCCACGTTAATACCACTTCAATACAGTAATCTTTTACAATATCGGCTGGAGGTGTGAGAAGTGGGCGTATTCGTTTATGCATCTGTCTCAGCAGCTTCAGTGTTCCAAAGACTGATTTCATAGGCTGCTGTTACAATTATATCTAGAATTCACAATTGAAGATGGGAACATGAACTTAATAATATGATTGACTAACTGATTTCTAAATAATTTTTTATAAACTGAATCGTTCGCAAAGACAATCTTACTTTAACTGAGTTCCGATTTCTTTTTATTTTTGTGCACTTTCGATCTCAGCTAACATAAGCTTATTGAACGTGAATAAAGCAGGTTTTAAAAATAGAGATTACTTAATCTCCAAACTCGCTAAAAGTGATAGAGGAAGAAGTTCTTAACAGCCGTCGAAATGTATTTGATCTTCGTGAGAGAATAATAGAGATGATAAAAATGGCTAATGAGGATATTGCGGAAAAGCAAAATCATAACAAGCAATGCTATGACGTTTGAAGAAGAGTCAAGCAGTGCAAATTATTCCAGGAAACATGGTTTTGTTATTATTGCCATCTTTTTACTACAAACTATTCATACAGTAAAAAGGACCTTTTAGAATTTAGTAGAACTGGTTCACTTCATTATAAAGTGAAAATCAAACGGAAAACCAAAGCATTTTACGCTAATTTGCTAAAAATATGTTTTACTAGAGATTTGGTTTATTGTCAAGCTGCGAAACAAAAATAAAATTAGATAACGTTATGCAAGGTTAGTTGATGGTTAAAAAGGTTCACACCGACATATACCACAAACATTATCTTGAAAACAATTTAGTGTGTATTGCAAACAATGTACCCAACCCAATTTGACGAGACCATCCCTGGACGCGTTTCGTCCTCTTGAGACTCCTCAGCAGGGCCTGTCCCGTCCCCCAAACCAAACCTTTCATTTGCAATCACATAAACTCGTTTTCTCCATATGCAAAAGCAGACATGCGTCGGACGCATGTCTGCTTTTGCATATGGAGAAAACGAGTTTATGTGATTGCAAATGAAAGGTTTGGTTTGGGGGACGGGACAGGCCCTGCTGAGGAGTCTCAAGAGGACGAAACGCGTCCAGGGATGGTCTCGTCAAATTGGGTTGGGTACATTGTTTGCAATACACACTAAATTGTTTTCAAGATAATGTTTGTGGTATATGTCGGTGTGAACCTTTTTAACCAAAAATAAAATTGCTGTGTGAAAAAACCCATGGTCTGGTTGGCCAAACTCTGCTTGGATTTGTGAGCATTGACGAGCTTTCATAAATATGTGCTGTTCGAATAGGAAACGACATGTGTATGAGCTTGCAAAATCATAGGAGGTATTTTAATGACGTTCCTGATAGCTTGCTAGTGATTCAACGTGGCATTAATGTGGCTGATGTTAAACTAGTCTTCGCGAAACCGTCCGCAGTGTCTTGCAGTTAAAGATATCTTTGGACATAAATTGGCCGATGAATAATGAGAAACAAGGCTATAAGTAGACATTTTTATACATTTACGAAATTTAAAACTTCTGGGGTTTGATGTGTGGAGTTTTGGGTTCGAATTTGACCCAGAGAAATTTGGTTTATCATGAAGTTAAAAACAATGAGGCACGCTGTAGTTGGACATTGAATTTAAAGGATCTATAAATATGTCTAAAAACGCTGATAACAGGTTGAAAAACGTAGATTTAAAATACGCGAAAGCGTCGATGTTTTATGATTTTGATACATTTTTGCACACAATATAACATTGTCACGCTGTAACGGTTGCTGCAGAACCACGAGCTCCCAGCAATTCACTCTAATCCGTTACAAGGTGGCAATCCTTTGTAAGAATTGAATAGCAATTCCACCTTTGTTGTTGCCTAGATTCCTGTGTTTTACAGGTATCCAATAAGAATGCTGCAACGCTTCGCAAAACCGCACTGGGCTCTAGCATTGCTTTCCTCTGTAGGATTTATTCAAGGATTTGTTGTATCCGGAACAATTAACATTGTTCTCACAACGATTGAGAAAAGGTAAAGGTGTTAGCGACAGACCTATCAAAAGAAATATCATAATGACATCATTTTATACTCTTTGGGTTTGTTAATGATGACGTCATGTCATACTGTTTGGGGTTAATATCTTTTGCCCTCAAAACTTTAACACAAATTGCCATTTGCTTCATCTATTTTGTGTTTGTTTGTATCAGTAATGTGTTCCAACGCAATTAGGCTTGTATTCATATTGAATCGCTTGGAAAATTTAGTAAAGATTTTTAACTCGCAGTGTTTTGATTGGCAGGTTGATTCAAAAAATGTTATCTTCGGTTCACCAGATTGTTTACGATTGACGTTCATGCTGTTAATTCGCTGCAAGGTTAAGAAATCAATAAGTTGATGTGCAATGTTTTCCGATTATATTGGAAACTTTTTCAGTTCCACAAAAAACAACTTGAGTTCAGACTTGCTTCAAAGTTGCAATGAATGTTTACCTCAAGCACCACAACGAAACTGCGAAAATTGCCGAAACATCTATTTCATAAAAGTACAACAACACAGAACCCACCCGACAAATCGATGAGAGACCGGAGCTTTGCACCGCACCAACTCAGTTGCCGAATTGTCCTCATAGCGAGTTGATTTTTCAGATTCGGCCTCAGCAGTTCCGAATCTGGCTTCATCCTCAGTTCTTACAACATCGCGTCATGCGTTGTTATTCCCATTGTCAGTTATGTTGGCGGAAGAGGAAACAAACCTTTATGGGTTGGCTGGGGTATGGCAGTAATGGGTGTTGGATGTCTCTTGTTTGCGTCCCCACGATTTATAGCGGATAAGTATGAAATATCGGAGTTCAACGGAACCAATGAATTTCTGTGTTCAACGGACGAGACCATTGTGACGTCAACGTCAACTTTAAATTATTTCAAGTAAGTTTAGGTAATTTTTGGAGATTTCAGTAACTTTGTTTTCTCGCTTGAGCCTTTAATATCTTTTTGATCACTTATATTTGCAGGTATATATTCATACTTGCTCATGTCCTGAACGGGTGTGGAACATCTTCCCTCTTCATTCTGGGAATCACGTACTTGGACGAGAATGTGGAGCAGAAAATGTCATCCGTTTATCATGGTAATAACCTATCTTTTGGTCATCCTGTCACCAATTGCTATGTTTTCCAAATAACTTGTGTTCAGACTTGCTTCGTGGTTGTCAGTACCGCTGGTGCAGTGCATTCCATCTCAAACACTGCATCCAAGCCAGGAGATTGCCGTGATGTATTTTTTCTTAGAAAGTCCATCATAATTCTCCCAGTTATCGCGTTCAGATGTACTGTATTACGTTTGCATGTAACTGCAATCATCATCGTGATATCCAACCACACTTCTGTCGAGTTAGTCTTGTTATTCACTACAAGTTGTTTTCAACCGAAAAAAACAAAGAAAGCGCTTAATTCAGCAAATAACCACGTGCTATAATATTTGGGCAAGTTTTATCAAAAGTCAACTTTTTTTACGGCAAACACGATCAGAGAGATGTTAAATAAAAACACTGGACACATGAAGTAGGTTTCAGATTTAAATTTTATAGTCAATGAAGTCAATATCTGCAAGATGATGTAATTGCTTTATTAAATCAACGAAACTGATAACAAGGAACAACGCTTCAAGATATAGTCATTACTTGTACTCCTGAACATTAAATACTGTACATTGGTAAAATCTACAGTGGCATATTTTCGCTGTTCAATCTCTTTTTATTTCTGTATGTTTTATTTTACACTACAAACTTACTCTATATCAACAAAACAAATCAATCTGTTGTGTTCCTGGATTAAGGTAGAATCTCTGCATGACAAAATCTTTTCATTTCCTGCTTAACAAGCTACTTGCCCGAACGCGTTTTAGACGAAATTAGCTGAATTTATAGGTGGTAAAAATGGGCAAAAAGACACCTTTCAGCACGGAAAAACGAGTTCAAATTGTTACCTTTAACAGCTTAAAGTTTTCTGTGCTTTAAATTACGAAGAAAATAAAGGTCTGCTAAAAAGCTGCGTACAATGCAATTATGAAACACCAAAATAAAGATGATTTCAAGGACAGAAAAAATCTGGCCAACCAAGGATTTTCAGCAGCAGGGGAGACCGTCTATGCGTATGGTGGTTTCTCACTCTTCAATAAGCTCTTCCGAAAAAATTTAGATTAAGTTGGTGGAAATTGGCACAGTAGTCAGTACCAAAACAATTCAACGCAGGTTATCTGTGGAATTTGGTCTCGAATCGTGCAAGCTAATTAGAAAATTACGCTTGACTCAGGCAATGAAGAAGAAACATCTGGACTTCGCCAAAAGACATACTACCTCGGGCATAGAGGTGAGAAAACTGGCGCTATTTTCGGGAAAGTCTTGCGTAAATGAGTTTTCTGTTTGAAGGTATCAGAAATGGAGGTCTGTTGAAGCAGGCTACGAGGAAAAGTATACTATCCTAACTGTGTAACCCTCCCTAGCCAAATGATTGGCACAGCAGTGTCCGTCATGCGACAGCTGGACTTTATTTTCTGCCGCCGGGAACCGCCATAAATGGTGTAAAATACGTTAATTTGTTAAAACGAAAACTTGAGCTCCACATTAGAGCACACAGCAGCCAGGTTTTTATGCATAGTGGTTCTGCAATGAAAGTGATCGAAGTAAGGTGGTTAAAAAACGTTTGGAGCAAAAACCGTATTTAAATTTTGGAACGGCAAGAAAACAGTCTGGAATCAAATCTGATCGAATAGTTATAAAACTTATTGAAAAATAGAGTTTTAGATAAGCATCCTTTAAGCCGTAATGCAATTCATACAGCAATTAAAGAAGTTTGTCCAGATTATCCTGCAAACTGATTAACGGCATGTCATTTTGCCTGCAGAAAGTGATTCAAACAAGAGTGGTCACGCAAAATATTAATTGCAAATTTTTTCAATTTTGTGTAAGGTAGTGTTTTTAATTACGCTACGTAACTAGCAAGCTTGCTAAAACATTTCGTGACAGTAGTGGATAAAACAAAAGGTCTGCTAATAATTCTGCTAAAATATTTCGTGATAGTAGTGGATAAAACAAAAACGTTAAGGCGATTTGAACACAAAATGGTGGAAAAACATGATATATCCATAAACTTTTTTCACAATCTGCGATCCCAAGCAGCTGACGATGCTGTCAGATAGTTAGATACTAATCGTAGATCTTTCTACATTACGTCATATTAGCGTTTCTCAACCCTTTTCTTCTGCAACCCAAAATTGTTTAAAAACCCTATCTGCAAGAATAGCTGCGACCTAAGTAAATTCGTGCGTACATAACAAAATACCAGAACCCTTACTCAACTACGTTCAACGCCATTTCGTTTCAACAAGTTTTTGAAATCGTGGCTCAACATCACTTAACACCAGACGCACGGGATGCTCTACATCCAAACGGTTTCTATATTTGTCTTTTGTAAATGCTGTCTCACAAAATCCTGTCTCACAAAAGTATTAACTTGGAAAAGGGATTATCATTTTTAAGGCTTTTTCATACAAGATTGGATGTTCGTTTGGAACTTGACATTTGGGTGACAAACGTTCCCCAAAATATAACTTCAGGGACGAGTCGCTTTTGAGATCAAATATTTGTTTCAAAAAACTAAAAAGAAATCCTGCATCAAAATCGGCCACATTTGCGGCAAATGGATTTTTTCCATGTGTAGTAGTTGATGCTTTCTGGAATGTACTTTTCAAAGTTTTTTTCTCAAGAGTGTGAAGGCCTTCCAAAATAACAAACGAAACTGAGGTCATTAAATCGGACTCTGGATCAAGGTTCTTAATGTAACTGTTTAAAATTGGAAAGGAAGCAAACTTTTTGTTTCCCACTTAGACATATCACAATTTCAACTATTCTTTGAAAACACGTACTTTGTCTCCGAAATCAATCATCGGGCGACACGCTCCCTGCTTCGATTTATTCAACCAATTCAGCGCTTTCATCATACCACACAAGTATGAGAAAAGTAAAACCCATTCCTCATCCTGAAATTTTTGGCTAAGCATGAAATGTTTTTCCCGCAAAAAACGTGACACCCACCTGCCTTCGGAATAAAATAAAAGCTGTTGGTGCGAAGCTCCACGTAATGAACACATCTTTTGAAACAGACAAGAATTTGAAGCACGAGCTTTTAGCAAAATTTACGATTTCAATGAGGTCTTTCATAACGTTATCAAGAGTTGCGCTTGATTCACGAGGAGCCAAATTTTCTCGGTGCAGCAATCAGGCAATTACTTGAACACTTGAATTAATTTTTTTAACGTGGGCAACAAAACCTTTCCGATACTCCATCATGCTTGGAGCGTCATTTGTACAAACACTAAAACATTTGGCCCAATCAGTCATGTTTGCTCTTATTAACTTGTCCACCACATTAAAAATATCTTCACCGGTTGTTGTAACTGAAAATGGTTGGCAGAACAGAAAATGTTCTTTAATATCGTTGTTGCCAGAAAATCGAATATATGCAGAGTTGTTAAAAACGAGCAACATCTCTCGATTCATCTAACTGTAAGCTAAAAAAAAAGTGGACTCTCAGTTTTATGACAATTTGGTCTTTAACGTCGTTTTACTATTCAACGATTCTTCGCTGAACAGAATCTTGAAGACACAAGGCATTCTGTAGCTTTTTAATGTCCTCACTGCGAATACATGTGAAGCCATGTTTCAAAATTCAAACTTATGGCTGCTTTTTAATATTTCTGGAAATACCAATGAAATTAAACAAACTTGCTGCAGAGCATTTTAATTGCCTTCATTCGCCCATATTTATAATCATAACAGTTGCGTTAATAAAATTGGGCCTCTCCTCGTCTACTGGAATTTGGAATACGGATACAAGCACCGCTAGGCTCGCCTCGCCTACTGGTCTGAATTTGAAAGGGATGAGGATTTCTACCGACCTGTAAAAGTTTCTGATTGGAAGTAACTAATTACAGTTTCAAGTTGCCTTTATGATGTAACATTGGGTGTGCGCAATGTAAAATGATTTTTACTAACTCTATGATGTAACAAATGCTATCGATTTTTAAAAAGGACGATAAAATACTGCTTGGAAATGTCATTTTGGCTATTGTTTCTTACATTTTATGGAGTCAAACACTGTGGATAAAGGCAAAACAAGATGAAATAACCTCGCCGCAAATGCACGATGTTTTTGCCGTAAATTTATGTGTTTTATTCCAAGTGTAAGGTATAGATTTTAATTTTTGGAGTACATACTTTCTGATTTAAATAAACGTACATTCATTCCGTACCTATAATGGAGACCTTTTTTGGGAGGTCCGCTATTTGACCAATAAAATTTTGGTACAAAACAATTTCTAAAGCGAAATAAGCACATGACTTTCCATTTTAACACAGAATCAAGTGGTAAGACATATGAATCAGTTACACGCTTAAACAAGAAACAGCAGGCCCTATGATTTTGCTAAGGGTGCCGTAGGTTGCTGACCCCAGCCCTAAACTGTTTTGCAGTACTTGCAATGCTCATTTGTTACTAATTTGTGTCAAGAAATTCAAACATGAGTTGTATGATGTCAATCAAGTGACAGCGAAAGTCAAAGCAGCCGCTGTAAAAAACAAAACCAGATAAACCACGTTTACTACTAATAGTTACCCAATCCAGCATGTTGTAACCTAATGGAAAAGCTGTTTGAAAGCTTCATTACGCAATTTGAAACACTTGTGTAAAGTAAAAGCGATTGTGGAAAATTTGGAAGGGTCAGGGATATTAGCCACACAAGCAAAAACTAGATACAAACGCTGGATTTAGCTGTTCAATTACTTAAAATAAAACAGCAATACGAATGTTTGAATGTGCTTACTGAAGCAGTAAAAAGTATCAGTGTTGCCAGATTCTTGCTGGTGCTTTTCCCCAACAAAGTTTAAAAATTTACCCAATTCACATCAAATATCTCCAAAGAAGTATTATACCTGAACCTGAATTACCTGAACCGCGAGGCAAACATCCATCGCCGCAGCAATCAGCAGCGATGACCTTTTTTCTTTTTTGGAGATTAACTCTCAAGCAGTCGCTAAAAGACAATTTCCTCTACAGGTCAAAATACCCATTTTCCACCACTTCTGCAGCTGTTCTAACAATGGGGATTCACCTTTTTCTTTTTATACCCAACATTCTTTCAACACCTTCAAATTTCCCCAATAAATATTTGGGAAATTTTTAATAATTTTTTTCCCAAGAACATTCAAATTCCCCCGATTTTCAAAAAATTGGGGATGAATTTCCCCTTCTGGCAGCACTGAAAAGTACTGCGAAATACAGCATTTAAAAGACTTCTCAAGTTCTTTGACACTTAACTTTGTAGAAGACTTGTGACGTCACAAGGCTGCATCGCAAAAAAATTGCAGAAAAGCGACATGTATATCCAATGTAATGACGTCGGTAAGACAAGACATTTCACCAGCTGAATACTGTTTACCAAAGCACTGTCAATCCACAACTGCTTCTATGGAAAGAAGGTTTCAATGATACAAAAGTTTTTTGCTAAAAACCGGAATTTCACGGCTGACAATGTCGATCAACTTGGACCTCGTCTACCTAGAAATTTTGCAGGAAACAAGCTTTTGTCATATGCATGTTACTAGCACTTGCGAAATACGAAAACAACCGATAAAGCAAAACGAATAAAAAAGTCTAAAAGTTGAGAGAAATATGTCACCCGTGTCCTCCCAAAAAATAGTCTCTTGTGGAACGTTACAAGGTTCGGTGTTTTGGTTCTTCTCTCCATAAGAAAAACTGAGCGGGAGAAAAACTGAAAATAGATATTAAAGCTAGCTGTTTAGATATTTTCAACAAGAACCTATTTTAGGTCTCACAAATGTGACCTTCAGGAGTTTACATTTATGTAAAGCTACTTGCCGGTCACCATCTGAAGTAAAGAGACAGAATAGGTCGAAGCTGTGTCACCGACTGCAGCTCGCTCTAAGTGGATCGCCGACCTCTTGTATCACCCCAAGAGTTCAATAACAAAGTCACCTAATCGTTAGGTCAAGAAATCTAAGTTTTGTAAATTGTTAAGCTAAATTTTTTCTGTTTTTAGGTTAATAAAAACTTGCCCTAGTAATAAGGTTCATTTTAGAAAGCAAAGACCACAAGCAGCGAAGGTTAAATGTGCCTTGCTCCTATTTTACCGAGTAAAGTGATGAATCAGGGACAGCAGTTCGGGTTCGTTAGTGCAAAGGATGCCAGTCCTTAAACGATGTGAAATACCTTTCCCTGTGCTGATCTTGGTTGGATTCGCGTTTGAAACCCGCTTCCAGTTAAAAAAAGAAAGAAATCAAAAACATCACATGAACCCACACAAATTGTTGCTTGATGCTACATATAATGCGCGCACAAATTAAACGCTACACGATTCGGATTTGCTTGTTTGTTTTGTTACTATGAACTCCTGAGGCATGGTGTATACCGAAAGCTTTTTAATACAATAGTACTTTTAAAATCATGTGAGACCCTCATAGGGCTTAGGCGCAGATCCAGATCTTCATACCAATGTGCGAAGATTAATTATCACTTATTTTTCAGGAGTTTATTTCGCCATCGCTGCATCGTTTGGCCCGGCGTGCGGCTTTGTCATTGGTGGTCTTACGTTGAAGCTGTTCACAGTGATAGAAGAAAGGTGAGTGACAAGGGATGGGATTCGCTAAAAGTGAAAGCCTTGCTTTATTTTTGAAATATCAGCTGCAAGGAGGTTTGTGTCCGGAGGGGTGATAGCAAGCCTTCCAATAGGTTACGAGATAAAGTCATGAGGAACTATTTAACTTCTTGTTTGGAGCAGGGTGTTGAGCTATCACTCAGGAGCCAACCAACCGGAGTTTTATTTGCAGAATTCACTCTGAGACCTTCACCGACATTAAAGTATTTTTATTCTTTTTCAGTCCTGGTATTTCGAGCGGAGATGCTGCCTGGGTGGGTGCTTGGTGGTTAGGATTCGTTGCTTGCGGGATTCTATTGCTGCTGCTTAGTGGTGAGTGGTTACTGCTATCAATACATACCGATGGTTCGCTCTATTATGTCGTGCATTACGGTACAATTGTTCCTTCTCTAAAATAGTGATGATGTTTGTATAGCTCATCACCAATCACTGAACACTGTGATTGAGTTGTTGACTTTTTTATGTTGCTACTTTAAATTTTTGTAGAAACGATTTACTGGTGTTAATTTTGATAGAATTAATAATCTCCAGGTGCGTTGAAACAGCCCGCTGCTTGCAGCATTGTTAAATGGTAATGCTTTCAGCATCAGCAAAACATAGTTTAATCATGACTGAGCCAATCTAGTTATATAATTCATTCTCCACAATTTACGGTGCAACTAGACGTAGCTTTTGGTACAGCTATGAAATCAAACAATCTAGCTTTAGGCCAAATTGTACGAAATCGATAAAAATTTGCTTGTATCACATATCACTGCATCAAAAGATGATTAATTTTAAAGATCTGACAAATCTATCGCAGCCAAACCGTTCGCGATAGCCATACGTATAGGCAGACCCCAAATCTTTTAATGCAGTAATTCATTCTTCACATTACATTTATAGCTTAGCTCAAAGCGGAAGATCTGAGGCTACTTTTTCGATGCCTTTGCTATGACTTGACTTAAGAATTGAATCAGCCTAGCGCCTGCACTGTAGGTGCTATAACCAACACAAAATCGCTCCATTGGTCACGTTATGTTGCTGTCTGTGCATCATTCCTTTCGCAAGATTGTTGTGTAGTTTCTCCTTATTTTTAGTTGGTTATAATTTTTCTGTTCTTGTTTCAACCGCCCACCTTTCCAGACGTAGCATTGCACAAAGCGAACTTCAAACAACGTATTGCATTCATCAGTTGTAGTGCATTACATTGTTTATTCACCAAGATTTGAACTCAAAATGTTCCGGTAATGATATTAACAAAATTGAGGAAACGGGAAACTTGGGTCAATCGGTGTTTTTCGTCATCCGATTGCACGAACACTCGCACTTAATCAGCTGAATAGCTTGGCCGGATGCTGTTGGCGTGGTAGTCAGCTTGGACGGTCGAGGTCGAGTGGGTTGAAGCGCTGTATCTGTAGCGCAGTATCAAATCATCGCACGTTCAACGTCGACCGCGATGACTGATTGTTGTATCTGTGAGAAGGAAACTTGACGCCACTTTCTTCCGCGTAATAGGTTTTCACACCCGGTAAATCGAAAACAATACCAGCAAGTGCCAGCGGAATGTTGAGAGTTGTGAACTCGGACACCACCCGAAACAAACGTTCTGCGTTCAACACCGCTGTCATTGTCTGCAAATTCGAGAATGAAAGTGAAAAAATATTATGTTTTGTTGTTGTAAAGCTTTTTTGTTCCTGAATCATGAAGTGCATTATTACTTTGAAAGCATTCGGTTTGTAATTCATAACGAATTCGTTGCAGTTCCTATTCTGCTCCTTCCTCCCAGGATGCCTCACACAAAACATCTACGAGTCGATCGCTCCAATGAGATGCACGTGAACAAGATTGCTGATAAAGATGATAGCCTCGGATCCAAGTATGTTGGGGTGAAGTTGTTTTATTTAAGAGGAGAGGTGCAAGAGGTCGCAAAATGAGGTGGAGAATGGAAGTGTCACTAGCCACTGAAAAAACTTGTTATTAATGGAAGTAGTATTTCAGGATTTGCTTTGTTAGGTGTTGGCCTCACCTTCGATTTCTGACTGCTCTCTGTAAAGAAGCTGCTGTCTGTTAGCCACGACAAAGTTTTAAAGAAAGCATGAGCGTGTATTGTCATGCCTACCATTGCGCTTCGACCAAATATAAAATCTTGATGCCATTTCTGTGTATCTTGAAGTAAAAAGTTTTAGCAAATCTCATCTCATCAGATAAAACTACTTATCATCTAGCGACGAAAAAGCGATTTTTATTTGTGGTGCAGAATACACATGAAATACAAACCAACTTTGAGTAGTTTTAATATGCATCTCTGCTATGAAGCAAAGTTGCGCGTGTACGTGTGTGTGCATGAGCTTCTCCAAACGTACTGTTCATAGAAAGATTTAGTTTAGCATGAATGATCACAGCCCCTTGGGTGAGTATCATAATATATTGGACATGATGATCACATTACATTTAAGGATATTTTTATGATCAGCTTTTCTTGACGGAGAAAAGCAATTTTTTGCCTCGGCGAAAGCCAGCATTTAACTTAACAACTTGCAAAATATTTCACCTCTTTAGGAGATAAGATGAAGTCATAATTAGAGTCTATTTTTGTAGAATTTTTTGTTATTTTCTTAAAAAGTGCAGACCTTGAAAATGCGGTTGAAAACTTATACAGAATTATTAATTTATTAAATTGTGGCTTTTGACAGAAAAAAATTGTATTACCATTTCAATTTTACTGGCAACACATCAAAAGATTCTTTTATTTAGCAAATTTCCAGGTATTTTTTGCTGTTTATGGGTAGCTTTACTTTGTTATGCTGCTACTGTATTTTGATAAAATATTATTATTAAGCAGCTGCGTTTATTGTTGCTTTGAATGTAAAAGGGAATAATAAATTAAAGCAGAATGATATATTATCAATATGTAGTCTGTATTTATTTTTTTAATGAAGTGTCATAAATAGCAATTTGTGACTGTTTTAAAAACTGTTATGTAACGTCTACTCTTAGATAAATTTGTTTACGACATTTTAACTGTGATTGTGATTGTAACGTAACATTGGCAGGTGATGAAGCTTGCAAGTCAGTACTTAAGACACCATAGGAACTCCAATTATCATTTTCTCAGGAATTATCTAGAACGACTAGAATATTTTACGCTTGGTGTGTATGTATTAAAAACATTTTCCAAGAGATAAAAACTTCTGCAGACTGTTTTACGGAAAAAGCCTATCAGATGGAAGAAGAAACCTTATTGAAATAGTAAAGCATATATTTACAGCTTTGCCACTCTTGTTGACCACTTTGCGAGCAAAGCGAGAGTGACTCTCTCGCTCTGCCTTTATGTAACCGGCGCTGCCCGCGCGGCCAGCAAGGCCTCCGTCAGTCGCATCAAAGTATCGGTGAGCGGCCGCGCCGTTAACCCGATTGTGTAGTTATGAAAACGATAACGAAAAGTTAATAATTTTTCGGCTCATCCAATTTCCATTCAAATATAAAGTGCAACTTAAAAAGGGATTGATTCAAAAACATTGTGAGCAGGATTGGGGAAGCATTTATTTCCTTGATCCACATATCTCTATTCCTTTAAATGAGTGGCAAAAGGGGGATCAATTTGGGTTGAACAGGAGAAATTGCGGCACCAAAGTCGTGATTGTTTTCAAAATATGGATATTAAGTAGTTGGCCATTTCACGACTTGGTGAGTTAACTTTCGCAATTAAATTTGTAACTTCAAGGTCTTGCCTAGACTTGAGGTTTGTGTGCTCTCTTCATTACTTACACGGAGCTAGCAGGGCAACATGGAAAGTGAAAACAGACTTCGCTTTTCCGCCAAACTTTGAAACCGGTAGCTCTATTTAGCTATTACACAAGACAACAAAAAATTTCTGTCATGCTTCTTGGGTCTCGGAAGTGTTCTAAGTTGGTTTTAGGTCGCTGATTTCGAAAATAAACACCATTTTTTTCTGACGAAGAGCTTTTTAACGATTTCAACCTCAAATTTTCACTAAAGCCTGTTATTGTAGTAAAATATGCATCGTTGTTTGTGGTTTAGTTGACAGAATTTTGATAACAGCAATTGTTGAGTTGAAAAGTTGTCAATAACTACTGTCTAGTAGGAGAATCCAGTAAGCTATGCTACAACTCATTAAGCCAAAAGCAAATGATGTTAACCACACAGTATGTAGATTTGAAGTATTAACATATTTTTGGAGTTTCATAATAATTCATTGCTAAATTCGTAAACTGTATGATTTTGCTATATAGTACAGTGCACCTGTAACGAATTGGAGATTTTAGAGTTGCAATTTTGATATCAATTAGCAGGATATGAATCGAAGATGGTGTTTATCCCTCTGTCTACCATGGGGTCAATTTGACCCGAAATACGTTTTTGAAAAGCTGCTGTTACTTAACCTTTGGCAGCAAAAATATAAAACTTCTTGACTTTTATTTTATGTCAAAGAGGTTTGTTCATCAGAAATATTTCCAGTCTAGCTCATCACTATCACGAGCTGATAGGAGAGCAGCATCGGATACTAGTGAGGTCAAAATAACCCCAAGCAGTTTTACCAATAAATTACCAAGGAAACACGCAAACAAATAAAGAAGAAAGCGCACTATCTTACTGGTTGCGCACAAAGGTGTTTGAAAAAAAATTTGTTGGTGCGAAACAAAACGAAATTTCACTGTAGAAAAAATAGTTGGAAACGAAACAAAACAAGATTCTTCATTAAGAAACATAACTCGAAACGAAACGAAACGAAACCAAGACCAACAAATTTGGCATCGAAACGAAATTTTAACACCCCATTACGCACCACAAATAAAAAAATAATTCCTCTGTTATTACCGATGTAAACACTAAGTGATTACATTTGATAACAAGTGCAACAAAGTAGTCGAGGTGGTAATCATCATTACTCCAGAAAAAAAATGGCCCGAACACCAAAACTTAATTCATGGAAGACTCAATATTCATCACATTCCTTTGGTTGATCAAAAAAATATATATATTTATTGATATTGCATATCAAATTAAAGTTGTTCAAAAATTTCTTTAAAGCAATGTGAAACTGGTGTTGGATTTACATCAAAATTTTTCTAGTAAAAATGATGCTAAGCAAAAAGCTAAAATTTTCGTTAGTCCAGTAATTCGAAAGTTCATGAAGGATGAGAGGTTTTGTAAAAATTTAACTGTATTGAAAAAGGAAGCGTGGGCCAGTTTTGTTTGGTGGTCTATAACTCTATTGGACACCATAAATCTCCTGCATATGTGAACATTATAGGAAACTTTATTAACAGCTATAAAAACCTTGGCGCAAGGCGAAATAAGCGATAAACATGGTGAGCGATTTCATCAAGAGATCAAAGAAATGGAAAAACAGAACAGAATAACTAAAAACATGTTAGCTTCTTCAGGAAGAACGTGCTGCATGGCATAAGTACCCAAAAGAACATACAAAGCATTTTTAACTATATATTGCAAGAGTTGTTTGGAATATTTTTCCCTTACCGGTATTATTATTTCTCTATATGCCATCACGTGAAGTTTGCTTAGTTTTATCACAAATTTTGAGACAACTCAGCCGCATGTGTACGTGCAAAATTTACCATGTTTTAGTATTGCATTTAAAAATTCTTTATTTTTCGTTACATGTTCAAATAACTAAAAAGTGTAACATGTTAGAGCAAAGATAAAGGTAGATTTGAATTCAGCCTCTAAAATTTACCCAAGAACACCTTTGACCTTGCAAGTAGCAAAAATTTTGTTCTCCAGTTTTATCGAGCGAAATAGCAGGAATGTTTCTCCCAAATATAGTGGGATTTTAGCCAGGCAGCACTAGAAATCAGCCATGACGATTTAAAAAGCATTGGTTTAAGCGGCTGCGCGGGCTTAAACTTAAAACATACGGGAAAGCAACAACCAAAAGTTGTTGTAAATGCATGTCATAGTTTGTGCTGTTTATTTTCGTTGACGTTTTCGAAGCATCTCTGAAAGACGCTGGTGGTTGAGTACTCTTGCCACTCGACTACAGTAAGTTGCAATTAGAATCTACTGAAGCCAACCAAAGCACACTCAGATGGACGCAGCATTGCAAACTTGGAAAATCCAATTTTCATTCCGGGATTTCCTGTTTGAAATTTTTGTGATATCTTTCTCAGATTGCTTAGGACAAAGTGCTTCTTTACCAGTCGCTGTTTTCACGGAAACAAAATCCATTTTACCAGGCATTATACAGCCTGATTTTATTTCGATTTCTACTTCGGCCTGCATTATTTTCCCACGCTTTGGACTTTGCATCGCAAACAAGCGTCTTTCTTTGGTTAATCTCCTTGTCAGAACAGTCGCTTTTTGTGAAAATTGAAATTTTTCCATCGAAGATCTTAGAATCATACAACAAAAAAATATTGTAAGAATTTGTATTTGCTCACTTCGCGTCGAATTTTGATATTTGTCCTTGAGCATTTTGATGGCATCTGGCACGCAATCTTCCTGACATTTTAGGGTTAGTTTTCGGGTTGGAGTTAGGGCTAGGGTTAGTTGATATCGTAAGACCTTGTCATGGATATCGCAACTTTGTGAACCTAGCGGTCATGTAATACGTACTTAATAACACCCATTTGTTCTTCACATATTTATGATATTGTAATGCAATTTATAAATGAATTCTTTTTCTATTGTTTTGAATCTCATGCTTTTATGTTAAACAATGTTGATAGATGTAATCCGTACTATTATTGTAATCTGTATCATCTTTTGTTTTAATATTGTTGTCTGGTTGTCTTCATTTCATTGTCATTTGTACCAGTGCTTCTTGAAGGCTTTAGACAACTTGGCACGTGCCCAATATGAGATGGAGAAAAAGTGAATCAAAATTAAATATCTTGATCATTTCCCCAACAAAACGTGAAAATTAAGTTATTTGATATATGTTAAATAAGTTAAAAAAAAGAGCACCTGCTGTTGCGCACAGACGTGAGGACTCACATTACTATTGCACGTTCAAATAAATCGCCAAATCATCAAAAATTCCATCTTAAGAATTAATTACATAATCAACTGTTTCACTCAGAATATAGAGCAATTACCACTTAATTGGTGCTTGAACACAGAAAAGGCATAAATCACACGTATATTATTTTCTTATTTTCACTTTGTGGTTTTAGGCATAAACCTCTACTGAATGTTAACAGTCTTACAGAGACAGCTGGAACAAAGAACCCGATGACTTTTTACTAATTTTATGGAGTAGACATTTTCAAAATTATGTTTTTTACTTAGTCTAAAATTCTAATCGAAGCTGCCAATCTCATTTATCATTACGATCTGTAGGAGAATTTCTTGCTACTATATTTCTTTGCTTATTTCTCAAAAACACTATGTCGATCCAATACTAATTCCAGTGATGCAAGTTCAAGCGTGACAGAACTTGATTTAAAAATTGAGCATAAACTTGAAATTTAATAAGTAAAAAAACAAAAATAAAAAAAAATTGACACCAACACTTAATGCATATTTCCGGTAATTTTGTCGAACTTCAACTTGGATTTCAAAAACTTTGTGAACTTACTGTAAACAAAATCGATTAAATTCGGAAGTCTTGAGCAAACATTTGAGGCTTGTTGGAATACATAATACAGTTGACTTTTCAGGATGTTGGAATGACAAATTCATGAAATAATATAAGGTGCATTAAGTCCTGAAGTATGCCACCACTGTAGTTTAGGCCTACAAGTAATCGTAAAAAGGATAAACATTTTGCCGCCAATCCTCGTATTTGACTTTTTTGTTGCTCCTCTCTTACGATTTTTAGGAAATCATTGATAGTTTATGAAGTGATTAGAAAGCTGTTTGTAAGTTGTAAGACAAGTCTTGATTTATGAGTTGGACAATTAGGACCAGAGGCCCAGGAGTTATGCCCTCCTATTTATAACAACTTTTTGCTACGGCTCTCATATATCTCCTTCGGTTGAAGCCGTTTCGGTTAGCTAAACCAATGTTTTTTAGCCCGATACAATTGACAGATAGCATCGGGTCCGCCAGTGTGTGAAGTATAGAGTTTACATGTACTGGCAGACAACCAGCTACTTGATCGCTGCTTGTGATCAAATTGCAGCAGTTTGTGTCTGGTTTCCTATTTTTTTTGATATTGTTCTGACTCTTGCTCAAACTCAAAAAGAGCTGATCAGAAATAATGAAACTAAAATCAATTTACATTGCAATCATGCTATTTTATCACAGTGTGAAAGATTCACCAAGATCCATCTTCCTTTTATTCCGAAATCCTGTTTTTGTTTGCACGTCATACGCAAATGCTCTCGACTACGGCCTCATCGCCGGACTTTCTGGTTTCGGCCTCAAATATCTCGAATCCATGTTTGGGATCGCGCCAACTAAAGCGGCTTACTACTTAGGTAAATGGAGAAAACGTATGAGGAGAAATTGGATAGAAATAAATTATTTTGTATTTGAAGCACTGTTGTCATTGTTACGTCAGATCAAATCCCATCTTGTCGAGTTTGACTCCGTGTGACTTCAAAATATTTTTCACCACTTCTTCCCCATCATTTCTTTTCATTATCATCTCTAGTGATTGCCCCCCTGTTTTTTCTTCAGCATTATTTTATTGCATACATCACCTCCCTCTGCTTCGAAATATTTTCCCGATTACGGTTTCTTTTTCCATTTTGAGGTGCTTCATTACGAGCTTGAAGCAGAGCAATCGTTGCTTCATTTTCAAAGCCTCATGAAATATTTCTGGTCTTGGCTAATGAATGGTATAGAAGTATTCGTTCTTTTTGCTGTCAATGAAATTTCCATCATTCTATGACACATCTACATTTTGAAAGAAACGATTCTTTTATGTTCTTTCTTTCTTGTTCTTCAACTTTCACAACCGCACATAACTACTGGAAACACAAGCGTGGGCCAACGAATCAAACGCATTTTAGTTCTCCATAAAACATTATAAGTCTTTCAATATTTTATCAATCCATTCATAGATTGCTTGCATATATATTCTATCCACTAGCTATGGTAGAGTTTTCTCCATTTTTAATATCAGAGAGCTAAAAAATTAGAAAGTGTTCATCACTGCAATAAATTGGTCGCTTAATTGAAATGTGGAGATCGTTTAAGAAGTCATGGCATTTGTTTTTATGTTTCTATCATTTAGTTGAGTAAAAAATCTTGTTTGAAAATCGAGGCTCATTTGTCTTGCGGCACGATTCCAATATTTACTGTTCGAAACACAGCCATCACATCTGTGGTGCTGCAAGCTGGCGGCCGCAGCTTCTTCTTTTCATGATCAACCACAGCAAAGCATTCCAAAATTTTAGTTAAATTTTGGTTTGCACTAAAAGGGAAACTAACCCCGTGTTTTGGAATAATCACAGCCCAACCAAGTGGCAAGAACACCTGAGCTTTCTTGCCTTGACTCTTTATTTTGATGCGACCTCGGTTACATGCATTGGGGAATTGCCCAAGTATTGAATATTCATGTATCATTACGTTCTAATTTCGAGGATAAGTTTGGGTAGCGACGAGTTGAGAAAGTGTGTTTTATTCCAGGAATCGTGGTCATCCTTGGAGGATCGCTTGGATACATTTTTGGAGGCGTGATCGTTTCCAAAGCTGAGCTCACCGTCCGAGGAATGATCAAATTTTGTTCGATCAACACTGCGGTTGCAATGGCGGCCGCATTTATCTGCCTTTACGTCTGTCCGAATATCGGTGAATATAATACTACAAAACTAAAATGGCAGTGTCTAGGTTACTTGTCTGTTTCATTGGGTGGTTAAGATTGCTTTCATCGATGACTGCATATAAAAAATCAATTTCTTATTGCGTCTTGAGCTCTGATTGCGAGTCTTTTGTCAAACTGGCCCAACCACAATCTGCAAATTCCTTGATTCCACCATCTGTGTAACACATAAAGGTGCAGACTTGCAGTTGAGTGTCTTTTCTTGGAACACAAGAAGCAAACTTACCTGTCTTTTGCCAACACTATCTTTTCTTGTCAAAAATCGAAAAGGAAGGGTGTGATAAGTCTTTAACATAACTCGGGATGAGAATAAAAATCAGATCTTCCAACGACAAATCGGATGCTCTAACCGCTCAACCACCATGCTTGTAAACAAAGCAATCAAATTGCTGTTTAATGGAATAAGGAAATGCTAAACAAACAGATGAGTTCACATATAGCTTTGAAAAGCGTTTATTGGCCAAATGCATATTATGACGCACTCAAGGACTGAATTACGTCATTTTGAAGTTGGTTCTACTGGGCTTTAATGGAAGAACTGAGATGAGAATCGTCTAGAATGCTTTGAAAACCATTCTGATCATGATTTCTGTTTCAGATTTTGCAGGAGCTACAACTCCTTACTCCAACTCCTCTTTACTCTCTCCTACCGAGTTCAATTCCCAATGCAACTCCGACTGTTCGTGTTCTACTTCATCGTATCAACCTGTATGTGGGGACGACGGACTAACCTACTTCTCCCCCTGCTTCGCGGGCTGCACTGAAATCATCAACGGAGTAAGTTGCTTTTCATGTTCAAGCTTCAATCGCAGGAAAGATTTTCGCGCAAACATCTCGCGTTCAGACCTGCTTCGGAGTTACGAGTACTACTGGCATAGCGTATTTCTATTCCAACCACTTCAAACACGAGAGAACACTACGGTAAGTTGCCTCTTCCAACGCCACCAGAATAAACAACTTAATACTCGTACTGATACTAAACACGTGGCATCTTGTGTTGCTTGCAGTTGTTTAAGCGGGAGATTTTCAGTTTATCACCAGCTCTGGTTTTGCATGCAGTTGGAAATGTAAGGAGCTTGTGTCAGTACCAGGACGAAAGCTCCTTTTTCAGTTCCTGCTGTCAGGCACTAGAAGAACCCTTAAAATGATAAATTGTTTTATTAGGCTTCTATCGAATCCAACTGAAAAAATTGAATAATTAGCTGCGTTTGTAGACTTATGTCAACTGCAGCTGCATTGAAAGCGAATCGTCAATCGCCAAGTATGGCTCATGCTCCAATGCCGATTGTGTTGGTTTTCCTGGCTTCATGGTCGGATTGTTTTTCGTTCTTTTCTTCACTTTGCTGTGCTGGACACCGGTATTTCAGGTAACATACATTTTTGTCTTTTATCAGCATCAACTGAAAATGTGAGCCAAGAATTATTGTTTTTACCAGTGGTACAAAGAGCATGGATTGACACTGTTCTTTTCAGACCTATAATGTTCTGGCCGACTTCAGATATCTTCAATCTGATAAAATATTTATTTATATTTGTGTGCAGATCGTCGTTCGAGTGGTTCCGTCTAAAGAAAGATCGTTAGCTGTGGGAGCCACGGTGAGCGCGGAGCGGAACAGCGACTTGTATAATCGGCTCCATTTATGAATTCATAAAAAATCAGAATTATTCAAATATTTATTGAAAGTTTTGAGAAAATTTTTTGAAGTCGCAACATACATCTGACAACTTGTGTTTAAACCGGCTTTGTAGTACCATCACGGGTGATTTTGCCACTGACAGTTAACCGAGCAATGAAAATTATCTCTGAGTGCTGTTTCCAAAAAAGACTACAGCGCATAACCCTTGCAAGATTTCAACCAGCGTCCGCTAGGCCAGGACCACATCCAGTTATTGTTAATCTCCCATCGTTGATAATTTCAGTGGATGATCAACCGATGCTTTGGGGGAATTCCCTTGCCCATATTGTTTGGAAACGTTTACGATTTGGCGTGTGCCGTGTGGAGTGGAGACGGATCTCAAGGATCGTGCCGCTTGTATTTTAACCACAAGATGTCGCGATACACATTTTACATCATTGTTACCAGCAAAGTAAGGACTAACTCTGGCTTCGTCTGATTTAATCTTTTTCCGATTAGTTTCCAAAATTGGGTCACAGGGATCTATTTCTTTGGGGTTAATTTTTTTCAAAAGTATGAATCACTTTTCAAACAACAAAAAATAAACTTTTTTTGAAGTTTTCAATGAATGCATCTTCGATCACAAGTCCTTGACCGCGCACGATGGCAAGCTTCACTTTTTGCTGAGAAATTTGATAAAATTCTTCAACAAAAAGCCGAGGTTGCGGCTTTTAAAAAAGCGAAGTTTTATTACGTGTAGATGGCGAAGTTTTAAAAAATGTAAAATAAAAACGGACGTGAATAGCATCACTGACCCTTGATGGCGATTGAAATTTTTGTTTGCTGAAACCCGCCGGTCGCTCCGGTTGTTATGTTTTTCGAGTTCCTCTGAAGAATGTGAGACGAAAGTTTGTAATACGCCTCAAGTTTCATTCCTTAATTTGCTTTCAGTGCATCAACTTGGTCTGCTTCCTCCTCAGCTTCTTCTTGTACAGACCTACCAGTGCTAGTACGAAATCTTCTCTCGCTCTTGTCGGAGTTCCGACAAGTTCAGCGCAGGGGGTCAAAGAAGTAGTGAACTTGAAAAAAACAAATCCGAGTCAATTCACTTATGATTGAAGGAAGATTCGCCAAATCGACCATCAATGGAAAATAAATTTTGTTGTTGAACTACGGTTTGATTGCATGAAGGCTCCTTATCCCAAGACGATAAAACGTTGTTAATAATAACTGCACTGTGATAAGTTAACTTATAGCATGAGAGGTGCATCACACGAACAGCACTTATTGTATTTTTAAGCGTTATTTTTGATTTGTGGTGATACGCTTTATTAATGTATACTTGGTGATTGTTTTTGTCGCTATTTTGAATTTAAGCCGCTACCCGGCGTGTTTATACAAAAATTTGCGATGAAAATCAAAATGACACCATCCTGTGTAAGTGAGAGTTGCCGTCGTTGACTTTCAAACCCAAGCATTCACTAAATATGTTTTTAAAAGAACAACGAAAGCTCACCACCCGTAAACCACCCGTAATTACGAAAGGAAAACACAAAAGCATTCTCGAGCTAATAGAGGTGCTACGGATCTGGCTAGGGTTGGCGCATAGTTTGCGCCAACCAATCAAGTGTTTGTCAAACAGCAAACCGCTTGGCCGGCCAGTGGTGACGGAACTGACGGTCGGCCAATTAATAAAAACAAAGCAGTATAAATAACATAAAGCTAAACAATTTCTAGAAACAAAAGCAATACAAAATGAATGCGGATATGATGAAATACAAAGCTTTTTTCAAAAAAAGTAGACCGCATTCACATCGCTTTTCCAAATCCATAAAATGTTAGTTTTCTTTAAAAATTATAATTTTTAATGCTGAAGAGTACAATATGACATTTTAAAAACAATGCCCAACAAGCATACAATTTGATCCAAAACAAAACCAAAAGGAATTTAACATCAACATTTTTATAATTCACGCTTTCTAACCCTCCAAGGTTGAGTCAGGCGTTTATTCATGACTCCAATGTTTTATCTAACCATGTAGAGAACCGTGATGGATATATTTGGCCACCTTTTTCTTCATATCATTCAAACTTGTAGGTCTGTTGACAAATATGGATTGGTTAGTTAACCCCGATAACCAGAAATCCAAAGTCCACAGCTATGTCGGGATCACTCGTGGGCATTGGTAAGGGCAAGCGAGGGATATTGCAAAGCTGTTTTAAATAAGCAATGATTTCATTTGCGGTATTGGGCGGGTGACCGTCTTGCATGAACCAGGCGATTTGGAATTGGCTTACCGCAAGAGTTACTGATAACTTATCATAAAAATCTACAATGACATCACGATAACATGTTTTAATAACTGGCTAAGCCCATATGATACCGCCTCCGTTATACCGAGCTACAAAATTTAGTGAGAACCTGACTAAAAAACCGAGAGCTTCAGAATTTGTGTCTATGCATAAAGTAGTGATGGCGTAGTGGTTAGAGCGTCCGCTTCGCAGTCGGTAGACCTGGGTTCATTCCCCTTGTCGAGTCATGCCGAAAGACTTTAAAAAATGGTATCTGCTTGGCGCTCGGCATTTAGGGGAGGTTGTGGAGAACAAGCCGGCAAGTTCGCTTGTTGTGTCCTTGGGCAAGGCACTTAACGGGACGCCCCGCCTTTATGTGGAAGACAGGTGACCACGAAATGGCAACTCCCGAGCGAGTGCGGACTTACCGTCCAAAACATAGCGATACAATTCGCTTTCTCGTGAATGGAGGATAAATATGGCGAATAAAAAAAAAAAAAGTGATTTCAAAAGCCAAGTTTGGTATTTTTTAAGAGAAATAAGAAAACACTTGTTTTTTTTTTATAACAAGCAAGATTTTTCAAAAAAAGAGACGTTTTACTGATATATTAAATTATTTTAGCAAAATACTGCAAGATTTGAATTAGTATTACCGATTATTAATAAAGATCACAAATTTTATAGGAATGTAAACTTAGTCGTGCAATAGCTGCTTTGCCTGAAAGCTCATCATAGGTGTATAACATTTGCAAAGCCTAAGTTAAATGCATCAAATGTGAGTAGATTAAGTGCGATCGTAAATGGTGCGTATCTATTGCGGTTAGGAAGGAACAGATTGAATAATAAGTTGTATTCATAAACATTTCTATTTAAGTCACAATTAGTTATCTTGTTTGAATAGTGTATTCAATGTTCAAGTAAATAGGTTACACTGTGGCTCAACGTTCCTCTAGCGTTTACTACGCTGTCTCCACCGTGCCATCTACAGTTGTCCTTCTTTTCTCTTACATTATGTGATGCCATACAGATAATTAAAAGTATTTTGGTGTGAATTTTCACTCTACAAATTTCCATCTCCAAAAAATCTTTACCTTGCATTGTGGGAACATATATCCTCTTTTTTTTGATAGAACCTGTTCTTATTACTTTTGAATACCACTACTGCCTATATTCACTGCATTCACCAAATAACGAACACAAATGACAAAAAATCAAATTGCTTTTTGAGGGGATCAACTTTTTTAAAGTATCAATTCGACCGTTTTTGTCCCAAAACAAGCTTGAAGATTTTTTTTTTGAAAGTCGCTTTCCTGCAAATCTTTTTTCAGCTCCCATAAAATTTGATTTTGTCTCCACAAGGGAGTTTGACCTTTTTCTGGGAGGGAACCACTGGTGTAATAAGTTAAAAAGAGACTTATAAAATTCAACTTTATTCATTCCATTCCTTCCCATCTTGAACAGATAACATTCCCGATTGCACTCAATTTACCCATATTTGTTGCACTATTACTTTTGTTTTATAGACGCCTGATGAGCCTTTGGGCGAAACCGCTGAAGCGTAATTAAATTTAATTGCTATGAACAACGTAATCTTTGATAATAATAAATAATTAGTTCTGACGCGTACGTCATTGAGCACTTGAGTCATTAGAACCAAAATCAAATTACAGTGGGCTTAATTTAGTTTCAGGTTATCCGTTCTTTCTTGCATTAATCAACTCGTTTTACAGCATGTTAATCATTTACTTAATAACTTGACGTATTTGCTGCTGTATCAGAGTACAAGAACCTCTGATATTGCGTACAAGCATAGACACTAAATCAATATATAAAAAGTTATTCATTTTTAAAATTGTTTTTACGGTTCCCATTCTGCTATTCTGTTTTGTTTTGTTTTATTTGCCATATTTATCCTCCATTCACGAGAAAGCGAATTGTATCGCTATACTTTGGACAGTAAGTCCGCACTCGCTTGGGAGTTGCCTTTTTCGAGGTTTATGGGTCACCTGTCTTCCACATAAAGGTGGGGCGTCCCGTTAAGTGCCTTGCCCAAGGACACAACAAGCGAACTTGCCGGCTTGTTCTCCACAACCTCCCCTAAATGCCGAGCGCCAAGCAGGGAAGCTGTGAATACCATTTTTTAAAGTCTTTTGGTATGACTCGACAAGGGGAATGAACCCCAGGTCTACCGACTGCGAAGCGGACGCTCTAACCACTACGCCATCGCATCGGTCTGCAGCCAAATAAGCCTGCCATTTCAAAACTATACTCACCAATATGTAATTGCAATTAATCTACTTAATAGGCTTATTTCCTTGAATTAGATCTTCAGTTAGGTTGATAACAATAATTTGTTACTTAAACTTAATTACCAACTTAAAAACATCCAATTTAACCCTATTAAGAAAAAAATTACTTTGCAGTATTAAAAAGTAAAAATTTGTGCTATTTTAGTAAAAAAAAGTCCACTCTTTTGTACAGTGCAGGTTCCTGAGCCCCGTAATGGACTAGGCAGTAAAGGCGTAATGTCACGGGCTTTTGGCCCATTAGTTTATAGCCAATTCACTTTCCTAAAAGCTTTGGCCTTTTGTGCCGCATTTCTCTTTGAGGGGGATTTAAAAATAGGTTTACCACCCTGCGATTTTGCGGTTTCTTCCGGCCCAATGAAGTAGGCATTCCAGGAATCTGAGCGTTGCCAAAACGTCGACTTTTCTAGGGCATAGCAGCAGAAATCTTTGCTTCTCCATATTTCTAAGAAATGTTTTGCTGATGGAACTGAATCATAGATTTGTTGCTGAGATTAAGCAACAAAATGTTCTAGGGCCGGCGTGATATGTAAAAAGGCAACACAACATTCAAACTTGCTAACAAAACCATCACGGTTAGCTTCAGGGCGTCGTGGTCACTGCTGTCTAAAAATTCCATGAGAATTTGTGTAGAAGCGGCCAGGATTGGGATTTTAGGAGTAGTATTTGGCAAGATCTGGAGAAAACTTCGGATTTAGGAGTGGATCACTCTCCAATTTTTCAAAAGAAAACACAATCAGGAGTAAAATATTTTTGCTAAATAGGTAAATCAAGAAATGTACGGTACATTAGCACGACCTCAGAAATTAGTATGTTGAAAAAATGAGTGAGAAAAAATATCTTGGCTATCAGTACCAAAGCACTAACTAGACCACTATTAGGTCTAGTTAATGCTTTGGTACTGATAGCCAAGATATTTTTTCTCACAAATATTTTCGCTTAACTATTAGCTCTTAATTAAAAGCTAATCTTTACTATCAAAGCAATGAGCTGTTTGATAATGTTTGATTTTGTTGATGGAATACATACAGCTCCAGCTTTATCATATACTCGTCAGCCCCGGGTAGAGTTAAACAACTTCCCCCACGTTTGGTGCTAAACCTTCATGCGTATCAGACAAAAAGTAAGGTCCTTTGTACTACCGGTTTGCGTTTTCTTAAAGCATAAAAAATGCATAAAAGCTTCGTTGATTATGAAAGTGTGTGTCAGAAAAAGAAATGATGATTTTGATTGCAAAAAATAAGGAAATGGGTGTATGGCCAATAACAACAATGTAAAAAAAATTAGCTTTTGGGAGTTGAACCAAGATCGGGATTCAGCTTTTATGGGCGTAACAGGAGCTGGATCAGCATTCAGAAGTTGTGCGTTCGGATCAGGACTGGATTTGGACCCCAAAAGTGACCACACCGTCCACCTCTCTCGCACAAACTGAAGCACCGGTAACAGGCCTATGTCCTTTCCATTAATAACAGCCTCACTTGTGTCACGGCAACCTTCGAAAAATGCGGTTTGAGCTTTTCTTAGACGTCAGCATTTTATGGTTTTAGAATTAGATGACTTGAATGGCGTCTGGAGCTTCTATATCATCACTTGGTTAGAGTTTCTGCAAAGTTTTTACGCTTTTCATCAACATCAGATGTACACGTTCAATTCTCGCATAGCTGGAGTCATGTATCATAATTTATTATTATATCACACCGGGATTACATCGTCGAATAAAAACAGAAACTTTTGGACATTGTGCTTTCTCTTTCGTAGACAAAAGTAAAAAAAACGTCCCTGGTGCACAAATTTTGCTTGACAATTGGAAATTTGTAATTTGAGTTCATTTCACCTTTGTTGCCATAGTAAGTTGCAGAATTTTTAAAGTTTTTTATCAGTAGAACCAAAATTGTGTTTAGATTTGTCACGTGAAGCTACAATACTTTACTTTTAAGTGTAAAGAAAATGGCAAGCAGTGGTAGATAACATTAACTGCCCATAAAACCTGGCTATGCGCAAGTTGAAATAAAAATGGAATTACATTTTAAGCTATTGTGGCCAGTACTTCTGAGATAGATATCGTGTATGCATTGATGGAAGGTGAAAAGGAATTTTGGGATGGAATGGAAGATTTCTACTATGGAATGGAAGAAATGCCAGGAAGGAAGACGGAATAACGTCATCTGTTCCATTCCATCCCATGCCCTGAATGTGGTCAGTAAATCATCTGCTTCAGCTTCATTATCAAAGATGGCAAAAGTGTCGTCGACATATCAGAAGTAGACTGGAGGCTTTCGTGTTTCAGAAAAAAGCTTTTTATTATAATACTCGTATTCAACAAAGATATTTGCCACTTCTACTGGTAAGTGATGTCAAAAAATGATTTCTCACAAAAAAAACTGGGTAAACTTTTTAAACCGCTATGAGCAATAAGGAACAGGATGAGCAAAACTAGATTTTTGAAATTGAAAAAAGTGTAGTTTTCAAACCTGACGAACGGGCCAACACTTGGAAAAACTGTATTTAAGCCATAGTCTTCTATAGAAGACTAGCAACACCCCCAAATATGGGTACGGGGATCCAAATTGACAAAGCGGTTGGGACTCTTAAGCGCTGGTGCTATAGACATAATATTGGCTTAAAGTTTGCAGAATACTCAAGTGCCTACTTGTGATAAAAGAAAGCTTTTGTCCATCACTTCCACAAGGAACTAAGTTATTTTATAAAAACTAATTATGAGGTAATACTAGTACTTATGACTTAAGTGACCTTGTTGCTCAATGACTTTGTCATCGATGTATCTGTTGACACTTTTCAAACTCATGTGTCAATCCTAGAAAGCAGTGTTTTATTAGTTTCACCCATATTTTCCGTTTACATGTACATATGAACTGTTTTCTGATTATAGGCATATACAATTGTTACCGTATATCTTCCTTATGGATTGATGTGAGTAGGCCTCCTTTGCCAACATTGATTTCTGTTACTGTGGTACTAATTGTCCCAATCTGCTTGCATTGTTTGTAGGCCCTCAGTCTTATTTTTGCAGAAATCTGATGGTTAGTAGCACCACATCTAATATACCATCGTATGAAGCGCAATTCCCTCTGTGTGTCTGTCTGTTTTAACTCCTCTCGAGCTGCCATGCATACAGACATCAAACTTGGCACGATTAATCACCTCCTCTGACTGAGTGTCATAAGGGGGTTTTGGACGTCTCTACTACGTCATAATCAAAGATAATTTTTGAAAAATTGTATTTTTGACTTGGAAAAACGTTTTTTTGCTCAAACAACAGCCAGCCCCAAACTTACCAACTTCAAAAGTTTCATCGCTTTGGGGTTTAAAATAATCTCACAGCTAAAGGTTGATTGCACAATTTGTTCTCTGAATTTTCTCAAAAACTGTTCATTGTAGAAAAGCGTTTAGAAGCTTTTTCAGGAGATATTAACAAGATGCTTTCAACAAAGAAATTGTACGGCAATTAAAGCTAACACCTGCATTCTCAACTTCCCTCAATCCACACCAGCATCTCACTGCCAGCCGCTTGCAGGTCTCTCACACAAAAAAACAAATCTGCGCTAGCATAGTGTAGGCTAATCCATCCGTAGCGTTTCCCGCCTACAATCCAAAAATGCCCTACTGGGCAATTTTAGATTATGCCATCGATCCATTGCTGCATTACTGCATAGACATTATATAATGGCAACGATTTTGATTTATATCACATAGATACTTCACATATCTCAACCGCATTACGCTAAAATCAACATGCAGGGCTAGCATTTGAGTATAATGTCAGCCTATTGCAGTCAGTATAACACAAAATTACAGCATGGGACAATGTTGTTTCGGCTTACTGACAAAATAAATAAGCATACGGTTGATGGGGGTCAGTAAGCCGAAACAACATTGTCCGGTGTTGTAATTTTGTGTTATACTGACTGCAATAGGCTGACATTATACTCAAATGCTAGCCCTGCATGTTGATTCTAGCGTAATGCGGTTGAGATATGTGAAGTGTCTATGTGATATAAATCAAAATCGTTGCCATTATATAATGTCTATGCAGTAATGCAGCAATGGATCGATGGCATAATCTAAAATTGCCCAGTAGGGCATTTTTGGATTGTAGGCGGGAAACACTATGGATGGGCTAGTTTACAATATGCTAGCGCAAATTTGATTTTGTGTGGGAGACCCGTGGATGGCTGGCATGTGAGTGCTGGTGTGAATTGAGGGAAGTTGAGAGTTTTAGTATTCTACAAAATTGCTTAAAGCTAATTTGACGATGCAACAGTCACAAGCCTGACCGAGTAGTAAGCTTGACCGATCTTAATCTCTAACACATATTAATGAAATGTAGCAAAGTTGAACAAATAGACTACTTTTTATGTAATATCTTTCAGGAATCACAAAAATTATCAGCGTTATTTGCTCAAAAACCTGGTCGATGATCTATGTTTTAAAACTATAACCTAACTTATTGTAATAACTTAACTGTAAGTGCTCTTGACTTTGGGTTAGTTAGCACTTCCACTAACTGCGATTACGCCTCGACCCAGCAATATGCGCGCAGCTAGAAATTTTAGGTTATGCAAAATGGCATACAATTACAAAAAGTTGTAAGTAACATGCCAAATATCCAATAAACTTTTTGGGAAATTCTACAGCAATTACTTTGGCACTCCTCTACAGCTTTGCATTTATCCAAGTGATTGACGTCCCAGCCAATGTTTCGAAAGTAAGAAATTCGTCCATATTTGTATATAAACACACATGATCCTTTTTTTTGTAGATCAAGTTTTTAAACGTCCTGTCATACCGTTTGGGCGCTTTTTCTTTTTATTTTCTCCTAATTGCCCTAGGCATAAATAAAACTTGCTAAGATGGATCACCTTCCCCGATGAGTGTTGTAAAGGAGTTTGTGACATCACTTCTTTTGCGTTGAAGAAAGATTTTCTAGAGGGAAGTCCAATAGATGGCCGGACAGGCCTCTGACAGTCAAGGCACCAAGCTCTTGTGAAAAGCTGAAAAAGCAGGATCTCCATTTAGATGATGGTAGATGAGGCACGATGTTATTAACTGCTCAGCTGTTTGCTCCTTTGCGTCACCCTCACAGGCAGCAGTAGAAGCAATACCCCATTTGTGAATTGTTGAGCGGAATAGCTCAACGCCTGTTCGAAGGCAATTAAGCCTGATCTTTGCAGGTCTGTGAAAGGACATCGCGGATGGTAATGAACTGGTGTTTGCAATGAACGAATGGAATCGGGAAGTATTTTCCCGCCACCCCATGTTCCATTTGAAATCCGCCCATTGTGCTACGCTGGTACTTGATTGAGCGAGTTTGTTTAGCAGTTCCAATGCTGCAGGTACAAACAAATGTCTCGATTTGAGTTTCCGCAGATATCCACAACATGGGGATACAAAATTTTCGTGGAGCAGATGCTCCGGTTTCTGTACTCGGCGAGCTAGAAAGGATATGGCTTTTTGACAGCGAAGTTATGTTGGTTGGATGCCTGCTGGAACAAAGAGGTTGTCCTTTGGAGTGGGACGCAGACAAGCGGTCAATAAGTGCAAGGAACCATCAACCTGCTTGTCTATGAGGTGAGTGTGAGCACTGCGACACCAAACAAACACGTGCGTAGTACTCAGCAGTAGAGTGGACCAAAGCAAGGGCGGCGGTGCGAAATCCTGTGGCACTCGCACCCCAACTTGATCCCGCCAGTTGCCTCAAAAGACCAACGCAAGTCCCCTATCCCGCTTTATGCGGCGGTAGGTTGGTTCGGCACAAAAAGATTGGGTATCCCCTTTGACAAAGATTTTAAGCTCAAGCTGGATCTTCTTCTTGTAAAAGTCGAAGACTGCCGACATTGTTTTGGTCCCACTGGGCTTGAGCTTCCATTTCTGGAGTTTAGTACATAGGGTGGCCATGTTCTGAGTAAAAGTCCCTCTAACGGCTGCCAGTTGCTTGCTAAGTGCAAGATCGTCAGCATGCGCGAACTTTCTGGCGGCTGTTGCTGACAGGTCGTTTACGTAGATATTAAGCAAGAAGAGAGCTAGGACTGATTTCTGTTGGACGCCATTCTCAACATTTTGACTGCCGGGCTTTTCTTTTCCCGTGTAGAATAGCCTTTTTAGAGGCGCCAAAGACTTATTTCCTGTTTTTTTAAATAAAAATGTTGAATTTTAACAAATTTATTAATTACCATGTCATAAAAACCAGGATTATTTATTATGAAGCGCCTTGAAAAATATATTCATTCATTGAGGTGCCACCTGGAAAAATAATTCCATTTTCTTGGTGCCGTATCATTTCATATACCACTTTCAAAGAGGTGTATCGCTGGTGCACTGGCAGCACATAAGAAAGTAGTAATGTATTACCGGTGATACACGCGGCAGATAACGTGTTAAGGCGTTGCAACCCAATTTGCTTTACAGAGTTAGTTGAGAGATTGAAATTGAAGTTGCGAATCAGCTCCATAATCATTGAGATCATGTGCCTGTCCTACAGAAGACGTAGAAGCTTACAGATGAGATCACAATGCCGTGCGGTATCTTAGGCTGCTCTGAGATCAACAAACACAGTACTGGCCTTTTTTATTAGCCGAAAAGCTATCCTCAATTTTTTGAGTTAGAAGAGTGACTTCATCTACGGTTGACTTTCCATGTCGGAAACCAGCTTGTTCTCGAGGTAAAAGCGGGTTTGTAATCGGTTTGACGCCGGCACAGATAAGTTCCTCCAAAATTGTATACGGGACACACAGGAAAAAGATTGGTCTATAGCTCTTTGGGTCCGCTGTTGGCTTATTCGGTTTTGGGATAGCAACCACTAATGCTCTTCTCCATATTTTAGGAAGCTTGAGTTGGCGCACGCAGAACGACAGGAACTTGTTTAACCATGACTTCAGGGCAGCACCGGCATCGAGTGTTAACTCTGGGCATGTAGAATCAGAGTCTGGAGGTTTTTCAAAGTTTAGCAGCTGAAGAGCACTGGCAAATTCCTCTGAAGAAAAAATATTCAGAGATACATTTTTCAGGAAGTGTTGGAATCCTCGAGTTCAGACATCTCTTGCATTACGACTCTGGTAGACTCGTAATCCTTTTTCTCATTACCCCCATTATGCACCAGCTGCGAAGCAATGGCATCGGTAAAAATCGGGTAAAAGCGATGTAGGTGGATCGTCGCGCCAGATAAGTTGTTGATTGTATTTCATGCTAGCCGGCTGCAGTGCGTGAAATCGATAGAATTGACTCCCTCAGACCTTTTGTTTTTCGTCAAGCTGCGGAAGCAAGGCGGATGCAGCTGTGCTAGATGCCTCACTTTGTCTTGCCTAAAGAAAACCCTAGAAGTGCTCGCACTTATCATCCACCACGGTCTGTAGTTGTTCCTGCGACCGCGTGGTATTGATGTTTTTGTTGCAGCAAAGATGTTATGGCAGAAGCCCTGGTATGCCTCATCAACAGAGCCAGGAGGAGGTGATTCCTGAGAAAGCCTGTTTGTAATCAGGCTGTACAGTTCCCATTTGCGCCTACGGAAGTTCCAACGCTTATATGGATCACTTAGGCCTAAGGCCCGTTTTTTTAGGTCATAATCAGCGATGACCAATGTTGGGATCTGGGAACTTCTCTACAGGACGTCTGTTCAATTGCAAGCTGCCAAGGCCAGCACTCGGGAAAGCCAGATCTGGATTAGTTCCAGTGTTTCAACGCCAGAAAAAAGCTAAGAATTGTATAAGAGAGTGAGGTTGCCCTTGACTGCCAAGTCAACCAAGCGTTCTGCGTCTGGATTGATAGAACCATAACCCCAGTCCATGTGCTGGCAGTTGAAGTCATCACCATAGAGACAGAGGTGTGGGACACTGGGATGGCTGTTGGTGTAAGTCGCGAGGTAGGTTTGTAGAGGTTGACTATTTTGCAACCATCAACGTCCACGAACAATCATTCAATTGCTGATCCTTCGGTAGATCGATCAATCAGTGTCCAGCTCAGCTTCTCGTGGACAAACGTAGCCAGGCCATGCTTTTTGTTTGACACCAAACTAGCCAGTGGAAAATGTGGTATCTTTAGCTGGTCCATGTTGGTGCAATGTGTCTCGTGTGGGAGAATGACGAGGTGTTATACAGTATATGGTTGCCGAATGGCTGACTACGCAGATCTTTCTTGCGCTTAGACCCTCGATGTTTTGGATGCAAATATTATGGGTAGAGATGGCCGGCATCTACCATCTGTAGACTTGCCAAGTCTCGCTCGCTTTCGCTTCCACGGCGGAGGTTCCATTCTTCTACTACCCCGGAAGCACACCAAATTCATTACAATTCGCCAGGCCATATGCCAGTTTTCAGGATCCGCCACGTGGAGGCTAATGATTTGAATCCTAAGGTTTTTCATTTTGGGAAATGCTTCGAGATTCTTAGATTATGAGCTTCTCATCAGCTCTTTTTGGTAATCTTTACTTAGACTGGGCCGCCACGATAGGTAGACTGCTTGGCACCACCACTGCCACATAAAGATGGAGGTATCCCGTAAAGTGTGCTACTCAAAGACACAACAAGCAAGCTTGCCGGCTTGTTCTCCGCACTATTCTTTTTGTGCTGAGTACCAAGAAGGAAAGTAGCAAAAATTATTTTTTAAAGTCTTTTGGTATGACTAGACTTGCGAAATTGACCCCGAGTTTACCGACTGCAGAGCGGACGCTCTAACCACTTACGTCATCGCGCCGGTTACGATGAAAAAAAGCAGTGCTGACTTTTTAAGGTTTTGCGCTTGAGAGCCAGGACCCAATTCACCAAATTTCATATCATTGTTGTTTAACATTTCTACTCCTTGCTTGATATTGCAAGAGATTATCTCTTTACGTTCATTCAGTGTTCGCTTCTGTGAGGAGTAATTAATGGTAAGTATGTTATTAATTCAGTGGGACAGCTACACTTTAGCACAAAAAGGTTTTTGCCAATTGTTTATTCAATTGTCTTTTTACTGACTGATCTGCATTGCTACTTGACTCAATATCAAATGTTTGACTACGTCACCTTTGTTTCGTGTTGTAGGTAGGACAACCCAATACACTTACCACTAGCAATTCTCTCAAAAGAGTGCCGCTTAAGAAGCAACAGCAAGGTAACGACGAGAACATCATCTATGCTACTGATTTCTTGGCTTCTTTTCTGTTTACTATTTTCACGAGGAGGTCGCACCAAGTCGTGAAATATGCATACCACCAAATAGCTGATTTCTGTAATTGTAGAGCAAAATCCATTACAGCGCCCATTTCCCAACTTAGCCTTTGTTCTTCTACATTTATTTAAAAGAAACGAATAGAATTTGTAAAACGAGTTTCTTAGATTTTTATAAATTCAAAGTGCTGGTACTACGATTGGGGTGTGGGAGCCATGTCCCCATTAGTCCTAACTTATTATTTAGGGCCTTTAAAATATGATTTAGTTGAAGACGAGCAGCAACTGAACCGATGTCACCAAACCGACATAATGAAGTAGTTGCCCTGCCGAGCGACACCGGCTGATTATCTCATAAATTTAACCATGGAGCAGGAAGTAGACTTAAATTTCTGAAACATGGAAAGGCGGAGTTTAGCTACAGTGAAGATATTACGTAGTGGACACAATTTTACATTTTGTGATAGCTTCAAATGATAAAAAGAATTTATTTGAAGAACTTTTTGAACTCTCCATGCAGCAAAGGGAAACAACTTGAAGCATTGATTTTCACAACCGAATGCTCTTCTTGTTGCCAATTTTTAAGCGGGAGGGCCTCCCCTTTGGCTAAAAGCCTGGACCAAAAGGCAGTGGTTGAGTTTGGAGTAGCCTTCTTGGTGAGCTGCCTCTACCTGGCTGACGAGCTCTACCTACCAGATAGTCAGCAGAAAATTTACGGCCGCATGCCTTTGCTGCAGCCACTTACAGTTGCATTCAGTGGGCCTAGCCTTTGTCTGCGACATTTCCTGCTAGGCAGCAGGTCACTAATGTAGTTTTGCCGACTAGCTGAAGTCGTTCGTGCTGTTATCGCTACTATCTTTAGTAGCTGCTAGGAACCATACGCTAGTGAGAACAAGAGGCTCTGTTCCCACAATAGGCGGGTGCGCAAGGCTCTAAAATACTGCCCATTCATCTACAGAAGAAATGGTGTAAGTAGTGGAATCAGATGAACGAGATGCGAATACTGCATGGGAAAACATGAAAGGGGATGTCTAAAAGGCGGCAGACAGGGAAGGTGTGTGGGTGGACGCGCAAAAGTTAAAAACGCAGGAAAACATGATGGTGGGATAAAAAATTTAAAAGAAAAAAATAAGTTTAAAAAAGCGGCACCAATCTAAACGAACAGAGAGGATCCTGCTTTTGCAGAGTATGCAGTGGTGGAAAGCCAAAAAGGTGGGTAACAAAAGAAAGACTTTGTGGAAAACTAAACACAAAAAGACAAGAATTGATTTTTTTCGGTTGCAAATAGTAAAGGGAAGGGGAGATGCCACTGGAATAAACTGTTCGAGAAACGAAAATAGTAGTGCTGTCGTTGAGCCAGAATCAGTAAAGAAATGGAAAAAGTTCATTGAGCGACTGATGAAAGTGGAGAATACATTGGATGGTAGAGGAAGCTGATGTGATAGAAGGCATCACTGAGATTGAAGTAGAGAATGCACGAAGTGCAATGAAGCTTGGTAAAGCACCTAGTCCAATAGGTGCATTAAGATATGTACAATTTTATTATAACCAAAAGAATGCCATGCCAATTTAGCACCCTTGTACCAACTCACAGGGGTAAAGGTGATCCGTTGCAATGCGGCTCATATCGAGGCATTAAGTTGCTGGAGCAGGGCACAAAAGTCTTGGAAAGACGGCTAAGAGATAGAGTGACAATCGATAAAATACAAATGAAGTTCATGCCAAGAAAAGAAACTACTGACGCAATTTTTGTAACAAGGCAAATCCAGGAAAAGTTTATACACAAAAATGAACGGTTATTCTATGCTTTGTGGACTTGAAAAAGGCATTAGATTAGGTTCCTAGAAAGGCGTGAAAGAGGCATTACGAACAAGATGGTGAAAAAATGGCTAGTATAAGCAGTGATGACTATGTATAGTAAAGCAAAAACAGCTGTGGCGACAAACCACGGTATAAGTGAGAAATTTGAAGTGAAGATTGGCGTAACCAAGGGTCGATGTCAAGTCCATTTCTGTCTGTGACGGAGACCTTGACAAGCGAGACTAGAGGTCTGCCATGGAAAATGTTGTATGCAGAGGACTTAATGCTGGTAGTTGAGAGCATAGAATCATTCAAGAAGGTGTGAGGAAAGAACAATCGAAGGGCAAAGGGATGCGTTTGAATGTGAAGACCAAGGTTATGTTGCCAGGAAAAAATTGTGGGAAAACAGACAAAGAGTGCAAAATGATGGAGTGTAATGTGGGTAAAGGGTGTTGGAAGTAATTCCATCCAATGTATCAGCTGTAATGGATGAGTGCACAAGCGCTGCTCCGATGTGGAAGAGTCATCTCAGGTCAGTCTATAGTATTTTCCGATGTAGAACATGTGACAGGAAACCATGGCGCGGGAATTGGTACAGATTTTGGAATGGATTTAGAATATATCTAGAAAGATTTGGAAAATTTTATTATTTGGGAGAAGTAGTAAATGGAAACGGAGGCACAACTACAGAATCATTCGCAAGGATACGATGTGCATGGGGAAAACTTTGAGAATTGAGTAGTTTCTTAACAAGTGATGTGTCATTGAAGTTAAAGAAAGAGTCTATGCAGTGTGCGTAAAAAATGCCATGTTGTGTGAGAGCAAGACTTGGGCTGTCACCACAGAGCATAAGTTGCGATTGGAACGTACAGAAAGAAGGATGCCGAGTTGAATAAGTGGAACATAATTATAGGAAAAGATGCCAACTGTGGAGTTACGGAAGCACATGAATGTTAAGAGATAGTATGGACAAGTGTTAGTGATTCAGTTTCCATCCGGTGTTGTCCCTTCAGCAGAGATGGCCGGATTTACCCCATGCATGGGGATTTATTGGAGCGAAATTTTTTCTACAGGGAGCATGCCCTTGCTTACCCCCAACCTCAGTTTTCTGACATGAGTGGTCCAACCAAGCAATTAAGCTGGCAACCCCACCATTAACAGTCAGACTGCAATTGGTAGGTACCCAATAGTCGCCTCTTACGACATGCTGGGTAAACAGCTTCACTATTCTTTAACCGGTGAAGCATGTTACGAAAGTGGAATTAGGAATGGGTTGAAAAAGTAGTGTCCTATGAAACAAATGGTAAGAGGGGAAAGGGAAGACCAAAGATGAACTGGAGGAGCCTTGTCAAGAAGGACATGTGCATTGTCGGGCTGAAGAGAGAGAGAGTGCAAAAGATCCTAAAAATGAAAAATGCCTTGGAACGCAACCGGCCAATCCCTGCGGTAGCAAGAAAAGCGCCGTAAAATAAAAACCTCATTTAACAAAATTATCTGATCTACAGGTATTTGAAATTTAATTCATTTAATAAGCCACAAGACCCAACAAGCATGATACTAAAGCAAATGACGAATGAAATATTGCAAATGTCGTTGCGCAAGAAAAGTCCAACAATAGCCCATGCAAACAGAGAAAAATTTTTATAAATGAGAGGTATTCATTCATCTGGTGAGTATTTATCGATTATTAATAACACACGACGTCACTAACTTTATTTTTTACAGTATTGCATAGAGTAGGTTACCTCAACTTGGAACATAATTACAAAATACAGCAACGAAACTTTGTGCGACTGATTGCGGTCGAGGAGTTACACGTCAGCAGCATCAACAATCCACTTCCAACAAATATTAAAGCTTTACAACAGGTTTTTTTTGAGAAACTCTGACCAATATTTTAAACAGAAATTCTGAAACAAGCTAAATGTAGATGGCATATCTCTCCATGTGATTGTTGACGGCAAATCTCCTCATGCGATTGCTGGTGACGTACCTCTCTTAATGGCACATCTTCCCATGTAATTGTTGACGACGCACTTCTACGCATGTGATTGCTAGTGTCACCTCTAGTAGTAGTAGTAGTGATTCAGTTTTTATCCGGTGTTGTCCCTTTAACAGAGATGGCCGGATTTACCCAATTCCTTCTGCAATTGCTCGCACTCCGTCCCTCCACTTGTCTCGTCTCAGGGCATCTTCCTTCTTCAAACCAATCTTCTGTGTCTCCTTTTCCACCTGCTTCTTCCAGGTTTTCCTCGGTCGTCCTCGCTTTCTCTTGCCACCTCTACCCTGACGATTGCTGATGACGCATTTCCCATGAGATCGCAGGTGGCGCGCCTCCTCATTTGATTGCTGGTGATGCATTTCACCTAGTGGCACATCTTTTCATGATATAGTTGATGACGCATCTCCCCTGGCAGCACACCCCTCCATGGGATTGTTGGTGACAACTCTCTCCATGTGATTATGGGTGACGCAACTCCCCATGTGGAATACATGGTAGCACAATGAACACATCGTAATGAAGCAATCACAGCGAGTGTATTAGAATGAAGTGCGCAAAAATTGTAAATTTATACGTTTTTTTTCAACCTCACAATTATACCAAACATAAAACTATGCGGAAACGGCGCGCAGCATTTCAAATTTAAAGATCAGGCACATCATCTTAGTTCAAAATCGGCTAAAAGATAGCTACCAATAATTAAATTGTTGCGACTAACTATTTAACTTTATTTGCAGTGAAAAAGGTTTCATGTGGCATGACGTCATCATATGCTGTACCAAAAATAAATTTATCAAAAAAAATCTTATCAAAAATTACAAGGCATAGAGCTACAAACGCACCAGCAGTTGGTGTATTGCACTTGAGTTAGCAAAAAATAAACAAGAAAATTTGCAAGGTGGAAGAAATACGCTTTGATCTGCTTAGCTTTGAGTAATTACGTGTTCTTCAAGTCATGGACATTAAACTTTTCCAGTTACACAAAACTTGTGTTTAAACCTCCTTCGCAGTTGCCAGTAATGCTTGTACAGAGCGTTACTACCACAAGTAGTGGATGACTGCGATAAAGTAGAAAAATTTCTAAACACGATGCAGCACCCATGAAGGGTGAAACCCTCAACCTCATCACTGTGAGCAACGTCGAACACTCTCAACCATGCAGGCCTTAGCACATTTAAACTCTTGCAAGAATATGCGATAAAAATAAGTTTGACACGATATATTTTCCTAATATTGACTCTTAATACTTCTACAAAATTCGAACGGAAACCGACCCAGCAAGGGGAAACCACAAGATAAGAATTAAGAATTCGACTAGACAATGGCTATCTACTCACTAACGCAATGACGTGCACCCGCATCAGTCGTGTCGCCTGGTCACGATATAAAGAAACAATAAACCATTACAGACAAACCCAAGCACACCGAACGACGGGAAGCCATAATAGTGGAACAGGAAGCCGCCGATGGTCGGGGATACGCTGCGGATCAGCGAGTGAATCGCCATGCTCATCCCGAGCATCGACCCTAAAAGATTTTAAATATTTTCAGAACACGATGCAACTTAAAAAAGTCCAACATGATTTGGAACATTCGCATGCACATCAAGCGTCGTAAAAATTGTAAGCAAAGATAGTGCTTTTCCGATGTAAGATAAATAATAGAGCAAGCAACAACAGATTTCAGCTTGAGCGACTCACTTTTCCCCTCATCAAACTAGAGCAAATGTCACACAGCTTACTAATTCTACTCTTATACCTTTCGTTTCAGGCATGCCAGAAAAAATCAGACAGGTTCTAAGCAAGGTAGAGCAGCCATGCAGCCTATTCGTTCGTTAGCCAGTTTTACCATCCCCCAAGGACGCACGTACTGATGGTTAAAAAAATTGTTTACTCAATTTTTGCTACGCATATGTATAAAATTAGTCAACTAAACGAGACCTTGAATCTCATTAACCTAAACCCAAACAAGTTATTTAATAGCACAGGCCAGAGCAATTTGCCCCATGCGAATATGCTAGGTAGTTGGATCATCTTATTGATTGTAGTAGTAGTGATCCAGTTTTTATCCGATTTTGTCCTCTTCATGGAATTGGCCGGATTCACCCCATTCCTTCCGCAATTGCTTGCACTCCATCTTGCCACATCGCTCGATTTAGATCCTTCGTCTTTAAACCAATCTTTTCTGTCTCCGCTTCTACTTGCTTTTTCCAGCTCTTGTTTGGTCGTCCTCACTTTTTCGTGCCCACTCACTTCAAGACTGAACGCAATTCTCAAAACACTACTATCATCTCTTCTCAGTACATGCCCGTACCATCTAACTCCGCTTGCTTTTGCCAACCCACCTACAATTTCATTTTAAACCCAGCGTGCCAATCTGTTTCGAAGTAGTCTTTGGGTACCAAATTTTTCGACCGTACACCGTATATGCTCGTTTAACCGCCCGGTCTTGATTAAGGGCCCGTTTGAATATCCGCCCGTGTGAACAGAACTTAAAAATAAATAAGGACCCGTGCTTTTTGTGCATAATTTTACTTTGAAAATAACAAGCGCCCGTGCTTGAATAAGGGCCCGTTTGAATAAGGGCCTGGTAGTGAGTTTGGTTGAAAAAAATAAGGGCCCGGGCGGTTAAACGAGCATATACGGTAGCTCTCAACACAGCTTTTTCCGTTCTCTTTAAAACTGCTTTTTCATTTTCTTTCAAACACGATTTCTCGCTTCTATACGGTATTGCTGATCTTATGCAGCAACGATAAACTTTAAGTTTCAGCAGAAACCTATTCCCAAGTAACAACTTTCCACATTTCCTGAATCTCACTCAACCAATTCTTACTATTGCAGTGACTGCCGCTTCACAATCACAACTATCCTTTTGTTTGTCTCCCACATTCCAAAATTCGTTCACTGTCTCCACTTCATCACGCGACTTCTCAATTGACGCCTCCATTCCTTCCATCATTCTCCTACATCTTTAGTAAACAAAACGCGTTGCCATCCTAGCGGTAACTCTTTTTACATTCGGCATGAGCCTAGTTCCAATTTCCGTGCGTAACAATGAATTAGCCATTACTCTCCTCCCATAAACTCCACATGGGACTATTGTGCTCTTGAACGGTTCTTCTTTCGACCTGCTGACCATCACTTTTGTTGTTTTGATGTTAACCTTTAAACCCTTGCCTTCTAGTGCTTCCTTCCAATTTCAACATCTTTCTTTTAAGTCTTCAATGTTTTCGCTTATGAGAACAACATCATCTGCAAGTAGTACCTTATTATTCACACTCCTTCTTACTTTTTCTGTAATAACATCCACAACTATGGCGAACAACAGTGGCGACAACACAGATCCTTGACGCATACCAACTCTTACTTCAAACTCCTCTGAATATACAGTACTCACCTTTACTCTTGTCTTTGCACCATCATACAAGCTCATAGCGGCTCGAACCATTACTTCTAATAAACTCTTCTTTCTCATGGCCCACTCCATCACTTTTCATGAAACTCAATCAAATGCCTTTTCCATGTCAATGAAACACGTAAAACTTTTGATATTTTTCCTTCATCCTCCTCACAGTAAATATTACATCTGCTGTTTCTTTTCCTGACGTAACTGCAAACTGCATTCTTTTTAAACTGATTAATGCTCGTATTCATCTCTCTAGCGCCCTTTCAACAATTTTCATGGGATGTTCTAACAGTTTCACTCCTCTATATGATCTACAGCTCCTCACATTAAATTTTCTTTCAAAAATAACCAGGCACACTAATTTTCCCCTATTCAGGCATTTCTCTATCGTCCAATGCACTCTAATATAAGTACATCATCACTTTAACCCTAATATCGTCGCTTGTAACCATCATCCCCACACTTATTTCCGATGATTCAGTTGCCGTACCAGCCTTTATTTTTTGCATTGTTTCCACAATATCTTCTCGAGTAACTTTTTCTAGCAGTCCTTCAACATCACTTTCAACCATCTATTCCCATTCGCTCTATTCATTCATGACCTTTTCCATGCGTTTCTTCCAGATTTTTGCCCCGTCTTGTTCAATAAAACTCAACCGTCCGTCTCTTCCTGTTAAGAACCTTCCTCCTTCAAGATCTTTTCCTTTCTTTTGTCATTCTTCAAAGAAAGCTGAAAACACTTGGAATTCTGACATAAACTACTTTACCAATGTTCGGGTTCCTTTCTCATACCTCTAGCAACAACTTTCTGTTTGATTTCTTATTTTTTTATATTAAGCCTCATCATCTTCTAATGGAAACTTGCAGAGCTCTTTAAATGCCGCCTTCTTTCTTGCTACAGTATCCTTCACCTCCTCATTCCACCACAACATGATCTCTTCTAGACTTCTTTCTTTAACACACTTCATCACATGCCTTTAAAACTCCGTCCTTCTCAAAGTTTTCCACAAACCAGGCACTCTGTGCCTGCTAATTCTCTTCATCTTCTTTTAAATCTTACACTTGTGCGGTTTTGAACTAACTTCCACATTCTTATAAGCCGTTCCTTTTTCACAATCTTTTTTAGAACTTTTCTACGCAGATCTACGAACGTCAGGCTGTGCTGCAGTTCCCATGAAATTACTTTTACATTCCTTATATACTTTCTGTCTTTCTTTCCCACAAGCACTAAATCAATATAACGATTCATTTTATCATAAAAACAAACTTTCTGCATCTGGTTTTGCGCTTTGTGGCCCACACGCACATATTATTCACATCACTTCCTTCACCGAAATTAGCACAATTGCTATCACTATGTCGCTTTTTCTTCTAACTTCCACAGTTTCGAGATATTTCTTTTACCAAGATTCCAATCCCTCAAGATCTTACGTCATTTCCTAACCATAATATCAACATATTATGCAGTTAGACCATCTTATTGATTGGAGTAACCCCCGCATTTTGAAAGTTGAGACTATTTTCGACGTCCCACCGTTGAAGCATGGTGAATTAACTCGTGCTCTAATGTTATAAAAAGTTCCGACAGTGATGGTCTACCCCCACGTTTATCGTCTTTAACGTTTCAAATTTACTATTAATTGATTATAGCTGCGATACTGACGTTGCTTTTAACCATTTACACGGCGTCTAACCCCAAAGTTAATTTTTATGACGTAACAATCGCTTTACAATGATAACAGTGAACCTCATTTTTGGTCGTTTACGTGAAAACATCAGTTTAACAATTGGAGTCACTTACCGTGGAGCATCACAAAAAGTTAAAAAGGATTCCAGTGGGATTCGAACTTACAGCCTCCTGATTACCGGTCAATTGCTTTTTCATTTGAGCTACGAAATCAGGAAGCTGCGGTTTGAATTTGATCGGACTCGTTTCTAGCCTTTCGCGCTGGTGCGTAGTAAATTACTAGTCATTAACAATACTTAAAATACAAAGCTTTATAAAGGTTACCTCTAGTACTCTTGAAAAAATCTGTGGTTTTTGCTGCTGTTGTTGTTGGCGGGCCCTTCCGAGGGATAGAGGCACGACAATCAACCATGGAGCCCAGAAACCGCGCTACTGCCTAAAGTGTGGACCAGAAATCGGGAGTAAGAAAGAGGTCGCCAAAGAGCGAGCGGCGCAGAGTCGGCAGCAAAACAGTGCAGAATGAAATGAGGTGTCACTGGTCGAATGACCACAAGCGCGGCGCGAAGGACTCTTAATTCTGCCGATTCTAGAGAAAATAGTTTAACAGAAGAGTGTGTCCGTTTCAGCGACGACAAGAGAGGACATATCGAGCGTGACGAGGATGCACAAGTTTCTCAGTGGATACTGAGGAAGCCTTTGTGTCAAAGAATGCAGATGACACAGTACGTCCACAGTGAAAGAAAAGAGTAGATACGAAAGGTAACAGGAAAGAGAGACTACATTGTACAGAGGATGGCTGCAGCAGCGAATTCGGTACCGCCAACTAATTAGCCGTGTCATTCTCAGGAAGAAATGAGTGACCACGGACCAACTGTAGCCTGATAGCAGAGAAGAAAAGATTTCTGCTGTTTGCGCTCAATACTGAATTCCCACTCATAGCATTTCTTTTTCTGATAAAGCTAGGCGTACTTGCCCAGCCAAACGTCCATAAAAGCTCTTTGCTTATATTGCTTGGTCCATTTTACACCGTAAACACAATACCTTTTCTTACATTTTTATATGAATCCGGTGTTGGAAAAATTGCACAAAACAGATTTTCCATTCTAAAGCGAGCAACAATTCAAGAACCGGGCTCGCTTGCTAACTGAAGGTGGCACTGCCAACAAGTCAGACTGGCATTGGGGGATGACCTAGGCCATCTCCATCTACCAACCAGTCAGTGGGCTGGTTCGTTTTACTCGCTATGACAGACATTGCTTACCTACTGAGAAAGGAAAAATGAGTGATCGTAGGAGGTGATGAGAAAAAAAATTCAAACGCGTTTTATACATCTTCCTACCTGTATCCTCATCTGACACAGAGTTGGTGAGCAAGGTCTGCGATAAGAGGGAGAACACAGCCCCGGCAACCACCATGGGAAAGATGGCGATACAGAAGCTGATGATGCCATCCACAAAAAGCGCCATCGTTCCATAAGACACAGCGAGTGCTGCTACTGACCAATTAATTAGCGTCCAGTCGTTATAACCGAGCTTTGTTAGGCGTCCGACAATGAACCCCTGCGTGAGCTGCAACATACAACATCAAACAATAAAACAACTTATTCAACTCCTCAAAGACGAAGTTAACGGTAGTTGCAACCCAACCCCATCCTACGAAGGCAAGGCGGAAAATCGTGAAGGGAAGGCGGAAAACTGTGAAGGCATGGCGGAAAACTGTGAAGGTATGGCGGAAAATTGTGAAGGTATGGCGGAAAGTTGTTAAGGCATGGCGGAAAACTGTGAAGGTATGGCGGAAAATTGTTAAGGCATGGCGGAAAACTGTGAAGGTATGGCGGAAAATTGTTAAGGCATGGCGGAAAACTGTGAAGTCCCAGAAAGCAAATAGCCTCCCACTTTCTAGACTACACCATAATAGAGAAAAAAGTAATCAAGAGTGCGGTGTACAGACCATTGCAGGGCACAACAACATGAGATGTGCTCCGAAAAAACAGCAGTCACCTGTACATGCCATTGCGGTCAGCACATGCTAGCATTTGAACCAGAGGTGTGGGCTAGACCAGGGGTGTAAGCAATTGACGGCTAAGGCGCCAGCAACATGCAACGTAACGCTTTTGGTATTTAACTTGACAATAAAATTGTTCCATGAATGTAGCCGTAAAGACGCATCCAAGCACGGAAATATAATTCGCTTCATCCTCAGCTGCAAGATCTTGATTTTATTTAGAATCAAAAGTTCTAATCCAAAGGCTCTCTCTGCTTGTTCTCCTTCCCTTCGCTTGAACCCGCCTTCCTTCAGGATGGAGCGTCCTCTCTCTACCCCATGCTTTCGCGCCAATTCTCCTCTCACTCACTATGGCGCGGCTTTCCCACCTAGATTCTTTCCCTCCTCACGATCTTGTGATTTGAACGGATGACTCTCTCTCGCATCGTTTTAGAAAAAAAGACTCCAGCGTCCTTGCCAACAGCTCATTTTGTGGGGCCGAGGCCACACTTCCTATTCGGCAGGTTCAGTGCGTTCAAGCCTTTTTGCTAAAACCTTTGCCATTCCGCAGGCTCTTCGCTGATCTCGGAAGCACCAATATTGCCGCTTTTCTTCCCTCCTCCTCCTCTCAGACTCTCGCCCTGTCCTTGCTACGCCTTCCTCACCTCGGTCCTTGCTTCTATCTCACACTCTCTAACATATATCCCTCCTCTTCCTCTAATATCAGGCTACAATGGGCCCCCGGTTACTCATTTCTATCACACAATGACACGGTTGTTGCGGTTATCCGAACCCTCTTGAGGGTTCGGGGGCATGTCAAAAAAACCATCAATCATGGGGGCGCGGAAGTCGGGTAACTCCCAAGGCCTAGACCAGAGGTTGTAAAGAAAAAGTTGCCAACGGGCAAGTGGCGCACAGAGACCGTAGCTGGACAATGCAGAATGAGATAACAGGTGTCCTGGGTCGGTGGACAGCAAGCGATGCATAAAGGATTCTGCCAATTTTAGAGATAAGTGTTTACCAGAAGGTTGTGCCTGTTGTAGCGAAAACAAGAGAGAACGCAGCAAGCGTGACGGGGAAGCACAAATTCTTCAGTGGACTCCGAGGGGAGCTGTGTATCGAAGAATTTAAATGAGACAGTACGCTTTCAGTGCAAGAGAAAGATAAGGGATAAGAAAGACTAAAAGGGACTGCAGAAGGCAGGAGCAGCACACCCCGCCAGGCTAACTCATTAGCTGCGTCGTTCCCCGAGAGAAATGAGACTCCGGGGACCCATTGTAGCCTGGTAGTACCAAAGATAAAAGATAGTTCTTGCCAGATGTGCCAGAGACTTTGAGGTAAAAGAAAAAAAAGAAGACAGTGAGTCGAGGACAGAGCAAGAGTCTAAGAAAAGAAGAGAAATGGCAGACTTGTTGGTGTTGCCAAGACCAGCGTAGAACTTGCAGAAGGCAGAGGCTTCAGCGGAAAAACTTGAATAAACTAGACCTGCCAAAAAGGAAACGGTGACCTCCGCACGGCAGTGAGCAATGGGCAAGAACACCACAGCTGCCTTGGCCAAAAAAAAGGAACATAGCCATTAGCCCAGATCACGAGATTGTGTTGTGGGAGAGAGTCAAGGTGAGCAAGAGCAGCACCGTGGCAAGAAAGAAGACAGCAGAGCGGGAGCATTGAAAGGAAAAAGTCAGCTCTACAGTGAAGAAAGGCGGATTTCAAGGATGGGACGGAAAGCAAGCAAAGAGAGCTTCCCTCGGAGAAGGAGAAAACATGGGCGGGTGAATAGACCCAAGAGTCCTCTAAGAGGATCTGGCGAGTCTTCGTTTCGCTCCAGGTCTACCAAACCACAAATGGAAAAGAAGGTTGAGAGGTTCTTCACAGAGGAGAAGTGGGATCAAGGAGGATGAGAGGCATCCGGTGATGGCGCAACTAGTCGCTCGGTGGAGGCATTCCAACTTGACAATGCTCTTCTTCTTCTTTCGTTTGAGGGCTCATCGTAGGTTTTTGGCTAGATGTTGAAGCCAGTTCTTTGTATCATCAGTCACGTTAATGAGGTTTTTGACGGTGTTAGGTGGACGAAGGAGATTGCAATCGAACAGGATGTGCTCTGCATTTTGGGTGGCAGCTCCGCACGCACATGAGGCTGATGTTCTGAGTCCCCATTTGTGCATTTCTGCGCCAAACCGCCCCACTCCAGCTCTAAGGCGATTTAGGATAACCCACAATTTCCGAGGTAAGTCGGATCCAGGTGGTGCAGTGGTGTCTGGGGTTATCGTCAGCTGCTTAGGGCGTTGATGTTTAGTCCACTCTTTGTTCCAGGCCTCAATGATATCCTGGTCGCAGTTATGGTGTTCTGCTGCGTGACGGTAGAAGGGGTGGCGTGACTTCAGACGTTGTGGGCGTAGGTTCTGTGGGTCAGGTACCAGACTGTGCAGTGGGTGTTCTTTGTTGGCCCATGCGTGGTAAGATATTTTATTGGAAACATAGTTTCTTCTCAGCTTGGCTGGGGCAATTCCTGAGAGTACAGGAAGGAGATGTGTGGGAGTGGGTTTCACGCAGCCGGTTATAATTCTCATGGTATCATTCAGGGATACGTCCAGCTTTTTGGTATGGGAGCTTCGGCTCCATACTGGAGTGGCATACTCTGCGCTGCTGTAAACAATTGCAAGGGCTGCTGTTCGGAGAGTTTTAGCATTTGCACCCCAAGTTGACCCAGACAGGCATCGGATGAAGTTGTTTCTTGCCATCACTTTACCACGTAGACCTTCTATATGTTGTCTATACGTTAGTTGTCTGTCCAGTTTTACTCCGAGGTATCTAGGGTGTGGGTTGTGAGGGAGGGTGGTTCCATGGACGCAGATGTTTAGTTGCCGTTTTGCTTCTTGGTTGTTCAAATGAAAAGGGATCGAGGTTGTTTTTGATGAATTCAATTTTAGTCTCCAGGTTTTCAAGAAGTCAGCAAGGTCTTCCATATCTCTAGATAGCGTTTCTTCAACTTTTGACCAGCATTTGTGGGAGTAAAGAAGTGCCATGTCATCTGCGTAACCGTATTGGTGGGAGACAGTTGTTGGGATGTCGCTGATGTAGATGTTAAACAAGATTGGCGACAGTGTTGAGCCTTGCGGTAAACCATTCTTGAGTATGCGCAGTCGACTGATTTGTCCAGTGCTGGTTTTGAGTTTGAAACTGCGGTTTGAAAAAATGGTCATGATGAAACGCACAAGATGGCGGTCCGGAATGGTACGTAGAAGCTTTAGAGCCAGGCCCTGGTGCCAAACAGTATCGTAGGCAGCTGTCAGGTCCACCATTACTGCCCCGGCTTTATATCCTTTCTCAAAACTTTTTTCGATCTCACACGTGAGTTTGAGTATTTGCTGTACTGTCGAGCGACCTTGTCTAAAGCCTGCCTGCTGCGTTGGTAGTTGGGGTTCGATGACGGGGTTGATGCGAGCTAGAATCAGTCTTTCCAAAATTTTATAGGGAACACATAGTAGTGAAATGGGTCTGTAGCTTTTGGGATCGTCTGCCGGTTTGTTTTTTTGTTGACAATGCTAAGAAAAGAAAACCACACAGGTGAAGAATAAGTGAGGAGGGGTCGAGGAAAAGCTTTGTACAAAAGCGAGAATCCTTAAGAGTCTCCACGAAGAAGCAGAGATACAGCCTAGGGCCTTGGGACGAGGGAAGAACTTGGCCTTCCGCGAAGACACATGTTTAGAAAAGGAAAGAGTTCGGTCGAAGATAAATCCAAGAGAAGTTGAGTGGGATTGCAGCAGTAAGGAGAGTTGAGTAAGAGGTGGAGCTCGTGGCTAGCTTGGTGGGGATCAACTGAGATGAAGGCCTCACATTTGCTCGGGTCGAGAGCAACACACCAGTGCTCAGACCAGCTCTCCAGTCGAATCAGAGCAACACACCAGTGCAGGACCTCCGCCACAGCAGGAACTGAGAAGGATCAAATGGTCAGATCGTCAGCATAAAAGGAACAGTTGACGGAAGAAGGTAGAGAAGTAGGAAGATTATTGATGACGAGAAAAGTACAAGGCAAAGAATCAAGGTGAGCAAGAGCCACACCTTGGCGAGAGAGGGAGATCAGAGTGAGAGCATGGAGAGAAAAGGGTGGACTCCACGGTGAACGAAGGCAGATTCCAAGGAGAAAAGGGAGGGCACGCAAGAAGAGCCTCCCAAGGAGAAGTAAAAAGAAGCATGAGCGGGTGAGTGGACGCAAAAGCTCTCCAGAACAATCTGCAGAGTCTTGGTTTCACTCCAAATCTGGCCAAACCTGACATAGGAAAGGAGGTTGGGAGATGAAGAGCGGGCTCATAAGATAGAAGAGTGAAATGAGTCAGAGTGACTCGTAGGGGAGGTAGAGAAGCCTCGGTGAGTAGTAGAGGGATAGGGGACGACGAGAGGCAGCCGGTGATGGCGCGACTGGCCGCTCGGTAAAGGCGTTCCAATTTGGTGATATTGGTAGCGCTTAGGAAAGGAAACCATCCGGATGAAGCGTAAGTGAGAAGGGGCCGAAGAAAAGATTTATACAGAAGAGAGAGGGACTCCTTAGAGGGGCCCCATGAGGAAGCAGAGATACGGCGTAAGGCCTTGAGACGTGGGAAGAACTTGGCCTTCAGCGAAGATACATGCTTAGAAAAGGAAAGAGTGCGGTCGAAGGTGACCCCAAGAAAAGTTGGAGTGGGATTAAACGGAGGCGGGAGCCGAGTAGGAGTAGGTTGGGCTAAAGGTTAGCTTGGTGGGGATCCACTGAGAAGGAGGCCTCACATTTGCTCGGATTGAGAGGAAGACACCAGTACTCAGACCAGCGCTCCAATCAAAACAGAGTTCCTTGTGTGGTCTCCACCGTAGTGGGGACCGAGGGGGAGGAGGAGGATCAAATGGCCAGATCGTCAGCGTAAAGAGAGCAGCTGACGGAAGAAGGCAGAGAGGTCGGAAGATCATTAATGAATAGAGAGAAAAGTACAGGGCCAAGAACGGATCCTTGCGGAACACCTCGACGGACTCGAAAGGAACGGCTTTTGTGATTTTGATAAACCACGCAAGTGCGCCTATCAGAAAGGATCGAGTCCAACGAGCAAAGCAAGGAGAGAGGCCGGCTGAAATACATTTCTGGAAAAGGGCGGGATGCCAAACAGTCAATAGCTTTCGAGAAATCAAAAGTAAAGAGGATTGTCCAAGAGCCCGGTCTGGGTTTATTAATCCCATCCGAGATGGACTGAGAAAGACAAAGAATTTGATCTAGAGTAGACTGTCCAAGGCAGAAACCGGCCTAGCGGGGAGAATTGAAATAGACTCCAGAAAAAAAAGTCCAGAGATTAAAAATTTGAACAAAATCCATGCCAGAGCAAAGTAGATGCTCTAGCATGGGATAGGCAACTTTGTCTGGGCCAGTGGCAGTGGATAAGGAGAGGTTGGAGGCAGTTGCAAGAAATTCAGCGGGGGGCAGAAGGACAAGTGAGACTCCTCAGCTCGACGGAGCTCGGAAAGATAGCCTCTGGCTTTGCTACGCATGGCCTTTGGTTGAGAGACAGAAAAATGGGAGCTCAGATAATAATCGGTGTAGACCGAAGCCGATTCCCTGGAAGAGAAACAGCTGGGGAAGTTAGGAAATGAGGAAAAAGAGCAAAGAAGAGAGTATACAGATTTAGGGTTAGATTTGGGCGAGAGGGAAGAGCAAGTCACCGTCATGCCTCAACCTTGGCGATGACAAACGAAACACGTCGGGTAGCGGAGATGTAAGTCTGGCGATCTTCATCACTTCTGTGAGCGGCAGCGAAAGCCTTACGTCTTTCACTAACCGCTTCTTCCACCTTAGCAAACCACCAGGCTTTAGGAGGGCGTTTGATGCGGCCAAAAGGAATGGAAGATTTGACCGCCTTCAGTGCCAGAGAAGGGAAGAGTACAGCAGCGAAAAGAGAGAGTCAAAGTAGGAGGGAAAATCATTCCAGTAAGCTTTCCGAAAATTGAAGGAAAGGGGACGCTCGTTGGGGCGAAAAACCGGAGAAAGAGGGGCAGATAGAAGAATTGGTAGGTGATTAGACCCAGATCCTGAAGCACCTCCCAGGAGCAAGAAAAGGCAAGAGAAGAGGGAGCAAAGGAAATGTCAGGGGAGGAGCGATGGAAAAAAGTAGGTATGTCAGAGTCATGGAGGGGAAAGAGGTCAGAAGAGATGACCCAATCAAATACTTTTTCCCACAAGGGTCGGAAGTACCTTTTGAGTCCCATAGGGGTGATGGCAATTGAAGTCCCTCAAAATGAAGATATCTGGAGGGAAGAATGGAGGGAGAAAAGGAATCGGTTCTGCCATCTGTCAGAAAAGAGTGAATAGGGGGAGCGTACACATTAAGAAGAGAGAGGAATTGTTTAAAGAGATGTTGACCCCTACATAATCAGAATAGGGGTCACGAGAAAAGAGAGAGGAGGTAGAAAGTTCAGAGAAGGATAGGCCCTGCCGGACGAAAATGATGACGCCGCCGCTAGCGTGCGTGGCATCACAAGAGAAAATGCCAGACCGGGATTGGGTGCGATCAGATTGCAGAGTAGAGAATCCAGGGATCCGGAAAGAGGAAGATGAGTTAATATTAGATTCCTCGATACAGATATGATCGACGGGATGGGATGAAAGAAAATGTAGCAGTTCAGTGCTCCTGGCTCGGAGACCACAGCATTCCATTGAAGAACCCTGAGGGAGGCAAGGGGAAAAGAGAAAGCAGGAAGCGTAGAAGAACAGCCAGGAGCTAAAGGCGGTGGTGAGGGAGTAGCGGGAGAAGAAACAGAATGGGTAGAAGGGGGATAAGAGGCTTGAAGGCGAGGATGGCGCGGTAGTGCGCTGTATTAAAAGAGGGGGTCAGATTGAACACTGGAGATATACAGACCGGAGAAGTCCGAGGAGGAAGTTACAGTGTTACAAGCAGGGATGCAGTTCCAGAAATTGAGAGCTGCCAAGAGTTCTGAATTTGAAGAGGGAGCATAGTGAGCAACTGGAGCAGCCATCCACTGTACAATGTAACGTCTCTTTCTTGTTACCTTTTGTGTCTACTCATTTTTCTCTCATTGCAGGCGTACTGTCTTACTTACATTCTTCGGCACAGATTCCCTCATTATCCACTAACAAACTTGTGCTTCCTCGTCACGTTCGCTACGTCCTCTCTCGTCGTCGCTGAAACGGACACACTCTTCTGTTAACTATCTTCTCTAGAATCGGCAGAATTGAGAGTCCTTCGCGCCGCGTTAAGGCCATTCAACCAATCACACTTCATTTCATTCTGCACTGTTCTGCAACGGACTTTGCGCCCCTCGCTCTATGGTGACCCTTTTTACACACAACCTCTGGCCTAAGCCTTTGGAAGCAGCCCGGCATTGTTTTTTTTGTTCAATTTAAATAATGAAAATGCATTAAATCAATTTGGAACGGAATCAGCATCGTTATTATCTACTTGGATTGACCGAATTTTAAAGAGTCGAAAGTAGGTGGATTTTAAATCAGAACGTTTCCAAAGATTCTGTTAACGTGGGAAACCGCCAAATTCCTACATTATCATGTCGGGGTCACCAATAAAAATAATCCATAAGCAAAATTACCGGCACCTCTCGCATCCACTAATCTTTTCATTTGGGACTGAAGGCGTACTGTCTCATTAAAAATTTTCGACCAACAGCTCCCTCAGTTTCCAAAAAAAAAGATGCTTATCTCGTCTTCACTGCAACGGACGAAGCCTACTGTTAAACTTTTACCTTCCACAATTAAAAATCCTTCACGCAACACGTGCGATCGCCCGACCCAAACACTATTAATCTCAGTCTTTTCTGACCAGCCACAGTCTCTGCGCCGCTCGCTCTTCGACGACTCCTTTTCTATAGACGACCTCTCGTCCAGGCTTTGGGGAGTTTCCCGGCTTCTGGTGCTCCATGGTTTTCCACCATGCCCCATCCAGTAGAAGGAGTCGGATAACAACAACAAGAAGCTCACAACACGCGCGCTACACCGCGACAGCTTGGTCGATCACACGCGCGTCATACCATTGACGATACTCCGATGTATGAAAGGACGTATCCATTGAGGTCGGCGCTCAACTTGAAATGATTCATCGCCACCATGCTGAACATGCTATGCAGCACTCCGATCGGGATGCCGGATATTGTTTTCACAAATAACAAATATCTCGCGATGGGATTCTTCCAAACCAATGAAAAAAATATACTCAAGTCAAATAGCCGACCGGATTTCCTCGAAGCGGAGAAGGACTTTTCGGAGTCGGAATCGTGCTCCTACAACAATAAGTTGGCTGAAATAGCGCTTCCAAACTGGTTGGTAGCGCAGCATTTCACAAAAGTGCGAAAGCAAGGAAACAATTAAGAAATATCTCGAGGCACCATAATTGCACAAAATAATCGCTTCCGTCTTTGAGAAAAAGTTCACAGAGGTCAGTTAGTAAATTCACTTTAGCAAAAGATTGGCAAACACTGGTTTAAGCGTGTGATTTGCATCAACCATGCAGTAGCAGTGGCAGTGGCATCAACCATGCAGTAGCAGACATCCACGAAAAGAACATCAAATGTATCTCTAAAAAAGTAATTTGGAAGAGCTTTTCGTGACGCATTTATCAACGGTGCAATTGAGCAAAATGGAAAAAGAATTCGATCGTATGCCCAGTTGAGTAGAGCTAGACTGATGTATATGCACTATATAAGGGTCGTATGCATGCATCTTATCAGCTATTGTTCATCGATAGGTGTCGGTAGAGACAGTTGGTTGATTACAGCGTCACAATAAAAAATTGATACAAAAGTCAAAGCAGTGCTGATGGCTTTAATTTGCAAGACGAGCTACTTGCCGAACCAGGAATCCAGCCATAAACTAATATTGAAGCAGGTTTCATCGCAGCTCATTTATAACGTCGGCCATATAAAATGCGCTTAATACAAGTTCAAGTGCGAGTTGAACATCGTAAAACCTTGACTTGGCGCATTGCACATACAAGTGGTAAAAACACAGCTTTATAATTGAACCTGTTTCAATATTTGTAATATCTTTTTTTAAGTTATATCTGTATTAAAGCTTAAAAACAATTACATCGTTGTAGAGTTAAAAATTCGTATTGGTCGAACTCTGATTTGAAACAGCACTTCACAATTGGATGAGTGACGCGTCATAAAAGCTGATGACACTCACTCGGAATGATCGTTCAAGTTCCATATCTAATCAGCTTATTTAATGCGATGATCACCAACTCACTTTTTCTTTCTTTTTTGTTGACTTGGTGGTAACGGGAATGAAAGTGAGCACAAGTGCCACACTCAGCAATGAGCCACACGCCGCCACGAAGGCCGCAACCTGTTCGCTGGCATGCTTGGTGCACAGCCCACCAATCACCGGTCCGATCACCATGCCAACCCCATAGGATAACCCCAACTTGCCTAGCTTGTCAGATCGCTGTGAAGGCTCCGTTAAATCAGTGATGACCATCTGCGCACCTGCGACAACAACCGGATCATCAAAAAATTAAGGTCTTGCGACCACAGCCACAGACACTAATGCCAACAGACGGCGGTTCAAATCTCACAAAAGTCGCATCAAGACAGAAAAACTGAGATTAGACTGAGTAAATTTTCAACCTGTGATTAGGGTAGAAATTATGATTTTGTCTTTTTCTACATTCCCACCTTGCATTGCGTGCATGAACACGGAAGGTAAGCGTGACAGGAAGATGATAAAAACTGTGGTGGCCACTCCAAGTAAAAAATAACTGAAAAATGCGGAAAGAAAAGCGAGTGTTAAGGCAGCCCTACTGCCGAACAAATCCCCGAATCTGAAACAAAAACATTCAACATCAGTTTTGAAGCGACAGCGATCCTTTTGCTTGAAACAGCGAATTTCGAACCGAACAGCTGATTTCCAGAAAGGAATTGAAAACTGGTAAAAGCTACTTCTTGAGAGAGTGACTTGCAAGAACTTTGATGGGCTCCTACGAAGGTTCTTCATTTCTATGGTCGCACAGCTTCTTTCACAGCATCGAAAGAGAAAACAAAACGACCATGAACAGAGGAAAAGTAGAGGCAGCCTTGAAGAGTGTGCAAAATACGCAGCTATTTGATTTTGTTACTGCATTCCGCACAGTTTGACCACAGTAAGAACCCACGCAATTAATTGTATGGAAATCAAAGCAAAGTACTACCTAAATGTAAAAAACGAGTGGGTTCTTGCAACTAGAAAAATTTATTGTATGATGATTCGATAACACTCCTACAAGTCATTTCGCAATTGCATAATGTTAACCACGCGTACGAAAAAGGATAATACTACGCATGCTTTGTGTCAATGATAAAATCAAAAAATTGTTTAAACAAAGCTTGTTAAAATCGACTTGTTAAGCAGTATTTACGTCGGAAGAAAACATTCAACAACTTGTATTCGGAGTTGCAAGCACTGTAAACCCAATGCGTTTTTATCACCATCGCTACAATTCAGCAAAGAACTTAAGGTCACTACGCTTTCACCGTAAACACAATGAATCGAGCAACGACTTCAAGCTCACGTTCAAGCGCTTTATGGAGCTGCGACCTGACGCATCATGATACGAAGCAGCAGCCAATCATCAGCATAAATGAAACGGGGTTGGAAAAGAAACATTTTCACCCTGACTTATAATAAACTTGAAAATGATTTTGGGGTGCTGAATCCAAATCTGCGACCAGCTCTTTTTCATCTCGTCTAAGTTTTGAGTTGTAAGTATAGCAGGTGAAAAATGAGATACCTGTGTGTAAAACCGTGAATTTTTTATCGGTCATTATAAAGCTGAAAAACCTAGAAATACCAACTCAGCACTTTGTTAGTTGGATGCGAAGGAGTATTAGTTTTTGTCTAGGCTTTTGAAGCCGACGCATCTTACGTCTGTACTTCTTTTGATGTAATTCCTTATCTGCGTTCATGCCATAAAAGTACCATGATCTAGCAAAATTTGACTCGATGAAGTGAGTGGCGTGCCTGTATACTGGTGGATAGCCTGCACGAGCTTATTGTTTCCGATTAGCAAAAATTTGAGCATGGAAAGCTTTCTATGTCAATAAGCAAAGTAGCCTCTAGATTCTATAATGTACGAGTCCAACCCGACAAATGTGAGATTTATGTCAAATCAGAGACAAGTACTACCATGTTTGCAAATTTGGTGACCAAGACAACTGCACACAAGTACTACTTTGATTGCAAAGTTGGTGACCAAGACAAAAATGGGCAGCTCATATTCGCTGCAATTCTTGCAACACTCAGCTGCTTCGGTGGGCTGTTGGTAAGCGAAAGAAGATGCCTTTTGCAGTTCCCATGATCTGGCGTGAACCAACTGATCATGTTACAAATTATATTGTTGTTTAACTGATGTGAAAGGATTTTCTAAAAAAAAATCTAACATTGTTTGTTCAAGTTGCCAATATCATCGCAATGCAAAACGTGTCAAAAGATAACAGACTTAGTATTGTTTTGTAAGTGACAGCGAAATCTTTACTTGCGTTATCATGTTTTTTGCAATTTAATGATTCAACTTTAACTGAACTGATAAGCAAATTCTTTATTGTTTCAACAATGTTTATGTCACAACTCGCATCGTATTTCCAAAACCTGACGTGATAGGGAAAAACTAAAAACAGATTTGAATTCAGTGCCCAAAATATAATCAAGACCTGCAAAAACAACCCTGAGAAATAGAAAAAAAATTTTTGTTGTTGTACAGTGTAATTTGATGTTTATGAAAACTGCAAGTCAATATTTGTTGCGATGAAAGCAAAATTGTTAAACTGCTGACAAGAGAAATTTGATTACACATGGGTTTAAGTTCTATAATCTAAAACTTGTAAAAGCTCACTCTGGAGAACAAGGTCGTTTATATATAATTATTGATTGTTTTGTGAGAAGAACTGGTAGAAATGTTGCTAAGAACACGGCCACAACAACATGAGGCCGAGGCTCAGCATTCATAGTGATGACCTGCATCACGCGCTGCTCATGTGCGCGATCAAATTGTGTTTCAATGATAGCCTTGCTGAAGCAAAACAAAGTTTCATTAAAAAGCGCTATTTTGACACTCCTCCGACCTCTTGCTATCATACAAACATAGCAGAACATTAATATCATAGTATTTCTACACCAACCCAAAATGCTTTAAATTTCATACATACGCCCACGAGGGGGCAAGCATAAGGCCACATTATGAGAAAGATCTTTTTCACAGAATCATTGTTAGCGTAGATACAAAAGCTCTCTGAAAGCAATCTCTATATGCGAGGCGGCAGTCGCAACTAGCTTGTGCCATTATCAGCGCTATTAATACTGACCTTCCAAATATAGGTCCGCCAAGAAGTTGAACAACTGCAAAAGTTGTTTGAAGATAACCGAATGTGACAGGATTAATGTCGAACTCTTTCGTTAAATACTAAAAAAAATGAAGCGATAAAGCAACGTGCAACTGGATTCTTGCACTAATCTCGTTCTCAATTGCAGTCTAGTTTTTATTTCAAATTTCGCAGTTCTTTTATAAAATGTGCAATAACTCGACGCTTTCGAAACACTTTCCTGAAATTGAAACAAAAACAAATTATAGAGAAAATTTTTGCTACATAGCTTTTACCACAAACGCATTCTTGAAACAACCTGCAGATGTGGATCGTAACGAAAACTTAAGATCGCGATGCAGAATGTCCTGGCAAAAGTGCCAAATGTGTTCATATTTATTCTCAAGTGCCAGTGTAAATACGGCTAAAACTTGAATGAAAGACCCAAACAGCCAATATGAACACCAGTAACCTATAACTTAACCAGCGGTGTCAAAATGATCTTAACAGCTTATTTAGCTCAGACAACTCACTGGTAACGTTCCGATTTGGATCCAAAAGCAGAGAGCATAGAGAGCCACATTTGCATGAGTGAGGTAGACCACAGTTTCAGTATTTCTTTTAGCTTTGGTCATATTTAAATTACATTAATTATGCATGAAAGCCTACAAACAAACAGTTTCATTGGCACTGCTTTGCATAAAACATCATCACTAATACGTTAACAAGAAATTTCACGATGAAAAACTGTGCATGCAGCGACAGAAATAGCATCCTACATAAGTTGAATTATAACACGGGATCAGGATACGCTTGAAGAGAAAAACTGATAAAACAAATCAAAAAGTGTTTAGATGTTAATTATTTAACAAGTTCTATCAGTCCCCACTCACTAGCAAGTCTAGGGGGGAGAGCACTGTACAATACCCTGTTTGGCCAGGGCAAAAAAGCTACGAAATCAGCATAATTTGCGTTTGTGGGTGATTTCTAAACAAAGGTTTGTAAAATAATTTTATCCCTAAAACACCAGCGTTTTGCCAAATTTTGAGTGTCTTCTATACAAGTCTTTACTTTAGTGATAGTTAAAGTCTTTCATTTCCAAAATCCTTGGTCCGCCAGTGTGTGCACGCACCTGGGATCTAGGTCAGGCTGTTATGCTCAGCCTCTTTCAGCAAACTTATTTTAATATCTACAAGCCACTTCATCCTTTTCATTTTCCGATTTTCTGTTTCACTGTGGCACTAACATTTGCAATACATTTTGTTGGTTTTTTCTTAGTTTGAGCCTGGTGTTCTTTTTCACCAGATCTCTGTCAAACATCAAACAGAAATTAAAGGGTTTCGTGGATAGCAAGGTCCGAAAAGCCACCAGTTTCATGATGGGCTCGATACACAGGACAATCAAGGATGACGTGGTCCACGGTTAGCTCTCCGTGGCGAAGCCCTATAGTGCAGATGCACACTATCTTCATTTACGCACGGTATCATAAAAAACGTCTGACACCACTTGGAAGGCGACTTGAGCAGGACCAGGTTTCGAAAGATCCATTTCAAGAGGCAGTGGTCCGGATACGGTTATGAAGCTATAGTGTCAGGAAGCGTTGTTCTACCACTTTTTTTAACGCATAAACCCCAACTATCTCACGTCGACTCTGCGTTGTAATTTGGTTGCATGGAAGCAATCAAAATGAAATTCTCTCCCCTAAGTAGGAAAATGAGCCAGCGTTTTGTAAACCAACACAAAAAACGATTTCATGTTAAGATATAAATATTAATATAAATTTTACAAAAATGGCTCTAAAAATAGGAATTCAAGCCGAAGCTGCTTCAACTGCGCGTTGTACGAACTCAAATATAATTCAGCAACAGCTAAACATTAAACCAGTTTTGCCTTAACTAGCAGATCTATGCCTTGGCAATTGGCATTTGACATCACGAAGAATGAAAATCAAATATTGAACATGATTAGTAGAATCAATAAAACAAAAACAAACAACCAATATATTAAAAAAATCCAACGTTAAACTGCTTATATAAAATACAAAATCATCAAAATGAAACTTTGAAAAACATAGTAAGAGTACAGGACAATTTTTTTAAATCATCAGGAACAGCAATGCATGCACAATGAACAGAGGCTGCATGCTCAACAGCTGCAAGTTGCTTCTGCACATTCTCCATACATCAATGATTACGCGTCATAGAGTGAAATCCTGATGTGAGCAATCGAACTGCCGGGGTAGCCGCTTTAGCGTGCTTACGCTGCTAGAGGAAAACTAAGCATGCACCATGAAGCGGCAATGCATTCTAGGTATTCCTATGATCTTCTATGCTCTTTAATGTGGACTATTATTCTTCTCTGTCTAGTCACATATCAAGTTTATCCCGCAATTTTATCGTCCTCGAAAGTGCTTTACTTCGACTTCTCTGTACTACAGACGAATCCGGTTAATTGCATATCGGATAATCGCATAATATGTTTTAATGCGTAAGAATTGTAAATTCCAAACCATAGTCTTTTTCTCAGAAAATAGTCCGGTTTATCGCATCGGCTTACTGCATAATCCGTATAATTTCATAGAAAGAAAAGCTGTTTATTCGATCAACCAAAGGGCTAATTGTAAAATCAAGTGACAAAAATCTGTCTTCGGTAAAGTTTGGACATTTTTGAAATACAGACGCTAATTACGAGTGCATGGAAACACGTAGTGCACTGTAAAAAATGCTGCAGCAATTCTTTGATTAATTTCTGGCGACGTCTCTCAAGTTTGTGAAATTTGATTGCAGAATTCTTTGATCTTGCAGCAGATTTTTTTAAAGTGTAGGAGCACAAATTCGCCCGTGTACCTCGCAATCGTCGGAGAGCGCTGCCAATTCAATTCTCATCACCCCGCCAAAAATAAAGAAGCGTTACATGCTGCTGATACAATTCCGCGACGTTTGCAATGTGAAGGCACAGACATGGACACATTTTTCCGTTTGGAAAAACAATTACAAGATAGCATGCAAAACAACATTAAACAAACTACTATTGCGCTGTATTTCACGTGATTGGAACAATGTTGCGTATGATTAAACAATACTTTGTCTTCTGCAGTGCTTTATTTGTGTTTTCATACTAATTTCGAATAAACGCATAATCCGCTTAATCGCATAAAAGAGCTTGGCTAAATGACTATGCAATTAACCGGATTCGTCTGTATTTTTTTTCACCCTTTAACATGCACAGCGTTTCTTCCATTTTTTATATTTTCTACGCTATCCTTTAAATTATTGTTTTTCAACAAGTGGTTGGGTCTCAGTAGAAGCTCTATCAAAATGTGTGACAGCATGCCTATGCTCAACAAAGCTGTTCTCAAGTAAGTGTAGTTATACCTATTTTTATCCTCAGGTCACGGAAATCTTTTAGTTGTTACACTAACTTCAACATCGTTGGTGCGGCACACTTCCATCGTAAAGACTACATTTAAATCTGGGAATGGTGCCAAAATGACCTTTCTTACAGACAATAAAGTAGCCAGACAAAATCTTGAGGTTAAAAACGCATGATCATTGAAATGTGAGCATTTGCTATCCAGCAGTATCGATTGCTTCCGTTACATTACAAAGACCGTTTAACAATCAATTTGCGCCCAATATCGTATGTGTATCATGATACTGGGATTGTAACTTGAGCGAGAATTACAGCTTGAAAACAGTTAAAACCCAGTCAGGAGTACGCTGATGACTATTGTTGCATAAAGACCGGGGATCCCCTTTGCGAGATTCGATTGGTGCTTGGAGCAGAAATACCGCAGTCACAGAATGGAATGGTAAATTACTGAAGGAGATTATAATGCAATAGGGGTGAGTGCAATATTGAAGGTCGCAATATTGGGTAAGGCAGTGGTCACCAACCGGGGTCCACTGTATATAACAGCTGCATAATGTGGCAAACTTTCTGTCAACAAATACTTACATTTAGCCAAGTAGCTTGCTAGCTGTTTGGCGTTTTAACAGTAGAAAGAAAAATATTCTTCTTTACCGAAAAGTAACTTACAGATAGGAACATACAGTCATACGCTATCAATGATTCACATAAAGCTTCAACATGCTACTGCAACATCGTGAGGTTGTTACTTTCAAGTCACTTTGAGCAAGACACCTGCTTTAAAGTCAAGATGATTAGTGTCAATTAAAATAACATCCATAATATACAGCAATAATGTAACAGATTTATGTTCTTAACTTGGACTTGATCCATTCTGCAACTAGCAATAAGTTTTTCTCTTGACCGTTTTGCACGCAAGAAATTACCAATGGATGTAAACACAGATGCTTGGGAAGAGGCCGACTGTCTGCTTCTTTTTGCAGACAGCAGGTAACAAAATCGCAAATATCAGAAGGAAAGAAATGAACTGATAACCTCGGAGGGGGATCGTTAACAATGCATTGCATCACCTCCATTGGCACTATTCCTTTTGAACCTAAACAACACACCATTAAACACAGCTGAAAAGCAATTTTCAAATAAATTTTATCGGTGCACAGATATATAGGATGGCGCAAGAGCGTATTAACAGTAAAGTAAAAGACGCTACTCCTAATTGAAAGGACATAAAAATTTATTTTGAGAATTTTAATATGTACAAATAGGTAAACTTACATTTATTTAGCGCACGTGTTCAAAAATCAAAAGTCAATGTATGCTGCGGCATGACTTAAAAAAATGACGAAGTGAAGGCGTAATTTATCAGACAATTAAAGGTAGACAGGTAGTTTGCAGCGACCTCTGCTAGCTAAACTGGCGTGTAAGTCACCAAGTTGATTCATATGTGAAGCCTAGCTAGTAGAAATGATTCTTGCAATCGATCGATGAAGACCTGCAGCTGCCTCTGCAAAGCACAGGCAGCTAACTCAGGAAAAAGAATAACTAATACATTTGATTTAGAATGTACTTTAGTGTTAATACACTCTTGCGCCACCCTGTATACAAGGACTACAATCTATACTACATCACCAAAAAGATTTACACAGTAATTGACGAAATTGTCGACTCCACAATTTGAAACATTTTTGGACGATTTACCCCTTTCAACAATTTAAGCATCTCACAAAGCCCAATGTCTAATAGCCAAAATACAGGGGGGGCCGTAAGTCGCGCACCAAGAAATTACGTGGAGTGTGATGTGAAACAATGTAAAATTAATGGGGTAAAATATCTTTTCCTTTCTTTTGATGTATAATAAATATTCTTTCATAGAGTAATTTACCATGGTTTGAATGTATCAGTCATTATATCTGTCAAATTTAATTATAATCAAAGTTTTTTTAGATATGATTTGCATTTAAAATTTTTTTCCTTTAATTTTCAGATATGCCTTTAACAATAAACGAGGGAGTTGAGTCAGTATTTATGATCATTTGGATTGTATCAACGTGTATAACGTGTCATCAGTTCCTTAGATAAGCTTGTTTTAAATAAAATAACGTTTATATAATCAAAATTGCCTTAAATGTTTTGGTGTGCGACTTGAGGCCCACGCTGTACTTTAATCGCTTGCAAAAGAATAGCGCACAGCTTCAGATGTAATCACTGACCTGCAATCTTTGAAGCAAGCTGTGAATAAGGAAATTGTCCAGTAGCCAATTCACACAATGACAGTCCAAAACTCCACACATCAGAGTAGATCGTGTAATCATGACCAATTACTCTTTCTGGAGCCATGTACGCATTTGTGCCAACATATGTTCGAGCTATAGAATCAACAAGCTGTGTGCTCACACCAAAGTCACATAACTTGATATAGCCGTCGGTGTTGACCAATATATTAGACGGCTTTACATCTCTGTGCATAATACGCAAGAGCCATAAATGTTGAAGGCCATGGGCAATGGCACTGCAATAAGCAAAACAACAAAATGTGGATCTTATTTACAACATAAAAAAATCACTCAAAGGGCGTCTATAACTTGAAGCCATGGTCTTCAATCTTTTCTGTAATGGTACACCCTATATTAGTTTTCAAAATTTCTGTGCACCATCGAAATATTTTCCTTGAAAGTAAGAAAAATTTTGTCCAGTGATTGGCTTTTTTGTTGTTGAATTTAAAGGCAAGACCTATTTTTTGGGAGGTCGCTATCCCCCTAAACTCACTTTTGCCAATTTGCAGTCCAATGTTACTATGGTGGTCTTTACTGTAGGCAGCTATATTCAAGTATTCGCACTGCAATTAGACCTTGTTTTTTTCTTAGGTAATAGCTAGTATCCATCGCTCAAGTTAAGACATTCTCTCGAAACTATTTACTAAAAAAAGACTATCTTTTCAAAAACAGGTACATGCTATCATGTTTGTACACCTCAGAAAAAGTCCGGTACACCCTGGTGAAACCTTTTAAAAACTGGTACACGCCATTACGTTTGGACACCCCCGAAAGTCTGGTACACCTTGGCAAAGACCACCCATCTCACGAAGGGAATCAAATTGATGTCAAAAAAAGCCATCAATCACTTCTGGTCTGGTCGCTCGTCTTTCAGAATTTCAATAAGAAAGTGTTTTTAAGCTCAAAATAAGGAAAATGCCACACGGCCTAAGTTTCCAAAAATCGTAGTGGTCACCATAAAGATATCCCTTTAAGCAATACATTTTTAAGGCTTCAAGGGATAGGTAGTTATCAAAAACTATAGTAATCTAATCTGGTGATGGAATAAACAACTTGTTTTTTTTTTGATAAATTTTCAATGTTTAATTGAGAGAGATCGAGTAAAATTGTAAGAGCATAGCATGCAAGCCTTTCTCAAGGGCGAAGGCTTGCATTTTCAAAAGAGTTGCCCTTAAGTACATCGTGGCTCGCATTGAACGATCACGAGCCAGGCACAGCCCAGAGATGGAACGCGCTTTTCTAACAGATGATGTTGAAAAGCTAACAGAGCAATCAAGAAAACTTCAAACAATTAACCAATCACATTGGCGGGCGGCCCGCGAATTTCCAACATTCTTCGACACAATCAGATTCTGCAGATACCTGGCACTACCTGATGAAAGAACGAAATCAAAATGGAAGAACAAAAACGAGAGATTGCTTGCTTTACTCAGACGTGACCGTTTCGGCAATGCTCTGGGTGATACTACTAGGCATGTTCTGAATCTTTCAGATTATGTCTTGTCTGACACTGAAAGTTTCGTGCTGTCGCATGGTCTTAACTTTGGATTGCCACCCAGGCATCTGTGCAAAGAAGAAATCTTCGCCGAATTTGAGTCACTGTGGGCACAGCTTTTACATTACAGTGCCAGTTCTGTTGAACAACGCATTGCTTTGAAAGCCCGACTCGCCGACCTTGCTCATTTGTACTGTGACAGCACGATAGATTCACGTGACTTCACAATGCACAAAGAGTGCTTTCGTGCAATCAACCGGTTACAAAAGAATGATGATATCGTTGTCACCAAACCCGACAAAGGCTCCGAAGTTGTCCTTTTAAACAAAAGCAACTACGTCGATAAAATGAACAAGATACTTGATGATCAATCGAAATTTAGAAGACTTGGTCCGGTCTCTAGCAATGACAACACAGCCAGCATTGAATCGCGCCTTCAGAAGCGGTTGCTTGACTTAGTCAAAGCTGATCTCATGCCGAAGTGGATATATGACGCAATACGACCAACTGGATCGCAAAGACCTCGAATGTATGGTTTGCCGAAAACACACAAAGAAGGCACTTCACTTCGCCCAATACTGTCTATGACAGGTTGGTCCCATCATGAACTTGGCAAGCCTATTACAACCTGTGTTGGAGCGGTTTTCGTCACACTGCATATGAGATTCGTTTACGTTTGCTAAGACCATGCAAAATCTTGACATCGACCCTAATGTCTTCATGTGTTCTTTTGATGTATCCAGCTTGTTCACCAACGTTCCCCTTGATGAAACCATCAAAATCTGTTCGGAAGCTCTCTACGACCAGTCTAATTCCCGACCAGTCATTCCAAAGGACGTGTTTGTTGAATTGATGAAGAGCGCTACATCCTCAGTTGAGTTCAGCTTCAATAACACCATGTACAAGCAAATAGACGGAGTAGCTATGGGATCACCACTTGGTCCGGCTTTGGCCAACATCTTTGTTGGATATTATGAAGAAAAGTTATTTTCTCAAACGCAAAAGCCTCCAACATACTTCCGATATGTTGACGACACGTTTGCCATCTTCGATCACGAAGCTGAAGCAGATGAATTTCTGACCAAACTTAACTGCCTTCATCCATCCCTCAAGTTCACCTTTGAAAAAGAGAAAGAGAAATGTCTACCGTTTCTTGATGTCTACGTCGAAAGAACAGATGTTGGCTTGGAGACCAGTGTATACCAGAAACCCACTTTCACTGGCCAGTATTTGCGTTGGGAGTCCTTTAGTCCTCTCAAACGCAAAATAAGTCTAATATCTACATTGGTGCATCGAGCTCTAATGATTTGCACCAAGCGTAGACTCAATGAAGAAATAGAACGGATCAAGAAGATATTACTGGACAATGGCTATCCTAAAAACATCATCAACACTCAGATCACCAAGAAAATTACTCAGTTCTCCACCCTTAAGCGATTTGGCCCTGAAAAGTGTCCTGTGTACTTGAGGGTCCCTTGGATAGGTAAGCCATCTACAAACTTAGAAAAAGAAGTCAAAACCGCCGTGGAAAGCTGCTATGGTTCCGTCAGCACCCGTTTGGTCTTTACGTCTAAGCGCATGCTGCCTGTGGCCCGCAAGGATGTTCTACCTGCCATTCAGAAAAGTTTTGTCATATATGAATGCAAGTGCCACTGTGATAGTCGGTACGTAGGGCGAACATCTCAACGACTACAGGATCACATCAAGCAACATGTTCCGCAATGGTTAAGACAGCAATCGACTCGTCCACGCCGATCTCAACCACACAGATCGTGCAAACGAACCGACACCAAACCGGATTGTGACTCCGCCATTGGTCAGCATCGTTTAGATAATGATCGATGCGCATTAAACTATGATGATAAGCGGTTTTCAATACTCGCCGCAGCACGCAGCTCTTTCCATCTTAATCTTTTAGAGGCTACTTATATCAAGACCCGACGTCCGGTGTTATGCAGACAGAAAGAGTTTGTTTACACTATCAAACTCTTTCGATAATCGTGGCATTTGGCCTCCTGCTGCGCCTTCTCTAACTTTCGCAATTGCGAAATCTTTCTTTCGCGCGCTTTGCAATACAAACGCTATCATTGGCTTGTCTTGATTACGTAACATCCAAATTATTCACATAAAAGACTTATTCACTCTAGATCTTCCCTTTTGACGCGATACCGCCACTGATGAGAGCGTCACGAAAAGCTTATGGCTCAAACAGCTTTTTTCAAAGCTATATTGAAATGTTTTGAATAATAAAAATTCATTATACAGCTTGTTGTAGCTTACTCTAAAACCGACAGTTACTGGTTGTGAATCAGACCATATAGCGATATGATCAGTAAAAAGGTTGTTAGAAAGAAACTTCGGTGACATCAGTGTAGGGGTGGGCAAACTTTTTAGCCTGAGGGCCGCATCGACCATTTTTCGGGTGGTCGAGGGCCAGGGCTTGTTGTCTCGGACAGCTGCTTGCTGCAAAAGAAATTGCATTAGCTCAAAATTTCGCGAAATGTCCTCGCAATGTGGTATCTCAGGGCGCAAAAACGGTGGTGTCTCTAAAAAAAAAAGGTTATCACATTTTCGTAGACGGTAAATGCGTGGTTGGGGCAAGGACGTCGCCGCTTTTGCGCCTTTTCAATCCCCCTGTCGTATTTATTTCAATATGGCAAAGTTTCAAAACGTGTTCGCGGGCCGCACAGAGTGCTCTCGAGGGCCGCATGCGGCCCGCGGGCCGTAGTTTGCCCACCCCTACATCAGTGCTTGCCATGCTTTTGCAGCTTGTTGCTCACATTTTTATAAAAGTCGTTTTTAGCGAATTACCATCAACGTGAGAACCTTTGTTGTTCTAAATCACTTTTACTAAAACAATTGGTTTAATCGCAAGTGGCTTATTTTTGAAGATCCTTGTGTTGCCTAGTTTAGTAATAGAAGACCTTTTTTAACTAAACAAAAGCGATTAGTTTGTCATTTTTGGTTGCAAATGACCTTTTTTGTGGGCAAATGCATTTTAAACTGCTTCGTGACCCATCTGTTGAAAAGCGTTGGGTTAGGTCATGCTCTATATCTAAAGCCACTGGCCATTGTTTGACTCATTCCTACGGATGTCGGTTCCGATTCCATTTCCAACCAGGCTTTTTAAATAGTTAAAAGCTATAAGATCTAGAGGTAGATCCAATTATTTCTTCTTTTTATGCAGTAACTAGCCGGCTTTGCTGGCGTCGCTCGGCAGAAGCCCTCCATCAGTAATGCCTGGGTTTGGTATTCCGGTTCAACCGGCCAAGCCGGGCTTCACCCATATGGCTCTTGTGTGAGCAGCATCGAAAAGTTAATGAATTTTATGCACTTTCACAATTCTTCTACACGAAATTGTGATCATCATTTTCTCCTAATCATGACTAGCAATGCTCACAAAGAACCTTGCCACAAATTATTGTTAATACTTGTCAGGGAGCAGGGATTGAAACGCAGTCAAAAATGATGATTGTTTTCACAATTAAAGAAACTATTTAACGGTAAGCTTATTTATGAAATTACAGTATATGTACGATTGCTTGCTTTATAGTATACACGACTGCATCACCCAAAGAGATCCCATCAGTGATGTCGTGATTGAGAGTGTCAGTTTAGCCGGCCAAGCTGGCTTTACCTATCAGGTTCGTGTATGAAGAGTTACCAAACGTTTATGTGTTTTCTGCACATAAGATGTTTACGACTTTTTGTGCTCCTTTTCCTTATAGAATATCTCATTTCAAGATCCTGGTTATGCCTGAGGTCTATGTGCTCTGTTCATTGCTGACACAAAACCAAGGAAGTCTTGCGTTTCCCGTAGTTTGGAAGGAGGGATTACATTTCTGATATAAAGCTATTGTAAAGCAAAAGATCAAAAATGCATTTCGTGTGGTGCGATTTCACATAGTGACGCTGTTTTCTTCTAATTTCCCCTTAAACTTTGTCAAGTTCTTGCTGGCTACGCATTATCGTAGCATGTTCTTTTCTCCCTGGTTGACGTGCCCTGGGGAGTTTAAAGTGTCCTTGCTTTTCCTCAAATGTTTGGTTTGACCCCGGTAGCTCCATAAAGCTATTATAAACCAAAATACCAATAATATCTTCCATGTGATGCGATTTAACACAGTGACGTTAATTTTGATTTCGCCACAACCTTTCTCAAGTCCCTGCTAGCTACGCATTATCATTCATATTTGTTTTTCCTTGCTTAGGTATGCTCATAGAAGTGAAATAAGTTCTTGCTTTTACCAAATTTTCAGGTTTGATTCCGGTAGCTCTATAAAGCTATTATCAAGCAAAATAGAAAACATGTTTATCCTAAGTACGGTGCGATTCAAACCCAGCAGGCCATACTATCACTCGTGCCCATTTAAAATGTATCAATTAAAGCAGCTGCGCCAGCTTCACCGTACAAAAATTTGTTAGAGCCACAACGAAATGTTTTACTAAATATAAGCCATGTAATGTAATGGTGATCATGTTGGTTTATCAATAAAGACTGGAAGTATTCAAAAAAAAAAGAACTATGACACAAACTACCATTCGTAATTTTTAAGAGTACAGGGAGATGAAACATAGTCAAAATTGATGGTGCAACCCGAATGGAGGTCGTTTTGACCCATAAAGAAATGAGCTGTTTGGTGGTAGGCATGTTTGACGATTTGGTCGGCCCGCTTTCATATTAATATTGGTGACACTAAGATTTTGCCTGCGCTGTTTGCTTTAATTCGGCCTTATTATGAAAAGGGGCCATGCCTTTCCTTTAAGTCATACAATCTATTGCAATAGGCGCCTATTAAGCTCTTTTCAAACAAAAACATTCCCTCTAAATCCAGTGTTACGGTTGATGCTATTGTTGTTTAACTTTGATCTTTTCTTATATTTGGGATTTTATTAAATTTAACTTTTCCCCTAATCCAGACCTCCATACTTTTAAATAAAAATTAGTGTTTTGTACCAATAGGCCTATCCTTGCAATTACAAATATCAGTATTGGGCTTAACCATTTATGTTCGCTATCAAAATGATGGTGGATAATTTTGCTGCCTGCTGTTTCCACTAAACAGTGGCAAGCATTGTAATGTCATTTAACATTATGACCACACAATGCATTTTGAGCCATTATTATTAGGATTGCTATTTACCACTTCTTCGTCACTGTAGGCGAATCAATATAAACTAACTCTGACTGCGTGCATGTTTCTTGGCCCTGGCATAAACGCCGCCATGCAAAGAGCAAAGTAACGAGAAATGAACTACTAACAGTTCACTTATAGCAGTAGCGGGGGCCCCCATCAATAATGTTGAGGTTAAGAACATCAAATCAGCTGGCTGCTGCGACAGCCTAGCCCAATTGCAAAGGAAATTGCTTCAACATTTACATTATATGTAGCTCGACCCCTACATGCTGTTGCAAACGATACGATTGGACTATCTTTACCCTCTCATCTTTTTCTTGTGTGATCACCAAGTGTTTTGCTTGGAGTAGGCTGCATATTAAAATTTGTAGACTTTGAGTCTTTTGAATAATGTGATTGATAATGCCAAAGGTTCATGCTATTGAGAAAGAATAGACAAAATGTAACAAATGACTTAGTTTTTCTAGAAATTTCAATTTTGTGAACTGCAGTCAATAAAATTTTGTGTGTTTTTAACCGGTAGACTACATTTCATAAACATTTGGAGACTTCAATTTTTGATAAATGTTTTTGAAAACGTCGACAGATAATGCAAAAGAACCACGCTTGTGAGGAAAAGTAGTCAAAAAGTGCCAAAAAACTAACTTTGTTTAACAATTACAAGTTTGTTGGGTCAAGTAGGAAAATGGTACAACTAAAAATGAAACATCATGTATGGCAACCAAGTTTTAATCAGTCATTATAAACTAATCCTTAGCCTCAAGTAATTAGAGTCACATATTGCTAAAAAGCAAATTTCCTGAGCTTTCAAAGGATAGTAATTGTTAGTACTTTATTATAAGATTTTTGCATTAAGGTCTCCTGTTTTTACTGAGCTCACCATTTTTGAAAGGGGTAAAAAGTTACATGACTGGTCTTAAAGTTCAGTTTTTTCAGTATAAAAACTAATATTAATTGTACATATTATACACTATCGGAATCGCTATGAAATAATCTTTAATTTGTAGGAAAAAAGTTTGAAAATCAGTTGAGAAGTAAGGTCACAAATCAGTTTTTTAATAAACTAATTTTGCAAAAAAGGTTGCTTTTTTTAAAAACGTTTTGATATTATGATCTGCGGTAGCGAAGATTTGTGTTAATCGTACGATATTATGACGTCATAGACCCAGTTTAAGCGTGCAAGCGAAAGAGAGAAGAAAAAATGCTTAGAGGGCTTAAAGTGCTTAAATAAATAATTGCTCGTAGCATAACCAAATAAGCTTTAGTTGTTGTAAAGTTGTTTTTATCAAAAGCAGCTTATTAATATCTCCTAAAAGAACGTTTAATCGCGTTTCTGCGATGAGTACTTTTTGAGACAGAACAAAAAACAGATTGTTCAATGAATCGTTGATTGTGACGTCATTTTCGACCCCAAACAAATGAAAGTTTTTGAAATGTGTTAAGTCGGAAACTGGTTTTCGTTAGAGCAAAAGTCGTTTGTCCTCTGTCAAGCAATGCGAATTCTAAAAGATTAGTTTTGGTTATGACGTCATCATGACGTCACAAATATCCTTATGACTCTCACCACGAGGTGGTGATCAATTATGCCAAGTTTGATGCTTGTACCTATAGCAGTTTCAGAGGAGTTAAAACAGACTCACAGAATTGCGCTTTAAATATTCGATAATAAAATTAGTATAAATAAAAAATTCATGAATTGACAGTACGCTTACAAGAAAAAATATTTTTGAGGCTTTAAAATGAGAGTGATTGTTGCTTTACGACTTGGCTAATCGACTGGGTGAAGTGAAACTATACGAACCTTTACCACGTTTTTTATAAAAACTTTACAATGTTACAACTTTACAGCTTTTAAACTTATTTTTATAAAACAACTTTACAATGTTTTTCTACTGAAGAATCTGACTGAAAGCAACCCAACCAGCATCGGTGTTTGGACTATTTAGCACCCATTTAATGCAGTGTTTTAGCCTTGCACATATTTGAACTGTTTTGAAGTACTGTATAATTACTATTAATGCCAATTTTTACCAAAATTCGAAATCTAGTTTCTGTAGTGAGGTGAACCAACCCAATCTCGTCATTTCACTTTACGCAACGTCCAGTAATCACTCTTCTGCACTGCAATCGCTAATTCAAGACAATTTTAACTTAGTGAGTCTCTAGAATTCTTAGTCTTTGGATTTGCTTTGCGAATCGTACATCAAATTCTCGCCAATATTAGTTTTGTTATCCTAAACTAGGAATAATAAATCACACCTACAGTTAACTGCTTTGCTTTCACAGAATTAAATCTGTATTATAGTGTCCAAAACAGTGTTCCTTCTAAGATTTTGGTAAGTCCGTAACCGCCGGCGCAAGTGCGAAATTGCTTGCAAATATACGAAAACCGCCGGACAAGTTTTGGCGCACTTGCTGAACAAACGGTTACACTAGCCTTGGTAACTTATTTCGAAGTTGTAAATAAAGATACTTGCAGTAGCCAACTGCCATTCAGTCAGTGTATATGCCAAGCTAACTTTGCATAGCTTACAGTTTGCCCATAACGTTGGTTGACGTATGTATAACGTATCCTTTGTTTTCCCTCAGACGTACTTCAACTATGACACTTTTTATTTAGTTAGTGCTTTTCAACCGATATTGGCATTGGGCCCATTTTTGAAAAGCACAGAGGTATGTGGCCCGGTTGTATCTTTTTCTTCTTTTCATGAGCATTTTTTTGCATTTGTTGGTTTCATAACCGTTTTTGGCATTTGGCCCATTTTCGAAACGCACTGAGTCATGTGGCCCGGTTATATTTTTCTCGTTTTCATGAGCGACCTCAAAAAAGTTATCAAAGTAAATTTCAGAAGTGCTGTCCAACTAAAATAAAAAAACAAGTGAAGAAAAAGTTTTGTAATTTTATTTGATGTGAAGGTAAAATAAAGTACTGGCCCAGTGAAAACCATGGCCCACCGATTAAAAATCACTGACGTAGGCCATCATCTCTTGTCACAAATGATTTTTATTTTTTATTCCGATCAAGACGCCAGCCTGCGAGTTGTATTTTGCTTACTATGCTACATCTTCCGCAGCAGGAAGTCCAGTTAACAGTGCATCAAAGAATTAATTTTTATGCGGTTTTGTCCCAGATGCCAAAAAAAGGGCAACAGTATTGTCTGACTAGGTAATGTGACGAAAGAAATGGTAGGTTTGAGACACTTCTGAAACTTGTTTACAGAACCTTCGATGATAGCTGCAATAACATAGCTAGCCATTTTTTTGCTCTTATTATACGGTAAAGGGTCATTAACCGTTTACCGAACTCATGAAAAGAGGTTCCAAATATTTTGTACGTGAAATCTGATTTTTGCAAAAAGCATTTGAAACTTTGACCGAAGCATAAAAGCAGAGAAAATTATGGACGCGAATGTATGCGAGTTTGGTAAACGCAGTTTTTAAGTCCAGTAGAAAAACTGAAATGTCAATATTTGTAACCACACATAAAACTACAGGGTTTCATTGAGAGGCACTGGCTGCAAGAAATATTAAGGTATTTTATTCATGTATGACCTCATAGTTTTACTGCGTTTTCGAGGAGGCTGCCCTCCCTGGAAAAAATTTACCGCTACTATAGCGTGAGGTCTACCACTGAATTATTTATCCCTCGCCCCTCTACAGCTACACACTTACTACTATAGCTATAATAATTCCAAACATCACACATACATTCCACACACAAAGGTAAATTTATTCTAACGCTACACACTTCGTAGATCTGAGAATGACACAAATAAATCATTGGTTAGGGCAGTGGTTCTAACCCTAACCCAAACTCACGCGGTTTGCACCTCGGTAGGTGCGAGTCAAGCGGTAGACCTCACCCTGCATCTCGGTAGGTGACTTATGTCGGTAGACCTCACGCTATAGTAGCACCAAAAGTTTTTGGTGGCCCCGCCTACGTTACCCGGCACTACTGTGTGCAAGTAAAAGACTGCAATAGCCGCGCGCGCACAATTACTCTTCACAAAAACTTTTTTTTACGCAACACACAACCTTTTGTTAGTTTCTGCTATTTAACCCTTTGCGGTCCAATTGAATTTCTTTTTTCGGTCAGTCTAGGTCCAAACTCTTTTTTGTGATTTTTTTGAAAGATGTTTGTGTGTATGTTAATTTTATGATTAATTTTTGTTCCGCATCATTGCACCTAAAAAGTTATTCAACTTTTTTTTCTTGCGGTCTAAGTACATGTCACACATGCAAATGCAGTTTGAATGAAATTTAATCAATTATTAATTAACTAATTAAACTAAACTAAATGAAATTAAACTAAATGCATGTGTGACATGAGTTTGGACCAAACAACATAAATTGTTTTTGCATCCCAGACGGTTAGTTGGACCGCAAAGGGTTAATAATTTTTCTTTACACCGGTAAACTAGATTAGATAATACACCTTAATGTTGGATCAAAAGACAATTTTGAAATGATACATAGTGAACAGCAATTTTTTTAAATGCCATAATGTCATAAGTAAATTTTATTGCGCTACAAATTATCTTTCCAGCAATTAAAAAAGGCTAGAAATTGAAAATGCACTTTTACATTTTTTTCTTCTCTTTCAAGGCTTTTTTCAATCATGACTGGTAAGCTATAACAGCACATAGCTGTCAGCTAAATTTTATTTAAAAAAATTCTGAAGGGGATTTAAAACTAAAATCGGTTAAAAGTCATACTCTTTTTTACTTTTAGTTTTTAAAAATAGCTAGTGAGAGAAGTTTATTTATTTCTAGTTTACAAAATGGCGTTTTTTTGTGCTAAAGTGAAACTGAAAGCAATGCGCTTTTTTATCTTAACAAGCACGATTGAAATTAGGATTGATGCGTAAAGAAAGCATAATGAAGTTAAGCAATTCCAGTTTCAAACTTTCCTCGAAAACTAATGTCTTGTATTAAAGTGAAATTTGAGAGCTACTTGCTATTACTGCTCTTTAGCTACGGTAGAAATTGGCCGGTTACTTTACGTACGTGCTTTGGGGTTGGTTTGTAATACAAAAGAAGTGTGGCAACGGCATGCGCGATATTTCAAGTCGCCGTCACTCGCTGTTGCGTTACACCAGGACGATGTTTACGCGAGACGTTGAACTGCCCTAAAAAAGCGGCGGTCCAACCTTTGATTCCAAATTATTGTCTCCCACGCATTAAACAGTTGGTTGAAAATTGCAAAAGTTTTAACAAACGGAAAAAGCTACCGAAAACTCCGGACTTTTTACGCACTGTTGAATTTTAACTGCGAATCCGCCGGACATAATTTCGTAAATTCGCACTTTCATCGCTCTAAAAGTGCATTCTACCAATCGATTACGCGATATCAAGCGTGGAGGTTATGACTAGTTAAATTATGCTTGTGTTGATGTATTATTCAAGTATTTTAGTTGCGCTGTATTACTTTACATATCTGAGAGAATGTTTGGTATAAAACACTGGTTTTCCACCAAAATTAAGATATCAAACAATTAAATCATATTTTCTACACCGAGAGAGGAAGCAAGTTGATGCTCCCAAGCAGTGCAACTATAATTACAAAGAGTAAGCATGATGTGAAACTAAAAATTGCCAAAAACACGCTACTCTAGAAGCAAATTGCACTGCACAATTACTTACTTTACTTGCGGACCAACTCAGCCGCTTATATACTGTACATCCTGCTTTTGTGATTTAAGTTAACTCAAACTCAAAAGCCTATTGAGAGCAGTCTTGACAAAAGTTAACCACAGCTAATTACACACACACACAGCATTTGGCATCCGACCTGGCAACATTTCTCAGCACAACATACGGAACAGAACCGTAATGATCCAGAGAACCTCCGTCCATGAATTCGGTGCAGAGCAAAACGCGATTTTCATCAAAAAACGCACCATAAAATGCAATGATATAAGGAGAGCCATTACACCTGTAAGAATCACATCAGTTAAATTAAACAGCAAATTATCAGATGGAAATAATACTGCCATTCGCAATAAAAATTAAAAAAACATACTTTTTAAGTATTTGCAATTCTTGTAAAATCCTCTTCTGTTCTTCTCCTGTTAAGTCCAACGTTATTGCTTTTACAGCAGTAATGACTTGGGACTGTTTGTGAATAGCTTTGCGGACAATCCCACTGTTCCCATTTCCAAGCGTTTCCATAAATAATAAAGTGTCATTACTCAGCTTTCCCAATTGAAAGTTAAGTGAGTCTTGAAAATTTTTCATATCTGCATTAGGTGAATTGGTTGGCACTACACTGCTGGTTGTTGGATGGTCTCTGTCTTTTGTTCTGGAGTAAGATTGCAAATCGTAAGCATGCTGCTGATCAACCACCGAAGCACAAGATGAGTTTTGAAAACTGTGTGATTCACTGCTTGGCTGTGATAAGGTATTTCCAAGTTGTTGGGAAACAAGAGAATGGTCGGTTAAAAGCAACGAAGACGCAGTAGGGGCAATTGCTACTTTTAAACCATGAATATTTCTTCTTGTTGAAGGTTTGGTCATTTTTGGATAAATCACCAAACAGCCATTACTTGACAAAGATATTGGCCTGTCACCATGGACAAACAACCCTTCAGTGCCTTTTCCGTAAGAAGAATGAAACCCAATCATCGTTTTCAATTCTTGATCAGTACGAACAGTAATTCTATCACCATCTTCGTCTTCATACTCAAATGCGGTCACAACAACCAAATCATTGCTTGCCTAAAATAATAAAATATTATGTAAATGGCTTAATGCTTTCAACTTCCTCAACCTGCATATTCATTTCATTCAATAACAAAACATAAACTATTTGATTCAGCCTACTTTGTCAACTTACCAAAACATAAAAGAGAACAGCAAAACAATGATTATGACTCATTAAAAAAAATTATTCAGACATCAAGTTAGCTGCTCCCAAGGTGATTTCACAAATTTTGTTTGTGTATAGCACTTGATGATTAAATTAACTGAAGTGATGTGTGTGGTTATCTTCTCCACGATGCTTATCAGTATTTACTTTTCCATAGTTTGTCTTTTCAGTTGGTCGCATGGAATGAAGATCAGCCAGGCATAGACACAGTATGTGTATTAGTGCAAGCAATAAAAAACCAAAGCAATCAGGAGTTGAAATCAAATACGATAATTCTTTTAAGAATCAGGACACTACTATTCAGGAAGACAGAAATGAAGATTTGGAAATTGATCAAAGGATTTAATCTGGTTGATTCAGTTAAAGAAATTGTCCAAGAATTGCTTGTAATGAGGTTGGATTCAGTCTAAAAGAAAAACTATATGAGAGTTTTGTCTGAGCAGCAATTTTGTATGGCATTGATTCAATTCCACTGATTAACTGTTCAAAAAAAAATTGATTGTGATTGGAATACACGAGTTAAGATCATGGAGAGTGATGAAACTTGATCAGATCACAGACAACACATTAGGAAACTTTTAGGAATAAAAAAAGTGGTGAAGAAATGCAGAAAAGATAGCTGAGATAGTACGAGCATGTTTTAAAAAGAGATGAAGTTCATGCAGTAAGGATCACTGTTTTGACTAGGAAACAAATTTTCTTGCATGAGAAAAAAAGTGGTTGCCTGATCAGTAGGCCAAGTTTTTTTCCACCAAATAACTAAAAAAATTGAGTTAAAAATTAAAAAAAATTACTATATTGTCATAACAAGATTTTGAGTCAATAAATCAATGTTTGTTCAGTTTTCTACTAGAACGAATATTATTTAATAAAAAAAAAACACAAATCTTCAGCAAAACATGTAAGAGGCATGCTTAATGTAAGCAGCTAATTCGGCAATCACCAGATGCAAGAATTGGAATGTAAAATAATCTAGTTCTATTTTCGACCTTAAACTTTGGTCCTTCACTAACAGTTTTTGCAACATGAAAAAACTTCTTTCTACAGAAGAGGAAGCAGGCTGCAAATGTTGAAGTAAGCCGTAAATAGCTTGTGAAATATCTAGTCTTTCCATGTTCATTATTTTAGAAATGTAATTGCTTTGCATTCTTTATTAAATGTCACAGTTAATGCTGCAAGGCCAGGTTCTTGGATATTTTGGGCTACTAGGCACTCTTTATCGTTTCTATATGCTTAACTACACATTCATATTGGTTTTTGATTGTGTGAAGTTGAGTAGCTAAACCAGTTTTATTGCAAGCTAACGTTTGCTTGAGTTGCCATAATACCAGACCCTTCAAAACTTTATGCACTTGTTTTAAATTCAGACAAATTCTTTGGGAAACATAAGGTAGCATTTAACCAGGTTTCCCATCTTCTAAAAACAGGCCTAGGTGTGCAATCAATAGTAGTAAATTCGACTGGTATAATTTTGTTTTTAACAGTTGCTGATATGACTTTTGCGATTAGCTGATCAACATCTTCAAAGTGAAAGTTGGCTTTTATAACACAATTGTGCTATATATGTCACATGAAACAGCTTGAGATACAGAGATTTCAGTAAAGGTTGCAATACATTTTGTAGAATCAGACAATAAAAGACAGAAAAAATTTCTGTTGACCCAAAGTGATCAATAACATCATCAACTGCTTGAGAAATGGTGTTGCTATTTGGCGCACATAGCAGAGATTGACAGTCATACAAATAGCTGATAAGAGGTGTTTCCAGGCTTCCAACTAGAATATTCACATAATTGATGATTAAGCAGTCAAACACAAACAATAGGAAGCACCAGACCAGTTTCGTCATCGTTGGGGCTCTTCAGTGGCGCGTATCCGACCAGCAGGGAACCGAACCATCGAGATGTAGACCTTCATCTGTGGTTAGTACCACTTGACCACCTGACTGGACGCCGCTGCTGATGTTATAGCTGCTATTTGTAAGTGAGTGACTGGATTTCCTGGTTTTGCCACTTGTGGAGTGCATAGAATCCACTATGCTGTAACTCCACAGACATAATTGATGCCAGGCAGAGTGCTCTCATCAATACCTAGAAAAATCTGTCATGTACAGCAACCACTGTAACTCATCTACTCTTAATTGAAGCACTGTTTTTCTATACATGGTTTCAGATGGCAAACTGTAAAATAGCTTTTTGATATGCTTATTGTTTAGGTAGTGCAAAAGAATATCAGCAAATAAAAATGGCTTGATTACCTTTTTACAAAATCAGTGTTATTGCTCATAAAACGTTCGTGAAGTATGTGGGATTAGTAATTCAGATCTGCTGCCTTAATGTTTTTTGGTATTTGGACGTATTTCAATGACTTGCAACAAAAAGGGTTTGTTGTAAGAACGGTAGATCAACACAAATTACTATATAATTCGTGGTTGCAATTTTCACAAGCTCTTCAGGAAAGTCTTGAAGTAATGATTGAATTTTAGATTTTTGGTAATTTCAACTTTTGGCATATCAATTAACTCATCCTGCTGTTCATCAGGTATGCAGTCAACAGAACATCTAAATGGATTTCTTACCAAATTCAGCTCTTTGTCACTCACTTCTGGAAATAGTGCTTAGATTCTTCTTCTAAAGTTGTCAGATGAGAGATGATGTTTTCTTGTAGTAACCCTGGCATCTGTTTGTCCCCATTTCTAGCATCATTGAAATAGATTCAAACATAAAGTAATTCCCATCAACTACCTTTTTGCTCCAAATTTGAAGCTTGCATAGAAATGACTTCAATGCATCTACGAATTTGATAATATTAGTGGGTTTGCCTTGCATGAGCAAGTTAAATATATGTGTGCAGGATCGACTTTAAGTATATGTGTACGTCTGTACAACTTATCACATAAGGCTGCAGGTTGTAAACCCCTGGCCTAGCTGCAAGCTTTATGGAGTGAATCTCATATATTTTGGTCGGAAGATAAGCATATATATATCAAGCATTTGAATAGTAGTGCTCTATTAATAAACCACATGTTAGTAATGCAACTAGCTTTTTTGACGGATACTTAGAATATTCTTAGACTATCTTCTAATAATCATATTAATACCATGATATATACCTACCACCAGACCACAGCATGCAACATCCACTAAACAAAGCTTGCACACCAACTATGGACCATAAGTCTAGTACTCACTAAATTAATAGAATAACTTAATATCAGATGAGTGCATAAATTATACAATTTCACATCTTACGTGATGTAACCATCATTTTCTAACTAGATGAAATGGGATTAACTAATACCAGAGTTAACTAAATCTTAACCTACAGTTAACTAATCCAGCACAATCATTCAACATTTTTAAAACAGTTTAAATCAAATTTTACCTAGTGGGCAAAGGCGGCAATTTTATGGAATGCCAAATGCTCTCATCAGCATTCTCAAGTACCCTCAATCCACACCAGCCTCTCACAATCCAACCATCCATAGGTTTCCCACACAATATCAAATTTACCCAAGCATATTATAGGCCAGCCAGTCTGTAGTGTTTTCCACATAAAATCCAAATATGCTCTTCCGGGCAATTGAAGATCATGCTATTGATTCATTGCTGCATTACTGCAAAACCCCATACAAGGGAAAAAGTTTTGACCTACATCACATAAGCACTGCATTGTGCTAGAATCAACATGCAGGTATAGCATCTGAGCATAATGCTAGCATATTGCAGTTAGTGTGATATAAAATAACATGAAACAAGAATGGTTTAGATTACTGACCTAAAAATTTCATGATTTACAAATATGCTTTTTGGTTTTTAATTGAACCTAAGAGGGGTGGGGGAGTGTTTTGTACAGGGTAATACAGAAAAAAAGTATAAAGCTGATGAGATCACTAATCTTAAACAATGCAGACCTATTATGTTATTTTGTGTCATACTAATTGTAATATGCTAACCTTTTGCTCAGATGAAATGCGGTTGAGAATGTAAAAAGCCTATGTGATGTAGGTCAAAACTTTTGCCCTTGTATGGGGTTTTGCAGTAATGCAGCAATGAGTCAATGGTATGATCTTCAATTGCCGAGAAGGGCATATTTGGATTTCATGTGATAAACACTGCAGACTGACTGGCATATAATACGCTTGTGTAACTTTGATTTTGTGAGGGAAACTTATGGATGGCTGGAATGTGAGATGCTGGTGTGGATTGAGGGTAGTTGGAATGCTGATGAAGCATCATAATATTTAAAAATTTGTCAATTTAATCAATTTTTGACTGGTGTTACAATGATGACCATCAGAAAAAATAGTTTTGCAGTGTTTGTGATGAAAATCCATATAATTAATTCTGATGGTTCTAAATAAGATACTGTTAACCTTTACAAGAATAACTGAAATTACATACGTTGTAGTATTTCTGTTTACATTTTGTAAACAATCTCACAACAAAAAGTTTCCTTTTGTATATGGTACGATTACTGTCAAGAAATCGAGTATTTCAACAAAAAGCAACACTAAACAAATATTGACAAAAAATAATTAGTTCACAGCTGAGATACAAAGTCCACACTTGCAGGTTTTGACCAGCTGCCAGTGTCTTGGACATACCCTTTACCACAGTCATCGCACCGTGAGTGTGTAAGTTTTCTGCACTCCATACATCTCATTATGCGGCTTGTTTTGACAGTATTTGGTGGTTCTGCAAGAACATTAGGTGCAGGAAATCCCACTAGAACACCAGCGCTTCTTACACTGCGTTTTTGATTGAAAAGACTCAAACGTATTCCTACAGCAGGTTTTGCCAAGTCAAAAGTCAAGTTTTTTCAAAAGCTTGTATTCTCCAGCTTTTCTCAATAAAATGTACGCATTATTTGCTACAGCATCAATAACATTGTAAAAAAAAAAGAAGTGGTCATCTAACTATTTTTCTTGGGCATTAAAATTCTTCCAAATTTTCATCAAACATGTCCACTCCTCTTTTTCTTTTGGTATAGTCCAGGATCATCACTGTTTTTTTTTTCATTAACAACTACCAAATTATCTGCATGACAAGAGTGAAGTAACATGACGGAATTTTTGTTTTTCTTTGCTTGGTAAGCAACAGGCATATACCATTCACATGGTTGAATAAAAACTTGGTAGAACAAATTTCCATTTTTCTGTTTAATGATCCAGGCACTTCTCGACGATGCTTTCTTGTCATTACCAATAACATCAGATTGTTCTGCAGGACCAGTTTGGCAAGGTTGTAACTTGTAAAAAAGTTGTCTGTGCACACATCCTTGCTGGTTCCAAATAGGGTTCTAGCAATTGCATTACAACATTCTGACCCAAATTGGTCTATCGTATGGAATGCCATTGCGTACATCTCCAGAACTGGACTCACAGGCCCAAAACATTTTTACTCCATATTTTCATGGTTTTGATAAAATATAGGTTCTGCCAAGAATTCTACCACGACACCTCACCAGTTGTTCATCCACTGTTATGCAGTCATCTGGAAATCATGCACGCCTCAAATTGACAAGAAAAATGTCCTAGATTTCCGCTGCTGCAGCAAATTTATTGTGGACTTTTCTTTCTTCCTGAGTATGCCAATTGTCAAACTGGAGACACCTAAGGAGGAATTTAAAACGGACCAAGAACATGACAGCTTGGTAAAACAGTTTGCTATCTTCCGGTTGCAATAAGTTATCAAGCTCTGTAAAGTTGTCTCTGTTGCTTCCCACTTGTAAAATTATTGCTAATCCTGCTTTCAACTTATCCATGGAGAATGTTTTGAAGGGCTGCAGTCTACTTAAAGTTCTGCGTATCTCACTCGTTTTCCAGTTTGTATGCAACAAAACAGTTTGTAGAATGTCTTTGCTCAGAAACAGTTCAAAACTCTCTATATCACTCCAAGAACTAGCGATGACTTTAGAAGACTGGGTTAGTATGTTTTGCATTCGTCGTCTAGCTAGAATTGGAGGTGTGGAGTATTCAATTTCTTTTTAACTGAGAACACATTCTACGTCTTCATGGTCGGTATCATTGTCATTAACATTCACTGTCTCCTCATCCTCCTCGTCTGTAGCATTCTCTTCAAATATTTCTACATTACCTTAATCATCAACGACAGGTGCTGTTTCCTTCTCTTCTTTGCTTATTTGCATACCTTCTTTATCTGTATGATTGCTGTTATTACTGTACAGATTATCTCCAGTGTCACTATCATTATTGTAAAGCTTGCCTTCAGCAATGCCAAATTGCAAGTTGTAAAACTTGCAACTGAAATTAAGTTTTTTTCAAACTCAACAATCTATCCCTAATATCCTTCATCATAGTTTACTGGGGGCTTTTAAGATTATGGATGATGAAATTTATACTATGACAAATTCCTTGTGTTTACAAAATGTATACAGTTATATTGATATGGGTTAACTGATCAGGCAACTACTTCCCCCAAAAAAAGCAACAGATTCCTGATAAAGAACCTGTTTTTCACTTAAAGCAATGGCCCCCACTGAAACACATCAAAAGCTATGAAACTGATAAGCATATACAAAATGTTGTGCTTCTGGTACTGGCATAGCTAGAAAGCAATAGGGGTGATGCCCCCAAATTTCATGAATCAAATCTAAGAAAGCAATTCCAGGTTTAACAGCAACGAAATGCCAACCTTGGCAAAGACATCAAAAAAAAAAAAAATTTATGAGGCAGAAAACTATCCAAGTGCTTTTTGGTTATCTCTTGAAATCAGTGTCTGGCTGAGTTAAGGACTGCTGTCCTCAGCCAGCCCATCACCTAAACTGCAGAAACTTTTATACATAAAGCCAAATATCACTGTGGTACTGTGCTCAGTGCTGTCAACAAATATATTTTGTGGTTTCTATGTAAACTGTTACTAGTTTAACCCGTTCACTGCGTAAGACGTGTATATCCGTCCGAGTCGCCACCGCTTTTAACTACGCGTTTTATTTCGCTTTCGCATGGCGTTTGTTGCGCGCCAGGGTGAGAAAATCCTGAGTAAGCATTTTGCACTAATAGAAAAGTTTTATTGCGTAAAACACTTTTATGGCTAGATCTATTCATTGAGTTCAGACCAATTTATCAAATGCTCTAAAAGTACAATCCTGTAATAGCATTTAGACAACTTCTAACGTGATGATCACTGTGAAAGTCTTGTCGGATAATTATTCACGATATTTTTTTTTATTTTTGGTTTTAGTTTTCCGAATATATTTATAAGAGTATTTTAGCTGATACAAATGGCGACGCCAATCAAAGTTTTTTAAGTCTCAGACGATGATCTTTTGTTGCATATTTGTAATGCTAGTGATGATTTGTCTTCTCTAGACAACTCAGAAAGTAACAGTGCTGACATAGGGTATTTGCAAAATGCCGACGTACTTGATAGCGACACTGATCAAGCTAGCAGCAGTGTTCCTAACAACGATAATCTGCAGTGGACCATTAACGGCCAAGTACGAAGCACGTTTTCATTTACTGGCAACCCAGGCATACCAGTAGCCTGAAAGGTGTAACTGACCCACAGGAATTTTTTGAAATTTTTGACAACGAAATTGTAAACCTAATTGTTATAGACACCAATCGATACACCAGGCAATTTTTGGAGGAACGCTTGGCCAACTTGATGGCGCGTTTACGTTCGAAAGAGTAGATTGACACCGACAGCAATGAAATAAGGGTTTTCTAGTATTGCTGCTTATCCAAGGTGTTAATCACCAGCCCAAAATGCAGCACTACTTTAGCAAAAAAGCATCATTATATAGCCCATTTTTTGCTGAGGTCATGGATAGAAACCGCCTTTTTCTGTTAAGCTAATTTTTTCATTTCAACAATAATCAGCAGTTTGACCCAAACGTTTATATCCTTAAATTATTGTTCAAATCGTGGCCTATTCTGACACACATGAAAGCGAAATTTTCTAGCATTTACCAGCCAGAAAGAGACATGTAGTAGTAATATACCTTTCCTGCCAGTTATCAGTGATGCTTTCAAGCACGGTCGAACTTGATCTCAAAATAAGCGAGATTCAATGTCATGCGCCTTAATCCTAATCTCAACCATTCCAACACAGCGGGTACAGAAACTGCAACAATTATATACTTCGTCAAAGACTTCTACGCAAAATTTCGCTCTAGCGAATTGAAAGTTTGAAACTGCCTGTCAGGGACTTTCCCGCAAAACTTCGCTGTTGTGAAAATAATCGAGACAGAAAAAAAAGCGAAACGCGCGATTAAGTACGCACCGTAACTCGAAAAGAGAAAAATTAATTCCGCACTTAACGGGTTAATTAGGACAAATATGTAGCCAAATCAAGTTGTTAGGCAAAAACAGAAAAGCAAATTAAAACATACACCATTTAAAAGTAAATTCCTGACTTTTGGATTATAGATTACAAAAACTTGCCATAAATATCCTAGATCTACTGTGGGTAATGTCATAAAAATAACAAAGAAAATATATTTCCAAAAAAAATTAAACTCAGCTTATTGATATCCTGCAAAATTTATTTTTGGCCAGGGACTATGAAAAGGTTTTTGACCCCTGCTCTAACCAAAGCTACCAAGAATTTGGAAAACTTTAGTGAGTGGTTTTGTGATGACCTTTGAATTAGACAGTTTTTCTTAGGCAGTGGCTATTTCACCGTCGACGGCAATTTGCCCTTGGAATCTATTTTGCCGTAGTCATTCACGTGTGTTTATATAGCCATATTTGCTACAATTACGCCAGTGACACTGTGGTGTAGTGGATAGTGCACTGGTCTTGAGATACCATGGTTATAGGTTCAAATCTCAGCTGGCAGGGCATTAAAAGAAAGGCAGCGTACACTAAAGGGGCAGGCCCGGTATGTAAATGTACGGGGCAGGGGAGGTGTTTGCAAGCATGGTCTTCCTTTACCTATCTAACAATTCATAGACACTTGTCACAAGCAACTACCAAGTTTATTTTAGTTACAAACAAGCAACAAAAAAATTGAATCACTTAATAAGACTATTGCTAGTTCAGTGAAACAATAAGCTTATTAGTTTGTTAGTGCTTCAACCACTTACACACTTTTCATATTGTTTGATTTCTCATTGGGAATCAACTTTGATGTCATGCAAGATTACATGATAAGAAGTGCTTGATCATACAGTGGTTATCCAAAGAGAAATCAGTTTCTCAGTCAAAACAGCGATCATGGTTAAGAAAGCCATGAAGCTGGTGAATGAAAAAAACTAGAGACTGAAAAAGCATAAGAAAATAACATACAAGAAGATTGAGAAAAAGTGAGACAGACCAAGGATGATACAAAAAATAAAATGATTTGAAAAAGAGTTACTAATTACTATCACCAACTGTCACCTTTTACTTAAAGGGAAAAGCACCAAAAAAATTTGTTTACATTTTATTGGAAGTATTACCAAGCAACATAAGTGAAATGTTAAACGTGAAAACTCTGAAGCAAGTCCAGATATTTATTCTATGCTTAACACATCTGTCACGGTCCTGCAAGTCTGGAAAATAAAAAATGCTAGGCTACACATAAAAACTAAATTTTATTGGATTGGCCTGACACTTTGGTAGTGCAAAAATATACCGTACATAGCAACAGAACAGCTTTTTAAGCAAAGACAATTGCCAGTCTTGCACATTAAAAAGAAAGCAGTAGCTATGGACAGCATGGTCAAATGGATTGAGTTTACGACTTTTAACCACAAGGCCTAGGAGAAAGGCATACATTACTGGTACATTGCATGCAGCATAGTCAAACAAAATCGATGTTGGCACTCTCAGTATGAAATTATGGCAGGTACCAATTGCAACCACATGAACTGATCAATGGGTGAAAGCTGACTTCAAGACCTCAGGTCACTTTGCAGTCTCCCAAATCTTTTATTCTACTCAAATACCTCTGCCAAATCTTATAAAACACAAGACAACTTCTACTTGTCTGCATGAAATGCTGTGATTGCAAGAATTTATCAGCTATGGCTATACCACAGTACTAGTAACTGGTAGAAAGTTAGTTGGAAATCAGAGCCAGTAAGACCATGATGCGTCAAAAAACTCTGCAATAGTCTGTATCCAAGTGCTTCAAGACTTACCTGGCTTATGACATCAATCACATCTTGAAAGGCCACTTTGTCAGGAACAGGAACATGCCAATCAACCTGATGGTCTTGGCTAAAATAGATTCTTATCACTAATTTTTGTATTGGCCACATATGCATGCTATACTACATGCTTTATAAATTACTGCATTTATGCAACAACCAACGTATTTTATCTCGTGTTCAAATTAGCTTTAAAAAGTTACCTACTAACTCCAGCACTATTTAAATGAGCCCAAAACAAAATTTTTCCAAAAATTGTCAAGGTAAAACCATAACGTCACCAAAACCACTGTCATTCTGCCAGAAAAAAATTATCGGCTTTTACTCTCAGGTAAATTCGCGATAAAAATTGAGCGACAACAAACAGAAGAGCTTGCTCGATTGCACGGAATGCACGCATCTAACTTATTACTAAGGCTTTGCAAAAGTAGTTTTTGGAAACACTGCAAGTGAAAAATTGCTAACTATTGCAAAGTTTCTTGATGGGACCGCCGTCATCAGAATAACTACAAACTCGTGTGATAATGAATAACCATGCGACTTTGCAGTTATTCTGATGAGCGGTTTACGGCGGTCTCATCATGAAACTTGGCAATACGCTAGCAATTTTTCAGTTGCAGTATTCTACAAACTGCTTTTGCAAAGTCTCAGCAATAGGTTAGATACGAGCAAACGAGAGAGCTCTTTTCTTCTATTTGTTGTCGGTCAATTTTAATCGCGAATTTGCCTGAGAGTAAAAGCAGATCATTTTTTCTGGCAAAATAACAGTGGTGTCACCAAATATTAACTCGTACTCGCACGGACCGGTAGGAGTCACGGGAGAGCTGGTCAAATTTGATTACTTGCAATCATTGTTGTCACCTAGAAACAAGCAAAAACACAAAATAGAATCCTCAAAATCCCCAAAATGACAATTTCTCTGCAAAAATCCGATATTCTAAAACGTATTGACATCGGTACCGTAAGTCATACGCCACACCACTAATTTCCTAAAAGTTTAGAAAATACTTCTCTCTGTGGTGTTTGTCTCTAAGAAAAAAAGATCTTCGCTTTTCATTTAATGCAAAATTTCAACTTTTGTCGTTGTATATCCAAAAAGAAGGTCATCAACCAAATTTTTTCAAAAAGTGCAAAATTATGAGTTTCCACATCAAAATCAAGTAGTTTTACTAAATATTACCACGAAAAAAGTCCCAAGAATCTACCAAAATTCCAAAGCTCGCTTTCAAAACTCCCAAAGTTTTTGAAAATTTTTGATAAAAAACAATCTTTAGAAAATTGCAAGTGGCTTTGAAAATACCTAAGGTCTAGGAATAAATTCCCAAGATTACCATTTTACTTCTACTTTCATTTTTTCTTGGACAATGATGTCGTTCCGCAATTTTCATTTTTTTAAGCTTAATTTTCTGTAGAGCCAGCTCGGCTTGTTTGCAACAGTCTCAGTTAGTTGTCATGACAATCAATCAAAACAGCTTAATTGTAAAGAAAGTAAATTAAAAACTCTAATGAATGCATCTTGGTTGTCATGAGTTTCAACATTACAACTGATCCACTTGGCTTGGAACACAAAGTACTCTGAGAGTACATTAATGCTCGGTGTCTTGCCTACATTCCTAAGGTCAGCACAAGGCCTATTGGAATGAGTTTGACCAGAACAGCTTGGGTCAAACTTAATCACCTGCGTACTGGCATTGGGCGTTTCGGTTTGTCCATGCACAAATGGGGTTTTGCTTCTCCAGCGAAATGCGAGTGTGGCGCTGATGAACAAACTGCATGCTGACCACATTATTTTAACATGTCCCACACATCAGGCACCACAAGGAATAATGGATCTAACGGTTTTGGATGACGAAACAAGGTGCTGGCTCAACTCCATCACTGCCAACATCTGATCTGGACGACTCAGCAGGCTAGGGTGGTAAAAGGATAAATCCTCGGCCTCTATCCTTTTCGTGTGTCTCACTTGGGTCATGGATACCCTGCGATTTTAGGACGACGACGACAACGACGAACTAATCTACTCTACAGAAGCTATGTAATTGAAATCTAATCTTAATGGAAAAAAGTAGATCAAGACGGAAGAAAATATAAAATACGCTTTATGACACCAGAAATAAAACATTTTGGAGAGGGAAAAGTAATCATTTTAGAGATCTGATCTGTCTTTCTACACGGCTGTAACATGCTGTTTCACTTTTAGTAAGTCACTGCCAATCAGGGTTGTGGAAGCAGAAGCGGTCCTTTTTCTTTGGAAGTGGAAGCAGAAGCAGAAGCGCGAAAATTCTACCGCTTCCGCATAGGAGGGAAGAATGGAGGAAAAACAGAAATTGGTTCTGCTATCCTTCGAAGATGAGCAAATAGGAAGACCATAAACATTAAAAAATGAGAGCGAGGAGGAGTCGTTTAGAGAGATGTTGACCCCACATAATCAGAGTAGGGGTCAGGCGAAGAAAGAGAGGAGGTGGAAAGCTCAGAGAAAGATAAGCCCTACCTGACGAAAATGATGAGGCCGACGCTAGCGTCTATGATATCAGTAAAAAAAATACCAGATTGGGAGTGGGTGCCATCAGATCGCAGAGCAGAGAGTCCAGGAACCCGGAAAGAGGAAGATAAATTTAGGTTGGATTCCTGGATACAAATAAGGGAATCGAGATGAGACGAAATAAAGTGTTGCAGTTCAGTGCTCCTGACTACAAAACCCCAAGCATTCCATTGAAGAACCCTCAGGGAGTTAAGGAAGGGAAGAGGAAGCAGGAGGTAAAGAGAAACAGCCAGGAGCATGAGGCGGTGGTGAGGGTGCAGAGCGAGAAGATACACAGTGGGCTGAAAAAAGATAAGAGGTTTGAAGGCGAGGGTGGGGTGCGAGTGCTGCATTAATAGAGGGGGGCCTAATGGGCCAGATTGAGCAATGGAGGTATACCAGCTGGAGGAGTCCGAGGAGGAAGTCACAGTGCTGGTAGGTGTGGGATCATCAAAAGAAGCAGAGACGCAGCAGGAAGGGCAGCTCCAGGAGTGAGAGCTGCCAAGAGTTCTGACTCTAGAAACGGAGAGTAGTGAGCACTTTAAAAGAACCCAATTAGGGCATGTGCAGCATTGAACTGACCTCCTCGCCAGGTCACATTTTCGGTACACGCTGAACAGGGAAAGACGGGACAAGGGTTAGGATGAACGTTGCCACTAATCAGGACAAGGAGAAGAATGAGAAGACGGGCAAGAGAAAGGCAGGCCGATTTTAAAGAGGCCGCGTGCTACCCTTCTGCGGTCGTTCAGGGGGCTGCACGGCAAAAAAATTATTTGTGTGAGGTGAGTGCCCGGGGTAACTGAGACCCTCGGGAAGGCCAACAACCATTTTAACCCAACCCAAACGGGGTTAGGGACTGCACCACCATGTTTAGGCGGCTGTTGATTGGTGCAGATCAATTTTGCTCGCTTTACATGTACATACTATATATACGACAGAAATTTCGCACTTCGCTATCCAAAAAGATCGGAGTCAATACGTGTTTTGGGGACGGACAGAAAGTCCGTAATGATGATTAGAGTTAAAGTTAACTCAAAGTCAGAGTTAGTTGAGGATAGAGAGAGAAAATCAACGCTATACGGTGTAATTTGTTGTTGTGACGACAGGTTATTGTCGAGGGCTGTAATATGTGGTCATACGGTGAAGATCTGAGAAGCATTGAGTTAACTGTTGTAAAAGTGGTTGTAAGTAGTGAAGGAACTTATAATAACCGTTTGTTTGTTGAAGTGATTAATTGACTTTTGGATTTTAGTAACGAAATATCTGATTTTCTTGCAAACGGTTTGTGATTTCTAAATTTTTGTTAGTGGGGGTTCCGTGACAAACGCGAAAATACATCAAGGGTTTCGCGATGACAAAAAGATTGAAAAGCACTGTTCTACATTCAACAAGAGTTCTAATATCTATGAACAAAAAATACAGAGTAGTTCAGAACAATAAGCTCAAGCGAAGTAGGTAAAGTCATAACAATAAATGAAGGTTTTTGTTTTCTCAAAATGATGAAGTGTAGGAGAAGGCAAGCTACAGACCCACAAAAGTTAAAAAATTGTCAACGGTCGTTTTCTCGTTTTTTGTTAGTGGAAGCGGAAGCTGTTGAAAAATAACCGCTTCCACATCCCTAGTTGTGACAGATCTACATGTAGGCAGGGCTGCGAACTCAGTCGATTTTTTTATCGAGTTTAGCTTGCTTTACAAGTTCAAGGTCGAGTTCGAGTTCGAGTCCTGTGAAAATCCATCAAGTTTTTTTTGAGTTCAGAAAATAAAGTGGTTGACTTAACCTAAGCACGTTTGCAGTCAGTCCCGTAGCACTCCAACTTCGGCCCCCCCCCCAAAGTAAGCGCAAGAGCCCCTGCACACAGGTCATATCACTTTAGAGGTGTAAAATTGAAAAGCTGCATTAAGAAAATACACCACAATTTGTACATAAGTAAACAGGCTAATGTCAGAATAAAGCATGCCGATACCGAGGGTGCAAGTCATAAAAAATTCGGCACCGATGCCAGAGTTCAGTAGGACATTTATGCAGACACTGCGAAACGAAAGCAATGACACTGAAAAACATGAAAAAGTTATAAAAACACAGTATCATTTAAATAGTCTGGAGCGAACCTTTTTGTTCGCAAATGCTGTTATGACATTGTCATAATCAAGAGATCGGGCGCAGTCATTTTCGATTGAAAACATGGCTAATGAAGATAGTCTACTGTCTGTCATAGACGTTCTATTAAAAGTTTTGATCAGTTTCAATTTGCTGAAGCTTCTTTCAGCGCTGGCAACAGTCACGGGGCAAGTTAGTAAGATTCGAAGTGCGATGTACACATTCGGATACAATTCAAATAAATGAGTCTTTAGAAGATAGTTCAGAAAGTCTTGAGCCGTATTGAGATTGCGTTTTTTTTGTAAAATTAAAACAAACCGATGTAGCTCAGCGCTCATTTCATCAGAATCAATGTCACCGAACTTTTTTTGGAACTCTTTACAGCAAGTAAGAAGAGCATTTTCTTGTTGCACAAGCAAAAGTTTGTCTCGTGTGTACAAAAACGAAAAGGCGGAAGAAACCTCACGTAACAAATTAAAGCGCTCCTTTATTGACATAATAGCCTGGTCTACTAATGGATAGAAAAAGTTGCTTTTAAATTTCAGTTCAGGAGTAGCTCGTTGTTCCTCTTCACCTTGGTAATCAAACAATCTTCTTTTCTTTCCACTTCTTGACGGAGGAAAAGAAGGATCAATATCCAATTCCTGTGCTATTTCAACAGCAGATGTTGCGGCACTGTCATAACCCGTTGTGCGATAGTTTTGCAAAAACTTTTCAGTTGCCTGGATTTCCGTTTCCATTGTATGAAGGGAGACTCCATACGATTGAAGAATCTTGCTTGCTTTATTGACTTGGAATAGGATATCATACCAAATAAACACCGACAAAAGAAAACTCCATTTTGATAAATGAGCTATCAACGATTTTGTTTCTGAGGCAGCTCTTCCATCTTTTCTTTCTATGGAAATGGCTTCCAAGTCTTTCAGTGCCAGCAACACCTCTTTTAAATTGTATCGAAGAGGTTTGATGCATTTAATTCTGCTTTCCCAACGAGTATCAGATTGTGACTTTATGGACAGCTCCACATGTTTCTTCAAAATTTCCCAACGCTGAGCAGAGGAAGAAAACAGCACATACAACCTTGTAAGTACTCCAAAAAATGTCAATGCTTCCGTCGATGAATTAGCACTGTCAACAACAACTAAGTTAAGGGTATGGTTTGCACAGGGCACGTAAACAGCTTTGGGATTGATGTCTAGCATTCTTGCTTGGACCCCAGAATGTTTTCCTTTCATGTTAGCACCATTATCTTATGACTGACCTCGACAATCAGACAATTCGAGTTGCAGTTCGGTCGCTTTTTCTAAGAAAGCGTCCAACAAGCCTTTCCCAGTACTGTCACTTATTCTCAAGTAGCCAAAAAATGTTTCTTTAACAACAGCAGCTTCTTCATTACATAGTACATAACGGAGAATGACAGACATTTGTTCATGATGTGACATATCTGGAGTGCAGTCCAAAATTATAGAAAAATATTTTGCCAATTTAAATTGCTGTAAATTTTCTTTTTCAACTTCTGTCGCTAGCAATTCAATTAGTTCATTTTGTATGGTAGGACTCAAATAGTGATCTTTAGTGTTTTTATTCTTGATTCTGTCTTGAAGCTCTTTTAGGATCGGATCTCTTCTTGCCAAAAGCTCAAATATACCCAGAAAATTTCCATTGTGAGGAGATCCTAAGACTTCTTCAGATCCTCTAAAAGCAAGATTCCTTTCCGATAGAAACAAGGCAATGTCAATAAGTCTCTCTAAAACATTTCTCCAAAAACGTCTTTCATTGAAAAAAATATTCATCTCGCGTTTGTCGATAGTGGATGAATTTCTTATCCCTTCAGCTAGCAACATCCATTGACTGCAGCATTCTTGGTGGGAAATGCCGTTTTCATGGTCTTTCAGTTTTTTCGAAAAACCCTCCCATGTATTTATACCACTACAAAAGGGGCTTAGTGTTTTTCCAAATAGCTTACAACAAAAGCAAAAAAACTTGATCTGATTCCCCAGAATAAACTAGCCACGACCGTGAAACACTTTCACCATTAGGTAACACACGTTTATAATGGTTGGAGGAAAAACGTCGCCTTGGAGTTGTGTTATTATATGGAAAATTCATTATTAGTTGATGTGGTCCACGCTTTACTATATCACATCGTTGAGCATCAGAAATACTTTCAGGCCATTTACATGGGTCATCAGGGATAGGGGTAAATTGAGATTCAGTTATTTTTGATATTGAAGGTTGCGTATTGGCAGGTAAATCACAACTTACATTTTCTGGAAATTCACAATCACTTTGATGCTGATCGTCATAGTCTTCTTTTTCTTGTACACTATAGTTTTCTTCATCCCTCTCGGTACTAGTGCCAGGTCTACTCTGCTCAGTAATCTTGAAAAAATCTGTCATCTTGGGCAATTTCGCTACAGCATCTCGAGCAGTGGCTGCTTCTTTTCTCTTTTGAGCACCACTTTTTGAACGTTTCATTCTATACAATGTCAATAAAATACTTTATCTGCACTCTGCAGTGTATATATATTGTCCCGGTATTTCTAGCCAAACAGAATTCCAGACCATTCTATGATTGTTGCGTAACAAGGGCATTGTTACGTCAATCGAATATTCAAGATTCTACCAGAAAATCAATCGAAATATTCTAGATTCTGCGAGATAAAATGACGTTGCATTCACTTATGATGTCACAAGCCAATTTCTTCCTACAGTTTAAATCGGTTGTAAACAAGTCTGCTGAAGTGAAAATAGTCACGTAGCCAAAAAGCAATTTCAGACTAAGTTGGGCCCCCAAAGTTGGCCTGGGCCCCCCCCAATTGGAGGTTTGGGGGGCGGCTGCTACGTCTCTGTTTGCAGTAAAATTGCGCGCTCAAACTTAAGGCTGGTTTCCATTAGGCGTGGCGCGAGAAATTTTTTGTTTCTCTATTTAGTTTATGCACGGAACGAGCGGGCTCCGCGTATAAAACTAAATAGAGAAACAAGAAATTTTCACGCTACACCTGCAATCTACGCCTAATGGAAACCAGTCTTTATGTTCAAACATCTGTCGTAATAAGCAAATATTGTTGCCATAACCCTGGCAGTATGTGTATCGTGAATTTGCATTAAAAGCGAAAATTGAAAAATAACTTACAATAGGAAGGTTGCACGCACGTGATCAAACGTCATCAAAGTGCGCTTTCGAAAAAAGTGGCCGACCATTTTCAATGTTTTTGCATTGAACTGAATGGAAATGATATAGCTTTTTGCAAATCAAATGGATAAACGTAACGGTTGTTAAATAACCGTTAAATATGTTGTTTTACTGATGTTAAGGAATGAATCTGAAGTCAAAGTAAGGTGAGAGGTGCTAACGTTTGCTTGTTAATGTTTTTCTTTTTCGTATGAGCTATTTTTTGTGAGCTTTATGCAGGAAGATGCATATATATAGGCCACACTGGGTTAGCGCTCACGCTCGGTTTGCAAGTCTTCAGTTAAACTGGGGCCACCACGACGGATGGAGTGTTTGGTCCTACTATCTGTCTGCCGCATACAGAAAGAGACTTCTAGTTAAGTGTCTTGCCCAAGGACACAACAAGTAAGCTTGCCGGCTTGCTCTCCACACTATCCCTATTTGCTGAGCGCCAAGAAGAGAAGCTGTAAATACCATTTTTTAAAGTCTGTTGGTATGACTCGACTTGTGAAATGAACCCCAGGTCAACCGACTGCGAAGCGGACGCTCTAACCACTTCGCCATTGCGTCGTTATTGTTAATAGTTGGGCTAATTTTATTGGGCTAAGCATGCTGGCTTATTTGTAGCCAGCTTCTGTAAGGGATTCATATTCGACTAATTAGCGTGTTTAAGAATGCTAAGTAGGGTGGAGTAAAAAAAATTTTTTTCAAATCAAAAAACCAGGTTTATCAAAGTAGGTGGTTAGATCTAAAAACACCTTCCAAAGTTGTTTTGGGGTTCTGCCACTTACACCCAAGTGGCTAAACACTCACAAAAATTTTGCACTCCCACAAATTTATGAAAATCTTGTAACTTAAAAACTAGTTAAGCTAGAAATTTGGTTTTGGGCTTAAAATGCTCAGAACACCTAAGTTTATATCTGCTCCAATACAACTGTAACAGATATTTTAATTCAGCGTGGGCCAAGTGCTGAATCTGTCACACGCCCGGTCGAAGCTTTTAGCCAACGCGTCTCAAGTTCGCCTCCCTTCCTTTGCCGCTGTTCTGTCAAGCGTACGCGTCTATTGCAACTCCTTTATTCCAAAATATACGCGACAGCCACACTGGCGACACAAAGCGTACTCGAAAACGGTTTCTGTTTATGCAAGAAACTAAGCATAAATAATCGTAAAATGCGCTAACTTGCCTACAGCAAAATAATACTGAAATAAATATTTACCCAACTTATTAAGCTTCCAAGAACTTGACCCAAAAGGAGAGACAACTCGAATTCCTAATACTCTGTCGAGGGCAAGTAACACAGTCTTCCAACAACAAAACGGTGAAAACGGTCTTCCAACAACAAAACGTCCTTTTGCTGGCAACTCATAACGACAACTGACCCAAAACCAATAAGCAAGTGTAATGCGGCGGTCTGGATGCAGCCTGAAGCTTTAACAGGCGAGATAAATCCCAAAATAAATTAACTCACTTGCTGTCAATAGTAGAGCGACGCAAGAGGCCAAGGCTTCAAAACTCGTACGCAGTGACACAATAAAACGCGCGTACAATATTTAACAACAATTTTTTCTTCTAACTACATCACACAAGCCACAAATTGGCACAAATGATGCTTTTGCTAATGGCAAAGTAAAACTTTTACCTATAACGTAAATTGGCTTGTTTATTCACTTTGTATTTTATATATACATCATTGCTTTTGCAGTCCTTAGGTGGTTTTGATTAACTGCTGTATTACTAGTCAAAATTAATTAGGTACCACAAGTTCGAAATGTTTTTTTAGAAGATTAATAAAATAGAGAAAATGTTTCTTATTATCAAAAATATCTTATAAACTTGGTACTCTTACTGTGTAAAGTGTTATCATTTTGGAATGCTTACAAGAAAAGCTGTTACTAGAGTTTGTGAGCGTCAAGGAAAACATATTTCTTAAAGCTGTGACTCTTTTCCAAATGGTGTTCTTCCGACCAAAAGAGATGTTTTGCAAAGATTGCTTCATGAAAGAAATTGGCGAACAAGAGCTGCAGCAGTCATTGTTGCAAATGAACTATATGAACGTTGGATCCACTGTAATGTTTATTGCATAAGTGTAGATGGCATTGTGTTTAGGGACTTTAACTCTTGTCAAAGATTTTCGACAGATTAAATCTCAGCCAAAAAAATGGGAAAAAAGGATTCAACATCAGTGCGACATTTAGTTACAATATGACGGAATTTTCACGTGATATTGAAGAATTGTTCGATATTTTTTGTAATGACCAGAAACAGCGACGAAAACTTTTGTTTGTTTTATTTGCCATTTTTATCCTCCATTCACGAGAAAGCGAATTGTATCGCTATACTTTGGAGGGCAAGTCCGCACTCGCTTGGGAGTTGTCTTTTACGAGGTTTATGGGCCACCTGTCTTCCTCATAAAAGTGGCGGCGTCCCGTTAAGTGCCTTGCCCAAGGACACAACAAGCGAACTTGCCGGCTTGTTCTCCACAACCTCCCATAAATGCCGAGCGCCAAGCAGGGAAGCTATGGATACCATTTTTTAAAGTCTTTTGGTATGACTCGACAAGGGGAATGAACCCCAGGTCTACCGACTGCGAAGCGGACGCTCTAACCACTACGCCATCGCGTCGGTCTTAAACTTTAAGAAATTAATAAGTTGAAAATGAATGAAGATGACTTTGCATTTTATGAAGATTAAATAGGTCCTAGAAAAAGAAAATGTTTCAATGTTGTTGAACCAATCGATCAATCTGATAAAAATTTTCTTCAAAAAATGTCTCAAAAACAATCCAATTCTAATAATACAGTTTCAACAAGCTCAGCAAATATTGATATTGTAATTGGTTTTCAATCTGATACAATTACTAGTGAAAATTCAGAAATATCAGTATCATTTGATTTAGCATTACCTTGCACTTCAAAATCTATTTTGCAGCAGAATCGAGTTACGTTTAAAGAACTTGCAATGGTTTGTAAGCGATATAAAGTGTCTAATAGAGCTGGTGCAGCTATAGCTTCGGCTATATTAAAGCTTTTGGAATTGTTACTGAAGAGGATAAAAGATATGTGGTGGATAGAAGCAAGTTCGGAAGAAAAAGGCAAAAATACAGAGAAGAAATCAGAAACAAAGAGAAAGAATTATTTGAATTGATGAATTCCATTTTTGTAGATGGAAGGAAAGAGGCAACAATGACAATGGTTGAAGTAAATGGAAATTATCAACGCCAAACAGTTATTGAAGAACATTATGTAATTGTAGGAGCCTAATGGTTTTTATCTCTCACATGTAATGCCAGAAGATGGAATTGGATATAAAATAGTAGCATCAGTTTATTCTGCAATCAAAGATACAGCTCTGGAACAAAAATTGAAGATTGTGGGATCTGATGGAACCGCTGTAAAGACTGGCAAAAGCAAAAGATTTATTGCATCATCAGAAACTTTAATAGGAAGACTATTGCAATGGGTTATATTCTTGCTCCATTTAAATGAGCTTCCTCTCAGACATGTTTTTCAAAACTTAGATGGCGTAACTTCTGGTCCAGACTCTTTTTCAAGACCTATTGGTAGGCAGTTGAATGGTGCTTTTTCTGAGTGGAAAGTAGTGAAGTTCAAATCCATTCCAAATTTAAAATTTTCTGTTATTCCAAACTCTTTGATGGATGATTTAAGCAGTGATCAATATCATGCTTACATGATTTGCTCTGCCGTCATGTTGGGATCAGTTGATGCTAATCTTGAGTTTCTCGAATTAGGAGGGTTAAACCATCCATGCTAGTCAACACTTAAATATCGTATTCTTCGATTTTATATTGCCCGAGAAAAGCCGACATCTAATTTAAGCACTTTGGCAGAATTTTTAATTAAAGTTTACTTTCTTGATTGGTTTCAAATTAAATTCAACAACAAGATTACTAATGGACCAAAGAACTATCTCAATATCCTTACACAAGTAATGGGATTTCCAAACAAAATTATTCAGGATATTGCTGTAGCGGTTTTACAACGAAATGCTTACTTTGCTCACCATGAAAATTTTGAAAAAGGGTCTGCTATTAACAAACAGTAATAAAGTCAGCTTAGACATTTATTTGCCATAAGAAAAATTAATTTCGCTAACGCATCCTCAGTTGCTGCAAAAAAAATAATAAAAATCGCACAGAAAAAATTTAAATATTTTCAAACAAACTAATGGTAAACCAGAGAAAAGGCTGTACTAAGGTAATAAGATCTTCAAAACTTAACAAGAAGCAAAAATATTTATCTGCACAGGGTCTACAATAACAATAAAATCTACGAAAAATTTGGATATTGTTGATCGTGATGAAGAAGTAGATGTAAGAAAATTCATAATACCCAAAATCAATACTAATGCAAAAACTTGTTATTTCTTGTCAAGTTTGAGTTTAAAAGACATGTATTAGCCACCTGCATTAAAACACTTATTGAATAAAGAAATTAAGGTGGCAAATCACCATTTGAAAGCCAGAATTTCGACAAAATCAGTAAAAAAACTGAAAATTAGTTTGGCACAGTTTATAGTACTATTTGATCCATAGAATCGGATTCTGGCCACAAAAAAATAAATCGGCCGGTCTAAGTAGGTTAAAATCCCATGTTTTTATAAGGGGTACAAGTGTTTTTTGCCTAGCAACGCCTTTATTGCTTGTTTGAGACCCCTTTTCAGCCGATCTTGTGGGCGTACGATTTTGGAAACGAGCATAATTATAGCAGGTGTTTTTGTTGTCTTGATGCCACACCTTCCCGGAAATAAAATTTTTATCAGAAATCTGTTTTTTTGGTTTTTCTGTCGATTGTCACTATCGCTCCCGCGCGAAACCAAATCACAGCTTCTGCCCAGATGGACCTAATACATGGTGCAAGTACAGTCTGGACCCAAGTACATACAAACACAGACATGGACTACCACAAGTTGTCGTTGATGTGATAGAACCCATTTTCAGTGAACTGGCAGACAGTGATCTCCTCTGTAAATGCCTGCATGGCCAAACCCAGAATAACAATGAGTCAATCAATAATGTGATCTGGAAATACTGTCCGAAGGAAGTTTTCGTGTCTAGACCAGTGGTATCAGATGCAGCACACTTTGCTGTCGCTGTATTCAATGATGGTAATGACGCTTTCGTGAAACTTTTCGAGCAGTTAGGACTGAGTGGAGGATTCACAGTCAAAAGTGCTCATAGTAGTGACACTACGCGTCTGTATCACGCCAAACGAAAATCAAGTGATTGGTATAAAATTACTCGAAAGAGACTTCGAGCCGAGAAAAAGAGCTTCATAGACACGAAAAATGAAGAGGAGGGCAACGTTTATGAATCCGGCGCACATTGATCTGTCTTTGAACAGAAATAAACGTTTTCAGATGATATTATGCCTAGTTCGGTACAACATGAAATGTTTAATCGCGATTTTCTCATTTTGAGGATTTTGGTGTGTTCATACTGATTTCAAACACGCATAGTATAGCCAAATGTCATCCGATTTCCAAAATTCTTTTTTTATAATGGGCCTTGGCCCATTATGCAGGGATTCTAGTCGGAAAATTCCCCTCCTTAGTGTAGTTCTCTGTTGATAGGGGTATTATGTTACTAATTGGTAGCTAATTATGCGCAAAAATTTCGACAGAATTATTGAATGCAGACTGTATCAAACTGAACAATAATATAGCAAATTCGAGACTACAAACCCTTATTTTGGTTATTATCTGTCACACAAACTTTGAATGAACAAAAAAAACCCATGTATGAGACGAGATATCCGTGTTTGAAAATTGGCGGATTTTTGGTGTGATGACGTCACGTGTGACGTCATAATTTGCATAATTTATGCAAAACTGTCGAATTTCTTCCTTTTTGCGAACGGGCTTTCTAATGACCAAATCAGTTTGTAAAAACTCCCAAAAACGGCTAAAACAGTTCAAATGGTGATTTGCCACCTTAAGGCTTTTCAACAACATAAACTCAACTTGGAACATCTTTCCACAATCAAGCTGTTGAAAGGCATATAAAACTGGTTTCTGAAGCTTCAGCGGCTATTGCTGGATTCAAAAATAGAGATGGACTTATCAGGCAGAAAATACAATCAAGAAAACTAATGAAAACTCTTAACACCAAAAAGCAATTTAATGCCTAAAAAACTTGAAAATTAGTAAATTGGGCAACATTTTGTTGTTCTACATAGTGTGTGACTATTGTTGAGTATATAGTGTTGGTAGCATTTTTGTCAATTTTTCTTGCTTCAAAGACTGTTAGATCAAAATGCTAAGTGAAAATTTTTTTGTTTGTGCAAGTAGTTAAGAAATGACATTAGTGAAAACATGGATTTCACAACAATTTTTTTATAATAAATAATTTTTTTAACGGTTTTCATCAAAAACATCATTTGTGGCTAGTGTGATGTAGTTAGAAGAAAAAGTTGTATTGGAGCAGATATAAACTTAGGTGTTCTGAGCATTTTAAGCCCAAAACCAAATTTCTAGCTTAACTAGTTTTTAAGTTATAAGATTTTCATAAATTTGTGGGAGTGCAAAATTTTTGTGAGTGTTTAGCCACTTGGGTGTAAGTGGCAGAACCCCAAAACAACTTTGGAAGGTATTGTAGACGCTGCTTCAAGCTTGGAAGGCGCTGGCAACGTTTACTAGAGGAAACCAAAATCTGCAACGCGCTCACCATGAATCCACTGCTGTACTACAAATCAATTGCCAAAACTTGAATTTATTAGCACAACAAAACTTAAGGAAAGCGGTTTCAAATTAAATTGTTTCTTCCAACTGACATATTCCAAAAAACTGCGCGAAAACAGCAAACTAAACGAAAAACAGATTGTCTCAATAAACTGTCCTGTCAACCTTTTCTTTTTCCAGGACGCTACACGCGGTCACGGGACTAACAAAACTTATTAACTATTTACAAGGGTTTGCTGCGTCAGTTACAGGTGTTTTTAGATCTAACCACCTACTTTGATAAACCTGGTTTTTTGATTTGAAAAAAAATTTTTTCACGTCACCCTAAATTGCTGAGTTTAAGTTAATTGCAATATGCAACTTATACATTATATTTAGTTGCATAAGCAAACTGAAAAGTTGTAAACCTAAATTATACTGTAGCCCAGGGGTCTCCAAACTTTTTCCATGGAGAGCCCATGGCTGGTATTTTAAAAACTCGTGGGCCAAAGTTAACTCAAATTTGGTAGGAAGTAACATTCAGAGAGATCGGAGATCGTGCTATGTTGCCCGAAAAGCAGATGATCTCCAAAATATAAAAGTCATCACCCATCTCGCTGTCAAAAATTATGCTTTTCGCATTTAAATTGATTGGATCAAAGTGGCTCTGTCAAGGAAACACTGCGCTATACATTTGTTTGCAATTAAGAAAAGGGGTTCTCTGGCCGGATAAAAAGCTTTTGCGGGCCAGATTTGGCCCGCGGGCCGTAGCTTGGCGACCTCTGCTGTAGTCTAAATGGCAGGGCAGACTTCCTCACCATTTGCTATATGTTGGATTGGACACTGACGAATAAAATCAGTAATTTTTTGAATTTTTTTGTCAATAGTGCTTCCAGACCGTCGTATTAATATATCAAATGTAATTGTGTGAACTACGGTATCGATTCATTTATTTTAGATGGCAAACCAAACTTGCGGTATCGATTCATTTATTCACGCATATGAGCTCATGTTCCGTTTGCATGTCTTTCGTCAGACTGGCCACCACCTGCTTGCCACATAAAGATGGAGACATGCCTTTAAGTGCCTTGCCCATGGACACAACAAGCAAGCTTACGGTACCGGTAGTAATGACCACATAATGGTTGTTTTTGCTAATGTACCGACGAGTATGTAATTGGTATAGAGTTATTTTTAACTGAGGAGCAAATGGTATTTAGAAGGCACTTCTCTTAGGGGCAATTTTTTTTAATTGGCACACAGTACTAAGCCTGGACCCGCCAACTGAAAGAACTAATCTCAACCAAATTACTTTCGACAAATTTATTTGTTTCCGAGGATCCATCTAGCAATAATTCATTCCAAATTTTAATTAATTTTTCATTAGTTTTCAAAATAACCCCAAAAGTTGGTGTTCGCTCTATACCTTTTTAGCATAAATTACAGGTTTTGGTCAGCCACTTTTTTTGGCGCCAAACATCTGACGTCATATGCAACCTTCCTATTGAATCATTGTAGGTTTCCAGATTATGCGCTTTCGATCAAAACAAGGGCTGTGTCTGCGATTCATGGTTTACAAGAAAAAATTAACTGTCAATTAGGTCACCTATTCTCTGCTGCGACTGTTTACATTGCAAAATTGTAAAATCTAATTAGAGCGTTCTTCTCAGTGTCCTTGATGTTTTTATAAAACATTTAGGGTTTTATGCAGAAAGCAGACTTAGTTTAGGTCGAGCTTAAGCCTAAGCCGAGCTTGCGCAAGTCGGGCTTACAAAGGGAGGCTTGGTGGTATGCAGAAATTAAACTCAAACAAGACTTTTGAAAGCCAGGCTTAATATACTATGACGTGCCGTTATGGAAAACCCCGATTATGAAACGATTGTGCGGTTTCCCTTGAATACATATTTTGTGGCGTCATGTTGGAAAGTGACACGCTGTTCGTTATTGTGGTGCGATACAAATGGAAGTTGTTGTTTGCAAAAAGATTTGCTTGAAGCGGTTACAGTAAGTGATACGGCATGCTACATAACCGTGTTCCTGATTTAAGCTACCTGAGGCCCATTGCCCAAATTTAGCAACAGCAGTACAATCACAAGGGATTTGCGTCATTGCATACATAAGTCGCGATTTAAGTCATCTGCAATTGTGACTTATAAAAGGCTGACTTAAACAATTAGTTAAGCCATGGTTAACGCTGAAACTTTTTATGCTTACGAAATCGATAATGGGTTAGACAATTTTAGAAAAAGCCTGGCTTAAGCCTACTTTCTGCATAAGATCCTTAACTTAAATAAAGAGATTTCATTCTTTTTAAATTCAGTTGTAATGATATTGTACAAATGAAAATAAAGTTGAGCTTGCTTTGAATATTTTCGAGTTTAAGTTCGAGTTCCACAAAATTTTGAGTTTCGAGTTTAAGTTCGAGATCGAGTTCGCAGCCCTGCATGTAGGACAGGGGTATGTAACCTGCGACATTAAATTTTGTGGTCCACAGGAAGGATTGCAAATGTGGTACACGACGAGAAATTTGGCGTCCTTAGATGGCAAACCAATCACTTACATTACGAAAAAAACGATTAGCATAACAAAAAATATGTAGAATAAACTTTGTTTCGAAAGTATTGGTCTCCAAAAAAAGAAATTACTAAAATAAATAAAAGTTCTTCACCACCACTTTGGATAAACCCTGTGCTCTTGGTCTACCAAGCTACTAAATTAAGGAAAACTCTGCACAAATAACCAAGGTATTTTGAAACATTAGAAATTTGTTGACTTGGTCGATAGAGGGTTAAAACAGAAACCGACATCACAATAAAAGTCTGATAGGATCTTTTGTAGAAAGCCCCCGCCACTTGCAATAGGCGCTTATTATGTGTACACTGGAGGGGTTTTTCCGTAAGGCAAGCAATTCCTGATAATTGCACCTCCAGTGTACACTCCACTGTACATTCACATACCAGGCCTCCCCCTCCCGTGTAACTTAATAGGCGCCTATTGCAAGTGGCGGAGGGCTTTCTACAAAAGATTCGTTTGATAGCTCAAACATTGCTTTAAGCTTGATTAAAACAGCTTTGTTAGGAAATAGGTTTCTAAATTGCAAACCAACGTGATTGGAAAGTTATTAAATTCATTTTGCGCGAATTTAGATTTTACTAGACGACTACAACATAGGCCTACTTAGTTATTTACACCTGTGGGCTAGTTGGCAACAAACTATTCGCTTTGTATATGTAGTAATCTGGTAACTATTAATGATTCATAAATAAATATATATGATTTTTGGCTTATGCGAAATTATGGTCTTGGTTATTGTTCATAAGTGATCTTAGTCTTGACTAAGCGGTCTTGGTCTTGCTGCTTGCAGTGTAAACTGAATCATTGTTTTAGGGTTAAAGACCTTTCTTCATCGCCGATACCAGCTAAAACACTTTCTGCTTTCGTTCCCTCACAAATATTTAGGACAGCCATCTGCTACCTTATAGGAATATAGGTGGTAGGCTAGTTAAGTTAGTAGTAGAAGTAAATTTATTTGTTTTTATCCAAAAATAGCTCTATAGAAACAAAAAACAAACAGGGTCGAAACCTTTGAAATAAGCCAAATTTCCAAAAATAACAATGAAAACAAAGATTCCCAGTGAGTACTTGACCAATAGAAGCCCCTCATGAAATCTTGCCACAGACTCCTAACATCCTATATCCACCACTAACCGTGATCAGCACAACTCGAAAAAAAACAAAACACTTTTGAAGAAAAACGCATAGGCTGCTGTAGGAAAAAAGCATATTAATTAAGTAAATTTTTGTAGGCCTGCAATATTGTCACAAAAGCCCCTAGTACTGATAAAGTGGCAGTCACAATGCTGCCAGCTTGCTACCGGACTTCTTTACGTGCATTTTCACTCAATTAAAACATAGATTTGATTCAAGCGAGAAATAATTAAAAGTGATCGCAAGCCGACCGCAATTGTTTCTTGATCGACAAAAATTGTTTCTCAAAACGAAAGCCCATTGCAAGATGATTTGAAAAATATTTTATTTGCCCGGTAAGTGGCGATATCGAGCACTAAGTTTATTTAATTGCAGCGCTTTGGTCAGGGCAGAAAGTACACCGCGCAGTTTCTGTTGCTTGTTTGTATTGATAGGGCTATTTATGCCGTTCAAATTAGAAAGCGTTTCTCCTAACATTATTGAATACTACTTGGAACAGAGATCGAAGGCAAATAAGCGCTAGTTACAGCAGTTATAAAAGAAGCCAGCAGTTAAAAAAGCCTGAAGTTGCAGAAATCGTTTTATAACTGAAGATAAGGAGTAAATGAGGAAGGTTTTACTAGTATTCAGCGCGTTATTTTGTAACTTCAATTTAAAAGTGATATTGTGACTTGTTGGTAAATCTTTAACAGCTTTGATTCGGAATTATGAAGTTTTGTCGATACATGGCCGCTGCACTAAGTAGACTGGGCAAGTTATTTGATACCGTAGATAGCCTGCTTTGTTTTTACAATTGCAGCGTAGTAGGACCACAAATAAGACAAAAGACTATTCGTAAGCATTTAAGCCACATTCGACCTAAATTGCAAACGCTGCTATCGACTTGATGCTGATCAACGGCCACAAACAGCGTCGCAAAACATAATTCGCCAAAGATAAAAATAAAGTCACAGTCAGCAATGAAAGATGTTTTGTCCAGGCCAGGTCAGGTAATCACTTGAGCTTCAACTCGTTGACTCTCGTTTGAAGACAAAAGGCTGGTCACAGACGACTGCCTACATCGAGTTGAAAATGCAGCAGCGTTATGAAGATTATGGTGTATGTCTACTGCAGGAAATAACGACGTTTGTAGAAGCAAATTCACCCTGCAGGCATTCTTCGCTGATTCATTGGTTAGGTTTCAGCAAATTAAGCCAGCGAAAGGTTCTACTTACTGCAGCTACTGCCTTACTTTAAAAGACAGCAAGAATGTAGTGTACGATGTTGCGTAGATTCATTTAGCAGTAGAATCAACTTTCTATAAACAACTGGCGTTGCGACTTCACAATTCGCTATTTGGATTTGATTATTCTGAATTATTTACGACAGCTATTGTCTTTGAACATTGTTTGTGAACATGCAAAAAAATTTTACAGTTTGTGCAGATCTAGGTATTATATACTGGTAAATTGGTACAAATTACGAATAGAACTCTTGCAATTTTTTGAAGCATAACTGCTGAAGATCAAATTTATTTTTATTGTGTGATGTCGACAAAAAATCCTCCGTATTTGAAATCAAACGGAAAGCATGTTGCAGCTAGTGGAAAAGAAGGGAAAAAGCTTCGGGAAACACTGACAACAGAAATGATATCTCTTCCTATTGGGGACGTACGGCACACTGCACACGTCGGTAGGGGGGCTGATGATATTTTTGGAGATACAGCGTTTTTGCAAGTAAGATTAGCATTATCTTATTGATATTTTGTTGCGTTGGAGTAAGGGTGAATATGCGTCGGATGGTTTATAAAAGGCAAATTTAAAAAAGTGTTATAGTGTTTGTAAAAGGTGATTTAAAAAAGATTGCGAAGCGTTGGCTCTTGCCCCTTGTTGCATCGAATAAACTACAGGTCCTGCTCTTATTCATGGTTGAAATGTAACTAGAACATTTGAGAAAATAACGTATTTATTGACTTTCAAAAACATTTCTAATGGGAAAAGGGGAATCATTTAATTCAACGAATTTTATGAGGGGACAGAATGTTCATGAAAGAAAATTTATTCAAAAATTTTGTCCCTAAATCCAAACAAAAAAGGGGTTTTGTGCATACCTTAGTGAGTGTTAACAAGGGAGATCCCATCAAATATCTGATTTCTAAAAAAATAATACATTGTTTAAGCAAAAAAGTGCCACTAAAACATCGGATACTTTTACGCGAGTGAGCTTAAGGAAAAGTGGAACAAGAAAAGGAAACAAAAAGTCGCGAAATGGGAAGTAAGTTTCGGTTTTTAATTTTGTGTCATATTTTAAGAGGTATTTGAATTGATTGCCGCCATGATAACCGGCTGTCGTTTCGCTTAACTTTTGAACTTGAACTTGTTGCCGCATTGCGCAGCCATAGTTGCCGAACCCGCCTTCGCAAAATCTGTGTCCAACTCTATTTTCAATTTTTTCATACAGAGCCCTGAAGACTACTTCAATTTTACATTTATTGTACCTGTCTTCCCCTTCAAAAAAAGAGCAACGTGTGACCCCACTTTTAACTCTCGCATGTTTTTTACAGCACGGCCTCTCATACCATTAGGCCTCTCTCGAACCAGCCCCACGATGGTATCTCCTCTTTCGAGTCTAACAATTTGCAATCTGCAACCTCTCTCCCCACTCTTAATCAAAAGGCGACCACTCTGAAGGTGTTTAATGAATCGAACCCAAATAAAAAGTCAAAAAAAACAAGCACCGTAGACGAGCATGGATTGGCGAAAAGTCACGACACAGGTCTCAACTGTCTGCCAATAATTGGCGGCGGGAGTGTGGCGAAAGAGGGGGAGAAACCGAAGAAGAGGCGGGACAAAAGGAACGCCAACTCGGTCGCTGACAGCGACTACAGCATCCCGTCATCGACCGACGTAATAGACACGCCCACAAAAAGCATCGGTGACGTCAGAGACGACACATGGACATTTAACCTAGACTTGGGTCCTTCTCTGTTAGACGAAGTTTTACAAGCGTTAGATGGGACCCCGCTCTGAAGACATTCTGTGCTGCCTCAAACGTCCACGCTGAATCACGCAAGCTTAGCTTGTGTTTATTTATTATATTTTGACTATAGCCGACTTAATTGGCCTGTGATTACGTCACAACCCAAAACAAAAACTTGTTGTTAGTGAACGATTCTGTGGGGGTAAACAAAGTTTGCTGTTGGGACTCCCTGTTTCCCACAACACTACTGTATTTGTTGAAGTGATATTTACTTGAGTCACATTTTTCCCAAAGACTTATAGTAACGTTGAGTATATGAAAACTAATCCCTTCATTTAGTTGAAGAATGCTGAAACATGCCTCACTGAAACAAGTGCCAACATCAAACGTGTAATCTCTCTTTGATTATAAAATACCGAATTGCATTATTGGGATTTAAAACTATTTGAAGACATTTTTTTTACATGTCGCCATCAACATCACGTTCATTGCTTTTAATAAAAACATTCCATCATTCAATATTTTTCTTTCTTTGTTTCGCAACATATATGATTAAAATTAAGCAAAGTTTATGATGTTTTGAATATAATATTTGTGATTTGATTGATTCTGCTATTAATTAAGCTCTAAATGGTCCTATTTTCATGCTATTTTCTCAGTTTGCGGAGTAATTTTATTGAAATTTTGATAACAAATTTGTGTTAAGAAAAAAGATCCCATGCTGATGATAATGAAAAGTTGGGTTTCATATCAAACAATTACAAAATTGATAATGATTTCAATGTTGAACCGAAACGTCTCAATATATTAAGAGTTACATTGGCTCCTACTTTGTTACAAAAGATTGTTTCGTCTTCTGTGTCCTGATGGCGATCGCAAATTCATTGATTTGTTGCCACTAGATGTCCTGCGTCACGGGCTGATATCGATTCCTAATGTGCAGTTTTCCATCACTCTGGTCATCTATCGCGCTTCTTCTTTTCGCCTCCAGGCAAGATTTGCAATTTTCGCCAGATGTCGCACGTACTTGCGTTGTCCTGGTAACGGGCCAATTAGTCCTTTTTATTGTACATTACGTCTTATGTTACGAATTCGAAGTGTTGTCCAAATTTCTTCATGCATTTGGTGCTACTATTCCACAAACGTTATGCTGTCTCTGAGTTGACTTGTTAAGAAACGGGTATAGGCACTACAGTACTATATTCGGGATTTGGGAAAAAATATGTGTGAAGTCATAAAACAAAAAGCCATTGTGCACCGAAACAATGCTATTCTCTGACAAGCAAGTTCTTAGTGATGGCTACGGTCCTTGGGCCCGAACCCCCGACTACCGCAACTGCAGCAACTACCGTTCACATACAGCTTTGTTTTTGTACGCTACACGTCAGTGCGTTTTTCTTTCAATTATGCTGTGAACTAGTAATAACATAATTCTGTTATAATGAAAACATTGGCGTTTTATTGTCCGCTATATAAACGAATCAGGTTGACTGCATGAGCTTCACTTCACCTTCAAAGCTCACAGGCGTTTTGAAAGTCTTTGCCACACTCCCACTGCTTACACTTGAATTTTGCTGGTGTATTAACGTTGCTGTTCTATGATTTCCTAGCTTACTATGATTGCACAATTTTGTTTGCTGGAATTTTTTCGTAATTTGAATTGGCGCGCGCCCTAGGGTTGCAACATGATTAAAAGTTACTTTTTGTGTTTTCTGCCTAAAAATTTTTAAATTAAAATCATTCTGGGGTAGTCTTTCCCCCACTTAAAATGCATTACTTCACAAACAGCATGATATACGTACGGACTAAAGGACTAATCGCTATTTCAACGATTATTTATTGGGAAGTTGTTTTGTCTGAAAATATTTAAACTTAAATTTAATAAGCTTTAGATTGGTTTATTTTGCTTTTCATAGTTTTGGCCTCAGAATGCACTGTATTGGGTTTTATAGTTTTGGCCATTTAGCACCTTTACTGTCAATCATCAATAGATTTTTGTTTACGTATCTGCTTCAAGTTACAGCGTTACAGCTTATTGAACAGCAGCCATCATTGGATACTTTTCCCAGCTAGTTTGTTTGATTGAGCGTAACAAGCTTACCGTCACCCAGCAGTTAGTTTTGTCAAGTATCAATTCTTAGCAGTGTTTATTGATATATTTCTTACGAGTGTTCTGCTTTTGCGTTATTGTTTTTGCAACGTGTTATTTTTTTCCATTCTTTAAAACTACAATAAAGCGATAATGAATTCACAATTCGTGATGATTGTGTCTTCACAAATGGCTGATTTAGAGCGATGGACTAATGCTAGCAGTGCTGGCAAAGCGCTACCGGGTAAAAAAAAACGTTTCATAATCTCAAAGGAGCAAATAAAACCATCAACTTGAAGCTACTCAGCAGGGAAACAATGCCAAGTGGTTTATTTGTGTTCCTTTGTTTGCTTTTGATAAAAGTAGATTGGCAATGTCTGGCTTTTTCCGCAAGACAAGCTTTCGATATTGCAAAGAAAATCGCCAGCCAATCAAAGTGTTAAGATCTGACGCTACTAGTTTTCGTAAAATTTGTTGAAAAAGATGGGCAACAGCATGGCTTGATGGTTTTCTTTTACAAAGCGTCGATATTTGACTTTAATATTTCATAAGCTTTGAAAGAAAGCCGTTTAGCTTACCTGCAATATTTGTAAACAGTCACTTAGGTCGCCAACAAGGACACATGATCACAAGGACTAAATATGTTCAAGCACTTCTAGAAATTGTTTAGCCTCATCTCCTTATCAACAAAGTTTGTGCTTACCGGTGTTGCCAGATTTTGTTAAATTTCCAGCCCAAATGGTAACTTAAAACTAGCCCAAAATTTGCAAAGTTAGTCCAAACAGGGCCCATGGCAAAACAGTCCAGGCCCGACATCAGCACAGTGTTCGGTTTCCCATCGATGGCTATCGACAAGTCCGCCTATTCTTCAGCATGATTTCCCAAGAAAACAGGCCAACGCTGCTGCCGCGATCGTTTTGACCCACGGTTTTGGTAATTTTCCCTTCGGCTAGACGACGATCTCCAAAATAAAAATAAAAAAAGTCATCACTTACCAAGCGGTGTCACATCAACCTGGTGTCTGGAAAATAATGCCATTTATTGCCAGTTGAGCCTGTTTTTCAGCTGCTTTTCTTACAAAAATACACCAGGTCCGTAGCAACCGCCATATCACACACCGTTGTTTTATACTTTTACACTTGTTGTCACTTCAAAAACTAGCCCAAAATAGCGAAACGGGATTGCAAAAAATAGGCCAAAAAATCTCAACCCGCGACTGCTAAATCTTTCCCGCAACGCCTAAACAAAACTAGCCCAATTCCGCGGGAAAACCATGGAACTGGCAACAATGGTGCTTACAAGTTTATAGATCTTCAATTTGCCGCGCAATAAGGGCAACACTAAAATGCAGAAACAAGATAAACGCGTAACTAAATTGCTGAAATTGGAAATTTACAGAAATGCAGTTTAATTCAATTCAGTAATCTTACTTTGTTCAATCGGGTGTTAATATTTTTAGTTTTTGTTGACCACCAAGAATTTCTGCTTTTTGCAATTTCTACAGTTTTTTAGTTGGTACCGGTAGTTTTTTATCAATCAGAAATTATTTGTTTTGGAATGCATTTCCGCAACTATATGTTTTAGTATGAATTTCCGTATTCTTATGTTTCAGCAATTCTGTACTGTATTTCAATGTAGCTTCTACGAAGAGGTGACTTTGAACATCCATGTCGTCAATGTGGTTGGAAATGCACCATAATTTTTTTAAAGAAAAAGAGATTTATTTATTTCTACCAGGGCGAAATGTAACGTCGCATGCGTTTGGATAAACATGCTTGTTTTACTTCATAAATAACTAATAGTGCACTCTTGATAATCAATATGAATTTCTGTAGATCTAGATTTCATTATTTTTCCGCTACATTTCATTAAAGTTTACTTTGCTGTCGTCTCCTAGAAAACTAATGACCGACGCGATGGCGTAGTGGCTAGAGCGTCCGCTTCGCAATCGGTAGACTTGGGGTTCATTCCCCTTGTCCAGTCATACCGAAAGACTTTAAAAAATGGTATTTATAGCTTCCCTGCTTGGCGCTCGGCACTTGTGGGAGGTTGTGGAGAACAAGCCGGCAAGTTCGCTTGTTGTGTCCTTGGGCAAGACACTTAACGGAACGCCCCATCTTTATGTGGAAGACAAGTGACCCGGAAAAGGCAACTCCCAAGCGAGTGCGGACTTACCGTCCAAAACATTGCGATACATCGCTTTCTCGTAAATGGAGGATAAATATGGCTAAATATGGCGTGGTGGAGTGCAACCAAGAACAACATGCTCTGAGACAAGCATGATGTCTTGGTCACCCTCCATCTCGCTAATTAGTGTTCCATGAGACGAGAGCAATGTAAACTTTAATAAAATGTAGCGGGAAATACTGAAATTTAGATCTACAGAAATTCAGAAAGTCCAGGCAGTTTCACTCCTTTTCGGAGCGAATTCGCAAATTTTTTGTCGAAATGCTACTCAATTGTTGCAGCGTGTCATCCCTCGAACGTCACGCTAATATGTATACGTAGTTCAAAGCAGCCAATGGAGTTATTTTTACCTTGACTAAGTTTTCTCAATATCTGTAAACACTTCATTCATTTTTTAATAGTAAGACGTCCAAAGACAAACATGTTCAAGTGCGACGCCATTCATCAATAAAAGAAATTATTTTTTATTTAAATTGAAAAAATGCTATAAAATTTTTATTTAAAATTAAAAAAATACAAGACAGCAACGAGTTTTTCAGTGCCAGAATATCTTTTAATCATGGCTGAGAGAATTTAAGTTCACATTTTATTCTACACATTGTACTCTTTTTTCTGAGTAACTAGTAGGAGATCTTTGCTGGGCTGTAAGGTAAGACCTAGCGGAAAAATGATATGAAATGCACCATCGATTGTGATAAGCTAGTTTTTAGAAAGCATTTGCAATTGACAAAAACGGGATCGAATGTGCCGTAAAATTTTTACTATGTGTTCAGGTTTGGTAAATGGCCAGGGAATTGAGCCCAGATTTACTGACAAGGAAGCGGGCGCTCTTACCCAAAGTTATACCACATTTATGCGCAGGGGGTAATCTTTGCAAAAAAGCGTGATTTTTGTAAAAACGTGCTTTCAGGCAAAGGTAAGGCCTGCTTTGCAATCAACTGATAGTCTTATAAACAGCTAGGAAGGGTATTTAGGGGAAAGCATTGTGCGAATGCTCCTGACCATGACATAACTCATAAAAGGACAAAAAAGCTTCTGCAATAAGCTGACTTTCAAATAAAATTCCTTACCACACAAATCCAGCACTGCATCCCTTCTTTTTTTAAAAATTCCGATGCGCCAATGACTGTAGATGCCGTGGATGGCAATTTAGTGCTATTGCTTACTGCAATTTTGGAGCATCAAGTGAATCGAAAGAAAATGTTTTCTATGAATATTTGTGGTGGTGTACCTGCCGCAACTCAGATCAAAATATCGAGTTTACCCAGGTCATATCAGAGCCTAATCGAGTTTACCCAGGTCATATCAGAGCCTGATCGAGTTTACCCAGGTCATATCAGAGCCTGAACGATTGTTTTGCAAATATCGGATTGTTTTTCACTCGAGCGCATCGGCCTGTTTCGAGAAAATTCTTTTGACGCTAAACTACCTTCAAATGTTTCAAATATTTTCCAAAAAGTAGACCCTGTTTTCTCTCACTTCTACGCTTGCGCAGAGAGTTAGCTCAAAGTTCAAGTCGCCATGGAACTAAAATGCATGAACTTGTGAAAAGTCGGCCAGCCGTGTTCGCCAATCATCATTCAATCTGTGAATGCTATCAACCATTTTAAATTTGATTGCCAACTCCATCATCCGTCTAATCTCTTTGAGCGAGTTGGAGAACTGAAACGAGAAAAACAATTGGGTTTCTGTCTTTCGCCATGCTTGTCGCCACAATTGTATATCCGGGGCAGGGGGCAAATAAGGGCAGCATTTTTCCTCACTATACTCGGTAAAATTAAAAGTTTCAAAATTTCAAAAACAGTGGAATTGTATTCAAAGTGTCGTTCTTTGCGACTATTTGAATTTTCCTAAAGCAATATACAATATATGTCTAACTTGTTTGAGCAGTATAATACTCAAAATAGGAATAAGTCATTCTGAAATGTAAATTCTTTAAGTTGTTTTCCAATTGCTTGAATGTGTCATCAGCCGATGAAATGAAAAAAGTCATGGAAACATTTTATGTCTGTATTGAATTCTTAACTCTTCACTGGAGCATGTTTGTGTTGGATGTTCAAGTTTTATAAAATAGGATCAACGATATCTCTTCCAAAGTGCTGACAGCTTGCCTATTCCTGAAAGCAGCTTTTCGGAACAATAAAACTCGCGCCATTCTTTGTTAGCATACAAAGCCGTTGTAAAATCACGTCTGCAAGACAAGAATTAGTTAATCGCCAATAAATTATTTCTAAACTTCATCAGGCAGACTTGTTATTTATCATTCCAAGATTTTGGAATGCTTCAACGCAGAACTCTTGCGTTCACAGTTGTCCGATAAAGAATGAAAAGAGCTAGCATCGGATTGTGAGTAAGAGTCCCTTGAAACGGGGTTACTTGGAGCAGTTTTCAGGTCCTTACTGAAATTATTTTATATTTTTTCAAATCTTATCTAATCTTAATATTTTAAAGGGACTACAAAGATAAACTGAAATATACAGGGTTTCCACAAAGTCTTTAGACAATTTTATGAATTCATTAAAAAATTTAAAAAAATGCTATCAAAATAATCCTTTTTACATACCAATGAGTTGTTATTAAAGTTTTTTATAATATCACTTTTTTTTATTTCAGAGATGAATTAGCTAAATAAAATAATTGATTTCCAAACATGTTAAAAATGACTACTCCACAAGAAAAAGCACAATGTGTTACTCGGTTTATCAAAACGAAATCTGATATTCAAGCACAGAGAAATTGCATAGGTAAATATATAAAACGAGCCCCAGCACGTCAGTCGATTCGCAATTGGCATAAGCAGTTTGTGGGAACGGGAACGTTGCTACTAAAGCCGAGGAGTAGATGGTCAAAAACTTCTGAGAAAGGCATTTTGAGATGGCTATAATTCTACAACATAAAGCACCAATGTCTTCCACTTTAGCACTTTTGCGATAGGTAATGTTCAACTTCTTTCGTCTCTTCCTTAGCCTGTTCTCCTTCACTCCTCTCAGTGATTTTTGCATTCCCAACACAATATCCGAAACTCTGATGATCTTTACTCGCTTTGTGGTCTAGTCGCTGATTCAAAACTCCGACTCGATCGAAAGGGTGATTTCCACGCTTCGTGAATTCACTTTCCAAATTCATACTCTGAGCAACACTGTGATGATAATGAGCAGCTAGCAGCTGTGCGAGAATGGCAGGAAAGACACGTTTAGCTAGTGTTTTGGAGTTCTTCTTGTCATGAGCCTTCCAGTCGTATAAAACTTTTTCCAAAATTTTCTGAAAGCGTCATAGCATGCCACATTAAGGGATGTACCGTATGTGAAGCATTGGGCAGAAGGCGAACAAAAGCATTGTTTTGCTTTGGCAAGCTTCTTTATCTTTTCCGTAAAGAGGCATTATTTTTACGAAGTTGCTGACAATAGCAGTTTTTTTCCCGGAATTCCTTTGACTGGTGTAAAAGCACTGCTTCAAACCCGTCGGTAAAGCAACATATGTCAAAACATCCACAATTACTTCGGTTAAACCGGGGCCTGGTGAGCCCTCAGTCCACGTGACCATAGATTTTCATAGCAAGGCATTAACCGGCGAGAGGTAGAGCACTGAACATCATTAATTTTAGTGTTTTGGAACTGTTTTTATTCGTTTTTGATGTTTCATTCCTCGTTAAAACCGTCACTTTTTGGCTCTGGAATAGCATAAAAAGTTAATCTCGTCGTAGTTAGTACGTTACTTGGTGGAATAAGCTTTCGATTACACTGGCCAACACGTTTTTATGTACCCAAGGTTTCTATGCTAAGTTAAACAAATTTGGGGGTGCTGATTCTAAAAATCATACTAATTTTATCTCATCAGGTCAAGTTGTTAAGTTATTTGCTATTTCATACCTTTTTTACTTTGAAATTAGGCGTATTTCTATATGCATTGTAGCGTCATAATTACAATTGTAGGCTGTTATTGTGTTGTATGTTAAATGATTATGACATCACAAACCTTAAAGTAAAAGTCAAATTTGCTATACAAGGAGGTATGTAGTTGGTAAGAGGTGGATACTGAGTATTAGGTAGGCCTACCGATTGTCGCATATTTTTGTTGATTTCTGGGTCAAAGTAAGGTTTATTTTTTAAATGTTAGGAATTCATTTATACGTCAGACAGGAAGTAAATAAGCTGCATTATTTTACTTGCGTTGCAGGTTTTTGGAGCAAAAATTAAGCATGGCTACATCCTCTCGTAGGCGATGTTGTTTAAACGATCCAAATGTGTTTTGCTATATTTGCGGAGAATATACGATGCAATCCAACAGGAAAGGGATCAGTGAATTTGTGAGGTGTGCTTATCTTGCATACTTCAAAGTAGTGCTGGGTGATCAAGATAAGGCACATGGGCGCCCCATATTGTATGCAAGCAAAGTGTACAGTGGACCAAAAAATAATAGAAAGTCATTCCGCTTTGGTATTCCAATGATCTGGCGTCAACCAAAAAAACATTTCGATGAATGCTACTTCTCTGCAGTCAACACGAAGGCAATCAACAGGAAGAACAGGAATTCGTCGGTTTATCCAAACCTCGAGTCTGCAATTAGACTAATTCCATCTGCAATTAGACTAATTCCACACTGCAATAAAATTTCTGTTTCAGTGTTTGAAGGCTTGCCAGAATTGGAATTGCCTGGTTCTCAAGAAGACCAAGCTTCCCTTTTGTCCACTGACATTAGTGAAGACACTATTTCAGATGTCGGTTTTCCTCCTTCTTTACTACCACAGCTCTTTTCTCAGGGAGAACTTAATGATCTGACTTGAGATCTCAATCTTTTCAAAGAATCTTCTGAACTTCTAGCTTCAAGACTCAAAGAAAAAAATCTATTTCAGCCTGGAGCTCTCATAACCTTCTATAGAAAATGCCATATAGAATTCTTGCCATATTTCACTCAGGAAAACAACATAGTATATTGCAATGACGTTGTCGGGCCTGCTGCGGCAGATTGGTGTCCAACAGTATGATTCTCAAGATTGGCGCCTTTTTATACAGTTCCAAAAGAAGTTTAAAATGTGGTTCTTCTTCACAATGGCAACTTATATGGATCAGTTCCTCTAGGCTATTCAAGAACCCTCAAAAAAAATATGATAAAATCAAATTTGTTTCGGAAAAAATTTCATACAAACAGCACCAATGGATCTTATGTGCCGATTAAAAATGGTTGGGTTTCTCCTCAGGCTACAAGGTGGCTACACAAAATTTCCTTGTTTCTTGTGTTTGTGGGACAGCAAGGCAAGAACAGAGCACTGGATAAAAAAAGATTGGCCTAGGCGCAAGGAGCTGATTTCTGGCTATCTCAATGTTCTGGCTCCTCCTTTGGTGGAGCATTCCAAAAATATGTTTCTTCCTCTTTACATAAAGCTTGGCATCACAAAACAGTTTGTGAAGGCTCTTGAGGAAGATGGCGACTGTTTCAAATGTATTTGCATGAAATTTCCGGGCCTAACCACAGAGAAATTAAAAGCTGGAATTTTTGATGGACCCTAGATTCGAAGTTAATGAATGACGCAAATTTCTGTAATTTTATGAATCCTGCAGAATTGAGTGCCTGGACTACGTTTACGAATGTAGTAAAATTCTTCTTGGGAAAAACAAAGGCGTCCGACTACAAAGAGCTTGTTGAAACATTACTCACAACTGGGTGCAAATATGAGCATCAAGTTACATTTTTTGCACCGCCATCTTGCCTGTTTTCCAGAAAACATCAATTTATGGCTGAAGATGTCTATGCTTAGCATTTTTTACAACTTCAAGCTATAATTGTGAATATTTTGGTGTGATTCCATGAATACGTGCCATAAGGTTACATAAAAATATTGTTTCTTTGATTTGCCTGTCTTTATTGTAGCTATAGCTTTCCTACAGAGATGGGTATACCATGGCAGAAAAACTAGACCTGATAGAGAAAAAGTGAGAGCATTTCTGGGATCAGCGCTCTCAAATTAGGTAAAAACAGTTAAAACATCTTAGGCACCATGAAAAAATTTTTTTGTTGGCCAGTGTTATCTCTGAGCGATTCTTTTAAGTGCTGGAAGTGCGAAGATACTTCATCAACGGTCGAACATGCTTTTGATTTTTTGACATTTTGTGCATGGGTCATACTAGTTGTGATTTGTTTCGGTTTATACTAGTAAATAAATTTGCTTATTCAGCCAAAGAAAAACATCAAAATTGCTTTGAAAAAAATGTTTTAAAACGTATTTAAAACTGTTTTCAGTAATAAGTGAAAACTCAATTTACAGGGTTAGCTGTCGCTAGATCTTCTTTCCATCTGGCCACCTTCGATGCTACTTTCATCATAAACAAACAACCGGCATTTTGCTCCCAAAAAGAATTTGTTTACGTATTGCAATTGGTCCACTGGCGCTTGGATTTCGAACAATGACGCAACGCAACTTTTCGACAGTCTCGCCGAATATAAATAGCGACGCTCCTATCTCTACCTCATTCTGGCGTTAAAGGGCCGGCGGAACTACCCCTGTACCTCCCGATTGGAAGGGGGGCCCTGACCTTACTTGGGGTCACCCTCTGTGCGCCAAAAGGTTGGTTTTTAGAAATACCGATACACTTACCGACATTAAGAGCCAAAACTATGTGTAGACTACCAACTTAACAGTTTTCCTTAGGGGGAGGATGGTGTCAGCAAACTGTAATTAATCTGATCGTGATCTAAACAACCACTTTGGGACCCAACGAAGCGTAGAAATGTAAATGTGACCACACACTTATCCGCCTTGTTTTAACTTATTTGATTAATCCACTTTGCTTCGTAATAAGTGGGTGATTTCTGGAGTAATGCTAAAACAGCGGCATTTGTAGTTACTTAGGCTGCGTTAACATTTTTACAATGGAATCAAATTCAACTAAAGACAAAAAACTAAAGTGGGTTTAGAGTATAAACAATGGAAGAGGAAATGTTTATTATAGCGTCCGCAATGAGATTGAATTTGGAGCAATTTTTGCTTGGAACGGACGTGAAAATTTATTTCGGTGTTGTAAACACAGGCAACTTGAAATGATCCCGAAAAGAAATTAGGTTGAAATTAAATTAGAAAAAGCTAGGCAACATGTTGCAGGAGTGCGTTACCTTTGCTGTTTGCTAGGCAATTCTTTGATTTTTCTCTTTAGCACACTCAAACATTACTCATTACTATCACTAAAATGTGAATGGTTTGTAGAAGTTAGTTCCTATTTGTTGAAATTAGTTACTTTCAGATAAGTGCAAATTACTTTTTAATGAAACGCTACAATAATGGAGCACAGAAAAGAAAATAAACGGCAGCCACTCAGGAAGCAGCAAAAACTAACCTCATCGACACAATTTTTTCCGTGACCCCAGCAGATACTGAAGATAATGTTACATCACAATTATCGGATCCTGATAATTTGAATTAAAAAATTTGCAGCAGAATCCACTTCAGTATCAGAAAACGCTTTGTCTGAATCCATTGAGCAAAATTAACCGTCTAAAGCTGCTGGTGCGACAAACCCAGAAAATACCATCGCTACATTGTCATCACTTCCGCATCCTTTCCAAGTGACCCGTATAAATGGCCCGACATTGTATCTGACGCACGACGAGCTGACATCGTCAAAAGAGAACCTTATCAAGTTGTAACATTTTTTCCCTAGAACGCAGGAAAAAAACAATTTTATCCACTCATTACAAACATGTTTTGTGTTATGACTGTTGCTTGGTCATGAGTGGGTGTATTCTCAAGATTCCGATTACACATGTTGCTTTTGCGGTAAACTTTTGGGCAGCTCAGCCCAGCAATTTAATAGAGGCACAAACGCATGGGACGATTTTTTCAAAAAAAAAAAAGAAAAATTAAAATGATCTCTCTAACAAAATGTGTTTTAGTCGATTGCTTTTGCTTAAAGAAGGTATTAGCACTCAATCTACAGTGGATTGACAAGCAATGCAGATTTTTCTTGCGGAAAGAACATTTTGGAGAAATGTTTTGAAGCGGCTTATTGATATCTTAATGTTTTTGGCAAAAAGAAATTTGGCTTTTAGAGGGTTGAACGAAACTCGTGGTTCACCGCACGATGGTAATTTTTTGGGATTATTTGAATTACTAGCAAAAAGGAATTCCTTCTTGAATCAATTACAAAACAGGATAATTTGCACAAATCCAAGCAACGCTTATTATGTAAAGATATTCAGGATGAATTGATAAATTTGATTGCAAAGGAAGCTGAAAAAGTACTTCTTACTTAACTTGAGCAGGCCCAATATTTTGTTGTAATTCTCGAATGTACTCTGGACATTTTACATTCAGTGATATTGACTGTAATTTTGGTTTCGTTCTATGTGATGACGAAAGTGGTGCAAATGTAAAGGAGGCTTTTTTGGGTTATTAAGGATGACAGTACTCGAAAAGGCTTGCTGAATGTCTTCTTGAAACGATCCGAAGAATCAAGTTAAATCTTTCTGATTGTCGTGGTCAATGCTATGATAATGCAGCAAACATGAAAGGGAAAAAAGCTGGGCTGCAAGCTAGATTTCTACAAATTACCTCAAAAGCATTGCATGTTTCATGTGCTAATCATTCACTGAATTTAGTTCTGGTAAATAGCGCGAGATGTTCCACTGAAGCATCGCTATTTGTTTGGATGTTGACGCCATTGTATGTACACTTTTTGATCTTCCATTCAACGCTAGATCACACTAAAAATGAATGTGCCGCTACCACTCAAATCGCAGTCTTTTACTTGCTGAGGGAGCCGGATACACTGCATCTCACCTTTGCGATACCATTTGGGTAGTGTGTTCAAAGATTTGAAGAAATGGAAAGTTACTGCTAAGAAAAAAAGATGGTGAAACAGTAAGTCATGTACGTGCTTTGATACTTAAAATTGAATCATGGAGCTTCATATTGTCTATTGGCATTTGGCATGACCGTCTTTTTCAAATTAACAAAACCAGCAAAGTTATGCAAAACTGTAGGGTTTTATTAAAAGTAATCAAAACAAAAACTAAAGCAACAGAGGAAGTTTTAAAGAAATATCACCATAATGGTTACAATAGTGCGCGTGAAATTGCTAAGGCTTTGCTGATTGATATTGGGTTTGCGGAAAGCAGAACAAGAAAAAAAGAAGGAGGGCAATGGTTTAAATATGAAACAGAGGACGAAAGTTGTGAAACGTCACAAGAAGACCAATTTAAAACAAATTTCTTTTTGCTATTGACAGATTATGCAGCATGTTGTTTAAAAGACCGCTTGAAGCGAAGGCATTAGGTGAGTACAATTTTTGATTTTCTTTATCATCAAGAAAATCTTTTGCGAAGGTACGAGTACTATCGTATTCCCAATGCTTGTCAAAATCTCTACAAAACTATGGAAAATATTGACCCTCTGGAAGTGAATGATGAGTTGGAACGATTTGTGGTCATCGTAAAAAAAAAAATTTTCTGACCTATATATATCGAAAACAACTGTGGAAAGTTTATCCAAACTTATATACAGCTCTTCGAGTTTTGCTGACATGCCCAGTGTCGGTAACAAATGCTGAGAGAAGTTTCAGCGAGTTGAAACTAATCAAAATATTTCACAGATTCACTATGACGGATGAAAGACCTACGTCATTAGCATGATCTCCATCGAAAGTGCGTGTCTGTGGAATTTATATCTTTATCGCGCATTAAATACGTTTGCCACCAAGAAAGCTGGTCGTAAAACATTTTGAAAGCTGAGCAGAAATATTTTTTCAAGTTTTTGGAAAAGTATATTCTTTGTTTTGTGATTTCTTATTACATAACTGCGTTGATTAGTGCCAAAAATATCATTGAATTATTTTTACTGAAGTATGGCTGACAACTTTGGCGATATATTTTGAATGTAAATTGCATTTTAGGTCGCCTTTTCTCAAATTCAAATTTAGAGAAGCTCTATGGAACCCGGCCAGCGCTAAACTATGCATCGGCCAACGATTTTTTAACGTTATCCATATCACTTGCACGGAAAAAGAGGGAAAGAGAGGGGGGTTTTGGGGAGGGAGGAACAATTGGGTTAGAACAGGCACTGCTTATGAAAGGCTGACAAAACGGTTGTTTGATTTTTTATTCGTTTTTTTCCGCTCATTACTTGTTATCTTGTCAGCAAATAACTAACAAAAGCATGGAAATCGTTTAAGTTTTTACTTATTACTGAAAAAGAGTTATGAGTTTGTTCCCAAAAGCTTTTCTCAAAGCTACTTTGAAATTTTGTGCCGCTAAACAATTGTATGAGAGAATACAGTATTTAAATTGTGTTGCTGTTAAACCTTGAGGTGTGGTATAATTATTGACATGCATTGAGTTTGTGTCAGCAAAAAAAACTGATTGTGGTTCGCGGGCACCAGGTCAATAGACTTATGCTTTGGTTAGTAATTTTAATATAAGCTAATATGTACTATCTTTTGTGCAAGTACTACTTCAGCTAGTGAGAAAAGTATCCATACCTTTCATAAACACTTGTTTTGCAGCAATTCACAGAAACTGACAAACTCTTCCTTTGATCAAATAGGCAAACTCGTTTTCACAAATTTTGATTCAGATATTCAAACTACAGTACATGTACCTTAGAAATTAGTCTCTGAAGTTATAGAATACATTTAAAGTAATTTTAATCTGAAGCAATATTAAAAAACAAAAAATTTCATTTTGTTCAAAGTTACCCTGGCGTTAAAAGTAGTTTCTTGTTACGGCACATGGCGGGATCGATTTAGTGCGAGGTCATTCCTATGAAACCCGCACAAAATTGTTCTCCACAGACATTGCAATTTCCTGTATCGGAAGCTATGAGCAGTTACTAAAATCGGTTTTAATGATATGCCTTGTATTTTTAGAAGTGATCTCAATTAATCTGTATCACATCATAACGAATCAAGCAAATTAGTACTTATATGTATTTCTACGTCTACTAACTATGACTATGAGCATGTTAAAAGCACTGCTGCAAGTGGAATTTGAACCCACAACTACACCAATTGTCTAATAATGGTCATAGCTGAGATGTAGATAATAAATTAAGCGTAGATCGCGCCTTAACCAATTTCACCACCCAAGACTGGCGGCTAATGTAACTAATTCTACTATTTGAATTGATCAGTCTGTTTTGTAATTTATGAGCTTCAATCCCCGCAAATTTCAGAATAGGAAAACTAATTACTTTCGAGAAGCTGTTCTTCAAAAAATAACTAAGGTTTTCAACTTTATTTTAAGATGAAAACACCGTCTGCCCCTCTCTTTTCATAAAAAACGAAGTGTTACGCATTTGCGCATAACTATTGAATTTGTTCCTACAGCATTTTTATGGCACCGCAAAGCAATCACAACACAAAAGTTATGTTGTCCATAAATCGTCTGACTCCATATTTCAGAAAACCATTTATATGCAATTCATTAGAAAAAGGTGTTGTTCAAGTTGGTTGTTTTTGCTTTTTCTGATCGTAGAAAAGTGTTGGAAAATCAGGTCAAAAAATTGGGGAGAAAAAAATTTTTGGAATGACGTTTCCCTTTTAGCGACAGGCCTGACCTTCACTCTGATGAAGCATTGACTTCCTTGGTAAAAATCTGCTCAGGTAATATGTAATACCAAGTGGTATGGGAAGTGCAGTGCAGAACGATTTATTAAAAACCACAACCTCAGTAACAACTGGAAGGTTTTGATCATAACTTAGTCAGTAACAGTCGTGTCTGCTGCGATGACCAACAGCGATTGGTCGCGAACCTCGAGTGCTGTCTGTCGATGTCGGGTTGAGCGAGGTATGTTAGAGGATGACGAAAAACTTTCAGTAAAATTTCTAGGCACTCTCATCTGTGATCGATCTTTGAAAATGAGCAGCAGTTCTTTTCACTTCTCTCTAATAAAGGCCAAAAGTGAAACCAAAAAAAGCATAAAGCAGGTCAAGTTGCAAATTTTGCACCAATGGTGAGCTCAATGAAGGTTGTAGTAGAGTTTCCGAGTTCATGAAAAAACAATTCACAGCATGATGTTTTGATTTATTTTTATACATTGCATATGTTCTATTATTTTTATTTAAAATTTCTTCAGTTGCTTGTACAATTGTATATCCTACTTTCTCGCTGGACTGCTGCAACTGGTGGCACTGATCTGAGGACAATTGTCAAAACCTACTTCGCAATTTTTAAATTTTGATATTTTGTTGGAATCGCTTACTATAAATTTACTGTTGGTTAGAATTCGTCAAACAGAGAAAATTATTGAAAAGTCCATTGCTTTAGACACTTTCTCAAACTGAAACGAGAAGAGAAATAATATTCAAGCAAAAAACAGTTAGCCTAGCTGTACAAAATTTCTGAAGAAATGGTAATACTTTCAGTAACGCAAATTTAAACTACCGTTTTGAAATCATTTTTGCCATTAAGTTATTTGTTTTCGATCATGATATGAGTGCTCGCGGAATGAGATCTATCTCCGACTGATGATGATAATCCTGCTGAAGACTGATCAATACGTCATCAATACAAAGAAGCATTGGGATAGAATAACTTCGAGTGGAAAATCGAACCTTTGATCCACGCCAGCTACCTGGGGAGAAAACTCAGGCTATTGAAAACCGGATGTTTTAACCGGGTACTACGCACTATAACCACTAGATTACAACCGCCGCCAAAATCAAACCAACAACACGAAGCACAACGACAACATCAAGCACACCAACAACACCAAGCACATCAACAACACGAAGCACACCAACTACATCAAGCACAACAACGACATCAAGCGCAACAACGACTACCGCCAACCATTCAATCTACGGCAGTTCTACCAAACATTGCACATCTAAGCGGCGTGTTTCTGAAACAGTGTGGCCTGTGAGATCGTGCAATCACCAAAAACTGAAGTTCACGCTATAACGTAGCTGCTGGTGCGACTCTTGGGTTTGAATTCCAAAGAATGTTATTTTCTACCAACACTTTCTTAAGCTGATAACTAGAGCGAGTTTTTATTGACCCAAAAATCAAAAAAATTTACTTAAAAATTCGAAAAAACTAATTTCATTCACGCAACAAAATTTAGACTGCATCAATTAATGTTTCTTGAGTTTCTAATGAATATTTAATTAACGAATATACACAAACCCTTAACAAAACTTGCAATACGTACCCGCCTTATAGGGCTATGTGCAGCCAACTCTGCAATCACCAGTGGCAAGAATTAACACCAAGATGCAGTTCCACAAAAGTGCAACTGATTGACGCACTTGAAAGCAAAGCGATTGGAGTGAAATGGTGTAAGCGTGTTGATGAGAGGTAGGAATGAGTAAAGTTTAAAAAGAGCAATAGATTTTGAAATGATTGATAGGAGTGGGCTAGATTGACCCACGGTGACGCGGAGAAGGCTGCTAAAGAAATAGATAAAAAGATAGAATCAGAGAACGAAGATGAAATCAACATAGCAGAGCGGCGAACGCAAGAAAGTTGGCATTAACGTAGCACAACGGCGTACGCAATTTTTGTTGCAAAAAACGTTAGGGATCCAACTTCGTTAACAGACAAAACAACGGCTTTGAAAAATAGATTTTTCTTTCTTTTCTTTTTCTCGTTGCCTCCATTTTTCTCGCTTAATATTTGATGAGAACTTAAAAGAAGGTTTTGAAAACTCCTATATTTGTTTCCCAGCATTTTTATCAATCCTTCCATAAGGCACATTAATGAAGTTAGCATATGTCTTACCCCTAGATATGGAAGCAAACTTCTACAGGATACCACGTCGTTAGTTGACTTCATCAAAGGCTTACGAAGGAAATTTAATTAAGCTGTTTTTTGAAAAAACAAAGCTCAAGTAATAAAGAACACATTATGAATTTCGTTTAGGCTGATTAAACTACTGCCCCTTGTTTAGTGCAGTTTGAATGAGGGCAATCCATTTCCCATTATCAGCTTACACTCAAGGTTTCTGCAAAATCGTCCATGATTGTTACTTAACGTTTTTGATGTTATTTGCACCCACAGACTATTTTTTGCTGTGGTTGAAATGAGTTTTGGTGCATAATTTAAGTATTTCTTACTCCTCATTTATAAACATAGCAAGAAGGTGCAGTGGTTGTGCATCTAAACTTTTTCTTGAACATGATATTATTCAGATCTCACCTTAATCTCTTGGTATAAAATCAACCAAAATTTGATCTCAAAGACACTTTGTTTACGCAGAATGCAATAATTATGTAAAAATTTATCAAAAATTTACTTACATATAAGTATTGTTGTTCAACTCTTTTTTTCAAAAAGTAGAAAATATTGGGCAATTTTTTCGCCCCAAAGATTTTCCAGGCTACGTTTTTGTTTGAACTGCTTACGTCGCCTGACTCAGGCTGTGTTCGAACAAAGCGGTTTTCGCAACCAGGAATAAAACTTAATTCTTACCGATATTTAGAGCAGATTTGAGGTGAGGTTTTACTGCTTGATACTGAGTGCGAAGATGGCGTCGTTCTGTTTGCACCCAGCAGGCTATCAAGCAGCGAAGTCCCGTCGCAAATCCTGCTCCAATTATCGGTGAAAATTGCGTTTTATTCTTGTTTGCGAAAACCGCTTTGTTTGAACGCAGCTTTACTTCACTTATAAATGAATGCAGATCATGACTGCCACTGGGTCGAAGACAAGAAAATTTGTAAGAGGGAAAGGGTTAACCAATATTCATGACTATAATTGTTGGTTGATCTCCTTCGGTCAAATTAACTAGAAGTTTTGATATCCTTTTGAACAATATTAAAAATAAATCATAAAAAAGCTAAAGCGAAATTGTAGTTTGCTAAGGCATCGTTGTTCGGACTGTGGGTATCTGTTCGAGAAAGGCATTGTCTGCATTAGGGTTTTCTCTAATAAGTGCTTTGTGAAGGTAATCATGCCTTCGTGCTGAAAGAGGGCGGATTCCGAGCGCATGCGATGTGTTTCAGCGGCAAGCTCTCGCTGCCAAGTCTTAAAGTTCTCAATATGTTTATACATAAATGCGCTCATAGAGCCCGATAGTTAGCAAGCTGCTTCAAGGATTCAACGTGTATCTTCAAAATTATTACGAATTATAGGAGCTGGTGTTAGCCTGTTTGCTTCATGCGGTTTATATCACTCCGCCATCGGTCCTTTCAACTGATGCTGTTAATTGATGCTGTTAATATATAAGCTTGAAATTAACAGCATCAGTTAAAAGGACCGATGGCGGAGTGATATAAACCGCATAAGTCGGTTTAATACCTGAGTTCACCTGACGAGTTCTAATAGGAACGAAACCGGTCATGGAAGTGGTGTTTTATTCAACTGATTGCAGTTAGCCTATATGCCTTAATATCAATTAATTAAATTCAAAATTATTAACTCTCTTTTGACCACATGTTGAAAACTTAGATGACAAAGATCAATTGAGCGTCTGCCATGAGCGAGTTCTCTAATTTGGACATCTTTTGAGATCCAAGCATCACTCATTCAACAAATGTGGCTCATCAAACAAAATTTGCGCTGTCTCAGAAGAGAGTACAAGCTGAGAAAAGCAGCACGAGATAGCACGCCATCATTGCTGGCATGATTCTGCCAGGTCTGATCATAAAAAGTGATGCTGACTCTAAAAATAATAAAGTTCTTTCAGCTGTTTTAAGTGGTTATTTTTGGGTTGCTCTAAAGAAAAGGCTCATTTTTTTGAAGCAAATTTTATTAATAAGTTAGTGCTTCAGCCCCCTGACCCATGAGCCACAATTGTTGCACGCTCACCTGCCAACCTTATTTGAAAATTAAATCCGCATGTTTTCATTCACAGTAGTTTTAAACACACAGCCAAGTGATATATTTTACTTAAAGAAAAAAATCGATAGATTTACTTCAACTTTTTTATAGAATTTTTTATATTTGTATTTTTTAAATAATTTTTAAACATTTAATTTTAATTTAAATTGATTTCACTTTGAAACGGATCATCACAATTTCAGTCGATTTTAGGTTGAAAATACAGCCAATCGAGAAATCCAAGCAGATATTGGAGATCCGAAGGAGATATGGGCAATTCTGCCGTGATATGGAAAACTTAATAACTAAAAAAATTATTGACTTTGTTATCATTTACCATTGTCGACAAGATAGCAATTAAATGATCTTTTTTAAGTTTCGTCTGAAAGCTGTTAACTGTGCAAACAAAGATTATTTCCTCACATTTGTTGACCAGCAGCTTCACATAAACAAAAAAATTGACGTTTTATGTGAAGCCTGAAATATATTCGTTAGGTTTTGCAATATCACGGCGAGTTGTTCTGTTCTTCGGGCCACTCTTTCTGTTCTTTGAATCCGGAGAATAAAAATGTTATGAATAAATAAAAAATTGCGGACGTAAAACCAATGGTTTTCGGTAACCAAGACAGCTTTTATTAGAAAGATTTAGCTGTTTCTCAGTAAACACTTTAGTTTGCCAAAACAGTAATAAAGCAAGTTTTTATAATGCATTTAATGTAGATTGACCACAAAGTTTAGCCTCAAAGAAGAGCACCGATTATAAGTCTGTTGAGAGTGATTGGGTCAGGTTTTCGTTGCGACGGTCAAAACTCTATCGCAAAAGTTTAAAGTTGCAAGAAAATTTCTGGCGTTGCAAACAGAGCTACTTGCTTTAGAGTTACCAGTGCATTTGCAGATCGCATTTCTGCATTCTTCTGCAATCGAGCAGGGAAAGTGTCTCTTCTAAAGTCACAGCCACACTGAACTCTCGCCACCATTGAATTTGCATCCTCACAATGACGGAGCAGGATCAATAGCCGTTGCATGAAAAAAAAGTCATTAATTGCGTCATTTTTGTCCTTATTTGACAAATGCATGCCAAAGACTAATGGTTTCCGGGCATTTTCTAATGATTGGATTTTCGCATTCATCCATCATTGTTCTCAGCGGCACGTTTGCATAGATCAACATAATTTGAAACGGAATTTAGTGTTAACAGTTTAGACTTGATTTTGAGTTAGCATAACAATGAAGTAAAGTAACGCAGAAGTACTAGAGGATAGAAAATTTTTGAAGAGAGGATCGCATATAGTCAAATTAAGCTATTACAGAAAAATGACGCCAGTTTTTTAACCTCATGTTTGATTTCATACGCCATGTTAGACTCTTTTTTTACAACTTTGTTTCAAACTACATGTTTCATTCACTTTATCGTAAGTTATACGTACGAGGGTATAAAATCAATATATCATCCTACAAGTTGTATTCAAAGCCATTTAATGCAATTTAAAATAAGAACTTACCAAAGTGATTGGAAAATGTAAAGGATTTGGATTTTTTTTAGAGCTAACAGCAGACAGTGTATGCCGTTCCGGCCTATTAGGTTTGATCAGGGCAGTTGGTATCAGAGCTATACACTGATAATTGAGTAAATGCTTCTATAAACCTGATAGGTTAAAACGGTGTAGCCCACGCTGTTTGCAGTTATGCTCTGAAGTGAATAATGGCTTCCTGTGTTGATTTGGAATATTTCTTTTGAATGGCTGCATCAAAATTTTGGCCCCATTGCAAAAGTTTTACTCTGACAGTGCCCAATCACCCACGCAATAATGATGTATAGAAACTTTAAACAAGATTTTTCTATTGTGGTTTTGAATACTTTTGCATGAATACTACATCGATTTTGACCGGTTTTTGGCAGTAAATTAAAGGTGATTAAGAAACGTGAGGCTCGCGTCCTTCAAATCTTAGTTTACTTTTCTGTTAGACGGACGTCTTGGGCGGATTACACCATTCACTCGATCTTGGATGTCGTTGTAAAAGTTAAGACACTTCGCAATAAATCGGTGAGCGGTTTCACTCCAGCATCTCCACACAAAGTTGTTGCTATTTAACAATCATCTTAAAAAAAATTATCAACTTTCCCTATTTAGGCTGTAGATTCAGGGACCGATTTTCAATGGGACGAGGGTGGGGATGTTTCCATCAACTTTTAGACATTTTGCATTTCTTTTAATTGGCTGGTCAGTGCCGTTAGTCCGGGCCTGGTACCAACATTAATTTCAGGCCCCCTTTAACAAGGATCTGGTAAACTAGAGTTGCCGGTTTTTATCCAATCACAAATATAAGAATGTATAGTAATGCGAGAGGCTAGCGATGCACTTAGCAAACTGCAGGCAGTGACACTGTTTCGACCTATCAGGTCTCTTCAGTGCAGTTGGTGACCAATCAAGTGTGACGGTCTAAGTTATGCTTTATTAAAAGCCTCTAGCTTATTATTGGTCACCAACTGCACTGAAGAGACCTGATAGGTCGAAACAGTGTCACTGTCTGCAGTTTGCTAAATATAAGAATGTTTGGCAGAAATTGGTTTTCTTTCTGTGCTTTTTTTAGCTCCACTCTTATAACAATAAGACATCGCTGCCTGGCTACTTTACTATTCAAATAGTCAAATTTCTATATGTCGGGTAGTAAATCAAACACAGGTATAATACGGTGTCTATGGAATGACATAAGACTAAAAGTGAATCAAGAAACAAAACGTGAATAACATGCTACGCATCCTTACGAGGTCTGTTCAAAAAATATCCGACTTAACCCTTATGTGGCAGATAAGATGGTTGGCTACGTACATAGGTAACCATGGTGCCCCCACAGCTACAGGTAACCTTGGGTCCAGCTAGACCCCAGGTTATTTATGGTGATAAAAACATCTAAAAATGTTATTTTTAGTCAGTTACAATACTTTATTTGTTATAGTATAAAAGGATAGCAATGAAACAAAAAAATATAACAAAATTGCGCATTTTTTCCTAATAAATTCTCCTTTACTGCGTGAAGTATTTCCTTTGCTAAAGTTAACAGAAAATTTCAAAAAAGATTCACATGTTACAAATAAACACAATATATTACTATAACACATTTGCAATACAGTTTCTCTTAAAACTAAACTACCTAATTGGGTAGTATGAATAGGTGCTCACAAGCAGTCTTCACAGAAGGAAAACTGGTACCCAAGCGTTTTGCGAATGGCCTGAATCGAACGATGTGTCTGTTTACGACCCCAAAATGTCTGTATTGCCGATATTGTTCTACGAGTTAATTTTTTGGTTCCATTTTACTTTTCATAACCCTATACTGGGAGGGTAAATGAAGTAACACGCACGAGCTTCAAACAAAAACATAGAAAACATAAAAAATTAAAAACGTGGGGTCTGTTGAGACCCCAGGTTACCTATTAAGGGTTAATCTCCTCCCGCCAAAAATCATGCCTCGCCAGCAAAGTGGTTTTGGCGGATTGTAACGTCACAATTACTGCACACGCATAAAAATTTCAAACCAATACTTGGTGTCATTCTCTTTTTTGAAGCATTTAGTGCAGTCGCATAGTGCATGATCGTCGATTTTTTGCTCGCAAGCGTACGAACAGAAAGCATCAAACAAAGATATTGTATCAAGTTCTGCCAAAAGCTAGGTAATAATAATCAAACTGAAACAATTCAAAAGTTCAGCAAGCTTTTGGAGGTGAGGCCTTAAGTCAAACTCAAATGAAAGAATGATTTAATCGCTTCAAAAACGTCGAATGTCAATGGAGAGTGAGGCACGCTCTGGCAGGCCATCCACTAACCGAAACGAGGAGATGATTGAGAAGGTTCGCCAAGTTATGATGGAAGATCGCCGTCTAACACTCGGAGAAATTGCGAATGCGCACCAGAAGGCATAACAATCAATAAAAAGTACTACTCGAAGATTTTACGTCGCCTTCGTGATACTGTGCGAAGAAAGCGGTCAAACATTTAGGAAAGAACTGGCAGCTTCGCCATGGCAATGCTCCCGATCATTCCGCCCATGTAATCAAAGGCTTTTTGGCGAAAAACAATATGGCATTTGTGCAAAAGCCTCCTTACTTTGGCAAGTTGGCCCCATGCAACTTCTGGCTATTCCCCAAGTTAAAAACTACGCTAAAAGGGACGCAATTTCAGTCACGTAAGCCCATTATGAAAAAGACGACAGCGGAGCTCAGGAGCATTCCAGAGGAGGAGTTCAAAAGGTGCTTCCAAAAGGGGCAGAGGCGCTGGGAAAAGTGTGTGCACTTGCAAGGGGAGTATTTTGAAGGAGATTAACTAAAATTTGTGATATCCATTGTGTTGTGTGTTTTATGCCTAAAAGTCGGATACTTTTTGGACAGACCTCACATCAGTCTCCAGTAATCGGTAAATAAAAGGCAATTTTGCTGTTTGATAGAACAACAAAACATAACAGGGTTGATGTGAAACGATTTTGTAAAATCTGACCATAAACAAATTGTTTGATTCATATGGGATATCTGGGTTTTAGTCAGAGACGTAGCAGCCGCCCCCCAAACCCCCCAATTGGGGGGGGCCCAGGCCAACTTTGGGGGCCCAAGTTAGTCTGAAATTGCTTTTTGGCTACGTGACTATTTTCAGTTCAGCAGACTTGTTTACAACCGATTTAAACTGTAGGAAGAAATTGGCTTGTGACATCATAAGTGAATGCTACGTCATTTTATCTCGCAGAATCTAGAATATTTCGATTGATTTTCTGGTAGAATCTTGAATATTCGATTGACGTAACAACGCCGTTGTTACGCAACAATCATAGAATAGTCTGGAATTCTGTTTGGCTATAAATACCGGGACAATATATATACACTGCAGAGTGCAGATAAAGTATTTTATTGACATTGTATAGAATGAAACGTTCAAAAAGTGGTGCTCAAAAGAGAAAAGAAGCAGCCACTGCTCGAGATGCTGTAGCGAAATTGCCCAAGATGACAGATTTTTTCAAGATTACTGAGCAGAGTAGACCTGGCACTAGTATCGAGAGGGATGAAGAAAACTATAGTGTACAAGAAAAAGAAGACTATGACGATCAGCATCAAAGTGATTGTGAATTTCCAGAAAATGTAAGTTGTGATTTACCTGCCAATACGCAACCTTCAATATCAAAAATAACTGAATCTCAATTTACCCCTATCCCTGATGACCCATGTAAATGGCCTGAAAGTATTTCTGATGCTCAACGATGTGATATAGTAAAGCGTGGACCACATCAACTAATAATGAATTTTCCATATAATAACACAACTCCAAGGCGACGTTTTTCCTCCAACCATTATAAACGTGTGTTACCTAATGGTGAAAGTGTTTCACGGTCGTGGCTAGTTTATTCTGGGGAATCAGATCAAGTATTTTGCTTTTGTTGTAAGCTATTTGGAAAAACACTAAGCCCCTTTTGTAGTGGTATAAATACATGGGAGGGTTTTCCGAAAAAAATGAAAGACCATGAAAACGGCATTTCCCACCAAGAATGCTGCAGTCAATGGATGTTGCTAGCTGAAGGGATAAGAAATTCATCCACTATCGACAAACGCGAGATGAATATTTTTTTCAATGAAAGACGTTTTTGGAGAAATGTTTTAGAGAGACTTATCGACATTGCCTTGTTTCTATGGGAAAGGAATCTTGCTTTTAGAGGATCTGAAGAAGTCTTAGGATCTCCTCACAATGGAAATTTTCTGGGTATATTTGAACTTTTGGCAAGAAGAGATCCGATCCTAAAAGAGCTTCAAGACAGAATCAAGAATAAAAACACTAAAGATCATTATTTGAGTCCTACCATACAAAATGAACTAATTGAATTGCTAGCGACAGAAGTTGAAAAAGAAAATTTACAGCAATTGAAATTGGCAAAATATTTTTCTATAATTTTGGACTGCACTCCAGATATGTCACATCATGAACAAATGTCTGTCATTCTCCGTTATGTACTATGTAATGAAGAAGCTGCTGTTGTTAAAGAAACATTTTTTGGCTACTTGAGAATAAGTGACGGTACTGGGAAAGGCTTGTTGGACGCTTTCTTAGAAAAAGCGACCGAACTGCAACTCGAATTGTCTGATTGTCGAGGTCAGTCATATGATAATGGTGCTAACATGAAAGGAAAACATTCTGGAGTCCAAGCAAGAATGCTAGACATCAATCCCAAAGCTGTTTACGTGCCCTGTGCAAACCATACCCTTAACTTAGTTGTTGTTGACAGTGCTAATTCATCGACGGAAGCATTGACATTTTTTGGAGTACTTACAAGGTTGTATGTGCTGTTTTCTTCCTCTGCTCAGCGTTGGGAAATTTTGAAGAAACATGTGGAGCTGTCCATAAAGTCACAATCTGATACTCGTTGGGAAAGCAGAATTAAATGCATCAAACCTCTTCGATACAATTTAAAAGAGGTGTTGCTGGCACTGAAAGACTTGGAAGCCATTTCCATAGAAAGAAAAGATGGAAGAGCTGCCTCAGAAACAAAATCGTTGATAGCTCATTTATCAAAATGGAGTTTTCTTTTGTCGGTGTTTATTTGGTATGATATCCTATTCCAAGTCAATAAAGCAAGCAAGATTCTTCAATCGTATGGAGTCTCCCTTCATACAATGGAAACGGAAATCCAGGCAACTGAAAAGTTTTTGCAAAACTATCGCACAACGAGTTATGACAGTGCCGCAACATCTGCTGTTAAAATAGCACAGGAATTGGATATTGATCCTTCTTTTCCTCCGTCAAGAAGTGGAAAGAAAAGAAGATTGTTTGATTACCAAGGTGAAGAGGAACAACGAGCTACTCCTGAACTGAAATTTAAAAGCAGCTTTTTCTATCCATTAGTAGACCAGGCTATTATGTCAATAAAGGAGCGCTTTAATTTGTTACGTGAGGTTTCTTCCGCCTTTTCGTTTTTGTACACACGAGACAAACTTTTGCTTGTGCAACAAGAAAATGCTTTTCTTACTTGCTGTAAAGAGTTCCAAAAAAGTTCGGTGACATTGATTCTGATGAAATGAGCGCTGAGCTACAGCGGTTTGTTTTAATTTTACAAAAAAAACGCAATCTCAATACGGCTCAAGACTTTCTGAACTATCTTCTAAAGACTGATTTACTTGAATTGTATCCGAATGTGTACATCGCACTTCGAATCTTACTAACTTGCCCCGTGACTGTTGCCAGCGCTGAAAGAAGCTTCAGCAAATTGAAACTGATCAAAACTTTTAATAGAACGTCTATGACAGACAGTAGACTATCTTCATTAGCCATGTTGTCAATCGAAAATGACTGCGCCCGATCTCTTGATTATGACAATGTCATAACAGCATTTGCGAACAAAAAGGTTCGCTCCAGACTATTTAAACGATACTGTGTTTTTATAACTTTTTCATGTTTTTCAGTGTCATTGCTTTCGTTTCGCAGTGTCTGCATAAATGTCCTACTGAACTCTGGCATCGGTGCCGAATTTTTTATGACTTGCACCTTCGGTATCGGCATGCTTTATTCTGACATTAGCCTGTTTACTTATGTACAAATTGTGGTGTATTTTCTTAATGCAGTTTTTCAATTTTACACCTCTAAAGTGATATGACCTGTGCGCAGGGGCTCTTGCGCTTACTTTGGGGGGGGCCCGAAGTTGGAGTGCTACGGGACTGGTTTTAGTTGTAGGTACTTGGGGCTTAAAATTATGTTATGTTCAGGAAGATATGTGCTTTAAGAGTAACAGGAACCAGATCTTATATTTCTGGCTACGGGGCCTATAAGTACTATGGGATGCTCAAATTTTATTTAAAAAGAGTATTTAAACAAATTCTTTGCGGCCAAAAAGGAGAAGACATTAATCATCATGCCACAAAAATTATTATACAGGTTATGCATTTGTTAGCAGAAAAAAGCTAAAGCTTAATTTATTGTTGACATTGCGCGCGACGTTTTCAAAAATCCGTACCCCCTAACAATTTCCGGGCCCGGTACCAAAGGTATTCTCTGGACCTCCATGTCAACGCTCCTGAGGCTGGCTGTATTCGTGTTCTGTAAAGGCCAGCCGCTTGAATATGTCTTAAAGTATGTCCACTACAAAGTTTCTTAGCAAACTAGGTCCATGTAGCCTGTTGATAAATAAAATTAAATAGTATAGCGCAAGATCTTTTTTCGTTTAATTTGAAACCCGTATTTCAGTTATTTTAATCTACTGAAGTGAAAAGAATTGAACTTTATTTATTCTGAGAAGCTGCCCACTTATTAAAAGGGGAATGAGGAAATCTCTATCAGGCCTGGGCGATTAGCATCACTTCCACGAGTTGCAAGTCTGGGGAAAAATGTAATACAATAGTTGATAGATAGTGACAAAAAACTTTTTGCAAAACAACTTTTTAATATTGGAAGACAGCCTGCAAACAGAAAAGCAAAGTGCTTTGAAGCGTTTTTGATGACATTGAAGTTTTGTTTGAAATAAAGTATGTCTAAGTATGGTAAAGTAAATAAAGTATGGACAAATGATAACTACTTTGCTACATTGAAACTTCAAAGAGCAGCCATTTCATGCTCAAAGAATGTAAAGTCACTTCCCCTAAAGCTGTGGTTTAAATTCAGCAGACCAACCGCAAAACGTCATTCTGTTATAGATATTCCCTGGCTTAGAAATGAATTCAAAACCATTTGTAATTGCATTGCATATTCAATTTCGCTTGCTGTCTGTACTTTCTGCTGTGCCACCGTTGTCGTGGAATTCTTGTGGTAAGTTAATTCTGAGTAATCAAAACACAATTCAATCAATTGATTAGCTTTTTTCATTCTTTGTTTCCACGAGCATTCCGGGTTAGTACAACCCATGTGCAGACATAAGCAGCAAAAGCTAAGCCGTTCACTTACTACATCATAGTTGTTGTGACGTAACAAGCTACCATTGGTGATCTATTAACAGTAATCGGCCTTGTTGATGGTGGGGCTACCATTCTGCGGAAATGACTGGTTCGAAATGAACTAGAGCTTGTACCAACCTGATCATCATGTTCACACTTGTTTGATTTGTTTGTGATGCATCTCCATCCCATTGGAGGAGGAGGAAAAATATCGTCACTATTATCCAACAGAAAAACTATTTTTTCTATTTATTTAGAACCATTCTGGTGCCGAGAACGTTCAGAAACTTATATTTGTTGTAATGGTAAGTCCCAGAATTGTTTAAAATTATTGGCAGAGGGGCGTAATCAAAGGCTTCAACTTTTGAAAAGCTTTTGAAAGGTGCCTGGAAATGAAGAGGTACTACGCTCATAATTAGCCCTGAATTGAAGTTAAATTATCTTGTAATATACGCTACCTTTAAAAAGAATTGCCACTTTTTCATTAAAGAAAAAATTATGATTTGCACATACCTAGCAGCAAAATCGTCAAGCTCTTAGCATAGTCACCCACGACGTTGTATTCAAAGAAGAGAAACAGGTAAAGAGCAATCCTTACAGAATAGAGCAAATGAAAAATTATCGAACCTTTAGTAATACGGCATCAATTAAACAACTAGCAAAAAATACGAGAATTGTGAAGGATATAAATGTGCCACTCACTTCGGGCTAGCCCCAAATAAACTGACGCAAAAAAACTTGTTTGACAAGAGCTGGCGCTTCAGTAAGGCTTATAATAAAAAAGCTTGATCCACAAAAATTACGGTTATTGAAAAGTTGGTATCGATGGCTATTGGTAAGAATTGAAGCCAGCCACAAACAATCTGGTGACAGGCGACTTTTTACGCTAACAGAAAATTCTATTCACATTACAACTTCAAGCAAGAGATGCGACATTAAATCATGTCCAGGCTCTACCTCAACATAAAGTAATTGTAAAGCGCCAGGATTGGTATCTACAGAAAAGAAGTGGCAACCATACTCCCTATTTCGCTGTCCTTGAATTTTATGCAGCTGCTGATAAGACGGTAGAAACTGTAGCCCTAATCTATTAACCACCTATAAGGCTGCCAACAGTTTCGAAAATTTTCAGCGGAGGCGCAGAGAGTAGTTTCGAAAAGAAAAAAGCCGTCCGCTATAATTCAGCATAAGAGAAGAAAACTGAAAGTGATATTATGAACCACAACTTCAGACGATCACTGGGTTCAAAATTCCGCGGAGATAAAAAACCATGCAGCGAGTAGCTTACGATGTTTGCTTCTCAGTGACGTTGCAAGCAATGAAGTCAGCACGTATTTTATTAATCCCGTCCTTTATCAGTTAGAATAGTGAAGCTGCTCATCCAGCATGATGATTATTTTTGGCAGCTCATCCACTGATGGCATCCGCCTTGTTGGTGGGGTAGTTATCACCTAGCAATTCGCATTCATGGTTTACTTGAAGTGGACTGTCCCTTACCCCTACCCTATATTTAATAATGTGGACAATGCAAACTTGGATTTCCTTTTATGCAGTGTCTTTACCCCTAGGAAAATGAGGGGTAAACTCACTCATTGACTCTAGTATGTTGTTAGAATTGCTAGTTTTGCCAGTGAGCACATTTTAGACAATCTATGCAGAATGCTGCCACAGCACGCATGCTTAACCCTTTCAATCCTGTTGGGACATATATGTCCCAAGATATTGCATCACAGTACCAAAGCGTTCTTTGGGAAAAATTCATTCCAAAGTTTAATACTGTTGGGACATATTTGTCCCACTTAAAAAAAACAAAGAAAAAAATAGAAGAGAATTTTTTAATTCAATAAAAACCTCACTAACAACATTCAGTTGCTTAGTTTTGAAATTTTGCATTGTGCATTGTAACAAGGCATTTAAAGTAGCTCCATCTTTGTTTTTTTTAGCTTTGCAGTACACTAATCATGCAATGAGAAATGTGCATGCCTTTTCGTGTGTATATGCTCTTCCTCCGAACAAAATGACAGCTACAGGCAAAAGACTTTTTTAAGGACTAAAGTCTCAGTCCCAGGAAAGATAACACAGAAAAAGATTATATTTCTAGACCATTTTGACTAGCTGTAATTCTGAATGGCTGTTCAGCACCCAAATCTTTTGGAGTAAGCTTTTACATTTCTAGTCGTGCTCTTACAACAGCTGTTATGTTGCTAGGGTTTTCACAGTAGCCCTGAAAGGACTTGCCATTACGTAGTGGAATCGAATAAAAAGGATTGCCAAATGCACAAATATATGTTGTTTTGGAATTCTGTGGTGGTGTTCCTGAGTGGAGGTCGCCATTCTCTCCCAATTGTTGGCAGTCTTTGCACCACAAGTCCACGCATGCAGTGATCCATAGATCTGGGAAAGTACTCGCGCAATGCAGTTCATACTGTGAGCCTCAAACACACTGCGCAAGCTTAACTGGCAAAACGCAAAGCTTCAAGTTTACCTGTGGTGCCAGTAGGTCTATACTCCAGGAGCTGGAAGCCGGAACTTGCATTTTTTGCAAAAGTCTTTCCGACTATGTTGTACTTTACTTGAGTGACAACCAATTGATGATGATGATAAGCATCCACGTGGCATTAAAAACATCAAAATTAATACTTCAACCTCGGTTAAACAAACCATTCAAATGATTTTGGCAGTAATTAGTGCGACTGCAAAATATTGTATTTTAAAGCTGATTTCTATAAACGACATTTTGTTAACTTGTATTTCACAAATTGCTAAAAAATGTTATAAATAAAGTGGTTTGCTTTTTGCATCGCACTTTTCTCAAGTGTTCATTCTCATGTATGCTCAAGTCGATTCCTGAGAAGAAAACAACAAATTGGAATTGTTGGCAACGTTTGCCTTCGAAATTGTTCGGTAAATCTGAAACAAGCTTACTGTGAAACTTCTAAGGCTACCTTGTTTATGAATTAATAAACACGAGCTTTCGCGATCAAAGTTACTCTTCGTCAGATGTTTAAAAAATAGCAGCAATTAAAAATACCGGCTAAAAAAACACTTGGCAGCAAAAGAAAAATCTATCAGTGGGTCGAAAGAACAGGCTGATATATCAAATCGTCCAAAAGACCCTCTGATAAATGTTTGTGTTGCTGGTAAGTACTTTTTTAGCTTGTATTTTTAATTGCTGCTATGTTTAGGGGCCTGACGAAGAGTAATTTTTCCACAACACCTCTTGTTTTTTATTGATATACTTGTGAGCTGTTCAAGCCCTGCCCTGAGCTTGTTTTAGATGTATTGATGAAAACAAGTAGTTATTCGTTTCAGGGTTGGCGGATTATTCAAAAAGTTATCTTGCTGGCGCAGCTATTGGGTAGTGATTTCGATCAATATCATAAGCTCTCAATTTCTGGCATGGTTGGTCATGCATAAACGAAATCTAAATGACATGCAAGAACGAAATGAGGGAAAAGCTACTTCAGTCTGCCGCAAATGCTTGCACACTGATCCTGCTTCTGGTTTGAGTTCACGTACAAACCCAATCACAGTCAGCAGTTGTCGCGGCATAAGTAGTATGTCGCTACACAAAGATAATTCTTCCGGCGCTAGACATGAAATACTACTTGTAACAAGATGATAACTTATCTTGCCTGCTAATAATTTTCATTTCAGATTACACTGGCCTTTCTCTGTCAGCTGCTATTGGTAAGTGTGAATTTATTGCTCTGCAAGAAGAGTTTTATGATTTTAAATACAAACTTAGGTGGTTCCTAAGGTCATTTGTGGTAGACCTATCAAAAGTGCTGAATAGTTTTTGGTTTTGCTATATTACTAGATTTAGTGGCGTCAAGCAACATGTTTTAACGCATATTTTGAAAGATATTTACAACAAACTGTGACACGATCCACACATCATAATATGAATTATTGCTTCATTGATGTGTCGAGGTCAAATCATTAATAACCAACGATGACTGAAAAATCCTGCAATCAGTTCTGCGTTGTTTTTACCTTCTATTGCTTAAACACACATGGCTGATAAGCTTCAACCTCTACTTTTGTCTCCCAAAAATTTTTGGTAATAATTTTATATTTGATGGAACAGTTTTTGCAAATATCAAAACAGTTTTTGTTTAGGAAATTTTCTTGATAGCGATGTATGTTCCGTTAATCTCACCGGCATCGAGGAAAAGTTCGTGGGTACGTGATTGGAAAAAGTTCTGTTGAAATGATGACAATAGCGTATTGAGCTCAACAGAAACGAAAATTTTTTGAGAGTTTACGAAGTAACCTCACGGTCTCCAAGTCAACATTCAACCATGCATGTCGCAGAGATTGGCGCTAGCTATAATTTGAACACGTGAGCCTCATTGCAAACGCCCCCTGCACTAGTTGAAGACTTTAACATCTGTAAAACGTGTTTAAAACAGTAGACCACGGTCTTAATCTTCTTATCACACCTATGTTTTGTAATTTTTGCACTAACTTGCGCGACAAAATCGCAAATTTATGGCAAAAACATCACCTTTCCACTGCATGCTTATTGTTCGTTTTAGGCTGATGGCAACCCTGCCAATAGGTCTATGCCATTGCAAGATTATGAAAAGATATTTCCGGAAAAACGTATTTTTGTCTGAAAATCGTAATTGCTGAAAAAAGTTTTTTTTGTTTGCGGTTGCTAACAAGTTTGTGAAATATAAAAGACTTTAAATCAGTAAGCAATACGTAATACCTGTGGTGTTGTACTCACCATATAGCCACTTGTCGGCTTTGCAGCATTGCTTGCGGTAGAAACACGCCAGCAATACCGTCAACTTCGAAGAAAGTCTGAATGCAAGGCGTACGACATGCAACCAGAAAGGCTCTCCAGTACCCGAGGGCTTTATTTAATGCATCACTGCATCATGATTGATTTCTTTCTTTATATTCTCAGATCTTCAACATGCGGAACCTGGTTGTGGATCGACATTCATCGGTGAGTAAAAAAGTTGAAAAGCTGAGAATTACCAGAGTGAGGTTAATTCCGTACGCAGTGGTGAAATCATCTGGTCTGTTCGATTGTACAGTAAATTCAACCTGAGCCAGAATTTGTTACAGCGCGAATACATCAGTCTTGAAATGATCCTTCAAAGTTGTGTTAATCACAGACAAAACTCGAGTCTTGGTTCGAAACCGGAAACATAAGGTGCTAAGTTTCTTGGAAAAGCGATGCTGACGATACTTGACAAGCGAATATTCAACAGCTTATAGCGGTCGCAAAACATTTTTGATTTATTCAGGAAGTTCGATTTGCAAAAGGCAGAGCAACTATCAATAAATAGATTTTTGGTTCTATTTCAATATCAGTTTTTTAAAACAGACGGCGTAATAAATCGCTCAGCCGATTGGTCTGACTGCAACTTAATTGAGACCTTTATGAGTAAGTTCCAAATATTCAACCTGCCAGCCGTAGATCCATTCTACTTTTGGTCCAAACCAAGAAATAATACATTCAGAAACAAATTTAATCTCCCCTTCTCTACTTGGACAGCTATCGATTCTTGCTTGGCTTCCAAAGACGACCAACTGCAATGAATAACCAAACGCAAATACTTATCTACTCCGCCTGTTTATTTGTCTTTAAAGATTTTCGCTGATATACATGCTAAGCGAAGAACATTCTAGATCTCCTAGAACAATATTTCCCAACTTGTTTTATTACATCGCCTCCATCGCCCTGTCTGAAGTTAATATTCACATTCAAAGAGAAGATCTTCGTCTTGTATTGTGGGAACTATCATCAGCTTTTTTTCGTGGTACAATCTGTTCTTACAACTTTTGAATGCCATCCCTGCCTTCATTTATTATATTCGGCACACAACGAACACAAACAGCATAGAACACAACTATTTTCCCAAGGAAATCGTTCTTTGGAAGTATGAGTTTTCCCATTTTTGCCCAAAACAAAGTTGAAGAAAACCTTTTCTTTTTGAAATTGGTTCTTCTGCAAGTCTTTTTTCACCTCGCTTAAATTATAATTTTGCATCCCCTGAAAATGTAGACCTCCCTGGTTGGAAAACACTGTTCTAGAAGATTCCTGTAAAACAACCATGAAAATTACTATGATGTCATTAGTATGGACTTGCACAATTTTTTACTGGGCCAATGTTACGTCACAATTACTATCTTTCCATCAAAATGTGGTAAAGAAGCTTATTTAAATATAGATTCAAGTTAAAAATAACAGTTTTAAAGATGACACAAATTATTATTTGGGACAGAAACGATAACCTAGGCTATTTTAGGATGTAGAAGATATTTTATTTCCGCAAGATCAGCAACACGTTTTTAATCTTTATCAAATTTCTGATGTCATCAAAAGTCTGTACTTGCTTTGTGGGAACAACAAACCTCCCCGAACTTGCTTTTGTGATTGAGAAGATTCAGATAACACTTAGACTCTAGGTTAATGTGGTTTCATATTCATTCTCTCCCCCCAGTGAATTAACTTTTTGTAACAGTGCAGTCTGTCAAAGCACCTACTTGTTGCATGCGAGCAACAGGTGAAGTTTTTCTTATCGTACACGCAGTTAAACACTGTTTTAAACACTGTTCGTTTATAAATTATTATTGATCCATTTACAGCATTTATTTATCTGTAAGCAATTTTCTTACGAAGGAAAGAGTTAAATTTTTGTTCTACCGGTGAGTAATAATTTCCACTAAAATTTCTTTCGTGGTGCCTTTATTTAGGCTAACGTTTCGTCGGCCAGAACGGCCAACATTATCAGAGTAAACTGGCAACATATTTTTGTTGCAGCAACATGTGCATGAATGGGCGTGCAAGATTTAGAAGATAGAATTGTCCAATAATTTATCATTTAAGAAGAAATTAAAAAAATCACAACTTCGCTCTGGCAAACTGGTGATTATGAAGGGCTAAGCGTTGCCTGACATCATCATTTCAACCCATTAATAACCGCTACCAGAATTACAAACCATTTACTTGTAATTTTTTAGTATTTGGTCGTCCTTAATCGAATTAAGAAAAAAATGTGAAAAGTTTTTGCCACCTACTTTTGGTTGCCTAGCCACTCAGTTTTTCTCTAGAGCAGGGATTGACAACCTACAGCCCGCAAGCCTTATACAAATTTTAGCAATGATACGTCCCGCCCAGTGGTAGTATACTTTATTTTATTTATTTGCCCTTCTTGCAATTATCTGGCACAGTATACTTGTCACAAACTGTCTTACCAGAAATCAAACTTTACCGGCTGGCGTAAAGCTTTGATTCACTATAGATGTTGGCAAATCGTATTTGGTTGTGCAAACGTGATAATGGTGAATGCAAGTAACTCTGCTCTAGGTTCCTAAGATCTTTTAAACCAAAGTCGCATTGAACTACTTTCGTGTATACGGGTGCTTAGTGTTAACACATTAAGACGGTTAAGTAAACCAAACGTCTCTTATTTGATGACGTACTGTTTGCGTAACTGAAAACTCAGAAATTTGCTTTGCATTTGCGTTCTGCCTTTATTTCAAGTTTTGTGATGTATTTCATTTGCAGTAGTATAGTTCCGCTCAAGGAGAGAATTGAGTGGAAGTCATAGGAAGAGCTGAATTAAGGGACTTGCCAGTTTCAGCTTTGTAATTGAAATGGGCGATTTACTCTGATTTTTAATTGTATCTTTATTTAATATTTACCCTAGTTATAGGCGTTTAGCTGATAACAGTCATTACTCATATATTTATCAAGTTTTAGCAATCTGACAACGTTGACAAAACCTAAAAAAGTTGATGCTGAGTGCTGAGTTTTTAATGAAGAATAAGAGAGCAAGTAATTTTTTTAACCATTTTGGTAAACCCCCGTGTTTGATTTGCAACGTTTACGTTGCTGTAAACAACAAATTTAACACAAAGCATAACAATTTTTCCAAATTTACGGGTCAAGCAAGAAAATACAAAGTCGACTTAAAAACACCTTAAAACAGCAGAGTTCTGTATTTCAAAGGCAAACCACTGAATCAGAAAATAATACTCTTGCTAGATGCAAGGTAGCATGTCGCCGAATACGATTAATTCACCCGCCCTATACCCTAGTGACCGGCAGATGACGATTCGACGACTAGAAGATTAGCTTGGTAGAGTGCAACGACTACCTTCTATGCCCTATCCTTCGGCCTAAGGACTTACGCTTATGAAGCTAAGTTGCAGCCCACTCTTTAACACCACAACTTATATTAATGCATAAGCGGTTGCACTCCGACAATCATCGACACCACACTGTAGCAGCCGATAGTCCCCCTTCCTTCTAGTAGTACTTGGCCCTTGCCTTCTAATTCTTCACCCTTCTTTCTTCTTTTCTTTCTTCTCTGTTCTGTCGTCTGTTTGCTTTCATCTCTTTCTCTCTCTGAGTTTTTAAAATGGCCCACCCGTATATATATACTTCTCATTCGTACGTAACCGAAACAACGTTCCCAAATATTTTAGCCAATCAAAAAAAATCTAGAAACTAAAAATTAACAAGAAAAGGTTTGAAGACGGGGGAATACCGGAAACTGCTACCCAAAGAACAGCCAATATAAACGCATATAAAATCAATCAAAAAAAGTTGGTCTACGGGGGGAGTACGGGAAATAGCTACCAATAAAATTGCTTTGAGAATAAAATACACAAGCAACGGTTTGTATACGGGGAAATACCGGAAATAATGACCAAAACAGAAAACTACGTCGACACGGGATAATAACATGAATATTTCAGAGATTATTATTGTTACAAAGCACAATAGCAAAAAACAAGGGACCGTTTACTGATGGCGAATTTGTGAAAAATGTATGACGACTGTTGTAGAAGCCGTATGTCCGAGGAAAACAAAACTGTTTTCAGGAGTCAGTTTTTCAGCTAGAACCATAACCCGACGAATAAGTGAGATGTCTGAGAAGGTGAAATGTAACCAAACAGAATGTTTTGAAGATTCACAATCTCTCAATAGCGATTGATGAGAGCTCAGACCCGACAGATACAGCTCAGCTCGCAGTATTTGTGCGTGGAGAAAATAAAGATATTCATACTGTTGAAAATTTTGTTTAACTGATTGTTTTGATGGGTACTACTACAGAAGCCGATATTCTGAAAGCTTTACTTCAATGCCTTAAAACTATGAATTAGAATCTCTCCAAATTGGTTTTAATAACAACTAATGGAGAACCATCAATAGTTGGAAAAAATAAAGGTGTTGTGTCTTTACTTCAAAAACACATGGAAAACCTTGGAATCAATAACAACATTACAAAATTGCAATGTCTCATTTATCAGGAAGCATAGTGTGCAAAGATATCAAGCTTAAAGAGCATCATGGACATAGTGGTAAAGGTCGTGAACTTTATTTTGTTTCGAGGGTTGAACCATTGTCATTTTCACCAACTGCTATTACAAACAGAATTTGTATGGAGATTTGCTTTAATTCTGCGATGTCCGTTGGCTTAGACGAGGCGATATACAAGAAAGAGTGCACATATTGAGGAAAGAAATAGCAACCTTTCTTGAAAATAAAAACATGAATGCTACCGAATTTCTCTAAAAACATGAATGCTACCGAATTTCGCAATCAAAAATGAATTTCTAATTTCGTATTTTTAGTCAACTTACACATCGCATTTAAACAACCTGAATTTGAAGTGTAGCGAAAGCTCGAATTGATACATGAGATGTACGCGCGTTCGAAACATATGTACGCGCGTTTGAAAATAAATTAAGACTGTGGGAAATTCAGTTGGAAAATGAAAATGATGCTCACTTTGTTACACTGCAAGAAAGCAAACTTATGAGCGCTACTTTGTTTGTATCTGTGATATGATATTAAAGAACAGAATTTTCATCTCGCTTTAGTGACATTGGTTCACGCGAAAATTATATTATATTGTTTAGTACTCCATTTGATATATAGATTGATGCTGTACCAGGAAAATATTAAATAAGACTAATTGAGCTGCAGTATAGTAACGAGTTAAAACCAAAGTTTCAGTGTGAGCATGTTTTACTGCTTGACTTTTACAAAAATATCTGTAATCTAAAAGACATTCCAACTTTTTTAAACCTGCCAAATAAATGGGATCATCTTTGACAGCACTTATGCGTTTAAAATCGTCAATGAAATTAACCAAGACCAAATTGAGAGCACAACTTACGATAAAGCCACGAAAATGGTAAAACGCTGCGGTCGGCGTGACAAGAAAAAGATTGTCTTGAGCCATGCTGCTTCTACCAATGCTGTCATGACATGGGAGGCGTCGATCTGCTTGACAAATTCATGAGCCAATACAGAGCAACAATTCAAGCAAAGAAGTGGTATTGGTCGCTATTTGTTAACTGTATAGAGATGCTGACAGTGGCTGCATTAGGCTCCACATCACTGAGCAAGCTTCATTGCATTTAGATTCGCTTCAGTTCATCCGTTCAGGTGTAGCTCGCTTGTTGCAAAATACTACAATGTCTACGTCTTCAGGCTTAAGTGAAAGATTCATGAACAACAGCGCTGGTCTGCACCACCCTGTAAACGCGGAGTGTCAAGGACGTTACGCTAACTGCAAAAAATGTCAAGGAAGTGGTGTTCTCTTACGTCTTACGAGCTTTCTTGACTATCACAAGTGATAAAACTGTGTCTATTTTTGGTATATTTTTCATCGTTTTATGTTCTTTGGAGTTTATTTGCAATAAAAAGCGTTTATTTCAACAAATATAGTTTTGTAAAATATTTCAAAAAATATTGATTGGTGGCGGTGTTTGGATCATTGTTCCAGCAGAGGACAAAAACTTAAACGTAATAATCATCTCCCAAAAAGCAAAATTAAACCAAAACTAATGAATCGTTACGTCTTTACGTTCTTGAAATTATAAAACTTGCTAATGAAACTTTTTCTCACTTTTATTGCAGAGTCTGCATTTTTACGCAGATTGAGATCACTTCAAATAAAGATAAATGGTTGTTTTCCGGTGGGCGTTTGAAACGGAAGTCAACGTAACGAAAAAAAGTTTTCGTAAGGATGTTTAGGCTACCTAAACTGGGTTTCTGTTTAAAAATTACACCGTACAAAGCAACGGACAGGTTTTACAAGCCACCAAGTTAGATGTTTTTCTAAAGCAACACTGGTCCAAAAAGAGTTAAAAAAAAACTAAGCAGTGGCGAGAATGGTGTAATTTAGCTAAAAACAATGATCTGGGTTTGAATCAAAACAAACAATAACCAATAATAGATTACAAAACTCAGCTAGTAGTGAGAAAAGCCAAAACAACAATGATATTAGAATAACAGTAAATTCTATTATCTTATTAATTTCTTGTACACACAAGGTGAGATTTTACTATCGTTTCTGTTTATGACATGGAACTTTTTGTTGATAAACCAACTTTCTGCGAAAAGGCGTTTCAAATAGTCGTTAAGATTGTGGTTCAATTCCAATCTAATCTGTGATTGAAAATAATGAAGTGTTCACAAAGAGCAGATTTCTCAGGTCTTTAGAATTCAATAGCCTTTTTTGTATTTGTCTAATCGCGACTTCAAACCCCGTTTGGTTTGGCCAATGTATGTAAACTTATAGTCATGACATGGAACTTGGTATACTATGCTTGATATTTCCCTTACATGGAGGTGGTCTTTTGGGGAGGAAAAAATTTGCCAGAAGTTAAATAAGGTTTCATGGCTATCTTTACTGCAATCTCATTGAGAATACGTTTAATTTTATCGGAATTTCCACGAATACAAGGCAAGCGAGTGAATAATCTAAATAGAGCATTTCTTGAAGATACAGATTTCTTAGCAAAGTTAGGAGAACACTCCGTGGAACTCATTGAGGAACAGCGTTCTCACGCTGTTTGTGTAATTTATGTTTATGAGATTTGTTGTGACATGCGTGTCACTTTTGTAATGTAAAAGTTTTGAGGTAGCAAGTTTTTGATGTGTAGCGTGATGTGATGGGATGTGAACGTAACGACCTGTGTGGGTGAGCTTTTTGAAAGCTGTGGTTGAGAGTGAATTGTTACTTCTCCATCCAAGAAATTTAATGTTTCACTCAGGCCTATTGTTGGTTTTTTCAATAACTGCAGTATTTTTACATAATAAATTATGGGACAATCCTAACTTGTAAATCTTGTGCGCTTGGTCATTTTGAAAAACTTTATCAATATATTGCTGCTGCAAATAAGTTGCCAGTTTGCTCTGATGATGTTTGCCGTTTCGGTCGACGAAAGGTTAGCCTAAGTAAAGGCTACAGCGAAGAAATTTTAGTGGTAATTATTACTCAACGGTAGAGCAAAAGATAAAACTTAATTATATTAAAGGCCTGGTGAACAATTTCATCGAAAAAATGGAAATTATTGTTGTCTCAATTTTTAGGCCAGCAATTACGGAATAATGTACAATGCAAACATCCGTTTCGTTGGCTGCTTCGAATGGAAAGTTATGATGATCTTTGTAGTAAGTTGAATTTAGCTACTAAGCCAAAACAATCAGATAGGATGATTGTCGTAAAAAACCGCACCACATCTTTGATGAAAACTTATTCAACATATCGTATAAAATAGAAGCACAAGAGAGATTGCCAAGTGATCCCATCTACATTCGTCTTTATTGTCAGAAACAGCTGTAGTTTGAACTCGAAGCGGAAACTTAAAAACAAACCCCGGTTTTGCGACTGTTATGCCGCATGCGCCATAGCGTTTTTGCCAGCAGTCTTCTACCGGAAAAAAACACCCTCTACCAAAAGTTACCAAAAGATACAATAGGGATGAAGTTTGCAGCTATTAGGAGTCTCCGATATCTGAGAAGAATATGAGCTTTCGGGTCGAGATGTTTTTTGAAAGGCAGTTTCAAAGAATAATAACTGTTTGTTAAGTTGGGACTTTCCCAACAATTGCCAAGCCTTCGAAAGTGTCCATTGAGTCGAAGGGGTCGGAAAAGATTGCTGCAAGCGCTCAACTCGCAGACATGCAATGACAATTCTGTCGCTTAGCAGTCCCGCGCCAAGCTAAGTTTGTGCCAAAACTTAGAAGACACATGGCTTGATTGTTAGTAGAATAAATTTTTTTGTTGACAAACAGGAGGCGACTGCGAAAGCATTTTTCTATTTCAAATCTGTCAGTCAAGTACGGCTTCGTTTTTTTGCTTTGCCAATTATTCTTGTGGTGGTACGTAAAATCGCTTGATTATAAACTAAAGTAGCTAATATTTAAAAAGGAATGAGAGCATGAAATGGGTAGGTAATCATCGCTTCATCTCACAACCGAATCTAAATAAAAGCTCTCAAATCAAACAAAGTCATTGGCTCTGAGATATCCATGATTATTTTTTTCCGCTTATGTGTTGACAGCCCGTGAACGCAACAACATAAAAGCATAAAACAAGGATTTGGAATAATGGCAATTTCTCAGGGTTAAGAGCCCGATTATTGTTTCTAGTAGACGACCTTCATTTTGCTGATATTGTGCACTATGTAGTTGTTTGTCTTGCATGAAACTTGGTAAATTTTTTCTCTTCATGGTTGCTGCCACAGCAAAGAATCATTCCCGAAAATCAAATTCATAGGAAAGGCCATCGATGCGCTTTGAACCACAGTGGCACTGTTTCGGTCTATCTCGTTTCATCAGTGCATTTAATGACTAAAAAGTGATGATAGAACTTCCACTACAGTTAACATAGTTTAGACCTCACGAGTGTGAAGTTCTAGACTATGCAATATTTAAAGCTCCTACCCACTTATTGGTTACCAACTTTATTGGTTCTGAGTTGTTTAATGAGATGGTCGTTTTACCAAACTCCCAGTGCTTTTGACTTGGGTGGTTACTTTTGGTCTTGCACCAAAACAAGTACTAAATTCAATACAAATGCACCATTAGTAGGCCTAACCGATTTCTGATTCAGCGAGTCCCAATGTTACTTCAACTGCTCGGACATCGTTGGGTAGTACGTCACCATCAACTATAAACTCAACCACAGCGAATGTAATTGTCGCAGAACTTCTTAGTAAGTTGCTGTCAAGAGGTGGTGGATACACTTCCTGTATGCTGATTGCTTTATGGTGCTTATATTATAGTGCTTACATGTTTTTTGATCATCATTGTAAAAATGTTCCTTTGACCAGTTTTATGTCTCATTCGTAACTCTCCCCAGAGTACACGTTGATATGCAGTGTCCCACATTTTTTTTGGTTAATTGGTGTTTCGGGTTGAAACTCATCTATATACGTTACTTGTTTGTGACAAGCAGGGAGGCTACAGTTTGTGCATAGTTCTACTAAGTTTTCTAGCTCAATCGATGTTGCATAATGATCCATGGCATAATATATTTATCTACCCCTTGAGCTGGGCCTTTGTAGACTTTGGAAATCTGCACAGTGGCGTAACACTTACTCATTTTTTGCTTTTAGTTCGATAACTTAGGATTGACTGAGAGAAGCGATCGCATCTCTCCAAATCATTACCGCTAAATTGACACGTCAACAACAATATGCATGTGACTGATTTTGTTTCAGCTGATCCTGTTGCCACGTCAATTGTTTCGACTTCAGATGCGACAACATTACCCACGCCAACCACTACGCCATCAACTACGTCACCATCGACGATTACGAGCTCAACCACGGGAAATACAATAGTGGCAGAACTTCTTAGTAAGTTGCTGTCAAGTAGTTGTAGGTCGACCTTTGAATCAAGATCCGACAAACGTGATTGGGTGGACCATTGTTGATCAAAGATGACTGATGGTGACAACTGATGACTAATGCTTTACATCGGTGTGCAATGTAGAGTAGTGTTGAGCAATTTAGATCACTTTTGAACAACGTTAGCGGTTGTTGAACAACGTTTATCGTTGTTGACCAAGATCAATTAATTTTGACTTACCTTGACCAATACTGATCACCATAAAACAAGCTTGACCAATGATGAACAAGGGTGACCCAGGCGGACCAACGTAAACCATTGTTAACTAGGATGTTCAATAATGAACAACATTGTCTAAGGTTGACCATGTTAAACGTTGATTAACGTTTTTCAAGGCTTTCCAATTTCAACCACCGCTGATCGACAAGTTTGACCAACGTTGAACAAAGTTGAACCATGGTGTCCAATGTTTTTCAGTATTGACTACTGTCGATTAAGGCTCACCAATAGTAACCAATTTTGCATTAGCGGATCCTGTTGTTGCATCAGTCACCGAGTCTGATACTACGACATCAACCACGACAGGCACTATGTCGACTTCACGATCTACCAAGACAACCACTTCGAAAAATACTACATCAGGTTCAGGTAAAAAACAATTGACTGCAATAGAAAAATTTGTCCACAATGAACGTACCTCACAAATTATGTAGCATTGCCACAAAACTTTTGGTTTTTGTCTCCAAAATCAAATAGACATACTTGCTTGCTCCTGAGTTGCTTCAAAAAAGGTGCAAAACATTGTTTTCAAGCCGATCATATGAGGTAAAAATTTAAATTCCACGTTCCCTTTTTTCAGTTTAGACCTCTCCATCATTGAAATGCTTTACTTTGCTTTGCGAGCTAGAAAAAATTGCTAGCGAGCTATGACGAATATCCGTTTTTCAAAAATTTCGCGTTTACTGTACGACCAAAAACTTGATCAACATCTGCTTTCAAAGCGGATTTTTAGAATTAAACTTTATTTTAGCAGATTTTTAGAATTAAACTTTATTTTAGCAGATTTTTAGAATTAAACTTTATTTTAGCAGATTTTTTGAATTAAACTTTATTTTGATTAGGTAGTAAACGTAAAAGCTAAATAAACCCTGATTAGCGCCTTAGTTCAAAAATAACATACAAGAAACATTGTGCCTTAATTTTACATCAAATAATAACAAAACGCGAGAATTAAAATGGGTAGATGGCAAATTCCCGGTTCCATTAGCATGACGTTCATGCGTAATTAGGAGCATGTTTTGTATGCTTTATTACGACAAAATACGCTTTCGAACGTCGCAGCACTAAGAGCTTGTTCGTCACATTGAAATAAACAAACTTGCTTCTGCTCACGCTTTGTTAATAGATTCGCGCAGGAAAGTGGTGGCTTGATTAAAGGTTTTATACCAAGGTAAGCATTGCAACAGAGCAAAATTTTAAGCTAATTAACAGACGCGGTGGAGGTTATTTTTACTGTGATGGCCATTGTTCATACTGTACATGTTATGACATTTTTTTCTAGAATGGACTCGCAAGTTCTGTTATGCGTGGAGCTACAAAAAGGGGATAAGAGCTGCGGGTTATTGACCTCTAGTGCTGCACAACGCTGCAGCGATTAAATAGTAAATCCCAAGTTCCTCATTTGGGGAGGAAACTGCGCAGTGTGTATTTCTGCGCAGCTCCTTAAACTGTGTTTTATGCAAAGAGTCAAGCGTTATTTTTTCGATGGGAAATGACCCTAGTTTTAGGTGGGAAGCTTACTCGTCTTGAGGTTTTGCTGTGACATGAGAATGAATTACGTAAAACTCCTTTTATAGATTCTGTTTATTGCCAGCACCAGGATATCATCCACAACAGAAACAAATATACTTTTGAGCAAACAGAAATTTTTGGTCTTGGTATTTCGAAGGAGAAATGCAATTTCACAGGTTTGTTGCATCATCCTTAACGTAAGCTTGCATAAAGTGAGCGCCTGGTTGGACCACAATTAGCTTCGATTCATGTTATTTTTAGGATTGCCTTTGGCGATAGCTGTTTGTGTTCGTACCGTTAATAAATCGGTACCAGCGGAATTTGATGGGAACACTGTGGAAACTTTTCCATGCGAAGAAAATATGAACTCACCAGGCTCATTAATAGGAAGTCTGCCACAACTGGCTGCTTACACACAGTCGAGGGGGCTCAATGAAGACGAAACAATCAGAACGACTGATTCTCTATTACGTCATCTTGAGCACTCCCAAGAAGTAAGCATATAAAATGTTTTTTGTTTGCTAGATTATTCTTCGGAGTTACCGATACTGCTGGCATTCTCGCGTCTCTATCACAAACAGTGCAGTCAAGAAGGAAAATTGAGGGAAAGAAGAGAATATTTTTCAAAAACACAACTACGCAAAGCCAATAAAGACATTGAATGCACAACATATTGTTTAAAAAGCAGCATGAGATGTATCGCAAAATTTTCTTCTGCCCGAAAGTGCTTTTGCAGGGACAGACGCAAGGGCAAACCTCGAGTACTTTAATCATGTTAATGCGATAAATTTTTGGTCAGGTTTCTACGTCTGATTTGCATTTTGCCATGCTCACGGTTGGGAATTTGTACGAAGACGATTTGAACTATTCTGCTGGTGCTCCCGTTTCAACAAGGTATGTATCGCTAAGGATCGGCTTCATGAGACACAGAATCGGCTTCATGAGACACAGAATCACACTTCAAGCGTCATCAATCTTTTCGATTTTTAGATCAGTTGAAACTCGATCCAATTTGCTGAATGCCATCAATATTGGTGCTAAGATGTTGGCGATACCAGATCATGAAACCTCGGCCAATATATTGGCACCAAACATCAACGTTCAGGTAATTTTCCCGATACATTGCTTCAATTAAGGTGGTGTCAGGATAATAGTGTTGCATTTTAGCAGCATTTATCATCTTTTTGTTGAAGAGGAGATAATACCATAATGGTTGTGTTGCATTTTGGAAACATTTATCATATTTCCTTTGTAGGAGATGATGCCATTATGATGGTGTTGCGTTTTGGAAACATTTATCATCTTTCCTTTGCAGAAGTTTTTTTCTCACGCTTTGTTTCTACCCAACATCTTTCATTTTTTGCCAACAACCTCAATGTGGAAGAGAGAAAGATCTTTTAGAGTTTATAGTTAACTCGCTCAGAGCATGATTTATTGAAACAAATAAACAAATTTTCAAATTTTCAGGTTGTGAAATTGACCCCGAATATTGAAAATAGGATTGATGACGGCATAATTGGATCCAACGGAAGAACAAAGCGACAAGCTCGTGGGGTAGATTCAGAGTTTAAAATATATTTGCAAATAAAACGCATAAAATGTTGAATGACATTGCGTGTTTAACCTTTACGCTTGTGCAAACGAGCGCAACCGGTTAATCAGTCGCCATAACAACCATAATATTCAGCAATTATGACGGATAATATCTTAATTGTCGTGACCATCGCACGGTTGAGCTCACCCATCGAGATGAGGGCGATCATGATGTTCACTATGGATAACTTTACATAATGGTTGTGACTTGCAGAGTCGAACGCATGGGCGATTCTCTATTAAGCATATCTAACAAAACAGCAGCATACTGGCTTAGGTGTTGCTAAATAGACATATACAAAAAGTTTTACCAACAGCGATATGTATGGGAAAGAAGTGATAAAGTGTATTTTTCCGCCAAAACAAATTTTTTGTACCTTGATCTAAGCAAAAGGTAATTTTTGCCAGTCCTAGTTTTTTCTCCAGGCAATTAGCCTTTTTTTCTCCGAAAAACAATTTTGTCGACGACCTGCATAAACTTTTCTAGATGGATGCACCCCCCAACAACTCACACTCGCAGGGTCTCATTTTCAATTTAACCAACGCTAGAGGTACTTCAAACGTCCTTGCTCACATCTCTCCATCATCGTTGGTGGCCATTTTGGATTCCCACAACAGCAGTCAGGACCCTATAATATTCGCCAGCTTACTAGCAGGGGATTTTCGAGTGAATCGACAGGACTCGTCACCGGTAAGTAACTCTCATGGTTTTTGTGTATTTCAGTAGTTTCTAAATTTTAAGAATTGATTTTTTCACCCTCTTGTCATTCACAAACAAAAGATCTTCACAATTATTCATAGAACAATGCAGCGTTCAAAGCTGCTTTGGAGTTTACAGTAGTGCTAGCAGAACGTCTTTCTACACCAAGAACTGCTACCAAACACAAAAATTGCATTTCATATATTTCCCATAGCATAAAGAAGCACAACTCGCTAACTCAGGCAAGTGCTCTGTCTTACTGTTCAAAGTTTATGAATTCTCGATAAACTTAATTCTTCATCATCATCTCAGAAGATATGGCGCAAGCTACTGTGGTACTGACATCCTCCACGCGTAATATCTGGCAAGTTGCAAAGATAGATAATCACAGATTGGCGAAATGCTATGATTGATGTTGTACATAATATGATGCCACTTTCGAAACAACGTGAGCTTGAATATAATAGTCTGTAAGCTTGAACTTGAATATGTTCAGTAAATCATCCATCTGAAAGTTTGGACGTACAAGCAATCAACCATGCTCCAGCCCATATAAGCATGTAGCCTATTGCCAAATACATCATATGTTAAACAAACAGAGCGATTTTACACCGTTCTGTCACTCAATAACCGCATTCCAATCATTTTTTCAGGTTGTGTCGATCGGTTTGCGGGATTCCTCTTTAATGGATGTCAATGTGACGATCACTTACGAAAAAACAAATATTCCCAAACGGGAAGAAAAAATAGAAAAGCTATATAAGGTAATTGCGTTACGAGCAGTTCCATTTCTTGCATTTGATATTCTGAAAACTTTTCGTTTGGCACTCATCAGAAGGGTGACTGAACTAAGCGACAACTGTAGTAGTAAAGAGCTTGATTAAACAAAGAGATGTTAGCCTAGCGATGCAACCAGAAGCAAAGTTTAAATGAAGCATCCAAAACAATCAATTTGTTGGATGATATTTGTTTTGGAGATTGATACTTTTTGACTTCCAATCTTTGTCAATATTGTTCTCAGATATGTTGCATGGCCTATTTTTTGGAGGTCGTAATAACTGATCAAAATTTTATTTCTTGATCGGATTCAAAAACTTTGAGATGAGTGGGCACGGCCCAGTAACCCTCGTAGCTACGCCTACGCACCAGGATCCCCAGAATAATATATCTGCTTTTAACATTGTTTGGCTTATAGTTTCTATGAAAAGTAGCGCTGAGAGGCAGGAAGGGCTCGGCAAGGGGTGTGGCAAATCAAGCCTCATTCTTTAAAAACAAAAAAATTTTTGATTTCAAAACAAAGATTTGCGTGTTCTTCTTGTTGGCCATATTATAAGCGAACATTTTGCTGTTCGGCTTTTAATATTGAAAGGTAGGTTCGTTCAAGAATAGTAGAAGGTCACATGAGCCCTTTTACCAAGCTCCGCACCTGTACTAGGACCTATACTAGGTCCACTGTAATGAATGGTCTGTCAGTACTCTGCGAAGCCGTATCAATCGTGAATGAGTGGCGATTGCCGTAGGTGCACCAAGTCTAACAACTACTAGAACAATGCCGGTAGAACAATACTGGTCTAAGTTATGCTTTATTCTAAGTATCTAGCTTCTTGTTAGAACGTATTCCATTCATTACTTTGCTTTCGCGGCATTTTTTATGTACTTTCAGCGAAAACTCAACCAAGCAGATATGGAGAGGTGGAATTTCGAGAGTCTCAAGTGGGAACGTGCTCCTGAATGCAAACAAAGTTCCTCCACTCCGTCTGTCTATAGCTGCGCGAGATTCGCGAGCTTTGCTATTTTGTTTGTAAGTAAAAAATTTGTTGTATTTTACTAATGTCTCACATCAAAAGAATTCGACTTTACCTTTCACCTTCTGTTTTTGTAAAGACCTTCTAATGTTTAGGTATTTCTCACTTCAAAAATTCTTCCAAAGAACTTTTCCTTCTTTGCCCCAGTAATCAGCAATAGGTTTTTAAATATAGTGTTGCGTAGTTTTTGATATTTCCTTGATCTCAAGAACAGAAAAATCTTGTAATGCACAACGTGATTACTCGTGTTCTAAGTAGCTGTAAAGTTGTCGGTAAACTGCCAGAAAAATATGATGGTCGGCGGCATCTTTGCATCCGAGCCACGCCGACTCTCAGAAGAAGCATCCACTGCGCCGCTAGCAGTGGCCGCACCGAAGCAGTTCTAGTTGTTGATAAATATGATAATTATGCTTTCTGTAAAGGCTTTCACCCCTTTCCAGTTCACCACTTCACCATGTCTGCACCAGCAAGTCCACCAAAAACTGTCAAAAGCCACGCAGAGCAATGTGTGCGGTGTATGGTTCAAACTTTGAAGAATACATGAGCTTATTTGTCGATAACCAATTGTAGAAAACAAATTTTTTCGATGGCCAAGAACAAAAAGATCTCGTGGATCTCTTGTAGTGGGTGGACTTGCCAAAGCAGCTATAACCAAATGTCATCAAGGGATGACGGTGAGCCAAAAAGTGTCAGGTTACTAGAAAACAATGAACTACTCTAAAACACTTTTCGGTATTTCCTGATCTAAATTACATTTAGAGTTCACGAATCGTCCCTTCGGTGGTGGCGCTGACAATCGTGAGTTACGTGGGATGCTGCCTCTCAATTTTCTTTCTCCTCGCAACCATATTTATTCACCTTCGATTCCGGTGAGGGAATTAAAAATTTCTCTGGTTTGTTATCTGCTGTTTAGGCCACGCACAAGATCTCCATTTATCAATCGCTATATTCATGGCAGACAACAAGCAAAGAAATTTTGCTTCAGGAGTAATATTTAAAAACGTGCATGCCAAGTTCCAACAGAAACTACAAATCATGCTCATTTTTTTGCGCCTAGGGACCACTTCAGTACACGTGGCATCCGTAACACTTGTCACTTTGTACCCGGATATCTACCTGAAATGCATTTCTTTAACCCTTCATTGAAGCAGGCGAAAGTTTTTGTTAAGCATTTAACAATCGCAGCTACACCTATAGCTTAAGTGGTATTATTTTCTCAAGTCTTTTACCCTGGAAAGCACTCCTGCACTGGCCATTGAAGTTGCATTGTCTTAGTAGAAAACTTTGACGTTGGACTGAAGAATGGCAGCCGTACATATCGGTTTTCCTTCGACACTCCCAGATCCAACTACAGACAACGCTCTTCCCATATTTAGAAGCCGCGATTGGACGGCTTTTAAACAGGCAGCGTACTTGTGTTGGCCGTTTCCGCCAGTCACCACACCAACGGGACACGGTAGGCAATCCAAAATATCCATGCAACATCGTAAAAACCAGACGGGCCTCCACATTATTGAAGGACGATACAAGTTCTTCCAGCCATCTGGTTGATTACCTGACCTTGCAAGTCCACGATGAACATTGTGCAGTTCGAAGAAACAACTTTGAAAGTCTGATGAATGCCATCTACACAATGACAAGCAGCTAGCTAGCTGTTAGCAATGTTACAAAGAGCAAAGATAAAAAGTTTAAGACAATAAAATAGTTGAAGTTGAGATAAACAAAAAGTAAGCCGCAGCAACGTGTCGTAATGACTTAAATTGTAGCTTTATTGCTCAATCAACAATGTTTTCTTATGGAGTTGGGTGTAGCTTTATCGTCCGATTACAGGAAAATCTTTAGCCGGATTTGCTGCCATCAAAAACGAAAGTTAAATACCATCCGCCGAAAAATATTCTCTCGAGTCAATCGAAGTACCATGGTGCAGCATTGCTGCTGTATTTTATTTTTTGGTAGTGACGTCATAAGGTTTTATATTATCCGACTCTAAAATGTGTGACTCCAAAAGTGAAAATGTCAGCCCCCGAATTTCCAAATCAAAAAGTTAGCACTTGTTTGAGAGTGCTTTTTAATCAGAATATTCAAAAAAGAATGCACAGCGCATTTTTTCTTATCAAAGATATTACCAAAAAGTTGCTTTCTAAAGAACACAGCAATTTAGTGAAGATTTAAATCCATTAATATTGCTGCTGTTGACCACGCTCCAACTTTCTTGACCACATTCACGCCTGAAAATTTGTTCTATTGTATGGTGAAACAGCCTCATCGTCGCTTCCCCCCATGATTGCTTCTGCGTTATTTACAGATTTGCTTTATTTTTGTTCTTAGGGAGCTGCGAAACAATGCCAACACGTTTACCCTCATCAACATATTTATTTGTTTGTGCCTTTTTTATTTGATTTTTATCGTCGGGATTGGGAGAGCGGATAGCAGGAATGTGTGCAATGCCCTCACCTTTCTCCTTCATTATATCACGATCACGTGTCTAGCCTGGATGACTTACAATTCAATGAGGATGTACAGAGCGTTCACTGTGGTAAGAAAATCCAGCGTGATGTTTGCGAATTGACAAACTATAAGTGCAGCTTACTTTAGTGCAAATAAGCTTACTGTGAGTTAATACTTGAGTCGGACTTGCTCAGTAAGCAACTTCAAAGTAGCTTTAAAATTTATGTCAAGTGTTTCTTTTACTTTTGTGAACATTTACCTATGCTTTTATGTGGCTTTTTTATTTCGGATTTAAACCAGATTTTAACCAAACAGTTCTTGGTAAACACTGTTTTCTGTTTTGAAAAGTTACAGTAACAATGTTAGTATTTTTATTTCGGACAACATAAGATATAAGCAAGATCATGCCCCTAACGTTTTTGTGGAGGTAGGGAACAAAGCAAAGGTTATCTTAGGAGATGGCTTGTTTTTTGGATAAAAGGGTAGAAAACAACTCATCAACAAAAGGGAGGAGAGTTCTGATCAAAAGAGTTCAGTCACGTCGAGAAAGTTTTTAATGGTTACCGTAAATGCTTTAATCACTCGAAGAAACAGACGTTTACCTGTTTTTGTTCCTATATTGAAATCCTATTATTGGTTATTTTAGCTCACCTTGTCCTTATCAAAGCCACGTTGGTGGGTTTACGTGATGACGTACGGAGCCAGTTTTGTTTTAGTGTTATTGAACTTCTCACTTACAGTATTGTTTCTGGATAATCAACAAACGCCAAACGACCCTAAAAGTAAGCCACGTAATCAAAAAAGATGGAAGAAACAAGAACAATTAAAAACTGTTTTTAATTGTTCTTGTTTCTTCCATCTTTTTTCTATCCATCTTTTTAGACGAATAGATGTTTGGAGATTGGTTTGAGGAGTAATTTGTTACCATATCTTCTTCATGAATGCATTGTTGGATTAGCAAGAATGTTGCTAAATGGTGTTGAATATTGAATGATTGTACAAATCTACTTCAGAATTTCAATTTTTGTTTGGCGTTAGTTTCAATGAAAATGCTGTTTGTTAAAATCCGCAAAACAAGAAATCGTTGTGAAATGACTTTTCTAAGGCCTCAACAACTTAGCAATCAAAAAAGAAAATGTTGTTTGTTTTTAACTTCCACCCTATTTTGAGCTTCAGCAGTGGGCGGACCACATGTTGCTGCATTGACCTGTAATTCGTTGTACTGGAAAATGCTTAACAATCCACGACGCTGGTTTAGACTTCATAGACTGGCTTGAGACTACAAAGTTGTAGAGGGCAAACCTTGGATGTTCCGCCATGCCACCAATAACGCTTGCATGATTTATCCATTTTGTTCCAGACATATTTTTTGAATCTCTGTACCGCACTAATTTTGCCTGCTGGCTTCGACCCCCATCGTTTCATTGGGGATTTTTACTTCCGGTCGGGATCATGTTGATTATTAACTACACGCTCTTCATGCTTTTGCTCAGGAAAGTGATCTTCAAGAAACGGAAGGTGATAAAATATCTTTGTTAAAATTAGATTTAAAACAACAGAGCCTGCTTCAATAATTTGTATGATAGAATTAGAAAGATCGTTCCAAGTCAAAAAGAGACATACCTAATGCCAAGAAAGAATTTTACTCATTTCAAGGTTATAGCCCATCCCAACCTCACAACTCATTGCTCGAGTGATTGCGAGACGATTAATTGATTCTTTCCAGCATTTCTGATTAAAAATTAGCGGCTGCAGGGTCATGTAAGTCGGAGCGCCATGTATGGCGGAAATATACGCATGGACACGTGTTCAAACCTTACAATGACTGCGACGTTGTTCCTTTGGTAAAGATGCTTTTTGCCAAATTTCCTGCTTCTGGTGAAACTGCATTGTGCCACCATTAATAGGAGCTCTGAAACAGATCTAAAAAAAAGCTGTTCTGTGTGCAACCGCTTCGGTTTTACTTGGCCGGAGAAAAGAGATATGCGGTTGACCATAATAATTGATTAGTTTTTAAATTACAGATCCAGTCGTCAGCCAAAACCAGGTCACTTAGTGATCAGCTTGTCAATGCCATTTCCATGGCAACCGTGATGGGGCTTACTTGGGTGTTTGGTTACTTCCTATTGGCCCCATCTAGTGTTGAATACCACGAAGCAATGCAGTGGTTATTCACCATTTTCAACGTGTTTCAGGTTCGAACACCAGGGGTTCATGTATAGCATCAAAAGAACAAAGATTCAAAGTATCTAGAAATTTTTTGCATAAAAACTTGCTTATAATAAGGTTTCTCTATTTTGGTGGTGGAACTTATGAAGAGCCACCTTGAGGAATATGCTTCATGTTCTTACAACGCACAAATATCAAATTTAAGTTGTACAACTAGAAAGCACAGAGTTGCAGCCGATTGTTTAGTAAATCAGTTCAATGGGAATCTTAGTGACTAGGATTTGTAATGAAAAATAGCAGACATTACTCGTTGAATCCACTATTTTCGTAACTAAACAACTTTGATTCTAAATATAATTTAAGATGTAAAGTTAAAAGCAGCCGGCTTCATTACATCTAAACGGGAGTTTTTGCTCCTAATCGTGAGTTTGAATCGACTAGTTAATTCTGTAAACAGCATAACATATGGGTTTGTTTTAGGGTGTCCTTATTTTTTACCTCCATTGCCTACGGAGGGAAAATGTTCGAAAACTATGGCTCCCGTGCAAAAGCAGGGCAACGTCGAGTGGTGCTTCATCCCAGACCAATCAAAACGTGTCTAGAGATCGAGTCCAAAATAGTCACAACACCCAAACAACGAGTGCACATGATTGAAAAAGTGATTCTATTAATGACTGAACATATAGAAATCTGTTGCTCGGTTCCTGGGGCTCCATGGTATTCCGCCATGCCCTCATTCCAAAAAGAAGATCAGATGCCGACAACAAGAACAACAACAGCGGAATTCATTTATTTACAGATTTCGATTCTGCTTCTGTTTTCGAACCGATGGCTCCTTTTTTTATTCGTTTGAGAATTACTAGCTTGATTTACTATAGTAGGCTAATTATCTATTCTTGTATATTGTGAATGTGAAATCACAAACAAAATTTGTTATTACTGTAGATTCGTAAAAAGAATAAATATTCGTTTAAAAGGCATGTAGATACAGGTTACAGAACTAATTTAGATCAAACTGTTTACAACATTTTTATAATGTTTTGTGTTTGTTCATTAAATACTACTCATTCATAAACGAATTAATGATTTTGCCTACAATCAGACTCAGAACCTACATGAACAGGAAAATAACCCATTAAAAACTAACTTAGCTTCGACTGATCTTGTTTTGATCCTGATAGGCAATTTACGATTTTCTTTAGTTTGCTACAAATTTTTTACGGTTGTGGAATTTAAAGGCTGTGCTCAGAAAGCTGGAACGTCAGTTGGCAGCGCGATTGCGAGATTGTTACTTTTGAAAGCGTCATCTGATTACAACAACAACAGTTTTATAATTTTATTTTGAATTTTTTGTTCTGTTTATGCCTGTGAATACATTTCCAGTTTGCTAGTCTTTAGTCAGACTGGGCAACCATGACTGGTAAACTGCTTGGCACCACCACCTGTCCATCACGCAACTTCTCTGAAATTGGTCGACTGTCTTCTCTTCTCTTCTACTGCCTCTCTTTTGCCCGTCTTCTCACTGGGTGATTAGAGGCAACGTTCATCCTAACTCTCGATTAGAGGCAACGTTCATCCTAACTCTGGCCCCATCTTTTCCTGTTTAGTATGCACTGGAAATATGACCGGGAAAGATAGTCGGTGCAATGCCACATCTGTTCCAAATGGGTCCATTTAAGGTGCTCACTACTATCCTTTTTCAGATTCAAAGCTCTTGACCGCTCTCACTCCTGGAGCTTTTCTCCGTGCTGCATCCCTGTTTCTTTTGGAGGTCCCACATCTACCAACACTGTGTCTTGTTGTTCGGGTTCCTCCAGCTTGTTTGCCTCCACTGCTCAACCTGGTACCTCTGCCCTCCCCAATCTGCCAATGCGGCGCTTCTGCTTCACCTTCGTCTTCAAACTTCCTATCTTTCTTCCGCCTACTTTGTATCTAATTCTTTTCAACCCTTCCCTCCCCCGTATGTTTCTAGCTGGGCCTGCTTCCTCCCATGATTCACTCAGAGTTCTTCAATGGAATGCTGATGGTCTTCGAGCCAGGAGCACCCAACTACTACACTTTATCTCGCTTCATTCTGTGGATCTTATCTGAATCCAAGAATCCAACCTTAACTCGTCTTCCCCTTTCTTGATCTGTGAATACTCTGCTCTGTAATCTAATTGCATGCACTTCCGGTCTGGCATTCCTTCTCCTGATAAGACGCACACTAGCGAAGGCGTTATCATTTTTGTCAGACATTTTTATTCTTTTCTGAATTTTCTACCTCCACTCTCTTTCTTTGCTTGACCCTACTTTGATTATGTTAGGGTGAACTTCTCAGTAAACCACTCCTCCTCGTTTCCTTTCCTTAATGTTTATGCTTCCCCTATTTGCTTTTTTTCGACGGATAGTAGAACCGACTTCATTTCCTCCTCCATTCTCCTCTCCTCTATACATCTCTTCAATCTGGCAGACTTCAACTTCCATCGCCTTCTTAAAGACTCAAAAGGTACTTCTGATCCCTGGGGGAAGGAAGTTTTCAATTGGGTCATCTCCTCTGATCTCCTTCCTATCAATGACCCCGACACACCAACTCTTCTCCATCGCTCTTCTCCCGACATCTCCCTTGCTTCTTCTTCTCTTGCACTCTTTTGCTTTTGGGAGGTGCTTTAGAACTTGAGCTCTGATTACTTACCAATTATACGAACTATCCCTCTCTTTCCGCTCTCCCGCCCCAATAAACGCCCCTATTCCGTCAATTCTCAGAAACCTCGTTCGGATGACTTTGCCTATTACTTTCACTCTCACTGTCGTTCTCCAGAGAAAAACTTCTGTATTTCTATTTCCCCTGTTACTGCTTTCTCTGCTTCTCTGGCACAGAACGCAGCCAAAGCTTTCATTCCTTTCGGCCACGTCAAACGCCAATTTCAAGCCTGGTGTTAAAAAAAGTAAGCAAACAACGTAAGACTTTTGCTGTCGCTCATAGAAGTGATGAAGATCGACAGGCTTACATCTCCACTTTTCGACATGCCTCGTCTGTCATCACTAAAGCCAAGGCTGAAGCATTAGAGGTGACTTGCTTGCCATTCTCTCTTCAAAATCTATGTATTCTGTCTTTCTTTCTGGCGCTGGTTTTTCTTGCTCACCTTCCTCCTACCCTAACTTTCCCAACTGTTTCTCTCAGGGAGTCGGCTTTGGTCTTCGCCGACTACCGTTTCTCAGCCAAAGATCTTGCGTAGCAGAGCCGAAAGCTACCTATCTGAGCTCCGCCGAGCTACGTGCCCCGAAGAGTCTCATTTTTCTTTCTGTTCCCCCTTCTCCCCCGCTGAATTGCCCACGGCTGCCACAAACCTCTTCTCGTTCATTGCAACTCGCCCAGACAAAGTTGCCAATCTCATGCTAAAGCACCTCTCTCGCTCTGGCATGGATTTCCTTCTACACATTTTTAATCTTTCATGGTCTTTGCATATCTTTCCTTCCATTTGGAAGATATCTTCTATTATTTCCATTCATAAGTTGGGAAAACCTCTCAAATCTCTTGCTTCTCTCCGCCCTATCTCTCTCACCTCCTGCGTCTCAAAACTTTTTGAACGCATCATTCTGTTACATCTGCTCCTTTTTCTGGGGTCCGACTTCAACCTCTTTTTCCGCTAGACTGGCCAGATCGGTTTCCGCTCTGGACAGTTTACTGTCAATCAAATTATGTTTCTTTCTCAATCCCTTTCGGATTGGTTTAGCAACTCAGACTAGATTCGCGGTCGATTCTTGCTACGATCGACTTCTCCAAAGCTTTCGACTCTTTCTGGCATCCCGCCCTTTTCCAGAAATTTATTTTGGTTGGCCTCCTTCCTTGCTTTGCTCATTGGACTCAATCTTTCCTTTCTGATAGGCGCGCTTGCGTAATATGTGAAAATCACTAAAGTCGCCCCTTTCAAGTCCGTCGAGGTGTTCCGCAACAATCCGTTCTTGGCCCTGATTTGACTGCAGTGCTGGTTTAAGTACTGGGGTTGTCCTCTCTATCCAAACAAATGTGAGGCTCTTTCTTCTCAGTGAATCCCCACCAAGCTAACCTCCATCCCACCTTCTTTTATTCAACTCTCCTCAGATTTAATCCCACTCCAACTTTTCTAGGAATAACCTTCAACCACATTCTTTTCTTTTCTAGACATGTATCTTCGCTGAAGGCCAAGTTCTTCCCTCGTCTGAAGGCGTTTTGCTGTATCTCTGCTTCCTCATGGGGCCCCTCTATGGAGTCCCTCTTTCTGTCTCTTCTGCATAAAGCTTTTCTTCTACTTCTACTCAGTTATGCTTCAACCGGATGCTTTTCTTTTTTAAGCGTTACCAACTTCACCAAGTTTGAACACCTTCACCAAGCGGCCAGTCGTGCCTTCAACGGCTGCATTTCGTCCTCCGCTATTCCATTTCTCCTCTTTAAGGCGTCTCTATTTCCCCTAAGAGTTACCCTGACCTCTCGCTCACTTTGACTCTCTCCCATCTCAAGATCTGGTGATAAGGACAGATGGCCCTGTTTCTTTTTCTTTTGGCAATCGTGGTTCTGGCGTCCTTGCCAATTGCTTACTTGGTGGCACTGAAGACACCCTTCACTTTTTCGGCAGTACCAGTTTGTTTAAGTTTTACCGCTGAAGCCTGTATCATTTTGCAAGCTCTCCGTTGGTCTCAACAGCACCAACAAATCTGCCATTTCTCTTCTCTTCTTTTCTCTACTCCTTCTCTCCGACTCTCGCTCTATCCTTGCCACTATATTCTCTCCTCTGTTTTTCGTTTACCTCAAACTTTCAGGCAGTTCTGGCAGGAACTATCTTCTCTTTTCTTCTGTATTATTAGGCTACAATGAATTCCCGGACACTAATTTGCCCGGGAAACAACGCAGCTAATGAGTTGGCCAGGCGGGGATTACTGCTCCTACCCTTTGCAATTCCTTGTAGTCTCTCTCCTCTTACCTCTCGTATCCACTCTTGTATTTTCTCGAACTGGAAGTGTACTGCCTCATCTAAATTCTTTGACACACAGGTTCCGTCAGTTTCCACCGAGGAACTAGTGCTCCCTTGTCACGCTTGTTGTATCCTCTCTCGTCTTCGCTGAAACAAACATAGCTTTCTATTCAACTCTTATCTTTCTGGAATCGAGAATTCATCATGCATTGTTTGCGATCATCCGTCCCAAAATATTTCTCATCTCATTCTGCACTGTCCAGCTACGGACTCTTTGCGCCGCGTACTCTTTGGCTCTCTCGGTCTCTCTACAATCTTTGGTCCAATTACTGAAGAGTTGCCATGCTTCTGGGCCCTATGGTCTACCACCATGCCACATCCCTCGGAAGGGTCCGGGTAACAACAACAACAACAAGTTATTGGCTTCTGTATTGCACTATTCATTTTATGCTGAGGACCAAGATGGAAAGCCATGAATAACATTTTTAAAGCTTTTGTTATGATGTCACAAGGGAATCGATCTCCGGACAATCGTCTGTGAAGCGGAAGCTCTAACCGCTGCAGTGTCGCTTCGTTTTTTAATTTTACATGAAAGGCGCGACGTTCTTTTGGAATTAGCTCTTGCCCTGATTTCTCACTTTTTTGCATATTCCCCCCCCTAATGTCAATTTTTTACTTCTTTTGTTTGCTGATGACACGTTTAATATAACATTTCAGAAGTGCACGTACGTGCAGAATCAAAAAAGATTTATTTTTATGAAAAAATAAATTTGTACCTATTTATCAGAAAACGAACTACATATTAAAGAAATACAAGAGGCCAGAGATGTACTTTTAGCTAACTGCGCAAGCGCCACTCATTCACGAGTGATACGGCTTCGCAGAGTACTGACAAACCATCCACTACAGTGGACCTAGTATAGATCCCTCAAGTGTGACGGTCTAAGCTATGCTTTATTTAAACCCTTTAGCTTCTTGCCGTTCACCAACCACATATTAATTGAAAGACAACGGATTTATCTATTCTATAAATCATAATTCTTGGCCTAAGAGCTAAATGCGTAAGCATTATCCAGCTACTAAAAATTGGAATAATTGAGAATAATTGTCGCGTAAATAGAATTTTGGTTCGATCTCAACTTTAAATTTCTTTTTTTTTAAATTGAGGCGACTTATAGTATCGCTCAGATAATCAATTCTGACCATAACTTAACAGCTTGGTGAAATTTGATTTCGATTAAATACTTAACCATCATACCTTAAACAAAACACTTCTCGATGCAGAACAGAACAGATATACAGTAGATTTCGCTTAATTGGGCCGCCGGTGAATCGGGTCAGCCGTTTAATTGGGCCAAATTGTGAAGAACAAAATCCAATCAAAGATAATGCACTACGTTAAATCCGCATAATCGGGCCACAACTGTAGTCAGACATACACCGGTGTAATTGCAAAACCGCCTTTGTAATGTAATAGAACTCAATATCACAAAGCCAACTATATTATGTAACAATTGAACAATACAGGCGCAACTTATTTTGTCATTTCATGCCCTTGGACATAGTAATTGTTGTGTTTTGTTGCAAATTTTGTGAAGTCCGAAGCAGAGATGCCACAAAAAGAATTAACAATTGCTGAAAGGATTGTTGTCCTAAGAAAAATTAGAGAGCAACCTCCAAACATTAGTCATCGCCAGTTAGCTGAGATAACTGGTGTACCAAGGACAACCCTGGCACGGATACTGCAAGACTTCGGATAATCGGGTCAGCCGCTTAATCGGGCCAAATGGTGTTTGTCCCGATGTGACCCAATTTAGCGGAATCAAATGTATTCACAAAATATCTCGAGACTTTAAAATTCCTTCACTTGTCGATCACTTGTTGTTGTATCCTTGGGCAAGGCACTTAATGGGACAACTCCGCCTTTATGTGGCAGACAGGTAACCTGCCCCGACTCCACTGGGTTGCAATTTTGAAGTTGTCAACTCAGCATGTCGTAAAAGACGACTCTTGGGTACCCACCAGTGGCAGTCCGCCTTGTTGGTGGTGGGGCTGGTGTACAGACATTTCATCACCAGACACTTAATCACCCGACACTTAATCACAATAGGGTTAGGGTTTAGGGTTAGGAACGAGACATTTAATCATGTTAGGGTTAAGGTTAGGGTTAGGATTAGGGTTAGGGTGATCAATTCTAGTCCGTTTGCAATATCATCGTGTTATAAAGTCTACGTTATTAGATGTCTAGTGATTAAATGTCTGTGATTAAGTGTCGGGTGATTAAATGTCTGGTGATGAAATGTCGGTAAACCGGTGGGGCTACCAGTCATTCATGACTGGTTCAAAATGGGCTGCCATCTTTCCCCTAGCCTAATTTCAATTAGGTGACGGCATCAACTGAATTGACGTTTGTGCCGTATCTCTATCCCGAGGAAGACAAGGGGTAATCACAACAGGAACAACAACAAAAGTGTATTCTAGGTCAATCGTGAACGTAAACTTCTGATCTACCACGGTAACGTCATAAAGAGGAGTATTATGATGAAAAGTTTATTTTAAAAGAAAAAAAGGTTTTTATGCAAAAACAACCAAGATATACAAGCTAGTTTAAATTCGAGACAATTGTAGATTCACAAATAAAATAATTGCAGCAAAACGAAAGCAATAAATTACAGAAATCACAGATATAATAACTATTTTAACGAAGCAAATTTACTTATTCTCGACAATAATTTTTCATGACTAATGCTCAAATCGGGAATGTGAGCGCCGATAAATCAAGAAAATATTCTTCTGATATAACCTAAAATGTTACAACTTTCTCGGAAAATTCAATGATGATAACAACGGTATATTTAGGGTACATAGAAAAAACAACCTTTATTTATCCTTAATTTGCCGCGGTGCGGTCGTTAAATTTGAAAAATCAAGGATGATTTTTTTGTGAATTTTCCTGCCATTATGCTTGAATAGCGGATATGGGCGTGGATTGCAAGCAATTAAATGAACCACCATAATTATTAACTGGTCTGTCTTCAGTGACCCTTATCTGCGCTATTTACCAAAACTTTTCTTTGATTTCAAGGGGCAACACTATCGCCAATAAGCAATAATTTTTTACCAGATGATTTGATCACAAATTTAGCAAAATTTAACGTCAGCAGCAACACAACCAATCTTTGCTTGCAGCGACCTCCCTTCCAGTCTCCCACTTACGTCAAGTGTGCGACCAATGTCGACCAACGTTGCTTGTTTAACTTCGTTCGGCCAATAATGCCTGAATGACGTCAAAGTTTAAAACGGTGTGTCGGTCTAAAATATTATGAAGCTATACTACCATGCAATTAGCTTACGGTGGTGGCCTTACTTACACAACCTCCTTTTTATTGGGTAGGGGAAGAGGTGGCGTTTAGAATTCCAATGCTGTTTTTTAAACTGCCATGGGCTGGATTACGCAAGCCTAACAAAATGAGTTTGTCATCACAATGCGATTACCAATAAACGCTTTTCCATTTTTTTATGTTTGGAACACAGCCCAATCCACATCTTTTGAAAAAAAAGATGGCCGCGCGCGCGTGGTATGTAGTTAAGCTGCACGAGTTGAAGCAAAATAAAGGGTTACGTCGTGGTTAAAGTCATTGTGACATCACAAAGAAAGCCAATTTGCAGGAACATGTGATGCATGAAAACACGTTGGTGATGATCTACTTTCACTAATGGCAGCGTGGTGAGATGAGTGTGCAAGATGCGAATTGAATTCTCTATTAATATATCGGGTGGGCAGAAAAAAAGCGGTAACCATGTTCAATATTTAATGAAAAGCGCAATTCTGTCTGCGTGTCTGTCTGTCTGTCTTAACTCCTCCGAAACCGTCAGGCGCACAAACATCACGCTCAGCACGATTGATCATCACCGCGAGGCAAGTGCCATAAGGGTTGGTGACGTCACGACGACGTCACCATTAAAGATATCTTTATTTAATTTGCATTTTTGAACCGATTTACACGGAAGCCAACACCCGACTCACCACCTTCAACAAATTTTGTTTCTTTTGCACATCACATGACGTCATAATTAACAATTAATTGGAAAATATGTTTTCTTAATTTACATAAAAAATATTCCTCGTAGAAACTGAATTAATGATTAAACGGTTTTTTTAGAGATATAAACATGGTGCTTTTGATAAAAAACTCATTCAGCTCAATTGACAGTGCAACAACAGTCTAATTTTTTGAGCATTGTAAGCCTTTAAGTCAACTTTTTTACTTTTTTCTGCTCACTTTAAATTCACTCTATGATGTCGTAATACGTCTGATTGGATCAATACAGTCTCTACCCAACATAAATTCTGATATGATAATTTTTTTCAAAATTGAAACATTTTTACAAAGTCAGTTTATTCTAAAATGATTTGGGACTTCATTTCTCAAGCGATTTTCAAACTTTTTTTTCACAAATGAAAGGGTAGTAGGATATTTCAAGACAATTCCGACAATGATTTGAATATTTGTCATTAGTTTTTATGCTAAAAAAAACTGAATTTTAACATCTTTAGTGTAACTTTTTACCCCCAACAAATAGTGGTAACCTGAGTAAAAACATTTATGTTAATTTCAAATAAATTATAATTAATCCAGTACTCATAATTAATCCAGTTTGACAGCTTGGCAAATTTTCTTTCGAACAATATGTGACTCTAATTAGTTAGGGCTAAGGATTAGTTTATAATGGCCGATCAGAGATTGGTTGCCAAACATCATTTTTGATTTTTAATTAAAAAATTTTCCTGCTGGTATCTAAGTAACAAGCAACATTTATAAAAAGTTTGTTCTTTGACTGCTGTTCTTTTGACTTCTTCTTCATTTTGACCGCTTCTATATTTTGACTGCTTTCCATTGAAAGCATGTTTCTTCACCATTATACGTCTAAATTTTCAAAAAGATTCATTACAAAATAAAATCTCAAAAATCTTTTAAAAGTAGCCTGCCGGTCGAAAACACTCAAAATTCTGGGCCTCACAAAATTTCAATTTCTACAAAAACTTTAGTCCTTTGGTACATTTTCACTATTCTTCCTCAAAAGTATGTTTCGTTGGCATTGTCCATCAAAGTTTTCAAAAAGATTCATTTAAATTGCTCCCTACTCCACAACATTAAAATTATGCAACCCTGCCCTTTATAACCAACAAACCTTTTTTAAATCGTTGGCTCTATCAAGTAAGCAAGTCCACTTCCTAAGTACCACACAGGGCAAGCAAGACTTAGCTGGGAGCTCCAGAAACTCGGAAAGAAATAGATCGCCTATACGCAACCCTCTAATGATGTTTTATTAGGCTTGATGAATTGTTTTTGAAAAACGGTATTTTTTATTTTGAAATGAGAATTAGCTCTGTCAACAACAAATTAACTTTTCATTACTGTTCTCACAATTACCCATATTCTAAACATCGACATTACTGAAGGTAGCGCTGCAACTGTAATTGCATCTCTTCGGGTTAGTTTGTTCTTTCCCTTTCTGCGTTTATGCCAGGGCCAGGTAACATGTGCCCAGTCAAAGGCTTTTGGTCAGAGCTACACAATCTTTTCACAATTGGAGGCCGCATTACCAATTTATTTCAATTTGCGGCCGCCAATGAATCAAATTAAGAATTTTTTAGTTCATGTGAAAGTGAATACTTTTTCTCTTCCCAGGAAGTCACTTTTGTCTGAACTAAAATACATAGATTTGCTTTAAAACATGGCTAGAAATAGCTGGATATATCAAAAAATAACCCAGGACAAAAATTTCCAAACATTTTCCACTGAGGGCCACAATGCTGACATTTTAAAGCCCCGTGGGCCAAAAGTAAGAAAATGTAGCTATGAAGTAACGTTCAGTAATGTCGGAGCTCTTGCTGGGTTGCCGAATAGGTCATCACATGTCCCACTGTCACCATTTATGCTACTCGCGATAAATTTGAGCGAATGCAAGTGGCGACTAAACCTCACTTAAACACATACAAAGCTTAAACACGTTTCAAACATAAAAAGAACGATCTGCAGGGTTACCAAATTTAAAGTTTTTACCTTTCAACTCAGCAATGACGATATTAGTTAGAAATTATTTGGGATATCAAAAACCTATCAAGTTTTACAGCCATTATCTAAAATACCAAGTTTGCCGTCTAGTTCGAACAAAAACTATCTAGATCTAGATATGAAACAGCTAGAGTGGCAACCATGTTTTCTTGTTGTACGTCAAAATTTTGAATGTGAAATTTCTGATTCGAATTAAAGCTTTTGTTCAAATTAAATTTTTTTTCGTCATGTAAGAGTAGAGCTCTTTTTTGAAAAGGGATCACTGCGTTCAAAACGATTCTAAACGTCAATTTGAAAATATTAAAAATTCTATCGAAGAGATTATTGCGACGTTTTTGGCGTATTTTTGGAGAAATTGTGCACAAAAATTCTTGTTTGCGATGAAACAATGAAAATCCTATAATGACTGTAAGAGCACAGTAATTGTAAAGTACTGCAGCGATTGCTTACTGCTCAATACAACGATCGTGAAACACAAAGGCATTTCGTTATCGACGCCAAGCAGGTAGTAGCAGGTGAAAGAAAATTACATTTGACACTGACAGTAGTTCTAAGCGTCTACACCTATGTTAGACTACCGGTATCTAATAAAGCAAGTGCAGTGCCCGCACCTCCAACTCGACCACCGCAGTGATGTATTTAGGCGAAAAGCCTTGCTAGGTGCCTGTCTGCCGGAGTGCCTGGTGACTTCAAAATTTCTTTACAATTTTTTGTCCTAAATTTTTTTTACAATTGCAATCGTGGAGTCTTTCATAAACGTGGTATGTGACAGGATTTATTTTCGTGAATGGGGTTTAGCGCCATAAATTTTAATTTATTGACTTAAGTCATTTTTTGACTGTAATTCTAGTCGAGCAGAGTCTAAGCCCTTTGTGGTGAAGACTCGAGTCAAATCCGAGTCCTTCAAAAAAATTTTGCGAGTGGACTCGAGTTCTTTGAAAACCGGAATCGAGTCGAATTAATAGTTTTGAATCAATTGCCAACTTTTTGAAGGTGCCACTTTTTTGATTTCAGAAAAAAATTTTCAACCCACCATATTAAATCTGAGTATTTAGATAATTAAAATATATTTTCCGGTATTGAAAGTTAAAGTTGATTGATTGCTGAATGTCGATACGGCCACTGCGTACCATGAATTTTTAAAAAAAAAAGAGGCATAAAGACAAGTTAGAGCGAAATTTTGCCTTGTTGTTGAGGCTAACAAAGAAAGCGTCGCACGATGTACTCTAAAGGCGCATGAGCGAGTAGCTTGGTTCACGTTCTGTAAATTATTGGGCACTAAACGTTTGTCTGTTACACTTATAGCAAGTATTTCTTTTTTCTATTCGTCATAAGTTTGAACCCGGTTTCCCTTGTTTATCGCATAGCTTTATGTTTACTTTGTTCGATGTTCCCTTATTTGGCGTTGTTTCTCGCACGCCTCGTTCTTTATTAATAGACTTGAGATAACGTCATAGCCTTTTTGTACCAAGCCTTTGCCCCTGATAACCTTTGCTTTTTAATTAATCACTGTTGCCTCCCCAATATAGCTGACCGTTGTTGTCCTCGTAGTCAGTTTTAGAACTTGTGTGAATTACTGTTCGATTGAATTGTAAGCTACTATTATTCGAACGCTTACAAATTACTGTTTGATCGTTTTTTGGGTCTGATTTCCTGTCAAGCTACAGTATAGTAGGTGAGTGCTTTAGTGAATTTACGTTTGTGTATTTGAGCTCAAGTGTGTGTTAATTATTTTACAGAAAACCGTACTGCATCGTTCCGCATCATATCATAGTCTAAATTCTTCAATCTACTAGCAACTTCGTAACCCCATTGTGTTAAATTTATTTTAATTATAAGCTCTTTGTGGAACCTGTGGTACGCGTGATTCTAGAAGACAGCATTAGGCGGAACATCAGGCCAAAAGTTTTCGTAACAAAATTTTCTACTAAGGCTCTGTTTCTACTGCTGGGACTGTTTTTAGTGTCTTCATGGAGCTCACAGGTGATGATTTTGATTTTTTGAATAAGAAAACTGTAGAGTTTGTACGTGAAAGCTAAAACGCTGATTGAACAAGATGGCGATCCTGAATCGCTGAACGAACTTTTGTGTGAAATTAACGACACTTATTCTTAACAAGAAAAGGTCATTTTAAACCATGAGGAGTCATCTAAGGGAGAATTTCTCTCTGAGTTGTCTGCACTCCGAAAAGACTTGATTCGATAAGAACACTGCAGAATGGCTTGCGATGGTAATGAGTCGTGATACTGCCGTCCATGCCGCGACAAGTGTTACGGTATCAACTCTTTGTAGCGCTCAACCGAGTGGATCTAGTAGGACGTCTCGTAGTCATCGCTGCAAAGCGAGAGGTCGCGCGCTTACGTATTCGCCACTTACAAAAAGAGCGTGATTCGCAGAAAAAAAATTTAGATATTCAGCAGCAACGAGAAGATGATGAGCGGAAACTGAAGCAGCAACGAGAAAGAGAAACTCTTAGGTTGGAACACCAGTGGGAAGCATTAAAAGTCTTACATTCTTTGCAGGAAGCTGAAATCGAATGACAAGTTTTCGAGGAAGAACTTGAGCGCGGAGGTTGTATCCCTCACGAAGACTTACCTCCGGAAACTTCTAAAGCAGCTGTTCAGGTTACATTTAATGACAAACCGCTCGACCACAACTTGAATTCACGACCCTCAACTTTACGTTGTCTTACCGACGTGAAATCTGTTGCTCAATCGACTATGCCCATGATTGATGTAAAGCAAACTAAACCAAAGGTTTTGTTTCAGGATTCTACTGCTCAACCTCGTGCATTGAGGAGTAAAGCTACAAATATGTGGGCAGAATCAGCACCGTCTCCTAAGCCCACACTGGAGCTATTCAAATGTGATGGCAATCTAACTACATACCTACTATTCATGTCTGTATTCGAATCCACCATAGAGACCGTCGAAAGCAATGAAAAGGTAAAACTTCTTTACCATATTCAACACTGCACAGATAAGGCTAAGTCGACGATAGAATATTTTCTGCTGTTAGAACTCAGTCATGGTTTTGCCAGCGGCAGACAGATTTTGTACGAAACTTATGGGAAAAGGAATGTAGTTGCTAGATCGTACATAACCAATTTACTCGACGGCCCACTTTTCATAAATGACGATTCCAAGGCATTGATCAATTTAGCACAAAGACTAGAAGAGTGCAATACCACGCTGGAGCACTTAAATTACTTTTCGAACTTGAATTGTTTTCGAAATATAGCAAAAATTGTGCAAAGGCTGCCACTTGCCATGCAATCGCAATGGCTCCGCTTCGCTTCCAGCATTGAACGGGATGGCCATAAACCTAATTTTACAGATCTAAAAAGATTTATTGTAAACAAAGTTGACGTAGCAAAATCTTCATATGCTAGCGCACTATATCAAAGGTCAAAACGGGATTTAATCCCCAGGGTGGTCTTTCACTCCTCATTAGTATCGGATCAAAAGAAAGAAGCAAACCTTCTAACATGCTTGTTTTGCCACTCTACTAAACACGTTCTTTGGAAATGCCAGGATTTCTTGCAAATTACAGTTAAAGAGCGATTGCAGTTTATGCGGCAACGTCGTTTATGCGATAACTGTAGAAAAGTAGGTCCCATCTTTAAATATTGTGATTCCAAAGCAGCATGTACTAAGATCAGTTGCAATCAAAAGCACCATCTGCTTCTATTCCGTGATGAGCGAACAAACGCTGACCCTTCAAAAGGTAGTAATTCATCCAATGATTATTCTGTTCATTCAGCCTAATGGCGCAAATTTTCTAGGAGCCTCCGTTGTGTCACCTACTGACAAAGTGTTTTTGAATGTTATTCCTGTTTACATTGAGTACGATTCAAAATCCGTGCTGACATATGCATTTCTGGACCAAGGTTTTACGACCTCTCTGTGTGCTAATCGACTCTTGGACATTTTGGACGTTACGGGGGAGCAGGCAAGGTTTTTTCTCCTTGCGGTTGATGAGCAATCGGTACCTCGAAATGGAAAAAACGTAAGTTTAACTGTACGCTAGCTGGCGGAAAAAATTGTTATTGCAGAACGTGCTTTCTGTTCGTGAGCTTCCGGTGGACCCTAATTCGGAACCCACTACTTCAAAGGTATCCGCTTGGCCACATCTGCAAGATTTGTATGTGACTGAAGTTGATAGCGAGGTCCTTCTGTTAATAGGCGTAGACACGTCCAAGGCCTTTTGGGTGATGGGAGAACGTCATGCAAATGCTGGAAAACCCTACGCAGTTACAAGTACTTTGGGATGGTCTTTAGTGGGTCTTAGAGCTGGAGTACACGATGCTTCTGAGAATCTTGAAGAGTCTGCAATAGCAATTAACTTTCTAAGCTCATCTAAACAAGATTTGTTGGATTCTCAAATTCAATTTTTATGGCATTTAGATCAAGTTCCTACTTGTAACTATAATATTTCTCTGTCTTAGGAAGATAGATATGCTTTACGGAAAATGCAACAAACAAAGACTGTAGTAAGGGTCACTTCCAATTGGGACTCCCTTGGAGACCTGGAGCTCCACATCTTCCGGACAACTACAATCAAGTTTGAGTGCGATTGTCGCAATTGCAAAAAAGGCTTACAAGAAACCTCACCATGAAAGAGAGGTATGCAAAAGTTATCATTTTATATCTTTTGCAAGGCCATGCTAAACTCGTTCTATCAGAGCAATCTCCTTGCGGAGATTGGTATTTGCCTCACCACGCAATTATGCACCCGCACAAGGCTGAAAGGGTTCAAGTGGTTTTCGACCGTGCAGCCAAGTACAGTGGATGCTCTCTTAATGGTCAGCTCCTCCGTAGACCAGATTTCTTGAATAGCCTTGTGGGTGTACTAACTAGGTTCCGCGTTGATAAAATTGCAGTGGTAGGCGACATCAAACAAATGTTCCATCAAGTGCTTGTGGACCCTGAAGACCGGCGATATTTACGTTTTTTGTGGTGGCCAGAGGAGGATTTGGCCAAGGAATCACTGATATATCAAATGAACATACACCTCTTCGGTGCCGCGTCTTCACCCAGTTGTGCGCAGTTCAGTTTGTTGCAGTCTGCCGAGAAACAGAAGGACGATTTTAACGAGGAAGTAAGATTACTTATCCAAAGAAACGATTGCTTGTTTGCAGCACCCACTGTTGTTGAGGCTGCGCGTTTAATTGAACAAGTGTTGACTCTTCTTCGTAATAAAGGATTCGATGTTACCAAATGGATTACGAATGACGAATCTTTGCTTCAAATGATATCTGAAGCTAATCGAGCTAAGTTGGTAGACAACACGGACGGCAACTCAAATTTTTTGTATTAACGAGTTTTAGGAGTATTGTGGGATACTACAGCCAACTGTTTCAGATTTCGTCTTAACTTACGAAAGGGACCACTTACCCGCAGAGATTTGCTTTCAGTATTAAGTTCTGTGTTTGATCCTTTGGGATTTGTCGCATCACTGATTCTAAGCACCAGACTACTGTTTCAGGATCTTTGTCGCAAGAAGTACAGTTTGGGACGACGCACTGCTGGAAGAGAATGTTTGGATTTGTAGTCGGTGGCTGGATCTGTCTAATATTGCTGTACGGTGCTGCATCCTCCCACCTGACGTAGACTTGGCGACGCTCTCGAAATGCCAACTACATCACAGCGACGACGCAACATCATTTGGGTACAGTAGTGTCACGTATTCGAGAGTAGTAGCTTAAAATGGCGCAACGCTTTGCAGCTTTATGATGGGCAAGTTTCGCTTTGCGCCTTTAAAATCTGTTTCTATTCCAAGGCTGGAATTAGTCGCCGCAACAATGGCAACTAAAGTTGATACTATCTTGAGACATAATCTCAACAACGTAGTAACAGACTTCATTTTTTGGGCTGATTCGATGATGGTGTTGCACATAATTAACAATTCCTAAAAGCGCTTCCCAGTTTTCGTCTTCAATCGTCTGGCGCAAATAGAAGAAGTCAGCGATCCTTTATAGTGGCGATACGTGGAGGGTAATCGGAATCCAGCAGATCATGGCACCCGCCCAGCCAATATGTTGAGTCATTGGCTAACAGGACCTTCTGTTTTGCAAGAGACCAAATTGCATTGGCTACATCCACCTTGTATTCTTCCAGACCTTCCAGATGACTTTAGGGTTTTAAAACGTACTGTGGCTACTTCGAAGGTGGAGCAACGCGATCAATCTTCTGGTATGGAACAACGCTTTTCTTGTTTTACATCCCTTTATAGGTCAAAGCGTGTTATAGCTCGAATATCGCGACTGCGGGATAAGCTGTTGCGGAAGCCAATTTCTGAAGGACCGTTGACAGTTGACGAGGTCACGCTGGATGAAAGTGCTATAATCACGGCAGCTCAACGAGATGCCTTCCCGTACGATCACAGTCAATCAAATAAACTTGAACCATCGGGTAAAGTTATTAACACAACATCACAAAGGTTGAATCCTATCTGTGTTTCAGGTGTGCTTTGTGCAGGAGGCAGACTTCGCAGAGTTTCTTTAGATTTCGACATTTAACACCCAGTCATCTTACCTTCAAAATCTCAGGTCACACGCTTATTGATAAATTAGTATCATCGTGATGTTAAACATAGCGGCTCGAGCCACACTTGGATCATCTTGAGACAGCGTTATTGGGTCATAAAAGGTGCAGCGACGGCACATAAGACTCTTGGTCTTGTTTGTTTTGCAAACGTAGAAACAGCTCTTACGGTAAACAGTACATAGCAGATTTGCCTTTATGTCTTGTTGCTTTTGGCAATCCGCCATTTTATTTTAAAGTCGTGGACTACTTTGGACCAATTACAGTAATACGAGGCCGGAGCAAGGTAAAAATATATGTATGCGTGCTCACCTGCCTTACCATGCACGCAGTTTACTTGGAAAAGAGCTTTTCTCTGGATACTGACGCGTTTATCAATGCGCTGCGTCGCTTCATCAGTCACAGAGGTAAACCGCACACATTTTTCAATGACAATGGTGCAAATCTGGTCGGAGGCTACCAGGAGCTGCGACGTTCATTAAACGACATCGACCAGTCTGTCATTGAAGAGCGACTAAAACGTCAAGAAATTGTTTGGAAATTTAACCCACAGCACGCGAGCCACATAGATGGTATATGGGAAAGAGTTATCCACATCATGAAATGGGTTTTATCTGCCATCTGTGCTGACCAAGTTTTAAGTGATAACGTTGGTTCGAACGCAGTGGTTTCGGAACCGGCTTTTCTTAATTTCTTTGCTCGTGATGTCTGGCGAGCACTGTCTGTTCTGAGTATCAACATGAAACGATGATCTCACTTCACGCAATCATGAAGAGTAGCTTGGCGATTTTATTTAACAATTGAAGCTCAAGCGCTTACTTCAAAGTGATTTACCCAATAAAGTACTCTAAATCACCGCGGTTTCCAAATTTAGCAACTAACAAAGCTCGGCCTTCCAGTACACTGCTTGTTTTCAAAAAATGATCAAAAGAAACATGTGTCAAAAGTTACGCGTACGTAATAGAAAAAGTGATGTTCTGAGGCATAGCTTACGAATGTCTCGATGTCTTGAAGCGGATACCAAACCACGGGATATCGAGTCAGACAGGTTTGCGCCTGAAACAAACGTTCTTTTGACCTTACTTGCAGAGGCCGAACACGTAGTTAATTCTAGGCTCCTCACACAGGTGGTGATAAAATCTGAAGGTAGCGAACCACTCACACCAAATCATCTCTTGATCCTTTGTTCGGGAGACCATTCAGTCGGGGTCTTTGATCGACGAGACAATTTTGTGCGAAGAAACTGGCGGCAAGTGCAATATTTGTCCGAACTGTTTTGGAAGCGCTGGAGACGAGAATATTTACAAACTCTTCAATCGAGCCAGAAGTGGCATAAAGTCAAGCCATACTTTGCTTTTGACGACTTAGTCTTGGTATGCGGCGAAAGTTCCTCGCGTTGAAAATAACCATTAGGCCGGGTTGTACAAACCTACCCAGACGATCTAGGCCACGTATGACAAGCCCTTGTTCGCACTCAGCACAGGGCTCTGAAGCGACCCAAAACAAAACTGTGCAAACTTGCAACAAACGTTTAAGCAAGCAAACTGTTTCACATGGACTTCTTTTCTACAAAAGAACTGTCTGGTCAATATTAATTGTTATCACTAACTGTTAATTGTACATAGGATTATAATAGTTGTGTATTGTTTCAAACCTTTAGTGTTGAATCTTTCCACGCAGTCGTACTTGCTGTATATTGTGTTTTAAATTTTCGTACTTAGCTCGCAAATTGGTGGGGGCTGTGTTACAGCAAGTATTTCTTTTTTCTATTCGTCATAAGTTTGAACCCGGTTTCCCTTGTTTATCGCATAGCTTTATGTTTACTTTGTTCGATGTTCCCTTATTTGGCGTTGTTTCTCGCACGCCTCGTTCTTTATTAATAGACTTGAGATAACGTCATAGCCTTTTTGTACCAAGCCTTTGCCCCTGATAACCTTTGCTTTTTAATTAATCACTGTTGCCTCCCCAATATAGCTGACCGTTGTTGTCCTCGTAGTCAGTTTTAGAATAAGGTTTAAACAATTAAAAATACAGCACCTAAATAAAATCGTAAATTAGTGTATTATTAGCTAAATGCAAAAGAAGTAACTAATATTGAACTCAAATGAACTCATCAGAGTTCTTTTTAAAGCCAACGCAAGCTCAGGAGCTTATATTTGCTTGAAGCAGTATTTGATCGTGAGGAGATTTTATGTGGAGTGGTAAACAAGTAATTACGCACGACAGAGCGTGCGCAATTATACAACAAAGTTGTTTCGAGAGCTTAGTCTCTTGCGCTTCTATTATTTTGTCAATGTTATTAATGTCGTTATTTTTGGCGGAAATGGCGACCGCGCACACCACGTGTTTGGATAGGCTATGTCGCTTGGCCACTGTTCTCCTATTTTTATCTGTGTTTTATAGATTAACTAGGCGACTCTACCGGCGTATCCCGCAGGGCATCCATCAGTAACGTCAGGATTAGAATATCGGTTCAACCGATCAACACGGCTTCACCCATCCAGCAGCTGTGTGAACAATAACGAAACGTTTCTGCATATCCAATGTTCACGATCTGATGCGCTACTCTTCGTGATAAAATTTCGTATTTCAAGGTCCCGGCTACGCCTGAGGTCTATCTGTTCTGTTGGTTGCTGACGCAAAACCTTGGGGGGCTTGGGTTTCCCTTAGTTTGGAAGTAGGAAACAGATTTCTGAGATTAAGCTTTTCTGAAGCAAAATAGCGAAAATGTCTTCCAAGTGGTGCGACTTTAAAAAATGTCCTTATTGGGTCTACTCAAGAGAAGACTTGATTAGACCCAATAAGGTCGAAACCGGTCGCAGGTTATTGACATAATGTAACAGGTTGCTGTAGGGTACCGTATGATGTTGGTGATCATTTTTGAACAAAATTTTCTATGTTACCTTAGTGTGATTCTGGTGGCAGATCCCTATTGATCGCCCTGAAAGTTGCTACTTAGCAACTAGCAACCTCTATTTTTTGCAAAATAATAAAGTCTTAACAATGATCCCACGCCCCTATTGGGGCTTACCGATGCGACTTGTTGTCCATGTCATGTGTGTGTGTGTTCTTATGTGAAACCACTATGATGTAGGTCTTGCTGCATCATATTGTTTTGTATTGCATTCTTTTTGCACCCAATGGCTAATTTTGTTCTGTTTCAGCATTTTTTTATAGTGTGTTTTTACACCCGCCTGATGAAACCCAATAAGATCGAAACCGGTCGCGTGTTATTGACATGATGTAATAGATTGCTGTATGGTACCGCATGATGTTGGTGATCATTTTGTGCAAAATTTTCTATTTTATCTTAGAGTTGTAATTAGCAAATCAAGTTTGCAGGAAGTTTTCGATAACTTTTAATTTTTAGAGTTATAAATTAACTTTTAGGCTACCACCAGAAATAAAGAAAAAATAGAACCCAACTACAAGCTGCTTTCCTAAAAATGATCATTGCCTAGTAAAGTGGAGCAAATGAGCTCTTAAGGGGTCCTCCATTAATTCAAACAAAGCAAAAAAAAGGGACAGTTTAAAAAGTTTTAAAACCGCCGAATTAGTGAAAGTAACAATGAAATAATGTAACGCTGCCTATTGCTCAACTCGTTCCCGGAAATCCGTTTAAATAGATGCGTGCTTATTTGTAAGCAATTAACTTGGCTGTTTTGAGCAAGTGTAAAGTCTGAGGTATATTGGGTGTTGTTTTTTAATCAGTTTCATCTGCAAGGTTGGTCTCATAATCGCTGTTACGTCAGTGCTTTGCATTGAATTCCTGTTTTCTGCCTTTTAACTACTCTTCGTCTTCATTGCGTTTTTCTAGGCAACCAGTAATCTTACGTGTTTAACATCAAGTTTCGCTGGCGTTAAAACCGTTGCATCGTAGTTTTGCTACAGGAACGTATTGATAAGACTCGCATTGCTTTAAGTTTAGACTTTTGTAAGGTAATCCTGGCAGTTCATTTCTTTATAACTGTGATTAAGATTATCACAGCAATAGTGGCTTTTCAGAGGAAGCAGAGAAGGCAGCGCTACTTTTAAAAACAAACTGGCAAAGGAGCAGAATAAAATTTATTTTGTGAGGAGTAAATATAATGAAAAGTTCACACCATTATCAATCACAAAACTTTACAAGACGATCGCAAAAGTTGCAAATAAAATCCCCAAACCAAAGTTTGACAAAACGCGTCCAGGGATAGGATTATATTTACAACTTTGCGATCGTCTTGTGAAGTTTTGTGATTGATAATGGTGTGAACTTTTTATCATATTTACTCCCCACGTAATAAACTTTGTTAATTCCACCATTTATCGTGCTCACAGCTACGCGAGATAGCGCTTGATAGGTGAAGGCTTTCTTGGTCTTGAGGTTCTATTTTAGGTGTCAAAAGCCATGCGAAATGGCGCGTCTTCATATTACAATAGCCGATTGCTTCCATTAGTTTAATGTTAATCAAGCTACTTACACGCTTCCCTCGTATGATAAGCGTCCTGCGTTTTTCCCATGCACAGCTGATCGCGATTAAGAAAAAAGAAATTTTCCATAAAATACCTAGCTTTGGCAGTCTTTGCTCGTTTGTGCTTTTTGTTTTTTGGCTGACGAGACAAGTCCTGTTAAAGAGTCCAAAAGGACGAAACGCGTCCAGGGATAGTCTCGTTAAATTTTGGTTTCGGGATTTTATTTACAACTTTGCGATCGTCTCGTAAAGTTTTATGATTGATAATGGTGTGAACTTTTCATAATAAAACAAGTATAAATATAAAAACATCAAATAATATCCTGCATTTTGTTGCAATGTTTAAGCACGCGATTTTTTTACTATTAGCAGGCAGACATTCTAGATTTTATTGCGCAACAATGAAAAGTAATTATTCATCACAGAAAAAAGCAAATATCATTTGCCGCTTTTATTGCTGGATGCACGATGATGTAGTGGTTAGAGCGTCCGCTTCGCAGCTGCTAGAACAGTATTCCATTCCCTTGTCGAGTCATACAAACACTTAAAAGAAGGGTATTCATATTTTCCTGCTTGGCGCTCAGCATGGTGCATTTTCATGTTCAGGTGGCAGACGTTCAAATAAGCACTGCTTTGATTTTATTAATGCGATGAGGAGCAAAAATTTGCGAAAAATTTGTGTAGGTTAGTTGTTCAGGGTGTAAGTTAGTTTGACGTAGAATTGTAATGAAAGTGCTTTGGGGTGATTGGTCAGTTTTGGCGTGCAAACAAAATTTTTGTAGTGGGAAAGGGTTGAGTAATAAGAATCGATGCAAGTTTTACCTCAAAATAAAAGTGCAGATTAAGAAAATATTTTGTTGATGCGGGACCTCCGAATTTTAAAAGTTATAGACCAACTGTAGAAAACTTTTTGGAGTTACGTGGAAGCAGGCGTTGAACCATCAATATCTTGGGTCAGTTACAGCAAAAGCGTCTGGGTGTCGTGGTGGAGCAAAAAGATACAATTCATTGAGCTTGACGGAAAAATTGACAATGTTACGAGTAACATCGGACAAATCATACGAACTTCTTCAAAATGTACGCATAAGAATAAATTCAAGGTGAAAAATTGCACACAGCCGTTTTCTGTGTTTTCAACGGGTTGTCATGACATCGCAAATTAAAGAATAATTTTGATATTTTAGTTTTTGTGCCACAATGATTTAAATTGCTCGCCGCTGATTTGGAAGTGACTGAAACTAGTTCCTCAGACTAGAAAGCAGCAGCTTAACTCCTTAATTGAGCGATATGCTACTACAGTATTTCAATTGTTTCTTGCTGCAGAATGTATAGATTTTGCAATGCTATTTTGTCCAAAATTTTCATTGTATTTCGAGATTATTACTTTGGCCATTTTTTTCATGGTATCCGAAATCATTTGCGTTTATTTGTAGCACTTCTGTTTACTTTGTGCAGAATTGTACCCTCTTGATAATTCCTACCAGAGAGGTGAAACAAGCTGTCAACGGAATAAAGACAATGTCTGCATAATATTGGTGATAGAGACATAAGTTGTAGTTCAGTTTTTTGTTTGTCAGTAAGATTAACATTTTCTGGCGATCAAAAAACTGCACTTGCGTGTTTTTTTTAAATACGACTGGCAGGCTTCTACTACATGCATTTCAGTTTGCAATCATCGAGGAAAGGGGGGGATGAACGGTCCTAGTAACATAAAAGTAATGTAGCTTCGACTTCACATGTTATCAAATAAAAATGGTTTCATCAAATGGCCCTGATAGAACGCTACCTGGTTTTCATGATTAGGTAAAAATTGTTGTGGTATTGAACCTGAAATTTACGGAAAAACCAAACACACCCACGAGTTAGTTTTGCTCCATGATCAAATTATTATTAATAGCATTTTAACGCTTTGACAGTGACATTCAAATGAAATATTAATAAGCATTTCAGCTTATCGGTGTCGGATTATCTGCCGATTTTTGTAAAGCATTGCGTTATTCCGTTGATAGGCAGATGTCTTGATGTTTCAAGCCGTAAAAGAAAGATGATATTAATTTGCTGTACGATGTCTTCAACTTGGATTGACATTTCGGTTTAGTTTGACCGCTTGGCTGTAACTATCACGTAATAAAATAGCAAAAATATTATTAGACGTAGTTGTAAACCTACATTTGACCCATGTAAAATCTTGATAAAAAATCTAAGTCTAAAATAGTTTTAGCTACCCAATACAGATTTTAAAGCAACAATCTAACCTAAGCAATAAATGAAATCTTAAATTTTAATTACTGTATTCTTGTTCGAGTCGTGGTAGCCGCAATCACCACTAACTTAACCCTAGCCTTGTCATCATTGAGAAAGTAGGAGATGCCTAAAGCACATAACCGCCACACTGTTTTTAACTTGAATTGTAACCTGATTCAGTTTGCTGGCAATACTATCATCTTACTATTTCTAACCTGCATCTGGCGTGGCGCAAATTGGTCACGGACCAGGACCGCTTTGTTCCATGTAGGCTGTTGTAAATAATAACGTAATACACAATAAATGTTCCTACCAATCAACTATCATATCTCATCAACTTGTACTATAATACCCTACACTTGCAATAAAAGATTGTTCAAAACAGCTCACAGCATCAATTACAAGCTGTCGATTCTTTTTGAAGATTTTTATAACACTTTTGCCAAAACCTAATTTTTGGTTTAGAAATTCCGGTGCAGCTGTCCGACTGCCAATTTTAATTTTACAACTTTAAGAAAAGCATACGGTTTTAAATTTCCAAAGAAGTGAATGCGATACTTAACGAATAAGAAATATTCTAGATATCCGTGTTGCCTCGTACGATCGCCTTACCTCACATGACTTGTGATCGAAAAAAATGGTTTTATTCGATGCATGTTTTTCAAGCCAATATTTGTGAAAAGATTTTTGAAGTGACGTGACTAGAGGGAAGTGTACGAAAAGGGAACTGAAATCGCAATAATAAAATTTCCCACTTTACCGCCTTTATGGCACTTTACTACCATATGCAAAATAATTTATCCCTCTCTGCCAATAGTTTCTGGATCTGCCAATGTCTACGTGCGGTTAGTCTCGAATCTGTTCAATCTCTCAAATGCAGTTGTGGAAGAATTGTGGGCTCCTGTAGACATGCGATGACAGAGCAGAATTGTAAACCAGGCAATAGTACAGAAGTTATTTCCCTGCTGGGAAACAGTCTATTTGATTGAAAAACAGGAAATGCAATAAAGTGCCTTTGTAGTAGAAATTACAACATGCTTGTACTCTGATGAGCAAGTGTGTCACGAATAAGTAAATTTGCTTTGTTTAAATCGTATAATCTCAGTAATTTATTGCTTTCGTGCTGCTGTCATTATTTTTGTTTGTGAATCTAGAATTCTCTTGAATCTAAACTTGCTTTTTTTATCTCGGTTGGTTTTGCAAAAAATCTTTTTTTTTGAATTACGCTTTTGTATCGTAATACGCCTTCTTTAAGACGTTATACAATAATAGATCACATGCTTATGTTCTAGACCGACCTAGAATACACTTTTTATTCTAGAACGTTTTTGATTGCCGATATGACGTGATTTATTAAATGAGCGCTTTTTTTGTAATATGATGTCGATCTCGATTTTTCTAGATTGCGTCCCATTTACATGTTTAAGACGACGAGATTTTTACTCGTAGAGAGTCCAAGAGTGTGTAGAGAGAATAGAGTAGTATAGAGACGGATAGCGTATTATTCTGTGTTGGTTTGATGTGGATATTAATGTGAAATATTAGCGTGGCGAAGATCAAGTGGTTAATTGATTGATATAGGTTTTCTGCCTTGATATTAGAATACATTGATTTTCTGTGATCGACAAGTGAAGGAATTTTAAAGTCTCGAGATATTTTGTGAATATATGTTCTTCATCGGGAAGTTCTGTTCTTTAACGAGAAGTGCTTGGTTTAAGGTATTGTGGTTAAGCATTTAATAGAAATCAGCTTTCACCTAGCTGTTAAATTGCTGTCAGAATTGATTATCCGAGCCATACTATAATTCGCCTCAATTTTTTAAAGTTGTGATAGAACCAAAACTCTGTTTACGCGACAAAGTTACTTTTTCAAAGTAACTGAGTTACAATTACAGTTACCTTGCCAAAAAAGTAACTTTGTTGCAGTTTCAGTAACAAATTTTAAAAAGTAACTAGTTTCAGCTGCAGTTGCTTTCAATGACCCAAATTTTTGATACAAAAAGAAAAAGAGATCTATTTTCATTGCAAGGCGAAAGAGGATCGTGAATCAAAAACGCGGTTTAGTTGCTTAGAAAGTAAAAATTTTGAATTTCTAGTGTCTTCTTTATATGCACAAGATCTTCCATTTTTGGAGAAACATCTCAAATTTTGAGCTCCTCATCAGCCCTTTTTGCTAGTCTTAAATTAAACTAGGCCACCAAGAGGGGTAGACTACTTGGCTCCGCCACCTGTCTCCCACATAAAGATGGAGGCATCGCGTTTAATGTCTTGCCCAAAGACACAACAAGCAAGCTTTCCGGATTGTTCTTCACACTATCCTTTTTGTGCTGAACGCCTATCAGGGAAGCTGCGAATACCATTGCTTAAAATTTTTTGGTATGACTCGATTAGGGAAATGAAGCCAGGTCTAGCGACTGCGAAGCGGACGTTTAAGCCACTACACCATCGCGCCGGTTTTACTAGTGCAATAGCCTCCCCCTTGAATATTTAAAAGCTATCCGCACTTTTGCTAAAAATGATGTGGCAGCCAGCAAATGGAAAAAGAAAACTTTCAGTGGTTACTTTTTTACAATTCTCTTTGACCTTGTTAGCGATGTTTCGATGTCGCTTGCAATAGAATTTTTTGTCCTATCTCAACCTTAATTTTTTTCTTAAAATTGTGGCGACTTGTGGTATCGCTTGAATAATTAAATCTGGCAGCAACTTAACAGCTAGATGAAGATTCTCTTCTACTAAGATACTTGAATCATGCACTTCTCGATCACGAACAGAACAAATAGATTCACAAATCACCTCAAAACTTTGAATTTCTTCGCTCTTCGAACACAGAAACTAAAGCACTTTAATATAACAATCAAAAAACAGTCAAAACTAAGTCTACCAATTAACCGTTAATAGAATCCACCATAAATCTCCACAGAATGCCACACTTCTTTCTTCAGCCTCTTTACATTTTTACTCTTTTTACACTCTACTCTTTACGACGACAACTCTCTTTACTGAATGCGTAAAAATCACACGCCTTATATATAAATGGGCGGCGTTCCAAAAAAAGCCAGAATAACATTACGTAACACAGAAAAAAAATCATCATTATTTAGTTACGTAATCGGCAATCTAAAAGAAACCTTTGAGAAGAAACAAGATTCACTCGAATACTCTGAAATCTAGTCGCATAGTCAACTATTGTGACGTAAGAAGAGACGGGTGAGTTACAAATCTAAATGCGAAAAAAAATGTCTGTTTTGAAAACAACCGAGATATAAAAAGCAAGTATAGGGCTTAAGACAATTTAGATTTTTTAAGTAATATAATCACGGCAAAACAAAACGACAGATTACAACAACTATACATATATAAAAACTATTCTTTCAACGTAGATTTACTTATTCGTGACATTAAGAAATGTTCGGAAAGAAGAGTCAATATTCCCGAGCTCTACAGCTTCTGCTAGAGGTCTATGGTTCATGTTAATTTAAACAATGCATGTTAAAAATCAGTCTCAAACATCAATATGTAAAATTGCTGCGAATGGCCACACCAACCAGTGACGTACATTGGTTTCGTGTTTGTGGCAGCCCTTCATCGAAAGACATGGGTAGAACCACTCCGCTATCCTGTGCGAAGTCGAACTGTTGATGGAATTACTTTGGGTGTTGGCATAGGTACGCTGTTAAGCCAATGTTTTCCTACCGACTTTGTGTCATTCTCACATCTGCTCACCAGCACGACAGGAACTAAGGTATCATATCGATTTTCGATCAGATGAGTGAGACAATTTTAAACCTACTTGGGCAGTACTGGGGGAGAAAATATGGCCCAGCCCCTGTCTGTATAACACATTTACTTTAAAACGACTAAAATTTTTGCTTTCATACTGTACTTCCTGACTTTAAATGTAATTTATTCCTACGTAAGCCCGGTCATTTTCAAGTTTGATCAAAATTTCAATTTTGGTTAAAGAGGATCCGAAATTCCCTAATTATCGAAGAGACTCAATGAAATAAAATTTTTTGACCAAAACCCCAAATTCATTTTTTCGTTATTTAATGGCTAATTAATAAAATATCTGTTCTTTTTTTGCTGTGAAGCAGCAAACAGAAAATTACGGAAACTTGTAAATTTTGCCGTGCCTAATTGATAACTAGTAACAAATTTTGTTACTTTTGCAGAAAAGTAAAGAAATTACAGTTACAGTTACCAAAAAGTAATTATTTTAAATGGTAACTAGTTACAAAAGTAACTGCTTCCAGGCCACCACTGCTCGTACAGTCATATTTTAACTATTTCCAATACATCTCAATAATGAAACTCATTAACTGCTGTATATGTGTTATACAAAAACTAAAACATACAAGGGTGTCCTCAAATTTTCGCTTAAATTTCAAAAATTTTACAAAAAGTTGTATTTTGTGATACTTTTATGTGGTTTGTTTTATGGTATAAAAAATTATTTCAATTTTTCTCTTACTTGACAGGTACGTTTTGAAATAATCAGCTTTGAAATTGTAGTTTATTTGGCGATCAAGCAGAATTTTTTAAATTTTGCGAAAGTGAAGTTTATGAAATAAGCGCTCCGTGGGAAAAAGCTGAGTAGCGTTTCTAGAGACGAAGTCTGACATCCAAGCCCAGAGAAACTTTAGACACAAATATGGAAGAGAGCACCTGCGAGGTCTGCCGTTCCATCATGGCATAAAAAGTTTGGGAAGACTGGTAGTGTGCTACAAAGAAAGAGAGCTGGCCGACATCAAAGGTTACAACAAAAAATTGAATTTGTGCGTGTGGCACATATCAGGCTAAAAGTTAATTTGCAAGATTTTTCGCAGTTATAGATACCGCGCTCCACTATTCACAAATCATTGCATAAAAGTTTGTGACTTAATGCTTATAAAGTGCAGTTACTACAAGCCCTTAAGCCAGAAGATAAGCTGCGATGAAAAGAGTCGCAATGAGCATGCTGGACAGGCTGAATTCAAATAAATGCAAGAAATTAAACGCCTGGTGGATATCCTTTGGGCGACTGTTGATGCTCACGTAAAGATGTACTCATAAACCTGAAAAAACTTAAAATATTTCCGATTTTATAAAACAAACTAAATAAAAACCTCTCGAAAATAATAATTTGTTGAATTTTTAAAATTGCTGCAATAATTTATGAGAAATTTGTTTGTCTTACATCAATCCGCCAGCCCGCTTAAGCTGGCGTCGCCCGGCAGGGCCCACCCATTATTAACGTGGAGGTTAACAATATCGGTTCAGCCACCTGTGCCAGCTTCACGCATTGGGCGCTTGCGTGAACTGCAGCGAAAGGTTTGTTTTATATTTACTTTCATAATACCTGTGCACGTAATGGTGATCACCTTATTATTTTAATCAAGATTGATAATACTCACAAAGAAAGAATGTTGTCACAAGCTACCATTGATACTTTTAAACAATGTCAGGGGTAGGATTGAAATAGAGTCAAAAATGATGGTGGCGGCGAAATGGTGGTTGTTTTCACAATTAAAGAAGTAAACTATTTAGTGGTAAGTCTATTTTTCGATTTGGTGCTGCCCCTTTCCCAGTTATATTTGTGTTATTAAGTTATCTTTGGCTGCGCTATTCGCCTTGTTTCTGGCATTGCAAAAAAAGCGGCTGTGACTTCCCTAAATCATTAACATATTGTAGTAGAAGCCCATCAGGCCAAATTTTTTTCAAACAACATGTTTTTTCTAAATTCAGTTTTACAAATTGTTAGGTTTATGGTTTTATGTTGATTTTTTTCTTAAACTTGGGGTTTTATCGCATTGCTTTATAGTATCGATATACAGTAGATACCAAAACAGGCAGCAAAGCAGCAAAAGAAAAAATTTTTGCTTGATAGGACATTAGCCGGCTGTGCCGGCATCGCACGCAAGGCCCTCATCAGTTGCGTCGCGGTTAAGTATTTCGGTTCAGCCGGTCAAGCCGTCTTCATTCATCTTGAGTGAAAAGAAACAAAAAATTTTTGTTTTTTATTCATTTCTATAATACCTGTACACGAAATAGTGATTATCGTATTCTCTTTATTAAAACTGGTTATGCTCACAAAATAAGAATGTTGTCACACACTCTCTTTAATACTTTTAAAAAGTGTAACCGGGGGAGATGGAAACAGAGTCAAAAATGATGGTGGCGGCGAAATGGTGGTTGTTTTCACAAGTAAAGAAATAAACTATTTAGTGGTAAGCCTATTTTTCGATTTGTTGCTGCCCCTTTGCTATTGATATTTGTGGTATTAATTTTATTGGCTGCGCTATTCGCCTTGTTTCTGGCATAACGAAAAAGCGTCTATACCTTCGCTCAAAGTCATTTATTAAATTCTAGTAGGACCCAATCAAGCCGAGTTGTTTCCAAACAAAATATTCTCTCTAAATTCAGTTTTACAAATTGTTTTGTTTATGGTTTTATTTTGATTTTTTCTTAAACTTGAGACTTCATTAAAATTCTTTATAAAATAATGTAAGGGTTTAGTATTTTAGTTTAATCGACTGCCCCGGGTTCACCCATCAGACTCTTGTATGAGCAGTAGTGAAAAGTTAATGAATTTTATACACTTTCACAATTCTTGTACACGAAATTGCGATCAATTTATTCTCTTAATTATCACTGGCAGTGCTCAAAAAGAATCTTGCCACAAATTATCGTTAATACTGGTACTTGTGATGGAGGAGGCACTAAAACACAATCAAAACTCATCGTAGCGGCAAAATGGTGGTTGCTTTCACAATTACAGAAATAAACTATTTAATGGTAAGCCTATTTTGCGATGTGGTGCTGCCCCTTTTCTATTTATATTTGTGGTATTAAGTTTTTTTGGCTGCGCTATTGGCCTTGTTACCGGCATAGCGAAAAAGCAGCTATGGTTTCCCCCAAAAATATTCATCATATTTTAGTAGGGGCACATCAGGCCGAGGTATTTTCAAACAAATGTTCTCTCTAAAATCAGTTTTACAAATTGTTAGGGTTATGGTTTTATTAAATATTTAAACAGGCTGCGTATTAGCATAGCCGGCTTCACATATCAGGCTCTAGTGTGATCAGTTACCAAAAGTTTATGTGCTTTCTACACACACGATTTTCACGACTTGTGTTCTTTTTTCTAATAGAATATCTCATTTCAAGGTCCTGGTTATGCCTTAAGTTCATGTGCTCCGTCCATTGCTGATACAAACCCAAAAGAACCTTGCGTTTACCGTGGTTTGGAAGTGGGAACATATTTCTGATATTAAGCTATTTTAAAATAAAATAGCAAAAATGTCTTTCGTGTGGTGCAATTTCACACTGTGACGTTGTTTTCTTTTGATTTCTTTTTAAACTTTCTCGAGCCCTTGTTGGCTACGCATTATGTAGCATGTTCCTTTCACCCTGCTTGACGTGTCATGGAGAGTGAAAAGAGTTCTTGGTTTTCCCCAAAAGTTGGTCTAATCCCGGCAGCTCTATAAAACTATTATAAAACAAAATACCAATAATGTATTGCATGTGGTGTGATTTAACACATTGACTTTGTTAATTTTGATTTTGCCTCAAACTTTCTTAAGTCCCTTTTGGCTACGCATTAAGAATCATATTTGCTTTTCCTCAGTTAAATAAGCTCATGGAAGTTAAATGAGTGCTTGTCTTTCCCAAATTTTCAGGGTTGATCGCGGTAGCTCTATAAAGCTATTATCAAGCAAAACAGAAAAAAATGTTTCTCCTAAGTATGGTGCGATTTTACCCCGGCAGGCCGTACTACCACCCATGCCGATTTAAAACATATCAATTAATGTGGCTGCGCCAGCTTCACCGTACCAAGATTTGTTAGAGCCACAACGAAATGTCTTGGTAAATATAAGTCATAGTTCCTGTACATGTAATGGTAATCATGTTGGTTTATTAATCAAGACTGGAAGTATTCAAAAAGAAAGAATGATGACACAAACTACTATTCGTAATTTTTGAAAGTGCAAGTGGGTGAAACATAGTCAAAACTGATTGCGTAGCCCAAATGGTGGTCATTTTGACAATTAGAAATGAGCTATTTAGTGGTAGGCCTATTTTTGGAGTTGGTGGGCCCACTTTCATATTTATATTTGTGACATTAAGAATTTTGCCTGGGCTATTTGCTTTAATTTGGCCATAGCATGAAAAGGTGCCATGCCTTTCCCCGTTAAGTCATATAACCTATTGCAATAGGCGTTTATGAAGCTCTTTTCAAACAAAAACGTTCCCTCTTAATCCAGTGTCACAAATTGATGCCATTATTGTTTAATTTTGATCTTTTCTTAAATGTGAGATTTTGTTGCATTTAACTTTGCCCCTAGTCCGTACCTCCCTACTGTTAAATGAAAATTGGTGTTTTGTACCGATATCTTTTCAATTACAAATATCAGTAATAAGCTTTACGATTTACGTTCGCTATCAAAATTATAATGGATAATTTTGCTGCCTGCTGCTGTTTGCACTACATAGTCACAAGCATTGCGATGTCATTTAAGATTATGACCTAACAGTGCGTTGTAGGCCATTAAATATTATGATCGCTACTTACCACTTTTTCGTTACTGTAAGCGAATTATACGAACTAACGTCTCTGACTGCGTTCATGTTTCTAGGCCTTGGTATAAACGCCGCCACGCAAAGAACAAACAAATCCGAAATAAAGCACTCACAGTTCAGTTATAGCAATTAGTTTTTCTAGAAGTTGCAATTTTATGAAGTGCAAGCACAAAAATTTGGTGTGTTTTGAACCGGTAGACTACATTTCATAATCATTAGAGTCTTCAGTTTTTAATGAATCTTTTTGAAAACGTCGACAGGTAATGCAAAAGAACCATGCTTGTGAGGAAAAGCAGTCAAAATGTACCAAAGAAATAACTTTGTCTAACAATTGCAAGTTTGTCAGGTCAAGTAGGATAATTGTTCAGCTAAAAATGGACCATGATGTATGGCAAGCAATTTTTCATTAGCCATTATAAACTAATTCTTAGCTTCAAGTAATTGGAGTCACATATTGCTGGAAATCAAATTACCTAAGCTTTCAAAGTACAATAATTGTTAGCACCTTATTATTACGTTTTTGTACTAAGCTTACCACTTTTTAGAAGGGGTAAAAAGTTACACCACAGGTCTTAAAGTTCAGTTTTTTCCGTATAAAAGCAATTATTGATGGTACATACTATACACTATTGGAATTGCCTTGAAATAATCTTTAATTTGTTGTAAAAAGTTTGAAAATCAGTTAAGAAATAAGATCACAAATTATTTTTTAGTCAATTGATTTTGCAAAAAGGTTGCAATTTTTGAAAACATCTTTATGTTTTGATCTGCAGTAGCGAGACTTATGTTAATCGTACGAGACGTATTATGACATCACAGAGCTAGTTTTAACCATGCTAGGAAAAAATAAAAGAAATATGCTTTGAGGGCTTAAAGTGCTTAAATAAAGATTTGTTCATAGCATCGTCAAATAAGCTTTAATTGTTGTAAAATTGTTTTATAAAAAGCAGCTTATCAATATCTCCTGAAACAGCGTTTAATCGCGTTTCTGCAATCGGTACGTTTTGAGAAAGAACAAAAAACAGACTGTGCAATAAAGCATTAATTGTGACGTCATTTTAGACCCCAAAAAATGAAAGCTTTGTAATGTCGGAAGCTGGTTTTTGTTTGAGCAAAAAGCGGTTGGCCTCTGTCAAGTAATGCAAATTAAAAAAATTGTGATTATGACGCCATGATGGCGTCACGAACACCCTTATGACACTCACCAGGGGGTGGTTATCAATCGTGGCAAGTTTGATGCTTGTACCTCCAGCAGTTTCAGAGGAGTTGAAACAGACAGAGACAAACACACAGACAGACAGAATTGCGCTTTATGGTATAGATGTCGGCGTCGCCTGGCAGGGCCCCTATCAGTAACGTTGGGATTGAGAATGTCAGTCCAGCTGGCAAAGCCGGCTTTACTCATTGGGCACTTGAGTGAACAGTAACAAAAAGTTTATGTTTTTTCTGCACAAAAGATTTTCACGATTTGGCACACTCCTTTTCCAAATAGAATTTCTGATTTCAATTTTTGGCTATGACTTAGGTCTATGTGCTCTGTTCATTGCTTGCGTGAACCCAAGAGAGTTTAGCGTTTCTCTTAGTTTGGAAATAGAGCGCACATTTCTCATATTAAGGTATTTTCAAGAAAAATGTCTTTCATGTGGTGCGACTTCAAAGAGTAACGTTGCTTTTTTGATTTCCCTTAAACTTTTTCAAGTCTTTGCTGGCTACGCATTATGTTGCATGTTCTTATCTCTTTGTTTGGCGCGCCCAGAAGAGTAAAAAGTTCTTGCTTTTCCCGAAGTCTTTAGGTTTGATCGCGGTAGCCCTATCAAACTGCTATTACCAAACAAGCTAGAAAAGATATTTCTCCTAAGTAAAGTGCAATTTTACCCCGGCAGGTCATGCCATCACCTGTGCTGACTTAAAATGTATCAATTAATGCAGCTGCGCCGGCTTCACCGTACAAAGATTTGTGAGAGCAGCAACGAAAAATTTTGAAATAAATAGGCCATAGTTCCTGCACACGTGCGTACTGGTGATCATGTTGGTCTATTTATCAAGACTGGTAGTATTCACAAAGAAAGAATGATGTTACAAACTATTACTCGTACTTTTTAAAAAGTGTAAAGGGGGAGATGAAACCTTGCCAAAAATAACGGCGGCTCCCAAATAATGGTTGTTTTAACAATTAAAAAAGTGAGTTATTTAGCGGTAAGCCTATTTTTGGATTTGGTAGGCTTCTTTTTGTATTTATATTTGTGATATTAAGTTGTTTGTGTGCGCTGTTTGCTTTAATTCGGCTATAGCGTAAAAAGGGGTCATGTTTTCCCTCATAGTCATATAACCTATTGCAATAGGCGTCGATTAGGATATTTTCAAACAAAAACTTTCCGTTTAAATCCAATTTTACGAATTGATGCTATTATTGTTTTGTTTTGTTCGTTTCTTAAAGTTGAGATTTTGTTAGAATTAACTTTGCACCTGATCCTTATCTCCGTACGTTTAAATGAAGATCAGTGTTTCGTACCGATACAAAAAACCTATCAATTACAAATATCAGTAATGAGGTTTACTGTTCATGTTTGCCATCAAAATGACAGTGGATAATTTTTCTGTCTGGCGGTGCTGTTCTCACACTATAGGGGCAGCCATAGTGATGTCATTTGAGATTATGACCTAATAGTGCTATTGCAAAAGGATTCAAGACAGAAGAAAAAAGCATGCTTAAAAACACTTAAATAAAATGATAATCGCTTGTTATACCTTGATACAGCGTAAGATGTTATAGAATTAAATTTCCTCTCTGTTGGATTCTAACGAGCAGTGAATTGGCAGTAAAATATAACTTGTCCTTTCCAACCGACTAAAGGTAGAAGACAGTTGGTCTTCTTGTGCGTATAGATAGCCCAGAAACGGCTATCAACAAAGCTGCCAAACTTGTGTCTAATAAACAACGAGCTGCAAAAAGGCTATAATCAAAGTATGATAGATGCCGACAGGCGGGGCTGTTTCAATTTATAAGATTTCTTCAGGGAAAATACGTCATGAGAAGACCACAGATGTAAGGTGCAATTGTTATCTCGAAAACGTTTTCAATTTGAGGTATCTTAGTAAAGTAGCGCAAAGAAATATTTTCCAGTTTACCATGTGCTTCCTGCTCGCAGCAAGGAATACATGGTAAATTGGATAAAATTTGTCTGTGCTATTTTACTAAGGTATCACAAGTTGAAAATGGTTTCGAAATAACAAATACAGGGTGTTCAATAATTATCTTTACAACTGTTTTGTTTATGCGTATGTTTACTTGATATTAATATTTGCAAAGTTTGATGTGTTATAAGTTTAAATGTATGCTGAATATCTACTCCTACCCTTTTCCAGATAGTGACTAAAAATTTCAAAACGAGAATAGCAATTGTAGAGTTGCATAAGTCAGGAAAGTCGGCAAGGGTTGTTGCTAAATTATTAAATGTGAACAGAATGTTGGTTTGGCGAACACTTAGGCAATTTAAAGCAATGTGCCAGAGTTTATTAACAAGGAAAAATGGCCTCCTTCATCTCCAGACCCTAACCCCTTTAATTTCAGCATTGGAGAACAAGGTCTCAGCTTACCATCACAAATATGTGGAAGCTTTAAAGATAACACTCTTGAAGAAACGGGGAAATATTCCACAAGCAATCATTCGTGATTTTTGCAAAGCGTTCTGCAAGCGTTTGCAGCAGGTTATCGATGCCGACGGAAGGCATATTGAAAAAAATTATAAGTATTCGGAAAGAATAATAGTTAAACAACATGTTTATTTTGGTTTGATTTGTATATTTTGATTTATTAAATAAATGAGGGCAAAAACAAATGAAACGATAAATTTTGAACACCCTGTATAGCTTACAACTGTGGTTTTCTCATCATGCAGGTGCCCTGTATAAATCTTATTGATCGAAACGGGCCTGTTGGCATCTGTCAAGCAGTGATTTATAGGAAGTAGTCTAATACCAAGTAGTTCTAGCTGAAAGTAGGAACATCGAAGCAAGGGGAGGACTGTTCTATGATTTGGAATGCTCTCTCTATCCAGAGAGTTTGGAGAATGAATATTGTATTCAACAATTACTAGATCCACTTCAAGAGTTTATGCAAAACATTTGGTTTTAATGCAAATTTATATCTACAGTATACTAGGAGAGAGTTAATGGCTCTTCTGTCTACGGCCGTGCCCACATTTAGGTAAAAGTTTAGTCGGCATAAACTACAATAGGCGGTCAAGTACCATTGCTGAATCACAGTCGGGAGAAGAGGGAATAGAGAAATTGTCTTGCACTTTTGCATGGGTACTAGTCTGTTTTTCTTTATGTACAGTCTAATTGACTTGAGTACATAATGATTGGCTCTGTCTTGCAGTGTTTGGGATGTGCGGCCAACGTACCGGCAGTCACAGCGGCACACAAATTTATATACGACAGTGCTCCGCAACCTTTTCTGACTCACTGCACATGTTATAAGCCTTAAAATCTTGACGGCATGCCTTAACCAAACTCCTTCAAAAACATAGAAAATGCAAAAGTACATTATGTTTTACCTATATTTCAATGAAATATTTGTACATCAATGAAAACAATCGTCGTACGTTTTTTCCAATATTCAAGAGAACAATTTGAAGTTCTTCTATTTTTTGAAGACAGAATGCTACAATCGTGCATTGTTTTGATCAGTAATAAGAATGAAAAGTTTTTCACACACGTAAGCTGTGCAAAATTGAAAAGAAATTAAAAAATCTATTAAGAAAAACCAAAGTAAGAGAGGTAATTGGTCTCCTGCTTTTTTATTGGGAGCAATCGTGAATGTCCATCAAAAGAATAACGTTGTGGCGGTCAGAAATGTGGATGTACCGTTAGTTATACATTTTGGGTGCTACAGAAAAGCACTTAATTAATTTTCAGGCTTTTTGTCGATACCTAATTATCTATGCCCGCCCCTTTACGCATATTTCTGAATGCAATATTTGTACCTCTATTGACCCACGCTTTGAGACACACGCCCACTGCCACATATTTATTTTTTTTGTGAATTGAACAAAACTTACCCATGGAGTTGATGGGTTTAAATAAGGACTGTGCCGCTGCCTGCAATGACAGTCATTTCTCAGTGTTGGGAATAGCGAGACCGTATTTCCATTTAGCCACCCTCGCAGCTACTTTTGTCAAAACCAAACAATTTGTAGTATGCAGCCAAATAGAATTTGTCTATGTTCTGCAATGATCAACTAGCAGCTGAATTTCCGGCGCTAGCAAAACGCAATATTTTTAATAGTCCCGGCGACTATAAATTATAATTCTTTCTTTTCTCTGTTTGATTCTGGCGATAACTTCTGATAAAAGCAAAACGAAAACATTCAAGTTTTAACTTGATGATTTATACGACCGCACTAAATCCGTCCTCAGATGCTTTTCTTAAAGCTATCAATTGATCAAATAACTACTTGATGCTAGCAAGAAGAGATGTATGATTTGGTTTCTATTTTATCGCCTGGTGAAGAGCTTATTCAAAAAATAGAATAATTGTTGTTGCAGATGCTATAGATCTAAACTTAAAATGTATTTCAAAATATTTTTGATAGTTCTGAATATTCATTTTTGCTTTTCGTGTGTAATTTACTTTGGTGAAGTTGTTAGTAACGGTGGTAGACATGGGTTGGGTTCAAGTAAGTAAAGGGAATACTTATACGTTACTAAAGTTGTTAGTAACACATAAAATACACATAGGTTGGGTTCAACTAAGTATAAGTGCTTAAGTAAAAATTTTACTAATTACTTACTTAAGCAAAATTTACTTACTTTGGTAAAATTTAAGAATTGGGAAAAACACTTTCTCTGCTCTTGGATATCAAAACTAGATGGAACTCATTGCTCAAGATGCTCACACGACTCTTGGAAGCTAGGGTACTTATCGACAATACATTAAAAGAGCTCAAGCTAGGATCAAAATGCTTGACGCAGGGTGAGGTTAGAGTTGTGAAAGACTTGGCAGAAAGTCTAGAAATAATTGAGGTCAGTGCGACTGCTTTTTGTAGACATGATGTTACAGTTTCAAAGAGTGAGAAGATTTTTGAGTATGTTTTCAAGAAGCTGACAAATGAAACAAAAGCTATTTCGCAGGAATTGTTGACAGCTGTCACTGATAGAATTAAATCAAGGAGAAATAAAGGGATTTGTGGCCTTGTAAGGTAACTAGAGGCTCCAAACATTTACAAACAGGTGGTTGAGTCTTCACCCTTAAGGTATCAAAAGCAATGAGAGCTCGCCAAAGTGGCAAGAGAAGTTTTTTCACAACTTTTTCCCAATTGCCCTATAGATGAGAGTGCTGAGAATCTTGAATATGACATCACTGAGCATCCCTCGATGAAAAAATCCAAAGCAGAAGAGCTCAATGACATTTTATGCCAACCAGATGATCAACACTTGGATCGTGTTTAAAAAATGTCTTGTCACGTATGAAGCAAAAAATGACATTTTACGTAGCAACAAAGGAATGTCCCAAAGTCTTGAAGAGTTTAAAGTTTTATCTAAACTCCCTTCCACCCTCTTCTGTTGAAGCAGATAGGTGTTTTAGTGCTGCTGGACTGTTCATTTCAAAGTTAAGGTCGTCGTTGAGTGATGAAATACTTGATTCTTTGTGCTTTGCACGCAGCTACTTTGTTTGCAAATACAGAGTGTCTCAAAAGTAAGTATACACTTTAAAATTTGAATAACAATCTAATGGCTTATTCAAATTTGTCAAAAGTTTACAAAAATATTCTATAAACTACTAGAAACAGATTACCGTCCTAATATCTCGTTGAATTTATATATTGACAGAATGTTAGACCTCAACGTGGGAGCTACCAATTTCGGGAGATTTCAGCCACCTATTGATGCATTCCTGCCCGACACTTTGCAATAAATCTTGTGTAACTAGTCCACATGATGCTCTAATGTTTTGTTCCAACTCTAAAAGGTTTTGAGACCGTGTGGAGTAAACTTTGCTCTTAAGGAAACCCCAAAGAAAAAAGTCGCATGGGGTTAAGTCAGGTGAACGAGTGGCCCATTCTAGAGGACCTCTGCACCCGATTCACCTACCTAGAAAAAACTGATTTAAGTAATCTCTGACTTTCCTGGTGTAATGTGCAGGAGCTCCATCTTGCTGAAAGTAACAGTTTTTCAACCCAAGCATTTTTTGTCAACTTTACTCCACACAGCCTCAAAACCTTTTAGAGTTGGAACAAAACATTAGAGCATCATGTGGACTAGTTACACAAGATTTATTGCAAAGTGTCGGGTAAGAATGCGTCAATAAGTGGCTGATATGTCTCGAAATTGGTGGTTTCCACGTTGTGGTCTAACATTCTGTCAATATATAAATTCAACGAGATATTAGGACGGTAATCTGTTTCTAGTAGTTTATAGAATATTTTTGTAAACTTTTGACAAATTTGAATAAGCCATTAGATTGTTATTCAAATTTTAAAGTGTATACTTACTTTTGAGACACCCTGTAATTCTTTTTTATGGATGTGTAATAAATAAAGTGATTGTGATGCGGTATATTGATTCTAAGTGATTTTTAAAAATTACTTGAATTGCTTAAGTTACATAAGTAATATTTCAAAAATTACTTGTTACTTAAGTATTTTTTCAAGATTATTTAAATCCAGCATTAGTTGGAAGGTTTTTGTGGTAAGTTAATTTCGGAAAATTACAACACATTTTAATCTACTACAGTTGCTTAACTTAAACTTTTACGGTTATTTAAAAAGCAATTTCTCCCTGATGCAAAACTTAAATATTGTATTGAAAAAACCGGTTTGCCAAAAGCTTTTCCTGATGAACTGATTCGTGGCAGTATTACGTCATCGGAAGAGCAGAAGCGAACACGTTCTTAAATGACGCAAAAATACGAAAGTCTGGAATTCCAACATATCATTTGCCAAAAAAATGCTTTTCGACTTCAATTTGAATCAAACATTTTTAAACTGTCTAAGTGACTTTTCTAGGTACGAGTCAGAAATTGTAAAAAAAGGGTCTGCTTTAAAGAAAATCATATAGTAAGCTTAGAAACCTACAATTGATGCAAGAAAAATTGATTTTGCAAAGATATTTTCTGCGTTTCTGTAAATAAAAATAAAAATAACACAAATCGCAAAAAGTTAAGCCATAGACAAATAAGTGTGAACAACCCATAGTTCGAAACAGATAGTCTAATGTGAAAAAATAACACTATATAATACGCATATATCATTAAAAGATATATAAAAATGGAAACATTACAATGAGAACAAAGAAAAATAATAAGAAAACCGTGGAGCACCTAAAGTAAAAAGCAATTAATAACAAAAAAGAAAGCATCAAAACAGGATGACCTAAAATAAGTACTTTTTCGCAATTTTTGGTCTGACAGAGATTTTCTGGCTGCTAGTATGTTCCTTACTACCCGCATAAACGCAGCCAGGGGAGAGCAAAGTGATTCTGAGCCAGCAGCCCAGCGTTTACAGTTCAGTTATATTGATAATTTAGGTTATGATTGTTAAACTGATAACGGACGGACCAGCTTTTTATGCCTAAGAAAAGGATAATTTCTTGTATATCCTGCAGTACTTCACATTGAAACACGATATTATGTTCCATTTTGCTACACGTGATCAATAACGCTTAGAGGTTAAAAGTACTCAGGTACCCGAAGTAACTCTACAAGGATAGTCTAGTCTGAAGTCCACCAACAATTCACTTATTACAATTGTCTTACTTGCCATTGCTTTATTGAAATACCAGATTGATACAGGTAGATTGCTGTTCATAATTCAGGAGCCACTCTACGAAATTTCCCGATATTAGTCTTTCCTCCATTGTAATAACCCGGGGTCATGTCTCTGGTCACATCATGATCACACCACGATTTGGTTCTTGTGACGTCATAATAGGAGATTATTTTTTGTTATTTTAGGTAGGTTTAGCATTATATTTTAGTCAATTATCATGGGCTTCAAACAGATTAGTGCAGAACAAGAGGAGTTATCACTTTTCTTCAAAATGAAGGAAAATCACAGAGATTCATCGCAAATAAGACTGGTGTATCTGGAAAAGGAGTGCAAGGAGTGTTAAAGCGGTGGATAGAGCAGGAGATTCGAGATGTCAACCTCGATCAGGAAGAAAGCGAAAGTCAGTAACCAGGTGTGATAGAACTCTGATTAGGATTTCATTGAGAAACAGAAAACTGACTTCGAAAGAGTTGTCCAGGGAGTTGAAGGAGAGCAGTGGAGTTGAATTGTCTGCTCCAACAATGAGGAGAAGGTTGCTAGAAAATGGTCTTCGAGGGTGCAAGGCTAGAAAAAAGCCGCTGTTGACAGAAAAGCAGAGAAAACATCGTTTAGAGTGGGCGCGTTCTCACGTTAAATGGCCTGTTGAGAAGTGGAGGAAAGTTTTCTTCAGCGATGAGTCAACATTTACCCTAAATAAGCATGCTGGAAATAATTATGTGAGAAGAAGACCTGAGAAAGAGTACCGACCATATTGCATCTCACCGACCATCAAGCATCCGCAGTCGATAGTGGTATGGGGTTGCATGGCTGCAAGTGGTATTGGCAGGCTCAAACTAATCTCTGGAATGATGAACGGAACAAAATACATTGATGTGCTGGAAAACCAAATGCTATTCAGTGCACGCTCTTTGTTTTCCGACGATGACTGGATACTCCAGGACGATAATGCACCATGCCATCGTGCTAAGAAAGTGCAACATTGGTATGGAACCCTCAAAGTTGAACGAGTGGACTGGCCAGCCCAATCTCCTGATTTAAACCAAATTAAAAATATATGGAACCGAGTTAGCTGTATTGTCGGTAAAAACAAATCTAAGACTAGAAGAGAGCTTATCAAACAGGTTATTGCTGCTTGGTTTCGAGTAATTGCACCCGAAGAACTCAAAAAGCTTGTTGATTCACTTCCTCGCCGCTGCAAACTACCGGTAGTCATCGATAACCATGGATGGCCAATAAAATATTAATCCAATTCTTCTCAATTCAAACAGCCCTTTTTAGGGCCCCATAATCTTTATAAAGAGCGCTAATAATTTGACAAGGCTGTTACATATCCCAGTTTTAAGACAGAATGCATTTAAAAAAATTTTTTGGCAAAATCAAAATAAATTTTGACGTCATAAATAGAGCAGCGTGATGGGATCACTAAAAAAATCACAAATTAAGTGTCAAATGACTTTAACGTATTTTATTGCCAAAAAAATTATCGTTATCCATTTATTGCTATTCACAATAATATTGTTGTGCTGTTTTGTTACTAATGACAAAATCAGTTTTCGGTATGACGTCACATTATGAGATGCATCTTGGCTTTCAAAAAAATTTCAGAAAAAATTTATTGCTGTTATTAAATTACCTGCAACATACCCTTCATGAAAATATATAACATGTAGATACACAATTCACATAAATGGAATGGCTTGGAAAATATACAACATGTAGATACACAATTCCTATAAATATGGCTTGGAACAAGAATATCGACAAATTTCGCAGGGTGGCTCCTGAATTATGAACAGTACTGCATGTCAGTAGTGTAAAACATAAAATCTACTTTTACCAACAGCATATCAGTAATAGGCTTTACTACATACATTTGCTTTCAAAATGACAGTGGATGATAAGTAAAGTTTCTGCCTGCTTCTTTAAAGTGGTTCTAGACAGCATTATCATATCACTTATGATTATGACGAAACAAAGCTTTTTTTTAAAGCGTTGAAGAAGAAAAAGAAAAAAATCATGTTTTAAAAACGCTTAAACGCTTAACCGCTTGTCGCGTCTTTGTAAAAGCATTATCGTCGAAGAATCACTTATGTCGGAAGTACCTGGTCAATATTTCTCAAAAAAGCGTTTAACCGGTCTTTTGCGATTAATGTGTTTTGATTAAATATAGAAAGCAAATTTTATAATTAGTCGCTGATAATAACTAAATTAAGGAGTAACACTTTTTGAAGTTGGTAAGTTGGGTGCTGGGTTATGTTTGAGCTGAAAACCCCATTTTCTCAGTCAAAAATGTAAATTAAAAAAAATTATTCTCAATAGTGAAGAGCCCATAAGAAATTAGACGATAACAATTTTCCTGATTTTACTTTTGAAGCGATTATAACGTCGGGAATCCACTTGTGGCACTCACCCAGAAGTAGTCATCAATCGTGCCAAGTTTGATATTTTTACGCTCATTTCAAAGGAGTTAAAAACACACACAAACACAAATAGAAATTTTCCTTGATAATGTAGGTGGTAGTTTCTACATACTCCGTTTCTAGCTTTCGAAATGGGAAATTTTAGGTTGCCATTTCTGTGATATGGCACCCTTGGTATGAGTGGTAAGATACCCTTCAAAATTCCGATTTGTCCGGAATGGGAAGCAAGGTCTTACGCTTGCGAGGCGAGTGCCTTGACCACTGCAACATCGATCTTATGCCCAAGAACACACTTGTCAAAATTTGTGCATTTTTAGACTTTTTGAAACGAAATAAGAAACACCTCAAAATCTAGATTTAGTTCAGAAAAGCCAATGCCACTTTCGGATTTGGCGATGTCAAAATATCTTTACAAAAAATCTTTGAAAATTTTTGGCATCAAAATGTTTGTTTGCCAGTTTACATATTCTTGACATAAATGCTTATAAAGTTGGAACGAAAAGCCCAGCAAGCTCGCAAGATGCGTACAATCCCAGTCATTAAGATAGTCTAGAAACAGCCGTGCAAACAGGGTGCGGGAGCGAAGAAAAGGTTATTTTCATCTCAGCATTGAACTTCCCCTTCTTAGCATAAGATTTTGCTTCAAAATGAACTTTAACCTTTACCTTACAAAATATTCGTTTTGCACCTGTCCAGGTATCAAGTGATTAAAGGTGTTAAACGACTGAAATTCAAAATTTTAGCCGTAGCAACCACGAGCTGCTATCGACTCTCTTGCGCACTAACCAGAAGTCTTAATGATTGATTTATTTGTTTGAGGATAAGCTTAACCACCTTTTCAACACAAAAAAGCGCATCATTTGTTCGAATATCTTGATCGAACACTTGCAGTGCTATAGAAAATTTGAGACAACGTCCTTTCGCTTTAGGATACCAGACCAGTGATATAAGAAGCACCGCTTTTATTGTCGTAACAAGCTACTACTGATTACCAGCCAATGAGAGCTCTATTTGCTGGCAGCGAGATTATGCATTTATGACAGATGCGAGATGAAAATTAAGTTTCTGATTTAAGATTCTTGTCTTCGTGCTTGGGTAAAGACATTTGTTTGGAGATATTTTTTATGAATTCAAAAATTTCTATTCTTTTTTCAAAATTAATATTCAAATTTAGAAGCATGTTTTTGGCGGTACTGACTGCCCGTCTTTCATTAAAATTAGTGTTTGGAAGAAAAATTTTGAAGTGAAGACTAAAAGTTTTTCAAATGTGAAATTGGTGGGCATATTTCAAAAAAATAAAGTCCCACAGCTTTAAACTTATGTCTTGCAAAGAATGCCGGATCAGGGTGAAGAAGCAGAGAGTAGAGGAGAAGAGGTGAAGATAGATTCGCCTCTGGTCGTTCTTAATCACCGTGTTCCTAAATGCTTGACTGATTTGCGGCATGAAGCTGCATGGTTTCAGATCGTACTGAGCTTCCATGCCGAGAAAAGAAATATTCTCAATCTCTAATGATTGGTTTTTTGTTTAGAATCATCTTCCTGCCTAGGAAATATGGAAACTTACTTTTGCTGCCGTGGTAAGAGTGGTAGGAGTGTTGGTGATTTGATTTTAAGGGAGGGGAGGGGGGAAGAGGAAATGAATTTTTTAACTTCAAAGAGTTATTTTCAATACACTCTCCATTGTCTGGGTTGGACTTAGACAATTGTAGGACCACTGTTGCCATAAAAACTAGGTTTTCTACCAATAAAAAATCAAATCACTCTGCCGATGTTGTGGTTGTTGTTGTTGTTGTTTACGCGACCCCTTCCGAGGGATGAGGGCATGGCGGAAGACCATGGAGTCCCAGAAGCCGGGCAACTCCCCAATGTCTGGACCAGAGGTCGTAAAGAGACAGTGAGCCGCCAAAGAGTGAACGGCGCAAAGAGTCCGTAGCTGGACAGTGCAGAATGAGATGAGAAGTGTCCTGGGACGAGTGCCCACAGGCGCTGCAGGAAGGATTCTCAATTCTGCCAATCCTAGAGAGATAAGAACCTAAAAAAAGGCTGTGTCCGTTGCAGCGAAGACGAGAGAGGACACAGCGAGCATGACGAGGGAGCACAAGTTCCTCGGTGGAAATCGAAGGAACCTGTGTGTCAAGGAATTTGGATGAAACAGTACGCCTCCAGTCCAAGATAAGACGAGAGTGAATACAAAAGATAAGAGGAGAGAGACTAAAAGGGATTGCGGAGGGTGCAAGTAGCGCTCCCCGTCTGGCCAGCTCATCAGCCGTGTTGTTCCCGGGAGAAACGAGTGTCCGGGGACCCATTGTAGTCTGTTAGAACAGGAGGAGGGAGAAGGCAGTTCCTGCCAGATCTGCAACAGAGTTTGAGATAAGAGGAAAGATGGAGGAGAGGACAGGGTGGCGAGGACAGAACGAGAGTCAGAAAATGGGAGAAGAGAAGAGAAATGGCTGACTTTATGGTGCTGCCGAGACCAGCAAAGACCATGTAGAATGGCGCAGGCTTCAGCAGAAAAACTTGAACATACTGGGCCTGCCGAAAAGGAAAGACTGGCCTCAGTGCCACAGAGAGAGCAGTTGGCAAGAACGCTGGAGCCGCCTTTGCCAAAAGGAAAAGGAACAAAGCCGTCTGTCCAAAGCACCAGATCATGAGGGAGGAGAGAGTCAAGGTGGGCGAGAGCCGCACCTTGACGAGAGAGGGGAGGAGATCAGAGCGAGAGCATGGAGCGGAAAGGGTGGACTCCACTGTGAAGGAAGGCAGATTCCAAGGAGGAAAGGGAGGGCAAGCAACAAGAGCCTCACTAGAAGAACTTGAAGGAAGCATGAGCGGGTGAGTGGACGCAAAAGCTTTCCAGGACGATCTGCAGAGTCTTGGTTTCACTTCTAGTCTGGCCAAACTTGAAATAGGAAAGGAGGTTGGGAGACGAAGAGCCCGCTCATAAGATAAAAGGGTGAAATGGGTCAGGGTGACTCGTAGGGGAGGTAGAGAAGCCTCGATGAGAAGAAGTGGGATAGGGAAGGACGAGAGGCAGCCGGTAATGGCGCGACTGGCCGCTCGGTGGATTCGTTCCAATTTGGTGAGATTGGAACGCTTAGGAAAGGAAACCATCCGGGTGAAGCGTAAGTGAGAAGGGACCGAAGAAAAGATTTGTACAGAAGGGAGACGGACTCCTTAGAGGGGCCCCATGAGGAAGCAGAGATACAGCGTAAGGCCTTCAGACGTAGGAAAAACTTGACCTTCAGTGACAATACATGTTTAGAAAAGGAAAGAGTGCGGTCGAAGGTGACCCCAAGAAAAGTTAGAGTGGGATTGAAACAGAGGCGGGAGTTAAATAAGGAGAGGTTGGGCTGGAGATTAGCTTAGTGGGGATCGACTGAGAAGAAGGAGGCCTAGCATTTGATGGGATTGAGAGGAAGACACCAGTACTCAGACCAGCGCTCCAATCGAAACAGAGCTCCTCGTGTGGCCTCCAAAACAGTAAGTGCCAAGGGGAAGGAGGACCAAATCGCCAGATTGTCAGCGTAAAGAGAGCAGCTGACGGAAGAAGGCAAAGAAATAGGAAGATCATTGATGAAGAAAGAGAAAAGTACAGGGCCAAGAACGGATCCCTGCGGAACACCTCGACGGATTCGAAAGGAACGACGTTTGTGATTTTGATAGACCACACAAGCGCGCCTATCAGAAAGGAAAGATTGAGTCCAATGAGCAAAGCAAGGAGAGAGGCCAGCCGATATAAGTTTGTGGAAAAGGGCGGGGTGCCAGACAGAGTCAAAAGCATTGGAGAAATCAATAGTAGAGAACGTCCGAGAGCCGGCCTGGGTTTGTTAAACCCATCCAAAATGGACTGAGAAAGGAACAGAATTTGATCTAGAGTAGACCGTCCAGGGCGGAAACCGGCCTGGCGAGGAGAGAGAATGAAATTAGATTCCAGTAGACTGAAATTAGAAAGAAGAGTAGACGGGATGGAATGATGCGTTCAAATAGCTTTGATACGCAGGAGGTGAGAGAGATAGGCCGGAAGGAAGCCGGAGAGTCGAGAGGCTTTTTCATTTTGTGGATGGGATTAATAGAAGATGTCTTTTAGATGGAAGGAAAGGAATGCGAAGTCCAGGAGAGATTGAAGGTGTGAAGAAGAAAGCCCATGCCAGAGCGAGGAAGGTGCTTTAGCATGGAATAGGCAACTTTGTCTGGGCCAGTGGTGGTGAAGGAGGAGAGGTTGGAGACAGCCGCAAGAAATTCAGCGGGAGAGAAATGAGAGCAAGAGGACGAGAGAGACTGCGCAGGGCACGTGGCTCAGCGGAGCTCAGAGAGGTAGCCTTTGGCTCTGCTACGCAGGGTCTTTGGCTGAGAAACGGAAAAGTGGGATCTCAGGTAAGCGGCATAGACCGAAGCCGATTCCCTGGGAGAAGAACAGTTGGGGAAGTTAGGAGAGGAGGAAGACGAGGAAGAAGAGCGAGCGACAGAGCGAAAAAGAGAGTGTACAGATTTAGGGTTAGATTTGGGTGAAAGAGAAGAGCAAGTCGTCTTCTATGCCTCAGTCTTGGCCTTGGCAATGACTGACGAAACACGTCGGGTAGCGTAGATGTAAGCCTGGCGATCTTCATCACTTCTGTGAGTGGCTGCGAAAGTCCTGCGTTTTTCACTAATCGCTTCTTCTATCTCGAGGTAAAGAGAGCAGCAGCAGAAAAAAGAGAAAAAGACGAGTATTCCTCTGCTGAAGGACAGTGAGAGTCAAAGTAGGAGGCAAAGCCATCATAGCGAGCTTTCTGAAAATTGAAGGAAGGGGGCGCTCGTTGGGGCGAAAGACCGGAGAGAGAGGGATCGATAAAAAAATCGGTAGATGGTCAGAACCCAGGTCCTGTAGCACCTCTCAGGTGCAAGAAAAGGGCAAGAGAGGGGGGAGCAAAAGAGATGTCAGGAGAAGAGCGATTGCCAGAGGAGCGATGGAGAAGGATGAGTGTCTCAAGGGGATTGACGGGGAGGAGGTCAGAAGGAATGACCCAGTCGAATATTTCCTCCCCGCGGGGATCAGAAGTACCTCTTGAGTCCCAGAAGGAGTGATGGAAGTTGAAGTCCCCCGAGTAAAGAGATTTTTGGAGGAGAGAAAAATTGAGGGAGAAAAGGAGTCGGTTCTGCCATCCTTTGGGGCAATCTGCCTATTATATTTCTTCTCCCTCTGCCCCTCACTACCGTCCCTTGCTCCTGGCTGTCCTTCTGCGCCTCCTGCCTCCTCTCCCCCTGACTTTCTCAGGGTTCTTCAATGGAATGCTGGAGGTCTTCGAGCCAGGAGCACTGAACTACTCACTCTCTCTCGTCCCATCCTGTCGACCTTATCTGCATTCAGGAATCCAATCTTAACTCATCTTCCTCTTTCCGGATTCCTTGATTCTCTGCTCTGCGTTCTGATTGCACCCACTCCCGGTCTGGCATTCTCTCTTCTAATATCACGCACGCTAGCGGAGGCGTCGTCATTTTTGTCAGGCAGGGCCTATCTTTTTCTGAACTTTCTACCTCCTCCCTTTCTTCGCTTGATCCTTACTCTGATTATGTAGAGATTAACATCTCTCTTAACAAAGAGATTTCTGGTGGGGGGAAGGATGGAGGGAGGAAAGGAGTCGGTTCTGCCCTCCGTTGGGGAGCGAATAGGGTGGCGTACACATTAAGAAATGACACCGAGGAGGAGTTGTTAAGAGAGATGTTAATCTCTACATTGGAAGGATGCCAAATTCCAAAATCTTTCTTTTAAGTCTTCCGTGGTTTCCCTCAAGAGAACAAGGCCATCTACATACATTAATTCATTAACCGCATCCCTTCTCGCACTTTCTGTAATAACGTGCAAAAGTATTGCAAACAATAGTGGCAACGTCACAGATCCTTACTATACACCAACCTTTAAATCAATTTCCTTTGAATACGCAGATTCCACCCTCACTCTTATCTTTGCTTTATCACATAAGCACATAACTGCCTGAACCATTACTTCTGATAAACCCTTCTTTCTCATGGTCCACTCTATTTCTTTTCTGGGAACTCTATCAAGTGCTTTTTCCGTGTCAACAAAACACATATACAACTTCTTGTCCTTCTTTTGATATTCCTCCAGCAATCTCCTCACAATGAATATTGCATCCACCGTTCCTTTTGCTGGCCTAAGTCTAAACTGCACGATATTCAAATTAATCAATGTTCGTTTTAGCCTCTCTAACACCCCTTTCAACAGTTTTTATGATGTTGATATTAATTTATCAGACCTGATTCACCACAAGAAAAAATTTCGTTAATGTTCTCAGTCCCAAAAGCACATTAACTCGAATGTAGTACATGGAGCCAACGTTTCGCAAGAATCGCAATTAACACAGCAGCTTGTAGAACATTAAAACAACTTTGAGATTTGGAAAAAATTGCGACCTTAAATTGAATTTTTTGCTTTCCCAAATAAAGCATATTGGCCTAACTTGTATCAACTGCTCTTGTTTCTCGTGTAGCTTAAAGTAACATACCAACGAGGACAACCCTGGTAATACCTTTCAAACGTAGTCTTTGCGCCTCATCAAATGAAAGCAGAGCCCCCGGAAGAAAGCGTATTCTACAGCCTTAGTTTAAGGACAAATTTATGGATTATAAGATTTTGTTTCAAAAATAAATTTGTTTATCAGCCTAAATCTTATATTGTAGCAAGGGAGATGTTACCCGACCTCTTTCAAAGAATGGAGTATAGCGGAAGACCAGGGAGCCTCAGAATCCTGGCAACACATCAAAGCTTAGACTAGAGGTCGTAGAAAAAATTGGAGTAGCCAAATAGCAAGAAGCGCAAAGAATCCGTAGGTAGACAGTTCAGAATGAGACGAGAAGTGACTTGGGGTAAATGACCACACGCGCTGCGTGAAGTATTTTCGCTTCTTGCAATTGTGGGAACATAAGGGTTTGATAGAAGGCTGTGTCCGTTGCAACGAAGTTGAGAGGATATAACAAAGTTGAGAGGATATATCGTAAGTTCCTCAGAGGATAGTGGGAGGATCTAAGTGTTGAAGCATTTGGATGACAGAGTATGCCTCCAGCGTGAGACAAGAGTGGATACATAGGTGTGAGGAGAGAGGCTCTGTGGGAATGTAGGTGGCTGGAGCAGTGCATCTCTTTTGGCCAACTGTTTGGCCTTGTTATTCCCAGGAAGAAATGAGTGATCGGCATTCATTGCAGCCGGTAAGGAAAGAAAGAGATAAGACTATGTAGTGTTAGAGAATGTAAGATGGAAGGAAGGACGGACAAGAGAAAAGTTTAGCAAGAAAAGAGTAAGAGCATGACAGGAGAATAGGGAGAGAGAAATAGCAGACTTGTTGGCCCTGCAGAGACCAGCAAAGAGCATCCAGAATAGCTCAGGCTCCAGCAGCAAAACTTAAACACTCTGGGCCTGCCGAATTGGAAACGGTGGTTTTGTCCCCCAAAGCGAGAAGTTGGCAAGGAAGCTAGAGCTTTTTTCAAACGGAAAAAGGACAGAGCCATCAGTCCCAATGATGAGATTGCGAAATGGGAGATATCTGAGGTGAGTAATATCTGCTCCTTGGCGAGAAAAAGAAAGATAAATGAAAGCATGAAGTGAAAATACGCGTAGTGAGCTCCCTGTGAAGTAAGGCAAGTTTCAACAAGGAGAAAGAAAGCAAAATAAGCCTTCCTGGTGGAATAAAAAAAGTATGAGCATGTGAGCAGACGCAAAGACTCTTCAGGAAAATCTGAAAAACCTCGGTTTCACTTCAGGTCTGGCCAAATCTGAAATAGGAGAATAGGATGGATAGCAAAGAGCCAATTCAAAAAAGCACAAGCGAAAAGAGTGGTGGTAAGATGGGAGAAAAGCAGTGGCGCCTCAGAGAGCAAACGAACCATAGAGAAAGACGTGAGATAACCGGTGATGGCGCAATGGCGTGACTGGCAGCTCGGTGAAGATATTTCACCTAAGTAAAGCTTTCAATGCTGAGAAATGAAAACCTTTCAGAAGAAGCATAGATAAGAATGGGTTAAAGAAAAGATTTGTACACATGAAAATGGGACTCCTTGAAGGGGCCAAATGAAAAAGTAGATATACAGAGTAAGGCTTTAAGACCATAGAAGAACTGCTTTTTAGCAAAGAAACTCTCTAGGAAAACGAAAGAATGCAGTAAAAAGTGATCTTAAAAATTGTGGAAATAGGATTGAAGCGAACATAGAAGTTGTCCAGATAGATATGGGGCTGAAGATTAGCCTGGTGGGGATCTACAAAAAAAGAAGAAGGCCTCACATTTGCTCGAATTGGGAGGAAAACACCAGTGCTCAAGTGAAATTAGGAATTTTTGTGTGGTCTTCACTGCAGCAGATATAGAGGAGAAAAGAACCAGATAGCCAGGTTGTCAGCATAAAAAGGGGTACTGTCAAAAAAAGGTAGAGATGTAGGGAGATAGTTAATGGAAAGAAGAACAGAACATGGCCAAGGTTGGTTTATAGCAGAGCAACTCTGCCAACTCCAAAGGATTGGAGTAGATTTTTTGATTTTAAAATATCAATCAAGCGCGCCTGCCAGAAAAGATGATTGAGTCCATCAACCAAAGTAAGAAAGTAGGCCAGCAGAAATAAGCTTGTAAAAAACGCGATATGCCAGAAAGAATAAAACGCTCTGGAAAAATCGATAAAACAAAGATCGTCTGAAAGCTCAGCTTGAATTTGTAAAACCCATCCGAGAAGATAAAAGTAAAAAGATAAAGAATTTAAACAAGATTGGGCTGACCAGGGCGGAAACTGGCCTGGCGGGGTGATAAAATGGAGTTGGACTCCAGAAAAAAGAGTAAGCGGAATAGAATGATGCGCTCAAACAGCTTTGAGACTCTGGAGATGAAGGAGATAGGCCGGAATAAAGGACGAGAGTTGAGCAGTTTTCTAATCTTGTAAATGAGAATAAAGGAAAAAGACTTCCAGATAGCAGGAAAAAATGCAAAAACGAAAAAAAGATTAAAAATGTAGAGAAGAAAATCCATGCCGAATCGAGGGAGGTGCTTCAGCATGAGATAGGCAACTCTGATTGAACCCGGTGTCAGTGGAAGAGGAAAGGTTCTCGTCAGCCACGAGATATTCATAGGTGGTAAAAAGAGAGCAAAAGAGCAATGAGACTCCTTATAGCAGAAGATCCACTTCAGGTCAGACAATAGTTCCCGGCTATGATGCGCAAAGCGTTTGGCTGAGCCACAGAAACGTGAGACTTCAGGTAGTTGGCACAAACCAATACCGACTTCCTGGGAGAAAAGCGGTTGAAGATGTTAAAAGAAAAGAAGGAAAAAAAGCAGGACCTAACTTTGGAAAAATTTCTAAGAAAAACCAGGAATACATGTAGGGATGCATGACTCTTAAACTGGTAAAAGCGTTTACAAACTAATATTATAACAGTCTAACAAGATTCCTACTTAAAAAAAATTGCGCCAAGATACCTATTTTTAGTTTAAATTATTCAAGTTCTCGTGTTAATTCCAATGCCATAGATGAGCTCGTCGGTGCAATAGTATCGCGTTGAGTGTATTTGCATGCGGGTGAAATGTTTTAGATGGTTCCCTAAATTATATAGTTCCCCCTCCCCGCGAAGTTAAAACCTCTCGCGGCGAGAATGCCTATTGCGGTAGTGGCAAGAAACGTAGAAAGTTGATTTTCTCAAACTTTGAAAAAATTTCTCACTAGATTTTTACACAAAACGGGAGGGCTTGAATCCACTTAAATTCAGCTGAAAATTATTTTCTTGAGTGAAAGTGATAATGCCTTTGTCATGTCCAGCTGTAGTCACGTTTTGCATTCGTACTTTGTCCGCTGTAGTGGGGCGTATTTTTGTTGACATTGGGGCAGTCATGCAACCACATAAAGCCAGATTATTATCTTCACAGATGCTTGCGATTGCTATTTATTTATAATTTAACGCAAGTATGCAATAGCAAAATTTAGCGGGCGAATTCTTTTTGAATCATTTGTGGGTTAAAATTTATATATTTATTCAAACCTTGATGCAGAGCAAAAATTTTGACCGTCATGACCTCGCAAGTTTATGATCTTGATCTTTTGATAATGATCTTAAAAAATAGTGTTTCTTGAAAAAAGTCAGGTTATGATCTTGATCTTGGTTTTGAACCAGCTGGTCTTGGCTACAACACCGGCTTCTTACACTGTTCTACCGCCTCGGATCTACGTTCAGTGATTCGCAGTAATGATGATAAGTCTTCGCATAAAATGCAACTATATATCCCGCTTGAAGTCATTGCTTGTTTTGGGGATAAATAACTAGACACACATTGAACAGCTTGTCTTTTGTGCTCGTCCGTAAGTGGGTGCACAAAATCAGGCATCCCAGGTGCTGGAAAGACGGCACACGAGAGGAGTACATGGTCAGCTGTTTGTTCCTCTGCCCAGCTTTTTCAGGTTCGTTCTTTTCACTTCGAACAAACTCTTGTCGATGCCACACAGAGCTGATTCGTCCCTTACAAACTAACAGTTTTTATGTTTAGATTACGCCAATGATTCCTCTCCATTTTCAATTATTGGTAAGTAACATTTCATTAGACTACCACAAATATTTTTTGGTGGTGGAGGGGAAATGCAAAATTATTTACTACAACACCTGTAATTGATATTATTGTTGCAGTATAGTAGAATTCGCCCTATTTGATTTGTTTGAGTTGTTTATGGAAAATTCTTACCAATTGTATATATTCGTGTTTGCCCTGTTACATTTGCGTAATTAGTCACCTTGCTTAATTTGGCGCCTTTCTTTCATTTCCGTGAAGTATTTTGTTTGTCTCATTAGATATTTTTTCATGGAGTAACGTAAAGAAAAGCAAAATTAATCCGTGGCGCAAAAAAAAGGAAATTATTTGACATTACATAATTTGGCAATTGCTTGTCAGCACTTGCAGCACTAATACTTTACTTTTTTTCCGAATTTTACTTCTTTACTCAGTGGATTTCTTGATTTTGTCCCAAACTCTTAATTTTCAAGTTTTTGGCTTTGTCATGGTCATTATTGTCGATTATTGGGGTTAAATAAAAATATTTACCCCAAGTTAAAGAATGCTGCCCTGTAGTTCTGAATTAAATAAAATCTAAAGTAATTAACTTTAATTTAAATAATGTTGTGCATGCTATCTAATGGCCTATTAAGTCATAATATTAATCTATGATTGAAAAGTCTTGAAATCATTAACAAGTTATTTTTTCTTGCACTGCCCTTGAAATGTTGCAAACGACTCCTCATCTGTTTCTGTCCACTACCAACACAGACAGTTTTGTTATCACGCTAGGTTTTTAACTTAAAAAAATGAATTTTAGATCTATTCCCTAACAGTAATCAATGTTCCGGAATTGGTAACCAATCGAGAGTGGTTTATCGTGAGTACTTTTAAGATACAATAACGTACTTATCTACTGTGGATTAAAAATAAAATGATCTTATTAGTTGAAAACTGCGTTTCAGTCAATTGATAACCATTTAGGCCTAACTTGAAAGTATCCTAGAAATCAACAAAGTATAGTATTTAATAACTGCAATGTGTTTGTTTATCAGAGTCTATGGTGCGAAAAGAAATTTATAACGAATTCAATTTTTTCATGTTAAGCTACAAGAACTTAACACATCGATTTGTTAACAACTTTGCAATTTTCCTCTTGTGAACGTAGCGCTTGCTATCCATTGCAGAACAATGATAGTGGGATTCAAAAATTTTTTGGAACGCGCAAAGCCAAGAGCCTCTTCCCTGGCTGCTGTTTGTCTGTAGGACTCCCTCTTGTAGAAGCACTAGTTAGTGATTACCGAAGCAACACTGGATGACAATAACGATATAGGCCTAGCCAGAAAATATACTTGAATGGGGAAAGAATTTTTCCAAACACATTATGAGAATTTAAAACAAAATTAGTACAAGAAACCAGCGATGCGTAATTTGCAGACAGCGACACTGTTTCGTCCTATTACGTCTCTTCAGTAAAGTTGGTGACCGACAAGAAGCTAGAGGCTTTAAATAAAACAAAGCTTAGACCATCACACTTGTGGGACCTATACTTGGTCCACTGTTATGAATGGTCTGTCAGTACTCTGCCAATCCGCATCACTCGTGAATTGGTGGCGGTTAACTAAAATTTTATTTTAATCTACGTTTTGTTTAGTTTTTCAAATAAATTTTTCATTCTAAGTTGCATAAAATAGTTTTTACTGCAATTTATAACTAATTCAACACAAATAAAAAAAAATTCCATTCAAATTTGTGATAGAAAATTAAGAAAGTATTGATTAGATCCAAATTTTAGAAATAAATCAACAGAAAACAATACCACTGCCTGCAGTCCCACAGATAACACAAAACATTTGTGCTATTGTGCTTGAAAATACTTAGTGGCCGTTTCGAGATACGGTTATGACTCTTTTCGCCAAATTTTGTGCAATAGATCTTATCAATATTTACAAGATAGCTTGTGCTGCACAACATTATGATATGTTCTTCTCAAATTTCTGCTCAAATTTCTGTAATAAGTCAAGGAACAATCAAACTGGCCACAATAAATACTACATCTACTAACTGACTTAACTAAAACGCGACTTTTATAAAAAGCCTCATTTAACGATTCAATAAAAAACAGACACCTTTGATTTTGCGCTGGACGCTTTAGTAATATGTGGTAATGCATTAAACCAGAAAATCTCAAGAAAACTAAAATGCCGAGCAACATTTATGAAATTTTTACTGTAGGTAAAAAGTTACCAAAATCCAAGCGCAATTTGCGGGACACCATTAAGACGGTCTAAAAGTAGATGTACAATATAGGCTTTTTGCACAGTTTTGTCGATTTGATACGTGCATTTTCTCCTAAACTGGTTGTACACAGGATAATTTGTTGTCCAAACATGCTTTTTTCCGCAAACTACTAACCAAAATTATTTTGTGCGTATTATTCGCAAAATTGCATAAGCTTTGCGGTTTGTGCGTTGTGGAAAGGAGAGGATGTTTAAATCACAAAAATATTCAAGAGCATGAAAATGCATGAGAGAAAAAACGTAAAAAAAACAAGCAAAAACGTACAAAAATAAATGCTGTGTTAAAAATTTTTATGGCTACCTTTTTTATTTGAAATTTTTGTGCACTTGGCAATTAATGTGATGATTTAACCAGTGTACGTTTTTGTATAATTTTTGGCCGGTTTTGTACGTGTTTTGCTTAAGCAGTTTTGTACGAAAATTTTGATCAGGTTAGAAATTTATATGGTGTTTTATAGCATACTTTGTTGTGTCAACAACCGGTTTTGTCAGCAAACATTTTTCTGTTCGTTTCGCAAAAGCGCATACGCTTTTAGTTCGTACTTTGCACAAAAAATCCAATATTCATATAACAATGTACGCTGTGGTGCATCAAATAAATATCAAAGCGGAAAAAATTTTCGTAAAAAATGCAAGAAAGCAAAAAATCTGCAAAACCGAACGAAAACCTATACTGGATGAAGCAAACTTTACAGTATATGTTGTTTTCTACACGTCGGGTTTTGCCCGCAAAGTACGTGGCAAAAGTATATTTGTTTGTGCAGATAAAGGCGTACAAAACAATTTTGGTCCGTACTTTGCGGATAAGACCGGATGTAGGGACCACATGAACGTATACAGTAAAGCATTATATAAATTGCTTACTGAACAAAAATTTCTGTACAAAAATGCATAAGAGAAAAGACTCACAAAAATTCGCCTAGAACGGTACGAAACCATGTACTGTGCATATCTATCTTAAAGCGGTAAACCTAGTTTCTCATCGGTAATCGTTTCGCAGAACTTTGTTTTTGCAGCTAACTCATTAAAAAAAGTTGTGTTTAAATAAACTTAGTGAGTGTTGATTTTATGAAGTTAAAACTTTATAACGTGCTGTTGTATTGTGAGAAACAATAATTTGATTTGCTCACCGCTGGATCTCATAACTCTCAACATGTTGCAGCATTGCTGGGAGTTGGATTCGAACCAACATTTGCATCAACCACACAAACAATGATCACTGACTTATTGATTAAGAGCATGATTAGAGACTTAACCATCACTTAATCATCTTGATTTAACTTGACTTAAAACCATAAACATATTTTTATCGCTTGAGTTCAATAAACATAAAATCGACACAACGGTTAAGCTAGTCTAAATACTGGTGCGTAGGTAATTTACACCAATGCCTTTCAATATTGACTTCTAGATTTAAGTTTTTTTAAATTTTGTATGCAAAATATATGACAAGCAACTATGCTGTTATGGATTTACTTCCAGTTTTAAAATGTTATATGAGGTTATAGCAGATTTTTAATATATGTTTATGAGATTTATATCAGATTTTTGAGATAAATCAAACCGATTTATCTCAAAAATTTGTAAAAATCTTAATTAATTCAGAAATTAATAATGTAGCCACAGGCGTATCCAGAAATGCGAAAAGCGAGTCTTTCGGTCGTGATTAGATTCTTGACAGACAATAGTGCGGATGAATGTATGATGAAGTCATCAGGACAAGCGAAGAAAGAATTTTGATTCCTTCTCACAAAATTTCTTCGATTGCTCGCCTAATGTGGCTCTTCTTTTTGTTTGCGGTATCAATTTTGAAAAAAATTTAGACCTTATTAGTTCTATCAATCAAATTACCTTTTTCTGAAGCCAATTCCCTATGTAGTCAAATAAAAATGGATGTCGATGCACATAAATATAACCCGGCTTTGAGCAGTTGATTTTCTTGGGAGATCAAGTATAAACCGAATTTGCATGGAAGTTCTATACTTCTCTCAAAAGTATTTTAAACGCGTTAGCTTAATCGCTTCTACGACTATTTCAAGTGGGCAATTTTAAGTCGACATGTCAAAGTTGGCCATTATTTTATACAAGGTCGGACAAAGCCTATACCAAACTGTTGCCCACTTAAATTGCTGACTTTGACTTTTTGCGATACCGTTTAATTTTTACAGTAGTTTAATGATGAAATCACAGGACTTCGGGAATATAATTGTAATAAATGGTACTTTTTCAAATCTATTTTGGCCAAATACTGCCATGAAGTAAAAAGGTAGAAAAAACATTCAAAAACTTCTTCACATATCAACAAACATTTTTTAATTTTGGCTGAGAAGGAAGGCTTAACCACTTTCATTTACGGTATTTTTGCCGCCTTCTTTCAATAACAGCTTTCAAACACAATTTAGCCTAATATCGGGCTGCACGTGATATATTGTTTTTTTAATTTATTTTATAAGCAAGACTTTGCCTTTAATATTAATAAAATTAGCACTGCTTAAAAGTTTAAGTTGAAATCATTATTACAGCAATTAATTCTAAATCTGCAATTCTACCAAAGACAGTTTCGCGGTCAAGGTGGCTGAAAAATCATTTCGTTTTAGGAGATGCTCAACTTGTTCTCGATTACTCAGTCCTCAAATAGTATTAGCAAGGACCTAGTTTCATTCTCAACGAGACATAATTTCCTCATTCAAATTTTCAGGTCTTCAAAATGGCAGTTGTGGATCAGGCTACATCAGTAAGTAGAAAGTATTCAAATTGAAATACATAGCAAGGTAATTAACGTGGCTATTAGGTGGTGGTAGCTTGAAGAGATGGATGATCCAAGCGCAACGAAAAATTGTTGCAAAGCGTCCATACCGAGGCATTTTTCGCTGCGTGTCTGTTGCAATTTCTGTATTTAATTGAATGAATTTGTTGTTTATGTGTCGGTGGTTGTGTATCCTCGCCTAAAAATAGCGTTAAATATTTTTTAGGCAATCAACTAAATAAAAGTTCGCATTGCGTAACAATGGACTCAAAGAGATCAAGCTCAAACCAGGACGTCAGCTATTATGGTAACAAAACTTTTTGCTGTTTGTCAAAATTTGTATTAATTTTTATGATTTTTATCATCTGCCTATCTGTTGTGTTTTAAGTGCTCTCAAACATTAAGTCTTTTTTAGAAAAATTTCTTAATTACTGGGGTTTTTACGATATATCATTAACAATTATTTTTTGTTGAAAACAGGTAGCAGATGTGTGAACAATCTTGAATTCAAAGTTTGTCATTCGAACTCCTATCCATATTACTGCTTTCAGAAGATTTTTAGTAAGTAGAATAGATTGGTTACGAGCGAAAATAAGCAAGTCCACAAGTTGGCACCAAACCCGAAACTGAAAGCAATGTCAGAGGGGAGTCGATCAATCGACAAAAAGAGAAAAATAGCAAACTACATGTAAAGCAAATTTTGCTAGTAATCAGCGTAAATTTGATGTAATTAATCAGCTATGACAGGCGTATTTATAAAACTAGGAATAGATGAATTCGTAAATCACTATACCTCTATTGTTCGCAACAGAAGGTGGATGGTCAAAGTTACTTAGCTAGACAAGCGTATAATTGAATACAAGTGCCGTAGCTAGAGGTGGCTATCGCTGTCGATTTTTAAGCTGACTCTGAAACCATATGCGAAACGTCAATGCATAAACGTAGACCGTATTTGTTTTGCACCAATGGCATTTTCTTGTACTTTTTGAAACCCTGATTCTTCCAAACCCACAGTCTTTCAAAACTCACAAGTTGCAACACGCTTGATCAACTTTAGGCTCAAACAAAAAGTCAGCAAAATGTTATAATCTGGATTAAGAGTTTTTACAACAATGTTTCAAAATCAAATATTCATTTGCGCTACCAATATATTGCAAAAAATATAACAAGAACCGAAAAGCATGTAGTGGTTTTCCTTCAAAAAAACAAGTTAAAACCTGATTAATAAATAAATTTTAGAAAATTTATGTTTCATTTTATTTTAGTCTAAACTTTGATTGTAACTTGTAAGATTTAATATTGTTTCTTCCTTTTTCTTTCCGTTTGTGATGTTTTCAGTTATACTATTCATCTTACACATATCCGATCTATTTTAACCTTATGGCACAGAGTGTCTTGCAGATAAAGACAAAAAACTTTTATTGCTATTCTTTTGAGGAGTTGTTAAACTCATTTTTATTATTGACTTTATTCAAAAATTTGTGTTTGACGAATTTATTTGCTTTTGCGTGTATGTAGAAATTTTTATTTTATTAAGTGAAATAACTGTGATTTTTGGTACTCTACCAACCAAATCTTTTTTCTGGCTTTATCCCCATTTGGGTGTTGTTCTTTCTCTCCAGAGTGCTCGATTTTTTTTGTGATTCTTTTTCAATCTCTCTCTTTTTAGGTGGTCTTTCCATTTGTTGACGCCCTCATTATTTGTTCATTTTTTGGCTGGTGTTTTGCGGTAGGATGCCTCTTCTGCCCCATCTTTACTCGGAGGGAGACTGGTCCACCACAACAGGTGTACTGCTTGGCTCCACCTACCTGTCTGTCACATAAAGATGGAGGCATCACATCGCATGCCTTGTCCAAGGACACAAAAAGCGAAATTTCCTACTTGTTTTGCACACTATTCCTTTCGTGCTAAACGCCAAGCAGGGAAGCCGTCGACACAATTTAAAAAAATTTTTTGGAATGACTTTGCAAGGGAAATGAACCAAGATCTACCGACTGTAAAACGTACGCTCTGCTTCCTAAATATTTTCTTGTTAATTGTGACATTTTAGGTGCATTCACATCCACTCCCACCACCAACATTGTCGCTAATGTAACTTCATCAAACGAAGGTAAGATTTGCGTGAAATTTGTAGTTGGTAAAGTCCATTTCATTTAGCAAAAAACATATATACTGTATGTACGGTATATAATTATTGTTAGCGCCACGTGGCTACGAACAGTAGAGAGCGTCTTATAAGCGAGAATCGAAAAAACAAAGCGAGTGCTGAAGGCGCGAGGCTTCGGAAAGAAGCAATGCTATTGAGAGATATTTTCAAATTTACATAGCCATTCCTGGGCGCGTTTCGTCCTTTTGGACTCATCAGCAAGGCTTGCCAAGGGCCAAGAGATTCCCCAGAAGCATTAACGATGATCTTTAAAACTACAATGTATGCGTAACAAAACAAACCCAAACAATCTAACACAAAGCACAAGACTTACGTGCCGTTTACTTTTGAACCAGGTTTGTTTTGACGTTACTGCTAACCGTTCAAGTATGGACTAAAACTGATATCCTCTGCATAAAGCTAATCACACAACATGTGATTTGGCATAGAAAGACCTTCCAAAGGTTATAAACTAAATGCGGTGCTTCAAGGCATAGTCGTCAGCACGCGGCTGCGTGTCAGCGAGCCTTGGCGCGCAAAAAGATCGGCTCGAAAGAAGAGGGTTCTATTTATTTTTTAGTTTTTACAAAGAATCACGATCCGAACAACGTTAGTATGGAAAAATAGGCGGGTAATAAAGACGCATTGTCATCACTAGGATTCGTGCCAAATGTAAGATACTTAACGTGGCTTCTGGCTAGCCCAAACTTCTACATAGGACTCCTACATACGAAACAAACCCTACCAGTTCAACAGAAAGCACAAGCCTTGCGCACCGTTTACTTTTCGACCAGGATATTCATTGGCGTTGCTGCTAACCGTAAATATATGAACTAAAACTGATATCCTTACAAAAAATTAATCACACCAAAGTTAATTCGGCATAGACAAACCTTCCAACGATTATACACTAAATGCGGTGCTTTAATGCATTCATTGCGGTAGGTGATTACGTGATAGCAAGTCTCGGCATGCGCGTAAGAGCAGCTCAAAATGCCCGGGTTCGAAGCCCACTAGAACCAGACAAGACGCAACACACCTCAGGGCAAAAATTAATTTTTACGGTGGGTCACGGTCCGAACAGCGTTAGTATAGCGAAATAGACAAGACCATCTCTGAACCCAGTTTTCGTCCTTTTGGCCTCATCTGCAAAGGACTCGTTCCACACAACTATATATACCGGTATATATATATATATATAAATGCGAGTATATAAATACTCAATCTCCGAACAGCTGCCGTTTCTGCCTTTGTGGTGTCATTAGCGGAGCACCGAGCGTTCTGACATGCACTACCAACCGAGAGGTTAATATGTGCGAGAAAAACCGTTTCGTTTGTGGTACGTAACGATTTCTCCACACCGCATCGCAAAGAGCTCAAACTGCACAAGCAGTGAGCAACGCATAGTTGCAGCGCGATGCGATGCTGCCAGGTAGAAAGCTATATATTTGGATCTGGCCTCCTCGCGCGCCGATTTTTTGCTGCCATGCACCGCGTGCTGTCAGCTATGCTTTAAGGCACCGCATTTAGTTTGCAACCTTTGGAAGACCTTTATGCATAATCACTGCTTGTGTGATCAACTTCGCATAAGGACATCAGCATCAGTCCATCGTCGAGCGGCTAGAACTACGTCAAAACGAACCTCGCTCAATAGTAAATGGTACGTAAGTCTTGTGTTTTGTGTTAGTCTGTTTTATAATAGTCAACGTCGATGCTATTGGGGGGACCTCTCGGCCCTTGGCAAGCCCTACTGATGAGTCCAAAAGGACGAAATGCGTCCAGGGATGGCTTTGTAAATTTAAATATATCTCTCAATAGCATTGCTTCCTTCGGAAACCTCGCGCCTGTAGGACCCGCTTTGTTGTTTTGTTTCTCGCTTATAAGACGCTCTCTATCGATCGTAACCACTTGGAACCAGCAATATATATATATACGTATGGTGCCAAAGTGATCGGTATGTGTTTTTAGCTATAAGCAATTAAATATTAGGCCCAATACTCACGACTTTTTCGCAATTGTAGGAGAATTTGTATGAGCAAAAGCCTCAGGCTTCGGATACGTTGCTTTGTGTTGACATTAACGCAGCTTGGGAAGAAGATACTTACCCGAAGTGAAGCACTCACACTGCGTTATTGCCATTGCAAAGCCTCCATCAGTAACGTCGAGAGCAAACATGCTGGATCCGACGGCTATGCCAGCTTGACACAAATTGATAGCTGTGAGAAGAGTAATAAAAGTTGAATGTTATTTTTGCAAAGCAAAATCTCGTTCGAAGTTCAAATCGATTGAAAAACATTGTGGGGGATTTGCCCATAGCCGCTATATTTTCCCAAAGGTTTGTGGAGGCCCTGGCTATGTTCTTCTTTTCAAGCATAGAAGTACTTAAGAACTGGACTTGCTTACAATTGAAATTGCCAACGATTTCACAAACGTTTATGCGTTCATTTAATGAAGTGCATGAAAGCATAATTTGAGATTGTAAGAGAGCGACAAAGTGATTGAGATGTATTTTCTGGAATAAACTATTTGATATTAGGATTTCTACAGTACTTGCAACTTTTTTCGTATATGTACCACGTGAAGCTCCGGGCTGCACGTCTGTTGCTAGGTTCTGGCATATATGCAGCCAGGGAAAGAACAAACTATAATCAGAAGTGATGCTTCTACATACAAGCTATTACAATTGCATCATCTCCATTAGTAATGCCGAAATAAAAAATATCAGTAGTTGTGAGAACAGCGATAAAAAGGTGGTTTCATTTGACATAGCCTATTCTCGTTTCAAACTCGAAAGTTTGTGCTTTTCATGAGTATCGAGAAAAAAACGTCATTAGGGTAGCGCGTAACCACTATATTTCTCCAAAGTTTCCGAAGTTCCTAGCAGAATTTTATATACCCTGTTTGCAGCATGTACTTATAAAGTAAACTTGCTCACAAGTGAAGCAAACATTCATTTCACAAGTTTTTATCCATTTATTTTAGCATTTGCATGAGTGAATAAATGAACAGTTGAGTGGAGGAGGGGGACGCCAAAATAATTGTTTTGTGATTTTAGAAAGAACTTCTAAATATTTTGCATACTACTTACAACTTTTCCTAATGGATAACTATTTGTATACGATAACATCTTTGGCTGAGCGTATATCGCTAGGTCCTGGCATAATCGCAGCTAGGGGAAGTGCAAGCTAATCCAAAGTCAAGCACTTAAGGTTAATTTATTACAATAGATTAGATTTCATGGTTTAAGAGTACAATTCATGGACCAGGTTTTTAGCAAAAGATGCGGATTTCTATAAAATTTAACGAGAAAAATCTATAAAATTTCACACGAAAGATTGTCAATTTGTTTAATTTTGCTACATTTGATTAAAGTTTCCTATTTGTGAAAATCAGTCAGACTTGCAACACAACTGTACAAAAGTGTTGCCGAATACGGTTAAGTTACCCGCCCTTAGTGACCGGTAGTGAACAATTCGACAACTTGAAAATTCGCTCGTTAGATTTCAACGACTACCTTCTATGCCTTATCCTTCGGTCTTAGGACTTACGCTTGAGAAGCTAGATTGTCAGCCTACTCTTTAACAAAACGACTCTATTAATACATAAGCTGCCAACGCCGACAATTACTAACACCACTCTTGTAGCAGCCGATAGTCCCCCTTTCTTATAGTAGTGCTTGGCCCTTGCCTTCTAATTCTTCACACTTCTCGCTTGTCTCTTGTCCCTTCTTTTCTTTCTTCTCTGTTCTGTCGTCTCTGTTTGCTTTCGTCTCTGAGTTTTCAACATGACCCACCGGTGTATATACTTCTTATTCGTACGTAACCGAAATAAAGTTACCAAATATTTTAGCCAACCAAAACTACTAGCAACTAAAAATTAACAAGAAAAGGTTTGAAAACAGGGTAATACCGGAAACTGCTGCCCAAAGAACAACCAATAAAAACGCATAGAAAATAAATCAGAAAAGATTTGTCTACGGAGGGAGTACAGGAAATAATTACCAGTAAAATTGCTTTGGAAATAAAATAAACAAGCGACGGTTGGTATACGGAGAAATATCGGAAACAATGACCAAAACAAAAAAACTACGTCGACACGGGATAATGACATGAATATTCCCGAGATTATTATTGTTACAAAAAGTATTATACTTTGTCATTGCATTACCAAAAACCTTAGGTTTTTCGACCTACCGCTATTTTAATACTGTAATGTATCATTCTTCTTTTGCCGGCAAGCCATCAAGTTGTTTGGTTTCGAAAAAACAGCGAATAAAAACTGTGCGCATAGCTGCTGCCTGCTGCTTTTTTCACTGTAATGATACCGGACAACATTATGACATCATAGAGCGAGTTTGAAGCGTTCAAGAGAAAAGCAAAGAAGCATGCTTAGAAGGTTTAAATGCTAAAAAAGAATCTGTTGCAGCATTGTCAATTCAATGTAGGTTATTGCATAATTTTTTTATCGAAAACTCCTTAATATATGTCCCAAAAAAGCTTTTGCTAGCGATTCTACAATCACTAATTGAGAAAATACAGAAAACAAATTTTGTAATCAACCGTTAACTTAGACTCCAAAGAAATGAAATTTTTGCAAGCTGGTAAGACGTAGGTTGACTTTCTTTGCATGAGCAAAAATGGTTTTCTTCTGTCGTGAAACGCAAATTAAAAGTTTTTTGATTATGACGTCACAAACTCCCTTATGACAATCACCCCGGAAAGGTGGTCACTCGCGTCGAGTTTGATGTTTGTACGCCCAGTGGTTTCGGAGGAGTTAAAATACACAGACACTCTAACACACACAAGCAGACAGACAGAAATAATTTCGTTTTATAGTACAGAATAAATTAGTTATCGCTAACTCGTGCTTTCACAAGCAAATTTTTTTAACATTTGGGCTCGTTCGGCAGTAGTATTTTTTCTGTCTTGTGTAAACCTCACGACCACCAGCTGCATCCGCTAACTTAACAGCTCCAATTCCTAACATTGACAAAGGCAAGTTGCTTAGCATGCAATTTATCCGCTTAGTTCTTGAGCAATCAAGCGGTTTCATTATCACTAGCAGCTTTTCTTTCCAACTGTGGCGTGATAGATTATTTCACCCATCTTGTATGCCAATGGAATGCCATTACGTAATCACTACTAAATGCAGTGAGCTTTCACGTTTTTTAATGCAATAATTTGAATTCTTGAGCTCTGTTGATGTAGCAAAATTCATTTTAAATTCTTTCTTTAATTCCTGTTTTGAACAAAGTTTGAAACACGCTGATGCGGTTTCAGTTTGTTTTGTTGTGAGGCCAACAGCGGCTACGGAGTCACAACATTGAGGCGTATCGCACTTCTTTTGCATCAAGACTCAGTAAACTCAGTTTTGAGTTTCATTCTCCACGTTACTTTTATTGCTGAGCGCCAAGCTAGAAGCTGTGAATACCAATTTTAAAGTCTTTAATTTAACTCGAAAAGGGAACTGAACCTAGGTCTACTGACTGTCAAACGGACGCTCTACATCACCACATCTGTCAGTTTAGTTTTATTTCAAAACGCAGAGCATAATTCATAAGAAAACATAAAAAAGAAATTGCTTATCGAGGACACGGCACCTTGAAAGTTAACCAGCCAAAATTTGAGCCGAAAAAAAGGAAAACAAAGTTTTCAATAACCATACATATGAAAAATTAAATAACCCAGGTCTGTATTCAAGTGCAAGCAAAAATATATACGAGAACAGGAAAAAGAGGAAACAAGATTAGAAGTAGGCTGACTGAATGCCTCAGAAAATTACTTAAGCTAGAATCAGCGGGTCTAACTTATCACCATAAAAATTGTCCAGCTGTTTGTGATGAGCCATTAGAAGACTTACTGGCTTAAAGTATAAGCAAATGTGGTTTAGATAAATATTTGGCTTACTATACAGGGTTAGCCCAAAATTCACTATCTTTTAAAATTCATCTCAATATTTTTCAAAAAGAGATAGCACCACATATTTTCGTTAGTTTTGCTGCGATCGTAGACTTATAGATATGGCTAATATCAAGGTTTTGCCTTGATGAAAACTAAATGGACTCAAATTGTTTACACAGATTCTTCTCATTGCCAGCGCCAGAACATCACTCATAACGGGAGCAAATATGCTTTCGAGCAAACGAAGATATTCGATCTAGGAGTTTCAGTTGAGGAGTGCAATTACACAGGTTCGTTTTGTCATCGTTAACGTCTGTTTGCGTCAAGTAAGCGCTCATTTGGAATTGCTATCCTTGTGGGATAATTGTTGAAGCTTTACCTGCAAGAGCACATAAACAAAGATTCTTGACACTACTAAAATGACAGCTCCTCAATTGTAAAACTGAGTCTGTCACAGCTCGCGCTTTTAAGCAAAATTAAAGGAGCTGGTCCTCGCTTTTTTGGTCCTTGTTTGTTGTTGTTGTTGTTGTTGTTACCCGACCCCTTCCGAAGGGATGGGGGCATGGTGGAAGACCATAGAGCTCCAGAAGCCGGGCAACTCCCGACGACCTGGACAAGAGGTCGAAGAGAGACAAAGAGTTGCCAAAGAGCAAGCGGCGCAAAGAGTCCGAAGCTGGACAGTGCAGAATGAGATGAGAATTGTTTTGGGACGAGTGTCTTCAGGTGCTGCAGGAAGGATTCTAGGTTCTGCCAATCCTAGAAAGATAAGAACTTAACAAAAGACTGTGTCCGCTGTAGCGTAGTCGAGAGAGCACACAGCGAACGTGACGAGGAAGCACAAGTTTCTCGGTAGAAATCGAGGGAGCCTGTGTGTCAAAGAATTTAGATAAGACAGTACGACTCCAGTCCGAGAAAAGACAAGAGTGGATACGAGAGAATAGAGGAAAGAGACTACTAGGGATTGCATAGGGCATGAGTAGTGCTCCTCGTCTGGCCAGCTCATCAACCGCGTCCTTCCCCGGGAGAAACGAGTTTTCAGGGACCCATTGTAGCCTGATAGAACCGGAGCAAAAAGAGGACAGTCCCTGCCATATCTGTCAGAGATGGAGAAGAGGACAGGGTGGCAAGGACGGAACGAGAATCAGATAGGAGTAGAAGAGAAGTGGCACACTTGTTGGCACTGCCGAGACCAGCAAAGAGTATGCAGAATGGTGAAAGCTTCAGCAGAAAAACTTGAACATACTAGGCCTGCTGAAAAAGAAAGAGTGAGCTTACTGCCACAGAAGAAACAGTTGGCAAGTATGCCAGAGCCACACTTGCCAAAAGGAAAAGGAACAACGCCGTCTGTCCAAAGCACTAGATCGTAAGAGGAAAGAAAGTCAAGTGAGCGAGAGCCGCCCCTTGGCGAGAGGGATTGGGATCAGAGCGGGAGCATGGAGAAGAAAGGGTGGACTCCAAGCAAAGAATGAAGGAATGCAGGTTCCAAGGAGGTAAGGGAGAGAAGCAAAAAGAGCCTCCCGAGGAAAAGTAGAAGAAAGCATGAGCGGGTGAGTGGACGCAAGAGTTCTCCAGGAAGATTTGCAGTGTCTTGATTTTGATCCAAGTTTGGTAAAACCTGAAATAGGAAAGGAGGTTGGGAGACGAAGAGCCCGCTCGTAAGATGAAAGGGGGAAATGAGTCAAATTGACTTGTAGGGGAGGTTGAGGAGCTCCAGGGAGGAGAACTAGGATAGGGGTAGACGAGAGGCAGCCGGAGATGGCGCGACTGACCACTTGGTGAAGGCGTTCCAATTTGGTGAAATTGGAGCGCTTAAAAAAGGAAGCCATCCGGGTGGAACATAAGTGATAAGAGGTCAAAGAAAAGCTTTATACAGAAGAGAGAGGGACTCCTTAGAGGGGCCCAATGAGGAAGCAGAGATACAGCGTAAGGCCTTGATACAAGGGAAGAACTTGGCCTTCAGCGACAATACATGTTTAGAAAATAAAAGAAAGGCGGTCATAGGTAACCCCAAGAAAAGTTGGAGTTGGGTTGAAACGGAGGCGGGGATTAAATAAGGAGAGATTTGGCTGGAGATTAGCTTGGTGGGGATCGACTGAGAAGAAGGAGGCCTCGCATTTGCTCGGATTGAGAGGAAGACACCAGTACTCACACCAGCGCTCCAATCGAAACAGAGCTCCTCGTGTGGCCTCCACAGCAGTAAGTGCCAAGGGGAAGGAGGACCAAATCGCCAGATTGTCAGCGTAAAGAGAGCAGCTGACGGAAGAAGGCAAAGAAATAGGAAGATCATTGATGAAGAAAGAGAAAAGTACAGGGCCAAGAACGGATCCCTGCGGAACAACTCGACGGATTCGAAAGGAACGACGTTTGTGATTTTGATAGACCACACAAGCGCGCCTATCAGAAAGGAAAGATTGAGTCCAACGAGCAAAGCAAGGAGGGAGGCCAGCCGAAATGAGTTTATGGAAAAGGGCGGGGTGCCAGACAGAGTAAAAGCATTGGAGAAATCAATAGTAAAAAGGAACGTCCGAGAGCCCGGCCTGGGTTTGTTAATCCCATCCGAAATGGATCGATAAAGAAACAGAATTTGATCTAGAGTAGACCGTCCAGGGCGGAAACCGGCCTGGCGAGGAGAGAGATTGGAATTAGATTCCAGAAAGAAGAGAAGACGGGATGGAATGATGCGTTCAAAAAGCTTTTGATACGCAGGAGGTGAGAGAGATAGGCCGGAAGGAAGCCGGAGAGTCGAGAGGCTTTTTCATTTTGTGGATGGGATTAATAGAAGATGTCTTTTAGATGGAAGGAAAGGAATGCGAAGTCCAGGAAAGATTGAAGATGTGAAGAAGAAAATCCTTGCCAGAGCGAGGAAGGTGATTTAGCATGAAATAGGCAACTTTGTCTGGGCCAGTGGCAGTGGATGAGGAAAGATTGGGGGCAGCCGCAAGAAATTCAACGGGAGAGAAATGAGAGCAAATAGACGAGTGACTCTCATTAGGGAACGTAGATCGGCGGAGCTCAGAGAGGTAGCCTTTGGCTCTGCTACGCAAGGCCTTTGGCTGAGAAACAGAAAAGTGGGTCTTAGGCAAGCGGCATAGACCAAAGCCGATTCCTTGGGAAAGGAACAGTTGGGGAAGTTAGGAGAGGAGGAAGATGAGGAAGAAGAGCGAGCGACAGAGCGAAGAAGAGAGTGTACAGATTTAGGGTTAGATTTGGGTGAAAAAGAAATTAAGTCGTCTGCTATGCCTCAGTCTTGGCTTTAACGATGACAGACGAAGCACGTCGAGAAGCGGTGAGGTAAGCCTGGCGATCTTCATCATTTCTGTGAGCGGCAGCGGAAACCTTGCGTCTTTCACTAACCGCTTTTTCCATTTTAGCAGACCACCAGGCTTTAGGAGGGCGTTTGATGCGGTCGAAAGGAATAGAAGATTTGGCCGCATTCAGTGCCAGAGAGGTAAAGAGAGCAGCAGAGGAAAGAGAAAAAGACGAGTATTCCTCTGCAGAAGGACAGTGAGAGTCAAAGTAAAAGGTAAAGTCATCCCAGCAAGCTTTCTGAAAATTGAAGGAAAGAAGACGCTCGTTGGGGCAAAAGATCGGAGAGAGAGGGACAGATAAAAGAATTGGTAGGTAAACAAAGCCTAGGTCATGAAGCACCTCTCAGGGGTAGGAAAGGGCCAGAGAGGAGGGAGCGAAAGAAATGTCAGGGGAGTAGCTACTGCCAGAGCAGCAGTGGAGAAAGGTAGATATGTCACGGTCATTGAAGGGGAGGAGGTCAGAAGAAATGACCCAGTCGAATACTTCCTCCCCACAGGGGTCGGAAGTACCTTTTGAATCCCAGAGGGAGTGATGGCAATTGAAGTCCCCCAGAATGAAGAGATTTCTAGAGGAGGGAAGAATGGAAGGAGAAAAGGAGTCGGTCCTGCTATCCGTTGGAGAAGAGTTGATGCCGCAACCAGTGCAGCCAAGCGCAGGAAAATTTTTGCCGGATGTTCACAACAATGTAGCTATTTTGAGTTTCGAACTCCCGATGATTGTCACAATGAGCAGCGCTTCAAACTCAACCATTTCGTTAGTAACGTTGCGGGAGGGCGCGATGAAGAAAAACAGTTATAACTGCGCTTCAATGACTTACATTCATACTTTATTTTAGGGTTACCACTGGCAATCGCTGTTTGTGTTCGTACCGCTGATAAAGTGATGGAAGGACAATTTGATAAAAACACTTTGGAAACTTTGCAATGTGAAGCTGATGATTCAACCAACTCCTCAAGAATAAGCCTGCCACACCTGGCAGCCTACACGCGGTCAATGGCGCTCAATGAAAGCGAAACAATCAGAACCACCAACTCTCTTTTAAATTACCTCAATTGCACTCAAGATGTGAGCATTTAAATTTTGATAAGTTGCTTAATCTGCTTTGGGGTTTGCGTCACTACCTGCTAAAAATGTGTTTTTGCCAAAAGCATTGAGACCAAGCGAAAAAATTTCATTGCTGGTAAAATCAGTTTTTTAAAGGCACAACCAATCATGAAGTATTTGAAAGCGGATCTCATCAGTCGTGCATCAACATTAAGTACATCTTATTTTCAATTTTTAATTCAAAAGTAAGCAAAAAGATATAAAGCACACAAGTGGTTAGTTAGCCTACATTAAGGGGTTGCTGCATGTATGGAGCGTGCAAAGGTTTTTGTTCGTTTAATTGGGAAGCAACCCAAACATTGATTGCCTTTTTCTATTCACAAAAAGAAGGAATTGAAACATTAATGTGTAAGCAATGAAATATTTTTTCAAGAGATTACACTGATTTATTTGGAAATCTTTCTTTTAATTCATAAATGAACGATTTATCTTAGTTGCCGGGTCAAGTCGGGACGCACCTACACTAGTTCAATTATAGTAATGCAATGATATCTTGTTTAGGTTTCGGCGTCTGATTTACTTCTTACAGCACTCACGGTCGAGCACTTATACGAGGACGATTTGAATAATGCCGTTGGAGGGTCCGTTTCAACAAAGTATGCATCACAAAAGACCGATTTTATAAAGAGCAAAATAGATATCTCTTTTTTTCGGCATTAGTCTTTAATATAGCTGGCATTTTACGTTTGTGGATCTATAGATTTCATAGACAGATATAAACGTTCTTTTGACAATTGCATTTGCAAAATTTTAATTTTGCCTCTCTTAGTAACCCTGAGTACCATCAGGGATGGTATATGCTGCAATTAAAGATAATTAAAACCTCTACCGTGTTTATTGAAGCTACCCATTCTGATCAAGCTTAAAGAGAAAAACATTAAAAAATACAATTGTCGAAAGAGCGTTTGCATTTGTTTATAAGATGATCAATCTCTTTCACTTTTAGATCAATTGCTACCCGACCCAATTTGCTGAACGCCCTCAACACCGCTGCTGGGATGGTGGCGATACCAGACAATGAAAGTTTCGTCGATGTGTTGACACAGAATATGAACATTCAGGTAATTGACCCGATGCATTGTTTAAGTAACAATGGCTTGCATTGAAGGAGATGCCAGGACAATGGGCTTATTTCTTGATCAAAAGAAAACTTCTCTGATTTTAAAGACACAGCTTTTCTCCTATTGCGGATTTTTTCTAGACAAAGATTTTCTTTTTTTAACAAAAATGCGCCGTGGGAGGGGAAAAAGATTTCTAAAATTTTGTGTAACCTGCCTGAGAAATGAACTCGGTCCATCGGTCCATGGATAGCGATAAAAATTGTTATAATTCCCAGGTCGTCGGATTAACTCAGAACAATCGATATGGTGCTGATAACGACACAGTCGGACCAATAGAAAATTACACAAAGGTAAAGTGTTACATGCACAATAAATCTTTTGTCTACCTATGGGGGAACATAGCGTAGACTAGCTGATCAGTCGCAATGATAAAAGAAGTGCTCAAAAAATTTATCGGATTGTAATAATGACATCAGTAAAGTCTGATACGCAAGAAGCTCAAATGGGAAAGATTACAACCAAGTTTCAGAATAATAGCTTCCAGCAACCACCAATTCAAATTGGTGGCCTTTTATACACGCAACATTGCTCCTGCGTCATCTAGTGACGGCCACTCATGGAAACTGAGGGCAGCCCACTACAAATCATTTAATTTTTGCAAGAGCTTGATGAAAAAACGAGTCAAACAAAAAACGTTCCTTCCAGCAATGCATACAACTCGATTGTGACGTAGGTCGACTGGTTGTAATTCATCTGGCCCAGCTGATATGAAAAGTTTGAATAACAGCAGTGTGTGCGAAGACAATACCAATCTGTCTAAAAAAAATATATGCCTCGTAATTTGATGATTGATTTTGAAAATGCAATTTTAAGTCACGCTAAAGTTAATCTCTTCTCTTTGAAACCAATTTCAAGTCATTTACCCTCTTTTTGCTGTCGAAAAACTTTCTGTCTATTTTTTTCATGTATTTTTCCAGATAAATAAATCCCCCAACAACTCATACTCTGAGGGTCTCACCTTTAATCTGACCAACGCAAGGAGTACATCAAATGTTCTTGCTCACATCTCTTCAACATCGTTGGCAGTCATATTGGATTCCCACAACAGCAGCAAGGATCCGGCGATATTTGCCAGCTTGTTAGCGGGCGGTTTCCGTCTGAACTCGAACAATACCTCACCAGTGAGTAGCTCGCGTGAAGTTGTTTTTGTATTCCAGTAGTTTCCACATTTTAAGTGTTGAGTTAGTAACGCACCCATCATTTAGAAACGGAAAACCTTTACGGTATTGCAAATTTAGAGTAGCAAACCAAAAAAATAATTGTTCGCATGGCATCATTATTCTAGAAAACTGAAGGAGAAGGTAGGTTGATTTTACCAAAATAACAATTACCTCTAATCGTTGTTTAACTCGTTCATATACTTCCACTTCCCGCAAAGTTGCAGTGCTTTGTGGCAGACTTCTCACTGTTTCAGCAGCATCTGTTAAACGATTATCAAACCCTCCGCCAATAGTGCAGAGCCTGCAGTAAAATATTGCCACCAAAAAAATTTTTAAATAAAAATGTGTCCTTTTGACATGGAAAGAGGATTAATGCAAGCGTTGCTTTTTTCTTTAGAAGTAAAACTTGATTATTTGATTAAAAGGAAGTCGCCTCTGCACTTTGTCTATTGAGTGGTTAATAAAAACATTTTATACATTAAACAAACAAAGTATTCAATATCCCATGCTGCTGCGGTATAAACGAAACTTTTCCATTTCATTTCAGATTGTGTCAATCGGTTCACGGGATTTCCCTTCAACGGATATCAATGTGACGATCACTTTTGAAAAGACAAGCATCCCAAAGTGGGAGGAAAAGATAAACGCGACATACAAGGTGATCTCCTAATTGTATTTGATATTACAAAAGCTTTTCGTGTGACACTCATCTCAGAAAATGACCAAAGTGCATGCCGTCTGTACTGAAAAAGAATATTTTTACTTTCTTTGCTTTTTCAGACATCACTACTTCATGACAAGGCAGCTTCCAATGATATTCTTTCTTGCAATTCCACTTCTCGCACGTTTTAACGTATTTTCGTTTCGCTGCTTTTCTTTTTTCGCGTGCTGCCCTTTGTATATGCATATGTATTAATTTGGTGGTGCGGGAATGGACAAAAAATTGAAATGAGTGTAATTGAAACGAGAAATGCATCAATGTTATATTATTTCTACAATCAGCAAATTTGGTCTACTTTTGACATTGGTTAGTTTATTTTTCCAATAAAGAGACTGAGGAGAGGCGAGAGGGGCCTGTGGCTAGGTGACCCAAAATAGGCCTCTTTCTATAATGACAAAAATAGGTATCTTATTTAATGTTTTGGCTGTCCTTCTCTTTTGTGAGTTTGTTTGTATGAATAATGGAAAACTAGGGTCATTGAGGAACGGCGGACCGCAATACTTCCTTTACTAAGCCTCACGTATAATGTCGATGAAAGTAGAACAATTTGGCGTTAATTCGATTGTTTTATTCACTTAATTAATCGACGTCATTTGTAAGACTGTCAAAACCACATCATCATAAATTAAACAAAGCGAACCCGTTTCATTCATTACGTTGCATTGCATAAGCACAATTTTTTGCTTTATTTTCAGCGAAAACTCAATCAAGCAACTTTAATGCAATGGAGCTTTGAGAAACGTGAATGGGAACGTGCTACTGGATGCAGACAAAGCTCTTCCACTCCGCCTGTCTACAACTGCGCGAGATTCGCGAGCTTCGCCATCTTGTTTGTAAGTAAACGATTTGTTTTGATCTAATTAGGTCGTATGTTAAAAGATGCAAGATTCCCTCATGTTTTGATAATAGCTTGCTATGATTACGGATGCTTTCTAATAACTCTTCCTTCTTTCACATTCGCCATTTACAATCAATTTTTTAAAAGCGGTGTTGTTGGATTGGTGTTATTTGTTCATCATCAGGCACAAAAAAACTTGAACAATTTACAACATAATCATTTGTGGGCAATAGTGGATCTAGAGGGCGCACAACTTTAAATATTTTAAGTAATCTATAAGCTTAATAAATATTTTTCAGTTTTGACAGACAAAGCAAGACAACGTCCTTTCTTATAGAGATCAAAAATTTATTTGAAAGCCAATACTAGGATGCTACGATAGTGTTTTCTCGGAAAATGCGAGAAATAGGCTTGTAGTTTATAATTTCATGAGTCGTAGTAATTGTACGTATATATTTACTTTCCTGCACCCTACCCCTTCTCCCCCCGCATTGTTTTGTAAAAGATAACATATATTTTATATTTAAATTTTGTGGGGCACGTGCCCAGGTGCCCCCCGATGGATCCGCTACTGTTGGTGAGCCGATTTATCGCGACGTTGTCAGTATCAGAGTGTTGCAGTTGCTCTGTCGCAATCAACTTTGCACCTGAGCTACATAAAGCACAAGTGCATGCGCCTGCAGTACTGAGAATTCTGAAGCAAGTGCAAACACATACTGTGTGATGAACAACTGTAATGGATTTTTGTAACACCGAAACAAATTGCTATAAAAACACTTCTCTGTATTTCCTGATCTGAATTACATTTAGAGTTCACGAATCGTCCCTTCGGTGGTGGCGCTGACAATCGTGAGTTACGTGGGATGCTGCCTCTCGATTCTCTTTCTTCTCACAACTATAATTATTTACCTTCGATTCCGGTGAGGGAATAAAAAAGTCTTTGTTATGTTGCTTGGTTGTTGGCTTAAGAACCGCGCTAATCAACCACAATATCCGTGGCAAGATTATAAGCGGAGAATGTTTGCTCCAGAAGTAACATCTAAAACAAAAATTGTCAGCTGGTCAGACATTATGCTCAGTTTTTGCGAGCAAATTTTGTGACTCTTGGACCACTTGTCACTTTGTTAACCCTGCTCAGTCCGAATCCTTTTTTCAATGCTTGATTAAAGCAGGGGAATACTTTCTTATACATGTATTCAACAAAAACAGCAGCGATGATACCCCAGTAGTATTATTTTATTTAATCTTTTTTCCGATGAAGAACAGTGCAGACAATGCAGGCGTTAAAATTGCGACATTTTGATAACAAGCTGGTTGTCAGCAATGTTAGGGACAAGCCAAGTTGGAGTAGTATAAAACCACATACATTAAATTAAGTTGAGATCAATACAAAATGAGTCTCAATAATGTGATGTATGGGTCGATTGTTGCTTTATGCTTTAATTTCAAGGAAAAATTTGTCGGATGTACAACAAAAGTTTTAAAATCGGTCATAAACAAAAGTTTAAAATCGGCCACCAAAAATATTACTTTCTATTCGATTAAAATACAATGTTATTTCAATGCCAATGTGACTTGATCTTTCTGGTAGTGACGCCATAAGAACTCATGACATTCCGAGCAGCTTTAAAAACTTTTGCTTCGTAAGAGAAAATGTCAGCCCCCTAATTGAAAATTTTCCCTGATGGCAATGGCGTTTTTAAAATGGAAAAAATATCTGAAAAAGACACAGTAAACTTCCATTAAAAATATAACCATCAAGTAAAAGAAATTGCCGCAGAGTTATTTAATCAGGGCACAAGTGGTTAGCCATCGTAAGGCTAAAACGAATGACCATTTCTACTGAGGACAGCAACCCAACCCGCTTGACCAGGTTGTTGACCGCAAATTCTTTAGGCTGTCTGGAGGAACAACTTCATTATCCGTTCAATAATTGCCTCTTCTTTATTTATAGATCTACTTGAACTCTTTGTTCTTAGGGAGCTACGAAACAATGCTAACACGTTTACCCTCATCAACATATTTATTTGCTTGTGCCTTTTTTATTTGATTTTTATTGTCGGAATTGGGAGAGCGGATAGCAGGAATGTGTGCAATGCCCTCACCTTTATCCTTCATTACGTCATAATAACCTGTTTAGCTTGGATGACGTACAATTCGATGAGGATGCACCGAGCATTCACGGAGGTGAGGAAACCAGGAGTGGTGTTTTCAAATTGACTTAATATAAGAGTGACTTATCTTCGTGCAATTAAAACTTAGTCGGGCTTGCTCAATAACTAGCTTTAAACTACACAAAATAGGTGGGGCTTTTCTTTCTTAGCTAAAATAAAGCTGGTTATCGCAAATCAGAACTAGTGTTACACTAGAATACATAAATATACCGAATCAATGCAGTGTACCACTCAAAGAGTTTATAGTAAGTGAGATCTATTTAAAACCCTTACCTCTATGAACATAGCACGTGATCACCACAACCGTATCATATATCGATTTATTGAGTTATAAAGGCAATCTACGCACTTTATATGCATGTTCACATGAATGACGTGGTTATTTCACAAAGTAATAGTATTGCAAATAATAAAAGCCTCCCTCCCATAATTTGACGAGACCATCCCTGGACGCGTTTCGTCCTTTTGGACTCATCAGCAATGGTCTCGTCAAATTATGGGAGGGAGGCTTTTATTATTTGCAATACTATTACTTTGTGAAATAACCACGTCATTCATGTGAACATGCATATAAAGTGCGTAGATTGCCTTTATAACTCAATAAATCGATATATGATACGGTTGTGGTGATCACGTGCTATGTTCATAGAGGTAAGGGTTTTAAATAGATCTCACTTACTATAAACTCTTTGAGTGGTACACTGCATCTTCGATACGGATGGGATCCCCGTACCAAAGTGATAGCATGCGCCACGCGCGTGATGTGTGCGAAGGAATTTGTAATAAAATGATACTACATTTTTCATATTATTGCAAATATGGGGTTTTGGTTTTTGATGATGACGGGACAGGCCCTGCTGATGAGTCCAAAAGGACGAAACGCGTCCAGGGATGGTCTCGTCAAATTATGGGAGGGAGGCTTTTATTATTTGCAATACTATTACTTTGTGAAATAACCACGTCATTCATGTGAACATGCATATAAAGTGCGTAGATTGCCTTTATAACTCAATAAATCGATATACCGAATCAAATTACGAAATCATCAAATTACAAAAATAAATTGTTAGCTCAAATTAACCAACTATAATCATAAGTAATAGGCAACAAATTGCAGCAACGCATTTCTGCAAAAGAACATGGTGATTCGGTTTCTAAAATCGATGCAAATTCGTGTAGAGTACATGTGGTTACTGATTGTTTGCACACAACACACAAAAGGTAGCAAATGGCTGAAGGCAGAAAATTGCGTAGAAGCAGATAGCGGATCAGTTGTTGCATCAAAATGAAAGTAGTAGTGTTATTTCGTCCGAGCCAAAGAATTTGCACGGAGTTTTTCCTGGTATTTTGTGGAGGAAAGATGAGGCGTTTGGAGGTTGGTATGATTTTTGGAAGAAAGAAGTTGAAACCACCTTGTCGACAAAAGTGGGACAAGCTTTTTGATGAAAGTAGTTAAGTTGCATGAATTGGATTTTTAAGTTTTTGGTTTTGAACACTTGAAGAAGAAAGCTGTTTATTGCTTTTGCTTCACTTTAATTGAATTCGCTTTATTGTTTATTTCAGCTCACCTTGTCGATTTCGAAGCCACGTTGGTGGGTTTACGTCATCACGTACGGAGCCAGTTTTGTTTTGGTGTTATTAAACTTCTCATTAACCGTATTGCTCCTTGATAATCAGCAAAAGCCCAACGATCCAGAAAGTAAGCAACAAAATTAAAGTGGAACCATTTCTGTGGTCTTGTGTTTCAAGCTTTTTGAAGAGAAGTGACTGTAAGGGAAGGGCATGGGCGTTTCGGAGTAGGTCTGAAAAATAACTGCTGGCCGAATACGTTTTTTTTATTTGGAGTATGGCAGCAGTAATATTGAACATTAAAATTTTTTTATATGCTCCGGGATTTCCATGTTTTGCTTGGACTGGTTTAGTAAATTTACTGCTGTTCAAATTTTTTCAGCAAAGAAAATTATTGTGAAATGCTTTTGAATTTGATTATGTCCTCAACGTTGCATTAAAAGAAATTAAAGTATCAAAGAGGTCATTTGTTTGATCGTTCAACAAATAAGCTAATTAGCAATAGAGATTATGATCTCTGATTGCATGAAATATAACAAAACATACATGCCTCTTCACATTTTATATTCAAACGTTAAATTAACCAAGCGGTTAGCGAATAAACGTTTACTGAAAATGATCAAGGTAAAAAATGTACCATAGAACACAAAAGCTTTTCTTTCTCTTATGAAAACTTTATCAATACAAAAGCCATCCTCAACACAAATCTGAAAATTGCGGCGAGGAGTGTGGTATAATCAATTTTAATGTTTGATATCTTCCTCAAATCTTTGACGGCGTGCTTCTCAACTATAAGCGTAGCACATTTTCCCGGAAAACAAGGTAGTATCACTAGCTGATTACGTAGTTCTATATCTTACTCCCCACATTATTTCTGTTTAATCGAGCGATTCATCCAATTTCACTAACTGCTTCCAACTGCATGTTTATGTCCAATACATACAGAATAACAATGTGAAAGCTAAATTACTGACGATTGGAGAACTATATAATACTGGATAAAACGAGAAAATATTTGCAATCATTCGAATAAATTCTTTACGCAAAATGATATTCGGATTGGAAAAAGTTACTTGGATGCTCAGCTAACCATGCTTTGCTAGAAGTCAAGGTTTTGTGTAAAAGCTGTGTCCCCACAAGCCTTATTGTTCATTGCTGCACATAGAGGTTTGCTCTTTGTGCTTAGGTAATGCCATGGTATGTTGTGCTTTCATCACCTATCTGTTACGTGTTATAAAGTCACTTTCATCTGTAGCAACGAGAGCCCAAGAGAACATTATTGGCATTCAATCTGATGAAACAACAAAAACCAAGCTCTAGGAATTATCTCTGCTAAATTTCTTGTTGCGCACGGCTACTAGTCTTAAACTCGTAATGCCATTTTGTCATTGTTGATTTTTCCCAGCATACGGTAATGTAAGCAGGGTTTCTCTGACATGATGAACATCAAAAGCAGAAGTTGGAATTTTCTTGTTGCTCCTAGACATAAATTTTGATGCACTGTGAGCTCCATTGTACCCCACATAGATCAGTTTTGTAGAGAAGAAACTACTGCAGCCCTCGCATTAAATTTTGCCTTTTTAGTGAGTATGCTAGTTCATGAATACATTTTGAGTACGTTGAATTATTCCACAATTTGTGGATACACAACAACATCATGGAACCTCCAGATGGTAGGCGGTAAGAAGAAAGTTTAGAATCACTGCTCTATTTCCTCTATTAATCGAACATCAAATCTCATCGCGATCAATGTCAAAACTTTAGAGAAAAATATTAGCTGAGTAAACCTTTCCATTGTTGAAAACGTGGCGCTTAAACACTGAAATCGAGCTAATAGCACACATTCTTTGTATACCTCATCTGGTAACTGAATTGGAAATCCGCTAGAGGTCCTTGCCAATTTTAAACAGCCATGCAAGTGGCAGCAGCATGTATTTTAATTAAAAAATAGGTTTTGCGGTTACTCAAGTTGTACCTTGTAGGTATTGAGCAGGCGTAGCAGGGATAGTAAAGAGCGTACAAGCATAATAGGCATAGTAGGTATATAGCAGGCATATCAAACGTAATACCTCCGCCTACTATGCCCGTACTATGCCTATTATGCCTGTGGCCTACAGTAATATCCTTATTGTGCCTGCTTTGTATCGGGTGCGCAGAAAAAAATGATAATCCTGTTTAATCAAAACTAAGCTTGACATTCAAATTAAATTTGGTACATGTCATGATCAGCTGGTTCCAAGTGGTGAAATTTTCAGCCAAAAATATATATCCGCCAAAAATTTCCAAACACAGGAATAATGAAGAAATATTTGATATCAGACTTTAATTTTTAGATAAGAGATTAGATATGCTATTTCCTCACTCTGTCCAACCTTACATGGTTGCTGAAAGTTCGATCGTAAATAAAGAAAAGAAATTTGACACCTAGCCGAGTCTCGAATCCACGACCACTAGCAAGTAAATCAAGCGCGCATTAAAGTGCGCTATGAATAAACGTTTACTGAATCCAATAGACTATTGTGTTTGGAATTTGTTAATCAAAAAAGTTTATGCCAGGAGGACGGAAAAGTTCACTAAACAGGAACTGAAGGACAAGATAAAAAAATGGGATGAAATATCAGTTCGCAAGTCCATATCTTCTTGCAAAAGAGAACTTGGAGGTCATGTTGACCATCTTCTCAATTAAAGCTATGGAAAGCAAACATAATGTCAACGTCTGACATTGCATATTTTGACTTGAATTTTGTATTTCCTCGTTATTTCTGTGCTTAGAAATTTTGGGTTGATTATTTCACCACTTGGCCATAACTAGCTGCTCATGATATGTAGTAAATTGAATTTGCATTCAAAGCTTAGTTTTTGAGTTATGCTTGATTATACAACGTCCTCACTTTTTTCTACGTACCCTATATTCATTGTATTTACTATACCATACGATAACTGTACTATGCCTACTACGCTTCTCCTGAGCATAATATGTCTATACTGCACTTATTATGATTACAATGCCAGCAATACAACTACTGTTCCTGCGTAACACCTGCTACGCCCAAATTAAGCGTAGCAGGTGGTGTACGGTCCACACAAGATGGTCATTTAAAAAGGCGGCCATTTTAGACAAAGAAAGGCAAAGTTTTACCCATGTACAAACACAGAATTCTGACACTGACATTTATGATTGGCTTGATTGGAAATGGGGCGCCTGGCTTTGGCGTAGGGCGATTAAGCACACAGTACGCCACTGTGCCTAATACGCTAGTCAACCATCTCTGTACTATGTCTCAGAGTTGTAATGACTACGGTTCAGACTCGGACTCGACTCGATTCTTCACTACAAAGAACCCTGACTCAACTCGAGTTATCCAACAAGTATGTCCCAATCAAAATATGATCAAAATGAAATTGAAAAACCTCTACCCTACAGTAAAAGGAATAGGCAAGCTTTCAATAATGGTTTTTAAAATCGTAAAATCTAAAAAGACCGCATTTTACTTTGTCGGCTATATATGTTATTGCGTTGAATTGTGTTTGACATTTGGTCGGTAATGGCAATTGGTGGCGATGACGGGTTATTAATGAGATGCGCATACTGTAATACATGTATTTAGTACTTAGTCATCTGTTAATTATATTTTCTGAATAGCTCATCATTATTTTGAAACATTAATTATTTGCGATATGTGCAGAGGGGTTTTACAATTATTGGCGTTGTAAACTATTTTTGCGTGCTTAACTTAATAAGCCTATGCAGCAACGAAGAAATTGCAATGTAGAAACAGGAGATTAAGGCAAAGTTTTTGTAAATTCAAGTTTTCGTGGACTTAGACCTAAAAGGACTCGAGGTTTAATACTCTTGGACTCGAAAGAACTTGAGCTTTGGTGGACTTGGGTTCGACTGAAACATCTTAGATGGACATTCAGACTCGACTTGAACTGAGTCACGGTTCCAAAGTGCTTGGGATCAAAGATTGATGGCCTCCGATTGACTAGAGTTCTTTTATTGCTGGACTCGTTAAAAGTCTACTATGTCTGCACACTGCCTTTACTTTGTTATACCTACTATGCCTGTACTGCGCTTACTATGTACTCATACCTACTATGTCTGTATTATGTTTACTATGTACTCATACCACAGAGTTGTAAATCGAAAACTGGTTTTTCGGACGGGTGCGGGCTTAAGTTTTTAAAAAATTCCGGCGTTACTCGGGCTCAAATTGATACAATTACACTTTAATTTCATTTTTCACACTAGAGCATTTCAAGCCACACAGCATAGTATGTTTAAGAAATAGAAATGATTAACTCTTCAATGAAAAAAATCTATTTTGAATTCTGTAATCATTTTTGAGTTGACACGTGTATAGTCATGGTTTGTAGAAATCGTTTGGGCTGCTTGTCAACGATTTTATTTGCTTAGGTTATCTTTTAGGCATAATTCGGGATTCAAATAAATTTTTGGTTTCGGGCTGGGTTCGGGCCTGTATTTTTGGGTTGAAATTGGGCTGGGCCTAAAAATAGGGCCCGGTGACAAGCCTGTCATATCTACGATATATGTACTATGTTTACTACTAGTCATACATACTATGTCTATACTATGCTTACATACAATGTCTGTTTTATGTTTAATACCCCAGTAAGATGCCTACTATGTCTATATTATGCGTAACATGTGTGCATTTGTAAGTTTTATGCATGCCTGTGTTATGTTTGCTTTTATCATGCCTACTGTGTTGATATGCCTAATGTGCCTGTTCTATGTCTACTATGCATTTTATATACCTATTTTGTCTGCACTAAGCCCACTATGCCTGTTATATGCCTGCATGATTGCTATGCCTCCCATTTCTATACAATGCCAAATAGGTCTGTACTATGCCTGCATTATGCCCACTACGCCTGTAACATGCTTATAATGCCTGGATTGTGCCTACTATGCTTGCTACACCTGCTATGGTTTTTCTGTGTCTGTGTTATGCCTGCACTATGCCTACGGTGTCCATGCTGTGCCCGTACTAGGCCTAATGTGCCGTCACCGGGTCGGATTGCCAGTAGTACGTCAACTATTTCAGCACTAAACTTACTATGTTTGTAATATGCTTACTATGCCTGTATTTTGCCCACTATTACCTTGGCTACGTTCAATAAACTTCAGTTCGTAAATACTACTTGATTAACAAAATATTAAAAAACATTTGCCCACTTTCCGAATCATTTCATATTTTTAAAGGAACTAATTTGTTCCAGACATATTTTTTGAATCTCTGTACCGCGCTAACTTTGCATGCTGGCTTCGACCCCCCTCGTTTTATTGGGGTTTTTTACTTCCGGTCGGTATCATGTTGATCATCAACTACACGCTATTTGTTATCTTGCTCAAGAAAGTGATTTTCAAGAAACGGAAGGTAAGAAATTTTTTCTTAAAGCCAGTTTTGAAACAACAATGGGCTTAAAAACTTCTTATGATGGTGATAAAAAAGTCTTTTAAAGTTGCTCCGTGGTGGTTTTTAATTCAAGTAAAACATTTACAAGTTTTAGGATTGCCACCCCTCCATCTTCCCTCACAACTCATTGTATGGATGAGTGAAAGACTGGAAAGTGATTCTCTCCGACACTGCTGATGTAGATGTAAAAGTGATCGGTGAAGAAGTCAAATTGGTAAAAGCGACTTTGCGTGGTGGCGATGATTACATAGTCGCGAGTTTAAATCTTTTGACAACGGCTTTGTTATGTTGTTAGAAAAGACGATTTACAGCAATATTCCCTACTTGTAATGAAACTGCTTTACGTAGCCCGAGTAATTACTCTGAAGCGGTTTAGAACTAAAGCTATTGAGTGTGCAACAGTTTGCAATTGCAGAAGTTACTTTGTGTGCAACTGCAGAATCTACTATTCCACTGAAAGGAGGAGGTGTACAGATGAACATAAAATTAATTAGTTTTTAAATTACAGATCCAGTCGACAGCCAAAACCAGGCCACTTAGTGATCAGCTTGTCAATGCCATTTCCATTACAACCATGATGGGATTGACATGGGTTTTTGGTTATTTTTTATTGGCGCCATCTAGTGTTGAATACCACGAAGCAATGCAGTGGTTGTTTACAATCACCAACGTCTTTCAGGTTCGAACACCAGGCGTTTGTGCAAGGCTTCAAAAGAGTTAGGACTCAAAGTATTTGGTAAATTGTTGGATAAAAACTGTTTGTGCACTTGCTAAATTGTACCTACAATTTACTATTGCTGCGTAAAACCTAATTAGCAAGTAATCAGTTATATGGTATGTTTATCCATTTTAGAGGTAAAACTTATAAAAGGTGAGTTTGTGAAATATGTTTCAGGTTCTTACAAGGCACAAGTTTTATCTAATTTAAGGTTTGAGGACCTAAAACTATATTTTTGTAGGCGATTGTTTAGTAGATCTGTTCGATGGGCATCGTTGCTGGCTATGGTTTGCAATGAAAGGCACAGACAATGCCCGTAAATTCCACTTTTTTTATTGATATGAAATGTTAATACAAAATGTACTTTAAGATGTAACAGTTAAACGCACGAAGTTCTAGAATACTTCAAAGAGATTTCACCTCAGTTTGACTGAAGTAGGCACTGGTCAGTTAATATACAGCGTATTCTTTCTTCTTCATGTGGGCAAGATCTTTTACTTGTTTGGAGAAGCTTCTCAGCTTATGAGCTTCTCGTTAGCTTGATTTGCCTGTCTTCAGTTAGACTGGGCCATTACAATGGGTAGACTGCTTGGCCCAGACACCTGCCTGCCTGATAAAGATAGAGTTACTCATTAATTATCTTGCCCAAGGACATTACAAGCAATCTTGCCGTCTTGTTCTCCACACTATCCCTTTTGTGCTGAGCGTAAGCAGGAAAGCTGTGAATATCGTTTTTAAAGATCTTTTGGTACGACTTGACAAGGGAAATGAACCCCAGCTACTGACCGCAAAGCGGAGGCTTAAACCACTACACCATGGTTCGGGTTAGCGTATTCTTTGATCTTTTTTTAGGGTGTTCTTATTTTTTACCTGCATTGTCTGCGGAGGAAATGTGTCCGAAAAATATGGCTGCCCTGCAGAACCAAGACGACATCTACGGGAGGCTTATCTCAAATTAATCATAAAGCGTTAAAAAATCGAATGCAAAAAAATCACGACACCCAAACAACAAATAAGCTGGCTTGAACAAGTGATTCTATCAATGACGGAAAACGTCAGACTCTGTTGCTTGGCTCCTGGAGCTGCATGGTATTATGCCATGCACACGACTCAAAAAAATCTGGTGAATTCAACAACAATGGAAGACGTCGAATTACAAGTTTCTTCTACTTCTATTTTTGAATTGATAAATTCTGTTCCATTCTTTGGTTTATTTACGATTGGATTCACCGATATATTTTTATTTTTGTTCATTGTGTACATCGTATTACAAACAAAATTTGTCGATTAGGTTGAAGAAGAGATTACGAAGTTGTTCAAATTAGATGCAGGTTAAAGAATCAATTGAAATCAAACTGATGATGGCATTTTTTACAAACTTCCTATTTTTATCTATACTATTAAGCGCAATTCTGTCTGTCTGTGTGTCTGCTTTAACTCTTCTGAAAGTAACTGCTGGAGGTTTAAGCATCAAACTCGGCACGATTGATCACTACCCCACGGTGAGTGTCATAAGGTTGTTTGCGACGTCATGATGACGACATAATCAAAAATATTTTGTTTCAAAAACTGCATTACTTGACAAAGGATAAACGCTTTTGCTTAAACGAAAACCAGCTCCTGACTGAACACATTACAAAACTTTCACATGTTTGAGGTCTAAAATGACGTCACAGTCAACCCTTCATTGCTCAATCTGTTTTTGTTCTTTCTCAAAAACTTCTGATCGCAAAAACGCGATTAAACGTTGTTTCAGAAGATATTAATAAGATGCCGTCGATAAAAAACAATTTTACAACAATTAAAGCTTATTTGACTAAGCTACAAGTAATTCTTCTCTTTGAGCCCTACAAGCATTTTTCTTTTCTTTTTTGGCTTTTATGCTTAAAACAGGCTCTATGATGTCATAGTATGTCTCGAACGATTGACACAAATCTTTTGCTACCACAGGTCACAATCTAAAGATCTTTACAAAAATTGCTCCCTTTTTGTAAAATTGGTTTACTTAAAAACTGATTTGTGATCTCATTTCTCAACTGACTTTTAAACTTTCTTCAACAAATTACAGGTTATTTTAAAGCAATTGCGATAGTGTATGATATGTACAATTAACATTTGCTTTTGAAAAAACTGAACTTTAAGACCTTTTGTGTAACTTTTTACCCCTCCCAAAAAGTCGTAAGCTGAGTAAAACAGGTAATTTAACTACAAAAACGTTTCAGTAAGGTACTAACAATTACTGTCCTTTAAAAGCTTAGGAAATTAACTTTCCAGCAATATGCGACTCCAATTACTTAGTCCCAAGGATTAGTTTATAATGGCCGATGAAAAATTGGTTGCCATACATCAGGGGTGGCCAAGCTTTTTATGCAAAGCGCCAACTCTTCTACCAACCCGTGTCGGATGCGCCATAAATGTAGGGCAGGGGTGGCCAACCTTTTCAGTCCATGCGCCAAAATTTTTCGCCACACAAGCATTCATTTGAAGATGCGCCACACAAACATTCATAGCTTTTCATTGCTCTCAAACGTGTAGTAATATATTTATACTTTGAAAGTCAAAACAAGGCCATATTCAGCGGTGATCTCCAAAAAAAAAAAAAAAAGGTCATCCCCTGTTTCGCTGCACCTTTTCCATCACTTTTGGCTTAAATATGCCACCAAACGTCAAGTGCGGACTTTTTTTTTTTTCTTTTTGGAGATGTTATTGGAGTGACAAATTTTTCGGCCAGATGAAAGGACACTTACCCAAATTGCCCGAAAAATCTTAAACCTGGAATGCGCCACCTCTAAACATGCAATGCGCCACGGTTGGCCACCCCTGCCATACATCATACATCATGTTCCATTTTTAGTTGACCGTTATACTACTTGACCTAAAAAATTTGCAATTGTTAAACAAAGTTATTTCTTTGGTACTCTTTGACTACTTTTCTTCACAAGCATGGTTCTTTTGCATTATCTGTCGACGCTTTCAGAAAGATCCATCAAAAACTGAAGTCTCTAAATGATTATGAAATGTAGGCTACAGATTAAAAGCACGCAAAATTTTGGTGCCTGCACTTCACAAAATTTCAATTTCTAGAAAAACTAAGTCCTTTGGTACATTTTGGTTATTCTTTCTCAATAGCATGGATGTTTGGCATTATCCATCAAATTATTAAAAACGATTTATCGAAAAATGAAGTCTACAAATTTTAGTATGAAGCCTACTCCAAGCAAAACACTTGGTGATCACCCAAAAAAAAGACGAGGGGGTAAAGATGGTTCTTTCTTTAACAAAATGTGAATGTTAAGTTACATTTGATCTAACTGTTGGAGCAATTTCCTTTGCAATTGGGCGAGGATAGTGCAGCCAGCTGATTTGATGTTCTCAACTTCATGATACAACATGATCACCATTACATGCATAGGAACTATAGCTTATATTTACTAAAACACTTGGTTGTTGCTCTAGCAAATGTTTGTACGATAAAGCTGGTGCAGCCGCATTAATTGATACACTTTAAATTGGCAAGGGTAATAGTATGCCCTGCTGGGGAAAAATCGCACCACAGTGAAAAGAAACATTTTTTCTATTTTGTTTCATAATAACTTTATAGAGCTACCGGGATCAAACCTGAAAATTCGGGAAAAGAAAGCAATCTTTTAACTTTTTGGAGCCAACTTAAGCGAGGGAAAACGAATATGAATTATAATCCGTAGCCAGCAGGGATTTGAGAAAGTTTGAGAGAAAATCAAAATTAACAACGCCACTGTGTCAAATTGCACCACATGGAAGATATCATTGGTGTTTTGCTTTATAATAGCTGTGTAGAGCTACCGGGATCAAACCAAACACTTGAGGAAAGAAAGGGCTCTTTTTATTTCCCAGGGCACGTCAAGCAGGGAGAAAAGCGCATGCTACATAATACGTAGCCAGCGAGAACTTGATAAATTTTTAAGGGAAATCAAAAAAACAGCGTCACTGTGGAAATCGCACCACAAAAACGACATTTTTGTTATTTTGCTTGAAATACCTTAATATCAGAAATGCTTTTTTTTTATTTCCAAATTACGGGAAACGTAAGGCTCTCTTGGGTTTTTGTCGGCAATCTTCTCTTTGTCGTTTGAGCTATTTGTTGTGAGCTTTATGCAGGAAGATGTATATGTAAGATCACACTGCGTTAGCGCTCATGCTCGGTTTGTAAGTCTTCAGTTAGACTGGGGTAGCACCTGTCTGCCACATAAAGACGGAGACGTCCCGCTAAGCGTCTTGCCCAAAGACACAACAAGCAAGCTTGTCGGCTTGTTCTCCACACTATTCCTATTGTGCTGAGTACCAAGCAGGGAAGCTGTGAATACCATTTTTCAAAGTCTTTTGATATGACTCGATTTGGGACATGGACCCCAGGTCTACCGACTGCGAAGCAGACGCTTAAACCACTACGCCATCGCGTCGGTTCTTGTCGGCAATGAACAAAGCGTATAAACCTAAGGCATAGGCAAGGCCTTGAAATGAGATATTCTATTAGCAAAAAGGAGCACCAGAAGTCGTAAACATCTTGTGTGCAGAAAACATATAAACTTTTGGTAACTCTTTACACAAGCGCCTGATATGTAAAGCCGGTTTGGCCGGCTGAACCAACACTTTCAATCCTGACGTTATTGATAGAAACTCTGCGGACGACGCCGTCGTACATACTGTATTGTAAGCAAGGATGGCTTTCTTTAGCTGATATGCTGCCTGTTAAGGTATTTATTTCCATATTCTGCAGCATTAGAATAAAATCCCGAGTCTAAGAAAAAATCAACATAAAACCTTAACCATGACAATTTGCAAAAGTGGATTTAGAGACAACATTTGTTTGAAAATAACTCGGCTTGATAGGCGCCTACTAAAATATGGTGAATGATTTTGAGGAAGCCATAGCCGCTTTTGTCGCTATACCGGAAACATGACAAATAGCGCATCCAAAAGGACTTAATACCACAAATAAAAATAGGAAAGGGGCACGACCACATCGTAAGATAAACTTACCACTAAATAGTTTATTTCTGTAGTTGTGACAGCAACCACTATTTTGCCGCTACCATCAGTTTTGATTGTGTTTCAATCCCTTCTCCATCAAAACCATTAAGGATAATTTGTGACAAGATTCTTTGTGTGCATTACCAGTCATGATTAAGAAAATATGATGATTACGATTTAAAGTGCACCAATTGTGAAAGTTCATAAATTTATTCAAAATTTCTTTACTGCTTACACTAGAGCCAAATAAGTAAAGCCGGTTTGGCCGGTTGAACCGGAATGTTAAACCCTATCATTACTGATCGAGGGCCAGTGCCGAGCGACACCGGCAAGGCCGGCTAATTCTGTACCAATCAACAGCCGGATAAACTTGGTGGTGCTGTCCCCGACCCCGTTTGGGTTGGGTCGAAATGGCTGTTGGCTTTCCCGAGGGTCCCACTTGGTTTTTTGAAGGTTTTGTTTACTATGTACTTGAAAAAAACAACTTCTGAAAACACAAAAAAGTCCAACTGTTCACTATTTTGCAATTTTTGACTGAGTTTTCATAAAATTCAAGATAGCAACTGCAAAACTTAGGTTTGTAAGGAAATTGGGTAAAATCACTGTTCAAAATAAAAAGATTAGCAAAGATCATATCCTTTAATTGTGGTTCGAAATAGAAAAATTTTGACATTTCAAAAGTTGATCTCCAAAAATCTCTATTAGTTTAAATTGCTAATACTTCTCGTAGTTGCTAAATAACGCTCGGACCGCTAACCAAAGTTTTGTCCTCCTTTCAAAACTTCAAAATATGGTAGCCCTAATGTGATCCCTCACTTTGGACAACAGCGATAGAGGGGATGATACTCTTGCGGTCGATCCTTGCAATCGCAGCAAGAATCGAATGACTTCATTTGAACTTACTGGACAGCTATAGCCAGCCTGGTCTGTCTTACGTGAGGACAAAACAAAACCAATTCAGGCGAAGAAGTAAGAAATCTGTATTATGGAAGGATAGCTTTACAGAAAACACTTAGCAACTTGTCCTAATCGGCGTTAAAAACCGCTAATTCAGCATCAAAAATAAAGCAAAAGACAAGCAACACACAACTACGCGAGAGTCAGAAAATGATCACAAACCTAAAACTACAGTTTACTGCACCAACCAGAGCCAAGTGGGCCAGATCAGTAATTTTTAGAGACTTCATTTTAGAAGATTTTAATAGATAATGCCAAAGAACCAGGCTTTTGAGGAAGAATAGTGAAAGTGTACCAAAGTACTTAGTTTTTCTAAAAATTACAAATTTGTGTAGTCCAGCCACCAAAGTTTTAAGTGTTTTTAATCGGTAAGCTGCGGTTCGAAATTTTTGGAGATTCATTTTTTGATAAATGTTTTTGAAAATTTGGACACAGCAAGCCAATGAGCCATGCTTTGAGGAAAATTTGTCAAAATGTACAAAAAGCAAACATTGTCTAACAATTGCAAGCTTCTCAGCTCTACTAGAAAAAGTTTTTAACTTACAATGCAAAGTGATGTATGGCAACCAATTTTTAATCAGTGATCATAAACTAATTTTTATCACTAACTAATTGGAGTGACCTATTGTTGGTGTTACCTTCACCAAGGCTTTGCCAAATCTTCGAATTTCTCACAGTTCTTAACAAAAATATCCTGCGACCACCATGATTGTCACACCTCAGTTCTTATGGAGAAGCCATGCTGAACCTTTCTCCAATCTGCTCTTCTCACCACGTGCTGTAGAAATTATCGGAAAAAAACTATATTGGATAAGTAGTTGGAAATCAAATCAAATGCAGTTTAGAAAGAATAATAGGTTTGCGGCTATCAAATTCAGTCTCTCTTATCAACTGTACTCGTACATCTTATTGCAGTGGTATCTAGAAAAGATACGATCTAGATACTGCTAGAGCAAAGAAGTTCGCAAAAATAAAATTCACCCAAGTTAAACGTATGGCCTCAACCCTTAACCCCCAAACACTTTCACTCTACAACAGCTTACTTCGACTAATGAATGAATAAGTTTGACTTCCAACGACTTTATACCACATAAATGTAGAAAATGAATGCAACGTAAAATTGACTTTGTTCATGAACACTTTAGAGTGGATCACATAAAAGCATTAAATGTTCTAATCAGAAAATCGTGTTCGCAAAAAGTTTTCAATAGCTTTTAATTATTAGAGCAACAGATTAACTTTTAGGGCTACCAAGAGAAAAAAAATAAGAAATAGAAACCGAATATAAGTTGCTTTTTTAAAAAAGAACATCACCACATAAAGAGGAGCAAATGGGCTTTTATGGGGTCCTTACTTAATTCAAACAACGCAAAGGGAACGGACAGTTCAAAAAGTTTGAGAGCCACCGAATTACTGAAAGTAACGATGAAATAATGTACACTGCCGATTGCTCAACTCGTTCCCGGAAAATCGTCCAAATAAGTACGTGCATACGTGTGTTACAAATCCTCAGTCAATGAAGATTTGTGCACAAGTGCCCAGAAGGAACTCCAGGGCCTTCGCTCCTACTTCAAGCACAACGACTAAATAAAGCTTCTTTATTGCAAACAACTTAGTAAAAGAAATTGAAATCCAATCTCAGTTAAATTAATTCCAAAATTGGTAAAAAGGAGCAAAAATTAACTTGAGGGCTTCTTCAAATATAGTAGAATGCAAAAAAACAAATTGAACTTCGTGCAGCAACAAAAATTAAGCAACTGCTTTTTTAATCCAGAACTTTACTATTTAACTGCTTGGAACGGGCCAGCTAAGTAATCACTTTGACAGCGGATGACGCAAGGCATACTTTAAGGCATACCACACAAAATCCTCTTACCAACTTTTTTTGATAATGAAATAATCTATTTTTATCATTACATTGTACAGTTTTATTCATAGTTTTTAGTGATTCTTTTTTTAAGAATTTTCAATTTTATGCAATTTTTCTAAAAAAACCACTGGCAGGACATAGAAATGCTTTTAAAAATTCGCTGTCAAGTGGTTAAAATGCAAATCTCTCCCGGTATTTGGCAAAAACGCCCGAGAGTTGCATCCCAATCTCAAACCGCCAAACGCCAAACAGTAAATACAAGGCGTGCAAGAACAAAGGGCGCTAGTTCAGTTCAGCCAAGGAAATCAATTTTTTTTTTCGGTAGTCTATTCTGTAACAACGTGTAAGCAATCAACTTGGCTATTTTAAGCTAGTGTAAACCCCAACGTAAATTGGCTGCTATTGCATTTTAATCAGTTTCATCAGAGAGGATGATCTCTTAATCGCTGTTACATCATCGCTTTGCGTTTCAGTCCTGTTTTCTGCCCTAACTACTTTTAGTCTTCACTGCGTTCTTTGTGGGCAATTAGTAATCTCACGTGTTTAACATCAAGTCGCACTGGCATTAAAACCGTTGCATCGTATTTTTGCTGCAGAAACGTGCTGATAAGACTCGCGTTGCTTCAAGTTTAGAGTTTTGTGAAGTAATCCTATCAGTTCTATCAGTTCATTTCTTTATTACTGTGATTTAAGTTATCAGAGCGGAGGTGGCTTTTCAGAAGAGGTAAAGAAAGCAGTGCTACCTTTAAAAGTAAAGGAGGAAAGGAACCAAATAAAACAGCTATAAATGCAAAAATATCAAATAATATCCGGTATTTTGTTGTAATATTTAGTTCGCGAGTTTTTTCAAATTTTTCTACCTTCACCAGGCAGCCAATCTAGATTTTATTGCGCAACAACTAATAAATATCAATTATACATCACAAAGAAAGCGAACAGCACTTGCCGCTTTTATTGTTGAATGCACGATGATGTAGTAGGTAGAGGATCCTACTTATGCCACTTGATTTACATTGTTTGCAGCAAATTTGAAAGTGTGTGAAACTAGTTCCTCAAACTGGAAAGCAGTAGCTTAATGCCTCAATTGATAAATATGCTACTGTTTCAATTGTTTCTTAATGTAGAATGCAGAGATTTTTTAATACTATTTTGTCCAAAATTCACGCTGTATTTCGAGATTTTTACTTTGGCTATTTCTTTATTGGCGTCCGAAATTGTATGTCATTATTTGTAGCATTTCTGTTTACTTTTTTCAGAATTGTACCCTTTTGGTAATTCCTGCCAAAGAGGTGAAGCAAGCTGTTAATAGAATAAAGACAATGTCTACGCAATATTGGTGATAGAGACATTAAGTTATAGGTCAGTTTTTTGTTTGTCAGTAAGATTAGCATTTTGTGGTAGTCAAAAAATTGCACCAGCGTTTTTTCAGGTGCGACAAGCAGGCTTCTACTACATGCATTTCCGTTTGCAATCATCGGGATGAACGGTTCTAGTAACATAAAAGTAATGTAGCTTCTACTTCACATGTTATCAAATGAAAATGGTTTCATCAAATGACCCTGATAGAACACAAACTAGTTCATATGATTAGGTAAACATTGTTGTTGTATTGAACCTGCAATTTACACAAAACCAAACACACCTAAATTTTAGTGTTGCCACATAATCAAATTAGTATCAAATACTATTTTAAACGATTTGACAGTGATATTTAAATGAAATTTTAGTAAGAAGTTTAGTTTATCAGTGTCGGATTATCTGCCAATTTTTGTAAAGCATTACGTTCCTCCGTTGATTGGCCGATGTCTTGATGTTTCAAGCCATAAAAGAACGATGATATCAATTTGCTGTACAATGTCGTCACACTTCCGCTTAGTTTGACAGCTTGGCTGTAACTATCATGTAAAAAGGAGCAAAAAAATCTTATTAGACCTAGTTGTAAATCTGTATTTGACACAATACAAGCAACGTCAAAGCTAGCGTGATTTTGTATCAATTATCACAATCACATCAAAACTGCAAACAATATCCACAGGTCGTAATGTAGTACCCTTACACAATCTAAGTTATAATACTTAATTAATTACTATACTAGATTGTAATGTGGCTATAACCCAATGAAATAGCTAACACATAACAAGAAGCTTGTGCATAATATTAACTTTTGCACCACGTAAGAAACAAAAATTTAGAGCATTTTAGTAATTTACCCTGAAGAAAATAATTAGTATGACCAAAATTTTTTGAAGGGTTCACAACATTTGACCAATATAAAATTTGAAAATAAATCTAAGTCTAAGATAGTTTTAGCTACCCAATACAGATTTCAAAACTATAAAATTATCTGAGCAATCAAGGAAAACTCAAATTCTAATTACTGTATTCTTATTTGAGTTTTAGTGGCTGCAGTCACCACCTACTTAACCATAGCCTTGTCTTCAGTGAGAAAGTGGGAGATGCCTAAACCACTTTCTTCTTTTTCTTTCGGCTTATTCCCGATTAGAGGTCGCCACAGTAGATATCTGCATTTTTATGACATGGCATTTGTTCTACGATCGGATGCCCTTCCTGCCACCAACCCTCTATTCAGAGGGAAAACTGGGTCATCTGTCTTCCACATAAAGGTGGCGGCGTCCCGTTAAGTGCCTTGCCCAAGAACACAACAAGCGAACTTACCGGCTTGTTCTCCACAACCCCCATAAATGCCGAGCGCCAAGCAGGGAAGGTGTGAATACCATTTTTTAAAGTCTTTTGGTATGATTTGACAAGGGGAATGAATCCAAGGTCTACCGGCTGCAAAGCGGACGCTCTAACCACTACACCATTGCGTCACTAGATACCGTAACTGCAAAAGAAAAAACCTTGCTTTATACTGTAGGTCTAGGATATGTCGGCGTCTATCAGTAACGTTGGGATTGAGAATGTCAGTTCAGCTGGAAAAGCTGGTTTTACTCATCGGGCACTTGAGTGAACAGTAACGAAAAGCTTGTTTTTTCTGCCCACAAGGTTTTTACGACTTAGTGCACTCTTTTTTCCAAATAGACTTTCTGATTTCAAGGTCCTGGCTATGCCTTAGGTATATGCGCTCTGATCATTGCTTATGTAAACCCAAGGGAGACTAGCGTTTCCCTTAGTGTGGAAGTGGGAAACACATTTCTCATATTAAACTATTTTTAAGAAAAATACCAAAATTGTTTTTCATGTGGTGCGATTTCACCCAAAGACGCTATTTTCTTTTTGATTTTTCCTCGAACTTTTTCAAGTCTTTGCTGGCCACGCAATATGGAGCATGTTCTTATCTCTCTGCTTGGCGTGCCTAGGAGAGTTAAAAGTTCCTGCTTTTCCCAAGGTCTATAGGTTTGATCCCGGTAGCTCTAAAAAGCTATTAATTATCAGCCAACCTCGAAAAAATGTTTTTCCTAAGCATAGTGAAATTTTACCCCAGCAGGTCATGCCGTTGCCTGTGCTGAGTTAAAACTTATCAACTAAGGCAGCTTTGTCGGCTTTACCGAACAAACATTTGTGAGAGCAGCAACAAAAAGTTTTGGAAAATATAGACCATAGTTCTTGCACCCGTGCGTAGTGATGATCATATTGCTCTGTTGGTCAAGACTGGTAGTATTCACAAATAAAGAACGATGTCACAAACTATTACTCGTATTTTTTAAAAAGTGTAAAGGGAGAGATGAAACCTTGCCAAAAGCAATGGCGGTGCCCAAATGGTGGTCGTTTTGACAATTAAAGAAAAAAGTAATTTAATGGTAAGCATATTTTTTGATTTCGTGGGTTTCTTTTTGTATTTATATTTGTCATTTTAAATTTTGTGTGCGCTGTTTGCTTTAATTCAGCCATAGCGTGAAAAGGGGCCATGCTTTCCCCATAATCACATAACCTATTGCAATATGCATCGATTAGGATATTTTCAAACAAAAAATTTCCGTCTACATCCAGCTTTACGAATCGATGCTATTATTGTTTCATTATTTTCTTTTCTTAAACTTGGGATTTTATTATATATAACTTTGCCCCTGATCCCCTACCTCCGTGCGTTCAAATGAAGATCAGTGTTTCGTACCGATACAAAAACCTATCAATTACAGATATCAGTAATGGGGTTTACTGTTTATGTTTGCTATCAAAATGACAGTGGATAATTTTTCTGTCCGGCGGTGCTGTTCTCACTCTATAGTGGCAAGCATTGTGATGTCATTTAAGATTAGGACGTAAGAGTGGTTTGTAAAAAAATTCAAGGCAGAAGAAATAAGCATGCTTAAAAACACCTAAATAAATAATCGCTTGTTGCATCTTCATACAGCGTAAGATGTTATAGAATTACTTTTAGCAAAAATTAACGCTTCTTGAAACGCAACTGATTAAAAAATAACATTGTGGGCGGATGTACATAGCCACTAAATTTCTCAAGTTTATCGAGTCTCTGGCAACGTCTAATTTGTCCTGTCTTCACCATAAGCGTTCTTAAAGTAAACCGACGTAATGGAATTGCATGATAAACGGACTTTTGTCCGTTAAATCCAGTAAGTGCTTGAAAGCGTATTAAAGTTGTGGGAGGGTATCAAGGCAATTGATATGTATTTCCAGGATTAAGCTATTTCATGATAGGACCGCTTACGACTTTTACGTAACTGTAGGCCAATTTGTATAAGCTAAGCCTCTGACCTGGCGCATGTTGCTTGGTCCTGGCATAAATCATCCATGCAAAGAGCAAACTGACCCAAAATAAAGCACTTACAGTTAATATATTGCAGTAGAAGGGGCCCCATTATTAATGTCAAGGTTAAGTATATCCAATCCGCTGGCTGCTCCAGCCTCACCCAATCGCAAAGGAAATTGCTTTAACATTTAGGCGATAAGTAAGTAGACACTAATATCTTTTTTGCAAAAGATTAAGCAAGACCATCTTGATTCCCCTTTTCTTTTTGTGGGAAAATCACCAAGTGTTTTGCTTGGAGTTGGCTACATATTAAAATTTGTGGGGAGCTCATTTTTGGATAATCTTTATTAAAATTTTGATGGATAATACCAATGATCAATGTTATTGAAAAAGAATGGACAAAATTTGCCAAAGTACTTGGTTGTTCTAGAAATTGCAATTTAGTGAAATGCAGTACCAAAATTTTGAGAGTTTTTGCCGTTAGACAGACACTTCATTTTTTTGATGGATGTTTTTGAAGACGCAAATAGATAATGCCAAAGAACCATGCTTGTGAAAAAAGTACTCAAAATGTAGTACCAAAGAACAAATTTTGTCTTACAGTTGAAAATTAGTTAGGTCATTTAGGATAATTGTTCAACTAAAAATTGAACATGATGTATGGCAACCAATTTTTGATCAGCCATTCTAAAGTAATTCTTAGCTCTAAGCAATTAGAGTCACATATTGCTGGAAAGCAAATTTCCTAAGTTGTCAAAAGAAACTAATTGTAAACATCTTATTGTAGTGTATTTGTATCAAATATATCTGATTTAATGAGCTTACCACTTTTTGGGATGGGTTAAACGTTGGAAGTTTTAAAGGTTAGTGTTTTTAGTATAAAACAAACACTAAAGATACATGTCATATACTATCGGAATTGCCTTTAACCCTTTGACGGATACTGGGTCATATATGACCCACCATTGTTAATTGTCATTGCATTATGATGTAATAAGCACCTTTGTAAAATCCATTATTTTCCCATTGTTACGAACAAATATGGAATTGTTTCAAGTTTTATCAATTAGAATTTTATGATCCTTAAAGAATGACCTTTAATTTGGGAAAAATATTTTCAAAATTGGTTGAGAAATGAGGTCTCAAATCAATTTTTGAGTAATCTGATTTTGTAGAAACGTTGCAATTATTAAAAAAATCATTATACACTCTACCCTTGTTTTTTCGGACTAAATGGTGTGCGAAAACCGGTCCGGATAATGAATACTCTGGATAACACAAATGTATATACTGTACTGTGTGAAATGCAAATCAAATGAAATAACTGTCCTCACAATATGTTCATTATTCACTTGATTTTCACTTATCCGGAAAAATAGCGCAGAAACGTTTCCGCATAAATGAAGAAGTCAGTATAACACAAACGTATATAGTTAACGCCAATAAAATCAGATAACTGTCCTAAAAAAAATTAAAGACAACAGCACTATAATTTTGCTTGCCTTAAAATATTTACAATGCATTTACTCGGTCGTAGCTTGGAATGTAGCAAAACAAAGTGAAGAGAAGTTGGTAATTTTTGTTTCAGAGCCACTGTGCGGATAAACCGAAGTCCAGAGTAACAGGGGTCGAGTGTATTATGATCTCTTGTAGCAAAAGACGTTGTAAATCATGCCAAATTTTGACATCATGGAGCGAGTTTTACGCGTGCAAGAAGAAAACAGAAGAAGCATGTTTAGAAGACTTAAAATGCTTAAAAAAAAGAATTGCTTGCTGCATTGCTAAATGAGCTTAAATGGTTGTAGGGTTGTTTTTGTCAAAAGCATTCTATTAATTTCTCCTGAAGAAGCGTTTTATTGCGTTTTTACCTTTAGTAGTTTTTGATAAGATACAGACAAGAAATTCTACAATCATGCGCTGATTGGGACGTTATTTTAGATCCCAAAAAGATGAAATTTGCTGTAAGGTAATAGATTGGGGGCTGGCTTTCGTTTGAGCAAAAAAAGGTTGTTTTCGGTCAAGAAATGTAAATTTAAAAAAATTATCTTTGATTATGACATCGTCATAACGCCACGAGCCCCCTAATGGCACTTATCCCGAAGTGGTGATCAACCGTGCCAAGTTGATGTTTGTGTGCTCAGTAGTGTCGGAATTAAAGCACATGTACGTAAGTATGTACACATGTACAGGTAGAATTTTGGTTTATATATTAGATATAGCTGTAGTAACGTGTTTGAAAATCAAAGTATTCAAAAAAATGTTTGTCAATTTCTGATTGTGGCAAAGATTTAAATGTGCTAGAAAAAGATGCACAATGCCGTCTACATGTGAACGTGAAATACTTGTAGCCTAATATCTTACGTAATTATGTAAATTACAGTAGCACAGCATGAAGTTAGGCCGAAATGAAACGAACTAGCAGTTAAATTAAATCTGAGGGAGATATCTGATGAGGAAAATTTAGGTGGTGCGTGTGGGCACCCGCTGCAATGACAACCAAGAATCAATAGCTATGAGTTTGATACTTGGGATGATTACATAGTGTTGACTTTGGCAAACAAATTTTATAACAGACTTCCTCTGTTTGCTGGGTTCTAACAAGCAGTAAATTGGCAGTAAAATAAAACTTGTTTTTTCCAACCGGCTGGAGGTAGAAGACAGCTCGTCTGTTTCAGCTGTACTCGGGAACGGTTCATAGTTAGCCCTAAAGCAGCTGCCAAACTTGTGTCTGTTAGACAACGAGCTGAAAAAAAGGCTATAATCAAAGTATGATAGGTGCCGAGAAGCAGGATTGTTTCGATTTCTAAGACCTCTTTAGGACAAATACGTCATAACAAAACCACAGATGTAAGGCGCAATTGTTATCTAGAAAACATTTTCAATTAAAGGTATCTTAGTAAAGTAGCACAAATAATGTTTCCAATTTATCATGTGCTCCCCTGCTCGCAGCAAGGAATACATGGTAAATTGGAAAACATTTCTTTGTTCTACTTTTTTAAGGTACCACAAATGTAAAATGTTTTTGAAATAACAAAGTAGCTTACACATGTGGTTTATACATGGCGCAGGCGCTATGTATAAATCTTATTGATTGTAACGGGCCTGTTGGCAACTGTCAAACAGTGAATTTATAGGAAGTAGACTAACAGTAGTTCCAGATGAAAGTAGCTCCAGCTGAAAGTTGCGACATCGAAACAGGTCTAGATTGTTTTATGATTTGAAATACTCTCCCTGTACAGAGAGTTTGGAGAATGAATGTTGTATTCAACAATTACTAATTTGGTTTCAATAAAAACTTGTACCTACAGTATACTAGGAGAGAGTTAATCACCTTGTTTTCTTTGGCTGTGCGGATATTTAAGTTAAAGTTTAGTCGGCAAGAGCTGCAATAGGTGGTCAAGTCTTAGGAGCAACAAACTGCAACTTTTTTACAAAAGCAACATATTAGAGAATTTGCGAACTATGCCTATTAATATCGAGGAAGTATTATAAGCGAATGATCTCTTGATTATTTGAACAATTATTTAGTGGTAAGAAATTTTAAAATAGCTTTGAGTAAAGCGTCTGAGAACGGATTCAGTGCAGTCTTATAAATTAATGAGTTAAAACTTGAATGCTTTCGTTTGGCTTCTATCAGAAGTTATCGCCAGAATTAAGCAAAGAAAAAAACATTATAATTTATAGTCGCCCAGACTGTCAAAAATGTTGCGTTTTGCCAGCGCCAGAAATTCCAGCTGCTAATGGATCATTGCAGAACATAGACAAATTCTGTTTGGCTGCAAATACGAATTGTTTGGTTTTGACAAAAGTAGCTTCGAGGGTGGCTAAATGGGAACACGTTCTCGCTGTTCCAAACACCAAGAACGCTGACAAAAGGGTCCGTGGGGTGCCTTTGGTACCGTCCCGGTTATTTTTAGGGGGCCCAGATTTTTGAAAACATCGCGCGCAATGTCAACAGTAATTTAGGCTTAACTTTCTATTTTTTCTGTTGACAAACTCATAATTTATTTAATAATTTTTGTGACTTGATGACTAATGTTTTCTTCATTTTGGTCATAAAAAATTTGCTTAAATACTCCTTTTTAATAAAATTCCGACCCCCCAATAATACTTCCTGGCCCCGTGGCAAGAAATGTAAAATCTGGTTTTTTAATTCTTAAAATACATAACTTCCTAAACAGAACTTAATTTTAAGCCCCAGACCTCTAAATCTTAAACCCAGATATATCACACGGATCAATCAATTTGTTTATGGTCAAATTTTACAAAATGATTTCACATCAATTCTGTTACCTTTTGTTTTCTTTATTAAACAGAAAGATTGCATTTTGCTTACCGATTACTGGTGTCTGATAATGATCGGTTGCATGTTTTTCACATTTGGTTTCTTGACTTACTTAAAGCCTTATATTAATACGCAGACATAGTTTTACAACTGTGCTTGATTTACTACCCCGCATATAGAAATTTGACTATTTGAATAGTAAAGTAGCCAGGAAGCGGTGTCTTATTCGTGTCAGAGTGGAGCTAAAAAAGCTCAGAAAGAAAAGCAATTTCTGAGCAATTATGCCAAACACTAATCCATTTGTAATTGGATAAAATCTGGCAACTCCAGTTTATCCGATCCTTGTTAAAGGGCCCCAAAATTGATGGTGGTACCTGGTCCGGGCTGTTCTTTCAACGGCCTTGGTCAACATTGAAAACTGATTATCATTGTAAGCGGCGGCACAGTTCTCACTTTCAAGTAAATATTATACCATTGCTGAATCATATTCGGGTGAAGAGGGTGGAGAGAAGTCGTCTGGCATTTTTGCATAAGCACTTGGCTGTGTTTTTTTTTATGCCAAGTCTGATTGGCTTGAGTACATATTGATTGGTTCGGTCTTGCAGTGTTTGGGATGTGCGGCCAACGTACGGGCAGTCGCAGCGGCACAGGTATGCATATACGACATTGTTTCTTTGAAGAAAAGATACGACATCCTAATAAATTGCTGGAAGAATGGGTTTGGTAGAGAAAAACAACTGACGTTCAATTGGTCTAAAGCAACTATTTGTGTTAGTGTTGATTTGCTTCCCAAATTTTGGAGAAATGTTATCAATTCTTGGTTATTCACTGGACAGTACAGTTTGGAATTTCTTTGGTCCTTCAAATCGGAAGAAACTTTACATCGGAACCCAACAGCACAAAGCTTTCTCGATCTGCTCTATACCCAGACTACTACAAAAGCTAGGAAACATCAAAAGAATTTTTTAAAAAAGTCTACACAGACAGTGTTATTTAAAAAGCAATGTTCTTGGCTATCGCCGAATTTAGAGCCTCCTACAAAGAGGATCCCCAAAATGCCAAGTCTTCCTATAATTTCAGTGAATTGGTAACATTTCTTTAAAATTTGGGAAGCAAATTAACACTAGCACAAATAGTTCTTCAGACCAAAGGAAAGTCGTTTGATAGTTTCCATCGAGCCCATTCTTCCAACAATCTACAAGGATGTCGTATCTTTCTTTCAAAGAAACATTGTCGTATATGCATGCATGTGCCGCTGCGACTGCCGGTACGTTGGCCGCACATCCCAAACACTGTAGGAGAGAACCGATCAATATGTACTTAAGTCAATCGGACTTGGCATAAAGAAAAACAGAGAAGTGCTTATGCAAAAATGCCAGACGACTTCTCTCCTCCCTCTTCCCCCGACTATGATTCGGCAATGGTGTAATATGTACTTAAAAATAAGGATTGCGCCGCTGCCAACAATGACAGTCATTTCTCAATGTTGGCAACTGCTACATCGTATTTTCATTTAGCCATCGTCAAAGCTGCTTTTATCAAAACCAAACAATTTGTAGTATGCATCCAAATAGAATTTGTCTATGTTCTGCAATGATCCACTAGCAGCTGGAATCCATGGCGCTGGTAAAACGCATAAAACGCAAGTCTGGGCGACTATAAATTATAATGCTTTTTTTTGTTTGATTCTGTCGATAACTTCTGATAGAAGCTAAACGAAAACATTCAAGTTTTAACTCATTAATTTATAAGAGTGCTGTGAATCTGTTCTCAGACACTTTACTCAAAGCTATCAATTGATCAAAAAACCACTTAATGTTAGCACGAAGAGATGTATGATTTAGTTTCTATTTTATCGCCTGGTGAAGAGCATACTCAAAAATAGATTTATTTGTTGTTGCAGATGCTGCAGATTCAAACTTAGAATGTATTTCAAAACATTTTTGATAGTTCTGAACATTCATTTCTGCTTTTCGTGTCATGGTGGATATCATTACCCAATTAATATCAATAATAGTGATGTGTTGAAAGGTTCTTGTGGTGAGTTAATTTGGGAAAACTAGAACACATTTTAATCTAACACAGTTGCTTAACTTAAACTTTTACGGTTATTTAAATAGCAACTTCTCTTTGGTACAAAACATCAACATAGATATGAAAAAAGCGCTTTGCCCGAAGCTTTTCGCGGAGAACTTATTAGTGGCAGTATTACATCATCGGAAGAGCAGGAGCGAACACCTTCTTAAATGACGTACACTTAAACCTAAAATACAATTACAGATTAAAAAATACTTATTGGATATTTGGTACCCTGAAAACATCATAAGCAACTAAATTTTGATAAAAATGCTTAATTCTTTACTAGTGTGCAATTAGGTTTCGAAAAGCGCTAGGTGTACCGAAGTGTTTTGTGGATAGATAAAGCAAGCCTGGAGAAACAGCCGTGTACGCTGCTGCAATTCTATTTTCACCTGTATGCTTTTTACGTCAAATCCAATGCTACCTGCAGCTCCAAAAGATGTTCAACCCATTAATGATAAAAGCTTAATTGCACGCGTATGCAATTGCCTCTGTAATCGTCGGTGCTTAGGACGACATCCCAACAACTACATGACTATTAGAACCATCTTTTGTCCAAAATGGTTACAACAGTAAGTACACATGAAATGAAGTTAATCCTGTCGGTGACTCTGCTATTGATAATAATAGTTTAGAGCAGTAATTTTCAATTGATGGGTCACGGCTTTGCTTTTAATTTAGTAGGCCAGTGATTCCGAAAGTAAGCAAAAAAACGTATTGGTTTTAAATTTTGATCGAAGATACGAATGTCTAGAATTCGAAAATGTCGATCGCCAAAAATGCTTTTGGACTTGAATTTGAAGTAAAAAATTTATAAGCTTTCTAAGCGACTTTAATACGTGTTAGTAATGTTAAAAATAAGTATGCTTTAAAGAAAGTCATTAAATGAGCTTAAAAATCTACATTGATGCAAAAAAAAATTGATTTTGCAAAGATAGTATCTACGTTTCTGCAAATAAAAATCGAATAAAACGCAAAAAGTTAAGCTATAGACAAAAAAATGTGAGCAATCCATAGTTTGAAAGCGATAGCGCAATGCAAAAAATAACACCATAAAATCCACATATACCATTAAAAGATGTTTAAAAATGGAAACACTACAATGAGAACGAAGAAAAACAATAAGAAAACCGTGAAGGACATCAAGTGAAAGGCAATTAATAATAAAAAAGAAAGCATTAAAACAGGATGACTTAAAATAAATAACTACAATGGAAAGAACTAAGGTATGAGCAACAATGGTAACAAAAAAGAAACTAGAGAACAAATCTCCAATGAAAAATTACAACCCACCATAAATTAAAAAAGCTCTCTGGGCTCTGGTCCCAAAGTACAACTAATCTAAACAGGAGCAAAGTAAAAAGAATCGCAGTCAAAAATACCCAACAGAATATAGGAAAACATGCCCAAACCGATCGACAACGACTCGGATAGATACCAAGAATATATCCAAGCCTCGACCACTTTTTGGTTTTCCAATACATGTAAAAATACTTTCATTTGGGTTAGTGGTTGCGTGGGATCGGGATTACCTAGATTGTTTTTTTTATTATCTACTGGCTTTTGATTTTGTACTGCAGATTTGTTCTCTAGTTTCTTGTGTGTCACTCTTCTTTCTTGTCTTTTTGTTTTTTTTATTGCAGTTGGTTATTTTTGTGTCTTCCGGTTTTGGTGTTTTGTTAATAATTATACTTATATTTTACGCCCTCCACAATTTTCTTCTTGTTTTTTCTTCTTTCTCTTCGTATGATTTTCCATTTTTACACATCTTTTATGGGTGTATAGATATTTTATAGTGTTAGTTCTATCTATTATCTATTCTAAACTATAGAAAAACCATATTTATTTGTACGCAGCTGAAGTAAGTTGGTATTTGTGCGATTGTGATTTCATTTATAGAAATTTCAAATACTTAGTCAGCGAAATAGATTTTTATTATCGTAATATAAGATTTTAGGCTGACCTTACTACTATTTATATAAAGCAGACTCGTTTTACCAATTGGTGATGACAAGAGATTTTCGATTCTCACTACAGCAAGTATTTTTTTCGACTCAGTAAGTCGGAAGCCGATTGTATGAAAACCTCACGATTTACGCAAAGGAAAAGAGTTCGTGTTAACACTCATAAGTATTTGCGTAATACATCGTTTTTTGTCTAATTATGCAGCCGCAAATAGCGTCTATAAGCTTTCTTTAAGTAGATAACCACGCTATTACTTGGCCAGGTTCTAAACGATTTTCTCAGTAGCATTTTAACAACCATGCGTTATTAGGCTCCGCAAATGCAAAAGTGGACTAGCTCTGTTCTAATTCTCGAATTGTAACAAAATGTTCTCTGTAGCTCTTCCGATTTCACGCGATACCGACACTGAAGTGTAGTGTAGTGCTTCCAAGGTGTGGGTCGCGACCAAAAGTTATATTGCCTGAAAATTTTTTAGATTACTTTGTCTTTGTTTTCTAAAAAAATATAAAGTTTTGAAAACACGTTTTTTCAATCTTGATGAAACAACAAGTTATCAAAATTTTAAGTTTCTTTGTAAAAGATCTTGCTATCTTTCATGATCTTTAGTGGGAATTATTATCAAAACCTCACAACCATCAAATCATATCAAAACCTCAAGGTCAAGGTCTTGAAACCAACTTCGATTAATCAAACATTTACAGAACCAGGGGCGGCTCGACCACTGGGGCTGAAGCCTTTCCTGCAACTTTAACACTAGGATGACCGAGGTGTCGATTTCGACACTTTTAAAAATTCAATTTAAAATATTTATACTTTCCGGGTTAAATTGTGATTTCAAATATTCAGTACCTTCCTAAATATTTCAAAACAATAATTTAATGTCATATTTCATGGAATAGCGTTTTCATTAAAAAACTTGTTTAAAGTTCTACCTCTAAGCACCGAGGTGTTGATTTCGACACCTTTTTAAAACTACTTCAAAATAACTTTTTGTGTTAGAAGCCTTCTGCGAAATCAATCTAAAACAATCGCTTTTCTATGACAAAACGATTCGGCCTTGACGTAAAGCTTGTAACGTGTCCTGAATTTGCTTGCTGGCTAAGTTAGATATTGGTAGCTGTAGGGCATGAAATTATTGATTCAGTGTTTTGAGGCCGATGGTACCTTTCTTGATTTTGAGGTACGAAGCTGCAATTTGGTGTAGAGATTTGTAGCAGTGGTCAGTTGAGTTTCCGATGATCTCATAAAAGTTGGGGAAAGTTCTTACAAGTAGGTGAAGTGCATTTATAAATGAAAAACCCTTGTTTGTGGTTTATTGTTCTTATTGGAAACCTTATCAAGAACTCAGTTTATCAGCTTTAGTTGCTTGTTGACCTAATTTTTACAGCAGCTTTGTGAAATTAGTAATAACGTTGCTTACTAGAGCATGAAAAGAGTAGTTCAGAGAACGTGGAAGCTAAACTTTTGAAATCTAAGAGAGCTGAAGCTCATTTGTTTTGTTGAAGTAGAACCTAGGAACAAATTAGGTGTAAAGCTGTTGATATACCCAGCGATATAGTGCTTTATGTTATCTGGCAACTCTTTTACAGATACTGTAGATTCAGTCAATAAGTTTTGCAAATAATAATTTCATATGTCAAGACAGCAATTTTTTCGAAATACTCAGCTGAAAAAGCCCAGTCTATGCTGGGTGAGGATTCTGATAACTCTGAGTCAGATGATGAAAGCAGTGACGTTGACGTTGATGAGGCAGATCTGCAAGAGATCAGATCTACTTTATTTGACCAAGAAATGCCTAGCCCAGAAGATAGTTCTTCAGATGAAGACAATGAACTTAATGATTCCTCTTCCACCAGAAAACACTTTAAGAGAAACGGAGAAATATGGACTCCGTTGCTATCTAATAGAACAGTCCGAACGAGTGCTTCCAATTTTGTTCGAGTGAAGTCTGGTGTGAACCCAGCTATAAGTAGGCAAGCAGGCAGTACTCCTTATTAGTGCTGGAAGTTGTTTGTAGACACAAGAATGTTGAAAAACATCCAAGCAAATGCTACAAGGGAAGCAAAAAATCTAATCCTTACTTTTCGATTGCACTTGAGAGGTTAGAAGCTTTTATAAGTTTGCAGTAAGCCAGAGGAGTATATGAAAAAAGCCACCCTCCACATTTCTCTGGAACAAAACCTATAGTCCAAGAATTTTTCCTGAAGCCATGTCCAGAGCTTGTTTCATGGAAGTAAACAGGTTTCCAAGGTTTGATCATAAAGGCCAACGAAGCCAAAGACTAACAACCGATAAATTTGCCCACATACGAGAAACACTGGAAGATTTTGTGTCAAACTGTCAATACAATTATGTACCAGAATGGAGCCTTACAATCGACGAGCAGCTGTTTCCAATGATAAATAGGTGCCCCTTTATTGTATTTATGCCAAACAAGCCAGAAAAATTTGGCATGAAATTCTGGGTGCTAGCTAAAGTAAAGTCGAAGTACGTTTGCAATCTCCTTCCGTATTTGGGAGCTTTAGAAAAAAAATAGCGAAATGGGAAAACCTTAGCCGAAGATGTGGTGATGAGGCTTACTGATTGCCTGCAAAGAAATCGTTGGTACAATATTATCACTGACAACTTTTTTACCAGTGTACAAATTGCTGCCTTGTTGCAAAGCAAAGAAATTACAGCAATAAAAACAGTCCGTGGTAACAGTAAAGGGCTGCCAAAAGAAATTACTGGCAGCAGCAAGGAAAGATTTTGTAGTACGTATTTTTACAATGCCAATGAAAACTGCTTGTTGGTAAACTAACAGCGCAAGCTGAAGAAAAAAATAAATCTTATTTCAACTGTGCATGATGCCCCAAGCACAGATGGAACAGAGAAAAAGAAGCCACTAGTTATACATTTTTAGAACAAAAACAAAGTTGGGATCGATGTATTTGACCAAATGACACCCAAATACACTGCGCACACATCCAGTAGAAGATGGCCCCAAGCGGTTTGGACCAACATACTTGACATTGCAGCACTGAACGCTTGGATTGTTTACAAGAAAGCTTCCTGTCGAAAAATTTCCCGACTCAAGTTTATTCTGCAGCTGATTGAGGGCTTGAGAGGAGCCTATGTTGCACTAAAAGTAACTCAAGAAAATACCGTAGAACAAGCGAGTGTGCAACGTCCTTCTGAAAAACGTCGAAAATGCGCTGGTAAGAAATGCAACAACAGCAGGGTTTCTATTTGCCAGCACTGCAGAAAGCCCACTAGTCGAAAATGTGGTAATGGCGACTGGAAACTTGCCGAATGTAAGAAATGCCTTTTGCCACAGAACTGATATGCTGCATCGCAAAGCACTCCCAAGTGTAGCTTTCGTGGATTTTACTTGTATATTCGAAATTCGCAATGCAGAAAAACTTATTTTGTTTTTAAAAAGTCAATGGCGTACAAATATTTTGCGTCAGTCTAGTTGCCATATTGCAAGTATTGCTCTCCAGTCACGCGACTACCGACTATAGCTTGCTTGAATCTTGAACTGTGATGACCTATTTGTATATTGTGCTGATCATCCGGTCTTGTGTAGTGTGCGTTATAATTTTGCGAAAAGTAAACAACAACACAAAAAAAACATTGTCACAAAGTTGATGAAGCAAACAATTAGAAATAAAGATAAAGAAACGTATCATTTTAAGAGGTGTCGAAATCAACACCTCTGGTTGTTCTCGGTAGACTTTTTTCACGATCATTCTAGTGTTAAATCGTCACTTTTTAAAACATTAAAATCAATACAGCTTGGCATTTTTTTTATATAATAACGGAATAAACACTGAAGTCTTAAAAACTCATTTAAACTATCTTGTGAGATCTTTGCGTTCAAAAGTTGTTGGTTTTAAGTTTGCTTGACAACTCTTCTCGCTGAAGTGCCAGGAAATACAGGCTACTTCTGAAAACGATACCAAGAAAAACATGAACTTACTTGCACAAATATTTTGCAAAATCTTGTAATCCTGATATCAATTCTTACACATTTAAAAACAATTTGTTCACAAGACGTCGTTTTTAAAAATGAATTTTGATATTGTAAGCTATATTGTAATTAAAAGGTTTATTACATTTGTTGTTAATAATGAGCTGAATGAAAACGCAAACATCTCACAAACAATAGAGAATTGGAGTCATGCACTGCAACCAGACATTTGCTTCATCTTCCTATTGCTTATGGAAAAAATAAAAAATAACCTTGGGGAATATCTTTTTATGAAGATAATGCAACCACCCTGTTCAAAACACATTCTGCTGCATGGCAATGGCCAAGAAAAAATTCACAAAATTCATAATAATGCATAAAGCATCTTTTTCAGCCAAGCCGTTAATCAAGCCAAATGTGACACTGCTGTCCATAAAACAAAATAACTCGTGTAAGAGAAAAAAAATTTTAATGGTCTAAGAAGTTCAGTCTTAAAATAGTTACTTGTTTAGAACAAAATACAAATGGTTAAGTTTGTGGTTTTATTTCGTGAGATAAATCAATGCTTTGAAAAGAAACATCAGAACGATACAAAAAAACTTTTTTGTACTTTAATTTAGTGGTTTTCAACTTTTTTGAAGTCAGGAAAAACTTAAATTTTATAGATGCCGTTAATTTCAAAAAAGTTTTTAAGTGAAACCAGAATTTTTATGTTGTGCATTTGCATATGTGGTACGTCACTTTGCTAAAACTGAAAACAGTGAAATAGGTTGGAAAACAATGATGTAGTGGGAGAAGCGTCCGCTTTGCGCTCAGTAAACCTGGGTTCCTGATATAACATTACGAGATGAGATTTCACACCGTGGCACAGACTACCTATACGACTAGAGTATTATTTTTTTATTGATTTTTTTGAAGTTATGAATTTCATAAACTATGCCCATAATACCATACTTCTTGTTATTAAATAAATATTTCGCTTTTTCATAAACAACCAATAATTCAACAATTTTTATTCGTTTATTTGACTAAGGGAATGAGAGCGAATATTCTAAAGCTGTTGCAAGGCGCTAAAGCAATTGATAATTATATTTCACAAATAAGCAATGAAGTAATTGGCCTATCACTCTTGACTTTTTCACAATTGTAGGGTTGGCAGAAATTTTCTGGCTGCTAGTATGTTTCTTACTACAGGCATAAACGCAGCCAGGGGAGGGGAATGTGATACTGAGCCAGCAGCCCAACGTTTACACATTAGCTATATCGATAATTTAGGTTATGATTGCTAAATAGATAACCCACGGGCCAGCTTTTTATGCTTAAGAAAGGATAATTTTTTTGTAAATTCTGCAGTATTTCACATTAAAGCTCGACATTTCGTTCCATTTTGCTACACGTCATCAATAACTCTTAAGGGTTAAGAGTACTCAGGTGCCCGAAGTAACTCTACAAAAATGTTCTAGTCTGCAGTCCACCGACAATTCAGTTATTGTAATTGTCTTACCTGCCATTGCATTACTAAAATAGCAGATTTGTACAGATATGTCAGTGGTGTAAAATATAAATTATACTTTAACAGACAGCACACCAGTAATAGGCTTCACTGCTTATATTTGCTCTCAAAGTGACAGTGGATAATAAAATAAGTTTCTGCTTGCTTCTTTAAAGTGGCACTGGATAGCATTTTGATATCATCTATCATTATGACGAACAAAGTTTTTCCTGTTTTAGAAACGCTTGTACGCTTGTCGTATTTTTGGAAAAGGATTAATCGTTGAAAAATTTACATCGGAAGCACCTTGTCAATATTTCTCGAAAAACATTTGACCGGCCTTTTTTAATCAGTGTCTTTTGATTAAATATAGGAAGAAAATTTTATTATTAGTCGCTAATTATAACTTAGTGCCGGCGTTGCCTGGCAGGGGCCCTTCATCAGCAACGTCGGGGTTTACTATTTCGGTTCAACCGGCCAATCCGGCTTTACCTTTGTACTCTTGTGTGAGCAGTAGCGAAAAGTTAATGAATTTATGCACTTTCGCAATTCCTGTACACGAAATCGTGATCATTATATCTCTTGATCATGACTGGTATTGTTCACAAAGAACCTTGCCTCAAATTATCGTTAATACTTGTGAGGGAGAAGGGATTGAAACACAGTCAAAGATGATGGTAGCGGCAACATAATGGTTGTTTTCACAATTAAAGAAAAAAACTATTTAATGGTAAGCTTATTTTCCGATGTGGTGCTGCCCCTATCTTATTTATATTTGTGGTATTAAGTGCTTTTGGCAGCGCTATTGGTCTTGATTTCGGCGTAGCGACGAAAGCAGCTATGGCTTCACCAAAATCATTCACCATTTCGTAGTAGGACCCAATCAGGCCGAGTTATTTTCAAAAAAATGTTCTCTCTAAATTCAATTTCACAAATTGTTATGGTTATGGTTTTATGTTGCTTTTTTCTTAAACTTGGCATTTTATTACTTTGCTGTAGAGCAGGGGTCGCCAAACCACGGCCCTCGAAGGCTTTTTATCCGGCCCGCAGAGCCCTTTTATATTAATTGCAAAACAAATGCATAGCGAAGTGCTTCCTTGACAGAGCCACTACGACCATATCAATTTGATGGCGAACGGCATAATTGGTGACAGCGAGAGAGATGGTGACTTTTTTTGGAGATCACCTATTTTTCGGGCAACATAACATGATCTCCAACGTTATTTACCGTCACTTTCAAATTAATTTGAGCTAACTTGGGCTCACATGTCTTTAAAATATCAGCAATGTGGCCCTCCATGAAAAAGTTCGGAGTCCTCTTTTGTTAAGTATAGACATAAATACCTTAGCAGGCAGCATATCATATCAGTTCAGCCAGCCAAAGCGGCTTTACCTGTCAGGATCTTGTGTGAACAGTTACCAAAAGTTTTTGTGTTTTCTGCAGATGAGATTTTCACGACTTTGTGCACTCCTTTTTTCCTAGATGAATTTCTCATTTTAAGGTCCTGGCTATGCCTTTGGTCTTTGTACTTTGTTCATTGCTGACACAAACCGAAGAGGAGTCTTGTGTATTCCCTTAGTTTGAAAATAGGAAACACATTTCTGACATTAAGCTATTTTTAAGTAAAATAGCAAAAACGTCGTTCGTGTGATGCGATTTTACACAGTGATGTTGTTATCTTTTGTTTTTACCTTAAACTTTTTCAAGTCCTCGCTGGTTACGCATTATGTCGCATGTTCTTTTTTCCCTGATTGGCGTGCCCTGGGGACTTAAAAGAGTCTTTGCTTTTCCCCAAATGTTTGGTCTGATCGCGGTAGTTCTATAAAGTTATTATAAAGTGAAATACCAATAACATCTTCATGTGTTGCGATTTGACACAGTGACGTTATTAATTTTGATTTTCTCTCAAACTTTCTCAAGTCCCTGCTGGCTACGCGTTATGATTTATATTCGTTTTTCCTTGCTTAGATATGCTCAGAAAAAAAGTATCCTTGCTTTTCTCAAATTTTAGGTTTGATTCCGGTAGCTATATAAAGCTATTATCAAGCAAAATAGAAAACATGTTTCTCCTCACTATGGTGCGATTTTATCTTGGCAGGGCATATCATCATCAGTGCTAATTCAAAACGTATCAATTAATGCGGTTGCTCCAGCTTCACCGTACAAACATTTGTTAGAGCAATAACGAAATGTTTTAGTAAATATAAGCCATAGTTCCTGTACATGTAATGGTGATCATGTTGGTCTATTAATCAAGACTTGTAGTATTCAAAAAGAAAGAATGATGTCACAAACTACCATTCGTAACTTTTGAAAGTGTTAGGAGGGGGTAAAACATAGTCAAAATCAATGGCATTGCCCAAATGGCGGTTATTTTGACAATTAAATAAACGAGCTATTTAGTAGTAGGCTTATTTGGCGATTTGGTTGTCCCGCTTTCATATTTATATTTGTGACATTAAGATTTTTGCCTGCTGCGCTGTTTGCTTTTATTTGGCCATAACATAAAAAAGGCCATGCCTTTCCCCTAAGTGATATAACCTATTGCGTTAGGCACCTATTAAGCTCTTTTAAAACAAAAACATTCCCTCTTAATCCTGTGTTACAAATTGATACTATTATTTTTTAATTTTGATTTTTTCTTAAGCTTGGGATTTTATTGCATTTAACTTTGATCCTAATCCAGAACTCCCTACTGTTAAATAAAGATTAGTGTTTTGTACCGATAGGCCTATCCTTGCAATTAAAAACATCATTAATGGACTTTACCATTTATGTTCGCTATCAAAATGATAGTGGATAATTTTGCTGCCTGCTGCTGTTCTCACTACTAAGTGGCAAGCATTGTGATGTCATATAAGATTATGACAGTGCGTTATATGGTATTATATAGGACCGCTACTTACTACTTTTAATCCAAACTGTTGTTAAAACAAGCAACTTTATTAAATCAATTTAATCAAACCGCTACTTACTTACTACTGCAACATTGATCTTATGTCCAAGAACACAGTTATAATTTGTGTATTTACAGACTTTTTGAAACAAAATAAGAAACGTCTCAAATCCTAGAGTCAATTTAAAAGAACCAATGTTATTTTTGGATTCAGCGATGTCAAAGTATCTTTACAAAAAAACCGTTGAAATTTTTTGGCACCAAAATGTTTGCTCGCCAGTTTAAATATTCTTGACATAAGTGCTTAAAAAGTAGGACCAAAAAGTAAAGCAAGCCCACAAGATGAATACAGTCCCAGTCATTAAGATAGTCTAGATGCAGTCGTGCAACCAGGGTGCGGGAGCGAAGAGAAGGTTATTTTCATCTCGACATTGAACTTTAGTTCATCTCCTTCTTAGCAAAAACTTTAACATTTATCTTAGAAAAGTTTTGTTTCGCACCTGACTAAGCATCAAGTGATAAAAGGTGTTAAACGACTGAAGTTCAAAATTTTAGCCATAACAATCACTAGCTGCCAGTGACCCTATTACATACTAACCAGAAGTCTTAAAGATTGATTCATTTGTGTGAGAGTGAGCTTAAACATCTTTTCTCCACAAAAAAAGCCAATCATTTGTTCAAACATCTTGATCAAACACTTGCGGTGCTATAGAAAATTTGAGACAACATCTTTTGGCTTCAGGATACTAGACTAGTGATATAAAAAGCACTGCTTTTATTGTCATAACAGCCTACTAGTGGTTACCAGCCGATGAGAGCCCTACTTGCTGGCGGTGAGATTATGAATATATGACAGACACGAAATCAAAATTAATTTTCAGATTTAAAATTTTTGTTTTCGTGCTTGGGTAAAGACATTTGTTTGGAGATATTTTTTACGAATTTAAAATTTTTTGTTTTTATCAAAATTAAATATTCAATTTTAGGAATATGTTTGTGAAAGCATTGACTGCTCGTTATCACAAAAATTGAGAATTATTTTTTTCCGTGTAAAAGGTAATGAGTTTTTTATTTTTATTTTTGGAGATCAACTTTAAATCAAATCAAATCTAAAAAAATATGTGCACCGCTACGCAATCTATCATTTACAGCTGCAGATTGCGAACTTAGCATCTAATTGAATCATCAAGGGAGTTGACGCTGATCACGGTCTGTCACTAAATTTTTTTGAGGTCTGATTGATGACCTGCTTTATAGGAGGGTCGCCCAGATTTTTGCGAACAAACTGGTGTTTGAAAAAAAACTTTCAAGTAAAGATCAAACATTTTTTTGAATGTTAAATTGGCAGGCGTATTTCAAAAGATAAAGTTCCACAACTATATTTTTTGTCTGTCAAAGAATACCGGATCAAGGTGAAGAGGTACCCCTAAGATCTCATTCTCAACATTTTTAATCACCGTGTTTTTAAATGCTTGATTGAATTGCGGCATGAAACTAAATGGTTTCAGATCGTACTGAGCTTCCATGCCGAGGAGAGAAATACTCTCAATCTCTAATGATTGTTTATTTGTTTAGAATCATCTTCCTGCCTAGGAAATGTGGAAACTTACTTTTGTTGCGGTGGTAAGTTCAATGGGAGTGTTAGTGGTTAGATGTTTAAAGGGGAAGAGGGAATGAATTCTTCAACTTCAAAGAGTTATTTTCAATACACTCTGTATGGTCTGGGATGGACCTAAGCAATTGGAGGACCACTGTTGCCATAAAAACTGGGTTTTCTACCAATAAAAATCAAAACACTTAGCCGATTGCTGAAAGCTTTTCACATCTCGAAAGCACAAAATTAGAGCAAATTCAAATGTGATGCGCTTGCAGTGGTGTCCCGCTGCATCTCTTGTTTTCCTCAATCTAAGCTGCTCATTTCGTCTTGCATGGATTGGATCTAATGGACGTAAAACACAACCAGAGAGAAAGCAACGTCATCTTGAGTTGATTTACAAGTTAATACTCAAAAGTACTACATACAAATGTAACTATTGCAGTTTTTTGCCCCAAAAAGTTTTTTCAATATGACAGAGTAATTTTAGTTTCATATTTCTTTCTTCATACGAGATTTTTTATTCGACACGAAGCGGGGAACCAGTAAATTTCATTTTAAAAGTCTTCAATAAGATTTGAAAAAAAATTAAATCTAGGTCTACCGACTACGATACGAATGCTTTAACCTGTGATGTAGTTTTCCAAACCACTTTTGCAAAATCTTGGTCTTGGTCTAGAGCCTCTACTCAAGGTCTTGATGTCGACGCAATGTTGCCTTGGTTTTGCGGCTCGATCTCAAACTCAAGACTATGATATTTCAATCAAAAAGTTTTTTATGGAAGACAAACTTTTGTATTTCATTATCACACCACTACCAGTAAACAAAGAGATTTTGCTTCTATTAACTCTTTGTCGACGACCATGTCGCCAAGAGGTGATTATCTCTTTTTTTTGCACAACGACATACAGTATGTTGATTGGATTTAATGGTTTTGAGCTGCAACCAAAGACAGCTTTAATAGAGAGTGAAATAGCAATCTCAACGTGCAACTTGACGTAACTTGCGTCAAGACATCGTTGCGTTGATTGTCTACGCCTTATTTGTTTGCAGTTTAGTTCTTGCAAAGCAAGCTGTCTTTCAAATTGTCAAGCAGTGTTGGATTAATTAGTGTCTTTTATTTGTATAGTTATATTTTGTTAGTAATTCACTTTTGTTTAGACCATGTGTAAGTTTAAGTTCGTCTAAGCTTATAACAAAGTAATGTTAAATTAGTTTAGGAGGCTATTTTGATAACATCATTTTAAAAAAAGCGAGTGAGCTTGTAGACCTTCGTGAATTTAGTAAGTTAGCTGAACCTGAGTGATTGATTAGAGTGCATCAGATTTAGCTACCGCTATGTTAAGGCCTTATCTTTAATCTTTTTTCCACATTTCCATATTAACCAAAATTCCACATGAATATTATTATGTCCCAATACCCTGCTGTCTTTGTCCACGAAATGTTATATTAGATTAAAGAGATTTGAAAGGCAAAGGCTACGTAATAAAAGTTGATTTACTAGAAGAGCTAGTAAGAAAATATTTCGAGTGTAATAACTAATCCTCTCTATCAACTTACCCTGATATTTCTTATCATGAAATTGCTAGCTTACAATAGTGACGATTCACATTTCTATGTGTTAACCGGGTTTGGCGGTGCGCATATCACAAATTACTTTTCTTTTCACCATCGATTTAACCGGCTGAGGTGTATCATTTATTGCATTTCGTGAAGCTTGGCGCCATATGATCAAAACGAAGTTGATATTAATGCTTTGTTCTATCAAGCTTATGTACTGTTTCCACCACCAATGCTTCCGCTTCCACAAATAAAAGACTGCTTTCACCGCTTTCGCTTCCACATCCCTGCTTACCAATAAATTTGCTGATTAGCCTAAATCTTGCAATGTAGCAAAGGAGTTGTTGCTACCCAACCTCTTTCAAGAAATGGGATTATAGCGGAAGACCAAGGAGCCCCAGAATCCGAGCAATACCGCAAAAGTTTAGAATAAAGGCCGCCGAAGAACATGGATTAGCCAAATAGTGAAAAGCACAAAGAGTTCGTATGTGGACAGTTTAGAATGAGAAAAGAGGTGACTTGGGGTGAATGACCTCAGGCGTTGCGTGAAGGATTCTCAATTCTTTCAATTGTAGGGAAATAAGGGTTTAGCAGAAGGCTGTGTTCGTTGCAGCAAAGATGAGAAAGTACACAGCTAGCGTGACGAAGCAACATAAGTTCAGATGATAGTGAGGCAATCTAAGTGTTGAAGCATTTGGATGACAGAGCACACCTCCGGCCCGAGAAAAAAGTGCATACAGGAGATGTGAGGAGAGAAGCTCTGTGGGACTGTAGGTGGCTGGAGCAGCTCATCTCGTCTGGCCAACTGCTTAGCCTTGTTATTTCCAGGAAGAAATGAGTGATCGGTATTCATTGTAGCCGGTAAGAAAAGAAAGAGAAAAGACTATATAGTTTCAGAGAATGTGAGATGGAAGGAAGAACGGAGAAGAGGAAAGTTTAGCAAGTAAACAATAACTGCTTGACAGGAGAAGAAGGGAAGAGAAATGGCAGACTTGTTGGTCCTGCAGAGGCGAGCAAAGAGCATGCAGAATGGCTCAGGTTCCAGCAGCAAAACTTTGGATCTGGGTCCATCGAATTGGAAACCGTGGTCTCGGCCCCCGAAACGAGCAGTTGACAAGAACGCTACAGCCTCTTTTGCCAAACGGAAAAAGGACAGAGCCATCAGTCCCAATGACGAGATCGCGAGATGGAAGAGATTTCAGATGGGCAATAGCCGTTTTTTGGCGAGAAAGAAGAGGATAAAATGAAAGCATGAAGTGAAAATAGTGAGATCTTTGTGAAGTAAGGCAAGTTTCAATGAGGGGAAGAAAGCTAGCAAAATGGGCATTCCTTGAGGAATAAAAGAGCATGAGTATGTGAGCAGACGCAAAGACTCTTCAGGAAGATCTGGAAAACCTTGGTTTTACTTCAGGTCTGGCTAAATCTAAAATAGGAGACGAGGATAGATAACAAAGAGCTAGTTCAAAAAAGCACAAAGAGAAGAATTATGATAACATGGGAGAAAAGCAGTGGCATCTTAGAGAGCAAACAAACGATAGAGAAAGATGTGAGATAACCGGTAATGGCGTGACCAGTCGCACGGTGAAGGTTCTCCAGCTAAGCAATGCTCCTAACGCAGAAAAATGAAAACCATCCGGAAGAAAGCATAGGTGAGAATGGGCTGAAGAAAAGATTTGTGCAGATGAAAATGGGACTCCTTGGAGGGGCCAAATGAAAGAGCAGATATACACTGTAAGGCTTTAATACAACAAAAGAACCGCACTTCGGTAAAAAACTCTCTAAACAAAGGAAAGAGTCCGGTCTGAAATGACCCTAAGAAAAGTGGAAATAGGATTGGAGTAAACAGAGGTGTTGTCCAGGTAAAGATGGGCTGAAGATTAGGCTGGTGGGTACCAAAAAGAAGGAGCCTTCACATATGCTCGAATTGGGAGGAAGACACCAGTACTCAAGTTAAAACAGGACTTCTTGTGTGGTTTTCACTGCAGCAGGCACAGAGGAGAAAAGGACCAGATAGCCAGATTGTCAGCGTAAAAACAGCAGCTGACAAAAGAAGGTAGAGATGTAGAAAGTAGTTAGTGGAAAGAAAGAATGGAACAGAGCCAAGGTTGGATTATAGTGGAACACCTCTGCCAACTCTAAAGGATCCGAGAAAATTGTGATTTTGAAATATCGCGCAAGCGCGCCAGCCAGAAAGGATGATTGCGTCCATGATTCAAAGTAAGAAAGTAAGCCAGCAGAAACAAGTTTGTAAAAAATGCGAGATGCCAAAAAGAATCAAAAACCCTGGAAAAATCGATAGAAACAAAGATCATCCGAGAGCTCAGGTTGAAATTGTTAAACCCATTCAAGAAGATAAAAGAAAAATATCATCATCATCATCATTCTCAGCAAAGTTGATATCGACTCCTGGTGACTTCATGAACTACCTTTTTACATTCATTCCTATTTGTGGCATGAGTGGACTGAGGGGATATCAGTGGACTGACCAGAGCGGAAAAAACTGGCTTGACGGGGAGATAGAATGGAGTTGAACTCTGCAAAAAAACAGTAAGTGCGATAGAATGATATGCACCAACAGCTTTGAAATTCAGGAGAAGATAGAGATACGCCGAAAGAAAATAGATGAGATGAGAAGTTTTCTCGTCTTGTAAATGGGAATAAAGAAAGAAGACTTCCAGATGGAAGGGAAAAGGTGCAAAGACCAAGAAAGATTAAAAATCTTAAGCAGAAGTTTTATGCCGGATCGAGAGAGTTGCTTCAGCATGAGAAATGAGATTCTATTTAAACGGGTGTCAGTGGAAGAGAAAAGATTCGCGGTAGCCACAAGATATTCACTGGTAGCGAAAAGAGAGTAAAAGAGCAATGAGACTCTTCAGATCTTTTGATATTGATTATAAAAAAATACTGTTTCTTGCAAAAAATCAGGTCGTGTCTTAATATTGGTTTTGAACAAGCTGGTCTTGGCTACAACACCGGCTTCCAACACTAAACTAACACCTTGGGTGTACTTCAGTAATTTACAGTAGTAATAATTTGTCGTTGCATAAAATGAAGCTCAATATCCCGCTTTAAGTCATTGCTTGTTGTGAGGATAAACAACCGAGCACACATCGAACATTTTGTCCTTTAGCGCTCGTCCGCAAGTGGGTCCGCAAAATCAGGCATCCCAGGTGCTGGAAATATGGAAGACGGTAGCAGTGCATGATCTGCTGTTTGTTCCCCTGCCCAGTACTTTCAGGCTCGTTCTTTTCGCTCCCAACAGGCTCTTGCCGATGCGACCTGAGTTAATTCGTCCCTTACGAACTTAACAGTTTTTATTTTTAGATTATGTCAATAACTCCTCTCTATTAGCAGTTTTTGGTAAGTATTGTTATATTAAGTTTAGTTATATTATTGTTGTATTAAGTTTAGCAGTTTTTAGTAAGTATTGCTACCACAAGTATTTTTTTTGGGCGGGGGGATAAAAGATTCAAAATTGTTTACTGCAATGCCTTTAACTAATATCATTGTTGCTGTACACTATAATTTGTAGAATTCTCCCGATTTGGCTTGCTTAAGATGATTGTGAAAAAATTTCAAAAGTTTAGGCGCTGTTTCAACAGTCACAACACTTACAAGCTGATGATGCTAATTTCCAACAAACAGATTTTGCGCTTTATTTAAGCTTTTATCAGTTCTATAATACTGTTTGTGTAATTCGCCAGATCGCTTTAATTAGGCAATTGTTTGCCATCACATAAAGCAATGATTCTTTAGCTTGTTTCAATTTTTACCTCTTTGCTTATTTGATTGTTGATTTTGTCCCAAAATTCTGTATTTTTAAGTTTTTGGCTTTGCCGCCGACATTATTGCCGATCATTGGGGTTTATTAAAAAAATTTATCCCAAGTTAAAGAATGCTGCCCTGAAACGATAAATTAAACAAAATCTAGCGTAATTAACCTCCTCGTGGCCAAACTTTCTGGGGCAATTTTTACGTGCTTGTGTTAGCATTAAATATGTGCTAGTTCTTTCTAGAAACCATAGCAAACCATACATTTTCTGAAGGCACATTTAATTCTCTTCACTTTGCAACTAATAGTTTACGCACAGGACATTCCCGCAGAAACAAGCCAGATATGGGGCAGCCGCCAACTAAGTTCCAAATGCACCTGATATGGTGCATCGGCCACGAGGAGGTTAACTTTAATTAAAATATCGTAAATGCCACCTGTTGGCCTATTAAGTCATAATATTGATCAATGTCAAGTCTTAATATTGACCTATGATCAAAAATCATGAAATCTATTTTCTCTATTTCTCTATTTTTGAATAATAAATTGTCAAAAGAACGAAGTGATCTGGTTGAAATATTGTTACACTCGACATACGAGGAATGCCTACTATATTTAATGTATTTTCTCATTGATAAATTATTTTTTGTTGCACTGCCCTTGAAATGTTGCAAACAACTCCTCATCTGTTCCTGTTCCTCACCAACGAATACAGTTTTGTTATTGAGCTAGGATTTTTAACGTTTGAAATAAATTTTAGAGCTATTCCTTAACAATGATCAATGTTCCGGAATTAGTAACCAACCGGGAAAGTTAAATCGTGAGTAGTTTTAAGATACAATAACGTACTTATCTACTGTGCATCAAAAATATAAAAAAAATCTTTTTAATCGAAGACCCCATTTAAGTTAACTGATTATCAATTAGGCCTAACTTAAAAATACCCGAGAAATCAACAAAGTATGGCATTTAATAACTGCAATGCGATTGTTTATAATGATGCTATAACGCGAAGAAAAGTTTATAATGGACTTCAATTTTTTCATGTCAAGCTACAAGAACTTAACACATAGATTTGGTAACAACTTTGCAATTTTCCTCTTGTGAACGTAGCGCTCGCTATCCATTGCAGGACAATGATGGTGAGGTTCAAAAATTTTTTGTAACGCACAAAGCCACATCTTCCTGGCTGTTGTTCGTCTGCAGGACTCCCTTTTGTAGAAGCACAAGTTAATGGTTGCCTAAGCAATACTTGATGATAATAACAATATAGGCCTAGCCAGAAAATATAATTGGATTTTTCCAAAAGATTTATGAAAATTTAAAACAAAATGTTTAACCAAAATTTTATTTTAATCTACGTTTTGTTTAATTTTTCAAATAAATTTTGAATTCCAAGTTTCATAAAATGGTTTTTACTGCAATTCATAACTCATTCAACACAAATAAAAAAAAATTTCATTCAAATTGGTGAAGAAAAATTAAGGAGGTATTTATTAAATCCAAATTTTAGAAAAAAATCAAAAGAAAACAATACTACTGCGTGTAGTCCCGCAGATAACACAAATCATTTTTGCTATTGTACTTGAAAATGGTTTGCAACCGTGCTAAGGTCAAAAAAAATTTTTCGAGATAAGGATATGACTCATTTCGCAGAATTTTATGTCATAGACTTTATTAATATTTACAAGATAGCACACTGTGCTGCACAACATTAAATTATATTCTTCTCAAATTTCTGCCAAAAAACTATCAAACTGGCTATAATAAATATCACATTTAGTTATTGACGCGGCTTTCATTAAAAGTTTATTAAAAGCCCTGTAGCAAATGCTAGTTTGGATGACTAACAATTGCTAACTTACAAAACTATAAATCCTTGCGCCCGCTTCTAGTTGACCAAAAAATTTAGCAAACGAATGGATCCAATTTTATTAATTAACTGAGGAAAAATTGAAACAAGTAAACCGAATTATTGACTGACTTTAATATGAATTGAATTGACTAACTGAACTGCATTGCATTTTCACAACCACTTAAAAACAAAGTCAAATGATTTTAAAACAATTCCAAGACATGCTTAAAGCAAAACTAGAAACTTAAAATGTGCCCTAATTAACTAAACTGCGCAAACAAAGATATCAACCAAAAGCGCTAAAAAGATAAGGTGATTCAAGGCAACTTAGATCAAAAACAGTGTTAACATAAAAACCGGGTTCGAAACCGCTACAGCCCCATTTTAACGATGCAATAAAAAACAGCCACCTTTGATTTTGCGCTAGAGCTTTAGGAATATTTTATAGTAATGTATCAAACCAGAAAATATCAAGAAAACTAAAATACTGAGCAATAGATATGACATTTTTTCTGTAGATGAGAAATTACAAAAATCCAAGCACAATTTGCTGGACCCCACTAAGACAATTTAAAGGTAGATGTACAACATACGCTTTTTGTACAGTTTTGTCGGTTTGATACGTTTATTTTCTCTTAAAGCGAATTTACGCAATAAAATTTTTGCCCAAACATCCTGTTTTTTCGCAAACTACCCACCAAAAATATTTTGTACGTATTATTCGCAAAATTGCTTACGCTCTGTGGTACGTGCTTTTTGAAAAAGAGAAGATGTTTAAACCACAAAAATATTCAAGCGATAAGTATCGTGTAAATATTCAAACACATGAAAATGCATGAGAGAAAAAAAACGTAAAAAAACGGGCAAAAACGTACAAAAATGAACGCTGTGTTTGAAAATTTTTATGGCCACGCTTTTTATTTGAAAATTTTTATGCATTTGGTTATTTATGTGATGATTTACCATGGCTGAAAACAGTTTACGTGTTTGTACAAATTTTTTCCGGTGTGGTACGTTTTTTGCTTAAGCAGTTTTGTAAGAACATTTTAATCAGCTTAGATATTGATGTGGTGTTGTATAGCACAGGGTTTCCCAAACTTTTTGGTACACGGACCTCTATTTGTAAATATTTTTTTTCTCGGACCCCAGTCTTATGTCGAATCAATTTTTCTGAGTAACCAACGAGGAAAGTTAATACAAATCAAAAATAAATAACACTAAATTACGTTTATTACAAACACTAAGTCATTAATGCGATGGATGAGGTTGCTTTTGACTGCACAATTTGTCAATTCTCGGAGCAATCTGTGACAAGCAAACTCGCAAATCAGACTCTACAGCAAGTCTGGACCTGTATTTTGTCTTCATATTGGTAAGAGCTGAAAACGCTGTCTCACAGATGTAGGTGGTGGCAAATGGCAATAAAATCTTTGTTGCCTTTTGTGAGAGCAATGGATATTCGTCCACAACACCAAACCAAAGAGATGCAAGAGCTTTTTGATTGAAACTAATCATTAAAGTTCGATCAGACGACATTTCGGCGCCCAGAAAGGTCCGTTTTTGCGACAACAAATGGGTTTAGAATCCAATCAAAATTGCCATATGTCTCTTTTAAAATGTACTTTTTAAAATGTTCAGAAAGCAATTCCAAATGTGGTTGAATGTCAGAGAAAATCAATTCTTTATCAATTAAGGGTTTGTTAGCAATATAGTCACACAGAACTGGGAACATATCCACCACATTATTATTTATTCTAGCTTTTCATATGTTGAGCTTCTTGATGAATACTGTTATTTTGTTTTGACTAAGCAAAATGCTGGCATCTCTTTCCTGAAGTGACAAGTTTAGTTGGTTGAGAAAGTTAAACATGTCTGCCAGGTAGGCAAGTTTCCCAAACCAAATTTTATCAGCTACTAATGAATCTAAGTCCGCATTGTTTTCTTTGAGGAAAATTAAAAGCTCCTCTCGCAGTTCAAACACACGCTCTACAATTTTTCCTCGCGACAGCCATCGAACTTCTGTGTGGAGCAAAAGACTTCAATGCTCCGAACCTAGTTTATCGCAAAGTTTCGAAAACGTTCGAGACTTGAGTGGGCGAGTTTTGATGGAGTTTACAATTTTGACACATGAAAACAAGACGTCACACAATGATTGTCCCAAATGTATGGCAGCAACCACTTCATGATGAATCATGCAGTGCGTTTGTATAATGTTTGGTACTTTTTCTCTTATACTAGCTACAGCCCCCGAGTGCTTGCCAGTCATTGAAGCTGCACCGTCCGTACATATACCCACACATCGATCCCACGACAGTTCTGATTGTGAAAAAAAATCACAAAGGACGTTGAAAACACCTAAACCGGTTGTTCTGCATTGCATTTTATAACAAAACATGCAATCTTCCATCATTTCTCCACCTCAACAATACCGTACATAAACCAATAGTTGTGCTTGGCCGGCAATGTCCGTACTTTCATCCAGTTGGATTGCAAAATAAGTTTGTTTCAGTCTCTCAAGCAACTGTGCTTTTATGTCATTTTTAATCTCATCTATTCTTCTAGAAACCGTGTTGTTCGACAAAGGAATTTCTTTAAGCTTGGTTGCTCATTTGCCATCTAAAACTGCTTCGCACATGTCAATTGCTGCTGGAAGAATTAAAGTTTCCGCAATTGTGTGAGGTTTCTTGGCTCGAGCCACTCTTAATGCCACTAAATAAGAGGCTTTTATCAATTTTTCATTTGACACCAAAGATTTTGAAAAAGCTTTTTTCTGCTTCAAATATTCTTTCTTTTTTCTTTCGAAAAAACTCGGGGGCTTTTCAGTTAACTCAGGGTGTTGAGTCATCAAATGCCTCTTCAACTCAGCTGGTTTCATACTTTCATTTGACAATGTTTTGAAACATACTATACATTGAGGCTTAGTAATATTAGAGGGACAGTCAATATACCCTAGCTTGATGTACTCCTCATCGTATGTTCGTACTTTTTGTCTTTTCACCATTTGAGAAAAAACATGCTGGGCTTCACATTCTGAATCCTTTGCCTTTTTCTTTCGTACCAAAAATTTATCCATAGGTTTTAAGCAAGGCCAACCTCTACAACACTAAAATTTAAGGTTAAATTACCAGTACTGGTACCTCAGAACTAATTCAACCAATATTATTAAATTATTTAAATTTTAAACAAGCCTTCAACATAATCAGGTAATTAAATTCTCTGAAAACTTCACTTTGTTTGACGCCTCTTCCTCGTAACAAATTCTACACTTATTTATCGTTGCTTCACTAACTTTTGCACATGTAAAACTGCTGGAATAATCTTTAAAGCTAACATTCCCGACTGGAAACAAATCATTCAACAATTAATGTTATGTCACAAACGCTAAATGCGATACAATTGTTAAAGTGACCCAGCAATGATTTACTATTGCAAATACATACGAATTCATCTTGATTAAAACACTGCGGGAATTATCTTTGACAATAATGGATAGACGTACTGATGTTTGACCCTTTCTGTCATAACGCCGCGGACCCCCTGTGCACCCATCGCGGACCCCAGTTTGTGAAACCCTGTTCTACATATCGGGTTTTGTTCGCAAAATGGCCTACGTAGCAAAAGTATATTTGTTTTTGCAGATAAAAGCGTACAAAACAGTTTCGATCCGTACTTTGCTAATAAGACCGGATGAGGGGACCTCATGAAGATGTAAAGTAAAGCATTACATAAATAGCTAACGAAATGAAAATTTCTGTACAAAAATGCATACGAGAAAAAAACTCACAAAATTCGAACAGACTAGTACGAAAACATGTACCCTACATATCTACCTTAACGTGGTAAACCCAGCTTCGAATGGGTAATCCAAATAGAAGAAAGTTTTGTAAATTGGCACCAGCTGTTTTCAAACTAATTTCATGGTTTGATGTGGAAATGTTCACATGATTTGAAACATCTTAGCAAGGCTTAAAAAAGCTTTAATATTTTATTTTTGAAGAAATAGGCAATCCATAACAAGGAAGAAATAAAAATTTTTTTATCTTATTTTAGGTCATTTGTTTTTGACAAGAAATATCTAATATAAAGGCTGGGAAAAATATGAATTCAACTGAAACGTTACTCATACCTGTAAACATTCCTGTACACTCTGCCAGAACCAAGTTTAAGTGCTAGATTGAGAAATGATGAAAAGTGATTAAAAACGTTTTATACTATCTTAGTATAACATGGACCACAACACCTCGTGTAAAATGGACCCGGAGTCCAATTTACACAGTGGAAGGCATTCATCCCAACTAATAATGAAAAAAGGTGAAGGGCATTTACTTATGCAGCACATACTTTACCTAGCACTGAACACTAACATAGTTTATATTTTTTGATGTATTTTAAACATTTGCAGGTAACTATAATATTGTTTAATTATTGCTATTTAATTGTCGACCCGAGCATATTGACGAAAAATGAAAGAAGGTGATGACAATGTTTGTGCATTTCGTTTTCTGTCTCTTATTGCTATTGCTATAAATAAACTCCTGCAATTTTCTTTACATGACCAGTTTCAGAAATTTTGTTCAGCTAGAACCACAGCACGACTAGGAACTCCTACCCAAAATATTTAATATTTCATCACTAAATAGTAAAGTTCAACCTTACATAACATTGCAAATTGTTAAACTGTGTTAAGACTGACCAAAATTCTTGCATTTTTACTGTATATCAAAAAGTCCGTTTTAACCGCATGCCATATATAAATTGGACCAGTTTGATAAAAAATTTACTTATCAGTTTTGCATCTGAATGAGTAAACATAAAAGCTTAATACTACATCAAAATATAACTTTTATCCACCTTTACCGATACACAAAATGGGAAAGGAATTGGAGCTAAACTGATGGTTTCATTGCAATTGTTGCTTAAGGGGTCCAAATTACACAACTTTCCCTATTTGTGTGCAATTTATTTTATCAGACGACACTCTGCAAGATGAGCCTATAAGTTGAGTTCGAGTCTGCTTGAAGTACCTCAAATTTCAAGGATGTTTTGTTTCACTTGTTTTATGTTGGGGGAAATTGATGCTTGAAAAGCTTACAGTTTCAACACGCAACAAAACAGAAATAAGTAGCACTAAAACGTAAGAATATTTTTGGATATTTTATCAGAAACAGACTAGCATCCAGTTGATGAAAAATATTTTTAATGACTTTGCAGTTAAAAAAGTCAAAAAGACTAAAATTTAACGTTTGACTGTGTGGAGTTGGAATCGAATAAAAAAAAGACTCCGGAGTCGGCTTCGAAGTGGTTTTGATACTGTTCCAATTCCCTATATTTGGTGTCACCTGTAATTTTTACTACAGTAAGCAATATCTGAAGCAATTTTGCTCCTTATTGAAAGATTTTAATTTGAAATCAATGTTACTGAACCAGTTTCATAAAGCAAACTCTGCTAAAAAATGAAAATTTTTAAAAAATATATGAAAAGTGAGAAACTGTTGTTGGAAGATTGCATTTGTACAAAACATTGCGTTTTGCAGACAGTGACACTGTTTCGACCTATCAGGTCTCTTCAGTGCAGTTGGTGACCAATAAGAAGCTAGAGGCTTTTAATAAAGCATAGCTTAGACCGTCACACTTGTGGGACCAAATACTAGGTCCACTGTAGTGGATGGTCTGTCAACCTCTGCGAAGCCGTATCACTCGTGAATGAGTGGCGGTTGTCGCAGGTGCACTACGTCTAACGACTGCTAGAACAATAGTGCTGTCACAGCCGAGTGGTCACAAGGTCTTACATGTATAGTAATGCAAGAGGCCAGGGATGCACTTAGCAAACTGCAGACAGTGACACTGTTTCGACCTATCAGGTCTCTTCAGTGCAGTTGGTGACCAATAAGAAGCTAGAGGCTTTTAATAAAGCATAGCTTAGACCGTCACACTTGTGGGACCAAATACTAGGTCCACTGTAGTGGATGGTCTGTCAACCTCTGCGAAGCCGTATCACTCGTGAATGAGTGGCGGTTGTCGCAGGTGCACTACGTCTAACGACTGCTAGAACAATAGTGCTGTCACAGCCGAGTGGTCACAAGGTCTTACATGTATAGTAATGCAAGAGTTTTCTTATAAACATTATTTAGCTTGCACACTTTAGTAAAGGCAAAGAACAAATCAAGAAATTAGTAACTAGAGTTCGTTTTTTCTACCAAGATCTGATTTCGGTCTCGCTACTACGTAAGGAAGAGACGCACGCCTTCTGAACAGACAACTGACAATAAAACAACGCACAACGCAACGTCACGCGGAATAACTTGCATTATTGCTATTTCTTGGCAAAAATTTATGAGAATATGACAAAAAATGCTTCCTTGTTCGATATATGCTGAAGGTAGAATAATGATTTTGGGTTCATATTAAAGTATACCAAAAAGTAGGAAAAGTCAAGAAATTTCAAGTTGTTTTGAAAACGCTATCGTGTATGATTTAACGTTTGAAAATTTGTTGGGTCTCTGTAGACCAACGTTGAGCTGTTTAGGGTTAAAATTGGTCTATCTACTACGATCTGATTTCCGTCTCGCCACTACATACCGTAAACCGGAGTTACTTTGTACACCGGGGTAATTTTGAACATCATGGGATAACTTTGTACACTTTTTCAAAACACACAACCATATTTTCAAAACACATATTTTTGTTGTTGTTGTTGTTTACCTGACCCCTTCCGAGGGATGGGGGCATGGCAGAAGACCATGGAGCCCCAGAAGCCGAGCAACTCCCCAGGGTCTGGACCAGAGATCGTACAGAGACAGAGAGTCGCCAAAGAGTGAGCAGTGCAAAGAGTCCGTAGCTGGACAGTGCAGAATGAGATGAGAGCTGTCCTGGGACAAGTGTCCACAGTCGCTGCAGGAAAGATTCTCGATTCTGCCAATCCTACAGAGATAAGAACCTAAAAGAAGGCTGTGTCCATTGCAGCAAAGACGAGAGAGGACACAGCGAGCATGACGAGGGAGCATATGTTTAAACAACTAACTTGCTAAGTCGCATTTCCAGACACAAAAACATGTTAAAGTTTGATCGTACTTCCATTTCACGTCAATTAAATCTGGAGATAATTTTTATTTCGCAAAACCTGACCATTTGTGAGGACAACCTATCTCCCTATCAATGCCTTCTGAAATCTATCTACTGTTTTACTGTTTTTTTAATTTGGGAACTCTTTTTCTATATTGACATAAAGTGTACAAAATAGCCCCTTTTAAAAAGGAAGTTTGTTCACTTAAGTGTTGAAAATACATCGCTAATCGAGATTAAAGAAATGTACAAAGTTGCCCCAATATTGGAGTAACTTTGTACGCAACAAAATATAATCTTCCCGGCCATCCTTGAAGTTAGTGTTAAAAAATAAATTCAAGTTTAGAAAGCATGCTTCTGAGGTGCCAAGTTCAGCTAAAAAAAAACTCGTCAAGAGGTTGCGTTAGAGAGCTAAGTTTCAGCAAAGGCAAACAGTGTACAAAGTAACCCCGGTTTACGGTAAGGAAGAAACGCACGCCTTCTAAACAGAAAAGTGGCAGAAAAACAAAATATGCGACTCACGCGTAATTGGATTAACTTGCATTATTGCTGTTTCTTGGCAAAAATTTACGAGTATATGACAAAAAATGCTTTCTTGTTTAAATTATGCTGAAGGTAGAGTAGTGATTTTGGGTTCATATTTAAGTATAATAGAAAGTAGGAAAAGTCAAGAAATTTCAAACTATTTTGAAAAGAATATCGTGTATAATTTAACGATTGAAAATTTGTTTGGGTCGCTGCAGACCAACGTTGATCTGATTAGGGTTTGCTTCTACCACTATTCGAAGTAGGCAACTAAAAGTCGACATGTCAAAGTTGGCCATTATTTTATGTAGGATAGAACTAAGCCTAAACCTAATCATTGCCGACTCAAATTGCCAACTTCAAATTTTTGCGATACCGCTTAATTTTTTAGTAGTTTAATGATGAAATCACAGGACTTTGGGAATATAATTGCAATAAATGTGACTTCCTCAAAGCTAATTAGGCTAAATACTGCCATGAAGTAAATCAGCAGAAAACACATTCAAAAACTTCTTCACATATCAACAAACATTTTTTAATTTTGGCTGAGAAGGAAGGCTTAACCACTTTCATTTACGGTATTTTTGTCGCCTTCTTTCAATAACAGCTTTCAAACACAATTTAGCCTAATATCGGGCTGCACGTGATATATTGTTTTTTAATTTATTTTATAAGCAAGACTTTGCCTTTAATATTAATAAAATTAACACTGCTTAAAAGTTTAAGTTGAAATCATTATTACAGCAATTAATTCTAAATCTGCAATTCTACCAAAGACAGTTTCGCGGTCAAGGTGGCTGAAAAATCATTTCGTTTTAGGAGATGCTCAACTTGTTCTCGATTACTCAGTCCTCAAATAGTATTAGCAAGGACCTAGTTTCATTCTCAACGAGACATAATTTCCTCATTCAAATTTTCAGGTCTTCAAAATGGCAGTTGTGGATCAGACTACATCAGTAAGTAGAAAGTATTCAAATTGAAATACATAGCAAGGTAGTTAACGTGGCTATTAGGCGGTGGTAGCTTGAAGAGAAGGACGTTCTAAGCGCAACGAAAAATTGTTGCAAAGCGTCCATACCGAGGCATTTTTCGCTGCGTGTCTGTAGCAATTTCTGTATTTAATGGTATGAATTTGTTGTTTATGAGTCTATGTTGTGTATCCTCGCCTAAAAAAAGCATTTAATATTTTTTAGGCAATCAACTAAATAAAAGTTCGCAATGCGTAACAATGGACTCGAATGGGTCAAGTCCAAACCAGGACATCAGCTATTATGGTGACTTTTTGCAGTTTGTCAAAATTTGTATTAATTTTCATGATTTTTATCATCTGTATGACAATTGTGGTTTTATTGCTCTCAAAAATCAAGCTTTTTTTGGAAAATGCTTTCACCTTACTAAAATTTTTATAGTATGTATGTAACGTTGTTCCTGGCACAATCTTCAACCAGGCTAAAACAGATAAAAACGTGTATTATTTTAAAAGTTAGTGAAACGACGCCGGCGTCTACTCGTCTCAATGTATCAACTTAACTGTCTTCTACCGTCCTTCTAGTCTGCGTGCCACACACCTTATCGGCAAAAGTAGCACACAGCGCAGAGAACCCACCCAAAAGCGGTGGGTGCGCTATCAAGACAAACCGTGTTTAAAACTAACGTGTCACGCGTCATTAACAATTTACTATTGTTTTGTTGAAAACAGGTAGCAGATGTGTGAATATCCTTGAATTCATAATTTGTCATTCCAACTCCTTTCCATTTTACTGCTTTCAGAATATATCTCGTAAGTAGAATTGTTTGGTTACGAGCGAAAATAAGCTAGTCTATAAGTTGGCAATTAACCGGAAACTGAAAACAATGTCAGAGGGGAGTCGATCAATCGACAAAAAGAGAAAAATAGCAAACTGCAAGTAAAGCAAATTCTGCTAGTAATCCGCGTAAATTTGATGTAATTAATCAGCTATGACAGGCGTATTTATAAAACTAGGAATAGATCAATTCGTAAATCAGTATAAAATCTATTGTTTGCAACAGAAGGTGGACGATCAAGGTTGCTTAGCTAAACAGACGTATAGTCGAATACAAGTACCGTGGCTAGAGGAGGCTATCGCTGTCGATTTTCAAGCTGACTCTGAAGCCATATGCGGAATGTCAATGCATAAACGTAGATCGCATTTATTTTGCACCAATGGCATTTTCTTGATCTTCTTGAAACCTAAAGCCTTTCAAAGCGTGGGCAGGCGTAGTTGCAACACGTTTGATCAACTGTATGCTCAAACAAAAAGTCAGCAAAATGTTATAGTTTCGATTAAAAGTTTTTACAATAATGTTTCAAAATCAAATAGCTACCAATACGTATAAAAAAATAAATCAAGAACCAAAAATCACGTAGTGCTTTTCCTTTAAAATCAAGTTAAAACCTGGTTTATAAATGAATTTTAGAAAATTTATGCTTCATTTTATTCTATAGTAGTCCAAACTTTGATTATAACTTGTAATATTTAATATTGTTTTTTCCTTTTTCTTTCTTTCTGTTGTTTTCAGTTATACTATTTATTTTACACAAATCCGATCTACTTAATCTGATGACAGAGAGTCCTGCCGACAAAAATGAAAAACTTTTATTGTTATTCTTTTGGGGAGTCGTTAAGCTCATTTTTATTATTGACTTCACTTTGAAATTTGAGTTTAATAATTTTTTTGCGTTTGCGTGTATGTAAAAATTTATATCATACTAAGTGAAATAACTGTGATTTTTAATTCTCTACCAACCAAATCTTTTTTCTGGCTTTTTCCCCACTCAGGTGTGGTCGCCGGTGCTCAATCTTGCTCGTCATTCTTCTTCAATCTCTCTTTCCATTTGTTGACGTCCACATTATTTGTTTAATTTTGGCCAGTGCTTTGCGGTCGAATGCCCTTCTGCCACTAGCTCTCTTCGGAGGGAAGCTGATCCACAACAACGGAGAGACTACTTGGCTCTATCACCTGTCTGTCACATAAAAATAAAAGCATCCCGCTCCGTGCCTTGTCCAAGGATACAAAAAGCGAATTTGCCCGCTTGTTTTACACACTATCCCATTCGTGTTGAGCGCTAAGTAGAGAAGCCGTGGACATTCTTTTTAAAAAATCTTTGGAATGACTTGACAAGGGAAATAAATCCCAAATCTACTCACTGCAAAACGGACGCTGTGTTTCCTAAATATTTTTTGATTACTTGCGACATTTTAGATGAATTCGTATCTACTCTCACCAACAGCATTGTCATTAATCCAATTCCATCGAGTGAAGGTAAGATTTTCCCGAAATTGTTGTTGGTGAAATCTATTTTTTTTGCTAAAAAAAAAATATATATATATATATATATATGGCACCAAAGTGATTGGTATGCATTTTCAGCGATTAGCAATTAAATAACACTGGACAACAAATTTTTTGACAAATTGTGTTAATCAAAATATTATGATGTCTTTTTTATGTTTTTTAGGGCGCTGATTTAAAAAATGGCATTAATAATTTTGTAATGTCAATGATTTTTCTGCTATTTAAAATTGTATGGAATTATGATTTCAAGTTTGTGTAATACACACAATGGATTTGTAATTTGAAATATTACACGTAAAATAAAAAAATCACATATGAGCAATTTAAAAAAGCATTGTTGAGGACATTGCAAATGAGCCATAAAACATTTTAATCAAAAATGGACGTTTGAATAATTTCTTCGCTTGTATGTGGTGCTGCATTTCCGCATCAAATTCTATACATAGTCTCCCATCATGGCTTCGTTCCACCTCCCTTGATGGCGCTTTTCCATCACTTGGGTGTCTTGGTGAAACCTTTCACTATGCTCTTCGCTTACATTCCCCAAGTTATCCCAAAAGAAATCCAAGTGAGAATGCAAAAAATGCAACTTCAAGGACATGCGGCAACCAAGCTTTTCATAACTTTCAATCAAATTTGACACGATCATTGCATAGTCGTCTCTTCCATGATTTTCAAGAAATCCTTCCCCAATCATTCTAAAAGCTTGCCAAGCATTTCTCTCAAAATCAGACATTTGTTCTCTCAGCACTTCAGATGCCAACGTTCTTCTTATTTCTGGCTCCACAAATATACCACCTTTAACTTTTGCTTCGAATGTGCTTGAGAACATCTCTCTAATATGGCGAAAGACACAGCTTGTCGGTTTCAAAGCCTTAACAAACTGCTTGGCCAGTCCGAGTTTAATATGCAATGGAGGAAGCAAAATTTTGCTTCTTTCAACAAGAGATGAGTTTAGAACATTGTGGGAGCCTGGTGTGAGATCTTTGTGAGCTGGCCAGTTTTTGACCAAGTAATGCTGCTTATCCGCTCTACTATTCCACAAACAAAGAAAGCAAGAATGCTTTGTCTAACCTCCTTGCAATCCCAAACGAAATAGCAAGCAAATTCCATTCCTTGGGACGAAAATAAAGTATCTCTGCTTTTGCCTTTGTAAGACCCAGGTCTCTAGTTAGATCATCCAATTCATTTTGATTCGAAAAATGAGAATCTTTGCTTAAACACTGAGTGTCAACATCAAAATCAGCATCGTCATCTTCCGATGAGGTTGATGATATAGCATGCGTTGTTGGAGGTTGAGGAATAGGCAGTTCTGGGCCATGGCTGACAGGCGCAATAGATGAAGAAATACTTGGATATACAATCTTTTTCCTGTCCTTTGTCTTTTTGCTTTTGGAAATGTCCACCATACAGAAATAGCAGTCATCATGATGATTGGTAGGTTCTCTCTAGATTCGGGAAATGGCAAACGGCATACATTTGCGACTTTCGCGCATCCATCCTTCTAATGTAGATCTGCAACTTTACCAGCAAAATTGTGGAGCCCAAGATTTATCTTGGTCACCCATCTTCATGCTAAAATATATCTCATAGGCTATAAAGAATTTGGTTTCTGGTATAACTTTGTGCTTCTTTTGCTGTGCACTGATGTAGTAGCCACAAACTTAGCAGAAACAGTCAGAAGAAACTTTGCAAGGTCTTTTAACTCATATTTACTGAAGTATTGAAGATATTAATAGCATTAAATTTAGCCTGTAAAAACGAATAAAATATAGCGTATTTCCAAAATAAGCAGCTTTACTGCAGTAGGCCTAACTCACAATTTGTCTAACTGCTAAACTAAGAACAGTATTGGTACCAGATTCAACAATCCAACTCCCGTAAACCAACTCCTAACTCTGAAATTGGACCAGCTTATACATGTGCATTAAAAAACCGCCAAAATTGTGTCCAATCACGTGATAGTAAATGACAATTGACTAATTTACTTCTCTAGCATCATCTGGAGAGTGATGAAAACAACAAAAAAATATCATAAATGAAATGACACAAGATTGAAAAGTAATATAAATGTCACTCAATGCTAAAATTGTATTATTATTTGGTAAATTACAAACTTCAATCGGCTGCAAATATTTTCAAAACCGTTGACACTATGAAAAAACTAACATCAAAATTGGCATCAGCAACCCCAAAAACATAAAAAACACTAAAAAAAGGAGACAAACAAAAATTTGTTGCCTAGTGTAATAGACCCGCTACTTAGGACTTTTTTGCAACTGTAGGCAAATATACATAAGAAAAAGCCTCAGGCTTCGGAAATCTTGCTTCGTTTTGGCATTAACCCAGCTTGGGAAGAAGATACTTACCCGAAATGAAGCACTCACTCTACGTTATTGCCATTGCAAAGCCCCCATCGGCAATGTCGACAGTAAATATACTGGGTCAGACGATTGCGCCGGCTCCACCCAAGTTGATAGCGTTGAAAAGAGTAATAAAAGTTTAATGTTATTTTGGCATAGCGAAATCTCGTTCGAAATTCAAATCGATTGAAAAACATTGTGGGGGGTTCGCTCATAGCCGCTATATTTTCCCAAAAGTTTGTGGAGGCCCTGGCTACGCTCTTCTTTTCCTGTTTCCAACACATGTATACTCAAGAACTGGACTTGCTTTCAATTAAATAGCCAACGATTTCACAAATGTTCATGCGTTTATTTAATGAAGTGTATGAAAGCATAATTTCAAGGTTGTGAGTGGGCGACAAAGTGATTGATATGTGACCGACAAGAAGCTAGAGGCTTTATTAAAAGCCTCTAGCTTCTTGTCGGTCACCAACTGCACTGAAGAGACCTGATAGGTCGAAACAGTGTCACTGTCTGCAGTTTTGCTATGTGCATCGCTAGCCTCTTGCATTACTATACATGTAAGACCTTGTGACCACTAGGCTGTGACAGCACTATTGTTCTAGCAGTTGCTAGACTTAGTGCACCTGCGACAACCGCCACTCATTCACGAGTGATACGGCTTCGCAGAGTACTGATTGATATGTATTTTCAATAATAAGGTATTAACCATTAGGACATCTATTTACAACTTTTTTGTAATGGTACCACGAGAAGCTTCTGGCTGTGCGCATGTTGCTAGCTCACGGCACACACGCAGCCAGGAAAAGAACAAACTATAACCCGAAGTGATGCTTGTACAGACAAGTTATTACAATTGCATCGCCTCCATCAGTAATGTCGAAGTGAAAAATAGTAGTAGCTGTGAAAACAGTGATAAAAAGATATTGTTTATTGGCATAGCCGATTCTCGTTTCAAACTTGAAAGCACATACTTTTAATGGGTATCGAGCTAAGAAGAGTCGATAAGATATTGCGTAGTCACTATATTTCTCCTAAGTTTCCCAAATTCCAAGCAACATTTTATATGCCCTGTTTCCAGCAGAAACTTAGAAAGTGAACTTGCTCAAAATTGAAACAGACAATCATTTCACAAATTTTCATCCGTTTATTTCAGCATGAAAGAGTAAATGTAAGGTTGTGAGGAGGGAGGGGGGGGGGGGCGCCAAAATGATTGTTGTGTGATTTCAGAAAGAAACTGTTAAATATTTTGCATACTACTTACGACTTTTCGTAATACATGACTATTTGTGTGACATGTCATCTCTGGCTGAGCGTGTATCGCTAAGTCCTGGCCTAATCGCAGCTAGGGGAAGTGCAAAGTAAGCCCAAGTCAAGCTCTTAGAATTAATTTATTACAATAGATTAGGTTTTGTGGTTTAAGAGTATAATTCATGGACCAGATTTGTTAGCTGAAGCTGCGGATTTCTGTAGGATTTAACGTAAAAAAACCTGTACGATTTCACATGAATAATTGTTAATTTGTTTAACTTTGCTACATTTGATTCATATGTCTTACAGATTAAAGTCGGTGAGGCTTTCGAGATAACTGTGCAAATGTATAATACTTTGCCAAAAACCTTAGGTTTTTTGACCGACCGAGGTTTATTCTATCATTTTTCTGTTGCTCTGTTGTTAGCAGGCAAGCCATCAAGTTCTTTGGTTTTAAAAAACAGTGAACAAAAACTACGCGTAGCTGCTGCCTGCTGCTTTTTTCACTGTGATAATACCGGTCAGCATTATGGCATTATAGAACGAGTTTGAAGCGTTCAAGAGAAAAGCAAAGAAGCATGCTTAGAGGGCTTAAATGGCTAAAAAAGATCTGTTGCAGCATTGTCAATTCGGTGTAGATTATTGTAGAATTTTTTCAGCGGAAACTCCTTGTTAATATGGTCCAAAAAAGCTTTTATTAACGTTTCTACGATTAATACTTATTGAGAAAATACAGATAACAAGTTGTGCACCAAGGTTTAACTTAAACTCCAAAGACATAAAGTTTTTGCAGAGTGATATGACGGAGATTGAATTTCGTTTGAGAAAAAAATGGTTTTCCTCTGTCGTGAAACGCAAATTTAAAAATTTTTTGATTATGACGTCACGAACCCCCTTATGACAATTACTCCGGAAGGTGTTCAGTGGTGCCGCGTTTGATGTTTGTACGCCCAGTGACTTCGGAGGAGTTAAAACACACAGACACCCCAACACACCGACATCTCAACACACACACAAGCAGACCGAAAGAATTGCGCTTTATAGTATAGAATAAATTGGTTATCGCTAACTCGTGCTTTCTCCGGCAAATCTCTTTAACATTTGTGCTCTTTCAGCCGCAATATTTTTTCTTTCTTGTGTAAACCTCACGGCCACCAGCTGCATCGGCTAACTTAACTGCTCCAATTCCTAACATTGACAAAGGCAAGTCGCTTAGCATGCAATTTATCCGCTTAGTTCTTGAGCAATCAAGCGGTTTCATTATCACTAGCAGCTTTTTTTTTCCAACTGTGGCGTGATAGATTATTTCACCCATCTTGTATGCCAATGAATGCCATTAAGTAACCGCTACTAAATGCAGTGAAATTTCATGTTTTTGAATGCAATAATTTGAATTTTTGAGTTCAGTAAATGTGGAAAAATTCATTTTATGTTCTTATTTTAATTCCCTGTTTGGAATGCGGTTTGACATCTCACTCTGTAGTGGGGGGGGGGGCTTTTCATTATTTGCAATACTATTACACTGTGAAATAACCACTTCACTCGTATGAACATGCATATAAAGCGCGTAGATTGCCTTTGTAACTCAATAAATCAATGTATGATACGGTTATGGTGATCACGTGCTATGTTCATAGAGGTAAGGGTTTCAAATAGATCTCGTTTACTATAAACTCTTTGGGTGGTATACTGCATCTTCGATACGGATGGGATCCCCGTACCAAAGTGATAGCATGCGCTGCGCGTGTGATGTGTGCGAAGGAATTTGTAATAGATTGATACTAAATTTTTCATATTATTGCAAATATGGGATTTTGGTTTTTGATCATGACGGGACGGGCCCTGCTGATGAGTCCAAAAGGACGAAACGCGTCCAGGGATGGTCTCGTCAAATTGTGGGGGAGGCTTTTCATTATTTGCAATACTATTACACTGTGAAATAACCACTTCACTCGTATGAACATGCATATAAAGCGCGTAGATTGCCTTTGTAACTCAATAAATCAATGTATGATACGGTTATGGTGATCACGTGCTATGTTCATAGAGGTAAGGGTTTCAAATAGATCTCGTTTACTATAAACTCTTTGGGTGGTATACTGCATCTTCGATACGGATGGGATCCCCGTACCAAAGTGATAGCATGCGCTGCGCGTGTGATGTGTGCGAAGGAATTTGTAATAGATTGATACTAAATTTTTCATATTATTGCAAATATGGGATTTTGGTTTTTGATCATGACGGGACGGGCCCTGCTGATGAGTCCAAAAGGACGAAACGCGTCCAGGGATGGTCTCGTCAAATTGTGGGGGAGGCTTTTCATTATTTGCAATACTATTACACTGTGAAATAACCACTTCACTCGTATGAACATGCATATAAAGCGCGTAGATTGCCTTTGTAACTCAATAAATCGACATCTCACTCTGATGCGGTTTCAGTTTGTTTTGTTGTGAGGCCAACAGCAGCTACGGGGTGAGAATATTGAGGCCCACCGCACTTCCTTTTGATCAAGACTCAGTAAACTCAGTTTTCAATTTCACTCTCCACGTCAATTCTATTGCTGAGCGCCAAGCAGGAAGCTGTGAATACTAATATTAAAGTCTTTAGTTTAACTCGACAAGGGAACTGAACCTAGGTCTACTGACTGCCAAGCGGGCACTCCACATCACCACATCTGTCAGTTTAATTTTATTTCAAAACGCAGAGTATAATTCATAAGAAGACGGAAAACAAGAAGTTGCTTATCGAGAACCCGACACCTTGATAGGTAGCCAGCCAAAACTTGGGCAGATAAAAAGGAAAACGAAGTTTTCAAAAATAATACACGTGAAAAATTAAGTAACCCAGGTCTGTATACAAGTGTATGCAAAAACTATATCCACAGAAAAAAAGAAGGAACAAGAATAAAAGTAGGCTAACTGAATGCATCAGCAATATTGCTTAATCTAAAATCTGCGGGTCTAGCCTATCTGATCTATCACCACAAAAATTACCTAGATGTTCGCGATGAGCCATTAAATGACTTACTGGCTTATAAACAAATATGGTTTAGACATGTATTTGGCTTACGCATCTAATATACAGGGTTAGCCCAAAAACTGATACCTTTTAAAATTCTTATGAGCACTTTTCAAAATGAGATAGCATTGCATATTGTCGTTAGTTTTGCTGCGATCATAGACGTATAGGTTTGGCTAATTTCAAGATTTTGTCGTGATGAAAAAGTAAGTACTCTTAAATTGTTTTCTCAGGTTCTGCTTATTGCCAGCGCCAGAGCATCACTCATAACGGGAGCAAATATGTTTTCGAGCAAACGAAGATGTTCGATCTAGGAGTTTCAATGGAGAAGTGCAATTACACAGGTTCGTTTCGTCGTTAATGTCTGCTTGCGTCAATCAAGCGCTCATTTGGAATCGCCATACGCATGGAATAATTGTTGAAGCATTATTTGCAAGAGCACAACAACAAAGATTGTTGACACTACTAAAGTAACAACTCTTTAATTGTACAACCAAGTCTGCTACAGCTCGTACTCCTAAGCAAAACAAAAGGAAATACTTTTCCTCGCATTTTTTGATCTTTGATCTCGAAAACGATTGCTTGCGGGTCATTTTTGAACATCTTCGTTTGAAACTTGCTTCGGAGTTACCAGTACCGCCGGCACAATGCATTGACGCCGCAACCAGTGCAGGCAAGCGCAGGAAAATTTTTTTCGCAAGGTTACAACAATGCAGCTATTTTTAGTTTCAAACTCCCAATAATTGTCACAATGAGCAGCGCTTCATACCCGACCATGATTTCGGCAACGTTGCTGGAGGGCGCGATGGAGAAATCAGTGGTAACTGTGCTTCGATGACTTATATTCATAATCTATTTTAGGTTTACCACTGGCAATAGCTGTTTGTGTTCGTGCCGCTGATAAATTGGTACCAGGAAAATTTGATGTAAGCACTTTGGAAACTACACAATGTGAAGCTAGTGATTCAACCAAGTCCCCAGGAATAAGCCTGCCACACCTGGCAGCCTACACGCGATCAATGGCGCTCAATGAAAGCGAAACAATCAGAACCACCAACTCTTTTTTAAATTATCTCAATCGCAATCAAGAAGTGAGCATTCAAATTTTGTTTAGTTGCTTGAATTTGCTTTGGAGTTTTGTGACACTACCTGCTCAGATGCATTTTTGCCAAAAGCATTGAGACCGAGCAAAGAAATTTCATTGCTGGTAAAATCAGTTTTTTAAAGACACAACCAATCATAAAGTATTTGAAAGCGGATCTCATCAGTCGTGCATCAACATCAAATACATCTTATTTTCAATTTTTCATTCAAAAGAAAGCGAAAAGAAATAAAGCACACAAGTGGTTAGTTAGCCTACAGTAAAGGGTTGCTGCATGCATGGAGCATGCAAAGGTTTTTGTTTATTTAATTGAGAACCAACCCAAACATTGATTGCCTTCTTCTATTTACAAAAAAAAGGAATTGAATTAAATCAAAAAATTGAAACATTAATGTGTAAGCGACGAAATATTTGTACAAGACATTTTACAGATTTATTTAGAAATCTTGCTTTTAATTCATAAATTAATGATTTATCTTAGTTGCCGGATCATGTTGGGACGAACCTACAGTAGTTTAATTATGGTAATGCAATGATATTTTGTTTAGGTTTCGGCGTCTGATTTACTTCTTACAACACTCACGGTTGAGAACTTATACAAGGACAATTTGAACAATGCGGTTGGAAAGTCCGTTTCAACAAAGTATGATGCCACAAGAGGCAATAGATATCTCTTTTTTTCGTTATTAACCTTTGACATAGCAGGCATTTTATGTTTGTGGAGCCTATAACTTATACAAACAGATATAAACGTTTTTTTTACAATTTTATTTGTAAAATTTAAATTTCGCCTCCCTTAGTAACCCCGAGTACCATCAGGTTGTGGTATACTGTATGTTGCAATTAAAGTGATAGTTAAAACATCTACCGTTATTCTAATGAAGCTACCCATTCTGATGAAGCTTAGGGGGAAAAACATAAAAATACAGTTGTCAAAAGAACGTTTGCATTTGTTCATAAGATAATGAATCTCTTTCATTTTTAGATCAGTTGAAACTCGATCCGATTTGCTGAACATTCTCAACACAGCTGCTGGGATGGTGGCGATACCAGACAATGAAACCTCCGTCCATATATTGACACATAATATTAGCATTCAGGTAATTGTCCCGATGCACTGTTTAAGTAACAATAGCCTGCATTGAAGGAGATGCCAGGACAATGGGCTTACTCTTTGACCTAAAGAAAACTTTTGTGATTTTAAAGACACAGCTTTTTTCTTATAGGCAACTTTTTTTTAGACAAAGATTTTCTTTTTTTAACAAAAATTTGCATTGGGAAGGGGATGAATTTATTAAATTCTGTGAGACCTGCTTGAGAAATGAACTCGGTCCATGGATAGCGATAAAATTTGTTATAATTCACAGGTCGTCGGATTAACTCAGAACAATCGTTATGGTGTTGATAACAACACAATCAGACCAATTGAAAGTTACGCAAAGGTAAAGTGTTACATGCACAATAAATCTTTTTGATATGCATGGAGAACGTAACGTGGACTGACTGATCAGTTGCAATGACAACAGAAGTACTCAAAAAATTTATTGGATTGTAATAATGACCTCAGTAAATTCCGATACTCAAGAAGCTGAGATGGGAATGATCACCACCAAGTTTTAAAATAAAAGCTTCCAGCAACCACCAATTCAAATCCTTAGTCTTTTGTATAAGCAACAAAGCTCTTGCGTCATCTGGTGACCGCCACACTTGAAAACAGCGTGCATCCCACGACATATCAATTACTTTTTTGTAAGAGCCTGAAGAAAAAAACAGCCAAACAAAAATGTTCCTTTTAGCAATGACTGCAACTCGACGGTGGCGTAGGTCGACTGGTTGTAATTCAACTGGTCCAGCTGATGTGAAAAGTTTCGATAACAGCAGTGTTTGCGAGGGCAATGCACTCTGTCTAAAATAAACTATATGCCTCGCAATTTCATGATCGATTTCTAAAAAATGCAATTTTAAATCACGCTTGGAGTTGATTTCTTCCCTTTGTAATCAAATTCAAGTCATCCTCCACTTCTTATTCTCGAAAAACTTTCTGTTTACTTTTTGCATGTACTTTTCCAGATAAATAAATCCATCGAGAACTCATATTCTGAGGGTCTCACCTTTAATCTGACTAACGCAAAGAGTACATCAAATGTTCTTGCTCACATCTCTTCAACATCGTTGGCAGTCATATTGGATTCCCACAACAGCAGCAAGGATCCGGCGATATTTGCCAGCTTGCTATCGGGCGGTTTCCGTTTGAATTCGAACAACACTTCACCAGTGAGTAGCTCGCGCGAATTTGTTTTTGTATTCCAGTAGTTTTTGTATTCCAGTAGTTTTTACATTTTAAGTGTTGAGTTAATAACGCACCCATCATTTAGAAACGGAAAACCTTTACGGTATTCCAAATTTCGAGTCGCAAACCAACAAAATAATTGTTCTTATGGCATTGTTGTTCTAGAAAACTGAAGTAGAAGGTAGATTGTTGTTCCCAAACAAAGGATTTACCTTCAATCGTTGCTTAATACCTTTAAACACTGGCGCTCCAGCAACATTGCACTGGAAGGCAGATACTTTCCCGTAGCCCGTTCCGTGAGTACGCCTGTCCTTCAAACTTGTATCACAGACCGAAACCAAATCTGCCTAAACGGTGGGACACGGAAAGTCTACCGTGGATCAGGTCGTTTTGCTTACTCAAAACATTGAAAATTTTTTTGAGGCACAAAAGAAGGGCAGTGCCATGTTTGTCAATCTGACAGCTGCTTATGATACTATGTAGCACCATGGTCTCACCTGAAAGCTGCTGAAACTTCTGCCGGACAAGCACATGGTTCAGATGATCGTGGAACTTGTTCGGAACAGAAACTTCATCCTGACCAATGGTGACAGCAAGCCAAGCACACTCCGACACCTGAAAAATGGTCTCCCACAAGAATCAGTCTTGGCTTCTCTTCTTTTCAAAATATACATATACAATCTGCATTCCATAGCCTCCAAGAAGTATGCCTACGCTGACGACTTATCAATACTTTACTCATCTGGAGATTGGAAGGTGTTGGAAAGAACTTTAATCGAAGACATGACTACACTTTCTGCATATCTTCAGACTTGGCTACTAAAGCTCAGCCATGCTAAAACAGTGACGGAAGCCTTTCATCTCCATAATCGAAAAGCTAAGCGTGAGCTCAAAGCTAAGAACAATAATAAGATCTTACCATTTTGCCCAGTGCCGACCTATCTTGGTGTGAAACTGGACAGAGTGCTCACGTACCGTCATCACCTTGAGACATTGCACAAAAAACTATCCACGCGCGTTTCACTGCTGAGGCGACTTTTGGATTCAGGATGGGGCGCTGGTGCCAAGATATTGCGCACAGCAGCCTCGTCCCTGATCTATTCAACTGCTGAGTACTGTGCACCAGCTTGGTGTCGCCGCGCACATGCTCGCCTCATCTACAGCGTTCCTAATGATGTCTTGCGCATTATCATTGAATGCCTACGTCCCACTCCAACGGACAACCTTCCAGTTCTCTCAGATATCCAGCCAGCTGAGCTTCGCCACCAAGGAGCGACACCCTCCTTGGTTAATCGCAGTTCTTTGGACCCAGGGCACATTTTGAATGGCCAGCTGACAGAGCCGCAGATTGCTAGCAAGGAGAGACTGAAATCTAGACACCCATTTGCTCCTGCTGCGGGGAAACTATTGCACAACTTATCTGAGTTGGGCATCCGCAATGCCTAATGAACGAACTTGGTATGGGACACAGAGTAGTCCAAAATTATGTCAGCGCTCGGTGTCTACATTCCTAGATCAGCACAAGACCCATTGGAATGAGTTTGACCAGAACAGCTTGGGTCAAACTCAATCGCCTGCGTACTGACATTGGGCGTTTCGGCTCGTCCATGCACAAATGGGGTCTCGCTTCTTCAGCGAAATGCGAGTGTAGTGCTAGTGAACAAACTGCGGACCACATTATTTTAACATGTCCCACACATCGGGCACTTCGAGGAATAATGGGTCTGACAGTTTTGGATGACAAAACAAGATGCTGGCTTGACTCCATCACTGCCAGCAATTGATCTAGGCAGCACAGAAGGTTGGGGTGATAAAAGGATCAACCCTCGGTCCCCATCCTTTTCTTGTGTCTGACTTGGATCATAGATACCCTGCCATACGACGAAGAAGAAGAACATTGCACTACTTTATGACACTAATTCAGCAGCATCTGTTAAACGATTATCAAACCCCACCGCCAATAGCGCCAGGCCTGCAGTGAAACATTGCCACCAAACAAAACTTTTGAAATATAAAAGTGCCGTTTTAACATGGAAAGAAGATTTACGTAAGCATTGCTTTTCTTTGTAGAGATAAAACTTGATTATTCGATTAAGAAAAAGTGCTCCTGTACCTGGTCTGTTGAGTGGTCAATAGAAACGTTACATTTTATACATCAAACAAACAAAGCAACCAATGCCCCATGCTGCTGGGGTATAAACTCAATTTTTCCATTTCGTTTCAGATTGTGTCAATCGGTTTACGAGATTCCCCTTCAACAGATATCAATGTGACGATCACTTACAAAAGAACAAGCATTCCGAAACGGGAAGAAAAGATAGGCAAGACATATAAGGTGATCACGTAATTGTATTTGATATTACAAAAGCTTTTCGTATGGCACTCATCACAGAAAATGACCAAAGTGCATGCCGTCTGTGCTGAAAAAGAAAAGAATATTTTTACTTTATTTGTTTTTTTTAGACATCATTACCATGTGACGAGGCTGCTTCCAATGATATTCTTTCTTGCACTACCCCTTCTCGCACACTTTAACCTATTTTTGTTTTGCTGTTTTTCCTTTTTCTTGTGCTGCCATTTCTTTTTTGCATATGTATTGGTTTGGTGGTGCGAAAATGGACAAAAACTAAAATAAGTGTGATTGAAACAAGAGATACATCGATGTTACATCATTTCTCAATCAGCAAATTCGGTCTACTTTTAGCATTGGTTAGTTTATTGTTCCCGTAAAGGGACTGAGAAGAGGCAAGAGGGATCTGTAGCTAGATGACCCAAAATAGGCCTCTTTATATAAGAACAAAAAGATGTATCTTATTTAATGCTTTGGTTGTCCTTCTCTTTTGTGAGTTTGTTTTGTATAATGGAAAAAGGGGATCGCTGGGGAACGGCGGACTGCAATGCTTGCTTTACTAAGCCTCACATATAATTTCGATGAAAGTAGAACAGCTTGGCGTTAATTCGACTGTTTTATTCACTTGATTTCTCGATGTCATTTGTAAAACTATCAAAACCGCATCATCATAAATTAAACAAAGCGAACCCGTTTCATTCATTACGTTGCATTGCATAAGCACAATTTTTTGCTTTATTTTCAGCGAAAACTCAATCAAGCAACTTTAATGCAATGGAGCTTTGAGAAACGTGAATGGGAACGTGCTACTGAATGCAGGCAAAGCTCTTCCACTCCGCCTGTCTACAACTGCGCGAGATTCGCGAGCTACGCCATCTTGTTTGTAAGTAAACAATTTGTTTTAATCTGATAAGGTCGTATGTTAAAAGATGCAAGATTCCCTCATGTTTTGTTAATACGTCGCTATGGTTAAGCATGCTTTCTAATAATCCTTCCTTCCTTTACATCAATCATTTACAATCAATTTTTTAAAAGCGGTGTTATTTATTCGTCATCAGGCACATAAACTTTACAGTTCACAACATAATCTTCTGAACGCAATAGTGGACCTATTGAGCACAACACTAAATATTCTAAGTAAGCTATAAGCCTAATAAATATTTTTCAGCTTTGACAGGCAAAGTAAGCCAACGTATCCTTTTCTTGTCGAGATCAGAAGTTTATTTAAAAGCCTATACTACCATGCTGCTATTGTGCTTTGTTGAAAAATGGGAGAAATAGGCTAATAGCCTATAATTTAATGAGTCGTAGTAGCAGTACGTATATATTTATTTTCCTGCTCCCTACTCCCTTTCCCCAGGCATTGTTTTGTAAAAGATAATATATATTTATAGTAATGCAAGAGGCCAGGGATGCACTTAGCAAACTGCAGACAGTGACACTGTTTCGACCTATCAGGTCTCTTCAGTGCAGTTGGTGATCAATAAGAAGCTAGAGGCTTTTAATAAAGCATAGCTTAGACCGTCACACTTGTGGGACCAAATACTAGGTCCACTGTAGTGGATGGTCTGTCAACCTCTGCGAAGCCGTATCATAATATATATTTTATATTTAAATTTTGTGGGGCACGTGCCCAGGTGCCATCCTGCTATATTTGTTGCTGTTTGTAAGCAGACTCATCGCGATGTTTTCAGCATCAAAATGTTGCAGGTGCTCTGTCGCAAGCAACTTTGCACCTGAGCTAATAGGCTACAAGAAGCACAAGAGCATGCGCCGGCAGTGCTGGGAATTCTGAAGCAAGTTCAAACACAGAATGTTTGATAAACAACTGCAATGAATTTTTGTAACATTAAAACAAACTGCAATAAAAACACTTCTCTGTATTTCATGATCTGAATTACATTTAGAGTTCACGAATCGTCCCTTCCGTGGTGGCGCTGACAATCGTGAGTTACGTGGGATGCTGCCTCTCGATTCTCTTTCTCCTCACAACCATAATTATTTACCTTCGATTCCGGTGAGAGAATAAAAAATTCTTTGCTATGTTGCTTGGTTTTTCACTAAAGAACCGCGCTAATCAACTACAATATCCGTGGCAAGACTATAAGCGGAAAATGTTTGCTCCAGGGGTAACATCTAAAACAAAAACTTCCAGCTGATCAGACATTATGATCAGTTTTAGCGAGCAAATTTTGTGACTCTTGGACCACTTGTAACTTTGTTAACCCTGCTCAGTCCAAATCCATTTTTTCAAGGCTTCATTAAAGCAGGGGAAAACTTCTATATAAATGTATTCAACAAAAACAGCAGCGATGATACCCCAGTAGTATTATTTTATTTAGTCTTTTTCCCAATAGAATAACACCGCAGACAATGAGGGCATTAAACTTGCGACATTTTGATAACAAGCTGGTTGTCAACAATGCTAGGGACAGGCCAAGTTAAAGAAGTTCAAAGCAAATTAAATTAAATTAAGTTGAGATCAACACAAAGTTACTCTCGATAATGTAATGTATGAGTTGATTGTTGGTTTATGCTTTGATTGCAGGAAAAAACTTGTCGGATGTACTACATTTAACAAAAGTTTAAAATCGCCCACCAAAAGAAGTGCTTTCTATTCGATTAAAATGTTATGTTATGTCATTACCAATATGACTTGATCTCTCTGGTAGTGACGGCATAAAACTCATGATTTTCCGAGCAACTTTAAAAATCTTTACTTCATAAGAGAAAATGTCATCCCCCAATATCCAAATCGAAATTTTTCCCTGCCGGCAGTGGTGTTTTTTAAAATAGAAAAAATATCTAAAAAAGCACAATGCATTTCCATTAAAAAAATAACAAAAAGGAAGAGAAATTGCCCCAAAGTTATTTTATCTGGGCACAAATGTTTAGCTAGCGTGAGGTTATAACGAATGACCATATTTGTTGTGGACAACAACCCAATCAACTTGACCACGTCGTTGACCACAAATTCTTTACGTTGTTTGGAAAAACAACTTCATTATCCCTTCAATAATTGCTTCTTCCTTATTTATTGATCTACTACTTGAACTTTTTGTTCTTAGGGAGCTACGAAACCATGCTAACGCGCTTATCCTCATCAACATATTTATTTGTTTGTGCCTTTTTTATTTGATTTTTGTTGTTGGAATTGGGAGAGTGGATAGCAGAAATGTGTGCAATGGCCTCACCTTTCTCCTTCATTACGTCATAATAACCTGTTTAGCTTGGATGACGTACAATTCGATGAGGATGTACCGAGCATTCACGGAGGTGAGGAAACCAGGAGTAGTGTTTTCAAATTGACTTAATATAAGAGTGACTTATCTTCGTACAATTTATTATAAATTAGAGTCAATTAAAACTTGAGTCGAACTAGCTCAATAACTAGCTTTAAACCAAACAAAACAGGTAGCGCTTTTCTTTCTCAGCTGAAATAAAGCTGGTTATCGCAAATCAGAACTTGCGTTACACTAGATTAATATACCGAATTGAGTTCTTACCAGACATCATATTAATGTGTGTGAACTAAAACCACAAATTCAGCTTTAGCAAACTTAAGCATGACATAGGATTGCAATAAACGTAACTATCAAATTACGAAAAAAGTTTATTAGCTCAAACTAACCAAGTCTAATCATAAGTAATAGGCAACAAATCGCAACATTGCATATCTGCAAAAAAACATGATGCCTTGGTTTCTAAAGTTGATGCAAATTCGTGTTGAATACATGTAGTAACTGATTGTTTGCACACAACACACAAAAAGTAGCAAACGGCTGAAGGCAGAAAACTGCGTAAAAGCAGTTAGAATTATTTCGTCCGAGCCAAAGAATTTGCGCGGAATTTTTCGTGGTTTCTGAGGAGGGAAAATGAGGGGTCTGGAGATTGGTATGATTTTTTGAAAGAAAAAGGGTTGATATCACCTTGTCGACAAAAGTGGGAAAAAGATTTTTGATGAAAGTAGTTTAGTCGCTTGAATTGGATTTTTAAGTTTTTGGTTTTAAACACTTGGAAAAAGAAGCTATTTATTGTAATGCAAGAGGCTAGCGATGCACATAGCAAAACTGCAGACAGTGACACTGTTTCGACCTATCAGGTCTCTTCAGTGCAGTTGGTGACCGACAAGAAGACCATCCACCAAGTGGATCTAGTATAGATCCCGCAAGTGTGGCGGTCTAAGCTATGCTTTATTAAAAGCCTCTAGCTTCTTGTCGGTCACTAACTGCACTGAAGAGACCTGATAGGTCGAAACAGTGTCACTGTCTGCAGTTAAGCTATTTATTGTTTTTGTTTCACTTTTATTGAATCCGCTTTATTGGTTATTTCAGCTCACCTTGTCTATTTCGAAGCCACGTTGGTGGGTTTACGTCATCACGTACGGTGCCAGTTTTGTTTTGGTGTTATTAAACTTCTCATTAACCGTATTGTTTCTTGATAATCAGCAAAAGCCCAACGATCCAGAAAGTAAGCTACAAAATTAAAGTGGAATCATTTCTGTTGGTTTGTGTTTTAAGCTTTTTGAAGGGAAGTGATAATAAGGAAGGGCATGGGTGTTTTGGAGTAGGTTTGAGGAATAACTGCTGACCAAATACGTTTTTTTTTATTTGCAGTATGGCAGCAGTAATATTGAACATTAACAATTTTTTTGATATCTCAGGGTTTCCATGTATTGCCTGGACTACCTTCAGTATATTTACTGCTGTTCAAATTTTTTTAACAAAGGAAATTATTGAGAAATGCTTTTGAATTTGGTTATGTCTTCAACGTTGCATTAAAATAAAACAAAGTATCAAAGAGGTCATTTGTTTGATCGTTCAACAAATAAGCTAATTAGCAACAGAGATCATGATCTCTGATTGTATGAAATATAACAAAACATAGAAGCCTCTTCACATTTTATATTCAAACGTTTTATTAACCAAGCGGTTAGCGAATAAACGTTTATTGAAAGTGACCAAGGTAAAAAATGTACCGTAGAACACAAAAGTTTTTGTTCTCTAATGAGAACTTTATCAAAACAAAAAATATCTTTAACAAAAATCTGAAAATCGGGGTGAGGAGTGTAATGTGATCAATTTTGATGTGTGATATCTTCCTCTCTCTTTGACGGCATGCTTCTCCACTGCAAGCATTGCACATTTGCCCGGAAAACGAGGTATCATTACTTGTTTATTACGTAGTTCTGTATCTTACTCCTCACAATAATTCTGTTTAATCGACCGATTCGACCGATTTTACTTATTGCTTCCAATTGCATGTTTATGTCCGATACATACGGAATAACAATATAAAAACTGAATTGCTGATGATTGAAAAACTATATGATACCAAAGATATTTTTAATCATTCGAATAAATTCTTCACGCAAACCGATGTTTAGATTGGAGAAAGTTAGTTGGATGCTCAACTGATCATGCTTTCGCCATGCTTGACTGGGAATCGAGGTTTTATATCTGCTGTATGTAAAAGTTGTGCCACCAGAAGCCCTATTGTTCATTGTTGCACTTAGAGGTTTGCTCTTTGTGCTTAGGTAATGTCATGGTATGTTGTGCTTTCATCACCTATCAGTTACTTGTTGTAAAGTCACTTTCATCTGTAGCAACGAGAGCCCAAGAGAACATTATTGGCATTCAATCTGATGAAACAACAAAAACCAAGCTCTATGAATTCTCTCCGCTAAATTTCTTGTTGCGCACGGATACTAGTCTTAGACTAGTAACGCCGTTTTGCTACTAATGGTTTTCCTCTGCACACGGTAGTGTAAGTAAGATTTCTCTGACATGATGAACATCAAAAACAGAAGTTGGAATTTACTTGTTGCACCTCGACATAAATTTTGATGCACTGTGAGCTCCATTGTACCCCACATAGATCAGTTTTGAAGAGAAGAAACTACTGCAGCCCTCGCATTAAATTTTGCCTCTTTAGTGTGTATGTTAGTTCATGAATACATTTTGAGTGCATCAAATTATTCCACAATTTGTTGATACACAGCAACAGCATGGAACCTCCAGGTACTAGTAGGTAAGAAGAAAGTTTAGAATCACTGCTCTATTTCCTCTATAGACCGAACATAAAATCTCATCGCGATCAATGTCAAAACTTTGGAGAAAAATATTTGCTGAGTAAACCTTTCCATTGTTGAAAATGTGGCGCTTAAACACTGAAATCGAGCTAATAGCACACAATCTTTGTATACCTCATCTGGCAACTGAATGGGAAATTCGCTAGAGGTCCCTGCCAATTTTGAACAGCGACACAAGTGGCGGCAGCATGTATTTTAATTAAAGAATACGTTTTTCAGTTACTGAAGTTGTACCTTGTAGGTATTGAGCAGGCCTAGTAGCAATCGTGCAGGCATAGTAAAATCATGGCACAGGCACAGTAGACGTAGTAGGTATATAGCAGGCATATCAAACCTAATGCCTCCGCCTACTATGCCCGTACTATGCTTATTATGCCTGTGGCCTAATATGCTTACTGTGCCTGCTTTGTATTGGGTGCGCAGAAAAAAATGATTACCCTGTTTAATCAAAAATAACTCACAAACTAAGCTTGACATCCAAATTACCGTAATTTAATTTTCGATTAAATTTGGTACATGTCAGGAGCAGCTGGTTTTTGTCAAGTGGTGAAATTTTCAGCCAAAAATATATATCCGCCAAAAATTTCCAAACACAGGAATAATGAAGAAATATTTAATATCAGACTTTAATTTTTAAATAAGAGATTAGACATGCTATTTCCTCACTCTGCCCAACCTTACATGGTTGCTGAAAGTTCGATCGTAAATAAAGAAAAGAAATTTGACACCTAGCCGAGCGTCGAATCCACGGCTACTAGAACGTGAACCAAGTGTGCATTAAAGTGCGCTATGAAGCCTCACGTCGAGTGGCGCCTATTGTCACCTGATTTGATCGCCCAGTCTTTGAATTTGTCACACAGTGTTAACCGAAAAAGTTTATGCTAGGAGGACGGAAAAATTCACTAAGCAGGAACTGGAGGACAAGAAAAAAGAAAAATGGGATGAAATATCAGTTGCTGAAATTCGCAAGTCCATATCTTCCTGAAAAAAGAGACTTCGATTTGTTGATTACGATGATGGAGGTCCTATTGACCATCTTTTCGATTAAAGCCCGTGGAAAGCAAATATAATGTTAACGTCTGGCATTGCATATTTTGACCTGAATTTTGTGTTTCCTCATTATTTCTGTGTTTATAAATATTTTCGGCTGGAAGTTTCACCACTTGATCAAAACTAGCCGCTCATGATATCTACAAAATTTAATTTGTATTCAAAGCTTATTTTGTGAGTTATTCTTGATTATACAGGGTCCTCACTTTTTTCTACGTACCGATATTCATTGTATTTACTATGCCATACGATAACTGTACTATTCCTACTACGCTTCTTCCATGCATACTATATCTATACTGCACTTATTGTGATTACAATGCCAGCAATACAACTACTGTTCCTGCGTAACATCTGCTACGCCAAAATTAAGCGTAGCAAGCGGTGTGCGGTCCGCACACGTTGGTCATTTAAAAAGGCGGCCATTTTAGACAAAAAAAGAAAACGCTCTAGCCATGTATGAACAAAGAATTCTGACACTGAAATTTTTGATCTGCTTGATTAGAAATGGGGCGCCTGGCTTCGGCATAAGACGGCCAAGCCTACGGTACGCCACTGCGCCTATTATGCCAGCCAACCATCTCTGCACTATGCCTCAGAATTGTAATAATTCCAGTCTAGACTTAGACGCGACTGAAATCTTTGTTACAAAGGACCCGGGCTCGGCTCGAGTTCTTAAGCAAGTATGTCCTAATCAAAACAGCATAAAAATGAAACTGAAAAACCTTTACCCTACAGTACAAAGGATGAGCAGCCTTTTTACAATTGTTTTTAACCCTTAAACGCCTAAGTGGGTCGCTAGCGACCCGAGCCTTCTGTTTTTTCCTCATATCTCTTGAAATAGCCGGCTAGGTTCAGTGAGACTTCAAGTATTCTCAAAGCATTTATTCTTCTTCCATTTCACATTTATATTTTCAAAAATATTACACTGATAAATTAGTTATTAAGGATTTGAAAGAAAAAACCAATAGGGTCTCTAGCGACCCATGTTAGGTAATAGTGTAACTTTTTTTTTTAATTGCAACTTATGTAGTTAGTAGTTAATTGTAAAGTGCCGCAAACATCAAATTAAATCGAACTATATAAGAAATAGTTGATCATCGCATTTTTCATGCTGTGTAATGCAAAATTAAAACGTTTATGACAAAAGATTAGAAGTTTCACAAGAAAGAAAGCGACATCGAAGAGTTGATTGCAAATCGGTATAAGATCCCGAAAGAATCCAAACAACGATTGCAAGAAGGCTACTGGCTGCAGCATCAGCCGCTGGGAAAGTGGTGCGAGTTGGTCTGATTTATAAGACAACTCTGACGATGGAGAAATCATTGAGAGCGAAGATTCTGTGGATGGCCAATCATCACCTGAGAGATGTGAGGACGCTTCTTCTATTGTCAGAAACCAGACCACAAGTGCAGACGATGAATTGACTGTCGGTAGTGGGGAAGAAAGTGATAGCGAAGACTTTTCTGAGCATGACAGTAATGATCTTACGGCCAGAAGCTTGTTTACAGGACAAAATGGCCGTGTGAGGTTTGCCACGTGTCCCCCACCATCAAGAACACGTGCACGTAATCTTAGACACACCAACAAAGACCAATTGGTGCTGCAAAAACCATCCAAAATAAAGTTGATCCTTTTGCTTACTTTATTGATGAAAATATGTTGTCATGTTGTTGTCAAACACACTAACGAGCGTGCAAGAAGGGACCTCAGAAAAAGAAGCAAAAATCCAGACGAATGGATGCCATTTGACTTGTGTGAAATGAAAGGCATTGTCAATGTTCTGTACCTCATTGGTGTGTATCGTTGTCAGCACCAATCCCTTCATTCGTTGTGGTCACTTGGCCCATCAGGAAGAGCTGTACTTTTGGCTTCTTTCGACCGTAATCGATTTGAGCAACTTTTAGCAAACTTAGGTTTTGACAGTCGTGAAGATCGTAACACGGATGATAAGTCTGCTCCATTTCAGTAAATGTGGAAACAGTTTTTTGAGAATTACAGAAAACATTATGCTGTCAGTGCTTATGTAACCGTGTATGAACAACTAAGGTCATTTCTAGATCGTTAGTAGTTTTGTTCTAGTATATGCTCAACAAGCTAGACAAATGCAAGCTGAAGCTATTTGTTGTGTGACTGTCTTGCTGGCTACACATTCAATGGTATGCTGTATATTGGATGTCAAAGAAATCAGAGAAACGTTGGGTTGTCATCTGATGTTGTGAAATTCCTCTCGACATTACTGCATTTTTCTGGAGTCCATGTCACAACTGATAATTGATTTACCAGTTCCCAGCTTGCTGCAAACTTACTCCAGAAACAAATCATTTTGCTGCGAACGATGAGAAAAACTAACAAAAACTTCCCCTTACATTTGCAACACGGAAGGCAAACAGGATTGGATCAAGCTGGTTAGCTTTAGTGACAGGCAGACGTTAGTATCGAATGTACCCAGGAAAAACAAAGATGTGGTTCTGCTTTTTAACTATGCACAATGACAACAAAATTGATGAAGATTTATGTTTGCCTATAATAACACCTGACTACAATGCTGATAAGGCAGCTGTTGACCAAGTTGACCAACTTTGTCATAATTACAATCTGCAGAAAAGGACCAAGCGCTGACCACTTGCATACTTCTTCAACTGCCTCAATATTGCAGGTATCAATAGCATGGTGATTTTTTGAGCAAAATTTTTACAGAGGGAAAAAGTCAGTTATCGACGCCAAATAGATTTAGAAAGCTTAGGCATTTGCTTCATCCATGGCTACAGCGACGAGTACGAGTCAAGCAACTTCCAAGAGGCACTAAGCTATCATTACGAAAATGTGAGTACAAAATTGACATTGGCACTTTTGAATCAGCAGCATATTAGGGTGGAAAGCATAAAAGAGACAGTACAACATCTGTCCATCTTCTCTGGATCGCAAAACAACTGACGCGTTCGAAGAATGTAATGAGCCATCTTGCATTGATCAGAAACAGGTCACGATTTTATGTTCCTATTGTGCCGCATGATTTTTGTGCCTTGGCATTATCATGCCTATTGAGTTAGAAGCTAACAAACTGCAATCGTTTTATTGTTTTTCATTCCTTTTGTGCTAAATTTTGATGTTACACAATATTTCAATAGTCGTTTGTTGTTGGTAGTATGCAGTGTTCATCTTAACTTTTGATAGGTCACTTTTTGTACAAAATGAAAAATATTACACTTGTGATTTTTGCAAATTTTGTCAGTTTTTTTTGAAGCATTATGCTTAGCTGTAAATAATAATGAACTTGAAACATGTTGATTAGTTTCATGACCATGTTTTAGGAAGATGAACAAATTGAAAGCTTGAGCAAAGTTATATCAATACGCCGGATCGCTAGCGACCCACTTAGGTAATAGTGGTTGGCGAAACACTTGGGCGTTTAAGGATTAAATTCGTGAAATCTAAAAAGAGTGCGTTTTACTTTATCGGCTATATATGTTTTTGCGTTGAATTGTGTTTGACATTTGGTCGGTAAAGGCAATTGGTGGTGATGGCGGACTATTGATGAGATGCGCATCTGGAGTATTTAGTACTTAGTCATCTGTTAATTATATTTTCTGAATAGCTCACCATTATTTTGAAACATTAATTATTTGCGATATGTGCAGAGCAATTTTACAATTACTGGCGTTGTAAATCATTTTTGCGTGCTTTAACTTAGTAAGCCTATGCAGCAACGAAGAAATTGTAATGTAGAAACAAAGAAGATTTAGGCAAAATGTTTGTAAATTTAAGTTTTCGAGGGTTTAGACCTAAAAGGATTCGAGATTTGATACATTTGGACTTGAAAAAACTTGAGCTTTGGTGGACTCGGGTTCGACTCAAGAATCTTAGATAGGGACACAGCTTCGACGTGAACGGAGTCGCGGTTACAAAGTGCTTGGGCTCAAAGATTGATGCCCTCCGACTGACTCGAGTTCTTCAATTGTTGGACTCGTTAGAACTATTTTATGTCTGCACACTGCCTTTACTTTGTATTATGTTTACTATGTACTCATACCACAGAGTCGTAAATTGGGACGGATTTTTCGGATCGGGTTCGGGCTTCAGTTTTTAAAAAATTTGGGCCTGATTCGGTCTCAAATTGACACCGTTGCATTGTAATTTCATTTTCCACACTCGAGCGTTTTAAACCACACAGCACAATATGTTTAAGCAATGGAAATGACTAATTCTTCAATGAACAAAGATCCATTTTGAATTCTATGTTCGTTTTTGAGTTCACACGTGTATAGTCATGGATTAAAAATATCGTTTAGACTGCCTGTCAACTAGTTTATTTGCTTAGGTTATCTTTTAGATTCAATTCGGGTCCGATTCGGGCTTCAAATAAATTTTTGGGGCCGGGCTAGGTTTAGGCCTGTATTTTTGGGTTCGGGCCTAAAAAAAGGCCTGGTTGCAAGCCTGTCATACCTACGATGTAAGTATCATGTTTACTACGTGGTCATACATGCTGTATCTGTACTATGCTTACTATGTACTGATACCTACAATGTTAGTATTATGTTAAATACCCCTGTATTATGCCTAATATGTCTGTACTATGTCTATATTACAATGTCCATATTATGCCTACTATGTTTATTTTATGCGTAACATGTGTGCATTTGTACGTTTTATGCATACCTGTGTTATGTTTGCTTGTATCATGCCTACTGTGTTTAATATACCTAATATGCCTGTTCTATAACTTCTCAATATAGCTCTTCTGGTGTAATCGAAAGTTTAAATGATCTTTATTTAGATTTAAAATCTACATAAAATTCACAAAAACTCAACGTTTCGAAAAACTAAAATCAGTTTTTCTTCGTCAGGAGTGACTAAAGTTTAAACACAGACAACGGTTACATAGTAATTAACAGGACGATAAGGAGAAAAAATATAAATTATGGCAATAAACAAGTGCAGCAGCGACAACTGGCGGTCAAAAATTTATAAATTTGTACAATCCGGGATAAAAGCTGTTAATTTTATCGTTAAAAGAAAAATCAGTTTTGTGTTTGTAAAATGATTCTAAAAAACTGATTTTTCTTTTAACGATAAAATTAACAGCTTTTATCCCGGATTGTACAAATTTATAAATTTTTGACCGCCAGTTGTCGCTGCTGCACTTGTTTATTGCCATAATTTATATTTTTTCTCCTTATCGTTCTGTTGATTACTGTGTAACCGTTGTCTGTGTTTAAACTTTAGTCACTCCTGACGAAGAAAAACTGATTTTAGTTTTTCGAAACGTTGAGTTTTTGTGAATTTTATGTAGATTTTAAATCTAAATAAAGATCATTTAAACTTTCGATTACACCAGAAGAGCTATATTGAGAAGTTAAAGGATGCCTGGTGACAAAAGCAAAATATGCCTGTTCTATGTTTACTATGCATTTCTTGTATCTATTTTGTCTGCACTAAGCACACTATGCCTGTCTTTTGTCTGCGTGATTGCTATGCCTCCCATTTCTATACAATGTCAAATACGTCTGTACTATGCCTGTATTATGCCCACTACGCCTGTAACAAACTCATATTGCCTGCATTGTGCCTACTATGCCTGCTACACCTGCTATGTTTTTTCTGTGTCTGTGTTATGCCTGCACTACGTCTACGGTGTCTATGCTATGCCCGTACTAGGCCTAATGAGACGTCAACTATGTCAGCATTAAACTTACCATGTTTGTAATATGCTTACTATGCCTGTATTTTGCCCACTATTACCTTGGCTACGTTCAATAAACTTCAGTTCGTAAGTACTGCTTAATTTATAAAAATATTAAAAAACATTTGCCCACTCTCCGAATCATTTCATATTTTTGAAAGAGCTAATTTTTTCCAGACATATTTTTTGAATCTTTGTATCGTGCCAACTTTGCCTGCTGGCTTCGACCCCCCTCGTTTTATTGGGGTTTTTTACTTCCGGTCGGTATCATGTTGATCATCAACTACACGCTATTCGTTATCTTGCTCAAGAAAGTGATTTTCAAGAAACGAAGGGTAAGAAATTTTTTCTTAAAGTCAGTTTTAAAACAACAATGAGCTTAAAAACTCCATATAATGGGGATGAAAAAGTCTTTCCAGTTACTCCGTAGTGATTTTTAATTCAAGTAAAACATTTACAAGTTTTAGGATTGCCACCCCTCCATCTTCTCTCAATACTCATTGTATGGATGAGTGAAAGACTGGAAAGTGATTCTCTCCGACACTGCTGATGTAAAAGTTGATTGGTGAAGAGGTCAAATCCGTGGAGCGTCTTTGTGTGATGGCAGTGATTGCATAGTCGCGAGTTAAAATCATTTGACGACGGCGTTGTCATGCTCTTGGAAAAGACACTTTACAGCAATATTTCCTGCTTGTAGTAAAACTACTTTGCGTAGTGTCAGTAAATATTCTGAAGCGGGCTAGAACTAAAGCTAATGTGTGTGCAGCAGTTTGCAAATGCAGAAGTTGTTTTGTGTGCAACTGCAGAATTTATTATTCCACTGAAAGAAGGAGATGTACAGATGAACTTAATAATTAATTAGTTCTTAAATTACAGATCCAGTCGACAGCCAAAAACACGTCGCTTAAGGATCAGCTTGTCAATGCCATTTCCATGGCAACCATGATGGGACTGACATGGGTGTTTGGTTACTCTTTATTGGCACCATCAAGTGTTGAATATCACGAAGCAATGCAGTGGTTGTTTACAATCACCAACGTCTTTCAGGTTCGAACACCAGGCGTTTGTGCAAGACTTCAAAAGAGTTAGGACTCAAAGTATTTAGCAAATTGTTGGATAAAAACAATTTATGCACTTGTCAAATTGTACTTGCAATTTACTATTGCTGCCTAAAACCAAATTATTATGTAATTAGTTACATGTTATCTATATCCTTTTTAGAAGTGAAATTTAAAAAAAGTGAGTTTGCACAGCACATTTTAAGTTCTTACAAGGCATAAGTTTTATCTAATTTAAGGTTTGACAACCTAAAACTATATTTTTGCGGGCGATTGTTTAGTAGATCTGTTCTATTGGCAAGGCGCAGACAATGCCCGTAAATCTCACCGTTTTCATTGATATAAAATATCAATACAAAATGTAATTTAAGATGTAAAAATTAAACGCACGAAGTTATAAAATGCTTCAATGGGATTTCATCTCAATTTAACTGAAATAGGCAGCGGTCAGTTAATATACAGCGCATTCTTTCCTTTTTTTATGGGCAAGATCTTTTACTCTTTTGCAGAAGCTTCTCAGCCTATGAGCTTTTCATTAACTTTTTTGATGGTCTTCAGTTAGACTGGGCCATCAAAACGTGTTGGCTGGTTGGCCCCACCACCGGCCAGCCTCATAGAGATATAGATATTTTATGAATTATCTTGCCCAAGGACACAACAAGCAAGCTTGCCGGCTTGTTCTTTTCACCGTTCCCTTTTGTGGTGAGCGCCAAACAAGGAAAATGTGGACACCATTTTTAAAAATCTTTTGGTATGACTCATCTAGGGAAATGAAGCCCAGCTACTGACGGCAAAGCGGACGTTTAAACCACTACACCGTCGTGCCAGTTAGCGTATTCTTTTATCTTGTTTTAGGGAGTTCTTATTTTTTACCTGCATTGTCTGCGGAGGAAATGTGTCCGAAAAATATGGCTCCCCTGCAGAACCAAGGCGACATCTAGTGGAAGCTTATCTCAAACTAATCAAAAAGCGTTTACAAATCAAATGCAAAAAAGTCACGACACCCAGACAACAAATAAGCTGGCTTGAACAAGTGATTCTACCAATGACAAAAAAAGTAGGATCCTGCTGCTTTGCTTGTATGGCTGCATGGTGTTATGCCATGTCCTCGCTTCAAAAAAGATCTGATGAATTCAGCAACAGTGAAACACGTCAAATTACATATTTCTTCCACTTCTATTTTTGAATTGATAAATGTTGTTCTATTCTTTGGTTTATTTACGATTGGATTTACCAATATGTCTTTATTTTTGTTCATTGTGTATGTCGTATTAGGAACAAAATTTGTCGATTAAGTTAAAGAAGAGAATACGAATTCATTAAAACTAGATACAGGTTAAAGAATTAATTGAAATCAAACTGATGATGGCATTTTTACAAACTTCCTATTTTTTATTTATACTATCAAGCGCAATTCTGTCTGTCTGCTTTAACTCTTCTGAAAGTAACTGCTGGAGGCACAGGCATCAAACTCTGCACGATTGATCACTATCCTGTGGTGAGTGTCACAAGGGTGTTCGTGACATTATGATAAAGTCATAATCAAAAATGATTTTTGACAGTGGACAACCGTTTTTTGCTAAAGCAAAAACCAGCTCCCGACTTACCACATTACAAAACTTTCATTTGTTTGGGAGTCTAAAATGACATCAAAATCAACCCTTCATTGCACAATCTGTTTTTTCTTCTTTCTCAAAAAGTACTGATCGCGATGTCTTTCAGGAGATATTAATAAGCTGCTTTCAATAAAAGCAATTTTACAGCAACTATTGCATATTTGACAATGCTATGAGCAAGTGTTTATTTAAGCCCTTCAAGCCTCTAAGCATTTTTTGCTCTATTGGGCTTGCACGCTTAAAACTGACTCTATATGTCATATATTATGTCTCCTAGGATTAACACAAATCTTTCGCTACCACAGATTATACAGTAATATGAAGATGTTTTTAAACATTGCTCTCTTTTGGTAAAATTTGTTTACTTAAAAACTGATTTGAGATCTCATTTCGGATCTTTTGTAGAAAGCCCACGCCACTTGCAATAGGCGCCTATCTAGTGTACACTGGAGGGGGAGGCCCGGTATGTGAATGTACAGTGGAGTGTACACTGGGGTGAAATTATCAGGAATTGCTTGCCTAACTGAAAAACCCCTCCAGTGTACACTTAATAGGCGCCTATAGCAAGTGGCGGGGGCTTTCTACAAAAGATCCCTCATTTTTCAACTGATTTTCAAACTTTCTTCAACAGATTGAAGGTTATTTCAAGGCAATTCCGAAAGTGTATGATATGTATAATTAATATTTGTTTTCGAAAAACTGAACTTTAAGACCGGTTGTGTAACTTTCTACTTCACTCAAAAGATCGTAAGCTGATTAAAAACAAATAATTTTACTACAAAAACATTATAGTAAGGTACTAACAATTATTGCCCTTTGGAAGCCAAGGAAATTTCTTTTCCAACAATATGTCACTCCAATTACTTAGGGCTAAGAATTAGTTTTTAATGGTTGATCAAAAATTCGTTGCCATACTTCGTGTTTTATTTTTAGTTGAACAGTCATCCTTCTTGGCCTAACATACTTGCAATTGTTAGACTAAGTTATTTCTTTGGAAAATTTGGTTTCCTTTCCTCACAAGCATGATTTTTTTGTATTATCTCAGGACATTTTCAAAAAGATCCATCAAAAACTCTAGTCTCTAAATGTTTATGAAATGTAGTCTACCGGTTAAAAGTACGCAAAATTTTGGTGCCAGCACTTTACGAAATTGCAATTTCTAAATAAAAGTACTTTGGTACTTTTTGTCTATTCTTTCTCGATAGCATGGATCTTTAGCATTATCCATCAAATTATTCAAAACGATTCACTCACAAATGAAGTCCAAAAATTTTATGATATAGGCTACTCCAAGCAAAACACTTGGTTATCACCCGAGAAAAAGACGATAGCGAAAAGATGGTTTTTTTTTCAACAAAATGTAGGTGTTGCACTAAATATGATCTAAATGTTGAAGCAATTTCTTTTGCAACTGGGTGAGAGTAATGCAGCCAGCTTGTTTGTTATTGTTGTCGGAACTACTTCGTTGGATTTATTTGTTCGTTAAATTATCGGATGTTTTGTTTCAATTCATTCATACGTTAGTTTTGCTCTTTACTTTTAAGTTGCGTAACATCACCTCATTTTAGTTCACTTAGCTGATTGTTTTGCCTTTTTAATCACATTTGTAGCTTTTCTTGTGCCCCCGTCGGCAAATTAGTTGGTGATGTAGTTTAGTTTTACATTATTTAATCATTTCGAGATTTTGTCAGTGAAGATTGGACATTCAAGTTTTAAGTTCAGTTGGTAAAAGAGTATAAAAATAAATAGTTTTAACCATTTTGGTGATTGTTATCTAAAGCACGGAGCCATAAGAGAGTAAACCGCTACATTGTTAACCTCGGCATTATTAATGGGGACCCCCGCTATTGCTTGAACTTTATGTGAGTGCTTCATTTAGAGTTAGTTTGCTCTTTGCATAGCGGCATTTATGCCAGGGCCAATGAACATGCACGCAGTTAGAGACGTTAGTTCCTATTAATTCGCCTACAGAAATCAAAAGTAGTAGGCAGTGGTCCTAATATTTAATGGCTTAAAAAGCACTGTTAGGTCATAATCTTAAATTATATTACAATGCTTTCCATTATTACAGTGAGAAAAACTGCAGGTAGCAAAATTATCTACAATCAATTTGATAGCGAGCATAAATGGTAAAGCCCAGTAATTACAGTATATTTGAAATTGCAAGGATAAGGGTGCAGAATACGAATCTTCATTTAACAGTAGAGAGGTATGGATTAGGATCAAAGTTAAATATAAAAAAACCCCAAGTTTAAGAAAAGATCAAAATTAAGCAATAATAGCATCAAGTTGTAACACTGGATTAAGAGGGAATGCTTTTGATGGAAAAGAGCTTAATAGACGCCTATTGCAATAAGTTATATTATATGACTTAGGGGAAAGGCATAGTTCCTTTTCATGCTATGGTCGAATTAAAGCAAACAGCGCAAGCAAAAATCTTAATGTCACAAATATCGATGCGAAAGTGAAGCCACCAAATCGTGAAATAGGTATTTACTAAATAGCTCGTTTATTTGATTGTCAAAACGACCACATTTGGGCGACGCCATCAATTTTGACCATGTTTCACATCCCTCCCCTTCATACACTTTAAAAAATTACGAATGGTAGTTTGGGTCATCATTCTTTTTTTTTAATTCTTCCAGTTTTCATGAATAAATTGACATGATCACCATTACATGTACAGGAGCTATGATTTATATTTAGTAAAACATTTCGTTGTTGCTCTCATAAATGTTTGTACGGTGAAGCTTGCGCAGCTGCATTGATTGATTCGTTTTGCATTAACACAGTTGATAGTATGCCTGCTGGATTAAAATCGCATCATACTCAGGACAAACATGTTTTCTATTTTGCTTGATAATAGCTTTATAGGGCTACTGGGATCAAACCTGAAAATTTGGGAAAAACAAGGACTCTTTTAACTTCTCGGAGCATACCTAAGCAAGGAAAAACAAATATGAATCATAATTAATCCGTAGCCAGCAGGTACTTAAGAAAGTTTGAGGCAAAATCAAAATTAACAACGTCACTGTGTTGAATCGCACCACATAGAACATGATATTGGTATTTTGTTTTATAATAGCTTTATAGAGCTACGGGGATCAAATCAAACATTTGTCAAGGCAAGGACTCTTTTAACTTCCCATGGCACATCAAGCAGGGAGAAAGAAACATGCTACATCATGCGAAGCCTGCGAGGACTTGAAAAAGTTTCATTGAAAATCAAAAGAAAACAACGTCACTGTGAAAATGTCACCGTACTAAAGACATTTTTGTTATTTTGCTTGCAAATAGCTTAATATCAGAAATGCGTTTTTTATTTCCAAACTACGGAAAAGACAAGATTCTTTTGGGTTCGTGTAGGCAATGGACACAGCTCATAAACATAAGGCATAGCCAGGATCTTGAAATGAGAAATTCTATTAGGAAAAGGAGCACAGAAAGTCGTGAAAGTCGCATGTGCAGAAAACACATAAACTTTTGGTAACTGTTCACACAAGAGCCTGAAAGGTGAAGCCGGCTTTGATGGATAAACCTACACTCTCAATCCCGACGGTACTCATGGACACTCTGCGGGTGACGCCGTCTTATAAGCTATAAAGCAAGAATTTTTTCTTTAGCTGATATGCCTCCTGTTGAAGATCAAATGCTTTTATAAAAATGTGCTTAAATCATTTTCCAGCTTGTTGTCAAACCCTGATTTGCAATATAAATCTATGGATAATGACCAATATGTTTATTTTCCCAAGTGAATTTCTTGGCTAAAAAAGCACTCATTTATTTTTATGAAACCAATTTGTGTTCCACCGTTACTTTTTTCTTGATGGTTACTGTAGATGGCTTGCCACTGTTCAAGCAAGCGCCAGATTTTAAGCTTTATCCAATATGGGCCAACGTTTGTCAACTAAAACTGAAATCGATATGTTTGAGAATTTATTGTACATTCAAGTAGGCCACACGTGGAACGCTACCACCTGATGTTTTTTTGAAGACGTTTATGGATGAAATAACCACTGTCAGCAAAACCCTTTCTATATCAAATTTATAACCTTTTAATTAGCAGAGGACGTAATATTCATTTTTGATGCTTGTGCTCGAAGCACCTTAAAATGCATTCAGGCTACAACAGCTGAACGATTTTGCGTAGTTCGAGAATATGATTTGCTTTCTTGGCACGAATGCCTTCTCAAAACGAATTGTCTAAAAAGAGTCGATCAAAGTTTTATTATTCTATCAAAAAGGAGTTTCTCTGTTAATTGATTATATGAAATTATATGAAAATGGTCAGCTCTTTTCCTCTGGATTGCATGCATTTGTGCTGTTCCGCAATTACCAAGCGATTTATTAAAAAGGTTAAAAAGATTTATGAGGTAAGTTGGTGTAATGCTGAGCATTGATGATGAAATACCGTTTACTTGATTGCAAGACGCGGTTTGTGAAGCTTTTTTATATCACCTCTTGTGCGGTTTACATTCAAGGGCGGCTTAGAATTGAAGGCGACTTAGTGTTATTTGTTTTTTTTTTTTAATTGGCTCAATTCTATCGACAAAACTTTTTTGAACCAGTTTCTTGGGTAAAATGAGAATTCTCGTTCGCGGATAGCGCTTCTCTCTTGTCGATGAAACGTGAATTCATGTGTTACAATCACAGATACTCATCGTGTGAAGTTTTCTGCATGCGGATAATCTGCATCATAAAAAACTACCGGTTTGCATTGTTTGTACAAAAGATTAAGGTTTTATTGCACCATTAAATGTACCCACACAATCACTTGAAAAACACAGGATAAACTATCGTAGCAATAAGGGAGAGGTGAGTGTTCAAATACGTGACAATCAAATAGGCTATTGAGTGTTAAAATCAAAAAATGGCTTTTTACACTAATACAGAATAACATATTGCTGCGGCTTACATTAATTTTTTAGCGCTATCGCATGCGATTTGCAGTCGAGGGCGGCTTACAAATAAGGGCGGTTTACAATCGAGAAAATACAGTAACCAAATTAATACTAAAACTGTAACTACTAGCGCATAAATGAAGCATAGTTTTTAATATTCAGTGCTTTATTTTCAAAAAAAATCAAGCAAAGCTCTTCTTGATTGCTATTGCATTGCTTAACCCTTACAATTATTTCTAAATCTGCATACGTTGTTTTATTTCTGTGGACATTTTGTCCACACATAGCGAAATCACGCTTATTACGCTACAAGTGCTGTATTTTCGTTACAATACAATACAATAGCACATGAAGAAATGCGCAAAAGTGTCTTGCCACCAAAGGCGCCGCCATGGGGGAGGTGCTGTTGCCTCCGATTATCTTTTTGATCGTAGGTTATGTGTAAAGTGCATAACAATTAAGAAATTGACTTAGCGCTCATGTTTAGTGCAGCAGTTACTTTTTTTTACAGTAGGCTTATTGGTAAATATTAAGTTGTAGTTATAGATTTCCTGAAAACAAGAAACAGCAATAAGCCCATCTATGATTGAGACATCCTTGCTACGCCTAATGCACTTCAAATGCACCAATTCAAACCTTAGGCTATAGATAGAGTTCGCTTGCAGTGTAGAAGCTTACTACACAACAGAGATGAAGCTACTGTCAGATACAAAATTTTGCCTGTTTCTGACCGTTTGAATAGTACTACATAATTCCTGATCCGTAGCCTCCGATAACGAATGAAAAACAAGTATTGAATTGCTGATTCACTGTCTAGAAACTTTGCCATGTGCTAGACTGCTAGAGAATTGATGGATGCTCAGATAACCTAATGTTGGCAACTTCATTGAAGTAATGTTGGAAAATGGATATAGGTCATTAATCAATAGGCCAACTAGAATCACACAAACCAATGGCACACTCCTAGACCACATTTGGACTAACTGTTGCAATGCACAAAAATTAAGAGTTGTATAATTACTTACTCAATATCTGATCATCTAGTAACAACGATATGCATGTCCATCAAGAAATCACAGACTAAAAATATTGAGTATTACCGCTCCTTCAGTGACACAAAAATAGCCTCGTTTACCCAATGTGTATCTGAACTTGACATTACTCCTATCTTGGAAAAGTCTGATCCCGATGATGCATACAATCAGCTGAAAAAGCAGTATATGACTAACTTTGAAAAATCGTTTCCATTAAAGAAGGTCAGTTTTAAAAACAAACCAAACAAGAGTTGGTTTGATAGAGAAGCTCAGGAATTGCTGGACAATAAAGAAAACCTTTTTAAACACTACATGAAAACCAAAACAAACCACTCAAAAACATTGTTTACCCAAGCTAGAAATTACTATTACAGAATCATAAAAGAGAAAAAACAGACTTATTATAAGTCAAAATTTAACATATTCAAGGGTGATATAAAAAATACATGGCGTCTTATTAACAACTTGCTTGGAAAACAAAGAAAATCTGATTGCAAAAAACTCAAAATTGATGGTAAAGAAATATATAAACCACAGGCTCTTGCAAATCATTTCAACAACCACTTTTCCACCATAGCCTCCAAACTGATGAATGAGCTTCCACCAAGTGAAGCCAAATACAGTGAATATTTAAAACCATCCTCACATTCGACAATGTTTGTATGGCCTACTTGTCCCATGGAAATTTCAAATATATTGCATAGCATGGAATCCAAATTAAGTGCTGGCATAGATCAAATACCATCAAAGCTATTGAAGTCGTCACCAGATAACATATTAATTGCACTAAGCCACATCTTTAACTTATCGCTCAGCAAAGGAGAATTCATTAATGATTTCAAACTAGCTAAAGTATGTCCAATCTATAAAAAAGGTGACAGCAGCAACATTAATAACTACAGGCCTATAAGTTTGTTATCAAATGTTTCAAAGATTTTGGAAAAAATTATGTATAGGCGTCTGTGCACATTTTTGGACCAAAGTAATTTTTTTTCTGTCCATCAATTTGGCTTTAGAAAACATCATAACACCTCACATGCAATAACGTTTATGGTACACAAAATAACCGAATCCCTTTCCCATAAAGTACCCACACTCGGTATTTTTCTAGACCTGTCTAAGGCTTTTGACACAATAGATCATGATATACTGCTTCACAAATTGCAACATTATGGAGTCAGAGGCATAGCTTATGACTGGTTTATGAGTTACCTGACTGGTAGAACGCAGCAAGTGGAATGTAATGGCACTCTATCAAACATAATCAACCCAGTGACAAGAGGGGTTCCTCAAGGTTCAAATTTAGGCCCATTGTTATTTCTAGTTTATATTAATGATTTCCAAAACTGTTTAAAATTCTCCGATCCCGTTATGTTTGCAGATGACACAAGCATATTTTTAGAAAATAAAAACATAGCAACACTTTATGAACGTGCTCAAGAAGAGTTACACTATATTGACAAATGGATGGTAGCCAATAATCTTTCAATAAATGTTTCTAAAACTAAATGCATTCTATTCAGATCCTCTAAATCTAAACCACCTCCTACTAACTTAACTGTTACACTTAGAAATATAAAAATTGAACAGGTTACTACAATGAAATTTCTAGGTGTACATATTGATGAGCACTTAACTTGGACAGGACATATTAGACATCTTCAAAATAAATTAAGGTCCACTCTTGGCGTGGTAAGCAGAATCAAACCTTTTCTAAGGCAAGGCTCCATGTTAACTTTGTACCACTCTCTAATCAACAGTCACTTACAATATTGTATTACTAATTGGTGCATTGGAAATAAAACATTGATAAATAAACTACAAAAAACATGCAACAAATTCATAAGGATGGCATGCAACCTAGGGCACTACAGAGATGTAACTGATGTAAGAAAAACTCACCAGCTACTTACTATAAACCAGTTACTAACTAAGGAGATTGCAGTATTTATGTTCAAACAGAACTCTGGAAAAAATCCTGACGTATTTCGAAATGTATTTGTAAAAAGCATTTCACAATATAATACCAGAAATAGATCTAAATTAATACCAAAACCTTGCTCTAGCAGTTTATGTCAGCAGTCTATTTCGTACCAAGGTCCCGCCATCTGGAGCAAATTGCCAATTTTTTTCAAAAATGAAAAAAATATCTGTTGTCACATTCAGCGCAAAGTTTCGAAATTACTTGTGCACAAACTCCGTTGGTATTTGAACAGATTGCTGGTTCGTTTCTTTTGCTTACAGATAATGTACGCGGTGCGATCGAAGGAAGCATCATCATCATCATGCAGGGGCGATTCTTCTGAAGGCTTCCAAATACAACAACCAATCATCAACAACTTCTTGTAACATTGGACATTGGGCAGCAATAGATTATAATAATAACAATCAAAGAAACATCGCCTCCATACGAAGAAGAAGAAGATAACAATCGAAACTCATGTTACCAAATTACTACTACCTAAACTTGAATATTTTAGTATACTCTAACCTTATATTGTGAGCATAATCACCTTCTTAATTCTATCGACTGTAAAAGAATAGTAATACTACCCACATTTTAATATGTTACAAAATAATAGGCCAATTTCTAACACAACGGTTGGCAGTTGTTAAATTCACAATTTATGGAACAGTGCTATTTTTTATATGTAACACCACTTGGCAGAGCAATTAGTGCTTGATACATGACAACCACATTATTATAATCAAGTATAGTATGTGCATTGCAGATATCATCTCTTAATGTAAAATAGGATTATCATCTGTTTAAATGATTATGTTGTTGTGTCGTATGTTTACGCTTGGCTCCTCTCAACACTGCTTTCTCATCAAAAATACAGGTACGCGAAGTGAAGGTAAAATTTTACTCTTTTAATTCTGCAAGTAACAAACTACTAACATTCACGCAAACGTAAGAACTGGGGCTGTAGGACGAACTACTTATTGATGAACTGTTACTCTCAGGTAACACATTAAAACCTTTGTGTTGAGGTGAGCTAAGCTACGTGTCTTGTAAGTTAATAATGTACATGTGTTTCGTAGATTTTTTTTTTCTTTCTTTCGACCAGTTACTTAATGAAAGGGTTTCCGGACCCGGTGAGGTTTCATTTCCAGGGTGGTTTTTCTTTCCTCACCATGCTCAGATGAGCTAAAAAACAGCCTTATAGGCCGGTTGCGCCACCGATTGACCACCTACGTAGCCGTGTCTCGCACTGGTCATCTTTCTGATCCTTACTATTTCGAATGTTCTTACTTCTTATTTACAAAATAATATGATCTACAACTATAAAAACTCCTGCGTTTTTGTTTTGTTCTGTTTGTTTGTTTTTTTTTTCAACTCAATTAAACTGTTCTTTAATTGCTTGAATTTAGGGTTTAGCGGCCATGCAACTATTGCTCTAGTTTTATGGATCCACTGTTTTCATTTGAATGTTTTAACGTCTGACGTTGTGTCGCTTCTTCCTTTTCTTGACTCCATTTCTCTCATTATTATTGTTGTTCAGTGTCGTGTGTAATGGTGGTGGTCATGAATAAAAAAGATACAGATACAGATAAAAGAAGATTTTTCTGTTTTGCCTGCAGCTGCATATAAACGCTACGACGACGTTTAGAAAGCTACCATTCACATTATACAGGTGTGAACCAAGAAACGGGACTGTAATAACCACGCTCTTGGCTCAACGCCAATCGGCACGCCCCTTCTACGTTGTAACATGTCTATAGAACCACTCGACACAAAGAAATAAGGTTGTGGACAATTTGTCCACAGAAATAAGGCAACGTAACTTTTTTGATTAAAATAGATTGTAAAAAGAAAAATTTGGTCCCCGTTGGCTTGAATGATGATGACATATATCCTTTCATCATAGTTTGAGGACAGACCTGGAATACAAACTTTGCCTGAGGAAGGGAGATTTACAATCCGTCTGTGGACAAAATGTCCACAGAAATAACGATAAGGGTTAATGCATCTATCAAATACATTAAAATATTTATGCCTTGTGAGTTTGATGATACCTTTATCGCAAGTGGTATATTGAAAAGCGACTGAATTTCAACTGCTTACGCACTATGCTGGAATAGTTGTTCCAAAAAAAAAAATATTGTTCCAAAAAAAAAATATTGTTGCAAAAAGAAAGTACACGTATCGTCACTTTTTAAGTTGTGCTTAATGAAATTCGGACATATCAGTGTACTTTGCACAGCTTGAAAATTTTGTAAAAGAATCTATAAATCATTAGGGCAAATAATTTTCGTCATGCTACTTAAATTCATTAGTGCATTACGTGAATTATTTCAAAATGTTTGGTCGCTTAGAATTTATTAGTTGCTTTCCCTTTGAGAGCGTTTTTGGTGAACTAAAAAGCTTTGTGAAGTTAGGTTACCAATCTTTACAACAAGTGGCTTATAAAATTTATCACAAAAATGAAAGCATTGCTAAAATGCTGCATTGCACTTGTTGCTGCTGGCTGCTTCGTTGAAACGCACACTTGATGTGTAGTGGTTTTCTATTAAACGTAAAACTTAATTAATGCGAAATAAACGGCAAATAAGATTAAAGTAACATTAAATAAAGAAAGTAATAATAACAAGCGGTGGTCACACACGCGAATTCCTTTTGCACTACCCAAATCAACATTAACTTTAATTACAATAAATCAAGAAAGAATGCAAATTAAATCAAACATCATATCCCTTACCAACTGTTGCGGAAGTCGCAGCCAACAACAGTGGCCATATCCAACAGTATACTTTTATACAAATATATTCAACACGCTAAACAAATAGAATCAATTAGTTCTTAGTTAAAACTGCTCGTTTCCAAAACCCAATACTCTACAGTAATTGTCAAACTAAAACACAAAATCCAGTTTACATGCAAATAAATGCTTGCATTCTAAGGCCGAATGCAAGCGCGTAATCAATAAAGGCGTCGTTCAAACAAAAAGGTTGCCTGCGTCGATAAATCAAATAAATACAAATCTGCGCTAAAAGCTGCAGTAACATCACTTTTACTGTAGGCGAAGAACAGTTTTTTGATATTAAGCAATATCGTACAGCTTCTGTGTGATTCAATGATGAAACTATGATGATTAATTTGAGGAGTCGCCAAATCCCACTTGACAAGGATTTTTATCCAGTCCGCGAAGCCCTTTTCATAATTGCAAAACATATGTATAGTGCAGTGTTTCTCAAAGCGAGGCAGATTGGATCTATTCATGGGAATGCGAGTAGCATAATAGGTGACAGCAAAAATGACCTTTTTTGTTTATTTGGAGACCACCACTTTTTTGGGAAACATAACACGAACTCCCACGTTACCGACCGTTACTTGATTTTGGCCAAAAAGGCTTTAGAAATTTGGCAATGTCGCCATGAGTGGAAAAAGTTTGGAGACCCCTGATTTATTGGGAGAAAATGTTAAATTCCAATTGCTTATTTGACACTTACTACCAATTAACACTAGAAGCCCTGAATTATTTCCCTACCTATAAGGACGGATGCGGTCATTTTTGACCGGTTATCTGTAAATCGGTTTTAATAGGTTCTCTCTTTCACAAATTTCGACATATACTGTATGAAAAGCACAAAGAAACTATTCTTGCGTATTTAACATTTTTATGATTAATTTTTTGACATTTTTATGATTACAATTAATTAAGTAGAAATACAAGGTATACAAATTTATTGACACTCAATTATCACAATTTTTGCATTTTACAATTTTTACTTTTTCGATTGGGTGTTTGCCACAGCATACTTTCTCACAGTTTTGGCAAAAAGAGCTAGATTTGCTTCTACATACTACAAACTGGCACTCTATTCTTTTCCGAGCTTGGTGTGCTAAACCACTGGTTCCTGGCATTGCAATGCTGACTATGTGATCCACTGCTGGAGAAGGAAGTATTGAGCCCACTCCATCTTTTAGTTTGCAAAGTTCTTTTATAAGCTCAAGCATAAACTGTCTTCTTGATAATTTCAATTTTGTTGTAAGGCAGTAAATAATGTAAGGATTTATGCAGGCACAGTCGAGAATATTAAAAAATACAGCCACAGGCCATCTTCTAGTGGAACTCTTGCTGGTATGGTATCGAGGCATTTGGTCCAGTACATCCACGCCCACCTTGGACTTGTTGTAATACTGTATTGTCTCTGGCAGTTTTTTTTTGTGGCATTGATCAATGTTTATGTTTCTGTCCACTGAACTCAGGATGCAAACAACTTTCTTTTTCTTTGCTTTGTATATTGTCAAGCTGCAACCGGATGGCGAAGAAAATATTTCAGAAGCATATAATTCCTTGTCTTTTATTATTAGCTCAGTGCTTGGCACTTCTCGTCGTTGTTTCCGTATAGTGCCAAGGATTGTTGTTTTTTTTCTGCTTAAGTGCTTCCGCTAGCTTTAGGCTGGTAAAGTAGTTGTCGGTGGTGACATTGTAGCCCTTTTTATAATAAGGTTGTAAAAGGGTCAAGCACACATCACCTGGAAGGTCGCTACATCTGCTTCGACTAGGATCTCTTCCTAAATATGGTTTGCCATTGCACAAGTATTTTGATTGAGCATCAGCCAAAAGCCAAAACTTAATGCCAAATTTGTCTGGCTAGTTAGCCATAAATTGTATAAAAGAACACTTGGTTTTGCATGGGAAAAGTTGTTCATCAATAGTCAAATCGCAGTTTGGTACATGGCATTTCTTACAATTTTCTACGAAGTAATTCCACACCTCGGAAATCAAGCAAAATTTGTCAGTTTCTCTCCTTTGCCTCCGACTAAAAAAGTCATCGAACCTCAAATGTTTCATGATTTCCTGGTACCTATCACGGCTCATTGTATTTCGAAAGATTAGTTGTCTCCATTTCTTGCTCCAAAGTTGCTTTACTGGCGTATTCTTCCCGACCAACACTCCTCGAGCGATTTGAAGACCTATAAAACTTTCCAGCTCATCAACATGTAAATCAAAATTGTCATTATCTTTCTTTCCGTGGTTGATAGTGTGTTTCTGAATACACCTGAGCATATGTTCATCTATCAATAAATGAAAAGCACTGTAAGGGCTACCGTTTACTGCAGATCTGTGACAATAAGACGTTGGGCCAGGAAGTTCCGAAAACACATTGGACAAAGATGCTCTTCCCGGACCTGGAGCACCTGTTATGTTTTTCCACACAGTTCCGTTTCGTGCGTTTACCTGTCCGGCAGTATTTTGAGATACTGATTGATCACTTTCAGAAAGAAAATCTATAGCAACAGCGGCAGAGCTTTGTTCGTCTTCACCGCTGTCGGTATCACTGTCACAACTTTCCACACCAGCGCAACAATTAGGAACAAATTCTTTATCTTGCAATTTAGTTTCTTCATTCTCATCGCAGGAGTCATCAAGCTGATCAGTTTCTAACCGCTGAAGTACTTGCTGGACAGTATAATTGTTGCCACGATTCATGATTAGAAAAACCAGTTTGTCAAAAACGATGAAAAAACTCGTAACAAAATTTCTATACCTAAGACATTATTTATGCAATATGCATTTCTTCAAATCTATAAGACAAACTTGAGAGATTTTACAAGGTTGTCAATACGCTGTAATAAACTATCTATTTTATCTGCACACACCACTGATGAACTCTACGCTACTAAGAAAGACATTAGCACTTTCAATGACCAGCCATTGTTCGAGACAGCAAATAAAATTCAAATTTACTTCGATGAAGCCAGCAGGAATAGTAATTATTTTAGTTACTGCTTATCAGTTATTCATTGCAGCAGTGGTCAATCGTAATCTTATTGTCACGTGAGGCATTGCTTGTAGAAAAACAAACTATTATCACCCTTCTATTATGCTTTAATTCATTAGTTCAAAGACAAATTATAACAGTCTTAAGGCAGTTGAAGAAGTATGCAAGTGGTCAGAGCTTGGTCCTTTTCTGCACATTGTAATTATGACAAAGTTGGTCAACTCGGTCAACAGCTGCTTTATTAGCATTGTAGTCTAGTGTCATTATAGTAGGGCTACCATACGTCCTCTTTTAAGAGGATTTGTCATATTTTTTTAAAAAAAAATGAATGGTCCTCCGAGGACACTAAAAAGTAGCCTAATGTCCTCTTTTTTACCATTTAGATTAATATAATTATTATAAAGTAAAATTTGGAAAGCTAAATAAAGCTAAACAATGATGCCAAAGAGAAAAAGTGTTTTCTGATGAACTACGGCAGAAGCATCCTTGTTTCAAAAAAGGACGTAGCGATTTTCAATTTTATAATCACGTTAAAGCTGATCCTTCCTTATAGAAAAAAGTTGGGGCAACCGCAAGATATTCATGGGCTGAATCTGACAAATAAATTTGTCTTGTTTATTTGTCTACTTTTTTGCCGTAACGTTTGCTGAATGTAGCCTAGGGGATGTTCTTATCCTATTTGTATTTTACTTGCTGACGAAACTTGTCCTCTTTTTGGGCAACGAAAATATGGTAGGCCTAATTATAGGCAAACTTGAATCTTCATCAATTTTGTTGTCATTGTGCATAGTCAAAAAGCAGAACCACAGCTTGTTTTTCCTGGGTACATTCGATACTAACGTTTGCCTGTCACTAAAGCTAACCAGCTTGATCCAATCGTTTTTGCCTTCCATGTAGCAAATTTAATGGGAAGTTTTTGTTAGTTTTTCTCATCGTTCGCAGCAAAATGATTTGTTTCTGGAGTAAGTCCGCAGCAAGCTGATAACTGGTAAATCAATTATCAGTTGTTACATTGACTCTAGAAAAATGCGGCAATGTCGAGAGGAATTTCACAACATCAGATGACAACCCAACGTTTCTCTGATTTCCTTGACATCCAATATACAGCATGCCATTGAATGTGTAGCCAGCGAGACAGTCACACAACAAATAGCTTCAGCTTGCACTTGTCTAGCTTGATGATCATATACTGGAACGAAACTACTAACGATCTAGAAATGACCTTAGTTGTTCATACACGGTTACATAAGCGCTGACAGCATAATGTTTTCTGTAATTCTCAAAAAACTGTTTCCACATTTACTGAAATGGAGCAGACTTATCATCCGTGTTACGATCTTCACAACTGTCAAAACCTAGGTTTGCCAAAAGTTGCTCAAATCGATTACAGTCGAAAGAAGCAAAAAATATTGCTCTTCCTGATGGGCCAGGTGACCACAACGAATAAAGGGATTGGTGCCGACAACGATACACACCAATGAGGTACAGAACATTGACAATGCCTTTCATTTCACACAAGTCAAATGGCATCCATTCATCTGGATTTTTGCTTCTTTTTCTGAGGTCCCTTCTTGCACGCTAGTTAGTGTGTTTGACAACATGCTTAAGCAAATTTTCATCAATAAAGTAAGCAAAAGGATCAACTTTATTTTGGATGGTTTTGCAGCACCAATTGGTCTTTGTTGGTGTGTCTAAGATTACGTGCACGTGTTCTTGATGGTAGGGGACACGTGGCAAACCATACACGGCCATTTTTTCCTGCAAACAAGCTTCTGGCTGTAAGATCATTACTGTCATGCTCAGAGGAGTCTTCGCTATCACTTTCTTCCCCACTACCGACATCAATTCATCGTCTGCACTTGTGGTCTGGTTTCTGACAATAGAAGAAGCGTCATCAAATCTCTCAGATGATGATTCACCATCCACAGAATCTTCGCTCTCAATGATTTCTCCATCGTCAGAGTTGTCTTATAAATCAGACCAACTCGTACCACTTTCCCAGCGGCTGATGCTGCATCCATTAGCCTTCTTGCAATCGGTGTTCAGATTCTTTCGGGATCTTATACCGATTTGCAATCAACTCTTCGATGTTGCTTTCTTTCTTGTGAAACTTCTAATCTTTTGTCATAAACGTTTTAATTTTGCATTACACAGTACGAAAAACGCAATAATTAACTATTTCTTATATAGTTCGATTTAATTTGATGTTTGCGGCACTTTATAATTAACCACTAATTACATAAGTTGCAATTTTAAAAAAAGTTACACTATTACCTAACATGAGTCGCAAGAGACCCTATAGATTTTTTCTTTTAAATCCTTAATAACTAATTTATCAGTGTAATATTTTTGAAAATATAAATGTGAAGTGGAAGAAGAATAAATGCTTTGAGAATACTTGAAGTCTCACAGAGCGTAGCCGGCTGTTTCAAGAGATATGAGGAAAAAACAGAAGGCTCGGGTCGCTAGCGACCCACTTAGGCGTTTAAGGGTTAATAGCTTGCTATGGTTAAGGATGCTTCCTAATAACTCTTCCTTCCTTTACATTCGCCATTTACAATCAATTTTCTAAAAGCTGCGTTGTTTGATAGGTGTTATTTGTTCATCAATAGGCACAAAAAAAACTTTAACAATTTACAAAATAATTATCTGTGCGTATTAGCGGATCTAGGGGGGCCACAACTTTAAATATTTTGACTAATCTATAAGCCTTATAGATATTTTCAGCTTTGACAAATAAAGTAAACCAATGTATTCCTTTCTTATAGAGATGAAAAATTTATTTGAAAGTCAATACTACGATAGTGTTTTGTCGCAAAATGCGAGAAATAGGCTAGTAGCTTATAATTTCATGATTCGTAGTAGCAGTAGGTATGTATCTATTTTCCAGCACCCTACCTCCTCTCCCTCCGCATTGTTTTGTAAAAAATGACATATATTTTGTGTATAAACTTTGTGAGGCACTTGAGTAGTATAGAATGAGTTATTTGGTCGCAATTGCAACGGTGCTGGCGGCGGAGCTTGTCTCCAACCCCAACCCTTAACCCTAATCCTATGTAAGGGAGGTAGCATTAGGTCTATTATTTTTTTGCAAGAGAACTAACTCTAGGTCTTAGGGTGCTAACTCTAGGTCTATTAATTTTCTGTGAGAGAGCTAACTATTGCTGTAAAAGAGCTAACCCTAGATTTAATAACTCTAATTTTATTTGCAGGAGGTCGGAGGGAGCTAAACCTTGGTCTATTATTTTTGTGCGAGGGAGGTCTGGGGGAGTTAATTCAAACGCGGCGTGAATGTCATGTAAAAAATTACAAAGAGTTTGTTGGGATGCAATCCTTGCCGCCTTATGATAGTATTTGACTTGCCCTACCTGAAGTTATTGCACAACGATTACGAAATTTTTATGCGGTTGTTTGCTGGGATATGGCGCAATCCTTATCTCTTTATGTCAGCATAAAATTGATCCGATATGAAGTTATCCAACATGGCACAATAGCTTCATAATTCCGGTATAATTGTTGGCTGAGATATGACGCGATTATGTTGAAGCAAAGCGGTGAGAAAAAGTCAGCAAAATGTAACGTCGCGGCTATCCAAAGCATACGGTTTTGAGGCAAATACTAGCTGTTTTTTAGCATTTTACGGTTAAGATTGTTTTAAGTCTGTTTTATATTTGTTTTCAAAAACGTTCACACGCTTTTATAACAAAAAGATTTATCAATTTAGCTAGGTATTTATGAGGTTTCTGCATACGTAATTATAATGCCAATGTTTCGGGCGGATAAATTTTATACTAAAATTTAGTACAGTATGATTGTATGATTAGTCAATTCAGGAAATTTATTTAATCAATTCAGGAAATTTATTTATCAATTGAAACTCTAATTTTGTTTCCTGACAATAAAACGGCGAAAAGGCCGTGATGTCATCAAAATCAACTGCCGCGACAACAAAATTTACAAACTTTAGCAATAACAAACAGAAAAAACAGTAAAAGATATGATTTTTAAATATAATTATTAAACACATTTTTCTTTATGCACATTATGAGTCCAAACATCGTCTTATCATGAGTTGAATGCACCATGAAATGCTAATCCCCTTTAAACACGACTTAAGAATATTTCCAAGCCAAAAGTTTTATTTGTTACGTAAACAGTCTAGCGTTCAATTCTACATGACAGCGTTTTTACTCAAAGGCTCTTGTAAGCAATGCTGATCTTTTATAAACTGATTATGCGTAGGCTTGTGTGATCAAGTCTGTTATTACGTAGACTTGTAATTCAATGTTACAGATTTTACGTCTCAAGTCATGGGTTAAGAGTAAAAAACTCAAAGGCTTTTGTAAGCAATGTTGTTGTTGTATAGACTTATTATGCAAGGGCCCATGTGATCAAGTCTGTTATTACGTAGACTTACTATTCAGATCTTACATCTCTAGGTATCGGTTTAGAGTCAAAAATGTTGCTCAATCTACTACAAAAGACACATCATTTACCAATATGTCGCAAACTCAGAACTAAAGAAAAATCATTCCTCTAGACTAGTATAATTTAACTGGTTTATAGTAAAACTATCAATTTTTGTAGGTTAGCAAAAACACAACCGACCCATAAAATTTGTTTTACATTTAAACCAATACAGTCAGCAAAACGGGTGGAAATTTAAGTTTATCCTTTGTCAGGGAGACTTTGCTTGAAATAATTTACAGAGCATTGAATTTGCATTTTTTCTTCCTCAGTTAGACTGGGGCCACCACGACGGGTAGAGTGCTTGGCACCACCACCTGTCTGCCACATAAAGATAGAGGCATCCCGTTCAGTGTTTTGTCCAAATACACAACAAGCAAGCTTGCTGGCTTGTTCTCCACACTATCCTTATTGTGCTGAGCGCCAAGCAGGGAAGCTGTGAATACCATTTTTTTAATACGTTTGGTATGACTCGTCTCGGGAAATGAACTCAGGTCTACCGACTGCGAAGCAGACGCTCTAACCACTACGCCACCGCGCCGGTGATTAGAAGTTTTACACATTATAAAATATTTGCAATCCTAAATACGTTTTATACGACATAACAAAACTATCATTGTTTTTGAATGTTTAAATATGTCGCGGTTATGTCGGATTCTCAGCGCAAGTATCACGTGGTAACGAGACAGCAAAGCGTCAGATGTTGTATAAAAACCAACTGGAATAAAGCAAATTATCAATATTTTACAAGAACAAATGTAAGAATATTCTAAACTGTATTGAATTTTTGCAATTAAATTCAACGTTGATAGATTTTGTAGATTTATTTATGTTTATGCTACTTGAAGAAAGTAGAGTATTTATTCTCGAAGCTTTTCGTCTGACACTTTTTAAGAGAATCTCTCAGAAATAGAGTGAAAAGATTAAGTGAGTCACTTATATAGAGACACAGTTGACGAAAAAGAAAAAAGGAAAAAAGCTACATCATGATTGGTAAAAGAAGCGACCAATAGAAGGAGCGGAAACTAATGAGTGATTTTTAGACCATAAACGAATTCCTTTTGCTTGCATAAATTTGGTTTGGATGTTTTAATGTACGTGGCTTCAAGGGTGGAAAGGTGAAAAGAACTACGGCCACGGGCAAGAATAGAAAATTTGTTATCATTATATTCACGTGCGCATGTAGGGTTTTGAAAAGATGTTGTCCTATGGCAAAAAAGGAAGTTTCAGCTTTATAGCTTCTGATTGGCTTGCAAGAGTGGGCCAATGTGCTTCGGTCCTGAGAAATATACTCCTGGAGAATGGTTTTAGGCACGTGCTGCTTAATCCTCTGCTGTAGCCTTTGAGAAGTACGATCCACGTACCGACTATAGCAGTGGCACAAAAATTGGTAAACAAAGTTGTTTTGATGAAAAGCGGGTAGTACATCCATTTTGGCTACAGGCAAGAGTTGTCTGGTGTTGTAAACAATATATGGTTCAACTGCAAAGTAACAGCGTTTGACGGCTGTTTTAATTTGCATTTCGTACCTCATTGAAACATTGCCCAGCCATTGCAAGTGGAGATAAACTGGGCATTTCTTCGGACCTAATTGCGTTGGTTTATGAAACTGATTCATTTTCTTGGTTATAACAGTGTTGATTACAACTTCAGGGTAACCGTTTTTGATAAGGATTGATCGAATGTTGAAAAGCTGATTTTGAAGAGTAGATTTGGAACAGATGACTAGAGCTCTGTGGACTAAAGTTGAAATCAAATCGGTCTTCCGTTTCATGGGGCAAAAAGAGTTCCAGCGAAGGTATTGGCCAGTGAAAGTCGGCTTTCTGTAGATAGATGTAACAAGTTCGTGATCATTCTTTTCTACCAAGACGTCAAGAAAGGGCAAAGTCCGATTGCATTCCTTTTCAAAAGTAAAATAAAGCGATGGATGGAGAGAATTTAGGTGGGAGAAAAACTCATTACATTCGTTTTCGTCGTTAAAAACTGCAAAAGTATCATCGACATATCCATAATACATCAGAGGTTCGTTGACTCTATTGAAAAGCAAAGCTTCGTAATATCCGACGAAAATGTTGGCAAGAGATGGGCCAATAGGTGAACTCATAGCAACGCCATCAATCTGTCGGTGCATATATTGCTGAAACCGAATTCAACGAAGGAAGTAGCCGTTTGCATTAGCTGAACAAAAACTGCAAGAGGAAAAGGAGGCGGAGTAAGCTCGCCATTATGCAGGGCATCAGCGCAGATTTCAATAGTTTTTGGGTCTGTAACATTAGTAAAAGGCTACAGACGTCATAGGAGCAAAGAAAGACAAATGAAGGAAAGTTAAAAGTTTTGACTTTGTCAGCAAAAGTAAAGGAATCGGAAATACATAGGGTAGAATGAAGTGAAAAAACAGAATCAATAACTGACGTAAGCCATTGCGCTAATTGATGTTGTGCTGAGTCAGTCATTGACAACATAGGACGTAAGGGTACATCTTGCTTGTGAATTTTCGAAAATCCATACATTGGGAGCCGTTGAGAACCAATTGGTTGAAGCCTGCTGTAAATTTTGGATGGAAGAAGGCCTTCTTTCTTGAGTTGAAGCAACCGTCTTTGAATATGAGCTTCAATCTTCGCAGTGTTGTCAAATTCGGAAGAAGGGCCGAGATTTTTTAATTTAGAGTTGTCTTGCAAAACAAAATCCATTTTTGAAATGTAATCACTTTTGTTCATTATGACAACCCCAGAACCCTTGTCAGGTTTAGTGACATGAATATTTTCATTGCATCTCAGGGATCTGGTTGCCTGGATGCACTCTTTTAAAATAAGAAAGTCGCCAATGTCAATTGGATTACCGCAGTAAGCATCAGCGAGTTTGCTTAATCTGGCTTTCAGGGCTGAAAATTGCTCGGAGGAATGAGGAACATGATGAAGCAATTGACCAATGAGCACCTCGAATTCAGCAAAGATCTCTTCTCGTTGAACGCTGTGAGTTGGTAAACAAAAATTTAGTCTATGGGAGAGAACAAATTGTTTTGTCGGGAAGAGTTTGTAAGTGGAGAGATTGATAATAGTGTCCTTGCTTGGTTTCGCCATGTTGCCAAATCGTTGTTGAAAAAGAAGTTTGAGTTTCCGTTCAGTCTTGATTAAAGTTCTCGTTCTTTCCATTTGTTAATGGTGGCTACATGTTGGCAGAATCGAATGAAATCGAAGAAAGACAGGAATTGTCTGACTTCTTGCCATAGTGCGCGCAACTTGCCTTTCAAGAATGTTATCACTGATTTGCTCTTTTCAATTTCATTGTGCATATATGTACGTTCTATATTTGGTGTCTGACGCATTGATGACTTTTCTATTCAAAACTTTACGAACTTAGAGAGCGTTCGTTGACCAAAAGAAGCCTTAAGAAAGGCTGTTTGTGAGATAGCACTTCTAATCTTTCCACAAGTTTTGACCAGCTTGTTGAGGATCTTCAGCTGCTGGTCGCTGTACCGTCTTCGGAATTATTTGAAGAGTTGATTGGTGGTACAGAATTTGAAAATTGCAGAAAATAGAGTGTTCATTCTCGAAGCTTTTCGTCTGACACTTTTCAAGAGAGTCCGTCAGAAATAGAGTGAAAAGGTGAAGTGATGCTACTGAGTCAAATACTGATTTTTTCAAACTTTTTTGAAAATTCTTTATTGGCAGCAGCTTCGGTAGGAGTGTGTGATTGACAGAGCACTGCTGATGATGAAAACAATGGTGCTACCTCTTCTTTTCTTACACCCCTTCTACTTTTTGCAATAAATATTGATAATTTCATAAAAACCTACAGTATCAACGTTGAATTTAATTGTAAAAATTCTTGCGCTGAGAATCCGACATAACCGCGACATATTTAAACATTCAAAAACAATGATAGTTTTGTAATGTTGTATAAAAAGTATTTAGGATTGCAAATTCAATGCTCTGTAAATTATTTCAAGCAAAGTCTCCCTGACAAAGGATAAACTTAAATTTCCACCCGTTTTGCTGACTGTATTGGTTTAAATGTAAAACAAATTTTATGGGTCGGTTGTGTTTTTGCTAACCTACAAAAATTGATAGTTTTACTATAAACCAGTTAAATTATACTAGTCTAGAGGAATGATTTTTCTTTAGTTCTGAGTTTGCGACATATTGGTAAATGATGTGTCTTTTGTAGTAGATTGAGCAACATTTTTGACTCTAAACCGATACCTAGAGATGTAAGATCTGAATAGTAAGTCTACGTAATAACAGACTTGATCACACGGGCCCTTGCATAACAAGTCTATACAACAACAACATTGCTTACAAAAGCCTTTGAGTACCTCATAAAACGCTGTCATAGAGAATCGAGACTGTTTACGTAACAAATAAAACTTTTGACTTTAAACTAGGGGCTGTTTTTTGATCTGAAATCGTGTTCAATAGCATTGCATGGTGCAGATTAATTAGTTTTATCTCAAGGTAAGACAATGTTTAGACGTGAATTAAGAAAAAAATGTTGGATAGTTCTATTAGAAATTGTATCTTTTACCGTTTTTTTTCTGTTTGTTATTGCTAAAGTTGGTATATTTTGTTGTTGCTGGCACGGCAGTTAATTCTAATAACCTCACCGTCTTTTCGCCCTCTCATTGTCAGGTGACGAAATTACATTTTCCGCGTTTATACAAATTTTTAGTTTCAATTGATAAATAAACTTCATGAAATGAACAATAATACAACCTAGTCAGTCCGTCTGAAATGCTAGCATTGTAATTACGTAATGCAGAAACTGCATAAATACCTAGCTAAATTGATAAATAATGTTGTCATAAAAGTGTGTGAACATTTTTTTGGAAACAAATATGCAACAGACTTTGACCAATCTTGATCGTAAAATGCTAAAAAACACCTAGTATTTGCCTCAAAACTGTATACCGTATTTGCCGGTGTATAAGTCGACTCGTTGTATAAGTCAACCCCTAAAATTCGACGGAAATTTACGATTTTATGATGAATACAAAGTTGAATTTCATGACTCGGTGTATAAGTCGAGGTCGATTTTTGATCGAAAAAGGTCGACTTATACACCGGCAAATACGGTACTTTGGATAGCCGCGACGTTGCACAATGCTAACTTTTTCCCACCGCTTTGCTTCAACGTCACATTCTAACAAACAATTGTACCAAAATTATGAAACCAATGTGCCATGTTGTGTAACCTCACATTAGATAAGTCTTATGCTACCATAATAGGTTGAGGATTGCACCACACTCTGTAAACAACTCTATTAAAAATTACGTAATTGTTGTGAAATAACTTCAGGTGGGGCAAGTCAATTACTATCATAAGGTGGCACGGATTGCATCCCAACAAACTCTTTGAAATAGTCTACAAACTAATGACGTCCACACCGTGCTAGGGTTAGAACAGAATCAATTTTCTCGCATAGCATTAGTTTCCTCAGATTTAAAATATAATCACAACCCGGCTTGAAATAGAACCAATTACGATATGATGGATTGCGCAATAGGGATGTAATCACATTTCCACGGTCTGACTTAAATAGAATTGATTACGTCATGATGGATTGTGCAATAAGAACGCAGGAATCACACCCTGAAAACCACCACGTAATTGTTGTGCAATAACTTCAGGTAGGGCAATACTATCATAAGGCGGCAAGGATTGCACCCAACTCTTTGTAATCTTTTATATGACATCCACACCGTGTTAGAATTAACTCTCTCAGATCTAGGGTTAGCTATCTCCAACATCCTTCAAATAAAATTAGTGTCTTTAAATAAAGGGTTAGCTCCGATGGAACTATGATTAGCTCACAAAAAATTAACAGATCTACAGCTAGCTACTTTACGTAGGGTTAAGGTTAGAATTAGGGTTAGGTTATGGTTAAGGTTTGGATTAGGGTTAGAGTTAAGGTTATGGTTAGGGTTAAAGATTACCCCTGCCAGCACCTACATTAGCACCCCCACAATCGACAACAAATGACGCATCCTATTCTAATCACGTGCCCAGGCGATTTCCCGCTATTTCCGCTACCCTTTTGTGCCGACTTATCGTGACGTTTTCAATATCAGAGTGTTGCAATTGCTCTGTCGCAAGCAACATTGCACCTAAGCTATTCGGCTGCATAAAGCATAAGCGCATGCGCCAACAGTACTGAGAATTCTGAAGCAAGTTCAAACGCAGACTGTTTGACAAACAACTGCAATGGATTTTTGTAACACCGAAACAAACTGCCATAAAAACACTTCTCTGCATTTCCTGATCTAAATTACATTTAGAGTTTACGAATCGTTCCTTCCGTGGTGGCGCTGACAATCGTGAGTTACGTGGGATGCTGCCTCTCGATTCTCTTTCTGCTCGCAACTATATTTATTCACCTTCGATTCCGGTGAGGGAGTAAAAAAATTCTTTGTTATGCTGCTTGGTTTTTGGCTCACAAAAGAGCCGCGCAGATCAAACACAATATCCGTGGCAAGATTATAATCGGGAATTTTTGTTTCAGAAGTAACATCTACAACAAAGACTTATAGCTGACCAGAAATCCTGCTTATTTTTTGAGAGGAAATTTTATGACATTTAGACCACTTGCCACTCCGTTAACCCGGCTCAGTCCGAATCCATTTTTTCAACGCTTTATTAAAGCAGGGAAAAACTTCTTTATACATGTATTCAACAAAAATAGCAGCGATGGTACCCTAGTAGTATTATTTTATCTAGTCTTTTTTCCGATGGAATAACAGCGCAGACAATGCTGGCATTGAACTTGCGGTGTTTTGATCACAAGCTGGTTGTCAGCAATGTTAGGGGCAGGCCAAGTTGGAGAAGTTTAAAACAAAATAAAGTAAATCAAATTGAGATCAACACAAAGTTGATTGTTGCTTTATGCTTTAATTTCAAGAAAAAACTTGGCGGATGAAATAGAATCATTAACAAAATTTTAAAATCGCCCACCGAAAAAGATATTTTCTATTCAATTAAAGTACCATGGTATTTCAATACCAATGTGACTTAATCTTTCTGGTAGTGACACCATAAGAATTCATGACATTCCGAGCAGCTTTAAAAATCTTTACTTTATAAGAGAAAATCTCATCCCCCATTACCAAATAAAAATTTTTGTCTGTCGGCAGTGGTGTTTTTAAAATAGAAAAAATATCTAAAAAAGGCCCAGTGAATTCCATAAAAAATAATATCAACAAAGTAAAAGAAATTGCCCCCAAGTTTTTTCACTAGGGCACAAATGTTTAGCTATCGTGAGATTCAAATGAATAACCATTTCTGCTGTGCACAACAACCGAATCCACTTGACCACGTTGTTGACCTCAAATTCTTTAGGTTGTTTGGAAAAACAACTTCATCATCCTTTCAATAATTGCCTCTTCTTTATTTATAGATCTATTTGAACTTTTTGTTCTTAGAAAACTACGAAACAATGCCCACGCGTTTACCCTTATCAACATATTTATTTGTTTGTGCCTTTTTTATTTGATTTTCGTTGTCGGGATTGGGAGAGTGGATAGCAGGAATGTGTGCAATGGCCTCACTTTTCTCCTTGATTACGTCACAATAACCTGTTTAGCTTGGATGACGTACAATTCGATACAGATATACAGAGCGTTCACGGAGGTGAGGAAACCAGGTGTGGTGTTTGTAAATTAATTGAATATAAATGTGACTTATCTTCGTGCAACTTAACGTAAGTGAGGGTTGATTAAAATTTGAGTCGAACTTGCTCAATAACTACCTTAAAACTAAACAAAACATGTCGCACTTTTCTTTCTTAGCTAAAATAAAGCTGGTTGTCCCAAATCAGAACTAGTGTTACACTATACAGGGTGTCCCAAAAAGATGTACTCACTCTTTGAATCGTTATAACTTAATCAAGTTATTGATTTTTGCTTTCAAATAAATTGATGCAAAAGAAAGAATAAACATTTAAAGAGTTTGTGAGAAAAAAATAACAAAAACATATCAAATTAAATCTTAATAACACAAAAGACACTTGGGGCAATTTCAGAATGTTTACAAATTGACGAGTTCACATATGTACTCAAACTGGTGGCAGTTTTGCTCAATACGCTTTTCATATCTTGAAGAAATGGACTTAGAAAAGTCCAGCAACATTTTCTCTGGTATTTTAGCACATTCTTTTTCAATTGCTACTCTCATTTTAGCAATTGTTTTAGGTTTCCTACTGCAAACTTCGTTTTTTAGAAACCGTTGGAAGAAAAGAAACAGTTAGGATGTTCACCTAGTTTACCAGATTTGACACTGGTAAATTTCTTTGTGTTACTGTTTCTAAAAAACGAAGTTTGCAGTAGGAAACCTAAAACAATTGCTAAAATGAGAGTAGCAATTGAAAAAGAATGTGCTAAAATACCAGAGAAAATGTTGCTGGACTTTTCTAAGTCCATTTCTTCAAGATATGAAAAGCGTATTGAGCAAAACTGCCACCAGTTTGAGTACATATGTGAACTCGTCAATTTGTAAACATTCTGAAATTGCCCCAAGTGTCTTTTGTGTTATTAAGATTTAATTTGATATGTTTTTGTATATTTTTTCTCACAAATTCTTTAAATGTTTATTCTTTCTTTTGCATCAATTTATTTGAAAGCAAAAATCAATAACTTGATTAAGTTATAACGATTCAAAGAGTGAGTACATCTTTTTGGGACACCCTGTATTAATACCAAATTGAGTTCTTACAAGATATTATGTCAATGTGTGTGAACCACAACCACAGATTCAGTTTTAATAAACTAAAACATGACATATGACTGCAATAAATGTAACCATCAATTTACAAAAAAATTAGCAAAGCGTAATCATAAGTAATAGGTTGCAAATCGCAACAATGCATTTCTGCAAAAAAACATGAAGCCTTGGTTTCTAATATCGATGCAAATTCGTGTTGAGTACATGTGGTTACAGATTGTTTGCACAGAACGAACAAAAGATAGCAAATATCTGAAGGTGGAAAAGCAGATAGTGGATCTGTGTGTAGCATCAAAACAAAAATAGTTAGAATTATTTCGTCCGAGGCAAAGAATTTGCACTGAATTTTTCCTGGTATTTCTGTGGAAGGAAGATGAGGGGTCCGAAAGTTGGTATAATTTTTTGAGGAAAGGGGCTGAAATCACTTTCTCGACAAGAGTGGGAAGGCTTTTTGATGAGTCGCGTAAATTGGGTTTAAGTTTTTGTGTTTTAAACACTTGGAGAAGAAAGCTGTTAATCATTTTTCCTTTACTTAAAATGAATTCACTTTATTGGTTTATTTCAGATCACCTTGTCCATTTCGAAGCCTCATTGGTGGGTTTACGTCATCAAGTACGGAGCCAGTTTGGTTTTGGTGTTATTAAACTTTTCATTAACCGTATTGTTTCTTGATAATCAGCAAAAGCCAAACGATCCAGAAAGTAAGCTACAAAATTAAAGTGGAATCATTTCTTTTTCGTCTTGGGTTTAAACCTTTTTGAAAGAAATTGATGATAAGGGAGAGGCATAAGGGTGTTTCAGAGCAAGTTTGAGAAATAACTGCTTGCCAAATACATTTTTTTATATTTGCAGTATGGTAGCAGTAATTTTGAACATTAAATAATTTTTTGAACATGCTCCAGACTTTTCATGTTTTGCCTGGACTGCTTTCAGTATATTTACTGCTTGTTCAAATTTTTTAAGCAAAGGAAATTATTGTAAAATGCTTTTGAATTTGGCTCTGTCTTCAACGTTGCATTAAAAGAAAATAAAGTATTTTGCGGTCATTTGTTTGATCGAGTAATAGATAAGCTAATTAGCAACAGAGATCATGATCTCTGATTGTATGAAATATACCGAAACATACATGCCTCTTCACATTTTATATTCTAACTTTTTATTAACTAAGTAGTTTGCAAATACATGTTCACTGAAGAAGATCAAAGACAAAAATATGCCATACAATACCAAAGCTTTTTGTTCCCTTATGAGAACTTTGTCAGAACAAAAACTATCTTTAACACAAATCAGAAAATCGCGGCGAGGAGTGTGGTATGATCAATTTTGATGCCTGATATCTTCCTCCTTCTTTGACGGCATACTTCTCCACTGTAAGCGTTGCACATTTGCCATTGAGGTATCATCACTTGTTTATTACGTAGCACTGTACCTTACTCTCCACATAATTTCTGTTGAAAAAATAGATCAATTTTATGATTTTTTATTCAAACAAAATGGATATCGATCGTTTATTCTTGAACATGATAACAACCAACCTTCCACCAACAAATTCCAGCATAACATATTTAATTCAATTCTTACCCAACCCTTCTATACATTGGTACCTCCTCCTTAAAAGTTGAGTAAACGCATCACTGCTTTGTTTATATCTTTCACGAAATTAATACAGACTTAAAAAATCATCTCTACAGAACCTTTTCTCAACTTTTTCCTTTCATGGATATAAAGTCTGCAAATTTGAGTAGACAACCACTTGCAAGAATTAAGAACCATCTTTCCACCACCCTCTAGTTCAATATTTCTCAACTTTTAATATGCTAGGTCGTTTCAGTTAGTACACAGTAAACGCAATTGTTTAGGTGGTGCAAAGTGAAATTACTGACGAAATTTTATGCCAAAATTTTCAAATTATTTCGTAAAATATTTAAAAAAATACCGCTAGAGATCTGCTTTTTATCACTTTGTTTAAAGAATGGATGTACAAATAAGCTACTCTTCTGTTTTTGTATTTGATTTTGAGATTAGATGATGCAGGGATTATAAACAAACCGTCAAGGGTTGAAGTTCAAAAAATCTAAGAACCCATGTAGTATCGTAAATGAAGAAAAGTTGGATAAGCACTCACTTTGTGTATTCTAATATTTACTCAGAAATTCAGAATGTTATTTCAGCAAAGTTTTTTATCCAACCGTTATCAAAAATTCCAAAGCGAAAGTTTAACAATAAAAGCTTAAAATATAGCTTTGTTGCTCTTCAACACCGAGAAGAATATATGTCGTATGGCGTGGTCTGCTGGAAACTCTTTTGAATGGGGCCATGTCTGCTTAAAAGGGGTTTGAGTCAAATCACCGAGTGAAGAAGAATCGAAACGAAAACTACTTTTGGTGGCTTGATGAAAATGAGAAAAAACATCACTTGGACAAGACAAGCCAAAATTTTCAAAACATGGCAGGGATAGTCGAAACATCTAAAAAAGTTATCCTTTTTGTGAAAGCAACACATGAGGGCTCGTACTGTTGCCGAGTTGGATGTTCGACCAGCAGCAAAACAATTGTTTGGCGCTTGTCTGGAGAAAAAGATGTGGCGAAGTTGGACAGCGTGTCTCTTTTTAATGTCAGTGCAAAGTGCCGAATAAGAGAAAATCTGTCGACTTTGTCAATCAAAATAACTGCAGGAATGAGAACCTCAAAGTTTGGATTTGCCATTCAGGTTAGGAATCGACCGGTGTCACCAACTGCTTCCAACTGCATGTTTATGTCGACACATACGGAACAACAATGTGAAAACTGAATGGCTAATGATTGAAGAGCTATATAGTACCGGATAAAACGAGAAGATATCTTTAATCTTTCGAATAAATTCTTCACGCAAGCTGATGTTCGGATTGGAGAAAGTTAGTTGGATGCTCAACTGATCGTGCTTTTGCCATGCTCGACTAGAAGTCAAGGTTTCGTATCTACTGTATGTAAAAGTTGTGTCACCACAAGCCCTATTGTCTATTGTTGCACACACAGGTTAGCTCTTTGTGCTTTGATAATGTCATGATAGGTTTTGCTTTCATCACCCATCCGTTACTTGGTAAAAAGTCACTTTCATCTGTAGCAACAGGAGCACAAGAGAACATTATTGGCATTTTATTTGATAAAACAACAAAAACCAAGCACTGGGAATTCTCTCCGCTGAGTATTTTGCTGCGAACGGCTACAAGTCTTAAGCTTGTAAATCTATTTTGCTGCTGTTGGTTTTCTCCAGACACGGTAGTGTAAGCAGGGTTTTTCTGGCATGATGAACTTCAAAAACAAAAGTTGGAATTTTCTTGTTGCTCTTGGACATCAATTTTGATGCACTGTAAACTCCAATGTACTTCACATAGATCAGTTTTATAGAGAAAAAACTGCTGCAGCCCTCGCATTAAATTTTGCCTCTTTCGTGTGTATGTTAATTCATAAAAACATTTTGATTACGTTAAGTTCTTCCTTAACTTGTTGATACGCAGCAACAGCATAAAACCTCCAAATGGTGAGAGGCAAGAAGAAAGTTGAGAATCATTGCTCTATTTCCTCTATAGTCCGAGCATCAAAACTCATCTCGATTAATGTAAAAATTTCAGAGAAAAATATTACAAATCTTGCACCTAATTGATAACGTAGCATACGAGCGAAAAGGGCATAAACAATTTATTAAACTAAGACTGAATATGCAAGGAAACAATAATGAGTATACCAACTAACCAATTTTGACGAGACCATCCCTGGACGCGCTTCGTCCTTTTGGACTCATCAGCAGGGCCCGTCCCATTACAAGCAAAAGTAACCCACTCGTTAACGTTATCCTTAAATGAGCAATGCACACGCAAAAGTACTGAGACTTCAACCAACGACGTCTTGCTTTGCTTAACGGGGCGGGTTGACAAATTGGATGGTTTGGCTGCATATCCACTGGTAGATTAGTTTACGCTGCTTAGCGGACGAATGATCTGAAGAAGCAGATTAATCGCTGTATATATAGTCTGGTGCCTTTTCTTTTCGCTTTATGCCCTTTTCGCTTGTATGCTGCGTTACCAATTAGGTGCAAGGTTTGCAATTTTCAATCTTTGCCTATGATTTTCAGAAAAATATTAGCTAAGCAAACCTTTCTATTGTTGAAAATGTACGGTTTGATACTGAAATCGAGCTAATAGCACACAGTTTTTGTATACCTCGTCTGGCAACTGAATGAGAAATTCGCAAAAGGTACTTCTACCAATTTTGAACAGCGACGCAAGTGGCGGTATCAAACATTTGGATTAAAGAGTAGGTTTTTCGGCTACTCCATTTGTAACTAGTAGGCATTGTGCAGGCCTAGTAGGAATACTTAACAACGTACAGATATAGTGCAGACCTGGCACAAGCACAGTATTAGCATAGCATGGCATAGTATAGTACATTGTGCAGGCCTAGCAGGCGTAGTAGGTATATAGCAGGCATATTAAACTTTGTACCGGCACAATTGGCATATTACAGGCATTGTTAACATAATGCCTTCACCTACTATGCCCGCACTATGCCTATTATGTCTGTAGCCTAATATGCTTACTATGCCTGCATTACATCGGATGGGCAAAAAAAATTAATCACCGTGTTTAATCAAGAATAACTCAAAAACTAATCTTTGAACACAAATTAAATTTGTTGCATTTCATGAGCAGTTAGTTTTGGTCAAGTGGTGAAATATTCAGCCAAAAATATTCATTTGCCAAAAATTTCTAAACACAGGAATTTTGAGAAAATATGCAATGCCAGACGTTATTTTTTAGACGAGATATTAAACTTGCTATTTCCTCACTCTTCCCAAACTTTCATGATCGCTGAAAATTAAATCATAGCTAAAGAAAAGAAATTAGTCTCCTCGCCAAGCGTCAAACCCACGACCACTAGCATGTGAACCAAGTGCGCTGCAAAGTCTCTTGTCAAGTGGTCCCTACAGTAACCCGACTTGAATCCAATGAACTACAGTGTTTGGAATTTGTTGACCGAAAAAGTTTATGCCGGAAAGACGGAAAAGTTCACAGAACAGGAACTAAAGGACAAGATAAAAGAAAGGTGAAATGAAATACCAGTTCTTGAAATTTGTAAGTCCATATCTTCCCAGAAAAATAGACTAAGATTGGTTGATTACAAGGATAGAGGTCCTATTGACCATCTTCTCGATTTAAGTCGCAGTAAGTAAGTTTTTAATTCAACGTCTGGCATTGCATATTTTGACCTATATTTTATATTTCTTAATTATTTGTGTGTTTATGATTATTTTTGGCTGAATATTTCACCACTTGACCAAAGGTAGCTGCTCATGACATGTACCAAATTTAATTTATATTTAAAGCTTATTTTGTGAGTTATTCTTGATTACACAGGGCCATCACTTTTTTTCTGCGCACCCGACGTTTATTGTATTTACTATGCCATTCGATAACTGTGCTATGCCTGTACTGTGCTTACTTATCCTATATTATAATTACAATGCCAGCAATACAACTACTGTTTCTGTGTAACATCTGCTACGCCCAAATTAAGCGTAACAAGTGGTGTGCGGTCCGCACAGGATGGTCACTTAAAAAGGCAGCCATTTTAGACTGATATAGATAGAGTTCTAGCCATGTATGAACACAGAATTCTGACACCGACATTTATGATCTGCTTGATTGTAAATTTATTTTTTGCTAAACTTCATTTCCAAAAATGAAACCCTGTTTTATACAAAAACATCGTGAATATAAAGAATATTTTTGAAAGTAAAAATTATTGGATACTTAAAATCACTAGGCACTCCAGCAAGCATGTCCCAAGCAAAATAGCATCAAACTGAAATGAAAAACCTCTCCCCCACTGTACAAGGCATAAGCAACCTTTTTATAGCCTGGTTTCAAATTTATGAAATTTTTGAAATCTAAAAAGACCGCTTTTTTTGTCGGCTATGTTTTTACGTTGTATTGTGTTTGGTAATTGGTTGGTAATGGCAATTATTGGTGATGGCGGGTTATTGATGAGACACGCATCTGAAATATTTCGTATTAAAAGTTAGAAATCTAATAATTATATTTCCTGCATAGCTCACGATTATTTTGAAGCATCAATTATTGGTGGTATGTGAAGACCAGTTTATAATTACTGGCGTTGTAGACTACTTTTGTCTCCTTTAACTTAGTAAGCCTATGCAGAAACAAAGGAAATGCACAGGGATATCTAAAACTACCCATGGAAATGCAATGTAGAAACGAAGAAGATTTAGGTAAAGTTTTTGTAAATTCAAGTTTTCGTGGACTTAAAATGACTCGATATTTGATACACTTGGGCTCGAAAGTATTTTAGCTTTGGTGAACTCGGCTTCAATCCAAGAATCTTAGAAAGAAACTTGGACTCGATTTGAATGAGTCATGGTTCCAAAGTGCCAGGGCTTACAGGTTGATGGACTGCAACTGATTCGAGTTCTTCAATTGCTGGGCTCGTTGCAACTGTGCTTTGTCTACACACTGCCTACCATAATTCATTATGTTATACCTACCATGCCTGTAGTAATGTCTACTATGTGTGCTCTATATGTTTACTACGTACTCATACCTACAATGTCCGTACTACGTTTACTATGTACTCATACCTACAATATATGTACTATGTTTATAACGTATTCATACCCACAATGTCTGTGCTACGCTTATTATGTACTCGTACTTAAAATGTCGGTACTATGTTTACTACGCCTGTATTATGCCTATTATGTCTATACTATGCATACTATGCGTGCATTTATATGTTTTATGCTTGCCAGTGTTATGAATACTTATATTATACGCTTTATGCTTACTGCAATTGTCTTATGCCTATTGGGCATGTGCCTATTATGTCTTCACTAAGCATACTATGTGTGTATGATGACTGCCCTGCCTAGGACGTCCATCCTATGTCTACTGCACTTATATTGGGCCTGCTATATATCTGTAATTTTCCTGCTATGTCTTTAACATAATTAATATATGCCCGTACTAAGCCAAATACAATTTTACTATGCCTCTTGAGCTTACAAAATGCTTACTAAACATAATATGCCTGAATTATGCCATATATGTCAACAATGCATGTAAACTCTGAACCAATCAACAACCGCCTTAAAGTGGTGGTGCGGTTCTCAATCAGGATTGGGGAGCTCCAAAATGGCTGTTTACCTTTCCAAGAGTCTCAGTTATCCCGGGTGCTCCTCCCATACAGCGATTTTTTACTGTAATGCTCTCTAAACGACCGCAGAAAGGCAGCACAAAGCCTCTTCATAATCGGTCACCTGTTTCTTCCCCTGCCTCTCTCTTCCTGATAATCCCATTCTCCTGATGAGCGGCAACGTATATTCCAACCCTGGCCCCGTCTTTCCCTGTTCATTGTGCACTGGAAATATATGACGTGGAGGAGTAGGTCGGTGTAATGCTGCGCCTGCTACAAATGGGTCCATTTAGGGTCTTCACTATTCTCTTTCAACAGGTTCAACGCTCTAGGCAGCTCTCATTCCCGGAGATGTCCTCCTTTCTGCGTCTTTGCTTCTACGGGGTTTCCTCCTTCCAACACTGTGACTTCATTTTCAGGCGCCTCAGCATGTATATTTCAAATGTTTAACCTGGTTCATCTGGCCCCTCTGCTAATGCAACTCCCCAGCCCCACCCTCTCTTACATACATCCTACTCTTTTTCTTACCATTTTGTATCTCCTCTATCTCCACCCTTTCTTGTTTTTGGCTGTTCTTCTATACTTCCCGTTTCCTCTCCTGAATCGCTCATGATTCTTCGATAGAATACTGGAGATCTTCGAGCCAGAAGCGCTGAACTTCTCCACTTTATTTTGCTTCATCGAATGGATCTTATCTGTATCCACGAATCCAACTTTAACTCGTTTTTCTCTTCGCGGATCCCGATCACACTAACTTCCGGTCTGCCATTCTTTATCCTGATTATCGGAACGCTAGCGGTAGCGTCATCATTGTTGTTAAGCATGGTTTATCCCTCTCTGAACTCTCTATCTCTTCTCTTTCTCTCTCTCTTCGCTTGATCCCTACCTAACTCTGTGGGGGTCAACATCTCACTAAACAACTTCTCCTTGCTATCTTTCTTTAATGTTTGTTCTCCTCCTATTTACTCTTCTTCGACGGATAGCAGAATCAACTGCTTTTCGTCTTCCATTCTTCCCTCCTCTATAAATTCCTTTATTCTGATGGACTTTAATTGCTGTCACTTCTGACCCTAAGGGGAAAAAATATTTGACTGGTTCTTCTCCTGTGATCTCCTTCCTCTAAATAACCATGAAACCCCTACACTTCTCCACCATTCCTCTCTCGACATCTCCTTTTCTCCCTCCTCTCTTTTACATTTTTGCTCCTGGGAGGTGCTTCAGGTCTTGGGCTCTAATCACCTACCAATTTTACCAACTGTCCCTCTTTCTTCGCTTTTCCGCCCAACGCATGGCCTACTTCCTTCAATTTTCACAAAGCTTGTTGAGATGACTTTTCCTTTTACTTCGACTCTTTCTGTCCTTCTGAAAAGGAATACTCCTCTCTTTTTTTTCTGCTGCGCCTTTCTTACTTCTCTGGCACTGAATGTGACCAAAGTTTCCATTTCTTTCAATCACATAAAATGCCAGCCTCTGCCCCTTCTCCCTTATGCTTCACCCGCATGGTTTTTTCCCTAACCCAAGACTCTGGGTTTACCCAAGACTCTGGTTTAACCCAAGACTGTGAAGCTTATCCTCTCCATGCTCCCACCCTGAAACTACTTTTTCTCACCAAGGTGCGGCTCTCACTCATCTTGACTCTCTTCCATCTCACGATCTGTTGATTTGGAATGATAGTCCTTTTATTTTTGTCAAAGGTGGCTTTGGCGTCCTTGCCAACTGCTCACTTTGAGACACTAAGGCTACTATTTCCTTTTCGGCGGGCCCAGTTGGTTTAGGTTTTTTTGCTGAAGCCTTCCAGATCTCGGCAGTCTCGGCGCTCAACCAGTTTTCCATTTCTTTTCTCCTCCTCTCTGTCTCTAGCTCTATCTTCGATACACTGCTCACTCCTCCGTCTTTCCTTTTAAATAAAGCTTTAGTTATCGACCATTTCATATTACTCTTTTGCAAAGAATATGTGAAAACTCTAACGTTTTCGTCTAGCTCTCATCAGGAGTTATCGCTAGAATGAAGCCTGGTGTTGATGGCGAGGTATTTATAGCGAACGAAGCTGGTGAGAATGGCGGAACGTTCTGATTGGTAGACAACCAGACGTTTCGTCGAGTCCGAATCAATGACGTAATTTTAGTGTGTAGACGAATTCTTTTTGGCGGCAAAGCTCCGGTTTAAGCATTTTGATGAAAGTCGCTTCCAAGGTAGATAAATGAAAAAGTGTTCTTCCTTTAGCCAAAATAGAAAATTGGTTGTCATTATAGTAAGAGGCGCATTTTTTATTGTTGAGGAGGTGTTGTCCAATTGCCGAAGTACTGGTATGGTTGGATTGAAATAAGTCACAATTTGTTTGAGCTTGATTTCTTATTGCTTTAGGTATATGCTGTTTTATTCTATCCTGCAGTCTTTGAGATGTGCGGCCTACGTACCGACAATCACAGCGGCACACGTATTGGTAAACGACCATACTTTGTTGCTTGGTAGGCACGACATCTTTGCGGACCGTTGGAAGCATCTTTCTTGTGGAAAACGCTACACGAAGCTTTACTGCACCAAAACATGAGCTGACAGCAGTTTTGCATTGATTTTCAAATTTTGTGGAGATATTGCCAATCCATGGTAGTTTAAGGTAAACTGGACATTGTTCCGGTCCTTCTTTTGGCGGTAATTTAAACTGTTCAATCTTCCTTTTTATTCTCGAATTAATTACATTTTCTGGATAACCATTGGAGTAGAGAATCGATCGAATGAAATCTATTTCCTGGGGTAATTTTGAAGGCGAACAAATTTCCAAAGCTCGGTGGACAAGAGTTCCAATAAGATTGTTTTTTCTGCTTTTGGGTCCAAACGAATCCCAGCGATTGTACTGGCCGGAAAATGAAGGTTTTCGGTAAACGGAAGTTAAAAATTTTTGTTACTTTTTTCCACAAGCACATCCAAAAAAGGTAATTTGCCATTGACTTCTTTCTCATGCGTGAAATTGAGGGACTGATGCAGTGAATTGAGTTGCTTTAAGAAAAGATTGCAATTGAGCTCATCCTCAAACATGGCAAAGGTGTCATCCACATATCTGAAATAGATTAAAGGTTGATTGTTGTCAATAAATAATTTTTCCTCTTGATATCCGACGAAGATATTCGCTAGGGCTGGACCAAGTGGACTGCCCATAGCAACACCATCAATTTGTTTATATATTTTGTTATTAAAACTGAATTCAACAGAAGTAGTTGCAATGTTCATAAGTTCAATAAAGACGTCATTCTAGCGATAACTCCTGATGAGAGCTAGACGAAAACGTTAGAGTTTTCACATATTCTTTGCAAAAGAGTAATATGAAATGGTCGATAACTAAAGCTTTATTCAAATTTTGTACCACTTCTCATCTTTCCTTTTACCTCAAACCCTCTGGCAGATCTGGCAGAAACTATCTTTTTTCTCCTGTATACTACCACTGCAATGGGTCCCCGGACACTCACTTCTCTTGTGAAAAGGACGTGACAAATTAGTTTACCAGGCGGGTGCACTACTCCTGGCTTCAGCAGTTCCTTGCAGTGTGTCTTCTCCTACCTTTCGTATCCTCTCTTTCTTCCCGGACTGCAGGCATGTCTCCTCTTCTAAATTCTTCCACACATAGGTTTCCTTGATTTCCACTGAGAAACATTTGTTTCTTTTTCACATACGCTGCGTTCTCTCTCGTCTTCGTTGCAACTGACATAGCCTTCTATTAAACCCTTGTCTCTCTAGAATCGATAGAATTGAAAATCTTTTATGCACCGCCTGCGGTCATTTGATCCAAGACATCTATCATTTCATTCTGCATAGTCCAGTTACGGACTCTGCGCCGCTCGCTCTTTGGCGACTCTTTGTCTCTTTGAGACCTCTAGTCCAAGCCCAGGTGGTTGTCCGGTTTTTGGGGCTCCATAGTATTTCTCCATGTCCTGTCCCTCTAAAGGGATTGGGTAAAAATAACATCAATAACATGCATGTAGGCTACTATGTCTATCATGCCTTTCTTATACCTATTTTGTCTGCCCTACACATACCATGCCCGTCTTATGCCTATATGATTGCTATGCCTAACATTTTTATACTATGTCAAATACGTCTGCTCTACACCTGGATTATGCCCACAATGCCTGCTACATCTGCTATGCTTTTGTTGCGTTTGTGCCATACTCAGTATGCCTGCACTATGACTACGATGCCCATGCTGTGCTTGTGGTAAGCCTAATGTGCTGACACCATGCCGGGTTGCTTGTACTCCGTTAACTATATCAGTACTAAACTTACCATATTTGTAGTATGCTTACTAAGCCTGTATTTAGCCTATGTTTCTGTGCCTGTATTATGCCTACTATCTCTTATTACGTCTACAATGTCTCTTCTGTGCCTAGTATGCCTGTACTACGCAAGATGTATCTTAGCTATGTCTCTATTATGCCTGCGCTATGGCTAATATGCGCGCTCTATGTATACGCTACGGCAATTATGACTCTTGATTTACTGTGCTAATACTATGCTGTTACGCTTACGGTGCTAATACTATGCTTACGGTGCTAATACTATGCTTTGTTGAGCCTGCTATGCCTGTTTATTATCAACCTCCAAAGTCTAGTTTATGTCGCCGCCACTTGTCTTTCTGTTCACCAACGTCAAGCACAACTTTTTGCATTGAGTCGCCAGACAAGGTAAATAGAGACACAGCATATCGTAGTGAAAACTAATCATACGCCTCAGGACTTCCTTAAATATTAAACTCGGAAAATCTTATAGAGCAAAGTCGCTTCTACAGGTTGCTATAGAAAAGTGAAGTATCAACACGTTACTTATATTCAATCTGAATTTGTTGTACGATATTTGCAAAACTTTTGTCAGATTTGTGGTAAAGAAGATTTTTGCCTTAATGAAGTTCTCATTAGGCCAATTGCTACCTTGGTTACGTTCAATAAACTTTAATTGGTAAATACTGCTTGTATATAAAAATATTAAAAATTTTTGCCCATGTTCTGCATTATTTCATATTTTGAAAAATAACTTGTTTCAGACATATTTTTTGAATCCCTTAACCGCACCAAGCTTGCCTGCTGGCTTCGGCCCCCCTCACTTAATTGGGGGTTTTTATTTCCGGTCGGTATCATGTTGATCATCAACTACACGCTATTCGTTATCTTGCTCAAAAAAGTGATTTTCAAGAAACGAAAGGTAAGAAATTTTTTTCTTAAACTCAGTTTTAAAACAGCAATGGGCTTAAAAATTCCTCATAATGGGGATGAAAATGTGTTTCAAAGTTACTGTGAGGTGATTTTTAATTCAAGTAAAACATTTACAAAGTTTAGTATTGCACTCCTTCCGTCTTCCCTCACAAATCATTGTATGGTAACTAAAAGACTAGAAATTCTTTCCGGCTGTGCTGAGATAAAATTGATTGGCGAAGAGGTCAAATGTTAGGAGCGACGTTGCGTGTTGGCAATGAATGCATAGCCGCGAGTTTAAATCTTTCCACAACGGCATTGTTATGCTCTTGGAAAAACACTTTACGCCAATAATCCCTACTTGTAGTAACACCACGTTGCGCAGCACTAGTAGTAACTATGAAGCAGATTTGAACTAAAGTTATTTTGTGTGCCATCGTTTGCAGTTGTAGAAGTTATTTTGTGTGCTACCGTTTGCAATGTAGAAGTTATTTTGTGTGCAACCGTTTGCTATATAGATGCTATTTTGTGTGCAACCGTTTTCAATACAGATGCTATTTTGTGTGCAAACTTTTGCAATTGTAGAAGTTATTTTGTGTGCAATTGAAGAATTTATTCTTTCATTGAAAGGTAAATATGTAAAGATGAACATAAAAATTTGTTAGTTTTTAAATTACAGATCCAGTCGACAGCCAAAAACAGGTCGCTTAAAGATCAGCTTGTCAATGTAATTTCGATGGCAACTATCATGGGCCTGACATAGATTTTTGGTTACTTTTTATTGGTGCCATCTAGCGTGGAATACCACGAAGCAATGCAGTGGTTATTTACAATTACCAACGTGTTTCAGGTTCGAATGTTAGGCGTTTTTGCAATGCTTCAAAAGAATTAGGGCTCAAAGTATTTGGCAAATTGTTGAACAAAAATTATTTATACACTAGTTAAATTGTACTTACAATTTGCTGTTGTTGCGTAAAACCTAATTACTACGTAATTAGTTATAGGGTATGTTTCTCCATTTTAGATGTGAAACTTTTAAGAGGTCAGTTTGAGGAATATGTTTTAGCTTCTTGCAAAGCACAAGTTTTATCTAATTTTAGGTTCGACGACATAAAAGTATAATTTTGCACGGTGACTATTTGTTAGATCTGTTCAATCGGCATCGTTGTTGGTTATGATTTGGTATGAAAGGCACAGACAGTGCCCGTAAATTTCACCGTTTTCTTTGATATAAAATGTTAATACAAAATGTACTTTAAGATGTAAAAGTTAAACGCAAGAAGTTCTAGAATACTTCAAAGGGATTTTACCTCAGTTTGACTGAAGTAGGCACCGGTCAGTTAATATACAGCGTATTTTTTTTATATGGGCAAGATTTTTTACTTTTTTGGAGAAGCTTTTCAGGTTATGAACTTCTCTTTAGCCTGTTTTGCTAGTCTTCAGTTAAACTGGGCCACCAAAACGGGTAGACTGCTTGGCGCCGCCACCTGCCTGTCTTATATAGAGAACGATATCCCGTTAAATGTCTTGCCCAAAGACATTACAAATAAGCTTGCCGGCTTGTTCTTTACACTATGCCTTTTTTGCTGAGCGCCAAACAGGAAAGCTGTAAATACTGTTGTTAGAAATCTTTTGGTATGCCTCGACTAGGGAAATGAAATCCAGGTCTACTGAATGCAAAACGGACGCTCAAGCCACTAAGCTATCGTGCTGGTTAATACATTCTTCAATCTTTTTTTAGGGTGTTCTTATTTTTTACTTGCATTGTCTGCGGAGGAAAAATGTCCGAATGATATGGCTGCCATGCAGAAAAAAGGTGACATCTAATGGAAGCTCATCTCAAACTCAGCAAAAAACGTTAAAAAATCTACTCCAAAAAAGTGGCGATACCCAACCAACGAAAAAAGCAAGCTTGAACAAGTGATTCTACCAACGGTGGAAAACGTAGGACTCTGTTGTTTTATTCGTTCATACATCTACAAGTCTTTTTCGTTAACCTCTTCATCAGTTGCCCACTGATAACTCAAATATCGAATATTGAATACAAATACTATTCTCTTCTTTTGGTTAACAAACAAATTTGTCTAGCTTTCTCGTTGGAAGTGATTGTATCGATATCAAATTGCTCAATTTTTTTTCCAATGTCTATTCCCATCACTGGATACGGTGTTTCTATCTCAATCACTGTAACTAAACAAAGTATTGCCACGAAATGTTTTCCCTTAAAACAAAGCACCCTAGAACGTTCCAGGAATTGAACTTGCAATTTTTTAATTACAATGAAAGCCATTCATCAAACCAAATGACGTGGCCAGCTTTTGTTGATATTGAGGAAATTTGTTTTCACATGAATTTATTTCACTACTGCCATCTACCGGTTGTAATTTTCTATCAACTTTTAAAACTTTCTTGCGCAACCGCAATTGTAGTCTTAAACAAATTTATCGAAAATTAGTTATGGGAATAGAGAAAAAGAAAATTCTCTCAGCAAGCAGCTGTGGTCGCCGCTACAGATTTTTATGAAATAAAATTGGTTTGGATCAAATTTTCACAGAGCCTTGATATTTTAAAAGTTGTTGCTTTTAAAGTTATATTGTTGAGGAAGTGAAAACTTGCTAATAAGCTGAAGAGACAACAAGGTAGCTTGCCAAACCACTTAAAACGTTTATCAACAAGAAATAAGATACCTGGCTTTTTCAAAAATATTGATTTCTTTATAATTGAAATCCTGAAGATACAAAATTAATTTTTCCAAAAGGCTGAGGCGTCTTTTGTTTTTTCTTTATTAAATTGGTGTCAAGTGATTTTGTTAGTCACTTTATGGTGTTCTAATATTTTCAGTAAATCAAGCGTAAAGGTTTCTCTCAAAATTTATATTTTTTATTTGTATGCTAATCGTCTTTGTATATCCATTCGTTTATTAATATGTAAAATGTTGTTTCTTTGCTTTGTTCTTTCATGTGCTTTGATTCATCACACGAACAGCCATAATCTTGCAAGTGCTATTGTGAAAGAGTTATTTATAACGTAGTTAAGACGTAGATAAGCAGGAAACTGTAGAAAAGTGAAACAGATCTGAAGCCTTGTAGCTTATAGTATAAAGAAAGCCAAATTTATGGGGGAAACAAAAAATACCTTCACATAGTGAGATACTTTGGTGATAGAATTTTTAATAAATAAAGTAATGTGGCCTACATGCATTACACAAACATTAAAATGAATATTTCACTAAATGTTATTTGCGTATTTAAGAAAAATTTTTCAGTCAACTGAGGTAGTTTGTAACTGTGAAACCATTAAAGCTTCTGTATTTGTCAATTTCAACTTAACAAAAGAGGGTAAACGGCTTCTCACCACTTACCATTATACTTATCATAAACTGCAGGAGCACAACATTCCCTAAATCAATAACAAGATCTGGATTAAAGGCGTAGTTTATCAATTTTTTCATCATGACAACAAATCAGCTGTTTTGATAAAAGCTTTTTGCGCCACTCCCATTGGTAACAATAAAGTAACAAGGTACAGAAGGTGAGACTGTGTCGAAGACGTGTCAATGGCGCGGCTAATTGTTCGCCGAGCGGCTTCAGACACTTTCGGAGCTTCGGAAGTGTCTTGATTAGCGCGACAACTTTTGTTAGTTTGAGAGAAAACGCGCCCGATTCTGTTGTTTCTCCCTTTCCATTCTAACTTAAATCTCGAACCTTATTGGCCAGAAAACGGCAATACGTAAAATACGATGGGATTCTATTGATTTAAAATGTTATTTAAAATGATTTTCGAAAACATAAACCCGCCGGAGTCGCCCTCAGGGCCTTCTAAGTGACGTTGGGTTTTACATTCAATTAGTTGGCTGCACCGGCCTCACTCACTTGCAAGGGAAATTGCTTCAATATTCAGATGATATATAGCTTGATAGTAATATTTTGTTGTTAACGATAAAACAAGTTTATTCTTGACACCTCCTTTTTTTCTAAATGGATCACCAAGTCTTTTGCTTGTAGTAAACTGCATATTAAAGTTTTTAGAGACTTCATTTTTTAATGAATCTTTTAAAAAACTTTGACAGACAATGCCAAAGAACTATGCTTGTGAGAAAAAGCAGCTTTCTTCCACAACTCCAAGTTTGTTAGGTCTAGGAGGATAATTGTTCAATCAAAAGTGGAACGTGATGTATGGAAGCCAATGTTTGATCAGCCATCACAAACTAATTTTAGCGCTTACTAATTAGAGTGACATATTGCTGGAAAGCAAATTTCTTAAGCTTTCAAAGAAAAGTAATTGTTAATGCGTTGTTACAATGTTTTTGTGACAAACTTACTTGGTATTGCTCAGCTTACCACTTTTTTGAAAGGTAAAATGTTACATTACAGGTGTTAAAGTTTAGGTTTCTTGGCATAAAAACGAAAAGCAAAGATACATATTTTATATTGTCGGAATTGCCTTGAAATACCCTATAATATGTTTAAGCAATTTTGAAAATCGTTTGAAAAAGGAGGTTATAAATAAGTTTTTTAAGCAAAATGATTTTGAAAAAGTGTTGAAATTTTTGACAAAATTATCATATAATAATCGTTGTTAGGGAAAGACTGAGTTAATCATACTAGACTTATTATGACGTCATAGAGTGAGTTGTAAGCATGCCAGAGAAACAGAGAAATATGCTTAGAAGGCTTAAAATTTCAAAATGAAGAATCTGTTGTTGCATCGTCAAATGAGCTTAAATTGTTGTAGAATTGTTTTGAAAAGGGCCTCTTTGTTTTCTCCATAAAAAGGTTTTAACTACGTTTCTACGATGAGTAGTGTTTTACAAAATGCTAATTACATATTGTACAATCATGCGTTGATTGTGACGTCATTTTTGACCCAAAAAATAAAATTTGTCGTAAGCTCATCAGTTGAGGGCTGGCTTTCGTTTAAGAAAAAAACGGTTGTCCTACCTCAAGGAATGCAAATTAAAAAATTACCTTTGATTTTAATGCTATCATGACGTCATGAACCCCCTTATGAACCTTGCCAAAGGAGTGATGATCAGTTCTACCAAGTTCGATGTTTGTACCTCCAGTAGTTTCGGATAGTTTGAAGTGCACGTACTTACATACGTACAGCAAGAGTTCTGCTGTATACGTTGATTTAGATTATTCGTTAAAAAATGGAGTATAAAAAATTACTTTTAAATATAAAATTGGGAATTATGACGTCATAAAAAAAATTGTTGTCTATCCATTTTGAGTAGTGACACCATTCAGTATCGACATAGCATTCCATTATACTGCTGCTAAATTTGAGAGTAACACTTCATCATCAAAAAAAAATAGTCAAAAAATCATACGAAGTCAATTAATTAAAACGGCAATTCATTTTATGTTGTATCATTGTTAAACCCGCTTCTTCCAGCAAATTGCTCCAAAATTGGGGAGAATCCCCAAGTAACCGATTTGGAAGCAGAAAAAGTTAACATTTAGTCAATTCTAATGGGAAGGTATGAAACTTTGGAAAATTGACCTAGCAAAAGTTTTTTTCAACAGTAACATTACAAATGTTAATTGCAACTTACTGCTCTCCATTCCAAAAAAGTCAAACTTTTATCAACCTGTCGTGGAGAGCTGTGATTGCCCAAACCGCATTTTTAATTGCTATTAGAGATTAAGAAATAAATTCATGAAGAAATTAACTTTGATATGGCAAATTGTTTTGAACCTTAACTTTCTCGTCTATGTTTTACAATTGCTTGGGCTAAGCAGCTTTTTGTTTGTCCTCGCCAGTTTAAACTGCGGCATAATCTGTACTAAATCTGACCCCTCTTTTTGCTTCATCATTCACAACTTTTGGAATTCTTTTCAATAAACCTTCCAACAATTTAGCCCCTCCATTTTTCCAGATGCTGTTGCTAAATGAAATGGCAAACACTCGTGCAATGACCTTGACAACAAAATTTAGTTCTTTATTTTAAAATGCTGCTTTGGCTTGAGCTTTGCTCGTATCACACGCAGATTTTTAAATATCAAAAATTTGCCATTTTTGTAGCATGACGCCAAATAGGCAACTACATCCAAAGTCCCGAAGCTGGTACCCAACCGGTTATTCGTTTACTGGACGGCCCAATGCAAAGCCACGTTTTTAGGACGCTTTTTGAAAAATTCGTTTAATTCACTCTCGGCTATCTTTAAACAATTTGTTTTCCGAGATCTGTGTGGAGTTGACCTTGACAAAACAAAATCGTTTAGGTCACTACTGCACGATTAATGATTGTGGCGTAAAGCACCGTAAAAATTTGTTATTAGAAATTTTTAGCGTGTCAAACATTTTGGTTTTGTCTTTTATATTTGGGACGGACACAATGTTAATTCTGAGTTTGAGCCAGTAGCATAAAGATGATGAAGATAAAAGACAATCTTCAACTAGTACAGTATCTTAGTTCTGTAAGATAGTTTTTCTTCTTCGCTCTAAAATCTTACGTATTACCTTTTCCGATCATGGCAGCATCACGTGGTCCTATTTGATCTCCATAAAAATGTATCTCTTTGACTTTTTTGAATCAAAATTTGTTGGTTTGAATAACTTGTATGGCATCTATTGACCCTATGTCACACAATTTTTGGGATTCTTAACGGAGCTTTTTCTTTTCTGCTAAGAACCTTTAACTTTTTTCTTCGTTTTTTCAGGGAAATTCATTTATTCAAAACTTTCCAATGCTCTAAGTTCTTTGCTGCCCTTCTCTTTTGTATTATCTTTATTTCAGCTATAACCTATTCCAAAATGTGAAAACGTTTTCTATTGCCTGTACTAGAATCATGCTTATTGCAGTTGTTGGTGAAGAACTTTCTTTTACCTAAAGAACGTACAGTAAGACCTGCCGCAATGTTGACAGTTTTGATCAACCAATTGATTTAACCGATGCTCAAAGAGATAGTTTTCTGCAGTAAATGTACGTTGGTTCAGCTCAGAATTTTTTTGCTGTAGGCCAGTGTTTCTTAGCCTTTGTGGCGCTCGTACCCCTTAAAATTTTGTAAAATATTTTTGTACCCCTAGACCTATCGAACAAACACCTACAAAATTATCGGTAAATGTACAATCTAACAATAAAATAAAACACAATGTAGCATGTTGCCGATGTATATTTATTAACCATAATATTGCTCACAACAAAACCAATTTAAAACCGATTTAGTGCAAAACCAATTTTGTAGGAACAAACCAGAAGCTATTTATTACGTCACAGTAACTCTTATGACAAATATCATTCAGAAATGCAGATGTTAAAAAAGGCTTCGAAAAACGTTTTCTTATTTGAAATAACATTGAAATTAAATTTTTAGCAAATAGTTTAAGATATCCATTGTTCTGATGTCTCATCTCATACCCTACTTTGGTGGTTTGCGCCCCCAAGGGGTAGAGGTACACCCGATTAATAACCTTTGCTGTTGACGATGGGGCGCCATTTGTCCACCGCTCATTACACATGTTTCAAGACAACATTTATGATTAATCAAATCGATTTGTTTAAATGCGCAAATCGATTTGATTTACTCTCAAATGCATCTAATATATAAAGTGCCATTCTGTCAGTTTGTAAGTCTGTCTGTCTGTGTGTCTGTTTTAACTCCTCTGAAACTGCTACAGGTACAAGCACCAAATTTGGCACGATGGATCACCACCCTGTGGTGAGTGTCATAAGGGTATTCGTGACATCATGGTGACGTCATAACCAAAAACAATATTTTTAGAATTTGCATTACTTGTCAGAGGACAACCGCTTTTTGCTCAAACAAAAAACAGCTTCCCACTTGCAATATTCCAAAAACTTTCATTCGTTTGGGGTCTAAAATGACTTCGCAATCAATGACTCATTGAACAATCTGTTTTTTGTTCTTTCTCAAAAAGTACTCATAACAGAAACACCTCTAAACGTTCTTTTAGGAGATATTAATAAGCTGCTTTTGATAAAAACAATTTTACAACAATTATTATTTATTTGACGATGCTACGAGTAATTCTTTATTTAAGCACTTCAAGCCTTCTAAGCATTTTTCCTTTTTCCCTTGCACATTTAAACTGACTCTATGACGTCATAATGTGTCTGGTACGATTAACACAAATGTTCGCTACCGCAGATCATAATATCACAATGTTTTGAAAAATTCCAATCTTTTTGCAAAATCAGTTTATTGAAAAACTGATTTGTGACCTCATTTCTCAACTGATTTTCACACTTTATTCAACAAATTAACGATTATTTTAATTACAAATTCGTCTACACACTAAAATTACATCATTGATTTGGACTCGACGAAACGTCTGGTTGTCTACCAATCAGAACGTTTCGACATTTTCACCAGCTGCATTCGCTATAAATACCTCGCCATCAACACCAGGTTTCATTCTAGCGATAACTCCTGAAGAAGGCGAGACGAAAACGTTAGAGTTTTCACCTATTCTTTGTAAAAGAGTGCAATGAAATGGTCGCTAACTAAAGCTTTATTTCTACTAGCATTTATCATGGGGAGAGTTGAATAAATCCTCAGCGCAGTGATCACATTCGAAAACACAATACCTAACCTCTGTTCTTTAATGCGCATATTATACTGATATGGTGATGACATAGGCTTCCCATTAACAAACTTATGAAATTGGAATGCCTCTTCAGCAAATCCTTGCTCTAAATCATCAGAATATGTGTTCTGGAGATTCAAAGTCTTGTTATGCAATGCATGTGCTGTTAAGACCTGAATATTAGTCAATAAATCAAACCAGCCGTGCAAATCCGTGTAAGATTCAAACTGCTTTGGAATTCAGAATGCTATTGGTTAATAATAACAAAAACAATTGCGTTGAAAATCGATTTCTCGGTGACAAGGATATCACAGGGGTGTTCTTTTCATCAGGAAATGATTTTGCTTTCTTTACTTTTTGTACGCTCTTTGTCTGATAGACACAAATACCAATGGAAAAACAATTCATTGCAGCATTTTCGTGGGTAAGTGTTTTAAAAAGCACACACTATGTCACTTCGACACCTTCAATAACTATTGGCATAAAACTTGTATACATGATTAATCGTGCTTTTGTTTCTTACAGCTCATGTCATTTAAATTGTTTTTTTAAGTTACGGTTCAAATCTGCAAAACATTTAGTAAATACGGTATAATTGACTGATTGGGTTTTGCTCTGTCAGATCTATTGCAAATACAACAAAATATTTGTTGCATCACTTTGTTGTACAATCAGGCAAATGGTGGAACAATAGTGTCCTAAAAATAATTTTAATTGTAGCCTACTACACACAAGGATAAAAAGAAATTTCTCTCTTCAAATCTAAAAATTGCTCACTAAAGAGGAATTCCTCCAAGATTGAAAACCACTGGTACAATATGATGTTAATTAAGCTCTAGTCGTGTGGCAGATGCTTTTTTGCAGCCCGTGTCGTGAGTAAGTCAATTTTTCCAGCTCACATGCCAGACCAAAACCAAATTCATCAAAATGGAAGGGTACTCACCAGTCCTGATGTTTAGCCTTAGCCTGTTAATCGGTAGGCCGATTTTTTCTGGGCACATCGACAGCACGTTTCGAAAACTGGCTTTTCCACATCTGAACGTCGAAGATCTCACTGCAATCAAGATGAACGTTCTTCATTATCTTTCTGCCCAGCGTGAGACTCTCGTTATCCTACTACAGGAGACCCTCTGCACTTCCAAAGCTAGTACGTCCAAGCTTTGCCTTAGCTAAATTTTTCTTAAGCAGGAAGCACGGCTTTGCCATGCTTGTCCATAAGCGACTGAAATACACGCTTTTGAAGAAATCTGCACCTATGTCGGAGACCGAGTGGTTGTGCGTGGACATTGATGGAAACAAAATAATCAACGCCTGCAAACCTTCACCAACACCATTGCAAGCCTCTAATCTCCCAGTGTTTGCTCTCCCTTGCCCTTATGCTGATATTTTAAACTGCTCGCATGCTGACTGGGAATGTGGTGCCAGCAATGTTGATGGAAAGTGTGTAACTGGTTGGGCAAGAATTAACAGGTTTGCATTCCTTTATGACCCAAAGGATTCTAGCATCTTCCACTCTGACCACTAGCACACCGGTATTAGCCCATGCATTGCGTTTAGTAGTATTAACTCGAACATTTGTCTAACTGACAGACGTGTCCTAGAATAGTTCCTCTGGTCACAGCATCGACCATCGTTAATCACACCATTAAGGTTGGCTTTGCCAATGCCTACCATGCCCGTTAAACGATGAAAATTCCGTAAGCCAAGTGGAGCCACTACATAGGTTTGACGGATAAATTTTGAAAAACCCTGTCACTGCATGATTCACCGGATGTTGATCAGGCCTATCAAAACTTTTGGGACGTTATCAGCTCATTGGTCAAAAGATCTAACCCAGGCCGCTATCAAAACAACCACATACCATGCTATGAGGCAGAGTGTGCGAACCTCTATCAAGTGTTCCTGCTATCTTCTGATGAAAACAACTCTAGTACAGCCTTGACCACCAGGATTGACAGGAAACGGAAGTATTGATGATCTGAAGCAGTTTACAGCATTGACTTATTACACTCCAGCCGAAAAGCATGGAGTATCTTGAATGACCTGACGGCTGGTCACGACATCCTCCCCTGCTCTCGTCACTGTCTCATCTCAGCTGACGCCGTCGCATCTAAGCTCGTTAGAAACGAGAAATGTGAGGATTAATCTATGAAGGCACCCACCCCAGACCTTCACTGCGAACATGCGGTTTTACAATTATGAGGAGGGGTATCAGTCAGCTTGGCCGAGACGTCCCACTAATATGATGAAATATAAGCTTAGGTGGAATGCAATTAATAAATAAACGGGGTAGTGCAAGGTATTTGTCACAAGATGCTCACAGTGCATAACGGGCAATTGGAGAGATTTTAGTAATTCAGAATAGCTTTCCGGATGATGCAATTATTTTTTCACACTGGTCATTAACCCTTAAAAAATCGTATTACTTGTTTTGCGACTGGTTCAAGGTAGCTACGCCATATAATAACAACTTTTAGTTTATACGATTAAAATTATACCCAACTAAGTGGATAGACTTACACATTCCAAAAAAGGAAAACTACTGTATTAAGTTAAGCAATATTACGGTAAGAGTTGTCGTTTTTGGATATGGGAATGCAAATTCAAACTACGTATACATATTAAATAATAATCAACTAATTCTTGACGGGCTGGGTGGTGGACCGACAAGTCTAGATTAACTCTTTCACAAGATCGAGTTGATTTAATCAAGTAATTTTCTTCTCATCAAGGGAATCGAGGTTTGTTTCTTGGCATTCTCTGTATTCAAATATTATTTGGCAAATTTATGAAAGCAAATGAGAAAAAATTTTGCTTCGCATAAAGTGACCATTCTTTTAACTCTGGGGCTAAAGTGAAAAGTAGGACCCTCCCTAACATGAAAGTCGCTGATAGCATCACAAAATGCAATAGAAAACGTATCATGCTCAAGCAATTTTTTATCTCGGCCAGTGTAAAATAATAAAATTAATTAAATAATCCATTCTTCATTTCCGGATTTCTTTTGTTTTTAATTTTGCTTGCACGACGAAGATCAGGCAGAAAAGAAACGGTCTTTGGATCTACCACGATTGTGTTGCTATGTTGTCTTATCAAAAAATGTCTCAATTTCCCAAGCGCTTTTACTACAGCAAATTATTTTTTTGCTATAGAATGCGGCTGTTCGGCAGAAGACAGGACTTTTAAGTGGAATGCCGCTGGATGGCTTTCTTCAAATCATCTGTGTGAGAACTGAAGCAGCAGTTTCGATTGTCAGTTCCAACGTGTCATCAATAGCATAAAGAGCAGCCGAACAATTGCCGGAGAAAACGAGGATAGAGCAGGAGTGGGATCTTTTTCAACGCCCAAAACAGACCATCTTCGGATTATAATGACAAATTTGATTGTATATCAACTATAGCGCTGCAAAGAAAATCACGGACAGAGGTGAACGCGATTCACCACTTATTTACGAGCAATACGGCTTCGCAGAGTACTGACAGATCACCTACTACAGTGGACATTGCATAGGTCTCACAATTGAGACTGTCTAAGCTATACTATATTAAAAGCTACTAGCTTTTTATCGGTGACCAACTGCACTGAAGAGACCTGAAAGGTCGAAACAGTGTCACTGTCTGCAGTTTGCTAAGTGCATTGCTAGCTTCTTGTATTTCTATGATATGACTTTTTTACCGGAGCGATCTCAGGATTTGTCATAATACTCATAAGTTTAACGATAATAATTAATTAATTGTGATGCTTTTTGACTTAGATATTGGCTATCTATTGACTGAACTAATTTGTTAACCACTGCACGCCACTGCTTATTAACAACGCATAATCAGCCCGTAAAATCTTTCTGTCGTCAAAGCCACTTTTCTGCTTTGAGCTGAATTTTTTAGCTTTTGTAATACGACAACTTGTTCGTTTACTGGCTTGTGGAACTGTGCAGTAAAGTAAGTTACGAAACTCAATCTCAGTAGAGTGCTAGGGAGCCAAACTTAACTAACGTACTTCAAAACTATATAAGGGAATTGGTCTTTGAGCAGCTTTCCGAACCCTAATTTGTTCCCAACATCACGTTGGCTTCATTACTGCAAAATTCAATAAACATTTTTGTCGGCTTGGACATTTACTATCTCGCACCTGTTTTCGATGATTTTAGCAAAAGTTTTTCTTCATCTTTGAAGATACTTAATTTAATTGACCATATCAACGGCACCAATTTTATCGTGAAAGACATGTTCCATGTCCAGAGAATTAGCTTGCTGAAGGTCAATTAAATTTTCAAAGTATGTGACAGATTTATAATTTTTTTGTCGCATAATACACTGTTTCCAAAACTTGAGCAGTGAATTGAAATACAGTTTTATTCACTTTGAGCATTCAAATTAACCAGTAGGTCTACATTTTTCTTTGTCGTTTCAAAAATGGTGTTAGCTTCATTATATGCCTGAGAGTTTTTGAACTAATAAATCTTCTTGTGCAGGGGCAAAAACTGAAACTCTTTTGTGCTACTATAAGAAGTGGCGTTGATTTATTTAGCTATAAAGGTAATCTACGCGCTTCATATACATGTTTAGTCGATTGACTTGGTTATTTCACAAAGTAATAGTATTGCAAATAATAAAAGCCCCCTTCCATAATATGACGAGACCATCTCTGAACGTGTTTCGTCCTTTTGGACTCATCAGTAGGGCCTGTCTCGTCATCACCAAAAACCAAAACCCCATATTTGCCATAATATGAAAAATATAGTATCTTTCTATTACAAAATCCTTTAAGTCTGTTGCATATCTGTTTCCAAAAATGTTCACAGGCTTTTATAACAAAAAGATTTTTCAATTTAGCTTTTTAAAGCTGTTCATGAGATTTCTGCATTACGTAATTACAATGCCAGCGTCTCCGGCAGACTGGCTAGCTTATACCATTGTTCAATTCAGGAAGTTTATTTATCAAATGCTGGACGAAACAAAAAATTTGTATAAACTACACAAACAGAAACGGGGAAAATGTAATTTCGGGCAGTCACCGGACTATGAGACAGCAAAACGACCACGATGTCAGCAGAATGACCTGCCACGCGTATCTAGCGACAACAATATACACAAACTTTAGCCAAAACAAACAGAAAAAAATAGTAAAATAAATAACTTTTTAAACAGAATTATCAAGCACAAACACTTTCTTTATTCAATTCTATTATGAGACAAATGTATATTGTGACGAGTTACTATGAGAACTTATTATGAGGCAAAACTAATTGATCTACCCCATGCAATGCTAATGCCCTCTAAGCACGACTTCAGACCGATAACAAAAATCAGCTACAAGCTCTACTTCCAAGTCAAAAGTTTTATTTGCTACTTAAGCAGTCTTGAGAGTTTGATTCTGTATGACAGTGTTTTTATATGGTACTCCAAGGCTATTGTAAGCAATGCTGTTCTTGTATAGACTTATTATGCAAAGACTTTTGTGGTCAGATTTGTTATTCAATCCAACAAATCTTATATCTCCAGGTATCAGTTTAGAGTCAAAAATGTTACATAATCAAATTCAATCTCTAAGAAAGAAACACATTTACCAACATTACATAAATCTTATGATACAAATAAAGAATTAAAGCAAAATTATTCCTCACGACTAGTTGTATAAATAATTTAACCAGTTTAGAGTAAAACTATTAAATTTTGTAGGTTAGCAGAAAAACGACTGACCAATAAAATTTGTTTTATTTTAAGCCAATAGAGAAACTCTTTGTTAGCGAAATGGGTGGAGATTTAAGTTTACCTTATGTCAGGAAAAAATTGTGCACGGATTGTCTCAATAAGTTTTAAAACTTTGCTTAAAATAATTTACCCAGCATTGAATTTGCAATCCTAAATATGTTTTATACGGCATTCAAAAACAAAAATTACAAAACTATCATTATTTTTGAATGTTTTATTTAAATTTTACTTTTCTAATTCTTCGTAACACACCTACATCATTACAGATAATCTCTAATAAACATTAAAGATAATCTAAGACACAGGTTTCTTATCACACCATTCGGTCGTTTCTCTAAGTCTTCAGCTCTTCTCATTATTCTTTTTTACTTTTAATTTCATCCACCATCCTCGTTCCCCCTGTTAAACGTCTTTTATTCTTCTTTTGATCACTGTTCTCAACACACAATCGTGTATTAAAATGTGTATCATACATCTTTTTCTTTTCCTTTTCATGCTATCAGTTAATTCTTTTGGTGTTTTATTCACTAGATTTAGAAGTTCCTGCAGTTTTCAACTTTACTCTCTCAACTGTTAGATCTGCGACCTTAGAGATACTTTTACATTCAACCTTCTTAACCATTGTCAGATACAAAACTTCATTGAACAATTTTCTTTATAGGGAGAATGTAATGTCACAAATTATCATGCTTAATACGTCAACACGCAATTGCCAACCATGTGGTACCTTTTTGCTCCAAACTGTTGACCGAGTAGTGAAAACTAGAACGTAAATTACCCGTCAAGAAGCCCGAAAAATCATTTACAAATCGCAAGTGGCCTTTTGGCCAAAAAGATTGATACCTTTGTTTTAAACAATTTGTAGATGTGCTCTTAAGCAACGTAGGGCTTTTCTAGAAGTTTAGATTTGGTTGATTTATTCGAAAACAATAATCAGTTTTGTTCAATTTATGATTAACACTTTTTCCAGCCTCTGCAAAATTTATGAAATAGCGTTAAATAGGCCCATGTGTCATCTATGTTGTCCCTCTGTGTGTGTGTGCGTGCGCGCACGCGCGCGTGTGTATGTGTGTGTGTGTGTGTGTGCGCACGCTCTAAGTTTTACGCGACTGCTGTGCATACAACATGAGACTTGGTAGGAATAAACATCACTCCGAAGTGAGTGTCATAATGGGGTTGATGAATTCATGATGATGTCACACTTGACGATAAATTTTTAAACTCGCATATCTTGATGGAGAAAAGCATCAAGATATGCGAGTTTAAAAATTTATCCAAGTCAGCGCCAGTTTTACCAACTTCAGAAAATTTCACCCTGTTTTGGAGCTAACATGATGTCCTTATCAACGATTAATTGTAGAAATTATATTCTTGATTTTGTCAAAAAATACTGACCAACAAAAAACGAACTTTCTGGAGATATTAACAAGCTGCTTCCGACAAAAACAATTTTCTAACAATTTGAGCTCCATCAACAATGCAACGAGCGACTCAGCATTTAATTGTTTTACAAAGCACGTTTTTACCTTTTTTCTTGAACGCTTCTGGCACGGTTTTATCATGACCCCTTCGGTTAAATAACCAACAATTGTCCGTCTACTTGAATTGCTTATCGTATGAACACGTTTTACCATAGGCCATTTCAGTCATCAAGATACTATTACACTAAACTGGGCAATGTAGTACAACACCAGTGACATCTGGTGCTAAGTGCTGGAAAAGCCTATTAACCTCCATTCAAGCAAAACAACTTCTGAGATGTTTAGACCTACAGCTTGTGAAGATGGGAAAAATAGATATAATTACTAAAAGTAAAATATAGGATGATAAGTAATGAATTAGATACGTTAAATTAGTGACAATATCAGATATTACATAGACCAATTTTTCTGATTTAAACTCGTATACATACATATATATACGCTCTCTGTATTGGACCTCGGTGCAGTGCAGATTGAGCACTCTACCTGGCAGCATCGTATCGCGCTGCAAATATGCGAGCTCACTGCTTTTGCAGTTTGAGCACTTTGCGAAGCGGGGTGGAGAAATCGTTACGTACCACAAACGAAACTGTTTTTCAGCACGTATTAACCTTTCGATTGGTAGAGCATGCCAGAACGCTCTGTGCTCCGCTAATGACGCCACAAAGGCAGAAACGGCAGCCGTTCAGAGATTGAGTACATATATATAATTTTAAACACTACACGTCAGGTCAAAAATAAAATAAAGCCACAACAGCTGTTTCGCCAAGCGGCTCATCAGGTGGCAACTGAAATGATAATAAAAGATAAAATTATAAAACTTAACGTAAAACATAAAAGCCTAAAAATTGCATAACTGCCGAAAATATTTTGGTAATTACAACGATGCATCCAGATATAAGTCAAAGGGTAATTGCAAGCTGCTCGACAAGTGAGGTGTTAACAAGATGGAATAAAAGGCTAACTATAGGTGGTCGTAAACAAATAACCAGCGAAAAAAGATTGCTACCGTGTGTAGCACCTAAATCATGTGGCGGAGGTTGATAATGGTGGTAAACAAGTTGCAACAACAGCAAATTTCCAGGTCAAACGTGAAGCGAGTACCAAACTAAAGCGGGTCAACTAATGGTTGTACGAAACTAAAACTAATGATTTTTTACAGCTTACATATACATATATCAGGGAGACTTTTTCTCCATATATAACCGGTAAGCAGCAGCTCAGAGAATTTTTAAAAAGCTAGGTGCAATTGCAGGCAATGTATATTACTTCTTTTTCAGTCCAAACCGTATTGTGGACGGAATACAACAATAACAGTTGAAAAATTGTAATTCATAGGTACATTCACGCCCTATTTGATTATGAAATAGTACTAATCTAACATTCTAAGGTTGTACGCTTACAATTAAATATCTTAATCTTAATTTTGGGTCGAATTCTGTTTTTTGCTAAATTTTTCATCCATCTTTGCATGAGAAAATGTTTTTGCGCTTGCTAAATTCACCTCCAAATTAGGACTGCGTAAAACATAATCACGTCAAAGTTGGTGAGAACAGTTTTAGACCATGCTTTTACATCTGTCTGTAGTGTAGAGGTATAATCGATAGATTGGAATGAGTGAGAGTGGAATGAGAATTCCAGAAAGAATGTAACTTTTTTATCTTTAAAGATTGTTTATTCTAGGAATACGTGGTCTAATCCGGATATTTGGCAAGAGTGAAAACAATCACTACCAATTTGTTTTTCAGCAATGCTCAAGAACCGAAAGAAACAAAAATATATATCTGTGGATGATACTTTGACCCAGTTGGATGAATCCGATATAGATCTTTCTGGCACCGACAACGAATATGGCGATGTCTATATTGAGTATGTCTCTGAACCAGCCAAGTTATCATCAGAACCTGAATTGAGATCCAGTGATACTGATGAGGCCGATTCGGTACCAAATACTAGTTCACCATAGATTGGCAAAACAACCTGCACGGAAAAAAAAGAAGAAAGCGTTGAGTGCAATTGCTACAGCTTTAGCAAAAGAAAAGATCGTGGTTGATTGCTATGAAAACGATTTTACTCTTGACAATAATGGGTTGGAAGGCCAATTTTACCTCGCAGATGAAAAGCTTTAGCCGTTGAGAATGTCATGAAGCACTTTTCAAATGAACTTTATGAAAAATCTAAACGAAAAATAACATCAACTGCATGAGAGAAACTAGAACAAATTTCCATATCAATTCCGCTGAGATTCGAAAATTTTTGAAATAAATATGCCGATGGGCAATGTGTTACTTCCACCTATCTGAATATACTGGCAACCTGCCACTCAGACAAATCGTAAAGAAGATATCATGCTTGTTAATAAACTCTTCAAAATTTGACAACACATTCATATTGTGTCTGCACAACAACCACCGGAAAACAGCAAAGACATGTTTGGGAAAACTGCACCGGTTATTGCTGCTGTTCGCAAGGCTTGTCTTTAATTCAACATAGAAGAATTTAACACAATTGATAAACAAATGGTTTTATTTGCTGGACGGGTATTTGCAAAGCAGGTTATGAAATCACAGCCGACTCCAGTTGGTATCAAAAACTGAATAATGTGTGAAAATTAGGCTGTGTTCTTGACTTCGAATTCTACCAGGGAGCTGGTACTGTTATTTTACCAGAATAAAAGACTTTGGGCCTGGATGGTGCTGTTGTTTTACAAGTGTCTGACGCTTTTCCAAAAAAAAAACTACAACTTATGATTTGACAACTATTTAACAGGCGTTCTGCTTCTCATAGAATTGAAGAAGAAAGGTATACTTTCCATTGATACACTGAGAAGCAATCACAAGTGCAGCTGCCCACTTCTTACTGAGAAGCAAATGAAGAGCCGTCCTTGTAGTGCAACTGACTTCAAGTTCTCAGATAAAACAGACATTTGAGTCAGTCGTTGTCTTTACATTGGGTTTGTTACACTTAACTCAACTTTTGTAGGTGTTTAGCCAATTGATCAGTTGAGACGATGGAGCGAGTCTGCCATAAAGCATATCACGGTTAGCAATCCATATTGCATCGGTAGGTACAACAATTATATTGGTGAGGTAGTCAAATTTTATTTTCTTACAGGTATTTCTGAGTACAGAATTGCAGCCAAAACCTGAAAATTGCCTGTTGGTGTAATTTTCTATTTCCTACATTTGGCAGTTACCAATTCACGGGTGGAGTATTGTGCTTTTGAGCTTGAAAGTGGCAAATCATAGTCAAATCTTCCTGATTTTTTGGCTTACCGTGATGAAGTAGGTAGTACTTTGACTAATGCAGCCGAACCAGGTAAATCTGTAAGCAGGTCTAGGTCACAGCCTGACAATGCTCGATTCATTACGTCCCCTCCTCTGCAAAGAGCTGAGAAAATAGTTATGCCAGAGCAGCATGTGCGGTATAATTACTTTGGTCATTGGCCAGATTGCATTGATGAGCTTGGGCAGTACTCTCAGCTGAAGGCTTGTGGAGGTCGCTGCAGGCTCAATTTAGTGCAATGTTTTTTGTTTAAATAAAAGCAAAAACTGTTCCATACGGTTTCATAAGAAGTAAATGACATTTTTGTGGAATTTAAGAGAGACAAGACATGAAATGTGATTAAGAAAATGTGCCGAAATAAACTGATGTTTGAAGTCAATACTGTTACAATACAGCAGACTCCTGTAACTGTTGAGTGACATTGGTAAAATAAATTCTTTTCCCCGAAAAACATTCATTTTGTTATGTCCTAAAAAGCAAAAATAAATTACACTTTTTCTATGATTGAGTAATAATGAATACAATTGCACAGTTAACTCGATCACATTGCGTATGATTGTGCACAGTTCGTAATTTGCATAACCAATGAGAAAATCAAAAACATTCTGGAGCTAAGTGGTCCATAAAGGCTCTTACGGTAAACACTGAAATTTTTTCGCTAAGAAATACTGTATCGTGTCTGATGGGGGATTAAATGACCTTGCAATGCTGTCTAGTATCACTTCAGTGAAACCAGCTGCAGGCAGCAGATATTCTTATTGTCCACTGCCTTTTAAACCAGACGAAAATAGCAAAGCCAATTTTTGATGTGCCGCCTGTTAATGCAGCACGATAAATATTACCTAACGAGTACTTACAATTCACTTTAAATCTAACATGTTATCAATGCCGTGGGAAATACAAAAAATTTAACAACTAAATTTAGTTAAATTTCACATTAAGAAGACCTTTGCACTATAGTGATGTCACGCGCCCGAGAATCTTCACCACTTAGATATTTTTATCACGAGTTGCAAAGTGGAACAAAATTCCGAGTTACGTGTACATGTGAAGTCTTGCAGTATTTGCGAGAATTGTTTTCTTTAGCACAAAAAAGCTGGTCGATAGTTTTTCCACTAAAGCGATAAACTAACTTATTTTTAGAGGTAAATGGTAAATGCTGGACTTATGTTCGAGCAAAAAGAATACACGGATTCAGAGGCCTTAAGTTTCATCACCAGACCTAAAATTACGAAAAAACGGTGAGTAGTAGAGCAATGATTTTTTAGCTTAATGTCTATAAACGCATCAATCACTTAAATGTCCAGCCGAAACTTTAAATTTTATGCCCCTATACATTTAATCAAACGAACGCATAAAGTTTGTGAAATTGCTTGCTGTATGTAATAAAGCGCAATCTTGATTTATTAGCAGACTGTTCGGTATAATGGACATTGTTTATTAAATCCAAACATTGAGAAGAATCGGTAAAAAGGGTAAATCAGTAGATCTACATCACAGTGTGAAACAATAGTTACCAAATACGCAACTGTAATTATGAAAGAAAATTTTGCTTGAAAATGTGTTGTTAGCCAACCGGATAGTGTGATAAAAGACGTATAGCAGTAGCGGATTTAGAAACTCCAGGTGAGGAGGGAGAGAAGTCAAAAATTCGCGCATTATCAAAGTAGATAAAATCTTTTTTTCGAGATTAATTATTTCGAATTCCAATTTTGGAACAAAATTGTTTTTGAGGTAAATACAACTAGTAATTTCACAAAACCAAACTGTGAAACGAAGATGGAGGTTATGCACCACCCACTTCTTTTTTGGTTTCTACAATGTGAGGTAGCCGCTTTTTCTCTACTCCGGGGCCGCGGCTCACAGATGCAGCCAGGAAACTTGACGTCATAAATATCAATGCAAGGGGGTTGCACCAAGTCGTGAAGTAAGGCTATTATCACATAACTTATTTCTGTCATTGTAAAAAAACAATCATTACGGCGCTCACCCCTAACTTCGACTTTCGTCCCTATACTCATTGGAAGGGACGGATAGACTTTGTGAAATAATGTGTAGCATGTAAGCAAGATCAGTCATAATTCTAAGTACCGGTACGACGATTGGGATTAGGAGCATAGGAATTATGCCCCCATTTACGCCACCTTATCGTCGCTGCTTTCAGAGATGTTATATGAATGAAGCTGAATGGGCCGATATTTGTTACTTGACGTCACTGACTGGTAGTCCCTGCGCGCGACATCGGCATAGCGGGCTAGATGAAATACAAAACGCCATTTCCCTGCTTTGTTCTCCTACGTACATTGATTCATCACACGAAGTATTATGACCGCATAATTGCTACTTGCGAAGCCTTACAACTTAGTTTAGTACATAAGCAAGAAATTACGCAGAGAGTAAAAAATAGAATAGATTTGAAGTCTTATAGCTTATTGTAGAAAGGAAGTCGAATTTATTGAAAAACAGAGAATCCATCTATGCAGTGAGATATCTTGGAAGTAAAAATTGAAATGAATAAATTGGTGTTGTGTACATACATTATACCAAAATCAAAGTAGATTCATCTACAAGCTTCTGTCGCGTTACAACAAATTTTTGAGAAAAATCTGCAAAGATAAGGTGCTGAAACCAGTTAAAGCGCCTGTAATTTTCCATTTTTTTTTAATTAGAAAATTTGAGATGCTCGTGAGCGTAACCGCAGTATCTACCACAGAGTTATCATGTAGGTTACATTAGCACAGCATGCACTTCGCAGAATTGAGGAGGAGCGACGTTTCAATCGGATTTGATGCACGATTAACCAATTTTATTATCATTGCTTCAAAACATCTGCCTTCATAAAAAATTGTTGCACCACACCCATTGGCAACAATAATGTACCAAGCTATACAACGTGGAAAGTCAGTCAGAGTCCACTTCAACGGCAACCCTGATCCAACCGCCATGCGTTCGATTAAAGGGTGTCCGTGTTTTGATGTTTTGGCGCCATGCTCAATGCATTGAGGCCCACTGCACTTTTCCATTACTGCTGAGTGAATTTAGCTTAATATTTTACCATCTTCATTACTCTTATTGCTGAGATCAGTGAATACTATTTCTAAGATCAGTGAATACTATTTCTAACGTCTTTTATAAAACTCGAGAAGAATTTGAAGCCTGATTTACCCGCCCTTGGGAAAGGCACTTTATCGCGGTTTCCTCTGCTCGGTGGATTGGATTCTTACAATTAGTAAATTTATCAGAAGTAAAGTAGCGCAAATCAAGTGCAATGTTAACATTGTGAAATTTTTAACAATTCTATACCTCGTGTTGCTGTCACGATTCTGCCAGGGAATATACGAAAGTTTGTCGTAAACAACACTGGACAAATGCTTAGCCACAAGATTTCTTCAAAGCAACTTTTTTCGCATCAAATTTTGAAGTTTTGCAGCAAAGATAAAATATTTGCATCGGCAGGATTACTTAGGATTTAAAATGAATTTCAAAATATTAGTAATTGTTCTCAATATTCAATTTTTCTTTTTTGCTGGTTCTGAGTCGGATCAATGCAGTAAGTCAATTTCGAGAAACTATTTTGATTGGCTTGCAATATGAAAGTTAATGCTATATTTGTTACTCGGCTTCAGCCCGAAAAAGAGAAATGATTTCATTTTCAATGATTTTTTATGTTTTAGCTCTGGCATTATCTTCCTGCGAAGGAAACATGCGGATTCATTGTTGCTGCAAAGGTAAGTCCAACAGAGATGTTTGGTTGAAGTTACTGGGCAAGAGAGTGTTGATGTTAAATTTTATCTTAATTATGTGTTTCACGTGACCTCTGGCTTGTTTTATCCCCAGTTATGGACTCAGATAGAGCTTGGTATCTATATCACCACTGTTGCCATAACAATTTAGATTCCCTCAATGAAATACCATTTCCACAATAGGTTGTTACAAGATATCGTAATATATTTAAATAGTCTAAAAATTTACGTTAATTTAAATTATTTAAATAGTCTAATAATTATTTTTAAGTTACAAAATAGTCTAAAAATCGTAATATATTTAAATGTGATCCAATTTTAGTTCTGCTCCATTGCAATTCCGATTGCTACAATGAAAATCCGCTTCGTCTCGGTTACTCTTGAATTCGACCTAAGTCGCATGATGGCACAAATGCAAGAAATATAAGGCTAATTAGTTAGAAGTCACAAGTACAAGAACATTGATTTGACCTTGGTTTCATATGCAAATTTGACTGCGAAAACAATAGTGTCAACATTTTGTGCTAAAGATTATTGATGACAGCATGGAATGCACTCTTTTGCTTGAGGCAATGTTCTTTGTGGGTGTGAACACCAGAGCACACTTCTGATACTCACAAGATTTTTCGTGATTTGAGTCTGCACAGCCAGCTATCTTTGATCGCGGAAAGGTGCGACGTAAATCCAGGATCACAGTTCATGGGGTGGGGATGAGTTCTTCCCTTTCTCGGCATTGGATATTTGTTTTGATATCAACAACTTTGTGACAAATGCTTCATCATAGTTTTAGTTAGTTCCCCTTTACGAAGATTCTGGCTGCACCATTGCATGCATGCAGGTTATGGTCTACAGTTCGTTCCTCTCCTCAGCACTTGCAGGCTCATTTTTTTTACATCGAATGCTCTTTTTGCTGAAGTGCTACGAAGTTAATTTTCTATCGACAAGCCAACGCTTTTCTTTTTTAGATTATGCCAATAGCCCCCATTGGTGTCAATTTGTCGGTAAGTATAACTTGATAGAGCTATTAGGAGAGCTTTGTGTATTGCAAAACTTCTTTATTGGATATGGGAAAATCTCAAACTATGTAATGGTGGTAATTTACTTTTCATGTCTTTAAATGTATATGACCATTGACCAGGGCTATTAGCGACTGAAGCTAGTTCTGTGGTTTGAAAGGGTGGCAGTAAAAAATGCTACAGTCAAATAATTCAAAGTAAAAAAGAGTGAGAAAGAAGTTGAAACAAAAGCAAGACGGAAAGAATAGTAAGTTATTGGAAACAAAGTTCCTACTTTGAATGTCGACACCACGACAGGAAAGTGGAGGGAAATTGCTGACGTGACGAAAAGAAGAACAGATGTGTCAATGTGAAAGAAACCAGGCGGGAAGTTGCCAACGCAAAGAACTTGGATAATGAATTCAAAATGTGATATTATAGTATTGATAGGAAACGTAATGATATAGAAATAATCGTGAGAAAAAATACATAACCAACATCGCAAATTTTATGAAAAATTTCTAGTCCAATAGACTGAAGTTAGTGATAGAGATACTGGTATATGCTTTTGTTGGACATGTTTTATTTTCTACGCTCCCCAGACAAGTTGTGAAATGGAAGAAAAGGAGAAGCTTTAGAATGAGTTAGATTTGATTATTAAAAATGTGACTCAATATAAATGAGTGTGGATTGGTGCAGATTGAACTCGTCCTGTGGGTATGAGCAATATAAAAGATAAGCAAAAATAAAATACATGGCAATATAAAAAGGAATTTGAAAGGTCAGGTGATTGTAGATTTTGTCAAAAGAAAGGACATTTCTATTTTTAACACTTACTAAGAAAGGGAACAGCACCACAAAATTACCAACAAACGTGGTAACAGAATCTCAGAATCAGATTACACTGTGTATGGTGCAAAAAAAACTTTGAAAAAATTCGGTCACCCTAAAGCTCTTATTGGTAAGAGTGAGGCAAAGCTACCAAAAATAATTGTTTGCACAATGAAACTGTTAGTGAATTGGCCTATTGGCAATGGAGTAAAGAAAAAATTAGGTGCTGCCGGTTGAAAAAAGGAGTTTTATGCCGTGGCCTTCGAAAAAAATATAAAAAAAGGGAATAAATGACAATCCAACAATTTTAAAAAATTGGGCTAGAATTCCGGAAGTAGTGGTAGAAATAGGAAAGACAATGGTGATGGTAACATCTGGGCTAAAGAAAAAATACAAAGAGACTTGGTGGTGGAGTAAGGAAGTTTGGAGTAGCATTTTTGCAAAGAAGAAAGCTAAGAAAATGTGGGACAGAAAAGAGAACAAAGTTAGGAGAAAACCACATAAACAGGCATGTAGAAAAGCAAAGAACGATGTAGCTAAAGCAAAAGAGCAATTTTATGAGGAACTCAATGGTAAAATAGACACCAAAAATGGTGAAAAATTCTTATATCATTTGGTCAAACAAGTAGAAAAAGCAGGAAGGGAAATCCATATGACTAAAGTGATTATAGATGAAGCGGTGGAGTGTTAACAAATGAAACTGACGTGATCAAAAAATATATACCAAAAACAAAACAGAGTTACAAGAGGTAAACTTCTCATAAAAGTTTGTATTTACGTATAGTAAATAACTGGGTCACTTAAAACAGAGCAATGCAAAGGGAAAAAAACGATCCCGATGGTAATCGAAACCACTGCCTTCTTATTTATAGAATACCAATCCCAGACTCTGCTAATTTGTGTTTATAAGCTTACCACCTAACTATTTTGCTGTTTATGAACTAAGACTTAAAGCTTCGTGATGGAATAGAAACATTTGATTACGTGATGGTGGTTACGTACCAGAGTTGCAAGAGGGGACACTTTTATGAAGATTGGTATTTAAGTATAGCTAACGATTGGGGTCACTTACCAACCAGCAGTGCGAAAAACTAAAAACAATTCCGTTGGGATTCAAATCCACAGCCTCCTGATTAGCGATGAGGTACTCTACCATTTGATCCTTTATTTAGCTTTTCGCTTTAGCGTTTCCCACAGCCCCGTGGTAAGTGCTACATACCACATTTAAATGCAAACCGGAGGTATGATTAAAATGACTAAATCAACTCATATTTTATTAAAACTTTAAAATACACAAAAACAAATGCTTTTTGCTAAAATAGCATCTTCAATGCTGTAAAAGAATAAAAACAACTACATATAACACACCAAGCAATTATCTATGCCAGGGCTACTCAACTAATTTTAATGAAGGTCCAGTCGGAGAAGTTTAGTATTTCCTGAGGTCCAGTAGAATTTTTGATTTGCAATGATACAAATAAAACTATCATTACCAGCACATACAGAAAAATACTTGGATTTTCCCATAGTCTACACTATTTATCAGCCAAATAGGTGAAGACCTTTTTTTTTTTTTGGAGATCACCCCCACCGTAGGCGGGACAGCGCCTAATTGCAGCCGATGGGAAGCTGATCCCGTAGCCCATAATTAAAAAAAGGTCTTGAACTAAATTTGAGCGTCCCGTTTGTGATCAAAAAATATGATAAGCCCAAATATTTAGCCTCGTGAAAAGTGGCCATCCATTATCCCGATTTTTGCTTTTCCAAATATGGCAACCCTACCGTTAGTCAACGCTAATAATGTGCAGTTGCGCCGACGCTTGAAAAATTTTTGATATTTAGTTTGAAAATAACTTATTGAGAATTAAGTCCACAAAGTTTGGTAGAAAAGGCAAGGGCTTTTTCGAGATCTGTGGCTGCTCTTACTGTTACTCATCCTAAAGCTTGAGGTCGAGCTTTAACACTTGAAAGGTTCGGATTCGGACCGCGGCCCGCCAGTTGAGTAGCCCTAATCTATGCTGACAATTCTACACTCTAGCAATTAAGTAATTATGTGATGAAGTGTATAGTTGTCAGTATAGCTAATTGGTTAATTCCTTGTATTTAGTTGCTTTTATTCTTTTACAGCACTGAAAATGCTATTTTAAGGAAGTGCATTTGTTTTAGTGTATTTTAAAGTTTTAATAAAATTTGAGTTGATCTAACTATTTTAATCATACCTTACGGAGTTCATAGAAACAGCAACGAAATCGCTTAAATATGTAGGAGTGGATTAGGTTGAATATCTCTTATCAAACTCAACTGAACTATTAAATACAAATCTTTATAAAAAGGTTATGTCTTGTAACTCTCTACCTAACTAACATACGTCATTATATGTCTCTATTCCTTCATAAACCATTAAGTCTTAGTTTATAAACAGCAAATTGGTGGGTGTCAAGCTCACAAAGACAAATTAGCAAATTCAGGACTTGCTATTTCGTAACTTCAGTGGTAAAACATACATTCGATCAGCAAACATGAGGTTGGGAGTTTGAATACCACCGGAATCGTTATCAGTCTTTCGAACTGCTCTGTGTTAAGTGCCTCAAACTCACTGCACAAGGGGTTAGCAACACTAGATGGGCTTTTGAGGCGCTTAACGGGATCAAGCTGGGATGCGAGTGCCACTGTAATGCACACAGCCAATCTTTCCTTGGTCCACTTCACTGCTGAGAACTACGCACCTGCTTGGTGTCGCAGTGGTCATACTCGCCTCATTGACAAGCCGATTAACAACATCCTTGAACCGGCACTACGACGTAGTGGTTAGAGCGTCCGCTTCGCAGTCGGTAGACCAGGCGTTCATTTTCCCAAGTCAAGTCATACCAAAAGACTTTAAAAAATGGTATTCACAGCTTTCCTGCTCGGCGCTCAGCACAATAAGGATAGTGTGGAGAACAAGCCGGCAAGCTTGCTTGTTGTGTCCTTGGGCAAGGCACTTAACGGGATCCCTCCATCTTTATGTGGCAGACAGGTGGTGGTGCCAAGCAGTCTACCCGTCATGGTAGCCCAGTCTGACGAAATACATGCAAACCGAGCATGAACATATACGTGAAAATAAATAACTTCAAAGACATGTCTTTATTTTTGACACTACGCTTTTATTTTATTTTCAGCTATATGCTACTATTTGAGCCTATATTTTAATGACAACTTTTTCATTTCATGCTAAATTGAGATTTGAAATAAGACTTTACCCAGCCAGTTTGGCTGACTGTTCTGTGTTTTTAGGCAAACTATCTTAAAATACCTAAAAAGTGGATTAAACCCAACATGCACTTATAAATGCTTACAATTGACAAAAAATTTTAATAAACGTGAAATAAATAATAAAAAATGTTTGTTTTTAGTTGCTTCCAATTTTGGTTTCAGGTTAATGAAAGTCAAGCGTATCTTATTTTTCCGCCATTAGGCAAAATTCAGCTGTTACTTTTTAAACTTTTCGGGCAAATCAAAACTTTTCCCTTTGCTGTGTTGTGACGTAATACTATTTGAAATAAAATTATTGAAATGAAATTAAAATCAAAAAAATACACACTTATGGTAATTGTTACATCATGCATTTACACCAAAGTTGGTAAGCTTTGCCAAATTAATTTCGAAAAATTAAAAAAATCTTGTGCTGTGCCAAATGAAAACAGAAGGGGAAGAATCCTTGCAGAACCCCAAAGCTCATGAAACCTCTTTAATTGTTCTGCGGAACACTATGGTTTCGCTGAATCCTGGTTGCAGTGTGACAACGGTTAGATGTTCATTGGGCGTAGCAGATGCTTTTCAAGTAAAACTTAAATTTGGATTGCAACGAGGCTGCGCACTTAGTCATTCTCTGTTTGATATCATTATGAATAGATTGAATGATAGCAGCATGGCCCATGATGTTTGTTGATGACATAGAAATGTGCAGTTAACACTAGAACGACCGCGTTTTCAAACTACCTAGAACGACCACGTGCGTCAATTGACGCATAATGTAGATAAACTTTAATTCGTTCTTTTATTTGGTAAAATAAACATTCTTGAAGTCGAGTTGCTATTTGTTGCATCTTAAAAATAATCAAACATCATGCAATACATAATTAGCAAGAACAAAGTAAAGTTTAAAGAGCAAATTTGCCAAACATAAAACACAGATTTTGGATACCAACAGCGTTTAAAAAGAAAATAATTGATAATCAAGCTGTTGTTTACAAAGCCGTAATATTTTACAAAAACAAGGAACTTGTCGGTTGCGTTTAATCAATACAGTTTGGGAAAATTTTTGTGGAGCATTCACCACATACTGTGCTCCGGCAAGAGTTACGCAAATCCATTGTTCTGTTACGGCACTCTGAGAAAGCACTTGTTTTTCGCTTTTTTTCTGAAGGTTTGTTTGTTTCTAAGGGATTTCTTTATGCTACAGCATTTTTTCCATTATCGACTTCTAAAGTTGCCTCTTGTTCTACCATAACTTGTGCAAACTTTCGGCGACTGACGCCCAACTTGCGAATATCTCGGAAGAAAATCCAGCTATTGATCAGTGGCAGATCAATAATTGTAAAACAAGTGAATGGGCCACCGTCTTCTGGCAGCTTTTACAGGGTATTTCCTAGCCATCTAATCAGTGACGTCAACGTCAGCCTTTGTTTTATAATTGAATAAAATAGTCTCTGGTTTTTCTTTAGGTTGTTGTCGGAAGTAATCTCTACATCAGGATGTAATGTGCTCATTATTACGACCGACTTTTGTTTTTTACACTAATATGAAGTCAAAGTAACAGTAGCTGTTTGAGTAGATGCAAACAGGGAAGTTTCGTGCTGCTGTTGCTTTTTTTGGATGCTTTTGGCAATTCTCTTCGATTCTGTCGGACTGTGGCCATATTACTACATTTTTGATCAGCTAGATGCTGGGCAACATCAAGTCTTGTGAAAAAGTTGTCACAAGTTACATTATAGCCACGTTTGAATATCAGTTGCATCAGCTTTGCCACGACATATTTAGGTACACTTACAGAAGTGTCCCTGCTCTCATCTTTCCCAAGATACAGAAAGCGAATGAACAGGGTATTTTGCCTCCGCGTCAACCGCCAACCAGAACTTGATTCCAAACTTATCCCGTTTATTCGGCATCAATTGAATTAACCTGCATCTAGTCTTACATGGAAGCAACTGCTCGTCAATAGTAATGTAAGCGCCAGGTACATACCCAATCTAACCGTTCTCAATAAAAAGGTTTCATAACGAAGAAGCCAGGTAAAACTTGTCATGTATCACCCTTTGACGCTTATTACTCTTTACCTCGAAACGTAAGAATCGCATTATTTCCTTAAATCTGTGTCTAGATAGAGTGTTGTTGAACATCGGAAGTGCCCAGGTTGATTGCCATAAACTTTCCACAGGCAAATCTCTCTGTCCTAAAATTCCTCTCGCAATAATCGGTCCAATAAACTTGTCCAGCTCATCAAGCGTCACATCCCAGTTTATTTTGTCCAAAATGCAAAGGGTTTCAACTACAGTGCATTTTCTTATATTTCTGTGCATTGCCTTATCAAATAAAATGCGAAAGAATGACAGTGGACAACTTTTTATAATTTTGCCTGTCGCAAATGCAAATGGGCCAGGCTTCAAGCTCAGTATGTTTTGCTATGGCAAGCGCTCTAGTTGTGCATGGGGAGTAGCCAAAGCTTGCCAAACTTTTTTGTCTTTTACAATCAAGTCCTGATTCACCTTCACTTGATTCTGTGGATCGTTTTTATTGTGCTCGCTAGCACTATTGACATCTGATTCTTTCCCATTTGAATTAAGCTATACTTCTTCTAAGTCGTTATCTAATGCATCATGAATCTCGCTGTTGGAATTTTTATCATCGGAACAGTCTGCTGAAATATCTTGTAACTGCAACAAAGCCTGTGGAGCAGTAAAACTTCTTTAGGTAATAATAACACTATTACTAGCAAAACACGTTTCAAAAGCATGAAGAAGCAAAGGCATGTCAATACCTGCAATATATCCTAAAGACTTCTTAAATCATAAAATAAAACGCTGTTATTAATGATAACAGCATTCACTGTACAACAGTAGTGCTTGCTTTTTCTCCTAAATATCTGCTGTTTGCAAGCACGCTCGAACTAGTCTCAGATAAAATCACCAAAAATGCCCGAATTTCTACAGCGAAGGAAAACGCCTGCTGTGGCCTCTTAGTATTCAATAATTTCTCAGACAAAGCTAATTGTCACGTTGTCTGGTTTCTCAGGTTGTTGTAATTTTGCAGATTTTTAAACCTTTTGTAAACTCTACGTGAAATTTTCAGCTGTGTGCGTCAATTGACGCGCTTGGTCGTTCTAGGTAGATACATATATGACTAAGTTTGTTGTTTTAGGCGTAAAACCCTCAACGTTGCAATGATACAAAAAATGTCCAAAAGTTTTAAGAAAAAGAATTAAAATTCGGTGAAGATACAGGAAATTGAATACTTCAAACGCGTCAATTGACGCGTTTGGTCGTTCTAGTGTTAAGGCAAAAATTAAGTTGAAGTAAAGTTGGAGAAGTGGAAGTGCGCGTTGGAGAGATGAGGAACGAGACTTAGTAAAAACAGGACGAAATACGTGAGTGTTAAATGAGAAGTACCGTGGAAAAGCAATGAAATTACATGGTACAAATCTAGAAAAAAGAATAAATTGAAGTATTTGGCTTTTGACCATTCGAGAACGCTTTCATTGCGTGATTGAAGTCAAGAGAAGGATTCAAGAAGGATGGTACGTATGAAGAAAAGTAACTAGAGTAATATGTGACAAACGGATACCAGCTAAAACAAAACACAAAATCTTCAAGACTCTGATTAGACCAGAAATAATCTTGGACTTGGAAGCAGTGCAGATAACTAAGTAGTTGAAAATGAAACTTGAAGTGGCGTAGCTCAAAATGCTTAGGTATTTATTAGGAGTGATTAGAAGAAAAAAAGATACGTAACCTGTACATAAGAGGAACAGCTCATGTACAAAAACTTGATGACAAAAAGAGAGAAACAAGAATGCAATGATTTGAGTATGTAAAGAGAAGAGGTGTACACCGTGTTCGTCATAGAGGTTTGAATATGGACTTATCCGGAAAAAAAGAAAAACGATAAATTGAAACGAAAATTTATTGGCTGAGTTAAACAAGATGCGACAGAAATAAAGCCGAGAAGAAGACACAAGAGAAAGACCAAGGTAGAGAGAATTGATCAGCTCTAACGACCCCTAATAGAAAAAGCGGAAGAAGAATTGATTTTATTTTTCTTTAGTGAATTGTCAATTTTAACGTTTAATTGAATAACATCCTGCATTATGGCATATCATAAAGTCATAATATTGATCTGTGTAAATCTTTGCCTACTACATGTATGATCAAAAGATCATACGATCGATTATCCCCAAAATGTTTCTTCTGGCATTACTTTTAAAATGTTGCCAGTCAGTGACTTGCCTTCCCCTGCCTCCACCGAAAAAAATGATAATTTTGCTACTAACAATACAGTTTTTATAATTGAAACAAATTGCAGGATTTTTCCCTAGCTTCGTCGTCAAATTCTTATATTTCATAATTGATGACCTGCATATGATTGATTGTAATCTGGAAGAGTTTAATTGTAAGTATATATTTTCGCAATTAAAGAACGTGCTTACTTCTTGTTTGACTAAATACTCCCGCTGACAGAAGTAAAGGAGTCACGAAGAGTTGCCAGCAGTTTTTAGTTTTACTATGGGTTATTATTGGTTCAAACTTACATGATGGAAAAGTTAAATCAGACTTTACACTGCCTGCTATTTACAAATACCTCAATAAAAACTTTCAATCTCGTTTCTGCTGTGAGTGCTTTTTAAGAAAAGAATGAATAACGTTGGTGACCGACATGAAGCCAGAGGCTTTTAATAAAGCATAGCTTAGACCGTCACACTTGTGGTTTCACGGCTTCGCAGAGTACTGACAATCCACCACGGTGGATGGAGTAGAGTGAAAAGAAACTTTTTCAAATCAAAAAACAGGTTTATTAAAGTAGGTGGTTAGGTCTAAAAACACCTTCCAAAGTTGTTTTGGGGTTCTGTCACTTACACCCAGTTGGCCAAACACCCCCAAATATTTTGTGCTCCCCAAATTTATGAAAATCTCATAACTTAAAAACCAGTTTAGCTAGAAAGCTGGTTTTTGGCTTAAAATTCTCACAAGATCCAAGTTTATATCTCTTCAATACAACTTTTTCTTCTAAATACATCAAACAAGCCACAAATTAGCAAAAATGATGTTTTTGATGAGCATTGTTAAAAAAATTATTATTATTAAGAAATTGTAGTGAAATCCATGTTTTAACTAAAGTCATTTCTTAGCTACTTGCACAAATAAAGAATTTTTCACTTAGCATTTTAATCTAGCAGTCTTTGAAGCAAGAAAAATTGACAAAAATGCAACCAACCATATATACTCAACAATAGTCACACACTATGTATAATAACGAAATGTTGTCCAATTTGCTTGGGTTTGCCCAATAAACTTAGATTTTATGAGCATTTTAAGCCCAGAACCAGCTTTCTAGCTAAACTGGTTTTTAAGTTATGAGATTTTGATAAATTTGGGGAGCACAAAATATTTGGGGGTGTTTAGTCAACTGGGTGTAAGTGACAGAACCCCAAAACAACTTTGGAAGGTGTTTTTAGACCTAACCACCTACTTTAATAAACCTGTTTTTTGATTTCAAAAATTTTCTTTTTACTCCGCTCTAGCGGTGGACCTAGTATAGGCCCCACAAGTGTGACGGTCTAAGCTATGCTTTATTAAAAGCCTCTGGCTTCATGTCGGTCACCAATGCATTGAAGAGACCTGATAGATCGAAACAGTATCACTGTCTGCAGTTTGCCAAATGAATAACATATTCTACAATTTTACGTTCAGTATGGCAACATTTTATTACCTAAAGGAAAGTAGTTTTAGCACGTTTATAAGTTGGATGCTCGGTTTCGTTTGCGCTTTACACAAGCATTACCTGGATTCCCAACTACCTAGAATTACCAAGCGCGGCAATTGACGCACGTGTTGTTTTGTAAGTAAAACACTAAACTTAGCGTTTTAATTGAGATGAAAAATCACAAACTGTGTTATATTGTTGAAGAACCAAGTAAAACATAAAAGACAACAGTTAAAAGACAATCAAACAAGCGATAAATAACACGTTTTATTAAGTGCAAATTTTACATTGCTTAGTCTGACATTTACCATATACAGTACAGTTTTTTGAAAATCACGCAAATATTTGTTGTTCAGTTTCTGCAGTCTTTGCAAGAATAAGTTTTGCGTTATTTTGGTTTTGGATCACACTCTGCAACAGCTGCATTGCTTTCAGTTTGTAGCCTTTTGTTTGGAGTGCCCCCCCCCCCCCCCCCAGTCAGTTCTTGGCTAACTTTATGTATGAACATTCTGCGGCTTATGGAATTGCAAACGTGCTTCTAAATTATTCAGCTATTTAGGTGCGCCATTTCCATTACATTATAAAACACATGGATTGACAGCGTCTGCTTCCAGCTTTCATAGGGCAGCGTCTTAACATTTGGTCAAGAACAGCGACTCCCACCTTAGTTTCGTTGTAAAAAAGTACTGTTTGGGGTTATTCTCCGACGGAATGACAATATTTGGGTGCAATGAACTTAGTGTGTTTACGAATTTTGACCTCTTGCACTGATGCTTAGATATCGTAACTGTAGCAGCAGCAGCATCTGCTAACTAGACAATGGTGGCGTCATACGGGCTGCAAGTTTCTTGCAGATTGTTGGGTATTTTCTTTCGGTTCGATCGGATCGTACCGACAAGGCTGCAGCCTTGTTTTGCCAGCCGCAAACAAAGATCTAAGAATGTGAAATAATTGTCACTGGTTACGTTGTGGCCCTTCTTGAATAAGGGCATTATAAGTTTCATTACTACGTCAGTTGGCACGCTCACATTATCACTCCTGCTCTCATCTTTTCCTGCATATGGGAAACCGTTGAATGAATATTTTATTTCAACATCAACGGCCATCCAGAATTTTTCCCAAATTTATCCGGTTTGTTTGCCATGTATTGTATAAACTTGCACCGTGCCTTACACCGGAGTATCTGCTCATCAACGGTAATATTAGCATTAGGCCTGAATGCCTCCTGACAATTTTCAATGAAAGGATTCCACAAAGATAAAGATAAACAAAATTTATTCTTTTCTAGATTACGTTTTTTTTCAAGCTTCAAATAGAATTGTAGGTATTTTGTATTCTTAAGAAATCTGTTACGAGGCAAAGTTTTTCTAAATAAGGCACATCCCCACAATCTATTTGGCCTACCGAGGATGGGTAATGCTCGACCATCAATAACTCCTCTGGCGGTGATAAGACCAAGAAACTTCTCCAACTCATCCAAAGATATCCTCCAGTTAGGATCACCCGTAATTCGCTGAGCTTTAGCCATAGTACATTTTTGGATACTTCTCTGCATTGGCTTTTTGAAAAGAATCCGGAACGATGAAAGAGAACTATCAGAAATGATGCGAAAGGCAGCATACGCTGTAGGACCTGGTCGAATTCTCATTACATTTTGCTGCTTCAAGCGCCCACTAACAGCTTGATTTGGCGCCAAAGCCTGCCAACATAATCCATCTTTACCCCGAAAGATCTACCGGTATTCATCATCTTCTTTCTTACCTTCAGTGTTCACGTTATTTGGAGAAACAGCGGCTCCAAAATCTAATTTATTGTCATTATCTGAATCAGAAGATTCCCCATCTGATAAAGCTACATGTACTACCTCGTTTTCTACATCATTCATATCATCATCAGACTGTTCTCCGTCCGAACAATCTGACAAAATATCTCGCAATGATCCTAAAGCTTGAGTAGCGGTAAACAATACAAGCTATCAAACAATTATCTCACAAATGCTACTGAAAAGCTATCATGATTAGCTAAAATTCAGCAAAACATAGATTTACTTCTGTTTGAACCAACTAGATCCCTTCTTCTGTAGTACCGTACACGTGGTGTAAATCTACAGAACATAGCTTCTGTACACTGACAAGGAGCTACAGTTTGTGAATGTAATGTACAGGACGCCGTTATTTCACAATATGACCTACGCAATTGCGTAGTGGTTAAAGCGTCCGCTTCGCAGTCGGTAGATCTGGGTTTCATTCCCCTTGTCGAGTCATACCAAAAGACTTTAAAAAATGGTATCTATAGCTTCCCTGCTTGGCGCTCGGCATTTATGGGAAGTTGTGGAGAACAAGCCGGCAAGTTCGCTTGTTGTGTTTTTGGTCAAGGCACTTAACGGGACGCCGCCACCTTTATGTGAAAGACAGGTGACCCGGAAATGGCAATTCCCAAGCGAGTGCGGACTTAGTGTCCAAAACATAACGATACATCGCTTTCTCGTGAACGGAGGATAAATTTGGCAAATAAAATCTAAAAAAATCCTTGTAAAACAAAGCAAAAGGTTCTCTAGGGTAATCCGCCAAAATAATCTCACAACAGCAGCCTCGTTTACACTTTTCAGCATTAGATTGCCTGCACCGTCAATTGACATGCTTGGTAATTGTAGGAAAGTGTGAGTTAATTTCTGTGGCGAATGAAAAACACTGTCTGAAACTTTAACAGATTGTGTGCATCTACAAAAAAATAAAAGTCAAAAACTTTCAATAAAAAATACGGTGTATGCTTCAAGTAACAAAGCTTTGAAAATGAAAAAACGTCATGTTGACGCGCTTGGTAACCCTAGAGTGAAAGCGGTTTTCCTCCGTCAAGAGATGAGAATCAAAAAAATTATTTTAAGTTTTCATCATTATGACATCACCACCGTCCTTATAAATCTCATCCACAGGTAATGTAAACGTGCCAAGTACTATCTTTCTTCGCCCACTAGTTTAAGAGTTAAAACAGGCATACATAGTGTTTTTTATAGTATTGATCACACAGTAGTTGCTTCAAATACAAACAAGCATTTCAGCAATTCTATTTTTCAAAGCTGAGCCTAACACAACAAGGAATAAGCTTTGCGCTTTGTGCTGTGCGGCTATGCTCAGTTCAATGATTTAAACTAAAGCAATTTTCGTTTGGGTTGCGATGCAAAATAATAAAATCTGGCTATGTATAGTAAACATGTTATAACCATCGATAATTTACATCAAATTTATATTCTTTTAAAGTGCAAGGACTACGAAGGTTGTGGGCTTTAGCTCTATTAGCCTCTTTTGTTTACGTCATATGATGGTTGCCAGACAAATCTAAAATGGCAATGCTACACAAAAGTAACATCCTGTTCAAAGATTTCATTGCAAAGGTCTATTTTAGAAATCAATGGTTTCAGAAAAGTGCGATTCCATCAACATCAACGTCAACAGCAAACTCTACTAGCAATTTTTCACATTGTTGAACACATTCTTGATTTTGTCTACTTAAATTTGGAAACAACTTGCCCTGCATGAAGCCTTACCAACATTGTCGTTGAAAAGGGTTCAGAGTGATTACGTTACCTAATTTTTTAACAATCCAGATTTTTTGAAAGTTCTAAATCCGTTTTTAAAAATCGAAAAAATGTTCAGTCTACACTCAAATTTTTTAAAAACATCCACTCTAGAGGACAAAATTCTAGTTGATTTTTAAACCTGGTCAACGAAAAAAATTTCTAACCGGCGCGATGGTGTAGTGATTAGAGCGTCCGCATCGTAGTCGGTAGGCCTGGGGTTCATTCCCTAAGTCGAGTCATACCCAAAGACTTTAAAAAATGGTATTCACAGCTTCCCTGCTTGGCGCTCAGCATATAAAAGGGATAGTGTGGAGAACAAGCCGGCAAGCTTGCTTGTTGTGTCCTTGGGCAAGGCACTTAACGGGATACCTCCGTCTTTATGTGGCAGATAGATGGTGGCCCTCCCGTACTTCACCGGATTATAATTGTGAAGTTGTTAACCCAGCATGTCAGACGACTCTTGGGTACCCACCAGTGGCAGTCCGCCTTGTTGGTGGTGGGGCTACCAGTCACTCAAGACTGAATCGAAATGGGCTACCATCTTTCCCCTAGCCTAATATCCATTAGTTGACGGCATGAACCTGAATTACCGTTCATGCCGTACCTCCATCCCACGGAAGAGGAAGGGTAAACACACACACACACAAAAAAATTTCTAAAATAATTTGGTTGTCAAATCGAGCCAGTCGCTCGATGTCACTGCATAGACAGGTCAGCCATTGTAATGAATGATGTAATGAACTTGTACTACACTACACACTCGCATTCATACTAGACTTCGCACTGGTGTGAAATAGCACTTTAAATTCCGAATGCCTTTGCTCGCCACTGACATATCTGTTCTCGACATAATTGTTGCAACGGGTAGTAAAGTGAAACAAATTGCCGAGCTTTGATGGAAAATCTTGCGGAATTCAGAAAAAATTATCCACCTTTTTGGCACAAAAACCTGGTTGTTAGGTGCTCCGCTTATTCCACAACCTACTCCGAGCACAAAACTAGCCTCTTGGGCACGATATAAAAGTTCATTCTGTTGTGAATTTATTTCGTATGAGTAGGAATAATGAGGGTACCCCTTACAACTACCTTCAGATCACCCTTTTTACTCCTTGTAGCAAAGATAACACGCTTTTGCATTGGCCACATATGTTTTGCTAACTAATTGACAGCTAGCCACTTGTATTCACTTTGGAGCGTGATTCTTTTGATTTTGCGGTTTCGTTTTGCAACTTTTCGCTATTAAATTCTTTTGCTACAACAACGTAAAAGATAATGCAGCAATGCATAATTGCACAACAAACTTTTGTTTTTAATTTTGATTTGCATCTCACAGCACTTGTTGCATGTCCCTTTTTCATGGTGTTTACTTTTTACGTGAAGTGATATCCATTTTTATTTGGTGGCAAGAAATAAACAACGATTAAAATAAGCAGAATCTAACATTTTTTCATTGCTAAACTGTTGGAACTGGCTTCCGAGTTAGTTTGCCCTCCCTTGTAGGTGTTCATGCGGGAGCAAGAAACATACGCACATCCAGAATTTAGTTTTACTACTACGCTCAGTCAGAGGCTTTAAGGTTTATTTCTATGAGCCTACAATTACGAAACAATCGTAAGTAATAGAACAACTGCGTAATAGGTTATTCTTGTTTTTGTATCGATCACTTTGGTCCCTATTTACAACTTTAAATTTATGCCCTAATGCATTGTGTAAAACGGACCACTAAAAGTTAATAAAATTATTGGCTTTTTGTAAATTTTTGTAAATGCAGCGAAGGAATTGGTGATCACAACTATCATTACGAGAGGAATTGCATTAAGTCGTAAAATAAGTCTGCAACATAGTACATTATTCATAAAACCACCACTACAGCGGCGCTCACCCCAGCTTTGACTTCGTATCACTGCATTATTTTGGAAAAACTGATAAAAGTTTTTGAAATGATCGGGTGTTTATGAGCAAGATCAATCTTGATTCAATTGTACAATGATCGGGATTAGGGGCGATCACTCTTTTTATAATCCTTTTCTTACTGCTTTAAGAAACAATGTTTGAACAAAGCTGGCGCAAACGACTAAACCGATATTTTTAAAATGACATAACTGACTGATAATCCTGCCGGGCAACAATCGCTTATCCCAGTAGACTTAGCAATCATCTTTGGTCGTACACACAAGTTTGAATTTATGCCCCCCTCAGCAACTTTTTGTTACTGCTTTCAGATTTGTTCTTTGAGTGAAGTCGTCGCAGCCGGTTGTCGGCGGCAGAGCAGGCTAGTTTAATTATGTGATGTAAGATATAGACCAGTGGTTCCCAACCTTTTTTGACATAAGTCACCCTACCGAAGAAATAAATAATTTATGGTACCCATGATGGATGAACTTATACATTCGCTAAGAAATTGAACGTAACAATGGAATATGCATTAAAAAAAGACACTGTATACCGGTAACAATTTAATAAACAGTCAGTGCGAAACTTGTGCTTGATTTTTTGCGCAGATCCTTTTATTTTCTGGACGCACATTCGATATGGCCACTCTCGGTTTTTCTTCGATGGCAAGTAGTCATTCCCTTTTTTTAGTTTTTATGTTTGTCCAAATTGAAAATCCAATCTCACACGCATACGATGTAGAAAACTGCAGCAATATTGTTACTGCCTTATTTCCGATGCAAAAATATTCATTACGAATTTTTATCCAGAATTCACTGAGACGCATCTCTTTGTACATTAGCTTTAGATATCCGTCGTTTCGTATGTCGATAAATTCTTCTTCCTCTTTCCAATTTAGACTAACATGAGCGTCTTGTAGTAAAAATGGATTTCTTAACCAAGCATAATTGTCCTTGCACAAAGATGGAAAATATTTCTTGGGGTTTTCTTCCAAAGAAACGAGATGCTCGGTAATTAGCGAGGTTATTTCTTTGTTTTTTCTTTCAGAGAAATGATAATACATTTCATAGGTTCCAATCTTCACTTTTAATGACCATACTTTCAGTTTTTCTTTCAATGCTCTTATTTTGTCAGTTGAAGATAAAAGATTTTCATTTTTTTCTTGCATATTGGAATTTATGTTGTTCAAATGACCAAATATATCTACCAAGTTTGCTAGTTTTGAAATCCAATTGTCGTTGCAAAATAATCCACAAAATTCTTCTTGTTTTTCAGTACGGAAAAAACATAACAGTTCATCTTTTAGTTCATATACTTATGACAATACTTTGCCTCGAAAGAGTCATCTTGCTTCAGTATGAAACAAAAGATTGGCATTGTTTGCTCCCATTTCTTGACAAAGTTTTGGGGATAGCCGGAATTTAAGCAGCTTTTTTTTGATGTAATTGACCATTTTTACAACTACGTCTAAGACAGCTTTTAACTCTGATCCAAGGGTTTTTCCAACAAGCACTTCACGATGAAGAAAACAATGTGTTGTGATGATATCAGGATTTTCTCTTCTTGCTAAAGATACGAATCCTTTAATTGACCTAATCATGCAAGGGGCTCCATCTGTGGAAATTCCTACGCATTTCTTCAAAGAAAACCCGTTTTCCTCCAAATAATTTGTTAAACTAGCAAAAATATCTTTACCTGTTGTTCTTTCTTTAAGCTCTTTACAGCACAAAAACTGTTCTGTTATCTTTTCATCAATAACATTTCGGATAAATGCCAATAACTGAGCTTGACCGCTGATGTCAGTTGATTCATCAACTTGCATTGCAAATATTTTGCTTTCCTTCACAATGCTAATCACGATATCTTCTATGTTCGCAGACATGTCACAAATTCGTCTGCAAATGGTATTATTAGATAAGGGTATCTTTTTTATTTCTTTCTCATATTCAGACCCAAACATTGTTTTCACAATTGCACAACAGGCAGGAAGAATAAGACTCTCTGCTTCGAATTTTTAGTGTGGCTTTGAATTTTTAGCTACTGTATTTATTCTGCAACACGACAACTGGCCTCTTGAGTTTTTGTAGAAACTGTGAAATTTTTTGTCAATGCCTGGCTTTGCTGTTTTCTCTCATTCAGCATTCTCACAAAATAAATTCGGGACTTGGAAGAAAGATGACCGTGTTTATTCTCAAAGTGTCTCTTCAACTTATTTGGTACCATAGCTTCATTACATAATTTTGCATTACACGTAAGACAAATTGGTATAGGTTTTGCTTCATTGCCACATCAAGTAAAACCTATATTTAAATAACTGTCGCAATAAAGGCGAATTTTCTTTGTCTTAATTTTCTTCTTTTCACTCGCACCACAACTGTCAATGATGTCTTTTGCAACTTCAAGCTCCCCACCATCAATTGACCTCCTTTCCTTCGTAATAAATTTCTCCATAAATAATGCAAAGCAATTTTCTGGTTATACTGATCTTCCTTAGCAAATCTGGTTACATAAATTCATAAACTTTAAATCAGTAAAGTTATCACTTTGGTAATCTTGATCAACAAAACGCAACGATTATTATTAGCGTTCACAATCTTAACAAAATAATTACTTTAAATAACAGCCTTGCAATCTCTTGCTAGCTCGAGCAACTTAAACCACTTGTTGTGATTGTGATGCAAAAAGCAACTTACGATTACCCTTTACCGATAAAAAAAATAAACAAATCTTTTGATGAACAGAAAAAAGTGTGCTTATTCTGCAGTTATTGAAACAACACGTGCCCGTTTATGTTTTACTGATCTATTTTCTCTCTGTATCTCCTTACAAAACGACATTCGCATAGCAAATCTAATTTATAGGCACAAAAGTTACTGTGGAATGTGCCAAGAAAAGGCTTTGTAGCATAATGAACTTGCTTGTATCAATCTCGTGGCATTAAGAAGCCTTATCATAAAAATCTTGCGGCATCCCTGAGTATTCAAAATGTCACCCGAGGGTGCCGCGGGCACCCTGGTTGGGAATCACTGATATAGACATTCGCGTGTGTGACATCATAATTGATTTTATTTACATATCAAAAGCATTTTATCTATGAGCCGTTTCCCCTAAATTGTTTTTCATTGTTTTTTGATTGCTGGCAACATAGACTCTTAATTTGTGTGTAAAAACAATCTGCAGTGAGCCAATAAATGTGCATAAGGCTGTAGTAGATCAGTGAATTCGCACACAAAATTAAATTAAATTCATCACTAAAATATCTGGTGCCGAAAGCAATTGTCATGTTTCCTTTTATTACGAAAAAATGCGAGAAAATCTTTGACAACTTTTGCATGATCACAGATATTACGCGTGAGATAACAACTGAAAGTAAGAAGCGTCGCAAACACCTATTCAAAACAAGCAAATAAAATTTTTGTATTTTTAAGAGACGCAATGAAATACAAAAAAAGCTTTGCGTTTGATGATTTGACATCTTTATTTCCTCGTCAATTCTATTTTTTCTCGTTTTTTTTTATTACGTTTTATTGCCGTTTGATGTGTTGGCAGCTGGCTTTGATTTGGTCTTCTCACTTCAAAATTTGTTAAATAAGTTATTGTACGAGGCCACATTTTTTGTTATATTTGTTATCTGTTTTAAACAATCGTACAACTTCTTTTATCCGTTTTTTCACTACTTTATCAGCTTTTATAGCAAGAACAGCTTGAGAGTTCGCTATAAAACCCCATAAATGAAACGTTTATTATTCAATTCAAAGTCATGTTGACTATGCAATTATTCCACTTAGTTCTAAGGCCGAGCGGTTTTTTGCAGTAAATGTGGCAAAAAAACAAATTGATTGGTGAGTCATTTTTGGAGCATAAGTTTCCCCACACATTTTTGGGCAAATGTTGTTGGGTCAAAATAAGCTGTAATCGCTGCCCATCATAGCACCAGGTGGTAAATATACACGAAAAAACCACTTAAGCATTAGCCTTTATAGTCGTAGCGTAGCAAACAATGCCACCTAATTGAACTTCAAGTTGAACAATTTATTTTTAGTTGAAAAACGGCTCAAACCTCGTTTTCTCGAGACATGAGGGCGCCAATAACAATTTATTTTTCATTATTTTGAGATAAATTACTTGCTTTATTCCCAAACTATCTTTTTGCTCTAGTTGATACCTGTATTATTTCAGGTGGATTATTTCCGGCAGCGACGACCAACAATAGCGTTGTTTTGAATCGAACTTCATCGACTGACAGTAAGATTTGTTCGGAACCTGTTGTAGGTTGAGTCAATAGTTGTTACGTAGAAAAACCTTTACCGATATGCATAGAACAACTTTTGCTTGGACTTGCTTCGTGGTTGCCGACAATGCTGACTGCTGTGTTGCAAACTAGAACTCAATAACTTAATTATTTTTTGCTGAACACAAAAACTAAAAATTCCTAAACTGGAAAGCAACCGCTGACTTACTCGTGGTTCACTATCCGAGTAACACTTTAAAAAGGGGGATCACCATCATTTAGAACTAAATCCAGTTGAAGCCAGATGTGAAAGCGGATTTGATTTTCTAGCCAGAATTATGCCCAAAGCCAAATATGCTTAAACTCAAATAGTGAAGCCGATTGTTTTCAATCTGTTGGTTTATATTGGGCTATGTTGGAAGTATAAGTTGTAGTGTTATATTATTCTAGCTATGAAAACGATGTTCCAGTGCCATGCGGCTTTCTTTTGGAATTTCAACGTTTTTGCAGCTAAGAAAATGAAGTCAAGCTCAAAACACAGTTATTAAGATGATGACATCCTTTGATTTAGGGTAAATTTAAAACAGAAGATAGAAGCGAATGCTGACTTGAGAGCAAAAATATAATAAAGAAAAAAGCAAAAACTCGATTTCATCAAAGGTGTGAATTTTATCATTCAGTTAAAATCCTATTACCATGATCACTTGCACTAATTCAGTGAATATGAGGGATTTTGATGTAATGAGAGGAGATTTAACCCTTAGATGCAGGAACCTATGAACACCCACCAATACAGAAACCGGGCCTGCAAGGCCCACCTGTTCTAAAGGAGTATGTTTTCATTCGCGGTTGTGTTTGTTGGTATATATTGGAGCATTCACACTCAAAGTACAGTATTGTAGAAGTATGTTTTATGTATTTTGGTTCCAGTGTATAACTTTATGTACAAAATCAGAAAGAAAATCAAATCCAAAACTCACTTTGGAGACATGTACGTACTAAAATAAGAAGACAGACAATTGTTACAAACGACATGACTATGTTCCTTACACACGTTTTTGTTACATTTCTTGCATACCATAGCACTTTTACGATCTTTTTTCGAAGGGCAATAGTGGCAATGTTTTCGCTTGGTTACAGGTGTCTCGCAAACAGTGCCTACATTTTCTTCTCTTCTGACCCCGCATCGTTCCATTGCCACAAGTACAGTTGACCGTAGGTTTGTAGTTACTCTCAGTCGCCTTCTCATTTGTGGAATTACCAATTCCTTTGCGAGATTTCGCAGAAACAATCTTCGTTTGTGGGTCTTTCCTACTTCAAATTCCGGATTCTGTGTTGAAAAGATGAGGAAAGCATTTAGCGCAGCAACATCCAGCAAATTGTACCACATCACTACTGGCCATCTTTTTGTCTGCCGCTTGCAACTATATGTGCGAATCATTTGGTCGAAGGTGTCCACTCCTCCTTTGGTACCATTGTGGTATTGTATTACCTCTGGCTTTTTCTTTGAACTGCCTTCATCGATAGCTTTGTCATGATGCATAGTACTCAGCATTATAACCGCCTTTCCTTTCTTTGGTACATAGCTTACCATAGTGGTGTTACCCTTGAAGCCAAACTCAGTGCTGTACCGTTCCCGACTTTTACTTGCTTTCATAATCGGGGGTATATCCGGTTTATTTTGTCGAAGGGTCCCAACTAATGTTAGGTTTTTGTTCAGCAGGGATTCAGCCGATTCAGTATTTTGCCAATTGTGAAAAAGTTGTCTGCGGTTACGTTGCGACCACTGTGCTGCAAAGGGGAGCACAGTTCATGCACAATACTACTACCCACGTTTCTCTTTACTTCCTCATCTAGTTGTCTACCAGTATAAACACTTTCGTTGAAGCCATAGTTTGTTATCGAATCACATAACCAGAAGATTTTTATGCCGTATTTTCCTGGCTTGGTTGGAATATACTGAAGAAATCTACATCGTCCCTTGAAAGCCACCAGTTACTCATCAATAGTAACACATTCGTGTGGACTGTACCATTTTTTGTAGTTTGAAATAAAAAGTTCCCAAATATATCTAAATGCTGCCATGTGATCTGTCTGTAGGCGGAATTCTCTCAAACCTCTCAACTTGTTTTCTCATCAAACCTCAAAAAGCGACGGATGTCTTCGAATCTTTCTACAGACATGGTTGCCTTGTACATAGGGTTTGAGAAGTCATTTCCAAACAACTCGTGTGTTGATACGTCCCACTGCTTTTCAGAGCCAGCAAGAAGTACAAGCCCAAAATAAGCTAGAAGTTCTTCCTTAGATACATTGTTCCACCGCTTTCTTCTACTACTCGCCACTCTCCTTCCTTCCAAGTTTGTGCATTTACACACACCATCCAGAATCTCTTCTGATAAAAACAGTTCTAATGCATTGGATGGAGAATTTGCTATCACAGTCCGTTTAGGGCCTGGCTGTTCATGCATAATATTATGCCTTGGGGTCCTACTTGGAGGAGGGGTATCCGATCTCCAATATGTGCCATTGCGACCAGTCCGATTAGCGATTTCTGTGTGCAGTTCATTGTCTTCATCAGAACTGTCATCGCTTGATTCCTCTGAACTCTCAGACGATGACGGCAAATTGCTAGAGACTGGCTCAAAATCTTCATCCTCTGAACATTCTGATTCTTCGTCTACGCTCAAAACACCCTCTTGAATCATATCTTCTACTTCGTCAAGCGTTAGCTTATCACCTTTACGCTTGGCCATCTTCACTAGAAACAAACCGCAATACCAACAAGCAAAAATTACTAACGATCTGACTTCAGTCAAACGTTTTTCTACGTTCACAACCTAAGCAAAGACCACGTGCTAATCTAAGTAAATGGCCACTAGAGGCAGTAGAGATTTTTTAGGCTATGAAAAAAATGATAGAAACAAGTAGCAAAAGAGACATACTCCGAAAAATATCTGCCTAATATTGTAAAACGATCGAGGCAAAGCAAAAAAAACTGGAAGTCCAAGCGAAAGTGGCACCCCAAAAATTTAGCATAGTCTAATGAAACGGGTGCCCCTCCCACCTCGAAGGTTTTTTTTTCTGGATCAATCCACGAAAGCAATCTAGCATAAGTTGCAGAAGAATACCCGGAACACCTCGGCCATATGTTAAGTAGGATCGACATAGATTTAAAAAAAAATCCTTGCCGGGCCTCCCAGACCCATTCCTGCATCTAAGGGTTAAGTAGATAAAATACGTGATTGCAGCCTTAAAATAAAAACAAAAGATAAAAAATAGGTAAAGCAACCTAAAGGCCACAAATGCAGATACGTAGCGGAGTCAAATAGAATTTTGTCAGTCAGCCATTGTGCACTTATTGAGTCAGAGTAGTCTTGCATCAAGGAGAGGCCCAAACAAGGAGCAGCCAAAAAAAACATTCGGTTGGGACTAATTTGTTTAGCAATTTATGATGCTCTATGAGGAAAATTTGCGTACTTAGTCCCGTGAAACTTGTTTTGAGTGTAATCATTAATTATTTTATATCAATGAAATAGCCTGCTCTGCTAGAGTTGCCTGCAAGGTTACTGTTGTTACGGAATCGTCAAAACGAAAACATGTCAGCAACACCAGGAGAGGACCTCCAAGATTTTCGCTATTTCTTCCACCACAATTAACAGCCAAAGTAAATTACTTTTTTTGTAAAAAAACTCATTCAAAGCAATTGAAAATTCAGAACTAAGTTGAAAGAACACCAGCAAGTAAAACTAGAAGAGGCAAGTTTTACCAAGAGTTTTCCTTCTTCACAACGGAACAGATCTAACTTTAAGTGCGGCGAAATCAAACAAACTTTGTGTAGCAACAGAAAACAATTTAACTATCAAAGTTTGAAAAAGTTTTTGTTCAGCATTTGGAGCGGGAGGTTGGCTAATTGCTTGCAAATCTCACCCGGCTTTAGGCAAACGCACGAGAATTTGTATTCCAACTTCCAAGCTACCAGACATCAAATAAGGAAATGAAAAAAGGCGTGTAAGAGAACTAAGAAGTGTGAAATCGGTTTGCAACGACATATTACAGGTTTTTATTTTTGTTAAGCCGATTCTGTAACAAATGTCTGTGACGACTCGGTTAAGAATTTTAATTCAGCCGAGTGCGCTGGCTTCACCTCAGCAATAGTTGTGATAGGTCTTGGCGTTGCATTTCTCCTCGAGTGCGTCTGCGCCGGAACTAAATCAGATTAGCGGCGCCAGTGACATGAGGTCCCGAACAAAATTACAACTGGAAGCGCACGAAGTTCTGATAAACGTGTAGACCGACTGTTTAATGTGATGTTTCTGTAACAGTGATCACTATTTTGACGTCGCCCATACCCTACTTTGACGTGTGTCCTCATACAAGTTAGTAGTAAGCAACACTGCAGCAAGGGACACGGGATAATGCCCCTTTTCCGAAGTGTTTTTGACTCGATTCTGTTTAAAGAATATTTGTTTATCAAACAGGAATTACTGTAGCTTTGCTGAAAAGCATCATTGTATAACAAAGTAAGATTTGCTATGAACTTGTTTTAGGCTGAATCTATTTTATTGAGTGGAAACAACTGTCACAGTTACGCATTATTCAAAGTATGTTCAAACCCGCTTTGACATTGCCAACAATGCTGTTGACGGCACAACCGAATGTAAGGCTCAGCAGCCCGTGAATACACCCACGCGGATCATACTCAAAAGAGCTGATGGGAGATAGCAGGCTTCTCTCCTTTTGCCTGCCGCAATCAATGACCTTCACAATTCACGGATCCACAGCACTTTATTCGCACATTAACCACTAAAAAACCTTGTACACTCAGCTAAAACACAGGCAATAGTCACAAACTATTTTTCGATAAATTCATTTTATTTAGCTCTTCTGGTAATGCAACGTTTATTAAAGTTGATACAAGTTCTTATCGAGCATGCAAAAAACTTTAATATCCGTCAACGTTTCGAACAGCTATACAGCTGTTTTTCATCAGGACTAATAATAAGCGAAAGCACGAGTGAGGCAATATAAACAGTTTGCTACGCAATCGAAAGAAAAAGGCAAAACAAAAGGTTTGAAGGCGAATAATAAACAACTGTAGATTACGACAAATTATCATAAATTTCAGAATAAAAACAATTTTCTTTATCATTGATTGAATTTTCAGAATTATGAATAAAAAAAGATTCAAGAAATCGGCGTTTGGTAAAATCTGTTTCAAAGGTTAAAATTTTGCTATGATCCCAGTCAACTCGGTGATCTTTGGTGATGACATGCTTGACCAATGCCGTTTTTTTATTAAAATTGTTGTCATCAACTTTTGCCAGATTTGCTGGCTTTAAATCCCTTTTATGTTCAGCCAATCTTGTTTTGTAAGCCCGTCCAGTTTCCCCAATGTAGATACCAGTGCAATCTCGACAAGGAATCTGGTAAACTACACCAGGTCTAGACGACCAGATTTATGGTAAACTACACCAGGTCTAGACGACCAGATGTAGTTTACCAGATTCCTTGTCGAGATTGCACTGGTATCTACATTGGGGAAACTGGACGGGCTTACAAAACAAGATTGGCTGAACATAAAAGGGATTTAAAGCCAGCAAATCTGGCAAAAGTTGATGACAACAATTTTAATAAAAAAACGGCATTGGTCAAGCATGTCATCACCAAAGATCACCGAGTTGACTGGGATCATAGCAAAATTTTAACCTTTGAAACAGATTTTACCAAACGCCGATTTCTTGAATCTTTTTTTATTCATAATTCTGAAAATTCAATCAATGATAAAGAAAATTGTTTTTATTCTGAAATTTATGATAATTTGTCGTAATCTACAGTTGTTTATTATTCGCCTTCAAACCTTTTGTTTTGCCTTTTTCTTTCGATTGCGTAGCAAACTATTTATATTGCCTCACTCGTGCTTTCGCTTATTATTAGTCCTGATGAAAAACAGCTGTATAGCTGTTCGAAACGTTGACGGATATTAAAGTTTTTTGCATGCTCGATAAGAACTTGTATCAACTTAAATAAACGTTACATTACCAGAAGAGCTAAATAAAATGAATTTATCAAAAATACCTGGTAGCCAGAATAACAGTATAAACTATTTTTCAGTACAGTTTTAACCAGCAGAATTTATTCCTAGCCTACCTTTACCTTTCTGCAAATTGGCTTTAAACCGAAAATATCAGTGGGCTACTAGCAACTAATTAAGTGGCCTCCAAGCAAATTAAGTCCGTAACTATTAGTCTCTAGACGATTAATTAAGATGAAAATGACGCGTTGTAACACAAAAACACGGTTGCTTAATCCATATTATCCCACGCTCAAATTTTTAGGTTTACTTTGATGCATTAAATAGATATTTGGTTGCAATGAAGAAATACATACTTCGAATTTTTCCAAAAAAATTTTTTTTAATTATTTATGAAAAACTGTCCGTCAGTTTAAACTGACGGACGCTAGCAGTGGGAGGGCATAGGTAAATTACGTGACATTGTTAAGAGTTACTTGTATATCTAATCATCTAATTTAATGTAAAGGGCCTAATACGCAAAGTTCGACTTGAAGTAAATCTTAAACGTCACAATCGATGATGTGTTTAGGCGCAAATTTGATTGTGACGTCATGATGACGTCACAAAGCCAGCAATATTGTCTTAATTTTTTGGAAACGATAGGGTAACAGTGTTCTATTCTTTTTCGTGTAGCCTACTTCAGGTGATGTCAAAACTTTGTGCGAGTTTTGTATTCTTAAACACAGAAGCCAATGTTTTCTGTTTCTTTGTTTCTTGTTCAAGGCTTATCGATTAAGTTTTTCGCATGCAACGTTCAAACTGCTTTGAACGTGAAATGACGGTTCAAACCAACTCGTCAGAGTTGTCATAATGTCACCCTGCATTTTAATAGCAATTCTTAATCCACTGGTTTATTTCGCTGAACATAGGTAACTCAAAAAATTAACGCAAAACATTTATACAGTACCAATGCATGTGTTCAGTTTAAGTTTGCGTAGAATTTGGTAAAACAATCTGGATGTAAGGCAACACCGCACTTCTCACACGAATATAAAGTAGTGCCCTTGCAACCACTTCTTGCACATCGTCGCTGGTTCCCTTTGACAATCCAATGATCAAAGTGGTCGTAGCGAACACTTGGTTGGACGCGCTTGTCCTCCGAAGAGCGGGCGCCAGGAAACATTCTCTCAATTTTATTTTGAACGCGATAACGTTTGCAGTAGGTGTCCACAATGCTTCGTCGAAACCCAAGAAAGTCAAGGAAACTGGAATAGGGACTGCGCACTTGGGCTTTGAAAAGATGGAAGGCATTATTTACTGCAACGTCGACGCAAAAGCGAAACACGGGCCACCACCATTTTTTACTTCGATGGTTGAAAATTGCAGAAAGTAGAGTATTCATTCTCGAAGCTTTTCGTCTGACACTTTTTAAGAGAATCCGTCAGAAATAGAGTGAAATGGTGAAGTGAGTCACTTATATAGAGACACAGTTGACGAAAAAGAAAAAAGGGAAAAAGGCTCTATCATGATTGGTAAAAAGAAGCGACCAATAGAAGGAGCGGAAACTAATGAGTGATTTTTAGACCATAAACGAATTCCTTTTGTTTGCATAAATGATCAAAGTGGTCCGAAGAAATGTCCAGTTTATCTTCACTTGCCATGGCTGGGCAATGTTTCGCTGAGGTACGAAACGCAAATTAAATCAGCCGTCAAACGCTGTTACTTTGCAGTTGAACCATGCATTGTCTACACCACCAGACAACTTCTGCCTGTAGCCAAAAAGGATGTACTACCCGCTTTTCATCAAAGCAACATTGTTTATCAATTTCTGTGCCACTGCAATAGTCGGTACGTGGGTCGTACGTCTCAAAGGCTACAACAGAGGATTAAGCAGCACGTGCCGAAAACGATTCTCCAGAAGCATATTTCTCAGGACCGAAGCACATTGGCCCGCTCTTGCAAGCCAATCAGAAGCTTTAAAGTTGAAACTTCCTTTTCTGCCATAGGACAACATCTTTTACAAAACCCTACATGCGCACACGAATATAATGACAACAAATTTTCTATTCTTGCCCGTGGCCGTAGTTCTTTTCACCTTTCCACCCTTGAAGCCACGTACATTAAAACATCCAAACCAAATTTATGCAAACAAAAGGAATTCGTTTATGGTCTAAAAATCACTCATTAGTTTCCGCTCCTTCTATTGGTCGCTTCTTTTTACCAATCATGATAGAGCCTTTTTCCCTTTTTTCTTTTTCGTCAACTGTGTCTCTATATAAGTGACTCACTTCACCATTTCACTCTATTTCTGACGGATTCTCTTAAAAAGTGTCAGACGAAAAGCTTCGAGAATGAATACTCTACTTTCTGCAATTTTCAAATTCTGTACCACAAATCAACTCTTCGATGGTTGACCATATATACTGTGAGGTTTTCATCTAACCGACCGACTCCTGTCATGCCCATATTATATACTCTGACAACTTGAGACTGGGATATTTCGATTGTTCGACGATCTGCGTGGCTGAACCGCTTCGCTTTGCCGATGGGGGCAGCGCCGCAGTATGTTGAAGCCACCGTAACAACTTTATTGTCTTTCCAACGAACCACCGCTAAATGTTTGTTCACGTCAACTACGACTTCATGGGTGCCCCTTGGCTTTTTCTCCATTACCTTGATATCTTGTAAAGGAGCCTTTTCTGTTCGGTTCGCTCTTATTGTGCCAGTTGCAAATACGTTCTTCATTTTCAAATATTTGAGGAGCTTAACGCTTGTAAAGAAGTTGTCCATGACCAGGTGATACTTAGAGCCATCCTGGTCTGGCAAATAAGAAGCAAGCTTGTTGACCACAGAGCCGCCAAGCCCAAGAACAGGATCACCATCACTTCCTGCTCCAAGGTAAGGCATGAACTGAATGCAATAACCCTGGCATGCTGCAGCGACCCACATTTTGTATCCGAATTTTATTGGCTTTCTATGTAAATACTGCTTCGCCCCATGCCTCCCAAAGTAAGGGATCATTGATTCGTCGATGCTGATGGTTTCTTGCGGAAGTTCTTCAAGCAGGAGTCGTTCATGTGATAAATAATGTCTCTAACTTTTGCAAATTTGTCACTTTGATCTAAATTCATGTTGTCAGCCAGGTGGAGATTCTGCATAATCGAGTCAAATCTGTTTCTGGACATGAGGCTAGAAACAACTGGGTTGTGCATTTCTTCACTATGTTTCCAGTACATGGATCGGCGAGGTAAGACTACGTAGCCGCCCAAGAGTATTATCGCCATGAATGATTTCAGTTCTTCTACAGAAACACTAAAGTTTTGCTTCCCATTTGCGTGTGCATATCCAATAGTTTCCACACGAATAAATTCGTATACTTCTTCAATAAAGAAACTTTCAAACAAAGCACAAGGTGATTTTTCTGTATCTAGAGCAGGTGGTCTAACATTCCATTCTCCACTGTTGTCACGGCTCATATCTTTATGTCTCCATGCACAGCTTATTCTGCTGTCACCCGTCATTCGCCTTCTTTTCCGACTTCCGATCTGCACTGCTTCTTTAACTTCATTGTTATTATTGGCTCCAACAACTCTTATTCCAGTCTCGTCATGTACTTCAAGAGTGGCAGCAGCCAATAACTGACGACAGCCGAGATTACTAAATTGCGGTGCTTCCTCATCACCGGAATCCTTGTCGCTTTCACCTTGCACGTCATCAGATGGCTGTATACATACATTGGCGGAGAAAAAGCTGCTTCCTGAACCATCTTCTGCGTCTTCTGACTGGCACAGTCCTTCTAAGTAGGATAACGCTTGGTGCACGTTCATAAATTTGCACGACATAATAATCAATCAACCCTCAAATCTATTATTTTATTCGTGAGCTGAAAAATAAATTGAGGGTTAGTTACTAAGTCTTAGAATTGACAACTCGATTACTAGACCTATATGCCTTAACCATAGATAAACGGTAGTTGTAGGTTTCAAAATTTTGAAAAGCATCTAGATTGGTAGGCCAGGATCTTGATGAAAAAATTAGTATCTTTCTAACCTAAACTTCTGTTATTATCTTTTCTAGCTTAGTATCTTCTAAGTATCTTTCTAAAATATCTTTCTAACCTAAATATTTAGCCTGGCGATACAGCTCTATGCTGTACGGATAGGCTAAGCACGTGCTAAAATTACAAAGCTTGACCGGTCTGTTGGCTTCATGCGGTCATATCTTGTTGCGAGACTAGCATTTCTCCATACTGACGTAATAAAAGAAAGCCGCCGATAGAGTTTTGCCGATGAAAAAACATGCACCCTCCAGCTGCTAGCGTCAGTTTCAACTGACGCTGGAAAAACTTTTATTTCGGTGGAATTAAAAGAAATATGGCGGCGGAAGTTGGTCATATTATAGATTAGTACTTTATAAACATATTTCAAAATTTAGTTTATAATTTATTTACTTGCAATATCGAAAGCAGCATTATGTAATTCAAAGTTGCATCTTGAAATCATTAATAAACAAACTAAGATAAATTATCGGTAAACAACTTCTTTTTCATGCGAGTTTACAACTCAACATCTTCTCAGTACATTCAAGGGCAATGTGAAACTCATTAATCATTTCAAAAAAGCAAACGGGTAGATATAGCTTAAAATAGGCAGGTGTCAGTTTAACAACAAACAAAGTAATAGACCACGCTAAGCGAAAACCAAATTGCAGGGTTGCCAAAAAAAAGAAATATTCACAATTCCAACGGTTTCTCAGCGCTGACATCAAATATGTTCTTACGTGATTGCGCTGCCTAGTTGATATCGTGTAAGCACTGACAACTTAAAAGCAGGTCTGACCTCAAGTTGTTTCATGTGTAGCTGAAAACATTTTTCCCCTATCCGAAGGAAAATATCGTATGTAACTAATTATAAACTTGTGCTTGATTGAATATAAAGAAAATACATCAGACATTACTGCATCAAGAAAATTATCAGCATCATATACCTCTACTGTGCGATTTGATATACCGGGTGGCCCAAAAGTAGGTAGGCTATACAGTTATTAAACTATTTTTTATGTGCTTTGAAGTTACCAGCAGTGCACTTTATGTGGCCCAAAAGTAGGCATACAGTTAATGGAGAGAACTATTTGGAAATTCTTTGTGAAGTGGTAGTGCCACAACTTCAAACTAAACCTAACTTTGATGAACTCTTCTTTCAGCAAGATGGAACTTCTCTACATTATGCGTTAAGAGTAAAAGATTACCTTAACAAAGTCTTTACACAGCGTTGGTTCGGAAGAACAGGTAGCATTGAATGGCCACCATGCTCACCTGACCTGACACCAATGGATTTCTTTTTTTGGGGTGTTGTAAAGAACAAAGAGTATGTAAAGAACAAGGAAAAGAATCCCAAAACAGTAAATGAATTAAAAGATTGCATTTATGACGCATTCAGAGAAATTGATGCAAATTGAAATTTGTGCTGCACGGTATGTCAGAGTGTTTTGAACAGATGTAGAGAAGGACATTTTGAGCACTAAAAAGATTAAACAGTTTCCATTTAAGATATAACTATCATTCTAGAGGTTTAAAAGTGCCTACATAAGAACTACAAATCTACTTTTGGATCCAAACCCTACTTTTAATAACTGTATACCTACTTTTGGGCCACCCTGTTATAGTATAACCATGTTAACCAATGCTCATTAGCTTGTACGACTTAGTTGGTTAAGTCATGTTTTACTTGTGTTCCTTTAAAGCAATGACCACTGTTCGACTGGATGATACAGATTTAAATTCCAACCCCACTCCTAACCTTGTGGGCAACAATGTAATTCAACACAAAATATATACGGAGAAATTACACCAATCATACATCACACAAAAACGGTAATCTGCAACAAGCTTGTTTTGACCATGAAAGGCCCATTAGGCGAATGAGTTTGTTGACTTCATGATATCCAAAAAAGGCAACCGAAAAGCACACTTATAAAGCAATCCTTTAATGCAATGTACATAGTAGTGGAAATCACATTTTAGGATCACGCAACATTTGCTGGAACAAAGTCACAATGGTATTCGTGAACAGGGTATTGTAAGCGCATTTCAAAATGTACTTCATTGAATTGCCAGAGGAAAGATCCCTTAAAGCTGATTCGCCAGGCAGGTTGTGGCAGATAAAAAAATGATTACTATGTATTTAATTATTAATTCTCGTGATGCTGCCATTCGCGGATCCAGAAATTCCTGAGAAGAATACAGATTTTGAGAAGAAGGATCTTCACGCCATTTTTAGTTTGTCCTTGAGTTTTTTGGGAGTACACCAGTATTGTTATCTGCATTGCTGGCGGGCAGGCGACCTTACGTTGGCATGAACGTGGATCCGCTAAGGAATGCAGCAATACATGGTATGGGTAAACTACGATCATTTCTCTAGGCAGGCAGGCTCGATAACTGCTTGTAGCAGGAAATCTTAAGGCAAGTCGTATCATCAATCACTGCATAACATGTGCTCCTAGTTACATTGACTGGGCAGTTTTTAACACTCATCATGGAGAACAAGCCGGCAAGTTCGCTTGTTGTGTCCTTGGGCAAGGCACTTAACGGGACGCCCCACCTTTATGTGGAAGACAGGTGACCCATAAACTTCGAAAAAGGCAACTCCCAAGCGAGTGCGGACTTACCGTCCAAAGTATAGCGATACAATTCGCTTTCTCGTGAATGGAGGATAAATATGGCAAATAAAACAAACAAAAAACAAAACATCTTCTCAAGAAAAAAATTTTTAAAACCACACTTTAATTCTATAAAGTTGATGCAGTAAGTAACGAAGTTAGATTATATTTTATTAACAACGTTTTATTTTTTGTTTATTTAAAGTAAAACCCGCTGTCTGCTTAAGCTGACATAGCAGTAGAAATGTATGTGTAGATTGCAACCAGGAGCATAACGTAAGATTTAGAAGCAAGAATTTTATCTTTTCTGAGAGCCATATACAGTAGGCATTTGTGTTTTGTATTTGTGAATGTTCTTAATGCAAACATATTCAGAGGATAACTTGTGTTCAGACATGCTTCGGAGTTACTTATACACAGACACAGTTTTTCGACAACAAATACTTTCATTTGGGTAAAGACGCATATATTTCCAAAATCTTTACAACGCAGATAGCACTCTGGTCCTAAACCCGCAACCTCAAGCTTTGCGAGCCAACATCTCATCGTGCTGCACCACTTCACCGACCAATCTGAATTCATGTTTTTGTTGTTGTTCGTGGGGCAATAATCGTGCGTTTAAATCTTGTAATGTTTACCCTGATATATGCCCTTGGAAAATGTACTCTACTGATATTTGCCGTGCTTGGTTGCAATGCTTCTAAGGTAAAAATGCACTGTAACAACACTATTGGTAACTCCGAAAGAGATGTGAATGCAACGATGTTCCGGCACAATTCAAAAAAATTTTTCCGTGACCGGAGGATAAAAAGGTTTAGTTCATATATATTCAACTCATAATTTATTTAAAATGGGTGAAATTGTCATCGTGCAGCGCTTCAGCAGGTTGGTGACACGAAGTCTTTAGGTACAAGTTGAAACGGAAGCCTTGCAAAATGCGTACAGATTAACGTTTTCAGTAGGATTTCAAAACCTCACCTCCTTTGAACTACAGTCCAGCCTTAGTCAGTGGGCCAGCACCCAGCAACAACTTTTTTAAAGCAAGGGTCATTCGCTCGCTACCCTTTGCCCGTGGAGGTCGTTTTTACATTCTCCATGTCAAAACAAAAAAACTTTTTGGAAACCAACTTACCAAAATTGTCTTCCATTGCTACTTTGAAAACGCGGTTGAGACCATCGAAACTGACATCATCATCTTCCACTACAGATACGTCCACAGCAAGTTCCGCGGATGCTGACTCGCGATTCAATGAAAATATTTTTGACAACATAAAAGATATTGTTACTGGTAAATTGCTTGTTTTTGATGTTTGAGACCAAAATTGTTAAAGAATCTTTGTTTGTACATGTTTTTGTGGTTGCCCTACCCCTTACAAGGAATGGGGGCAAGGCGGAAGATCATGGCCCCCCAGAAGCCGGGTATTCTCAAGGGCCTGGACCAGAAGTTGTAGAGAAACAGAGTCGCCAAAAAGCGAGCAGCGCAAATAGTCTGCAGCTGGACAGTGCAGAACGAGATGACAGGTTCCCGGAACGTATAGCCGCTGGCGCTGCATAAAGGATTGTAAATTCTGCCGCTTCTGGAAAGGTAAGAGTTTAACAAAACGCTGTGTTCGTTGCAGCGAAGCCGAGAAAAGACACAGCGAGCATGACGAGAGAGCACATGTTGCTCATTGGAACCTGAGGGAACCTGCATGTCAAAGAATTTAAATAAGACCTTACGTCTCCAGTCCGAGAAAAAAGAAGAGTGGATAGAAGCAGTAGAGGAGACAGACTAAACGAATTACAGAGGCCAGAAACAGCGCTCCGCGTGTAACCAACTCATCAGCCGCGTCGTTTTCCGAGAGAAACAAGTGTCCGGGGATCCATTGCAGCCTGATGGCAAAGGAGAAGAGAGAAAACAGTTTCTGTCAAATCTGCCAGAGAGTTTGAGGTAAAAGGAAAATCGGAGGAGAGGACAAAGTGTCAAGGACATAGCGATAGTCGAAGAAGAGGAGGAGAGAAGAGAAATGGCAGACTTGTTGGCGTTGCCGAAACTAGCGCTGAGCTGGCATAATGGCGCAGGCTTCAGCGGTAAAACTTAAACAAACTGAGCCTGCCAAAAAGGAAAAAGGGGTGGCCTTAGTACCACAAAGTGAGCAGTTGGTAAGGATTCCAGAGTCACCTTTGCCAAGGGGAAGTGGAGCAGAGCCATCAATCCAAATCACCAGATCGTGAGGTGGGAGTGAGTGAAGGTGAGCGAGAGCTGCACATTGGGGAGAAAAAGTAAGGTCGGAGCGAGTGCATGGGGTGAAAAGAGTGGACTCCATTGTAAAAAAAGGGAGGTTTCAAAGAGCAGAAGAAGTTCATGCAAAGAGAACCTCCCTAGAAGAATTAGGAAAAAGCATGAGTGGGTAAGTGAACGCAAAAGCTCTCCAGGAGGATCTGGAGAGTCTTGGTTTTACTCCAAGTCTGGCCAAATCTAAAATGCGAAAGAAAGTTGGGAGACAAAGGGCCCGCTCTTAAGATGACAGAGCGAAGTAAGTCAAGGTGTTTCTTATGGAAGGAAGAGACGCCTCACAAAAGAGAAGTGGGAGAAAGGAGGATGAGAGGCAGCCGTTGATGGCTCAAGTGGCTGCTTGATGAAGGCGTCCCAATTTGGTAAAGTTAGTAACGCTGAGAAAAGGAAACCATCCGGGTGAAGCATTAGTGAAAAGGGACTCGAAGAAAAGCTTTATACAGAAAGGAGAGGGACTCCTTAGAGGGGCCCATGAGGAAGCAGAGATACAGCTTAAGACCTTGTTTGTACATTGATGAGTTGTTTGGAGGAAAAAGAATGATGGCCATACGTCAAATCTTTCTTCCTTCAATTAAATTAAATCTTTTCAATAATAAGCACTTGAAATTTTTCCTGTGCGATTTCAAAAACAAGTCCTTTGTTCTGCTATAGCTTGTCGCTAGTCAATAGGCCCTTGTAATATGAGCTCAAGTAGCTGCAAAAAAATGCCTCATGGGTTCGACAAAAGATGCAACCAATGTAAAGGATGTTTCCCACAAACCATGAGCATTGTTTCAAAGAAAATTCTTTCTAGCATTTGCTTCTATGCTTGTGCTACGAGTTAAGTCAAAGGTTAAGTCTCTATGAGCAGAAAGAACCAATGAAAAATGAAATATTCCGCAATTTATTATTAACTATAAGGACTATAACGATCTTTTAGTCCCACCAGTGGCAGTCCGCCTTGTTGGTGATGGGGCTACCAGTCACTGAAGACTGGTTCGAAATGTGCTGCCATCTTTCCCCTAGTCTAATTTCAATTAGGTTTACGGCATGCCGTACCTCCATCCCGAGGAAGAGGAGGGGTAACCATAAACAAACATCTTTCAGCGCCAGCGCATGTCATGACTAAAGAAACTCAATTTTGTTTTCCATACTCCACATTACTGTTATTGATGAGCAACAAGCAGGAGAGCAGTAAATACCATTTTTTAAGAAATGTGACTCAAGTCTAAAGAAATGCATCTAAATGAAATGTTCGTCTGCGATATCATGAACAAAAAGTGTTTAAGCAGTTTTCATAAATTGCACCCCGAAGCGACGTTGGACTGTCATGGGCCATGTACGGTCTTGACCTTTGACCTTTTGCTTTTCTTCCGATGGTCTGTAAAGACCTACTTTTGGTGCAGAAGCTTGCTTTTTGTTGAATATAAAACAAAGCACAGCTAATCGCTTCAATGCAATTTCAGATGATCGTGACGTTCTCTCATTTGATATTTCCAGTTTCTCTCAAAAGATTCAAACATTTGATGCAAAAATTCAAGATTTAGCCTCTAGCGTTTCTTCAAACCTAACTTTGGAAGTCGGTCAAACCAATCTTCAAGTGATCCTGACCAATCAAAGCTTAATTGCGGGGGAGGATTTGAAAATAAACCAATCAAACGCCAGAATAGATTCACTACAAATTGACAAAAAAACGGCAGTTTTTCGATTGTTGCAATTACGCTACCTGTAATTATTGGAAACTCATCGGGGAAGCTGGACTCTCTAAACGAATCCAGTTCGTTATATTTTCCTCCAAATTCCACTTTGCTGATTGTTGATGTGTTCGATGCTGAGGAAAAATTTGAAAAACTTAGCGCCAACGTTTCTTACACTATTATGACGCCAAAATCGCCAGGTGACGACATATTTCCGATTAATATTCAAAACCTTTTTAAGGAAAGTCAGAGAATTCAAGAACTGAGCTACAGCTGCAGATACGTAGATAATAAGACGTCAAGCTTCTCACCCAATGGATGCACCTTAGTTGGCGAGAAAGAAGACGTAGCGAGCTGCTCCTGCAATCACACGACAGTGTTCGCAGTTCTGCTGTCAATCAATAGCTTCAAAATACCAAGAGAAGTAAAGGTAAAATAACTGATTGTTTGTAAATAAAAACTTTTAGGAAGGTTGTGTGAGCACTAGAGCCAGTCATTGTACAGTCAACTTGGAATCAAAACCACCTTAGCCTCCCTCAACATAAATGCACTAGAACCGAAGATCTTTTTGCATTACACAATCTCAAATGCAGTTGTAAGTTTTTTTCCATTTGCATCAACCAACCAACCTCATTTCGTCCATTGTGTTCACTTTGGATTGCCAAAAATCTTTTGCTGAAAAAGTAGCCACCCAATAGTCTACTTTGGAGCTATCCAACAAGCCTCAAGGATACTCTTTACCAAGAGAAGCTGCAGGACAATTGAGCCGTCTACAAACTGTCGCAGATCGTTTTGCTGCTTAGTACAAACAGCATCACAAGTACTGCGAAACTTAATCACATGCAAAACCGACATACATGTACAGCGACATCAACAATAAAGAGCTCCTTGAATATTTGCGCTATATATCTTTTTAAGTTGATGGCTGCGTGCTAGCACACGTTAATAAGATTATGGTGGCCACCAGTTTCGTGTTAACTGCATAAACTTTCGACTATTAATTGAGTTCGATTAATATTTATTTTAGATCTTCAGCTTTGTGATGGAGGCAATATCAGTTTTATTTCTATTGTCGACTTTGATTGTTCTTATCAATGTGAGGAGAAAGCTCAATAATGACCGAACAATTGTTCAAATCAACCTTTCTTTAGCCCTGCTGTTGCTGCATATTTTCAACTTGTTCCATGATCTCGCGTTACTGCACAAACAAACATGTGAAGCGATAGCTGTGCTGATTCATTTTTGTTTTCTAGCTTCAGGTAATCAAATGTTTTTGCCTTTTTTTAATAAAATCAATTTAATATTTCCACATTACTTTTCTTGCTATTCGCGCCGATTTCATGATGTAACGACTCGCTTGCTGCACTCTTTTGCACACCAATCTTAACGGGAAATTTTTGCGTTTTCTTTTAATAGAGATGTTAAATATTTTGTTATCACAAAGCATATATCCAGTAAAATGCAATTTATTGTCTTAGAACTGAATAGAGCATACAGTAGGTGTAAACGAAGCCACAAAGGCTTGAATATACGACCAAATTGTCAAATTCTGCATTTCTCATTTATCATTTGCAATGCTGTTTTCATCCGTGACATCATTTACACGTATATTGTATTGCACATAAGATACTGAAAGTTCTTTGCTCACAAATTCACTGCAGTATGAGCAGTTTTTGTGCTCACTCTGTTAGTTGCTTATCCGCAGAGCCGAAAAAGATCGTTGTGCTAATTTTTTTCCTGGTTACTCTTCAGGTGTATTTTATGCGTCAAACGAAAACTAGAGCAATGCATTTTCTTATAACATGATCTAAACTCTGGCTATAGCAAAGCCACTGTGGCACTCTGTTGCCACTTTAGTAAACTGAGAATAGGTGAAGGAAGAACCTGCCAGAATCAACTAAAGATGAGGTATACTTAAATAACTACGTGTATCTAATGAACAAAATACATCTGCGCTAATAGCTAAGGGCTGAGCAACAAGTAACACATCTGTACACACTAGTTATAAAATATTTCGCATGATTTGATATGCGATTGACCTAGGTCAGCATTCCACCACTACACTTGTCAATTTTTTGATTTTTGCCCAGGGGCTAGTTCGATTCCCACACACCTCATACTCAACATTTGCAAATATTATTTTGAACTCCAACAATATAGGCCAAACAGTAATGACTCCTCGAAGCAAAAGTTTTTAAAGAGCTATCGGCTACAGAAAAAATATCAAAGTATCTTTTGAAGCTTTTTCAATCAAAGTAAGATCCCTTCCACGTAAATATTGCAGGTTAGGGCTCAGCGTATTTTAGTCTCACATTTAAGATTGAAGCTACCTATTAGTAGCTAATTGGTAAGTGACCTCAGTATATCTTGCTTCAACAAGAAAGGATCTTAGTTGTGCTCTATTAGAGATCCCAAATTTATAGCTTCGTTCTAGGCTTTACCCAGTTTTGGGGCAGTTTCAAGATCACTTGTGCGCATTTTTACCCACACTGTCTTGTTTATAGTTTAGGTGGTGCGTATATCAAAACTTCATTCCATATTTTTCAGGATTGTGGATGAGCGCTGAAGCGTTGACTCTTGTTTTAAAAATTTCGAAATGGACTTTACATTACAATAAATGGAGTTCTGACAAAGTAAAGAAAGCAGAATTATTAGTCGGTTGGGGAGTTCCCGCTATTATGGTCGGTATAGCAGCTGGAGTTGGACTTTATTTCGACAGCTACGTTGAGGGGATAAAAGGATATGGTTACACTGCATGCTGGCTTGATCAGAGCAGTCTCTTGTACTATCTCACCGTTATCTTACCTTTTCTCTTAATTTACGTTATCAATTTAACAATCCTCATAATTGTCCTTCGTCTCATCTATAAAATGTCGGTCAAATCAAGGAAACTAACTCAAACAAGCAGAAGACGAACAAACAAAAATCTACCTCACATAAAAGCAACTTTGAAAAGTTTCGGAATGCTTCTGCCGGTTCTTGGAATCCCGTATATTTTCGGATTTTTGTCAGGTGAGGAATTGTGAGCGGGTTTTGTTAAGGAAAAGGATGGAAGTATACAAATAGAGTAAACAAAGATAATCCAGCAGAAATGCCACTGCTTCATCACCCAGTGCGATGGTGTTAACCGCGATTTCGCAGCTCGTACACGGATTCTACATTGTTGTGTTCTGGGAAAAAAAATTTCGCAAATCTAAAGCAGTGCTTTAGGGTAGAAATACACTATACCAGCTGTATAGCGCTGACCTACTGTACAGGTCTAAAGTTTTTTTATGCATAATTGTGATGGTTTTTTAATCTTGCCGTTACGCTGTCGCGTTCTTGATTATGATGACACTTCAAAACATTTTACATTCTTATCAGCGGTTTTAGTGATAGAATCGCACTGCACCAGCAGTACTGATAACTTCGAAGCGAGTTTAAACACAAGTTGTTCGGCTCGCCACTACAGTATAACGATTTTTGTGTTTAAGGAGGATGATTTTAAATTTATTTCTTTCATTGCAGGGATTCCTTCCTATCAAGCGTCCGTTGCTTTCATGTTTTTGAATTCATTTTTCAACGGCTTGCAAGGTTTATTTTTGTTCGTGATTTACTGCGTGCTGGGAAGCGAAGTGAGAGAAAATTTCTTGAAGAAAGTGAGAAGAACGCGTTTATATCAAGTCTATTGTGAAAGAAACAACCTGCAATTGAATGTTATTCGCACTAAAAATACTTGAATTGAAAGCAATAAAGATACATGTATTATCATCATAAACGTTAGGCTACTCAAACGTTGGGAGAAAATTCTCAGTGTTTAAAATATTTATTTGAGCGGATTTTGTTTGTATATTTTCGTTGACATTGATTATATTTATTTGTTTCAAAAACATTTTAAAAAGCATCGTCTTGCTCAGAGCTTTTTGTGACGCACTGATCACTGGTGGTATCGCGTCAAACGAGAAGAATGGACAACGCTTGTCAAGATGAGGTTGTCTTATATCCAGCTTTTTCAAGTTGAGGCAATACTTTCTGTGATAAAAGCAGAACAAAACGTAAAGTGATATTTGATAAATTTAAGTTCTTTTATCATCAATGAGTTTTTGAAATTACAAACTGAACTTTATAATTTGTTGCTGTATACCAGGACAGCCACCAGCACCTAAATGGAGTCACTAGTTTGCAAATTTTAAATAAGCAAACAATAGCTTACTGCTATCCAATTAAATTTTCTTTGATCAGATCGCTCAAACAGGATGAGTTAAGGGTGCAGCCTTAATCAAAATGCAGTATGACTTCAAAAAAGTGAGATAGAAACAATTAAGCTGCATGTGTTTCAAATAAAATACATTCTGTTTTTCCTTTGAAGCACACGCGGTGGAATCAAATGCATCAAATTTACCAAAAGTATTAGTTGAACAAATAGACCAGCCACCCGCAAAAATCTGCTAAGAGCCCTAATAGATGGGTCAATTATTACATAAAGAAAACTCTTTAGGACAAGAAAGACGAGATTTGTTCATTATCACACAAATTAACTTTGCGAATTGTATGCAATATTTTTAAAACAATAAATACATTTTTAGAAAATTATTTTCATCTGTATAGCACGTTTCTGCTTATCTAATTCAAGGGTCACCGACTTTTTTGAACCACGGCCTACTCTATGAATACTAATCCTGAAGAGGGAAATCAGCCTGATGCAAGTAGAATTTCTTTTATAAGGCAACATTGAAAACCGTTTTTGGTTTGGAGATCAAGTATTAAATTACCAATTTGAGAGATTTCTGAACTTAAAATTTATGCTTTTCTGATTCAAATGAAAACTTTTTTTGATATCGTGTGGCAATTCTTCTTTTTCTTTTGGCTTATTCCCGATTAGAGGTCGCCACAGCAGATATCTGCATTTTTATCACATGGCATTTTGTTTTACGGTCGGATGCCCTTCCTGCCACCAACCCTCTCTTCAGAGGGAAAACTGAGCCACCTGTCTGTCACATAAAAGTGGGGGCGTCCAGTTAAGTGTCTTGCCCAAGGACACAACCATCGAATTTGCCGGCTTGTTCTCCACAACCTCCACTAAATGCTGAGCGCCAAGCAGGGAAGCTGTGAATACTATGTTTTGAAGTCTTTTGGTATGACTCCACAAGGGGAATGAATTCTAAGTATACCGCCTGCGAAGCGGACACTCTAACCACTACACTATCGCGTTGGTGGCAATTAAACGATTAATAAAGATCCTGGGCTAAGATTCACGCTTTTCCCAGAAAATTTAAGGATGCAGACTTTATTTCTTTGGAAATCTACCGTCGATTTTTCAACAAATTTTGAAATATTTTTAAAGCAGGCAGGCAGGCGAGCAACTCAAGTCGTCTTTGCGGACCATCTGCTCTCGTGGACATACGGTTGGTTTAATTGAACTTTTTAATTACAACGTAATCGGTTTGTGCCAAAATTTGCATGTTTGTGCATCAATATTTGCTATGCTTTGAACACTTGTCAATTTTCAACAGATAATGATATTGATGCACAAATTATACAGATCGATTCCTCATTTTCTTGATTTATCTGACCTTTAAAAATATTGAAAAACTTTAGTCATTATCAAACTTTATGCTTTGGTTTATGCGCGTCAAAATTGGTAAGCTGGCAGTTGATTGGTTGATGATTGAAAGCGGTGAGACCGTAAAAATCTTGAAATATCGCTCATGATAGCAGTGGAGTATTTAAGCGCAGGAGAATAAAAAGTAGTGCCTCACCCAAAGGATTTGTTGGAAGCAAAACGATGTTAAAAAAACCTTTTTATAGACATGGACCTCAAAAATATGTTACAAGCATCATTGAAAAATTGTATTGTAACTCATTGAAAAATCGCATTACTTATTTTGCGACTACTACATGGGCGATGCGCCACATGATAACAACTAAGTTTATACGATTGAAACTAAATCAACTACACCGTGTAGCACAAAATTTGTCATTGGGTTAAAACTATTATTTTCTGATTTGATATCACCTAAATCGATAAAAATGAGCATTGAAACAGTTCAAACTTCGGTTCTGACTTCAGGAGATCAAGTTATTAGAATTTTTTTGCTAATTTTGCTTTTTTTAAGCGTTTTCTCCCACCAGATCTTTTTAAATAAATGAAATTATGTTAAGTCTAATTTTATTTGCTGATGTCTGCATTGTCATGATTAAACAATAATGACACACATTGTTTTTAGATTCTGTTTCTGAAAAATTACACAAACAAGAAGAAAACGTTTGTGGAAGATCTTTTTACACAAGCAGTGATTCAAAATTCTAGTGATACAGGCCTTTGGTCAAAATTGTTACAGAGCATACATAGTCACTTTAAAGCACTCAAAATTTATAGTTTAGGTTAATCAAAAAGAAATGTTTTTCCGAGACTGGCGATGATAAGTCAGTTTATTTTCACGCAAAAGATTCCATATGTAGTCTCCCATTATACGTTCATTGTAATGTCCTTTATATCGTTCCTCAAAAGACCTGACATCCTGGTAAAATCTTTCACCTTGCTCTTCTGAGTAGTCTCCCATGTTATCTTTGAATTCATCAAGATGAGCGTGTGGTACATGTACTTTCAGCAACATCCTGCAGCCCATCTTTTGATATGCATCCACAAGTCCATCAACAAGCTCTCTGTAGTTCTCTGCTTTGTGATTGCTCAGGAACCTATTGACTACAGACACGAAACACGTCCAAGCTGTCCGCTCAATTACAGACAACATCTCAGGAAAATCGACGGAATTAATCAGTCGTTTCACTTCAGGTCCCATAAACACTCCAGCTTTGATTTTTTCCCCTGGCAGTTTTGGAAACAGCTCTTGAATGTACTTGAATGCCTCACTCTCTGTGTTGAGTTGTTTAACAAACTGCTTGATGAGACCCAGTTTAATGTGCAGAGGTGGCATCAGTATTTTCGCTGCATCTACTAGTGGCTGTTGCTTGACGTTGTAAGTTCCAATCTCGTAGCTGGTTCTTAATGGCCAGTTCCTCTTGTTGTAGTGAAGAGCTGTATTTCTGCTATCCTAGAGACAGAGAGAGTATTGGAACTTGGTAAAACCACCCTGAAGCCCCACCAAGAAAGCCACCATCTTAAAATCACCAATGACCTCCCACTTATAGTGATCGTACTTTAATTCGCTGAAGAGGATTTTGATGTTCTGATACTCTTCCTTCATGTGAACTGAATCAGCTAAAAAAATGGAAGGACACTTGTTCGTGTTGTGCAGCAAAACAGCTTTGAGGCTTCTAGATGAGCTGTCGATGAAAAGCCTCCACTCACAGGGATTGCAAAAAATGCCCATAGCCTGGAAGAGCCCTTCTATATCATGGCAGTAACATAACCCATCCTTGAATGTGTAGAACACCGAGAAGCCGCAATGTCGCTTTCTCTGTGAAGTATTTCGAACACTGTCATCCAGCAAGTCCCATTGCTTCCGTCTGGAAATAAGTAGCTTAGCATTCGACTTTGTCAATGACAGTTCCCTGACAAGATCATTAATATCTTCTTGGTTGGGGTAGTAGGGACACCTTTCACCAGCAACTCGGCGTTGAGCACATATAGCAGAAGATTGTTCCGTTCCAGAATCTGTAGAGCTCATGTCTGCTTGGAAGATTCATTTCTCAAAGGTGGTTGCGGCACAGGCAAGTCAGTCGTATTGTGGGGTACAGGTGCAATAGATGATTGAATGGCAGGGTACTTGATAGAAGGTGCATTTTTTCCCTTCCGTCATTTGCTTGGGTCTACCATACAGATATAACAATCTGTTAAATGGTTTGAGGTCTCACGCCAGACACGGGGGATAGTAAAAGGCATTGCCCTTTTTCTCTCCCCTAAACCAGCCTTCTAGAGTACGACGGCAGCATTCACATATGACGTGTGGTTCCCAACGTTTATCTTGGTCACCAACTGGCATGCCAAAGTATGCATAATTGGCTTCTTTAGCACGGATAGAGCTTTCCAGGCAGTGCTTTTTTGCTCTTTTTGCAAAGAATTCACCACACACAAAGCAGAAGAAATCTGCTGAGTGCTTGCAACCACGTCCAGACATAGCACATTACTAACAATGGTGATAAAGCTAACAAAACCTGAAAACATGCCATAAAAGTTTGCTTTCACGATACTATCAACACAATCAGACCCGCTATCTTGCCAAAAACATCAAAATACGTTTAAAATTAAACAGGCTATTGCAGAAAAACAAACTGTGTTGGTCTGAAAAGAAGCAAACTTGACTAACCCGCCCGTATGACATGTTGCTGTCAGAAATGTCAGTCTGGTTTGTTACGCCACAAAAGCGAAACAGTAAGTCCTCGGTTTGCTGGCGGTATTGAATTGTTACGTAATTATATCCATTATTTAAGTAACTATTGCTAGAAGTAAATTTTCTAACTAATCTGCATGCTTATTTTCACGCAAGTAGGAAAAAATTCAAACTAGTCTTAGGAACACAAACCCAAAGTTAGGATGGTATAATAAAGATTTTTCGTGGTTTTTGCAGCATAAACAAACAGGTTATAGCAATTATTTCTCGGGGACAAATAAAAAAAATTTTTTTGTTACATGGTGCTATCGAAGTGGATAAACTTACACATATCAAAAATGGAAAGCAATGGAGTTAAGCAAGATTACGGTAAGAGGTGTCATTTCTGAATATGGAAGGGCAAATCGATACCGTGTATACACGTTAATAATCAACCGATTCTTGACGGGCTGGGCGGTGGACCGACAAGTCTAGATTAAATCTTTCTCAAGGCCGAGTTGATTTAGTCAAGAAATTTTCTTCTGATGGAGGGAATTGAGATTTGTTTCTTGATATTCTCTGTATTCAGATATCATTTGGCAAATTTGTGAAAGTAAATAAGAAAGGGTTTTGCTTTGCAGCACCATTCTTTTAACTCTGGGACTGACATGAAAAATAGGTAAATCCCGTAGATGAAAGCTGTTGAGAGCATCAGAAAATATATAAGAAAACGAATCAGACCCAAACATTTTTTATCGCGGCCAGTAAAGAATCATAAAATTGATTGAATAATCCAATCTTCATTTTCGGATTTTTTTGTTTTTTATTTTGCTTGCACGACAAAGAGCCAACAGAAAAGACACGGTCTTTGGATCTATGATGATCGTGGTGCTATGTTGTCTTATCAGAAAATGTCTCCATGTTCATAGCGCTTTTACTATAGCATATCATTCTTTTTGCTATAGAATGCCATTGTTCAGTAGAAGGAAGGACTCTCGAGTGAAATGCTACTGGATGGCTTTCTTCATTCAAAGTGATAATCAGTGTGAGAACAGAAGCACCAGTTTCGATTGTCATTATCAACGTGTGATTGGTAGGTCGCAGAGCAGCCGATGCCGATTGCCGAAGAAACAAAGATAAAGCAGGAGTGCGATCTTTTTTAACGCCCGAAACTGGTCATCTTCGGATTATAACGACAAATTTAAATGTATAACAAGTATAACATTGCAAAGAAAATCACAGACATTGGTGAAAGTGGTATGATTTAAAGTAATACAAGAGGCCAGCGATGCACTTCGAGCAAACTGCAAACAGTGACACTGTTTCGTTACCGAAGTGATCTCAGTGTTTGCCAATCCCGTCCCGACATCTCGATCTTCATCATCAGTTGCAAAGCCGAGTTGTCGGATCGCCACTCTTATGGTGAGTTTGACCCACCAAAGCTGCATTGTTCCGTCCTCGGACAAAGATGTTTGAGACAATTATGCCTCTGCATGGGGGTTCCTGACAAGAAGCAAATAGAACAAAAAATATCCACAAACTCAGTCGAGAAAATATAAATACTACCATTTTTAGCAAGTCTGGCTTCGTCCTATGCATAGCAAATTTTATTTCCTGAAACGACATTACTTCTTCTGTATGTTGAATCGAAACAGAATGCTCTCCCAGGAAAACAAGATGACTTTGCTTGTGTTTTGTATGTGCAGATAGTGCCTTTGGAAGTGTGATATTCCGGTTTTGTAGTGTTTCTGATAAATTTTTCATTCATTTAAGATATTAGCCATTAACGTTAAATTTTTACCAACAGTGGTTGCTAATAGTTTAGAAAGTAATCCGAGAAATTTGGCCTTGCCTCGTTTCATCTTAAGAAGCCTTGAAAACGTTGCGCTAATGCAGAACACCCCGAAAATTGGTGAAGCTACCCAGCGAACAATAAACACTTTTCTGATTCTTTTAAGGGTAATATGCAAGTCATGTATACATTCCTTAAGTTTTTCACGTTCTTCAATGACCGGCTATATACAGAAAATAAACTTTCAAGAAACCACCGTCGTGGCCCTTTTGATCGTTCGTGCATTTTCAACGTCAAGCTCGAGTCTCTAATTGAGGTTGTGTCGTAATACTACCTTAGATATTTTCCTCACTTAAAATTTTTACAATTCGAGCAGTCTTATATTTGTTAATGAAAACTCTTGTTTACCTTTTTTAGAAACGTTAGAAATAATGCTTCAGATTGTTTTCCTGGTAAAATAGCGAGGATACCCTATAAGTTGAACGGTAATAATTAATTATTTGTGATAATTTTTGATTTAGAAATTGACTAAACTAATTTGTAAACCATTGCACGCCTCTGTTTATCAGCAACGCATATTCAGCGCGTAAAATCTTTCCGTCTTCAAAGCCACTTTTCTGCTTTGGGCTGAATTTTTAAGCGTTTGTAATAAGTGTGTAAACATGCGGGCAAACGTACCCTAAATTTAGATCATTACTATGCTGTACGCAACTAAATTTAAAATTGAGCAATCACATTTTCGTTAAAAGAAAGTTGTACTCCCTAAATTCTCACAATCAAATCGTGTACCCAAAATCACTATAGCGTACATGCAAAGACAGGTGTGTTCACACTTACAGTACTGTATGCACACTAACATAATCACAGGTGCACATTCAATCAAATGGAGGGGGGCCTTATTACCAGCAACGGCTCTCGAACAATTTCATATCAATTTAACTAATGCTTAAATCTTTTTAAGCACACAAAACTACTTAGTTTAACTGAAGCAATCCCTTCCTGCCCTGCTAATAAGAAATTAAAGTTTCCCCAACCATACACCCCATTTTTGGAAGGGTGAAAAATCCTAGATTTTATAAAAACGCTCAATTTCAAGATTTCAAACTTTTGTTTCGCTGTAGCGAACTCATTACTGCACAGATCTAACCCTAACTGTGCGAATCAATACAAGTATGGATCCACTCCAAGTTCATAAAAATGGAAAAATATTTCTTCTCTTAGATACGGAGATCGGAGCAGTGGGCCATATTGCCAGCATGGCCATATTACCTGCAGGTGCCTTACAACAACTCGTTTGTCTATTGGCTTGTGGAACTGTGCAGTAAAGTAAGTTACGAAACTCTATTTCAGTAGAGTGCTAGGGAGCCAATCTTGACCAAAGTACTTCATAACTATATAAGGGAATTGGTCTTTGAGCAACTTTCCAAACCCTGAATTTGTTCCCAACATCACGTTGGCTTCATCACTGCAAAATCCAATAAACATTTTTGTCGGCTAGGACATTTACTATCTTGCACCTGTTTTCGACGATTTAAAAAATAAATTTTTCCTTCATTTTTGAAAATACTGTACTTTATTTAATCAACCATATCAACGGCAACAATTTTATTGCGAAAGACACGCCCCACGTCCAGAGAATTACTTGCTGAAGATCAACTTTCAAACTTTTAAAGTCTGTGAAAGGTTTGTTATTTTTTGTCACATAATACATTGTTCCGAAAACTCGAGCAATGAATTGAAATACAGTTTATTCACTTTGAGCATTCAAATTGAGTAGTAGGCAGTGGTGGATATTTAAAATTGGGGGCCTGCGGCAAAATTCTAATAATTGATGTAGCCATAAATAAATTGATGTAGCCATAAATAATTGCGATCAAACAACGCTACTGGGTAGGCTATAGATTGTTGCAAAAGAATTGATGCAAATACATTAGGATATATTCATAATCAAAGCCATACCTTAGAAATATTGAAACGCTTTTTTGCAGTGACTAGTTACCGCATTTCACACAATTAATCATCCTTTAAAAAAATTGAAGTAATTCGCTATCGAAAGCATTACAATAACAGCACAATTGTAGGGAATATTTAAATGATTTGCTGCAACACAGGTGCCTTAATAACTTGGTGTGACTTTAATTGCCATGAAACACTCCATAAAACAGAATTGTGCAGAATATTTAAATGTAATGCAGCAATATAGGCCATTTTTTTTTGTCAAAACATCGTGAAATAAGGGCTGACAATATGCTTAGCTAATGTACTGCTAGTCAAAGCGTAAACTTCCTAAAAATATGAGTCTTCACATGCTTATAAACGTTATGCTTGAAAAAAGCATTGAATTTAATCGTAATGCGTTGAGATAGGAGTTATCTTAAATTTTAAATGCTGGCGCTGGTTAATTGCATTAGGTCTATTGAAAAAAAACCAGGAAGTTTAGTTACAATGGTTGCTGACTTGTTTTTATCAGCAACCAATTTACCAATACCAATATTCTCTATATTATTACCTTTGAACTCACTGACACTTGATTACATAGGGCTACAGGCATCATTTTCTGTTTGATCAATATACATAACTTGGATGCTTGAAAATACACTTTTTATCTCTCAGTTCTGTAGTAGTAGTAGTAGTAGTAGGGCTGTTAATTACAATAAACCTATCCATTAGACTTTTGCATCATCCATATTCCTACTTTCTTCCTTTCGTCTTCGTTTTGATACTATACTTTCATACTCTCTATTCAAGCGATGCACTAAAACTGTCTGGTATAAGGTAGGTATACAGCAAATCAAGGACTACTATCTTAATTGAACTGATAATTTATAAATAGATCTGAATAAACAAACCTTTTTGATAAATATGATTGTAGCAGACTTCATGTTTGGATGAGTCACCAGACAAGTAAAGCGTTAAAGCCACTAAAATCTTTTATCGTTTTACTATAATAACCAAAGATAGTGGCATATACCAATCATGAATAATGACTTAACTAATTCTCCTTTTACAAATTCCTTTAAAAAGCTAAATATGAGGATGTAGCAAATTTGCCGTTGAATCATTGGCTTGAGCAAAACACAGCAAGTACAAAGATGCCAAACAACTAAAACTTAATGTTTTTAAATCTTGCAAAAACTTTTTGTGCTTGCATATCTCTATTATTATTTTGCACCACAAACGCAACTGACCGATTATTCTTTCAAAGCAAATTTATTTCCGCTTTCACCAGTATCTCACTAGCATCAATAAACCTCTTATAAAAAGATGAATTAGTTAATTCACGTTTTGATACAACGAAAAGCTGGACCGACTTCATAGATAAATTATCACAGTTCACAGGCAAAGTCTGATCTGCTCAAACAGCTAAAAATATATGTTGTTCTGATCACATCAGTGAAATGAGGTTTTACCTTAAAAATATATGTTAAACCCACATTGCCACAACAGTTTCTGTCAAACGAACTGGAAAACCTTCAGCCCAAAACAGTAATAGAGAAAAAAAAGTTTTTGTGTTTGGTTTTTATTTAGGCAATGGCTATTTTGCCATCAATGACATTTTACCCCTGCACTCTATTTTCCGTTGAATGTTTGTGATTTGTCAATTTTAGTGACATGTTAAAAACGTGACTTTTAGTCGTTTGTAATTGGTCAATCTCTATAATGTATTAAAATTGACAAAAAGTGATTTGACAAAAATGGAGCTTTCAGCTTACATTCCCACTCATATCCATAAACTGCCATCTCCTCCTTAATGTATACTGCCTCTGTTTAAGTCCGCTGCTTGCAAAGATGCAAACTTCTACCCATTTTATTCATAGCTAGTATCGCTATCCAAACAGTAACTATGAGCACGCGCAAAACAATACTTATGAGCACTGCAGCAAATAAGCCAATTTTGAAGACACACAAACGTTGAACGGTAAAATAGCTTGCAAGGGTAAAATGCGGTCAAAAGCAAAAAAAGCTACTTTTAGTTTGCACTTCCACAGTTGTTAAGCCCAAGGACCCATTTCAAAATGCCACAAAATAGCCTAAAACTACACACGCCATTTTTAAAAAGGGGGCTCCTTGACAACTCAAAAAAGGAGGGGCCTGAGGCGGCTGCCTCATTCGCCTCACCCAATATCCACTCCTGGTAGTAGGCCTACATCTTTCTTGGCCATTTCAAAAATGGTGTTAGCTTCATTATGTGCCTGAGAGTTTTTGTACTCATAGATCTTTTTGCGCATTGGTGAAAGCTTAAACTCTTTTGTGCTACTATCAGAAGTGGCGTTGCACTCTGTCCATTGAGTAGAAATAATGTCACCAAGTGATGTTCCTGATCCTTAATTATTTACTTCACGTCAAGGAGTGCATCCTACTTTTTGTTGAAAAGCATATATCCAACTATTTTTTGTCTAAATTCTTCATGCTGTGGTTCATTCCATATTGATGGGTAAACAGTTGAATCTGTGTCTTGAACCGAAATTAAATCAACATGATCTTGATGCTGTGATTGGTGCTTACTGATTGCGCAATTATGAGCGCAAACATCAATAATTGGTTTTTGAACTAAGTTGCTGTTGTACTTACTGTTTCTTTGCCATTCTCTTTTCTTTTCCAATGTTGATTAATTTTTTTTACAGTTCATAAACATTTTCTTGTTTATATTCCTAAAATTATATATTTAGCACTGCTTTTAGTCGAACTTAAAAATAATGATTAAACTTCAACGGCAGGGTAATAGCTAGAGTGTGAGACTTTTACCAATACGCCGTACCAGCTCTAAACTTTTACCGGAACGACGTTCCGGCTCATTTTCACTGCCCATTCTAACTGACTACTTTTTTGACATTGATTTTAAAATATGTCTTAAACAATACTCAAAATTGAATAACGACAAGAATTTTGATATAGAATTAGCATTCCGTATTTTGGAAATCCATGGTATTGATCTGGTAGTAACTTAGCAAAAACAACTAAAAGAAAATTTGTAAATAATTTGGCTATTCCTTACAAAACTTTAAAAACTGCATCGTATTTCCAATTCAAATGTAGTACTGCTACCGCTCTTGTGTCTAATGTGGTCTATAAATTCACTTGCTTGCGTAATGCAAACATGTCATACGTTATGACTTTTTGCCCCTTAGTCACTAGAGATCAAGAGCGTTTACATTTAAAATAAGGTAAAACTGCTAGAACACTACATGTTACAGTAATTCATGCTTATCTTACAGTAGCAGTAACCTCGGAGTTGGTTCCTTTAAAATACTTAGACAATGCAATGACGATTACGAAGCTAAAAGTCAAGAAGCGTTGCTGATTGAGAAACTTGAACTAAAGTTGAACACGCAATTGTATGCTTATGGTAGTTTTTTGTTTAATGTCTTTTAATTCATGGCTGATTTGCTATTAGTGTGTTTGTTTTGCTCTTGCGTTTTGCGTCATTAATCGATCTAACAGCGTGTTTCTGTGCTTTTGGTGTACAACGTGTAATTTTTTGTATATTCATTCATCTCCAAGCTTATCTTTCAAGATTAAGCAGTATATTTGTATTCTCTGAGAGGGCCATGTAGATATGCCAAAAACGTTTAGAATTTCCGTACAAATGTTGAATATAATGAGGCTACTATATATCTTAATTATTGGTATCCTATAATGCCATGTGATTCTTGGTGTTACCTTATAGCAGTGTTTCCCAAACTGTGTGCCGCGGCACACTGATGTGCCGTGGAAGATTTACAGGTGTGCCGAGGTGTGCCGCGAGTATTTTTAAAGTGCTTTATGTTGATGCAAATATTCTGCCAGGAAGTAATGGCCGACCACTGCCGTAAGTCGCGGGTGGCACTAGAGGTATTGTCAATAGAGATGATGACCTTTCTTTTTTTGGAGATCAGCACCATTTCGGGTTCCAGCACTCAATATCCGAAGATCATTTCCCAGAGAGATGATGATCCTCCTCCAAGAAAAGGTCAGCACCATTCTCGCTATTGTCCGCAATGCCACTTGACATCAATTGAAATAGATTTATGTGGCTGTTGCGCCGCGAAATTTGTTTAACTGATTTCCTGCGCCGGCAGATGAAAAAGTTTGGGAACTTATGCTTTATAGCATTCTTAAGATCTTAGTTTTTGTTGTGTTTTTTCAATATTATGGGATTGGCAAAAGAATCCTTTACAACAAAACGACTCATTTGTAAGTTATAAACTATATTTTAGCAATGCTCACGATGTTGGCGAAGTTCTGCTGACAGCCTGCGTCAAAATAACCGCAGTTAGATTGCGAAAGTGAACCTATGTTTTATCAATAACATTACTCACACTGTCACACATACTTTAAGCACTACTTATTTGTAAATCCCGCTAAATGGTTTTGACCAGTATTGTTGGCTCTCAAATTGAACTTTTTTGCCAGTCGAGACCAAAGTTGTTTGCTTCCTCACACAAGATTAGCTATTTTCTATAGGATTAGAATTAGGGTTAGCTCCCTCAGATTAGTGTTAACTTCATTTAGATCTACGGTTAGCTCCCTTCGAACTATGGTTAGCTGTCTCACATAAAATTGATATCCTTGGACCTAAGGTTAGTTCCCTTAGATAAGATTAGGACTAGGGTTAGGGCTACAATTAGGGTTAGGGTTAGAGCTAGGATTAGGGCTAAGGTTAGACTTAGGATTAGGATTAGCCTTAGGGTTAGAGATAAAATTAAAGTTAGGGTTAGAGCTAGGATTAGGTTTAGGGCTAGAGTTAGAAGTAGGATTGGGGTTATGGTTAGCGTTAGAGCTAGTATTAGAGTTAGATTTAGGGTTAAAATTAGAATTAGCGTTGGAACTAGGATTAGGGTTAGAGCTAGAATTAAGGTTAGGGCTAAGATTAGAATTAGAGTTAGAGTTAGAGCTAGGATTAGAGTTTTGGGTTAGGGTTTCAGTGAGGAGTAGGGTTGGAGACAAGCACCGCTGTCAGCACCACCGCAATTGACGCCAAATAAATCATCCTATATTACTGACGTTCCGGCAAAAGAAGAATAAACGTATTGTTTGATCAACTCAAAGGATTTTTTAACTTAAAACGGGCACAATATTTAAAATGGCAAGAAATCAAAGCTATAGGAAAAATTAGTGTTGTATGGCATCCGTAACTTGGTCAGATGATAGTGTTGTTATATGTTTATGCTTATGACATCAATCATTTCATATTTAGCATGCATATGTAATTTTGGTGTGCAACTAGTTTTTTTTTACACATATATATATGTATCTACAAGTTTGATTTTAAGAATAAATAATTGTATTTGTATTCTACAAAAATCTTGTTGGTGATACAGTGTCGCCGAATACGGTTAAGACACCCACCCTATACCCTAGTGACCGGCAGATGACGATTCGACGACTAGAAGATTAGCTCGGTAGAGTTCAACGGCTACCTTCTATGCCTTATCCTTCGGCCTAAGGGCTTACGCTCGAGAAGCTACAGTAGGTTTCCAGTCCACTCTTTTACAACACAACTCTATTAATATATAAGCTTTCGCACATAGACAATCGCCGACACCACACTGTAGCAGCCGATAGTTCCCCTTCCTTCTAGTAGTACTTGGCACTTGCCTTCCGATTCTTCACCCGTTTTCCTTCTTTTCTTTCTTTCCTGTTCTGTTGTCTGTATGCTTTCGTCTCTCTCTGAGTTTACAAAATGCCCCATCCGTATATATACTTCCCATTCGTACGTAACCGAAATAAAGTTTCCAAATATTTTAGACTATCAAAATTACTAAAAAATTAAAAATTAACAAAAAAAGGTTTGAAAACGTGGGAATACCGGAAACTGCTACCCAAAGAACAACCAATAAAAACGCATATGAAATAAATCAGAAAAGGTTGGTCTACGGGGGGAATGCGGGAAATAGCTACCAATAAAATTGCTTTGAGAATAAAATACACAAGCGACGGTTTGTATACGGGAAAATGCCGGAAATAAGGACCAAAACAGAAAAACTACGTCGACACGAGATAATAAAATGACTATTACAGAGATTATTATTGTTGCATACAGAATATTTGTATTCTCTGAGGAAGACCATGTAATGTGCCGAAAACGTTTAGAATTTCAACAAAAATGCTTAATATAATGAGACTGCTAGCTATCGTAACAATTTGGAAGAAAAAAAGTTCCTCTTCACCGATACCCATTTCATCACGTGACGAGAAGCTATTAAATGGCGCAAGTAGTTTTTTCGTTTTTTTAATACAACTTCATACAATAGTTGTGTATAGGAATCGTAGTTTTTAACAGTAGGCCTACTTTAATTTTCCATGGAATAAACAAATAAGTACCATAGCATGTTATTACGAAAGACGGTGCCAAACTTATCTTTTATGAATTTTTTTAATTTCTATATTGAAAGCTGCCCAAAATGCGTATACGTTTCGATTTCTTACACTGTGTGCATAAATATGCAGCCAGATAATGAACTGAAATTTCCTTTTTTATTCTTGTAGAGTATACAATGCGTGTTTTACATTCTTCTCCTTTGTTTTGAATTATTGCTGTGGTTTATTTGGGTAAGCTTGTGTACTTCTATTCATTTTCACATTTACTTCTTTCCCTTTTCAAGAAGCACTTTAATTTGAAAGTTCCAACGTTCTTCCATGCTCGGAACTTGGACTTTGTAGTTCGCTTGTTGCTTTGCAAAAAGCTTGTTTTAATCGCATGTATCTATTTGATGGAAATTAAAGGGCAGTTAAATTTAAACAAGAAGTCAGCGATTTACTTCGAGCGTGACTGCAGACAGTATACATGCTACGACTTATTAGATTTTATCAGTGCAGTAGGCACTAGACATTAGGCACTAGCACTAAAACAAGGCATAGCCGAGAACTTCACACTTGTGGAGGCTAATATAGTTTGACTGCATTTGAAGTTCTTTCAGCACTTTTTAAAGCCACTCGTGAATGAATAGCAGTTGTCGAAGGAGCACTGCGTTCAAACCAATAGCTAGAACAATAGCTTTTTCGCTGTATAGTGATCACGGTTTCACAAATTTATCCAACCGATATGAATTTACCAATTTATTCATCATGCACGATTTTTCAAGAAAAAGGTTGTTATTTACTGCCCAGATGGATCAATGTTTTCCGTCGACGCTGGTGGCGCTGTAACCTTATTTAGCGGGCTCACGATTGAGACCACGAGCGTAGATACTTAAGGAAGAACATGTTGAGATTGTTGTTGCGTGCATCAAAGATGGTCGGAGCTTGCAAGCATTGACAATAATTTTTTCGGTGGCACAGACTTTTTGTACAGCTTTGGAAAAAGCTGTTTTAGCCATACGCTTTTTGTGACGTTCTTATCAATGTCGGTATCGCGTCAAAAAGTAGTTGTTTTAAGTGAGTAGTTGCTTTATGTGAGTAGTGTTTTATGGGAGTAGTGTTTTATTTGAGTAGTTTGTTTTAAGTGAGTAGTTGTTTTATGAGATTAATTTGGACAGTAAGCAATCAGGACAAGCCAACAATAGCGCTTGCATTGTAAAGCGCGCCAAAGAAAGAGATTTAGCAATAGCAAAATGCAAGAGAAAACGCAACAAGAGACCAAATAGGAACGCTGCAATTATGGAAGAAAATGACAAGGATGCGATGTTGGTGGGGCAGTTACTAAATAATGTGCGGTGTGGCAGCTATTGAGCCATCGATGTTTAGCTCCAGTATGGTGAGGCGGTATTACTTTTGTCTAAAACCATTTTTCAGCCTAAAAACACCGGTTTTCCTCACTCTTTGTGAGGAAAAGAGCCCAGGAATGAATTATAGATTATTAGGTTTTGCTTTGCGTTGTTCAAGGTTTGACGCTACTGACAAAAGGGACCATGCGAAGTTACCTGCCTTTTCCACTGAAGAAGGTTTGATTAGTAATATGAACTTTTCCTTCATTCAAATAGATTTTAAGCTAGATTTGTGAATGTAAGTATACAGCAACATCAACTCTTTTAATCTTTTTAAAACGGCATCTTAAATTTTAAATAAAACAGAGCTTTGATAATTTTTTTGGAAAAAATGTGAGCAATAACCCTCTTTTCTCCGAACTCCTTCTTATATTGTTAGATCTGATAACAATTAACAGCTCAATTTGAAAATTTTCCGGTTTCCTCTTCGATAAGTGCATTTCTTTCTTTAGACAAAAAAGAATGCTGAAGCCGATTGCAAGATGCTTTGCATAGGCTACAAGTTTTTTTGTGGTTTGATTTTTTATGCTTTTTCGAGTATTTGACTCTTTTTGTTGATAAATTTAAGACTTGAATTTCAAGATGATTTTTGTTTTTTACAGGTATATATATATAATAAATCGTTTTCGTGGGCCTATTTGAAAATATCTGTTATGCCTCACAAGACGATATCCTATATATATACAAATGTATATATATATATATATATATATATCTAGTGAGGTGGTTTGTTGTTATTTGTTCCTTTATTTTGTATTGGTGCATGTTCATGGAGACCCAGATGGCAAGTGATTCCAACAGCTAAATCAGAGATCACAAAAAAAAGAAAAGCTAGTCATAGATTGGATGGTTATAAAGATAGCCTATAAAGTCCATAGCTGAACAGAGCAAAGTAAGAAAAGTTTGGCGATGATTTCGATAACCGCATGTGCTGCGAAGATGATTCAATTCTGCCAAGTCCGCAGAGGTAGTAGTCCAACCGAAGAGTGTGTCCGCTGTAGCAAAGACGAGATAAGAGCACAGCGAGAATGAGAGAAAGCAAAAGTTCTTCGGTGAATACTGAAGAAAATTGGCCACGTGTTAAAAATGTTAAAGGACACTATACACCTTCAATCCGAAGGAATATATCCTGCAAGGGACTGAGAAAGGCTGCAACAGTTCAGCTCATCTGGTTCGTTAATTTGCAACGTTGTTGCCTGGGAGAAATGAATGATTAGAGACACATTGCATTCTCAAAAAATACGTGCAAAATTTTTGTCAGATATGCCAGAGAGTATAAAAGAAACCTAGGAGCAAACGCAGGACAAAGCAAAGAGAGAGAATAAGCAGGAGGTCCGATGAAAATTGGCAAAACTGTTGGTGTTGCCACATGGACTTCTAAATAGTAACACCTGGACTGGAAACAGCAAATTTGACGTGACCAACATGAGGCCGACGTAAAATTAACTTGCTCATTTACATGAAGTGGAATTTTTAAAAGCTTGTTGTTTTTTGAACATCGGGCAGTTTTATTACGTGAAATTTAATTCTATGCAGGAACCATGTTCAAATCCTAGACTGGTCTACTCATATAGGCTAGCGATAGATTTATCTATTTTCTTTATGCAAACAAGAAACGGAAGCAGGTAGGCAGAAAAATTTGTAATGCTTTGACAATAACAAATTTGTGCAACACAAAAAATCGCAAATATAGCAGCAAATAAATTATGAACCATTGAGGAAAATTAAGCTACAAAAACACCTTTGAATTAACTATGACATAAAACCAGCTTAAGTGTTTAAAATGAACACATTTCAAAACTATCGATATTGTACAACTACATATGACTTGCTTAAAATGCAAGACCTAGCACTTAATTTTTTCCAGTTATCTTATTAATTTTTCGGGAAGCTCTGCTTGACTCCTCTGCGCGCATACTACGCATGAGATTTTTAGCCATGCAGTAAAAAAAACGTGCAGATATACCCTCTAACAAGTTATTTCCTTTGCTGCACATTATTGGAACAGACCAAGGAGATACCACACCGCTTTCAAAAAACGCAATATTTACGATTTCTTTAAATACACTTCGCTGGTCAACGCTGCTCAAAAACCGTTTTTTAAGCTTTTCAACAGAGAGTTCAGCAAATGCCCCCCAGCAAAGCATGCCAACATCAAACATTTCTTTTGTTGGCTTGGAGAGTCCACCACGATTGATATCGTTAAAAAAGTTTATGGCATTTACTGGAACGTTTGGCTCTGCTTCAGGTGGCAAGTACTCAACACTAGCAATGGTAACTTCTTTACAAGAGTCACATCTATTGCTTTTTGCTAGTGACCTACAGCAATAACCTGTCACGTAAAAAATCACAGAGACATCATTTTCAGTTGGCATGATATTGAAAGACATGTCAGCATAAAAAGATTCTGCTCTGAAAATGACTTCTTGAATGGCAGTCCTTTCTTCTCTTGCTTTTGCTGCATCTTCAGTTTCTTTGAGGGAAATTTGTGAATACTTCAACAACGAAAGAGTTCGAAGTTTTTGATCACTTTCATATAGGTGTCTCATCGATATAAAATAATTGGCTCCGCTTAACTGACGGATGTGGCCAAATCGTCCCTCAATGGTATCCGACTGGATATGTCCAAGCAATACATACTTGAATCCACACTCATTCATCAAGTACTTTGACAATCCAGTGATAGATTGACATGTCTGAGAAAGGGCAAGAGATGTCTCTTTTGTCAAACCCGGAAGCTGCGCACAATAAATAAAATGTTTTTTATTTATATTAAACTCAATAACGTGAACTTATTCTAGCAAACGTTGTGTTGTGCACAAACAGCAATAACGGAGAAAATACATTGTGCAAGTAAGCCAGCAATTGACTTGCAATCAGAGTTTAACCATGGACTCTAAATAAAAGTCCATGGTCCAACGAACACTCAGCTTATTACGTCAAGCAAAGAATAAACTAACAAAAAGGTGTTTGCGCACTCTTTCACATGCACCAACAACAGGTAGATCTGCTTCGAATTTCTGGCCACTCAGGGCGCTGTCTCATTTTTTTAATGTCTGGGCAAGAAAGAAGCGCATTGAATTTGCTGTGAGATTCCAAAGTAATTTGGTACTCTACACCAATAACAGACCAGTAGCATAAATAACCATCTTAAATACAGACTAATTCAACAATGCACACATCAAAAGCTATTCCAAAAAAATTTTCCGGTTTTTAGAAAAGCACTTTGTTGAAGCCGTGGGTATCTGTGCAGAGGTGGTGGAAACCCACTTCTTTATGTGTTGTGTTGTGCGCACTTCCTAATGCAAATGAAAAAAAAATGATCACATTCATTCCCATCGTAAGGTTTCTAAAATTGTTACTTGTCACTTACCGAGGAATCTCTCCAAAAAGTGGCATACTTTCCAAAGTCCAAAAGAAATTCCAGTTTCCAATCATGTGGTGATTTCACAGGATCTCGTAAAATTGCGCTTTCCAATGGTTGGTGAAGAGACATTTAAAATTGACCATAACTTTGCAAACAGCTCTAAAACAGCAGTAGTTGGGTAAAATCCATAATGCTTTAAGGCATTAATTGTCGATTCATGCAGTAATGAAAGCGCAAGGTTTACGTTTACTTTTTCAATGGACTTAGGTCTTAGCACTGTCTCTGATAACTTATGAGCAATTCGTAATGGTTTTCCGCACTCATTATTGTATACTGTTTCCACATCTGCAAGACTGGCAGTTAAGGGGGCTGGTACAAGACAGTGCATGCTAGGTAATTTGAAAACTCGTTTTGCCAAAAAGTTGTTGTAAATGTTTTTTATCACATGAGTTGGATCAAAAATTAAGAAAATTTTTCCACCAGTAAAATTATTCGTTATTGCTTCTTTCCAAGCACCGTCGCAAAGGAAATCTTTGTAAAATTTTCGATTTGCTGCAGCATTATCTACTGAAATTCCAATAACGTTGAAACCCACCTCATGGACTAAATGCATTACTTTGTCTAAGCATTGTTTTTGAGTCTCTGCCTTCAAATTTCTCACGGGGTAAATACAGACCATATCCCGATACTTACTGCTGAGTGATTTAATCATGAAGCATAAAGCAGCAGATGCAACTTCACAATCTTCAGTTAAACCAAAAATCTGACCTCCAGCAGCTTCAATTCGCTTTGATACATAAATTTCGTCAATCATCAGGATAACATTTCTGTCAAAAGCATTTAATTGAGAATATCGCATTCTCAAATACTGAGTGTCGTCCAGTCCACTTTTGCGATCCAGTCGCATTGTAATTTTTCTTAAAGTTTTCACAGATGGCAGTACCAATAGTTCTTCCTCTAACAACCGTTTATAAGCAAGAGGGCTTGTTGCATGTAGAATGTACGACATCATCAACAATTCAACTGAATACCTTCTTATGTGCTTGCTGCGTAGAACCAATTCCACCTCCTCTAACACAAACTTTAATAAACGAACTTCATGATCATTATCACAAATCTCCAAATACTGATCAACCAATCGAGAAAAATTAAATATGAACTTATCCTTCATTGCTGATTTATTCATGTGTATATTTTTAGCAAAAGCCATTAAATTTGTCACTTGAGACAGCAACTTGACTTTGTTCGATGAAACGATGTGTTTGTATGTTGATGCTGGCACTAATTGTCCATTATGATAAATCCTAATTTCAAGTTCTGTGCTGATAGATATTGTTGACTGAACAGATAGCGGGTGTTCTTCAGAAAACAAAATCAAATTGGCTTCTGACTTTGTCTGATGTAAGACAAAGCCATGCGACTGCATGTCATCAGCTATTTTTGCGATTAGCCCAGCTAAATTTTCAATTTTGTCGTCTTTCAAAAATTGCTCCAACTGCATTTGCAATCTTGATGCATCATTTTCATGTCGTGATGATGCCAAAGACAGACCAGATCTAGGCGGTGCATCTCCACCTGCATAGTATGAAGGAACATCCTTAAAAATTGAAGGTAAAACATTGCCTTTAAGACGTTTCTTCACTAGCAAGGCACTTGATCGATTTTTTCTTCGCCTAATTTGTTGATCATTTGATTCTTTTACAAAATCTTCAGGTTTGAAGTGAAGTGAACACAACCTTGAATACTTAGTTGGCGTAAAATCTTTTCTTGCAATACGTTTAAGCCAACCTTGAAGCAACTGTTTATCATGTAGAGGAAACGAATGAAAAGTAACATCAGGGTCTTTGTTTTCACCAGTATATCCTGATCTGCAGTTAATAGCACAACACTTGTTGACCATATCAAATAGGTTTTATAGTAATACCAGAAATAATAACTAAACTACCAACTAATAATACTAAAAAGGAGGTATGATGTACATGCAGAGTCAAGTCAGCAAAGCATCTACACTGCAATTTAAAACAGGGAAGTCAGAGAACTAGATCTCAAGTTATCAAGCTTCAAGTAGTGAATGGATGTAATTTAGAATAAGCTGCACGCTTCCAATTGGAAACACCATTAAAATCGCAATATATACGACTTCACACCAAAACGGTATGCTTAAAAACAGAGTTATGGTTAGATTTAGGGTGGGGTTTAGAGTTAAAGTTAAAATTCAACCTAACCCCCCTCCCCCCTTACCCCAACAAATTAAGCACTGAATGTTGGCAGTGTTTCCAATTGAAATCGCTCAGCTTATTCTACATTAGATTCACAGTAAACTACAGAGATCAAATTTGCTTTACAATATGCATAATTTGACCCAGGTACATTTAGCCTTGCCATAAATCCATTAGGCTTTTTATATGCAGTAGCAAAAAGCTACCCTACGAACCAAATCAGCAAAATGTTGGCTTGGCTTTGCTAGCAGCATCTTAGTGCGACTGCAATTGCACCCAATCTTTTAAGAGTACATTTCAGAATTTTTAAACCTGCAGTGCATTTACACTTAATGGGGCTCATCAGCAAATAAACTCTACAGCATAATCGCTCAATCTTTAACCTTCAATCTATTGGTCTATTTTCCAAATAGACCAATGCCTTCGTAGAATAGTAACTGTATGACAGCAGTCACTAATTTGACTCGCTTAGCATAAACCAATTTTATTTACCTGCCACTATGTATGATTGTGTACCGTAACCTACAGCAGTACAGTTGAGCTACTGGGGCTGCTATAACCTGTCAGTAGACAATAGACAATATAGTACAAATTATAGTAATCTGTTTCACTTTAGCGCCAGCACAAACACATTCCCAGCATCAATACAGTTTTAACATGTAAGTACTTTGCTTTATCTACAGGTGTCAATGCGCTGTCACGCTATTCTTTAATCACTAATCATCTATTTTACCTGAGTGCAAGCACGAAAACATTGCGCAGCATCAATACATTCATAACATCTACGAACTACACTTTGTCTACCGGTCTCTGTTTGTGCATGGTGATGCAAATTTTTTAATCAAATGAACAACACTCATTCGAAACTTTCTTTTTCCAACTAACCAAGGCAGCTGTCACGCCGCGTGGTAAAGGCCTCATCTTGGTCGCTCGCGCTAGCAGTTTTAGCGGCGTTTCCAGTCCAGGTGTTACTATTTAGAAGTCCATGTGTTGCCAGAACTAGTCGCTGGTGCTAAAACGAACAGCAAAGAGATTATAGATTAGCACCGGCTTTATCGGAACAAATGGAACGCTTTGTGCAATTCTGCCGACAAAGGCAAAGTGACTGAAGTGCCACTGAGTCTATAAACAATCGGTGTTGTCTGTTTTTATTGCAAAAAAACACAAAATTTTTTAGTAGAAGTCAGTGAAAACAACAAATATCCTTTCGTTTGTGCATGTACTAGTCTTTTTCGTTAATCACTTTATCAGTAGCCTACCGATAACTCAAAATCAAATATCGAATATTGAATACAAATACTATTCTCTTCTTTTTGTTAACAAACAAATTTGCCTAGCTTTTTCGTTGGAAGTGATTATATCAACATGGAATTGGTCAATTTTTTTCAATGTCTATTCCCATCACTGGACACAGTGTTTCTGTCTCAATCACTGCAACTAAACAAAGTATTACCACGAAATTTTTTCCCTAAAAACAAAGCACCCTAGAACGTTCCAGGCATTGAACTCGCAATCTTTGGTTACGAAGCAAGCCCTTCACCATGCCTAGTGATGTGGCCAGTTTTGTGGATATTGGGGAAATTTATTTTACTACTGCCATCTACCGGTTGTAATTTTGCCTCAACATTTAAACTTTCTTGCGTAACTGGAAATACGATTTTAAACAAATTTATCGAAAATAAGTTATAGGTAAAGGAATAGAGAGAGAAAATTCTCTCAGCGAGCAACTGCGATCGCCGCTATCGATTTTTTATGAAATAAAACCAGTGTGGACCAAATTTTCACAGAAACTTGATATTTCAAAAAGTTGCTCCTTTTTATAAAGTTATATTATAGAGGAAGTGAAAGTTCACTGATAGACTTAAGCGACGATAAGGTAACTAGCGAAACCACTTAAAACGTTGGTAAATATTGTTACAATATTGGCAACATTTAACGCTATAAATCTATAGTTTTCGCGTAGCCAATGTATGAGTTGAACCCGCTTGTGTCGTTGTTATGCTTGTTTCACTTGAGGTATCTTTAGCAGTGATTAGTCGTTAGATTTCGCAAGGTTGACCCTCAAGCGACGCAGCGGTAACTGCCTTTGTATCACACCAGGGTTGCCAGGTTTTTTTTGTAGCTGGATACCAAATTTTCAGCAGTTGGATGCCAAAATAAAGAGTGAGATACCAAATTTTTTGTGGTTTCTTTTGGCGATATGAAACAAATTGAGCATTAGCGGTAATTTATTATACCCTTGAAAACCTGAAAAAGAAAGCACGGGGTCACCTATTATTGGTCATAAAAACATAAACAACAACGATAACAACACACCTCACACTAGCAATTGCTTAAAACGAGAAATCAATAAATCATACTGTAACTTACAAGAGAGAAAAAACAAAGCAAAGTCACACTGCCTGAAATAATACAAATCAAGCGCGACTCTGTATAAACAAATCACAGCCTACTTAGAGTCATTTTGATGATGGAAAATAAGTATCATGTACATTACACATAATAAACACAAGTAAATAGGCAATATTGCTAAACATATTTATGCTAATGATGAGCCTGCTTCTCCTGCTAAGCCTGTTTCAGTAATGCTATACATACCAACATTAAATTTTTGCAGCATTTGTGGTGTTGTCTTAAAGTGTGTACAACATTTGTCATCCATGAGTAATACAGTTTTTATTGTGATGATTACATCAAGCATGCCTACTTTCAATCGATTTCTAGCTTTTTTTTGTTATTTGAAACACGAGAAAACATTTTCTCCACAACGGCATTGCTTGCTGGTGTGGTCAGACATGTCAATGCATGTTATGCAAGTTCTCTATATACATAATTGTGAACAGTCTCTTTAAATTTTCATACTTGAACGCAAAATTGTACTATGTCTTGGGTAATAATGCAATCTGCAAAGATACTTATTTCCTCAGCCCAAGGATAAAACAAAATTTTGTGATACTGTTCTTTGTTTTTTGAATCAGCATTAGTAGCTTGAAATGACGCATTAATTCTTTTAAACTCACTGACTACAGGAATGGCAAACTGAAAATATAAGTATATAATGTTATCATGTAGCATGTCAGATATTATACAAGCTTTGTATTGAACATCTTGACTTCCACTTTGACTGGCACAAGCAAAATATGCCTTCAACTCTTTCCAGTTCAGCATTAATTTGCTACTTACCAACTCTCTAGTTTGGGACAGCTTTGGAAACAAAACATTTCCTGCAGATTCATCCTCATCATTTGTAAGTTGAAACAAACTTTTGAATTGCATCTCTCGCACTGTGCTTTTTTTAAACCAAGAAAGAATTTCAGTCAACAAAAACCCAAAATTTGATGAAAGTTTTTCAATACCCTTTTGAACACACAATGCAAGCCTGTGACAAATGCATTTTAGTTTGACACATTTAGGTGAAAGATTACGAATACAACACCAAATTGAATTGTGTTCACCAATCATATTACTGGCACTGGCACTGGGAAAGCCAATGCAATCACTTAAAACCATACCAAAATCTCCAGCTAGTGTACTAATAGCATTAAACAATGATTCACCAGTGGCATCCATAACGGGAATCAATCCCAAGAAGCAAGATCCTATTTGATCAGTTGTATCATCAAAAAATCTAACACAAATACAGATGTGCTTTTCACAGCTGATATCAGTTGATTCATTTGCTAAATGCAAAACTTCTTTGCTTTAATCCGGCTTACAGTGCCATTTTTCAAAGAAGATGCAACAAAAGATTTTATTAGCAGTGAGCACTTTGTGCGATGCAACCTGATATTTTCCAAACTGCTTCCCTTTTCAAGTTTTTTTGTTATTTCTCCGAAGTGGTCTATGGATGCTATTGAATTATAACAACATGTTGCCACAGCCAACTGCACAGCCTGTTTAGTTTGATTTGACAATTCTGCATTCTGTGGAACAAAAACAATTTTATTGTTTGATCTGAAAGGCTTTGATTTATATAGATGGTCTTTACTAGTACTATGCTTTTGAATGGTGGCTTTTCTTGGCTGTAGTTCCTTTTTACAGATATTGAAAAAAGTCTTATCATTGTCCGATTTGCATTTTTCAATCCATGGATACATCTTTTCCCATTCAGGGCGGTACTTCCTCCCTGCTGTGAATGACTCTTTCCACTTGGGCATGACCTATATCTTATGAGGTTACGGAATAAATGTACACTAGTACAACTACCAGCATACGCCTACCGACCTAGGTTACACAAATTATATATTTCAATAGACAGATACAGGTACACATCTGCAATACAGATTAGACATTAGCCTGCATCAGTATACTACCGCTTCTGTAGCTCTGTGCTGCTGGCAACAAGCTACTAGCGCTCATGATTAGGCCTATGCTGATATTCCTGCATTTCCCATCATAAATCGTAGAGATCTGGACTGGTCACGTGGTATGCACGGTAGGTACAGTTATCATGTAATTAGAAAAGCAAAGTAGTTAGTGCCCAATCATAATAAACACAAAAACGGACACCCATGAGGATCCTTGTTCAACAACAATTTTAAAACATTAAAAATTTCAAAACATCAATTTTTTCGATAAAAAGTTGCTATTTACCGAGGATACCAAATTTGTAGTTGGATACCAAATCTATTCGCAGAGGATACCAAATTTTTGCTGGATACCAAATAAAAAAAGTGGATACCAAACAAGCAGCTTGGATACCAAATTGGGGTCTATTTGGTATCCTAGGATGCCACCTGGCAACCCTGTATCACACATTACATTATTCTCAAGTAGACACGTAGCAGGAGGGAATACGTTGTTTTGTAATCCTGCACGTTTGAGTTGAAGACGAAAGCTATCAAAAGAAGCTTGCGACTAACAAAGTATATCAAGTTGGATAAGTTGTTTTTTGTTAATCGCCATGTAGTAAAGAAGAAGGTACTTGGGGGTCAAAATAGTTTGAAACCGCCAACGACGCCACCGCCAGCCCATCTGTTCTTCTATCAATCGCAATATTCATAATTTCAATTTTCAGTTCTGTACTGTCAATACAAGTTTTATCAAAAAGATTTGTGGAAGAAAGTTTAGGCGACAGCAGTGAAGAAGTTCGAACAAGCGCGAATTTCATCTATTCAATTCTTCGTTGAACAGCTTCACAATAATATGTCTCGGCTTCGAAGATTACCCCAAGGGTAGGTCTCTGTACCACGAACCCGTTACAACGTTTATCAGCAAGAAATAGAATACCTGGGTTTTTCGAATATATGGATTTCTTTATAATTAAAATCTTGAAGATAGAAAATTAATTTTTCAAAAAAGCTGAGGCGTCTTTTGTTTGTTCTTATTAAATAGGTGTCAAGTGGTTTTTGTTAGTCACTTTATGGTGTTTTAATATTTTCAGTAAAATCAGGCGCGAAGGTTTCTCTCAAAATTTATATTTTGTTAATAGTCTGATGATCGTTTTTGTTATATCCATTCGTTTATTAATATGTAAAATGCTGTTTCCTTTCTTTGCTCTTTCACGTGCTTTGATTCATCACACGAATCGCCATAATCTCATAAGCGCTACTGTGAAAGCGTTATTTATAAGTTAATTAAGACGTAGATAAGCAGGAAACTGTAGAAAAGTGAAACAGATCTGAATGAAGCCTTGTAGCTTATGTAAGAAGAAAGCCAAATTTATGAATAAACAAAGAATACCTTCAGATAGTGAGATACTTTGGTAATAGAATTTTAAATAAATAAATTGATGTGGCCTACATGCATTACACAAACATCAAAATGAATATTTCACTAAATGTCATTGACGTGTTTGAGAACAATTTTTGAGATAACTGAGGTAGTTTGTAAGTGTGAAACCACTAAAACCTCCGTATTTGTTGATTTCAAATTAACAAAAGAGAGTAAACAGTTTCCCACCACTTGCCATTATACATATCATAAACTGCAGAAGCATGGCATGCGCTAATCCAATAATAAGATCTGGATCAGAGGCATAATTGATTAATTTTGTCATCATAGCTGAAAAACAGCTGTTTTGATAAAAGCTTTTTGTATCCCACGCATTGGTAAAAATAAAATACCATGGTACACGACTTGGAAACTGTGAAGACGTGTCGATAGAGTGGTGGATTGTCAGCCGAGCGGCTTCAGATGCTTTGCGAAAGCGTCGAAAGCGTCTTGAATAGCGCGACAACTTTTGTTAGTTTGAGAGAAAACGCGCTCGATTCTTCTTATAACTAGCTAACGAGTACAAAACTAAAGTTAAACTATTAGAATAAGGCAGCTCCTAAATAACGAATACTTTAAAAAAACCAAAATTGCCTATTAAGTTGTAAGCGTATTTTACGACTTGGTACGCTCCTTTTCGTAATCAAATTTGTTACTTAAAAGTTTTGGCACGCTAAGGAATTAGCATAAACTTTTTGGTAGGACACAAAACAGCATTGGCCGCTGTAATTTTCTTTTGTTTTGCAAAGTTACTTTCCAAATGTGCTCGTTTAACGTAGTCCAGGGGTTCCCAAACTTTTTGCTTCGCGGACCCCTTTTTGCAAATCTGCTTTTTTCCGGACCCCAATTATATGTAAAATTACTTTGTCACCCGACTCACAATAATAGTAATTCAATTATGAATACAAAAAAATGAAGGTTTCTTCCCAAAAAAAGGTCAACACCAGTATTGCTGCCGCGACTGTGTCACTCGCGGTCCAATTCATCGTCATAATTTCGATAAAGGGAGTTTCCAAAACTTTTTGCTAACAGGTACAGAACTTTCAATCGGGAAGTATGATAGGTATAGCTATGCTGGCTGACTGAATGCCTAACCGGCACTTTTGATTCACTGACAGGAACGAAAACACGGACATTCCGTGCAGTCGTTTGGGAACCTCTGACATAGACTATTGCGATTAATTAATATCTCCAGAAAGGGGTCTCAACCCCTTGGCTCACTGACAACGCCCTTTCTAGCTGCGCCTCACATCTATCTGCTCTGTTCATTGCTTACTCGTAACCAAGGGGTTCTGATTTTTCTTAAGTTTGGACGTATACCAGAAATGTCTTCTATATGGTGAAATTTCATACAAGTATGTTGTTCTTCGTTGATTTCGTCTCAAACTTTTTGAAATCCCTGCTGGCTCTGCCCTATATGATCAGTTCCTTGTTTAAGTGAACACATTCTTTATCAGTGAGTTTAAGAAGCTGTGGAAAACTTGTTGCCCAGCCAATGGGGCTCTTTTCTGTGTGTTTTTTCTGATTAGTAAGTCCAAATATTTCTGTCCAAGTGCTTACTTTTTCAATCATGGTCTGTGTCTTTTTTTTATCAAATCCAGAACTAAAATGTTTATCTTTTAAATCATTTATGCTTATTATGTAGTCTTCGTCTCGCTGTTTCACCAAAAATATAACCATAGACACACTTGGAAAAAATTTGATATTTCGACCGAAAACGATAGTACCGCTCTCCTGCAACACTATAAATCTAATCACAACCTTTTGTTAGCACACCGTCCTAGTTTGTCACTGTTTTTTTTTGTTATATTTGTTGAAGAACCACCGTTTATATATTAGATATACCTAAAGATAAATGGTTTCATAGACTTGGAGCTTCTATGAAACCATAAATTATGATTTAGCCAGCAATTGAATGATTTGTGTCGTCTCATAGCCAATTCTTCTTTTTTTATGAGGTCATAATTTATTAACAAATATTTTGGTTCTCATATCGTATTACCGTATTTTCCGGACTATAAGCCGCACTTAAAAACTTGAAATATGTTTTCATTTAAGGGGTGCGGCTTGTAGTCAGGTGCGGCTTATAAGTTAACGTTTAAAATCTTAAAATTTTTTAAAACCAGAAAATTTTAAAAAACCTGAATCTAGTAATGGCTAGGAACACCAGTCCATTCAATTCACGTTTTAAGTTTCCATTTGCTAATAGATAGTCTTGTTTCGTCATAATGTTCATAACAAGTTATAAAATGCTTGAATATTTCTCTAGCTTTAAAAATGCAGCTTATAGTCCGGTGCGGCTTATACGTTACTGTTTTTTTCTGGGAAAAATTGGTGAGGTGCGGCTTATAATGTGCTGCGGCTTATAGTCCGGAAAATACGGTACTTAGTAACTTGCTATGAGTGAATGAGAAGTTTTTGTTTTTTCTACTGATGTCTTCAGTACAGTTTAGCAATATCATCCGTTTAGATTTTAGTTGAGCATCAGAATAATGTAACGTTTTCTTCCATTGCGTAGTTAGTTAGCCCCCTATATTTATTCCATATTTATAAGTAGTCATAACTAGTGTTTCGTCATAATTATTAGCTAGTTTTGAGTTGGCCGTTCTCATTTTCAGCCAGTGTAGGATAATTAGTACTCCTTTTTCTTGTTAGCACATTATAACTGCCGTAAGTTAATTTCTGCAGATTGTTTTTTGTTTTTTACATACCTGTAGAAATTGAAAATGCCTGAGTGAAGGCGAAATCAATTTTTCGAATAATAAATAAGCTCCGCTGATCTGGCGCATTGCGATTTTATCTGTTATGTGGTTATCAACCTGGATCGCTTTGAGCAAGTTGTTTCATGGACAGATTCCTGGTATTAGATTTACTTTTGCTATCTCCTTTTTCATATAAATTTCCTACAGTCGGTTTATTCTCGTAACCATATCGTTTCTCCGCTTTGACGCTTTGACTCACACACACACAAACATCAACACACCCACACACCCACCCACATCCACTCCCACCCCCCCACCCCCCCACACACACACAATTCAGCACCCAGAGACGATGCTCATCTCCAAAAAAGCGAGCAAAACGCAATGTTAATTTGTAGACAATCGTAGCTTGAAAAAATAAAACCCTAGATTCGCCAATAATAGGCCAATTCAGAATAGTGAGACTAAAATATACCCTATTGTTGCTTTTACGCAACGTTAATTATCTTCGTAATTTCAAATTCTACAGTAAACAAATTTTAGTATGTTGCATACTAGTGGTAATTAGTACGCCTTAAAAGGATTTGGCGACCTAAAACCCGCGAGCTAATTCATATTGCCCGTCGCTTGGTTTTTTGTTGATCTGTTATCAAATTGTGCTTGTTTGCTTTTTACAAAATGCGGGTTTAGTTTTGAGTAGTGTGCTTATGACGTAATGTAAGTTGTTCTTATTTGTTAATTTCATAGGTGAAATTGTGAAATTTGAAAAAAATGTCAACTCCATAGTTTTGGTAAATGGATTAGGAGTTTGAATATTTAGAACACAAAAAAAATAATTTGCTTTGCTTTTGGCGATAAAATGGAAAATTAACAAAAAAACTTAGATATTTTCGGTCTAAACAGATGGTTACCCAGCAGGCAAGTGCGTGCAGAGTTCACATATGGCCTGCGGCTGCTAAAAGGTTGCCAACCATGTCTTCAGACATCTTCATCATAGGTCGAAAAGTGACACCAGATGTAAAGTTGTGATGCGAGCTCTTGACACTAGGAGCTTCGTGGACCAATAAACCAACGCAATATTTTCGCTTTTATCTATGCTTGAACACTTTGTGAAAAAATTAAATTAACTGTCCTGACAACATAATGTTATTGATTTGATTTCAATTTCCTGGCAGCCGCGTTTTCTTAGAAAATCCCATCACAAGTTTGTAAGTGTTTTTATTTGTTGCGGAAGATGGTCTTCTTTTCGTCGTTTGAGCTATTCGTGCTGAGCATTTTGCAAGAAGATGTACATACACCGCATGTGCGCTTGTGCGCTCACGCTCGGTTTGCGAGTTTTCAGTTAGACTAAGCCACCACGACGGGTAGACTGCTTGACACCACTACCTGTCTGTCACATAAATATGGAGGTATCCAGTTAAATGTCTTGCCCAAAGACACAAGCAAGCTTGCTTGCTTGCTTGTGTCTTTGGGCAAGCAAGCTTGCTTGCTTGTTTTCCACACTATCCCTATGTGCTGAGCGCCAAGCAGGGAAGCTGTGAATACTATTTTTAAAGTCTTTTGGTATGACTTGACTTGGGAAATGAACTCCAGGTCTACCGACTGCGAAGCGAACGCTCTAACCACCACGCCATCGCGCCGGTTTTTCTTATAATAAATTTTTACAACTTTCAAAATATAAAAATATTTTTTTTGTAACTTTTAATTAAGGAATTGCTGAAATGAACAATACAGGCCATGGTGTCTCTTTAATGATTGCTAGCTGCTATCTCGGAATGAGCAACACAGCGCCTATGAAGCATCTTAAAATATCTAGAAGAAATTTTGGATTTTCCGCAAAAATTTCCTTTTTCTTTTGAGGAAAACCGCCTCAATAAATGCAAACCGGCGAATAATTTTAGAAACTGTAGACTGACTTACCCCAAAGATACCTTCAATGCCTCTGGATGACTTCTGGAAGTAGTTGAGGTGAATAAGAATACTTTTGCACTTCTTGGAGGGTTGTATCAGCCATAATTTTATTTGATATATTTGTAACTAGCAAGTGTCGTCGACAGGGCCCTATCAGAAACGTTGGAATGGAGAATGTCTGTCCGTTCAGCCGGCAAAGCCTGCTTCACCCATTGGCATTTATGTGAACGGTAACAAAAAGTTTATGCTTTTCCTGGACTTAAGATTTACGCAATTTAGTACGCTCCTTCCCTAATGGAATATATGATTGCAAGGTCCTGGTACGCCTTAGGTCTATGTGCTCTGTTCATTGCTTAAACAAGCCCAAAGTGGGCCTTGCGTTTACCTTAGTTTGGAAGTAGGGAACATATTTGTGATATTAAGCTATTCTGAAGTAAAATAGAAAAATGTCTTTCATGTCGTGCGATATCACACAGGGCTATTGTTCTTTTTTGATTTCTTCTTAAACTTTCTCAAGTCCTTGCTGGCTGCACATTACGTTGCATCTTCTGTTTTAAATGCTTGGCGTGCTTAAATGGGTTAAAAGAGCCTTTGCTTTTCCCTAAATTTTGTAGGTTTAATCCCGGTAGCTTTATAGAGATATTACAAAGCAAAGCATCAATATTATCTTCGATGTGGCGCGATTTCACAGAGTTGATGTTTATTTTCTTTTGATTTTCCTTTGAACTTTTTGAATTTTTTGCTGGCTACGTATTATGTTGCATGTTCGTTTTCCTTACTTAGGCTTGCTCTGAGGAGTGAAAAGAGTTTCTTGTTTTTTCCCAAAGATTTTGACTTTGATCTCGGTAGCTCTATGAAGCTATTATCAAGCAAAATAGAAAAATGTTTCCCAAAGTATGGTTTGATTTTACCCCAGCAGGGCATGCCAACACCCGTTCCAAATTAAAACGTATCAGTTAATGCAGCTGCGCCGGCTTCACCACACAAGCATTCGTCAGAGCAGCGACGAAAAGTTGTACAAAATATAGGCCATAATTCCTGTACACGTACATAAGGGTGATCATCTTGATCTATTAATCAAGAATCGTATAACTAACAAAGAAGGAATGACGTCGCAAACTATCGTTCCTAATTTTTAAAAGGTTTTAATGGTAATTTAATGGTAATCTGAAATCAAATTAAATGGTATTTGATTTTAATATTAAATGGTATTAAATGGTAACCTGATTTAATGGTATCTGAAATCTGTTTGTAACAAAGGAATTCAATTGCGTGATAAAACGGTATTTAATTAGCCCTTTAGACGGAATTGCTAGTTGACATCTTATTGAAAAAAAAGTTATTAAAAGAAGGTTTGTAAGCCGTGCTTTTGGCTATAGGTCGTACTCAGGGAAAGAATTACTGAAAAACAGAATAAGATGCTTGCAATTACCTGCTGGAAGTGCTACAGATTGATTCTCAGATAAGATAATTGATTCTCAGATAAAACAGGAAAGATAGCATTCAGGGTTTGTCACAAAGTAGTAAACTCGCATCGACCATGTCAAAAGCTATTGTGTAGCATTGTGGCAGTATTCATTCATTTTAGGTTAGACCATGTTGGTAGAGATAGGCGTATAAGCTAAACAATAACCTTTGTAAAAATTGGCATAAAGAATAACCTAGTCTAATTTGAACATAAATTGATATTCCTTTAGCTTTTAGAAACTGTTGCAGCACAACCAAGGCCAGCATGTCGAATATATTTCAAGTTGGCAAAACTTATGACCATAGAGAAGTTTTGACATTGCTTGCAGCAGATGTTGATTCTGACGAAGAAGATTTTGATAAAAGCAACTTTATTATAACAGAACAGGAGAACAGCTCTCAAGATGATGAGGATGAGTTTGCTGAAAATGAATCTCTGGAAAACGAAAATCTTCACCCACCAAACAGTAACAGCGAAAGTATATTGAGCAGGGACAGAACTATTTGGGAAAATTGACCGCCGAATGCCAATGGCCGAACCAGCAGGCGTAACATTATTCGAACCAGACCAGGAACAAAACAATTTATTCTTGATAGAGTTGATGCGGCGCTGGATGTTTTCAAAGAACTGTGGGGTCACCAAAACGTCGAATGCATTTTACGGTTCACAAAGGCTGAAGCTCTTAGGCAGGGAAATACTACATTTTCTATCTCTAAGCAAGAATTAGATGCATTTTTTGGGCTTTGTCTTCTTCGTGGGGTATTCAAAGGAAGAAACGAGCCACTATCAAGCTTTTGGGAATCAGATCATGGACGAACCATCTTTCGTGAAACAATGTCAAGAAATAAGTTTCAATCTATTCTTAGATACATTCGATTTGATGATAAAAATTCCAGACCAATTCGCCGAAGAATAGACAAGTTTGCTGCAATTCGAGAATTATGGAATTCAGTGATGGATAATTGCCAGAAGTCGTATTTTCCTCATGCTGATGTAACAGTAGATGAGCAACTTTTTCCATGTCAATCGAGGTTAGTCCGTATTTTTGATAAACAATATTTATCATTATTAATATTATTATCATCTCCGCATAGTCATTCATTTTAATTTATTGACAAAAACAACTTGAAATATCCAGTGACAATCTTTATACAAATGTCTTTTTTATATACGAAAACAATTTTTATGATGCTATTTGATTTTTAGGTGTCCGTTTATTCAGTATATACCCCAAAAACCAGCAAAATTTGGGATAAAATTCTGGATGCTCTGTGATGCCACAACGTACTACGTTTTACGAGCTTTCCCTTACGTCGGCAAAGAAGAAGATCGAGCTTCGACTGGGCTTGGGGAATTTGTGACATTGTCGTTATTGGAGCCTTACCAAAATGCAGGTCTGAATGTAAGTTGTGACAATTTTTTTACATCCTTGTCTCTTGCAAAAAAACTTTTGCAACAACATACAACAATAGTGGGTACCATCAGAGGACATCGAAGAGAAATTCCGAATGAAATCCGCTTTGAAAAAGATGCTGCTCTTTATTCATCCAATTTTTTCTTTACATTGCCACCAGAGAGCATCATGATACTCAGCTACAAAGCAAAGAAAAACAAGGTAGTATTCTTGCTTTCCTCTAAACATAAGACAGTAGACGTTCATAAGGGGGAGAAGAGAAAACCAAAAGCAATTTTGGACTACAACAAAAACAAAGGTGGAGTTGACACTGCAGATGAAATGCTTCGGTCATATTCTAGTAAAGCTTCATCTAGGAGATGGCCTTTGGCAGCATTTTTCAATCTGCTGAATATTGTGTCACTAAATACGTACTTGATATGTAAGGATATTACCTTGTCTGCCCAAAACCGACGTCAATTTTTAATCAAGTTGGGAGAAGAGCTTTGTGCTTCAGAACGGAGTCGCCGGCATGAAATGCCCCATTTGCTTCGATTCAAACGAATTCGCGATAGAGCTGATGAAGATTTACCACCGACTAAAAGAACGAAGTGCAGTATTTGCAATTCTAACAAAACTCGCACGAAGTGTGGAAACTGCTCTCGCTATGTTTGCGGCACATGCTCAACACCAACGTGCAAAGACTGCATCAATCTGGAACAAGAATAAACTTTTTGGGAGTTTTGTGCAAGAAAGTAGCCGTGAGGGTCAATTGACCCCTTTGGTAGTTGGCGTAAAACTGGATATAAATGCACTGTTTTTTCGTCGAATTTTTGTGTTATTCAATTGGAGTGTGTAATAGCCCAAATAAAGAAAAGTCAAAAAATCTCAACCTCCTATGTTATCTATGTTTTGTTTATTTTAGAAAAAATAAAGCAAAAAGGGTCAATTGACCCCTTTGTGAGTTCTAGGGTTAATCAAGAATGGTATAACTAACAAAGAAAGAATGACGCCGCAAACTATCACTCCTAATTTTTAAAAGGTTTAAAATGGGAGACTTTAGTGGGTGATCTTTTGCATTTATATTTGCGATATTAAGTTCTTTGGCCGCGCTATTTACTTTAATTCGGCTATTGCGTGAGAAGGGACCCTGTCTTCCCCATAGCCGCATAATCTTCCAAAAGGTGCCTAACAAGCTCTTTCCTACCAAAGACTTTCCTCTTTATCCAGTTTTACAAATTGATGCTTTTATTGTTTTATTTTGATCTTTTCTTAAACTTGGAATTTTATTACATTTAACTTTGCTCATAATTCAGATCTCCCTACTTTTAAATGAAGATTAGTGTTTCGTACCGATACAAGGAGCCTGTTTGTTACAAATAGTAGTTATGGGCTTTAGTATTTATGTTTCTAATCAAAGTGATAGTAAATAATTTTGCGGCCTGCTGCTGTTTTCACTTTATAGTGGTAAGCAAAGAACGTCATCTAATATTACGACGTAAGAGTGCTTTTTGAAGGATTCAAGACAAAAAAACATGCGTAAAAAACTCTTAAATAAATAATTGCTTGTTGAAAATCAATATAGCCTAAGATGTTATAGCATTACTTACAGCAAAAATAAACTTATCTTGAAACGCAATCAATAAAAAAAAAAATTATAGGCGGTTTTGCATAGCCGCTACATTTCTCCCAAGCTTATCGAGTCCCTAGCAACGTCTTGTTTGCCCTGTTATTATCATATTCTTAAATTAAACAAACATTTTTTCGAAAAATTTAGCAAGTGCTTGAAAACATGTCATAGTTGTGGAAGGCCGCCAAAGTGACTGATATGTATTTTCAGGATTAAGCTATGAAATATTAGTGCCACTACTTATAGGCGTCTCTACATAAAGCTAACGCATGTGACTACGCGCATGTTGATTGATCCTGGCATAAACGCAACCATGCAAAGAACAAACTAACCCAAAATGAAGCAGTCAAAGTTAAGTAGATCCAATAGCGGGGCTTCCATTAATAATTTCGAGGCTAAAAACATTAAATCAGCTGGCTGCGCCGGCCTCGTGCAGTTGTAATCTGTTGGTTTGAATAACTTGCATGGCATCTATTGACCCCATGTCACATAATTTTTGAGATTTCTTACAAAGCCTTTCTTCTTCTGCTTAAAATCTTTCGCTTTACTCTTCTTCTTTTCAGGAAAACCCATTTTGCCACAACTTGCTTTAAGTTCTTTTCAGCGCTTCCCTTTTTGATGTTTTTTGTTCAGCTGTATTCCAAAAAGTGAAAACGTTTTCGACTGCCTATGTTGGGATTATGCTCATTGCTGTTGTAAGTAAAGAGCTCTATTTTACCTATAGAACGTACTGCAAGACATGCCGCAATGTTGACAGTTTTTATTCACCAATTAACGAACCGATGGCCTAAAAAAATAATTTTTTACGGTAACTGGGCGTTGGTACAACGTAATTTTTTTGCTGTGACATACTGTATTTCACTTATAGCACTTTTTTTCTTTCTTAGATAAAATCAAAATTTTTGACAAACCGTTGTGCTCTGTTTTTGTTTGGGGATTCTCTTTATTCCGATTTCCTAGTGGATAAATTAAATAAACACATCATATCATCTCTCAACACAAACTCATGGCGAATTAGCAATATTTTACAAAAATGCATCACTTACAATTGAATAAATAAATTTATGAATATGACACAGCATGCTGAAACTTTGGTGAATTCCCTAATTCACGCGATTTGAAAGAGAAATCTTTGACGGGATTGAAGAGGAGTAAAATGAGATCAAATTTAAAAAGTTTTGTTACCAAACTCAATTTTTAGGTCAGTAGAATGAGAAAATTTGATGCAAAGTCGACTTTTCTAAAATGAAGCAAATTTGAACTATCCTACTGTAGAGCACTATTGACCAATTCTTTACTGCATGTTACTACTATTAAAATTAAAAACATCTTTAGGTTTAGAAATTAACGAGGATAACGTCTAATATGGTTTTAAAGCCACTCCAATACCAATGTGAGTCAAAATCCGGCTAATAGGTTCGGAGACACTTTGCACGTAGTGAATCGAAGTAAACCGTTTCAGTTTTTTTGTTCTTCGATTGCGTGATTTTCCACGTTTTCTTTTTTAACTGCATTTGTTACTTGGAAACCCGTCATTGTTTAAGGCTTTGGTTATGTGATGAATTTTTCGATCTTTTTTTTTTTTATTATATATGATGTTATTAGCTCTGAAGAATACTAACTTTTTGATTAACAGGGTGATGAGATAAATATTGAAGATATCTTTACGCGTGACATGGCTTCCTATGCACGCTTGTTGCAAGGGATCCATCTTTCAACTGCTGTACGTTTACTGGTAAAAAGTTTAATTATCCTGATTTTTCCGATTCTTTGGTGAATTTTTTTGATGTAGATACTGTATTTAAGTAGTTATGAAAAAACTCGAACTCAGTTTTCTCCGTGATTGCATATACGTCATTTGCATAAAGTACCCATAATGACGGCGGTTTGAAGTAAGTGTTTAAAGCTGTTTGTTCACTCTCTTCCATAACCATATGTCTTATTATTGGAGTCAAAGGTGAGCCATTGGTCCACCAAAAATCTGTCCACAAATGATGTCATTATACGCAAAAAACGATAATTACAAACAGATATCTAATGCTTCCATCAGTTCCGGTACAAGACTTGCTCTACCTCCTAATATGCAATTATTGCCGACTCTATTAGGAACAATAGTTTTGGTGATTTTAAGTGGCATCGAAGCAAACAGCTCACTACATCAAATAAAACTTGTAATTTTAGATTTGACAAGTTTAAAGGATGAAATCAATCTACAAACTCAGAGGAATTCTTAACAGCGCATAGGGTGTTTCCGACTAAGGGAGCAAGAATTTTTTTGAGAAATTTAGCAAGCTGATAGGAAGCTGTACCGATGAAGAAAACAATAGGACGAATAGGAACATTAGGTTTATGAATTTTAGAAAGTCCATAAATTCCTGGCAAAGCTGGATCACTGCTATGTAAGGTTTTGTACAATTAAGAGGAGATCTTTTGAGTTTTATACACATTCCAAGTGAAACAGTTTAAACGCTTTTCAATAGCATAGCTTAGATTTTTTTAAATGACTTGGTATGTGGCAGTATCAGATTACAATTCTAAAAGTTTTCTATTATACTCAAGTTTGTTCATTACCACAGTGTTGTCACTTTCATCAGAGTTGAGGATTACGATGTCATCATATTGCTTTAATTTTGTAAATGCGGGTTTTAGGCCTTTGGAAGATTTGGTTTTGGTAGTGTAAGCGATAGCCGCATTCTCATCTCTTATCTCTCCCGCGGCTCTCTACGCGGTATCCTTTCTCTTGACTCTCTTTTTTGTGACCATGATGCTATTACGTCATAATCCTTTGTCTTCACCTCGTTTATTTAGGTTAGATTAGATGATTAAGCATGATTCTTGTTTTCTTTAGATTTAGACCTGGTGCATCTTTTTTGTAGCTTTGGTAGAAGCAGTAATTTGATTTTGATAAGACATTTCGTAAGCATTCTTTCGCGCTGTGGTTTAGACTTGGTCAGTTATTAGCTCTGTCTGGCAAATTACGTTTGATACTATGTGTCACCCGCGCTAGGCATCAATTGGTGTTTGCAGCCATTGTTTTTCGGTTAATTTGTGATTTGTGTTTTATTTAGGAAGTCGTCCTGCTAGCTCGGATCGCCCTAGCGGATTGTATTTAACCGCTGTTTAGGCCTAGCTTCAGATTAGTTTGTTGCTTTTCAATATACTGGATTTCTACATTTTGATTTAAAGCCTAATTTGCGGGCAGGCACAGAGACCTTATTTGGATAGAACCAGAAAGTGACCGAGATCCGGTTGACTTTCGACTTCAGGTGGTTTGGTATTTTTCAGGACTTCCACCACTTTTGATCGCGCAAAACCAATTAAACATTGGTTGGAAAATTTAACTTTGCTTGGACCCAAACCAACTCCGCCTATAATATTCAAACTGGAATTTTTGAATTAGAATATCCAAACCGAATTTTAGCTCAAATTGGTATAGGAGTGGCTTTAAAATCATATTGTACGTTATCCTCGTTATTTTCAAAACCTAAAGATGTTTTCAATTTTAAACAAAAACGTGGTTTGGTGTATCAAAGTTCTTGTCAGAATTGCAAAGCTATGTATGTAGGTGAAACAGGACGTAATGTTAAAACCAGAAAGCGGCAACATGATGACGCGGTTAAGACTTTTAACATCAAAAAGTCAGTGTTGATTTCGATCATAGAATAGATTGGGATAATGTCAAAATACTGAAGTCAAAGTCGCATGCTTGCGGGTGTCCCGTCGTGGAATGTTTTTTGATAAACCAAATAGCTTGTTCACTAAAAGTAATTAATCGTGAGGATGCTGCAAATATTTCTTCTGTTTACAATGTGTTTACCGCCAATAAATGATGTTTTATATACTTTATTACACTTTGTACTTATGCCCACCCCTGGTTCTATGATATAATAATGTTTTTGTTGTTACGAAATTGCCTGCCTTGTTAATAATAATTTTTAGAGTTTAATAATACAGGTTGTCTTAATATTCATATGTTCAAGAGCGTATATGTTACACTGGCAACAACATCTACTGCAGCGGTTCTCAAACTATGGGTCGCGACCCACTGTTGGGTCGTGGGCGTAATTTGAGTGGGTCGCGAAAGTCATTCAAAATTCAAATTACTGCATGCTTTGTCTAAAATAATTTAAAAGTGAATCAACATTTTGAATAGATGTTTGTTTTCATTGTACTTTTTTCCAAGTACTTCGAAGTACATTCAGAATTATGTGGAACACGAAAATTTATGTTTTAAAAAGTGGGTCGTGACTTAAAAAGTTTGAGAACCACTGATCTAGTGCATTCTGAAGAAGCTCACCGGTTATTAAAGGGAGCAAAAAGTCAATTTTACCAATAAAATTGTCAAAAAACGACTTTAATCTGTTTATGATATCAATATACTCGACAAACAAAAAATTCCTGGTATATTTAATTTAGTAAATACTGTATAATTGTCTGATTGATAGGGTTTTGCTCTGTCAAATGTATTAGAAATACAACAAAAATATTTATGGCATCATTTTGCTAGACAATAAAGAAAAATGGTGGAGAAGAAGTGTAATGAGTGCATGGCACAGTCCTAAAAATAATTTGAATTATAGCCTATTACACACAAGGACAAAAAAGAAATTTCGAAATTGCTCACTGGGGAGGAATTCTACCAAGATTGGAAATTATTGGTATAGCATGATATGAGTTAAGCTTTTGCCGGATAGCATACGCTTTGTCACAGCCCAGGCCTTGAATAAGTCTACTTTTGCAACTTCCATGCCAGATTTACCAAAATGGAAGGCGCCTACCCATCCTGATGTTCAGCCGGAGCCTGTTAATCAGCAAACGTCAGGAAGGGGCGATGCATGTGAATCAAACCTGCCCTTTTCAGGGCACATCGTCAACACGTTCCGTAGGCCCACCATTCTGCAGCTGAACATTGAAGGCCTTACTGCAAACAACATGAACGTTCTTCACCAACTTGCCTCACGGCGTTAGGTGCTCGCTATGTCACTGCAGGAAACCCACTACACTTCTTCGGAAAAGCTGATACTTCCAAGCTTTGCACTAGCTGGGCTCTCTTTAAGCAGGAAAAACGGCCTTGCCACGTTTGTCCATGAGCGACTGAAATACACCCTTTCAAAACCATCTCCACCTAAATTGGAGACTGAATGTTTGTGTGTGGACCTTGATGGGTACAAAATAGTCAACGCCTACAAGCCTCCAACAACACGATTACAAGCTTCTGATCTTCCAGTGCTCCCTCACCTCTGCTTTGATGCCGTGACTTTAACTACCCGCATGCTGACTGGGGCATTGGTAACCACAGTGCGGATGGACAGTGTCTAGCTGGCAGGGATAGTTTTGACAGCTTTTCTTTTGCTATCTCGTCTCAGCTGGTTAGAAATGAAATATAAGAAAATATTAACCGCGAGTCGTCGCTGCACGTATCTCAAGAGGCGCCTGACCTTTAGAGGGTCACAACATTAAGTCCAGGGGATATCTCTGAAAAGTTTACATCAAGAGAATTCTCTGTTGCTCTTTAACGCTTACAGCAAGGTAAAGCTCCTCGCTCTGACTCTTTTTGCCCAGAGCTTATATTTCACGCTAGATCCGCTCTGAAGTCCTGGTTATGTGTTTTTTTTTTCTTGCTTGCGTTGACTCAAAATTCCCACAACCAAAGAAGCCTGTGGAGGACCCTAAGAACTATCGTCCAATATCTCCACTTTCTGTCCTCTACAAAATCCCTGAGAGGCCAATTTACACCCGTGTTAAGCCAATTATTGATCTACTATTCCCTGAGGAGAAAACTGGATTTCGACACGGGAGGTCAACTGTAGACCAAGCCGTTTTGCTTATGCAAAATATCGAGGACTCTTTTGAGGCTATGAAGAAGTCCGGTACCGTGTTTCTTGACCTGACAATGACTTTACGACACTGTCTGGCACCGCAACTTCACTTGCAAGCTGCAGAGACTTCTCCCAGAAAAGCACATGGTCCGAATGATCTTGGAACTTATCCAAAATAGAAGCTTTATTCTTACCATTCGTAAGAGCAAGCGAGGCAGGCTTTAGTGTCTGACAAATGTCGTCTCTCATGAATTGGTTTGGGCCCCTTCTCTTTCATATCTACGCAAATGATCTTCCCTCCCTGACCTATAGAAAGTGTGCTTATGGTAATTATTGTGCTTTGTTTGATTGCTCTGGGGACTGTAAGGCCTCGGAGGAAATTTTAAGCCAAGACATGGCTACACTTTTAGCGTATCTCAAGACTTGAAGGCTGAAACTTAGCCACGCAAAGGTGACGTCGGCCTTTTATTTACGTAATCGGGATGCCTAACGTGAGCTTAAACTGTACTTTAACGGTACACTTTTGCCATGCTGATCAGTTCCAGCCAGCCCCGGGTTAAAACTGGACAGATCACTCACGTTCCGCCACTAGCTCGATCTATTGCGCAAACAACTATCTACCCGCTTTAAGTTGATGAGGTGACTTGCGGTTTCAGGTCGGGTTGCTGGCGCTAAAACAAAGCATACAGATGTCATGTGCTTGGTCCACTCTATAGCTGAATACTGCACACCATTTTGATGTCGCAATGCACATACCCGCCTCATCGACAGTGTTTTGAATGACGCCTTGGGCATTGTCACTTTATGTCTGGGTTGAAATCCAGCGGACCGCCTGCCAAACTTTTCAGGCATCCAGTCTGCTGAACTTCGCCGCTTGTGTGCGACACTCCCCTTGGCCACGCGTGGCACATTGGACCCTTACCCTATTTTAAACGTTTAACCAGCTGGGTCACTAGATGTTAAGAAGGGGAGACTGATTTCTCGACGTTCATTTGTGCCTACTACGCGGAAACTATTAAGTGTTCTATCTGAACTAGGCATCCGCACAGCTCAGTGGATAAATTATATATGGCTCACGGAGTATTCCAAAAGTACATCCATTCTCTGTGTTTTCATTCCTAGGGCCAGCACTAGGCTCCTTGAAATGAGCTTGGCCAGAACAGCTTGGGTTAAGCTCAATCGCCTGCGGACTGGCGCTGGGTGTTTTCATTTGTAAATGTACAAATGGGGTCTCGCCCCTCGTCAAATTGTGAGTGTGGCGTCACCAAACAAACCGCAGACCACATTACCTCTGTCTAACCCAAACATCGAAACTCAAAGTGTGGCTGGTCTGATGGTTTGGGATGACAATAGTAGATGCTAACTTAATACCACCACAGCCAGTAACTGATACGAACATTAAATGAACGCCCTTCTACACGAAGATGTTTAGCTTCAGCGACGGCTCTTCACCTCCAAGCTCTCTTTTTCCAAGCGTATGACAAAAGTGATCGCAACTGCTAAGACAAAAACGTGTTCACGTAACAATGGAAGGCGTACACATTGTCTATAATCTACTGCAGTACTGTGAGCGCCTTAGTAACATTTGTTCTGCAGCGTTAGTTGTTCTTGCAGTTGCAAGAATTTAGTTCTGAAATCAGACTCTTTGCCAACTACCTTTCGTAGTTACCGCTGAATCGCAAAAATTGTACAAAAAAGTCTCTACCTGACTTCTCTACACTCTATATTTTGCTATGACAAAGATATAACTTGGAAGTTAACGGTATGTATTTACAGGTATATTTATGTAGATGTGCAAAACAATAAATATGAAGACTGAAAAGGAAAATCATTGAGTTAGTATTTCTCTAACGCGGTAAACCAAAATTGTTTACTAAAATTCATTCGGATCCCTTTTTGCTGGGACCCCGCGTTAAGTGGCCGGTAATGCGGCCCTGACAATCATGCTGCCTCCGTTCCAATAGTTTTCCTCCCTTAGGTTTTGATTGACATAACTCATAGTTAAAATCAAACAATAGAAATTAATCCCAAGAACAAATTTAATGTACTAGAATTACCAAGCAAAATTTCGTAGCAATGATTAACTGAAATGTTGCCACTTGAAAATTGTCAACCCGACTTCACGTTAATCATCTTTGTCAGTGCTGCAGCAAACTTAAAATTATATAAATCAACGCCTAAAGAAAAAAAAATCAAAAAAGTGCACAAATTAAAAAAAAGCGTAAATTAACAAAAGCAAATTACAGAAGCTTGCTGTCAGGAAAGAAACAATTGCGATAACAACAAAATCGGATTCAAAACGTCTACACTAGTGCTACCTGCTGCCACCCAGTGGCGTACCGTGTTTTTTTGGCCGACTTATGCAGAAGCAAAAAATGCTGCCCCATTTCTAATCAAGCAAATTATAAAATGTTGGCGTTTGAATTCTGTCTTTAGAAGCACCAAAAACTTTTTTCGCTTTCAGTCCAAACTTACTGTAAGTGACCGCCCTGCGCTGACCCCTCCCACCGTACTGTCATCTACTTAGCCTCAATGATGACTAGAGGAATTATCTATACAGAAGTTTAAGTCTGTTTAACCCTTAAACAAATCCGTTTGCAGGTGGACTGATAGAATTGTTGTTGACATTAATGACCAGCTGGTATCGAAAATGTGACGAAATCAGTTCGGCTTACAGTTGGATGAGGTAGCAACCAGTAAATAAAAGTCGTTCCCTTGATATGCTACGTGCAATTTATTGACACCCATGATATTTCGGAGATTTACTGTTTTGTAAGCTCTTTTGATCTCGTTGTAGCGTACATCACTAGCTGAAAATACTGAAAGATTTTTTTTCACTGCACAATCTTCATTGGAAAGATGGCGTTGGCGTTCGCAGCGATGGTGCTGGAGCAACGGCCGGTTGGTTTTGTTGGTTACTAGCATTAATGCCGGGCGTTACACTCAACGCTGAATCGAACAATTGTTTGACAAACTGTGAGTAGCTGGCTTCGCAACAGCTCAGTGTTGACTTGAATGTAGTACTTGAAAGTGTTATCATAGTTGTCAACAACTACTGTTCATTAAAACAGGACCGCTTAAATTTTGAGTCTACCACCGTCTTTGCAATGAGCTGGTCCGAAGCAAAACAATTGATCGTTTTATTGTAATTCAAGAAGACTTTTGAAAAAACCAGGTGCTTTTTTGTATTTAGGAATGGAGAACAGAAGTTGCCGTGCACTTCAAAAAGTAAAACTTATGCACTTGCTGCTTCGTGACCAAGTTGGTGTATCTTTGCGATGTTTTTGAAAAACTAAATCAGTTGAACATTACACTTGCAGGAAAGAATACTCACATCTTGCAACCTTTTAACAAAATCACTGCTCTTAAATAGAAAACTAAAGATGTGAAAAATTAATCATCTGAAAATTAACGAACAATAGGAGTTTTCCTTGCTTAAAGTCTAATTCAAGCGCGTAATTGATAAGCTCACTCTGCAGGATATTGTTAAATGCGTGATTTATTCACATTTGGATGTCTTATCTTCACATTTTGAGAAGTATCTTCCTGAAAACGTGACGGAGTACAACTGCATAAGAAATCCTTTTGTTGGCAATTCACAACTTGAGTTTTCAACTCTGGAGACAGATCAATTTATTGATCTTTCGTCTATCTTCACTGTCGCATTTTACAATATTAGTAATAATAGAACTTTCGGTTCTAGCTCAATTTTGATATTTAAAATTGAGGCGACGTAAAATAATCGCTTGCAACTTAACAAGCTTGGAAAAGATTGGCTTCCACTAAAAACACCTTAAACTTCGTTAAGAACAGAATAATGTATTCACAGAAATAATACTTCACGACTTCAAGCTTCTTCTCTCAGCGATCTCAGAATTAATCACTTTACTACACAATCAGAAAACTGCCAAAACTAATTCCACCAATAACTGTTCAATATTCTCCACGTCAACAGAATCCACAATAAATTATCACAAAAAAACAATAGCCCTTCTTTACTCCGTCAATCAATCTCTCTCTCCCCACTACACACTTTTCTGCTACTCTCTACATTGGTAATGATTGATATGTCCTCTGCTTTTGACACTGTGGATCATAATATTTTGCTGCACAGGCTTTCAACTTGTTTTGGTATTAAAAATTCTGTACTTGCTTGGTTTCAATCTTATTTGTACAATCGTAGTCAAAGTGTTATTGTGAATAATATTGAATCTGATTCTTTTCAGTTATCTTCTGGTGTGCCTCAAGGCTCAGTGCTTGCTCCAATTTTATTTACTTTGTACATGAAACCACTTGGTCATATAATTAATAAATTTGGCTTTAGTTATCACTTTTATGCTGATGATCTTCAAATTTATTTTACTTTTAATGCTGATAGAGATACTTCTAATGTATTTGCAAGTTGTCTAAGAGCAGTTGAAGACTGGCTAAGCCTGAACAAATTGAAACTTAACAATAATAAAACTCAGTGCATTGTATTTGGTCGACAGGTGTTAACAACTTCTGCAGATGCATTTGGCAATAATTTTTCTGATCACAGTATTCTAAAATGTGTCAAGAACTTAGGTGTTTATCTTGACTGTAATATGTCTATGGAAGAACAAATTAAATCTACTGTCAAAAAATGTAATTTTCAAATTCGAAATGTTGGCAAAATTAGAAAATATGTCAATGAAAGCAATTGTAAAATATTAGTAAACAGTCTCATTATCTCTCACATTGATTATTGTAATGCCTTATATTTTGGTTTGCCTGATCGTCTTTTGTATCGTTTGCAAAGAGTTCAAAACACAGCTGCTAGACTGGTTTCTTGTATTCGTAAATCTGCCCATATTACTCCAATTTTGATGAAGCTACACTGGTTACCTGTTCATTATCGGCTGAAGTTTAAAATTCTCTTGCAAATGTATAAAGTGGTAAATGGTAGTTCTCCTTCTTACTTAGCCAATTTAGTTTCAAAGCATGTTCCTTCCCGTTATTTGCGGTCTAGTGATGCAAATCTTTTTGTTGTGCCTCGAACCTTTTCCAAATTTGGTGATCGTAGATTTAGTGTTTGTGGACCTTTACTCTGGAATAATTTGCCAACTGATATAAAATGTGCTGAAACTTTAAAGCACTTTAAATCCCTGCTAAAAACGTTTTTTTACACAGAAGCCTTCGATACCTAATTATTTTTGTCATGATCTGTAGTTAGATTTTATTTCCATGTCGCTGACCGTGTTATTTGCCATTAGACTATAAAGTAGCTATTTGTTTCAAAATGTTTTCATGTTTAACTTAAGTATGATAAATTATGATTTTTATAGTGTTAATTGCTTGATGCAAATCTTGCCAAAGCATTTTACATTTTTCTGATTTTGAATTTTGGGTGTAATCTGTATTCAATGTTACCGGTACTGTACTCCATGTAAATGATTGAAACGAGTACTGGCTACTAACCTATTTGTTCTAAGATTATTGTTATATTCCAAAATATTGCAAATTAATTATTTTATTATTGGTTACAAATGGTTTACCGGATGTAATGTGTCACAATGTTTTGTGATTTTTATTGCCTCTGCCATTTCTTTTAGTTCTGATAATTTGTAAGATTAGAAGTCTGCTTGTGTAACTTTTTAACTTAACCAAATTTTTGATATTGTTGATTTTACTGTTCTGGATTTTTTGTTTTTGTTAAGCGCTTTTGATCTGACCTTCCGTCAGGAAAGAGCGCTATACAAATGTGCTATTATTATTATTATTATTATATTACAAAAAATCCCGTCGCGTTATATATAAGTCGAGAAAAAACAATCCAGAAGTCGCTACAACAAAATCACGTGAAAAAGAAAGAAAAGCATTACTGAGTTATGTAATCGGTCAACGAAATTCTTCGAAGAAGCTAGAATCACTAGATCAATCTGGAATTTTATTATGCCATAAACGATTGTGACGTAATAAAGGCGTACTTACAGCAAATCAAATTGCGAGGAAAAAAAGGTCTTTTTTTTAATCAGTAGCCGAGCGAACAAATAATACAGTACTATTCACATAGATGAAAACGATTCTCACAAGACAAATTTCCTTATTCGTGACACTCACTTTAAAAAATCATCTACAGTCCCACTTTACTCATCCATTCTGGTTCAAAACTCGACGCCAGTTTCAGCTTGTAAGCTGCAGTGCTCTACGTGTTGTGATACAGTTCGCAATGTCCTACTGAAGTGAAGCGGGATCTTGGCTATGGCCGTAGTCAAGTCCAAGCTCCGCTCTAAAATTAACATTGAACGAGAAATGCGTATTGCAATATCAGCCACTACACCCCGATTTGATAAATTGTGTTCGGAAAAGTGGGCTCACACTTTGCACAAAAATTAATCTGTTTACTGCTTTAGAGTAACAGTCATCGCTTGTTGATTGCGCTTGTTATTTGTGATTTCAATACAGCTGCTTTATCATTTGATATACCTGCAAATTTTTGTTTGACTTAAACGCTGCGAGTGTTCATAAATATTCAAAAGGCGCCGCACGCGCAAAGCTTGGTAACCGCTTCGACAATAGATACTCAAAGGCAGTGCGCAAAAAACACAGCGCAATTAAACAACACGCTATTAATGGCAGTGAACACTTGGTGCAAAGCGCAAAGGTTCGAAGCTAGGCCTAGTATTTTCAATAAAAAAATTACTTCGTAATGACACAGTGCAAGTTTTTGGAATAATTCTGCGTACTATAATTAAAATATGGCAATCATGACCCAACAACCATATGTTCGAGTCTCAACATAACTGGGTTGTTTTAATGTGGAGAAAGACGCTATATAAATTTCTCTTCGTAACGGATACTACAAAGAATTGAATTTATTGGATACAGTTTCACAAAATTTTAAGAACAATGCTTGAACTAGGAAATTCAAAGCACGTCTATGCTTCATGCTGCTCTCGTTGTTTCGCGGGTCTGGAAGATAAAAATTTATTGCGACAACAATTGGCCGATGCTTAATTTCTCAAAGCAATTGTTTTTAGATGTTCCGCAACAACGATCAATCATTTGTCATTGCAGAGTTATTCACAATTTAAAATGATTTTTGAAATATTTTTAATTGTTCTGGGTATTCAGTTTTGTTTTATGTCAAATCAAAACAGAAGCGGTGAGTTGATTTTGAGAAATTAAAGCACGTTTAAGTCATTGGCTACTTTTATTTTAAGTGTTCAATCGAAAAAACAACTTTTATGGTAATTTAACATCTATAGATCAACTTGAGAGAAGATCTAACACGAAAGGATCTAGAAAGATGCTTATATTAACTCAATCTTCATCTTCCAACTTTCTTGATTGATTTGTGATATGTAACTGAACGTTTCATTTTTTGCTGGTCTTCATCGCGACAAAAAGGATTAAGCACATCTTCTAATAACTTTTCTATTTTTTTTAGTATCAATGATTCTGTACTGCAGAAAAACCAACGACAGTCATTGGTGCTGCGAGGGTAAGTGCGACAAAGGTTTTCGGGGGGCTGGCTACCAAAACGTAGGGGCTGAAGTTACATGTTATCCAAGATTTTTTTCAAATTGAATTTACGCTTGTTTTATTCCCGTCATTGGCTCTGGCAAAAATGGGTCTTTACAAGACCACTCTTGCATAAAAACTCAGATTTTGCTTCCTGTTCAAACTAAACGCATCTGTGTGAGTGATTGGTGTTCTCCAATACATTACAATTGACAACATTCAATTCACAGCATCGTAATTGGAAAAGAAAAGATTCACATTATGGTTATTGGGCATGTCGACTCCGGCAAGTCAACAACCAGAGGTCATCCTATTTATAAATATCTGCGTGCTGACAAGCGAACCATCGAAAAATTTGAAAGAGAGGCTGATGAGTTAGGAAGAGGTTCCATAAAATACGCTTGGGTGCTTGGCAAATCAAAGTCTGAGCGTGAACGTGGCATCACTATTGACATCGCTTGTGGGAGTTTGAAACAACAAAGTATTTCATCACCATTGTTGATGCCTCTGGTCAGAGAGATTTTATCAAAAATATAATCACAGGAACTTGTCAGGCTGATTGTGCTGAGCTCATTGTTGCTGCTGGCGTCGAAAAATTTGAAGCTGGCATTTCCGAAAATGGTTAAACTCGTGAACATGTTCTCTTATCATACACTCTTGTTAGGATGGCATCAAGGAAATATTTGTTGGTGTTAACAAGACAGAAAGCACTGAACCTAAATACAGTGAAGCAAGGTGCAATAAAATCACACAAGAAATTTCCAATTATCTAAAGAAAGTCGGCTATCAACCTAAAGCTGTTCCGTTTGCGCCAATTGCGGATTGGCATGAGAACAGTATTTTTGAAACATCTGACAACGCTAAGTGATTTAAAGGTTGGAATGTTGAAGGCAAAGAACGCAAAGCAAGTCGTAAAACTCTTTTTGAACCCCTTGACGCCATCCTACCTCCTAAACGACCAATTGAAAAACCTTTAAAATTGCCTTTTTGAGATTGTACAAAATTGGAGGTATTGGAACTGTCCTTGTCGGCAGGGTTAAAGCTGGTGTTATAAAGCCTGGGTTAGTGTGTACTTTCGCTCCTACCAATATAGCAACTGAGATCTGATTTGTAGAAATGCATCACAATGCTTTGACAAAAAATTAACCAGGTGACAATGTTGGCTTCAACTTCAAGAACCTGTCTGTCAGGAACATCAAGCCTGGCAACGCTGCTGGCGATAGCAAAAATGATTCTCTAACGCAGAATGATAGTTTCCTTGTTCTGATTATTATCATGAACTATCGGCAATTTTCGCTTGTCTTGGATTGCTGCACTGGAAATTTGTTGGATTGCAAAAAAATTAATTGTCGTTTTGACAAAAAGTTTGATAATGCCCCCAAGATTTTTAAGAGCAACAATGCTGAAATGATATCGTTAAAGCCATCAAAACCTGTACGTGTTGAAAAGCTTTCTGACTACCGTCCATTGGTCGCTTTGCTATTCGTGATATGAGGAAAACTGTTGCTGTGGGTATTATCAAGAAAGTTGCCAAAAAGGATGCTGTCGGTGGAAAAGTAACTAAATCAGCCCAAAAAGCTGGAAAGAAGTGACTAAAGTGTTCACTCCTCTCCACTTTAATTGATACAATGTTGCATACAGACACAGACTGCGTATCATTTGGCAATACTATATTTTATGCTTTCTCGATTCTTAAAATATTTTCCATTGTTGTAGGCCTATGCAATTTTTGTTTCGGACATTGAAAATATTTTTCAAGGAAAAAGTCGTTTTATTGTGCAGTGCTTTAGTTAATTTATGAAAAGGACTTGTTGACGTGGGGTAGGGCTTCATTTGCAGATAAGTAAATTCTTGCCGATCAAATATCTAGTCACTCAGCCGCTAGACAAGTTTTTATTCTTTAAGCCTAAAAAATAAAACAAGCTTAAGATAATCCGCATTTACTATAGCTCCGCTGCAACTTCAGTTGTTACAATGTAAACCTGCTTATTTTGGAATTGAAAAGTGGAATTGAACCTAAGTGACGTAATAGTACCATTGGAGGGAAAAACATTACCAACTCGTTGCTAACCACATATACAAATCCATCTAAGCTTAAGCTGTATGTCGCAGCTCATAGTGAAGAGGATTAGTGGTTGCATGAAATGCATACATTTTACTTTTTTTCTGAAGGAGTTTGTTAATTGTGGGTTGAATATGTGAGCACATTTTTAGCTTCGTTTTCTGATAGTGCCCTCCCCATCTTTACAGAAGAAAAAAGATGCTAAGTAAATGCAGTGCAGCAACCGAGAAAGCTGAGTCCTTCCCTCTCTCCTCCAGGACATATTTTTGGCAATAAACACTTTTCCACAAAAATATTGTTCTAAATTTGTTTGGCCTCCCTTTGATTAGTCCAAAGATCCTGGCTGAACTACTGAATGTAGGCAGCTAATGATCTGAAATATCTTTTCTCGCACCACTGTTGTAGATTCATTTTTTGACCCCGAACAGACGCTTGCTGAAACGTTACAAACTTGATTCACAACCGACAAACAAACATTTTTCATTTTTAGATAACTCCATTGACTGCCATTGGGTAAATCCTATGGGTAAGTACCATTTCATTTTACTACAAGGAGTGGGTTATTAATTTTAATTTGGTGGAGTGATATTGCAAAATTTCTCTTTTCGAAAAATGAGTTCCAAAATTTAATTATAGCTGTAATTAATTTTATTTTTTAACGTAATATATGAGTGATTTTGACAATAATTTGAATTATATTGTGCATTAAGACTTATTTTGAGGTCATGATATTGATCTGAGTAAATTATTTATGCCATCTCTGAGCAAAAAATCACGAGATCAATTATCGCCAACCTACTCGTGCTGCCACTGCATTTGAGTTGTTGCCATTGACTGCCTTGCTTTTTCATGTCCCCCAATCTCCTCCCTTCGAAAGAATGAAAAGTTTGCTATGAAAAGTGCAAGTTTTAGCAATTAAGACATATTTCAGATTTATTTCGTAAGATCGTTGCAGAATGTCTAAATTTCGAATTTGGTAGTCAGAAAAAAAGTGTTTGTAATTTAAAAGTAATCAATGGCAAGTATATTGCGAAAACGAGTTCACTTCTTGTTATTTTATTTAATCTCGTCTCTGATAAAGTAGGTAAGTCACGAAAACCTACTAAAAGTATCGGATCTATCCTTCTTCTTGACAATCACTAACAGAGATGCATAAAGCGAATTCGATTCTCGAATGATTCCTAAGTTAATCGTATCCGTAATTTCCCCCTTAGCTCCTCCTGAACAGCTTAAGGAAATGAATATAGCTTGTACCTTAATGGTTTATATTTTTAGTCAGTCCAAACTGGTGTTCAATAAAGCTAGTCTTCCCGGGAGAATCAGTAAAGACATCGCTGTACTTCATCAGGACCGTCATGATCTCTCCCTCTTGTGCTTTACACAAATTCACTTCCAAACGAAAATTCTAAAGGCCCTCTTTCTGTTGAAATGTCCCCAGTTTCACCAATTCCTTCGATGATGTAGTCTTCTTACCCAACAGTGGTTGCCACGCTGACCCCAACCAAATTTACGCCCCGATCAGCCCCTGTGAGTCCCTGGGAATAATTTTCGGAGGTCATCTTAAAATCATTGTACTTTTCCCTTTCAACGTATTGTTTCAACATATAACGTGATAATTTCTTTGGTTACGGTCAACTTCAATTGGTAATTATCTCCCCGTTGGGACCCCTTGACAGTATATGGACCCCTTCATTGCATCAACAGTTTGTTGTTATCAGTAGAAAGTAATATCAATACCTTCTTTCTATCTTGGAGAATTTGTTTCTTGGCCTTGCAATCACTCAATTTTTGGAATTTACCTTGAAATCTTCTTAATTTTTCTTGAGCCATCTTCATCGTCGTAACTAATATCTCCTGCAGTTACAAGACGCACTGGCAACCGGTTGTGACTTTCGGAACATTTACATCCTCTGCCCCGAGCTCCTTCAGTATTTTAATTAGACCCTTCACCGTCCTTCCATACAGCACTTCAAAGGGCACAAATCCAATGGATTCTTTTGAAGCTTTTCTGTAAGCGATTAAAAGTGGATCAACAAATCGATGCCGCTGGCGTGGCTGGTCACTATACACCCGCCTCAACATTTTTTTTAAGGTCCCATTAAATTTTTCCACCAGATCGTTACATATCGAGTGATATAAAAGTGGTAGTTAATTGCTTAATAGAAAGCAGTCTATAGTTACCTCTTTTATTCATATACTCAGATACCAACTGCGTGCCAAGATCACTAAGTACTTCCTCCGGCACACCTACACGACTATACACATCCAGTAAAGTCTCTGCCACGCTCACCATGTCAATATTCTTTTCCGTACCTGCTTCCAGATATCGTAGAGCATAGTCAACAAAGGTTAAATTATATTTGTACACCTTTTCTCTAGCTATGTGTAGGCCCTTTTAAACCAATTGCTATCCTCTTACATGGAAGATCAACCAACGGCATCTCTTCCAACGGAGCACGAGGAACAGCTCCCCTGGCAACCGTTTTCTGGCACACGTCACAAGCTCTACAAAACTGGTAACATCTCTATGCATGCCTGACAGTAATAGTTGGTCTGAATCCGGTCCTCCGTTTTCTTTATCCCAAAATATTCTCCAAATATAGATTCGTATGTCACTTCGATCACTTTAGTTCTAAGTACCTAAAAAACCAAAATCTACTTACCAGTCTCTCCCAGAGTATCCTTCCGTAGGCGTATGAGATATAGAATTCCCTTCAGCTTCTTGTACGTAATCAAATACTCTCTCCGGTTTACCTTTTCCTTCATATGCGATGGCATCAACCTGACACGATGGCGTAGTGGTTAGAGCGTCCGCTTTGCAGTCGGTAGACCTGGGGTTCATTCCCCTTGTCGAGTCATACCAAAAGACTTTAAAAAATGGTATCTATAGCTTCCTTGCTTGGCGCTCGGCATTTATGGGAGGTTGTGGGGAACAAGCCGGCAAGTTCGCTTGTTGTGTCCTTGGGCAAGGCACTTAACGGGATGCCCCCGCCTTTATGTGGAAGACAGGTGGCACATAAACCTCGAAAAAGGCAACTCCCAAGCGAGTGCGCACTTCCCGTCCAAAGTATAGCGATACAATTCGCTTTCTCGTGAATGGAGGATAAAAATGGCAAATAAAACAAATCAAAAACATATCTTGGAATTTTCTTAAGCTTGTGTGATCTTCTTACCATCTCATCAGATCTTCCTTCGACACTGCCATCTTAGTGTCACGAATAAGGAAATTTGTCTTGTGAGAATCGTTTTCATCTATGTGAATAGTACTGTATTATTTGTTCGCTCGGCTACTGATTAAAAAAAAGACCTTTTTTTCCTCGCAATTTGATTTGCTGTAAGTACGCCTTTATTACGTCACAATCGTTTATGGCATAATAAAATTCCAGATTGATCTAGTGATTCTAGCTTCTTCGAAGAATTTCGTTGACCGATTACATAACTCAGTAATGCTTTTCTTTCTTTTTCACGTGATTTTGTTGTAGCGACTTCTGGATTGTTTTTTCTCGACTTATATATAACGCGACGGGATTTTTTGTAGAGAGTAGCAGAAAAGTGTGTAGTGGGGAGAGAGAGATTGATTGACGGAGTAAAGAAGGGCTATTGTTTTTTTGTGATAATTTATTGTGGATTCTGTTGACGTGGAGAATATTGAACAGTTATTGGTGGAATTAGTTTTGGCAGTTTTCTGATTGTGTAGTAAAGTGATTAATTCTGAGATCGCTGAGAGAAGAAGCTTGAAGTCGTGAAGTATTATTTCTGTGAATACATTATTCTGTTCTTAACGAAGTTTAAGGTGTTTTTAGTGGAAGCCAATCTTTTCCAAGTTTGTTAAGCTGCAGTCAGGCCTAATTTTCCGAGCGATTATTTTACGTCGCCTCAATTTTAAATATCAAAATTGAGATAGAACCGAAAGTTCTATTATTTAATGATGTTACTTTTATTAAAACGCGACATTTACATGCCATCTCCTACACATTTAGTGGTTTTGAATCTTCACTCTCGCGTTCTTGCATCCTGGTAACCACAGCAGCCGACGTGCTCCACTTCGTATTTGGGTCATCTGGTTTCCTCGCTCCTGGTACATTTCAAATGATGAGATCGAACAACGAATCCAGCAAGCAAAAAGCGTCAACAACTCCGGCATAATACGGAGTATCTATAATAATCCTATCAATAGGAGCACTCTTAATCGTCCGATCCCCCGTCATCATATGTCCCATCTCCCCAGTCATATCGGTTTCATTCAGGAAACTTTTACTAACAATTATACCACTACAACCGGTATCACTCAGAACATTCACAGTCCCATTTCCTACTCTTTCAGATAATACTAGCAAATTATCCTTACCTCAGTCTCCATGTACGCTCCATTGAGTACCTTAATATTCTACCCAGTCTTCAATTCCAGCATTTCTTCTTCAATTTCCGGCTTTCGGTTCTTGCATTGCGCGAGCCACTCGGTGAGGCTGGACAGGCCGTCCACGGCCATTTCCAGCTTTCAATCGGGGTGCAAACTAAGGACGTTGGAATGACCGACCAATCCCTTCCTTTGATGACTATTGGTAAACAACTGAAACAGTGGAAGTTCCTCCCTCGTATTGGATTTTTTTTCGGACGGATAGCAACATGTTTAGACGGGCTCTCCGCCGCTCGATGACCTCTACCATTGCAATAGTGGCATCACATTGCTTCCCAAGGTCTCTCCACGCCTGAATCCCTGCTACCGTTGCTTCCCTTTCTTTTTCATGCCCAAGTGCCCCTGCTGGGTAGCTTCTTATTATGAGCCACTAAATACGGCTCGACTGCCCTCGCCAGTTCTTTTAAATTATTTGGACAGCGCTCCAATACATGTACTGCCACATCTTTTGAACATGAATTCGTAAACTGCTCACACACCATCAATTTGGTCACTCAGTTGTACGACTTGTCCACACTAGCCAGCTCCACCCACTTATCCAAATATTTTGAAATTCTCACTAGGGAATGGCTTTGGATCTCTTGACCCTCAGGCTTGCTCTTCTAAATCTTTCTCGATACAAATGCTTCGTAAAGTTGTACCGCTTCACAAGGGCAATGTGTAAGCGATCACAGTTCAAGGCGTCTTCAGTTGACAAACCAGAGTAAATCTCGAGTGCTCTGCCGGAAACCAATATACTTGACCGGGTTGCCCAAGTCTCCTTTTCCCACTCTGTAACAGTCGCATACCTTTTAAAACGCAGCTAGTAGAGATTCAGGATATCCTTCCCATCCACAAATTAAGGTAACTCTGGGGCTCTGGCACCTTCCGCCATACTCCTTCTATTTTTCTGTCTTCCAAATCGTTTCATCGCCTTAATTCGCTTGGCTTCCACTTACATTCTAAACTTCCCTAATTTCATCTCTAGCCTTCTTTCTTCAGCTTCTGCTTCAGCCCTGCAAATTCTCTTTCTTTCTTCTGCTTTAGCTTTGCGAATTTTCTCTCTTTGTTCGGCTTGAGCTTTGCGAAGTATCTCCCTCTTTTCGGCATCGTGAATTTCCTTTTCAGTTTCCTTCAGTAGGCGTCATTCATCTGTCAATAACTTGCTCCTTTTCTTTTTATTGAACCCAACGCTTCTACCTGCTGCCTTAGTTCCTCCAAAGTGATTGACCTGCTATTACCTTCAACAAGGCGTTGTCTTATTGGTAAACGTTTTGAAACAACGTTTTGAATCAATTATGGTTTAAGCTTTATTTTCTTGTGGAGAAGTTGTTCCTAACTTTCTCCAACCTTTTCTTCTCACCAGAGTTAGCACAATTATCAGAAATTATATTGAGAAATTAACAAAAAACGATTTTGATCCAGAAACAAAATATTGAGATGAGCCAGCCAAATTTATTTATCGAATATAGATCTCATATCTATCAAGTCCAATTCAGTAAATAAGAGATCAATAAAGGCGAGAGCAGAGAAGATCGAAAAAACGAGATTTTCTCAAGTTAAATGTGTGACTGCACCCCTCACAAAGCAACTTTATTTTACCACAGCTAACTTTGACTGATTGAATGATCTCGGCCACCAGCAGTTTTGACATATCATTCCTCGTGGTCGCTATAAAAAAAGAGCGCAGTTTCACAATACGATAACAACAGATATTATAAACCAAACGGAAACAAATGACATTAATGAGACAATTTCGCAATTAAAAAGACTGCCTGCCGTCCAAAGACTGTTAGACCAACACAAATAATAAGATAATCTTACAATAAAGAGCAGATAATCAGTTTTTTAGTATGTCCATACAATTAATTTTTATCTCAAACAGTAAGTAATTTTTCACACAATGGAAAGAAATGAAGTCATTGACAAACCTGATTTTGCAACTTAAACACATTATTTACGTTTAGATTACGTTAATTTAAACACATCATTTACGATTAATTTACACAAGGCTACAGAAAAGCAGAAGCATTTAGAAGGCCATTTTTGTGATTTTAACACTTGCCCTCAGTAGCCATACCGTTACCCTAATAACTAGAGTTTCCGGACGAGCCCCAAGTTGTCGCCGAATACGGTAAATCACACGGCCTGCACCTTAATGACTGACTGATAAAAATTTCGCGACTGGAAAATTCGCTCGGTGGAGTTCAACACCCACCTTCTATACTCTATCCTTTGGACCAAGAACTTGCGCTCAAGTAGCTAAAACTATGATGCCACTCTTTAACAACATCAACTCCATCGATACATATGTTTGTTGCACACCATTAATTATCCATCACTGACATTATTTTTGCCCTAGCAGCAAATAGTCTTCCTCCGGTGTTTTCCAGCTCTTCACTTTTCTCACCTGTCTTTTGTCGTCTCTTCTCCTTCTTCGCCCCATTTTGGCACATTAGCCGCTAGTATATATATCCTCTATGCATCACTTAATAAAGAAATAATTTCAAAATATTTCCATAATTTAATCAATAATAAATTGCTGAAAAATAAAATTAACCAGAAAGGTAAGTAGACGGGAGAATACCGAAAATAATTAACCAAATAAACAACCAGTAGAATCGCTTAGGTTAGAAAATAAACCAGAAATGCTTTGTCTATGATGGAAATACCAGAAACAATTATCAAAACAACCGATAAAACTCGCTTAGAAAAAAATATTTGAGAAAGGGTTTGTATTTTGGGGAATACCGGAAATAATTACCAGAAACAAGAAACTACGTTGAAACAAGATAATTGCTAAACTGATCCTTAGATTATAATTGTTACAAGCATAATTTGAAAAAATTGGATAAAAAGGGAACGTTTTTGTTTCAAAATAGCTTAACAGGTGCCTATTGTTATACGTTGTATGACTTTGGCGAAAGGCATGGTCCCTTCTAATGATATGGCCGAATTAAAGCAAACAGGGCTGCCAAAGAACTTAATATCACCAATATGATAACCAATAAGGACCCACCAAATCGTCAGATAAGCCTACCATTAAATAGCTCATTTCTTTGGTTGTCAAAACGACTATCATTTGGGCGCCTTCATCATTTTTTACAATGTTTCACCCTCCCCTTCTCACACTCTTTGTAAAGTACGAATAAGAGTGTGTGATATCATTCGTTCTTTTTGAGTATTACCAGTTTAGATTAATAAACCAAGATGATCACCATTACATGTATAGGACTACGGCTTATATTTGCTAAACATTTTCGTTGCTGCTCTCAGAAATGTTTGTACGGCGAAGCCGGCGCAACTGCATAACTTGATACGCTTTACCAGTAGTTGTTTTTGTTGATTACCCGACCCCTTCTAGGGATGGGGGCATGGCGGAAGACCATGGACTCACAGAAGCCGGACAACTCTCTAGGGCCTGGACCAGAGATCGTAGAGAGACCGAGAGTCGCCAAAGACTGAGCAGCGCAAAGAGTCCGTAGTTGGACAGTGTACAATGAGATGAGAGGTGTCCTGGAACGAGTGTCCACAAGCGCTGCAGCAAGGATTATCGATTCTGCCAATCTTAGAGAGATAAGAACTTAACAGAAGGGTGTGTCCGTTGCACCATAGACGAGAGAGAACACAGCGAGCATGACGAGGGAGCACAGGTTCCTCGGTGGCAATCGAGGGAGCCTGTGTATCAAAGAATTTTGATGAGTCAGTACGCCTCCAGTCGGAGAAAAGACAGGAGTGGATACAAGAGTTAAGAGTAGAGAGACTACAAGGGACTGCAGAGGTCGCAAGTAGCACTCCCCGTCTGGCCGGTTCATCAGCCGCGTTGTTCCCAGGTAGAAACGAGCGTCCAGGGACCCATTGTAGCCTGATAGAACAGGAAAAGAGAAAAGACAGTTCCTGTGAAAGAGTTTGAGATAAAAGGAAAGATGGAGGAGAGGACAAGGTGACGAGGACACACACTTTACCTCGGCACAGTTGATGGCATGCCCTACCAAGGTAAAACGCGCCAAACTTAAGATAAACATTTTTTTCTATTTTGGTTGCTAACAGCTTTATAGAGCTACCGGGGTCAAAGCTGAAATCTTTGGAAAAAGCAAGGACTCTTTTAACCCCTTTGAGCACAGCTGAGGAAGGAAAACGAACATGCGACATAATGGGTACCCAGCAAATGCTTGAGAAAGTGTGTTCTATACTTTCAAACTAAGGGAAACGCAAGGTCTCTTTGAATTCATCTAAGCAATGAACAGAGCACATAGACTTAGAACATAGCCAGAACCTTGAAATCAGAAAATCTATTTGGAAAAGGAGCGCACCAGTCGTGAAAATCTTATGTGCAGAAAAAATATTGACTTTTCGTTACTGCTCACTTAAGTGCAAGTATAAGCTTTTCCGAAGTGACGGTGACGACAAACTTTCATTGACACCATCGAGAGTGATTTCGATGTGACCTATCTAAACTTTGCGTCGGCGCGGCTCAGTGAACGAATTATAGATGGAGCGCGGAGTATTCTAAACGCACATTCGTACTCCATGTTTTCATTCCCAAGGCCAGTTTTAGGCCCCTTGGAATGGGCTTGCTCAGAATATTTTGGGTTTAGCTCAGTCGTCTGCGAACTAGCGTTGGGTGTTTTCATTCGTCCATGCACACATGAGATCTTGCTTCCTCCACGAACTGCTGGTGTGGCGCCACCGATCAAACCGCAAATCACGTTATCTCAATGTGCCCTATAACTCGAGCACCTCGAGGGATGGCTGGTCTAACGGTTTTGAATGACGATAATCGATGCTTGCTCAACCCTCTGCCTACCATGGGGTCCAGTGGACCCCAAAATAAAATTTGATCTTTCATTACTAAGAACACATAGCAAACACTACCTCCATATTACCTGACTTTTCCTAAATTTAGTTGATCTTCAACGAGGCTGAGTATCACAAATCTGAGACAAACCGATATGGCATAAAAAATAAAAACAGCATCGTATACCATGGGGTCTATTGTACCCCAAGGTAATGAGTAACCTGCATTGTTTAGTTTAAACTGGTTGAGCTGTTTTTGATAAAGACATTTTGTTTTGAAACAACTAATCTGATGTTTGGTACCACAAATAAAAAAATATTAGTTTGCATAAATATTGTTTATGATCGCAAATGGCAATCAGGTTGGAAAACAAACCACTCAAAAGAGTGGCAAGCTGCTTAGAAGATGATGAGATTCTAAAGCTTCTGGAAGAGAGTGAAGATGATGAAAGATGGATAGAAGAAGATCAGATCGAATCGTTGGATGGCGATAGAGAAGTCGATCATCTAAGTGTGGAAAAATTGTCTTCTTGTGATATCTCAAATATTGATGAAGATCAAGATACTTCTACCATCTTTATATCCCGAAATAAGAAAGAAAGTTGGTCAGCAACTCCCCATACAAATAATATTGGTCGAACTGCTTCTTGTAACATATATCACGAGAGACTAGGCCCTTCATGCTTTGCAAAATCGCAATGCGATTCAATGCCTAATTCATTCAGATTATTTTTTAGAGACAAGTTGCTGGAAAAAGTTTGTAACTGGACAAATGCTGAAGGATTACTTTTTACAAATAACAAGTGGGTTGCTATAAATCAATCCGAATTTGACAAATTTTTGAGTGAAGTAATTCTTATCGGTGTTTATAAATCAAACAACGAAAATGTTGCTCAACTTTGGATTAAAGAGGACGGCAGACCTATTTTCAATAGACTCATGAGCCGATATCGATATTAACAGATTCTACGAGTGCTTCGGTTTGATGACGCTAATTCACGAAGAAGAAACAGATCTGAAGACAAATTCCAGTCTATCAGAGATGTCTTTGAGCAATGGGATTTGAATTTGCGTGATGCCTACACTCCAGGTCCCCATATGACTGTTGATGAACAATTGGTTGTTTCAGAGGAAGATGCCCACTTCGGCAGTATATTTCTTCAAAACCTGGAAAGTATGGAATAAAAATTTGAGCAATATGCGAAGCCAACGCATCTTATTCATGGAAGATGCAAGTTTAGACCAGAAAAATCCTGCAGTTGGAAGAGAAGTAAACCAGGGAGCAAGAGTTGTGAAAGATTTGGTCAAAGAAATTGAACATTCTAGTAGGAATATAACTTGCGATAATTTTTGACTAGCATCCCGCTTGCTCGAGATCTGCTGAAAAGAAGCTTACTCTGGTTGGTACTATTCGGAAGAACAAACCAGAATTGCCTCCGCAATTCACAGTTGCCAAAGGTCGTGGCATTACTTCTACAATTTTTAGATTTCAGAATGATACGAGTACTATGATCGCATCGTATTGTCCCCAAAAAGACTGTGTGGTTAATACGCTTTTGACGATGCACTCACTTCCTGAAATAGCTTCAAATTCTGCTAAAAAGAAGCCTGAAGTAATCTTGTATTACAACAGCACCACAAGTGGAGTGGACATTTTGGATAGGATTTTGGACAATTCAAACGTACACCTGCAAGAGGATGACTAGAAGATGGCCAGTAGCCTTATTTTACAACATGATCGACGTTAGCGTTATCAATGCTTACGTAGTATGGCAGCAATTGCATGATGAAAATAATCGGATTTTTAGCAAGAAAAGAAGGAGAAAGTTTTTAATTCGCTTGGAAAAAGAACTTGATGGAATGTCAAGTGCTCTGTCAATGCCAAAAAGGCGTGTAATTTAGCCTCAAAGCAATAGAAAAAGGACTGCTGCAACCGAAAACCCAGCAACAAACGCACAGAAAGCCAGATGCTATCTTTGTGAAAGAAGCAAAGATCGAAAATGCAGACAAGCATGCAGCGCCTGCAATAACAAGATTTGTCAAAAACATTCGCAAGTTATTTGTATACAATGCAATCACTAATAGGCTAAAACTAATTGTGTTGGTAGTAAGCATTTGCAGTATTCTAAACGCTTTGTAACTGTGTGCATCGGTTTGCAGTATTGAAAAATTGTGCGTTTTGGCTTTTGTGTAACCAACCATTGTGCTGACTAAATCGGCCTTGCTTTTATCTGTTAATATTAGTTATTTGAACTCCTATGTTGTTGCATTTTTTTTACGAAAATGATGATTGGGAATAAGCAGTAACAAAACTTCATAAACATGCAAATCATTGCACAAACGCCGGGAAAAGTTGTATAAGGTAATTGCAGTGCATCATCTAATCTTTTGACTAGCTGTGTAACTGAATATATATGATAAGGCCTAAATACCGCATTTTTTTGTTTTTTTATTGCGTTTGTTATTTGTTTTTGTGTTTAAATTGTTTGTTTTTTACAGTTTTTAATGTTAATTGGTTGATTTGTGAAAGATGTTTACGGCCAAATGCTTTTTTGAAATCTGGGGTCCATTGGACCCCAATGGTACAATTTGCATGGAATGTTTTTGGTAGACAGAGGGTTAATACCACCACAGCCAGCATCTGATCCCATCGGTAATCAGCCAGCATCACATCTCATCGATGCCCCTTCACACGAAGAAGAAGAAGGACTCAAGTGCAAGATGGGTGAAGCCGGCTGAGCCGATATTCTCGATCCCGATGTTACAGATGGCGTCCTGCGGCGACGCCAACATATATACTATAAATTAAAGATTTTTTCTTTTGTTGATATGCTGCCTGTTAATTTATATCTCAATTATAATGTAATAAAATCCTAAGTCTAACAAAAATTGAAAATATGACTATAGACCTAACAATTTGTCAAATTAGTTTCAGAGTAAACATTTTGTTTGAAAATGACTTGGCGTGATGAGCTCCTACCACAATATGGTGAATGAGTTTAGGGAAGCCATTGACGCTTTTGTCGCTCCGCCGAAAACAAGGCAAATAGCTCAGCCAAAGAACCTAATACCACAAGTGTATGTAGGAAAGGAACGGCACCAAATTGCAAAAATGCTTACCAGTAAATAGCTTATTTTTGTAATTGTAAAAATAAACGCCCTTTGGACGCTACCACCATTTTTACTGTGTTTCAATTCTTCCCTCTTCACACTTTTTGCAAGTATTAATGATAGTTTGTGGCAACATTGTTTCTTTGCGAGCATTACCTGTGTCAATTATAAGAATAAAATGATCACCATTACGTGTACAAGAATTGTGAAAGTGCATAAAATTAATCAACTTTTCGTTACTGTTCACACAAGATTCCAATGGGTGAAGCCGGTGCAGCCAGCTGAACCGATATTCTTAACCCCCACGTTATTGATGGGGGCTGCTGAGCGACGCCGGCTAATCAATATTTTGAATCGCGATTCTGTCAGTCTCTCTGTGTTTCTGTCTGCTGGTTTGGCTGTGTTAACTCTTCTTCAACTATTAGACGTATAAGCATGAAATTCGGCAGGATTGATCAGCAACCTGGGTTGAGTGCCATGAAAAACGTGGGTCGTTTCGATGACGTCACAATAGAAGATAAATATTTTTAATTCGCATTTCTTCATGGAGAAAAGCGGTTTTTTGCTTAAATAAAAGCCAGCACATAACTTACTAAAATGGGAGTAGAAGCTCAAAACACTTTGAGGAGGCACCAAATTTTTTCCCGAGTAATTGCTGTAACTGAACTTTGCCCAAAAAAATCTTCTGATATAATCACAAACACATATTTCAGGATATACAGTATATATAAAAAAAACACTTAGCTCACAATGCTCAACACCAAACTTGCCGGAGCCGCAATATTTCTATTTGGACAACTGCAGTACAAAAAAAACATTAAAGCCACAACAGTCTGTTTCGTCTAGAGGCTCATCAGGTGGCGCATGCAAAATATTGCAAGCAATTTTTATGCCGTTTTTATGGTGTTTTATACCGTTTCATATACACTTTGCAGATGCGCCACTTGATAAACCTCTGGGCAAAACAGACTGTTGTGGTTTTAATGTTTTAATGTCTATTCTGTAGTTGCACAAATAAAAATATGGTTTAGGTCATACAGTATGGTTTAGTATCTGGCCTAGAGTTGCAACAATGGTTGAAATTGTTGTTTGTAATGATTGAGAGTAACAGGATTGGAAACTATAAAAACACTTCCTCAAACTGCCCGAAAAAATTTTAAATGCCCGAAATTTTGTTGCAAAATTAATTCATTTTGACAAATGGTGGGTCAGTGCCCCAAAACCCATACTTTCTTCTTCTGTTGCTCAACAACTTGAAGAAATTTCTCCTTTATGGGTATTAAGATGACATTATAATTGACGTTAAATTGTAAAATTTATTTCATTAAAGTAATACAAGAGGCCAAAGATGCACTTTGAGCATACTGCACACAGTGACACTGTTTTGACCTATCAGGTCTCTTCAGTGCAGTTGATGACCGAAAAGAAACAAGAGGCTTTAAATAAAGTGTAGCTTAAATCGTTACACTTGTGGGATCTATACTACGAGTAGTGGGTGATTTGTCAGTACTCTGCGAAGCCGTATCTCTGTCGCCGAATACGGTTAAGTCACCCGCCCTGTACCTTGGTGACCGGCCGATGACGATTCGACGACTAGAAAATTAGCTCGGTAGAGTTCAACGACTACCTTCTATGCCCTATTCTTCGGCCTAAGGACTTACGCTCGAGAAGCTAGGTTGTCAGCCCACTGTTTAACAACACAACTCTATTAATATATAAGCTTTCGCACATAGACAATCGCCGACACCACACTGCAGCAGCCAATAGTCCCCCTTCCTTCTAGTAGTACTTGGCCTTTGCCTTCTAATTCTTCACCCTTTTTCCTTCTTTTTGTTCTTTTCTGTTCTGTTGTCTGTTTGCTTTTGTCTCTGAGTTTTCAAAATGACCCACCCGTATATATACTTCCCGTTCGTACGTAACCGAAACAACGTTCCGATATATTTTAGCCAATCAAAATTAATAGAAATCAAAAATCAACAAGAAAAGGTTTGTAGACGGGGGAATACTGGAAACTGCTACACAAAGAGCAACCAATAAAAACGCATATGAAATAAATCAGAAAAGGTTTATTTACGGAGAGAGTACAGGAAATAGCTACCAATGAAATTGCTTTGAGAATAAAATACACAAGCGACGGTTTGTATACGGGGAAATGCCGGAAATAAGGACCAAACAGAAAAACTACGTCGACACGGGATAATAACATGAATATTGAGATTATTATTGTTACAATCTCTTCTGAATGAATGGCGGTTGTCGCAGGTGCACAAGGTCTGACAACTGCTAGAACAATAGTGCTGTCACAGCCCAGTGGTTATAAGCTCATAAAATAATACAAGACGCCGGCGATGCACTTTAAACAAACTGCAGACAGTGACTCTGTTTGCATCTATCAGGTCTAATCTAACTTTGTGTTAGAAATATATGCTACGGATCACTATGCCCTCCTCTGGTTGCGTTTACGCCGGGAGGAGGAAACATAATCTTAGCCATAATCTCTTGTTTTAGAACCAGGCTTACAATCACAAAAAGGTTGTAAGTTTATAGATCTATTACTTCATAACTAAATTCCTGCTAGTAAATCACTTTAAATTCCTATAAGAAATTTACTGCCTTCTTCCACAACTTTGAATTTGCGTCCCAATGCGCTAAGTCAATTGAGCACATGAAAGTTTGTGAAAAAATGTACTGCTTGTCAGTAAGCACAGTTTTAATTTTCAAACAAGGATATCGATTTTATGGGCATAGTTAATGAAATCTCATGATTGTGGGGAAATAAATAGACAAACTATAGATCAGTAAGTCTACACCACTCTGTGAAACCATAGTCACCGAAAATACAGTCGCGCCTGCTTCCCCCTGAACAACCGCAGTAGGGCACGACACAGCTTCTTCAAAATCAGTTGCCTGTTTTCTTTTTCTCTCTTATCCTGCTTTTCTCTTTCCCGTCTTCATCTTCTCATTCTTCTCCTTCTCTTGATGAGCGGTAACGTTCATTCCAACCCTGGCCCCATCTTTCCTTGCTCAGTGTGCGCTGGAAATGTGACCTGGCAGGGCAAGTCAGTGCAATGCTGCACCTGCTCCAAATGGGTTTATCTAGAGACACAGTTGATGTTGAGCTGATGCAAACGGCTACTTCCTCCGTTGAATTCAGTTTCAACAATATAATGCACCGACAGATTGATGGCGTTGCTATGGGTTCACCTATAGGCCCATCTCTTGCCAACATTTTCGTCGGATATTACGAAGCTTTGCTTTTCAAAAGAGTCAACAAACCTCTGATGTATTATCAATACGTCGATGATATTTTTGCAGTTTTTAACGACGAAGACGAATGCAATGAGTTTTTCTCCCCATCCATCGCTTCGTTATACTTTTGAAAAGGAATACAATCGGACTTTGCCCTTTCTTGATGTCCTGGTAGATAAGAATGATCAAGAATTTGTTACATCTGTCTACAGAAAGCCAACCTTCACTGGCCAATACATTCGCTGGAACTCTTTTTGCCCCATGAAGCGGAAGACCAATTTGATTTCAACTTTAGTCCACAGAGCTCTAGCCATCTGTTCAAAATCCACTCTTCAAAATCAACTTTCCAACATTCGATCAACCCTTATCAACAACGGTTACCCGGAAACTACATTCAACGCTGTTATGATCAAGAAAATAAATCAGTTTCGCAGACCAACGCAATTAGGTCCGAAGAAATGCCCAGTTTATCTTCACTTGCCATGGCTGGGCAATGTTTCGATGAGGTACGAAATGCAAATTAAAACAGTCGTCAAACGCTGTTACTCTGCATTTGAAACATGCATTGTCTACACCACCAAACAACTTCTGCCTGCAGCCAAAAAGGATGTACTACCCGCTTTTCATCGAAGCAACATTGTTTACCAATTTCTGTACCACTGCGATAGTCGGTACGTGGGTCGTCCGTCTCAAAGGCTACAACAGAGGATTAAGCAGCACGTGCCAAAAACCATTCTCCAGGAGCATATTTCTCAGGACCGAAGCACATTGGTCCGCTCTTGCAAGCCAATCAGAAGCTTTAGAGTTGAAACTTCCTTTTCTGCCATAGGACAACATCTTTTACAAAACCCTACATGCGCACATGAATATAATGATAACAAATTTTTTATTCTTGCCCGTGGCCGTACTTCTTTTCACCTTTCCACCCTTGAAGCCACGTACATCAAAACATCCAAACCAAATTTATGCAGACAAAAGGAATTCGTTTATGGTCTAAAAATCACACATTAGTTTCCGCTCCTTCTATTGGTCACTTCTTTTACCAATCATGACGAGCTTTTTCCCTTTTTTTCTTTTTCATCAACTGTGTCTCTATATAAGCGACTCACTTCACTTTTTTACTCTATTTCTGACGGATTCTCTTGAAAAGTGTCAGACGAAAAGCATCGAGAATGAATACTCTACTTTCTGCAATTTTCAAATTCTGTACCACCAATCAACACTCCCACGGTCCCTCTGCAAAGAAATACTCGTCTTTTATTCTTTTCTCTGCTTTCTTTATATCTCTGACTCTGATTGCGGCTTGGCCTAGCGTCTTCCATTTCTTTCGACCGCATCGAACGTCATCCTAAAGCCTGGTGGTCTGCTGAGGTAGAAAGTGCGGTTAGTAAAAGACGTAAGGCGTTCGCTGACGTTCACAGAAGTGATGAAGATCGTCAGGCTTACATATCCGCTTGTCGACGCGCCACGTCAGTCATTGCCAAGGCTAAGGCCAAGGTTATGGCATGAGTTGCTTTTCTCTTTCGCCCAAATCAAGCCCAAAAACTGTATACTCTTTTTCTCGCTCTATCGCCAGCTTTCCTTTCTCGTTTTCCTCCTCTCCTAACTTCCCTAACTGTTCTTCTCCAAGGGAATCGGCCTTGGTCTATGCCGCTTACCTGAGATCCCACCTTTCTGTTTCTCAGCCAATGGCCCTGCATAGCAAAGCCAGAGGCTACCTTTCTTAGCTCCGCCAAGCCACGTTCCCTCAGGAGTCTCACTCGTCCTTCTGCTCTCCTTTCTCTCCCGCTAAATGTCTTGCGGTTGGTTCCAACCTTTCCTCCTCCACTACCACTGGCCCATACAAAGTTGCCTATTTCATGCTAAAGCACCTTCTTTGCTCTGGCATGGATTTTCTTCTTCACAACTTCAATCTGTCCTGGTCTTTGCATTCCTTTCCTTCTATCTGGATGACATCTTCTATTATTCCCATACACAAGATGGGAAAGCCTATCGACTCTCCTGCTTCCTTCCGGCCTATCTCTCTCACCTGCTGCGTATCAAAGCTTTTTTAACGCATCATTATATCCCGTATATTCTTCTTTCTGGAATCTAATTCCATTTTCTCTCTCCACCAGGCCGATTTTCGCCCTGGACGGTCTACACTCGATCAAATTCTGTTCCTTTCTCAGTCCATTTTGGATAGGTTTAACAAATCCAGGCAGGGCTCTCGGACAATTTTTTTCTACTATTGACTTCTCTAAAGCTTTTGACTCTGTCTGACATCCCGCCCTTTTTTACAAACTTATTTCGGCTGGCCTCCCTCCTTGCTTTGCTCGTTGGACTCAATCTTTCCTTTCTAATAGGCGCGCTTCCGTAGTTTTTCAAAATCACAAAAGTTGCTCCTTTCGAGTCCGTTGAAGTGTTCCGCGAGGATCCGTTCTTGGCACTGTACTTTTCTCTCTATTTATCAATGATCTTCCGGCTTCTCTCCCTGCTTCCGTCAGCTGATCTCTTCACGCTGGTCTAAGTACTGGTGTCTTCCTCCTAATCCGAGCAAATGTGAGGCCTCCTTCTTCTCAGTGGATCCCCACCAAGCTAACCTCCAGCTCAACCTCCTCTTACTCAGATCCCGCCTCCGTTTTAACCCAACTCCAACCATTCTTGGGGTATTTCAGGCTTGGCCAGACTTGGAGTGAAACCAAGACTCTGCAGATCGTCCTACGGGTTTATTCACCCGCTCATGCTTTCTTCTACTTTTCCTAGGGTAGCTCTCCTTGCTTGCACTCCCTTTCCTTCTTGATATCTGCCTTCCTTCACTGTGGAGTCCACCCTTTCCTAATCATGCTCCCGCTCTGATCCCTCTCTCTCTCTTTCCAAGGTGAGGCTCTCGCCCACATTGTCTCTCTCCTCCTTCATGATCTGGTACTCTGGACTGACGGCTCTGTTTCTTTTCGTTTTAGCAAGGAAGGCTCCGGCGTTCTTGCCAGCTGCCCTCTCTATGGCACTGAGACCACTCTTTCCTTTTCAGAAGACCCAGGTTCTACCAGTTTTTCCACTGAATCCTTCGCCATTCTGCACCCTGAGGAGCACCAACAAGTATGCCACTTCTCTTCTCCTCGTATCTGACTCTCGCTCTGTCCTCGTCACCTTGTCCTCTCCTCCATCTTTCCTTTTACCTCAAACTCTCTTGCAGGAACTGTCTTTTCTCTTTTCCTGTTCTATCAGGCTACAATGGGTCCCTGGACGCTCGTTTCTACCTGGGAACAACGCGGCTGATGAACTGGCCAGACGGGGAGTGCTACTTGCGACCTCTGCAGTCCCTTGTAGTCTCTCTACTCTTAACTCTTGTATCCACTCCTGTCTTTTCTCCGACTGGAGGCGTACTGACTCATCAAAATTCTTTGATACACAGGCTCCCTCGATTGCCACCGAGGAACCTGTGCTCCCTCGTCATGCTCGCTGTGTTCTCTCTCGTCTACGGTGCAACGGACACACCCTTCTGTTAAGTTCTTATCTCTCTAAGATTGGCAGAATCAATAATCCTTTCTGCAGCGCCGGCGGACACTCGTTCCAGGACACCTCTCATCTCATTGTACACTGTCCAACTACGGACTCTTTGCGCTGCTCAGTCTTTGGCGACTCTCGGTCTCTCTACGATCTCTGGTCCAAGCCCTAGAGAGTTGTCCGGCTTCTGTGAGTCCATGGTCTTCCGCCATGCCCCCATCCCTCGGAAGGGTGTGGGTAATCAACAACAACAACAACTGTTGGCCCGGCAACGCCGGCTGGTTGACATATAAAAACTGGTTCACTTTAGCTTTTTGCTTTTGATACAACATCGTCTTGGTACAAGCATCACAAAAAGCTTGTGACAAAAATAGCTTTTTTCAAAACTAGATTCAAGTTCTGCACAACCAACGAAATATTTGTGTATTGGAAAGACTTAAACATACTCACAAACAGCGCAAAAACAGGTCTTGCAAGACTTATCACATTTTCCGAAATAATTTACCTCCACCAAAAGTTTCTGGATTCATATTGTTGAGAAGATCTTTCTGTATCACTGGGCTGATATGATAAATGTGCGACACTATATTAACATATTTGTTTAATGATATATTTTTGTTATTGGCAAACAGAAAGATGTAAATCGAATATTCATCAGCTCAATGTTTGTCACTCAACTTCAACTCCGTTTTTTTGCCGTGGAAAATCTCTTTGTAAGTAGAATTGCTTTGTTATAGGCTAAAATTAACTATACTGCGTACCAGCTCTGGTGAATGTAGATATGCTTTCCTACAAGAATTGCATTAGCTAAAATTTGCTACTTGAGCTTGGTGGTCGGCCATTGCATTACTTTGTATACGTGACGTTAAAATTCTTATCTTGTCACCAGCAATTTCTTTTACCGGAATGGCATTTTAAGATGCTGTGAGAACGATTTCACTTTATTGTTTTTGTTGCAAACAGATAACTGTACCGGAAAATTTAGCGAATGCATCGTTTGCAACTCAAATTCAACTTCACTTCTTTGCAGTCCGAATACTACTTGTAAGTAGAATTGCTTGGTTATAAATTAAAATAAACTAGCCAACGGGCCAGCACGGGTGAACATAGATATGTTTTTTGAAAGAACCTGGATTGACTAGTATGCTCTTTAGGCATGATTACCCAGCTTTTTTATTACTTTATGCACACTGGAGTGTAAGGTTCTTGCCGGAATGCCCAGGAATGAGATTAAGGTATTACGGTTCATAATTTCACTCCTGCTGATCATTAAAACTAAGCCATGAATGGTAGCCTACAAATTTTTTGGTAATAGTTATAACGTGATGACAGCAACAACGTGCGGCAAATGGCTCAAGCTATGCGCGTTATCTTGACAATGCTCCATTATGAAACCTTAAACTTTTCTTTATTTTGGAGCTGAAGGCTTTATTGAAAAAAGTATTCCAAAATTAAATTTTCGAGGCTTTTGTTTTGAATTTTGCTTTGGATTCTACGACTTGTTAAACTTGTCCTGTGCTGTTGAAAAAATCCAAAATTATCATTAATTTCGTTTTGCCTTAACGGAAGACAAACGCTCCTGAAGAAGAAAGAATGGCAGAAATTTAAGGTTTAATCATTCATTTCTGCTTTTTATTTTGAAAAGTTATTAACTTTGTTGTTGTAACGCCAACTGTGGCTAAGTGCTTGGTCCAATGATGTGCATTGCATTTTTTTAATCATGACTAAACAAATGCTGTTTTACATTTTACTCTCCAAATGACTACCAGCTCAGCCAAGCGCCAAGCGAGAGATCTATGAATACCATTTTTAAAGTGTTTGGCATGACTCGACAAAGGAATTGAAGCCAAGTATACGGACTCCAAATCAAATGCTTTAATAACAAAACAGCACTGGGTCAATCAAGGAGTTGCTGAACTCCAGTTGACTCTATTTTAAAATTTCTTTGGTACGATCTTGAATGCTTCTGTAACAATTACTTAATTCTTCAGTAATGTTATGTCGAGGTTTATTCTTTACCCTGAATATCTTCATCAATTTGTTGATATTGATGAACTTTAACAAACAAACATAAAGTTTATTAAATTGTTACTTGACAATATGCTGTGGGATGAACATAGTCATTAACATGGCTATCAAAAGTATGGCTTCTTTGCTGATCGTAAATGAGCTCGGCGCCTTACTTTCCTAAAAGGAGTTTGGCAGCTGATTATCTCATTAGATTGGAAGCAAGCAAATGGACCAATATGGTGACGGAATTTTAGCCTAGATCATCAAAGCAAGCAAGGATAGTTTTATTTTGTTTTTGCCACCAGGCATCTTTTAACTTCTTAATATAGCTCTTCTGGTGTAATTGAAAGTTAAAATGATCCTTATTTTTTGAAACGTTGAGTTTTTATGAATTTTATGTTGATTTTAAATCTAAATAAAGATCATTTTAACTTTCAATTACACCAGAAGAGCTATATTGAGAAGCAAGAAGAGTTTTCTCATTGACCATCTCCATTGATTGTTGATTTAGTGATGAGAGGAAAACCTTTGATAAAGTGCGATAAGACCTTATCAAGATGATGCTCGTCTCTGACCATGCTGTTTACTCCTCTTATAGTAAAGAACCAAAAGACGAGTTGTGGCTTGCTTCACCACTGCATGCACCGGGTTTAGTCGCTCGATCAGCTTGAAAACAATTTACTTTGCGAGCAAAAGTGTCAGCTTAATCTCCTGCATTTCCATTGGCAAAACACAAATTTAAAGTTCTGAAAGCTTTGCCTATCTTGTTCAACTATTTTCAAAACCTCTTTCTAGAAGTAATAGAATAGAATGCAATAAATTGTCAACATGGAAAATGCAAATTTTCGCCTCTCAAAGAGAATCTTGGAATGGGATAACAAATTATTTTTCATTTACTTCAAGACAAAACTTATCAAGTTTGTTTACAATGCACTCTTCTCTCCGTCAGCAAAGTATAGAACTTTTTGAGGCTAATGATATTCTTTCACTTTCGCTTCCTGACTTCTTGGTATTCATGGGTATAATCGATCATCAACAAAAGAGTCTGCTCAGGCAAAGATAACCAACATGCAAAAAGTCAAAAAACAAACCATTTTTATTTACTGCCTCTGCTCTTATGTAACAAAATTTACTTTTCAACTAAAACTTGACAACGATACAACCGAAGTTGAGACTTGTATCAGAGCATATTTGTGTTTGTTAAACAAAAAAGAATGCGTTGATTGGGGCCTCTCTGCCGTATTTACAATTGTCACGTTGCTGACAGATGCAGCATGTATAAATATTTATAATTTCGTTGTTCGTTTGAATTTTGTGAAAAAAATTTAACCGACCAATTAACTGACTTATACATTCTTGAAAAAAGAACAAAACATAATTGGTGAATCTATTTTACTGTACTTAAAAGAAATAGAAAGTTTGAAAAAATGTGTCACTTTTTAACCAACCAGTGGACGGATTCGAACCAGTGGATTTTTTTTAGACTCTTTGTTACGGATGAAGTGATTTCTTTGATGACCAAAAAGACAAACAGATATGCACAGTCACTGTTGCAGCAGTCGAATCTCAAGCCAAACTCAACTGCAGGCAATGAAATGAGAACTTTTATAGGATTGATTCTGCTGATGAGTCCGAGTAAGAAGCATGAAATTCAGATGTCTGCCGCTGCTGGCAGTTTTGTGATAAAAGTACTATGGCAAATAATTCTGATCCGGATTTTGATAGCCATATCTGGCAATATACAGTTAAGGCTGGTAGCATACAAGCGGAAAGAAAAAAAGAGAGAACCAAGGAAAAAATAAAGGACCTGTACTGAAAACAAGCGGTAACTGCAGTTCATAAGAGCACAAGCAATTGAATTTACATGCAAAACTCATTCAAGCATTAAACTTCATAACATAATGTAGCAAACTCTGCAATCCAACCGCAGTTCAAATCGAAAATTTCATTTTGAGATAAAAATGAAAAAGAGAGTCATCACACTAAAACGGCGCAAACTCCGTTTTTTCAGGACAGGAAGATGTCAATTACAATTAATTTATCATTATTTTGAAACAAATTATTTGCTTTACACCCAAACTACCTTCTCGTCCTAGTTGATTTTTATAATATTTTAGGTAGATTTGTTTCGACGCCGACGACCACCGGCAGTGTCGTTTCGAAAACAACTGCATCAACTCAGAGTAAGATTTGTTATAAACTTGTTGCAAGTTAAATATGGTTCTTTCCGTAGAAAGTCCTTACATGGACAGTTATACATCGAACAACTTGTTCTTGGGCCTGCTTCAGCGCTGCCAACATTACGGGATGCTGGATTGCGAAATAAAACTAGCAAAATCTTGGTTATTTTGCTGAACTCGAACACTAAAAACTCATACTCGAAAGCAGTTGATGGCGGATTAACAACTCAAAAACCGAGTTATGCTTTAAAAAAGATAAAAATCACTATCGATATAAAGAAATAAAATCTGGAGAACACAGAACTGAAAATGCATTTGGTTTTCTCAACGGAATTATGCCCAAAACCTAATACCCCACGTAAATAGTGAAGCCAATTGTTTGTAATTTGTTGGTTTATATTGGGTTTTGTTGACTGTAAAAGTTGCAATGTTATACCATGAAAAGTATGAAAACGACGTTCCGGTGCCTACAGGCAATTTTTCAGAATCTTTTCTTTTCTGTAATAAACAAGAAGATAAAGTCCAGCGTGAATTCAATAATTAAGACAATGGCAGTCTTTGATCTAAAACAGAGAATAAAAAGCTAATGCTGACTTGAACCCACAAATATGACTAAGAAGCTGAAGCAGAATTTCATCTAAAGTGTGGAATTTTATTATTCAGTTAAAATCTTACAACCATGATAAGGTGGACTAATTGAGCGATGTAACAATATTAATCTCGGGAAAAGTCATGCCATTATCCCGTGTCGGCTTAGTTATTTGTTTTGGTAATTATTTCCGGTATTTCTCCGTATTCAATCCGTTGCTTGTGTATTTTATTCTCAAAGCGATTTTTATTGGTAGTTATTTCTGGTAATCCCCCGTCGACAAACCCATTGTGGTTTATTTTCTAAGCGTTTTTATTGGTTGTTTCTTTCGGTAGCAGTTTCCGGTATTTGCCCGTCTACAAACCTTATCTTTTTTAAGTTTAGTTTCTAGTAATTTTGATTGGTTGAACTACGGAATATTTGGGAACTTTTTCTCTGCTACATACGAGTGGTAAGCATATATACGGATGGGTCATTTTGAAAATACAGAGACGACAGAAACAGAGAAGGAAGAAAAGAAGGGAGAAGGGGTGTGAAGAGACAGGAGAGAAGTGTGAAGAATTAGAAGGCAAGGGCCAAGCGCTACTATAAGAAAGGGGGACTATCGGCTGCTACAGTGTGGTGTCGGTGATTGTCTACGTGCGAAAGCTTATATATTAATAGAGTTGTGTTGTTAAACAGTGGGCTGACAACCTAGCTTCTCAAGCGTAAGTCCTTAGGCCGAAGAGTAGGGCATAGAAGGTAGTCGTTGAACTCTACCGAGCGAATTTTTAAGTTGCAGAATCGTCACCTACCGGTCACTAAGGTACAGGGCGGGTATTTTAACCGTATTTGGTGGCAAGTGGGTATAAGCAATCTTGAATTAAGGGGAGGGAAGTTAAAAAGCTAATGCTGACTTGATGTGATGTTTTGGTCTTCGTCGTTTCAGCTATCGTGCTGAGCATTATGCAGGGATGCTTAAAACACTTTTCGTGTGAGCTCACGCTCTGTTTGCTAGTCGTCAGTTAACTAAGCCACCACAACAGGTAAACGATTTGGTTCCGACAGCTATCTGCCACATCAATTGAAGGTATCTCGTTAAGTGCTTTGGCAAAGGACACAAGAAGCGATTACGTCGGATTGTTTTTCAAACTATCTTCTTCGTGCGGAGCGCCAAGCAGAAAAGCAGTGATTACCGTTTTTCAAAGTCTTTTAGATTGACTCGACCAACCCTATGTCTACCAACTGCGAGGCAGTTGCTTCAATCATTACGTCATTGCGTCGGTGACGTTTTGTTTAAGAATATCGATGCAGCCGAGTGCGTCATCTCTGCAATTTTTATAGTCTCTTATTTGGCATTGTTTTTCTCCTTGGTTACATCTACGCCAGAACCACATTACATCAGAGAGGCCAGGGTTATAAGATACAAATAGAATTACAATATAGAACTCACCAAGTTCTGAAAAACCTGCAGGCCAATTATTTAAGAACATGTTTCTGTAAACGTATAAACGATCTTTGTTTTGACCCTCCTTGACCCAATTTTCATGTTGTGTTCCCACATGTGTGAAAAGGACGCAGTCTTGCCATGAAGGAGACTAGAATATGGTCTCCTGTCATCTTGTGTTTTTTGACTTGATTTCTGTTTAAAGTACATTTGGTTTTTGAACTAATTTAAATGTTGCCTATCCAGAGGTGACAACCATCTAGCAGCGCTGTTTCAAATTCAACTTATCAACCCAAAATGATATTTTCTATCAACATGTTGTTGGTTTAGTCTATTTTTTTCCATACAAAAACTATACAGTTATGCATCGATCAACTTGTGTTTAAACCCGTTTTGGTTTTGCCAACACTGCTGGTTACGTCACATGATAGATATTGACTTACTTTGCTGCTATGCTTTGCTAATGTTATGGAAAAGCACTGGCAAGTTAGAAGCAAATCAGTCCACAAGTTGCTCCATATGTAACTGTATGGAAAGCATACGTAATTAGTCCATGGAAAGCATATTACGCTCGTGACCGAAAAAAAAATGCATTTAATATATAGTATAAATCGCAATTTTACGAGAGGATATGTTTGTGTGGGGGAGTGTATTATAACTCCTGTGAAACTATCGGATGCCCAAGCCTTAAATTTAGCTTAAGTGATCACCACCCACGCGTGAGTGTCCTAAAGGGCCTGGTGAAGTCCAATCAGAGATGATTTTTTCGATAATTGCATTTTCTTGTAAAAAAAAAGTGTTTTCTGTTTAAACAAAAACTAGCACCCAACTTACCAACTTGGAAAAATTTCACTTTTTAGGGTGTAAAATGACGTCATTGTAAAAGTTTTGTTATATCATAACGATAAATTACAAGATTTATTTTTTCTATTTTCTCAAAAAATACTGACTGATTGCGAAAGCTTTTTCAAGAGATGCTAGCAAAATATATTCGATAAAAATAATTCTTTATCAATTTAAGCTTTATTGAGCTTGCAACAAGCGATCAAGTAATTTAGTGTTTTTTAGCTTACTTCTCCAAAACTATTAGACATACAAACATAAAATTTGGTGCGATTTATCATCACCCCATTGTGAGTGTCATAAAGGGGATTTATGACGTGATATGGACGTCACAACTAAAAAACAAAATTTTCAAATATTGCCTTTTCAATGGAAGAAAGTTGTTTCTTGCTTAAATGAAACCCAGCACACGACTCACCAACTTGAAACACTATTTCTCTTTTGAGAATTGAGATAACGTCCTAATCGGCAATAAATTGTAAAATTTTTATTATCTTCATTTTCTCAAAAAATACTGATCCTTGAAAAGTGATTTCAAGCTGTTTTGGGAGATATTAAAATGGAGTTTCGGATTAAAGCAATTTCTTTGATAGTTTAATCTTTACAGACCAATGCAACGAGGGTTAAAGCATTTATGCGTTTTTTGAGCACGCTTCAAAAGAGGTGCTTTGTTTTTCTTAACCCTATTAAATATTTCAAAAAACACTATTTTGTCATAATGTTAAATGACGTCATATGCTGATCCTTGGTACCATTTTAGACAAAACAGCTGCAGGCAGCAGCTATACATATCCTCTGTTGCGTTTGAAGCAAACGTAATACTGAAGTCTACTATTAATATGCTGACTGTTAAATGAGTACGATGATACATTACAGCATTATCGTACCGGTTTAAATCTGTTTTTTTATTAATGGAATGGCAAGTATGGAAATTAGAATTAAACTGTAGGTGGATTTCACGTTAGAATACCTGAGTAGTGGAGTCATGTCGCGTGCCTGACTGAGTATTTTAAATTTGTAACACATTTTTTCAGGGTGTACCAAAATTAAGAAAGTGCTGAGTTTTATTGGGAAATCTTGCAGTGTTGAGAAAAAATTAATCTCTTATTGAGCACAAAAAGAATGGTCAAAGGATTATCTATTTAAGGCATGACCTAAATTGTTGCAAAAGCTAAACTGCTAAGGCTGGATTATGTGTTACGGGTCAATTCTCCCGCCTCTGCCCATCTTTATGTCGAAAGCAAGTTACATATGCGTAGCCAAAGACTTTAAGTGTAATTATTAAGTCTGAAAATACAAAAAAGTTGAAATTGATAGGCCAATTACATTATAGATTGATTACTGTAAATGCATCAATCACTTCAGCGTCCATCCAAAACTTTAAAATTATGGCCCTTGCAGTTAGTTACAGAAAAGCTTGAAAGTTCGTGAAATTATTTGCTGTCTGTAAGAAACAAGCGCAGTACAATAGATTCCGCTTAATCGCGTCACATCGGGATAAGCACCATTTGACCCCATTTGGTGTGTCTTGTTGAAGTGTCAAAAGTGTTTCTAGTAGCAGTAACTAAACAATTTTTTTAACCTTCGATTTCCGCAGCAGGTGGCCGGAGTCATTGATAAAAGTCTATACAACAAAGTGCAATTCTTTCTGTCTGTGAGTGTAGGTCTGTCTGTGTGTTTTTATTTCTCCAAAACTATTGAATTGGGCAAACATCAAACTTGGCACGATTGATCATCTTCCCAAGGTGAGTGTTATAAAGGGGTTTGTGACATCATGATTGCATCATAATTAAAGTTATTTATTAATTTTCCTTTCTTGATGAAGGAAAATAGTTTTTTGCTGAAACAAAAGTCTGCTCCCAACTTACCAACTTTCAAAAATTTCAGCCTTTAAGGGTCCAAAATGTCGTCACAGCCAACGCTTGACTGCACATTTTGTTGTTTGTGTTTTCTCGAAAACTACTGATCGTAGAAACGCAATTAAAAAGTTTTTGGGAGACATTAACAAGGTGCTTTTGATAGAACAACGTGGTCCTACGATTTAGGTTGAATCAACGATGCAACCAAAAATTCTATATTTATACATTTTAAATCACGCTTGCATTTTTCTTGAACGCTTCAAACTCGCTTTATGATACCATGACATGTCTGGTATTATTAAAGCAAAAAACATGTGAAAAAAAACTGCAAACAGCAGCTGCGTGCAAAGCAAACAAGTTGTATGATTCTGTCATAGAAGAGAACAAAAAAAATTAGAATATTAACATAGCAGTAGGTCAAAAGACTTACAGTGGCATGATTATAATACTTTTGTACAGTAATATCGCAAGCATGACTAATCTTCACTCTTACACATATTAATCAAATGGAGCAAAGTTAAACAAATTGACGATATTTCATTGAAATCTTACAGGATTACAGCAATTATTGGCATCTTTAGCCCAATACCCTCATCCATAGATTATAGACAGCTCTTAAACCATACCCTCTAGCCTATTGTCATTACCCGACAGTACTCAACTTTAGAATAGTTTGAGCTTCTAGCTACGATTATGCCAGAACCTGGCAATATACACGGATTCAGAGGCTTCAGGCCATACAAATGGGCATATAGTTACAACAAGTCGACAGTAGTATGCCAAATATTTAGTTGCTTATTTCTAACATTACACAGCAATTACTTTGTTGGCGCCTCCATCAAGGTTCTACATTTATGCTTCCGTACAGATGCATGGTAAATAAACGAATAAATATTTCTGATATTATTGGTTGTTTTAACTGAGCAAGTCCACTTTCTAAGTATATGCTGCACACAGGGAAAATAAGACCTTTCTACGGACTTCAAAAACTTAGGAAAAAATATGGCTGTTATGTCTGCCATTCCTGATGCTTTGCTACTCGATTTTGGTTAAAAATACCTTACTTTTATTTTTGAAATGAGAATTGCCGAAGTCAAAATATATTAATATTTTATTGTTTTCACAATTAACCATATGCTTAACTTTAACATGACTGCTGATGGCGCTGCAATTGTAATTAGTTAAGTGTAAGTGCATTACTTTAGGTTAGTTTGTCCTTTCCCAAGCTGTGTTTATGTCGAAATCTAGAAACATATGCGTAGCCATACACGTTAGGCCATAGAAATACGCCTACACTTACGGACAGGTTGTAAGTACTGCACCCACAGGCTTTAGGTCGTACAAATAGGCACACAATTTCGAAAAAGTAGTCAGTAGAGAACCTAATATTCAATAGCTCTTCCAAAAATATCTATTAATTATTTTGGCGTCCTTCCACATCTTTGATAGATTTTCAAATACTTGTTGAAATTAACTGATGAAAGTTTATTAAGTTGTAGGATCCCTACACTAAAAACAGGGCAAATAAGAAGTTGTCAGGAACTCTGGAAACTTGGGAGACAAGTAACGGTATGCGCTACCCCCATCATAATTTTTTAATTAATTTCCTTTTCAAAAACGGTAGTTTCGTTTCGGATGTAGAATTGGCTATGTGAAAAAACATGAACTTTTATGACTGTTTACTCAACGATTCATTGGGTGAAGCAGGGTTGGCAGGTTGAAGCGATATTGTTAATCTCGACATCAATAATGGAGGGCCCTCCGGCAAACGCGGGCAGAGCCAGCTAGTAAACCATAAATTTCAAACAAATTTTTGTATTTTGTGATCAAGTGGAATTTTTTTATGCAAACGTACTCAGACAATGACTTGTGTTCAGACAAGCTTCGGAGTTATCTGTACACAGACACAATGTTTTCTACTACAAACACTGCACTTGAGTAAAGGAGAGTATGTTTCTTTAATTCCTGACAACCCAGATAAAATCCTGGTCTTGAACTCGCAGCTTCACGCCAGTGAGCAAACATCTAATCGTGCTGCCCCACGTCACTGAGCAATTAGAATTCATGGTGTTGTTGTTTATGGTGACGATGATCGCGCATTCAAATCTCGGACTGGTTTCGCTGATAGACGTATATGTCCTTGGAAAATGCAAATCACCGCAATTTTTCTTGCTAGGGTACACTGATTGTATAATAAAGAAATGCACTACTGGTAACTCCGAAGAAGGTTTAAATACAACAATTTTCTTGGGTAATACAAAAAAAGATTATGTCTTGACGGAAGGATAAAAATGTATGAGTACTTAATTCAACTCATAGCTCATTTGACGTTGCTTAGAAATGAGTAAGATTGTTGTCCGGGAGAGCTTCATTGTGCAGCTGATTGTTGAAAGAAATCCCCGAGTCCTTGTTGAAGTAAAAGCTTTAAAAAATATTTAATGAATTTTGTGTTGCAAAATGATTTCAAAATCTGACCTCCTCTAAATAACAATTGAGCATTAATTAATAGGTCAATAGTGTTGTTGGGAAAAAACTTTGAATTACAGAAGCAACTCTTTTAAACGAGAACAAATAACCTTTTCAAAGCAAAACTCTCTTGTTACCCTGTGCCTCTGGAGACCGCTTTTGCGTTCTGCATGTAAAAAAGTAAAAACTTTTTAAAAATCAGCTAACCAAAATTCACTTCCATAGCTACCCCGAAAATGACAATGATTTCATTGAAAATGGCGTCATCCCTCTCTACAGGCACGTCAGCAGGAAGTTCGGTGGAGGCCAGCACGCCATCCAATAACAACATTCTTTACAAAATAAACGACATTATTACTGGTAAATGGCTTGTTTTAAATTTTTTGTAAAAATTGTAAAAAGAAATACTCTTAATGGGTAGTTTTGGATGAAGGAGAAAGATGGCCAAATATTTGAAATATTATTCCTCCTCATAAACAAAAACATTTTTTAAATAATTGCTTCAAATTCTTTGTGTCTGATGTCAATAAATGGCAAGTCCTGAGTGCTGCCGTATTTCGTCGCTGGTTTATAGGTTTAGGCTAAGTTCAGGTTTTTGTGATTATGAGCTCAAGTAGCTGCAAATAAGGTGCCTCATGGGTTCGTCAAAAGGTACAATTATTGTAAAGGAAGTTTCCCATAAAAGTCAGTGTTTCAATTTTTAGCGCCAGGTTTCATCATGACTAAAGAAATTCAATTTCCCGTATTATTCTTTACGTTACCGATATTTCAAAGCAAGAAGCAGGTGAGCTGTGAATACAATTTTTAAAGAAACGTTACGCTAATCTAATAAAATGCATCTAAAGCTTCTATCTATCCGTGCTATCATGGACAAAAAACTGTAAGTAAAAGTCTTGAATTGTATTCGAGAAGCGACGTTAGACTGTCACGGGTCATGTAAGGTCTTGAACATTAACTATCCGCTTCTCTTATGATCAGAAAGTCTACTTTTGGTGCAGAAACTTGCTGTTTGTTGAATATAAAACAGAACACAGCTAATCACTTCAATGCAATTTCAGATGATCTTGGCGTTCTCTCATCTGATATTTCCAGTTTCTCTCAAAAGATTCAAAAACTTGATGTGGAAATTCAAGATTTAGCCGCAAACGTCTCTTCAAACCTAACTTTGAAAGTCGGCCAAACCAATCTTCAAGTGATACTGACCAATCAAAGCTTAATTGCGGGAGAGGATTTGAAAATAAACCAATCAAACGCAAGGATAGTTTCACTACAAATTGACAAAAACAACGGCAGTTTTTCGATTGTCGTAATTACACTACCTGTAATTATTGGGAACTCATCTGGGAAGCTGGACTCTCTAAACGAATCCAGCTCCTTATATTTTCCTCCAAACTCCACTTTGCTGATTGTTGATGTGTTTGATGCTGAGGAAAAATTTGAAAAACTGGGCGCCAATATTTCTTACATCATTAAGACAACGAAATCGCTTGGTGACGAAATATTTTTGATTAATATTCAAAATCTCTTTAAGGAAAGGGAGAGAATTCGAGAACTGAGCTACAGCTGCAGATACATTGATAATAAGACGTCAAGCTTCTCACCCAATGGATGCACTTTAGTTGGCGAGGAAGAAGATGCAGCGAGCTGCTCCTGCAATCACACGACGGTGTTCGCAGTTCTGCTGTCAATTAATAGCTTCAAAATACCAAGAGAAGTAAAGGTAAAATAACTGATTGTTTGTAAATTAAAACGTTCATAGCTGTAATGTGAGCGCAAGAGCCAAACATTTTAAAATCAGCTTGGAATCAAAGCCCTCTCCGCATTCTTTGACATAAGTGCATGATAGCCTAAGACTATTTTGCACTACAAAATAGAGCCGTCTACGAATTGGCAAAAAAAATTTTGCTGCATACCTCTTTAACATAAGACTAACAAAATCAAACTTGTGCTGCTATGTCTTAGTACAAACAGCATCACACATAATGCGAAACTTCTCAAAGCTGCAACCTCTATAAAGTAGCAATGACATCGACAATAAGGAGCTCCTTGAACGACAGTCCTCTATATCTTTTTAAGTTATTGGCTGCGTGCTGACCTACGAATGATTATGATCACCGCTTGCCTGGTTTCAATCGCACAATCTTTCGATTTTTAGTTGAGTTTGATTAATATTTATTTTAGATCTTCAGCTTTGTGATGGAGGCAATATCAGTTCTATTTCTATTGTTGACTTTGATTGTTCTCATCAATGTGAGAAAAAAGCTCAATAATGACCGAACAATCGTTCAAATCAACCTCGCTTTAGCTCTGCTGCTGCTGCATATTTTCAACTTGTTCCATGATCTCGCGTTACTGCACGAACAGACATGTGAAGCGACGGCTGTACTAATTCATTTTTGCTTTCTTGCTTCAGGTAATGATATGTTTTTGCCGCTTTTTTTCTGTAATGATTCATTGCTTCAGAAGATATTCGAATCACGACTAAATAAAATCGGTTTCAAATCTCATTTTCCACATTGAGTCTGTTGCAAAACGACAAGCAGGAGATTTGTGAATTACGAGTTATGAACTCTTTCGTAAGATTGGACGTGGCAATTGACACAGATCTGTAATCCACCAATTCACTTGCCAATTTTTTTACTTTTAGCCGAGAGGCTAGTTCAATTCCCAGTCAGTTCATACTCCACATCTTGAAATGTTATTTTCAACTTCCACATTGTAGGCCAAACAGTGATGACCGCTCGAAGCAAAACTTTCAAAAACATTACTGGCAACCAAACAAATCAAAAGTTTCCTTCGAAAACGTTCCTTTCGAAGCTTTTTTGACCAAAGCAAGATCCATTCCACGTATAGACCACATCTTGAGTTCCAGAATATCATAGTATCCCGTTTAAAACTGAAGTTACCAATCAGTAGCTTATTCGTAAGTGGCGACATCATATCTTGTTTGAACAAAAAAAGGACCTTAGTCGTGCACTAACAGAGACCCCAAATTTATAGCTTCGCTCTAGGCTTTACCCACATTTGGAGCAGTTTCAACATCACCTGTGCCCATCTTCCCGGACACTGCCTTGTTTATAGTCTAGGTCAGTGGTTCTCAACCCTTTCTCAAAGCGGCCCAAATTTGTTGAAAAAATCAAATTTGTAAAACCTTGGGACCTAAGCATCTGCTGAAACAGAGTTAAATGAAAAACTATGTAGGGAAAAAAATTTTATGATGACAGAATTGCATTGAAAATAATACAAAAAGTCCTTTTCACTAAACATTTATTTATGAAGTTACTCGATAATCACACTAATGAGAAAGATGTACTTGCTTGCCGTCAGTGAGCTTTTGAAATCGAGGCAATACTTTACTTAAGCACAACCGCAGGTCAGCTTCGACATCCAACCGATTTCGATGCTTGGCTTTCATTACACACTTAGCACTAAATCCAGCCTCACAAAGCCAAGTTGTCGCAAATGCTATCAGTTTTTTTGGAACAAACTTTGAAACTGTCGGATACATTTTATACATGGAAGCCCAAAGGTGGATATTTGCATAACTTTTCGGGTGTTTTTCTTTTAAGGACGCCAAAAATATAGGATTTCTTGGTTCTACCGGTATTTCCACAAATTATTCACCAACAAGGAAGGGTAGTTGAGGCAGATCTGTGCCAGGAAATGGATCAATTATCCAATCATTTCATTTGTATACTACAAAGCGTCACCAAAATAGCCTACAAGCTTTTGGGCAACCTGTTCCAGATGTCCAATTATGGTTTGCATAATATCAACTTCTTCGCCACAATAATACTATGTTGGTCCAGGGAACATATCGTAGTTCATCTTGAGTCACGTAGCTTTTCCAGAGAATGAGTTTTTTGTAGTAAGCAGCAACTTTAGCAGCATGATTAATTACTGTAAAACCGGCACCTTGCATAGATAAATTCAGACAGCTCAGAGAGTCAAATATGTCGGCAAGATAAGCAAACTTTGCATTGAAAGCTTTTTGACTAAATGTTTCAGCTAATGCCATAAATATCTGTTGCTTCAGAAAGATAGCAATTTTACCTCGCAAATCACGAACACGCTTCAGCACATGACCCCGTGTTAGCCACCGTACTTCTAAATGCAAAAACAATGCCTGATGATCAGCATGTCGGCGCACAGACACCAAAATATATGCTGATATAATGGCCTTGCTTTAATCAAGTTCACACATTTTACAACAGAATTTAATACTTTGAGCAGTTCTTGCGACAGTTTTTTGCGGCAAGAACCTCTCTTCGGAGAAAACTATATGTCCACTCAGCATTTGGCACTTTGTCTTTGATTCGTTTTACAACTCCAAATTCAAAGCCAATATATGCTGCTGCACCATCAGAGCAAATTCCAACATTTTTCTCTCAAGGAATGCAGTGTTCTGTGAAAAAATCATTCGACCGTTGAAAAATATCCTCACCCTTTGCGTGCAATTTCAATACTTTCCAAAATAGCACAGCATTGTTAATGTAGCGAATAAAGACTTATAGCTGGGGCAGACCTGTAATATCTGTGCATTCATCTTATGAATAGAATAGAATTGAGATTCTCTCACATGAGTTGGAATCTTTTCAAGAACATCATCAGACATGTCTGCTTTCCGTCTTTCCACCGTGCTGTTTGATAATGAAACTGAATTCAGTTTTTTATTCTCTTTCTCAACAATCATTATTTTTATTTCTTTCATAACCGGCATTAACAAATTCTCACCAATTGTTTGAGCTTTTTTCTGCTTTCCATTGTGACAGGAAACAACGTACAAAGAGTAGACAGCTAATTTATTTCCTGTTGTGAATTTTGTCATAACATTTCTTTGTCCTTAAAACAAAATTAACTTACGCTCAAAAAATTCAACAAGCTTGTTTAAACAATTTAGATGATTTGTCTGTAAATGGCGTTTCAATTTATTTTTCGTTAGTAATTGATTCTGCGAGAACTTTCAGACATGCCAGCAGAGACTAATTCATCTTGATACGCCACTCTAACATCATAACGGTAGTTATATCATCGCCATTAAGATTATCACATAATATTATGAAAAGGTTTTACTTTACAAAATACAATAGACCTACAAACAGAAAACGGTAAAAAGGTCTTGCACGACAAAGATTGTTTATACTCAAACACATAAAAATTGCTGGAACTAAACCCAAACTAGTAGCTTTCAATTATATGTTGTTGCCCTGGCCAAGTCTGACTTACATAATCTTGCTTTGCAGTCCCCTGCCCACAAAGCTTCTTCACTGCGGGAGCTCTTTGCTAACAAATATGCTCCAGCACAGCGTTTGCTACTTCACAGCATTTCACGACTTTGCGGTCTCCAGGAGCTCAAAGCTTTCAATGCGGGAGTTATTTGTTTACAAAAATGCAACAAGGGTTGACTGCTATGTAGCGGCGTTGTGCTTTTATTTATCATTGCTTTCTACAAGTTTCACTCTTTGTAGATGATTACAAAAAGCAAGCGACCCAAAAGAATAATCAGGCGACCCAAACTTGGGTCGCGACCTATAGATTGAGAACCAGTGGTCTAGGTGGTGCGCGTATCAAAACTTCATTCCATATTTTTCAGGATTGTGGATGAGCGCTGAAGCGTTGACTCTTGTTTTAAAAATTTCGAAATGGACTTTACATTACAATAAATGGAGTCCTGACAAAGTAAAGAAAGCGGAATTATTAGTCGGTTGGGGAGTTCCTGCTGTTGTAGTTGGTATAGCAGCTGGAGTTGGACTTTATTTCGACAGCTACGTTGAGGGGATAAAAGGATATGGTTACACTGCATGCTGGCTTGATCAGAGCAGTCTCTTGTACTATCTCACCGTTATTTTACCTTTTATCTTGATTTACGTCATCAATTTAACAATCTTCATAATTGTCCTTCGTCTTGTCTATAAAATGTCGGTCAAATCAAGGAAACTAACTCAAACAAGCAAAAAGCGAACAAACAAAAATCTACCCCACATAAGAGCGACTTCGAAAAGTTTCGGAATGCTTCTGCCTGTTCTTGGAATCCCGTATATTTTCGGATTTTTATCAGGTGAGAAATTGTGAGCGGGTTTTGTTAAGGAAAAGGATGAATGTATACAAATAGAGCAAACAAAGATGATTCAGCAGAAATGCCACTGCTGTATTACCCAGTGCGATAGAGTTAACCGCGATTTCGCAGCTCGTACATGGATTCTAAATTGTTGGGTTCTGGGAAAAATAATTTCGCAAATCTAAAGCAGTGCTTCAGGGTAGAAATACACTATACCAGCTGTATAGCGCTGACCTGCTGTACAGGTCTACAGCTTTTTTATGCATAACGGTGATGGTGTAGCGAGTCGCCCCTCGCACTTCATCGAGCTGCCGTGTCAAACATCTTTTTGTTTTTTATTATATTTTTTTTTGTTAGTTTGTTTTCGGTGGCTTAGCACCTTACTCCCGCTGATGTGTGTGATTCTAGTTGTTTACTGTAAGAGCTGTGTTTGCTAGTTTGCAACTTCGTGCGTCTCCAGTTCGACGCCCAGCTGGCGCGCCTTTGCTGCTTTACTCTATGATTTTGCTGATGAATTAATGTTAATTGACGAAGTATCCACCGTCAGGTTTGTAGCCGCTCGGCTATCTCCCTTTCAAGTATATCGTGTTCCTATAGTCCACACGCCTGGCGATGTAACCTCACACCAGGAATCTAGCCTGGATGGCTTTCCGGCAACCTAGCCTTGATATTGCAACGCGTATTGTTTATTATTATTGTATGGTCTAAAATCACACACATTTATTTTTCTTTTTTATTAAGGGCTAGATATGTTTATTTTTGTCTTCCCTTGGTAGCTCGGTGATCGGCTTGCCTTTCCCGCCATTAGGTTGTTTGTCCGTTATTTTTGTTGATGTGACGTGTGCAATGTCCTGGTTACATAGACGTGTGCAGCGACCTAATTCCTGGTGTCGCGTGCAGATTTTGTTACCGATCATGTGGTCCGAGATATTGTGCTCTCTTTCTTCGTCGATCGCTGTGGCGGACGGACGTGTTCTGGTTGTCTGTCATGTTTCTCGTTCGTTGTTGATCGTCGTGGCAGAAGGACGTGACTGTTGATTATCTGCCACGGCTGCGCGAATTGATGGAATAAAATATTGCTGTAGTGTTTTCTTCCTTGTGACTGCCATAGTTCTCACCAATTGGGGTTCAGTCAGCACGCTCTTCATCAAGGAACTTATTTCCTACAATGGTTTTTCAATCTTGCCATTACGCTGTCGCGTTCTTAATTATGACACTTCAGAACAATTTACATTCTTATCAGCGGTTTTAGTGATAGAATCGCACTCTACCAGCAGTACTGATAACTCCGAAGCCAGTTGAAACACAAGTTGTTTGGCGCGCCACTACAGTATAACGATTTTTCTGTGATTGGCAGACGAATGTAAATTTATATCTTTCATTGCAGGGGTTCCTTCCTACCAAGCGTCCGTTGCTTTTATGTTTTTGAATTCATTTTTCAACGGCTTGCAAGGTGTATTTTTGTTCGTGATTTACTGCGTGCTGGGAAGCGAAGTGAGAGAAAATTTCTTGAAGAAAGTGAGAAGAACGCGTTTGTACCAAGTCTATCGTGAAAGAAACAACCTGCAACTGAATGTTGTTCGCACCAAAAATACTTGAATTGAAAGCAATGAAGATACATGTATTGTCATCATAAACGTTTGGCTACTCAAACGTTGGGAGAAAATTCTCAGTTTTTAAAATATTTACTTGAGCGGATTTTCTTTATATATTTTCGATAATATTGATTTAATTTATTTGTTTCAAAAACATCTTAAAAAGCATCGTGTTGCCCAGAGCTTTTTGTGATGCACTGATCGCTGGTGGTATCGCGTCAAATGAGAAGAATGGACAACGCTTGTCAAGATGACGTTGTCTTATATCCAGCTTTTTCAAGTTGAGACAATACTTTCTGTGATAAAAGCAGAACAAAAAGTAAAGTGATGTTCGATAAATTTAAGTTTTTTTCATCATCAATGAGTTTTTGAAATTACAAACTGAACTTTATAATTTGTTGCTGTATACCAAGACAGCCACCAGCACCTAAATGGAGTCACTAGTTTGCAATTTTTATATAAGCAAACAATAGCTTACTGCTATCCAATTAAATTTTCTTTGATCAGATCGCTCAAACAGGATGAGTTAAGGGTGCAGACTTAATCAAAATGCAGTGTGACTTCAAAAATCTACCAAAAGTATTAGTTGAACAAATAGACCAGCCACCAGCAAAAATCTGCTAAGAGCCCTAACAGAGCGGTCGATTATTACGTAAAGAAAACTCTTTAACGCAAAAAAGACGAGATTTGTTTATTATTACACAAATTAGCTTTGCGAATTGTATGCAATATTTTGAAAACAATAAATGCATTTTTAGAAAATTATTTTCATCTCTATAGCACGTTTCTGTTTATCTAATTCAGGGGTCACCGACTTTTTTGAACCACGGCCTACTCTATGAATACTAATCCTGAGGAGGGAAATCAACCTGATGCAAGTAGAATTTCTTCTCTAAGATAATATTAAAAACCTTTTTTGATTTGGAGATCAAGTATTAAATCACCAATTTGAGAGATTTTTGAACCTAAAATTTATGCTTTTCTGATTCAAATGAAAACTTTTTTTTATATCGTGTGGCAATTCTTCTTTTTCTTTTGGCTTATTCCCGATTAGGGGCCGCCACAGCAGATTTCGGCATTTTTATGACATGGCATTTGTTTTACGGTCGGATGCCCTTTCTGCCACCAACACTCTTTTCAGAGGGAAAACTGGGCCGCCTGCCTTCCACACAAAGGTGGGGGCGTCCCGTTAAGTGTCTTGCCCAAGGACACAACAAGCGAACTTGCCGGCTTGTTTTCCACAACCTCCACTAAATGCTGAGCGCCAAGCGGAGAAGATGTGAATATCATTTTTTAAAGTCTCTTGGTATGACTCCACAAGGGGATTGAACCCTCAGTCTACCGACTGCGAAACGGACGCTCTAACCACTACACCATCGCGTCGGTAGCAATTAAACGACTAAAAAAGATCCTGGGCTAAGATTCACTCTTTTCCAAGCAAACTTAAGGATTCAGACTTTATTTCTTCGGAAATCTACCATGGACTTTTCAACAAATTTTGAAATATTTTTAAAGCAGGCAGGCGAGCAACTCAGGCCGTCTTCGCGGACGATCTGCTCTCGTGGACATACGGTTGATTTAATTGAACTTTTTAATTACAATGTAATCGGTGTGTGCCAAAATTTGCATGTTTGTGCATCAATATTTGCTATCCTTTGGACACTTGTCAATTTTTAACAGATAACGATATTGATGCAAAAATTATACAGATTTATTTCTCATTTACTTGGCTTATCTGACCTTTAAAAATATTGAAAAACTTTAGTCACCATCAAACTTTATGCTTTGGTTTATGCGCGTCAAAATTGGTAAGCTGGCAGTTGATTGGTTGATGAATGTAAGCGGTGAGACCGTAAAAATCTTGAAATACCGCTCATGATAGCAGTGGAGTATTTAAGCGCAGGAGAATAAAAGGTAGTGCCTCACCCAAAGGATTTGCTGGGAGCAAAACGATGTTAAAAAAAACACTTTTATAGACATGGACCTTAAAAATATGTTACAAGCATCATTGAAAAATCGTATTATAACTCAATGAAAAATCGTATTACTTATTTTGCGACTAGTACATGGGCGATGCGCCACATGATAACAACTAAGTTTATACCATTGAAATTATAACCAACTATCTAAGTGGATAAACTTACACATGCCAAAAATGGAAAGCAATGGAGTTAAGCAATATTACGGTAAGATGTGTCATTCCTGAATATGGAAAGGCAAACCGATACCGTGTGTACACGTTAATAATCAACCGATTCTTGACGGGCTGGGCGGTGGACCGACAAGTCTAGATTAATTCTTTCTCAAGGCCGAGTTGATTTAGTCAAGAAATTTTCTTCTCGTGGAGGGAATTGAGATTTGTTTCTTGGTATTCTCTGCATTCAGATATCATTTGGCAAATTTGTGAAAGTAAATAAGAAAGGGATTTGCTTTGCAGCACCATTCTTTTAACTCTGGGACTGAAGTGAAAAATAGGTAAATCCCGTAGATGAAAGTTGTTGAGAGCATCAGAAAATATATAAGAAAACGAATCAGACCCAAACATTTTTTATCGCGGGCAGTGAAGAATCATAAAATTGATTGAACAATCCATTCTTCATTTCCTGATTTCTTTTGTTTTTTATTTTGCTTGCACGACGAAGAGCTAACAGGAAAGACACGGTCTTTTGATCTATCGTGATTGTGGTGCTATGTTGTCTTATCAAAAAATGTCTCCGTTTTCATAGCGCTTTACTATAGCATATCATTTTTTTGCTATAGAATGCCATTGTTCAGTAGAAGGAAGGACTCTCGAGTGAAATGCTACTGGGTGGCTTTCTTCATTCAAAGTGATAATCTGTGTGAGAACAGAAGCACCAGTTTCGATTGTCATTATCAACGTGTCATCAGTAGGTCGCAGAGCAACCGATGCCGATTGCCGAAGAAACAAAGATAGAGCAGGAGTGCGATCTTTTTTAACGCCCGAAACTGGTCATCTTCGGATTATAACGACAAATTTAAATGTACAACAAGTATAACATTGCAAAGAAAATCACAGACATTGGTGAAAGTGGTATGATTTAAAGTAATACAAGAGGCCAGCGATGCACTTCGAGCAAACTGCAAAAAGTGACACTGTTTCGTTACCGAAGTGATCTCAGTGTTTGCCAATCCCGTCCCGACATCTCGATCTTCATCATCAGTTGCGAAGCCGAGTTGCACCGGCGCGATGGTGCAGTGGTTAGAGCGTCCACATTGTAGTCGGTAGACCTGGGGCTCATTCCCTAAGTCGAGTCATACCAAAAGACTTTAAAAAATGGCATTCACAGCTTCCCTGCTTGGCGCTCAGCATATAAAAGGGATAGTGTGGAGAACAAGCCGGCAAGCTTGCTTGTTGTGTCCTTGGGCAAGGCACTTAACGGGACGCCTCCACCTTTATGTGGCAGACAGGTGGCCCCACCCGTACTTCACCGGATTATAATTGTGAAGTTGCTAACCCAGCATGTCAGACGACTCTTGGGTACCCACCAGTGGCAGTCCGCCTTGTTAGTGGTGGGGCTACCAGTCACTCAGGACTGGTTCGAAATGGGCTGCCACCTTCCCCTAGCCTAATTTCAATTAGGTTGACGGCATGAACCTGAATTGCCGTTCATGCCGTACCTCCATCCCAAGGAAGAGGAGGGGTAAACACACACACACACACACAAGCCGAGTTGTCGGATCGCTCTTCTTATGGTGATTTTGACCCACCAAAGCTGCATTGTTCGGTCCTCGGACAAAGATGTTTGAGACAATCATGCCTCTGCATGGGGGTTCCTGGCAAGAAGTAAATAGAACAAAAAATATCCAGAAACTCAGTCGAGAAAATATAAATACTGCCCATTTTTAGCAAGTCTGGCTTTGTCCTATGCATAGCAAGTTTTATTTCCTGAAACGACATCACTTCTTCTGTATGTGAATTGAAACAGAATGCTCTCCCAGGGAAACAAGATGGCTTTGCTAGTGTTTTGTATGTGCAGATAGTGCCTTTGGAAGTGTGATATTCCGATTTTGTAGTGTTTCTGACAAATTTTTCATTCATTTAAGATATTAGCCATTAACGTTAAATTTTTACCAACAGTGGTTGCTAATAGTTTAGAAGGTAATCCGAGAAATTTGGCTTTGCCTCGTTTCATCTTAAGAAGCCTTGAAAACGTTGCGCTAATGCAGAACAACCCGAAAATTGGTGAAGCTACCCAGCGAACAATAAACACTTTTCTGATTCTTTTGAGGGTAATGTGCAAGTCATGGATGCATTCCTTAAGTTTTCTCACGTCTTTTGGTGACCGGCTATATACAGAAAATAAACTTTGAAGAAACCACCGTCGTGCCCCTGTTGATCGTTCGTGCATTTCCAACGCCAAGCTCGAGTCTCTAATTGAGGTTGTGTCGTAATACTACCTTAGATATTTTCCTCACTTAAAATTTTTACAATTCGAGCAGTCTTATATTTGTTAATGAAAACTCTTGTTTACCTTTCTTAGAAACGTCAGAAATAATGCTTCAGATTGTTTTCCTGGTAAAATAGCGAGGATACCCTATAAGTTTAACGGTAATAATTAATTAATTGTGATGCTTTTTGACTTAGAAATCGGCTATCTATTGACTAAACTAATTTGTAAACCATTGCACGCCACTGCTTATCAGCAACGTAAATTCAGCGCGTAAAATCTTTCTGTCGTCAAAGCCACTTTTCTGCTTTGGGCTGAATTTTTAAGCGTTTGTAATACGACAACTTGTTTGTTTACTGGCTTGTGGAATTGTGCAGTGTAGTGAGTTACGAAACTCAATCTCAGTAGAGTGCTAGGGAGCCAGTCTTGACTAACGTACTTCAAAGCTATTTAAGGAAACTAATCTTTGAGCAACTTTCCAAACCCTGAATTTGTTCCCAACATCAGGTCGGCTTCATCACTGCAAAATCCAATAAACATTTTAACAGCTTGGACATTTACTATCTTGCACCTGTTTCCGATGATTTAAAAAATAAATTTTTCCTTCATCTTCGAAAATACTGTACTTTATTTAATCAACCATATCAACGGCAACAATTTTATTGCGAAAGACACGCCCCACGTCCAGAGAATTACTTGCTGAAGGTCAACTTTCAAACTTTCAAAGTCTGTGAAAGATTTGTTATTTTTTGTCACATAATGCATTGTTCCGAAAACTCGAGCAGTGAATTGAAATACAGTTTTATTCACTTTGAGCATTCAAATTGAGTAATAGGCCTACATTTTTCTTGGCCGTTTCAAAAATGGTGTTAGTTTCATTATGTGCTTGAGAGTTTTTGTGCTCATAGATCGTTTTGCGCACGAGTGAAAGCTTAATCTCTTTTGTGCAACTATCAGAAGTGGCGTTGCACTCTGTCCATTGAGTAGAAATAATGTCACCAAGTGATGTTCCTGCTCCTTAATTATTAACCTCACGTCAGGGAATACATCCTACTTTTTATTTAAAAGCATGCATCCAGCTATTTTTCCTCTAAATTCTTCATGCTGTTGTTCATTCCATATTGATGGGTAAACAGTTGAATCTGTTTCTTGAACCGAAATTGAATCAACATGATCTTGATGCTGTGATTGATGCTTACTGATTGCGCAATTATGAGCGCAAACATCAATAATCGGTTTTTGAACTAAGTTGCTGTTGTACTTACTGTTTCTTTGCCATTCACTTTTCTTTTCCAATGTTGATTAATTTTTTTACAATTCATAAACATTTTCTTGTTTATATTCCTAAAATTATATATTCAGCACTGTTTTTAGTCGAACTTAAAAATGATGATTGAACTTCAACGCCAGGGTAATAGCTGGAGTGCTGATTGGCAGTGTTCATCAAATTTTCACAATAAAAGTTCACACATTTGCGACGCCTTAGTGTGAGACTCTTACCGGTACGCCGTATCAGCTTTAAACTTTTACCGGAACGACGTTCCGGCTCATTTTCACTGCCCATTCTAACTGACTACTTTTTTGACATTGATTTTAAAATATGTCTTAAACAATACTCAAAATTGAATAACGACAAGAATTTTGATATAGAATTAGCATTCCGTATTTTGGAAACCCATGGCATAGATCTGGTAGTAACTTAGCAAAACCAACTAAAAGAAAATTTGTAAATAATTTGGCTATTCCTAACAAAACTTTAAAAACTGCATCGTATTTCCAATTCAAATGTAGTACTGCTACCGCTCTTGTGTCTTATGTGGTCTATAAATTCACTTGCTTGCGCGATGCAAACATGTCATACATTATGACTTTTCGCCACTTAGTCACTAGAGATCAAGAGCGTTTACATTTAACATAAGGTAAAACTGCTAGAACACTACATATTACAGTAATTCATGCTTATCTTACGGTAGCAGTAGCCTCGGAGTTGGTTCCTTTAAAATACTTAGACAAGCCAATGACGATTATGAAGCTAAAAGTCAAGAAGCGTTACTGATTGAGAAACTTGAACCAAAGTTGAACACACAATTGTATGCTAGTGGTAGTTTCTTCTTCTTCTTCTTCTTCTTCTTTTAGAAGGGATCCACATTTTCAGATGCTGGCAGTGATGGTACTCAGCCAGCATCGTGTGTCGATAGCCAAAACCTCAGTTTACGTATTCCTGTGGGTGCCCGATGTACGGGGCATGTCAGAATGATGTGTTTTGCGGTTTGTTCTGCAGCGCCACACTCGCAATTCGATGTAGGAGCAAGGCCCCATTCGTGCATGAACAACTGAAAACACCCAACACCAGCCCGCAAGCGGTTGAGCCTGACCCATGATGATCTGGGAAGGCCCATCCCCATTGGCCTAGTGCTTGTCCTAGGAATGAAAGCACAGAGATCAGATGAACACTCCGAGTATTCCGTGCTCCATTTAAAGTCAGTTCATTGAGCTGCACGAATATCCAATTCAGTTAGATCTTGCAGTAACTTCCGTGCAGCGGGCACAAAGGGGCGTCTAGATTTTAGTCTCACTCTGTAGCCGTGTGTGGACTCAGCCAATAATTCATAGAGAATATGGCCAGGGTCCAGACTGCCACGATATGCCAGGGAGAGCGTTGCTCCTAATCGGCGAAGGTCAGCCGGGTGGATACCTGCGAGGACAGGTAGATAGTCTGTTGGAGTTGGACGCAGGCATCCAGTGACAATGCGCAATGCGTCGTTGAGAACACTATTGATGAGGCGAGTGTGTGCACTGCGACACCAAACTGGTGCACAGTACTCTGCAGAGATAGGACGGCTGTACGCAGTGTTTTAGCTCCAGCGCCCCAACCTGAGCCCGCAAGTCGTCTCATCAGTGCAACGCGCGTTGTTAGTTTTTTGTGCAATGCCTCAAGATGGTGACGAAACGTGAGTGATCTATCCAGTTTAACTCCAAGATAGGTAGGACTGGAGAAATGGCAGGCGTTTGCCATTGTTGTAGACATTAAGCTCACGTTTGGCCTCTCTGTTGTTCAGGTGAAAGGCCGTTGTCACCGTTTTAGTGTGGCTGAGCTGTAGCCTCCAAGTCTGGAGATATGTTGAGATTGTAGTCATGTCTTGGCTTAAGACTCCCTCCAGGTCCTTCCAGTCATCAGAGAAGTATAATAATGCCAGATCATTGGCATAAGCATACCTTCTGGAGACCGTTGAAGGAGGATCGTACACATAGATATTGAAAAAAAGGGGTGCCAAGACCGATCCCTGTGGGATGCCGTTTTTCAGACGTCGCAACCTGCTTCGCTTGCTGTCACCGGTAGTAAGGGTGAAACTTCTATTCCGGACAAGTTCCATGGTCATACGAACCATGTGCTTATCCTGGAGAAGTCTCAGCAGCTTGCAGGTGAGGCCACGATGCCAGACAGTGTCATATGCAGCTGTCAGATCTACAAACACAGCACCGGCCTTCTTTTTTGCCTCGAAAGAATTCTCAATGTTTCGTGTTAGTAAGACAACTTGATCCACTGTCGATTTACCATGTCGAAACCCAGCCTGCTCGCCTGGGAGCAAGGGTCAACAATAGGTTCAATACGAGCGTAGATCAGTCATTCGAGGATCTTGTAGGGGACACAGAGCAAGGAGATGGGACGGTAGCTCTTTGGGTCCTCTACAGATTTCTTTGGCTTTGGGATCGCAACTACAAGTGCTCTTCTCCGGACTTTGGGAATTTCGAGTTGGCGCAAGCAGGAAGAGAGGAAGCCACATAACCAGGACTTCAAAGCAGTTCCAGTATGGATTATAAGCTCCGGACAAATAGAGTCAGGGCCCGGAGCTTTCACTGGCTTAACGTGTTGGAGAGCGGCAGGGAATTCTCTGGACGAGAAGTTTTTTTGTTTAATGTCTTTTAATTTATGGCTGATTTGCTATTAGTGCGTTTGTTTTACTCTTGCGTTTTGCGTCATTAATCGATCTAAGAGCGTGTTTCTGTGCTTTTGATGTACAACGTGTAATTTTGTGTATATTCATTCATCTCCAAGCTTATCTTTCAAGATTAAGCAGTATATTTGTATTCTCTGAGAGGGTCATATAGACATGACAAAAACGTTTAGAATTTCCGTACAAATGTTGAATATCATGAGGCTACTATATATCTTAATTCTTGGTATCCTATAATGCCATGGGATTCGTGGTGTTACCTTATAGCAGTGTTTCCCGAACTGTGTACCGTGGCACACTGATGTGCCGAGGAAGATTTGCAGGTGTGCCGTGAGGATTTGTAAGGTGCTTTATGTTGATGCAAATATTCTGCCAAAATTGAGAAAATGCTGCCATGAAGTAATGGTCGACCACTGCCGTAAGTCGCGGGTGGCATTATAGGTGTTGTCAATAGAGATGATGACCTTTCTTTTTTTGGACATCAGCATCATTTCGGGTTCCAGCACTCAATATCCGAAGATCATTTTCCAGAGAGATGATGATCCTCCCCCAAGAAAAGGTCAGCATCATTCTCGCTATTGTCGGCAATGCCACTTGACATCAATTGAAATAGATTTAGGTGGCTGTTGCGCCGCGAAATTTGTTTAACTGTTTTCCTGCGCCGGCAGACGAAAAATTTTGGGAAACACTGCCTTATAGCATTCTTATGATCTTAGGTTTTCTTGGTTTTTTCGATATTACGTGATTGGCAAAAGAATCCTTTACAACAGAACCACTCATTTGTAAGTTATGTACTATATTTTAGCAATGCTCACGTTGTTGGCGAAGTTCTGCTGATAGCCTGCGTCAAAATAACTGCAGTTAGATTGCGAAAGTAAACCTATGTTTTATCACTACCATCGCTCACACTGTCACACATACTTTAAGCACTACTTATTTGTAAATCCTGCTAAATGGCTCTGACCAATATTGTTGGCTCTCAAATTGAACTTTTTTGCCAGTCGAGGCCAAAGTTGTTTGCTCCCTCACACAAGATTAGCTTTTTTCTATAGGATTAGAATTAGGGCTAGCTCCCTCAGATTAGCTAGCCTTCGAGCTATGGTTAGCTGTCTCACATAAAATTAATATCCTTAGACCGAAGGTTAGTTCCCTTACATAAGATTAGGACTAGGGTTAGGGCTACAAATAGGTTTAGGGTTAGAGCTAGATTTAGACTTAGGATTAGCCTTAAGGTTAGAGATAGAAATAAAGTTAGGGTTAGAGCTAGGATTAGGTTTGGGGCTAGAGTTAGAGGTATGATTAGAGTAATGGTTAGAGTTAGAGCTAGTAATAGAGTTAGAGTTAAGGTTAAAATTAGGATTAGGTTTGGAGCTAGGGGGGTTAGAGTTGGAATTAAGGTTAGAGCTAAGATTAGAATTAGAGTTAGGGTTAGAGCGAGGATTAGAGTTTTGGGTTGGGGTTAAAGTTAGGAATAGGGTTGGAGACAAGCACCGCTGCCAGCACCACCGGAATTGACGCCAAATAAATCATCCTATACTACTGACGTTCCGGTAAAAGGGGAATAAAAGTATTTGTTGATCAACTCAAAGGATTTTTTAACTTTAAACGGACACAATATTCAAAATGGCGAGAAATCAAAGTTATTGGAAAAATTAGTGTTGTAAGGCATCCGTAACTTGGTCAGATGATAGTGTTGTTATATGTCTATGCTTATGACATTAATTATTTCATATTTAGCGTGCATATGTAATTTTGGTGTGCAACTAGTTTTTTTTACATACACACACATATATATATGTATCTGCAAGTTTGATTTTAAGAATAAATAATGAATTTGTATCTAAGCTATGCTTTATTAAAAGCCTCTAGCTTCTTATTGGTCACCAACTGCACTGAAAAGACCTGATAGGTCGAAACAGTGTCACTGTCTAATGAATTTGTATTCTACAAAAATCTTGTTGGTGGTACAGTGTCGCCGAATACGGTTAAGTCACCCGCCCTATACCCTAGTGACCGGCAGATGACGATTCGACGACTAGAAGATTAGCTTGGTAGAGTTCAACGGCTACCTTCTATGCCTTATCCTTCGGCCTAAGGACTTACGCTTGAGAAACTAGGTTGCCAGCCCACTCTTTTACAACACAACTCTATTAATATACAAGCTTTCGCACGTAGACAATCACCGACACCACACTTGTAGCAGCCGATAGTCCCCCTTCCTTCTAGTAGTACTTGGCCCTTGCCTTCCAATTCTTCACCCTTCTTCCTTCTTTTCGTTCTTTCCTGTACTGTTGTCCGTTTGCTTTCGTCTCTCTTTGAGTTTACAAAATGCCCCACCCGTATATATACTTTCCATTCGTACGTAACCGAAATAAAGTTCCCAAATATTTTAGCCAATCAAAATTACTAGAAACTAAAAATTAACAAGAAAAAGGGTTGAAAACGGGGAAATACCGGAAACTGCTACCGAAAGAACAACCAATAAAAACACATATGAAATAAATCAGAAAAGGTTGGTCTACGGGGGGAATGCGGGAAATAGCTACCAATAAAATTGCTTTGAGAATAAAATACACAAGCGACGGTTTGTATACGGGGAAATGCCGGAAATAATGACCAAAACAGAAAAACTACGTCGACACGGGATAATAAAATGACTATTACAGAGATTATTATTGTCACGTACAAATTATTTGTATTCTCTGAGGAAGACCATGTAATGTGCCGAAAACGTTTAGAATTTCAATATAAATGTTTAATATAATGAGTCTGCTAGCTATCGTAACAATTCGGAAGAAAAAAAGTTCCTCTTCACCGATACCCATCTTATCACGTGACGAGTAGCCATTAAACGGCGCCAGTAGTTTATTCGTTTTTTTAATACAACTTCATACAATAGTTGTGTATACGAATCGTAGTTTTTTACAGTAAGCCTACTTTAATATTCGGTGGAATAAACAAATAAGCACCATAGCATATTACTACGAAAGACGGTGCCAAACTTATCTTTTATGAATTTTTTAAATTTCTATATTAAAAGCTGCCCAAAATGCGTATGCGTTTCGATTTCTTACACTGTGTGCATAAATATTCAGCCAGACAATGAACTGAAATTTCCTTTTTTATTCTTGTAGAGTATACAATGCGTGTTTTACATTCTTGTCCTTTGTTTTGAATTATTGCTGTAGCTTATTTGGGTAAGCTTGTGTACTTCTATTCATTTTCAGATTTACTTCTTTCCTTTATCAAGAAGCACTTCTACTTGAAAGTTCCAAGGTTCTTCCATGCTCCGAAATTGGACTTTGTAGTTCGCTTGTTGCTTTGCAAAAAGCTTGTTTTAATCGCATTTATTTATTTGATGGAAATTAAATCACAGTTAGATTTAAACAAGAAGTCAGCGATTTACTTCTAGCGTGACTGCAGACAGTGTACATGCTACGACTTATTAGGTTTTATCAGTGCAGTAGGCGACCTGAAATTGCCATAGGCACTAGACATTAGGCCAGGGGTCGGCAACCTACGGCCCGCGGGCCGAATCCGGCCCGCCTAACAAAATCATCCGGCCCGCAGCCCTTTTACAAATTTTAGTAATCGAACTTTGTGGGCTGGCGTAAAGCTTTGATTCACTATAAATGTTTTCCGATCGTATTTGTTTGTGCAAACGTGATAATGGTGAATGCAAGTAACTCTGTTCTATGCTCCTAAGCTTTTTTAAGCCAAAGTCGCATTCAACTACTTTCTTGTGTACTGCTGCTTAAGTAAATCAAGCGTCTTTTATTCGATGACATATTGCATTCGTAACTGATAACTGACAGCAATTTGTGTTACATTTGCGTTTAACCTTGCTTTCAAATTTGGTGGTATATTTTATTTCAAGTAGTATAGCTACCGCCCAAGGAGAGAATTGAGTAAAAGTCATAGGAAGGGTTGCATAGAGGTGCTTGGGGGTTTTAGCTTTGTAATTGAAATGTACGATTTATCCTAATTTGTAATTGTAACTTTATTTAATATTAACCGTAATTACAGAAGTTTGGCTAATAATAGCCATTAAGCATATATTTATCAATTTTTAGCAATCTGGCAATGTTGACAAAACGTAGAAAAGTTGATGCTGAGTGTCGAGCTTTTAATAAAGAATGGGAGAACAAATACTTTTTTGAGCAAACTGCACAAGACGCATCGCTTTCCTGTTGTATTACTTTCAGTCCTTTTTATTAACAATTTTGGTAAACTCACGTGTTTGATTTGCAACGTTTCTGTTGCTGTAAATAAGGAATTTAGCACAAAGCGTCTTTATGATACAAAGCATACTAATTTTTCCAAGTTTACGGGTCAAACAAGAAAAAAACAAACTTAATCAACTTAGAACCACCTTAAAACAGCAGAGTTCTGTGTTTCAAAGGCAAACCACTGAATTGGAAAATATTACTCTTGCTAGCTACAAGGTAGCACAATTAATAGCGAAAGACAAGAAACCGTTTACTGATGGCGACTTTGTGAAACAATGTATGATGGCTGATGCTGAAACCGTATGTTCGGAGAAAATAAAACTGTTTTTTGATGTCAGTTTGTCAGCAATAGCCACAACCCGACGAACAAGAGAGATTTCTGACAACGTAAAATATAACCAGAAAAATTGTTTTGAAGATCTACAGTTCTTCTCAATAGCGATAGATGAGAGCACAGATACAACTCAGCTGGTGGTATTTGTGAGTGGAGTAAACGGAGATTTTCATGTTGTTGAGAATTTTGTTCAACTGCTTCTTATGATGGGTACTACTTCAGGACCCGATATTCTGAAGACATTACTTCAATGCCTTGAAGCCATGAATATGAATCTCTCAAAACTGGTTTCAACAACGACTGATAGAGCCCCATCAATCGTCAGAAAAATATGAGTGTCGTGTCTTTGCTTCAAAAACGCATGGAAGACAATAGAATTAATAACGACATTTAAAGTTACAGTGTCACATTCATCAGGAAGCATTGCTCGCAAAGGTATCAACCTCAAAGAGCGTCATAGACATAGTGGTAAAATTTCGCCAACTACTTTTACAAAGAGAGATTTGTATCAAGATTTGCTTTATTTCTGCAATGTACGTTGGTTTTATCTAGGTGAAATGCTACGAAGAGTGTAGATATTGAGAGAAAAATTGTCAATCCTTTTTGAAAAGAACATAAATGCTACCGGATTTCGCAATCAAGAATGGGTTCCTAATTTGACATTTTGGGTCAATTTAACATCATCACATTTGGACAACCTGAATTTGCAGCTTCAGGGAAAGCTCCAATTGATACATGAGATGCGGAGTTATGTACGTGCATTCGAAACAAAACTAAGACTTTGGGAAATTCAGTTAGGAAATGCAAATTATGCTCACTTTGCTACACTGCAAGAGAACAAACCTATGAGCACTACTTTATTTGTATCTACGATACGACATTTAAGAACTGAATTTTCATCTCGCCTTGCCGTGCTTCACCGGTTAAAGAATAGTGAAGCTGTTTACCCAGCATGTCGTAAGAGGCGACTATTGGGCACCTACCAATTGCAGTCTGACTGTTAATGGTGGGGTTGCCAGCTTAATTGCTTGGTTGGACCACTCATGTCAGAAAACTGAGGTTGGGGGTAAGCAAGGGCATGCTCCCTGTAGAAAAATTTCGCTCCAACAAATCCCCATCCATGGGGTAAATCCGGCCATCTCTGCTAAAGGGACAACACCGGATGGAAACTGAATCACTACTTAGTGACATTTGTTCTCGCGAAAATGATATCAAATTGTTTAGTACTCCATTTGACATACAGGTCGACGTTGTACCAGAAAGATATCAAATGAAGCTAATTGAGCTGCAGTGTAAAACGAGATAAAATCGGAGTTTAGTGTGAGCATGTATCACTGTTTGACTTTTATAAGAAATATCTTGAATCCAAACGTTATCCCAACTTGGTTAAACATACCACAAAAATGTCATCCATCTTTGGCAGCACTTATGCTTGTAAACAATTATTTTTGACAATGAAACTAACCAAGACCAAGTTGAGAGCACAACCTACTGATAAACATTTGCAAGATGTTATGCTTCTTTCCTCATCAAATATCACCTTCAAAAACTTTCAAATCAAACACAACATGATATATCACAATAACGTTTTCTGCGGGTATCAATAAATGTATGTATGTTGCATATTATGCTGCCGTTATGAACTGTTAAAATCAGCAGTTATTTCGATTAAAATTTCAAAAATTCGCAAGTTTTAAAAGCAACACTGTTAATGGTAAATTTATACGGCCCGCTGACACCTTTCAGATTTTAATTTTGGCCCTCAGCTAGCGAAAGGTTGCCGACCCCTGCATTAGGCACTAGCACTAAAACAAGGCATAGCCGAGAACTTCACACTTGTGGAAGCTAATATAGTTTCACTGCAGTTGAAGTTCTGTCAGCACTTTTTAAAGCTACTCGTGAATGAGTAGCAGTTGTCGAAGGAGCACTGCGTTCAAGCCAATAGCTAGAACAATAGCTTTTTCGCTGTATAGTGATCACGGTTTCACAAATTTATCCAACCGATATGAATTTACGAATTTATTCATCTTGCGCGAATTTTTAAGAAAAAGGTCGTTACGTACTGCCCAGATGGCCCAATGTTTTCCGTCGACGCTGGTGGCGCTGCAACCTTATTCAGCGGGCTCACGATTGAGACCACGAACGTAGATACTTGAGGAAGAACATGCTGAGATTGTTGTTGCGCGCATCAAAGATGGTCGGAGCTTGCAAGCATTAACAATAATTTTTTCGGTGGCACAGACTTTTTGTACAGCTTTGAAAAAAGCTGTTTTAGTCATACGCTTTTCGTGACGTTCTTATCAGTGGCGGTATCGCGTCAAAAAGGAAAGATTTAGAGTGAGTAGTTGTTTTATGAGATTAATTTGGACAGTAAGCAATCAGGACAAGCCAACAATAGCGCTTGCATTGTAAAGCGCGCCAAAGAAAGAGATTTCGCAATAGCAAAATGCAAGAGAAAACGCAGCAAGAGGCCAAATAGGAACACCGCAATTATGGAAGAGAATGACAAGGATGCGATGTTGGTGGGCCAGTTACTAAATAATGTGCGGTGTGACAGATATTGAGCCATCGATGTTTAGCTCCAGTATGGTGAGGCGGTATTACTTTTGTCTAAAACCATACTTTAGCCTAAAAACACCGCTTTTCTTCACTCTTTGTAAGGAAAAGAGCCCCGGAATGAATTATAGATTATTAGGTTTTGCTTTGCGTTGTTCTAGGTTTGACGCTACTGACAAAAGGGACCATGAGAAGTTACCTGCCTTTTCCACTAAAGAAGGTTTGATTAGCAATATCAACTTTTCCTTCATTCAAATAGATTTTAAGCTTGATTTGTGAATGTAAGTATACAGCAACATCAACTCTTTTAATCTTTTTAAAACGGCATCTTAAATTTTAAATAAAACAGAGCTTTGATAATTTTTTTGGAAAAAGTGTGAGCAATAACCTTCTTTTCTCCGAACTCCTTCTTATATTGTTAGATCTGATAACAATTAACAGCTCAATTTGAAAATTTTCCGGTTTCCTCTTCGATAAGTGCATTTCTTTCTTTAGACAAAAAATAATACTGAAGCCGATTGCAAGATGCTTTGCATAGGCTACAAGTTTTTTGTGTTTTAATTTTTGATGCTTTTTCGAGTACTTGACTCTTTTTGTTGATAAATTTAAGACTTGAATTTCAAGATGATTTTTGTTTTTTACAGGTATATATATATTGCTGGTTCCAAGTGGTTGCGATCGATAGAGAGCGTCTTATAAGCGAGAAACAAAACAACAAAGCGAGTCCTGCAGGCGTGAGGCTTCCGAAGGAAGCAATGCTACTGAGAGATATATTTAAATTTACAAAGCCATCCCTGGACGCGTTTCGTCCTTTTGGACTCATCAGCATGGCTTGCAAGGGCCGAGAGGTCCCCCCACTAGCATCAAGGTTGACCAGACTAACACAAAACACAAGACTTACGTGCTGTTTACTATTAAGCGAGGTTCGTTTTGACGTAGTTCTAGCCGCTCGACCATAGACTGACACTGATATCCTTATGCGAAGTTGATCACACAGGCAGTGATTATGCATAAAAAGGTCTTCCAAAGGATACAAACTAAATGCGGTGCCTATATATATATATCTAGTGAGGTGGTTTGTTGTTATTCGTCCCTTTATTTTGTATTGGTGCATGTTCATGAAGACCTAGATGGCAAGTGATTCCTACGGCTAAATCAGAGATCACAAACAAAAGAAAAGCTAGTCATAGATTGGATGGTTATAAAGATAGCTTATAAAGTCCGTAGCTGAACAGAGCAGAGTAAGAAAAGTTTGGCGATGATTTCGATAACCGCATGTGCTGCAAAGATGATTCAATTCTGCCAAGTCCGCAGAGGTAGTAGTCCAACCGAAGGCCGTCCGCTGTAGCGAAGACGAGATAAGAGCACAGCGAGAATAAGAGAAAGCAAAAGTTCTTCGGTGAATACTGAAGAAAATTGGCCAAGTGTTAAAAATGTTAAAGGACACAATACACCTTCAATCCGAAGGAATATATCCTGCAAGGGACTGAGAAAGGCTGCATCAGTTGAGCTCATCAGGTTCGTTAATTTGCAACGTTGTTGCCTGGGAAAAATAAATGATTAGAGACACATCACATTCTCAATGGCAAACTCCTGCCATTCTGTCCAGTCCGTACCTATCTTGGAGTTAAACTGGACAGATTACTCACTTTTCGTCACCATCTTGAGGCATTGCACAAAAAACTAACAACGCGCGTTGCACTGATGAGACGACTTGCGGGCTCAGGTTGGGGCGCTGGAGCTACAGTCGTGGCCAAAAGTGTAGGACCACCTGGTAAAAAAGTGGATTTTTTTAATTTTTTAACTATGGCTTGATGTATTCATTTGCCAGTTTGTTGCAGTCACTTTTATTAGTCAATCAAGATATTACTCAAACATTATTAATAGTTGTTTTGTGTTTTAGAGTTTATTTCAGTAAGTTTTTTGATAATTGTCAAATTGTTATAGAGGTAAAATTGAAGAAAATGGGTAAAAATGTGCCACTTTCGGAAGTTGAGCGGGCTCAAATTGTGGCTCTGCATAAAGAAGGTCATTCAGAACAATTGATTAGTCAAAAAATGAAAAAAAGCAAGACTGCTGTCCACAACGCAATGGCAAAATTTCGGAATACAGGAACTTATACAACAGCTAAAAAATCTGGTAGACCTCGAAAAACCACCCCAAGAGATGACCATGCCATTCGGAGAATAGTAGTTCGTTCTCCAATGAGTTCTGCAAGCAAGATTCGATCATCACTGCTTGCAAAAGGTACCGACATTAGTCGAAGAACCGTAAGTCGGCGTTTGGTTGATGATTTTGACCTAAAAGCTCATAAACCTGCGCATAAACCGAGGCTAACGCAGGCTATGAAAAGCAACCGTTTGGCGTTTGCCAAGAAACACGTGAAATGGACAATTCAGCAGTGGCAACAAGTGCTGTTTTCCGACGAATCTACCGTGCAGCAGTTCACCAATTGAAAGCGCTATGTCCGGAGACCATCAGGAAAAAGATTCAGTGAAAGATATACCATTCAAACCATGAAACACCCCCCCCAGTGTCATGATTTGGGGGGGAATGTCAATAAATGGAATGGCTGGACTCTTTTTTTTGCCACCTGGAACGACCATGAATGGTCAAAAATACCTAGATTTATTGAAAAACAAGTTGAAATTGCATATGGCTGTTCATAAATGCAGTGTATTTATGCAGGATGGTGCTCCATGCCATCGTGCCAAAATCGTCACCCAATTCCTGAAGGCCCAAAAACTCAACATCTTGGATTAGCTTGGAAACAGCCCAGATCTGAATCCGATTGAGAATCTTTGGACCATTTTGAAAAACAAAGTTTCCGAAAGGCAACCAACTAATGCTAAGATGTTAGAACAAGCCATAAAAGAAGTGTGGGTGCGTGATATATCACCGGCATATTGCCGAAATCTGGTGGAGAGCATGCCAAGACGTTTGGAGGCTGTAATCAAAGCCAAGGGTGGTCCAACAAAATATTGACTTTTTTGAAAACTTTTAATTGAACTATTGATTTGTGCGTCTAGGAATTGTTAATTTACCGTAACATGCCAATATCTTTCTTTATCAAGCCAATATCTTTCTTTATCAGCGAATGAATAAGTGTTATGGTGTTTTCATCAGAATTTGAAAGGGTGGTCCTACACTTTTGGCCACGACTGTAAAACACTGCGTACAGCCGCCCTATCTCTGGTCTACTCCACTGCGGAGTACTGTGCACCAGTTTGGTGTCGCAGTGCACACACTCGCCTCATTTGTTTGTTTGTTTGTTTGTGTACCCCTCCTCTTCCTCGGGATGGAGGTAAGGCATGAACGGCAATTCAGGTTCATGCTTTCAACCTAATTGGAATTAGGCTAGAGGAAAGATGGCAGTCCATTTCGAACCAGTCTTGAGTGACTGGTAGCCCCACCACCAACAAGGCGGACCGCCGCTGGTGGGTACCCAAGAGTCGTCTGACATGCTGGGTTAGAAACTTCACTATTGTAACCCGGTGAAGTACGGGAGGGGCCACCTGTCTGCCACATAAAGGTGGAGGCGTCCCGTTAAGTGCCTTGCCCAAGGACACAACAAGCAAGCTTGCCGGCTTGTTCTCCACACTATCCCTTTTATATGCTGAGCGCCAAGCAGGGAAGCTGTGAATACCATTTTTTAAAGTCTTTTGGTATGACTCGACTTAGAAAATGAACCCCAGGTCTACCGACTACAATGTGGACGCTCTAACCACTACACCATCGCGCCGGTACCACTCGTCTCATCGATAGTGTTCTCAACGACGCATTGCGCATTGTCACTGGATGCCTGCGTCCAACTCCAACAGACTATCTACCTGTCCTCGCAGGTATCCACCCGGCTGACCTTCGCCGATTAGGAGCAACGCTCTCCCTGGCATATCGTGGCAGTCTGGACCCTGGCCATATTCTCTATGAATTATTGGCTGGGCACACACGGCTACAGAGTGAGACTAAAATCTAGACGCCCCTTTGTGCCCGCTGCACGGAAGTTACTGCAAGATCTAACTGAATTGGATATTCGTGCAGCTCAATGAACTGACTTTAAATGGAGCACGGAATACTCGGAGTGTTCATCTGATCTCTGTGCTTTCATTCCTAGGACAAGCACTAGGCCAATGGGGATGGGCCTTCCCAGATCATCATGGGTCAGGCTCAACCGCTTGCGGGCTGGTGTTGGGTGTTTTCAGTTGTTCATGCACGAATGGGGCCTTGCTCCTACATCGAATTGCGAGTGTGGCGCTGCAGAACAAACCGCAAAACACATCATTCTGACATGCCCCGTACATCGGGCACCCACAGGAATACGTGGACAGACGGTTTTGGCTATCGACACACAATGCTGGCTGAGTACCATCACTGCCAGCATCTGAAAATGTGGATCCCTTCTAAAAGAAGAAGAAGACATTCTCAAAAAAACGTGCAAAATTTTTGTCAGATATGCCAGAGAGTATAAAAGAAATCTGGGAGCAAACGCAGGACAAAGCAAAGGGAGAGAATAAGCAGGAGGTCCGATGAAAATTGGCAAAACTGATGGTGCTCCCAGAACTAGTCGTTGGTGCTAAAAAGAACAGCAAAGAGATTATAGATTAGCACCGGCTTTAACGGAACAACTGGAACGCTTTGTGCAATTCTGCCGACAAAGACAAAGTGACTGAAGTGCCATTGAGTCTATAAACAATCGGTGTTGTCTGTTTTAATTTGCCAAAAAACACAAAATTTTTTTAGTAGAAGTCAGTGAAAACAACAAATATCCTTTTGTTTGTGCATCTACTAATCTTTTTCGTTTACCTCTTTATCAGTAGCCTACCGATAACTCAAAATCAAATACAATTCTCTTCTTTTGGTTAACAAACAAATTTGTCTAGCTTTTTCATTGGGAGAGATTATATCAATATGAAATTGGTCAATTTTTTCAATGTCTATTCCCATCACTGGACACAGTGTTTCTGTCTCAATCACTGTAACTAAGCAAGGTATTACCGCGAAATGTTTTCCCTTAACCCTATTTGGCCCGGGGGGGGGGGGGGTCGATTCGACCCACAGCAAATTAAAACTGTTGTAACTTAGCGACCGCTTGAGATAAATGTTTGAAATTTTTTGACTTTTCCTAAAATTTATCTGGCTTTTGGTTGGTTATAAACTGACAAAGATATTCTTTGTAGTTTTGACTTAAACATAGCAATTTCGAAACCCACTCGGGCAAATTTCTTTATCGACTGCTTTTGTATAATAAAGAAAAAAAGGAGAAAGAGCGCACACGCAAAACCGTGACGAGCTACGTAAACCGCAGAACTTGTTTGAAGTGAAGCACTGACTGTAAAGCTGTACAGTTTCTCAGAAATCTTTCTTCTTAAAACCTTTTCGCTGTGAATAGCAACTCTTAATTTGACGAGCCAAAAACATCAAAGTGCTTTTAGATACACGGCTATTTTGTAACTTTTAGTTAACCCTATTTGGCCTGGGGGGGGGGGTCGATTCGACCCACAGCAAATTAAAACTGTTGTAACTTAGCGACCGCTTGAGATAAATGTTTGAAATTTTTTGACTTTTCCTAAAATTTATCTGGCTTTTGGTTGGTTATAAACTGACAAAGATATTCTTTGTAGTTTTGACTTAAACATAGCCATTTCGAAACCCACTCGGGCAAATTTCTTTATCGACTGCTTTTGTATAATAAAGAAAAAAAGGAGAAAGAGCGCACACGCAAAACCGTGACGAGCTACGTAAACCGCAGAACTTGTTTGAAGTGAAGCACTGACTGTAAAGCTGTACAGTTTCTCAGAAATCTTTCTTCTTAAAGCTTTTTCGCTGTGAATAGCAACTCTTAATTTGACAAGCCAAAAACATCAAAGTGCTTTTAGATACACGGCTATTTTGTAACTTTTAGTTAAATAAATTTTACCTTCTTGACGCTAGGCCTTAACCTATCAATAAAGTAATGCTAGAAAATATTTCGTAATTTTGATACTTGACAAATGCAACAAAGCAAAAAGAATTGTTTTCAAGCGTAAAAGCCAGAAAATAAATTTGGCGGCGTGATAATATTGTTTGCGCTTTTCATAATGATTTGTAATGTTGTTACCAATTAAAATTGGGGATTGGTTGGTGGGAGAGCAACAAGCGCACTTGCAATTTTTATTAGATGGAAAATATGCAGTGGTAGATTAAGGACGCAGGGGCGACAGACAGCAAAATTTAATTTAGGAGTTTTATAAAACTTGATTTCCGTTGCTTTACGAGTAAGCTGTTAGTATTTAATCAAATACCGAATTGTTATCAGCAAATACAAATCCAAAACGCAAGAAGCCAATCGTGAATCACAAAATTAAATTTTTTTTAAGGGGAGAAGGAGCTGTGGAACATCTCCTGAGTTTGTGATCAACACCAAAATTTTTTTCTGTTGACCGCGTGACAAAAGCAATGTGTTTGTATTCTACATCTCTACACACTTTCAAAAGCAAATGAAGATTTTTTCCGTGTTCTTTTGTCCACTTTTATAAGCATTACCGGTACGTTTCCTGCTGCATGGCCGAGCAGAAAGGCAATTCCATTGAAGTTGACATTTCAAGTTCAAACTACAGCTTGCGTCAACTATCACAACATTATAAGATTGAATGCTGACTCAAATATCGTCTTGTCATTTTCATTCTTCTAAACCAGAGATGGGCAAACTTTTTAGTCGGAGGGTAGCATTGACCATTCAAGAGTTAGCCGAGGGCCAATGCGTAAAATCTTGTAATAGCTGTATGCAATGCAAGAGCTTGCAATAGCTTAAAATCTTGCAATAACTTCTTGTAAAGACGTATCACAGGGCTTTGATAATGATGGCCTCCAAAAACAAAGATCATCACTCTTTATTTGGACGGAAAATGCGTCAGTTCAAACTAAGAATTGCGTAGCGGCTCTTTCAATGGTGGCTTCTATCGTTTTTGGCTCTTCAGTACGGCAAGTGCGGCCAACCCTTTCTTATTGAATTGAATTCATGGAAGTTTGTATAAGTTTGGAGGGCCGCACAAAATGCTCTGGCGGGTTATTATGGGGGAGTATTGGTGTTATTATGGGGGAGAGGATAAAAAATAGGCTACGTAGGTCTATTGTTGTAGCACAAACTTGATAATAAAACAAATTAAAGTTTACAATCGTTTGATATAACAGGCTTTTTGTAGCAAATACAAAACTTAAGTTTGCTTGAGGACTTTTTTCATATGACTCTTCATATACACACGCAGACTTGGACAACAAAAGATGCGTAATTCTAGTTGCCTAATTCAGTGAAGTGCAGCCAAAAGTCGCTAATTCTAATCTAATTTGAAAAACTAAGTCTCTAATTCTAATCTAATTTGAAAAATTCTTAATTCCAATTCTAATCTCATTTCGAAAAAGTTCCTGACCGAAGAGTCGGGTGTGAAAAATATAAAGATCTTTTATGTTAGAGATCAGAACCACCTTCGCAAGTATTGGCACTGATTGGAATGATTTACATGCGAGGCTTACTAGGACAAGCACATCAAAGCACTAATGCGATGTTCCATCAAATATTTGGCAATCCAGTTTTTAGTGCAAATAAGTCAAGGAATAGATTTAAATTTTTTGATTGCTCACATATCACTTGATGATCATACAACGCGTCCTACTCCTTAGCAATACGATAGATTTGCAGCTTTTCTTAAAATTTTTGAAGAATTTAACAAAAACTGTGGGAAATTTCTAGTTCCTAATGATTATTTGTCGCTGGATGATACTCTTTATCCTACGAAAACGCAAATCAGTTTCAAACAATTTAATCCGAGCAAACCAGCCAAGTATGGAATGCTGTATAAATCAATCAATTGTAAACCTTGCACCAAATTGGCAAAGCAGCCTACTAGGTGCAGCATTAGGTGCAAGGTTTACAATTTTCATATCTTCGCCTACAAAAATCAATCAATGCTTTTCGCTATCCATTTACCTTTTCAACTGCTGTGTATTCTGCTAAGCCAAAAGTAGAGCCGAGATTTTACTACACTCCTGGGACGTCACAAACGGTAAAATACCTAATTCAAAATTTGGAATACCACACAAATTTAGTGGCAAGAAACATATTATATGACAGATTGTATACTTAAATACCAATGGCGCAGTGGCTGCTTGACCGCGAAAAACCTTCTGTAGGAACTTTACAATCAAATAGAAAAGCAATTCCAGCCGAAATTAGAGAAATCAAAGACCGAGATTTATTGGGAAAAGAATGACGGCATATTAAATCTGCACTCGTATGTAGTAAAAACAAAAAGTTTAGGAAAGCGAAATGCTTTATTATTGTGAACAGTACCACCGCTTCTTGCAACTACAAAAGATGACAACAAAAGTAAGCTCGCTATTTACAAACTATACGCCTTTTCAAAAGGCGAAACAGACATCATTGACCAAAGAATGGGGTCTCCAGCTGTACATCAAAATCAAAGCGCTGGACTATGAATGCATTTTGATACGTTTTGAATACATGTCGAGTGAACGCTAGCACGATATATGCAATGAACAATGATCTGCAGCCTCAAAACATAAAATCTGTAGATTTCGGATTTAATCTAGCTATGTCTTTGATTCGCCCACATATAGCACAACCAAGTTTAATTGGCATAAATTCTTCTGTAGTTCGCAAAATTGAGATAGTACTGGGGAAAAAAATATCCTCCAAACATGTAAAAATATCAAGTGGCTTTTTTCCTCATCAAAGTGAAAAACGAAGGCGATGCGATGCATGTATCTGTAAGATTAAAGGAGAAGGAGCAAGAGAAAAGAAAAACAAAATTTCTAAGCAATTGAGCCAGTGCCAAAAATGCGCAAAGCCTTTGTGTAATAAGGATCTTATTCGCATTTGTGGTTCTTGCTTGCGAGACTAAACTGTTGCTAGACTTACACTTAAGGATAAAATTGCATTGCCTTAGTTGTTTTTGAAACATACGAGCGTATTGCTGCTTTGTCGATGATATATGTATTGTTGATATTACCCGTAAATTTAATGTAGCGTTCCCATATTTTCATATTAGACGATAAATTATAAGCAGAGACAGCATGACTGCGTACTAGCTAATCCAGAAATAGCCTATTTTGTTTCACATTTGAAATGTATTCTGTTACTTGCAAGTGATTTTTTAAATAATAGCTCTAAATTCGCTAACGCCTCAAAGCACTGGTAACGAAGATAAAGCTCAAATTGATGACATCATAATTAATCCTGATTGAATATAAAAACTGTAAGGACCGTTTAAATATCATATGACACCTCCAGAAGGAAACAAAACTGCCGTATTGGTGTTATTATGGTGGGAGGGATAAAAGATAGGCTACATAGACCTATCGTTGTAGGACAAACTTGCTATTAAAAAAAATCAAAGTTTACAATCGTTTGACACAGGTTTTTGTAGCAAATTCAAAACTTTGAACTCAAGCTTGTTGGAGTACTTTTTTCATTTAACTCGTCACATACGCAGACTTGGACAACTGATTAATTCTAGCTGGCTAATTCGGTGAATTACAGCAAAAAGACGCTAATTGTAATCTAATTTGAAAAAACTAAAAGTTTCTTATTTTAGTGTAATTTGAAAAATCCCTAATTCCAATTATAATCTAATTTCGGAAAAGTTCCTGACCGAAGAGTCGAATCTGAAAAATGACCAAGACCTTTTTTATTAGGGATCACCTGGATTTTCGAAAAGTTAGGCCGAAAATCAAAATCGAAATTAGGTGATCTCTAAAATGAAAAAAGGCCTTCACAATAATTTGGTGGCAAAAATGAAAGAGTCTTAGAATTGTCGCAAATACAAAGTGGTTTTGCGAAGATGTTCAAATGGCATCAAAATTCGCTGGGTAGTGAAAATTTCAAACTAATTTTAGAAAAACTGGAAAGCTCGAATTCCAATTCTACTTTAATTTGTGGTAATCAGAAATGCTTTAATTTTATTTTACTTTAATTTGAGAAAAGCATTAATGCTCTAATTCTAAGTGTTATTCAATTTGAAAATGCTAAAAAAATTCTAATCGTCCAAGTTTGCACACAAGGATGGAGAGGCTTACAAAAACGTCGTATTGCGTCGCACAAGGTAGAAAAAAGAATAAACGAGTCATATGATTCGTGAGCATTCCTTAATTTGAATGAAATTTATGTTTTGATTAATAAAAATATTTATCCGTGATGAACAAGCATAGCTTGCATAATGAAAAGAGTAATAATTTCATAAAGTTAAGAAATTTTTGTCGTTGAAATGCAATTTTACAGCCTGTTTCACATTTACCAACAATCAATTCAAATTACAAAAATCTATCTAGAGAGTAGACACTTGGTCTAGTCCAGGGGTTCCCACACTTTTCCAGCCTGAGAGCTACTTATGACATGACCAAGTCAAAGAGATCTACCACCTACTAAAAATGCAAAACATATTATTAATAAATAGTAATTGTTCAGTACGTGATGACCTTTTTTTTTTTGGAGAACGCCACCAATTTGATTGGTATTTGCGAAGTGAAGCCGAGTTGTGATGTCTAACAGTTGTGACGAAATTTTGTAATGTGCATTATTTCAGAGGCGCTGGGCTATATGGTGAGCCTGCTGTTATTTGTAGTATTGAAAGTGCGCCCAGACTGTATAAAGTTTGAGAACTGCTGCCTTACTCTCATGCCTTGCACTTTATAGAATCAGCCAGTGATGCATAGTCCGGATACTTTTTTAAATATTCTTTCAAATTTAATTTTTTTAAATGCCTTGCGATCTACCCACAATGCCTTCGCGATCGACGCAATGGGCACCTCTGGTCTAGTCCAACACAAGAAATGTTATACAAACATCACCGCTGGTAAATTCCTCATAAAAGGCAAAATGGCAAATTGATGATGAAGTGTTGAACTTTTTACCTGGTAGCTGACAATGATAAACTGCGCTTAGCCGATCGCAAAAGCACAACGTCGAAGAGTAAACACGACGAAAAAAGAAAATTCGCCGGCCGTTTCTTTATTTTAAATTATAGTCAAAAATCGAAAATCTAATGCTGTGCATTTAATTTGCAATAACTTGAACGCTATTAATCTGATCATAACGAAAAGTATATAATTAAATTGAAAAATAAATTCTTCATCTATCTGAGCAAACACGGAATCTCTAGTGTGAGCAGTTTAAAAGTTATTAGCTGCCAAAGTGCTCGGGTCGAATCGACCCCCCCCCCGGACTTAGAAAGCAAAAAAAAGCCCGGCCTTAATAGGGTTAAATAAATAATACCTTCTTGACGCTAGGCCTTAACCTATCAATAAAGTAATGCTAGAAAATATGCGTAATTTTGATACTTGACAAATGCAACAAAGCAAAAAGAATTGTTTTCAAGCGTAAAAGCCAGAAAATAAATTTGGCGGCGTGATAATATTGTTTGCGCTTTTCATAATGATTTGTAATGTTGTTACCAATTAAAATTGGGGATTGGTTGGTGGGAGAGCAACGAGTGCACTTGCAATTTTTATTAGATGGAAAATATGCAGTGGTAGATTAAGGACGCAGGGGCGACAGACAGCAAAATTTAATTTAGGAGTTTTATAAAACTTGATTTCCGTTGCTTTACGAGTAAGCTGTTAGTATTTAATCAAATACCGAATTGTTATCAGCAAATACAAATCCAAAACGCAAGAAGCCAATCGTGAATCACAAAATTAAATTTTTTTTAAGGGGAGAAGGAGCTGTGGAACATCTCCTGAGTTTATGAAAAACACCAAAATTTTTTTCTGTTGACCCCGTGACAAAAGCAATGTGTTTGTATTCTACATCTCTACACACTTTCAAAAGCAAATGAAGATTTTTTTTCCGTGTTCTTTTATCCACTTTTATAAGCATTACCGGTACGTTTCCTGCTGCGTGGCCGAGCAGAAAGGCAATTCCATTGAAGTTGACATTTCAAGTTCAAACTACAGCTTGCGTCAACTATCACAACATTATAAGATTGAATGCTGACTCAAATATCGTCTTGTCATTTTCATTCTTCTAAACCAGAGATGGGCAAACTTTTTAGTCGGAGGGTAGCATTGACCATTCAAGAGTTAGCCGAGGGCCAATGCGTAAAATCTTGTAATAGCTGTATGCAATGCAAGAGCTTGCAATAGCTTAAAATCTTGAAATAACTTCTTGTAAAGACGTATCACAGGGCTTTGATAATGATGGCGTCCAAAAACAAAGATCATCACTCTTTATTTGGACGGAAAATGCGTCAGTTCAAACTAAGAACTGCGTAGGGCTCTTTCAATGGTGGCTTCTATCGTTTTTGGCTCTTCAGTACGGCAAGTGCGGCCAACCCTTTCTTATTGAATTGAATTCATGGAAGTTTGTATAAGTTTGGAGGGCTGCACAAAATGCTCTGGCGGGTTATTATGGGGGAGTATTGGTGTTATTATGGGGGAGAGGATAAAAAATAGGCTACGTAGGTCTATTGTTGTAGCACAAACTTGATAATAAAACAAATTAAAGTTTACAATCGTTTGATATAACAGGCTTTTTGTAGCAAATACAAAACTTAAGTTTGCTTGAGGACTTTTTTCATATGACTCTTCATATACACACGCAGACTTGGACAACAAAAGATGCGTAATTCTAGTTGCCTAATTCAGTGAAGTGTAGCCAAAAGTCGCTAATTCTAATCTAATTTGAAAACTAAGTCTCTAATTCTAATCTAATTTGAAAAATTCTTAATTCCAATTCTAATCTCATTTCGAAAAAGTTCCTGACCGAAGAGTCGGGTGTGAAAAATATAAAGATCTTTTATGTTAGAGATCAGAACCACCTTCGGAAGTATTGGCACTGATTGGAATGATTTACATGCGAGGCTTACTAGGACAAGCACATCAAAGCACTAATGCGATGTTCCATCAAATATTTGGCAATCCAGTTTTTAGTGCAGCTAAGTCAAGGAATAGATTTAAATTTTTTGATTGCTCACATATCACTTGATGATCATACAACGCGTCCTACTTCTTAGCAATACGATAGATTTGCAGCTTTTCTTAAAATTTTTGAAGAATTTAACAAAAACTGTGGGAAATTTCTAGTTCCTAATGATTATTTGTCGCTGGATGATACTCTTTATCCTACGAAAACGCAAATCAGTTTCAAACAATTTAATCCGAGCAAACCAGCCAAGTATGGAATGCTGTATAAATCAATCAATTGTAAACCTTGCACCAAATTGGCAAAGCAGCCTACTAGGTGCAGCATTAGGTGCAAGGTTTACAATTTTCATATCTTCGCCTACAAAAATCAATCAATGCTTTTCGCTATCCATTTACCTTTTCAACTACTGTGTATTCTGCTCAGCCAAAAGCAGAGCCGAGATTTTACTACACTCCTGGGACGTCACAAACAGTAAAATACCTAATTCAAAATTTGGAATACCACACAAATTTAGTGGCAAGAAACATATTATATGACAGATTGTATACTTCAATACCAATGGCGCAGTGGCTGCTTGACCGCGAAAAACCTTCTGTAGGAACTTTACAATCAAATAGAAAAGCAATTCCAGCCGAAATTAGAGAAATCAAAGACCGAGATTTATTGGGAAAAGAATGACGGCACATTAAATCTGCACTCGTATGTAGTAAAAACAAAAAGTTTAGGAAAGCGAAATGCTTTATTATTGTGAACAGTACCACCGCTTCTTGCAACTACAAAAGATTGCAACAAAAGTAAGCTCGCTATTTGCAAACTATACGACTTTTCAAAAGGCGAAACAGACATCATTGACCAAAGAATGGGGTCTCCAGCTGTACATCAAAATCAAAGCGCTGGACTATGAATGCATTTTGATACGTTTTGAATACATGTCGAGTGAACGCTAGCACGATATATGCAATGAACAATGATCTGCAGCCTCAAAACATAAAATCTGTAGATTTCGGATTTAATCTAGCTATGTCTTTGATTCGCCCACATATAGCACAACCAAGTTTAATTGGCATAAATTCTTCTGTAGTTCGCAAAATTGAGATAGTACTGGGGAAAAAAATATCCTCCAAACATGTAAAAATATCAAGTGGCTTTTTTCCTCATCAAAGTGAAAAACGAAGGCGATGCGATGCATGTATCTGTAAGATTAAAAGAGAAGGAGCAAGAGAAAAGAAAAACAAAATTTCTAAGCAATTGAGCCAGTGCCAAAAATGCGCAAAGCCTTTGTGTAATAAGGATCTTATTCGCATTTGTGGTTCTTGCTTGCAAGACTAAACTGTTGTTAGACTTACACTTAAGGATAAAATTGCATTGCCTTAGTTGTTTTTGAAACATACGAGCGTATTGCTGCTTTGTCGATGATATATGTATTGTTGATATTACCCGTAAATTTAATGTAGCGTTCCCGTATTTTCATATTAGACGATAAATTATAAGCAGAAACAGCATGACTGCGTACTAGCTAATCCAGAAATAGCCTATTTTGTTTCACATTTGAAATGTATTCTGTTACTTGCAAGTGATTTTTTAAATAATAGCTCTAAATTCGCTAACGCCTCAAAGCACTGGTAACGAAGATAAAGCTCAAATTGATGACATCATAATTAATCCTGATTGAACATAAAAACTGTAAGGACCGTTTAAATATCATATGACACCTCCAGAAGGAAACAAAACTGCCGTATTGGTGTTATTATGGTGGGAGGGATAAAAGATAGGCTACATAGACCTATCGTTGTAGGACAAACTTGCTATTAAAAAAAATCAAAGTTTACAATCATTTGACACAGGTTTTTGTAGCAAATTCAAAACTTTGAACTCAAGCTTGTTGGAGTACTTTTTTCATTTAACTCGTCACATACGCAGACTTGGACAACTGATTAATTCTAGCTGGCTAATTCGGTGAATTACAGCAAAAAGACGCTAATTGTAATCTAATTTGAAAAAACTAAAAGTTTCTTATTTTAGTGTAATTTGAAAAATCCCTAATTCCAATTATAATCTAATTTCGGAAAAGTTCCTGACCGAAGAGTCGAATCTGAAAAATGACCAAGACCTTTTTTATTAGAGATCACCTGGATTTTCGAAAAGTTAGGCCGAAAATCAAGATGGAAATTAGGTGATTTCTAAAATGAAAAAAGGCCTTCACAATAATTTGGTGGCAAAAATGAAAGAGTCTTAGAATTGTCGCAAATACAAAGTGGTTTTGCGAAGATGTTCAAATGGCATCAAAATTCGCTGGGTAGTGAAAATTTCAAACTAATTTTAGAAAAACTGGAAAGCTCGAATTCCAATTCTACTTTAATTTGTGGTAATCAGAAATGCTTTAATTTTATTTTACTTTAATTTGAGAAAAGCATTAATGCTCTAATTCTAAGTGTTATTCAATTTGAAAATGCTAAAAAAATTCTAATCGTCCACGTTTGCACACAAGGATGGAGAGGCTTACAAAAACGTCGTATTGCGTCGCACAAGGTAGAAAAAAGAATAAACGAGTCATATGATTCGTGAGCATTCCTTAATTTGAATGAAATTTATGTTTTGATTAATAAAAATATTTATCCGTGATGAACAAGCATAGCTTGCATAATGAAAAGAGTAATAATTTCATAAAGTTAAGAAATTTTTGTCGTTGAAATGCAATTTTACAGCCTGTTTCACATTTACCAACAATCAATTCAAATTACAAAAATCTATCTAGAGAGTAGACACTTGGTCTAGTCCAGGAATTCCCACACTTTTCCAGCCTGAGAGCTACTTATGACATGACTAAGTCAAAGAGATCTACCACCTACTAAAGATGCAAAACATATTATTAATAAATAGTAATTGTTCAGTACGTGATGACCTTTTTTTTTTTGGAGAACGCCACCAATTTGATTGGTATTTGCGAAGTGAAGCCGAGTTGTGATGTCTAACAGTTGTGACGAAATTTTGTAATGTGCATTATTTCAGAGGCGCTGGGCTATATGGTGAGCCTGCTGTTATTTGTAGTATTGAAAGTGCGCCCAGACTGTATAAAGTTTGAGAACTGCTGCCTTACTCTCATGCCTTGCACTTTATGGAATCAGCCAGTGATGCATAGTCCGGATACTTTTTTAAATATTCTTTCAAATTTAATTTTTTTAAATGCCTTGCGATCTACCCACAATGCCTTCGCGATCGACGCAATGGGCACCTCTGGTCTAGTCCAACACAAGAAATGTTATACAAACATCACGGCTGGTAAATTCCTCATAAAAGGCAAAATGGCAAATTGATGATGAAGTGTTGAACTTTTTACCTGGTAGCTGACAATGATAAACTGCGCTTAGCCGATCGCAAAAGCACAACGTCGAAGAGTAAACACGACGAAAAAAGAAAATTCGCCGGCGGTTTCTTTATTTTAAATTATAGTCAAAAATCGAAAATCTAATGCTGTGCATTTAATTTGCAATAACTTGAACGCTATTAATCTGATCATAACGAAAAGTATATAATTAAATTGAAAAATAAATTCTTCATCTATCTGAGCAAACACGGAATCTCTAGTGTGAGCAGTTTAAAAGTTATTAGCTGCCAAAGTGCTTGGGTCGAATCGACCCCCACCCCCCGGACTTAGAAAGCAAAAAAAAGCCCGGCCTTAATAGGGTTAAAATAAAGCACCATAGAACGTTCCAGGAATTGAACTCGCAATTTTTGGTTTCGAAGCAAGCCCTTTACCTTGCGAAGTGATGTGGCCAGTTTTGTGGATATTGGGGAAATTTACTTTACTACTGCCATCCACCGGTTGTAATTTTGCCTCAACATTTAAACTTTCTTGCGTAACTGGAAATACAATCTTAAACAAATTTACCGAAAATAAGTTACAGTTAAAGGAATAGAGAGAGAAAATTCTCTCAGAGAGCAACTGCGATCGCCGCTATCGATTTTTATGAAATAAAACCGGTGTGGATCAAATTTTCACAGAAACTTGATATTTCAAAAAGTTGTTCCTTTTTATAAAGTTATATTATAGAGGAAGTGAAAGTTTGCTGATAGGCTTAAGAGACTATAAAGCAGCTCGCGAAACCATTTAAAATGTTGGTAAATATTGTTACAATATTGGCAACATTTAACGCTATAAATCTATAGTTTTTGCGTAGCCGATGTGTGAGTTGAACCCGCGTTGTGTCGTTGTTATGCTTGTTTCACTTGAGGTATCTTTATCAGTGATTAGTTGTTAGATTTTGCAAGGTTAACCCTCAAGCGACGCAGCGGTAACTGCTTTTGTATCACACTTTACATTATTCTCAAGTAGACACGTAGCAGGAAGGAATACGTTGTTTTGTAAACCTGCACGTTTAAGTAAAAGACGAAATCTATCAAAAGAAGCTTGTAAGTAAGGAAGTAGATCAAGTTGGATAAGTTGTTTTTTGTTAATCGCCATGTAGTAAAGAAGAAGGTACTTTGGGGGTCAAAATAGTTTGAAACCGCCAACGACGCCACCGCCAACCCATCTGTTCTTCTATCAATCGCAATATTCATAATTTCAATTTTCAGTTCAGTACTGTCAATACAAGTTTTATCAAAAAGATTTGTGCAAGAAAGTTTAGGCGACAGCAGTGAAGAAGTTCGAACAAGCGCGAATTTCATCTATTCAATTCTTCGTTGAACAGCTTCACAATAATATGTCTCGGCTTCGAAGATTACCCCAAGGGTCTCTGTACGACGAACCCGTTACAACGTTTATCAGCAAGAAATAAGATACCTAGGTTTTTCGAATATATGGATTTCTTTATAATTGAAATCTTGAAGATAGAAAATCAATTTTTCAAAAAAGCTGAGGCGTCTTTTGTTTTTTCTTATTATAGGTGTCAAGTGGTTTTGTTAGTCGCTTGATGGTGGTTTAATATTTTTAGTAAAATCAGGCGCGAAGGTTTCTCTCAAAATTTGTATTTTTTTAATAGTCTGATGATCGTCTTTGTTATATCCATTCGTTTAATGATATGTAAAATGCTGTTTCCTTTCTTTGCTCTTTTACGTGCTTTGATTCATCACCCGAATCGCCATAATCTCATAAGCGCCACTGTGAAAGCGTTATTTATAAGTTAGTTAAGACGTAGATAAGCAGGAAACTGTAGAAAAGTGAAACAGATCTGAATGAAGCCTTGTAGCTTATGTATGAAGAAAGCCAAATTTATGAATAAACAAAGAATACCTTCAGATAGTGAGATACTTTGGTAATAGAATTTTAAATAAATAAATTGATGTGGCCTACATGCATTACACAAACATTAAAATGAATATTTCACTAAATGTCATTGGCGTGTTTGAGAACAATATTTGAGATAATTGAGGTAGTTTGTAAGTGTGAAACCACTAAAAACGCCGTATTTGTTGATTTCAAATTAACAAAAGACAGTAAACAGTTGCCCACCACTTGCCATTATACATATCATAAACTGCAGGAGCACGGCATGCGCTAATTGAATAATAAGATCTAGATCAGAGGCGTAATTGATAAATTTTGTCATCATAGCTGAAAAATAGTTGTTTTGATAAAAGCTTTTTGTGCCCCACGCTTTGGTAACAATAAAATACCATGGTACACGACTTGGAAACTGTATGGAAGACGTGTCAAATGTGTGGTGGATTGTCAGCCGAGTGGCTTCAGTCGCTTTCCGAAAGCGCTTTGAATCGCGCGACAACTTTTGTTAGTTTGAGAGAAAATGCGCCCGATTCTTCTTATAACTAGCTAACGAGTACAAAACTAAAGTTAAACTATTAGAATAAGGCAGCTCCTAAATAACGAATACTTTAAAAAAACCAAAATTGCCTATTAATTTGTATGCGTATTTTACGACTTGGTACGCTCCTTTTCGTAATCAAATTTGTGACTTAAAAATCTTGGCTCCCTAGGGTATTAGCAGAAACTTTTTGGAAGGACACAAAACAGCATTAGCCGCTGTAATTTTCTTTTGTTTTGCAAAGTTACTTTTCATATGAGCTCATTTAATATAGACCAGGGGTCCCCAAACTTTTTGCTTCGCGGACCCCTTTTTGTAAATCTGTTTTTTTCCGGACCCCAATTATATGTGAAATTCCTTTGTCACCCGACTCACTTTCAACAATAATAATTAGAATACGAATGCAAAAAAATGAAGGTTTCTTCCCAAAAACAAGGTCAACACCTGTATTGATGCCGCGACTGTTACTCACGGTCCAATTCATCGTCATAATTTCGATAAAGGGAGTTTCCAAAACTTTTTGCTAACCGGGACAGACCTTTCAATCGGGAAGTATGATAGGTATAGCTATGCTGGCTGACTGAATGCCTAACCGGCACTTTTGATTCACTGACCGGAACGAAACCACGGACCTTCCGTTCAGTCGTTTGGGAACCTCTGACATAGACTATTGCGATTATTTAATATCTCAAGAAGGGATTCTCAACCCCTTGGCTCACTGACAATGCCCTTTCTGGCTGTGCCTCACATCTATGTGCTCTGTTCATTGCTTACGCGTAACCAAGGGGTCCTGACTTTTCTTAAGTTTGGACGTATACCAGAAATGTCTTCTATATGGTGAAATTTCATACAAGTATGTTGTTCTTCGTTGATTTCCTCTCAAACTTTTTGAAATTCCTGCTGGCTCTGCCCTATATGATCAGTTCCTTGTTTAAGTGAACACATTCTTTATCAGTGAGTTTAAGAAGCTGTGGAAAACTTGCTGCCCAGCCAATGGGACTCTTTTCTGTGTGCTTCTTCTGATAAGTCCAAATCTTTCTGTCCAAGTGCTTACTTTTTCAATCATGGTCTGTGTCATTTTTTTTATATCAAATGCAGAACTAAAGTATTTATCTTTTAAATCATTTATGCTTATTATGTAGTCTCCGTCTCACTGTTTCACCAAAAATATAACCATAGACACACTTGGATAGTACCGCTCTCCTGCAACACTTTAAATCTAATCACAACCTTTTGTTAGCGCGCCGTCCTGGTTTGTCACAGTGTTTTTCTGTTATATTTGTTGAAGAACTACCGCTTATATATTGGATATACGTAAAGATAAATGGTTTCATAAACTTGGAGCTTCTATAAACTTATAAATTATGATTTAGCCAGCTATTGAATGATTTGTGTCGTCTCATAGCCAATTCTTCTTTTTTATGAGGTCATAATTGATTAATAATTATTTTGGTTCTCATATCGTATTACAGTAGAAACTCGATTATCCAGACTAAAGGAAACAAGCGCTATTCCGGATAACCAAATTTTCCGGATAATCGAAATTTTTGGATAATGAAACAAACTCTCAAATAAAAGCTGACAACAAAACAATGTATGCCTATTTTTATACAGTAATTTGTTTTAATTTACAAACACAAAGACAGGTACAGGTAAATGCATATGCGGAAAACAGATTAGTACAATGTATAAATGTGTCTTATTCTTTGAAGAAGTCAGTTATTTTTGTTTGAATATGAGAAGATTGTCTTTTGAGGGCAGCCGTGTCTCGTAGTTGCTTTAGAACAAGGTACTTTGTAGATACACACTCTTCCTGTATCTCATACCACCATAATGCCTTTTCCATAGCATAGAAGACTTCAGAATGGCCAACAGTGGGGCCTTCATCTTTTGCGTCTTCTTCTTCAAGACTGACATCAACTTCATCCTTGTTTAACGCCTGGTTCACAATTTCATCGTGATTAAACAGTTGAAATCCAACATCTTAAGCATCCAGATTTAACTACTGATTGACTACTGCAACAGCAACATCTGAACAGCCAGGAATTTCTTGCAATATTGAGATAAAATTAGCAGCAGACTGATCAACTTGCAATTCATCTTGCCCCCCTTCTTTTCTCTCTTCGTCCATCAACAACTTTTCCCAAGCTCTTGACAAGTTGTCCTGTGCAAGGCATTTCCATGCATCTCTCAGCATGTAACAACAGTCCTTGGTGTTAAATTTCTTGCATGCTGAAAGTATACCTTCTTCTGATTCATCCAATATGAGCAGCTTTCTTAGCATTTCTTTCCTGTACCTCCTTTTCATTTTTTCCATGACACCTTGATCCATAGGCTGTATTAAAGGAGTAACATTATTGGACAAATACATGACCTTGAACTCAGGGTAACCAGCCAGCTATGCTTCCTTCTCAAGAATCTCAGATGCAGGGTGGCAGGGAGCGTTGTCTAACAGCAGCAAGGTCTTTCCTTCTGTCGAAGTTTTCTGTTGATGTGCTTTGACATTAGGGATGAAGTCCTTAATGAACCACTTGGTAAACAAGTCACCGTTCATCCAAGCATTCTTTTGCCCTCTGTAAGCCACCGGAAGATTAAAAATGTTGTTTAAGCAACGTGGCTTTTGTGCCTTACCAATTACAAACAAAGGCAACGCATGTGAACCACTAGCATTAGCACGAACCAACACTGTAATCCTCTCTTGCTCACTTTGTGTCCTGGTGCAGAGTTAGCTGTTTTGGACGCAAGGGTTTTGTCAGGCAAAGCTTTCCGGTTTAAGCCCGTTTTGTCAGCATTACAAATTTGGTCTCTGGAATAACCCTCTTCTTGCAAAAGTTTTATGAACTCTTTTTTGAAATCAGCAGCAGCTTTTGCATCAGCAGAAAGACTTTCACCTTCCAATTTTAGTTGCCTAATAGCATGACGATTTTTAAAGTTTGTTAGCCATCCTTTACTGGCCACAAAAGAATCACTATCTCCCAGTTTTTTGTTGAAATCTAGAGCTTTTTTACATAACAATGGGCCAGAAATAGACAGCCCTTGACTATATTTTTGAGAAAACCATAGATAAAGTGCTTTATCCAAGCCAGGATTTACTGCGGTTTTCATTGTCTTCTTATTTTTTGAAAGCCCTTTATCAAGAACACCATCATACTTTTTAAACTGATCTTTTTGCCGTACAATATTGTAGACACTAGACTTTCCAATGTTGTACTCACTTGCCAGTTGATTAGCTGATGCTCCCTTACGGTATTGTTCATAGATTTTAATTTTATCTTTTAGCGTTAATAAAACTCTTTTTCTTTTAGCCATGATATTGTTCATAATAAAACTTGATTACAGTATAACTGAATAAAACAAACGTTTAGGGTTTTTGTTTCAGCAAAACGTAATGAAATGAAACAGTATGCGAATCAAATAGACAAAACCTAATGCTAGAAAATACACGCGACTCTGATGAAATCAAATAGAAAATTGGACGAATCCACTAGCTTTGTGTGCATTTTTTGTTATTGTTCCCTACCCGACTATTTTTGGTAAATAAAGCGGTTGTATGTAATATCCTGTGACGAAATCAAGTGAATTGGACTGTATTACAAGCATTTTAAAGGGTTTTTATGCCATCCTAGGATTTTAGAACTTTTCGAGCCTCCGGATAATTGAGTTTCCAGATAATCGAGGTCCGGATAATCGAGTTCCTACTGTACTTAGTAACTTGCTATGAGTGAGTAAGAAGTTTCTGTCTTTTCTACTTACGTCTTTAGTACAGTTTGGGGCAATATTGTCCGTTTAGATTTTAGTTGACCATTAGAATAATGCAATGTTTTCTTCCATTGCGTAGTTAGTTAGCCCCCTATATTTATTCCATGTTTATAAGTGGTCATAACTAATCTCTCGTCATAATTATTAGCTAGTTTTGAGTTGGCAGCTCTCATTTTTAGCCAGTGTAAGATAATTAGTACTCCTTTCTCTTTTCAGCACATTGTAACTGCCGTAAGTTAATTTCTGCATATTGTTTTTTGCTTTTTACATAGAAATTGAAAATGTCTGAGTGAAGGCGAAATCAATTTTTCGAATAATAAATAAGCTCAGCTGATCTGGGGTATTGCGATTTTATCTATTATATGATTATCAACCTGGATCGCTTTGAGCAAGTAGTTTTATGGACAGATTCCTGGTATTGAATTTACTTTTGCCATCTCTTTTTTCTGCTGTCGGTTTATTCTCGTGACCATTTCGTTTCTCCGCTTTGACGCTTTGACTCACACACGTCCACACACACACACACACACACAATTCAGCACCCAGAGACGATGCTCATTTCCAAAAAAGCGAGCAAAAGGTTATGTAAATTCGTAGACAATCGTAGCTTGAAAAATTAAAACCCTAGTTTCACCAATAACAGGCCATATCAGAATAGTGAGAATGAAATATACCCTATTGTTGCTTTTACGCAACGTTAATTATCTTCGTAATTTCAGGTTCTACAGAAAAAAATTTTAGTATGTTGCATACTAGTGGTAATTACTAGGCCTCAAAAGTTTTAAAAAATGTTAAAAAGATTTAAGTTAAGGTGAAACGGGTTATACCGGGATTCTGCGACCTAAAACCCGCGAACTAATTCGTATTATCCGTCGCTTGAGTTTTTGTTGATCTGTTATCAAATTGTTCTTATTTGGTTTTTGTAAAATGTGTACTTATTTTTGAGTAGTGTGCTTATGACGTAATGTAAGTTGTTCTTATTTGTTAATTTCATAGGTGAAATCCATAGTTTTGGTAAATGGATTGGGAGTTTGAATGTTCAGAACACAAAAAAAGTAATTTGCTTTGCTTTTGGCGATAAAGTGGAAAATTAACAAAAAAACCTAAATATTTTCCGGTCTAAACAGATGGTTACCCGACAAGCGAGTTCTTGCAGAGTTCACAAATGGCCTGCGGCCGCTAAAAGTTTGCCAACCATGTCTTAAGACATCTTGATCATAGGTCGCAAAGTGACACCAGATGTAAAGTTGTGATGTGACGAGCTCCTGCCACGAGGAGCTACGTGGACCAATAAACCAACGCAATATTTTCGCTTTTAACTATTCTTAAGCACGTAGTCAAAAAATTAAATCAACTATCTTAATAACATTATATTATTGATTTGATTTCAATTTCCTGGCAGCCGCGTTTTCTTACCAAATCCCATCACAAGCTTGTAAGTGTTTTTATTTGTTGTGGAAGATGGTCTTCTCTTCGTCATTTGAGCTATTCGTACTGAGCGTTTTGCAGGAAGATGTACATACATCACGTGTGCGCTCACGCCCGGTTTGCGAGTTTTCAGTTAGACTAGGCCACCACGACGGGTAGACTGCTTGGCCCCACCACCTGTCTGCTACATGAAAATGGAGGCATCCCGTGAAGTGCCTTGCCCGAGAGCACAACAAGCCAGCTTGTTGGCTTGTTCTCCACATTATCCCAATTGTGCTGAGCGCCAAGCAGGGAAGCTGTGAATACCATTTTTTAAAGTCTTTTGGCATAACTTGACTTGGGAAATGAATCCCAGGTCCACCGACTGCGAAGCGAACGCTCTAACCACTACGCTATCGCGCCGTTTTTTTATAACCGGTGCAATGGCGTTGTGGTTAGAGCGTACGCTTCGCCATCGGTAGGTTCATTTCCGTAGTCGAGTCATACCAAAAAACTTTAAAAAATGATATTCACAGCTTCCCTGCTTGGCGCTCAGCACAATAGACATAGTGTGGAGAACAAACCAGCAAGTTTGCTTGTTGTGCTGTTGCGCAAGGCACTTAACCCTATTCGTCCCAAGCGGGACAATAATTGCCCGAGCAATTTCCTCTTTAAGTACAGCTTTGTCCATGATGGCCCTACAATATCAAGATTTTATGACTTTTCCTAAAAATAATTCAATTTATTTTTGACAAAATTTGAGTTGGTTGTTGGTAGATCGAAAGTTATTAGCAAATTTATACACACGACTGCTAAAATATGCACAGATATAGCTAAAAGATAAAAAAGAGAGTAACCTCACTCTGCGCTCGTCGTAGCAGCCTGAGAGCGAAATGGGCAGTCGTAAACAAGAGGTAACTAAAGGTCACAAAAAACTATTTAGGGTTAATCGCCATATATAGTATGTGCATTTCCTAGAGAAAGTAAATTATTGCTTTGGCTTTGACTTGAGAAAATAGATGAAACGCATTTTTTGCGAATAGAGAACGCATTTGTTCTTGAATTGTATCACAAGCAAAGTGGCTGTTGATGAGTGAAAAGAGCAAAATCACTTTTTCATCGCATTGCCAACTTTATAAGAGTAAATCTTTGTCATACATAATTACAATTTCATAACACGTGTTGTCATCGGTACTGTTTCTACCACGCAGATAGACAGATATAAAATGGTTGTTTTTGTGTAGTTTTCAGGAAAAACGTCACGCAGTAATGGATTGCCGAACATTCGAAAACCCGTTCTGCGGGACGCTTTGAACAATTAATGCCGGCGTAAAAATATACGCAGCAACAAAGGCAATAAATGAGAAAAAAGCCTGTTCGGTAATTTAAAACCATAACAAAAGTTTTCAGGTTGGGACCTACATTTGTGGCTCCTTATAATTTTCCCTGGCTTGAATTAAGAACTAATATTTAAAGGGTTAAAAAAGCGGAGAATATTTTTCAGAAAGCTTTCTCTAGATCACAGAAATGTTAGTACGCAATTTTGGCTTAATTGTCATAAATTATCATTTTGCAAGTAATATTTATTGCTAAAATGTTTCATGGAAAAAGAATAAGAAAATTTAGAAAGAAGCTTGAATCGCAAATTCACGAGCCATTTTTAATGTTTCAGAGATATTCAGAATTGACGTTTTGTCAAATGAAATAAAATTTCTCAATGAATAGCCAACGCAGCTCAAGGTCCCACTCGCGCAGTGATCTTGCCGACAATTATATTTGCTCACTGTCAACATAGCGCTCCGTGCTTTTTTTTGCACTGTATTGTCCTATTTACTAATTTCATTGACTCAGGACTCAGTCTGGTAGTTCGTTTTGTTTTTAAATGCAAATATGTTGTCGAAAAGTTATTTTATTTCAGTATTGCATGAGCATAGGCCATCATGAATTGATTTATTCAAGTAGTTTGCTTAAAAATGGTGTAACGCCAAATGCGTATCCACGTATGCCAAATGCAGCAGCTTATGCTAATAGCAAGCAGCTGAAAAACAAGACTCAATAAAAACGCAACACACACACCCTTTCTTTTATCATGAATGGCAAACAAAAATCGCCGTTTCGCTTGCAAACTAGATATATCTTTCGCTAGGGCCCACTTCACACAAACCACAAGAGCAACTACAGCCAACGTTCAAACACTCTGCATATAAACAGGGTTTCAGGTTGGAAACTAAGCTAACTAATTAACTACGGGAAACTTTCTCGTGTTGGTCAATATTCAATTTTTTGTTGTGACTATCCTTTCATGCGCATGAGCTTTGTAGATGACACTCTATATTCTAGTCTACAAGTAAGGTTGGGAATTTTCTCAACTAAAAATATAGGACAAATAATATTGATGAAATATCCTTGTAAAATACGAGTATGGGAGGGTTGCCAGCTTGCCGAGAGCGGGAGGCCCAAGCCAAAATCGGGGGGCTAACGTAAAAAGTTAAATTTGCATTCACCTAAATTTGCATGCCTGATGATGCTCCAGCACATTTGCCAATCTGGATCATAAATGTTTTCTCTCCCCCAAAAAAAGATCATTACTTTTCAGACACAAAAAATTAATGGTTTTCTTCTCAATCTGCAATAATTTCCTAAACCTTTTGGTGCGATCTCTAACAAAAGTCATCACTTTTCCACACGTACAAATTTTCATCTCCAAGAATTTCTAAAATTCGTAGAATCGATTTCAAAATGAAGAATAAAAAGGACAAGGGCAAGGACAGAGTTGGAAAATAAAGGACGGTTGCTACGCTATCTGCAAGGTTTTCAAAATTATTTCTAAAATGGCACTAAAAGCAGAGATTATTTCAAAAATAAAGTTTTGCTGGCTGATCTGTATCCTTAATCTTTTCTCGCAAAGCAGTGAGGGCAGAACCAATTTGAGTCATCATCACCATTATAAAGCGATCTCTTTGATTCACCGGGTGAAACCGCCGCCTACGTCTTTATTTTCTGTAAGCATGTTTTAGTGACTCTGCTATTGGCGAGTGGTTGACAGGTTTTCGCGAAAAATGTTTCTATCGTATACTACAAGCTTCAAATATCTAATTTTTACTTCAAAATGTCAATTGTGTTTCTCCGTAAATGCAAAATATGTGGCTGTGACCGCGTGAGATGAACTGGCAATTCTGCTCTTAAGAAAACAACTTGTTAAACTTTTCCCTCTGATAACTTTGTACCTAAAAGTAGTTTTCTTGTAAACATTGATCTTTGGTATGCATATAAATTCGGTATTACTAATTTGCTTTTTTGGTAATAAAGCGCTGTCTATCGACATACCGATTCCATATTTCGCGCAAAATTTCTTTTAAGCTGATACAAGTTCTTACCGAGCATGCAAAAAATTTCAATATCCGTCAACGTTTCGGCGTAATTTACAGTTGTTTATTATTCGTTTCTAAACTTTTTGCTTTGCCTTTTTCTCTCGATTGCGAAGCACACTATTTATATTGCCTCACTCGTGCTCTCGTTTATTATTAGTGCTGATAAAGAGCAGTTGTATAGCTATTCGAAACGTTGACGGATATTCAAGTTTTTTGCGTGCTCGGGAAGAACTTGTATCAACTTGAATAAACGTTATCATTGCCAGAAGAGCTAAATAAAATGACTTTACCAAAAATACCTGGTAGCCAAAATAACGTTATATTTCTTTAGAGAGCCGTTGAGGCCTTGACTATTTTATAGACTGTAAAAAGTTGCATTATTTTAGAAAATTGATACAGCTTGTAGCCAAGCAATAAATTAAAGCACGCTATGCAAATAGAAAAAATTTTTAAGGTTCACAATAGATCATGGAATTCGTAGAATTGCGCGATGGAAAATGTTTGACCACCTACAGCTTTAGTTTAATGGATCAACTTGTTGTTGTTTTTGTTTTTACCTGATCGCTTCTGAGGCTCTATGGTCTTCCGCCATGCCCCCATCCCTGGAACAGAAATCGTATAGAGACAGAGAGTCGTCAGAGAGCGAGTGCCGCAAAGATTCCGTAGTTGGACAATGCAGAATGAGATGAGAGGTATCCTAAGACGGTGTCCGCAGGTACTGCAGGAAGGATTTTAGATTCTGCCAATCCTATAGAGATAGAAGCCTAAGAGTAGGTTGTGTTCGTTGCTGCGAAGACGAGAGAGAACTCAGCGAGCGTGACGAGGGAGCATAAGTTCCTCAGTGGAAAACGAGGAAACCTGTGTGTCGAAGAGTTTAGATGAGACAGTGTGCCTCCAATCCATGAAAAGATAGGAGTGGATACGATAGATAAGAGAAGAGAGTCTACAAGGAATTACAGAGGGCACGAGTAGCGCTCTTCGTCTGGCCAGCTCATCATCCGCGTTGTTCCCGGGGAAAAACGAGTATCCGGGGACCCATTGTAGCCTGATAATACAGGAGGAGAGAGAAAACAGTTCCTGCCATATCTGCCAGAGAGATTGCGGTACAAGGAAAGATGGAGGAAAGAACAGATCGAGATTTAGATAGGAAGAGAAGAGAAGTGGCAGACTTGTTGGTGCTGCCGATACCAGCAAAGAACTTGCAGAATGGCGCTGACTTCAACAGAAAAACTTGAGCAAAGTGGGCCTGCTGAAAAGGAGAGAGTGGCCTCAGTGCCAGAAAGTAGTTGGCAGGTACGCCAGAGCCGCGTTTACCAAAAGGAAAAGGAACAGAGCCGTTTGTCCAGAGTACCAGATCGTAAGATGTGAGAGAGTCAAGGTTAGTGAGAGCCGCACCTTGGCGAGAGAAAGGGAAATCAGGGCGGGAGTATGAATAGAAAAGGGTGGACTCCACAGTGAAAAAAGGCAGATTCCAAGGAGGAAACTGAGGGCAAGCAAGAAGAGCCTCCCTAGCGGAGGTAGAAGGAAGCATGAGCGGGTGAGTGAACGCAAAAGCTCTCCAGGACGATCTGCAGAGTCTTGGTTTCACTCCAAGTCTGGCCAAACCTGAAATAGGAAAGGAGGTTGGGAGACGAAGGGCCCGCTCGTAAGATGACAGAGCAAAATGAGTCGGAGTGACTTGTAGGGGAGGCAGAGAAGTCTCAGAAAGAAGGAGTGGGATAGGGGAGCACGAGAGGCAGCCGGAGATGGCGCGACTAGCCGCTTGGTGGAGGCGTTCCAATTTAGTGATATTGATAACGCTTAGAAAAGGAAACCATCCGGGTGAAGCAAAAGTGAGAAGGGGCCGAAGAAAAGCTTTATACAGAAGCGAGAGGGACTCCTTATAAGGGCTCCATTAGGAAGCAGAGATACAGCGTAAGGCCTTGAGACGAGGGAAAAACTTGGCCTTCAGCGATGATACATGTTAAAAAAGGAAAGAAAGGCGGTCAAAGATTACCCCAAGAATAGTTGGAGTGGGATTGAAACGGAGGCGGGAGTTGAATAAGGAGAGGTTGAGCTGGAGGTTAGCTTGGTAGAGATCCACTGAGAAGAAAGAGGCCTCATATTTTCTGGGATTTAAAGGAAGACACCAGTACTCAGACGAGTGCACCAATCGAATCAGAGCTCCTTGTCTTACATCTTTCACTAACCGCATTTTCCACTTCAGCGGACAACCAGGATTTAGGATGGCGTTTGATGCGGCCAAAAGGAATGGAAGATTTGGCCGCATTTAGTGTCAGAGAAGTAAAGAGGGCAGCAACAGAGGAAAGAAAAAGATACGAGTATTTCTTTGCAGAAGGACAGTGGGAGTCAAAGTAAAAAGTCGTTCCAACGAGTTATCTGAAAATTGAAGGAAGAGTGACGTTTGTTGGGGTGGAATAGCAAAGACAGAGGGACAATCAGTCGAATTGGTGGGTGATCAGAACCCAGGTCCTGAAGCACCTTCCAAGAGCAAGAGAGGGCAAGAGAGGAAGGAGCAAAGAAGATATTAGGGGAGTAGTGACTGCCAGAAAAGTGACGGGGAAGAGTAGGTATCTCAGGATTATTGAGAGGAAGGAGGTCAGAAGAGATGACTCAATCAAATACTTCTTCCCCACGGGCAACGGAACTATCTTTGAGTCCCAGAGGAGTTGATGGCAATTGACGTTTCCCAGAATAAAGAGATTTCTATAGATTTGAAAATTATAAGCCAGGGGTGGCCAAGCTTTTTATGCAAAGCGCCAACTCTTCTACCAACCCGTGTCGGATGCGCCATAAATGTAGGGCAGGGGTGGCCAATCTTTCAGTCCATGCGCCAAAATTTTTCGCCACATAAACATTCACTTCAAGATGCGCCACACAAACATTCATTTCTTTTCATTGCTTACAAACGTGTAGTGGTATATTTACACTTGGAAGTCAAAAGAACTCCATATTAAGGGGTGATCTCCAAAAAAAAAAAAAAAGGTCATCGCCAGTTTTGCTGCACCTTTACCATCACTTTTGGCCTAAATATGCCACCAAACGTGACGCCAACCGAGTGAGGACCTTTTTTTTTTTTTTTGGAGATCACCCCTTAAAATGGCGTTGTTTTGACTTCAAAGTATAAATATACCACCGTTTTGACTTCAAAGGACACTTACTCAAATTGCCCGAAAAATCTTAAACCTGCAATGCGCCACTTCTAAACATGCAATGCGCCAAATTTGGCGCAATGCGCCACGTTTGGCCACCCCTGTTATAAGCGAAGAAGGAAATTGTAAACCTTGCAACTAATTGGCAAAGCAGCATACGGGCTTAAGGGGCATTAACAATTTATTAAAATGAATATGCCAGGAAACAATAATGAGTATACCACCCAACCAATTTAGACGAGACCATCCCTGGATGCGTTTCGCCCGGCTCCCACCTTGTGAATTGTCAATGCACTCGCCACGAGCGTGATGGCATTGCAAAGACAAGGCGCTAGGCTATAAATGCAGCGTTTGATCTGCTTTTTCAGATCAGTGTGTAAACTGATCTCCTAGTGGACATGCAGCCAAAATCAACCAATTTGTCAACCCGCCCTGCTAAGCAACGCAATACGTCGTCGATTGAAGTCTCAGTGCTTCTGCATGTGCATAGTTGGATATTTTTTTTTTAAGGATAACGTTAATGAGTAGGTTACTTTTGCTTGTGACGGGACGGGCCCTGCTGATGAGTCCAAAAGGACGAAACGCGTCCAGGGATGGTCTCGTCTAAATTGGTTGGGTGGTATACTCATTATGGTTTCCTGGCATATTCATTTTAATAAATTGTTAATGCCCCTTACGCCCGTATGCTGCTTTGCCAATTAGTTGCAAGGTTTACAAAGAGATTTCTGGAGGAGTAAAGGATGGAGGGAGAAAAGGAATCGGTTCTGCTATTCGTCGGAGAAGAGCGAATGGCTGGAGTATAAACACTAAGGAATGAGAGCGAGGAATTTTAAAATAGCTGAGCACAGCAGTTTAATGTTGTTGATCTCAAACAAGCAAAGGAATTTTCGCGCCTTCTATGGTGTCGCATACATGTGCTACGCAAATTGGGTCAAATTCGTTTTTTGACAACAAACTACCTTCGTGTGAAAAAGATATTAATCCTTTCAGTACTGACGGATACTGCAGATCCCAACAATTCTTACTTTACAGTATGGCGCATTCGCAACAAAAAATCAAACTAAAAACCTACCTGGCTCATTGAGATCCTTTACTCTAGCAATGTCATTTTCGTTTTAGGTTTTACGTTTTCAAAAATCTTGTTGGTGGTACAAAATTTTAATATAGCTTTGAAAAAAGCTGTTTTAGCCATAAGCTTTTCGTGACGAAAATGGCCAGTATTTTCACTGGCCAGTATTTGCGTTGGGAGTCCTTTAGTCCTCTCAAGCGCAAAATAAGTCTAATATCTACATTGGTGCATCGAGCTCTAATGATTTGCACCAAGCGTAGACTCAATGAAGAAATAGAACGGATTAAGAAGATATTACTGGACAATGGCTATCCTAAAAACATCATCAACACTCAGATCACCAAGAAAATTGCTCAGTTCTCCACCCCTAAGCGATTTGGCCCTGAAAAGTGTCCTGTGTACTTGAGGGTCCCTTGGATAGGTAAGCCATCTACAAACTTAGAAAAAGAAGTCAAAACCGCCGTGGAAAGCTGCTATGGTTCCATCAGCACCCGCCTGGTCTTTACGTCTAAGCGCATGCTGCCTGTGGCCCGCAAGGATGTTCTACCTGCCATTCAGAAAAGCTTTGTCATATATGAATACAAGTGCCACTGTGATAGTCGGTACGTAGGGCGAACATCTCAACGACTACAGGATCGCATCAAGCAACATGTTCCGCAATGGTTAAGACAGCAATTGACTCGTCCACGCCGATCTCAACCACACAGATCGTGCAAACGAACCGACACCAAACCGGATTGTGACTCCGCCATTGGTCAGCATCTTTTAGATAATGATCGATGCGCATTAAACTATGATGATAAGCGGTTTTCAATCCTTGCCGCAGCGCGCAGCTCTTTCCATCTCAATCTTTTAGAGGCTACCTATATCAAGACCCGACGCCCGGTGTTATGCAGACAGAAAGAGTTTGTTTACACTCTCAAACTCTTTCGATAATCGTAGCATTTGGCCTCCTGCCGCGCCTTCTTTAACTTTCGCACTTGCGAAATCTTTCTTTCGCGCGCTTTGCAGTACAAACGCAATCATTGGCCTGTCTTGATTACGTAACATCCAAATTATTCACATAAAAGACTCATTCACTCTAGATCTTCCCTTTTGACGCGATACCGCCACTGATGAGAGCGTCACGAAAAGCTTATGGCTAAAACAGCTTTTTTCAAAGTTTTACGTTTTGCTGGATTGTCATGATTCATAATTGAATAATAGATCAGGTAATATTTTTGACTTTTTTTATTTTTTTTCATATAAACTTGACTTTTTTTTTAGTGTGCTGACCAAAGTTTTTGGTGGACTTCTGGAGAGCATTTTACCAAGATATTTTTGATGTGTATTTTGCCAATTCAAATTCACAGTGGGAAGAGTAGAAAGTTGCTACCTTCCTGGGACTCATAGTTCCCGTCAGGACTGTAGTATACTCTGTCAGAAAATAATTTTCAAAATTTTGGCAATTTTCTTGCATGAAAAAGCAATTACTTTGACAATTTTTTGATAAAGGTAATATAATCGCGAATCGGTGTGATCTTAATTTAGAGTTGCAGTTTAAACTTTGAAATCCAACTTGAAGTAGGCTACAATATTGTATTGTTAATGAGAAATAACACACTTTAGTGCAGAAGTGCTGGGGAAGTAGGATTGGTTTTTCCAAGTCAAGTATCGTTAGAACTAGCTAGCCAAAGTAGTCTACCTTTTGCATGCAGTTCACTCTTATTTCACTTACGGGTATATTACTTACAGTCTAAGTAACAACTCGTTGCACTTTTTCTATGGGGTATAGATAAAGTGCATGGTAAGCAAGGTTAATTCTCCTGAGCTAGCCAGCTAGTCTAGTTCGCAGTGTTGCTACGCGAAAAACGAGCAAATTTGCGAAAACATGTCCGGCGGATTCGCAGTTTAAATTCAACGATGCGTGAAAAAATCCGGCGATATTTGGTAATTTTTTTCAGTTGGTTAAAATTTTTACAATTTGCTAGCAAAATTTTCAATCAAACGTTTAATGTGTTGGAAACGGTGAATAGGAATCCAAGATTGGACCAGCACTTTTTTAGGGCAGTGCCAACGCCTCCCATAATCATCACGTGGCTGTGACGCAACAGTGAGCAATAGCGACTTAAATATCACTTGTATAATAAACTCTCTCTCAGGCGATTATAATAACGTAAATCAAAAAGTCATTTTTTACTTTTCCAGGCTAATTTTAATCGTAGTTAAAGAGCAATGATTACAGTAAACAGAGCTCTCGAACTTTAGCTTCAAAAAATAATTTGAGGAGACAGTACGCATCCAGTCCGAGATAAGACGAGAGTGGATACGAGAGATAAGAGGAGAGAGACTACAAGGGATTGCGGAGGGTGCAAGCAGCGTTCCCCGTCTGGCAAGCTCATCAGCTGTGTCGTTCCCCGGGAGAAACGAGTGTCCGGGGACCCATTGTAGCCTGATAGAACAGAAGGAGAAGAAGGACAGTTCCTGCCAGATCTGCCACAGAGTTTGAGATAACAGGAAAGGTGGAGGAGAGGACAGGGTGGCGAGGACAGAACGAGAGTCAGACAGGAGAAGAAGAGAAGAAAAATGGCAGACTTTATGGTGTTGCCGAGACAAGCAAAGAGCGTGCAGAATGGCGCAGGCTTCAGCGGAAAAACTGGAACAAACTGGGCCTGCCGAAAAGGAAAGAGTGGCCTCAGTGCCACAGAGAGAGCAGTTGGCAAGAACGCCGGAGCCGCCCTTGCCAAAAGGAAAAGGAACAGAGCCGTCTGTCCAGAGTACCAGATCATGAGGAGGAAGAAAGTCAAGGTGGGCGAGAGCCGCACCTTGGCGAGAGTGAGGGGGATCAGAGCGAGAGCATGGAGAGGAAAGGGTGGACTCGACCGTGAACGAGGGAAGATTCCAAGGAGGACAGGGAGGGCAAGCAACAAGAGCCCCCCTAGAACAAGTAGAAGGAAGCATGAGCGGGTGAGTGGACGCAAAAGCTCTCCAGGACGATCTGCAGAGTCTTGGTTTCACTCCTAGTCTGGCCAAACCTGAGATGGGAAAGGAGGTTGGGAGGCGAAGAGCCCGCTCATGAGAAAAAAGAGTGAAGTGAGTCAGATGACTCGTAGGGGAGGTAGAGAAGCCTCGGTGAGTAGTAGAGGGATAGGGGACGACGAGAGGCAGCCGGTGATGGCGCGACTGGCCGCTCGGTGAAGGCGTTCCAATTTGGTGATATTGGTAGCGCTTAGGAAAGGAAACCATCCGGGTGAAGCGTAAGTGAGAAGGGACCGAAGAAAAGATTTATACAGAACAGAGAGGGACTCCTTAGAGGGGCCCCAAGAGGAAGCAGAGATACAGCGTAAGGCCTTGAGACGTGGGAAAAATTTGGCCTTCAGCGAAGATACATGCCTAGAAAAGGAAAGAGTGCGGTCGAAGGTGACCCCAAGAAAAGTTGGAGTGGGATTAAAACGGAGGCGGGAGCCGAGTAGGAGGAGGTTGGGCTGGAGGTTAGCCTGGTGGGGATCCACTGAAAAGAAGGAGGCCTCACATTTGCTCGGATTGAGAGGAAGACACCAGTACTCAGACCAGCGCTCCAATCGAAACAGAGCTCCTTGTGTGGCCTCCACCGCAGTGGGGACCGAGGGGGAGGACGACCAAATGGCCAGATCGTCAGCGTAAAGAGAGCAGCTGACGGAAGAAGGCAGAGAAGCCGGAAGATCATTGATGAAGAGGGAGAAAAGTACAGAGCCAAGAACGGATCCTTGCGGAACACCTCGACGGACTCGAAAGGAACGGCTTTTGTGATTTTGAAAAACCACAGAAGCGCGCCTGTCAGAAAGGAAAGATTGAGTCCAACGAGCAAAGCAAGGAGGGAGGCCAGCCGAAATAAGTTTGTGGAAAAGGGCGGGGTGCCAGACAGAGTCAAAAGCTTTAGAGAAATCGATAGTAGACAGGATCGTCCGAGAGCCCGGCCTGGGTTTGTTAAACCCATCCGAAATGGACTGAGAAAGGTACAGAATTTGATCAAGTGTAGACCGTCCAGGGCGGAAACCGGCTTGGCGGGGAGAGAGAATGGAATTAGATTCCAGAAAAAAGAGAAGACGGGATAGTATGATGCGTTCAAAAAGCTTTGATACGCAGGAGGTGAGAGAGATAGGCCGGAAGGAAGCAGGAGAGTCGAGAGGCTTTCCCATCTTATATATGGGAATAATAGAAGATGTCTTCCAGATGGAAGGAAAGGAATGTGAAGACCAAGAAAGATTGAAGATGTAGAGAAGAAAATCCATGCCAGAGCGAGGAAGATGCTTTAGCATGGGATAGGCAACTTTGTCTGGGCCAGTGGCAGTGGATGAGGAGAGGTTGGAGGCAGCCGCAAGAAATTCAGTGGGAGAGAAGGGAGAGCAAAAGGACGAGTGAGACTCCACAGAGCACGTAGCTCGGCGGAGCTCAGTGAGGTAGCCTCTGGCTCTGCTGCGCAGGGCCTTTGGCTGAGACACGGAAAAGTGAGACCTCAGGTAAGCGGCATAAACCGAAGCCGATTTCCTGGGAGAGGAACAGTTAGGAAAGTTAGGAGAGGAAGAAGACGAGGAAGGAGAGCCAGCAATAGAGCGAAGAAGAGAGTGCACAGATTTAGGATTAGATTTAGGTGAAAGAGAAGTGCAGGTCGTCTGCCATGCCTCAGCCTTGGCCTTGGCAATGACCGACGAGGCACGTCGAGAGGCGGAGATGTAAGCCTGGCGATCTTCATCACTTCTGTGAGCAGTAGCGAAAGCCTTGCGTCTTTCACTAACCGCTTCTTCCACCTCAGCAGACCACCAGGCTTTAGGAGGGCGTTTGATGCGGCCGAAAGGAATGGAAGATTTGGCCGCATTCATTGCCAGAGAGGTAAAGAGAGCAGCTGCAGAGGAAAGAGAAAGAGACGAGTATTTCTCTGCAGAAGGACAGTGAGAGTTAAAGTAGGAGGCAAAGTCATCCCAGCGAGCTTTTTGAAAATTGAAGGAAGGGGGGCGCTCGTTGGGGTGAAAGACCGGAGAAAGAGGGATAGATAGAAGAATTGGTAGGTGGTCAGAACCCAGGTCCTGAAGCACCTCCCAGGAGCAAGAAAAAGCAAGAGTAGAAGGAGCAAAGGAGATGTCAGGAGAGGAGCGACTGCCAGAGGAGCGATGGAGAAGGGTGGGTGTGTCAGGGTCATTGAGGGGGAGGAGGTCTGAGTAGATGACCCAGTCGAATACTTCCTCCCCACGGGGGTCGGAAGTACCTCTTGAGTCCCAAAGCTGGTGATGGCAATTGAAGTCCCCCAGAATGAAGAGATTTCTGGAGGAGGGAAGAATTGAGGGGAGAAGGAATCGGTTCTGCCATCCGTTGGGGAGGAGCGAATAGGGGGGGCATACACATTAAGAAATGACACCGAGGAGGATTTGTTTAGAGAGATGTTGACCCCTACATAATCAGAGTAGGAATCGAGCGAAGAAAGAGAGGTGGTAGAAAGTTCAGAAAAGGATAGGCCCTGTCTGACGAAAATGACAACGCCGCCACTGGCATGCGAGGCATCAGAAGAGAGAATGCCAGACCGGGAGTGAGTACGATCAGAACGCAGAACAGAGAATCCAGGAATCCGGAAAGAGGAAGAGGAGTTAAGATTGGATTCCTGAATGCAGATAAGATCGACAGGATGGGATGAGAGAAAGTGAAGTAGTTCAGTGCTCCTGGCTGGAAGACCTCCAGCATTCCATTGAAGAACCCTGAGAGAGTCAGGAGGAGGAGAGGAGGCAGGAGGTGCAGAAGTATAGCCAGGAGCAAGGGACGGTGGTGGAAGGGCAGGGGAAGGAGATATAAGATGGGCAGATGGGGGATAAGAGGTTTGGAGACGAGGGTGGGGCAAGAGAGCAGCATTAGCAGAGGGGGGGGCCAGATTCCACAGTGGAGGTATACGTGCCGGAGGAGCCAGAGGAGGGGGGAGTCACAGTGTTACGGCAGGGGGGGCAGCTCCAAGAGTGAGAGCTGCCAAGAGCTCTGAAGTTAGATAAAGAAAGTTGTGAGCACCTTAGATGGACCCATTTGGAGCAAACGCAGCATTGCACTGACTTGCCCCGCCAGGTCACATTTCCAGCGCACACAGAGCAAGGAAAGATGGGGCCAGGGTTAGGATGAACGTTACCGCTCATCAGGAGAAGAAGAAGAATGAGGAGACGAAGGAGGGCAAGAGTAGAGCAGGAAAGAAGAAAAAGTAAGAACAGGCGACCGATTTTGTAGATGCTGTGTGCTGCCCTTCTGCGGTCGTTCAGGGGGCAGCATAGCGAAAAAATGAATGGGGAGTGCCCAGGGTAACTGGGACCCTCGGGAAGGCCAACAGCCATTTCGACCCAACCCAAACGGGGCCGGGGACCGCACCACCACGTTGAGACGGCTGTTGATTGGTGCAGTATTTGATTGGTATTTTGACACACAGGTTCCCTCAATTTTCACTGAAGAACTTGTGCTCCCTCGTCATGCTCGCTGTGTCCTCTCTCGTCTTCGCTGCAATGGACACAGCCTTCTTTTAGGTTCCTATCTCTCCAGGATTGGCAGAATCGAGAATCCTTCTTGCAGCGCCTGTGGACACTCGTCCCAGGACATCTCTCATCTCATTCTGCACTGTCCATCTACGGACTCTTTGCGCCGCTCACTCTTTGGCGACTCTCTGTCTCTCTATGACCTCTGGTCCAGACCCTGGGGAGTTGCCCGGCTTCTGGGGCTCCATGGTATTCCGCCATGCCCCCATCCCTCGGAAGGGGTCGGGTAAACAACAACAACAACAACAACAACTTTAGCTTCACACAAGGAGACAAGACATCATTTTTCGAGGAAAGTTGGAAACGGAAGTGGTTAAAATGCATATTTTTTCTTTACTCTTCAACTCCAATTTCAATCGCACCTGATTAAATAATAAAAAGCACATAGATCTCGGTTTCAGTTTGGCACGAAAAACACCATTTTTGAGGGAATGGTTTAGTTTTTATTAATTACAAATAAATAACCTTCTCACGCTTTCCAGTTATGAAAACTATAAGTAAAAAAGAATACAACTTCTAACCAATTTTAGTTTTAAATACCACCCCAAAATATTGTTTTTTAAATGAAATGTAGCTTACAGCTAAGTAGGATGATAGCTTACCAACCATGATTGAAATAAACACTAAAACGTAAAAACAAAAATGTGGATGCTGGTCTTTGTAAACTTTTATATTAAAATGTAGCCTATTTATGTCAATTGCTTGAGAGGTAATGTGTAGTACAGAAAATTTTTCTATAACCATAGCGTATTGTAAAAAATTATCGTTTGCAATTGGCCATTCCAAAACTGTTTTATGATTCAACATTAAAGTGTATCATCTAATCACGTTTACCAGTGTAAGGATAAATCACTAAATAGTCAAAACTCACAGAAAGTTGTGCACTGCTCAAAGAAACCTTCCTTTAATGAGCGCGCGCGGCTACTGCAGTCTTTTGGATCTGCCTGTAGTCAGTGGCGCTGAGCAAAGCAGGCGGGGTCACCCCAAAAGATTATTTCGGAAGGACAGCCTCTTCACAAATGCTTTGCATGAAGTGCCTCTAAATGAGACCGTGTAGTTTTAGGCGTAGCTACAAATATCACTTTTTTGCTGGACTTAAAAGCTGCCTTAACCAAACTTTAGGATATTTGCGTTCATGAATTTCCTTGTTTCCTTTATATCGGTCAAGTTTCAAATGCTTTTCACAAAAATAGAGTTTCATCTATCACATATTTGCGATCTCTTTTCTCACATTCGTTCAATGGTTAACTAAAACATAGAATTAGGTTAATTTTATTTACATGCACTGTTAATTTGACATTCTGAAATGTTTACGAATTATGGTTGCTCAGGTCGCAGAGTTTGAGTGACCAAATGTAACTTACTAAACAGAAATAATAACCAGGTATTTCGCCACGGCCGAAAGGTTCACAAACAAGTAACCGATAGGTTACTTGTTTGTAAACCTTTTTTGGGGCCGATGTAATCACTCGAATTATTGCATCACCAAAGCGCATTGTCACAGTTTTGCCTCCTCTTTCCCGCAAAAATTTTAAAAACTGTATTTACGCCCATGCAATTGTTGTTTGGACTTGTTTTTAGTTCATCTTTAAATATCTTGACACTCAGTTACCTCCAGCTCCTGCTGTGAAAGAAGTGGCAGAGTAAACAAGCTACAACTCGCAAGCTGGCGTCTTACTACTTTATTTACCCTTCACATAGAGTGTAATTGGAAAATTTTCTTGACCATTTGTTTTTGCATTTGCTTTGGACAACATCCCTGAAATTTACTATGATAACTTTTTTGAGGTCGCCTGTGAAATTTGAAAAAATATGTAATCGGGTCATGTGCCTCTGTGCGTTTTGAAAATGAGCCACAAGCCAAGAATGGTTAAAAAGCACTGAACTAGGTTAAAATGTCATGATCAAAAAAATACGTTTGAGGGAAAACAAAGAGTGTTGTTATACGCAAACCAATGTCATAGGCGAACTTTAAAGTATTTGAAATATTGGATTTCTGCCGGGACTGAGAAAACGTTTCGTTATTATAGGCAAGTTGACGTCACAAATAAAGCCTTTGAACTATTTCTACTGTGCAATAAATGCGTGGAAATAGTACGTCTAAATTTGCAAATCGCTGTTACGTTGCTGTCACTTTACGTCAGACGCTTAGCTGCCTTTGAAGAAATTTGGACGAAGGAGCCAAGATGTCAATCGGGATAAAATGACATATTTTTAGCGCCTTTACATGGAAGACAGGTGGCCCAGACGCCTCGGAAATGGCCACTTCCAAGCGATTGCGGAGGTCCCGTCCAAAATTAGCTTTCTCAAGAATGGACAATAGGAAGATAAAGTTGGACAATATAAGAAAAACCTTAGCGTATACGCTGAACTTATTAGGCTACCAAAAACGACTTTGTTTACAACTTTGCAATACGGTACTTAGGTTTGTGTAGCGGTTTGTTCAGCAATGTCTGCCAAAATTGCCAGCGGTTTTTGTACATTTGCTAGCAATTTTGCACTTGCGCCGGCGACTAAGCACTGACCGAAATCGAGAGGGAACACTGCATAGTAGTTTAGCAAACCTTGTCTCTATATACTTAGTTATAGTTTACCATGTACAGGGTGGCCCATAAGTCACTTTACATTTTAGAAATTAAATAATTTTTTCTTAAATGACTATATTTAATTAATTCTTTTTTTATTACAAAGTTTAGAGTCTGTAAATTAGTTCTGACTTAGATACGAAAGATTAGTCACTTTACATTTTAGAAATTAAATAATTTTTTCTTAAATGACTATATTTAATTAATTCTTTTTTTATTACAAAGTTTAGAGTCTGTAAATTAGTTCTGACTTAGATACGAAAGATTAGTCACTTTACATTTTAGAAATTAAATAATTTTTTCTTAAATGACTATATTTAATTAATTCTTTTTTTATTACAAAGTTTAGAGTCTGTAAATTAGTTCTGACTTAGATACGAAAGATTATGTCTCTTAAATAGCCTCCATTCTCGGCTTCACAAACTTGAGCTCTTTTTAAGCTATTCTCCATGACACTTCTTAACATCTGAGGTGGTACTGAAAGAATTTCCTGTCGTATGTTTGACTTAAGTTCTTGAATAGTTCGGGGCTTATTGACATACACTTTGTCTTTAAGATATCCCCAAAGCCAAAAGTCTGATGCTGTCAAATCAGGAGAACGTGGAGGCCATTCAAAATCGGAATTACGAGAGATTATCCGATCCTGAAACATTGCAGTTAACAACTGCATTGTGGCTCTAGTGGTATGTGCAGTTGCTCCATCTTGTTGCCACCAATACCCTGCCATGTTTGCTAACTGAGGTTGAACAAAATTCACTAGCATGTCTCGTTATCTTTCAGCAGTTACAGTCACAGCATTTTCATTTGCATCCTTAAAGAAGAAGGGCCCTATAACTCTTTCTGATGTTACTCCATACCATGCTGTGACTTTAACCGGGTGCAATGGAATCGCATGAACTTGCCGTGAATTTTCGGTGCCCCAGAATCTGGTATTCTGCTTATTCACATGTCCATTCAAATGGAAATGAGCTTCATCTCCCATGATCAACTTGTGAATAAACTCATTGTCATTTCTTGCAGTTCTCTGAAACCTGACAGCATAATTTAGTCGTTTCTGAAAGTCTGGTGGTTGTAAAGATTGCACTAATTGAATTTTGTAAGGGTACATGTGCAAGTCTCTTTGAATACGCTGCAGAGAACTCCGTGAGATGCCAAGTTCTTGAGAACGCCTTCGAGTGGATGTGGTTGGGTTCTCTTCAATGCTACGTCTCGCAGCTTCAGTATTTTCACGTGTACGTACTGAACGACCTCGTCCACTTCTAGACCTATCACTTACAGAGCCATGCTCTTGAAAACGCGCCACTAAGTTCATTATTGCAGGCCTACTAGGGGGATGTCGAACATTGAAATTGCGCATATACGATCTTTGCATTGCAACAATTGAGCGTCCATTTTCAAAGTAAAATTCAATTATCTTCACTCGTTGTTCTGTTGTAAACTTTTCCATACCAAAAATTTACAAGGATTATATTTTTAAATTCTGAAAAGAAAAACAGAAATATATTAATAGAAAAAAAATTATTTAATTTCTAAAATGTAAAGTGACTTATGGGCCACCCTGTATTTGTATTGATGAAGATGAGAGGTTTTCGTGAAATAGTGTGAAGGCAGTTGTCAAATCTGCTCTTTTCTTGATGTTTGTTATGAATTCTGCACCTTGGCAAGCAATTGGTGTATAGGTTGTCTACTGGTACCACAAAACTAGTAAGGAATCGATAATTCACCAACTACACCTGTATTGTATTGCAAGCCGCAGAAAAGCTCATGATACATGCATTTATTTTAACATGTCGCCAGGTTGTTGATTTTCATTAATTTTTGAAAATGCAAACAAAGCTACGTTTAAATAAGTTTAATGTTCTAGCTTTGCTAGAAGAGATACTATGTGATTATGACTCTGATACCGATGTTGATGAAAGTTTTGATAAAGACTTAGACATCACATAAAAAACAGATCCACTTTTACGTTCACAAGGTGATGATGAAATAGAAAGTCAATCATCTACTAACCACAATAGAGCCACTTTATGTACAGATGCTAAAAATGGTAATGATGCTTCTAGGGTTAGTAGTACCAATACACAAAGTCGATGCTGGAGAAAGAAATCATTAACAGTCAATCCCTTTAATTTTACGTCTCATCGCACAAGCGAAACTTTTACAGCAACCCCTATTCATGCATTTCAAATTTTTTTTGATGAGAAGATGATAGAAAGCTTGCATTTTCAAACACACTTATATTGCACCCAAAAAGACAGGGCGGGAAGCATTACAAAAGATGAACTTTATGTATTTTTTGAGATAAATATTTTGATGGCATACCGTAAACTCTAAACGCTGAAGTGGTATTGGATGAAAGCTAATGGCATGGGCATTTCTCTCATCTAGGAAGCGATGACTCGTGACTGTATTTTTTACACATTGAGCAATCTTCATCTCAACGACAACAACAAAATTGATTCATCGCAAAGCGACAAAATTTTTAAAATTCGTCCTTTGGTGCAGCGACTAAATCATCTTTTTGTACAAAAACATTCACCAAGTGATCATGTCAGTGTTGATCAATCGATGATTTGCTTCAAGGGAAAGACCTCACTAAAACAGTACAATCCTATGAAACTAATTAGGCGTGAATATAAACTGTGGTGCGTTGCAGACAATAATGGTTACGTTTAAAATTTGAAGTGTATACAGGTAAAATATTTCGGAAAAAAGCTCTGTTCAAAATCTTGGTTGACAGGCAATGTTGTTATCAGTTAACCGACTGGTTGCAAATGAAAATACCACAAAGTTATTTTTGATATTTTCTTCTCAACAGTTCCTTTGTTAAAAAAACTAAAATAAAAAATATTTTGGCTTATGGAACTATACGACCAAATCAGAAAAATTTGCCGGTTATAGTTGATGAAAAGTCATTCGAAAGAGGTGACTTTGACTTTAAGTGCACATTAGATGGACTCAGTCTCTATAAATGAAAAGACAGCAAACCAATGTAGGCTACCTGATATCAAATTATCAAAAAATTGAAACTGCTCCAGTGCAAAGAAAGCAGAAAGACGGGACAAAGGTACGAGGTGCATTCAATAAGTTTCCAGACTTTTTTGGTATGGACACTTTTATTAACCGTACACACAAAAAACTCTAGTCCCCTTCAAAGTATTCTCCTCCGACATTAATGCACTTGTTGTACTGTTCCAACAACTTCTGGAAAGCCCCCTGGAAGTCTTCTTGTGTGAGCGTGTTTAGGACCCTCGTCACAGCCTCTTTCATGTCCTCAATTGTGGAATAACGATTGCCTCTGAGGTTTTCCTTGAGGTTTGGGAATAGCCAAAAATCGCAGGGAGCAAGGTCCGGGCAGTAGGGAGGATGGGGAACCGTCTTGATGCCCATCTGGGTCAAATAGTCTGTGACGAGGATGGAGCTGTGGACTGGGGCATTGTCCTGATGGAAATGCCACTGACCTGATTCGAAGAGTTCTGGCCTCTTCCGACGGAATCTCTTCCTGAACTCCCTTAAAACTTCAATATAGTGCTCCTTGTTGACTGTGATTCCAGTGGGAACCCAGTGAATGTAGATTATGCCCATGCTGTCAAAAAAAGGGATCATCATGAGTTTCTGGGTGGACTTGCTCTGTCTGGCCTTCTTGGGTCAGGGAGATCCAGCATGCTTTCACTGGGAACTCTGTCTCTTGGTCTCTGGGTCATAACAATAGATCCAGCTTTCATCGCAGGTTACAAGGGCATTAAGAACATGGGGATCTGAATTAATGAGCTCGACCATCTCCTTGCTTTCATTGCAACGTCTTTCTCTCTGATCTTCCCGGAGCACTCTTGGGACGAACTTCGCGCAAATCTTCCGCATCTTCAGTTCCTCACGAATGATTATGTGTACAGCTCTCACACTGACATAAAACTGTGCGCTTAGTGTCTCTATAGAAACACGACGGTCCCTATTCATGAAATCGTTTATTTGGCCAATCATCTCTGATGTTCTGACTTCCCTACTCCTCCCACATCTCTCATCATCCCTCACGGACTCCCTGCCTTCCTTGAATCTCTTGTGCCACTGAAAAACTGATGATCGATTCATGCAAGATGGTCCATAAGCAGTCTGAAGCATACCATACGTTTCCGTGGCAGTTTTTCCAAGTTTAAAACAGAACTTGATCGCATATCGTTCTTCTAATGTGTCCTCACGTCCAGATTGCATTTTTGAAATTCACCAGCTGTGACAATCAGGATTTAGTAAGGTGTACTCTAATTCTTACTGTAGCTATAAATTTGCACCTAAACAAGAAAAAATCGGTCAATCATCTCATAAGGAGTATAGTAACAACATACTGAAATATCTCGAGTTTACGGCAATTATAAATGCCTGTACAAAAAAGTCTGGAAACTTATTGAATGCACCTCGTATCTATCACCTGCTCCCAGGTTGTAAAAGACTACAATCAGAACATAGGTGGGGTGGACAAACACAACATGCAACGCCAGCTTTACGAAACAAACAGGAAAAGCATGAAGTGGCGGCATAGACTTCTTTTTGGTTCGCTTGACATAGCAGTTGTTAATACTTATGTTGTTCACAATGCAAGCAAGGAGCAACAACTTTTATTTCTCGAGTTTCGAAGAGACCTTGCAATAGGACTGCTTACTCGTACATTTGCTAGAGGCTGCAGATCTTCTGGTGTTCCAAAAAAGTGTAAAATAGCATAGAGTGTCTCACCTTCAGTAAGGCTGAGTAACGTTGAGGTTCATCTGCCTCAATTCATACACAAAAAAGGCAGATGTAAAATGTGTTCGGAAAAAGGAGTTGAAGCTAGACCTTCTTGCATCTGTGCTAATTGCAACGTCCATCTTTGCTGCAACGCTTCAAAAAACGGCTTTGTTGAGTATCATTTGTTAGAGTTATTGTTGGAAGTGAAGTGTAACTCTGTTGCATAAATTTATAATGCCTATTTGTTTTTATTAAAGATTGTTATTAGATTAGCGTGAAAAATTTTTAAAACAAAATTTATTTTTTTGACCAGTGAAATTATCTCCTGCAATGCTGACGGGATCTGAGGATTCCATCCCCCAAAATCTGCTCCCCAAAGAGCACAAAAATTTTGTGGTGTTTTTGTGATTACGGTAGTCTAATCAACAAAAACTAGCACTGCAAAAACTTTTTAGAAGAATTTTATTAATTGAGGACTGAAAGGGTTAAGCTTAGTTCTAAACAATTGATACAGCCCGCGTCGAAATTTAAATTTCGTATTTGGTATACCACCAATTAATGTTACAGATGCCTACTATATGTTATAAACTGCTCAGCGGCGATCTATTGTTGGGTTTCATAGGTTACTAAAGTTCGCTGACCTTACATGACTCTGCCAAGCGCAACTGGGTTAAGTAGTGGATTTGTCTTGCTGTCAAGAGTGGAGAAGTGAATGAGAAATATTTGTTTCTTTTAAATGAGAGCCAACGGCAACTATCAAAATTTGACTTGACTTCAGTTTAACTGTTTTCTCTTCTACAAGCAATAATTTCAGAAACATGTTAAACACAAATACAAAATAACATAAAATCTTCTTCCGTTTACAGGTATAATCGTTTTCCTACGTGGTGTAGTTCAAAAGATATAATGCTTTACACTTTGGGGTCAAAAACTACCCCACGTTAGACTCAGTATGAAGTGAATCTCTTGGGCCGAATAAGGTTAAAGCGATGATTTGATCTTTATGTGGCAGACAGGTGGTGGGGGCAAGCAGTCTACCCGTTGTAGTGGCCCCAGTCTAACTGAAGACTCGCAAACCAAGCGTGAGCACACACGCTGTATATGTACATCTTCCTGCATAATGTTCAGCACGAATAGCTCAAACAACAAAGAAGAAGTGTTTTTATGAGCATTTTGGTAACGAAAAAATGCACATCGGCTAAATGTATTTGAAGTTCATTAATCACAGTAGTTACCGTTGAAACCGGTTGTGTGTTGCGCATCACGCTATTTGTGATTAAGTCTGCTTGAAATGTTGGGGTGGAAAGGTCGACATTTGGGACACTTTGGCACCCAACCACCATTTCAAATTGATTTTTTTCTATGCACTACGGAAAACAAAAAAATTGTAAAACCCACTAAAAAAAGAAATTAATGCATATTTGTAATTGACAGACTGTTTGTACGTAAAATTAATTTTTTTTTAAAAGTAAAGAGGTCGAAGTTAGGGCAAAGTTAAATGTAAGGCTAATAAAATCTCAAGTTTAAGAAAAAATCAAAATAAAATAATGGGCCTATCAATTTGTAAAATTGGACCTGGAGAAAATATTTTTACTTAAAAATAGCTTGATAGCCGTATCGGAATACGTCTAAGGCAAGGCATGACCACTTTACTCTCTATGTCGGAACCAAAGAAAATTACACAACCAAAAACCTTAATATCACAAATATAAGTACGAAACGGTGGACACCAAGTCGTGAAACAGGCATATCATGTATTACTCCATTCCTGTAATTTTAAAAGCGACCACCATTTTGGTGCCACCATAATTTTTGACTTTTTTTCTCCCATGCCTAGGATTTGGAAAGAACAAAGACTACTTGGTAAATTCATACTTCGTTTGTGAGAATCATCAGGCTTGATTAACGGGTTAAGATGGCCATCATTACGGGTTAAGGAACTACGGTCTCCATTTATTTTTTTCATTGCTTTCACACTTGTTTGTGCGGTAAAGCCAGCGCACTTGCTTGAACCGATAGTTTTTGTCTCAGCATAGCCGATGGCAAGCTCTGCCCGGGTGAAATACCTCGTATCTTCGGGAAAAACATTTTTGCTATTTTGCCCGATAATAGCTTCATAGATTGACAGAGATCAAAGCTAAAAACTCCGGAAAAACAAGATTTATTTTAACTCCCTTGGGTGTACAAGGAACGGAGCATATAAGAAAGATCCAGCAGGAACTTGAAAAGTTTAAGAAGAAATCAAAAGAAAACGACACACTTGTGTGAAATCGCACCACATAGAAGATATTTCTGATATTCTTCCAAACTTGAGAAAAGTTTGGAACCATTGGCTACGCGCAAGCAGTGAACAGAACACATTAATATAAGGCTCATCCACGACTTTTCAGTCACAGATTTGATTACGAAAAGGAGCGCACCAACTCATGAAATGCGCTTAATAACCTACTAAACATTATATTTTTGTAATTTTGAAAGCATTGGTTTCTTTGGAACTGCCGCATCCCAACAGTTTAACTTCAGTTACGTACCCTTGAGCTATTTGTTTAAAGGAATCCAGAGATCGGTATCATGGAAGTAAAGGCTACGCATATTCTAACCATGAACTCTTCCTCGCTGTTTTCACAACTTCCCGTTGGATGAAGCCAGTATAGCTGGTTGAACCGACATTTCTGATGGGGACCTGCGGGCAACGACGGCAGAGTCAGCTAGCAACTTAATGAAGGATCTACAAGGGTAATCCAAACAGTTGAAATAGTTAGAGAGCTGTTTCTAACCCTAAGCGCTCGTAACTAGTCCACGACAAGCTGATACTTGCCAAATCAATGAATTGCTATGCGTGCTTGCTCACGTAAACTTACGGCTGGTTTTCACTAACCAAGTACAACGACTGAAAAGGTGCTTTTGTGCTAACAAGTGTAGCCTAAAAGCTATGATTCAGCAGTTTCCAAAACTGGGGCTCGATGCTCCTGGACGCCGTAGCACGTTGTCAGGGACGCAACGAGAATTTAATAAAAATTAAATGAGTGTTTTATAATCAAATGAGAGATAATACACGTGGCTTGCAGGGCTACCTTGCGATTCCATCATAAGCACTGCTTTTGACACCCACGAGGAATTGTCGTTAAAGCCGTTAAAGCGTTCTCCCCCAAATCGCGTGAATTAGGAGATCCCAAAAATTTAAACACAATATGCCATGCATTTCACTTTGAAGCGGTGATTTTGCCTAGCATTATTATATTATCATGTTTGCAGTAACGTTCAAATGAATTGACCCAAATAGAAAAATAAGTGCACATTCTGTTTTTTTTCATTTTATTGCAGTAATGAAGTATGACAAGAGTTATTAATATTACCTTCTTTGTGAACTTTATTAATGTAGATACTGTATTTAAGTAGTTATGAAAAAACTCGTACTTAGTTTTTTCCATGATTGCATATACGTCATCTGCACAACGTACCCGTAATGACGGCGGTTTGAAGTAAGTGTTCAAAACTGTTTGTTCAATCTCTTCCATAACCATATGTCCTACTATTGGAGTCAAAGGTGAGCCATTGGTCCACCAAAAATCTGTCTACAAATGATGTCATTATACACAAAAAACGATGATTGCAAACAGATATCTAATGTTTCCATCAGTTCCGGTGCTGTAAGGCTTGTTCTACCTCCTAATACGCAATTATCGCGACTCTATTAGCAACAATAGTTTGGTGATTTTAAGTGGCATCGAAGCAAACAAGCTCACTACATCAAATAAAACTTGTAATTTTAGATTTGCCAAGTTTAAAGGATGAAATCAATCTACAAACTCAGAGGAATTCTTAACATTTGAAGAGTTGATTTGTCGTACAGAATTTGAAAATTGCAGAAAGTACAATATTCATTCTCGAAGCTTTTCGTCTGACACTTTTCAAGAGAATCCGTCAGAAATAGAGTGAAAAGGTGAAGTGAGTCACTTATATAGAGACACAGTTGACGAAAAAGAAAAAAGGGAAAAAAGGCTCTATCATGATTGGTAAAAAGAAGCTTTAAAACTGAAACTTCTTTTTCTGCCATAGGACAACATCTTTTACAAAACCCTATATGCGCACTCGAATATAATGACAACAAATTTTCTATTCTTGCCCGTGGCCGTACTTCTCTTCACCTTTCCACCCTTGAAGCCACGTGCATTAAAACATCCAAACCAAATTTATGCAAACAAAAGGAATTCGTTTATGGTCTAAAAATCACACATTAGTTTCCGCTCCTTCTATTGGTCGCTTCTTTTTACCAATCATGATAGAGCCTTTTCCCCTTTTTTCTTTTTCGTCAACTGTGTCTCTATATAAGTGACTCACTTCACCTTTTCACTCTATTTCTGACGGATTCTCTTGAAAAGTGTCAGACGAAAAGCTTCGAGAATGAATATTGTACTTTCTGCAATTTTCGAATTCTTAACAGCGTATAGGGTGTTTCCGACTAAGGGAGCAAGAATTAAATTGAGGAATTTAGCAAGCTGACAGGTAGCTGTACCAATGAAGAAAACAATAGGACGAATAGGAACATTAGATTTATGAATTTTAGAAGGTCCATAAATTCTTGGCAAAGCTGGATCACTGCTACGTAAGGTTTTATACAAATAAGAGGAGATCTTTTGAGTTTTATACAAATTTCAAGTAAAACAGTTTGAACGCTTTTCAATAGCATAGCTTAGACTTTTTAAAATTACTTGGTATGTGGCAGTATCAGATTACATTCGTAAAAGTTTTTTATCATACTCCAGTTTGTTTATTACCACAGTGTTGTTACTTTTATCAGAGTTGAGGATTACGATGTCATCATATTGCTTTAATTCTGTAAATGCGGGTTTTAGGCCTTTGAAAGATTTGGTTTTGGTAGTGTAAGCGATAGCCGCATTCTCTTCTCTTACCTCTCCCGCGGCTCTCTACGCGGTATCCTTTCTCTTGACTCTCTTTTTTGTGACCATGATGCTATTACGTCATAATCCTTTGTCGTCACCTCGTTTTTTTAGGTTAGATTAGATGATTAAGCATGATTCTTGTTTTCTTCAGATTTAGACCTGGTGCATCTTTTTAGTAGCTTTGGTAGAAGCAGTAATTTGATTATGATAAGACATCTCCTAAGCATTCTTTCGCACTGTGGTTTAGACTTGGTCAGTTTTTAGCTCTGTCTGGCAAACTACGTTAGATACAATGTGTCACCCGCGCTAGGCAGGAATTGGTGTTTGCCGCCATTGTTTTTCAGTTAATTTGTGATTTGTGTTTTATTTAGGAAGTCGTCCTGCTAGCTCGGATCGTGCTAGCGGATTGTATTTAACCGCTATTTAGGCCTAGCTTCAGATTAGTTTGTTGCTTTTCAATACACTGGTTTTCTACATTTTGATTTAAAGCCTAATTTGCGGGCAGGCACAGAGACCTTATTTGGATAGGACCAGAAAGTGACCGAGATCCGGTTGACTTTCGATTTCAGATAGTTTGGCATTTTTCATGACTTCCACCCACTTTTGATCATGCAAAACCAATTAAACATTGGTTAGAAAATTTCACTTTGCTTGGACTCAAACCAACTCAGTCTATAATATCCAAAACTGGAATTTTTGAATTAAAATATCCAAACCAAACTTTAGCTCGAGTTTTATATTTACTGTTTTGTAAGCTCTTTCATCTCGTGAGTAGCTAGCTTCGCAGCAGCTCGGTGTTGACTTGAATGTAGTACTTGAAAGTGTCATCATAGTTGTCAACAACTACTGCACACTAAAACAAGACCGCTTAAACCTCGAGTCTACCAACGCCTTTGCAATGAGCAGAGTTCGGAGCAAAACAATTTATCGTTTTACTGTAATTCAAGAAGGCTTTCGAAAGACAAGGTGCTTTTTTTGTGTTTAGGAATGGAGAACAGAAATTGCCGTGCATTTGAAAGAGGAAAACTATGCATTTGCTGCTACATGACTAAATTGGTGTATCTTTGCAATGTTTTTACAAAACTAAATCAGTTAAATATTACACTTGCAGGAAAGTATACTCACATCTTGCAACCTTTTAACAAAATCACTGCTCTTAAATAGAAAACTAAAAGTGTTAAGAATTGATCTGCTGAAAATTAACGAACAATATGAGTTTTCCTTGTCAAAACTCTAATTTAAGCTCACCATTGACAAGGTCACTCTGCAGGATATTGTTAAATACGTGATTTATTCACATTTGGATGTCTTATCTTCACATTTTGAGAAATATCTTCTTGAAAACGTAAAAGAGTACAACTGCACAAGAAATCCTTTTGTTAGCAATTCACGACTTGGGTTTCAACTCTGGAGACGTTCAATTTATTGATCTTTTGTCTATCCTCACTTCAAAAACCATCTACAGTCCTACTTTACTTACTGATTCTGGGTCAAAACTCGACGCCAGTTTCCGCTTGTAAGCTGCAGTGCTCTACGTGTTGTGATACAGTTCGCCATGTCTTACTAACGTGAAGCAGGATTCTTGGCTATGGCCGTAATCAAGTACTAGCCCCGCTCTAAAAATAACATTAAACGAGAAATGCGTGTTGCAATATCAACCACTACACCCCGATTTAATAAATTGTGTTCGGAAAAGTGGGCTCACACTTCGCACAAAAGTTAACCTGTTTACTGCTTTGAAATAACAGTTATCGCTTGTTGATTGTGTTTGTTAATTGTGATTTCGATACAATTGCTTTATCATTTGATATATTTTTGTTTGACTTAAACGCTGCGAGTGTTCATAAATATTCAAAGGCCGCCGCACGTACAAAACTTTGGTAACCGCTCCAATAATAGATACTCAAAGGAAGTGCGCAAAAAACACAATGCAATTAAACAACACGCTATTAATGGCAGTGAACACTTGGTGCAGAGTGCAATGATTGGAAGCTGGGCCTTGTATTTTCAATAAAAAAATTACTTAGTAATAGCACAGCGCAAGCATTCGGAATAATCTTGCGTGCAATAATTTAGAAATCACAATCATGACCCAACAACCATGTGTTTGAGTCTCAACATGACTGGGTTGTTTTAATGTTGAGAAAGACACTATTTAAATTAGATTTCTCTTCGTAACGGATACTACAAAGCATTGAATTTATTGGATACAGTTTCACAAATTTTAAGAACAATGTTTGAACTAGGAGACTCAAAGCACGTCTACGCTTCATGCTGCTCTCTTTGTTTCGCGAGTTTGGAAGATAAAAATTTATTGTGACAAGAATTGGCCGATTCTTAATTTCTAGAAAACAACTGTTTTTAAACCGAATTTTAATGTTCCTCAACAACGATCAATTATTTTTTGTTGAAGAATTATTCACCATTTAAAATGAATTTTGAAATATTTTTAATTGTTCTGGGTATTCCGTTTTGCTTTGTGTCAAATCGAAGCAGAAGAGGTGAGTTGATTTTGAGAAATTAAAGCACGTTTAAATCATTGGCTATTTTTACTTTAACTGTTTAATCAAAAAAACAACTTTTATGGTCATTCAGCATCTATAGATCAACTTGTGGTAGATCCAACACGAAAGAATATAGAAAGATGCTCAAACCAACTCAATCTTCATCTTCCAACTTTCTTGATTGATTTGTGATATGTAGCAGAACGTTTCATTTCTTACTGGTCTTCATCGCGACAAAAAAGGATTAACCACATTTTCTAATAACTTTTCTATTTCTTTTTAGGATCAACATCTCTGTTCTGCAAAAATACCAGGGACAGTCGTTGGTGCTGCAAGGGTAAGTCTGGCAAGGGTTTTCGGGGTGCTGTTTCCCAAAACGTAGGGGATGAAGTTACATGTTACCTAAGATATATTTTCAAATTGAACTCTCGCTTGTTATATTCCCGTCATTGACTCTGGCAAAACTGGGTCTTCATAAGACCACTCTTGCATAAAAACTCAGATTTTGCTTCCTGTACGAACTCAGCACATCTGTGTGAGTGATTGGTCTTCTTCATTGTATTACAATTCACAACATCGTAATGGAAAAAGAAAAGATTCACATTATGGTAAATGAGCATGTCGACTCCGGCAAGTCAACAACCAGAGGTCATCTTATTTATAAATGTCAGAGTGCTGACAAGAGAACCATCGAAAAATTTGAAAGAGAGGCTGATGAGTTAGGAAGAGGTTCCATAAAATACGCTTGGGTGCTTGATAAATTACTGTCTGAGCGAAAACGTGGCATCGCTATTGACATTGCTTGTGGCAGTTTGAAACAACAAAGTATTTCATCACTATTAATGATGCTTCTGGTCAGAGAGATTTTATCAAAAATATAATCACAGTAACTTGTCAGGTTGATTGCGCTGAGCTCGTTGTTGCTGCTGGCGTCGGAGATTTTGACACTGGCATTTCGAAGAATAGTTAAACTCGTGAACATGCTCTCTTATCATACACTCTTGGTATGATGGCATCAAGGAAATATTTGTTGGTGTTAACAAAACAGACAGCACTGAACCAAAATACAGTGAAGCAAGATGCAATGGACAAAACTTTTTTGCCAAGTTACTCTTCAAGTTAAATAGCCTATGTGGAAGCGGAAGCGGTAGATTTTTCGCGCTTCCACTTCCACAGAAAAAGGACCGCTTCCGCTTCCAGCTCCCGCTTTCGCTTCCACATCCTTGAAATTAACAAGGTGACAATTTTGGCTTCAACGTCAAGAACCTGTCTGTCAGGGACATCAAGCGTGGCAACGTTGCTGGCGATAGAAAAAATGATTCCCCAAGGCAGAATGAAAGTTTTCTTATTCGGATTATTATCATGAACTGTCGGCAATTTTTGCTCGTCTTGGATTGCTGTACTGCTCACATTGCTTGGAAGTTTGTTGGATTGCAAAAAAATTAATTGTCCTTTTGGCATAAACTTGGAGAATGCCCCAAAGATTTTTAAGAGCAACAATGCTGAAATGATATCGTTAAAGTCTTCAAAACCTGTACGTGTTGAAAAGCTTTATGACTGCCGTCCATTGATCACATTGCTATTCGTGATATGAGGCGGACTGTTGCTGTGGATATTATCAAGAAAGTTGCCAAAAAGAATGCTGTCTGTGGAAAAGTAACTAAATCAGCCCAAAAAGCTGGAAAGAAGTGACTAAAGTGTTCACTCCTCCTCACTCCAATTGATACAATGTTGCAGACAGACACAGACTGCGTAGCAATTGGCAATAGTATATTTTATGCTTTCTCGATTCTTAGAATATTTTCCATTGTTGTAGGCCTATGCAATTTTTGTTTCGGTCATTGAAAATATTTTTCAAGAAAAAAGTCGTTTTGTTGTACAGTGCTTTAGTTAATTCATGAAAAAGATTGTTGACGTGGGATAGGGCTTCATTTGCAGATAAGTAAATTCTTGCCGATCAAATATCTAGTCACTCAGCCGCTAGACAAGATTTTATTCTTTAAGCCTGAAAAATAAAACAAGCTTAAGATAATCCGCATTTTCTATAGCTCCGCTGCAACTTCAGTTGTTACAATGCAAACCTGCTTATTTTGGAATTGAAAAGTAAAATTAAAACTAAGTGACGTAATAGTACCATTGGAGGGAAAAACATTACCACCTCGTTGCCAACCACGTATACAAATCCATCTAAGTTAAAGCCTTATGTCGTAGATCATGGTAAATATGATTAGCGGTTGCATGAAGTGCATACATTGTATTTTTTTTTCTGAAGGAGTTTGTTAATTGTGGGTTGAATATGTGAGCACATTTTTAGTTTCGTTGTTGGTGCCCTCCCCATGTTTACAGAAGAAAAAAGATTCTACGAAAATGCAGTGGCGCGCAAACGAGAAAGCTGAGTCCTTCCCTCTCTCCTCCAGGACATATTTTTGGCAATAAACACTTTTCCACAAAAATATTGTTCTAAATTTGTTTAGTCTCCCTTTGATTAGTCCAAAGATCCTGGCTGAACTACTGAATGTAGGCAGCTAATGATCTGAAATATCTTTTTTTGCACCACTGTTGCAGATTCATTTTTTGACCCCGAACAGACGCTTACTGAAGCGTTACAGACTTGATTCTCAACCAACAAACAAACATTTTTCATTTTTAGATCACTCCTCTGGCTGCTCTTCGTCTAATCATAAGAGTAAGTATCATTTCATTTTACTACTGGGAGTGGGCTATCAATTTTAATTTGGAGGAGCGATATTGCAAAATTTCTCTTCGAAAAATGAGATCCAAAATTTAATTATAGCTGTAATCAATTTTATTTTTTACCATAATTTATGAGTAGTTTTGACAACAATTTGAATTATATTGTGCATTAAGACTTATTTTGAGGTCATGATATTGATCTGAGTAAATTATTTATGCCATCTCTGAGCAAAAAATCACGAGATCAATTATCGCCAACCTATTCGTGTTGCCACTGTATTTGAGGTGTTGCCATTGGCTGCCTTGCTTTTCCATGTCCCCCATCTCCTCCCTTCGAAAAAATAAAAATTTTGCTATTAAAAGTGCAACTTTCAGCAATTAAAATATATTTCAGACTTATTTTGTAAGATTGTCGCTGATTGTCTAAACTCCGAATTTGATAGTCAGAAAAGAAATGTTTGTAATTTAAAAGTGATTAATCGCAAGTATATTGCGAAAACGAGTTTATTTCTTGTTATTTTATTCAATCTTGACTCTGATAAAAATAAGTATGTCACGAAAAACTATTAAAAGTATTGGATTCATCCTTCTTCTTGACAATCACTAACAGAGATGCATAAGGCGAGTTCGATTCTCGAATGATTCCGAAGCTAATTATATCCGTAATTTCCCCCTTCGCTCCTCCGAAACAGCTTAAGGAAATGAATATAGCTTGTACCTTATTGATTTATTCATGATCTGTTGCTCTGGACAGACGGATCTGTTTCTTTTTGTTTGGGATAGGGCGGCTCCAGCGTTCCTGCCAACAGCTCTCTCTATGGCACTGAGACCACTCTTTCCTTTTCAGCACACTCAGTTTGTTTAAGTTGATCCACTGAAGCCTACACCATTCTGCACCATCTTTGCTGGTCTCGGCAGCACCAACAAGTCTGCCACTTCTCTTTTTTTCTCCTCCTATCTGACTCTCGCTCTGTTCTTGTCACCCTGTCCTCTCCTCCATCTTTCCTTTTATCTCAAACTCTCTGGTAGGAACTGTCTTCTCTCTCCTCCTGTTCTATCAGGCTGCAATGGGTCCCCGGACATTCGTTTTTCCCGGGGAACAACGCGGCTGATGAGCTGGCTAGACGGGGAGTGCTACTTGCGACCTCTGCAATCCCTTGTAGTCTCTCTCCTCTTAACTCTCGTATCCACTTTTGTCTTTTTTCGGACTGGAAGCGTACTGTCTCATCGAAATTCTTTGACACACAGGTTCCTTCGATTGCCACCGAGGAACTTGTGCTCCCTCGTCATGCTCGCCGTGTGCTCTCTCGTCTACGATGCAACGGACACACCCTTCTGTTAAGTTCTTATCTCCCAAGAATGAGCAGAATCAAGAATCCTTCCTGCAGCGCCTGCGGACACTCGTCCCAGAACACCTCTCATCTCATTGTGCACTGTCCAACTACGAACTCTTTGCGCCGCTCACTCTTTGACGACTCTCTGTCTCTCTAGGATCTCTGGTCCAGGCCCTTGGGAGTTGCCCAGCTTCTGGGGTCCATGGTCTTCCGCCATGCCCCCATCCCTCGGAAGGGTTTGGGTAATCAACAACAACAACAACTGTTGGCCCGGCAACGCCGGCTGGTTGAGATATAAAAACTAGTTCCCTTTAGCTTTTTGCTTTTCATACAATATCGTCTTGATACAAGCATCACAAAAAGCTTGTGACAAAAATAGCTTTTTTCAAAACTAGATTCAAGTTCTGCACCACCAACGAAATATTTGTGTATTGGAAAGATTTAAACGTACTCACAAACAGCGCAGAAACACGTTTTGTAAAACTTATCACATTTTTCGAAATAATTTACCCCCACCAAAAGTTTCTGGATACGCCACTGCGTGCCGGTTTCATATCGTTGAGAAGATCTTTTTGTATCACTGGGCTGACATGATAAATGTATCACACTATATTAACATATTCGCTTAATGATATAGTTTTGTTATTGGCAAACAGAAAGATGTAAATCGAATATTTATCAATTCAATGTTTGTAACTCAACTTCAACTCCATTTATTTGCCATGGAAAATTCCTTTGTAAGTAGAATTGCTTTGTTATAGGCTAAAATTAACTATACTGCGTACCAGCTCTGGTAAATGTAGATATGCTTTCCTAAAAGAATTGCATTAGCTAAAATTTTCTACTTGAGCGTGGTGGTAGGCTATTGCATTACTTTGTACACGTGACGTTAAAATTCTTATCTTGTCACCAGCAATTTTTTTTACCGGAATGGCGTTTTAAAATTCTGTGAGAACGATTTCACTTTGTTGTTTTTATTGCAAACAGATAACTGTACCGGAAAATTTCGCAAATGCATCGTTTGCAACTCAAATTCAACTTCACTTCTTTGCAGTCGGAATACTACTTGTAAGTAGAATTGCTTGGTTATAAATTAAAATAAACTAGCCAACGTGCCAGCACTGGTGAATATAGATATGTTTTTTGAAAGAACCTGAATTGACTAGTATGCTCTTTAGGCATGATTACCCAGCTTTTTTATTACTTTATGCACACTGGAGTGTAAGGTTCTTGCCGGAACGCCCAGGAATGAGATTAAGGTATTACGACTCATAAATTCACTCCTGCTGAACATTAAAACTAAGCCATGAATGGTAGCCTATAAATTTTTTGGTAATAGTTATAACGTGATGACAGCAACAATGTGTGGCAAATGGCTCAAGCTATGCGCGTTATCTTGACAATGCTCCATTATGAAACCTTAAACTTCTCTTTATTTTGGAGCTGAAGGCTTTATTGAAAAAAAAAGCATTCCAAAATCAAATTTTCGAAGGGTTTGTTTTGAATTTTGTTTTGGATTCTACGACTGGTTAAACTGGTCTTGTGCTGTTGAAAAAATCCAAAATTATCATTAATTTCGTTTTGCCTTAACGAAAGACAAACGCTTCTGAAGAAGAAAGAATGGCAGAAATTAAAGGTTTAATCATTCATTTGTGCTTTTTATTTTGAAAAGTTATTAACTTTGTTGTTGTAACGCCAACTGTGGCTAAGTGATTGGGCCAATGATGTGCATTGCAATTTTTTAATCATGACTAAACAAATACTGTTTTACATTTTACTCTTCAAATGACTACCAGCTCAGTCAAGCGCCAAGCGAGAGATCTATGAACACCATTTTTAAAGTGTTTGGCATGACTCGACAAAGAAATTAAACCCAGGTATACCGACTGCGAATCAATGCTTTAATAACAAAACAGCACTTGGTCAATCAAGGAGTTGCTGAACTCAAGTTGATTCTATTTTAAAATTTCTTATGTACGATCTTGAATGCTTCTGTAAAAATTACTTAATTCATGATTAATGTTATGTCGAGGTTCATTCTTTACCCTGAATATCTTCATCAATTTGTTGATATTGATGGACTTAAACAAACAAACATAAAGTTTATTTAATTGTTGCTTGACAATATGCTGTAGGATGAACACAGTCATTAACATGGCTATCAAAAGTATGGCTCCTTTGCCTATTGTAGATAAGCTCGGCGCCTTACTTTCCTTAACCGTTATAATTATTTCTAAATCTACATACGTTGTTTTATTTCTGTGGACATTTTGTCCACACATAGCGAAACCACGCTTATTACGCTACAAGTGCTGTATTTTCGTTACAATACAATACAATAGCACATGAAGAAATGCGCAAAAGTGTCCTGCCACGAAAGGCGCCGCCATGGGGGAGGTGCTGTTGCCTCCGATCATCTTTTTAATCGTAGGTTATGTGTAAAGCGCATAACAATTAAGCAATTGACTTAGCGCTCATGTTTAGTGCAGCAGTTACGTTTTTTTACAGTTGGCCTATTGGTAAATATTAAGTTTTAGTTATAGATTTCCTGAAAACAAGAAACAGCAATAAGCCCATCTCTGATTGAGACATCCTTGCTACGCCCAATACACTTCAAATGCACCAATTCAAACCTTAGGCTATAGTTAGAGATCGCTTACAGTATAAAAGCTTACTACACAACAGAGATGAAGCTACTGTCAGATACAAAATTTTGCCTGTTTCTGACCGTTTGAATAGTGCTACATGATTCCTGATCCGTAGCCTCCGATAACGAATGAAAAACAAGTATTGAATTGCTGATTCACTGTCTAGAAACTTTGCCATGTGCTAGACTGCTCAAGCATGGATGGATGCTCAGATAAAAGAATATTTTTGCTTTGCCTGCAGTTGCATATAAACGCTCCCATTCTCATTATACCAGGTGTGAACAAAGAAACGGGACTGTCATAACCACGCTCTTGGCTCAACGCCAATCTCCTCGCCGCTTCTGCGTTGTAACATGTCTATAGAACCACTCGACATAAAGAAATAAGGTTGTGGACAATTTGTCCACAAAAATAAGACAACGTAACTTTTTTGATTAAAATAGAATGTAAAAAGAAAAATTTGGTCCCCGTTGGCTTGAATGATGATGACATATATCCTTTCATCATAGTTTGAGGACAGACCTGGAATGCAAACTTTGCCTGAGGAAGGGAGATTTACAATCCTTCTGTGGACAAAATGTCCACAGAAATAACGATAAGGGTTAAAGGAGTTTGGCAGCTGATCATCTCATTAGATTGGAAGCAAGCAAATGGACCGCTATTGTGACGGAATTTTACCCAAGATCATCAAAGCAAGCAAGGAGAGTTGTCGCGTTTTGATAATAATAGAACTTTCGGTTCTATCTCAATCTTAACTTCCTTTTAAAATTCAGGCGACGTATGATAATCGCTCGGATAATTAGGTCTGACTGCAACTTAATAAAACTTGGGAAAGATTGGCTCCACTAAAAACACCTTAAACCACGTTAAAAACAGAATAATGTATTCGCAGAAATAATACTTCACGACTTCAAACTTCTTCGCTCAACGATCTCAGAATTAATCACTTTACTACGCAATCAGGAAACCGCCAAAACTTAGTCCACCAATAACCGTTCAATATTCCCCACGTCAACAAAATCCACAATAAATTATCGCAAAAAACAATAGCCCTTCTTTTATCCGTCAATCAATCTCTCTTTCTCCCCACTACACGCTTTTCTATTCACACTCTCTAACTACTACAACTACTAAAAAAAATCCTGTCGCTTTATGTATAAATCGAAAAAAAAATCCAGAAAACGCTAGAACGAAATCACGTGAAAAAATAAAAAAAGAATTTCAAGTTATGTAATCAGTTATCGAAATTCTTCGAAGAAGCTAGAATCTCTAGATCAATCTGGAATCGTATTATGTCGTAATAAGGATTGTGACGTAATAAAGGCGTAATTACAGCAAATTATTGCGGGGAAAAAAGATCTTTTTTCTCAATCAGTAGCCGAGCGAACAAATGACACAGCACTTTACACATATATGAAAACAGTTCTTACGAGGCAAATTTCCTTATTCACGACAAGAGTTTTATTATGCTTTTGCCACCAGGCATCTTTTAACTTCTCGATATAGTTCTTCTGGTGTAATTGCAAGTTAAAATAATCTGTATTTTTCAAAACGTTGAGTTTTTACGAATTTTATGTTGATTTTAAATCTAAATAAAGATCATTTTAACTTTCAATTACACCAGAAGAGCTATATTGAGAAGCAAGAAGAGTTTTCTCATCGACCATCTCCAACGATTGTTGATTTAGTGATGAGAGGAGAACCTTTGATAAAGTGCGGTAAGACCTTATCAAGATGATGCTCGTCTCTGACCATGCTGTTTACTCCTCTTATAGTAAAGAAGCAAAAGACGAGTTGTGGCTTGCTTCACCACTGCATGCACCGGTTTTAGTCGCTCGATTAGCTTGAAAACAATTTACTTTGCGAGCGAAAGTGTCAGCTTAATCTCCTGCATTTCCATTGGCAAAACACAAATTTAAAGTTCTGAAAGCTTTGCCTATCTTGTTCAACTATTTCCAAAACCTCTTTCTAGAAGTAATAGAATAGAATGCAATAAATTGTCGACCTGGCAAATGCAAATTTTCGCCTCTCAAAGAAAATCTTGGAATGGGATAACAACTTATTTTTCAATTTATCAAAATGGATATGCCAGGAAACCATAATGAGTATACCACCCAACCAATTTAGACGAGACCATCCCTGGACGTGTTTCGTCTTTTGGACTCATCAGCAGAGCCCGTCCCGTCACAAGCAAAAGTAATTCACTCATTAACGTTATCCTTAAAAAAATCCAACTATGCATATGCAGAAGCACTGAGACTTCAACCAACGATGTATTGCGTTGGTTAACAGGGCGGGTTGACAAATTGGTTGATTTTGGCTGCATATCCACTGGGAGATCAGTTTACACACTGATCTGAAAAAGCAGATCAAACGCTGCATTTATAGCCTAGCGCCTTGTCTTGTCCAGACAAATTTAAAGTTCTGAAAGCTTTGCCAATCTTGTTCAATTATCTCCAAAACCTCTTTCTAGAAGAAATAGAATAGAATGCAATAAATTGTCAACCTGGCAAATGCAAATTTTCGCCTCTCAAAGAAAATCTTGGTATGGGAAAACAACTTATTTTTCATTTACTTCAAGACAAAACGTATCAAGTTTGTTTATAATGCACTCTTCCCTCCGTCAGAAAAATATAGAACTTTTTTGAGCCTAATGATATTCTTCCACTTGCGCTCTCTGACTTCTTGGTGTTAACGTGGATAATCGATCATCAACAAAAGAGTCTGCTCAGGCAAAGATAACCAACATGCAAATAGTCATAAAACAAACCATTTTATTTACTGCCTCTGCTCTTATGTAACAAAATTTACTTTTCAACTAAAACTTGACAACGATACAACCGAAGTTGAGACTTGTATCAGAGCATATTTGTGTTTGTTAAACAAAGAGGAATGCGTTGGTTGGGGCCTCTCTGCAGTATTTACAATTGTCACGTTGCTGACAGATGCAGCATGTATAAATATTTGTAATTTCGTTGTTCGTTTGAGTTTTGTGAAAAAAATTTAACCGACCAATCAACCGACTTATACATTCTTGAAAAGAGAACAAAACATAATTGGTGATTCTATTTTACTGTACTTAAAAGAAATAGAAAGTCTGAAAAAATGTGTCACTTTTTAACCAACCAGTGGACGGATTCGAACCAGTGGATTTTTTTAGACTCTTTGTTACGGATGAAGTGATTTCTTTGATGACCAAAGAGACAAACAGGTATGCACAGTCACTGTTGCAGCAGTCGAATCTCAAGCCAAACTCAACTGCAGGCGATGAAATGAAAACTTCTGTAGGATTGATTCTGCTGCTGGGTCCGAGTAAGAGGCATGAAATTCAGATGTCTGGTGCTGTTGGCAGTTTTGTGATAAAAGTACTATGGCAAATAATTCTGATCCGGATTTTGATAGCCATATCTGGCAATCTACAGTTAAGGTTGGTAGCATACAAGCAGAAAGAAAAAAAGAGAGAACCAAAGGGAAAAATAAAGGACTTGTACTCAAAAAAAAGCGGTAACTGCAGTTCACAAGAGCACAAGCAAGTGAATTTACATGCGAATCGCATTCAAGCATTGAACTTCATAACATAATGTAGCAAACTCTGCAATCCAACCGCAGTTCAAATCAAAAATTTTGTTTTTAGTTAAAAATGAAAAAGAGAGTAATCACACCAAAACGGCGCAAACTCCGTTTTCTCAGGACAGGAAGATGTCAATAACAATTAATTTATCATTGTTTTGAAACAAATTATGTGCTTTACACCCAAATTACCTTCTCGTCCTGGTTGATTTTTATAATATTTTAGGTAGATTTGTTTCGACGCCGCCGACCACCAGCAGTGTCGTTTCGCAAACAACTGCATCAACTCAGAGTAAGATTTATTATAAACTTGTTGCAAGTTAAATATGGTTCTTTCCGTAGAAAGTCCTTTACATATACAGTTATACATCGAACAACTTGTTCCTGGGCCTGCTTCAGCGCTGCCAACATTAAGGGATGCTGGGCTGCGAACTAAAACTCGCAAAATCTTGATTATTTTTCTGAACTCGAAAACTAAAAACTCATACTTGAAAGCAGTTGATAGTAGATTAATATCTCAAAAACCGAGTTATGCTTTAAAAAAGATAAGAATCACTATCAATGTAAAGAAACAAAATCTCGAGAACACAGAAATAAAAATGCATTTGGTTTTCTCAACGGAATTATGCCCAAAATCTAATCTTCTTCTTCTTCTTTCGGCTTCTCCCTATTCGGGGTCGCCACAGCTCGAAAGTACTTTCCACTTCTCCCGTCGACTTCGTCTCCTTCCTTAGCTCCAAGCCTTTTCATGTCTTCTCTTGCCAAGTCCATCCACCTTCTCCTTGGCCTTCCTCTTTTCCTTCTACCTGGCACCGCCATCTCCATCATCGTTTTTACCAAGTAGCCTTCTTCCCTCCTTTTCACGTGGCCATACCAGCGTAGCCTTGCATTCCGAAGTTTGTCTCCTAGCTTTGCAATTTTCGCAGTCCCTCCCACGTGTTCGTTTCTTATCTTGTCCTTTCTTGTCACTCCCAGTGCCCATCTCACCATTTTCAACTCTGCAACTTCCATTTTTTCCAATTGTCTTTTCGTCACTGCCACCGTTTCCATTCCATAAAGCATGGCTGGTCTGACAACACTCATGTACATTTTACCCTTAACCCTTGCTGATAACTTCCTGTCGCACAGAACTCCAGACACTTTCTTCCAACTTATCCAGCCTGCTTGGATCCTTCTTCTCACTTCTTCCTCACATTTCCCATCGCTACTAACTGTCGAACCCAGATATTTAAAGTTTTTTGCTCTCTTTAGCTTTTCTTCTTGCAGCTTCAACTCTTCTCCATCATCCACATCCCCAGCCTTCAAATACTCGGCCTTGCTCCGGCTCACTTTCAGGCCTCTTCTCTCCAGTGCATTTCTCCACATCTCTAGATCATCCTCTAGCTCCCTGCAATTTTGCCCAGACAGCACTATGTCATCTGCAAACAGTATATCCCATGGTGCGTCTTTCCTGATATCCTCCGTCAGCTTGTCCATGATGATGGCAAAAAGGAATGGGCTGAGTGCTGAGCCTTGGTGAAGTCCAACACCTACCTTGAATACCTCAGTCAACCCTGCTGCACTTCTCACAGTTGTTGTCGCTCCATCATACATGTCCTTAATAATCGTTACATAGCACTCTGATGTTTCAGCTAACCGCAAGCATTCCCACAGTTCCTCTCTGGGTACCCTGTCGTATGCCTTCTCCAAGTCAATAAAATCACAGTGCACCGCCTTCTGCCCTTCAGTCAACTTTTCCAACAGCATCCTCAAACAAAAGATTGCGTCGGTGGTACTCCTTCCTGGCATGAACCCAAATTGTTGCTCACCAATTGTTACCTCCTTCCTTATCCTTGCTTCTACTACCCTCTCCCACAGTTATGCCCAAATCTAATACCCCATGTAAATAGTGAAGTCAATTGTTTATAATTTGTTGGTTTATAATGGGTTTTGTTGGCTGTAAAAGTTGCAATGTTATATCTTTGAAAGTATGAAAACGACGTTCTGGTGCCTACGGGCAATTTTTCAGAATATTTACTTTTCAGTAGTAAACAAGAAGATAAAGGCCAGCGTAAATTCAATAATTAAGATTATGGCAGTCTTTGATCTAAAACAGCGAATAAAAAGCTAATGCTGATTTGAACCCACAAATATGACTAAGAAGCTGAAGCAGAATTTCATCAAAAGTGTGGAAGTTTATCATTCAATTAAAATCTTACAACCATGATAAGGTGGACTAATTGAGTGATGTAACAACATTAATCTCAGGAAAAGTCATGCCATTATCCCGTGTCGGCTTAGTTATTTGTTTTGGTAATTATTTCTGGTATTTCTCTGTATACAAACCGTTGCTTGTGTATTTTATTCTCAAAGCAATTTTTATTGGTAGTTATTTCTGGTAATCCCCGTCGACAAACCCATTCTGGTTTATTTTCTAAGCGTTTTTATTGGTTGTTTCTTTGGGTAGCAGTTTCCGGTATTCGCCCGTCTACAAACCTTATCTTTTTAATTTTAGCTTCTAGTAATTTTGATTGGTTGAACTACGGAATATTTGGGAATTTTTTGTTTGCTACATACGAATGGGAAGTATATATACGGATGGGTCATTTTGAAAAAACAAAGACGACAGAAACAGAGAAGGAAGAAAAGAAGGGAGAAGGAAGGTGAAGAGACAAGGGAGAAGTGTGAAGAATTAGTAGGCAAAGGCCAAGCGCTACTATAAGGAAGGGGGACTATCGGCTGCTACAAGAGTGGTGTTGGTGATTGTCTGCGTGCAACAGCTTATGTATTAATAGAGTTGTGTTGTTAAACAGTGGGCTGACAACCTAGCTTCTCAAGCGTAAGCCCTTAGGTCGAAGAGTAGGGCATAGAAGGTAGTCGTTGAACTCTACCGAGCGAATTTTCAAGTTGCAGAATCGTCACCTACCGGTCACTAAGATACAGGGCGGGTAATTTAACCGTATTTGGTGGCAAGTGAGTATAAGCAATCTTGAATTAAGGGGAGGGAAGTTAAAAAGCTAATGCTGACTTGATGTGATGTTTTGGTCTTCGTCGTTTCAGCTATCGTGCTGAGCATTATGCAGGGATGCTTAAAACACTTTTCGTGTGAGCTCACGCTCTGTTTGCTAGTCGTCAGTTAAACTAAGCCACCACAACAGGTAAACGATTTGGTTCCGACAGATATCTGCCACATCAATTGAAGGTATCTCGTTAAGTGCTTTGGCAAAGGACACAAGAAGCGATTATGTCGAATTCTTCTTCAAACTATCTCCCTCGTGAGGAGCGCCAAGCAGAAAAGCAGTGATTACCGTTTTTCAAAGTCTTTTGGATTGACTCGACCAACCCTATGTCTACCAACTGCGAGGCAGTTGCTTCAATCACTACGTCATTGCGTCGGTGACGTTTTGTTTAAGAATATCGATGCAGCCGAATGCGTCAGCTCTGCAATTGTTATGGTCTCTTATTTGGCATTGTTTTTCTCCTTGGTTACATCTACGCCAGAACCACATTATATCAGAGAGGCCAGGGTTATAAGATACAAACAGAATTACAATATAGAGCTCACCAAGTTCTGAAAAACCTGTAGGCCAATTATTTAAGAACATGTTTCTGTAAACGTATAAACGATCTTTGTTTTGACCCTCCTTGACCCAATTTTCATGTTGTGTTCCCACATGTATGAAAAGGACGCAGTCTTGCCATGAAGGAGACTAGGACTATGGTCTCCTGTCATCTTGTGCTTTTTGACTTGATTTCTGTTTAAAGTGCACTTGATTTTTGAACTAATTTAAATGTTGCCTATCCAGAGGTGACAACCATCAAGCAGCGCTGTTTCAAATTCAACTTATCAACCCAAAGTGATATTTTCTATCAACATGTTGTTGGTTTAGTCTATTTTTCCATACAAAAACCATACAGTTATGCATCGATCAACTTGTGTTTAAACCCGTTTTGGTTTTGCCAACACTGCTGGTTACGTTACATGATAGATATTGACTTCCTCTGTTGCTATGCTTTGCTAATGTTATGGAAAAGCACTGGAAAGTTGGAAGCAAATCAGTCCACAAGTTAATCCATATGTAACTGTTTGGAAAGCATATGTAGCTAGTCCATGGAAAGCATATTACGCTCGTGACCGAAAAACAAAATGGATCAAATATATACTATGAATCGCAATTTTACGAGAGGATATGTGTGTGTGGGGGGGAGTGTATTATAACTCCTGTGAAACTATCGGATGCCCAAACATAAAATTTGGCTTAATTGATCACCACTCACGCGTGAGTGTCCTAAAGGGCCGGGTGAAGTTCAACCACAGATGATTTTTTCGATAATTGCATTTTCTTATGAAAAAAAGTGATTTCTGCTTAAACAAAAACTAGCACCCCACACACCAACTTGGAAAAATTTCACTTTTTAGGGTGTAAAATGACGTCATTGTAAAAATTTTGTTATATCATAACGATAAATTACAAGATTTATTTTTTCTATTTTCTCAAAAAATACTGACCGACTGCAAAAGCTTTTTCAAGAGATGCTAGCAAGATATATTCGATAAAAATAATTCTTTAACAATTTAAGCTTTATTCAGCTCGCAACAAGCGATCAAGTATTTTAGTGTTTTTTGGCTTACTTCTACAAAACTATTAGACATACAAACACGAAATTTGGTGCGATTTATCATCACCCCGATGTAAGTGTCATAAAGGAAATTTATGACCTAATGTTGACGTCACAACTAAAATACAAAATTTTCAAATATTGCCTTTTTAATGGAAGAAAGTGGTTTTTTGCTTAAACGAAACCCAGCACGCGACGCACCAACTTGAAAAATTATTTCTCTTCTGAGAATCGAGATAACGTCCTAATCGGCAATGAATTGTAAAATTTTTATTATCTTCATTTTCTCAAAAAAATACTGATCCTTGAAAAGTGATTTCAAGCTGTTTTGGGAGATATTAAAATGAAGTTTCGGATTAAAGCAATTTTTTTGATAGTTTAATCTTTACAGACCAATGCAACCAGGGTTAAAACATTTATGCGTTTTTTGAGCACGCTTCAACAGAGGTACTTTGTTTTTCTGGAACATTTTAAAAAACATTATTTTGTCATAATGTTAAATGACGTCATATGCTGATCCTTGGTACCATTTTAGACAAAACAGCTGCAGGCAGCAGCTATACTTATCCTCTGTTACGTTGAAAGCAAAGGTAACATTAAAGTCCATTATTAATATGCTGACTGCTAAATAAGTACGATCATCCATTACAGCACTATCGTACCGGTTTAAATCTGTTTTTTTATTAATGCAATGGCAAGTATGGAAATTATAATAATTAAACTGTAGGTGGATTTCACGTTAGAATACCTGAGTAGTGCAGTCATGCTGCGCACCTGAGTATTTCAAATTTGTAACATATTTTATCAGGGTGTAACAAAATTAAGAAAGTGCTGAGTTTTATTGGAAAATCTTTCAGTGTTGAAAAAAATTAATCTCTTATTGAGCACAAAAAGACTGGTTAGGGGATTATCTATTTAAGTCATGAACTCAATTGTTGCAAAAGCTAAACTGCTAAGGCTGGACTATGTGCTACGGGTCAATTCTCCCTCCCCTGCCCACATTTTTGTCAAAAGCAAGTTACATACGCGTAGCCAAGAACTTTAAGTGTAATTATTAGGACTGAATATACAAAAAAGTTGAAATTGATAGGCCAATTGCATTATACATGTAGATTGATTACTGTAAATGCATCAATCACTTCAGCGTCCATCCAAAACTTTGAAATTATAGCCCTTGCAGTTAGTTCCAGAAAAGCTTGAAAGTTTGTGAAAGTATTTGTTGTCTGTAAGAAACAAGCGCAGTATTAATTTATTACAAGTAGTAGGGAGGCCGGTGTTATGCGCATAGCTCATGAAATGCAAAGATCGAGACAAAATCAATAGAAAAAATAGGTCAGGAAGTCTATTCCTTTTCTGTGAAATAATAGACACCAAATATGCAATCGTATTGACTAAGGAAATTTTTTTCTTGAAAAAGAGTATTAGGCCAACTGAGTGATTGAATGCACGATGTATAGCAGTAGCGGTTCCACCAACTATTTGTGACGAGGATGTAAAATGTAAATTGGCGTTTCTACGATCAGAATTTTTTTGAAAAAATGAAGATAATAAAAATTTTACAATTCATTGCCGATTAGGACGTTATCTCGATTCTCAGAAGAGAAATAATTTTTCAAGTTGGTGCGTCGCGTGCTGGGTTTCGTTTAAGCAAAAAACCACTTTCTTCCATTAAAAAGGCAATATTTGAAAATTTTGTATTTTAGTTGTGACGTCAACATTAGGTCATAAATTTCCTTTATGACACTTACATCGGGGTGATGATAAATCGCACTAAATTTCATGTTTGTATGTCTAATAGTTTTGTAGAAGTAAGCCAAAAAACACTAAAATAGTAGCATGATGCGGTGTGCCTTGTTGTAGTGTCAAAAGTGTTTCTAGTTGCAGTGACTAAACAATTTTTTTAACCTTCGATTTCCGCAACAGGTGGCCGGAGTCATTGATAAAAGTCTATACAACAAAGTACAATTCTTTCTTTCTGTGAGTGTAGGTCTGTCTGTGTAACGGGTTCGTGGAGCAGAGACCCTTGGGGTAGTCTCCGAACCCGAGACAGATTGCAGTGAAGCTGAAGTTGTAAATAGATGAAACGCGCTTTTCCTCTCGTCACGCTGTTATTGTCTGACTTTCTTGAATAAATTCTTTGAGAAGTTTTTATTGATAATACGCAAAACTGAAAATGGAAATAATGAAAGTGATAAGCAGATATGAAAAAACAGATGGATTGGCTTCGGCGACGTTGGCGTTGTAGCGATGTAGCGACGTAGCGTTGTTGGCGGCGTAGCGTTGTAGCGGCGTGGCGGTTTCAAACTATTTTGACCCCCAAGTACTTTCTTCTTTACTACAGCTCCAACACAATAATAATCGACAAAGAAACAGCTCAACCAACTTTTCTCTTCGTTGGTATCTACGAGCTTCTTTGATAGTCCTTTGACTTCTACTCAAACGTGCAGGTTTTACAAACAACGTAATCCTTCTTGCAACGTGTCTACTTGAGAATAATGTAAAGGTGTGTTAACAATGCAGTTACTACTGTGTCGCTCGAGGGTCAACCTCGCCAATCCAACGACTAATCAATAAGAGATGATACCTCGAGAGAAACAAACATAACAACCACACAACGCGGGTTCGAATCACAGATTGGCTACGCAAACTAGATTAAAAGCATTAAATGTTGCCAAATATTGTAACAATATTTACACTCCCCCCAAATATACGACTAAAGGAAGATATTTCCCACAAAATATTGTACAACAGTGACAATACATAAGGCTTTAAATGAGTAACAACGTTAAAACCAAATACCACAAACACATATAAACGTATCTACACTATATACATATTTTACAAACATGACATATCAATGATACTTTCAAACGGTTGATATCCAAGATGGGATATCATTTTTACTTGTGGCTGGGACAACAACACACATTTTCGAAACGGAACGTTTCACTTCACTACCATGCATTTTTACAATTGCCGAGCGCACAAAACCTTTGGGATCCGGAAACGTTTTCAAAATTCGCCCCAAGGGCCATCTACCTCTAGGCGTATTTTTATCGACAAGAATCACAATGTCGTTCACCATCACATTACGTTTTGTTTCATACCATTTTTGACAATACTTTATGGTAGGTAAATACTCTTGGGCCCACTGTCTCCAAAAAAGGGTTGGCAAAATGCTGGGCATGGCGCCACTTACGGACAATTAAGGAATCGCTATTCGCAGTATTAGTGAGAGGCATACCCGACGCCGGACAGAGCTGTAACACATCGTTAGGTGTAAGAGGTCTCTCAATCTCTTTGATGAGGCGGTCTGTAGGCGTTTCTATTGCAGACTGAACGACTAAATTGCTAACAATCTGCATCCCTTTTTCGAACAGAGGAAATTCTTCTGGAAGTTGTTCCAAACTTTCCAATTGTTCCAGCCACTCCTCTTCAGCCTGTTGTAGAAACTCTGGTCCCGACAACCACATGGAAGACTCAACGAACGCTTGTGCCTGCTTGCATCTTGTCGCCTCGTCTGCGGGGTTCAACTTCGACGGGACATACCTAAAACTCTGTATGTCGCTGTTCCTTTCGATCTCTGCTAATCTGTTGGCAACGAAGACAGGAAATCTTTTATTGCTGTTGTAGATGCTAAGCAACACGGAGGTTGAATCCGACCAGAAATAAGTTTTTTCTATAACCAACGGCAATTCCTTTTTTAACATTTGGTCAAGACGCAGAGAGACGATAGCCGCCAGCAACTCTAATCGAGGTATTGTAGTCATGGGAGCAGGCGCGAGATGCGACTTCCCCATCAGGAACGAACAATGCTCCTTGCCACTCTTATCGGCAATGCGGAGATAAGATACGGCACCATAAGCTTCTCCAGAAGCGTCAGAGAAATGGTGCAATTCATAGGTCAACTCTCCGTTCATATCATAGGGCTTAAGGCAGCGTGGTATTTTCAACTCCTCCAAATAATACAGCGCTGAAATCCAAGCTCTCCATCGTTCCTCTTTCTTCTCAGACAAAGCGGTATCCCAATCATCACCGTTCATTTCTCGCAGCAGCAACTTTATTTCTACTAGCACTGGAGCAACAAATCCTAATGGATCAAACAAGGAATGACTAGCTGACAAGATTCCTCGTTTCGTACAGGGCTTTCTTGGCATATCAACTTTAATTCTAAACTCATCTACTACTATGTCCCAATGCACACCTAGCACTCGCTGACTTGTTGTGCGTTCCAGCGATAATTCCTTGTATTTCTCGCAACAATCCTCCTCGAGCATCTTAAGAAGAGCTCGTTCACAATTTGAAAGCCATTTTCTAAGTCTGAAGCCATAGCTGGACAAGGCATTTCGCTGCTCGTTGGCCAAATCTGCGGCTTCTTCGCTGGTTTCTACTGACATAAGACAATCGTCAACATAGAACGCTCTTTGTATAGCTTCAATTGTTTGAGATGAACAATTCTGAGCGGATAAAGCTGCAGTCTGTTTTAGACAAAAGGAAGCGCAACTAGGGGATGATGTTGCTCCGAACAAATGGACTGTCATCCTATAAACCTCTGGTTTTTTGTCAACGTCTCCATCTGGCCACCATAAGAATTGCAGCGCACTTCGATCTTCCGGGCTGACTTTAACTTGATGGAACATTGCTTCTATGTCCGCAACAAGAGCGATAGGTTTAAGTCGAAATCGTGTCAATACCCCTGACAGACGTGAGAGGAGGTCAGGTTCTTGTAGAAGCTTGTCATTTAGAGACACTCCCATAAACTTTGCTGCACAATCAAAAACGACTCTTAACTTGTCTGGCTTCTTCGGATTCATAACTGGGTGATGGGGTAGGAACCAGGTGCAAGCATTTCCTTTGCCGTCATCTCTGACCTTTTCCGCGTAACCTTTCTCGATATAGTCTTGCATAACGCCCGCATATTTTTGTGTAGCGATTCGTCCTTCGAGAGCCTACGTTTCAATGACTCCAATCTTTTTTTCCGCCATTGCTCTGTTGTCGGGAAGGAAGACATTCTTATGTCTCCAAAGCAAGGGTAGTTGAAAGTGACCATTGACAATTTTGATCGAATCCTTCATTATTTTAAGTGCCAGGTGATCTTCTCGAGAATTATCATGGTCCAGACCACAACCGACTTCGTATTCGTGTGGAGGTAAGCTTGGGTCTACCTTTGCGTTTTCTGGAAGGATGACATGCATGCAAGTGTCCGTAGCACTATTGTTCCTCACTTCAGCGCAACATTGACAACGAAGAGCTGGGCCAAACAGCACCCACCCAAGAGAAGTTCTGATAGCATCAGGGGTTCCTTCCGGTCCAAATCTGCTCTCCAGTGCCCGAAATACCACAGATGCGTCTACTCCAATTAAAAGACCGATGGTCTTGTCAGACAGCTCTTTAAATGAGATGTCCTTCAAGTGCTCTAAATTATTCAACTTGCTACTAACTGGCACTTGAGCTGCCTTTAAAGGAATGGCGTCTACAACTAGAACCTCTCTAAGGCTTAAACTACAGTTTTCATCAACACCACTCACTAACAGCGTTATAGCCTCGGTCTCTATGGGGGTAGGCTGAACTGCTGATGATAGCGTACTTATAGAGATGGTCTGCTGTGATCCATTAGCGTTCAACTCATCAGCAATAGGTTGTGTGCAAAATGTTCGTTGTGATCCACTATCCAAAAGAGCATAAGTCAACAGCTCTTTCCCATTGTGACATATCTTCACCGGAAGAGTCATGAAAAAATGACCACAAGAATCTCGGTCCGAATAGATATTCTTCGTAGCGGCGCACAATACCTTTTCACTATCAGCCAGCCCTGATGCGTTATCCTTATGAAGCAGAGTATGATGCCGATCTTTCGTGCATCCCTCTACGTTGCACCTTTGATTAGATTTACAGTCTCTGCTTGTGTGTCCAGCGTCTAAGCATTGAAAGTAACGGCCTTGCTTCATCAGAAAGGCAATACGCTTGTACCTTCGCAATTTTTTAAAACGTGTACAAGCAGATAGTTCATGCTTTCCGTCACAAAAGGGACAAGTCAGATTTCCAGTCTTGGGAGTAAAGTCAGGGATAGCCGTAGTGGTAAGTACGGTTGCTCTTCTCTGTCCTACATGAAGACTCTGTTTTAGGTTCCCATACACTATCTGTCCATACAATGAGTTTGCTTCTGCTGCCTCGTCTTGGACAAATCTCACCAACTCTTCAAATCTCGCTTGTCTTCCTGTAGTCTTAAACTCATGATACGACCACTTGGCCAAGTCCTTTTGCGTTTGTTCAGGAAGTTTTTCGATAATTCGTCGGATGGTGCCTAAAGAGTTTAAGGTTGCAAAGTCTTGTACGTCCCTCAACATAGCTACGCATTTGTCCATGAGCACTGACAAAGTCTTTAGTCTTTTTGGGTCCTTCGTTTTCAGCCTTGGTGCAGCCAGGAGTTTCTGCTCACAATGGTGAGCGACAATGTGTGGTTGGCCATAGTCGTTATATAGACTGTCCATGGCTAGTCCATATCTAGATTCGGCATCGCGAGCCAAGTGTTCCAAGTTCTGTCTAATTCTCGGAGAACAATGTTGTAAAAGGTAGACTAATTTTGCGGAATTTGAAGACATTTTCGTAGCAATGTGTGCTTCGAAACTACGTATGAAGGGCCAATAGGTTAGCGGATCTCCGTCGAAATTCGGAATTACCGGTCTAGGAGGTGGATAGTCCTGAGAGGTAAGGATTGGAATCGACGCGGACTGTCCAGCAGGAGCATGCCAGTGAGTTACCGGAAGGGGAACATTCCTTCTGTCTTCCCCATACTCCGGTTCCGCAAATTTTCTAGATTGCCTAGAGTTATTTGTAGGTTGTTCATATTGACTAATCATGCCATCAAATTTTCTTACGTTGTTATAGCCTTTTGACGTAGCTAAATGATTTGCCATTGTCATGGCTTTGTTATCCTCCAAAGAACATTGCTCGTTCCTAGCCACAGCTCTTTCAACGTTCTGTTCTGACCCTTTCTCCGCATTCGCAAATCTGTACTGATAAAGGCGCAATAGGTCGTCTTAATGGTCTCGATCTGTCACCTCTATCGGATAAAGCTTCATCCCACGCCTTAACCTCGAACTTGGCCAATTCTACGTCCAACGCCCTTTCTTGTTCATTGGCTTTTCTTTCGGCCTCTTGCTTAGCTCGTTCAGCCTCTTGCTTAGCTCGTTCGGCCTCTTGCTTGGCTCGTTCGGCCTCTTGCTTTGCTTTTCTTTCGGCCTCTTGCTTAGCTCGTTTGGCCTTTTCCTTAGCTCGTTCGGCCTCTTCCGCTATGCGCGATCTTTCCTTTTCCTTTTCTTTGGCAAACAAAGCCAACTTTAACTTCACAAGGCTTTCCTTGCGCTTAAAGCTAGAGAGTGAAGATCGCGAGCTACGTCCTGAACATCTCGAACCGCCATCTAAAGAGGATCCCTTCGACCCGGGTGCTGAAAGGGGACACAAAGATTTTGTGCCAATAGGAGGCGAGTATACACTTTCATACCAACTTTTAACCCTGGCGTCAAATTCTAATTTAGCTGGTTCAACGCTAATCCTTTTAGTTTGTGTGCCGGGCAATAGGTCTTCCTCCGATAAGAAAATGCATTCAGCCATTAAAGAATCGTAATCGAGGTTAATACTAGAAATTAGGGTTTTCAAAACGTTCCTTGTTCTCAGGGTTAAGCATCAGACCGTCAGATATTAAATATTTGTTTTCTAAGTCTTTTAGAGTTGCACTTAAGTCACGACTGTGGTGATCCATGATCTACAAACACTCGTAAAATAATTCTACAACACTAAATTTGCGAACAAAGAACGATCCTGTTAGAGCCGTAAAAAGAGGCGTTTGTAAGAGTTTTAACAATAACGAAAAGTACAGTACCTTAATTGTTCTGCGATTATTGTCCGATTTCTACTTCGTTCAATCAGATAAACGATGTCAACGCTGCTGCAGAATATCTTCTTCAAACGGAATTTCCCGAGCAGAAATCAAAGCACCGAAGATCAATTCAAGTTGAGCAGTAAAGGGCACGAGTTCGGATATCCAACGGACCAACGAGATGAAACGGAGAAACAACTTTTCTTTCTTCAATGGGACGAATAGAACGATACAGAATCAGCCAAATAGTTTAGGAACTCCAACTGATCAATTTAGCGAAGCAACAAATGGTTTGAAACTTTGGCGAAGCAACAATTAGGTTGAAAATAGTTTGAAACTTTGTAACGGGTTCGTGGAGCAGAGACCCTTGGGGTAGTCTCCGAACCCGAGACAGATTGCAGTGAAGCTGAAGTTGTAAATAGATGAAACGCGCTTTTCCTCTCGTCACGCTGTTATTGTCTGACTTTCTTGAATAAATTCTTTGAGAAGTTTTTATTGATAATACGCAAAACTGAAAATGGAAATAATGAAAGTAATAAGCAGATATGAAAAAACAGATGGATTGGCTTCGGCGACGTTGGCGTTGTAGCGATGTAGCGACGTAGCGTTGTAGCGGCGTGGCGGTTTCAAACTATTTTGACCCCAAGTACTTTCTTCTTTACTACAGCTCCAACACAATAATAATCGACAAAGAAACAGCTCAACCAACTTTTCTCTTCGTTGGTATCTACGAGCTTCTTTGATAGTCCTTTGACTTCTACTCAAACGTGCAGGTTTTACAAACAACGTAATCCTTCTTGCAACGTGTCTACTTGAGAATAATGTAAAGGTGTGTTAACAATGCAGTTACTACTGCGTCGCTCGAGGGTCAACCTCGCCAATCCAACGACTAATCAATAAGAGATGATACCTCGAGAGAAACAAACATAACAACCACACAACGCGGGTTCGAATCACAGATTGGCTACGCAAACTAGATTAAAAGCATTAAATGTTGCCAAATATTGTAACAATATTTACAGTCTGTATGTTTTTATTCCTCCAAAACTATTGGATGGGCAAATATCAAACTTGGCACGATTGATCATCTTCCCAACGTGAGCGTTATAAAAGGGTTTGTGACATCATGATGGCATCATAATTAAAGTTATTTATTAATTTTCCTTTCTTGATGATGGAACATGGTTTTTTGCTGAAAGAAAGCCAGCTCCCAACTTACCAACTTTCAAAAATTTCAGCCTTTAGGGGTCTAAAATGTCATCACAGCCAATGCTTGACTGCACATTTTGTTGTTTGTGTTTTCTCAAAAACTACTGATCGTAGAAACGCAATTAAAAAGTTTTTGGGAGATATTAACAAGATGCTTTCCATAGAACAACGTGTGCTACAATTTAGGTTGAATCGACGATACAACCAAAAATTCTATATTTATACATTTTAAATCACGCTTGCTTTTTTCTTGAACGCTACAAACTCGCTTTATGATACCATGACATGTCTGGTGTGATTAAAGCAAAAACATGTGAAAAAAAGCTGCAAACAGCAGCTGCGCGTAAAGCCAACAAGTTGTATGCTGCTTGTAGTAGTAGTAGTAGTAGTTATTCAGTTTTTATCCGGTGTTTTCCCTTTAGCAGAGATGGCCGGATTTACCCCATTCCTTCTGCAATTTCTCGCACTCCGTCCCTCCACTTGTCTCGTCTCAGAGCATCCTCCTTCTTCAAACCAACTTTCTCTGTCTCCTCTTCCACTTGCTTTTTCCAGGTCTTCTTCGGTCGTCCTCGCTTTCTCTTGCCAGTCACTTCAAGATTCAGAGCAACCCTCAAAACACTATCGTCATCCCTCCTCAGTACATGTCCATACCATCTAACTCCATTTGCTGTTGCTAACCGGTCTATAGTTTCTTTCAATCCTAACATATCCATCTGTTCTTCAGTCGTCTTTCTGTCTACAATTTTCTGACCGCACATGGCTCTCACCATAGCTCTCTCCGTTCTCCTCAAAATTGCTTTTTCATTTTCTTTCAGACACCATGTCTCACTTCCATACAGTATTGCTGATCTTACGCAACAACAATAAACTTTACCTTTCATCTTCAGAGGAAACCTATTTCCAAGCAACAACTCTCCACATTTCCTGAATCTTACCCAACCGATTCTTACTCTTGCTGTAACTGCCGCTTCACAACCACCACTAGCATTTAATCTGTCTCCCAAATAACAAAATCCATTCACTGTCTCCACTTCATCGCACAACTTCTCGATTGAGTCCATCGTCCCTTCCATTATTCCTTTACATTTCAAGCAAACAAAATGCATTGCCAACCTAGCGGTAACTCTCTTTATTTTTGCACATTTGCCATGAACCCAGTTTTCACATTTTGTGCACAACACTGAGTTGGCCATGACTCTCCTTCCACAAACTCCACATGGATCTATCTTGCTTTTGTATAGTTCGCCTTCTGATCCGCTTACCATCAATTTTGTTTTTCTGGTGTTGACCTTTAAACCTTTACTTTCCAGTGCATTCTTCCAATTCCAAAACCTTTCCTTCAAGTCTTCCATGTCTTCACTCATGATAACAAGGTCATCTGCATATAGTAATTCGTTAACCACAATAAAAAGTTTAGCCCAATAAAAAGTTTAGCCCAATAAAAAGTTAACCACAGTTAAAACTTTAGCCCAATGTAGAGAAGAATAAAACATTAGAATATTAACATAGCAATAGGTCAAAAGACTTACAGTGGCATGATTATAATACTTTTGCACAGTAATATCGCAAGCATGACTAATCTTCACTCTTACACATATTAATCAAATGTAGCAAAGTTAAACAAATTGACAATATTTCATTGAAATCTTACAGGATTACAGCAATTATTGGCATCTTTAGCCCAATACCCTCATCCATAGATTATAGACAGCTCTTAAACCATACCCTAGCCCAGGGGTGGGCAAACTACGGCCCGCGGGCCGCATGCGGCCCTCCAGAGCATTTTGTGCGGCCCGCGAACACTTGTTGAAACTTCGTCACATATAAGTTAAAATGACAAGGGAAGGAATGCTTACCGTATTTAAGAGCCAAAAACTTTTGAAGCCATCTGAAGGAGGGCAATTGTTAGCTCCCACTGACCCATTTTCCGTCTAGCAAAAAACAATGACCTTTTTTTTTAGAGACACCATCGCTTTTGCGCCCTGTAATACGACATTGTTTGGACATATCGCAAAATTTTAAGCTAACGCAAGCTCTTTCATTGCATACAGCTGTACAAGATTATAAGCATTGGCCCTCGACCACTCTTAAATGTTCAATGCGGCCCTCTGACTAAAAAGTTTGCCCACCCCTGCCCTAGTCTATTGTCATTTGTTGACTGTACTCAACTTTAGAATAGTTTGCGCTTCTAGCTACGATTATGCCAGAACCTGGCAATATACACGGATTCAGAGGTTTCAGGTCATACAAATGGGCATATAGTTACAACAAGTCGACAGTAGTATGCCAAATATTTAGTTGCTTGTTTCTAACATTACACAGCAATTACTTTGTTGGCGCCTACATCAGGGCTCTACATTTATGCTTCCGCACAGATGCATGGTAAATAAACGAATAAATATTTCTGATATTATTGGTTGTTTTAACTGAGCAAGTCCACTTTCTAAGTATATGCTGCACACAGGGAAAATAAGACCTTTCTACAGACTTCAAAAGCTTAGGAAGAAACATGGCGGTTATATCTGCCACTCCTGATGCTTTTCTACTCGATTTTTGTTAAAAATACCTTACTTTTATTTTTGAAATAAGAATTGCCGAAGTCAAAATATATTAATATTTTATTGTTCTCACAATTACCCATATGCTTAACTTTAACATGACTGCTGATGGCGCTGCAATTGTAATTAGTTAAGAGTAAGTGCATTACTTTAGGTTAGTTTGCCCTTTCCCAAGCTGTGTTTATGTCAGGATCTAGAAACATACTCGTAGCCATAGACGTTAGGTCATAAAAATACGCCTACACTTACGAGCAAGTTGTAAGTACTGCACCCAGAGCCTTTAGGTCGTAAAAATAGGCATACAAATTCGAAAAAGTAGTCAGTAGAAAACCTAATATTCAATAGCTCTTATAAAAATATCTATTAATCGTTTTGGCGTCCTTCCACATCTTTGATAGATTTTCAATTACTTGTTGAATTTAACTGATGAAAGTTTATTAAGTTCTAGAATGCCTACGCTGAAAACAGGGCAAATAGGACGTTGTCAGGAACTCTGGAAACTTGGGAGACAAGTAACGGTATGCGTTACCCTCATCATAATTTTTTAATTAATTTCCTTTTCAAAAAACGGTAGTTTTGTTTTGGATGTTGAATTTGCTATGTAAAAAAACAAGAACTTTTATGACTGTTTACTCAACGATTCATTGGGTGAAGCCGGGTTGGCAGGTTGAAGCGATATTGTTAACCACGACATTAATGATGGAGGGCCTTCCGGCAAACGCGGACAGAGCCATCTAGTAAACCACACATTTCCATGTGTTGCATCTCGATCATTCTTTTCCCAATTATTTTCGCAAACTATTTTGCAGAATCTTTTTTCTCCTAAAAATAAATTTCAAACAAATTTTTGTATTTTGTAATCAAGTGGAATTTTTTTATGCAAACATACTCAGAAAATAACTTGTGTTCAGACAAGCTTCGGAGTTATCTGTACACAGACACAATGTTTTCTACTACAAACACTGCACTTGAGTAAAGGAGAGTATGTTTCTCCAATTCCTGACATCCCATATAAAATCCTGGTCTTGAACTCGCAGCTTCACGCCAGTGAGCAAACATCTAATCGTGCTGCCCCACGTCACTGAGCAATTAGAATTCATGGTGTTGTTGTTTATGGTGACGATGATGGCGCATTCAAATCTCGGACTGGTTTCGCTGATACACGTATATGTCCTTGGAAAATGCACATCACCTCAATTTTTCGTGCTAGAGTACACTGATTGCATAGTAAAGAAACGCACTACTGGTAACTCCGAAGAAGGTTTAAATACAACAATTTTCTTGGGTAATACAAAAAAAGATAATGCCTTGACCGGAGGACAAAAATGTATGATTACTTAATTCAACTCATAGCTCATTTGACGTTGCTTAGAAATGAGTAAGATTGTTGTCCGGGAGAGCTTCATCGTGCAGCTGATTGTTGAAAGAAATCCCCGAGTCCTTGTTAAAGTAGAAGCTTTAAAAAATATTTAATGAATTTTGTGTTGCAAAATGATTTCAAAATCTGACCTCCTCTGAATAACAACTGAGCATTAATTAATGGGTCAGTAGTGTTATTGGAAAAGAACTTTGGGTTACCGAAACAACTCATTTTAACAAGAACAAATAACCTCTTTAAAGCAAAACTCTCTTGTTACCCTGTGCCTCTGGAGACCGCTTTTGCGTTCTGCAAGTAAAAACTTTTAAAAATCAACTAACCAAAATTGACTTTCATAGCTACCTTCAAAATGACAATAATTTCATCAAAAATGGCGTCATCCCTCTCTACAGACACGTCAACAGGAAGTTTGGTGAAGGCCAGCACGCCATCCAGTAACAACATTCGTTACGAAATAAACGACATTATTACTGGTAAATGGCTTGTTTTAAATTTTTTAGTAAAAATTATAAAAAGAAATACTCTTAATGGGCTGTTTTGGATGAAGGAGAAAGATGGCCACATATTTGAAATATTCTTCCTACTCATAAACAAAAACATTTATAAAATAATCGCTTCAAATTCTTTGTGTCTGATATCAATAAATCGCAAGTCCTGAGTGCTGCCGTATTTCGTCGCTGGTTGATAGGTTTAGGCTAAGTTCAGGTTTTTGTGATTATGAGCTCAAGTAGCTGCAAATGAGGTGCCTCGTCAAGAGGCACAATTATTGTAAAGGAAGTTTTCCATAAAAATTATTGTTTCAATTTTTAGCGCCAGGACATATCATGACTAAAAAAATTCAATTTCCCTTATTATTCTTTACGTTACTTCTATTTCAAAGCAAGAAGCAGGTGAGCTGTGAATACAATTTTTAAAGAAACGTTACACTAATCTAATAAAATGCATCTAAAACGTAGCTTTTATTCGTGTTATCATGGACAAAAAACTGTAAGTAAAAGTCTTGAATCGTATTCGAGAAGCGACGTTGGACTGTCATGGGTCATGTAAGGTCTTGAACATTAACTATCTGCTTCTCTTATGATCAGAATGTCTACTTTTGGTGCAGGAGCTTGCTTTTTGTTAAATATAAAACAAAACACAGCTAGTCGCTTTAATGCAATTTCAGATGATCTTGGTGTTCTCTCATCTGATATTTCCAGTTTCTCTCAAAAAATTCAAAAACTTGATGCGAAAATTCAAGATTTAGCCACAAGCGTCTCTTCAAACCTAACTTTGAAAGTCGGCCAAACCAATCTTCAAGTGATACTGACCAATCAAAGCTTAATTGCGGGAGAGGATTTGAAAATAAACCAATCAAACGCAAGGATAGATTCACTACAAATTGACAAAAAAAACGGCAGTTTTTCAATTGTCGTAATTACGCTACCTGTAATTATTGGGAACTCATCTGGGAAGCTGGACTCTCTAAACGAATCAAGCTCCTTATATTTTTCTCCAAATTCCACTTTGCTGATTGTTGATGTGTTTGATGCTGAGGAAAAATTTGAAAAACTGGGCGCCAGCGTTTCTTACACTATTGTGGCGCCAAAATCGCCAGGTGACGACATATTTCCGATTAATATTCAAAATCTCTTCAAGGAAAGCGAGAGAATTCGAGAACTAAACTATAGCTGCAGATACATTGATAATAAGACGTCAAGCTTCTCACGCAATGGATGCACTTTAGTTGGCGAGAAAGAAGATGCAGCGAGCTGCTCCTGCAATCACACGACGGTGTTCGCTATTCTGCTGTCGATCAATAGCTTCAAAATACCAAGAAAAGTAAAGGTAAAATAACTGGTTGTTTGTAAATTAAAAGGTTCATAACCGTAATGTGAGCGCAAGAGCCAAACATTTTAAAATCAAATTAGAATCAAAGACCCTTCTGCATTCTTCGACATAAGTGCATGAGAGCCTGTGACTATTTTTCACTACAAAATAGAGCCGTCTACGAATTGGCAAAATACATTTTGCTGCATACCTCTTTAAAATAAGACTAACAAAATCAAACTTGTGTTGCTGTGTCTTAGTACAAGCAGCATCACACACAGTGAGAAACCTCCCAAAGCTGCAACCTAGATAGCAATGACATCGATGATAAGGAGCTCCTAACCCAAGCTTCACCGGGTTAGAATAGTGAAGCTACTCACCCAGCATGTTGTAAGAGGCGACTCATGGGTACCCACCAATGGCAGTCCGCCTTGTTGTTGGTGGGGCTACCAGTCGGCTATTTGCATTCATGACTGGTTCGAAATGGGCTGCCACTTTTTCCTTAGCCTAATTCAATTAGGTTGATGGCGTGAATCTGGATTACTGTTCGCGCCATACCTCCATCCCAAGGAAGAGGAGGGGTAAACCATCCAACCAACCAAACAAGGAGCTCCTTGAACAATAGTGCTCTATGTCTTTTTGAGTTATTGGCTGCGTGCTGACCTACGAATGATCATGATCACCGCTTGCCTGGTTTCAATCGCACAATCTTTCGATTTTTAGTTGAGTTCGATTAATATTTATTTTAGATCTTCAGCTTTGTGATGGAGGCAATATCAGTTTTATTTCTATTCTTAACTTTGATTGTTCTCATCAATGTGAGAAAAAAGCTCAATAATGACCGAACAATTGTTCAAATCAACCTCGTTTTAGCCCTGTTGTTGCTGCATATTTTCAACTTGTTCCATGATCTCGCGTTACTGCACGAACAGATTTGTGAAGCGACGACTGTACTAATTCATTTTTGTTTTCTTGCTTCAGGTAATGATATGTTTTTGCTGCTTTTTTTCTGTAACGATTTATTGCTTCAGAAGATATTTGAAATCACGACTAAATAAAATCGGTTTCAAATTTCATTTTCCACATTGCGTCTGTTGCAAAACGACAAGCAGGAGATTTGTGAATTACGAGTTATGAACTCTTTCGTAAGATTGGACGTGGCAACTAACACAGGTCTGTAATCCAGCAATTCACTTGCCAAATTTTTTACTTTTAGCCGAGACGCTAGTTTAATCTCCAGTCAGTTCATACTCCACATTTTGAAATGTTATTTTCAACTTCCACATTGTAGGCCAAACAGTGATTACCGCTTGCAGCAAACGTTTCAAAAGCATTATCGTCCATCAAAAAAATCAAAAGTTTCCTTCGAAAAAGTACCTTTTGTAGCTCTTTTGACCAAAGCAAGACCCATTCCACGTAAAGACCACACCTTGAGTTCCAGAATATCATAGTCTCCCGTTCAAGACTGAAGTTACCAATCAGTATCTTATTCGTAAGTGGCGACATCATATCTTGTTTGAACAAAAAAGGACCTCAGTCGTGCACTAACAAAGACCACAAAATCATGGCTTTGTTCTAGGCTTTACCCACATTTGGAGCAATTTCAACATCACCTGTGCCCATCTTCCCGGACACTGCCTTGTTTATAGTCTAGGTCAGTTGTTCTCCACCCTTTTTCAAAGCGGCTCAAATTTGTTGAAAAATCAAATTTGTAAAATCTTGGGATTTAAGCATCTGCAGATACATAGTTCAATTAAAACTATGTAGGAAAATTTTTTTATGATGACAGAACTGTATTGAAAATAATACAAAAAAGCCCTTTTCACTGAACATTTATTTATGAAATCACTCGATAATCACACTAATGAGAAAGCTGTGCTTGCTTGCCGTCAGTGAGCTTTTGAAATCGTGGTGATACTTTACTTAAGCACAACCGCAGGTCAGCTTCAACTTCCAACCGATTTCTATGCTTGGCTTTCAATACACAAACAGCACTAAATCCAGCCTCACAAAGCCAAGTTGTCGCAAATGCAATCAGTTTTTTTGGAACAAATTTTGAAACTGTCGGATACATTTTGTACATGGAAGCCCAAAAGTGGATATTTCCAGGATTTTTCGGTTGCTTTTCTTTGAAGGCCGCCAAAGAAATACAATTTGTTGGTTCTGCCGGTATTTCTATAAATTCTTCAGCAACAAGAGGGGTAGTTGAGGCAGATCTGTGCCAGCAAATTAATCAATTATCTAATCATTTTTATTAATAGGCAAAAAAGAGTCATCATATAATAGTCTACAAGCTTTTGTGCAACCTGTTCCAGGTGTCCAATTATGGTTTGCTTAATATCAACTTCGTCGCCACAAATATACTATGTAGGTTCAGGGAACATATCGTACTCATTTCAAGCCATGTAGCTTTTCCAAAGCATGAGTTTTTTGTAGTGAACCGCAACTTTAGCAGCATGATTAATTACTGTAAAACCAGAACTTTGAATAAGTAAATTCAAACAGTTCAGAGAGTCAAATATGTCGGCAAGATAAGCAATCTTTACATTGAAATCTTCTTGACTAAATTTTTCCGCTAATGCCAAAAATATCTGTTGCTTCAGAAAGATAACATTTTTACCTCGCAAATCACGAACACGCTTCAGCTCATGACCCTGTGATAGCCACCGTACTTCTAAATGCAAAAGCAATGCTTGATGATCAGCATCCATGTCGACGCACAAACACGAAAATATACATTGATTTAATGGCCTTGCTTTAATCAAGTTCTCACATTGTACAACAGAATTTAATACTTTGAGCAGTTCTTGCGACAGTTTTTTTGCGACAAGAACCTCTCAGCGGAGAAAGCAATATGTCCACTCAGCATTTGGCACTTTGTCTTTGATTCGTTTTGCAACTCCAAATTCAAAGCCAATATATGCTGCTGCACCATCAGAGCAAATTCCAGCACATTTCTTCCAAGGAATGCAGTATTCTGGGAAAAAATCATTCGAGCGTTGAAATATATCCTCACCCTTTGTGTGCAATTTTAATGCTTTCCAAAATAACAAAGCATTGTTGATATAACGAATAAAGACTTAAAGCTAGGGCAGACCTGTAATATCTGTGCATTCATCTTATGAATAGAATAAAATTGAGATTCTCTCACATGAGTTAGCATCTATTCAAGAACATTATCAGAATGTCTGCTTTGCGTCTTTTCACCGTGTTTGATAATGAAACTGCATCCAGTTTTTTACTCTCTTTCTCAACAATCATTATTTTTATTTCTTTCATAACCGGCATTAACAAATTCTCACCAATTGTATGAGCTTTTTTCTGCTTTCCATTTTGATAGGAAGTAGCGTACAAAGAGTAGACAGCTAATGTATTTCCTGCTGTAAATTTTGTCATAACATTTCTTTGTCCTTGAATCAAATTTAACTTACGCTCAAAAAATTCAACAAGTTTGTTTAACCAATTTAGATGATTTGCTTTTAAATGGCGTTTCAGTTTATTTTTCGTTATCGATTGATTCTGCGAAAACTTTCAGACATACCAGCAGAGACTAATTCATCTTGATACGCCACTCTAACATCATAACGGTAGTTATATCATCGCCATTAAGATTATCACATAATATTACGAAAAGGTTTTACTTTACAAAATATAATAGACCTACAAACAGAATACGGTCAAAAGGTCTTGCACGACAAAGATTGTTCATGCTCAAACACATAAAAATTGCTGGAACTAAACCCAAACTACTAGCTTTCAAAAATATGTTGTTGCCCTGGCCAAGTCTGACTTACATGACCTTGCTTTGCAGTTCCCTGCCCACAAAGTTTCTTCACTGCGAGTAGTATAGGATGATTCATTTAGCGTCAATTAGGAGGTGCTATTAAGAGCTATTAGTGCTATTAGGACGTCACGAGTTGGGGAATTTTTTGGTCACGAATGAGGGGATTTTTGAACCCTAGCCCTAACTCTAACCCTAACCCTAGCCCTAGCTGTAACCCTAATCCTAGCCTTAACCCTAACCCTAGCCTTAACCCTAACCCTAATCTTATGTAAGGGAGTTAGTCTACTTTTTGTGAGGAAGATAACCCTAAATATGAGGGTGTTAACTCTAAGTCTATTTGATGTGAGAGAGCTAACTGTAGTTTTAAGGGAGCTAACCCTAGGTCTGAGAGTGCCAACTCTAAAAGAGCCAACCCTAGGTCTGAGGGCGCTAACTCTAAGTCTAACAGAGCTAACCCTAGGTCTGAGAGTGCCAACTCTAAAAGAGCCAACCCTAGGTCTGAGGGCGCTAACTCTAAGTCTAACAGAGCTAACCCTAGGTCTGAGAGTGTCAATCTAAGGGAGCCAACCCTAGGTCTGAGGGTGCTAACTCTAGGTCTATGTGAACTAACCGTAGTTCTAAGGAAGCTAACCCTAGATTTTATTTGAAAGAGGTCGGAGGGAGTTAACCCTAGATTTTATTTGAAGGAGTTCGAAGTGAGCTAATCCTAGATTTTATGTGGGGGGAGTTCATAGGGAGCTAACCCTAGGTTTTATGTAGGGAGGTCGAAGGGAGCTAACTCTAGATCTGAGAGAGTCAACACTAAGTTGAAAGAGTACATCCCAACACTGTGTTAAAAAGTATAATGTCATTCTTATGATTTAACGGTTTTCAGGTTGTGATATCTTATTTCAATGACGTGTTTAACAAGACCGTGGGAATGTATCACTCTTGTGCAATCCGTAAGCTTTAACAAGACCGTGGGAATGTAGTTGCATACCTATTGTGCAATCCATGACGTATTTAACCGTGATTTTTGCTTTTGTGTAGACAGGTCCAGACTTGTTCATAGAAAATTTTAGTATATAATGTAAAAAGATCACATTTTATTCACCTGTTGGTTAGAATACATTGTCTCTGTCTTGTCCAGACTTGTCCAAGCTTTTTCTCTATATTGTGCTTACATGATGGAAAGTTCTAAGAAAGCTAATTTTTTTGAAGGAGGGAGCTAACCACAGAACACCAATTTTATGGAGGTCTGAGGGTGCTAACTCTAGGTCTAAGAGAGCTAACCCTAGGTCTGAGAGTGCCAACTCTAAGAGAGCCAACCCTAGATCTGAGGGTGCTAACTCTAGGATTGAGAGAGCTATCTCTAGGTCTGAGAGTGCCAACTCTAAGGAAGCCAACCCTAGGTCTGAGGGTACCAACGCTAGGTCTATGTGAACTAGCCATAGTTCTAAGGAAACTAACCCAAGATGTTATTTGAAGGAGGTCGAATAACCCTAGGTTTATTAATTTTATGTAGGTTTGAGGGACCAATCTGAGGAGGTTAGTTCCAACACGGTATCATTTCAAAAGTTTGATGTCATTCTTATGACTTGTTATTGATTTTTTGATTCTGACATGTTTCACAAGACCGTGGGAATGTAGTTACATCCTCATTGTGCAATCCATCATGACAGACCGCGAGAATGTAGTTGCATACATTATTGTGCAATCCATGACGTATTCTAGCCAGACTGCATCACTATTGCGCAATCCATGACATATTCTATTTTTAGCATCACTATTGTGCAATCCATGACATGTTCTAGCCAGATTGCATCACTATTGCGCAATCCATGACGTGTTCTATTTTTAGCCAGATTGCATCACTATTGCGCAATCCATCGCGATTCTATATAAAGCAGGTGAGCGAGAATCATACTATTGTGTGAGAGAAATATGTGTAATGTTCCTGACGCTATTGCGGAAAATGTGAAAGAACCGTTTGCTTGTCATGCTCCATATAATTCACATATGGTTAACAGTGATGAACGTTTACAGTCCTTTACCAAGAATTGGCCTGTGAAAGGACATGTAACACCTCGTGAAATGGCAGATGCCGGTTTCTATTATTTGAATGACAGCGACCGAGTTATTTGTTTTTATTGTGGTGGAGGTCTAAAGAACTGGGAACCAAACGATAATCCTTGGTACGAGCATGCTAAATGATTTCCTCTGTGTGAATATGTGCTGAAGAAACAGGGTGTGGATTATGTGAAAGACATCACTCTCAAATACCCGAAGTTAAACAGACCAAAATTGAAAAACCCTTGTAAAGATGCAAAAATTATCCACGAAATATTGAACGCACCAAGGTCTACAAAACCAAAAAAAATATGGGAGATTTTAATGATAGACCCGGAGACAACCAATGCAAAAAGATGGTTGTTGATGCGAACAAAATCAGACGAGCATTGATTTAGCAAGATACCAGAGGACACAGAATATGACCACCAGAAAAAGATGCAACAGGATATTGCACCATACTTGTGACACAATTTCATGTAGTTGTGCAATCTTTTTTCCCTTTTTTCGGGTATATAAACAGTGTCAGTAGCTGAAGCAACTATTGCAAGCAACATGGATTTTTCGAAAGAATTTCAAAATATTGCTACAACTTCACAACCTGCTGTGACTTTGCTGAAGAAAGCGGTGGTCAGTGTGAAAAAGGACAAAAAGCTGTTCTCTCCTGAACAACTAACAAAAGTCGTGGCTCTGCTGATGGGTAGTCTACCCTATATTTTGTTTCGACCTAAATCTGAAACGAAGGACTATGTGCTGCTCTTATTCTGGGCGACAAGCCAAGATGATTCCAATTGCGCGCTGCAAAAAAGCATACAGAATATAAAACAAGAAATATTGTCTGATGGATTTCAATTGCGATTTACGGTTGAAAACGTGACGGCTCCACGACGCCAGGTATCCTATCTGGCTCAAAACTGCTTATGTCTGAAAGCGCAAAACGACGATATTTGCCATCTACCGTCAGACAGCCACGAACAATTGGTCAACTTCCTCAACATCTTGCAAGAACCAGCAAAAAAACACAAAATTGAAGCATGAAGAGAGTACGCTTTGATGAAAAATTAACTGTACATATTATGACTGACTGGCCGCAAGCTTCTCGAGAAGCAAGAAGAAGTACCTGGATGCTTAAAGCTCTGAATCGCCGTCGCTTCAAAAAACGAATTCGAAGTATTGCTCAAAAAATTGAATGGTGTCTGAAACCTGAACATCGAGATACTGTATCACGCTAAATGTATATGTTTATTGTTTATTGTACAATTCGCAAATAAAATCTAATACACGACGATCGTTTTCTGTTAAATTTAAGGTAAAGACAGATAGTATTGCATGCAGAGAGATATTACGACAACGAAATAAAATAAAATATACACAATAATGTCCGCACACATTTGAAAATAAGCTTTGTATTGTTTTGCGATTGTAAATCCAGTCCAACGAAAAGCGATCCATGTAAGCTTCTAGACCAAGGACCGCAGGAGGCAGTCCATAGCTGTCAAAATATTCTCCTCGTCTGTTTTTGTCAAAGTATACAGCCACCCAGTGTTCACCTTTTTTATCGCTAGTATCAGAGTTGATCACATAAGCAGAAGGGTAGGAAGGCGCTTCTATCTCATCCAATGCACAGACTTTTTTGAATATTTTCTTGGCTTGAGAATCCTTCTTCAACAAACCTTCGATTTGCAGACTGTTCATGCTGTGTAATCGAACGCAATTTGTCGATCGTGATCGATTTCCAATAGGTTATCGTTTTCAGCAAAAACAACAGCAGTCAGAGTCTGTGCTACAGCGTCGGCAAAATGAAGTTCAATTCGTATGTTTCCGTGTTTTATCAATTCAAATCCGATCTCGGCTGAATCCAGCTGTGGTGTTAGATCAAAAGCAAATAAGGCACAACCATTCTGGAATTGCTCTCGTGAAATAGCGTTGCCAGTGTCACGATAATATTGACCAGTTTGAGTAAACAAACGCATGTAACTGCGAATGAAACGGTCGTTTGCAAAATCAGGTTGCAGTGGTTTTGAAGGGATTTGAACACCGTCTCGATAAATTGTAATAAAATTGATGTTGTTGTGTTTGAAATTGAAAGGTGATTTTTGAATAGCACCATTATAGGCGTCGTTGTCCACTACACCGACCACAATTCGTGTAGGCAATTGACCCAAAAACAAATTTTCTTTGGTAATACTTCGATTTCCCATTGGTACGGTAAAGCTTTTTACTTCAACACGCCTTAGCGGATATTTTGCTGTAGCAAGTTGCAAGGCTTTTGTGTGGGCAAGCTGTATAGACGAGTTTGGTTTGACCTTATGCACAAACAAAACCACTTCTTTCAAGGATACTTTACATCCAGCTGCATTTCCATGCAAACAAAAAATGTCCTTTGAACGAATCAATCGCAAACGGATCTCTACTCCATTCAGCAAATAACGGTTTTGGAATGAAAAATCCACATGTAATCTTCCCATCATATCAATTTGGCGGCTTTGTGCAGCCAGTGCTTTGCGTACAGTGTAGCCTGAGTTGGCATCGCCTCTTGTATCAAATTGACCAGCTGTATTCCGATACCACAGGACGGCAGAAAGTTGTGATGATTTTGCGTCTTGACCAAAACTAAGCAGATTTTCAATATAGGCACGGTAAGGGTAGTTGTTATTGGACGGTGTGACAAGAGACCCATTAAGATAAACATCAATTTGTGACCACATTGTATGCAAAAAGTTACATTCCGGTGCAATTTCTACATCTTCCTCCAAATCTGTTCCGTCTGCCGCAGTCACACTTGCACGAACATAGAGAAAAGTGTTAGCAAGATCAATGTAGTTGGAATTTTCAGCACTGATTGTAAACTCAATAGGTCCTGTTGAGGTTAAGACGGACACAGGGTGGTATTCGGTAAAACTTCCATCATCCAAACTAGTTTGGCTCGGGGGAACAGAGAACAAATCCAGTTGGGATGTGGTTGATTGTGCAGAGCTGGGGTGTATCAAGGACGCCATTCTAATTAAAAATGTCGTAATGTTTCTTGCGTCTCCTCTTTTCTACTCTAGTCTTTTGTGGTCTGGCTTTACGTTTTCTTGCGGCCGCTTTTAAAAGGTTAGAACCAGCTGCTTTTGCACGATCAATTGCTGCCTGTTTTCCGCTTAAAACATCCGAAGCAAAACCAACTCCACTGCGAAGAACTTGTTTTCCAATAGCCTTGGATCCACTTTTGACTAGAGGTAAAACTGTTTTGGCTATGGAACTAAAAATATTTCCTAGCCCGTATCCCTGCTGGTATCTCGCACCATTAAAGTAACCATGACCAACTTGGTTTAAATAGTAGTTTTGATAAGCTTGAGAATCGCAACAATATTTTGCACGCATGTTTACGGTACAAGAAATGCTGTAAATAGTGAGGCTTTACTGCGTACTTCCCCTTTATAGTTGACTCAGTTTCTGTTTTCGAAAATGTAAAGTGACAATAACTTTTCCCTTGCGAAATCTGATTGCATTTCCTTGATCATTCCGAAGTGAAATATGTATGTCTGAAATATTTTTCTTTAACACAGGGTAGTATTGCAATTTTTCGTATCTCTTGGCGACATTGGCTCCAGACTTTCCTTCAACAGGTATCACTCCAAGCAAAGATGCTAGAGTATGACCCACAGTGCGAGGTTCGATGACATCACAATAGAGGTAAAGAGCAGACACTGGATACAGGTCAAACACTCGATCTGAAGTGTAAACACCAACTTTGTGAAAAAATATATTTTTAAAACCCATGATTTCTGCTAGAAAGGGCGCAAGACGCAAAGTGACTGCTGGATGTTCCTTGCCTTCCTTATCGATTTGCACAGGAGCTCCTGGTTTATGTTTAATACGAATTTCTCTCAATTGTGAATGATCGTTATGTTGTAGATCCAATAGAAAGTCGACTGGTTGTACCAAAGTCCCATCGGCAATTAGTTCCTGATTTCTTGCCTCAAAATCACATTTCATTTGCTGCAGCAGTTGCTCTACAAGATCTTGTGGATGTTGATAATAACCAGGTGAAATCTTTGTTCTTGTCTGTACATACCCACGACAATAATACACCCAATAGTTGTCGGTGTCGATGTTGTACCACGAATTTGGATAGATAAGTTCAGCTAATCCAACTTCCCAGGGACCGGTTAAATTTAGTTCTTTTGGTAAATGAACGATATAATCTGAAACTTTGTTTTCAGGATAAAACTGCATGGATGAATTACTCGGTAGGGTGAGAAACATGTTTTGAAAGCATAGGAGAGGGTAACAAGTAACCGACACTGCTCGAAAGCAAACTAATCCACAGCTCTTTGTTTTCGATGGTTTGTGTTAGATTATAGAGACTGATTGATATGATAATATAAACAGCTATCACTTGAGCGGCAAACAAAATGATGTCAGAAGTTGATTGTGACAGATTTATATTAGGCATTCTGGAAATCTTTTTCCTTGACCCACGAATTCAAGGAAGACGGGTATCCAAACCACTTCATCAAATACTCCACACCTTTCTTGTTCCGACGTTTTTTCAGTATGGTCTCAATTCGAAATATGTCATCATCTTTATAGATTTTTTGCAATTCGTTTTCATAGAAGGTGCCAATTAAAATATCTCCGCCCAAATCTTTGATTTTGTAGTAAGGAGGATTTCCTTTATATACCCGAGCCACTTGAAATATCTCATCTGTCCAGCCGGGGAGATAACCTTTGCGAAAGCGTATTCGGTTTGTAGAAAGGCGGACTTTATCATTTACTTTTAGTTTAGGCTCTTTTAATGTCGGTTGCGAATATAAAGTGTGCCAAACATCTTCTTGATTTTCGGGGTTGATAGTACTTGGAGCACGCTTTATTGAAGTGTGATAGCTGTTATTGTAGGCGTTGACGAGAAGTGGTAAAACGTCTACATATCGTCTTGAATTGGTGTGGGAAAAGAATCTCCAAAGCTTTTCCTTTAAAGTTCGAATCAATCTTTCAACTACGGTGGCTTTTGTGTCAAAATTATGTGTGTGAAAGTGCTCAATATTTTGCCGTTTTAACCAGGTCTGAAACGGTCGATTGAAGAATTCACTCCCCAAATCAGTCTGGAGCTTTTGAAAACGACCAATTTTAGGCAACACTTCTTCGAAGGCTCTGATCACTTCCGAACTTGTTTTTGCTTTGAGAAAAGATATAAAACCTTTTTTGGAAAAAACATCAATCACCACAACAATATATTTGAAATTGTCGTTGTATTGTTTCAAGGAAGAAAAATCAATAAGATCAGCCTGCATTTGAAAATTTGCTCCTGGTACTATTGTTTTTCTGCGTGGGAAACGTCTTCTCACAGGCTTGTGGAGGGTATAGACATCTTGAGATTTCAACCATTTTAGGGGCGACTTTGCCACTTTTTGAAAACTATGAGCCCCGGAAAATGCACCAACTTTTTGCGGATCATAATACCTCATAAACTCTCCCATAGCAAAGCTTCAAATTCATGCAAACCAGGTAGATTGAGGTTCTGTTTGTTTAACACACTCTGAAAGATTTGATTTATATCTGAACCAGGGATTACACGCTCGTCCAAAAGGATTTCCCCTTTATCATCAAAATCTAGATTTTTTTGTTTTTTAATGTTTTTCAAGAGCTGCCTGGCTTTAGTTTTCTTCCTAACTTTCGATAATATAGCAGAATTAGATAATTTTTCAACTCGTTTTGATTTCGCCTGCGTTTTTTGTTGAAATAATTTTGATTTCTGTAAGGCTTCGTTATATAACTGCATTTTTTCAGCGGCTGGTAGGTCTGAATTTAAAATTTCTTGCATTTTCGTGTCTAATTCAGACAAAATTTTCTTTTCAGGTTTTTCATGAGTTGTTTTTGATGTAAGACTGTGGTACACTTCAGGTTCTAAGGCAATCAGTTTCTTCATTGAGTCAATGTCCCAAGCACTCCCCCTAAAACAGGTGCTAGAGCATTCAGCAACACAGAAAGAAAACCTCCGGTCTGCACAATTTTTCGTTTTTTCTTCAGCGATACTTTTTTATTGCTCAGTTGTCGTAGTTTGGTTTTATGTTTGCTGAGTTTACGTTTATTAGAGGGTGCTATTTGAACGTTTCCTTTCAATATGTTATAGGAACAATCACACAGACAACGAATGAACTCTGTGGATGCTTTTTCAATAATGCTTCTCTTCAAAGAGGGTGGTGCCTTTTGAAGTAAATGAAGAGTAGGGGCAAATTTTCGCAAACGATCCATTTATTGATAGATATAATTTACTTCCCCTGGAAATATGTTAGTCCTGAGCCGCTCACTATCATCCACTTCACACCGAAGATCAATCAATAAATAACCATGAGGGCTTGTTGTCGCGTCTATATAAGCTTGCAGAACAGATTTGTATTTCTGAGGATAGATTTGACTTAAAAAATAAGAAACATGTTTTTTGTCTCTGCAGTTTTTAAACAAAACCATGAATTTTGCGTTTAGTGATAATTCTCTTAATCCTTTATGAAAGAGATTTTGAGTGGTAAATAAGACGCTAAATCGGTAGTGATGAGAGTAAATTGTAAATATTTTGGACAGGAGGCTGTTTTCCGTGAACATCATGTCATCTAAGATGAGTAAGCAATTTTCAAAATTTTTAAAATCATCAAGAACAGGGGAACCTTGACGAAATGTGATTTTCTTAGAATATTCATTAAACATACTCTGCCAGACTTCATAACAATAAAAAATCTGGTTAATTCCCGGGCAGATTTTATCAATATTATCTACCAAACGTAGAATCCACTTTGTTTTTCCTACTCCAGAAGGACCGCTAATAATGAAAGAGACTGGATTTTCAAATTTCAAAGCCATACACAACCTTTCATGTTCTGCTGTTTTGTGCTAATGAACGAGAAAAGTACGAAGTACGTTATTTAAAATCACCTAGCCTATTTTCATAAAGGAATTTCGTTTTCAGTCAGACTTGCTTGCTTACACTCCCTACCAGCAAACCGCGACTGATAGCTAGTCGAATACACTGCCAGCAAACCGCGACTGATAGCTTACGCTGTTCAGTTCTTGTCAGCAGTTAACTGGTTTTGGAAAGCTTATCAGTGTACAAAATCGCGACCGTCAAATGTAACTAAACCTAGTACAGGTTTTGGAAGGAGTTTATCAAAAAGGTAAGTTTAACTGAGAAACTTGCAAAAACCACTGCTTTTGTTTATTTTTACAGAAACATAAGTTACAACAATTATAGATCAAGAGGAAGAGTGTGGATGCCATCATCCTATACAATACGCTTTGGGTAAAAAGAATTTAATCCTTTTTTGTGTTGTTTGTATGAAAAAACATGATGATTTCGACTTCTAAAACCACAGTTTGTGATCTCCAAGGGGGTATTGTTCTTTAAAACGTCTACATATTGCTCAAAGGAGAGGGGGTTTTGAAATATGCTCACACCTTTACAAACTTGTTTCTTTGTTTCCCCTGAACAGAAATACGATTTTGATGTCAAAGAAACTTGAGCTGTACCTTTGTACTCCACTTTCATTTTTCCTAGACTGCGTTTGTCAAAAGAATGAAAATCCAGGCAGCATTGCTCCATTGTCCAGAGATTACTCTTGCTTCTACATTCAATATATTGCTCTTCATGATTGGGACAGGCCTCGGCAGGCATCCAAATTAATTTGTCTCGGAAATATGAGGTTTTTAATTCTTCTGGGACACAGTCGTCCAAGCTTTCACGACTGAGACTGAAATACATTGAATCTGTGTCGCTTTCCAACATCTCAAAGCAGCGATCAGGGATGTATTTCTTCAAAAACAGATAGAAAAACTTCAGCATGTGTAATTTTGAATTCAAATACACGTTTATGCCTATTTGAACAGGCAAGTCATGTCGAATTTTATGTTTCTGGCTTTTCACTTCATAAAGATCAGAACCAATTTCATCTAAATGTATGAAATGAGGATCGTTGATCATACGGTTTACTGTCTTCTCTGGATGGTAAGTGATGTTCCGATGTTTTGCTTTATTTAATAGACTTGCCGAATACAAAGAGTTGCCCGTTAGTTTATTTGTTAAAGCAATCACAGCTTTGGATGGATCGGTATCGGCTGCTCTTCTGGAATTTACAATTTCATCTGCTAGTTTGGCAAAGCATTTTTGTGGATAAAATTCGATAAACTCTGATCTTTGTAACTTCCAAACCCATTTCCAAATAAAATTTTGCCATTTCTGTATTAATTAAAATTTCTTTTCCAAAATAACTGCTGATCAAGTATTTTTTGGGTTTTTTAAGCAGACCATGTTCTTCAGCTACATTTCTCATGTAGTCACCAATGTCGTCTCTAGACACACACGTGTTTTTTATGATGAGAGGAAAATCTTTGTACTTTTCTTTTAAATGATTTGGTGCGTGAATATCCACCAACAAAAATCCATATAATGTGCCGTTTTTCACTCCTTCTAAAATTTTTTGAAAAGACAATTGTCTCTTTGGTTGAACTGACTTCAAGGTTTTCAAATAAGCAGCAATATCATTTCTTTTTGCCAACTGTTTCCATCGACACTCCCGCATTTCCACTACATCAAATCCTTCTGCTTCCAACCGTCTTTTGTTTTCCAGTGTTGCTTTTCGGACTTCTGAATGAGGTATCTTTTTCACTGGATGTATTTCTTGCAAAGAACCATCCGAATTCCTGTTGGTGTTACAGTCAGTGCAAGAATGCCAAAAACAACCTAAAAACTGAAAAACCTGATTGGTCTCCTGACAAAATCCATCCACTGGTAAGCTGTGTGTAGATACTCGTCGTTCCCCCATGTTGTATCTGCTTTGAATAAATTTTTCCTCAGTTTGGGATACATAACTTAACCATTGATAGGCCTGAAGACCAAATTTTGAACATGGGTCAGGTCGGAAATTTTCTTCTTCTTTGTAGCGACAAAAACCAGTAGGGTTGTTCTGAGCAATAGCGTGTAAATATAGCGAATTTGCATCCAGACCAAGAACTTGCTTCACGGGTTCAGGATTGTCTATTTCATGGGAACGGATTTTGGTTTCGCCGGCAATAGCCAGACGTGTGAACACTATGCTGAGACCTCCAATAATTTGGTTGCGCATAGTGTTGTAAAGATCTGCGTGCCGTTTGGGAAACAAACAGAAAAACGTTTCCTTTTCAATGCGTTTCATCATCTGTAATTTTGCTACCTCACTGACTGAAAAGGCTCTTTTAAAATATCCAATCCTTGTTCTTTGTAGGGGTGAAGCAGATTTTCAACAGCCGTAATAAAAGGTATGCAATCCAACATGTTGTAGTAAATGAGCATGTCTTTTAAAGTGTGCCAGCCTTTTTCAATCCATGTTTTTTTCACAAGTTCATATTCGTCTTTTGAAATGTTTGATTTGGTCAATGAGGAGTAAAAAGCTTGGTGCTCTGGCAAACTGCTTTCTAATTTTGTCAGATCTGTCATAAACTCATATGGAAAATAAAATTTTGTTTGAACGCTGCCGTAAGCAATCAGAAATTTTCGATAAGAAAACCCAGGTGCCAGAAAATGCCGAATATCCAAAAATCTCAACTTTTCAGTTTTGATGCACAAATAATTGTTGGCTTTTTTAATGACAAAATCAATCTTACCCAATAGCTGCTGTATCAGTGTTGGCTTGATTAAATTTAGGTCGTAGGAGGCAGAATTAAAGCCAATAACAATTAATTCTCGACAGTAGGCTTCAAATTCTTTGGTCAAATTTTCTTTTCTAACATTTTCGCTCAGTTCTAATGCTTGAAATACATAATCAAATTTGCTTTTCATGATTTCATAGGCAGCATTTGATGCATCTTTTAAGTGCTTTAACATTTTTTCCACCAAATCATTTTCATTGCCGTTGGTGACAAAGCACATTCCATTTTCAAAATTTGGTACGTTGGTGGCAATGCCAACACTCAAGGGCACATGACGGGCTTCAAAACTTAATTTTGGTCCATTTCCAGGTAAATGTTCTTGAGAAAAATAGGCTTCAAAATCGTAGCAGGCAAAATATGGAAAAAACCTTTCGTTTGCGGGGACACAGATACCGATTTCCTCAAGTTTTTCGAATACTGTGGCTGGGTTTTTATGAATACCCCCTGGGAAAAGATCACGAACTGTGGTTTTACAAGTTTTCGTGTGCCGGTAATAATTACAGTTTTGGTCCCAAAGTTTCCCGCAATGAATACATTGATATACACGGCAATAATGTTCAAAATCAACAACGAAACTTAGATGCTTTTTCCAAATATTTAATCTCATTGTTTCAGAATACAATTCCCGGCTACGTTGAATCAATTTAGCAACCCCCTCCTCTAACTCGTACACAACAAGATTAACTTTGAAAAAATCCTCTAAGTCTATAAAATCAACTAAATTCACACCAACAAAAGTGTTGGGAACAATATTAAAATGAACACAGTAATCGTTGAACAGTTTTTTGGCTTCACGTTCACACCGACGTCTATCAGTTCCTCGATGGACCGCCAGACATCGAAAAAAACAAAGATTGTCATTATCTGAAACGTTTGCAAGTCCATGATTGTTTGTGATTTAGCTTGGTAAGGACGCTCCTGCTCCAAGAGGAGCATCTTTCAGACTGTTTGCATAAAAAGTGATATTGGAAATTTGCACCACCTTCCATTTCGTATCGGGTCGAGTCAAACCATCATAAAAGGATTCCTCCGCCAATGAATTAAAAAAGTTAAACTAGTCCTTTCGGTTGTTTATCAGCAAAGCTGTTTCCAAGATTTGAGCATTGTTGAAGCTTGCGTGGTAATAGCGTAACTCCTTTGTTTCTATATTTTTAAGTATGAATGCAAGACTGTAATTGATTTTGAAACGGTTTTTTTGATACGTCATGATCCGTTTTGCTATGGTTTCTATTAAATCTTTGAAATCTCTATCATAAAAAATGTTGTATATATTTTGTATTTTTCCTTCCTTTGTAAAACTCCGGATACTTCCCCAATATTTATGCATAAAGTCTTTCACTTCTGGATCAGATTCAGTCAATTCCTCGTTTTCCAATAACTTGTGTTGATCTGGTTTGCAACATCTTCTTTTTTTAGCTGGTGGTTCATCAATTGAAGAGGGTGCAGCTTCGTTTAAGACAGTTGGGGATTCTTTCATCACTGACAAATCTGCGGTTTGTTTACATTGATGATATTTGATATTGTCTGTTCTGTTTATTATTTTGTTGCATTTGGGGCATTGAACTTCACTTGTTCTATAATGGGTGCTTTCTTTATGACGTCGTAAATTGGAGAGTCTCGAAAAATCTTTTTCACATATTTCACACTGGTGCCCCTGCTGCTTGTCATGGGCATTTTTCACCTGTCTTACCAAACTCCTTTTCTCGGTAAAGACTTTAGAGCAAGTATTGCATTTGCAATCTTCCATCTTCTCGCTAACTTCACTTTTATAGAATGAATATACTTCTCAGAGAAGCTGCTTTATATAGCAAGCTTGATTGCGCAACGGTGTTGAAAGAACTGACAAGAATAAGCAGGTAAATTTCATACACTAACAACAAAAATTGCGGCATGGCTAAAAATAGAATACGTCATGGATTGCGCAATAGTGATGCAATCTGGCTAGAACATGTCATGGATTGCACAACAGTGATGCAGTGTGGACAAATCGGAGACAATATACCCTAACCAACAGCTGAATAAAACGTAATTTAAAAACTTTTGATGGACAAGTCCAGACCAGTCTACACAAAAACGTAATCTTTACACATTATACTCTAAAAACTTTCGACGGACAAGTCCGAACCAGTCTACACAAAAGCAAAAATCACGGTTAAATACATCATGGGTTGTGCAACTACATTCCCACGGTCTTGTTAAAGCTTACGTCACGGATTGCACAAGAGTGATACATTCCCACGGTCTTGTTAAACACGTCATTGAAATAAGATATCACAACCTGAAAACCGTTAAATCATAAGAATGACATTATACTTTTTAACACAGTGTTGGGATGTACTCTTTCAACTTAGTGTTGACTCTCTCAGATCTAGAGTTAGCTCCCTTCGACCTCCCTACATAAAACCTAGGGTTAGCTCCCTATGAACTCCCCCCACATAAAATCTAGGATTAGCTCACTTCGAACTCCTTCAAATAAAATCTAGGGTTAACTCCCTCCGACCTCTTTCAAATAAAATCTAGGGTTAGCTTCCTTAGAACTACGGTTAGTTCACATAGACCTAGAGTTAGCACCCTCAGACCTAGGGTTGGCTCCCTTAGATTGACACTCTCAGACCTAGGGTTAGCTCTGTTAGACTTAGAGTTAGCGCCCTCAGACCTAGGGTTGGCTCTTTTAGAGTTGGCACTCTCAGACCTAGGGTTAGCTCTGTTAGACTTAGAGTTAGCGCCCTCAGACCTAGGGTTGGCTCTTTTAGAGTTGGCACTCTCAGACCTAGGGTTAGCTCCCTTAAAACTACAGTTAGCTCTCTCACATCAAATAGACTTAGAGTTAACACCCTCATATTTAGGGTTATCTTCCTCACAAAAAGTAGACTAACTCCCTTACATAAGATTAGGGTTAGGGTTAAGGCTAGGGTTAGGGTTAAGGCTAGGATTAGGGTTACAGCTAGGGCTAGGGTTAGGGTTAGAGTTAGGGCTAGGGTTCAAAAATCCCCTCATTCGTGACCAAAAAAATTCCCCAACTCGTGACGTCACAGCACCTCCTAATAGCACCTCCTAAATTGACGCCAAATGAATCATCCTATACTACTACTGCGGGAGCTCTTTGCTAACAAATATGCTTTTGCACAGCGTTTACTACTTCAGAGCATTTCACGACTTTGCGGTCTCCATGAGCTCAAAGCTTTCAATGCGTGAGTTTTTTGTTTACAAAAATTCAACAAGGGTTGACTGCTATGTAGCGGCGTTGCGATTTTATTTATCATTGCTTTCTTCAAGTTTCACTCATTGTAGATGATTACAAAAAACAAGCGACCCAAATTTGGGTCGCGACCTATAGATTGAGAACCAATGGTCTAGATCAGGGGTGGGCAAACTTTTTAGCCGGAGGGCCGCATCGACCATTGAAGAGTGATCGAGGGCCAGAGCTTGTTGTCTCGTACAGCTGCATGCTATAAAAGAAATTGCATTAGCTTAATATTTTGCGATATGTCCTTGCAATGTGGTATCCCAGGGCGCAACAACGGTGGTGTCTCTAAAAAAGAAAAAAAAAGGTCATCGCCTTTTCGAACACGGTAAATGCGAGATTGGGGGCAATCGCAAGCTCTGACGCATTTTTCATCTAAAGAATGGGCGATTACCTTTTTTTTTAAGGACACCGTCGCTTTTGCGCCTTGTCAATCCCTTTGTCGTATTTATTTCAATATGGCAAAGTTTCAAAAAGTGTTCGCGGGCCGCACAGAATGCTCTCGAGGGCCGCATGCGGCCCGCGGGCCGTAGTTTGCCCACCCCTGGTCTAGATGGTGCGCATATCAAAACTTCATTTCATATTTTTCAGGATTGTGGATGAGCGCTGAAGCGTTGACTCTTGTTTTAAAAATTTCGAAATGGACTTTACATTACAATAAATGGAGTCCTGACAAAGTAAAGAAAGCGGAATTGTTAGTCGGTTGGGGAGTTCCTGCTGTTGTAGTTGGTATAGCAGCTGGAGTTGGACTTTATTTCGACAGCTACGTTGACGGGATAAAAGGATATGGTTACACTGCATGCTGGCTTGATCAGAGCAGTCTCTTGTACTATCTCACCGTTATTTTCCCTTTTATCTTGATTTACGTCATCAATTTAACAATCCTCATAATTGTCCTTCGTCTCATCTGTAAAATGTCGGTCAAATCAAGAAAACTAACTCAAACAAGCAGAAGGCGAACAAACGAAAATATACCTAACATAAAAGCAACTTTGAAAAGTTTCGGAATGCTTCTGCCGGTTCTTGGAATCCCGTATATTTTCGGATTTTTATCAGGTGAGAAATTGTGAGCGGATTTTGTTAAGGAAAAGGATCAATGAATGCAAATTGAGTGCACAAAGATGATCTAGCAGAAATTCCACTGCTTTATCACCCAGTGCGATGGAGTTAAAAGCGATTTCGCAGCTCGTACACGGATTCTACTGTACATTGTTGTGTTCTGGGAAAAATATTTTACACAAATCTATCGGCTTCGTTGCAGTGCTTCAGGGCAGAAATGCATTGTACCAGCAGCGCAGGGCTGAACATAAATGTTTTTATGCATCGAAATATTGGTTTTCAAATCTTGCCATTACGCTGTCGCGTTCTTGATTATGACATGTTAGGCCAATTTACATTCTTGTTAGCAGTGTTAGTGATAGTGTCGCACTATACCAGCAGTATTGATAACTCCGAAGCGAGTTTAAACACAAGTTGTTCGGCTCGCCACTACGGTATAACAATTTTTCTGTGTTTGAAGGACGAATTATTTCTTTCATTGCAGGGGTTCCTTCCTACCAAGCGTCCGTTGCTTTCATGTTTTTGAATTCATTTTTCAACGGCTTGCAAGGTGTATTTTTGTTCGTGGTTTACTGCGTGCTGGGAAGCGAAGTGAGAGAAAATTTCTTAAAGAAAGTGAGAAGAACGCGTTTCTACCAAGTCTATCGTGGTAGAAACAACCTGCAATTGAATGTGGTCCCCTCGGCAAATACTTGAGTTGAAAGAGATAAAGATACGTTTCCTGTTATCATCATGATTTGGCTACTCAAGCGTAGCGAGAAAAATCTCCCATTTTAAAAATTTATACTTGAGCTGATTTTCTTTCTTTTTTTATAGATTTACGCTTGCATTGATTTAATTTATTTGTTTCAAAATCATCTTAAAAACACCGTATTGCCGAATTTTTTTTGTAATGCATTGATGGGTAGAAGCATCACCTCAAGTAAGAAAAAAGGACATAAACTGTCAAATTGAGGTTTTTTATTTCCAGTTCTTTCCGTTTGACGCAATATTCTCATTGATGAATGGGGCACGAAAACTAATGTGTAATATATTAAAATTCTTTGCCATCAGAAACTTGATGAATTTATGAACTAAACTTTATAATTTAACCCCATTTTCCTATCGAGTTTGATTTTGCTTTTAATAAACGGTAGGCTATTTTACAAAATTTTTTTTATTTTAATCTCGTATTGGTGATGTGTTATCAAAGCACAATGATGTTTTTTTTCTTTGTTTGTTTTATTGTGAGCTACTATTGTCCCAGCAGACTTTATCAAGTTTTCAATTTTGGCACACTATTGTCCCAGTAGTCTTTATTAGTAGCGAAATGACAAAAACAAAAATGTATGCAATGAAGGCGCTAACGAATATGAAAGCAAAGACATATGTTGGAAAAACCTGCTGTTACGATCCCATCAAATAACAAAAAAATAGCTCTCAGAAACTTGGCTGTGTTCAAATATTAAAGCAATAAATTACATTCATCAAAGAAAATATAAAATTTTGTTCATATACATTCAACAAGACGTCAAAAAACGTATAATATTACCTTTTTTAGGTTGTGGGCTGGAATTTAGGTGAAAAATGCCAAGCATATCACCGGCAACTCAATTTTTTTTAATCATACAGTATGCCCCTAACCCTAATCATAACCAAAATAAAGTGAATCGTGGAATGATACTACACTTTACATGTTGTGCCATGACGTCTAATGGAATACATGTGTCCCAAACACACTAACTGAAAATGTCCAATGGGGCAAATATGTCCCCCAAACACACATAGGATAACTCGTAGTGGTAGCTTTCCACTATGCTGCTTCATAAATTTGACTAGATATTCTCCAAAATCAACAAAAGGCATTCCAAACGTAGCCACCTAATTCATAGCCATAACATGCTCTTCAATCAGCTTGCAAACAATGAATAACCTGCAAATTTGCTAAATTGGAGCCAAAACTCAGCCAAAATGGCACCAAAAATTAAAAATTACTGCTGCCATCTAGCGACGTTACATTCTAATGTACTAAAAACACTTAAAAAGCCGGAAAAATTCAGTTTTCATTGCATTACGGGATATTTTTAACCCCACCGGCTTACTGTTTTGCACTGCGGGGCATATATGTTCTACTAGATTCGAAAAGAATATAGCATGGCAACCAATAACGTTCATATGGAGTCATAAATATGTAAATTTTAAATAATGGAAGCGATAGCTCACCACAATTTAGTTTAAAATTTCTTTGCAAAATTGCTCAAACGGAGTAGGTAAAGATGCAACCATCCCTTTAAATGCTGTATAACTTCAAAAAAGTGACTTCATAATTATTAAGCTGCGTGTGTTTTAAAGAAAATGCATTGTGTCTTTTCTTTAAAAATCTGCAGCTCAATACAAATTCTTGAAAGCGAACAAAAACATTTGGTGGACCAATAAGCTACCCCGAAAAAAAATCTGGTAAGACCCCTAATAATGCGGCAATTATTGCACAGCAAAAACCTTTTAATTTTTAACGAAAAAGGACAGATGCGTCAATAGTACATCATGGTTCATTTCTCAACGTTTTAGGCGGAACAATTACGTCATGAATTCGTTGGGTTTTGAGAGCTAATACGAGGGAGCTATCCCTAGGTCTAAGGGTGCCAACTCTAGGTCTAATTTTAATCCAAATTCCCACCCTAATCCTGAGATTAAACAGCTGAGGAGTTAAATGTTTCGTATTATGTGGCCCTGCTTGTGTCATTAGAAGTCCATTAAGAGTCAATGTAGGTACATTTGTCCAGATTTTCAATAGTTACATACAATCGGGGACAAAAGTTTAAGACCATAACTCATAAAATCACAATTTAAAAAAATGATGTATTACCGTCCAAAATGGCGCAAACAACTGTGTGGTTTTTCATCATCATGACCACAAAATAGCAGTAACACTAACTTCGCTTCGAACTATTGATTATAATGTACCTAATATTCAACATTTTATATGTTTACTTTTATTATCAATAACCGTCTTAAGACATCGCTGTAGTTGCAGTGAGTTTGCAACAATATTTCTCTTGTCCAAACAGCTTTTTTCTTATTTTCAAGTTGCTTAAAAGTGCTGGCTCGTTTTGTAAAAGCCTTTTCCTTGAAAATCTCTCAAAGGTTGTTAATGAGAGTGAGATCAGGACAGCAAACTGGCCAACTGAGGACCTGAATCCTCCTACTTTTTAAAAATGAGTTTACTATCTTTGATTTGCGGCGTGGAGCGCTGCCTTTCATGAAAACAGTGTGCATTGATCAAGATCCATATGAAACTTTAACTTGTCATTTAACACGTTGGGATGTTTTGAACCGTTTATGGTTGTTCCGGTGGGTAGAAAGTATGGTCGACCACTTCAGTGCAGTTCGCAATAGTGTCACTATCTGCGGTTTGCTAAGTATAGTCGACCTGTTCCTTTAACTGACATGGATCCCTACATCATGATCTTGGGAAAATGTTTTATAGTTGTTTGGGTCGTCGAGTCTTATGCCAGCAGGTCTCCAAACCAAATGCTTTTGAGAACCAATTTGGTCTATGTCATCATTCAGAAAAGGTATCCTTGACCATTGTTCACTTGTTTAATTGATATGTTTATCACAATTGTATAATTGATATGACACTTGTTTATCAAATTCCAATATCTTCGCTTTCATCAATGTGGTTGGACTGGACTTTTCAGCTGTTTACCAGACGACAAGGTCAAAGTCATTTGTTGAACGCCGTTTTAGAGTTACGGTAAACACATTTGTACCATGTCGCAATAATGCTGGACCATTTTCCTAGATGAACTTAGTGGAGACCAAGCAACAATACGTTTTAAGAGGCAATTATCTCTTGTTCTTGTTTTGCAAGGTTTTGCCTCCACATTGCATACAGTCTGAGTAGCTCCCAGAATTTTTAAACTTGATTATTGCATTATGGTTAGCGGTTTTACAGCATTTTTGCGCTAGGTTAATTTCTCTTTGTGTGTAACCTTCTAACGGGAGAACTACATTTCTTCACCGTTGCACTTCCATCAGTGATTCCTTTTTATTCTTTTTAGCTTTTCAAATATAGTTAAAAACCGAATATGCTTTTTTGATTGCAACTCTTCAATAATGAAATTTTAAATTCTTGTTAGCATAAAATATAAATGCAATGACTCTGCTGCAATATTGCTACTTATGACGTTTTTCGCACCGTTTTGAAACGCCATTCAACATTTTTTCAAAATTTTGATTTCATGTAGTGTGGTCTTAAACTTTTGTCTCCAGCGGTAAATCTTGTGCAACTGGGATGCAATTCTTATTGCGCAGTTTTTAGCATTTCACTGTTAAGATTGTTCAAAGTATGGAGCATATTTGTTTCGAAAACATGTTCACCGGATTTTTAAGACAAGAAGATTAATCAATTCAACTGTTTGAAGTTATTTATGGAGTTTCTGCGTTACCTAATTATGCTGTCAGCGTTGAAAGAGACACAGTCGCTCGTACCTTGCAACATCAATTTTCGAACAGTAACTGTTTTGTGTGTATAACAACTACAGTGAGCACCATTAGCACGTCACAAGCGTTCTCGAGATTTCCTTTACCGACTTATAGAGCGCTTTATTCTGTAAGAAAAATAGTTTTAAGTTAGTGATAGCAGGCTTACAATCAAAAATTCTGTTACACTTTGTGAATTCAATTATTTTCAGTCTATGTTGTTTTTAATCTAGGTATGTTTAGTAAAATGAAAAATATAAAAATAATTTTAAAACGGAATCTTTACCTGAAAGCGACTCAAGATTTCATGTTTTCACAACGACGTGCCCAGATTCTGCTTGACTCTTCACTGCTATCTGGCGATATGATAACGGAAAAGTAAATTATGAGTTTATGCAACAACAAATTTACCACAAGACCTTTTGCAATGATAAGCCTGTACAATAAATAGCAGCATTGATTACAAGAGTCTTTAGGCATCAAATAAAAACACTGTCCAGTAGAGTCCAACTCAAGTTAACTAAAATGAAAAATGTAAAAATGATTTTAAAATTTAAAGCTTTACCTGGAAGCAAACTTAAGATTTTATGCTTTCACAACGACGTACTCAAGTTCTGCTCGACTCTTAATTGATACCTAGGGAAATGTTAGCCGTAAAAGTGAATAATTTTGTACAAGAGCAACATTGATCACAAGACGTTTTTGAGTGACAAGTTTACACAACAACAGAATTAATTACAAGAGCTTTTAAGTATCAAACAAAAATATTGTCAAGTAGAATCGAACTCCAGACTGTTTAAACAGCAAATGTAACGTTTTGACTTCGAAGTAAAGTTTTCAGCAGATTATTGTTATCAGTTTGAAGTTGTCTTTAAATGGCATTGGCTTTGCATGGTGGAGATCAATTAGTTTTGTCTCATTTAAAGACAGTGTTTGTACTCCTGACGTCATACAAGTAAACAACATCAATCCTTGAAATGAATGTACGGTCTCATAAATTGATGTTGCTATGTACGAGCGACTGTGACTATTTGAAACGCTAACAGGCATAATTACGCAACGCAAAAACTAACTCCATAAATAGCTTTAAAACAGTTGAATTGATTAATCTTTATGTCTTAAAATCCGGTGAACATGTTTTCGAAACAAATATGCTCCATACTTTGAACGATCTTAACAGTGAAATGCTAAAAACTGCGCAACAAGAATTGCATCCCAGTTGCTTAAGAATTATGTAGCGACTGTAAACCTGGACAGTATAACCTACAACGCTCTTAATGGACCTCTAGTGACGCAAAAATATCTATACAAATTTTTAACTCCTTAACTATTTAACCTCAGGATTTGGGTGGGAAATTGGATTGAGATTAGACCTAGGGTTAGCTCCCTCAGACCTAGGGATAGCTCCCACGCATAGAATTAGGATTAGCTACCAAAGCCCAACAAATTCATGACGTCATTGTTGCGCCCAAAATGTTGAGAACTGAGCCATTATACACTACTTTCATCTCTTATCACACAAACTAACTTTTCAAGTTGTATAAAATATTTTGAAACAGTAAATAAGTTTTAAATTTATTTATTTTTATCAGTGTAGCATATTTAGGTTTATCTAATGAAACTTATTCTTCAATTTAATATGACTGGTGTGTGTTTAAAGTTGCATGCTTGTGAATAAATATTTGCTTTTTCTTGGAAAGCTCATCATTTTTGCAACCAGCATTGGTACTGATTCATAAATTATAGGAATTATTTCATTTTTTTCAACCAACATCGTTTATCAGACCTTGCAAAAGACAAAAAAAAAACTTTAGTTACCATCAAACTTTATGGTCAGGGAAGATTCAGATAACTCTCGCCAATGCCCGAGTTGAATCATGCAGAATATCTTGAACTACTGTGATGTCACAAGCATGACGTTATCGCCGAAATGTTTTGCGAAGGAAATCTTTTCAATTTTTCTTGTTTAATAGCAATAAGCAATTTAACATCGAGCAAAATTGCAAAAAATCTGCTTTTCTTCTGCTTACAAATAGTGAGAAGGCAACACAACCAAATCAATCATAATTTTTTTAGTGGGGAGTAAATGGCAACAAGAACGTAGTGGAAACCATTAGCAATTAGCTATATGTGAGAAAGAGCGTAGGTGGTAATAGAAGCTGATTAATAAAATTAAAACTTTGATAGAAAATGTCGGATCGGGACGAGTTGAGTCATTTGTGATGATTCATGCTAAATCATAAGCTCAACTTACATATTGGCCATCATCTGCCATGACTTCGTCCTTTTGCTTTCGGCAATAAAGTCTCCGCCATTCTTTGCAATTACTCATTCTGTGGCCTAGAAGTCACTCTTTTTATTTTGGCTGGCCTAGTTTGCTCCAGGTTTTCTACTAAATCTTATGCCAATCTTCAAGCTCTTTACCAGTTCAAGCATTATCGATACATCTGTCACCTCTGTCCTCTTTTTATCAGACCATCGATCTGTTCTTGCTGCGTTTTCATTTTTTTTATCATTTCTTCCTGTCACGGATTCTGGCATAAGCGGTAGCAACTCTCAGACACACAGATTCTTTAAAAATCTTCACTGAGAAACTTCTACCTCTTCATTAGGCTCGCTGGGTCATCATTTGTTTTTTTGCTTCAAAGAACTCAAGTTCCATTGAATGCTTCTGTGCCTAGACTACGGAATGCCTCCTACAGCGCCTGCGTTCATAAGACTAGTAAGCAATAATTAAAAACCTTTATGCTTAAAAATTTTTCAATTCATCAAACATATGAGAGACAGAGAGCTTGGGAGACAGCAAAGAGAATAAGGTCTTGGAAAGAACAGTGCAGCCGGCCGTACATGAAGCAGTTGGCGTAACCATAGTTTGAATCGCAAACGTGAGCTTAAATGCGAAGGTCAAATCGGCTCGGCGACACACACTGGTCATTTTGTTCTTTCCTCACGTGATAAAGACTGTTTACGCTGTTCCCCTGTTGTCTACTCATTCTCTTTATTCAACTTTGCTTCAGACCAGATCCTGTTCTTCGTTGTCTTTTAGTTTGCCTTCACCCTCAGAAAATAGTCAGGCAGCAAAAGCAACAAGATAGAGACAGGTTTATTATAACTGGCAATCTTTGTTTTTCGAGTGCATTTATTTCCTAAATAGAAATAATCGTTTTTTCGGCAATTTTGTTGGTAAATTAAACGTTTCGCTCCGCTTAGCAACCGCGAAGCTTTTTCAGAATACGGTTGATGTTATGATCAGTGCAATATATAAACTGTTGAACATAAAAATATCAAGAAAACTTACATAATTAAACTCCAGAAATATAATAAACTCGGGAAAATATTTAAGAGTGCTCAATAACAACAGTAAGACAAAAATACTGGAGCTTGTTTTGCCTTGCTGGCTCCTCAAGTATTTCTGCAAAACAAAAAAATGAACCCAAAACTAACCAAAAATACAGTATTACCTACGGTTGCTCGAGGGGAATAAGCAGAAGTAGTAGAATAGCCAACTAAAACCTATCAAACTAACGGAAAACTAATGCTGAATAATAATCTTTTATGCTGGTTCTGCGAACAGCAATCTCATCTGGGTAACTAAGAATAGTAAAGGATGCTATGAGAGTTATGATGACGCAATAATGGGAACAGGTATATACTGAATATGGTAAACGATAAGTTGGGAAAGTGAAATAAACGAAAAAGAAAGAATAAAGAAAAACGGCGAAAGTAATAGAATGAAACACATACAGTAAACCTACAGCGAACCGTCCAATATAAATTTTTTGCTGTGATACTTTTTATTTAAAATTTGTTAAGTTGGCATGTATTCTGTATTTTGGATCGTTTGTTGAACATTATTTTTCTGTCGCCACTTAGAATGGCAAGCTTTTCAGCCAGCCACAAGTTGCATCTAGTGCCGCCGCAAAGGTAAAATGGTGCTGCAGAAACAATGGACCGTTTTGTTCACGGCTCAACACCATTATTCTTTGCTTGCCAGACTTCTTTTGATAGCTCGGTTGCATTTCTTTCATTACGGTGGATAAATGAATGTTTGTAATTACTAAATCTCGTTTTAAAATCAGTAGAACAGGATCCATAAAATAATTTGGTAGTATTGTTAGAGGATATTTCTGCTTCATATACTACTGACTTCTGTTTGCATTCGCCGTCAAGTGGGCAAGCGGTTTTGATTCTGCAATTACATTTGAGATGGGCAGTTGGAGGTCTATCAGCCTTTGGCAAGACGAAAAGAAGCTTTTTGTAGCGGCTCGAGATGATCGCGGACACATTCGGCATACAGCTAATTTTAATATCGCTTTTATTTCATATTTTGTGGAGCTGATGATGTCTGGGCAAATGTTTCGTGATTAGGATTAGGAATTTATGGCCAATATTTGTTTCAACGTTTTCACTACATAAAGAGTTGAACCAAACTATGTTTCTTCTTCTGTTTTTGTTTTTATTTGTTGTTTTTGCTTCTTTTCGGTATTTAAACAAATATCATATCCGCTTTCACGAAGAGCTTTATTGTACATCGAAGCCGCTCTATCAAACTCATCCTTAGATGATGAGAGTTAGGTAAAGCGATCATTGACCATAGATGGAATTTGTTTTTTTATTGAAGAAGGTTGGTTGAGATTTTTGTTTATGTAAAGCGAGCTGTTGTTCGGTTTTCTATATGGCCAAAGTTTTTCAGTTTTAAGGTTCAAAGTTGCGTCCAAAAAGTCGGTCTGAATCAGGTTTAATTCTACCAATATTTTCATACCATAATTCTGGAATAGCTTGATCAGCTGTTTTCGAGTACAGTCAGGTTTTAGTCCGGAAATGTTATTGAGAACAGCTAAACCGCAACTCTAAACAGATCAACACAATTACAGTCAAATAGATGCTTCCTTTCATGAAGCAGAAACAAAACTACTAGCTCCCAAACTTCAGCTCTGTCAAACGATCCAATATTGACATCAAATATATGGTTGCCTTTTTTGATCCAGTTGTTACTATCACAAAAAAGGAGCGATTTACGTGAATGTATTATAATGCGCAATATCTATCGCAGTAAAATTTTTGGCGATTTGTAGTGCTTTCTCTAAAAGAGACTCCGAAATGAATTGGGTTCATTTTTCGTTTTTTGAAGAAATATCAGAGGAGTCTTAGCGGCGAAACAGGTCGTTGTATCTTTGCCAATAAATACATAATTAAACTCTAAGTGCTAACTGGGCATGAAGTTAGGTGATAGCAAAAACATTATTACATCATAGAAAGAGGAATGGGCACAAGTAGTGCGTGTTGTAAGTTACAAGACATATTATTTATTGGCCGTAAACACACTATGAGCAGCAGCAAAATTTGCACTATCTTTGCGATTATTTACATATAGTAAAAGAGCTTTTTGATTTATCAAAACACTTTTCGAAACGCAATGCCTGCATCCAAGCGACTCTAATTTCAGTATTATGACATTATCCCTATATATTCTATGATTGAAATCCGCCACATGTTGACTCAGTGCTGATTATTTGTTGGAAGTCTTAACCATATCAACATGTTCATGTTTTCTCACTATAGCATTTCGTTCTGTTTCACCTACATACACCGCATTGCAATCCCGGCAAAAAAATTTGAAACAACAAATCATGTTTTTGTTTAAAATTCGTAAAGTTTTTCGGTTTGGCAACAAAGAAGATAACGATTGATGTGGCTTTAAACCACTCCGATACCAACTTGAGCGAAAATTTTAGTAGTAGTAGTAGTTATTCAGTTTTTATCCGGTGTTTTCCCTTTAGCAGAGATGGCCGGATTTACCCCATTCCTTCTGCAATTTCTCGCGCTCCGTCCCTCCACTTGTCTCGTCTCAGAGCATCCTCCTTCTTCAAAACGATCTTCTCTGTCTCCTCTTCCACTTGCTTCTTCCAGGTCTTCTTCGGTCTTCCATACAGTATTGCTGATCTTACGCAACAACAATAAACTTTACCTTTCATCTTCAGAGGAAACCTATTTCCAAGCAACAACTTTCCACATTTCCTGAATCTTACCCAACCGATTCTTACTCTTGCTATGACTGCCGCTTCACAACCACCACTAGCATTTAGTCTGTCTCCCAAATAACAAAATCCATTCACTGTCTCCACTTCATCGCACAACTTCTCGATTGAGTCCATCATCCCTTCCATTATTCCTTTACATTTTGAGCAAACAAAATGCATTGCCAACCTAGAGGTAACTCTCTTTATTTTTGCACATTTGCCATGAACCCAGTTTTCACATTTTGTGCACAACACTGAGTTGGCCATGACTCTCCTCCCACAAACTTCACATAGATCTATCTTGCTTTTGTATAGTTCGCCTTCTGACCCGCTTACCATCATTTTTGTTTTTCTGGTGTTGACCTTTAAACCTTTACTTTCCAGTGCATTCTTCCAATTCCAAAACCTTTCCTTCAAGTCTTCCATGTCTTCACTCATGATAACAAGGTCATCTGCATATAGTAATTCGTTAACCACACCCCTTCTTGCATTTTCGGTAACAACGTCCACCACTATTGCAAACAATAGTGGCGACAGCACAGATCCTTGATGCACACCAACATTTACTTCGAATTCCTCTGAATATGCAGATCCCACCCTCACTCTTGTCTTTGCACCATCATACAGGCTCATAACTGCCCGAACTATTACTTCTGATAGACCCTTCTTTCTCATGGCCCATTCCATCACTTTTCTTGGCACTCTATCAAAAGCTTTTTCCAAGTCAACAAAACACATATACAACTTCTTGTCCTTCTTTTGATATTCCTCCTGCATTCTTCTCACAATAAATATCGCATCCACTGTTCCTTTTCCTGGCATAAATCCAAACTGCATTTCATTCAAATTGACTAGTGTTCGTATTCGCCTTTCTAGCACTCTTTCAACAATTTTCATGGCATGTTCTAGCAGTTTCACTCCTCTGTATGATCCGCAGCTCATCACATCACCCTTTCCTTTAAAGATAGGTACAATTACACTTGTTTTCCACTCATCAGGCATTCCTCTACCATCCAATACACACTGGCACAGTTCCATCATCACTTTAACCCCGATTTTGCCACTTGCAACTATCATCTCCACACTTACTTCAGATGGTCCGGTTGCCTTTCCTGATTTCATCCTTTGCATTGCCTCCACAATTTCATGACGAGCCACTTTTTCCACTGGTCCTTCTACTACATCAGTTTCCACCATGCGGTCCCATTTGTTCTCTTCATTCATGATCTTTTCGATGTGTTCCTTCCAAATTTTTGCCCGGTCTTCTTCAATAAAACCCAATCGTCTGTCTCCTCCTCTCAAGTACCTACCTCCTTCCACATCCTTCCCTTCCTTTTTCATTCTTCTAAGGAAGTAGAAAACACTATTAGAATTATGATATAAATTATTCAACTCCTGATTAGCTTCCTTTCTCATAGCTCTAGCAACAATTTTCCTCGTTTGATTTCTCATACGTTTGTATTGATTCTTATTTTCTTCTGATGGAAACCTGCACAGCTCTTTAAATGCCGCCTTCTTTCTTGCAATGGTATCCTTGACCTCTTCATTCCACCACCACATGTCTCCTTGATCTCTCCTAGACTTCTTCTTTCCACACACTTCGTCACAAGCCTTTAGAACACCATCCTTAAAAGTTTTCCACAAATCAGGCGCATCTGCGTTCACTAGTTCTTTTACTCTTTTTTCAAATCTCACTCTTGTTCGGTTTTCATTCAACTTCCAAATCTTTCTTCTTATGATTCGTTCCTTTCTCACACCCTTTTTTAGAACCTTTTTATCTAGATCTACGACCACCATCCTGTGCTGAAGTTCCCATGGAATCACTTTTACATCCCTTATATACTTTCTATATTTTTCCCCCACAAGCACAAAATCAATTTCTGTTTCACACCCACCGCCAATATAAGTAATTTTCCTTTTGTCTGTCTTTTTAAACCAAGTATTTGCCACGCACAGCTCTTTTTCATCACAAAACTCCAGCAATCTTTTTCCTTCTGCATTTCTTTTCCCAACATCATTCCCCCCCGTGAACACCTTCAAAACCCTCAGCACATTTCCCCACATGTCCATTGAAATCCCCAAAAGAAACAATGATTTCACTAAAATTTCCCAAGTCCCACTCACTCCCCATTTCATCATAAAAACGAACTTTCTCTGCATCTGGTCTTCCACTTTGTGGCCCATACGCACATATTACGCGCATCACCTCCCTACCTAGAGTTAGCACAATCACGATTACTCTGTCACTTTTTCTTCTAACTTCCACAACGTTTCCAGATATTTCCTCTTTCACCAAAATTCCAACCCCTCCGAATCCTGCATCATTGCCTGACCACCACAGTTTATACCTTCGTCCCGAAGCACCCACAAAACGAGCTCCTAGGCCTTTCCATCTTACTTCCTGGATGCAACACACATCAAATTTTCTCTTCCTCAGTTCTTCACACACTTCCGTTTTCCTTCCACAAAGACTTCCCACATTTAATGTTCCAAATCTTATCCCATGACATTCAGATTTAAACCCGGAGATTCTTCGCACCCCCTGCCCATTTAAGAGCTGCCGGGGACTGGGGGCTATTTGTATATTTTTTCTGGTCATGGGGATTTACTGGAGCAAAATTCTTCTACAGGGAGCATGCCCTTGCTTACCCCCAACCTCATTTTTTTGACATGAGTGGTCCAACCAAGCAATTAAGCTGGCAACCCCACTATTAACAGTCAGACTGCAATTGGTAGGTACCCAATAGTCGCCTCTTACAACATGCTGGGTAAACAGCTTCACTATTCTGATAACCGGTGAAGCACGGTAAATTTACCTACCAGGCCTGCCCCTTCAGTGGACACGGCCTTTCTTTTAATGCCCTGCCAGATGAGATTCGAACCCACAACCACGGTATCTCAAGACCAGCGCACTATCCACTACACCACAGTGTCACTGTGGTGTTTACAAATCGATAATTCGGAGACACGTAGTGCGCTGGGAATCGAGGTAAAGCGTCTCAGTTTTTTTCTGTTTTCAATAGAATAATTCTTCAGGTATATTATGAAGCTGCATTGATTACTAGGAAATCAATTGTTTTCAAAAGTTTTTGTGATATGATGTAATTTTTTAGTCTTTTTTTTTTATTAGGTATGATTTTATGAGCTTTGGAGTACAATGTGCAAGCCACATTAATTTTCTGATTGACTAGATGATTAGATGATTATCGAAGATATCTGTCGATGTGTATTGGTTTTCCATACATGCTTGTTCCAAGTGATTCATGTTTCAAATGTACGTTTACATCCAAAAAAGGTAATTTTCTTGATTTTTTTACTAGTTCTTTAGTAAACTCTATAATAATATTTCACGGTATTTCAGTAATTATGACAGAACTCGACCTCAGGCAGAACATGCGCACACTGGAGATCTTTGGCCCACGCTCCACATGGGTGTGAAAAAACTGCGGAAACCAGAAACGGACAATACCATTGCGGTTTGCTCACCATTAATTACTGTTTTAATGAAATTTGTTTAAGAAAAATTTGACAACGTATTCGGTACCACTAATTATCAATCTGCTATGGCATTTCACCAGCATTCCCGCCTCTCATCATTGTCGGATATAGATGACCAATTTTTTCCTATAACTCCTTTAACCGCAAAAAAACTTCAAGGCAAGCACGATTGGCATGGTTTAATGTTCATTCAATGAGGAAGATCCAAATTCTGCCTACAGCTGCGACGAAATAGATGTCGCACAACCGCATGAGTTTTTTGGTTCACTGTTTGAGCGATTGGAAGGAAGAAAACACAGCGCAGTTGAACTGGTTGAGAAATATGTCAATGCTTCATGCTTTACGCCTTAAGCACAAGTTACTGTTGCAAATAAGCTGCCAGTCTCTGATGATGTTGGCGTTCTGGCCGACGAAACGTTCGCCAAAATAGAGACACCATCAAAGAAATCTGTGTGGTAATTACTATTTTCTCGTGGAACAAAAGTTAAAATTCACTTTTACTTAATGCCTGATGAACAACTTTATCAAAAATAAAAAAATGATGCTCATTTTATGGCACCAAATACAATGGGGAAAAGCATTATTTATTCAAGCTTGTGGAAAAGCGTCAATTAGTGAAAACAGCTTAGATTTTAGTAAAAGTGCTCTGGGATCCAAAGATGCAAAGCTACAGTACCTATTACCAGCAAATTATTGTATTTCAAGCGAAAAATTTAGCATTCAAACAATGGTTAATGAAATCTAAAGATTGACAGAAATTAAAAGAAAGTAACACCCTTGCGCATTGGAGGTTTTTAAACGTTTAGTTTACAGCGAGTTCTACGGGCCCCCGTCAAGTTTAATGAAAAAGCCTTCCTTATTTTTAACATTGTATAAAAATGCCTCATCTATTTCATAAAAACGCCCGAATTACTCCTTCTCAAAGATCAGCACCTCGTGTCAAAACATCAACCGGCTAAATGGTTACAAAAGCTTTAAATTAATAAATTCTTTTTGTAACATGGACTTTTTTTAAATCACATTCTTAAATTTTGTTACAACAACAGGCTATGATCTCTAAACTATTTCGTTACTAGTTGAGCTACTATACAAGCACATGAGTTGTCCAACTCAAATTTGCCTCAATCCCCACGCCTTACAATGCTTCTTGTAGTCACTACATAATTTCTATTGGTGGTTTACATATAAGTTTTAAGTTATTCATTTTTTCCTGTCTCGGTCAGATCGTAGCCGTAGATCTATAGTTGAAAACTGTGGCATCAATTCTTTACAGCTACAAACTATAACATATTTTCTTTAATTGGACAGCAATATAATTGCCTCGATAATTAGTGCAGGGGCTCTTAAACTGGAGACGTGGAAGGTTTACAGGGAGAGCAGAATCACGGCGCGGTGATTTCTCCTTAAAAAGATTGAGAAAATTAGTCAAAATCAAAGTTTGAATTTAATTGTTCTCCACAATAAATGCACTGCATTGAAGAATAAGTGAGGAAATGACGACCACCAGGAATAAAATCAATTCCGGAAAAAAGCGAGTTTAACGTGCTGTGCGAGGCACTGGTTTTGCCGACTTTGTCAAGTAAGTGGCGTCTCAAAAATTTTAGACCTTATGGCGTAGTGGTTGGGGTGCCAGTTCAAATCACGCCAAAAATTTTCAAAAGCAAGGTAGTCACAGCTTCCTTGTTTGACGTTGAGTAAGTAATGCATTTTGCTGAGAACAAGCCGATTAGCTTGGTGTGTCCCAGGAAAAGGCACTTCAGCAGGTTTCCTCTTCCAAATGCACAGTGGTAGAGAGAGAGCGAGACCAAGCAGTCTATTCACCGTAGTGGCTCAATCTGACTATAGACTATCAAACAGGCCAAATGCTTGTTGGTATAAATGAACAGCCATAAAAAATATCCAACATTTGATGAAGTAAGATAGCGTAACAAATCTATTGATTTGGCTGCCGGTGTACTCAATCTAGGGAACAAGTGCAAAATTTTCCCCAAGACAACAACAAGTGCAAAATTTTCCCCAGTTAGTTATCAAGTTTATTCTTAAGAACATTAGAACAGTTGAGATACCATGGTTGCGGGTTCGAATCTCAGCTGGCAGGGCATTAAAAGAAAGGCAGTGTGCACTGAAGGGTTAGGCCTGGTATGTAAATGTACGGGGCAGTGTACACTGGGAAGGGAGTGTAAAATAGCTCCTGCCCAAGTGCATAAATTTCCCCCTGCCCAAGTGCATAAATTTCCCCACATGGGGAAATTTATGCACTTGATCCCAATCTAGAATTCAGTGCGTATAAAGTCTCAAGCTGCGTTTTTTTTCAATTTTAACAGAGTGTCGAACTGAACCCCAACTTGTATCGAAAACCGGGAGTAACAGCTTGTTTATTCTGAGACCGAACCGCTTTCAAACTTCAAGGATTTGACGCTGGTCAACCCAAACCAAAGCGAACCTGCACCCCAATTTTTATTAAGCATTAGACCTAAACAAGTAAAAATAAATCTCACAAAAGCTGATTGTGCATCGAAGTGTTGTTTTCTAAATGAATCCATTAGTTGTGCAAATCCTCTCCAAAAAAATGCAATTTCAAGTGCACATGTACTTGTTCCGATTTCGTCTGATATTCAAATCACAGTAGAGAAAAATAAAATTGGTGATGAAAATTTTATTTCAGGTGAATGCAGTAAAACGAAATGAGACTGAAATTTTGCTATTAAGATTTTCTTTATTGAGATTTCTGTTGCGATTATCTCATAACTTAGTATAGAAGCCGGAAAGGTCCCAATAATATTACTCGACTTTACCCCTATTTTGTTATCGCATTTCCATGTATACCATAGGCTAAGTTGCAAAACGTGTGGTAAAAATAGCGAGTGTTCTGTACAAGTAATAAATCTCATGTTTGTAGGTTTAATTAATTTCGTGCTTACAAATTTTCTGTGTTTTGAATTATATTATTACAACTTACAGCTGTACTTATGAAGTAATTTCGTTGGGTTCAACAGATTATTGTTATCAAACAAGTCAAACTTTTTCGGCCAGCCAAATTTATAGCAAAAATTTATACTTAAATACGAGTCATAAAAAGAATGAGAATTCACGAAAAAAAAAAACTTCGAAGTAAGCTGTAAAAGCCCGTAAAACAATCGACCGCAAAATCAGTGCCTAATTGTTTTTATTCTTGAATCCAAACCGAACGCAAAACTTTAAAAACTGATACTGGTGAGCTTTTGTAAAGCGTTGAACCTAAACTGGAGCTAAACCGATAAAATTAAATTTTTCTGAAACCGAACAGGAATTGAAGCAATAATTTAAACCAAGAGGGTGCCACCTGTTTTGCTGGCCGGCCGAGTTCAAATCTCTTGAAAAATTGGCGGTGCAGTCAGAGGATGTATCCCATCTTGGCTCTCTGCAGAATTAAGTTTCCAAGCTGTGGCAACTGGCGATGCTCATCCGAAATATGGCGAAGACGATTTGTTGGAGATCAATAGTTTCGTAGCAACTTTTAAGCAAAATTCTCCAAATTAAGTTTGTGGACCTTTTTTAGGAAATCGTTATTCCTTGTTATTGATAAACTTTGCCATTCACAGCCACAAAATTTTAGGTTGGCCCCCGCAAGTTGCACAACCCTGTTTTAAAGAGTTTGATCTCCCAATTTTGAGCAGCTGAAATGATGCATTTTTTTGGAGTGGATAATTTATGAGAAGAAAATTTGCCGTAGCTCATTCGTATATTTTTTTTGATTTTGGTTTGTCCATCTTTTAACTTCTTGCTGCAGAACTGTTTTAAAAAGACCACTGATGCCCGGGCCTGAATGAAATTGCTTCATAAGGAAGACCACATGATTACTTTTTTTTTTATTCAAAACAAGCTAATATACTTTCCAGGTTGGAGACGTAGCTCCTTTTGTTCTTCTGGTTAGGCTTATGCTATTTAAAATATAAAACTTCATTGCAATCCTTCTCGATCAGCATAACATGGATGATTCACCATAGTCAATATGGCTACACTGCGACATATACCCAAAAGCTTGACGTTTTACACAAAAAGCACTCCAACCTAGACAAAGTACCAAAAAATCCACGATCTGGTTTGAGAACCGAAAGTTTGAAAGCGTCTAAAGAATCGGCTTTTGCAAATTGACGTGCTGAGGTCGCATAAACTTTCGTTCAAAATCAATTCACCCCAGTAGACCAGTGCTCACCAACCTTTTTTGAACCTAGAGCTTCTTTCTAATTATTGATCATGCCGAGAGCTTTCAGTTAGATCAGGATTTCCCAAACTTTTTGCTTCGCAGACCCCTCTTTTGCGAATCTGTTTTTTTTGCGGACCCCAATTATATATGACATTACTTTTGTCACCCGATTCACTTACAATAATAATAATTCAAATACGAATACAATTTATTCGTCAATGTGATGATGGGCTTGCTTCACTTGGCACAACTCATCAATTCTTCGTGCTATTTGTGACAAACAAACCTGTAAGTCAGACTCGACATTCAGTCTAAACCAATACTTTGTCTTCACATTAGTAAGCGCCGAAAATGCCCTCTTAGCCATATGAAAGTATCCCCGATGAAAAATGGAGGTGTCCTCCAAAAAAAAAAACAAAAAGGTCAACAGTGGTATTGCTGCCGCGATTGTGTCACTCGTGGTCCAATTCATCATCAGGCAAGAGCTACTTTTCATAATTTCGCTGAAGTGAATTTTCGGGACAGACGTTTAAATCGGGACGCATGATAGGTTCAGCTATGCTGGCTGACTGAATGCCTAACCGAGACTTTTGATTAGTTGACCGGGACGAAGCCACGGACCTCTTGTGCAGTCGTGAGGAGACTCATATCGTCCTCGCGGGCGATCTGGCGCACGCATGCATACGATTGGTGGCCCCTGCACTAGACTAATTACACCCATCAACTGTCAGTATACCTCACTCCAATTCTATTTTGCTTTATGGCGTCATAATTGATAATTTTCTGTGTCTTAGTGACTGAAGTTTGTAATTTTTTTATTTTTTGTTATCATTGACAGGTACTGTTTTCCCGTTTGGTCGATTAGCACACTTAGCAAGATGAGTTTACAAGCATTTGTTAGCGTAAGCTGTGCCATACGTAAGGTCATTTTTTTGCTTTGAAGGTGCTGGTCGTACTGACTTGAGAAAATTAGCTCATATGAGGTTTACATTAATATTAATCGTTTTGTGGTCGTTGCAGAGTTTAGTCCATTTAGAAGAGCTGGCCAAACGCTTATTATCTATTCCAGCTGCGCAAAAGCTTTTGAAAGGCTTTCATAAGATTTTTGAAAATTTGTTAATTTTTATGACGCTCTTTTTTCAAAATCAGATATTACAGCAAATTTGTGCCGGATGCTTTCTTGCAAAATTTGAGTGTTCCCAATCATGTTCTAATTAAGTCAGCAGGTCAGCTTATTAAAAAATGAAAATGTCATTTCCTCGCATTGTTCTACGTACATTTTATTCGTCTCACTTGTCGCCGTGATCACGTAAAAGCTGTTAGTGAAAGCATTATGACGTATAAGAAGAGACGATGCAGAATTGTGGCAAGTGCTGTAATTACCTGGCAGTTGCGTGGCAGCACAGAAAAAGTCGTTGATTTATTGCAAGATAAGGGATAATTACTGCAATAAGATATGCTGATAATAAAATTTAAATGAATTAACTAGAGTAGTGTACATGCAGGGGCTTCGAGAACGGTAAATGGGGCCAAGGGCAGCATAAAATCGCTTGCAAAATTTTTTTAATTTTCGATTGATTTCCAAAAAACAAGCTTTGTCTAAGTTGTGATAGATTTTCTGCAGGGCCACCTAAACCATTTGATTTTCGTAGTTATCTTCCCTCTCTCTAATCGGTTCAGTGTACATTCATTGTACAAAATCTTAACAAAATTTTGATCAAGTACCACTAAAAAAATTTTTTGTAGGAAAAATGGTATGTTTAAATTGTGAAACTTTATTAAAACGTTCTTGATCGTCAAGTACCCCAAAAAAACAAATCTAGTAAGAACAGAGTACTCAGTCCCTATCCTTCGCACCTAAAATTTATTTCAATTTTTGGTATACCTGGACACCAGTTTGTTTGTGTATTTGTCTTGATGCCTTATTGGCAGTACTTACTATATGCGTAACAACGAAATGCATAAAGAAAACACTTTTCTCGGAAAGATCTATCTACAAGCGATAGTGGGAGGTTTGAAAACGAAATTTTTGAAAGAATACCAGAGTAAAACCTTGTTATATGACTAGGAATTTGCCAACTTTTTGAATAAAATGACCTATTTAAATGTGCTAAGAAGAAGGGCTCCTGAACCTATCTGCACCCAATACTTAATAAAAAACTGCAGCAGCATAGCATTCGCCGAGAGAGAAAAGAGGTAATCTAGCATTCAAATTGGATGTGAAAGAGATGAGTAATTTTCATGGCATTTAAATTGGATTTGAAAAAAATAAGATTTTTGTTGCACAACCATTGGTAACAACATCTCACCAAGCTATACAACGATTGAGGGGCGTTTTATTGGCAACGGTGAATCAACAACCATGCGTTCAATGCTTATCGCTCTTGCGGGATCAACACGGGCTAATTTCTAAGACTGTGGCACGCTTTCTAATCATGAATGAGTAAACTCAGTATTATGTGTGTACTATCCATGTTACTCTTATGGCTGAGCGCCAAAAAGAGATCTATAAATACCATTTTTACAGCTTTTGGTAAAATTCGTCTAGGGAGTGGAACTCCAGTCTTCCGCGTACCTAAAAGACGCTCTAACTGCTGCACCACCAATCCGGAGAAATTCGGGATCAGTGAGGAAACCGGAAACGTTTGGCGGATGAGAGATAAATTATTTTGAATATTGTGATAAAGTGCTACAAAGCTGTTGTTGTGCAGCTTGTAAAGAGGTTTAAACGCCTTTGGTATTTAGCAGAACCAAAGCAATGAATATCACATTGAAATGAAGAGCATAAATACGAAAGTTTGCAAAATTGAGAATGGCAAGGAAATGAGCCGTTTTTTGAAAAAAAGGTCTTTTTTATGATTGGGTCATATTAATCCATTTTTTACATCTTGGTACCTATTCTAGCATTCTCTTGTGTGACTGTGGCACCTTTGAGCCCGTTGAAGTCATTAAATGCAATTTTATTTGCTTTTTGTTGCTTAGGGAGACAGGTTTGAGTTATTTTTGTGATTAGCTTTGGCTGCAAAATTGAACAAAAAAACGTCTCTCAGGCAAGTTCAAAGTGCTGAAATTGAAACATTATACAAAGATGGCCACTTAGAACGCAAAATTAGTGCAAAATATAATGTCAGTAAAACAGCAGTTCGCATAGCAATAGGCAATAGGAGACTGAGGAGGAGTTACAGTGACCTAAAAAGAGGTGGTAGACCAAAGAAAACCATTGAGAGAGATGATCAATAAAAATTATAGTTTTCCGATCCCCAACTAGTTCGATAAAGAAAGTACAGTGTCTATTGTTGGCAAAAGGCATCAAAGTGAGGGGCATGATTGTTTCTCGCCAATTGACATACGATTTCGGATTAAAATCGAGAAAACCCGCTAAAAAGCCATTACCAACTAAACCCATAAAAGCCAAGCATTTAGCATTTGCTGAAGCACATAACATTGAACCACTGAACATTCTAATAGAGTATTGTTTAGTGTTGAATCAACCATTCAGCAGTTTGCGGTAAGGAAACAAAACGTTTGTAGATTAAAAAAGAAAAGAGATTCAATAAGAAGTACACAATTTCAACCAAAAAGCACCTACCAAGTCAAATGATTTGGGGAGGGGGCACGCAACGCAATGGGTCAATTGGTTTGTACTTTTTCCCCTCTGGTACGACCATAAACGGCAAAAAGTATTTGGAACTACTTAAAGATAAGCTGAAAATTCATATCGACATTCATCAGTTTAGGATCTTCATGTATGATGACGCCCATGCCACAGGTCTAGAACTGTATCTGATTTTTTGAAAACCAGAAAGTGGAGGTTTTGCAATGGCCTGGAAACAGTCCCGAGCCTATAGAAAATTTGTGGAACATTCTTAAAAATAAAGTCGCAAAAAAGCAACCGTTATCTGCCAAGCAACTTGTGGATGTGATAAAAAAAAAGTTTGGTTCATTGAAATAGCTGCTGAGTATTGTCAAACTCTGATACACAGCATGCCACGACAGCTACAGACTGTGATTAACAACAAAGGAAGACATACGAAATACCAATAAGTCAACAAATTTTTTTTATATTTTTTTTTTGGAATTGTTTGTAATGTGTTGGCGCATAAATTGCAAAATTATGGGTGATTTTTTGTGGTTAAAACATCTGAAAACAAAATTATTCAGTATTTGCAAAAATTACAAGGTGGTCTTAAACTTTTGTTAGGCATTATAGCTCTATACCTCGATCTATGTAGATAAATTATTGTTCAATGATTTTTGGTTTCAGAGCTCAAAAATGCACGAAATCTTCTTGAGTGCTTGTCTGAAACCTTGAATTTCTGGACAGCAGTTTTCTTGAAAAAAAAGTAAATTAATAAATAGACCCGTTTTCATATTTGCTTATTTTCAAGAAAAATATACCCCAAAAACAACCATTATTGCGCAATAAACCGACTAAAAAAGATCAGACTATAAAGACTCAAATTAGAGTCAGCTTATCCTCATTATGATGATGAAACCAAATAGAACTGTGGGCTTTAGGTTATAGTTAAGGTTTATTTGCTTAATGTAGGCAAAGAATAATTGATGTTGCCTGGCAGGGACTCTGGTTACATTTTGACTTGCTTTGCCATGCATCAGCCTACGTGCACATGTGTTTTTCCGGGGTGGTGGATGCATGCAAACTTGCAACTGGCAATAGGGAAATGCGTGGGAAAATTTACGAGCTATTAAAAGGCAAAAGAAGAAAGTCCATGCAAACACATTACAAGTTGCAATCTAATTGAATAAATAAAAACTCATAAGGTATTTCAAATACTTCTTACATGGGTTTGAGAATGAGATTTTGAGAATTCCACATCAAAATATTTGTAAGCTTATCAAATTTAAAAAACAAATATAACTGAAAATAAGAATGAGGGGGATGTCGGCAGATATTCATTGTGTTGAAATCAAACTCAAAAATTACACATTCGGAAGACTGGATATATTGTAGGAAGAGAGATACAAGTAAGCTTTTCATCTATTATTGAGGGGATGCGAACTAACTTGCGGATTAAAAAAAGATTCTCGCTTATGAAAGATCGTAAAAGTAAAGCAACATGTGTTTTAACAGCTGGTTTGAGGGCTGCAGTTTCTATTCATGCTAGATATGCCCTGCCTAAACGTTGAGGTAAAGCCGATGACCTAAACTGTTTCGAAATTATGCATTTTTTGTACACAAAAGCATAGCTAAAAAAAGGCTGGGTGGAAATTCATTGCTTCTGGATCGGCCACTGTTTGGTTCGATTATCTTGTTATGTCCCTTGGAAAATCAATTTACCCAGATGTCTACTGCTTGGTGGTTCCTAACAAACAGGAAATATGTGAAACCAATCCCCACGCCGTTTCGGTGTGAAATCCAAACTTGAAACGACGAAACAGTTTCGCTCTTTGTGTTGCTGGTTTTGTTTTGTGAGTCTATAAAATTTTGCTCGCATTCTTCTGCCTTGTAAAACCATGGAGTTTTGCGTCGTTTTTATATGGAATTGTATTGTAAGGCCTACTATGACCGTATAAATTGTAATGGGTGAGTGGCAGGTTCTGTGGTATATTTTACGCAAAAAGTCACTGCTTATTAATGCAATTGTTATCTACCCTGTCAGTATATCTGCCTTTCTTCCTTTGAGCCTCTTTTGAGGCTTTTCTTCGCATGATACCAGTTTTTACCGTGGATTGTAAGATGGCACCGTCTAAAGTGGCTGCTTTCGGGTTTGATGGATCAATGCTACCTGCCTCAGGTTGCGTTTGTATGCATCTTTGTAGCTTAGGGAAAGTCTTTTATGGATCTTTGACCAGTGGCTACTTGTCTGTATAGCTTATTATTTGCAATGCAACCAACGCTCTTTTGACATACATGCCCCAAATAACGCATACGTCTCACTCTCAGCAATGAGTACATGCTTAGTAGCCCTGTCTGAGTTAACACACACACTGGTAGAGAATGCAGTCTTGTGCCAAAGAATCTTCTATGTCAGCGTATGTGGAAAGCGCTCGTGGCTGGAGTAGAAAGAACATGTTTCGTTACCGTAAAAAAGTACTCTCAGAACAAGTGCTTGGTACATTTCTACTTTGGTGTTGATCATCAATAAGCTTTTGTCCCAAGAAATTTTTGCGAGGTGGACAATTGGGGTTGCTGTCTTGTCAATTCGTACGTTCGACTTGGCTTCCATAGCGAGTGTGTTGGAGATGGTAGGTTCAATGCAGCTGAAGCTGTTGCTAATTTCAAGAATGCGGTCTTCAATTGGAATACAAGAGACGAAGCTGACATCCTGGCCCAATACTAAAGTATTTTTTAGTGTGATTGTCATTCCAACTCGGTATAGGCACTGGCGAAGCGAGTAACAGACCGTTGCAATGCATCATCGCTGAGGCCAATAATCTCAGCATTGTCAGCAAAAGGATTTTCTTGATGAAAACTTTGCGCAAATTTGTCTTTGCTTAGAGATGTGAAGACTGAAAAGGTCACTCTTAGTGTGAAGGAACACGCCATTCTCCAACCGTCTGAAAGCTTGGCGTAGCAGCAGTGATGAAATGCCAAAAAATTTTGAGGTGAGAGCACCTCCCTATTTTACTCCAATATTACATGAAAAAGGCTCTGAGAATGACCTATCTAAAACATTTTCTTCCTTGATACCTCAAAAGTATATGATTATTTCTAGGAATTTGAGAGGGGAGACTTCCAGTCCTGTGCGGGAGTGTGCAAGCCGGTTCTGCTAACAAGTCAAACCTCTTGGTCAGTTTAATGACGTCGATATACAAAAAACCTCTCCACTCATGCCACTTTGTTTGAGAGAGAACACCACGTCGATTGTTGGTCCGGCACGTTTAAATTAACTCTGTGTTTCGAGGTGCATGGCCACCAGGGGTAATCAGTTGATAGCAACAAGAGTGTAGACTTCTATTGAGATTTCGAAGAGGAATCTAAGGGATCAAAATCTATTGTAAACAACAATTGGCAGATGTTTAACCAAAGGATTTTTTCAGAACAATTTTATTTTTAAATCAAATTTTATTATTTTGTACGAAATACATTGCCTTTGTTATTGCAGAATTATTTAAGGGCAAATGAATTTCAAAATACTTTTGATCGCTTTGAGTATTCAGCTTTGCTTTTTGACTAATTCTGAGTCAAATCAAGACAGTAAGTTAGTTTCGAGATATTATAGCATATTATACAGCAGTCAGGTGCATATCTGTTCATGGTGCTTTCATTTTTCAACCATGCACAACTTTTGTGTCATTTAATATCAATAGAAAAACTAGTGAATAGACCAAATGCCAATAAGTAAGGATATCTCTAGATAATTACTGCAACCTGATTATTATGTTCTTTTCTACTTAGTTTGTGTATCAGCTATTTGGTTCTGCTTTGTTAGTGTTTAGTAAAAGTAGGCCACCACCACCAAGTAAGCTGCTTGGCCCTACCACTTGTATTCCACAAAACAATGGAGGTTCTCATTAAAGCTTCTTACCTGAGAAGCAACGAGCTAAGCTGCCGACATTTTTACTCGCTGTGCAATTGGTACCGAGTGCCAAGCTGGAAAGCCTTCAAAACAATTTTTTTAGTCTTTGATATAACTCGAAAAAGGAATAGCACCCTGATCTGACAACTGCAAAACGGAAGCTGCAACCGCTAACTGACGTTTCATTGCTTTCTGGTTTTTATCCCGAAAAAGACAAATAATCTGATATTTTAATAACTGTTATATTTTTAGTATCGCGATCGTGCAAAGGAAACATAGACACTTATTGTTGCTGTAAGGGTAAGTTCAACGGGAGCATTCGGGATTAGGTTTCCAAATTTTAGTTTTGAGGTAGAGCTCTATCTTTTTTGCCCACTATTCCACCAATAAATTACCTGTTACTTTGCCGTTTGCTACAAGTTTAGGCCTTAACTTAAAAAGAGCCGTCATGAATTTAAGTGAAAACATAATTGGCCTTTAGTATTATTGTGTTGCAACTTCTGTTGCTACGACGTAAAGCTGTTCAACTCGTCACACATTTAGAGGATTTGAATGACGTGATAGAACAAAAGAAGCACAATGCCAACTGATTACAAACCACAAGTATAAAGATATCAATTGGACCTTGAGGCCTTGGACAAATTTATCTGGAAAAAAGTTATGATGGCATTTCCTTCAAAAAATGATTAGTTGTTTCATAGAATGCATTCATTTATTCTTTTGTTTAACCCTTTGACGGATACTGGGTCATTTATGTCCCAAAATTGTTATTTTTTATGCCATTATGATGTAATAACCACTTTTGTGAAATCTATTATTTTCCCATTGTTACCAACAATTATGGAATTGTTTCAAATGTTATCAATTAAAAACTTATGATCCTTAAAGGGTTAAAGAGATTGTTAGTTGCGCGGCCAAACTTCGAGCAACCTCTCGATCATGTTATCCGAGATGGCTAGAGTTATTACAATGGTGGAAAACATAAATGCATGAGCGCTATTGAGGTGGCTGGGTCCGTACCTCCCAAGGCCTTAACTATTATTCCATGTCAACAACTCGGCCACCATACCACCATCATAGTTTTAAGAGTCTTTCTCGACAAAAAACCTAGGTTTTACCTATGCATGGATATAGAGTATGGTCTGTGGTTTGCTACTTTGAATCGCGCTTATAGGTTCTTTCTTTTATGATCGAACGCTCGCTTTGCGAAACCGCTACAAAGTTGCTCCTACAACGACAGACTAACGCTTTTTTATTTTTAGATAAGGAGTACGACCTTGTTCCATTATTTATTTCGGGTACGTTCATTTTATTGTGCTACCAGTATTGGTTTATAAAATTTGATGGGAAGCCGTCATATTGCAAATTTTGGTGTTGGCGTGGATGTACCGAAAGTCCAAAATTATCAACTAGCTGTGATTTATTTTGCTTTGTAACATTAACTTCAATCTATATGTTTTACTTAGAGTTTGCCCACTATGATCAAAAGGCTACACGATCAATTCTTGCAATGATAAAGTTATTTCTGCCACAATGACTTTTGCAATGTTGCGAAAAATTCCCTCATCTTCTTCTTTTCCTCGATTGAATAACTATAATTTGTAATCAACGTTACAGCTGTTACAACTGACATAAATTTTAGCGCTTGTTCGTGAACTGCATGGGAGCAGTGATTGCATTCATCCAAATGAGCTTGATTGTAAGTATATGATCAAGATACAATCACAAGTTTGTTTTTTCTTATTTAAGGCGATACCCTTCTGATGAGTTAGCGACGAAAAGTTGTTTCATAAAAAGTTTTCAAGTCTTTTTCATATAATTCTCTCACTTCTGTGTCCGGTGGAGTTAAGTTTGCCTTCAAATTTTAGTTGCGTGTTGTCACGAATAATATTTCTTTTTAAATTACAGTACTGTTGTTTTGTTGTTTACCATGTGTTGGTGTGGCCAACCCTGTATGTAGTATTTTTGCCAAGTGCAAAGCTGTTACTCAGTTAAGAGGCAACGCGTAGTGAACAGGCCAATCAACATTTTGTGAAAAAAGCAAGTTGAAGCCGTTTTCTCACATTCTAAAAAACAAAAGGTTTTACTGTAGTTGGTTTTGTACTTGTCTACTTATTCAATGTAGAAGTAGAGTAATCAGAATAACAAGAATAAAAGCTATGCCTACCCCTAAGAGCGTTTTTTGACTTAATTTCCTTTTAAAGAACATTTAGTTTGGGAATGAGAATTGGCCATGTCAAAAACATCAACTTTTCGTTGGGCCTGGTTTACACAGAAAGCATTGGCGAGGATTTTTCGATTTCGGGCGTAAAGCGTAAAAAAGCGAAGCGCAACGAACTGTCAAACAGATTGCAGCTATTGTTTAACCCTAGAACTGCCAAAGGGTCAGTTGACCTTTTTTGCTTTGTTTTTTTAAAATAAAAAAAAACTTACATAACATAGGAGGATGAGTTTTTTTACTTTTACTTGTTTTGATTATTACTCACTCCAACTGAGTAACGCAAATAATCGATGAAAAAGCTAAGCATTTTTGTCCAGTTTTACGCCAACTACCAAAGAGATCAATCGACCCCCACGGCTATTCCTTGCATAAAAGCTCCCAAAAAGATAGTTCTATTCCAAAATGATGCATTCTTGCACATTCGTGTTGGGCCTATACCAGAAACATAGCGAGAGCAATTTCCCCACTTTGTAAAAGTTTTATTAGAATTGCAAATCCTGCACTTTTTTCTTTTATTCGCTGGTAAATCTTCTTCACCTCCATCGCGAACTCATTTCATTCGAAGCATCTCATGTCCCTTTCTAATGCACAAAGCTTTTCTACCAACTTGATTGAAAATTGGCCAGACAAGGAGATATTCTGATATATAACGCATGTATTCAGTGACACAATATCAAGCAGATTAAAAAATGCTGCCAAAGGAAATCTTCTAGATGAAGCTTTAGTAGAATAGGGCTGAAGCATTTCATGTGCAGTGTCAACTCTGGCTTTGTTGTTGTTGTTGTAGTCCAAAATTGCTCATGGCTTTCTTTCCTCCCATTCATCAACTTCTACTGTTTCATGTTTAGAGGAAAGCAAGAACACTAATTTGTTTTTCCTTGCTTTGTAGCTGAGCATCTTGATGCTCTCTGGTGGCAATGTAAAGAAAAACTGAGATGAATGAAGATCAGCATCTTTTTCAAATCGGATTTTGCTCGCAATTTTTCTGCGATGTCCTCTAATGGTACCAACTGTAACGAGTTCGTTGTGCAGAGATCCTTGGGGTAGTTTTCGAGCCAGAGACAGATCGCCTTGAAGCTGAAGAGATAAATAGATGAAACGCGCTTTTCCTTTTGTCACGTTGCTGTTGTCTGACTTTCTGGGACAAATCCTTTGATAAAATTTTATTGATAATACGAAAAACTGAATATGGAAATGATGAACATGATAAGCAGATATGGAAAAACAGATGGATTGGCGTAGCGTGGTGAGGCCACGGTAGTGGCGTCGTTGGCGACGCCGTCGTTGGTGGTTTTAAACTATTATGGCCCCCAATCACCTTCTTCTTTACTAACATCTTCCCCACGATGACGATTAACAAAAGAACAACTTATCCAACTTGATTTACTTCGTTTCTTACAAGCTTCTTTTGAAAGTTTTCGTCTTTTACTCAAACGTGCAGGTTTACAAAACAACGTGTTCCTTCCTGCTACGTATCTATTTGAGAATGCTGCAAAATGTGACAAGAAGGCAGTTACCGTAGCGTCACTTGAGGGTCAACCTTGCCAAATCTAACGACAAATCACTGATAAAGATACCTCAAGTGAAACAAGCATAACAACGACACAACGCGGGTTCAACTCACACATTGGCTACGCATAAACTGTAGGCTTAAAGCGTTGGACATTGCCAATATTGTAACAATATTTACACCAACTGATGTTGTATTTTGTTGCAAAAGTTTTTTTGCAAGGAACAAGGATGTAAAAAAATAGTTACAAGTAACATTTAGACCTGCATTTCAGTAAGGCTCCAGTAACGAAAATGTTAGCTTCTTCGCTGCGGGAGCTCTTTGCTAACAAATATGCTTCAGCACAGCGTTTACTACTTCAGAGCATTTCATGACTTTGCGTCTCCAGGAGCTCAAAGCTTTTACTGCGGGAGTTTTTTGTTCACAAAAATTCAACAAGGGTTGACTGCTATGTAGCGGCGTTGCGTTTTTATTTATCATTGCTTTCTACAAGTTTCACTCTTTGTAGATGTTTACAAAACAACAAGTGACTCAAAAGAATAATCAGGCCCATCAGTCGACCCATAATACCCCAATGCCTATATCATGGGTATCTCATTTAAAGATACACACGCATGACATGGACAGCAAGTCACATCGGTAAACCCTTACAGGGGTGTAGGATCATTGTTAAGACTTCATCATTTTACACAATATAGAAGTTGCTAGTTACAAATTAGCAATTTTCAAGGCGATTTCTTATCCAGAGGAATCTGAAGGTCGAAAAACAATGGCGACTTCTGAAGCCGAAAGATGTTTTTCAACCCTGCGTCGAATTAAACCATTCTTGCAAAGAACAACATGCACCGGCGCGATGGCGTAGTGATTACAGCGTCCGCTTTTTAGTCGGTAGATTTTGGGTTCATTCCCTAAGTCGAGTGATACAAAAAGACTTTAAAAAATGTTAATCACGGCTTCCCTGTTTGGCGCTCAGCATAAAAAAGGATAGTGTGGTGAACAAGCCGGCAAGCTTGCTTGCTGTGTACTTGGGCAAGGCACTTAACGGGACGCCTCCAACTTTATGTGGCGACAGGTGGCCCACCCGTACTTCACCGGGTTACGATTGTGAAGTTGCAAACACAGCATGTTGTAAAAGGCGACTTTTGGGCACCCACCAGTGGCAGTCCGCCTTGTGGGTGGTGGTAGTGCTACCAGTCTTCGAAATGGGCTCCCATCTTTCTCCTAGCCTAATTTCAATTAAGTTGACGACATGAACCCGAATTGCCGTTTGTGCCGCAGCTGCATCCCGAGGAAGAGGATGGGCAATCACAACATCCAGTGAAAAATTGTCAGCTGTAGTTAAGCTTTCAATAGAAAAATGTTGATAACTGAAACAAAAGATTTTAGTGTTTTAGTTAAAAACCACTTCAGTAATTTACAAAACAAAGAATGGATTTTGCTTTGAAATAGGGATGCAATAATAAAGCGTAGGAGGTTTTTTGACTCGCGTATTCTGGTCATGGAACAGCAAAATCTCGTTGCTTGAAATAGTCAATATCAAGAATAGTTTTTTACTGAAATTATTCACTCAAGCTTATTCTCATCAAATTATTACTATTTTAATTTTTGTATGAGTTTTTAATGGTGCAATATAGAAGTTACCTCTAGTATGTCGGTCTTAATTAGTACGTAACGAATGCTTTTATTATTGTCACCGTTTGATAGTGCAAGATAGCCTTAGTTGTTTGTTTTGAAGCGCAATTGATTTTACGCCTATTGCTAGGTAGAAAAGGTTACTTCATTAGTACGTACTAAACTTGTGATAATAACTAAATTCGAATTTTTTCCAGAGTCAAAAGTTGTTTAAAAATTAGCTTTTTACAGCTGAGGATGTCAAAATGAACCCCTTGTAATAAGTGCTTTTTTTGTATTTCACCTAACTGTAAATTAGCACATACGCTCTAATTCAAACAGCCATCACTGTTTTGATAATCTGAAAACCAGACTAAACTTTAACGCAGGTAATCGAAGAAAAATCGTTTTGTTTTTCTTACACAATAAATTGTGAACTCAAACTATATACCAAATCTGAACGCGATACTTCCATTTATTTTCAGCCTTTCTGCATGTGGAAAATGATTTGAAGAGCATCAGTGAGTTTGAGTGATTGTGATTGTGATTGAAATCTAAGTTTTAATTAAAAATGCCGCAAAGTGTCCTTGCAAAGACTCCTCTTTCATTTCGATGGTGAATCAAACGTTCGTATGTATAAATTGCTATGCATCTGTTTATCTGTCTGTTTGCAGTTTAACTAATAGATTGAATTATTTAGTAAGCATTCTGCAAGACCAATCTTCGCCATGCGTAAAAATGAGCTCAAATGGATCAAACCTGAACCAGAATATAAACAACTGTGATTATAAAGATTTTGGCGGTTTGTTAAATTTAAATTTTGTTTTAATTTTTTTATTATTTTTATCACCTGGCAGTCTCTTATCATTGCAAATGCCGTTTTGCATCAATGGCGTTGTACAGTATGTGGATGATCAAAAACTAGACGAGCACATATGCAAGCAGAACTGCACCGTTGTTACAAACTAAATAAATCGTGCCATGCCATACAAGCCAATACATGTAAATATAGATGATATGTTTTCCCACTAGAACTGCACTATATGATATGATCATTTTAGCATAACTGCGTTTTTCATTGCATTTAAATACACAGGCGTCAAGATTTAAAACCTACCTAAGCCAATTATTTTACGAGAATGAATTTCTGTTGCGTTGCTATATCAATTTATTTATTTGTTGTTGGCAAACAGGTCGCCGTGGGTGGAATATTCATCAACTCGCAATTTGTCCCCTAAAGTACGATTCGTTTCTTTGTTATTGGAATACTTCTTGTACGTAGAACAGCTCCGTAACAAACTAAAGTAAACTAACTTCCAAGCTGCACCAGTACAAGTGAACGCAGAGATATGTTTTCCTAGAAGGACTTAATTAATCCATTTATTTATTGCTTACACAGTACTAAAAGCTCAATCTTTCAGTGCTAGACACACTGACGTCTAGATTCTTACGTGGAGGCTTTACCGTTAGCAATCTTTTTACCAAAATAAGATTCGTCTAGAAACTGGGTCATGCGTTCACCTCTGTGCACTAGCGTTAGGTCATGTAAAGTAGGCAGGTACATTATAAATATTTTACCAATATTTTCAATGTGTCTCGTACTCAATTAGCCTAAATTTGAGCTCATGGGACCAAAAGATGTGGCAACAGAAAACCCACGGCACCAATGTATCAGTGGAGAAATCACTGCAGAAAAAGTTAGCTCAAAGAAAGCAGTGGATAGCAGCCAGAAGTGAACCAAACAAAAACAAACACTCAACAATTAATATGTTAATACTGTAACACGACTTGAACAAATTTTATTGCTCTATTCGCACATGGCAAGACTTACTTATTAACAGCCAGATGATGAGCATAGCTTTTATAGTACGATAATGGCAACAACGTGTGGCTATTGCTTCAACCCAGGCGCACTATCTTTGTAATTCCGTTTAAATTCCTCCCAGGAACTATGAACTTCCTGTTGTTGTAGGAGCTGAAGACTTTAAAGCAAAAACACTTCCACAGCAAAAATTTTGATGGTCTCGCTATTACTTCGTCACGAGATCCGCAATTTTGTTAAAGCTGTTCTTACTGTTGTCCTGATCTAAATTTGTTAATTAGTATTTCCAGTTTTGATGGCAGGAAAAGCCCACTGAAGAAGGAGTGCCAAAACTTTACAAAAGTTTGTTTTATGATCATATGATTGCTTGAAGCATCACTCCATTTATAACATTTCAAAACTTCTATTCGCTGTAGTTAAAACAAAAAGGCGAATGATTGGTCGAACGTATTCCACAACACAATGTGCCCTCGTCAGGATTTACTACAAAAAATAGTAAGAGCAATAAAAAACTACTCGAGCTTTCAGCAATCTTAAGTCATTTTAGTTTTTTTATTATGTTAGCTGGCTTGTTCTTTTAAAAGATGAAAAATATGTTCGTGTTATGATATCACAAGGATCTTATATTGTTGGAAACTGATGCTAATTAAAGAAGTGATGCAAAATCTGAAAACGAATGGAGGTTATTAAGAGGTTGAGTGGTTATTTTAATGTTTTTCTCTTATCTTTTTTTATACAAAATTTTGACAAGGGTAGAATGCGATGCCGAATATTTTCAACTGATTATTTCAGCATGTGCTGTTTTAACGAGCGAGCAGAACATAGTTTTTAAGCGTTATCAACAGAGTGGTGCTTATAGCATTCATGTGCTTACGGTACATATAAATAACCTCTTTCCCAAAGTTATTTTTAATTACATTTTATGTTTGGAAGTGATTGATTTTTGTTGATGTTGTGCCGCAACAGCGGCAACGAACTCCGTAAAAGTTGGAAAAGTTGAATAATTAATTGGAAAAGTTGAATACTGTTAACGTCACTTCAATTCATGTAGCTAATGCATCAATTACCAAAAAATTGCTGTCAAAGCCACATCATTTCAACTAGGGCTGGAAATTTTAATGAAAGATCTGAAAATATAGATTATTTTAAAAACCGATAACATAACTTTAGCCAATTTTTCTTGTATAAGAGTATTTAGATTAAAAAATTTCCCTTCTCCAGTGTTTCGCACAAGCTAGCGAATTTACATGCAACAGATATTTAATCATTTGATTTTTTACTGTAGGGAGCATGAAACTGCAACCTCAGTTCCAGTTTCTCATCAAATTTTTAGTTTAGAGCAAAAAAAAAGTAAGCAAGTTAAACAAAGCAAACCCTAATATTGCACGAGATACTAATATGCCTTTAACAATTAATGTATCATTATTTTGAGATAAATTATTTGCTTTACTTCAAAATACCTTCTTGCTTTTGTTGATGCTTGTGATATTTTAGGTGAATATATTTCGACCACCAGCAACGTTGTTTCAAACCTAACTTCATCAACCCAAAGTAAGACCTGCTGTAAATTTGCTGTTATACAAGTTTATTTCTTTCGGTTGAAAAAACTTTTTACAGTTATACATATAATCGTAAATGCTTAGACTTGCTTGAGAGCTGCCAACATTGCTGGTTGCTGGACCGCGATCTAGAATTTGCTGGAGCTTGCCTATTTGCCTAAACTAAAACTCCTTTATTCGAACTCGAAAGTGATTGCAGGTTTGCAGTTTGCAAAGCGAGTAGTACTGTTTTGGTCAACCTTGCAGTGGTACCATGGGATAAATATGACCCTAACCTCATTTGATAGGCCACTTCTTTCAAACGAAATAAAGTTGTAAACTATATTTGTGCGATATTTTTTTATGCTTTTTAGTCATCTTTTCTACTACTATGATTTTGTTTCCGAAATAGCTTTACAGAAAAAATTCAATTTTCCCATTCAGTAAAAATCGACTTCAGGGTACTATTTGGGAAACTAAATGCTTATTTTTGTTTTGCGGAATAGTTAATACTGATTGATTTGCAATAAACTTTGGTGGATAAAAACAGACGAATTTTTTTCATGCGTCAGAGTGTATTTCTGCGAATTTTTAGTTGTTAAAGGATTTTTAGTGCATTATAAGTGATAAAGTATATTTCAGTACATATTTATTGCTAAAGTCTCTTTTTGGTGTTTTAAGTGAATTTTAAATGGTTTTTTGTTCGCTTTAGTAGGTTATCATTGGCTTCAAAACGTTATACATTTTATCATTGAATTTTGCTTCAAAACCAATAGTGCCATCTTTTAGGTTTTTTAGTGCATTGCAGTTTTGAGGTCATGATGACCCCACGATACTGCTGCTCAAGCAAGTTTTTTTGTGTTACTACTGCAGGGTGAATACTGCAGTTTTGCTGTTGTTGTTCATCGTTTTTATATTTATTTTTAATTCTTTACAGCAGCGACGACCACCGGTAGCGTTGTTTCAAATTTAACTTTATCAACTCAAAGTAAGATTTGCTTCGAATCTGTTATTGGCTAAGTCTATATTTTGTGAAAGAAAATAAGCTTTTGCCACAGATGCGTGCAATCAGCGACTCACAGAAGGACAAAGTAGGCTACGTAAATTGTGACCTGCGTTTACAGATTAATTTTTTGCTCGACACCATAAAAACTCATTCTTTTCGAGGCTAACATCGTACGTTGAACTGCCAGACAAAAAATGGTGTTCAAATTTGTTTGTGACCAAAGTCGACAAAAGTGTCACTATCAGAACGTTGCTGTCTATCAGTCCCACATACAATACACACTGTTACACCTATGTTCATTTTGAAATCTCTGAATGGCCTTCAAAAATTTCCATTTTTGTAAAAATGGCCTGTCTGTAAAAAGGTTTGACTCTCACTTTAGAGTAAGTGCAGAACATATTTGTTTTGACCCACCTTTTGCTTTGTACGCAATGTACAGCTGGTTTCGAGACAATAGATTAAAATTTCAGCCGGCTGTGCTGGCTTTACCCAACTTACATTTCTGTAAGCATAAACGATAAAAGTTGATATCAAGGAAGACATTGTCCCTACGCCCTCAAATCTCGATCATCGTACTCTAAACTAAAACGGGTTTTACAAAATCTCAATCATTTTACAAAAACTGACCGTTCCTTTCTACAATGCAGCCCTAATAACTTTGATATTTGTGATCCCAAGTTTCTTGAATGCACCTTTGTGCCTTGGTCTTGCAATAAAACAAATGAGGCTCTGCCTTCCTCAAAATGCTTTGCAACCGATTGTTTGGCACAGAGTTGGAAACGGGCCGGGCTTTTCGGGTAAGGTTCGGGTTCGGACCGGGTTCGGACCGGGTTCGGACCGGGTTTGGGCCGGGTTCGGGCTTAAGTTCTAAAAAATTTTCGGGCCGATTTCGGGCCTGTATGCAAAATTTTTTCAAAGTAAGCTTATTAAGAGTAAGGATTTATTTCAGCTCAGCAACGGCTTCTTTTTCGTTGCTAGAAAGAACATCACTGTTTACGACAGTGCCTTCAATCACAACGGGTAGTCAATTGAAGTGCTGCTGGTAATTTCATGAAAACCATCTCTGTTTAACATAGTGGCTTCAAGTTCAATCACAGCGGGTAGTCAATTGCAGCGCTGCTTGTAACCGCTTTATTTAATTGTCAGTTGATTTCACAAGATGCGATGTTGGATTCTCACAGACAATTCTCACAGACAAAATGATCAACTGTGAATTGTTTTGAGATGTTTATTTTGTTGCTTCACCTATACAGCCTACTCCGCAGTTTCATGCATTTTCAAGTCGTTCGGAGAATTTAAATTTCGGGCCTAAGTCCGGCTACAAAATTTAAAGAACATTTAAACTACAAAATCGGGCTCGGGCCTTACAATTGGGCTAGTTTCCAACTCTGATTTAATATAATAATCCATCTCTAAGAGACAATTATTTTTCTCATTAATTACGAGAGTTTATTTGGTGACACAGTGATGCTGAGACTTCTTCGTAAACTTAACTTTTCCAATTGATTTCTTCTCAAACGTTGGGCTTCATAAGCTATGCCCATTACACCTACCTCCCTGCTGAGAAATTGGGACTCCGATTACTTACAAACAACAAATAACTGCACAATCTTTCAAGCGTTTATACGAACATGCGCATAGGAGCATAAATTAAAAGTTGAGAAAGAGCTACCATTTTTTTGTAATTGTAGGCCTAGTTATAAACCTAAAGCTTCTGGTTGCGCGTATGTTCCTTGCTCCGGGTGTACACGCGAAATGGAAGACGGAGTAACCCGGTACCCAGAGTCCAGCTTCTAAATTCACTTAGCGTATTGAGTTAGATTATGGCTCAAGTGAATAGCCCACCAACCAGCTTCATGTGCTAAAAGAGAGAACAATTTTTTTTACAAATCCTACAAGATTTCACATCAAAGCTCTGCATTTGTGCCATTTTACTTCAAGTAAAAAAATTCTTTAAAGGTTTAGAGTACTACAAGGAGTGCAACATGACTGTACTACATAGTTATTCTAAAGTGTAACCCACTTCCAGTTTAATTCTCGCAATTTTCATTTTTTCCATTGCATTACTAAAAACTAGTCGGCTCTGCCAGCGTCACACACAGCGCCTCCATCAGTAACGTCGGCCATAAGAATGTCAGCTCAGCTGGCCAAGCCAGCTTTACCCATCGAGCAGTTGCCTAAATAGCAACAAAAAGTTAATGTTCTTTAAACAAATCCAATTTTTACATCTTGGTGCTTTCTTCCTTATAACAAAATTTCTGATTTCAAGTTTCTGACTACACTTTAGGTCTATATGTGCTCTGTTCATAGTTTACTCGTAGCAAAGGGGGCTTTGCATTTGGCAGTAGAAAAAACATTTCTATTACTTGGATATTTTCAAGAAAAATAACAAAAAGTCTTCAATGTGGTGCGATTTCACACAGTGACGTTATTCTAAGGCGTGCCCAGGGGAGTAAAAAGGAACCCAAATGGACCCAAAGGGACCCATTTTTCCCCAATGTTTACCTCTGATCCTGGTAGCTCTATTAAGCCATTATCAAGCTGAAAAGAAAAACATTTTTCCTAACAATGATGGAATTATATCCCGGTAGGTCATGCCATCACCTGTGCCGAGTTAAAACGTGTCACCAAAGCCAGTTGCACGGGCTTCACCGTATATACATTTGTGAGAGCAGCAACAAAAAACTTTAGTAAATATAGGCCGCAATTCCTGTACACTTAATGGTGATCGTCTTAGTCTAGGGGTGTGCAACATAGGACCCGCTGGCAAAATGCGGCCCGCATCGTAAAATTTTTGTGACCCGCTAAAGAATTTTGTGGCCTGTGGAAGAAATTTAGAAATTTTTGCAAAATTGAAGCTGTTAAATTTTGGCGAAATATATTAATCTCCAAAAGAAAAAAAGGCTTCCCTGGCCAAATTGGAGAATGTTGGCAAATTTACAGCAGTGAAAACTGCGGTCTCCGACGAAAATATTTTTACTGCCATATCCCATGAATACTTATTTTCAAAAAGTCTAAGGGGGGGATAAAACAGAGTCGATAATCATGGCGGCAACCAAATGGTAGTTGATATGACAATTAAAAAAGTAACCTATCTAATGGTGACGATTTGGTGGCCGTCTTTTCCTATTTATATTTGTGGTATTGAGTTCTTTGACTGCGCTGTTTGCTTTAATTCCGCCACAGCGAGAAAATGGCCCATTCCTTCCGTATAGTCATATACCCTGTTCTATTAGGCACCGATTAAACTATTTTCAAGCTAAAACATTCCCTCCAAAGCCAGTATTACAAAGTAATGCCGTTTTTGCTTTATTTTGATCTTTTCTTAAACTTGCGATTTCGCTGCATTTGACTTTGCCGCTAATCCCAACCTTTGCACTAATAAAAATTAGTCTACACACCCGTACTAAAGCCTATCACTTACAAATATCACTAATGGCGTTTACTATTCATGTTCGCTGTCAAAATGATAATGAATAATTTTGCTGCCTGCTTCAGCTCTCTTTATATGGTGGTAAGCATTGTTATGTCATTTAAGATTATGACATAACAGTGTTTTTCAAAAATGATTCAAAGCAGAGGAAAGATGCGTGTTTAAAAAAACTTACATCGATCATTGCTTGATGCATCTTGATACAGCATAAGATGTTATAGAATCACTTTTAGCGGAAGCACCTTGTTAACTGTTTTCCGAAATTGCTTTCAACTGCGTTTCCGCAAACAATATTTATCGAGAAATTGAAGAAAACAAATCTTAGAATCAATGTTAAATTATGACGTGATCTTTGCTTCGAAAAACATAAAATTTTTCAAGTTGGCAAGTTGGGCGCTGGCTTATGTTTAAGCCAAAAATCGTATTTCTCCATTAAAAAAGCAAGCTTTAAAAATTTATTTTCAATTGGACATCATCATGACCTCACTAACTTTCTTGTGATCCTCATCTTGGTGTGGTGATTACTAATGCTAAGTTTAGAGTTTGTAAGTTCAGTAGTTTTGAAAGAGTAAACTAGTAATTATGACGTCATCAAAGATTTAAGAAAGTCAAATTTGTTTTAAGTTGGCAAGATGAGCGCTGGCTTTTATTTGAGCTCAAAATTGCTTTCTTCTGTCAAAAAAATGCGATTTTTGCTTAAATTATCTTTGTTTGTAATATCATCATGACGTCACTGATCCCTTATGACACCTCGGGGTGGTGATCAATCGTACCATGTTTAATGCTTGCTCGCCCAGTAGTTTTCGAGAACTAAAAGCGTTTGTATGTACTAAGCAAAAATTTGCTGTTTAGTATAGATGTGACGTCATCTTGACGTCATCGATTTTTCATGACAATCACCTAACGGTGGTGATCAGTCGTGCTCTTTTTGGTTTTTGTACGCCGAGTAGATTGGGATTAGTCAAAAAACAAAAAAAGAAAAAATCTTTGCCTTATGATAGTATAGATTTTATGAAGTGCATGAAAGCATACTTTAAAAGTTGTAGGATAAGGGGTGAGGCGCCAAAGTAATATGTGTCTTCAGGAATAGCCTATTACATAATAGAACCACTTTTTACAACCTCTTTGTAATTGTATGCCTATTTGTACGATCTAAAACCTTTGGCTGCGTTCATGTTGCTTGCTTGGTCTTGGCGCAAACGCAGTCATGCAAAGAACGCAAACTAACTCGAAATGAAATACTTACAGTAAAGTAATTACAGCTCCATGGTTCCGATCAGTGGTGTCGAGATTAAGAATGTGAAATCATCCTGCGGTTGTCCTCGTTTCATCCAAATTGTTCACCCAAATTACCCAATATTGGGGTTGAGCTATATATCATCTAAAAGTGAAATTGCTTTAATATTTAGATGATAAGTAGCCTGACCCTAATATTTTGTTCCAAAGTGATCTTCACATAACTTAATGTTATTAAGAATTAAGACTTTTTCAAAGCGCTCAAGAAGTAAAAAAGAAAAAAGCATGCTTAAAAAATGCCTATACACCAAAATACTTATTGCGTCATCGACAAACTTTAAATTGTTCTAAAATTTATTTTGTCAAGAGCAATCTGTTAGTAACTCTTGAACGAAGTTTCAGACGTGTTTCTACGGTCAGTGTTTTATGAGAAAACAAAAAAGTAAAAGGAATGATAATGGTAGTTGTAGCAGTAGCAGTAGCAGTAGCGGTAGTAATATTGATAGTCTTTTCGAGATCAATTTTGCGTATTTCTTGCGGTGATTACAAAATGTTGTCACACTTTTTCTTTCCTTGAGGGGTCACAGTATGTGTTTCTTAAAATTATCAAAAGGCGCTGGGTAATTTATTGTTGTACAAGCAAGCTATGCTAATGTAAATTGAAAATGTTGGCTCTATTTCTTAGAGTTGTGTTTGTCTTTGCCATTTCACTCTTGAAATATTAGCTACTAAAGTTGAAAACCAGCTGCATTTATCAGTGTCATTTAGCAATATTATACTAGATAATTTTCAAGTGAAAAAGTAATAGTACTGTGGTTCGTGTAGTTTGGACTTGATCTATTTGGAGAGTTATTTGACATTGAAGAACTTAGAACATGAAATCTAATTGAACTACAAGGAAAGGAAAGATAGCAGTTTATTTGATGGTTAATTTTCTTACATAAGGGTGACAATATTCAAATACGTGGGTAAAGAAGTTGTAGTCGATGAAACAGTGTTTTACTAGATCTATTAAGCATGAGATTTCCAGCACCCAAAACAACCACAAAAACACTCTGCGGGACAAACCAATTTACTTCACTGCTCAAAGATTTGTATGTAAGAGCAAAATCTGAAATGCAGAGCTTTAGCGTAAATTTTGCAAATTGTGCAATTTTCCAATTATGCAACTTGCCTTTCACTGTGATGTAAATTTTGGTGCCTGCACACTGCGCAACTTGTGTCGCGATTTAAAAGTTTATTTTTCGTTGAATAATTTGCGCTGCGTTTTCAGCAATTATTTTTGATTGCGCTAAGTGCAGTTGTAATCAATAAATTACAAATTCTACAGTTTGAATTCAATTACAGAATAAACGGTTTCGCTTTAATGCAAAGGTTCTCAAACTTTTTGAGAGCGCCCTCTTGACTTGGCTAACAAAAACCAGTGGCTCCCATTAATTTTTGAAATTCTTTTTTGTGTGATCAGTTTTTTCAAAGCGGTTACTTTTCCACGTTTTTGGTGACTAATTTATTCTACAAAATAACCGTGACGATATTTTTGGAGATTAATTTTTTTAAAGCAACCACTTTCTGATCTTTTGTCCCCGACGAAACATGAAGAACTTTTTTGAAAGGGGTCAATTTTTACTTTTTTAAAGCGCTAATTTTGGCAAATCTTTGTGCAACTGGGATCAAAAAGAGCCCATGGCACCGTAGTCACGGGTCCTCCCAATAAACTCTGCGTGTATCAATTGAGGCGATTCCCCAGTTTATGAATCGCTGCTTCAATGATTTTAAAAAATGGTGGCAAAATAAATGATTATAATCTGAGATATTGGAGTCAAAAGCTTCGATAGGCTTAACATGGCATTGGCATGGAATGCAATGCCAACCAATAAACAGTGCAGTGACTACTTACCGACAAGGAGGTGTAGCGGTTGGACAGTCAGCTTTGCAATCGGTAGATATTGGTCTGTGCAAATATCACCAATACAAAAAAGTAATAATGGAAACAAGTTAGTGATTCAACGCACCGATTTTTCTAAAACAGCTTCCACTGGTTCTTTTTTATGACAAAATTTTTTTAGCGAACGGCTCACCAACGATGGCTTCCATTTCCACTTTTGAAATAACGACGATGACGTCATCAAAATTGTTAGCATCTTTCGCGACCGAAAAGCCGACCAGAAGTTCGGCGAAGACCGACACGTTATCCACTCTTGATGACATAAAAGCTATTATAGCTGGTAAATTGTTTCTTGCAAATTTTTGAAGTTAAAATTGTAAAATAAGCAATTGCTTTATTGGGGAAAGGAAAGCAGCTGGGGCTCAAGTACTTTCAATCACCATTAAGCAGAAAGAAACAGCGAAAAGTCAAAGATTATGCTCTTCTTTGGCAATCAAGCGCTTATGAAGGGCCAGAACACGTCATGACTGACTAAAGCAACTTTCTTTTCCATTTTTGAAGTTACTGCTACATAGATCTGTAAATTCCATTTCAGAAAAATGTGACCGAAATCTATTGAAACGCATGCAAAACATAATACCATGAAAAAGTGTGTGATCGGAGTTCATAAATAGTGATTGGAATAGAATTTCAAATTGCCATGAGTCATGTAGAAACTAAAACTCTGCTTCTCTTCCAATCATTTGCAAAGATTTACCTCTAAGAAATAAATCTAATGCTTGGTAAATATACAATAAAAGATAGTTCATCGCTTTATTGCATTTTCAGATATTCTCAACCATCGCACATCTCACAATACCAGTTTCTCTCAAAAAATTTTAAAACTTGATGATAAAATAAAAGAGTTAGTCGCATTTGTCCCTTCAAACCTAACTCTGAAAGTTGGCTTAGCCAACCTGCGAGTAATACTGACCAATCAAAGCTTAATTACGGAAGAGGATTTGAAAATAAACCAATCGAACGCAAGGATAGATTCACTACAAATTGACAAAGAAAACAGCAGTTTTTCGGTTGTTGTAATTAATCTTCCTTTGATTACTAGAAATTCATCTGGACAAATTAATAGTAGAAATGAATCCAACTCCTTATTTTTGCCTCCAAACTCCACCTTGATGATTGTTGATGTGTTTGATGCTGAGGAAAATTTTAAAAAACTGGGCGCCAGCGTTTCTTACACCATTATGACGTCAAAATCGCCAGGTGACAACATATTTTCGATTGATATTCAAAATCTCTTCAAGGAAAGCGAGAGAATTCGAGAACTGAACTATAGCTGCAGATACGTTGATAATAAGACGTCAAGCTTTTCACCCAAGGGATGCACTTTGGTTGGGGAGGAAGAAGACTCAGCAAGGTGCTTCTGCGACCACACGACGGTGTTCGCAGTTCTGCTGTCAATCAATAGCTTTAAAATTCCGAAAGAAGTAAAGGTAAAATAACTGGTTGCTTGTAAACAAAAATTTTCAAGACAGTAGCATGAGCGTGAGAGCCAAATATTTCAACATTAGCTTAAAATTCAAACCACCGCAATGTCCCTTAAAACACGGGATAAAAACAAGAGATTGTTCTATAGTCCAACTAAAAAACTTCAAAACTCGGTTGTGGTTTTTCTTAATAGGCTTTGGCCAACCCATCCCGTTTTGTTTATTGTGCTAGTTTTTGATTGCTACAGATCTTCGGCAAAGAAAAACAATTACCGTGCCTGGTTTTAATTTCCTAAACTTTTGGTTTTTTTCGAGTTTAATTAATGCTTGCTTCAGATCTTCAGCTTTGTGATGGAGGCAATATCAGTTTTATTTCTATTGTTGACTCTGATTGTTCTCATCAATGTGAGGAGAAAGCTCATTAATGACCGAACAATCGTTCAAATCAACCTCACTTTAGCCCTGCTGTTGCTGCATATTTTCAACTTGTTCCATGATCTCGCGTTACTGCACAAACATACGTGTGAAGCGACAGCTGTACTAATCCATTTTTGTTTTCTAGCTTCAGGTTAGCAAATGGTTTTTCAGACTTATTTCTGCAAGGATTCTCACGAAAATAACGTATTTATCACGACTGATCAAATTCATAGTAAAAAGAATAAAGCCAAAATGCTGCAAAACATTTTATTAAAACGTTTCGTTTTCAATAAGTGTCTGTCTTAGCCTAGTCTTAAGTAACTGCTTGTTTAACTGATGATACTTTTAGTGCAAAAGCGAAATGTTTAAATAAAATGTTTGCTAGCATTTTGGCTTTGCTCTTTTTACTAAACTTTTTTTGCTCTTTGATTAAAATGAATTTCGTACTTCATTATCCGCATGATTGTTTTTGTTGATCAAAAAGACAGAGATCTGTGAATACAGTCTTTCGTACGATCTCGGGTGGGATGTAAACCGAGTTCTTCACATTCCAATTTTGTGATTTTTAACCGAGGCGCTAGTTCGATTCTCAGCCTGGTCATACTTAACATTTGAAAAATATTATTCTCCACTCTATCAGCGTAAGCTAAACAGTGACAACTGCGCGAAGCAAAAGTTTTTAAACTATTGGCTACCAAAACCAAAACAAATGAGAGTTTGTAAAAATGTTATATCAACTGAATGACGACTGTCTCCCCTGTAACTTTCGCAGTGTGGGTCCCAAATTTTAAGAGTTCAAGTTGAAGAATCGAAGCTACCAATAAATAGACTACTGATCTGCACCTCCAGCATATTGTGGTCAACAGTAGGGACCTAAATTTTAAAACTTAGTGGAGCTAACTCTGGTAAGTTTTTGAAACAGCGTAGAAGCAGGCTTCGAATCATCAGTATGCAGGATGTCCATGAAGCCCCTGTGCACTTTAAAAAATCTATAGCTTTATTTGCATTTGCCATAGAAATAATGTATTAAATATATTGCAAAATTTTATGAAATTAAGTAGTCACACGCGAACAATAGAAAAGCACCAGACCGGTTTCGCCATTATTGGGGCTCTTCAGTGGCGCGTGTCCGACCAGCAGGGAACCAAACTTTCAACTTGTAGACCTTCTATCTATTGTAAGTACCATTTACCATAGATAAAAGGTAAAGTTTCATGTATCTAGTTGGAGAATCACTTTATTCCGCAGCTTAAACAAACAAACTTGAAAGATGCTAAAGTGTTTCAACAAGATAGAGCTCCTTGCCATTTTGCTCTGCTGTTAGATAGTTTCTATCCTTAGAATTTCCTGACAGATGGATCGGAAGACTAACAGATGGATCGAAAGAAGTGGAACATTTTCTCGGCCTTCACGTTCTCCAGATTTGACATCATTAGATTTTTTTTCAAGGGAACATGTGGAAATAATTCTATATGCAGCCAAATCTTGTTCATTAGAAGATTTAAAAATTAAAATAATTTAATTTCAGCCATTACTGTAAATCAGTTGGCAAATATTTTCCTTGAACTCCAAAATCGTATTAACCTTTGTATTGCTAATGATAGAGAACATATGGAAACTTAAAAAAATTTGTTAAAACCTTTAAAACATAGATTTTCTTTTTTCTAATTTGTTTTTACAGATTATTCCAATCGCAAATACAAATAAAGTTATAAATTTGTAATGTGCTCACAGACTTTATGGACACCCTGTATTAGTTAGTAACAGCAAAAGTGCCCAAAATATTGCCGGCTTACTTTTACTCACAAACTGCACAATGACAGCTTTCATAACACGTAATTATAATATGCAAAATAATCCATACCCCACCCACCAACACTCTCTGGATCCATCACTGTCCACACTCCAAAGCTTTTCCCAGTTTTTGGAGTGCATGAAACCGTTCTTCCCCATGTAGCCATTTTCGCATTTTAAATAGTGATTGTATCAATATTTTTCAGGACTATGGATGACTATTGAAGCGTTGATTCTTGTCCTGAAAATATCAAAATGGGCTTTATATTGCAATAAACGGAGTCAGGATAACTTAGGCAAAGTGGGAATGTTTTTCGGATGGGTGATTCCTGCTATTGTTGTTGGCATAGCAGCTGGATTTGGACTTTATTTTGACAAATATATTAAAGGGATAAAAGGATATGGTTACACTGCATGCTGGCTTGATCAGAGCAGTCTTTTGTACTATCTCACCGTTATTTTACCTTTTCTTTTGATTTACGTCATCAATTTAACAATCCTTATAATTGTCCTTTGCCTTGTCTATAAAATGTCGGGAGAATCCCAAAAATTTACTCAAACAAACAAAAGAGTGACGAAAAAAAATCTACCGCACATAAAAGCAACTTTAAAGAGTTTTGGAATGCTTTTGTCGGTTCTTGGAATTCCCTATATTTTTGGATTCTTGTCAGGTGAGCAAGTATACGCCTGAGCTGCTTTACCGACGGAATAAAGAGCTTGGAAATTGAGTGTATGAACAAGGTGATGCAACATGGATGGCACTGTTATATCACTTGGTGCGATGGAGCAAACAGCAATTTCGCGTATGATATACGGGTTTTGCATTGTTGCGTTTTTGGGGAAAAACACTTGCGACAAATTTCCCCCGCATGGTTGCAATGCTTTTAGGTAAAAGTGCGTTGTGCCAGAGTACCGGTGAACAATTGATTGTTTTATGAATAACCGCAGTGATATTCAAGTCTTTCAGTTACGCAGTTGCGTTTTTGGTTGTGACTCTTCACTACATATTTCATCTGATTGGTTGCAACCTTTGTGGTAGAATCGCACTGTACCACCAGTACTGATAATTCCGAAGCAGGTTTCAACACAACTTGTTTTGTGTGTATCTGTAATGAATTTCCTCTAATTTTGGATGAAAATCAATTTAATTTTTTCACTGCAGGGGTTCCTTCTTACCAAGCGTCCGTTGCTTTCATGTTTTTGAATTCATTTTTCAACGGCTTGCAAGGTTTATTTTTGTTCGTGGTTTACTGCGTGTTGGGAAGTGAAGTGAGAGAAAATTTCTTGAAGAAAATGAGAAAAACGCGTTTGTACCAAGTCTATCGTGAAAGAAACAACCTGCAATTGAATGTTGTACCCTCAACAAATAGTTGAGTTGAACGCGATAAAGATACAATTTCTACCATCATCATGATTTGGCTATTCAAACGTTAGGAGAAAAATTTCCCGTTTTGAAATTTATACTTGTCTGACTTTTTTATTCACTTTCTCTTCATTAATCAATATGCTATACTTTTAATAAACATCTTGGAAATTAATGCTTTGCCAAAAGCTGGTCGTGACACACTGATTGGTGTTAGCACCGTTCCAAATGAGAAAGAAAAAAGCTTGACAAGATAAAGTTTTCTTAATTTTAGCTCTTCCCATTTGACGCATTATTCTCATTGATGAATACTGAACGAAAAGTAATTTTCAAGAAATCAAAGTTTTTTGTCATCGATGATGTATTGAATTTAAAAACTGAGGTTTATAACATGATCCGACGCAGCATGAAATCCTGTAACATTTGAATAAATTTAATGGTATGCAGTAGCGTTCACAAGGGGGTTTAAAGGATACCTTTTACACAGGCCTTGAATATTTTCAGAGGGCCTGGTTTTTTGAAAACATCACGCGCATTGTTTACAATAAGGCAGTGACTATTTTGATGTCAATGGTATTTTACCCTTTGAGGCTATTTTGCCTTAAGACATTTGTGATTATTCAGTTTTAATAATGTATTGAGCATGTAACTTTTGGTCGTTTCTGATTGGTCAATTGTAATAATGAATTTAAAAAATTTGCTCTCTTTCTATGCTTTCCCACACTGTACGCGCTTTACACTCCCTCTTGTTGTACACCACCTCATACGTTCACATACCTGGCCCCTTTCAGCATATACTTCCTTTGTCTAAGTGTCCTGCCAGCCAAGATTCCAACCCGTAACCATTGCATTTCAATGCAGCTGCATTATGATCAAGCCACAGGGTCACTTGCAGAATTGTACCAATTATGGCTATGCAACCACACATGAATGATTACGGCAAAATAGCCCCCAAGGGTAAAATGCCATCGACGGCAAAATAGCTGCTTCCTACCAATAAATTAGGCCAAAGCTTTCTATTTTTTGCTAACAAATGCATAACCTAATGTTTTCTTCATTTTAGCCACAAAAAATTTGCTTAAATACTCCTTTTTTAAAAATTCTGGCCCCCAGAATATTTCCTGGCTCCGAGGCCAAAAACATAAAATACGGTTCCTGTAACTCTTAAAGCACATAACTTCCTAAACATAACATATATTTAAGCCTCAAGTCCCTAAATCTTAAACCCAGATGTCCCGTTTGGATCAATCAACGGCTTATAGAAATTTGATTATTTAAATAGTAAAGTAGCCAGACAGCAATGTCTTATTGCTGTCAGAGTGGAACGAAAAAAAGAAAAAAAGGCGATTTCTGAGCAATTTTGCCACACACTCATTATTGTGATTGAATAGAACTCGGAAACTTCAATTTACCGATCCTTGTTAAAAGGGGCCCGCAATTAATGTTGGTACCGGGCCCGGACTGTTTTCTCAACAGCCCTGATGGTAAGTAAATTTTACATCATGGAAACGATGGCCCACCTCAGCCCAATTAAACTTTTTATTGTGAGTTCGTTTAAACGAAGTTGGGTAATGGGCAACCACCACCAAAATGCTGTAACACTTCAAAAAAGTAAGTTTGTAAGTATTAAGCTGCCAGTGTTTCCAAGAAAATACGTTGTGTTTCTTCTTTAAAACACCTGAACCTCAATACAAATTCTTAAAAGCAAACAAAAACATCAGGTGGACAATTGGTTTTCCTCCCCTTAAAAAATTTGATAAGACCCCCCAATAATAGGGTGATTATTACATAAAGAACGCTCTTCAACCCTTTAAGGCAAAAAGGACCGCTGTGTCTCTTATCACACAACCTAACTGTGCAAGGCGTATGCAATATTTTGAAAAGAACAAAAAGGTTTTAGGAAATTAATGATATCTGCCTAGCATATTGCACTTTTTTGAAATTGAAGTTCTTGATTTCAAAGAAATTGTTGTGTGCTTAAAGCTGCATGTTTAGGAATAAATATTTGCTATTATGGAAAGCTCTTCATTTGCTGACGGATAGCGATACCGGTTTATAAATGGTGTGCATTTAATTCTTTTTTTACTCGGCTTATCACACCTTAGAAAACATAAAAAACTTTTGGTCACCATCTTACTTTATGGTTAGGGGAGACTGGGGTGACTTGCGCCAGGGACCAAGTTGATTCAAGCATCGTATGTTGGGCAACTATGATATCAAAAGCATGACGTTACCACCAAAATGTTTTGCAAAGGAAGCCTTTTCATCTTTTCCGGCTTAACAGCAATTTGATATCACAATCACCTTGTTGGTGGTACAGAATTTTAATATAGCATTGAGAAAAGCTGTTTCAGCCATAATCTTTTCGTGACGCTCTCATCAATAGAGGCATCGCGTCAAAAAGGGAAAAGCTAGAGTGAGTAAGTGTTTTGTTTGATTAATTTAGACGTTAGGCAATTAGGACAAGCCAATGATAGCACTATCATTGTAAAGTGCGCTAAAGAAAGAAATTTTGAAATAGCTAAATGTTGGAGAAAGCGCAACAAGAGACTAAATAGGAACGTCGCGATTAGCGAAAGAATTCGAGAGTGTAACAAAATCTTTCTGTCTAAATAACACCGAGCGCCAAGTCTTGATATGAGCAACCTCTAAGACAGGGTTTCCCAGACTTTCAGGTCATCGGTACCCTCTGGAAAATTTATAGATTCGCTCGTGTACCCCCGCACTTCCTCTAACATAGACCGCAATATATACTGTTATGTTGCCTTCGTGATGACTTTTCTTATTTTTGGAGGTGAAATTCTTCCGTCGACCAGACGTTGATCTCCAAAAAAAAAGAAAAAGGTCAACACCTCTCAGACGTTCACCTTCCACCCAGAAAATCAGAGCATCCACTTTTTCCAAGCGGTTTTACCGTCCTAAGGAGCTCTTACACTCAGGTCTTCAAATTGTTAACATTTTAAAGCAGAGTAGAATTTCTGGAAAGCACATCCTTTTACTTTATCTAATGTAACCCTTGAAAAGTTAAAATGTACCCCTGGGGGTACATGTACCCCAGTTTGGGAACCCCTGCTCTAAGAGATTAAGGCGGAAAGAGCTGCGTGCTGTGGCAAGGATTGAAAACCGATAGTTATCATGGTTTAATGCACGTTATTTATATTCTAAAAGATGCTGACCAATGGCAGAATCACGGTCCGGTTTAGTGTCGTTTGGTTTCGACAATCTTGTGGTTGGTATCAGCGTGGACGAGTCAATTACTGTTTTAACCATTGCGGAACAGTTGCTTGATGCAACTATCTAGTGGTTAAAATGTTCATCTTACGAATATCACTGTGGCACTAGTATTCATATAAAATCAAGCTGTACTAAATGATAGGTAGAATATCGTTGCGGACTACTGGCAGCATACTTTGACGTTATGACTAAGGGGTGCTGAGGGAACCATAGCAGCTTTCCACGTATTAGCCAAAACCGGACCATCGGTGATTTCCTACAGCTACTCTGTCTGCTTGCTTGTACATTGTGTTATTGAAGTTGAACTCAACTGAAGATAAAGTGCTCTTTATCAATTCAACAAACGCGTCTTTTGGAACGACTGATTCTGAATTAAACTTATCATAAAGGACTTTTGAACAGATCTTGATGATTTTGTCAAGGGAAACGCTATTGAATAAGCTGGACAAATCAAAGGAGCACATGAAGACATTAAGGTCGATATCAAGATTTTGCATGGTCTTAGCAAAGGTAAACGAATCTTGTATGCAATGTGGCGAAAACTGCTCTAACACAGATTGTAATAGGCAGCTAACCACCTGCCATGTTCATGATGGGACAAACTTGTCATAGACAGTAAAGAGCAAAGTGTAGTTTCTTCTTTGTGTTTTTGGCAAGCCATGCATTCGAGGTCTTTGCGATCCAGTCACTTGCATTGCGTCATCTATCACTTCGGAATAAAATCGGCCTTGATTAAGTCAAGCAACCGCTTCTGAAGGAGCGATTAAGGCAAATTAAGATAAATGTCTACCGCTTCTTGATGTCTATGTCGAAAGAACAGATATTACATCTGAAGCCAGTGTATACCGGAAATTCACTTTCACCGGCCAGTATTTACGTTGGGAGTTCTTTAGTCCTCTAAAACGTAAAACAAGTCTAATATCTACATTGGTACATCCAACCCTTATGATTTTCTCCACATAAAACACTTACTCACTCTAGCTCTTCCCTTTTTAACACGATACCGCCGCTGCCCTTACAAAAAAAATCCCGGTAAAATCCAGGTAAAATGTAGGGCATTATGGCCGATTTCCGGTCAATCCAAGTTTATATCAGTAATTGTATAATTACCGGAAATTACCGGTAACTTTGAATTACCGGTACAAACTTGGATTTTACGGCGATTGATGCCTGTAATTTTATATTTACCGGAAAATAGAAGAATTTTATTGATATTTGATTGTAAAACATCAGAGCAAACTTGAAATTTTCGGTAAAAACTTAGATTTTATCGAGACTGAAATGGATGATGTAAAATACTCCAGGCAATACCAGGATTTTATGGGGATGTAGTTGCAGTCCATTCCGGTATAAATTATACAATTAATGGTATAAACTTGAATTTTACCACGAATTGGCCATAATACCCTACATTTTACCTGGATTTACATGGATTTTACCGGGATTTTTTTTTTGTAAGGGTGATGAGAGCGTCACGAAAAGATTATGGCTCAAACAATTTCATATTATGCAAAATTGCAAAAAATATGCTTTTCTTTTGTTTATAAAAAGTCTAAAGGCAGCACAACCTAATCAACAATGATTTTTTTAGCGGGAGTAAATAGTAACAAGATAGTAGTGGAAAGCATTAGCACTCAGCTAAATGTAAGAAAGAGCGCAGGTGATAACAGAAGATGATTAACAAAAAACATAATTTTGTTAGAAAATATCGGATCGGGGCAAGTTGAGTCATTATTGATTGAGTCTTCCAACTAGTTGGACGAAGTTGCAAACTCTAACCAGGATTACTGCGTCTTTTTCATGTGTTGTCCTCTTTCTTTATTTTAAAATTGACTAATGGCTGGACACCAAGTAAAACTGTTACCAGCCAGAAACTTTTGGAAAAATTTCCGCCCACTCATACGATTATGATCCTCCTTTTTTGTGGGAGACTATGATACATTTTTTCTTTAAAATACTTTTTTCTAAACTTGGAGCCTATTTTTTCCGTGCCGTCCCTCTGACCCACAATCAAGGTGAATTTTGATGTTTTTGCCCACCTATATTCTTTACCAATTCACGACCTCATAATTTGTAGTGATAACTTTGCTCCTTTACTTTCGGCAATAAAATCTCCGCCATTCTTTCCAATTACTCATTCTACGGCACTGAAGTCACTCCTTTTATTTCGGCTGTCCTGGTTTGCTCCAGGTTTTTTATTGAAACTTGCACCAATTTTTAAGCTCTTTGCTAGTTTAAGCAGCATCAATAAATCTGTCATTTCTGTTTTCTTTCTATCAGATCTTCACTCTGTCTTTGCTGCATTTTCATTTCTTCCGTTTTTTTCCTGCCATCCGTTCTGGCATAAACGGTAGCAACTGTCTGCTCTTTTTTCTTCCTCTTCACTCAGACTGCAAAAAGATCATGGTCATTTTTATCTCAGTCTTTTACTTTTGCAGCCTCAATCTTAGTGTTCACTCCAGTCTTCACTGAAAATCTTCTACTCCTTCGTTACGCTCTTTCGGTCCGCTTTTGCTTTTTCTGCTTCAAAGGACTTAAGTTCCATTGAATGGTTATCTGCTTAGATTTAAGAATGCTTCGTGCAGCGCTTGTGTTTACAAGAATAGAGACAATAACTAAAAAATTCTATTGTTAACAAATTTTCAACCCATCAAACATATGAGAAACGGACAGCTTGGGAGACAACAAAGAGAATAAGGTCGTGAAGTCAGCAGTGCAGCCATCCGTACGTGTTGCAATGGGCGTAACCATAGTTTGAATCACAAACATGAGCTTCAATACAAACATCAACCCCGCTCGGTGACAGGCATTCATCATCTTGTTCTTTCCTGACGTCATGAAAACACTTTGCGCCGTGTTCATTGTAACTACTCATTCTCTTTATTCAAGTTTGGACCGGACAGAGGGTAGTCGCCCCAATCCTGTGTTCCATGGTCTTCCTTTATGCCCTCACCCGAAGGTAATAATCAGGTAACTAAAACCAAAATGATTGAGATAAGTGTATGTTACAAGGACTTCTAGTTTGTCGAGTGCATTGATATTCTAAATAATAATAATCAATTTTTCGACAATTTTGTTTGTAAACCTAACATTTCACCCACTTAGTTATTGCATAGCTTTTTCAGAATGCGGAAGATATTGTGACGGGTTTAACATACAAATTGTTAAACATAAAAATATCAAGACATTCTACATTATTGAACCCTAAAAATAGTTACAAAAAAGGCAGGTTATTACGTGACAGTAAATCACATTATTACATCTTAGAACCACGGATGATCACCAGTAGAACATGCTGTACGGTACAAGAGATATCATTTATTGGCGGCAAACACACTAGGAACAGCAGGAAAATCTGCACCATCTCTACAATTACTTACATCTAGTGAAGGAGACGTTTGATTTATCAAAACTCTTTTCGCAATGCGACGCCTGTGTGCATGTGACTCTGATTTCAATATTTTGACATTATCCCAATTTATTCTATGATTTAAACCCATAACATGTTGACTCAGTGCTGACAACTTAGTGTTGAAAGTCTTAACTGCGTCAACAGGTTCCCGTTTTCTGATTTACTATAACGTCTTGTTTCACATACATACATAAACAGTATTGCAATCCCGTCAAGAACTTTCAAACAATAAATCACGTTTGTATTCAAAACTAGTGGCGCATTGTCAATGGCAAAGTTTTGCTGGCTAGATGCCTGAAAGGATTGGCAGGTGGTTCGTTGGAGTGGGAGGCAAGCATCTAGTGACAATGCGCAAGTCGTCATTCAGAACACTGTCGATTAATCGGGCGTGTGCGCCGCGACACTAAACTGGTGCGCAGTACTCAGCTGTGCTAAAAATTTTCATCTAACTTTTCTCACCAGAAATCAAGTTTAAATTTTTTAATAAACTCTATATCTTTTCGTGAAACAAAAGTCTCAACATACGACCTATTCACAATAAATAATTTTAGTTTTCATTCAATTTTTTTTCTATATCGAATGAACTTGCGATGCTTGCCATCAGCACACATAATTTCATAACAAAAATTCCACATTTATTATTCATCTACAATCAAATGGTAAAAACTTTCATGTATTAGCCCATTCGTGTATTAAACATGCACTCTTTAACATTCAATGCTTATCAGAAATAAAAAGTTAAACTTTTGTTTGCTTACAATCATTTTGTACATTTTTCCAATCGTTACACCACAACCACGCCGGCAAGTTGGTGTAGTAATTTTTATCTCTCACTTTTTAATTAATACACCTACTTTAAAACAAAACTGAGCTAAACATATCGATTTTCTCAACCTCAATTTTTGATTTTCAGCATTTTTTACAGAACGTTGGAAAACAAAAGAGAACACATAAGCTGCAGCCTATTCTTATCAAACATTTTTAAACTTTTCCAGACTTCCAATTTTTCACTCCTGCTTGGTCTTTTTTTCAACAACTTTAAATAAATATACTCATACTAATCAAAAATATACTCATCAACTCCTGTGAAGCTGTAACTTTAAGCAAACATTTAATTTTTACTGTTCACTCTGTTTAACTTTTGTCAAAAACTACAAATAGGACTCTACAGACGACGACAACGGAGCCGTCTAGTTTTGGGTAAAACAGCATTTTTATTATCGATTTTGCCTAAAAGTTACATACTTAAAATAGTCTTTTGACATCAAGATTTGGCATGTTTGTACTAGAGTTTTGCTTGACATTTCCCTCCTGCAGCTCTTTTTCTCCCTCATTAGCGATCTCTTAAGACATTCTGAAGTTAAAATTGTCACAGGTCAGTGACCATGGTTGCAAAGAATAGGCGCTACGCAGTTATCATGGTAACTTACCCTGATAGTAGCTAAATTCCCATAAAAGGCGTCTGGTTAGCTCTATACTTCAATTTAAGTCAATAAAGTATGTTGCTAGCAGGTAACAACGACAATATCTTGTCTTTTTGTGCAATTTTACTAATAGTCGTGATTGATATTAAAAAAGGATACTTGAAAACTGCATGTGACTTTGAGAGCCGAGGTTGAGAATTACTGTACCTTGTACAAGTTCCTCAGTCAAATTTGGAATTTTTACCATGTTCCAATTTAAATTATCATATACCCCAATAGCTATCGCTCTTCTTTGGATTAAGAATTTTCACCCAATCTCTTCTAGTAAAAACAGAATTAAAACTCAAGATATTTTGGGAAAAACATAACATCAGAGTTATTTCTATACTCAACTGATTTTATGGTGTGACAAAAGTGTTTGACAAGGTGTGACTTAACTTGGCAGGTTATGTGTTTTCGTCTTACCATCCTGCATTGAACATTAAATTCTTAACTTGCGTAACGTACTATATTGTCAAAATCTGAATCATCTTTCAATTGACATACTATTTAATTGTGGCTGAGAGTTATTAGTTTCCGGTGTGTTGCATAAAAGTCTTTACTTAAAAACATTTGTTGTCTTAATTTTTGTGCCAACAACATACTTTTTGAGTTTACATCAAAAATTTGATTAAAACATCAAGCAACACTGCATATGTCACAGGATTACAAATACACAACGTGAGCATCATGTGACAATGACACAACAATACTGACAGACCTTTTACCAAGTGGATCTAGTATAGATCCCGCAAGTGTGGCGGTTTAAGCTATGCTTTATTAAAAGCCTGTAGCTTCTTGTCGGTCACCAACTGCACTGAAGAGACCTGATAGGTCGAAACAGTGTCACTGTCTGCAGTTTTGCTAAGTGCATCGCTAGCCTCTAGCATTACTATACATGTAAGACCTTTGACCAATATGCCAAATGTTATGTGAAAATCAATTGAAATAAAGCTGATTGTCACTACTTTTTCATTAAAAATACAGAGTTGTTTAAAAACTGAATATTGACAGCGGTGCTCTCTCATCTGTGCTGGTGCTACCCGACAAAGGAGCGAGAAGATCTACCGTGGCGGTGCTGCATCGCTCCTCCCACACTCTCCCAACTCACCCTTTTGTAGCTTCGCAGATCGCTCTGACGAAAGTTTTGCAATTTTAAGATCTATGTAGTAAAGTTGAGCAATGCCTGTGTGAATTGCTTAGCTCGTTAGATATTGTCATACTAGCATCCTCTGGATCTTTTCTTGCAAAGTAAATTACAGGAAAAGGATAACACGTCACTCTGTATAACTAATAATAATTTTTATGCTGCAAAGCTGCTTAATTTCTTAAATGTCTTATAGACTGTTACTTCTACTTATTTGCTAAACTATAAATTTTTTTAAATACGCAACACTGCCGATACATGCCAAAAATAAATTTGTATAAAAGACAAGATATAAGAAGATATGTCTTATAATGACGTAAAAGAGGAGAAAGCCAGTTTTTCCAAGCATTGCATAACGTAGCGTGATTATGATCTTGTCCTTACAACCGATATTTATGTTTAAATACAATGTTGACAAGTTTTTGTAAACGGATATTTGTTAATCTTTATAGTTACTAGGTATTGAGTTAAAAAATTGATTTTGCTAAACCACCAAAATATTTTGAAATTCTTCTTTGGCAGCAGCGCTGTTAAGGAGAGTAAGATTTAGGGACCACTGCTGATGAGATAGACGACGATGCTGCACCCCATCATCCCACAACTCTCCTACTCTCTGCATCGACGCCGTCGTCTTCATCAGCAGCAGTACACTCCCAACTCCACACTCCTTAAAATTTGAAAAAATTCCCTTTACTTTCCTAAACGACAATACATTTGCAAGAAGTTTTGTAAGATTGAAAATTGCTTTTCAACTGTGGTGGTGACAGCACTCCTAACCCTGCACTTTCAACTATTTCGCCGCCGCCGCATTTTTGACACAGTTCATGAAACACAGAAATAGATCGTTCTGTATTGCAATACTTTTTTCTGCTATGATTCTTAGTGTGTATGTATGGCAATCGTCGTGTCCTTCTACTCAACAAATTCAAATTATATTTCAACTGCTTCTGATCTGAATTTTTTTCTTATTCATCTGATCTGACTTTTCATCTGATGAAAGCAAGAAACAAAACTGTCAGCAAATAACGTATTGATACGTGCTCATCTCGGGTCTGCATTATTCAATGCATCGGCTCCTGCAATAACAAATACGAAACTACAGTTTAAAAAGCAGTTCTTATCAAGAAACTCGGATCAAAGTCGTTTGGACAACCACATGCCAATGGCACATCATTATTTGCTTAACATGTTTTAGTTTATAGATGGCATGGTGTCTATATTTAGTTAGTTCTAATGGTTTAATGTTTCAAATTGTGTCATAAGCATTTGTTTATCACGTTGTTGATAGTACTATGCTTTGCTATATTTAGCGAATCATGTGCTTTTGGTGTACTATTACTAGTTTTACACATGCATGCTTAACTTCAAGATTAAGCAATGCATTTTTATTTTCTGAGAACGACCAAGTGATGTGTGAAAAAGGTACGTAATTATAATAAAAATATGTAATCTATTACGTCTGCTTCGCATTCTAAACGCTTTGGAATAAACAAAAGAAGCAACAAACAACAAATTTAGCCATTAACAAAATTTTTAGAAAGCTTTTGGAAGGATAATTCCCCTTTGCTATTCTCTTGGCAAGAACAGCAGTCGGTTTGTGAATAAGCTTATAGACAATATATTTAGGCAGATAAACAAACTGACAAAATTTAACTTGATATTTGACGTTTCTTCTCACACTAACAAATCTTACACTAAACTTTTCAAAATCAAAAGATATCACCACACGGCCGACCGAAAATAACTCGTTGCACTCTGCGCATTTAGCTTTAAACGATAGTAGGTCTGCCAGTTAGTTCTTAAAATTTTGCCAAAAATGGCTTACGTTAACAAAGGATTCGTAGAAGATTAAAATCTCAATTTAAAGCCGTTTTTGTGTTAGCATACCGCATCCTAATTTAACAGACATAAAATTTTTAGCATCTACATAGGTATAAGTTATAACTACTCAAGTAGCCGTACTTGTGCTCAATCTACTCTAGTAAAAGTAGAAGAAATAAAAGTAAAAATACTCAAGTAAGAATCTCGTCATTGAGAAACCTACTTAAGTAGTTTACTTAACCGGAGCTACTTCGTTACTGACCGCTTCTAATAATCACAGGCAGGCTATATAATTGCACAGTAGGGTGGAGGATTTTCTTAATTTTTCACAATTTTATTCTGCGTAACTGGAAGAAGTGGACAATTAACGAAAAATTTGTTGCAGAAAAATTTAAGATTTATAGGAAAACGGTTTTAGCCCAATTAGGGGACAGAAATTCAATAAAGAGAGTCAAAAAGCGTTTGTTTAAAAAATTTTTTTTAAGTGATTACTTAAAAATTGTTTCCCTGGGTACATGTAAACGTCTTCAAACATATTTAAATGATACTGAGATTAAGATTTAAGTGGTAATAATGATAAATACAATTCTATGAAACCTTGGTAATACTGTGTGAATAACGAGGACACGATGAATTGTAATAGCATTTAATCATCTCTAATTCAAAAAAAACTTCACTCAAGAGCAGTTTAAGCGAGTTATACGACCTACGTAGTAATGGCAAGAACAACGTTTTTTTTGATTTAACAATTCTTATTGGTAGTTTGTTTGAGCATAATTTTATTGCTTGGCTGAATCAATTAATAGGCTCGCATGGCAGATGCCTTGTCTCTGCGTGAGTCGTGAGTAAGCCTATTTTCACAGCTAGCATACCAGACAGAACTAAATCTGCTAAAATGGAAGGGTACCTGTCCATGCCAATGTCCAGCCTGGGCCTGCCAATTGGCAAACGTTAGGACGGGGCGATGCATGTGAATCAAACCTGGACTTTCAGGTCACATCGTCAACACGTCCTAAGGCCCACCATTCTACACCTGAATATGCAAGTCCTCGCCGCAAGCAAGATAAACGTTTAGCAAACTGCAAACGGCGACACTGTTTCTACCTATCAGGTTTCTTTAGTGCAGTTGGTGACCGACAAGAAGCTACAGGCTTTTAATAAAGCATAGCTTAAACCGCCACACTTGCGGGATCTATACTAGATCCACTTGGTAAAAGGTCTGTCAGTATTCTGCGAAGCCGTATCACTCGTGAATGAGTGGCGGTTGTCGCAGGTGCACTAAATCAAGCAACTGCTAGAACATTAGTGCTGTCACAGCCGAGTGGTCACAAGCTCTTATAGTAATGCAAGAGGCTAGCGATGTATTTAGCAAACTGCAAAAAGTGACACTGTTTTGACCTATCAGGTCTCTTTAGTGCAGTTGGTGACCGACAAGAAGCTAGAGGCTTTTAATAAAGCGTATCTTAGACCGCCAAGACCTGATAGATCGAAAGAGTGTCACTCTCTGCAGTTTTCTAAGTGCATCGCTAGCCTCTTGGATTACTATAAAAATTTGATCAATTTTTATAGTAATGATGGAATGTCAGTTGTCGGTCACCAACTACACTAAAGAGACCTGATAGGTCGAAACAGGGTCACTTTCTGCAGTTTGCTAATGCATCGCTAGCCTCTTGCATTACTATAAGAGCTTGTGACCACTCGGCTGTGACAGCACTAATGTTCTAGCAGTTGCTAGACTTAGTGCACCTGCGACAACCGCCACTCATTCACGAGTGATACGGCTTCGCAGGATACTGGCAGACCTTTCACCAAGTAGATCTGGTATAGACCCCACAAGTGTGACGGTCTAAGCTTTGTTTTATTAAAAGCCTGTAGCTTCTTGTCGGTCACCAACTGCACTAAAGAAGCCTGATAGGTCGAAACAGTGTCGCCGTTTGCAGTTTGCTGAGTGCATCGCTAGCCTCTCGCATTACTACAAGATAAACGTTTTTCACCACTTTTCTGTAGAGCATGAGGCACTCGTTATCCTACTACAGGAGACCCGCTGTACTTCTTCGGAAAAGCTAACACTTCAAAGCTTTGCACTAGCTGGGTTCTCTTTAAGCAGGAAACATGGCCTTGCAACGTTCGTCCATGAGCAACTAAAATACACGCTTTTAAAACAATTTCCAGTTAGATCGGAGACGGAATAGTTGTGGGTGGAAGTTGATGGGTACAAAATAGTCAGTGTCTCGAACCTCCACCAACACGATTGCAAGCCTCTGATTTTCCAGTGTTCCCTCACTCCTGTCTTCATGCTGGCGATTTTAACTGCCCGCATACTGGCTGGGGGTATAGTGCCAACAGTGCGTATGGAGAGTGCCTGGCTGGTTGGGCAAGTATTACCAGCCTTGTTCTCCTTTGTGACCAAAGGATTTTGTCAGCTTCCATTTTGGCCTCTGGAACTGTGGTACTAACCCGAACTTGTGTTTGCTAGCGTTGGCTCGGACAGCCGCTTACCTGACAGACATGTCCTAGAGAAGTTTCCAAAGTCACAACATCGACCATCGTTAATCACACCACCAAGGTTCGCTTTGCAAGTGCCTAGCATGCCCATTAAACGATGGAACTTCCGTAAGGTCCAGTGGAGTCACTACATAGTTTCAACGAATAAACTCACAAAAGAATCTTTTACCACCTGATTCACCAGACGTGGATCAGGCCTACCAGGATTTCTGCGACGTCATCGGCTCAGCAGCCAAAAGATCTATCCCACGTGGTCGCCGAAACAACCACATACCAGGATGCAGAGTGTGAAAACCTCTACCAAGTGTTCTTGCAATCTTCTGATCGAGACAACTCTAGCAGAGCTGCCACAGCCCTAATCACCAGGATCAACAAGAAACGGAGGGATTGATGGTCTCAAGCAGTTCAGGGCATTCACTTCTCTCACTCCATTGAAAAGCATGGAGTATTTGGAATAACCTCCCCGTCACTGTCCCGTCTCAGCTGACGCCATCGCATCTCAGCTGATTAGAAACGGGAAATATAAAGATGTTTGTCGCGAGTCGCCGCGACTCGTAGGCTAAGTGGAAGGCCGGTAAAGGTAATCACACAAAATTCTACCTTTTAATTTGTAGTTTGCAACAGTGCTAAAAATGCAAAACAAATGTTGGTGAGTGAAATAAGACAAAAATCTGGAAATAGTTGTTGCTGTGTTTAAAGCTGCAACTTGAATGTTTAGTGAAGGAATTGATAAAAAGTTTATAAACAGAACTATTGGTTTATACCAATGGTCTTCAAAGTTTTCCTACGGAGGGCCACGTTGTTGAATTGTTTAAAGTTCGTGGGTCAACATTAAGTTACTATTGCTATTTGGTAACGGTTGGTAAAACTGGAAATCATGTTGTGTTATCAGAAAAAAGGGTGATCTCAAAAAAGGTCATTACATTTCTTGCTGTCATCTCTAATGCTAATAGATAAATTTACATTTCATTTAAATTCCTGAAATTCCTTCCCTGACGATTATTCCTCGCTTCAGATGACGAAATTCCTTTTTAGGGAGGCAAGTGGCTCACTTTGACAACCAATACACAACACGTTTGTTTCGTAATTATGAAGAGAGCTCGGCGGGCCTGATCCACCCCCACGGGCCGTACTTTAGAGACTCCAGGTTTCAACAGACCATAAGATTGTTTTTGTTAGGTGCATATCATGTGAATAAAACCGAAAAAGTTTTGTCTGTTGGCAATGATTAGATTGAGATTTTTTAATACAGGGTGCGGCAAAAGTAATGCTCTTTTTGTTCTTTGAGTTTTCTAATTTCGGCTTGATTTCCTTTTTATTTTATAAATACACCGTTTTTATATCGGAGTTTTATAAACAATATTTGGTTCTTTTTCAGTTTAGAAATTGTTTATTCATGAATAAATGATTTCATACGTAAAAAATACAAAAATGACGTTGCTTTTGCTGCACCCTGTATTAAAACCTCTTTGACTGGGTGCGCGTATGTTCCTTGGTACCAGCATAACACTCGGTGTTGCTGCTGGCTGTCGTGTTGAAACGCACTCGCGTGAAGTGTAGTAGTATTCTTTTAATATCAAATCAAATGTAAAATTAATACCAAATAAAACAATAAGCAAATATGATTAACGTAACATTGAGTAAATAAAGCAATAGTAAACAAGCGGTAGTCACAGACGCAATTCGTTTGGCTTGGTCCAATCAACATTAAAATTAATTACAATAGAAATCGGGAAAAAATGCCGATTCAAATTAAACAGCATATTACTTACCAACTGTTGCAGAAATCACAGCCAGCAACAGTTTCCATATCCAACAGTGTACTCTTTTATACATATAATTAACACGCTAAGCAAATAAAAATCATCTACCGCTCAAAACAACCGCATATTCTTTAGTTCAAAAACTACTTATTTTCAAAAAACAGCGCTCTACAGTTGCCAACAAATTAATTCAAATAATTCTCGTTTACATACAATTAAATGCTTGCATTCTAAGGCCGAATGCAAGCGCGCAATCAACAAAAAACGTCTTCAAACCAAAAAAGTTTCCTGCGTCTATAAACCAATTACTGTAAATACAAAGTTTGTGCCGCTAAAAGCTGCAGTAACACTCGGTACTTTGTCAGTCTTTGCAAAACTTTATAAAAATGTCTTTTCATTTAAGAGTATTCAGGCCTGTCACATGACTGTACTACCAAGGTATTCTAAATAGAATTCATCTGCAGATCAGATATTGTAATTTTCCTAGTTGCAAAAGTAACGTCATTTTTCTATTTCTTAAGTATGAAATTATTTATTCACAAATAAATTTATTCATAAATTTATTCATATTTATTCATAAATAAATAATTTCTAAACTAAAAAAGAACCACTTATTAATTAGAAAACTCAGATACAAAAACGGTGTATTACAAAATAAAGAGGAAATCAAGCCGAAACTAGAAAACTCAAATAACAAAAAGGGTGTTACTTTTGCCGCACTCTATAGTTTTTTAATAAACTAAATAAATGAAACAAAATTGTCTGTGCCTATCACCAGCTAGAAATGCCTTCTTATCCCCTGCTTATGTCAACAATTCTGGCCCTGACAACAAAAAAGGTGAGCACTGGGTACCTGTTTGTTTTAATAAGAGGCAAGAGAAAGAGTAGTTTGACAGTATGGACTATCTCCTGAGATACTTGGTCTGGAATCCTACATGGATCGATTTTTGTTGGACCGGATGTATAATCCCAAAAGCTTACAAAGTTTATTTTCGACTGTTTGCGGTCACTATTGTGCCCATTTTATTTTGTTGTGTTGTCGTGGTATATTTTTACATGCTCTAGTATAGGTTTTTAGCTCAAACTTAATCGAAAACGACAGCCGTGCATAGCAATTTATTGTGTAAATTATCACGATGTTAGTTGTGCACATTGCTTTTATTTACAAAAAAAGCAAACAACACATGACTAGCAGCATGATATAAGTCTAGAAAGTCATATTTTTTCAATTCACAGATTTCAGACACCATTCGATTTGTAGCCAGTTAGCTGGATCTGTTTTTAAAAAGGCGACATTTCCGAGCTTTTATCATCCAAGTACTTTTTCTTGCTTCTCCAAAGCTTAGAGCCAATCATTTATAATATGTAGTGTATAGTCAGTTTTTCATCAAAACATACTCTCTTCACAGTTTAAAAAAGTCAATGTTGCACTTTTTCACCGGCTCTCGTGCTTGTAAAAGTTCATGAAAGTTGATTACCTTTGCTGTTGATGACAAATGTTGTCGTTTTGCGTTTCAAACATAAGTAGTTGTGAACCAGATGCTACACCTGACGTAACGAAACCGTCACGTTATTGATAGTGAATCGCAATTTAATTCCATGTAACAATATTTCTTGTTTTACGGTCTGTATGTTTTTTTGTAGCATGCAATTGGAATCATCTGGGCTCGTCGCCCAGAATAAGAGCAGCACATAGTCTTTCATTTCGGCTTTAGGTCAAAACAACATATACGGTAGATTACTCATCAGCAGAGCTACCACTTCTCTTGGTTATTAAAAGCAGAATGGCACTTTGTCCTTTTTAAGGGTGACCACCGCTTTTTTCGACAAAGTCATAGCGGTATGTGAACAATAAGATAAAGAATAAAAATAAGAAAGAGGCAGCAATATTCTGTAATTGATTTGTGAAGTCTATATCACTTGTAAATAGATAACTTCTCACGATTGCTATGGCCCCTGAGTCTGTTTATATACCCGCAAAAAGAGAAAAAGATTACTCAACTAAATAAAACATTGCAACCAGGTTGCGTTTTAGGATCATGTTTTATACAGCATGTCATGAGTATAGAGCAATATCTTGACATATTACATTTACGGTAGAATTCTCTCAGTCAACTTTTCATGGCAGTGACGGCAATAGCTGATATTCTGTTCACATAACCAACAAACAGCCAGGAAATCGCATAGTAGACATAACGGGTTTCATTCTTTACTTTTATGCATCAGACATTTTTCTATGTGTTGAGTTAGCTCTCAAATTCCCTTAATCAGATCTCGATTATTGGTAAATTTCAAACTGTGTCTTTCCAATGGACCAATCAGTGCACGTCTAATTTTGTTTTCGTCAATACCCTCTTTTTTCTACATAACCTACCCAACAACATTAAAACCTACAGTTCTACTGCTTTTTACTTCAGATCCATTATTTTTGCACATTCTGAGCCATTTGATATTTCATAAATAATTTTTACATGGTTGCTTTAAAGGGTTGTTTAACTTTGGTCTGTTTAACTTCAGATATTCGAGAGTTATGTCTTTCACATAGTCCATACCCTGTTTCTTCAGCCCATTAACACACAGGGGAAGCTCGTAATGGTAACGTAACCCAAGCTCGTCACCCATGCTCGTAACAAATGTTATCGTTTGGTTCCCAGTTCTTCAAGCCTCCACCACAGTAAAAACAAAGAACTCGGTCGCTGTCAACCAAATATGAGAAACCAGAGCTGCCATTTCACGCTGTGTTGTATGTTTCTTTACACAACAATTCTTGGTAAAGAACTGGAAATGGTCATCACTTTTAAGCATAGGACGCTAATACGGATAACGATAAGGGAACGGCTCCCACATATTTTCCGGAATAGATTCAGAAACAGTGTCATTTTTTCACATATTTTATTACAAACTGCAATAAAATCCTCTTGCCATGTAGTGCACTTTGGTTTATATAAGTTCAATGATTGCACCGTGACATCCAATACGATTTGTCACATAACAGTCAACATGACATAATGCAGTCGATCTGTACATGTTGCAAAGATTATTGTCCGTGTAAAAACGGAACTTTTCTCTTTATAAATGCCTCGTCACAGAAAATTTCTTCGGAATTCTACAAGATCTCACATTGAGACTCGGTACTTTGATCCACTTTTCTACATGTGAAGAAAATGTCTTAGGAAGTGGTTAGCAAGCGTGTACTAAACGGGCCAAATCTTTAGTAACTTACAATCATTGTCAAAGGCCCATCCTACATGAAAGCAACCAAAGTGCGACAATTGCCTAAAACAACTCCAAAAACTTTCTAAAATAAATAAGTTGAAGACTTTTTTCGAGAACAATTTTATATTACCTAATATGGTTGTTATCAAACAAACAAATATTTGATTATTTGAATTTTCAATTATTTGAAAAATTATCTAATAATTTTATATCTAATTTCAAACATTCAAATAATGAATTATTTCCTGTGAACTGAATATGTTTTTCTTGAAGAGGCTACTAGTTTCTTTGTAAATAAAATCTGAAGCTGAAAGATGAGACTCCTATTTTTTCATGATCATGTGCAAACCTGCACAATATACGGCCCGCGGACCGTAAGTGACCCTCGAAGCCTTTTATTGTGGCCCTCGAAATGGTTTCATACGACCATGTGATCTTAAGCCAAACCGCTTTTAAGCAATCCATTTTCGTGTATTGTTTCTGCATAACGAGCACAATTAGTTGATGCTTGTGATACTTGAAGGGTGACGTCAGTGTCTGAAGCTATTGTATGTGTGAGCGCAAAACGGGAATCTACGGTGTGTGCATGTTTGACAAGCGTTTTCAGTTTATTTGTCTGCAATCAGCATGTTGTGAAGCATACCGCAATGACTGAAAACAAGAAACAACAACTAGATGTTGTTGTACGCTGGTGAAGAAGTAACAGTTGTTTTTTTACTTTTGTACTTTTTCCACGATCGCAAGACGTTACGCCGCAAAGGTGGCAGTTACAACAGCGATAGCATGCGGCCCGCGACAATACTTCTGTACTGTTATGGCCTTTGTACTACAGTATATCGAGTTGTACAGGCCTGATCATGCGTAACGAGTTGTCGTCGTATGGCAAGTTCACACATTCACATGATTTCGTTCTAACCATTTTTGAATTTATCTTCACACGCATCAACAGTTTGATAACCTCCTTCAGGTTTTGTGTTTGGGCATGCAATAAGTGATTGTTCTACGTTTTCACGTTTACTTTTCAAATGAAAGTGGACAATAAGTACAGTTGTTGCCTACAATTGTTGTCACGAAATTATAATTAGAGAGTAGGCCTATTGTAATATCACTGGACTTCATCACAATACAAAATTTTTTGAGTGTTCAAAAAAATGGTAAAAACAAAGTTGAAAAGTGGTTAAATACTTACGTAATCTCTTGCTGCGTTGTCGACAAAGTTTAAATCATAGTAGAATATAATTTATCAAAAGCAACTCGTCCATATCGAGCAAAAAAGCTTTTAATCGCGTTACCAATTTGTACTCTCTGAGAAAATCAGAAAAAAATTTTGCAACTACTTCTTAATTATGACATCATCTTACCTCCAAAAAAGGTTAAATTTTCGCAAAATAGCAAATTAACTTCTTGGTTTGTTCAAGCAAAAATCTCTTTCCTTTCTCAAAAAATGCAAATTAAAAAACTTTTTTTTCTAAATTTAAAAAAATCTATTTTTTCAAAAAATGAAATTAAAAAAGGGTTTTTAATATTGACGTCGCCATAATGACATAAATTCCCTTATGACACTCACCACGAAGTGATGACTAATTGTGCCAAGTTCCTTGTCTGTACGCACAGTAGTTTCGGAGAAGTTACAGCACACACACAGATCGAGTTGCGCTTTACATGATAGATTCTCGGTGAACAAACCCAAAAGATTTTCGCAAGTTTGTTAATTTTCATGGGTTTTTTTTCAGTTCAATTTATTAAAATCTCGTTTCCTCGCTGTATGTTCTCTTACGTGCACTGATTCATCGCACAAACCACTGCGATTTTACAAATGCCATGATGAAAGTATCGGCAAATGACGTAAATATGCAGCAAAGCATAATGGTAACAAGTGAAATGGATCTGAAAATCATGCAGCAACAGCGAGAAAGTCGACTATATAGGAAACAGGGGATAGCCTCTGCCATAAAGTATTTTAGTAGTAAAAATATAAATAAATTTGAGTAGTGTATATGTAAGGACTTCAAGAGCAGTAAGGATTTAGACAGTTAAAAAGTCGAATCAAAAACTTGCCCAATTTTAGTCGAATTTCAAAAAAGATCCCCGAAAGCGAGCAAGATGTACACAATTTCTAGTTGATAATGAAAAAAGAAAAGCAATACAAGAGGCCAACGATGCACTTTGAGAAAACAGCACATAGCGACACTGTTTCCACCTATCAGGTGTTTTCAGTGCAGTTTGTGTTTGAATTGTGATGAGCTATCTGGTGGACCTAGGGTCATCCTTTCAGCCTCTCGTAACCCCTGTATACATTAGGAAAAAAATTCTTTTGAACCGAACAAGTTGGATTAACATAGCAAAGCCTTTTGAACAATTGTGAATGTCAACTTTTCTTCGAAATAACATTAAAATGAGTTAAGAAGGTACATTACGCTTCACCCCTTGTACTTGCTATCTACTTTAGTTTTTGTAGAATACCTAGACCTAATTTGTTCATTTTATTGTTTAGGTGTCTTGGAAGTAGTAACAACAATACAAGAAACGATAAAACGAATAAGAGAAAATGTATTTGTGAAAGTAAACACAAAGATTTTTCATCCATTCTACATTCGGTAGAGGCGAGTTTGAAAACAATATTTTGCGGGAAAACAATAGTAATTCCCCCCTGTTAGTGCCTGAAACTGGCAAATTTGTGATTTAATAACATATTTGAGTGTGTTAAAAAAAAGGAACCGCAGACGCCGTTGTAGTAAATTGTAGTTGCGTAACATTTGCTTGGACAGAATTGGGACGGGCTAGCGTTTAAATTCTGATTCACATCTCACGGCATGAAGCGATAATTCAGATTTTCAACTGATCAAGATCGAGCTCGGGAATTGCACAAGATTATTTTGAACTAGGCATGAACGCAAATTTCAGACTAGTAGCCTCCCATTAATACTGACTGCCATTTGTGTCCAAATATTGGCTCGTACATCATGCCGATTCACCAGCTTTACTATTCAACCTGCTTCGGTAACGATATTGCGCCAAGCTATGCAACTATACGACAAAAGAAATTGAGCCCAAGTCTTGGCCTTCAAATCTGACGTTCTAGCCAGTTCATTACAGCGTCTGTGATACTCGGCATGACTGCGTTGTTTTGACTACGGAAAAGACATTTTCACAGAATTTCTCCCATGGGCGTATCCTAACCAACAGTAAATTTTGTGAAAATAACTTTGCGTATCTCAAAAACGTGATAATCCAAAATAAATGTATGCTTTCACTAATGTTGCTATTCTGCGAGTGTAGACCATAAAAATTTGTTGTAAACAGCAAGTGACAAATGCTTGATTAAAAGCTTTCCACAAAACAACTGTTTCAAATCAATTTTTAAGTCGTAACCTAGAGTAAAATATTTGTAATTGCAGGATTATTCACAATTTTAAAATGAATTTGAGAATATGTTTAATTGTTCTGAATATTCTGCTTTGCTTTTTGTCCGCTGTTGGAAAATGTGCCTTAAATCAAAGCAGTAAGTTAATTTCGAGAAACTAAACCAATTTTAGTTAATATTTTGTTTATTTTTATTTTTCTTCCAGCACAATTTCAAGTATATTTAATATCTATAGATGAATTTGCGAGTAGACCTAAGCAACAGGGTAGGATATGGCCTAAGGCTTACAGTAACCTAATTATTGTGTTCCTATTCATTCAATTTTAGTATGAGTAACTGTTTTCTGTGTTGCTCATGTATATCACATCATCCTCTGTTTTGCTAATCATTAGCTAGGCTTGGCTATCGCAAAGAATAAGGTGCTTGGCCATACCACCTGTCTACTACATAAGATGGAGAAATCTCGTTAAGTCAAAGTATACACCACAACAACTAACATTGCCTGTCAAGACGTCGCAATGACGTCAATATTGTAATTGATTAAAAGCTTCCAAAACTATAGCATAATGAATAGTTCTTGAAATAAACTTGTAAAGAATTTGTCGAAAGAGTTTAAAACATAATTCAAGTGTTTAGTAATTCAAATTCTGTGCTCGCCTACAAGTCATCTTTCATTTAATTTTACCATACTCATCAAATACAAATTGATCTAAGTTGGAAACATTTTGACATCTAAGGCCACGTGGGGTCAATACCAACACCATGCAAAATAATGCCAAAACCGTAAATGAATCTTGGCAACAAATCAGCATTTTGGCAACCTAGCACACTATAGTCGTATCAGAGTTAAGAAGTTTGGGGTATCTTGGTGACACAACAGGAAGCTCACAATGAAAACAGCAACCCTGAAATCAAATTTGAGACAACGCGGCTATTTAAGGGTTAATCATGAACAAATTAATTGCTATGCAATATCTATAGGACAGCATGTGCGTAGACTCTACATGGAAGAATATAGACTGATGCTTACACAAATGTGATCAACAAGCACGTGCTAATTTGATTGGTTTGTGCTGTGAGACAGAACGTTTTCTTTCTTTTTTCTATTTTTTTAGTGCCGGAGTCGCCATTCTGCGTAGGAAAAATGGAAGTGGGCAGTTGCTGCAAGAGTAAGTTCAACAGGGCTGATTGAATGTGGTTTCTGGGAAAGTAATGCTTGTTGTTAAACGATGCTTCAATTATTTTTTCCACTTGAACCTCAATCTTGTGTTGCTCCCCATTATCGGCTCGCTTAGATCCGGGTCTTTGTATGACCACTGTTGTCATAACAGCTCACACTCTCCCAGTAAAATATCCAATCGCACGGCCGGTGGTTACAAGTTTACGCCTCAAGCCTAAAACCCGGAATAAATTTAAATGGAAGCCGCTTGAAGAATTCCTTTGCAACTGTGATTACAAGGAAAAACCTTCTCTGCTCGTCACGTATGAATAGAATTTAAGCAAGGTGCTATTACCAATGGAAGAAAAAACAATGCATTACTTATTACTAACCACAAGTACAACAGCATTAATTACATGTTTGGTGTCTATAAAAGTTTATCTGCGAAAGAATTTCTTATTATTTCGTGCCGAATATAATCAGTGGTCGCACGGGATGTACGCTTCAAACATCCGATAAATTGAATTGTCATTCGAGTCTGCACGATTAGTAGAGCCTCTACATTTTTTTCTAAGCCAAGCAATTATAGAATTTACAGGGGACAAATTCAAACAGAAACAAAATACAAAAAAATTGTTTTCAAAAAGGATAATGTTTCGATTTTCTGAGGGGGATTTGAAGACTTGGGGACACGCAAGCTTTTATTGTGCTATAACTCGAGAATCAGAGCATATAGAAACAAGGCATTGATGTTGAAAGATTTAAAAAGTTTTATTTGCTTTCTGTCTTCAATAAGCAGTTACCCTAGGTACAACTAAAAAAGTTATTTTCAAAAAACATATTTGATCCTTATTTAAGTGCTGTGCATAGCTACTGCCGCTTGTTTTTCTGGCCTTTATCATCAAGCTATTATGCTTTTTCACCATTGCGACGTGTTATGAATTATTCTGAAACAATGGTTTCCAACCTTGAGTTTGCATACCCTTTGGGGTCGATGAGAAGGTTTTAGGGGGTCTGCAAATGCTTTGGTGAGTTTTGATGAAACAAATAATTTACTTGATGGCTGGTTAAATTTTTTTATTTTATGATGGTTCGCATAATCAAATATGACCTTGGTTGTCAAACTGTGGTTCGCGGCGTCGCATATGATTTTAAAAAACTTGATTCACTTTGAAAAAATGTCTTCATAACCATCCGTCAAAAAAAGTTTGTAAAGATATTTGCTCTTTACGTTAAATATATTTATCCGGCTTTTTTCATCAAGCTATTGCGCTTCTTTACTATTGTAACCTGATATAAGTTATTTTAAAATAGAATTTTCAGTTACTCTGGACTAAGTTTATTGTAAAAATCTGAAAGAACTTGAGGATTGCTGAAGATAACCAAAAGTGAAAGTAAAAGAGATATGTAATGAAAAAGTGCGAGTTTGCTCAAGAAATAAAGGGTTGCACGTTGCCAATCAAAACGATATGACTGAACGCTACTGTAACGTTAGGGGGCTGTTGATGATGATGAGAAAAAAGTCTATTTAAAACTACGACTATCTTTTAACGTCTGCAAATTAGAGGTTGTGAGTTCAATTAGCATTTTGTGGAGGAAGAGCTGCTTGCCTACGATCACCAAAACATGTGACATCAAAAACCAGTAATTTTTCGTGACAATTTAATTTGAATTGAATGCAACAAATATGGTAGATTCATAAATTGGTGGGTAAAATGATGTAAAAAATACTTACTAGTTGGAAAGTATTTAATCACTCGCTCACAATTTTTGTTTTGAACTCAGATATGGCAGTGTCAAGGCTATGGCGGGAAAACTGATGCCTTAGAATTAAAAAACTTGAAATTTTATTTTATTAAGCACAAATTATATGATAATAATTTTCAAATTCAGTGTTTGATGCAAGCTTTAAGCATGAGTGCAACAAAATTTTTCATGATTTTAAGTTTGTATGTTTTGGGTAAGCTTGTCTCAAAGCTGACTGAGTTTGATTTTTAGTGAAGAAGACGAAAATTTTAAAGCAACATCTAATCAAAAGTTAAACTTTTTTGTTTCTAAAAGGTTTTTAAAATGTTAAAACGATCAGTCCACCTAGGTGATGAAATCATGAAAAATAAATCCAGAAACGCAGTGGAGGAGGCTAAGTCCATCCTTTCCCACAGCCCCCATTTCTTTCCCGGTCTACTTTATGATATCGACAACTTTGCCACAAAATGCCATCATAGATTTAGTGAGTTTTCCTTTACAAGGATTCTGGCTATATCTCTACATGAATGCAGATTGTTGTCTGGAATTTGTTTCTCTTCACAATATTTGCAGGTTCACTCTTTTCACTCCGAGTAGAGACTTGCCTACGCGCTACAAAATTGATTCGTCTCCAAAAGCTAACACTTTTCATTTTTAGGTTACGCCAAGGACGCATCATTGAAGCTAGTTGTTCGTAAGTATAATTTCATGTAGTGAGCATAACTTTATTGACCAACCAGAAATCATTTATGAAGTTTAAAGAGGATGAGTGATATTGCAAAATTCCTTTTTGGGGAAACAAAAGATCCAAAATTACCTGATGGGTATAATTTTATTTTATTTGTGCAGTAAGTAGCTTCTATTTTAACGTTAGAATTGAGTGATATTGTGCATTGAGAACTATTTTCAAGTTATTATCGCGCCACTTTGATGGTGTAGTATTTAGACTCTTTTAGAGCGTCCGCTTTGCAGTCGGTAGACCTGAGGTTCATTTCCGCAAGAAGAGTCATACCAAAAGACTTCAAAAACTAGTATCTACAGCTTCCCTGCTTGGCGCTCAGAACAAAAGGGAACGTGCGGAGAACATGTCGGTTAGCTTGCTTGTTGTGTCCTTGAGCAAGGTATTTAACGCGATGCCTCCATCTTTATGTGGCAGACATATAGCGGGGCCAAGCAGTCCACCAGCGTGGTGGCCCAGTCTCACAGAAGACTCGCAAACAAAGCATGAGCTCTTACGCAGTGTATGTTCATCTCCGTGCTTAATGCTCAGCACGATAGTTCAAACGACGACGACGACGAACTCTAAAAGTATTGGCAAACACAGACGTGTTTTTCCTTTTCCCCCTCCACCCCCCAAAGATCAAATGACTTTGTGTATTTGCGCAACATTTATTAAAAACTAAAATAAATTTTAGAATCTATTATTCGCGCCAGCAACAAATGCAATGGCAGTAAGTATATTTTTGAGATATAAAAATGTGCTCGTTTCTTTCTATTTAACGAGGTACCGCCTCTGGTGAGTGAGCTACGAAACGCTGCTGGCAGTTTTTCAAAGTTTTCACTCCAATACTCCGTCGGAAGAAAGGATAAAATCTGTCGTTAATAATAAACCGCCTGCTATGAAGGAGTAAACAGGAGGAGCATCCTCCCTGATGAAGTTGTTTACCATGCATTAAATAAAAATTGAATTCTTTTTTTGTTTTTCTGTTGAGTAGTAACCACACAAATCAGTGTGATGGTACCTTTATTTGGGCCAATATTTCGTCGGCCTGAACGGCCATCACCATCAGGACAAAAAGTGGCAACTTCCATGTTTTACCAAAACAATGCATTAATGCAGAGGTTTTTCACAGCGGTGTCGCGAAGCACTAGAACAGAGGTGACGAACATGAGGCCCGCGGGCCGCATGCGGCCCGCAAAGCATTCAGGCGAGACCAGCAGTCTTGAACTTTCTTTGACCCGCTTCTACTTTTTGCGATGCGATATCAAAAGCTGATAGCCGGATTGAGTTACGCGCATATCACGCAGAAATCATACAAACGCAGTAAAGCCCTTTCATGTAAATCAGGATTCAGCTATGCATCCATTGTTGTGTAATAATAATTTAACCGGGCCTGTTGCTGCTTCAGTACAATGCAGTGGTAACTATTTGAGTGTGAGCTTAGCTTGCCTTACAGTAGGGAGTATGTCAGCTTGCAGAAATGAATGAGTGAGTTTGCAGTACTGGTAGCAGTAACAATTTGAGTGTGAGCTTAGCTTGCTTTACTGTAGTGAATATGTAAGCTTGCAGAAATGAATAAATGAGTTTGTAGTAATATATGTTATGCAAAATTTTACAGCTTTTCTAAGTGGTTATTCGTTATTCTGTTTTCCTTTAACCAAAATTAGCCTTTTCTTTTGATGTCTTCAGCAAAGAAAGAAAGATTGTAGATGAAAGAAGGGTATTTCAAAAAGAATGGACTGATATGTTTTTCTTTATCGAGGAAAGAGGAAAACCGTTTTGTTTGAAGTGCAAAAGGCCGCTAGCTGTTATGAAAAAAGAAAATTTAAAACGTCACTACGAGACCAACCATCCTGAGTTTAAAAAGTTGGATGGGGAGCTCAGGAGAATGAAGATAGAAGAATTTAAGAAAAATTTGTACGTGCAACATAGTGTCATGACTTCCTTTTGCAGTACAAATGACAATGTGCTCACAGTGAGCTATGAAGTATCAGAATTGATCGCTAAAAAGCTTAAGCCGTATGACGATGGGGCATGGGCCAAGGAATTACTTGTAAAAGCAGCTGAAAAGTTGGCTCCAAAGTCAGTTCATTTGTACCAGAAGCTGAGTTTGCCCAGGCCCACTGTTTGTGAACGCATAAAAGAAATGGGTCAAGATATTGAAGATAATCTCAAAAAAAGAGCTGAGAAATTCGTAAACTTCTCCCTCTGTCTCAATGAAACAAGAGACATCAAGAATACCGTGCAGCTGGCAATATTTTTTCGAGGGGTTACATCAGATTTTCAAATTGATGAGAACTTGTTGTCTCTGGAATCGATGCACGAAACTACTCGCGGAGAGGACCTGCTTCAAAAGCTTTTTCAAGCCTTAGGCAAGTTCAATCTGCCGTTAGATAAGCTGTGTGGTGTTGCTACTGATGGCGCACCAGCTATGGTTGGGAAACATAAAGGTGTGGTATCACTGTTAAAGAAGGAAATGGATGCAAGAGGAATTAGACATGATAGATTGGTATCTTTTCATTGTATTGTTCACCAACAAAGCCTTTGTGCAAAATCTGTGAAGTTTGATCATGTGATATCGGTGGTTACAGACTGTATTAACTTTATTAAAAAAAGAGACCTAAACAACCGCATATTTTAAGCAAGTTCTCAAAGACTTTGATGCTGATTATGATGATCTTCTTTATTTCTGTGCTGTTCGTTGGACGAGTTGTGGGAATATGCTTGGGCGCTTTCATTCTCTTCTACCAGAAATTATTGAGTTTAGAAATTTGAAGAAATGTCCTTTGACTGAGCTGGAGGATGAAAACTGGTTGTGCGACCTAGGATATATGGTAGATATTACAAAGCATTTAAACGACTTAAACGTGCAACTTCTTGAACCAGATCAACTACTGCACTCGATGTTTTCCAAGATCAAATCTTTCACGTCAATGCTGAACCTCTGGGAAAATCAGTTGAAAGAAAACGATTGCACGCATTTTCCCACGTTGAAAAAATACCATCCAACTTCTTCTGCTCAATATGCTTTGGAATGTTCCAGTCTCTTGGAAAGGTTTAATGCCGGATTTCAGGATATCAAAAGCAAGCAGGTGGAGCTTGATATCTTTTCTATCCCCTTCAATGTTACCCCTGCTTCTGCACCCTCTGAGCTCAAACTCGAACTCATAAAATACAAAGTGATGACACGCTGAAAGCGATGTCTCTAAACAAGCCGTTACTTGAATTTTATTGTGTTCATGTATCAAAGGAAGAGTTTCCAAACTTGAGAGCTAGCGCTCTCAAATGGTCATCTATTTTTGGAAGCACATATCTATGCGAACAATTTTTTTCTAAAATGAACATCACAAAAAGTCGTTACAGGTCAAGGCTAACAGACGAAAATCTTAGCATGCAGTTGAGAGTTGCCACATTGTCGATTCGTCCTGATATTAAGCGCTTAGTAAAGCAAAAAAGTTTCCAAATTTCTCACTGAGTTTCTTTCTTATTTTTTATTATTTCATTCTTTAATATTGCCTTAAATAACTTTAGCTGTTTGGTTTGCATGAGTTTTTATTACTTTCGTTTGCTGTTCGTTTCTGTTGATAAATAATTTCTTCGTTTTTAACAGGTTTCACATTATGACTAAAAAGTTGTGCGGCCCGCTTACTCAGCGGTAACTGACAAAGTGGCCCGCGATAGCAAATAGGTTCGTCACCCCTGCACTAGAACGTCGTTTGGAAAAAGTAAGGGCGTCACAAATTTACATCCTTGATGGCTTTTTTGAAAATTGATCTGCGTTGTGAGCTTTTGACTTTATAATTGACCTGATGACCTCTGTGTTTTGGAAGTCAACTTATGTAGAGGGCTTTCTTGTCTCTATTTTTGACTTGGTGATCTTCTCACGAGCTTTTTTTGAGGTCAACTTATAGAGTGCGTCCTCTAATTTTATAGATGAGATTTACGCGTCAGAAATTCATACAAGTTGGGAATCTCTGCATTAATAATATTTTGTAACGGCTACTTGTACAAAATTTACCACTTGGGACTGTCAATAATTAATAAATTAAGAAGCGATTGAAAGTAGGAGTTATGTAAAAGATTTGAAATAGGCTAACTGTACGACGAAAAACGATAATGGTAAAGTCTTGCTGTCGTTTTTGTTTGTGACATGTGGGCTTTTGTTGACAAGTGAACTTTCAGCGAATACCCGTTTCAAGTACTATTTGTCAGTTTTAAAGGTTGTGGCTCGATTTCATGCTAATCTGCGATCTAAGTTTATGAAGTTTTCACAAAAAGCCATTTTTTTGTTTTTTGGAATTTAATGATTCCCTTGTGTTCGTCTGACCGTGACTGCAAATTCCGTTTTGTTTGGCCAATGTAAGAAACTTGCAATCATGACGCGGAACTTAGTTTGGTAGGAGCGTTTTTTCTCATTTATTGAGAAAGCCTTTGGGAGAGGGAAGAAATCTACCATACGCCAATTGGGATTGCGTAGCTTTCTTTATCTATCCAATTTTAGTGATAATGCATTACAGTTTATCAGAAGTTTCACCAGCATAAACCAAGTAGGTAAATGACATAAAAGTGGTATTTCTCCAAGGAACTGGTTTTTTGGAAGAGTTATGCAAGCAACTCCATGGAAACTCGTCAAACATAAAGTGTTTTGAATCTATTGGAATAATTTATGTTTACGAGATTTGTTCGTAACATGTGAATCAATTTTGTTATATAGAGCTTCTGTGATAGGAAGTTTTTGGTTTCTCGATTGTATTGATGCATAGTAAAGGAAACGATCTGTGTGGTTAGGCAACTTGAAAACTGTGGTTGAGAATAAATTATTGGATCTTGTTGCTTTACATCCGAGAAAGTTGATGAGTTGTCGTGTTCATGTTTAAGAATGAAATTAATGGATAATGAAGCGTTGTTAAGGTGTTATAAAAACTCGTTCACAATATCCTTTTGAAACCTCAAAATACGTTGTCAACAAATCTAGTTCATTAAGTGGCTGAGGTGTTAAAAGTGGAAATGGTTTTACGCGTAACGTATTCCATAAAAATATTCGTCAGGGAAATGCATGTGCCACAAAAATAATTGTTAAAAAACGTACTCAAAAACCGTATGAACAATGGAGAGACAATTGCCCTTCCTTTGAGAAATATGCAAAGCTTAGTTTTTTTTAATTTGTTACTTTTAACCACAACACTTTTTTTAATCACTTTTGGTTGGCGTGCCAGTCTTGCTAGGTTTACTTCAGTTGTTTTGTGAATCAATTTTTTAGTTGAACTAAAATTTTTCAGAAGTTTTTCTTGACTCTCTCACTAGTAAAGGTTTAACAGCCACGTGCTGTTACGCACTCACTGTTGCAGGCCAATTCATAATTGCAGCTTACGTTCGAATTTTCGAGATACAACAGCGCGTTGATTCTAGCTCTTATTTTTTGACGCGATACCGCCACCGACAAGTAGGTCATGAAAAACTTCAGGCGGTTTACACCTCACTACACAAGAGTTTACAACCACTTTTCAAAATTCTTAAAAATCTGTATTTATTCGGAGATAGAGAGTATGGGAAGCAGAGGCGTAAACGGCAAAGCTATTGTTGCCCAATCTTTTGTATTTGAACAGCTACAACAATTGATAACATGACGTTAAGCAAGTAACCAAATTTATAACCCTCCTTCAAGAACTTTTTTGACTATGCGCCTAACTTTGGTTCCTCTTTCTAAAAAATATTGATGTTTATTCCAAAATAGCATGATTACAGAGGTTGGAACTTCAGCCCCCTAAGAACTCTCTGGTTAGACCTCATATTTGCAGCCTGATAAATTCAAGATGAAAACATTGGTTGAAATGATCTTGCTCGATGACGTCATTGCAAAGATTTGAATAGTGCAAATCAATTGTTTCATGACTATGCCTGATTCTACCACATAGCAGAACACAATCTTTGTTTTATCAATTGAAGAATGGAAAGCTACAGTCTGCACTGCATGACGTTGTAGGCACAGCAGCGTTGGGAGGGGTCCAGTATGATGGACCAAGGATCAATTTTGGCAGCCCGAATTTTTTTAAAAGTGCCGCGCACCGATTTAGAATTCAGAAAAATATTTTTCGTTTACCCTGAGCTTTTTCCGGAACTTTGATTTATGGAAAAACTTGAGTGGCCTCTAGAAAAGATAATGGAAAAGAGGTTGATCTTATAATTTGTTACAAGACCCCAGTTAGCCTCTCAACGCCATTGCAAGGCAGCGTCAGCAATTTTCATGAACGAAATAACACCAGGCCAAGAGACTATTACCAAACTATCCACAGTTTTGCTAGCAAATTTAAAGAACAACATTTAGAGCTCAACACAGCCAGTTACAAATTTAAGTTCAATTTAGCACTCTGCTAGCGAAAGTCCTTTCACAACAAATAAAATTAAAAGACCGTAAGAGAATAAAAATTAAGAAATATTTTAAATATCAATTTTAAAAAATATATAAAAATATACGACGGCAAAGAAGCATGATTGAAAGAAGAAAAACGTTTTAGTTTGATGATTTTACGTCTTTGTTTTCTTGTCAATTTATTGTTAGAATTTGTGGCCTACATTTTGTAGTCGAATAATGAGATGACAGCGAGTTCAATTTGTTTTTTTGCTACCATCTGGCCGAGTAACTGGATGAAATTACATTTTCAGAGTTACTTTTCAATTTAGGTACAGAATTCACTGTGCATTTTGTTTACTGTTTTTTCCTTTAGGAAAGGTCACGGGCCATCAGTTTCAGAAATTTCCTGTAATTATATAAATGTTCTATATTTGATTCCAAGCCAAGCCGTTCATCTGATTCATCCTAAGTTTTTGGGCGATTAAGCGATCTTTTTGCAATTGGTGTGGCAATAAAAATATGGCGAGTGAGTCATTCTTGGGACATTGCACAATATGCGACTACATTCTGAAAAGTTGCACCAACGCCAAAATAAAAATACCTCCGATCATCGACATGTATTCCTCCTGAACGATGGCGTTTTGTAAAGTAGAGCAAGCACTTGGGAAAACAAACATTATTCTATACAAATTTATATGCTGTCAAGCAAGACTTGATCCCCAAATTCATTTTACTATATTGATAGCTACTCATCATGTTTTAAAGTTCTGTTTTGTAAATCGGTGCAGGCATAATCGCTGTTACTTCACAAATCTGGCAACTCCTTGGGAACTATTAGAATAAGTCAAGTAGTTAAATCTACTTGATTTAATTTTGCTATATTATGTTTTAAACTCACTTCGTTTGAGGTACATGACCGATTCTATTCTCAAACTACATTACGCTTAACCTCAATGCGATCTTTCCATTTGTATTTTCAGCCTCTCAAGACGTGACAAAGAATATGATGTCAAAGCGCTTTGGTAAGTTAGAATTATCAAGTTGAAATGCATACAAAATGGGGTTGAAATACATACCAAAGCGGTTAGCTTAATTTTTAGGCAGTATTTATCTAAAGAAACGATCACCTCAAGATTAATGTGAATTTGCTGCAAAATGTTTTTGCCAAGATATCTCTCGTTTCGTGTCGGAAGCTAGTCAAACGTTTCACTGCTGTTAACCTGAATGTCGTTTGCGGATAATCGAATATCGCCGAATATTTTCAGGCAATAACATAAACAATCGTTTGCAATGCGGAGAAGGGAAGACAAAAGGATTAAGTCAGAATCAGAGCGAAATTGACAGTGAAGATTTTTGCGGTTCGTAGAAGTTTGTATTAATTTTATATGACTTACTTATCGGCTCTACCGGCTTCGCCAATTAAATAGTTGTGAATATACGGTAGTATTGAGAAGACAATGTTTTTTTAGATGAGCAATTCTTGTTTCAAAACCAAAGAGTACCATAATTTAAAAGGAAATCGAGTCAAAAAACACTGTGAGTGTATGCATAGCCGCTATATTTCCCTTATCGTGATCCCTCAATTGCTCCTTTAATTGTGTGCCAGTTCACAAAATTAAGAAACGAGGGTAGCACTATAGAGGGCATTGTTTTGTCAAATATAAAAACTGGATATTAAGTGGTAGGTTTGTTTCATTACTTTGTACGCTTCATTTTGCATTTATATGTATAAGTGACCTCGAATTCCTGGGTACACTCTACGCGACTGCTCCCGGAATGGACATAGCCAAGAGCGCTAACGGAAACAATGCCTCATCCCAACTGTTTACCTCTGACCTCGGTAGTGCTACTAAGGCATTTTCAGGCTATATAGCATAGTTGATTTCCTGCATACGATGCGATTTTGCACGGTTGTTTTCTTTCGATTTCTCTCAAATTTCATGAAATGAATGCTACGCTATAGCTGTCCTGTTTCCTGCCTAAACGTGGCAAGGAGCGCTTAAGGTGCAATGTCTCGTCCGAAACGTTAAGTACTGATCCTGGTGTGCTTATTCAGCTATTTGAAGCAACATTGTTTTACTGTATACGGTGCAATTTTTATACCTTCTCAAAACTTTCTTTTGTCCCTGGCTAGCCCTTTCTCTGCTTTCCGCATAAGAGATTGAATAAGCCAGGTCTCAACCTTATTTTTAGCTCCGATCCCGGAACATCTTTTAACCAATTTTCAAGCAAGAAATTTTCCCTGCATATGTGCGATTCAAACGCACAGTGGAATCAACTTATTGTTTTTTTATTGCCCCTAAAACTTGGAATGATGTTTTTAACTATGCAAGCAAGTGGCAAAAAATAATCGGAAAAAAGTTATAAAATTAGTGACTGTTTTAATTGTGAGCAAGTTCACTCCATAAGTGCATGCTGTAAACAGGACAAATATCATGTTCCTTGGGTTTTCAAAAACTGTAGAAGAAATATAGTTTCCATGAGTACTTTACCTCTCCTAATGTTTTTCTACTTGATTCCTGTTAATAACACGGTACTCTTAATGCTGCAACGAGAAATGGAAATATTAAAAAGCATTAACTTTTTATTACTTTTTTCAAAATTATGCATTGGATGAAGCCGACGCGACCGTTTAAACCGATATTTTTAACCTCGACATTACAGACGGGAGCCCTGCAATTCTTATATCTCAATTGTGAATGCTTCACTTAGGATAGTTTGTTTTTTCCTGACTGCTTTTTTGCCAAAACCGAGCAACAAGCGTGCAGCGAGAGGCTTCAAGTTGCACGAATAGGTGTACAACCACAAAACGTCGTAGGTAGTGGTCCTAGCATTTAATAGGTTATTTCCGAAAATACACATCAATCACTGTGGCGCCCCCATCTTCCCCCACTACTTTTAAATCATGCTTCAATGCACTTCACAAAATGAAAGAATAACCGTTTTTTGAAGTCTTTGGCTGTTTCAATTGTGAGTAAGTTGAGCTCCTAAGTACGCTATTACTCAAACAGGCCAAATAAGACATTTCCAAGAACTCCGGAAACTTTGAGACACATACAGTACTGAACAAATTATTAGCCATTTATCAAAAAATCAGATATTTTTGAATTATCGTTTTTTAATTCACACTTACACAAAAGATTTGTTGACAAATGTTTACAAAAATGAAAACAAAATGTTTGGTTTCCTTTCGCCTGTTTTAGAGCAGCAACTCTTTTAGGCATACCACTTATCAGCAATGCTTACAAGACTTTAATTTTTTCCGAGTGGAACCAGACATGTATTAGACGTTTTTAGAGCAGGATTTTGTTGGTTGTAGGAACTTCGTGGATTTCATTCTTCAAAATATTCTATGAACTCTTATAAGATTTGTATCCGGTAAATTGCCACGCCATGGGAGTAGCTTTATGTTTTTTTCATCCAATTGTGGACCTTTTTGCGGTATGGCATGGAGCTGAATCTTGCTGGAATATGTAAAGCTTATCCCCAAACCATTTTTTGATTTGTGGCTTCAAAGGTGAATTAAGCTTTTCCATGTACTTTACTGCATCCATAGTGGCTTCAACAATGAATAATTAATCTACTGGCGCCATGTATGGAAATAGTACCTTAGGTCATAACTTTTGTTGGAAATTTGACTGTCTTTCTGATTAAAACTCTTCTCCAATCCTCCTTCTTATTGTTTGAATTCTGTCATTCAGCACAGCTATGGTAGATTCATCAGAAAAAGTAACCCAACGTAAAAAAAAATTTTGTTGAGATAAAACACAGTAAAATGCACAATGTAACCTATATTTCACACTCCCTACCAGCGCTGCTGCCAGTGAAGAACTTTCAAAATAGTTTGGTGGTTTAGCAAAATCAAATTTTTTACTCACTACCTAGTAGCTATAAATATTAATAAATCCACAAAAACCTATTAACGTTGTATTTAAATATAAAAATTTAATACCATTTAAAAAATTTTGAAGTTTATAAAAGTTTTTTTGAAAATAAGAGGCGATTTTGTTTATGGACAGCATTTGCAATACTTGATAAAAAATTAAGGTAAAATTCGGAAAATGCCTCGTACGTTTATATTACTAGGTATTAAACTAGGTCTAGATGTAATAGAAAATGTCAGTTGATTGCACAATGTGAAAAAGATGTTATGTGCAATTTTCAAATAATTGACAGTTTTTGCTTTAAAATCAACTACGATAAACTGCTAAAAGCGCAACGTCTTATAGAAAAGGTAGGATTTTAAAACATTTGACAAAAATAAGCGAGCACGTACAAAATTTTTGTATTTATGCAGGTCATGTCGGTAATTAATGTTCAAGTTTGCTGAAAAAGAGAGCTGAAAGTATTGCCAGATGCTAAGTTCCATCAGACTTGGTTTACTTCAAACAAAGTTAAAGCTTGTGGTTGCAGCGCTTAGAAACGGTTATTAAGCGGACGTATAGAACTAAGTTAATTGGCCTAGATTTTTTGATTGATTAATTTTGGAATTGTGGTTCATAGTTGCCAATACACAAGTATTGAAGTTGTCTTAATGCATGATAAAAAAAGATCGTTAGTTGAAGCTTTTATAAAAGCAAATCAATTAAATTAAAAATTTTGTTTGGTAATGTGTACACAAAGTGTTGACAACGAAACTACTGTGAGTTTTTAGTTCTAGGGTTATGTGATAAAAGTCTGTAAAAGTTGAATTTGTGTAAATTACCAATTAAGTTGAAGTTCTTTTGGTTTTGTGAATGCGTATAAGTGATAGTGTAATTAAGATTTAGTGTAAGTATTTAAATTGGTGTACAGATAAAATTTTTGGCTTTGTAAACACATATAAGTTTTAAAAATTGAAAAGTTTTGTAAGTGTTGGCAAGTATGCCTTTTTTTTATTTGTGGTATTTTAGGTCAACATCAAACAAGAGTTAAAATTGGGTGTTTATTTAAAGTTGAAGCTTTGCAAGAGTTAATGTGTACGACACATTCTATTTGTGGTTGATAGCAAAAGCTCTGAAAAAAGCTGTGAGTGCGGTTCTTAGTTCTTGCTTTTGATTGCAAAAAAGTTGATAAAATATTTGATAAACCATGATCTCATGTTTTTCACCAATAAAATTGATAACAGCTGTAAATTTGGGGCTGAGTAAAAACATTTACGTCAGAGTTGAAAAAAGAGATTGTAAGCGCACAATATTTTTCATCGACAAACAGACTAAAACTGTTATAAGTTGTGCTTTGATGATTTTATATACAAAAAAATTGTGATGTTTTGATGAGCTTTTGAAAATTTTGACCTAAATAATTTCTAACAATATGTAGCTAATGAGTTTTAGTTGCCACAAAATGTTATACCTGTGTGTTAATGTACAAGACTACAGAACGACAATACAATCATATCACATCAAATTTAGAAAAACGGATAAGTTTAAGTATTTGGAATCAATCGTTCCAGGAAGTGATAATTGTGAAAGTGAGATTAACTTTGATTAAGAAGAAAATTTGAGCAAGCACGACCATTCTAGGGTGGTCCGGGGGCATGCCCCGGAAAAATTTTGCAAAATTACACTTAAAAATACGCATTTTTGTGCATTCTGCAAGCAAGTTTTAGTAAAATGCTTTTACGAGACTTAATAGAAGAAGGAAATCATAAAATAAAATCAAGCATAAAACAAATTCAGTTTATTTTAAATTGAGTGATGTCTCGTGATATCGGTAGCTCTCTATTCTCGTACAAGTTGATATTTGCTTCAACGTCATTGCGTCACATCCCAGCAAATAATTGTACCGAAGTTATGAAACCATTGTGCAATATGATATAACCTCATATTGGATAAGTCTTTGCTACCATAAAAAAATAAGAATTGTACCATACCCAGCAAACAACCGTATAAAAATTATATAGGGCAAGTCAAATACTATCGTAAGGTGGCGAGAATTGTGCTCCAACAAACTATTTGAAATATTCTACATGTACAAGCTAACAAACCTGATGATATCTACACCGCGTTAGAGATAGAATTGGACCTAGAATTAGCTTCCTCATATAAAATCAGCTAATCTCAGATCTAGGGTTAGCTGCTTTGAACAGGATTAAAATTAGAGTTAACTCCCTCGGATTAGCGTTATCTCCCTCGGGCCTAGCATCTACACCGTTTTAGAGTTAGAGTTAGAACTAGAATTAGCTCCCTCACATAGGTTGGCTCTTTCGGACCTAGCATCTACACCGTTTTAGAGTTAGGTTTAGTATTTGCTCCGTCACATAAAAAATTGGTGTCCATAGACCTAGGGTTTGCTTCCTTACATAGAACTAGGGTAAGCTCCCTTAGAACTATGGTTGGCTCTCTCACATATAATTAGTATTCTTAAGCCTATAGTTAGCACCCTCAGATCTAGAGTTAGCACCATTAGAACTAATGTTATCTCTCTCACATAAAATTAGTATCCTTAAACCTAGAGTTATTACTCTCAAATCTTGGGTTAGCTCCCTTACATACTATAAAGCTAGGGTTAAGGTTAGAATTAGGGTTAGGATTAGGATTAGAGTTAAGGTTAGAGTTGGAATTAGGGATAGGATTAGAATTAGGATTGCGGTTGCGATTGGGATTAGAATTAGGATTAGGGTTAAAGTTAGGACAAGGGCTAGGATTAAGATTACGATTAGGATTAGGGTTAGTATTAGGGTTAGGGTCAAGCACCACCAACAGCACCGTCACCAGCTCCGCCACAATCCGCGCCAAATGACTCATCATATACTACTTACGGTATGCTTTCATCTTCTCCGTCTGGCAAGGCTTTTTTTGGGTCAATAGGCTTTCAGACCAGCTTCATCCAATCTTCTATTGACTGTTTGTCTGTGAATCACGAATCTGGCTAGAACTGATGAAATTTCCTACATGAACTCCTCCTGCCACCAAGGGACATCGTTACTATCTTCCTGTTAAGTCTGGGGGTGGTTTTGTATTTTTATCCACACCTTCTAACTCCTTCGGCTTCCAATTCTTCATCATCTCTCAATTCTTCACCATCTTACGAGGACTCAAGTTACCAGCCTTGCTCATTTTTTGAATACCTATTTTTGGAACAAAAGCGCTAAAACTTTAAAAACATCTTGAATCTACTGTATTTGGTATTGTATATTACTGAATGATGTGTTTAATTAAGTTATATAGACCATTATTACATAATAATATTGCATTAAAGTAGTCAAAAACCAATCTTACAACTTTTTTAACTTTGTTGATCAAATTACCATATATAAGACAAAATGAAAAAAAATTTGTTCAGTACTGTATGGTGGCTATGGGCACCCCCTATAATGCTTTCTAATTGATTTCCTAATAAAAAGGGACCTTTGATTTTAAAAACACAAAATTATTGGCCATGTCAAAAAATATTTACTTTTTATAACTGTTCTCACAACTATTAATTGGATGAAGCCCCCGAAACCGTCTAGATTGGTATTCTTAACCTCGATATTACTGATGGGGCTCTGCTATTGTAACAACTTAATTGTGAGTGCTACACTTGGCGTTGATTTACTCTTTCCTTGCTGCGTTTATTTCAAGACGAAGCAACATGCGCGCAGACAGAGGCGTTAGCTCATACAAATACTCCTATAGTTACGAAAAAGTCATAAGTATAGGTCCTAATTTTAAATTGCCTAATCTTGAAAATGCATATCAAACACCTTGGCGTTATCACATAACTTTGATATGCTTTCAACCATGAATTTAATGGATAAAAGTTTGTTAAGTTTAAGGACGCCTATGCTGCAAAAGGGGCAAACGGGGCGAACGAGTCGTTGCCCGGTATGCCACAAACATGGGAAGAAATATAGCGGTTATGCTTAAATATGGCGGTCAGCCTTTGCAGACGGCTGAGCCGACAGTATTAACTTCAAAATACTGATGGGGCCTCTGCATGCGATGCCGGAAGAGCCTGTTGGTAAGTTATATGATTCGTATCGACATATGCCTGTAACAGTTTGTTATTGTTGTTGGCATACAGGTCACGGAGGTACGAATATTTATCGGATCAACATTTGTCACTCAAATTTCACTTGGTATAATTGCTCTGAAAGTTCTTTTCGTAAGTAAAATTGATTGATTATACATAATCAAAAATAAACTAGCCTACAAACCAGCTTAAGTGAATGTAGACATGTTTCCTGATAAAAGCTGCCTTTAATTATCTATTGCCAGTGTTTAATTATCTATAAAGGCTAATATGTTTTATTAACGATTTATTTATTTGTTGTTGGCAAACAGGTCACCGTTGCTCGATTATTCATCAGCTCAGCATTTGTAAAGACAAATCGCGTCTGTGCTATAAGAATATTTCTTGTAATGGTACGAATAATTGCTCGGTTATAAGCTAAAATAAAATAGTCTACATACTATCACGATAAATGTCGATATGTTTTCTTAAAGAAAATGAATTTGCTAATATTTCACTAGTTCCAAAGCATGATTATTTTTTTTGATACTTTATTGAAAGTGAATTTAGGATTCTTACAAATATGTTTACCGAAGGATTCTGACATGTGGTTGTTTTTGCATTTACTGTTGCACTGTAGTTTGGCCACGCAAAGTAGCCTGATAGCCCTTTGTTAGTACAGTATAGCATTATCACAATGTGATAATGGAAACAACTTGAGGCAAATGCCTCAAACTATTCACTTTATCTTTAAAAAGCTTCCTCGTAAATATCCTTTCCTAAAGCCCTAAACACTTGGCTTTTGTTGAAGCTAAAAATTCTATAGCAAAGAATTTACTAACGGCAAATATATAAGGTTTAATTTTGAATTTTCCCACAACTCCATGATTGGCTAAACTGATCCTGGGATATGGTCTAAATCTATAGTTATGAATGGATCTATTTTTCCCTGAGGGCAGAGAAAAATCATCCGCTGAAAGAGTGCCAGAGCTACAAGAACATTCAATTATTCGTTATTGCTTTTCCTTATGATGAGTTATTTTAACTCAAAAGTTTAGTGCGGACCTCATCATAAAATATGTTGTTAAAGAACTTGTGCCAACATGTGAGATAGGCCAACATGTGAGATAGGCCAACATGTGAGATAAATCTCTGCATTTCCATCGGCAACCAAATACTTGAAGTTGGAAACTGCTTTACCCACTCTTGTTTAGCCATTTCCAATGCTACTTTCCTGAGCAACGGCGATTCCTCGCTTCTCAAAATGAGTCCGAGATGACAACTTATTTTTCATTAACACCAAAATGAAAATTTACCTGCCTTGTCTATTAGGCGCCGCTATATGGCAGCAAAGCATGCAAATCTTATGCAAACTGATTGTTTTCCACTTACACTTCCTGACTTCTTGGCATGACGTGGGAAAATTGCGTCATGAACGAAATTGCACTGGCTCAGGTGATGAGAGCAAGTATGTTTGCGTTGTTGAACCAAAAACTAATGACCATCGTCCATGCGGTCTGTCTGCCCTATGGAAGATGGTAGCAATCAAAGCATGCGCAGACGTGATCAGTAACAAAGCAGTCCTACTAAAGTAGGGTTTTCAGCAATGAGCTACTTACTTGAGTAGTTTGAGTTTTTACTTCTACTTTTACTTCAGTAAATTGAGTAGGAAGTATCACTACAGAAGCAGTTATAATTTTAGTTTAAGTAGATACTAAAAATTTGACATTTGTTCAATTGAAATGCAGTAGGCGAGCATAAAAAACAGCTTTGAATTCAAGTTCTTATTTTGCGCATTTGCATAAGTCTTCCATCTGAAGTAGGCCGTTCTTGGTTCAAATTTTGAAAACCAACTGGTAGGCCAACTTCTGATGCTAAGCCGGCAACGCGAGCTGAATTACGATTAGTGAGTCATCATTTCATTCCCTATGATTTGAAAAAATTTTTAGGGCTAGAAGTAAATTCAAATATTCTCCAATGATTAATTTTTGAGCAGTTGTTATGTGGTGCAAAACTTTACAAAAGTTTTGAATAAACATTTAGAGCAGTGTTTCTTAATCACCAATTGCGTTTACTTTTCAACCAATACGCCGAGATATGTTTCAATTTTATACCTTAATTGTATTAAAATGTAAAAATTGAAAACGGCCGGTAAAGCCCTTCCCAAAACTTAGTGTTAAATTGCTCTACATATAAGCAATGCTAAAAATCCTTTCAGAGTCGGAGAAGTATTAGTAAAACTTGCATCTTAACAGCTGCAAGAAAAGACTTTAGGTTAAAGAGCAGCTGAGAAACATCTAGGTATACCGCATTCAAATGAATTGGTTTAAAGGGTAATCTGAAACATAAAGCACAATTCTATCATACGTGTGTACGTACGTACTTGCATACCTATCTACAAACTACGTTGCTCAAACGTGCAGGTTTTCAAAACAACGTAATCCTTCCTGCTACGTGTCTACTTGAGAATGATGTAAGATGTAATAAGTAGGCAATTTTCGCAGCGTCGCTTGAGGGTCAACTTTGCCAAAATCAACTACGAATCAACAAAGACGATACCTCAAGTAAAACAAACATAACAACGACACAACGCGGGTTCAAACCACAGATTGGCTGCGCGAAAACTATGGATGTAAAGCATGAGATGTTGACAGATATTCTAACAATATTTACACATTGCACATATTGCAATGCAACTGCAGTTAAAGACCAACATGTTGTATTAATTATAAAACACAAAAAAAATGTAAGCACACCACAACGGAGCAAACCTGAGTGGATGCCCACAATTCATTATTATTTTGACGAAAGTTTTTAACTTTACTACAAAACTACTTTCTTCCTGTTGTTGATATCTAGCATATTATAGGTGAATATTTTCCAGCACCGACGACCACCAGCATATCTCTTTCCAATTCAATGTCATCTACTCAAAGTAAGATTTGATATGCACCTGTTGTTTGTTACGTCTATTTATTTAGGTATAAAATCACTTTACAGTTATGCATGTAGCAACGTGTGTATAGACGTGTTATAGTGCTCCCGACATTGTTGGTTGTTTGGCTGCAAAATAGAACTGGCAAAAGCTTTGAAAGTCAAAGCACAATATTCAGTTGTAATGGTGATGATAGTTTTTGATGTAAAACAGAGAATTAAAAGTTATCGCTGAATTGAGTGTACAAATATCGTGGAAAAGATGCTTAAACAGAATTTTGTTCGCAGCCAGTAAAAACAGTCTTGAATTAATCCGAGAAATCTTTAGTTAATACTATGCAGTAACAACAGTCATTAGTGGAAAACATAAGTCAAAAACGGTATTGCCAATTTAATCGCACTCATATCCGTACAAACAAAATGCAGGCAGGATTTTAACTGCCATTTATCGTGCTCTTATCAAATGAGAGTTTAGATTTTTCTGATATTTTAAGCGGTTAATTTCGGACACTTGCAGTGGTGGAAATGATATGATTTTGTTTCCGGAGCGATCTCATGGTCTGTCAATCCCCTCCCAACATCTCGATCTCAATCATCAGCTGCGAAGCCGAGTGGTCGGAGCGCCCTGCTCATGGCGATTTTGAGCCCAAGATTCTGGTTCAAACACCATCTAAGCTGCGTCGTTCCGTCCTTGGATAAAGATGGTTTGCGACAATTATATCTCTGCTTGGGGGTTCCTGACAAGAAGCAAATAGAACGAAAAATATCCACAGACTCAATCGACGAAATGTAAATACCGTCTATTGTAAGCGAATCTGGCTCCGTTCTATGCATAGCGCCATTGTTGCTTTCTCATGACAGAAGATAAAGATGAAGCGTCGATCAATCAACAGAGTAATCAGGAATGTGTTTATTTCTGCCCCATCCTAAACTGTAGTCTACGATTTGAAAACAACCGAAAACATTAGCAAATCATTCAAATGCTTTGCACGAAGACTCAAAGTAATTATCCATTTCCAAATTTGACAAGCATACCGTAGTTGAGTGAGCTGCTTTTTTTCCTTTTCCAAGCCATGTTTTTACGAATAGCTCTTGGCCCGTCTTTCGCTTAGAGGCCCCACAGTGTGGATGAAGAGCAGTTTGGAGGCATTCCTCGTAGTTAACATATTGCGGTTATCGGATATTATATTGTTCATTGCGCAGCACCCTCGCTTACTCTCGACATTACATGTTGATGGAATGTCAACTGCCACTAGCAACTTGTTGATATTGTTTAAATTGCTTCTTCCGCTTCTTACCCTGTAATCAGTAAACTTAACATAAGCTTCTTGTTTGTTAAGATAAAGGGCATCACTAAAACTTTTCACCTCCTTTTAGCCAAATCGAAGATTTTCATGTAGCCTATTTAATTTTCTGGATTTAACTCAGCATTTGATTAACAAGGTTTTGAACAAAATAAGCTGCAACCGACTAATCTCTTCCCATAAGTGCAAAAACTAGTGAATGTACATACAACAGCTATTTAACTATTTGACTTTATAGCCATAGCAAACATTGTAATGCAACTGCAGTTAAAGACCAACATGTTGTATTAATTATAAAACACAAAAAAACGTAAGCACACCACAACGGAGCAAACCTGAGTGGATGCTCTCAATTCATTATTATTTTGACGAAAGTTTTTAACTTTACTACAAAACTACTTTCTTCCTTGTATAGTAATGCAAGAGGCCAGGGATGCACTTAGCAAACTGCAGACAGTGACACTGTTTCGACCTATCAGGTCTCTTCGGTGCAGTTGGTGATCAATAAGAAGCTAGAGGCTTTTAATAAAGCATAGCTTAGACCGTCACACTTGTGGGACCAAATACTAGGTCCACTGTAGTGGATGGTCTGTCAACCTCTGCGAAGCCGTATCACTCGTGAATGAGTGGCGGTTGTCGCAGGTGCACTACGTCTAACAACTGCTAGAACAATAGTGCTGTCACAGCCGAGTGGTCACAAGGTCTTACATGTATAGTAATGCAAGAGTGCGGTATAGTAATGTATAGTAATGCAAGAGCAAGGTACATGTATAGTAATGCTTTATTAAAAGCCTCTAGCTTCTTATTGGTCACCAACTGCACTGAAGAGACCTGATAGGTCGAAACAGTGTTACTGTCTGCAGTTTGCTAAGTGCATCCCTGGCCTCTTGCATTACTATACATGTAAGACCTTGTGACCACTCGGCTGTGACAGCACTATTGCTCTAGCAGTTGTTAGACGTAGTGCACCTGCGACAACCGCCACTCATTCACGAGTGATACGGCTTCGCAGAGGTTGACAGACCATCCACTACAGTGGACCTAGTATTTGGTCCCACAAGTGTGACGTCTAAGCTATGCGTTATTAAAAGCCTCTAGCTTCTTATTAGTCACCAACTGCACTGAAGAGACCTGATAGGTCGAAACAGTGTCACTGTCTGCAGTTTACTTTCTTCCTGTTGTTGATATCTAGCATATTATAGGTGAATATTTTCCAGCACCGACGGCCACCAGCATACCTGTTTCCAATTCAATGTCATCTACTCAAAGTAAGATTTGATATGCACCTGTTGTTTGTTACGTCTATTTATTTAGGTATAAAATCACTTTACAGTTATGCATGTAGCAACGTGTGTATAGACGTGTTATAGTGCTCCCGACATTGTTGGTTGTTTGGCTGCGAACTACAGTGCTGTTCATAATTCAGGAGCCAACCTGCGAAATTTGTCTATATTCTTGTTCCAAGCCATATTTATTCATTTATATGAATTGTGTATCTACATGTTATATATTTTCGTGAAGGGTATGTGGCAGGTAATTTAATAACAGCAATAATTTTTTTCTGAAATTTTTTTGAAAGCCAAGATGCATCTCATAATGTGACGTCATACCGCAAACTGATTTTGTCATTACTAACAAAACAGCATAACAATATTATTGTGAATAGCAATAAATGCATAACAACAATTTTTTTGGCAATAAAATACGTTAAAGTCATTTGACACTTAGTTTGTGATTTTTTTAGTGATTCCGTCCCGCTGCTCTATTTATGACATCATAATTTATACCATATTTTGATTTTGCCACAAAATTTTTAAAAAATGCATTCTTTTGTAAAACTGGGATATATAACAGCCTTTTCAAATTATTAGCACTCTTTATAAAGATTATGGGGCCCTAAAAAGGGCCGTCTGAATTGAAAAGAATTGGATTAATATTTTATTGGCCATCCATGGTTATCGATGACTAGTTTGCAGCGGCGAGGAAGTGAATCAACAAGCTTTTTGAGTTCTTCGGGTGTAATTACTCAAAACCAAGCAGCAATAACCTGTTCGATAAGCTCTCTTCTAGTCTTAGGTTTGTTTTTACCGACAATACAGCTAACTCGGTTCCACAAATTTTCCATTGGGTTTAAATCAGCAGATTGGGCTGGCCAATTCATTCGTTCAACTTTGTGGGTTCCATAGCAATGTTGCACTTTCTTAGCACGATGGCATGGTGCATTATCGTCCTGGAATATCCAATCATCGTCGGAAAACAAAGAGCGTGCACTGGGTAGCATTTGGTTTTCCAGCACATCAATGTATTTTGTTCCGTTCATCATTCCAGAGACTAGTTTGTGCCTGCCAATACCACTTGCAGCCATGCAACCCCATACCATTATCGACTGCGAATGCTTGATGGTCGGTGAGATGCAATATGGTCGGTACTCTTCCTCAGGTCTTCTTCTCACATAATTATTTCCAGCATGGTTATTTAGGGTAAATGTTGACTCATCGCTGAAGAAAACTTTCCTCCACTTCTCAACAGGCCATTTAACGTGAGAACGTGCCCACTCTAAACGATGTTTTCTCTGCTTTTCTGTCAACAGCGGCTTCTTTCTAGCTTTGCACCCTCGAAGACCATGTTCAAGCAACCTTCTCTTCACTGTTGGAGCAGACAATTCAACTCCACTGCTCTCCTTCAACTCCCTGGTCAACTCTTTCGAAGTCAGTTTTCTGTTTCTCAATGAAATCCTAATCAGAGTTCTATCAGACCTGGTTACTGACTTTCGCTTTCTTCCGATCGAGGCTGACATCTCGAATCTCCTGTCTCCATCCACCGCTTTAACACCCCTTGCACTCCTTTTCGAGATACACCAGTCTTATTTTCGATGAATCTCTGTGATGTTCCTTTATTTCGAAGAAAAATAATAACTCCTCTTGTTCTGCACTAATCTGTTTGAAGCCCATGATAATTGACTAAAATATAATGCTAAACCTACCTAAAATAACAAAAAATAATCTCCTATGATGACCTCACAAGTACCAAATCGTGGTGTGATCATGATGTGACCAGAGACATGACCCCAGGTTATTGCAATGGAGGAAAGACTAATATCGGCAAATTACGTAGGGTGGCTCCTGAATTATGAACAGCACTGTAGAACTGGCAAAAGCTTTGTTATTGTGCTAAACTCGAACTCGAAGACTAGAAATAATCCCAAAACTCGAACTCGAACTCGAATCAATAGCGCAACAGCAATTCAAAACGGGAGTATTACTGTAAAAGATCGTCTTCATTACTTAGAAATAAAATCCAATTGAAGCCAGTGGTCAATGTGATTTTTAATTTTTGCCAGAATTACGCCCAAAACCAATCATGACTTTAACACAAATAATAAAGAAGATTGAATTTGGTGTGTTGGTTTTTGTTGATTGTAAAACGTGTAGTGTTATATTATTGAAATCATACAAACGATGTTGCAGTGTCTTACGGCATTATTTCAGAATTTCTACTATTCTGTAGTTAACAAGAAGCTAAGTTAAGCACAATATTCAGTTATAATGGTGATGATAGTTTTTGATGTAAAACAGAGAATTAAAAGTTATCGCTGAATTGAGTGTAAGAATTCACAATTTATTATTATTTTGACGAAAGTTTTTAACTTTACTACAAAACTACTTTCTTCCTGTTGTTGATATCTAGCATATTATAGGTAAATATTTTCCAGCACCGACGACCACCAGCATATCTCTTTCCAATTCAATGTCATCTACTCAAAGTAAGATTTGATATGCACCTGTTGTTTGTTACGTCTATTTATTTAGGTATAAAATCACTTTACAGTTATGCATGTAGCAACGTGTGTATAGACGTGTTATAGTGCTCCCGACATTGTTGGTTGTTTGGCTGCAAAATAGAACTGGCAAAAGCTTTGAAAGTCAAAGCACAATATTCAGTTGTAATGGTGATGATAGTTTTTGATGTAAAACAGAGAATTAAAAGTTATCGCTGAATTGAGTGTACAAATATCGTGGAAAAGATGCTTAAACAGAATTTTGTCAAAAGTATGAATCATATTACTTAGTTAAAGTTCTAAAACCATGATACGTTGCATGGATTGAGCAAGAACAGTCTTGAATTAATCCGAGAAATCTTTAGTTAATACTATGCAGTAACAACAGTCATTAGTGGAAAACATAAGTCAAAAACGGTATTGCCAATTTAATCGCACTCATATCCGTACAAACAAAATGCAGGCAGGATTTTAACTGCCATTTATCGTGCTCTTATCAAATGAGAGTTTAGATTTTTCTGATATTTTAAGCGGTTAATTTCGGACACTTGCAGTGGTGGAAATGATATGATTTTGTTTCCGGAGCGATCTCATGGTCTGTCAATCCCCTCCCAACATCTCGATCTCAATCATCAGCTGCGAAGCCGAGTGGTCGGAGCGCCCTGCTCATGGCGATTTTGAGCCCAAGATTCTGGTTCAAACACCATCTAAGCTGCGTCGTTCCGTCCTTGGATAAAGATGGTTTGCGACAATTATATCTCTGCTTGGGGGTTCCTGACAAGAAGCAAATAGAACGAAAAATATCCACAGACTCAATCGACGAAATGTAAATACCGTCTATTGTAAGCGAATCTGGCTCCGTTCTATGCATAGCGCCATTGTTGCTTTCTCATGACAGAAGATAAAGATGAAGCGTCGATCAATCAACAGAGTAATCAGGAATGTGTTTATTTCTGCCCCATCCTAAACTGTAGTCTACGATTTGAAAACAACCGAAAACATTAGCAAATCATTCAAATGCTTTGCACGAAGACTCAAAGTAATTATCCATTTCCAAATTTGACAAGCATACCGTAGTTGAGTGAGCTGCTTTTTTTCCTTTTCCAAGCCATGTTTTTACGAATGGCTCTTGGCCCGTCTTTCGCTTAGAGGCCCCACAGTGTGGATGAAGAGCAGTTTGGAGGCATTCCTCGTAGTTAACATATTGCGGTTATCGGATATTATATTGTTCATTGCGCAGCACCCTCGCTTACTCTCGACATTACATGTTGATGGAATGTCAACTGCCACTAGCAACTTGTTGATATTGTTTAAATTGCTTCTTCCGCTTCTTACCCTGTAATCAGTAAACTTAACATAAGCTTCTTGTTTGTTAAGATAAAGGGCATCACTAAAACTTTTCACCTCCTTTTAGCCAAATCGAAGATTTTCATGTAGCCTATTTAATTTTCTGGATTTAACTCAGCATTTGATTAACAAGGTTTTGAACAAAATAAGCTGCAACCGACTAATCTCTTCCCATAAGTGCAAAAACTAGTGAATGTACATACAACAGCTATTTAACTATTTGACTTTATAGCCATAGCAAACATTGTAATGCAAGTGCAGTTAAAGACCAACATGTTGTATTAATTATAAAACACAAAAAAACGTAAGCACACCACAACGGAGCAAACCTGAGTGGATGCTCTCAATTCATTATTATTTTGACGAAAGTTTTTAACTTTACTACAAAACTACTTTCTTCCTTGTATAGTAATGCAAGAGGCCAGGGATGCACTTAGCAAACTGCAGACAGTAACACTGTTTCGACCTATCAGGTCTCTTCGGTGCAGTTGGTGATCAATAAGAAGCTAGAGGCTTTTAATAAAGCATAGCTTAGACCGTCACACTTGTGGGACCAAATACTAGGTCCACTGTAGTGGATGGTCTGTCAACCTCTGCGAAGCCGTATCACTCGTGAATGAGTGGCGGTTGTCGCAGGTGCACTACGTCTAACAACTGCTAGAACAATAGTGCTGTCACAGCCGAGTGGTCACAAGGTCTTACATGTATAGTAATGCAAGAGTGCGGTATAGTAATGTATAGTAATGCAAGAGCAAGGTACATGTATAGTAATGCTTTATTAAAAGCCTCTAGCTTCTTATTGGTCACCAACTGCACTGAAGAGACCTGATAGGTCGAAACAGTGTTACTGTCTGCAGTTTGCTAAGTGCATCCCTGGCCTCTTGCATTACTATACATGTAAGACCTTGTGACCACTCGGCTGTGACAGCACTATTGCTCTAGCAGTTGTTAGACGTAGTGCACCTGCGACAACCGCCACTCATTCACGAGTGATACGGCTTCGCAGAGGTTGACAGACCATCCACTACAGTGGACCTAGTATTTGGTCCCACAAGTGTGACGTCTAAGCTATGCGTTATTAAAAGCCTCTAGCTTCTTATTAGTCACCAACTGCACTGAAGAGACCTGATAGGTCGAAACAGTGTCACTGTCTGCAGTTTACTTTCTTCCTGTTGTTGATATCTAGCATATTATAGGTGAATATTTTCCAGCACCGACGGCCACCAGCATACCTGTTTCCAATTCAATGTCATCTACTCAAAGTAAGATTTGATATGCACCTGTTGTTTGTTACGTCTATTTATTTAGGTATAAAATCACTTTACAGTTATGCATGTAGCAACGTGTGTATAGACGTGTTATAGTGCTCCCGACATTGTTGGTTGTTTGGCTGCGAACTACAGTGCTGTTCATAATTCAGGAGCCAACCTGCGAAATTTGTCTATATTCTTGTTCCAAGCCATATTTATTCATTTATATGAATTGTGTATCTACATGTTATATATTTTCGTGAAGGGTATGTGGCAGGTAATTTAATAACAGCAATAATTTTTTTCTGAAATTTTTTTGAAAGCCAAGATGCATCTCATAATGTGACGTCATACCGCAAACTGATTTTGTCATTACTAACAAAACAGCATAACAATATTATTGTGAATAGCAATAAATGCATAACAACAATTTTTTTGGCAATAAAATACGTTAAAGTCATTTGACACTTAGTTTGTGATTTTTTTAGTGATTCCGTCCCGCTGCTCTATTTATGACGTCATAATTTATACCATATTTTGATTTTGCCACAAAATTTTTAAAAAATGCATTCTTTTGTAAAACTGGGATATACAACAGCCTTTTCAAATTATTAGCACTCTTTATAAAGATTATGGGGCCCTAAAAAGGGCCGTCTGAATTGAAAAGAATTGGATTAATATTTTATTGGCCATCCATGGTTATCGATGACTAGTTTGCAGCGGCGAGGAAGTGAATCAACAAGCTTTTTGAGTTCTTCGGGTGTAATTACTCAAAACCAAGCAGCAATAACCTGTTCGATAAGCTCTCTTCTAGTCTTAGGTTTGTTTTTACCGACAATACAGCTAACTCGGTTCCACAAATTTTCCATTGGGTTTAAATCAGCAGATTGGGCTGGCCAATTCATTCGTTCAACTTTGTAGGTTCCATAGCAATGTTGCACTTTCTTAGCACGATGGCATGGTGCATTATCGTCCTGGAATATCCAATCATCGTCGGAAAACAAAGAGCGTGCACTGGGTAGCATTTGGTTTTCCAGCACATCAATGTATTTTGTTCCGTTCATCATTCCAGAGACTAGTTTGTGCCTGCCAATACCACTTGCAGCCATGCAACCCCATACCATTATCGACTGCGAATGCTTGATGGTCGGTGAGATGCAATATGGTCGGTACTCTTCCTCAGGTCTTCTTCTCACATAATTATTTCCAGCATGGTTATTTAGGGTAAATGTTGACTCATCGCTGAAGAAAACTTTCCTCCACTTCTCAACAGGCCATTTAACGTGAGAACGTGCCCACTCTAAACGATGTTTTCTCTGCTTTTCTGTCAACAGCGGCTTCTTTCTAGCTTTGCACCCTCGAAGACCATGTTCAAGCAACCTTCTCTTCACTGTTGGAGCAGACAATTCAACTCCACTGCTCTCCTTCAACTCCCTGGTCAACTCTTTCGAAGTCAGTTTTCTGTTTCTCAATGAAATCCTAATCAGAGTTCTATCAGACCTGGTTACTGACTTTCGCTTTCTTCCGATCGAGGCTGACATCTCGAATCTCCTGTCTCCATCCACCGCTTTAACACCCCTTGCACTCCTTTTCGAGATACACCAGTCTTATTTTCGATGAATCTCTGTGATGTTCCTTTATTTCGAAGAAAAATAATAACTCCTCTTGTTCTGCACTAATCTGTTTGAAGCCCATGATAATTGACTAAAATATAATGCTAAACCTACCTAAAATAACAAAAAATAATCTCCTATGATGACCTCACAAGTACCAAATCGTGGTGTGATCATGATGTGACCAGAGACATGACCCCAGGTTATTGCAATGGAGGAAAGACTAATATCGGCAAATTACGTAGGGTGGCTCCTGAATTATGAACAGCACTGTAGAACTGGCAAAAGCTTTGTTATTGTGCTAAACTCGAACTCGAAGACTAGAAATAATCCCAAAACTCGAACTCGAACTCGAATCAATAGCGCAACAGCAATTCAAAACGGGAGTATTACTGTAAAAGATCGTCTTCATTACTTAGAAATAAAATCCAATTGAAGCCAGTGGTCAATGTGATTTTTAATTTTTGCCAGAATTACGCCCAAAACCAATCATGACTTTAACACAAATAATAAAGAAGATTGAATTTGGTGTGTTGGTTTTTGTTGATTGTAAAACGTGTAGTGTTATATTATTGAAATCATACAAACGATGTTGCAGTGTCTTACGGCATTATTTCAGAATTTCTACTATTCTGTAGTTAACAAGAAGCTAAGTTAAGCACAATATTCAGTTATAATGGTGATGATAGTTTTTGATGTAAAACAGAGAATTAAAAGTTATCGCTGAATTGAGTGTAAGAATTCACAATTTATTATTATTTTGACGAAAGTTTTTAACTTTACTACAAAACTACTTTCTTCCTGTTGTTGATATCTAGCATATTATAGGTGAATATTTTCCAGCACCGACGACCACCAGCATATCTCTTTCCAATTCAATGTCATCTACTCAAAGTAAGATTTGATATGCACCTGTTGTTTGTTACGTCTATTTATTTAGGTATAAAATCACTTTACAGTTATGCATGTAGCAACGTGTGTATAGACGTGTTATAGTGCTCCCGACATTGTTGGTTGTTTGGCTGCAAAATAGAACTGGCAAAAGCTTTGAAAGTCAAAGCACAATATTCAGTTGTAATGGTGATGATAGTTTTTGATGTAAAACAGAGAATTAAAAGTTATCGCTGAATTGAGTGTACAAATATCGTGGAAAAGATGCTTAAACAGAATTTTGTCAAAAGTATGAATCATATTACTTAGTTAAAGTTCTAAAACCATGATACGTTGCATGGATTGAGCAAGAACAGTCTTGAATTAATCCGAGAAATCTTTAGTTAATACTATGCAGTAACAACAGTCATTAGTGGAAAACATAAGTCAAAAACGGTATTGCCAATTTAATCGCACTCATATCCGTACAAACAAAATGCAGGCAGGATTTTAACTGCCATTTATCGTGCTCTTATCAAATGAGAGTTTAGATTTTTCTGATATTTTAAGCGGTTAATTTCGGACACTTGCAGTGGTGGAAATGATATGATTTTGTTTCCGGAGCGATCTCATGGTCTGTCAATCCCCTCCCAACATCTCGATCTCAATCATCAGCTGCGAAGCCGAGTGGTCGGAGCGCCCTGCTCATGGCGATTTTGAGCCCAAGATTCTGGTTCAAACACCATCTAAGCTGCGTCGTTCCGTCCTTGGATAAAGATGGTTTGCGACAATTATATCTCTGCTTGGGGGTTCCTGACAAGAAGCAAATAGAACGAAAAATATCCACAGACTCAATCGACGAAATGTAAATACCGTCTATTGTAAGCGAATCTGGCTCCGTTCTATGCATAGCGCCATTGTTGCTTTCTCATGACAGAAGATAAAGATGAAGCGTCGATCAATCAACAGAGTAATCAGGAATGTGTTTATTTCTGCCCCATCCTAAACTGTAGTCTACGATTTGAAAACAACCAAAAACATTAGCAAATCATTCAAATGCTTTGCACGAAAACTCAAAGTAATTATCTGTTTCCACTTTCACCGCTGCTTACTCCATTGCAAGAAACGGCTTTGGCTACAATTTTTGGCTATGAATTTTATCATGGTTGTAACGGAAAAACATTTGGTGTGGGACGCTACTGGCAATAAACTTTTCAATGTGCTCTAAATTTGGTCTTCGAATCCAGCCCACTGTCGTTTAACTAATGTATAGGCGTTGATATTCAACCTGCTTTCGATTCGTTTCAGTTAAGTGGATTCCAATGGCACCGTATCACATTACTCTCCTAAACCTTTCAGAAGAAGAAACTAAGAGTGCAATGTCTATCTTTTGTTGATTTTACTTAAGTGTTAATCTTATCTGTCAGCCACGCGCGGCTATATGTCAACAGCATGCGTTAGCCTGCTGCTGTTGGCGTACAAGCTAAGCTCGCTATTTTTATTTAGATGGTGTGAATGATTACAGCATTTTTAGAAAGAAATCTTATCAAAATCTTGCAGAAACGCGTTTCCAGGCAAAAGAAAGTGAGGAAAAGCGTTTTCACGTGTTGCCTTTCCCTTCCCTCTGCAACCCGTGTTAATGAATTAGCCTAAACAATTCCATTTTTGAATGATACAAAGTTTAAAAAGTTAAATCAAGATAAAACAATACCCCAAAGTAAAATTGCGCTGCACACAGGAGTTTTTTACAATTTACTTGAAAATAACTTAATAGGTTTACCGGTATAGGGTCCGAGAAATTTGGGGGGGAAGCATGAGCCCTTTTCTTAGCATTGCATTTCCACGTGGCTATGCCTATTCCTGGATCACAGTGCATAGACGTAGTCAGAGACTTGAGATTAAAGTATGATTACAAAACAGAGAGTTTCGTCCTAAATCAGGCTTGCCACTTAATGATCTATTTTTGTGAAAATCAAAAAGATCACAGTTTTAACGCCGCCAATCTCCCACTTTGACTTTGCGTCTACGTACTTAATAAAAGCCGGTGTAATCGAATCGGGAATTGTTATATACAAAGTATATAACCCTTTGAGTCGATTCTTGTTTAAATTACGCACTTTTTGTAAGCGGAAATTACCTATGTCAAAAAACCATCAAGTTATAACAGTTTTCAGTAAAGTGTTCTCATAAGTGTTTCTTACGTGAAGCTGGTGTAGCCAACCAGATTTATATTCTTTATTCCGACGTCACTGACGGTTAGTGTTTCAAAATTTTTTCTTCTTACTTGGTGGAGCGTTTTGTCAACATTTTTTGGTTAGCATTACGTTTTTCTTGTTGTTGATATTTGCAACTTTTTGCTATGATTGTTTGCTGCTGCGATGACCACTAAAAATGTTGTTCTGAATCCAACTTCATCTGTTCAAAGTAAGATTGCTTGAATCCTTAGTTGGTAAAATCTATTTCATTCAGTAGAAAAAAATCTTTACTTTTACGCACAGATCAACTTTGAACCCACTTCAGCTTTACCAACAACGCTGGTTGCATCACTTGTAGATATTTGCTTTCTTGGTTGCGATGCTTTGTTAACTTACCATCAGTAGAAAGGCAATAGCAACCTAGAGGCCAGTTTGGCACAAGTTGTTTCATGATTGCGTAACTGTAAATATTATGCTTGGGACCGAAGAGAGAGATTTTACCTCGCAAGCATCGTATGCAAGTTTGAATGAAAAAAGGATACGTGAGAGGTTGCTGCATCAAAAGAATATCATTAAATTGACCTCTAGAGTGGCACTCGAACCAATCAAAAAATTCTCATTAGCTTGCACCTCCTATCCGGTTAAGTCATGCTCTGCATGTATGCTAGGGCTACCATACGTCCTCTTTTAAGAGGATTTGTCCTCTTTTTTTAAAAAAAATGAATGGTCCTCCGAGGACACTAAAAAGTAGCCTAATGTCCTCTTTTTTACCATTTAGATTAATATAATTATTATAAAGTAAAATTTGGAAAGCTAAATAAAGCTAAACAATAATGCCAAAGAGAAAAAGTGTTTTCTTATGAACTACGGCAGAAGCATCCTTGTTTCAAAAAAGGACGTAGCGATTTTCAATTTTATGATCACGTTAAAGCTGATCCTTCCTTATAGAAAAAAGTTGGGGCAACCGCAAAATATTCATGGGCTGAATCTGACAAATAAATTTGTCTTGTTTTATTGTCTATTTTTTTGCCGTAACGTTTGCTGAATGTAGCCTAGGGGATGGTCTTATCCTACTTGTATTTTACTTGCTGACGAAACTTGTCCTCTTTTTGGGCAACGAAAATATGCTAGGCCTAATGTATGCCTTTAAGTCAATAGCCATAGTTTGTTTAGTTTGAATAGATGTGGCTTCGAGCCTCACCCTCATCCTTGTTTTTATCAGTTTAATCCAATTAGTGTTGAAAAGAGTCTGAGAATGTGTTAGCAAAATCGATTTTTCTTGTTACAAATAAATGTCTAAGCTGACTTTATTACTGTTTATTGGTAGCAGACTCTTTTCAACACTTACTGATATGGAGTAAAGTCGCTTAGATAGACTACTCTGCTAAGGTGTAATTACTGTATTTTAATTTTGATTGTTGTTTAATCAAATGACTAATTCTCTTAATACAGCCACTGGCGGAACCATAAATTCCCAGCGAGGGTACAGATTTCGGAAAAAAGGTCTTTCGCACAATTTTTAACGTGCCGCCAAAACTGTGTTGGGAGCGACCAGAAAATTTTCACTTAAATATCTGACGGGATCGCGGTTGCTCACTGGCATGAACGCGAATCCACCGATGAATCCAGCGATTCTTGGCATGGGTAAACAGCGGTTACTTCTTCAGACTTGTTACTACCTAAGCAGGCTGGATTAGAAGCTTCTTGTAGCATGAAACACTACAGCAAGCTGCACCTTAAATCATCACGTCAAATCTGTTTTCAATTGCATTGTTACGAATAAGTAAATTTGTTTCTTTAGAATAGGTATTGCATGTATAGTCTCAGTAATTTATTGCTTTTGTTTTCCTTTAATTACATGTATTTTATTCGCGAATCTAGAATTGTCTCGAATCTAAACTTGGTTTTTTACCTCGATTGTTTTTGCAAAAAACGTTTTTTTCTTTCGAATTAAGATTTGTGTCGCACAAGCCTCCTTTATGACGTTGCAATGATTATCAGATGTTTACGCTCAAGATTGAACTAGTACTAGAATACACTTTTCGTTCTCGAAAGTTTTCGATTTCCGATATGATGTGATTTATTAGTTGATGCTTTTTTTGTCACATGATGTCGTTCTTGATTTTTCTAGATTGCACCCTATTCACATATTTAAGGCGACGAGATTTTTACACACGCAGAACGAGTATAGAGAATCGAGAGGGCAAGAGAGTGAAGATAGTGCGAAAGAGTGTAGAGAGACGGATAGCGAGTTATTCTGTGGTGGGTTGTTTTGAATATTGTTGTGGAATATTAGCGTGGCAAGAATCAAATGGTTAATTGATTGATATAGTTTTTCTGCCTTGATATTAGAGTACATTGGTTTTGTGTGATTGACAAGGAAGGAATTTTAAAGTCTCGAGTTATTCTGTGAATATATCTGTTCTGTTTTTCATCGAGAAGTGCTTGGTTTAAGGTATTGTGGTTAAGCATTTAGTAGAAATCAAACTTGACCAAGCTGTTAAGTTGGGGTCAGAATTGATTATCCGAGCGATACTATAAGTTGCCTCAATTTTAAAAAAGGAATTTGAAGTTGAGATAGAACCAAAACTCTTATTTACGCGACAAGCATTGACTGAACAATTTTTGCTGGCGTACGACTTGCCCAGCGGGCTGATCTGTATTTCCAACCTCCGTTAAGATCGCTGTTTTAAACTTTTTTTTGCATAATACATGCGCATAATTTTTAGCAAAATCTTTCTTCTTTCAAAAAGAAGTTTCATACATACATTCGTATTTTATGATCAGGTGAAATTCCTCAATGCAAACACAATCACTGAATAACTTGGGTGCAAAGCTGCTTTCGAGTTTTTTATTCGCTGGCGCAATAATTTTCTTTCATAATTACAGAATCCAAATATGGTCAAGTGTCTTTTTCGAATTTTTGATGACCTGAACTCACAACCTCTCGCCTCACGCCTGCGAGCTAATGTCTCAATGTGCTGCGTCTCGTCGCCAACCAATCACAAGCCTCCGAGTGGATTGTCATAGCATTCTGAATGAGCGGCCAGCACCATGGCTGTGAGAATTGTTTGATATCAAAATCTTTCTATTTAACTATTCGTTATTAGCGGATTGGATAATATGTTATAGTAGTTATTAATGGGAAAATCTGTGAGTACCAGAGACCAACTATTCTAAAGTGACCCCCAACTGCCACCCTGTGCCACTGGAGGTTATTTTTGTTTTTGCATACCAAAAAAAACATTTTTAGCAACCAGCTTGCCAGCCACTACTTCCGTCGCTACAACCAAAACGTTGACGACGCCATCAAAAATGACGTCATTCTCTACGACAGATATGTCAACAACAAATTCAGCGGAGAAAAATAAAGAATCGATTGAAGACATTCTTGACGACATAATAGCAATTCTTGCTGGTAAATTTTGTGGTTTTACAGTTTTGAGTTTGAAATCCTAACACACGCTGTTTTTACTTCTTCCGGCTGTTTGTTAAAGAGAGGAAGATGGCACGATGTTCAATCCATTCTTCTCCTAGTAAACGAAGACATATTTTGCAAAGTATAATTTGAAATGCCCTCCTGTCCGATGTCAATAAAGTCCTGAGTGCTTCCATATTTCGTCGCTCGTCGTTAGGTTTGAACCAAGGTCCTAGTGCATATGAGCACAGCAGCTACACTAGAGGTACCTCGTGGGTTGGTCGAGATATAAAATTAATGGAGAAAAGGTTTCACACAAACAATGAACATTGCATACAAACGAAACATTTCCTCACACTCGCTTTTGCGCATGCGCAACAAGTTAGGACAAATGATAAACCGCAATAAACTAGAAAGAAAAAACGAAAATTGTAATACTCTGAAATTTATATGTGCTTTTTAACAGAAACGATTTTTAGCGCTAGAAACATGTTTTGTTATGACAGAGCCAATTGATTTTTATATTTCATGCTTCACATTACTCTTATTGCATAGCAGCAACCAAGAATTTTGTGAATACTAGTTTTTTTGGAGTATATCATCTAAAGTCTGTTGAAACGCATATAGAGTCTATTGTTCATGCATGGTATAGCACAATGAAAAAAGTTTGTGGGCAGAGTTTATGAATCATGTTTGGGAAACAACTCTAGACAGCCGTGGTTCATGTAACGTCTTCACCTTTAAACGCTTTGCTCAGGCTCTGCGACTCGTTTCATTACTTGATAAGGCAAACTGCTTTATTTGCAAGACTTTGGTAAATGTAAAACAAAACACAGCTAATAGCTTCATTACATTTTCAGATATTCTTGGCGATCTTGCAGCTGGTAATTCCAATATCTCTCAAAAGATTCAAAAACTTGATGCGAAAATGCAAGAGTTAGCCGCAAACGTCTCTTCAAACCTAACTTTGGAAGTCGGCCAAACCAATCTTCAAGTGATACTGACCAATCAAAGCTTAATTGCGGGAGAGGATTTGAAAATAAGCCAATCAAACGCAAGGATAGATTCACTACAAATTGACAAAAACAACGGCAGTTTTTCAATTGTCGTAATTACGCTACCTGTAATTATTGGAAACTCATCTGGGAGGTTGGACTCTCTAAACAAATCCAACTCCTTATATTTTTCTCCAAATTCCACTTTGCTGATTGTTGATGTGTTTGATGCTGAGGAAAATTTTGAAAAACTGGGCGCCAACATTTCTTACACTATTAACATAACGAAATCTCCATGTCACGACATATTTTCGACTGATATTCAAAATCTCTTTAAGGAAAGCGAGAAAATTCAAGAACTGAGCTACAGCTGCAGATACGTTGATGATAAGACATCAAGCTTTTCACCCAAGGGATGCACCTTAGTTGGCAAGGAAGAAGACGCAGCGAGCTGCTCCTGCAATCACACGACGGTGTTCGCAGTTCTGCTGTCAATTAATAGCTTCAAAATACCAAGAAAAGTAAAGGTGAAATAACTGGTTGTTTGTAAATGAGAACTTTTAGGAAGATGGTGTAAGTATAAGGGCAAATATGTTAAAATTAGTTTGAAAGCAAAACTACCTCCCCCTCCTGTAAGAACTGTGCAAGAAAACCGGAAAACTATTGCCCAAAACTACACTAAAGCTTTCATGAATCCGGAAAACTGTTGCCCAAAACTGCACTAAAGCTTTCATGCAGTCTCAGCGACGTCAACAACAAGGACCTCCTAAAACAATTGTGCTCATTATCTTGATAGGTTAATAATTGTGGGCTTGCTAACCACACCCAATGATCGAGACGACCGCCGGCCTGGTTTCAGTCTCACTATCTTTTGAGATTTAGTTGAGTTTGATTAATCCATCTTTTAGATCTTCAGCTTTGTGATGGAAGCAATATCAGTTTTATTTCTATTGTTGACTTTGATTGTTCTCATCAATGTGAGGAGAAAGCTCAATAATGACCGAACAATCGTTCAAATCAACCTCACTTTGGCCCTGTTGTTGCTGCATATTTTCAACTTGTTCCATGATCTCGCGTTACTGCACGAACAGATTTGTGAAGCGACGACTGTATTAATCCATTTTTGTTTTCTAGCTTCAGGTAAGCGAATGTTTTTTTAGTATTTTATCTGCAACGGTTTATAGCGCCAGAACATATTTTATCAAAGCTGAGTAAATTTTTAAAGTAATGCAAGATGCCAGCGATGCACTTTGAGCAAACTGCAAACAGTGACACTGTTTCGACCTATTAAGTCTCTTTAGTGCAGTTGATCACTGACAAGAAGCTAGAGGCTCTTAATAACGCATAGCTTAGACCGTCACACTTGTGGGGCCTATGCTAGTTCCACAGTAGTTGTTGTCTTGTCAGTACTCTGCGAAGTCGTATCACTCGTGAATGAGTGGCGGTTGTCGCAGGTGCACTAAGTCTAACAACTGCTAGAACAATAGTGCTGTCACAGCCCAGTGGTGGCGAGCTCTTAAGGCAATACAAGAGGCAAGCGATGCACTTTGAGCAAAGTGCAGACAGTGACACTGTTTCGACCTATAACTTTGGCGTCACGCATATTGTTGAACGACCTGCTCATATTGTTGAACGACCTGCTCATATTGTTGATCGATCTGCTCATATTGTTGAACGACCAGCTCATATTGTTGAACGACCTGCTCATATTGTTGAACGACCTGCTCATATTGTTGGACGACCTGCTCATATTGTTGAACGACCTGCTCATATTGTTGATCGACCTGCTCATATTGTTGACCGATCTGCAGGAGAGCAGCGAATATAGCCTTTTGTATAAATTGAAATGGGAATTAAATCCAGATTCGCATTCCGGATCTGTACTTGCCGATTTTGTGATTTCTAACCGAAGCGCTCGTTCGATTACTACTTTGGTCATACTCAACATTCGGGTAATATTTTTATCAACTCTAGCAATGTAGGCTAAACAGTGATGACCAGATGAAGCGAAAACTCTAAAAAACTTAACGGCAATCAATTGGAATAGAGTTTTTGAACGGGATTTTACAACTGAATCACAACTCTTGCTCCGTAACACATACAGCGTGGGGTCCCAAATTTTAGGGTCTCTTACCCAGAATTGAAGATACCAATGAGTAGTCTATTATTCTTGGGCCCCATCATATTGCACTTCAACCGAGGGGAGTATCACTTTTATATTCGCAGAGACTCACATTTTTGACCTGATCTTAGTTTATACCTAGTTTAAAAAAGTTAAAAACTCTCCTTTCTACCTCATTCTGCATTGTCTGTAGTTTCAATGATGTGCGTGTTGAAATTTCATTCAATATTTTTCAGGGTTGTGGATGACTACTGAAGCGTTCACTCTTCTGTTAAAAATATCAAAATGGACCTTATATCGCAATAAATGGAATCCGGATAACTTACGCAAAAAGGAATTGTTATTCGGATGGGGAGTTCCTGCTATTGTGGTTGGTATAGCAGCTGGAGTCGGGCTTTATTTCGACAGCTACGTTGACGGCAATAAAAGATGTGGTTACACTTTATGCTGGCTTAATCGAAGCAGTCTCTTGTACTATCTCACTGTTATTCTTCCTTTTATCGTGATTTACGTTATTAATTCAACAATCCTTATAATCGTCCTTCGTTTCGTCTTTAAAATGTCTGTCAAATCAAGGAAACGAACACTAACAAACGAAAAAGAAACAAATAAAAATCTACCCCACATTAAAGCGACTTTAAAAAGTTTTGAAATGCTTTTTGTGGTTCTTGGAATTCCGTACATTTTTGGATTCTTGTCAGGTGAGCAATTGTGTGCAGGTCTGTTTATGAAAAGGAGGAGCGCTTGAAAATTTGGTGAAGGAAGAATGTGATGCAACAAAAATAAAACTGTTGTGTCACTCACTGCAATTTCAAACATTTGCGTAAATTGTAAATGGTTCTCGTTCTACATTGTTGTGTTAATGGAAGACGATTTACGGCAATCTCTCCACTTGGTTGCATACCTTCTGGCAGAAACGCATTGCACCAGCAGCACTGGCAACTCCGAAGAAGATAGACTCTCGCGCTACTTCCAATGTCTCTGTAACAGTTTTTCTGTATTTATAAAGGAATATACATTTATTTTTCTTTCATTGCAGGGGTTCCTTCCTACCAAGCGTCCGTTGCTTTCATGTTTTTGAATTCATTTTTCAACGGCTTGCAAGGTTTATTTTTGTTCGTGATTTACTGCGTGTTGGGAAGCGAAGTGAGAGAAAATTTCTTAAAGAAAGTGAGAAAAACGCGTTCCTACCAAGCTTATCGTGAAAGAAACAGCCAGCAATCTAATGTTCCATCCTCGACAAACATTGAGTTGAAGGCGATAAAGATACGTTTTCTGCCATCATCATAGTTTGGCTACTCAAACGTTGAGAGGAAAATTTTCCTTTCTGAAATTTATACTTGAATTGATTTTCTCTTTATTCATTTTCTTTTTTATTGATTAGTTTTTATAGTTTTAGATAAACGTCTTTGAAAACAATGTTTTGCCGAAAGCTTTCTCTGATGTGCTGACCGGTGTCAGAACCGTCTCGAATGAGAAAGGAAAAAGTTTGTCGAGATAAAATTTTCTTGATTCTAGCTCTTCCCATTTGACGCTACGTGCTCATTGATGAGTGCGGCACGAAGGGTGATATTTGGTAAATAAAACTTCGTTTAAAATTAACAACGATAAATTTTGAGATATTTTATTTTTATTCCGCTAGGATACAGCAGAGAGTTACCAATCTATACGGAAATGATTGATTTCAACGCAGATAAGCTGGGCCGTACCGAAATACGTTTCAACTACCGATGTCTGTACCAAATCAATTTGTTTTGAAAAACAGATACTTCTGTTTGCTGGGCTTTTTATTTTACAAGCATTATTAATTGACCTAACAATCCAGTCTAGAAGCGAAGCTTTGCCACAAAATCAAAGAAAAACCCATCACAAGATATGATGCTTAATAAAGTAATCTTTTACTACAAAAAATAAGTGTTTGCAACGCTTACATGCTGTCTCTTTTTTATCAGACAAAATTTTTAAAATGTACAGATAACTAGTATCGTTAAAGCAATTTGGTACTTTTTAAAATGGTACTGCATGCCAGTACCGAGGTACTTTTGAATGTAAAAATCGAGTGCCGGTTGTACCGACGTACTTTTGAAAAATTGGTCACCAATCTGTGGATTAAAAATCTTTTATGATCATGAAACATTACAAATTTTGATAAAAACCTGGAACATGGTTTTTAAAACAGTGTTGATAAAACTGTTTCGTTTTATCATTGATGCATGTTATGTCGTCATCAACATCCGGGGGAAGTCAGATAAACGTGACTTTACAAATAGAAACTTCAAACGCTCGCACACTGCCGTTAGAATTTGTCAATGTATTTTAATTGTGGAAAGTTAGTTCGTGCGAGCGTGTTGCACGTGCCTAAGGATGAGGCAATCAGAATTTATCAGAGGGAGTGTCAAAATGATTTTACTGATTTGATTTAAAGTCTCCTCCAGTTTGTATTGATTTCCATTCCGCGAAATCTGATCCAAATATTTTATTTGCTGCATCAGCGTACGCTCGATGAACGCGCAGATTGCATACAAATAATTTGCTTGTGTTTTTCAGTATTGATTTTGTGATGTCATAATCGTACACTTAGCCAGGAAGATGAAAGCGGCCATGTCCTTTCCCAAAAGAACGATTTTAGGACTAGTTCTAAGTACAAAAATATTTTCAAAAAAAAGCAAAAGTATTTTCATTTCATGCATGTACATTTTTTAATTTTTCCTCTACCTTTAGATTTTATTATCTTCTTCGAGAATTGTTGAAATTAAAAACAAAGTTTACTTATTTTATTTCCATAAATCAACTGTGAGTTAAAGCCATTTTATTCGACCTAAGATACACAATTTGCTTGAAAAACTAAAAAATCTGAAATATAAAAATCATTATTTTAGTCAAACCCCCTTGTTCAACAAAGATTTAAGAAAATATTTCCATCCCCCTCAGATCAGTTTTCTGGCTGCCCCGTTGGATATGGTCACGTTTCATTGGAGAGAACTTACGATATTCATTCGATTTGTACAGAATTTATCTAAATTATCATAATTTTTAATTGTATTTTATTTTTGGATTGGTTCAATAAACACGTTTGCAACTTTTTTAAAGCTATTTTGACATTGACTCTAAATTACGTTGTAGGTAAATAATCAAATTATTTAAAAATATATGGCGACCTAAAAAGTGGTAAATGAGACTACTAGCCCCATTCTGCAATGTCTAAAAAATGTCTTTTATATTTTTTTGGGCTGAAAACGTCTCTATTTGACTTGCAAGCTAGCATATCAGTTATGATGAGTGTTTGAAACATTGAAAGTTCAATAAATATATCTTAGAGCTGTTTAAAAATCATATTTTTTAATCGAGAAACAGGCGAGTATGCAACAAAATAATTACTTTCAATAAGCCATAGTAAGGAAAAAGTTTGAAAATAAGAGTTGGAACTCTAAATGTGGTATCCATGGCAGACAAAGAGAGAAAACTAGCTGACATGATGGAAAGAAGAAAGATCGATATTTTGTGCGTGCAGGAAACTAAATCAAAAGATAGCAAAGCTAGAAACGTGGGAGGCGATTTCAAAATCTTTCACCATGGACTAAATGAGAGTAGAAACAAAGTAGACATCATCTTAAAAGAACAACTGATCAAATACGTGCTGGAAGTACAATTGGTGTCAAATGGAATGATTAGAGTAAAGGTAGAAGGTGAAGGAGAAAGGGTGAATAAAATTAGTGCATATGGTTCGCAAGTGGAATGCAACTTAGAAGAAAAAGAAAACTTTTGGAGTGAACTTGACGAAGTGATGCAAGTGTCGCGTTTTACAATAATATAATATAGAATGATCGGTTCGATCTCAGTCTTAAATTTTTTTTTAAATTGAGGCGACGTATGATAATCGCTCGGATAATTAAGTCTGACTGCAACTTAACAAACTTGGATAAGATTGGCTTCCACTAAAAACACCTTTAAACCACGTTGAGAACAGAATAATGTATTCACAGAAATAATACTTCACGACTTCAAGCTTCTTCGCTCAACGATCTCAGAATTAATCACTTCACTACACAATCAGGAAACCGCCAAATCTAATTCCACCAATAACTGTTCAATACTCGCCACGTCCACAAAATCCACAATAAATTATCACAAAAAAACAATAGCTCTTCTTTACTCCGTCAATCATTCTCTCTCTCTCCCCGTTACAACGCTTCTCTATATTGCCACAAAAAAAATCCCGTCGCGTTATATATAAATCGAAAAAAAAACAATCAAGAAGTCGATAGAATAAAATCACATGAAAAAGAAAAAAAAAGCATTACTTGTTATGTAATCGGTCAACGAAATTCTTGGAAGAAGCTAAAATCACTAGATCAGGGGTCGGCAACCTTTTATGGCCGAAGAGCCATTTCAGCCCGAACCCGACAATAAGGAGAGAAACGAGAGCCACATAGTCTATTAGGATATGTGCAATGAAATTGGTAAAAAGGTCTCGCATAACGTCGCCCACATGGTGCTGACCTTTTTTTTTTTTTTTGGAGAACACCCCCGACTTGTGAGCTGGCGATGTAGGCACGGCTGAGCCGAAGTAATGCCAAGATGTGCTCCATAGGCAGGCTAGCTAGCCTGACGCGTCCAGTATTTTAATCAAGGAAATATGGTAAGCCTAGCAAAAGAGCCGTAGGTTGCCGACCTCTGCACTAGATCAATCTGGAATTTTACTATGTCGGAATGACCATTGTGACGTAATAAAGGCATACTTACAGCAAATCCAATTGCGAGGAAAAAAGGTCCTTTTTTTCAATCAGTAGCCAAGCGAACAAATGATACAGCACTTTACACATATATAAAAACTACTCTTCGAGGCAAATTTTCTTATTCGTGACAGCAAGAAATATCCAAAAAAAGAAAGAGTAAAGGTTGGAGCCGATCGAAATGTTCATGTTGGTAAAGGAAACAGAGGAAATAAAGAGGTAATGCGAAGATATGGAGTCAAGAAGAGAAATGAAGGAAGACAAATGACTGTAGAATTTCCAAAAATACTGGAAGTGGGTATTTTGAATACTTACTTTCAGAAAAAAGAGGAGCACAAAGTGACATACGAGTGACATTGAATTAGTTTTAGGCCCAATCGGGATAATAGGATAATTGCGAATAGCTTGCCGAAATTCGCCCAGCACAGAAAATCATTCTGTAATGCGATTTCCAAGAAATCAACCACGTTACCCTCGTCAGATTTGAACACTCGACCATTCGCGTATTGTCGCCATACCAATGCGATCCGGTTAGGACTGCCTCTACTTTCACGGTATTTTGCGTCGTAAATAGTGCGACAAGTTCTCGATTGCGTTTTGGAATTTCAAATCATATTACCGCATATGTTTATAAAATTCTAGTCCAAGTTGAACGTTAGGGGCTGCAATTTTAAATTAATCATATGCGTAATAAAAGCAAACTAAAACAGAAAACATTGAAATCTACGCTGGTTGTTATGCAGCTTTTTTTATATTTTTTGTTCAAGTTAATTCATCAAATTAATCAAATAATTCGCTGTCGCCGATCTTTTTGTTTTTACCGAATCGTGTCGCTTACTAGCTGACATCATGTCGTCGTATCGATTAGAATGTTGCGAATAACCGCCAGATGCTGCACGAAGCGGAATGAATTATTAGTTGAGTCTACGCTTGTCTTGAGCCCGATGCCAAAGTATCTCATTTTGGAAACCAGTTGTTTCGAGCAGGACACGAAGTTACGATAAATGTCAAAAACCCGATGTCGTAAATGGCTTTTGTGCGTTTAGCGTTTAGTTGAGAAACTGTGTAGCGGCCTACGACATATTGGCCCATTTTTTCAACACCGTAAATTTAAGTTGACAGTGCAGTTACTTGACAGCAGAGCGGATATGCACCAAAGAGAATCCATTTTTAACGTTATCACATAACAAATCGCAAGAGCAGGTGGATTTTATTCTCAAATTTCAAATAAACTGCTATTTTAGCAACATAGCGTGTAACGTGATGGAATTCCAAGGCTGTTTGAAAGTTTGGTGTTTGGTGCGCATCGCCAATCTACAACCACTTTTTACATTCTTTTTCACCACACGACTTAAAAGAAAGCATCACGCGTCATTCTCACCTGTAAAGTCGAGTGAAACTTCAATTTTTTAACGACGTTTAATTAATGAAGCAAATGGTTCATTACCCATAAAGGCGATGACCTTATAGCATTGCCATTGAACTTTCAGCATAGCGATGCTAAAAGATAATTGCCGCGATGAACTTTTAGCATTCTCATTTGCAACTTTCAAAGCAAATGAGAATGCTAAGCCCAAGATATGAGCGAGTAGATGCGATATGTAGTGCTTCAAGTCGATGTCTAGTAAACATCAAGACAGCAGTGCTGAGGCGGAAGGTCGGACACAGATCACAGAAAGCCAGTAAACTGCGTACCCTAAAGAAGGCGAGAATAACTAGACTCGTCAAGAGGTAATTTTATGTAAAAACATTGTTGACTGAACTGACGAAGGACGCGCAGCACGTGCTAGAAGGTCATAGAATTAGAAAGCTTGTCCCCTTCAAACAATTTGTGGGAGAACCCCTTTATGTTGGGATCTCTACAAGCGGTCGAGGCTGGTTCTTGTGGGCCTCTTGTGCTCGGGCCTCCTCGGCACCGGAAGGTTCCCTTTTCCTTGAAGAGACCGGATCGAAAAAACAGCCAACATGAGTGATGACATGAATGAAAGCCAAGCAGGCGGCCAAATGCTCTTTTATGTCTGACAAAATATCGAAGTTATTTTTGTAACTTTATTTCCAGTTAAGTTCGTTTGCATTTTCATCTTGACTTTTTGTTTCAAAAATCCGACAGAAATTTTTGCGACGCAATAGTAGTTCTTGTGAAAGCCTTATGAAGTAATATTGAAATGTAGTATTTGTGAATCAATATTGTTGAAAAAATTTCACTGAGTTGTTTAATACCAAGTCAATATCATATGAAATCGAACGATATAACCTTAAGTCGGTGTAATTAGGCGTTGCGTAGTGCGTCCTTCTGCTATAAATATTTTGGCTATGACGTCACAGAAACATGAAACGACTGATTCCAAAATGAACTTTAGAATTGTGATCAGAGATTGTTTGGCGCGTGAAAAATTTTCTGACAAACCTAACTTTTTCCCTTTGTCTTCCGATTTGGCAATTTTTGATTTAAAAAATATTTGTAAAATTGTTGTTCAGTTCACAGTTGGTTGAGTTTATTACAGGCACGAGGTTAATTTCATTTGATTTGAAAGGGTCAACATCGCAAGAGCTCGTAAAAAAGATGTACAGTCCCCCCCCCCCCCAAGATTAAGACTTGTGACAGATGTAATGACGTTGGCATGACAACTGGAGATTCAAATCTTCATAAATTTATCCAGGGTCCTCACCAGACGAGGTGCAAGCAATGATTTACCATAATATGTTGTTCGACGGGACCGTACGCAAAAATATGTTGAGAGAGGGCGCAAAAATAACTTTTTGCAAATTTTGCGGTGAGCCTTTTTTAGAGATCAATATTCTCAGTGCGATACTAGGGGACTTGTCTTATTTCTGCTACAAGCACAATGGCGGAACAAGACATTTAACGTTTACCTGAGGGCAACGCGCGCATTGAAGCCCCTCCCCCCCTCTTTCATACGCAACTGTTGTTCCACCTTCACTATTGTCGAAATATCACATTTGAACATAACTGGAACGGGCTCTCTCGCTGTTTCACTGCATCAGCGGGCGACCCGATTGTGAATTAGAAAATGCGAATTATTTTCATTCTACGGTCACAAGACCTTCAGGGTTCTACGGTCACAAGACCTTGTAGGTGGTGGGGCTACCAGTCACTCATGACTGGTTCGAAATGGGCTGCCATCATTCCGCTAGCCTAATTTCAGTTAGATTGACGGCATGAACCTGAATTGCCGTTCGTGCCGTACTTCTATCCCGAGGAAGAGGAGGGGCAATCACAACAACAACAGACCTTCAGGGTGGCCACAACAATTAGCGTTCAAGCCTACTTCAGAGTTACCAGTACTGCTCGTACTTTGTATTTTTGTTACTAGCACCGACGACTGCTGCCACAGCTGAACCTTGAAGTTACGAATTGTAGTGAAGCTTAATCTGAGGCGTTGTTGCACTAATTATCTCAAAGTATTCCTCCCCACAGGCGCGTAGACAAAACAAATTGGGGCCAAGATACATCTTTTTTGCTTCCCTTAACAACGTCATAAATACTTTGAGACCAAGGTTGGTGGCCACACAGCCGTATTTCTTCTCAAACAACAGCTGTTGACTAGTCCCGTAGAATTGGTTTTCGGTGTCCTTACTTCTGTTTGCAAGGCTTTTTATTTTACAAGCATTATTAATTGACCTAACAATCCAGTCTAGAAGCGAAGCTTTGCCACAAAATCAAAGAAAAACCCATCACAAGATATGATGCTTAATAAAGTAATCTTTTACTACAAAAAATAAGTGTTTGCAACGCTTACATGCTGTCTCTTTTTTATCAGACAAAATTTTTAAAAAGTACAGATAACTAGTATCGTTAAAGCAATTTGGTACTTTTTAAAATGGTACTGCATGCCAGTACCGAGGTACTTTTGAATGTAAAAATCGAGTGCCGGTTGTACCGGCGTACTTTTGAAAAATTGGTCACCAATCTGTGGATTAAAAATCTTTTATGATCATGAAACATTACAAATTTTGATAAAAACCTGGAACATGGTTTTTAAAACAGTGTTGATAAAACTGTTTCGTTTTATCATTGATGCATGTTATGTCGTCATCAACGTCCGGGGGAAGTCAGATAAACGTGACTTTACAAATAGAAACTTCAAACGCTCGCACACTGCCGTTAGAATTTGTCAATGTATTTTAATTGTGGAAAGTTAGTTCGTGCGAGTGTGTTGCACGTGCCAGATGATGGGGCAATCAGAATTTATCAGAGAGAGTGTCAAAATGATTTTACTGATTTGATTTAAAGGCTCCTCCAGTTTGTATTGATTTCCATTCCGCGAAATCTGATCCAAAGATTTTGTTTGCTGCATCAGCGTACGCTCGATGAACGCGCAGATTGCATACAAATAATTTGCTTGTGTTTTTCAGTATTGATTTTGTGACGTCATAATCGTACACTTAGCCAGGAAGGTGAAAGCGGCCATGTCCTTTCCCAACAGAACAATTTTAGGACTAGTTCTAAGTACAAAAATATTTTCAAAAAAAAGCAAAAGTATTTTCATTTCATGCATGTACATTTTTTAATTTTTCCCCTACCTTTAGATTTTAATATCTTCTTCTAGAATTGTTGAAATTAAAAACAAAGTTTACTTATTTTATTTCCATAAATCAACTGTGAGTTAAAGCCATTTTATTCTACCTAAGATACACAATTTGCTTGAAAAACTAAAAAATCTGAAATATAAAAGTCATTATTTTAGTCAAACCTCCTTGTTCAACAAAGATTTAAGAAAATATTTCCACCCCCCTCAGATTAGTTTTCTGGCTGCCCCGTTGGATATGGTCACGTTTCATTGGAGAGAACTTACGGTATTCATTCAATTTGTACAGAATTTATCTAAATTATCATAATTTTTAATTGTATTTTATTTTTGAATTGGTTCAATAAACACGTTTGCAACGTTTTTAAAGCTATTTTGACATTGACTCTAAATTACGTTGTAGGTAAATAATCAAATTATTTAAAAATATAGGTGGTCTAAAAAGTGGTAAATGGGACTAATAGCCCCGTTCTGCAATGTCTAAAAATTGTCTTTTATATTTTTTTGGGCTGAAAACGTCTCTATTTGACTTGCAAGCTAGCATATCAGTTATGATGAGTGTTTAAAACAGTGGTTCCCAACCAGGAGTCCACGAACCCCCAAGGGGTCCGTGAAAAGCTTGCTGGGGGTCCGCGAGTGCATTGGAATTGGACAAAATTAATTAACAATATTCAATAAATTCCATCTTAATGTAGGCACTAGGCAGCAACTTGTAACGTACGAAAATAATGTAGCGCAGTAGACTAAATTGTTTCCGTATTGGGCTAAATATTGTGTAATCACTAATCAGCATCTTTTTGCTGATTGTGACGTTTATCCAAACTCAGAGATTGAAATTACGCGTTGAACCAGCATTTATAATATAAATACAATATTGCATTTAAAGTTCGCTTGCATTTGTAAAAGTACGCGTAGTTTACCAAATTATTTGTTTAGGGTCGGTTTTAAAAATATAGGGGTGAGTAAGCTTGATAATTATTTGAAAGGGGTCCGTGACCAAAAAAAGGTTGGGAACCACTGGTTTAAAACATTGAAAGTTTAATAAATATATCTTAGAGCTATTTAAGAACAATGTTTCTTAATCGAGAAACAGGCGAGTATGCAACAAAGAATTACTGTCAATAAACCATAATAAGGAAAAAGTTTGAAAATAAGAGTTGGAACTCTAACTGTAGAGTAGCAAGACTAGAAACGTGAGAGGCGGTTTCAAAATCTTTTACCATGGACTAAATGAGAGTAGAAACAGAGTAGGCATCGTCTTAAAAGAACAACTGATCAAATACGTGCTGGAAGTACAGATGGTGTCAAATGGAATGGTTAGAGTAAAGGTAGAGGTTGAAGGAGAAAGGGTGAATATAATTAGTGCATATGGTCTGCAAGTGGAATGCAACTTAGAAGAAAAAGAAAACTTTTGGAGTGAACTTGACGAAGTTATGCGAGGTATATCCGATGAAAGAAAGAGTAAAGATTAAAGCCGATCTAAATGATCATATTGGTAAAGGAAACAGAGGAGATAAAGAGATAATGGGAAGATATGCAGTCAAGAAGAGAAATGAAGAAAAACAAATGACTGTAGAATTTCCAAAAACTGAAAGTGGCTATTTAGAGTGATTTACGAGAGTGGTGGAAGGTGCTCACAGATAGACTGTATTTCGAGCAAAGAAAAGCATTTAAAAGAGGTCAAAATCATGATTGGAGAATATGTTGCCAAGCAGTATCGAATGAAAATTTGTCAGTTGAAGCCGATGGTACAAAATAGCAAGAGACTTAGGACAATCCCAAAAATCAGATGATGAAAACTGAAAGAGGTAGAAAACTGCATGACGTTTAAGAATGAAGTAAAAAGGTTTTTAAAAGACAAAGAAGACTGGAAGACTGCTTCAACAGTCTTAAAAGATGCAGGCAGAAAGGTGGTTAGAATGACATCTGGCCGGAAGAACAAAAACAACAAAACATCATGGTGGCGTAGGGAGGGGCAAAAAGTATGCGACAAAAAAACTAGCGAAAAAGAATTTGGTTAGCCACAGGAACGAAGACAATAAAAATTTGTACAGGCAATCAAAGAAAAAAGCAAAATGGGCTCTAGCAATGGCTAAAGAAAAAGCATACCAAGAATTGTACACATACCAAGCTAAATAGCAAAAAAGGGGAAAAGATGTTATATCAGTTAGCAAGACAAAGAAATTAAGCTGGAAAAGATGTGCAACAGATTCGAACAATAAAGAATACTATAGGGCAGAGCTACTCAACTAATTTTAACGGAGATCCAGTTGGATAAGTTCAGTATTTCTAGAAGTCAGTCCCGTAGCACTCCAACTTCGGGCCCCCCCCCAAAGTAAGCGCAAGAGCCCCTGCGCACAGGTCATATCACTTTAGAGGTGTAAAATTGAAAAGCTGCATTAAGAAAATACACCACAATTTGTACATAAGTAAACAGGCTAATGTCAGAATAAAGCATGCCGATACCGAAGGTGCAAGTCATAAAAAATTCGGCACCGATGCCAGAGTTCAGTAGGACATTTATGCAGACACTGTGAAACGAAAGCAATGACACTGAAAAACATGAAAAAGTTATAAAAACACAGTATCATTTAAATAGTCTGGAGCGAACCTTTTTGTTCGCAAATGCTGTTATGACATTGTCATAATCAAGAGATCGGGCGCAGTCATTTTCGATTGACAACATGGCTAATGAAGATAGTCTACTGTCTGTCATAGACGTTCTATTAAAAGTTTTGATCAGTTTCAATTTGCTGAAGCTTCTTTCAGCGCTGGCAACAGTCACGGGGCAAGTTAGTAAGATTCGAAGTGCGATGTACACATTCGGATACAATTCAAATAAATGAGTCTTTAGAAGATAGTTCAGAAAGTCTTGAGCCGTATTGAGATTGCGTTTTTTTGTAAAATTAAAACAAACCGCTGTAGCTCAGCGCTCATTTCATCAAAATCAATGTCACCGAACTTTTTTTGGAACTCTTTACAGCAAGTAAGAAGAGCATTTTCTTGTTGCACAAGCAAAAGTTTGTCTCGTGTGTACAAAAACGAAAAGGCGGAAGAAACCTCACGTAACAAATTAAAGCGCTCCTTTATTGACATAATAGCCTGGTCTACTAATGGATAGAAAAAGTTGCTTTTAAATTTCAGTTCAGGAGTAGCTCGTTGTTCCTCTTCACCTTGGTAATCAAACAATCTTCTTTTCTTTCCACTTCTTGACGGAGAAAAAGAAGGATCAATATCCAATTCCTGTGCTATTTCAACAGCAGATGTTGCGGCACTGTCATAACCCGTTGTGCGATAGTTTTGCAAAAACTTTTCAGTTGCCTGGATTTCCGTTTCCATTGTATGAAGGGAGACTCCATACGATTGAAGAATCTTGCTTGCTTTATTGACTTGGAATAGGATATCATACCAAATAAACACCGACAAAAGAAAACTCCATTTTGATAAATGAGCTATCAACGATTTTGTTTCTGAGGCAGCTCTTCCATCTTTTCTTTCTATGGAAATGGCTTCCAAGTCTTTCAGTGCCAGCAACACCTCTTTTAAATTGTATCGAAGAGGTTTGATGCATTTAATTCTGCTTTCCCAACGAGTATCAGATTGTGACTTTATGGACAGCTCCACATGTTTCTTCAAAATTTCCCAACGCTGAGCAGAGGAAGAAAACAGCACATACAACCTTGTAAGTACTCCAAAAAATGTCAATGCTTCCGTCGATGAATTAGCACTGTCAACAACAACTAAGTTAAGGGTGTGGTTTGCACAGGGCACGTAAACAGCTTTGGGATTGATGTCTAGCATTCTTGCTTGGACCCCAGAATGTTTTCCTTTCATGTTAGCACCATTATCATATGACTGACCTCGACAATCAGACAATTCGAGTTGCAGTTCGGTCGTTTTTTCTAAGAAAGCGTCCAACAAGCCTTTCCCAGTACTGTCACTTATTCTCAAGTAGCCAAAAAATGTTTCTTTGACAACAGCAGCTTCTTTATTACATAGTACATAACGGAGAATGACAGACATTTGTTCATGATGTGACATATCTGGAGTGCAGTCCAAAATTATAGAAAAATATTTTGCCAATTTCAATTGCTGTAAATTTTCTTTTTCAACTTCTGTCGCTAGCAATTCAATTAGTTCATTTCGTATGGTAGGACTCAAATAGTGATCTTTAGTGTTTTTATTCTTGATTCTGTCTTGAAGCTCTTTTAGGATCGGATCTCTTCTTGCCAAAAGCTCAAATATACCCAGAAAATTTCCATTGTGAGGAGATCCTAAGACTTCTTCAGATCCTCTAAAAGCAAGATTCCTTTCCGATAGAAACAAGGCAATGTCGATAAGTCTCTCTAAAACATTTCTCCAAAAACGTCTTTCATTGAAAAAAATATTCATCTCGCGTTTGTCGATAGTGGATGAATTTCTTATCCCTTCAGCTAGCAACATCCATTGACTGCAGCATTTTTGGTGGGAAATACCGTTTTCATGGTCTTTCAGTTTTTTCGAAAAACCCTCCCATGTATTTATACCACTACAAAAGGGGCTTAGTGTTTTTCCAAATAGCTTACAACAAAAGCAAAAAACTTGATCTGATTCCCCAGAATAAACTAGCCACGACCGTGAAACACTTTCACCATTAGGTAACACACGTTTATAATGGTTGGAGGAAAAACGTCGCCTTGGAGTTGTGTTATTATATGGAAAATTCATTATTAGTTGATGTGGTCCACGCTTTACTATATCACATCGTTGAGCATCAGAAATACTTTCAGGCCATTTACATGGGTCATCAGGGATAGGGGTAAATTGAGATTCAGTTATTTTTGATATTGAAGGTTGCGTATTGGCAGGTAAATCACAACTTACATTTTCTGGAAATTCACAATCACTTTGATGCTGATCGTCATAGTCTTCTTTTTCTTGTACACTATAGTTTTCTTCATCCCTCTCGGTACTAGTGCCAGGTCTACTCTGCTCAGTAATCTTGAAAAAATCTGTCATCTTGGGCAATTTCGCTACAGCATCTCGAGCAGTGGCTGCTTCTTTTCTCTTTTGAGCACCACTTTTTGAACGTTTCATTCTATACAATGTCAATAAAATACTTTATCTGCACTCTGCAGTGTATATATATTGTCCCGGTATTTCTAGCCAAACAGAATTCCAGACCATTCTATGATTGTTGCGTAACAACGGCATTGTTACGTCAATCGAATATTCAAGATTCTACCAGAAAATCAATCGAAATATTCTAGATTCTGCGAGATAAAATGACCTAGCATTCACTTATGATGTCACGAGCCAATTTCTTCCTACAGTTTAAATCGGTTGTAAACAAGTCTGCTGAACTGAAAATAGTCACGTAACCAAAAAGCAATTTCAGACTAATTTGGGCCCCCAAAGTTGGCCTGGGCCCCCCCAATTGGGGGGTTTGGGGGGCGGCTGCTACGTCTCTGCTAGAAGTCCACTAAAATTTTTGACTTACAATGACAAAAATGAAACCATCATTATCAGTTAATACAGAAAAAATATTTGGATTTTCTCTTAGTCTACACTTTACACTAATCATCGAAATCAAAAATAAAATGAACGTAGTGTACAATATTTTGCTAATTTTGTAAAAAAAAAGCGCATTTCTTATTTTTAGCTAGTTCTGAAAACTTGATCTATAGAAGTAATAGCAAATCAAAGGCTGTGGTGGGGTGTTTGGTTTTCGTACCATACAATAGGCTATAGTAAGCGGCAGTGGAATCTGCCAATACAATGCCTGATTTATTGTTTTCTTCAAAGCGGTGTTCAACGTCATAGGTTAGTTTAAACACTTGATCGGTTATGCATTGACTATGCCTGAAGCCAACTTGTTCGTCAGGAAGTTGTAGGTGAATAACAGGTTCTAGACACCTCAAGAGTAAGTTCTCGAAAAGTTTGTAAGAAACGCTCATCAGCGATATGGGCTGGAAGCTCTTTCAATCATCAGCTGCTTTGCCAGGTTTTGATACGGAGATAACCGTGACCGGTGGTCATATAGTGGGGATTGTTTGGTAGGTCTCCCAGGTGTGTAGAATTTTTGAAGCCATGTATCACATTTGGGACCGCAGTGCTTCTGAATATATCTGGCGGGATATTGTCTGGGCTTTGAGCTTTACCGCACTTGATCAGTTTGATTGCAGAGGCACATTTAGTGGACAAGAGAAGCATAACAAAGAGACCTTGAACAGTGGGAAATAAGTTTTCTTTTTGTTTTTTTATGTGTTGTGTTGTTAGCCTTTCTAAAGGTGCCGTTAGTCAATGCCAAGAACATACAGTTGCGTCGAAGGCGCAAAAATTTTTGCAATTTTGTTTGAAAATAACTTACTACTGACAACAAGTCAACAAAGTTTGGCAAAAACAGCATGGGCTTATTCGCGACCTGTGACTGCACATACTGTTACTCATTCTAGAGCTTGAGGTCCAGTTTCAATACTCGAAAGGTCCGGATTCGGACCGCGGTCCGCCAATTGAGTAGCCCTGCTATAGGGGATGTACCGACGAGAGAAGAGATGTCCCGAGACGATGGAATAAATACTTCAACGAACTTATGAACAGAGAAAATAAAAGAGAAAAGAAATTGGATAAGGCGGAGGATGCATCTCAGAAAGTGAAATAAATCGATACGGAAGAAGTCTGGGCTGCCATACAAAAAAACAAAATTGGAAAAGCAGTGGGTCCTAACGATATACCAGTCGAGATATGGAAGTGTTCGGATACTTGGCAGTGAGCCTGTCATCGAATTTCTTCAATAAAATATTAGATGGTAAAAACATGCCTGAGGAGTGGAGAAAAAGAACATTGATTCCAATATCTGAAAATAACAGTGACGTGCACAACTGCAGTAACTATAGAGGCATAAACCTGATGAGACACACAATCAAGATATGGGAAAGAGCTATAGAAAGACGACTTAGAGAGGAAGTAAAGATCTGTGATCAACAATATGGTTTTATGCCAGGAAAAAGTACAACAGATGCTCTGTTTGCTTTAAGGATCCTGATGAAAGAATACAGAAGGAGCTGTATTGCGCATTTATGGACTTGGAAAAGGCGTATGACACTATGCTAAGAGACGAGCTGTGGTACTGCTTACCAAAGACGGGAGTAACGGAGAAGTAGGTGAATGTGATACAAGATATATATGAAGGCAGCACGACGACAGTCAAATGTGCAGTAGGGCTGATGAACTGGTTTGACGTGACGGTTGGACGTCATCAAGGATCGGCTTTTAGTCCATTTCTTTTTACAATAATTATGGATAGATGGGCAAATTAAATCAGAGAACAGTCTCGATGGATCATGATGTTTGCAGATGACATTTTTATCTGTGAAGGAAGCAAAAAGAGATGGAAGTAAAACTTAAAACATGGAGTGATAGATTACAAAGAAGAGGAATAAAAGTAAGCCGGAACAGCACTGTATATTTGTACATGAACAAAAACGAAGATGATTGCAGCATAAAGTTGCAAGATGTGGAGCCAACCAAAGTAATGGGGTTTAAGTATTTGGAATCAACTGTGCAGCGCAACGCAAATCATGGACCGGAAATAAAGAAAAAGCGATAACTATGTGGAATTGATGGAGAAAAGTTACTGGGGTAATATGTGATAGACGGGTATCTGCTAAAGTAAAAGAAAAAGTGGATAAGTATGTGATCAGATCACCAATGTTGTACGGCCTAGAAACGGAACAATCCACTAAAAAGCAAGAAGCAGAGCTAGAAGTGTCAGAATTAAAGAAGCTGCGCTTTTGAATTGATGTCACAAGGATGGATAAAATCAAAAATGAGTGCATACGAGGAGCAGCACATGTGGAACGAATTGAGCGAAACAAGATTGAGATGGTATGGTGACATTTTGAGAAGGGAAAACAGTTACGTCGGAAAAAGAATGATTGCGATCAGCGTACCAAACAAAAGAAAACTAGATGACCCCAAAAATGAGGTTCATGGATGAAATTAAGGAGAATATGAAAGTAGCTGGAGTAAGTAAAGAGAATGCAATGGACCGTGAAAAATGGAGGAAAATGATCTGCTACGACGATCCCAAACGGGAACCGGCGCGATGGTGTAGTGGTGAGAGCGTCCGCATCGCAGTCGGTAGACCTTGGGTTCATTCCCTAAGTCGAGTCATACCAAAACATTTTAAAAACTGGTATTCACAGCTTCCTTGCTTGGCGCTTAGCATAAAAAGGGAACAGTGTGGAGAACAAGCCGGCAAGCTTGCTTGTTGTGTCCTTGGACAAGGCACTTAACGGGACGCCTCCACCTCTATATGGCAGACAGGTAATCCACCCGTACTTTCACTGGATTACAATTATGAAGTTGCTAACCCAGCATGTCGTAAAAGACGACTCTTGGGTACCCACCAGTGGCAGTCCGCCTTGTTGGTGGTGGGGCTACTAGTCACTGAAGACTGCCCATGGTGGGTACCAGTCACTCATGACTGGTTCGAAGTGGGCTGCCATCTTTCCTCTTGCCTAAATTCAATTAGGTTGACGGCATGAACTTGAATTGTCGTTCATGCCGTACCTCGATTCCGAGAAAGAGTAGGGGTGACCACAAACAAACAAACAACATCCCTAACGGGAAGCAAGCCATGGTAAAACGAATCACTGCCATAGCACGGTTTGTGTTTGGGTCCTTCTGAGAACAGAACCGGGATCCAACCGCTTACGCAGGCACATGCCTCACCTGCATAGAAGGTGTCGATGGATTTTAACTCAAAAAGTTTCAGGTGCTTGGTTCCGAACCTACTTAGTTGATAACAAGGCAACCAAAACGACCTGGAAAAAGGTCTGCAATTACGCTGGGTGCTCTGTCACAGCTACGGATAAAAGAAATGAGGAATTTTTGTGGTTTCGATTCAGCGCCGAATATAGACCGAGACGACGAGAGCGTTTGCGTCACAAATCGCGAAAGTAAAACGTCTTAGCTGGATAATACTTTTGGAGTATTCGACATGAGCGCAGTGGAAAAAAGCCTAGGTCGGAAGGGCTCCTGCCTTTTCATAGCGTAAACCCGACCCTGTTTGAGTGGAAGTGGTATGCTGAGAATGGAGTTCGATTACTAAAGTTATTGTTGTGATTGCGTTCCTATTCTCCACACTCGCACGACATGGCCAGCGGCTCCAAGCATTGGACAAATATTATTGTCCTTACCTGCTTCCGAGTTCACTGGTTTCAACGTTTTATTTGAATTAGTTTTAGGCCCAATCGGGATAATAGGATAATTGTAAATAGCTTGCCGAAATTCGCCCAGCACAGAAAATCATTCTGTGATGCGATTTCCAAGAAAGCAACCACGTAGCCATCGTCAGGTTTGAACACTCGACCATTCGCGTATTGTCGCCATACTAATGCGATCCGGTTAGGACTGCCTCTACTTTCACGGTATTTTGCGTCGTATATTTGCGTGCGACAAGTTCTCGATTGCGTTTTGCAATTTCAAATCATATTACGGCATATGTTCATAAAATTCTATTCCAAGTTGAACGTTAGGGGCTGAGATTTTAAATTAATCATATGCGTTATAAAAGCAAACTAAGAGAAAAAACATTAAAATCTACGCTGATTGTTATGCAGCTTTTTTATATATTTTGTTCAAGTTAATTCATCAAATTAATCAAATAATTCGCTGTCGCCGATCTTTTTTGTTTTTACCGAATCGTGCCGCTTACTAGCTGACATCATGTCGTCGTATCGATTAGAATGTTGCGAATAACCGCCAGATGCTGCACGAAGCGGAATGAATTATCAGTTGAGTCTACGCCTGTCTTGAGCCCGATGCCAAAGTATCTCATTTTGGAAACCAGTTGTTTCGAGCAGGACACGAAGTTGCGATAAATGTCAAAAACCCGATGTCGTAGATGGCTTTTGTGCGTTTAGCGTTTAGTTGAGAAACTGTGTAGCGGCCTATGACATATTGGCCCATTTTTTCAACACCGTAAATTTAAGTTGACAGTGCAGTTACGTGACAGCAGAGCGGATATGCACCAAAGAGAATCCATTTTTAACGTTATCACATAACGCATTGCAAGAGCAGGTGAATTTTATTCTCAAATTTCAAATAAACTGCTATTTTAGCAACATAGCGTGTAACGTGAAGGAATTCCAAGGCTGTTTGAAAGTTTGGTGTTTGGTGCGCATCGCCAATCTACAACCACTTTTTACATTCTTTTTCACCACACGACTTAAAAGAAAGCATCACGCGTCATTCTCACCTGTAAAGTCGAGTGAAACTTCAATTTTTTAACGACGTTTAATTAATGAAGCAAATGGTTCATTACCCATAAAAGCGATGACCTTATAGCATTGCCATTGAACTTTCAGCATAGCAATGCTAAAAGATAATTGCCGCGATAAACTTTTAACATTCTCATTTGCAACTTTCAAAGCAAATGAGAATGCTAAGCCCAAGATATGAGCGAGTAGATGCGATATGTAGTGCTTCAAGTCGATGTCTAGTAAACATCAAGACAACAGTGCTGAGGCGGAAGGTCGGACACAGATCACAGAAAGCCAGTAAACTGCGTATCCTAAAGAAGGCGAGAATAACTAGACTCGTCAAGAGGTAATTTTATGTAAAAACATTGTTGACTGAACTGTCGAAGAACGCGCAGCACGTGTTAGAAGGTCATAGAATTAGAAAGCTTGTCCCCTTCAAACAGTTTGTGGGAGAACCCCTTTATGTTGGGATCTCTACAAGCGGTCGAGGCTGGTTCTTGTGGGCCTCTTGTGCTCGGGCCTCCTCGGCACCGGAAGGTTCCCTTTTCCTTGAAGAGACCGGATCGAAAAAACAGCCAACATGAGTGATGACACGAATGAAAACCAAGCAGGCGGCCAAATGCTCTTTTATGTCTGACAAAATATCGAAGTTATTTTTGTAACTTTATTTCCAGTTAAGTTCGTTTGCATTTTCATCTTGACTTTTTGTTTAAAAAATCCGACAGAAATTTTTGCGACGCAATAATAGTTCTTGTGAAAGCCTTATGAAGTAATATTAAAATGTAGTATTTGTGAATGACTATTGTTGAAAAAACTTTACTGAGTTGTTTAATACCAAGTCAATATCTTATGAAATCGAACGATATAACCTTAAGTCGGTGTAATTAGGCGTTGCGTAGTGCGTCCTTCTGCTATAAATATTTTGGCTATGACGTCACAGAAACATGAAACGACTGATTCCAAAATGAACTTTAGAATTGTGATCAGAGATTGTTCGGCGCGTGAAAAATTTTCTGACAAACCTAACTTTTTCCCTTTGTCTTCCGATTTGGCAATTTTTAATTTAAAAAATATTTGTAAAATTGTTGTTCAGTTCACAGTTGGTTGAGTTTATTACAGGCACGAGGTTAATTTCATTTGATTTGAAAGGGTCAGCATCGCAAGAGCTCGAAAGAAAGATGTACAGTCCCCCCCCCCCCCAAGATTAAGACTTGTGACAGATGTAATGACGTTGGCATGACAACTGGAGATTCAAATCTTCATAAATTTATCCAGGGTCCTCACCAGACGAGGTGCAAGCAATGATTTATCATATTATGTTGTTCGACGGGACCGTACGCAAAAATATGTTGAGAGAGGGCGCAAAAATAACTTTTTGCAAATTTTGCGGTGAGCCTTTTTTAGAAATCAATATTCTCAGTGCGATACCAGGGCACTTGTCTTATTTCTGCTACAAGCACAATGGCAGAACAAGACATTTAACGTTTACCTGAGGGCAACGCGCGCATTGAAGCCCCTCCCCCCCTCTTTCATACGCAACTGTTGTTCCACCTTCACTATTGTCGAAATATCACATTTGAACATAACTGGAACGGGCTCTCTCGCTGTTTTACTGCATCAGCGGGCGACCCGATTGTGAATTAGAAAATGCGAATTATTTTCATTCTACGGTCACAAGACCTTCAGAGTTCTACGGTCACAAGACCTTGTAGGTGGTGGGGCTACCAGTCACTCATGACTGGTTCGAAATGGGCTGCCGTCTTTCCGCTAGCCTAATTTCAATTAGGTTGACGGCATGAACCTGAATTGACGTTCGTGCCGTACTTCTATCCCGAGGAAGAGGAGAGACAATCACAACAACAACAGACCTTCAGGGTGGCCAGAACAATTGGCGCTCAAGCCTACTTCAGAGTTACCAGTACTGCTGGTACTTTGTATTTTTGTTACTAGCACCGACGACTGCTGCCACAGCTGAACCTTGAAGTTACGAATCGTAGTGAAGCTTAATCTGAGGCGTTGTTGCACTAATTATCTCAAAGTATTCCTCCCCACAGGCGCGTAGACAAAACAAATTGGGGGCAAGATACACCTTTTTTGCTTCCCTTAACAACGTCATAAATACTTTGAGACCAAGGTTGTGAGCCACACAGCCGTATTTTTTCTCAAACAACAGCTGTTGACTAGTCCCGTAAAATCGGTTTTCGGTGTTCTTACTTCTGTTTGCAAGGCTTTTTATTTTACAAGCATTATTAATTGACCTAACAATCCAGTCTAGAAGCGAAGCTTTGCCACAAAATCAAAGAAAAACCCATCACAAGATATGATGCTTAATAAAGTAATCTTTTACTACAAAAAATAAGTGTTTGCAACGCTTACATGCTGTCTCTTTTTTATCAGACAAAATTTTTAAAAAGTACAGATAACTAGTATCGTTAAAGCAATTTTGTATTTTTTTAAATGGCACTGCGTGCCAGTATCGAGGTACTTTTGAATGTAAAAATCGAGTGCCGGTTGTACCGGCGTCCTTTTGAAAAATTGGTCACCAATCTGTGGATTAAAAATCTTTTATGATCATGAAACATTACAAATTTTGATAAAAACCTGGAACATGGTTTTTAAAACAGTGTTGATAAAACTGTTTCGTTTTATCATTGATGCATGTTATGTCGTCATCAACATCCGGGGAAAGTCAGATAAACGTGACTTTACAAATAGAAACTTCAAACGCTCACACACTGCCGTTAGAATTTGTCAATGTATTTTAATTGTGGAAAGTTAGTTCGTGCGAGTGTGTTGCACGTGCCAGATGATGGGGCAATCAGAATTTATCAGAGGGAGTGTCAAAATGATTTTACTGATTTGATTTAAAGGCTCCTCCAATTTGTATTGATTTCCATTCCGCGAAATCTGATCCAAATATTTTATTTGTTGCATCAGCGTACGCTCGATGAACGCGCAGATTGCATACAAATAATTTGCCTGTGTTTTTCAGTATTGATTTTGTGACGTCATAATCGTACACTTAGCCAGGAAGATGAAAGCGGCCATGTCCTTTCCCAACAGAACGATTTTAGGACTAGTTCTAAGTACAAAAATATTTTCAAAAAAAAGCAAAAGTATTTTCATTTCATGCATGTACATTTTTTAATTTTTCCCCTACCTTTAGATTTTATTATCTTCTTCTAGAATTGTTGAAATTAAAAACAAAATTTACTTATTTTATTTCCATAAATCAACTGTGAGTTAAAGCCATTTTATTCGACCTAAGATACACAATTTGCTTGAAAAACTAAAAAATCTGAAATATAAAAGTCATTATTTTAGTCAAACCCCCTTGTTCAACAAAGATTTAAGAAAATATTTCCATCCCCCTCAGATTAGTTTTCTGGCTGCCCCGTTGGATATGGTCACGTTTCATTGGAGAGAACTTACGATATTCATTCGATTTGTACAGAATTTATCTAAATTATCATAATTTTAATTGTATTTTATTTTTGGATTGGTTCAATAAACACGTTTGCAACTTTTTTAAAGCTATTTTGACATTGACTCTAAATTACGTTGTAGGTAAATAATCAAATTATTTAAAAATATAGGTGGTCTAAAAAGTGGTAAATGGGACTAATAGCCCCGTTCTGCAATGTCTAAAAAATGTCTTTTATATTTTTTTGGGCTGAAAACGTCTCTATTTGACTTGCAAGCTAGCATATCAGTTATGATGAGTGTTTAAAACAGTGGTTTCCAACCAGGAGTCCACGGACCCCCAAGGGGTCCGTGAAAAGCTTGCTGGGGGTCCGCGAGTGCATTGGAATTGGACAAAATTAATTAACAATATTCAATAAATTCCATGTTAATGTAGGCACTAGGCAGCAACTTGTAACGTACGAAAATAATGTAGCGCAGTAGACTAAATTGTTTCCATATTGGGCTAAATATTGTGTAATCACTAATCAGCATCTTTTTGCTGATTGTGACGTTTATCCAAACTCAGAAATTGAAATTACGCGTTGCACCAGCCTTTATGTTATAAATACAATATTGCATAAGTTCGCCAGCATTTGTAAAAGTAAGCGTAGTTTACCAAATTATTTGTTTAGGGTCGGTTTTAAAAATATAGGGGTGAGTAAGCTTGATAATTATTTGAAAGGGGTCCGTGACCAAAAAAAGGTTGGGAACCACTGGTTTAAAACATTGAAAGTTCAATAAATATATCTTAGAGCTATTTAAGAACAATGTTTCTTAATCGAGAAACAGGCGAGTATGCAACAAAATAATTACTGTCAATAAACCATAATAAGGAAAAAGTTTGAAAATAAGAGTTGGAACTCTAACTGTAGAGTAGCAAGACTAGAAACGTGAGAGGCGGTTTCAAAATCTTTTACCATGGACTAAATGAGAGTAGAAACAGAGTAGGCATCGTCTTAAAAGAACTACTGATCAAATACGTGCTGGAAGTACAGATGGTGTCAAATGGAATGATTAGAGTAAAGGCAGAGGTTGAAGGAGAAAGGGTGAATATAATTAGGGCATATGGTCCGCAAGTGAAATGCAACTTAGAAGAAAAAGAAAACTTTTGGAGTGAACTTGACGAAGTTATGCAAGGTATATCCGATGAAAGAAAGAGTAAAGATTGGAGCCGATCTAAATGATCATATTGGTAAAGGAAACAGAGGAGATAAAGAGGTAATGGGAAGATATGCAGTCAAGAAGAGAAATGAAGAAAAACAAATGACTGTAGAATTTCAAAAAACTGAAAGTGGCTATTTAGAGTGACCTACGAGAGTGGTGGAAGGTGCTCACAGATAGACTGTATTTTGAGCAAAGGAAAGCATTTAAAAGAGGTCAAAATCATGATTGGAGAATATGTTGCCAAGCAGTATCGAATGAAAATTTGTCAGTTGAAGCGGATGGTACAAAATAGCAAGAGACTTAGGACAATCCCAAAAATCAGATGATGAAAACTGAAAGAGGTAGAAAACTGCATGACGTTTGAGAATGAAGTAAAAAGGTTTTTAAAAGACAAAGAAGACTGGAAGACTGCTTCAACAGTCTTAAAAGATGCAGGCAGAAAGGTGGTTAGGATGACATCTGGCCGGAAGAACAAAAACAACAAAACATCATGGTGGCGTAGGGAGGGGCAAAAAGTATGCGACAAAAAAACTAGCGAAAAAGAATTTGGTCAGCCAAAGGAACGAAGACAATAAAAATTTGTACAGGCAATCAAAGAAAAAAGCAAAATGGGCTCTAGCAATAGCTAAAGAAAAAGCATACCAAGATTTGTACACAAAGCTAAATAGCAAAAAAGGGGAAAAGATGTTATATCAGTTAGCAAGACAAAGAAATTAAGCTGGAAAAGATGTACAACAGATTCGAACAATAAAGAATACTATAGGGCAGAGCTACTCAACTAATTTTAACGGAGATCCAGTTGGATAAGTTCAGTATTTCTAGAAGTCCACTAAAATTTTTGACTTACAATGATAAAAGTCAAACCATCATTATCAGTTAATACAGAAAAAATATTTGGATTTTCTCTTAGTCTACACACTTTACACTAATCATCGAAATCAAAAATAAAATGAACGTAGTGTACAATATTTTGCTAATTTTGTAAAAAAAAGCGCATTTCTTATTTTTAGCTAGTTCTGAAAACTTGATCTATAGAAGTAATAGCAAATCAAAGGCTGTGGTGGGGTGTTTGGTTTTCGTACCATACAGTAGGCTATAGTAAGCGGCAGTGGAATCTGCCAATACAATGCCTGATTTATTGTTTTCTTCAAAGCGGTGTTCAACGTCATAGGTTAGTTTAAACACTTGATCGGTTATGCATTGACTATGCCTGAAGCCAACTTGTTCGTCAGGAAGTTGTAGGTGAATAACAGGTTCTAGACACCTCAAGAGTAAGTTCTCGAAAAGGTTTGTAAGAAACGCTCATCAGCGATATGGGCTGGAAGCTCTTTCAATCATCAGCTGCTTTGCCAGGTTTTGATACGGAGATAACCGTGACCGGTGGTCATATAGTGGGGATTGTTTGGTAGGTCTCCCAGGTGTGTAGAATTTTTGAAGCCATGTATCACATTTGGGACCGCAGTGCTTCTGAATATATCTGGCGGGATATTGTCTGGGCTTTGAGCTTTACCGCACTTGATCAGTTTGATTGCAGAAGCACATTTAGTGGACAAGAGAAGCATAACAAAGAGACCTTCAACAGTGGGAAATAAGTTTTCTTTTTGTTTTTTTATGTGGATGGTGTTGTGTTGTTAGCCTTTCTAAAGGTGCCGTTAGTCGATGCTAAGAAGGTGCAGTTGCGTCGAAGGCGCAAAAATTTTTGCAATTTTGTTTGAAAATGACTTACTACTGACAACAAGTCAACAAAGTTTGACAAAAAGAGCATGGGCTTATTCGCGACCTGTGGCTGCACATACTGTTACTCATTCTAGAGCTTGAGGTCCAGTTTCAATACTCGAAAGGTCCGGATTCGGACCGCGGTCCGCCAATTGAGTAGCCCTGCTATAGGGGATGTACCGACGAGAGAAGAGATGTCCTGAGACGATGGAATAAATACTTCAATAAACTTATGAACAGAGAAAATAAAAGAGAAAAGAAATTGGATAAGGCGGAGGGTGCATCTCAGAAAGTGAAATAAATCGATAAGGAAGAAGTCTGGGCTGCCATACAAAAAAACAAAATTGGAAAAGCAGTGGGTCCTAACGATATACCAGTCGAGATATGGAAGTGTTCGGATACTTGGCAGTGAGCCTGTCATCGAATTTCTTCAATAAAATATTAGATGGTAAAAACATGCCTGAGGAGTGGAGAAAGAGAACATTGATTCCAATATCTGAAAATAACGGTGACGTGCACAACTGCAGTAACTATAGAGGCATAAACCTGATGAGACACACAATGAAGATATGAGAAAGAGCTATAGAAAGACGACTTAGAGAGGAAGTAAAGATCTGTGATCAACAATATGGTTTTATGCCAGGAAAAAGTACAACAGATGCTCTGTTTGCTTTAAGGATCCTGATGAAAGAATACAGAAGGAGCTGTATTGCGCATTTATGGAGTTGGAAAAGGCGTATGACACTGTGCTAAGAGACGAGCTGTGGTACTGCTTACCAAAGACGGGAGTAACGGAGAAGTATGTGAATGTGATACAAGATATATATGAAGGCAGCACGACGACAGTCAAATGTGCAGTAGGGCTGATGAACTGGTTTGACGTGACGGTTGGACGTCATCAAGGATCGGCTTTTAGTCCATTTCTTTTTACAATAATTATGGATAGATGAGCAAATTAAATCAGAGAACAGTCTCGATGGATCATGATGTTTGCAGATGACATTTTTATCTGTGAAGGAAGCAAAAAGAGATGGAAGTAAAACTTAAAACATGGAGTGATAGATTACAAAGAAGAGGAATAAAAGTAAGCCGGAACAGCACTGTATATTTGTACATGAACAAAAACGAAGATGATTGCAGCATAAAGTTGCAAGATGTGGAGCCAACCAAAGCAATGGGGTTTAAGTATTTGGAATCAACTGTGCAGCGCAACGCAAATCATGGACCGGAAATAAAGAAAAAGCGATAACTATGTGGAATTGATGGAGAAAAGTTACTGGGGTAATATGTGATAGACGGGTATCTGCTAAAGTAAAAGAAAAAGTGGATAAGTATGTGATCAGATCACCAATGTTGTACGGCCTAGAAACGGAACAATCCACTAAAAAGCAAGAAGCAGAGCTAGAAGTGTCAGAATTAAAGAAGCTGCGCTTTTGAATTGATGTCACAAGGATGGATAAAATCAAAAATGAGTGCATACGAGGAGCAGCACATGTGGAACGAATTGAGCGAAACAAGATTGAGATGGTATGGTGACATTTTGAGAAGGGAAAACAGTTACGTCGGAAAAAGAATGATTGCGATCAGCGTACCAAACAAAAGGAAAAATAGATGACCCCAAAAATGAGGTTCATGGATGAAATTAAGGAGAATATGAAAGTAGCTGGAGTAAGTAAAGAGAATGCAATGGACCGTGAAAAATGGAGGAAAATGATCTGCTACGACGATCCCTAACGGGAAGCAAGCCGTGGTAAAACGAATCACTGCCATAGCACGGTTTGTGTTTGGGCCCTTCTGAGAACAGAACCGGGATCCAACCGCTTACGCAGGCACATGCCTCATATGCGTAGAAGGTAATCACGTGTCGATAGATTTTAACTCAAAAAGTTTCAGATGCTTGTTTCCGAACCTACTTAGTTGATAACAAGGCAACCAAAACGACCTGGAAAAAGGTCTGCAATTACGCTGGGTGCTCTGTCACAGCTACGGATAAAAGAAATGAGGAATTTTTGTGGTTTCGATTCAGCGCCGAATATAGACCGAGACGACGAGAGCGTTTGCGTCACAAATCGCGAAAGTAAAACGTCTTAGCTGGATAATACTTTTGGAGTATTCGACGCGAGCGCAGTGGAAAAAAGCCTAGGTCGGAAGGGCTCCTGCCTTTTCATAGCGTAAACTCGACTCTGTTTGAGTGGAAGCGGTATGCTGAGAATGGAGTTCGATTACTAAAATTATTATTATGATTGCGTTCCTATTCTCCACACTCGCACGACATGGCCAGCGGCTCCAATCATTGGACAAATATTATTGTCCTTACCTGCTTCCGAGTTCACTGGTTTCAACGTTTTATTTGAATTAGTTTTAGGCCCAATCGGGATAATAGGATAATTGCAAATAGCTTGCCGAAATTCGCCCAGCACAGAAAATCATTCTGTAATGCGATTTCTAAGAAAGCAACCACGTAGCCATCGTCAGGTTTGAACACTCGACCATTCGCGTATTGTCGCCATACTAATGCGACCCGGTTAGGACTGCCTCTACTTTCACGGTATTTTGCGTCGTAAATAATGCGACAAGTTCTCGATTGCGTTTTGGAATTTCAAATCATATTACGGCATATGTTCATAAAATTCTATTCCAAGTTGAACGTTAGGGGCTGCGATTTTAAATTAATCATATGCGTAATAAAAGCAAACTAAAACAGAAAACATTGAAATCTACGCTGGTTGTTATGCAGCTTTTTTTATATTTTTTGTTCAAGTTAATTCATCAAATTAATCAAATAATTCGCTGTCGCCGATCTTTTTGTTTTTACCGAATCGTGTCGCTTACTAGCTGACGTCATGTCGTCGTATCGATTAGAATGTTGCGAATAACCGCCAGATGCTGCACGAAGCGGAATGAATTATCAGTTGAGTCTACGCCTGTCTTGAGCCCGATGCCAAAGTATCTCATTTTGGAAACCAGTTGTTTCGAGCAGGACACAAAGTTACGATAAATGTCAAAAACCCGATGTCGTAGATGGCTTTTGTACGTTTAGCGTTTAGTTGAGAAACTGTGTAGCGGCCTACGACATATTGGCCCATTTTTTCAACACCGTAAATTTAAGTTGACAGTGCAGTTACGTGACAGCAGAGCTGATATGCACCAAAGAGAATCCATTTTTAACGTTATCACATAACAAATTGCAAGAGCAGGTGAATTTTATTCTCAAATTTCAAATAAACTGCTATTTTAGCAACATAGCGTGTAACGTGAAGGAATTCCAAGGCTGTTTGAAAGTTTGGTGTTTGGTGCGCATCGCCAATCTACAACCACTTTTTACATTCTTTTTCACCACACGACTTAAAAGAAAGCATCACGCGTCATTCTCACCTGTAAAGTCGAGTGAAACTTCAATTTTTTAACGACGTTTAATTAATGAAGCAAATGGTTCATTACCCATAAAGGCGATGACCTTTTAACATTGCCATTGAACTTTCAGCATAGCGATGCTAAAAGATAATTGCCGCGATGAACTTTCAGCATTCTCATTTGCAACTTTCAAAGCAAATGAGAATGCTAAGCCGAAGATATGAGCGAGTAGATGCGATATGTAGTGCTTCAAGTCGATGTCTAGTAAACATCAAGACAACAGTGCTGAGGCGGAAGGTCGGACACAGATCACAGAAAGCCAGTAAACTGCGTACCCTAAAGAAGGCGAGAATAACTAGACTCGTCAAGAGGTAATTTTATGTAAAAACATTGTTGACTGAACTGTCGAAGAACGCCCAGCACGTGTTAGAGGGTCATAGAATTAGAAAGCTTGTCCCCTTCAAACAACTTTTGGGAGAACCCCTTTATGTTGCGATCTCTACAAGCGGTCGAGGCTGGTTCTTGTGGGCCTCTTGTGCTCGGGCCTCCTCGGCATAGGAAGGTTCCCTTTTCCTTGAAGAGACCGGATCGAAAAAACAGCCAACATGAGTGATGACATGAATGAAAACCAAGCAGGCGGCCAAATGCTCTTTTATGTCTGACGAAATATCGAAGTTATTTTTGTAACTTTATTTCCAGTTAAGTTCGTTTGCATTTTCATCTTGACTTTTTGTTTAAAAAATCCGACAGAAATTTTTGCGACGCAATAGTAGTTCTTGTGAAAGCCTTATGAAGTAATATTGAAATATAGTATTTGTGAATGACTATTGTTGAAAAAACTTTACTGAGTTGTTTAATACCAAGTCAATATCTTATGAAATCGAACGATATAACCTTAAGTCGGTGTAATTAGGCGTTGCGTAGTGCGTCCTTCTGCTATAAATATTTTGGCTATGACGTCACAGAAACATGAAACGACTGATTCCAAAATGAACTTTAGAATTGTGATCAGAGATTGGTATGCGCGTGAAAAATTTTCTGACAAACCAAATTTTTTCCCTTTGTCTTCCGATTTGGCAATTTTTAATTTAAAAAATATTTGTAAAATTGTTGTTCAGTTCACAGTTGGTTGAGTTTATTACAGGCACGAGGTTAATTTCATTTGATTTGAAAGGGTCAGCATCGCAAGAGCTCGAAAGAAAGATGTGCAGTCCCCCCCCCCAAGATTAAGACTTGTGGCAGATTTAATGACAACTGGAGATTCAAATTCTCATAAATTTATCCAGGGTCCTCACCAGACGAGGTGCAAGCAATGATTTATCATATTATATTGTTCGACGGGACCGTACGCAAAAATATGTTGAGAGAGGGCGCAAAAATAACTTTTTGCAAATTTTGCCGTGAGCCTTTTTTAGCGATCAATATTCTCAGTGCTATACCAGGGCACTTGTCTTATTTCTGCTACAAACACAATGGCAGAACAAGACATTTAACGATTACCTGAGGGCAACGCGCGCATTGAAGCCCCTCCCCCCCCCCCCCCTTTTTCATACGCAACTGTTGTTCCACCTTCACTATTGTCGAAATATCACATTTGAACATAACTGGAACGGGCTCTCTCGCTATTTCACTGCATCAGCGGGCGACCCGATTGTGAATTAGAAAATGCGAATTATTTTCATTCTACGGTCACAAGACCTTCAGAGTTCTACGGTCACAAGACCTTGTTGGTGGTGGGGCTACCAGTCACTCATGACTAGTTCGAAATGGGCTGCCGTCTTTCCGCTAGCCTAATTTCAATTAGGTTGACGGCATGAACCTGAATTGACGTTTGTGTTGTACCTCTATCCCGAGGAAGAGGAGGGATAACCACAACAACAACAAACCTTCAGGGTGGCCAGAACAATTGGCGCTCAAGCCTACTTCATAGTTACCAGTACTGCTCGTACTTTGTATTTTTGTTACTAGCACCGACGACTGCTGCCACAGCTGAACCTTGAAGTTACGAATTGTAGTGAAGCTTAATCTGAGGCGTTGTTGCACTAATTATCTCAAAGTATTCCTCCCCACAGGCGCGTAGACAAAACAAATTGGGGGCAAGATACACCTTTTTTGCTTCCCTTAACAACGTCATAAATACTTTGAGACCAAGGTTGTGGGCCACACAGCCGTATTTTTTCTCAAACAACAGCTGTTGACTAGTCCCGTGGAACCGGTTTGCGGTGTTCTGCACTGGAAAGAAGACTTACTCCAATGTTATTCTACATTATCCGCCAAACTGTAATGCGTACCCGAGGTCGGGTGATTAAAACAACAGTGGCAGTTTGAATTGAGTGAAGTATCAAATAATTTGGTTCAAATGCTGTTAGCGAGGATGGCGACCGACCAACATTATTATTACCACGAATAATGATCGATTGGCAGATAAAGCAACCATGACTAAGCGTAGTTGATCGGGTAATAGTGTAGCTGGAACAGCACAGAAAAAGGCTGTAACCGTGTATTGAAGTTGCAGTTGAAGTTAAACACGTTTTGAAAAGCTTTGCTGCGGAATTATTATATTCATAGAATATGTTTCGGGAGGAAGTTAGTAGTAATTATGTGTCGATGATACCCAATATAAGCCTATATTTCATATGCCTAGGTTTCTTTTGCGTAAGATAACTAAGTGTAAAGCTGAGTAATCTGCTGCAAGAGAGTTACATCCTTTTCTGAGCACGTCAAAGACTTTCCAAGCCACCCAGAACATTTTATTAACTATGCGCGGATTGTTTCGTTTAAAGCAACAAGCGTGGCAATAACATTAAAATTATTACTTTGTTACAATTTTCCAGCTGTTATAATGCTATAAAACAGTAATGCGCTATTACCTAAGCATGTAATTACCGTGGTGTGTAAGAGAAACCATGTGCTCATTATGTAATTAACTAGGAATTGAAATACCGCAGAACTTCAAAATGTAATTTCATCTACAGATAAAAGCATTTTTAACAGCTGCTGAGCGATTGCTGGCACTTTAAGTTCAATAAATCTCAAAAATTAGCGAAATAGCGCCTGTGATTTGTTTATTTTTTCTAATTCTGTTACCAGTTAGCCCTATTCGATTGCACAGTTTCCAACCTGTGTGTTGCTTTGTGCGAACAGTGAAGTCCTGAGGGCATCGTAGATGCATATCAGCTAATTCCACACCATTTGCAGTTTTTAGCAAAAGGAAGTAATTAGAGGACCCCTCTGTTCAGTCATTTCTTTTCTGAAAAATTTCCCTGAAAAGTATTTTGATGAAGTTTTGAAAATATGCTACTTTAAGTAGTGTTTGAATTTTGTACCACTAATCCAATTTCTAAATTTTGATGCATATTTCCGGAATGTTGGATCATCAGTGACTGGAATACTGGACAGAACAATTTAATCTATTTCGCGTACTGAGTGTTGTTGTGATCTTTCTTCAAGATAGATGTGCCTGAGAAAGTTTAGCTCCTTTCCACCATGGTTGTGTCAATGAAAAAGTTTTACCGAATAAAAGGACGACTCCTCTAAAGGACTTTCAAGTAATTGAAACTTTAGAATGGTTGATATCTCTTGATTTGTCTTGCTCATAATCCCCTTCCTTGACCTCTTCAACTTATTCAGTTTCGACACTACACCAGGCTTTGGTTTCAACTAGCTTGGAAGGAGTTGGAATTCATGCAGCTTCTTGAGGTCATTCGCTTCACACAAACAATGTTTGCTCGTCGAATCTTTTAATAATTTTATTGGAGTATACAAAATTAAAGTTAATACAGTTGAGCTATAAACCGTAAGAAAATGGTATCGCTTCAAATCAACCTCTTCAAAACTTCATGATTTCTCTCAGCCTTAATAAAATTGTGAACAAGGTGATGATAGCGAAGGCAAACAGTAGGAGGTACAATTTAATAGCATCTGTTTCAAGTAGTTAGCAGACCAAGTGGATGGTTCCAATCCCACTTTCTACCGCGTTTTTGACAGGTTGAGAGTCATTTGAAAGCAGATTCAACTTATTTTCTTGATAAATTTATAGGCTTGTTGCGAAAATCAAATTGTAAAGAAGTGCAGCGTAGCCTACTTTGCAAAAAAGATCGAGAAAGTATTTTTCTGCTAATTGTAAATAAGAATTATTTAAAAGCAACTTAAGGAAGATGATCCGGTGTAAAGAAATTATCTTATACAGGGTGTAATTGTTTGTCACGGGCCAGTTATAAGGTTAATAAATCCATAGGAAAATTTGTAGTCTCATTAAACTCCAGGATGTTCAAAGAAGCATCGGTGACGGCTGACTGTGACTGGAACAGAGGTAGTCAAAATTATTCTAAGAATTTACAGGCTACTAGCCGGCGTCGCCCGTGGAACCCCATTAGTAGAGTATATCGAAGTTTAGAATATCAGTTCAACCGGCTGCGCCGGCTTCAATGAGTGGATAGTTGTAAAAGCAACAATAAAAAGTTTGTGTGCTTTCCAAAATCAAAAGTATCGCTTTTTTGAAGGAAGTTATTAAAAAAGACATTAAAGAGAGTTGCGTATTTTCGCTATATTTCTTTCAAAGTTTGTGGAGTTTTGGCCACATTTTCTTTGTCCTGTTCCCAGCATAGGCGTATTTAGGAACTGGTCTTGCTCAAAATTCAAACAGCCAACGATTTCATAAACGTTTATTTGTTCATTTTATGAAGTGCATGAAAGAACTATTTAACGATTTTGGGAAGTCGCCAAAGTAATTGATGCCTATTTTCAGAAATAACCTAATAAATATTAGGACCACTACGTACAACTTTCGTAATTGTATGCGTATCTGTACGACTTAAAGCCTCTGGCTGCGCGCATGTTGCTTCGTCCTGCCATAAACGTAGCCATGCAAAGGCTACTTCGAAGTCAAGCACTCACACTTAAAAGTTATTGCAATTGCAAGGCTGCCATCAGCAATGTCGTCGTTAAGAATATCAGTAGTTGTGAGAATAAAAATGAAGAGTTAACGTCTTTTTGACATAGCCGAATCTCGTTTCAAAATCAAAAGTAGGCCACCTTGTTTTTAATGGGAATCAAGTAGATTAACATCGGGGGTGGTAGCACACAGCCACTATATAGCTTCTAAAGCTAGGAACCTTTTATTTGCCCTGTTTCCAGTGTGTACTTAGAGAGTGAAGTTGCTCACAATGGGAAGGGTGCATATGACGGCACTCATTTGGCGCGTAAAAAAGTGGCAGACCAAACGCTACAATCCATGCTGGAATAGCACAACCATCCACTTTAAGGGTTACTTTAAATACTAATACGAAATTAATCAAACATTGGGGAAAATAAATCTTGGTTTGTTACCCGGAAACAACTAAACTTGATCAAAAATAATTCTCAAAGTAATTTGAGAATAGGCCTTTCAGTTGGCTAGTCCAAGCTTAGTACGTTGCCAAAAAAATTGGCTTAAGAAAAATATCATCTAAATATCGTATATTTATCTTGTAAAATAAATCCATACCATTTAAATACCGGTAGGTACCGTATGTTGCGATCACCAGTTTCGGTAACTAGAGATCGTACGTTAAACTGTGATCTTTGCGGCTGCTTCTCGTTAAAACATTTAACGAAAAAATGGATCCATTTATTAACGAACCAAACTAAAAAGAAACAAATTATACTGAACCATATTGAAAGCAGTTTACATGAGTTTTGACGGAACCAAATGAATCAACTACATCCGGTTAAAGCAAAGTCAAATAATTTTTACTTTTCCAAAATATGCTTGAAGCAAAATCGGGAACTTAAAATGTGCCCTAATTACTGGAGAACTCTGGCTTGTCATTTACACTACAGTATAACATAGGTGTACAATTTTTTAATATGCTTTTGCAACTTGATATGGTGTATAAGTTGCATATTACTATCAATTTAAATTTATATTCCCAAAAACGCTAATCATTTAAATACGAAATCCTATCAGAAGCTGGCAGCAAATAAGCCTACATGGTTAGGTCATAAAACTGGCTATATACAAGCAATAACAAGTAACCCTTGACACTTTTTACCTCACTGTGACTTCAGATTCATTCCATAACAACAGTAAAAATATTTTCCTTTTGTTTAAAAGCTGTCTATTTTCTCAATTTTATTCACAAAAAACGATATTATTTTATTCAATTCAATACAAAAACTCTAAAAGTGATCAGTCACCTGTTTCGAAAACGAGTTTTCATGGCGTTAATCGTGTGAGTAAAACCTTCCTATTAAGCAGCCAATCATTTCGCAAACTTTCATTCTTTTACTTCAACACTTTCATGGAAACAAAAATGTGAAGTAGTGAGGAAGTGGGCACCAAAGTCATTGTGTGTAATGTCAGAAAGTTATCAATCATATGGCATGCTACCAACAACTTTTTGTTATGTATACCTATATGTATGACCTAACATCTCTGGCTGCTCCTGTATTGTTTGGTAATGGCATAATCGCAACTAGGGGAACTGCAAGCTAACCCAAAGTCAATCACTTACAGTTGAGTGATTGCAACAGATTAGGTTATGAATCAAGAGTATCATTCATGCACTAGGTTTTTGTGGTGCGTAAAGTGAATGTAATTTCAGTAAAATTTGACGTGAAAAATCGTCAATTTGTTCAAATTTGCTGCATTTAAATAATATGTTTTAGAAGATAAGAACAGTCAGGTCTGCGACGCGACTGTAAAAAAGTATTCTAACTTGCCACTGCGTTACTAAAAAACAGCTTTTTTGATCTACTGCTATGTCAATGTTGTAATATATCAATTTCCTGTCTCAGGCTTTTAAGATAACAGTTAATAACAACTTTACGCGTGGCTGCTTTTTTCACCTTTTTTACTTTAATTGTACCAGACACCTTGTGATATTATGGAGCGAAATGTGAAGCGTTCAAGAAAAAAGAGAAGCCTGCTTTAGACTATTAAAAAAATCATTGTTTGTTGCATGATCAATTCAGCTTAAATCGTTGTAGAATTTTTTGTCGAAAGCACCATGTTACTATTTCCCTGCAAAAAGCTTTTAATGGTGTTTCTACGATCAGTTCTCATTGAAAAAATACAAAGAACAAATTTTGCAGTCAAGCGTTGACCGAGAAGGATGAAGCTTGCAGGTTAGTAAGTCGGTGACTGGCTTTCTCTCAAACGGTTTTCCGATGTTGAAAAATGCAAATTTTGAAAAGTTATCTTTGATTTTTCTCTCATATGACACTTACGCCAGAGAGATGATCGATGGTGATAAGTTTGAGTATTGTACGTCTAGTAGTTTTGGAGGAGTTAAAGCGTAAGTACGTACACACAGAACTCTGCTTTACGTATTAGATTTTTTTGTGTACCCTTGGTTTAATTGATTTTACTTTTTGTGTCTCATACTTTTTTGTATCTTGTGAAGCAGATTTGAACTAATACACAGGTTCAATTGAGCTTAATCGAAAAGGTTTTTGCGCGGCAGGAGAATAAGAATGAGCGATGAAAATATTTAAATAAAGTGTTAATGGTTAAAATCGTTCAAAACGCGAAGCGACTTGATGAAACCATTGAGTCCTTTCCTTCCACTTTTTTTACCAAAAACAAAAAACCCTAAGTCTTTATGATATTTGTTATTTACATTAGCAAGATCCAGGGACGTATCCAGCTACGTAAGTAAGCGGGGCAAGGTTTTTGTCTTGAATCACAGTTTTGACGATGCAGAACAACATTAAAATATGGAAATTTACAAAAATACGGAAATTCATATTGAAATTTGGAATTATGGAATCACGGAAATTTATCTTAAAGACGAAATTAGTGAAATGCGGAAATTTATTATAAAACAGGAATTACTGACTTACGGAAATACGGAAAATTACCGGTACTAACTGGAAAAGGAAGAAATTTGCAAAAATACAGAAATTTACGAAAGTGTGTAAAATTAAAATTATAGTTATCCAATCGGCTGGATAATTGAGTTTTGTTAAACTAGTCATTTTCGTATTTTTGCGATTTCCGTAATTTAGTTTAGTGTGTTCTTCATATTTTAGTAAGACTTTCCGTATTTTAGCGTTATCCCCTCGTTTATTGCTATAAGCCAAAAAACTTTGGTAAAAATCAGAGGTATTGAGCAAACTGTAGAAACATTTGCTTCAAGGTTAAGCTTATGTGGTGCCTTCTTTTTCTAAAGCGATAAAAAATCAATCTAAAAAAACAAGATTTTAGTAAATACTTCCGAGGTAAATTGCCCCTTTTACCCTCTTGGCCACTCCTTTTAATGAAGCAATAGCTGGATTATGAACGAACCAAAGCCTGAAAGGTTAAAACAAAGAGCAAAAAATTAAAGTTTGTAAAATATAATATACTTCAAGTGCCAAAACTTTTTTAAATCAAAAGCCTTCGTGACTGCACGGCTTGCTGGTGATAACTCACTGCAACTCGCCTAGTTGACATTAAATGCCATAGTAGCAACTGGTTGTTGTCAAAATTTGAGAGAAAAATACAGTAGTTCATTTTGATAAACAATTTGCCAAAAATAAATCTTGAATTCGTTGTTGGTTTTACACTCTTTGTATTACATTCCACTTCAACAGGCATTGAGTCTTTAAGCCAGTGTTTCTCAAACTGTAAGCCGCGGTTTAACATTTATAGAAGTTTTTAGCTAAAATTGAATAAATGCTGTCATGAAGTAATGGTCGATAACGTAAGGAGATTGTGTTATGTTGCTCGAAAAAGTGGTGATTTCCGGAAAAAGAGGGTCATTACCTTTCTCGCTGTCATCTGTAATGCTACTCGCGATCAAAATGAATAGCTTCGTGCGGCTGGTGTGCCGCGAAATTTGTTTGCTTTTTTACTGTGCCAACAAACAAAAAAGTTTGGGAAACACTACTTTAAGTAGAAGTTGTAACTACATAGCATTACTTTCCACATGAGTAACTTATTCAGCAAAAGAAAAGCATGAAAAAACAAGACCACTGAAGTATGCGATTTCTTACTGAAAAACCTCAATAATTAAGGCTACTTTGTCTCTTACAATCTCAGAGTTGGAACATCAACAAGCCATGGTGTTTACGCGATTACAATCCAGGTGAAGCTCTGTTTACTTGTAATTTTCTTTTCTTCAAAAGTTTCTGATCTTTTCTTGTCCCTTTTCAACAGTTTACTAACTAGAAGACGGAAATATAAATTGTTTGGACGAAAGTGTTGATATAAGTAAACAACTAGTTCTGTTGATCTTTCTACGTGAGTCGCTTGTGATACAATCGCTTTGCTTTGCCGCCAAGATTGTCAACAACTTCACATCTTATATGCTTGTTTATGCTTTCAATCAAAAGGTCGTGTATTCAGTCCTTGCAGAAGGCTTACGCTACGAAGCAAACATAAACGCAAACCGAGATTAAGTGACTGAATAGAAGTGAACACCTCAGTCATGTCTCACTGCCAACGATTTTCTCTTACAAATTAACAACTTAAGCAACGTTCTAGTAAAAAGTTTCATCGATTGGAGACCTTAAATTAGTTGATGAGCCTTTTCCAAACTTCAAAATTTGTTGCAATTGTTGTTTTGAGGTTTTTGCTTCTATTCATTAAAATTTTAGAAATGTGCGTGCATTTCTAGAGAAAGAAATTTGCAAAAGTGAATAAAATCAGCAGTATACAAATTGCAAAGTGTCTTAAAAAGAATGATGGGGCTTGATAGCATATAAACCTTCCAGTTAAATCGTCGCCAAACCACAAATAAACGCTTCGCAGCTGGGTTGGCTGCTCGCAGATGCAGCAATATCGGGCTTTGGAGTTGGTTTCGCAAAGTCGATTCGAGCTCAGTGGGGAACGGAAGGGGTTCTTACGCCAAGTACTAGTTTTGGAAAAGGTAAATACTATTTTCTCTCATTAAGCCTGTAACGGTGACAAACAAATAACCTGTTCTAGATTGATAGAATTAGTTTAAACGTGTCTTGCAGGTGGTTTCCAACCTTTTTAATATGTCGCCTCCCTTATTTGAAGTTATCCTTTACATTCATAATAATTGCAAAACAACAATCACAGGCGGAAGAAAAATTGAATTACGTCATGTGTGATGTCAACAGGCACAATACTGTTGCAATTTTCATAACTATAAGGAAATTTTTGGCATGATGTTAAACAATACAAACCACGTATCATATTTCACAAGAAGCAATAGTTTTTCTTCTTCTGTTGATAACAAACGTAGTAAAAAACTGGCCTTGCATTAGTTCAACCTCTTATATAAGTGTTTCTTCACCTCCACTAAAATGTGATTTTACTTCCTCTAGGGAGGATAGTCCCCCTGGTTGGGGAGCACTGGTCGAAGGCCTTGAAAAGTGTGATTTGTTTCCTGTTGTTCGTAATTCTTTTTAATAAATCACTCAGCGTCAACTGAAGAAAGTAGAACTCGCGATCGAAGAAACGTTATAAAGCTGGGCCGGCTTCTGGAAGAACCACGCACCTCAACTTCATGTGCATGGCCCCCTTAATTCGAGTGCATGCATCCTACTCTGATCATATTGTTTCACTACAGCACTGTGGGTGAAGTTTCCCATATCACTTCATATTTTTCAACACTTTTGAGATTTATTTCAAACAATGAAAATAAAACCCAAGTATTAAACCTATGCTATTATAAATGCCGTTTTGTCAAGCGTTATCATTATTATGATGAAATAATGAGCTCAATGAAAAAATAATCGCTTTCAGTAAACTATCGATAATCAACTTTGGACGACGCATTTTTGCAAATCCCTTGTTCAAGCTTGGTTATTAGCTATATTATCAGGGTTTCTAGAGTTATATTGACGAGGAAAAATGGCATTCCCCTTCCATACGCTACTGGTAGTGGTGACAAAGGCTAACAAATTTTACACAAAAATTACATTTTTATGGTTCCAGAATGCGCTAACATCGAGTATATTTAGGTGTAATTTTTCAAAATTATCCTAGGGGGCATATACCCAGACTCCTAGAATAAGCGTGCCTTCTGCACTCACAAAGCAAAAATGTGCCTTGCGCATATTTCCGCCTCCTCAAAAAAACTTCTGCGTACGCACCTGTTCGAGCTTGTACTTAGTGTCGAAGTTTGAAGTTTGGTATATTTTGGTCTCTAGACAAAACTCACTTGTCACAACATGTTTCAATGAAGTGTTTTGTCAGCCCTCTGCTACCACACACATTAGCTTCTTTTGAATTTCATCCTTGTTTATTTGGTTTCAAATCATAACCTCTGCCATTTATTTATGCCGGCAATATTGTTTCTCTTCGTAGGGTTTGTAGGGGAAAGTTTTTGTCAGCAGAAGCTGCTTCTTCGAGGCGGTTCTCATTGTAACTTGCTTTTAGCGAAACCACCGAAGCTTGAAAAGGAAAGTAATTTCCTAAGAAAGCAAAAAGAATACGAGTTAGTCCGGAAGTAAACTTGGCATCGATACTCTGCGTGTTTTGACGAGTAGTTTACCGTCAAGTTCTTGAACTTGTGAAATCTTGAAACGAGTGCAAAATATCGCATAGCTTTTGGGAGCCGACGTCAAGCTGTTTCGATGGAACAGAGTTACGAGAAGTCGTTGCGACTGTGCGCTGGTTTAGATTCAGAGATACTGTAACACCTCGTTCTCCTCCTTCCTGATTTGAGATAAAACTGCTGTATCGACAACGCTTCCGAGAACAACGACAGTGTACATTGAGGGCTTGTTAAGCATTAAAAAACACATTTACACCCCCACCGCCATATAATTGCTTTATTAAGTCGCTCGCTGTCACACATATTGAAAGCTCACATCATGTCATCTTCCGTGTTGTTTTTTGTTTGTTATGTCACAATCTTTTGACGCTTCCACATTTAGCTGTATGATGTGAAACTATTACAGGTACGTAGGCAAGCCAATGATTATGACGTAACACGGAAATTATAATGTAACACCTTTGTTTCAACTCATTCGCACCAAGTTTAACAATTTAATCACGTGTCTATCAACGTAGAATAGCGCAATACATCGACACAATCAACTTACCATATTGCACGCGTGCGCGATTAGTTGTGTGAAACGACGCGTTGCTTTTGAGTAAAAGAAATATTCAGATGCGTGGTAAACGACTGATTATACGCGCTTACAATGAGTCGCAGGTAGGGCTCAGATGGTGCGTTTGAAGAGTACTAAGTGGCGATGAGCGTCAGGAGTGGATATTTTGACTGGGCTTGGACCCAGTTGTTCAGTCCAAAATGAAGAATGCCTATTTATTGTTGGCAAGTTTCGGCATTGTTGCTGGCCCCTGTATATTGAAGCAGACTAGTTGGAGCTGCATCAGCGAAGATAAGTTTACACTTGCGCACTCTAAAAGCGCGCGCTGGAGTAGTTAAAACTACGCTAACTGCTGCTGATTTGTTAAGAATTAAGAGAAAACTACTCCATCGTAAGAATGCAGGATAAACAAGCGGAAGCCAGGCGGAATACCGCAGCAGCACATGCAGACGGAAAGTGTGGCTGAAAAGTTTTAAAACCCGCTTTCGTTTTTCCGCGAAACGCTGACGCTCTGTGGTGTCGGAATGCAAACCTCGCTACAGAGCAGTCGCTGTCCGCTTTGCAATCCGTGAACCTGAGTTCAGTTCTCTTGTCGAGTCATCAAGGATGTAAACAAACTTACTCCCACATCTTTTTCTTCACTCTTTGTAATGAGCGTTATGTGGTTCCCACAAAATTCATTAAAAATCGATTGAGAATGTCCGACGTTAAAAGTTATTGCTTTGAAAACTTTGACAAAACTTCATAAAATTTTCTTAATCTGCAGTGTTCATGGTCGTAGTATATTTCGTGGTTAAATAATGACGAATGACGTCCAATGTTAAAAAAATGCGACTTAGCATCACAAGTAGCAACTGCACCCCCGATGATGAGGGAGTCAAGCTAGAAGAAACATGTGGGTTTGAAATCTGGTCTGGACCATTTAAGACGAAGAGGTGAGTTGAAGGAATTTACTTGAGTGAGGTTTACATTTCCACATCTATACATTTAGGTGTTCAAACACCAAGTTACAAAATTTCATTTTCCCAGTAAAATTTCTTAAAAACTTTCACTAAATTATAAATCCCCCTCATCACACACTCACACCAGAGCGAATTCTAAGCCTGGACCGGAATTCATTGTTGCTACTCAAGAGTTTTACGATTTATTACAAGAAAATTTACTTGGTCACAATTTTTTTTGAGGACGGCGAAACTATCATTGTTTACGATTAATCATCGGACTTTCCGTGACGTTTCGATGGCTTCAAAAATAAATAGTATCGTGATGTTGTTTTATATTTTGAGTCTAGAATTCTCACGTTGTCGCTATGGTGTTCTCCGAGTGTCCTAAAACAAAAGTAATTTGATTGTTTTTCGAGATTCTTTTTCTTAGACTCGCGTTTAGATAAAATTGAGCTACTTCGAAACACTTAGCATTCATTGGGCAAGAAGAGGAAAGCCAGTTAGAGCAAGCACTTATCCTACAAATACCAAAAATCATTTGCCTGCAATCATGAATAAAACTACTTGCGTCAGTCTTGCTTTGAAGTTACCATTGCTACTGGCAAAGTGCATTTTTACTACAAGCCTGCCTCCGACCAGGAAATGTGTCTGCCCCAGGGACACATGCCCATAAACCGATGCATGCAGTAAACGAGCAATTCCATGATGGTGAAGTCAGCTCTTTACCTGAGATTTTGAATCCAGGAATTTTAAGCAAATTGTTATTATTTTCAAAGAGTATTACAATGTCACGACATGTTGATTGAAAGTTATGATAAACTTCAACGATGAAATCGAAATTTAATGAGTACACCCTAATTTTAATTTTTTTCCCATTACAAAACAGTTAAGGAATTAAAAATCGATTTGACCTTTTTGTAAATTTTGTTTCTAATTTTATTATACTAAATTTAAGAATATTTGACATGGCCTTGCAATACACTATTGAAAATAATCTTTTGTTTAAGATAAGAATTTCGGTGGTTATGAAAGAACTGAAATTTAATTAAACTATTGGAACCAGTTGATTAATGTCTCTCTATCATTAGCCACTAATGGCCTATTAGTGCCAGACTCACTCTCAGTCAATTCTTGGAGTCAACAGGCAATGTCTCTATTTTCCGATCCGACAAAGTCTGCAGGTACATCTACAAATAAAACAGCTTGTGTTCAAATCTACTCCGGAGTTACCAGAGCTGTTGGTTTGATAAATTGCTGCCTCAAATGCGGCAACCAAACAGGGAATTATATTGTGAAGCGTCTTTCCAACGATCAGAAACTCAAAACTCTTGCAGGTATTAAACTCAAAACCTAACGACCGCTTTAAGCAACCCCACAATTTACTTGATTGTGTGGTTTTTCAGAAAGCCGATCCCCTCATTGCAGCGTTTTGCTACAACTAGATGGGCGCTGGCGTTCTTTTCCATTGGAGGCTTCCTGCAGGGCTTCATAGTGAATGGGCACACGTCGGCGATAATCAGCACGCTTGAAAAAAGGTAATTTCCGTATATTTACTCTTCAGACGTTTATGTGGGCTTCTCTGTGTTTTGAACTAAAAAGTGATTGCTTCAAATGTTGATTATGGAAATACTGGACCTTGTTTTCAGTGATTTTCTTTATAAACAGTATTGAATATGCACCCCCCGTGTCCAAACTTAAAATTCTGGCATACATTCTCTGAATTTGTGTTGAAAACGTCATTTTTATGCTGCGGTTATGTCACACTGGGTTTATCATGCATATTTGTTAAAGACAAGTTTTGATTCAAAAATTGTAGTCCAAAAACTTTTTAGATAAATCGGAAAAAATTTTTGATCCACAAGTTTGATGCCAAGTTTATTAATTTGAATCTAAAGCCCGAGTTATGCTGTACTCTGCGATTTAATCGCTCAAAGCAACATAATTACATACATGCATCAAAAATATAACCGCCGATTCAACTCATTCTGACATATCAGCAGCTGATAAAATACACTTATATTTGTACCGATCATAAAACCTCTTATTACTAAATGTCAAAAGAATTGAAATAACGCTGCTTAACATATCATAGATTGCTCTATGGACAGTAACCTTTTTAAATGTAGGAATTCTACACGCGTCATTGATGAAAAATTAAAGAATTACGCTAGTAGAAAAACGTTCGAGAATAATTTACAATTAGTCTGAAAATAAACTGTGAAGTCATATGGTTGGTTTCGCCACGATGCTACATTTTGCAGTAGTAGTTGTAAATGTCACTCGTATATCAGTGTCAAGACCTGCTCATACAATTTAAAAATGCATGAAACAGATTTTTTTTAAACAATTTGGTGATTGCCAAAAATTTTTAAAAACTTTTTACCTTGCTCTAGTCAAGGAACAAGACAGCAATGTGCTACAATCATCTTCAGAGTGGGTAGTTTTCGAGAGAGCTGACCATTTTGCAAATGTGAAGACCTTTTTCGGTAGGACCAATCTTGTGAAACCGAGAGCTTCGCCCACTTTGGTTTGCCATCACCACTGTCATCCCGTTTTGAGGGGGGTATCGCTTTTTATCCCCCTCCTTGACTAAATACGCCTCTGGCTACTGGCCATTTGCATTTTCGAAAAGCATGGCATCAAAAAACTTACCAGCAAAGCGTAAGGGAGTCTTAGAAAAGCGAAGGAATTCCAGTGCTTAAAACCAGGATTATCCTCCCGAATGCAGAACACTTAGCCATCTTTTTATTCCCAAAGCCCAAAAAAATCCACAGTTTTCTAGGCCCAGGAAATGTTTTATTTTTAAAAAATCAGACCCAACTCATGGCCCATAAACAGTAAATACAACTTGTTCATCCTAGCCGGGTTTCTCGGCATATGTCATGGCCTATGTATCAAATATCTCAGAGCGCCGGACATCGCCACATGTCCAACACCTGGATAATTTACATCATAGATATGTTCGATAATAATTTGATCAGCTATCGGTACTAAAAAAGATCGTGTTTATTATCCTCCTCCCTCCCATCTTTCAAAACCTTCAAGAGGCTTTAAGATTAGTCTTGAAGATTGTCGAACGTTGGGATGTTATGACATATTGCTGCACTTACTGAATATGCTGTCAATGCTTGAACCGCGAGCGATGGTGGAAGTGCTTTATTGAACTAGGTGCGGTAATTATCTTGTGAATTAAAGGGATGCGGTTGAACCATTTTAATAGTTTTTCGATGGCTTTTAGCACATCTCTGCCTCAACTTTTAACAATCAATAAGCTAGGCAAAAGCCAAGGGTACTTATCTAGCCAAAAATTTGAGTTTAATAAAAAAAATCGATCTTTTTTATTAAGTGCTTGACTATTTAACGCTCATAGTTAATCATCGTAAACGTCAATTTATAGCGTTGCATTCAAGATTGCATTAGAGGAAGGTCCCAGAAACTTCAACTCTTGTCTTTCCGACGTTGGTTTTGCTTACGGTGATTTACCGTTTTGGATTTCATTTCCACATAAAAAAAACGCAAACTATTCTAAATAGCCTTTGTTGATGAGTTTTTGTTTGGAGTACGCTCAAACTCCGGCATAACTGCTAGGCGTGCATTTGCGAGAGAGTTCTTTAGTGACCAACAGCAAAGCTGACTTGGGAATGCTTTTGCGGAAAGTCAATTAACCCTTTGATGACCTTCGGCACACATATGTGCCATGTTTGTTGATTGTTATATCATTATGACGTGATAACCAATTATCTGAAATCCATTATATTTCCGTTGTTACCAAACAATTGCGGCATTGTTTCAAATTTTATGAATTAAATTCTTATGTTCCTCAAAGGGTTAAGATACGCTACTGCATGTTTTGTCGTTTCCTTTGTTCTCTCTTTCCTCCTTCCTTTTTTTATAAACACTTCGTAGCCCATTCTCTTTAAATATGTGTTTGTTAAACATTGATTCGTTTCAGATTCGAATTAACAAGCACTGAGTCTGGTTTGATCGCCAGCTTCTATGACATCGCTGGCCTAGTGGCCGTGGTCTTTGTGACGTACGTTGGAGGTAACGGCCACAAGCCATTATGGATAGGATGGGGCATATTTTTTATCGGTATGGCAGGGATTATTTTTTCTTTTCCCCATTTTATTGCTCCACAATATACGTTTGTTGACAGCATAAACGTATGTGGAAACTCAACAGAGTGGAGCTGCGGAATCTCCCATCTCAAAAATTTCAGGTAAAAATAGAATTTTGTAGTTATTAACTTATGCAAGGAACTCGAGTTGACATAACTTTTACTATAGTTTTGAATTGTTCCTAACCGAACAAATTAAAGGTCGTTGCACACAGTATACGCTTTTGTCAGGTTTCATACGTTTTACCTCTCAGCAATTTTTGCACGAAAACTTCCACCCGTTTGGATGGTTGTATGATGCGTTACATTCTATATTGATGTTTAAATGAGTTATTTGATTTTGTCTGCAAAGTATGCTCCAAAAGCATATACGGTTTGTGGATAAAAATGTACAAAAAGATTTTATTTGACAAAAATCGGTGTTCACGCAACAAGATGGAATGTGTAGTATCCCATAAACATCCAAAAGAATAAAAATTTCCGTATAAAAATGCTTGAAAGTACAAAACTACAAAGCCGGACAAAAAACAAACAAAACCGGACTAAAAATGTGTACTTTGTACACCCACCTTAAGGCAAAAATTTTTAGCGCACAGCTCCATTTAATTTTAACCTATTGTTTTAGATCTGGCAGTCCAAAACTACTGGGTATCAATATTATTTTCCAGTCTACATTCTTTGTTAAGCGATTTTCTTTAGCAACCGACTGGCTTGCTAAAATATTTAAAGCCCCTGCATATGTCCGGATTTCGTAAAATGAAGTTCATCATCATAAAACTCATCTACACCCACCCACACCGGTTTCAAACCTGGCGCTGCATCATTTTGAAAGCTATAAAATTGAAATTCTTTTTTCCGTTTTAGGTTTTTGTTTTACTTGGCGATGATCCTTGCCGGAGTTGGGGCTTCTCCTTTGTATTCCTTGGGAATCACTTTCTTGGACGAAAATGTGAAGCAGAGATACTCGTCCATGTACAATGGTGAGGGTGGCTTTGTTTTCTATAAATTGATAAAATGAAAATTTTTATTTGTTTGTTGCAATTGGAAGAAAGTGGCTGGAATGAATATGATTGGCCTTCTTCACACTACTTTTTGCACACGCTCAGAAAGTAAAGCCTCAGGGAACAGTGGAATGCTTGTAAAGATATTGCTGATGATCCTTTTCACTCAAAGCATAGAGAACGATCTCTTTAAAGCCGACTTCAGTTTCTTATTTGAACTTCGATCCAAAATAAATTTCAAAACTTAACGCATTTTTCAATGAATTTTTTATGAGCTTTTTCTTGCTGAAAGAATCCACGATGTCAATCTGTTAATTATAATGAAATACTTGTTGGTGAATGTAATTTGTAAATTGTGCATAGAAGTATTATACGAGTAGCAAACACGAGGTAGTAAACACAAGGCCATTTCGAACTTTATCTTTCACCCCGAGATTTCTTTCTGAGCACACGGCTACCTACACAATGATCCCGCTCTGTCATGTATCTACAGCTGCAACGTCCCAATGTAAACCACCATTTCCACCTGCCAATCCGCATCTTTATCAAACTTTTTCATCTCATTGTATGCGTCACAATAGTTTTTATGACGTCATATTTTATCGGATATTGTTTACTCATAAAAGGAAATTTATTCATAACATAAACTGTTAAGCTGTGGATTTTGTTTGAACTGCTTGTTTTCCTAAAATAACTTATCAAGTTTCAAACTAATAAAACTTCAAACTCCTATTAAATGTTTTGCTGAACGTTTATCTCTGTTTAGACAAACAAATCAAAATTGCATTTGCAGTTTATCATAAACCGTATCCGTAAACAACTAAATTATTGAAAATTTTCTTCGTAATGATTTGCGTCAGGTTCAGGTCTATGACCCTCCATTTTAAGTCACGTGTTTCTACCACATTTAAACTACCAACCGTTTTAACCAAAACAATTATGGCATCCAAAAATAACACTTTTTGTAACAAAAATACCAATACATTCCTACTGACTGATCAATAGAATTTGTGGCTATGTAGGGAGCCATTGATACCGTTCAGCGAGAAAGAAAAACTCATGGTTTTTTAGCATTTTACAGCTACTTCTTGTATTAATCAAATGAAGTCTTCGTCAAAGAAATGAAATCACACACGATTTGAAGTAAAATCAAATAAGCAAATGTTTTTAGGTATCTTGATCATGATGTCAATCATCGGGCCCGGGTTGGGATATCTGGTGGCTGGTGCGTTCCTCAGTCTCTACACTTACCCGGATGTTGAGTAAGTAATCACGGGCGGTTTGTAAGCATTGTCGGGCAGGCTGGCCGTTCCCCAAGTTACCACATAGATTTTGACAATTACTTTAAAAACAATAAATATTTCCTTAAGGGTGCTCACTCTCTGTCTCTCTCTACCTTGCTCACTCTCTGTCTCTCTCTATCGTCTATCACCGTTCGTACTCTCTCCTCTCTCTCACCCCTATAACTCCCTTACGTCGCCTCCCTCCTCTCTCTCTAAGATTTGCACTGCACGTGCGTATGTACGTAGCATAGTGACCAACGATGGTTGAAACAAGTGATGCAAGTTGCTTTGAAAGCGAGATTACATCGTCGTGTATCACATGATTTTGATGATTTTTCTCACATGATTTGTATCGTTGTGTATCACTCGTTTCTAAACTTAATCTCTGACTTTGTTGTTTATTCGCGTGTAGGGGTCATCTGACCGGCGGCCCATGCACCAACGTGACCGGCGGCTCATGCACCAACGTGACTTTCACTGAGAAATGGATTTAAGCCTGAAATCAAAACAACTCTAAAATTATTTTTGTTGATTTATTCGATTAGAAGCACCAGTTTCTTCTTTAATGGCAGCGACAAATAGATTGATCAAAAATGCAAGTGCGGTTTGTGGACATAACTAGAGAGAAAAGCGAAAGAGACCATGTTCCATTTCAAAACCTTGAACCCAATTGCAGTATTCAGTTACGAGTATCTTCAAGTAAACACCAAAATCTGTGGCGCTTTGAATTTGAGCACTCATTAAAATATTGTTTTCTACCAAATTTTTGACAAACTAAATTTCATCAGCTTTCTTTCAACGCGTTATCCTAAATAACCAAATCGCTTAGTTTATTTGTATAACATCTGTTATAAGCTTTAGTCAAAGTCATTTCGTGCAACTTAAAAAACAAAAATTAGGCTGCTTGAACAACAAAGAAACGTTGATTAAATTTTTATAATTTTCTGTCGTTGTTTCTCTCTAAAATACTCGTATCAAAAATTTGTGGACAAAATTTGGCCTCCCCCATCATTTTTAGTAAACACGCTTTTTGGACGTCACGGCCTGAAGTCTTGCATGGTAAGGTACAGAGCCATTTTGCCAGACTGAGCTAAAAAGTGCCCACCCTTGTTTTAGAGTTTCCATCGACGAATCAAATGAGTTGTGGGTCGGGGCTTGGTGGCTAGGATGTCTCATCGCTGGAATTTTTGCCGTTCTGGGATCCGTACCGGTACTGATGCTTCCTCGAGTGATTCCGGGAACGGAGAAACATAGGATCGAGAGAGAAGTAGAAATGCACTGCTCAGCGATGGAAGACGGGATTGATTCTGCATTCGGGAGAAAGTAAGGAAACATCTAACTTTGAAAACTATGATCTCTATTAATTTCAGTACTCTTTGATATTTTTTTGTCTATTGTCACTGTTCAAATTACTTTTTAATTTTTAATAGAATCAAAAAATAACGTAAGATTAATTTTTTGGGTTTCTGTTGCATTTTTTATACAATTCTGTTATTTTGCATAATATGTTTAACAGAATGTAATGATATTACGTAGTTATTATCGTTCCTATTTGAATTATTCACAGCCATATTACTTGGAAATACCAATACGCTTGTTTCAATCTATAAGACTTCCTTAGAGCACATCTGTCATGAAAACAGCATTAGCTACAAACGCTATGTTACTATGTGAATACTCGTTAGAGAAGACTACAAATATTAGTAATTTTATGGTCCTAAAAACAATTCCTATTCCTGGTACCTAGCAAGATCGCACGAAGAAAACGCTTTCCAGTTTTTCGTGTAACCGCCGCTGCGTGTAGGGTAAGCGCATAAAAACTGCTTCTCATAAGTAGCTAGAAGACTCGCAAAGCAGTAAATACAGCACGTATTACCTGGCCGACTAGTAGCATCAGGCAGACTATATTTTCTAATGCCAGCCGGCTGGGCAGGACATGTTATATTATGCAATGTTACTTGCTGGGGTTTCCTTTTACAATCTAAGTTCAGGGTTCACTGGCTACTATCCTACCTGAGTTTCAAATTAGGGCATCATCGTGGTGGTGACCTTAAGGTTCATTATCGCTGGCGTATTGAAGTAGATCCATCATCCCTAAAATAGAATTCACATATAAATTGGTGGCATTCAGAAGTTGCAATTTAATGTGGTAAAACGCTGGCTGTTACCCACACGTTTCGAGTTCATATCCAGCATGGTTCCTGCGATGGTGGGCCAAGTCCTGATCAATCCTTCGTCGGATTGGATGATCATTTTTTTAAAACATTCTTTTGTAGATTGTTTGATTTTAAGCTCCAGCTTTTAACTAATTTTGCCCCCTGTTTTGTGAAATTATGGAAACTACCTTCTCTTGCTTGGTGGTACTGCTTGTGCTGAAAATTCGCTGTAGCAAGGTTAATGATAACTCTGAAGCAAGTCTAGCCACAAGTTTCTGTGTGGATAACTGTAAAAGGTCTTCGTGCTACGGAGGAAAACTATCTCGGATTAACTCCAAGTTTGTTTTTACCAGGTTCAAAGACTTCCCTAAGTGCGTCGCCATTTTATTCCGTAATCCCACTTACATTTTCGAGTCGCTCGCTATCGCGCTTGATTCACTCATCATCACGGGGATGGCGGTGTTTGGAGCAAAATATTTGGAAACACAATTCGGATTAGACCCCAGTGACGCTGGAACTTATTTTGGTGAGGAGTGTTTGGTTGGTTACGGTTGAATAAGCGGGAAATCTTCCAGTCTGCATCTTTAAAATTGTAATTTTCTAGAAAAAAATGGGAAAAAAAGGATTTTACAGCCACTTTCTCGTCGCCCATTCTCATATTACAGACATTTGCTCTGTTTTCCCGCATCAAGTCAATCCCAGAATATAAAAAAATCTTGCTTTTTAAGAATATGATACTTCAATAGAGCTATGAAAAAAGTTCAAGGGCCAACAGTTTATCGTGATGCGCCCATCAGGCCCTGTATGACGTCAACTAGGAGGAACGTGGGTGAGCCCGGTCCTGTAAGTGCTGCATGACAAGGATTCGGTAATGAGTCAGGTGCAGTCATAAATGCATCCGGTAGGTATCACGCATTAAGTCACGTGATGACATGAAAAACAGCGGTAAACAAATGACTGGCAGTATGGTCATAAAGCAACACAAAGCCATAGTTGTCTAAACAATGTAATAACTTCTTCTGCTTGCATGGTAGAGATCTCCTACAATAAGGTTTTTTCAAATTTTTCTTTCGCAGGTCCTCCCCCTCAAGAAAATACGTGTGGCAACTTTTTTTTCATGATTTAACTTCTTCCACTTTTGGCATCACCCACCATCATCCTTTTCCACCCAGATCAAAATCGTACCCAACATATATATAATTTTTAGGTCTCATGGCCATACTCGGCGGGGCCGGCGGGGAATTGATAGGCGGTTGGTTGATATCGAGATACAACATCAAAATCCGTTGGATGTTGCACATCTGTTATATCGCTCCCATTCTATGCGCCATTGGATCTTGTGGATTCTTGATCACTTGCAGCCAGAAAGGTAGGTGGGAAGAGCCTAGAAGAGTATGGGGTACGGTAGCGAGGTTTTGATTGCTTTTTGGAAGTTGATTTCATGTCCCTCAATAAACTGCAATCAATGTTCATCTTTTCAGTATTTGCTGGCGTCACCGTCGCTTACAATGGTGATGACGTCGGCGATTCATTCGCTCTGACTTCTCAATGCAACAGTGCTTGTGCGTGTGATGATGAGCTCTATGATCCTGTTTGTGGAAGTAACGGAGTCACCTATTTCTCATCTTGTCACGCCGGATGCACTGAAAAACTGGTGAGATATACTGCTGGTAGCGGAGTTGATGGGGGCCGGATCGTAAGTTGGGTTAAAGGAGAATAAGCTCTTTAAAAAAATTTTGGGTCCTTTCGGAAGTTTTAGATACGTGCTTCTAGAAACCAAGTTCTGTTCTAAAAAAATAGAGAAATTTTAAACAAGAGATCATGATGCTGCCCACAGGCTTTTGCCCCTCCAAAAAAGAAAATAATTTCGGCGACTCAAGGGGTAGGAACAAGGGGAAAACTTTAAAAAATACAGATTTTACTTATTCTGATGAGCAAAGTAGAAAATGCAGAGAAATATTTATTACAAAAATTATTTTTTTTGTTATTGTATTTGAAATTCCTCATCATATCGGTGGAATTTGCTATACAATTAATTTGTTGAAATTAATTTTTTTTTATAGCAAATTATCTTCCGATAAATTTGAATAAAACGTATGTGAACTTGATCTTAAGTTTACTTGCATTAAATTTTTAACTTTTACTGGCTCAGCACCGATTTCATATGTATTGCGTTTAGACTTAACTAAAGATGAATCTATTAAAAGCCGAAATCGATTTTGACTGATTTTTTAATAAATTTGAGAAATCCGATAATATATCTTAATCAATGCATACTATATATTTACGCTTTCAACGCATTGCCATAAAATTTTTATCTCTCTGGGATTGATTCTATTCAAATTTTGAATGGTTCTATTTGCGGTTTGATAGCCGTCCGAAAAAAAATAATAAGAAGTCATCTTACATCTGTCAACATGTAGTGGGCAACGCTGGATCCCACATCTGGATTCAACTATCAATTGTTTTGATGCAGTTAATTAGGTGATATAGATAGATTGTGATCACTTTTATCTTCCTAAAAATGTTCTGATTTAGTAGTTGCTTATGGAACTGTAGCATATAGAAGTTAGAGCACACTGTATAGTTGGATTTGTGGTTGTGGCATTGTTTTGTTCTAAAAATTATTGCATATTTGTAGTTTATTTTAAAGCTTTCTTTCTATTATAGAAATAACGTTTTTTGAAAATCTTATCTTTTGCAGAATGGAGTTTATTCAAATTGCTCTTGCATTCCATCTGGTGGCAACCAATCCATATTATCAACTGCCGTTAGTGGCATTTGTGTGGACGAGCAGTGCATTTCAGGCTGGGAGATTATCGTGTTTTGTTTGTGCAACTTTCTCATCATGTTTTTCACTTTCTTCAACGAAGCGGCGGCCATACAAATCTCGCTTCGCTGCGTTTCGTTCAACCGAAGATCGTTTGCCATCGGTGTGCAGGTAGTTACATCTATCAAATCAATGCCATTGGTTTGGTTCAGGGGGAAAGGCTGCTAGTTTTATGAAGTATTTCCGAGATTGTTTGGCTCAATTAAGTCCTTAAGAATATTTAAAAGAGCAGTTGCGTTTGAAAAATTTTGTTCCGCAATAATTTTTTTGTCGTGATCAGGTCTCATTAATGTATTGCGAGGTGGCCGTGTTGCGCCCTTTTGCTTTTTGACAACCATTATTTTTCAGACTCTTCTCATTCGCGCCATCGGTACCGTGCCCGGCCCTCTAGTGGTGGGCGCTATATTCGATTCGGCTTGCATCCGCTCTTCGGAATGCGAGGTCACTGGTTCGTGCCTCGCCTATGACAACTCTCAGCTCGCTTTTTCCCTCTTCTTATTCATCGCAATTTTGAAGGTAAGATATTGAATACAGTGCAATAGATATATCTATTCCATCTATGTCAATTTACAAGGTTTAATGATGCGATTTTTGTTGCTTTTCCATGTGCAAGCCAACTAGTTGCTTCGACAACTAACCCCTTCGACAACAACTAAATAATAGGATTTTTGAATTTTCCTGATGCCATGACGACACATAGCGGCCGGCATTCAACTTGTAGACATGAGCTCAAGATTGGTTTCTGGTCTTTGGTTAGAAATGGGTCACCGCAACAAGTAAGAGTGCTCGAACCCACTACCGGTCTGCCAACTCATCATCGAAATTTCCCGCTGAATGTCTTTCCCGGCAACACAACAAGTGAACTTTTTAGTTTGTTTACATCAACATCTCTTTTGTGGAAAGCGCCAAACGAAAGCCACTACTTTGCCACTAACGCTATCCGCATTTCAGCTGATCGACGCCGGTCTGTTTTTTTGCGGTTTCTACACCTACAAGCCCATCTCTGGTCAATTTGAAGAAAGACTTTCTCAATACTCACCCAAGAGAGCTGACGTCGTTGGCACGGACCAATCAAATTCCTCCACCAACACAACATCATTGCCAGGCGAAGTGGGAGAAACTACATCGAATAATTTTTCGAACCCAGCATTCACAGATCAATGAAAAATACTTTCAAATCAAATTTCTTAAAAATCGCTCTTACATGCTTCATTGGAAGTTATTTCCTGCTTTCCTGAATGCAATTTTATTTTTTTCGAACATGTATCACATGACCCATTCAAAATGATGTGCAAGCGCAAAGCAACGTTACAAACCACAAAAACAAGGCCGCGGACGAATGCGACAACGAATCACTGGTTCAAGCCCAGTTGATGCTCCAGTGCATCCCCATGGAATGGAGTTTATCTGCCAATGTTAAAGATGGTCTCTTAAAGTTTTCATCCCGAAATCTCTTGTTCTATTTTAGGACCTTTCCCCAATGACAACTACGGATCCTACAGGCCATTCTTCATTTTGTGAAGCTTCTTTTTTTTATTTATTTTATTTCTTAAAATGTTCTTCAGGCGCAAAAAATTTTATCAACGATCTTGTCACCAAACTCCAGCATAGAGGCATTACCACGAACATGTAAAGCTGATCTTGCCCAAAAGTACGCAACCCGGATGCGTATCGAACTGCTAAAGCCGGTCTTCTCCACTTGCAAACATTAACCTAATTCTAAATTGAAGTTAAAATATTCCATTGATATCCAAGTTATGCGCTAAACGCACTTAACGAAATAGGAGATGAAGTTCTATACTACATGTCCACAATGCTGGTGATGTGAACTGCTTTTAGATAGCATATTAATGTTGTAATAGGGTTGTAAAGAATGGACTGTTTGACTCGATGACACAAATGATGTCCTGTTCAAATTTAGTGTTCTTTTAAACAAAAATTAATGTTGTTGGTAATCCTTCGTTGTGCAAATTGTTGACATGTACTACCTAGAACATCTATAGATGTCGCCTCAAAATTATTTTTAGTGACTTGTTTGTGTTAGCCTACTGCCACTGTGATATTTTACATTCGCTTTTAATGAAATATATTTTCTTGAACATAAGTTTGTATAAAATCGAGGAAGATGAAATTAGATTTATAATCATATAATCAGACTATGAATAGCGACGAGCCACTAAAGTCGCTGACATCAATTACCACGGGATCTTTACACTGCACCAACCAACAACCGCCTCAACGTGGTGGTGGGGTCCCCGACCCCGTTTGGGTTGGGTCGAAATGGCTGTTGGCCTTCCCGAGGGTCCAAGTTACCCCGGGCACTCCCCTACATTTTTTCTCTATGCTGCCCCCTGAACGACCGCAGGAGGGCAGCACACAGCATCTACAAAATCGATCGCCTGTTTTCACTTTTTCCTCTCTCCTGCCCTACTCTTACCCTTCTTCGTCTCCTCATTCTCCTGATGAGCGGTAACGTTCATCCTAACCCCGGCCCCATCTTTCCTTGCACAGTGTGCGCTGAAATGTGACTTGACCTCAGTGTGCGGGGCAAGTCAGTGCAATGCTGCACCTGCTCCAAATGGGTCCATCTAAGGTGCTCACAACTTTCCCTGTCTAAATTCAGAGCTCTAGGAAGCTCTCACTCTTGGAGCTGCCTCCCCTGTCGTAACACTGTGACTCCCTCTTCGGACTCCTCCGACACGTATACCTCCACTGTACAGTCTGGCCCCCCCTCTACTGATGCTGCACTCTCGCGTCACCCCCGTCTCCAAACCTCCTATCCCCCATCTGCCCATTCTATATCTTCTTCCTCTGCCCCTTCACCACCGTCCCTTGCTCCTGGCCATTTTTCTACACCTCCTGCCTCCTCTCCTCCCCCTGACTCTCTCAGGGTTCTTCAATGGAATGCTGGAGGTCTCCGAGCCAGGAGCACTGAACTACTTCATTTTCTATCATCCCATCCAGTTGATCTCATCTGCATCCAGGAATCCAATCTTAACTCTTCTTCCTCTTTCCGGATTCCTGGATTCTCTGCTCTGCGCTCTGATCGCACCCACTCCCGGTCTGGCATTCTCTCTCCTGATGCCACGCACGCCAGCGGCGGCGTCATCATTTGGTCAGGCAGCGCCTATCTTTTTCTGAACTTTCCACCTCCTCTCTTTCTTCGCTTGATCCCTACTCTGATTATGTAGGGGTCAACATCTCTCTAAACAACTCCTCCTCGGTGTCATTTCTTAATGTGTACGCCCCCCCTATTCGCTCCTCCCCAACGGATGGCAGAACCGATTCCTTCTCTCCCTCCATTCTTTCCTCCTCCAGAAATCTCTTCATTCTGGGGGACTTCAATTGCCATCACCCCCTCTGGGACTCAAGAGGTACTTCCGACCCCCGCGGGGAGGAAGTATTCGACTGGGTCATCTCCTCTGACCTCCTCCCCTCCAATGACTTTGACACACCCACCCTTCTCCATCGCTCCTCTGGCAGTCGCTCCTCTCCTGACATCTCCTTTGCTCCTTCCTCTCTTGCTTTTTCCTGCTCCTGTGAGGTGCTTCAGGACCTGGGTTCTGACCACCTACCAATTCTTTTATCTATTCCTCTCTCTCCGATCTTTCGCCCCAACGAGCGTCCCCCTTCCTTCAATTTTCAAAAAGCTCGCTGGGATGGCTTTGCCTCTTACTTTGACTCTCACTGTCTTTCAGCAGAGGAATACTCGTCTCTTTCTCTTTCCTCTGCTGTTGCTCTCTTTACCTCTTTGACTTTGAATGCGGCCAAATCTTCCATTCCTTTCGGCCGCATCAAACGCCCTCCTAAAACCTGGTGGTCTGCTGAGGTGGAACAGGCGGTTTGTGAAAGACGCAAGGCTTTTGCTGCCGCTCACAGAAGTAATGAAGATCGACAGGCTTACATCTCTGCTTCTCCAAGGCCAAGGCTGAGGCATGGCAGACGACTTGCTCTTCTCTCTCACCTAGGTCTAACCCTAAATCTGTACACACTCTTCTTCGCTCTATCCCTGGCTTTCCTTCCTTGTCTTCCTCCTCTCCTAACTTCCCTAACTGTTCTTCTCCCAGGGAATCAGCTTCGGTTTATGCCGCTTACCTGAGATCCCACTTTTCCGTTTCTCAGCCAAAGGCCCTGCGCAGCAGAGCCAGAGGCTACCTCACTGAGCTCCGCCGAGCCACGTGCCCTGTGGAGTCTCACTCGTCCTTTTGCTCTCCTTTCTCTCCAGCGGAATTTCATGCGGCTGCCTCCAATCTTATCTCATCCACTGCCACTGGCCCAGACAAAGTTGCCTATCCCATGCTAAAGCACCTTCCTCGCTCTGGCATGGATTTACTTCTTTTCATCTTCAATCTTTCCTGGTCTTCACATTCCTTCCCTTCCATATGGAAGACATCTTCCATTATTCCCATACTCAAGATGGGAAAGCCTCTCGACTCTCCTGCTTCCTTCCGGCCTATCTCTCTCACCTCCTGCGTGTCAAAGCTGTTTGAATGCATCATTGTATCCCGTCTACTCTTCTTTCTGGAGTCTAATTCCATTCTCTCTCCCTGCCAGGCCGGTTTCCGCCCTGGTCGGTCAACACTCGATCAAATTCTGTACCTTTCTCAGTCCATTTCGGATGGGTTTAACAAACCCATGCCAGGCTCTCGGAAGATTCTCCCTACTATCGATTTCTCTAAAGCTTTTGACTCTGTCTGGCATCCGGCCCTTTTCCATCAACTCATATCGGCTGGCCTCCCTCCTTGCTTTGCTCGTTGGACTCAATCTTTCCTTTTTGATAGGCGCGCTTGTGTGGTTTTTCAAACTCACAAAAGTCGTTCCTTTCGAGTCCGTCGAGGTGTTCCGGAAGGATCCGTTTTTGGCCCTGTACTTTTCTCTCTCTTCATTAATGATCTTCCGGCTTCTCTGCCTTCTTCCGTCAGCTGCTCTCTTTACGCTGACGATCTGGCCATTCGGTCCTCCTCCCCCTCGGTCCCCACTGCGGTGGAGGCCACACAAGGAGCTCTGTTTCGATTGGAGCGCTGGTCTGAGTATTGGTGTCTTCCTCTCAATCCGAGCAAATGTGAAGCCTCCTTCTTCTCAGTGGATCCCCACCAAGCCAATCTCTAGCCCAACCTCCTCCTACTCGGCTCCCGCCTCCGTTTTAATCCCACTCCAACTTTTCTCGGGGTCACCTTCGACCGCACTCTTTCCTTTACTAAACATGCATCTTCGCTGAAAGCCAAGTTTTTCCCACGTCTCAAGGCCTTACGCTGTATATCTGCTTCTTGTTGGGGCCCCTCTAAGGAGTCCCTCTCTGTTCTGTACAAATCTTTTCTTCGGCCCCTTTTGACTTACGCTTCACCCTGATGGTTTCCTTTCCTAAGCGCTACCAATCTTACCAAATTGGAACGCCTCCACCGAGCGGCCAGTCGCGCCATCACCGGCTGCCTCTCGTCGTCCCCTATCCCTCTACTACTCACCGAGGCTTCTTTACCTCCCCTACGAGTCACTCTGACTCACTTCACTCTTTTTTCTTATGAGCGGGCTCTTCGTCTTCCAACCTCCTTTCCTATTTCAGGTTTGGCCAGACTAGGAGTGAAACCAAGACTCTGCAGATCGTCCTGGAGAGCTTTTGTGTCTACTCACCCGCTCATGCTTCCTTCTACTTGTTCTAGAGAGGCTCTTGTTGTTTGCCCTCCCTGTCCTCCTTGGAATCTGCCTTCGTTCACGGTGGAGTCCACCCTTTCCACTCCATGCTCTCGCTCTCATCCCCCTCACTCTTGCCAAGGTGCGGCTCTCGTTCATCTTGACTCTCTCCCCCTCATGATTTGGTGCTTTGGACAGACGGCTCTGTTCCTTTTCCTTTTGGCAAAGGCGGCTCCCGCGTTCTTGCCAACTGCTCTCTCTGTGGCACTGAGGCCACTCTTTCCTTTTTGGCTGGCCCAGTTTGTTGAAGTTTTTCCGCTGAAGCCTGCGCCATTCTGCACGCTCTTTGCTGGTCTCGGCAACACCAACAAGTCTGCCATTTCTCTTCTCTTCTCCTCCTATCTGACTCTCGTTCTGTCCTCGCCACCCTGTCCTCTCCTCCATCTTTCCTCTTATCTCAAACTCTGTGGCAGATCTGGCAGGAACTGTCTTCTCTCTCCTACTGTTCTATCAGGCTGCAATGGGTCCCCGGACACTCGTTTCTCCCGGGGAACGACACTGCTGACGAGTTTGCCAGACGGGGAGCGCTACTTGCGCCCTCCGCAATCCCTTGTAGTCTCTCTCCTCTTATCTCTCGTATCCACTCTCGTCTTTTCTCGGACTGGAGGCGTACTGTCTCATCCAAATATTTTGACACACAGGTTCCCTCGATTTCCACTGAGGAACTTGTGCTCCCTCGTCATGCTCGCTGTGTCCTCTCTCGTTTTCGCTGCAATGGACACAGCCTTCTTTTAGGTTCTTACCTCTCTAGGATTGGCAGAATTGAGAACCCTTCTTGCAGCGCCTGTGAACACCCGTCCCAGGACATCTCATTCTGCACTGTCCAGCTACGGACTCTTTGCGCCGCTCATTCTTTGGCGACTCTCTGTCTCTTTACGACCTCCTGTCCAGGCCCTGGGGAGTTGCCCGGCTTCTGGGGCTCCATGGTCTCCCGCCATGCCCCCATCCCTCGGAAGGGATCGGGTAACCAACAACAACAACAACAACAGGTCTTTACAGTCCTGAAAAATAAGCTTGGATGTAGGTTCAATAATGTGAAGGTGTATCTTGCAATTCGTAGCACTTTGTCGCTGGTGTTCTTCTTACTCCCCGAAAACTACAAGAAGCGCCTGGCCTCATAGTGCACACTCGTATACCAGTAGTGTCTTATTTACCCCCCTTTCCTTGCGAGAGAGGCACGCCTGAAAGTTTTCCAGCCTTACCTCGCAAATATGATCTGTATTAAATTGGCCCCAATCCTTGTTCTAAACCACAAAGGTGAGCTTGAAAGCTAATCTTAGTTCTGCAAGGCCATTTTCCACGTTAACACTTTTTGTTTGGTTTAGATCTTCTCTTCCGTGGGGTGGAGGTACGTTGCGAAAGGCAATCCACCTTTACGCAGCCAACCTAATTGTATTAGGCTGGGGAAGAAGTGGGAGCCCATTTCAAACCAGTCATGAATGCAAATTACTGACTTGTAGTCCCACCACCAAGGCGGACTGCCATCAGGGGGTATTCAAAAGCGGCTTCTTACGACAAGCTGGGTGAGCAGCTTCACAATTCTAACACAGGGAGGCACGGGAAACGTTAACACTTCGAAAGCTGAACCGAGTGCAGCTGTTTTATTATGCAGCAAAACTGATGCCGCGTTCTTCTGGTTGACTCCCTTATTTGAAGTGAGGTCTGCGTCCTAACAAGTGTAGACACACCAGCTTCTCCTATTAAGTGGGAATGGGAATCTACCTCACACCACGATTAGTTAGTGCCCTATTTGGGCCAAGTATAAAAAACAAAGCGTCGCGTCAAAACAAGTTCATTTTATCCAAAATTGATTTTATTTTCACTTATATACACGACCTCGTTAGGGTTTACTGGCAATGAACAATAGTCAAAACGTCCCTCAACTTGACTGAAGGCAGTTTGAATAATCAAGTAATTTAGCTGAAATGATCTTCCCGGTCTGCCATCATTGAACTCCAACTTCCATCTTCAAGTGAGGCAAAGTTGAGGAAATGGGAAGGTCTGTGAACTTCATGGTAAAACTCTTTCGGGTTCGAAAGTTGGAGGTCAAACTTCATATTAGCATCATGTCGCACTCCTAAATAAGCAACAAGCAATCAACAAATGGCACAGAAATTTCCACCAAGTAATAGCTGTCCGTAAGTGGCAGCTACACGCCTTCGCTCAATTGCAAATGTGTGCCAGCGGTACTCGCTTCAAAGCGGATGTAAACAAACACAAGTGTTCAATGTAGAGGCACTTGTAACCGGTGATGAGATTCGAACGGTTCGCAAGAACCAATTCTTGGAATTCTGTAATCCCAAGAACCGGTTGATGGCTTAACTCAGGGGTTCTCAATTCTTTTCCAGGAACACCTTTTACTTATAACTTACTTTGGCAAACCTCTCATAGACCCGATGCTTGCCTTTAATAGTGAAAACCAAGATTGAAATCAGGTTCAAAGCAGCCCGCCTTACAAAGGCTACACCGACGGCAACCTTTGCCAGCATACATCAAGCCAACCAGCATGGTTTGCCTCTTGAGACTGTGAAATGAGAGAACCTGTTGCTAATGAGTCCTGAAGTGAGAGAACCTGTTCTTAAAAAATTCGAATCCCACCACTGCTTGTAACCAAACATGGATATAAATCAGCCATCAAATGCATGTATGCACACATTGCGCCGAACATAAAATTTTGTTGCAAAATCTGCAATTATTTTGCGATTATCAGATATTTTTCAGCGATGTTTCTAGCAAACAATTGTAGAGTTGTTGAAAACTTAGAGGTGCATCGAACTATTAATTCCCTTGATGCAATAGCATGTAATACAAATTAATCATAAATGGTGATCACTTCTGCAAACACTTGGCATAACGCTAGACATGCTGTTTTAGACTCTGCTTGTAGAGCAAGATATATTACGTTGTATCATCAAAGTTATGATGCCACAAGCCAAATGAATGACTTTTGACTTTGGCCGAATCGACCAAAACGCTGAACAATTCGCAAGTTAAAATTTTTTCCAAACCCCTGCCGGTCAAAACAAATCAAAAACAAGACACCGAAGTCTCTACGATTTAGGTTGAAACTTCAAATATACAAACAACGCACCCATAAAGTTGTAATTCCACGACCCCTGTGCCGGGACCATAAAGAATCCAAGGAATCTGTCCGACAGCAGCATCTGTACTCGCTCGTAATGCGAAGGGAGGTATCCCTTCGGGTTGTTCCCTTTGTCAGTGTTTTGTCTACCCCACTCGTAACCACTCGGTGTTAATTTGTAAGCGGTGAGCGAACATGATCCGGGGGTGAAACTGAAAATAAAATTGGCAAAATGAAGGAACTGCATTACTGTCCTGTGCCTCACGCGGTTGGAATGGTGAAGCTGCTCAATTAGCGTGTCGCTACCAGCCACCTGCATGTGCCACCTTGTTTTGTTGATGATGAAGCTACCAGCCTGTATTTATGGTTGGTTAGAAATGGAATGTCTAATCATTGTGTTTCTAATTGCTTGAATTGTTCCGCATGAAACCGAGATGTTTCGTGCCATCCCGGGTCTTCATGCCGTACGCTTCAGTTTTCCTTCCAACGATTCATTAAACAGATTTAAACATCCAAGTTGAAAATACTTTATAACACAGTAATTACACTTTAAAAAATTTAGGAAGAAATAAAATTGTAAACAAAATTATCCACTCGAAACCTAGAACCAAATTTCTGAAGTTTGAAGCTTCTTGATACTTAGATATCGAACCTGAGGGAAAACTCGTGCTTAATACTAACACAGCGAACAATCATACAACACAGGAATAAAAAGAAAAACTGATAAAACAGTTTGTTCAACCAAGTAACCCAACACTAACGCTCTCACCTGCACGTTATCACGATCGTCTTCTCACCATCCCAAACGGGGTTGTCGGCCATTATTTTCGCGTGGGTGGTCACATCTTGGGGGGAAAGCTGGGGGGATTCGTTTGGCTGAGTATGAATCCAACCAAGAGGTTCGAGCTCCCTGCAAAAGTGAGAAAAACGGAGTTGGAATCCATGGAAGCTATCCACTTACGTGCTCATGCGTTCGCTCACACGTTCATGTCCAACATAAGAGCGTATTTCTCTTTCTACAGCGACTTACACACACACACACACACACACACACACACACACAACTCACTTGAGATACTCGTGTTGCGGCAGTTGATTGGGTAGATGCACGGTTTGATGAGTGCCCCATTGTGGTACCATGACAACGCATCGGATCTCTTTTACTTGCGGATTATCCGCCGGACTGATTCCGTATAAATATCCCGCAATCTAATAACAATACATCAAATTTATACATTTCGACAGGTTTATAAGCAGTAATGCGGTGTAGGTCTTCGACCCACCAATGCACCACACTTTAAAACACGCAAGCAAGCTATTTCATCCCAAACGCTCTCCTGGCGAATATCGACTACACTTATAGACGACTTGAACTCCCCATCGTACGTTTTGAACTTCACACACTCGAGCATAGCAGCCGCTTCAAACCTTCAGAGAACGCTTGTTGGGTGGCTACAGAAAACGGGTTGTTCACGACGTCCACCAATGCGACCATTTTAACTCCCTACCTTGTTTATTTGTTTTTGCAGCACATTATGAAATACGCGCTGACCTGCGCCCTCAAATCTGAGATGCAAATGAATTTCTTCAAGACATTCTTGGGTAGAATATAGGTGAAGCCCGTCTCTCTTATGTCATCGGATGACACGTAGATGTGATTGGTTCGTAGGTGAAGGTTGGTGGCAGATATCGCTCGCACGCGCCACTCGGTTTTCGACGAGAAAGTCTGCGTTTCATAATTCGACGTGGTCGAAGTGATGATCTCATCACCGTGTTTGTTCACGGTGCGGGTCTGAAAATCGCGTTTGGTTAGTTCGTTAGCATTTAGAGACAGTTCGTTGTGGTGCGAAAATAATGCAATCTGGTAGCCAACATCATCAGGGTGGACACTGAACAGTCATCAGCAAGCCAATCGACTTCAATACTACCGCGATTATGTAGTTTGCATAGAACCTCATACAAAGCTCAATCATAGCAAACAAGCGAATGCACAACACCTGAGTGGCGGTCAGTTGCGATTGTTCTTTTGTTTGCTTCTCGATCTCAGCGATCTGCTGTCTCTGCTGCGACGGGGCGCTGATCTCCATCCCCAGGATGATGTCACGGATCTCCGACTGCGTCAGTGATGCGACGTTCACACTGGAAATATTTCATATTAGTACTCAGGCAACAGTGACTGATACCAAAAGGTCGGACCAACAAACAGGGTTTCAAGTTCTATCTTGATGACCAAAAATTCTTGATTCTTTTTCAGCTATTTACACTTTTCATGGACAGAAATCATAATACCTTTTTAATTCCTGATTCTCATCAAACAATTAACACTGCCATTAACAGCCGCCAAGCAGTAGTGGTAATTGTTAGGACTTAGAAACAAAAAACTGGAGAACAAAGCTTAAAAAGACTACTTAACTTTAACTTGTACTGGTAGACATACATTGAATGAGCACCTTTCGTCTGAACCAGCGAAAACGCAAATCAAAAGATGAAAAATCGACCTCAGCTGGTCTTTCAAGCACTTTCTCAACAAACATAAAAACCACCAGCAGGTTTCCCAGCTAGTAGCCAGGAAAAACACCAAAAATTCAAAGAGTCTTTTGATCTGTTGTTCTATCAAAATGCAAGGCAATTAGGAAACTAAGAGTGGCAGGCGTGCACAGGATTACCGATTCTTACAGCTTGAACAACGAGCAAACATCCATACAAACAGTCCTTACTTGTTCTTCTTTCCGTAATCGGCCAATATAAGATCCTTGAGTGCAACTTCAACTTTGATCCATTCATCGAATCCCAGGGAAGCCCACATATGATGCGGCTCCGTTATCGTCGTTTTATCCGGCTTCATGATCACCTTGCTCCGGTCGGGATTGACGTGTAGAGCGCGGAGAATTAAAATAAGACGAGAGAAGGCCTGGAAAATAGAGTTGTTGGCATTACCGGAGATGCACGGAAGGTTTGGAATAACAGAGACGGCTAACTCCTGACAATTTTAAGGTGAAAGTTCAGCTTTTCACTAAGTCGTTATTTCCAGTTGCAGCATTCAGTAATAGTTGGTTCGACTCCACTACTTCGACCAAACGGTTCAGATGCCAACACTAAACACCACAACACGACATTTCACAAATTTCGTTTATCACTTCATTTTGTCTACCAATCTAGGTTCAGCTGCAAGCAAGATATACAGGGTGGTCCAAAAGTAGGTGGAAAGTAAAAAATTTTTACTTAAAAATGACACGTTTACTTACAAAAGATAAAATAAAAGACCAAATTGAACAAATTTTAATACTATTTATTAACGTAAATGCTCAAACTGTTTTCCTTCTTGATTTACACAATTTTTCTTGATTTACAAACACCAGAACTTCACATGCCACCCCAAACATTGATATCAGGCTGATTTAGCTGTTTTTCTGATGTTAAATGCATGTTATTGGTATACCAATAAACACAATTGTGTCTGTTAACATGACCAGACAGTTTAAAAGAAGCCTCATCACTCCAGATAATCTCATCTAAAATTCCAGAGTCTTCTTCAATTTTATTTAACATTAGTTCACTAAATTGCAAACGCCTATCTGGATCATCCTCTAATAAGCCATGAATCAACTGTGGTCGATAAGGTTTTAACCCAATTTGGTCCATGATTCGTCCAATAGAGGTTTTTAAAATAAATTTAATTGTAAAATAGCAATTATACACCACAAATAACGTAGTTTTAACAGAAAATTGCATAAATATAACCAACAAATAATCTTTTTTTTACTAATATTCACCTAATTTATGTATAAGCCAATTTTGACTACTGTTCACCTACTTTTGGACCACCCTGTATATTAATGTCTGCAAAGCACTTTTGCTTTTATGTGATGTTTAACTAAAGTTATAGAACATATTGTCAAGGCTACAATGAACAAATAGAAATTTAAAGACCGGTAACTATCTCTCATCTCAAATACTGCTACAAAAGTTACTGTGTATGACGATATCGATTTGAGCCAATCATCGTAGAGATTGAACAAAACCATCTGAGGTTCGGATGCTTTCAGAATCAAATCGCCGAGTTTTTCAACCTGAAAAATATCAAAGTCACTAGAAATAGTAATTTTAAAGTTGTTAATAGAAAATCAATAACAGTGGCGCAACATTAGATAAAACTATAAAATATAGATGAAACGCATTACGTGCTCGGCAAATTTTCAACCGGGTCAACTACGGTCAGTGTAGCTGTAGTGCGACTAACCTATGAAAGTGGAAGTCGCGTGAGTTTAATGTTCACGTCACATTGGCTCTGCGTTTCGGGTCCACATGGGGACCATCGTTGAAAGACACATGATCGGAAAATTGAAGTTAATCTTGCTTACCTTAAGACAAGCTTGGAATGGAAGCTGCAACTCGCTACCCTTGATGACGATATTAGGGAAATCCAACAGATGGACTTCGAGAGGATCCAACATTCCTTTCCTCGTAACAATGATCTGCTTTGGCTGTTCCTCAACAGGGAGCGACCGGATCAATGCCGCTACTTCCTCAGCTGCGAGTTATCAATCAACAATCAGTTGACGGTGAGTAATGTGGCAGGTGTTCGTTTCCCTACTGACAACTGATAAATTGGCGACGCATCGCAATTTACTTCATGAGTAGGATATCTTGCACGCACACCTCCACAAGTAAAATTAATCTTCCCTCCTCCTCAAAGGAAACCTACCGCTTTGGTTAATGCAATAATGCTATTTTTGCACCAAAAACTGTCAAAAAAAGTGCACCAGGCGTAGTTTGAAAACGTGATATGAAGGAGGCGTGCGCTGGGGAAATAAAAACATATCGGCATAAAAAGAACTGTTGTATCAACCACTAGCAACCTTTTGCACATTGATTATTGATTAGTAACAGCGTTTAATTCCTTTTCGAGAAGCTTCTAAGGTTACGAGCTTCTCACTGGCCCATTTTACTAGTCCTCTGTCAGACTGGGCTGCCACAACCCGCCACCTGTTTACCGCATAAAGATGGAGGCATCCCGATAAGTGTCTTGTCCAAGGACACCTCAAGCAAGATTGCCGGCTTGTTCTCTGCAAGATGAAAAATGAAAGACCTTGCCCATACGAAGAAGAGTGCGTTTAATCCTTTAGATAGTTTAGCTGGAAAATACTGATCGAATCTGCTAGCTGAGGTAATCAATTGCAATCCTTATTTTGCTTTTGATCATTGTTTGATAGCGATCTACTACTGACCAGTCTTCCATTTGGCGAGCTGACCGAGACGCTTCTGTCCTGCCCATACCGAAGTGTGGATGATTTTAAGGAAGAGCTGTCCAGTACGAGGATTGAAGATAAAGATCGCACCGTTGATGGGCTTCGTCGTTAAGTTGCCTTCAAAAGTCTACAAAAAGTACAATAGTGTAATGAGAATGGTATAGTAGAGGGGAATAGAGTAAAGGTTCACATTAAACATCTATCGCACTCGCACACCGCTCAGGTAGAAACATAATCAGGTTGGAGCAGTCATTCCAAACCTGCCATGAATGCAGGTGGGCAGCCCACTACCAACAACAAACCAGCCATGAATGCAGACAGGTAGCCCACTACCAACAACAAACCAGCCATGAATGCAGACAGGTAGCCCACTACCAACAACAAACCAGCCATAAATGCAGGCGGGTAGCCCACTACCAACAACAAACCAGCCATGAATGCAGACAGGTAGCCCACTACCAACAACAAACCAGCCATGAATGCAGACAGGTAGCCCACTACCAACAACAAACCAGCCATGAATGCAGACAGGTAGCCCACTACCAACAACAAACCAGCCATGAATGCAGACAGGTAGCCCACTACCAACAACAAACCAGCCATGAATGCAGACGGGTAGCCCACTACCAACAACAAACCAGCCATGAATGCAGACAGGTAGCCCACTACCAACAACAAACCAGCCATGAATGCAGACGGGTAGCCCACTACCAACAACAAACCAGCCATGAATGCAGACAGGTAGCCCACTACCAACAACAAACCAGCCATAAATGCAGGCGGGTAGCCCACTACCAACAACAAACCAGCCATGAATGCAGACAGGTAGCCCACTACCAACAACAAACCAGCCATGAATGCAGACAGGTAGCCCACTACCAACAACAAACCAGCCATGAATGCAGACAGGTAGCCCACTACCAACAACAAACCAGCCATGAATGCAGACAGGTAGCCCACTACCAACAACAAACCAGCCATGAATGCAGACGGGTAGCCCACTACCAACAACAAACCAGCCATGAATGCAGACAGGTAGCCCACTACCAACAACAAACCAGCCATGAATGCAGACGGGTAGCCCACTACCAACAACAAACCAGCCATGAATGCAGACGGGTAGCCCACTACCAACAACAAACCAGCCATGAATGCAGACAGGTAGCCCACTACCAACAAGACGGACCATCATTGGATGCAGGCGGGTAGCCCACAACCAACAAGATGGACAATCATTGGTGAGTGGCAGTCGCAAATAATACGTAGCAAAAATTGTTATTTTGATGTTATGTAACTGATTGTTTGGCCCAGTGATTCTCAAATTGTACGTCGCGATTCCCTGTTGCATCGTTTTAACTTTCCAAAGGTGTCGCGCGATAATTTGTTTTTGTGCCAATAATTTTCGCCTTTCCTGTCAGAAGAGGTTTAAACGTAGATTCCCCTATTTTCTGCTAACACGCATTGTCGTAACTATTGACTTGTTACTTTAGAATCAATTTGTATAGCTTTAGCACAGAGTAATTTGTAAAATGTATGAAAAAAGAGATTAGTAACAACCTTAGAACCGCTTGATTTTGTGTGTAGGGTGTTGTCTGCGGCGTGGCAAGCCAAGCAAGTTTTTTTCAAATACATCACATCCAAAAATGTTTGACAACTGGTTTAGCCAAACTAGTTTACAATATTTCGATTGCGACATAATGTTGGCTACGTAAGGAATCGCGCAAATTCACTGTTAGGATATCGTAGTAATTCTTATTATTTTTACTAAAAATTTCTAAAAAGTCCAGAACGTTTGTCTCTTAATTTGGCAGACAAGCTAAATGCTAATGGTGGTTGTGAAGCGGTAGTCACAGCAAAAGTAAGAATTGGTTGGGTGAGATTCAGGGAATGTGGAGAGTTTATACTTGGAAATAGGTTTCTGCTGAAGATGAAAGGTACAGCGTATTGTAGCGCGTAAGATTAGCAACACTGAACGGAAGTGAAACATGTGGCTTAAAAGAAAATGAAAAAGCAACTCTAAGGAGAACAGAGAGAGCTATGCTGAGAGCCTTGTGTGGTCGAAAAGTCGCCAACAAAAAGACTACTTGCGAACAGATGGACGTGCTGGGATCAAAAAAAACTGTAGAAGGGCCGGCAAAAGCGAATGGAGTTGATGATGCAAACCTGTGCTAAGAGATGATGTGTTGTGAGGGTTGCCTAGATCTTAAAGTGAGCGGCAAGAGATAGCGTGAACAACCAAAAAAGACCTGGAAAAAGCATGTGGAAGCGGAGACAGAAAAGGATGGCTTAAAAGGGGATGACCTGAATCGAGTGATGTGGCGAGATGGAGGGCGTAGAACCGCAAAAGAAATGGGGTAAATCCGGCCAACTACATAAAGGGGAGTAAACAGGATAAAAACTGAATTACTACCACAGAAAATCTTTAAAGAGAGAAATTGAAGTATGTAGTGCTGATGTGCATCAACGGTTATCTATTCAAAGTGATTGTTATTAGAAGCCGTAAAAGTCAAGTAAAACTGATAGTTCTTGTAGTTAGTGATGTAGTTGAGGTTAAGTTGAATTGTAAATATATTTCTTGATGTTTCGAACATCAAGTGATGTGGATCTACAGCGGGTACATAAGATATTTGGTGGTGAATTATCAAGTCTCAGCAAATTTAGTGCGACATTGGCAAAGGTCGATTTACGACATGATGGTGAGTTGCTTCACTATCTTCACCTTGTGGATGGTTACTCGATATACGTTCGTGTCATCGACGAACCAGATGATCTGATTACTGAACAACTCTCCGTAGTTCTGCGATGATAGGTACGGCTCGGTAGGTTCGCTGCTGTACAACTGTAGGCCCTTCCTGATTCGCTCCCGCAGCACATACAAAGCAGGATTCGCCTTCATGATCTTCGCCATTGCTTGCTGGATTAATGGCTTGCAACCTAACACAAAGCTCACAGTTAGTTTCCTGGGTTCGACCTCCAGCCAGATCTTTCACCGCTCTATATTTTACCCCTACTGCTGCGCCTGGCACAAAAACTAAAACGCTGCCAGGACTCAGCCTCATATGCAGCCTCGATATCAGCAGCCATACACACCCCAGAGTCAACATTACACTTGCTAGGTCACAGATTTGTGGGAGGAATGCAGTGAGCAGTCTGCGTGCAGTGTTCCACGTGGAACTAAGCTGCTACGAAGTCTGGAGGCTAAACAAACGAGCCTGCGCCATCATAATACCTGGAAACCAGTTGCCATATGCGCTGTGCAGGTTATAAGCGAGATCGATTGCTATGAGGACACCGGTAGGGGAAGGATAGATACTCATGTTGTCGGTGGTGTAGTCGAGGAACTTTGCACGCGCGTATCTCTCCACGTCATGGCTGTCATAATCACCCCATCGCAACTGCACGTCAAGCCAGAACTTCTGTGTGGATGTGCTGTCCATCGTATCTCTGCAATAAAATCACATGTTGTACATCGACGATCCAACCAGACGATGTTGAGCAACTCACTTTGAATCCGCCAACAATGATGGACGCGACACGTTCCACTTGTAGGCGGCGAACAACAGAATGTCGGCGCAAGAACTGTTCATCTTGTACGACTTCCTCGGATGGATAGTCTCTTTCTGCACTGTCTCGATCTCTAAAGCATCCAACTCCTGGTCGAAGACCTGTACAATGGAATAAAGTGTCATTAACATCAAGACGCGAGAAGGACGTCAAAATGATGCATATCGGTGACGTCGACAACTCGACCAAAGGCGGTCATGACATCAAAAACGCAGCGGTACCCACCTGACACAAATCCATGACTACACTCTCGTGCACTTTCTGCCACAAGTGGGCGCGAAAGATTTGAATGAGCGAGATCTTGAGAGTAGGAATCTTCCCGTGCATGAAGATCCCGGTGAGATCGAGTTGTACCTGGAAGCCGACGTACACCTGGGGAGGATCAAGTTTGTTACCAGAGGGTAATGACATAACTGCACGATGAGCCATCACATCTAACAAACTCCCATCTTACGTTTGCTCGGTTGATCGTGGGGGACCACCAGAGGGTAAAGCGACGATTCGGGATCTGATTCAATCCCGATCTCTGAGCGTTGGTCAGCTTCTTGTACTTCATCGACTCTTCAAAACCACTCGCCTTCTCCCAGAACAATCCCTCCCAGGTGGGAAAATATGTCCCTGCGTTCAAATCCAGCGTTGAAAGCCAAAAACTTTTTTTATTCGAAGTAAAACAAGCAGACAAAATACGCAAACAATTCAAATTTTTCGGACCATAAAGCGCACTTATAACCCTTTATTTTTCTCAAAAATCGAGCATGCGTCTTATAGTCCTGGGGGCCTAATGTGTGGATCAGGTTGCGCTTTGTCACCAAGCTCTAAACAAATTTTATGTTGTAATAATCGTTACCTACGTAATAGTACCTCCCTCAACTCGTTCTTTCTTGAGAGCAAACTTCTTTCTTTCTTGAGATCAAATGACCTACTCTCATTCCCCTCGCGAGTGTGTTTTTTTTCTCTTAACCTACTATCGTTCCTTTCACGAGTGTATCTTTCCCTTCACTTTACGTGCGTAAACACACACAAGCATCGCGCATGTATTGCAACATGTACGGCACCCAGTATCTAGCCGTTCACTTCTCACGCAATGCGAACAAATTGTTTGATCATAAAATATAAGTACGGTACCGATAAAATGCGTGGAGTTTTTATTTCATTAAATGCGCCTTGTAGTCCGAAGCGCCCTATGTATGAAAATAAACGCATTAGAAGACGTTTATTGATACTGCGCCTTATAGTCCGGTGCGCGTTATGGTCCGAAAAATACAATAAATGCACGTGGCGCCCACCTTTAAACAGGGTGTGTTCCAGAATACCCTCCACCCCTCCTAGCGCTTGTATCATATCTGTTCTGTAATTGTTCAAGTTCCACAACTTGCCATCGTGTCGCTGGTGGGTCCACCAGAAAGGATTCTGCTTCAAAATCTGAAAACGCAAATCACCATCCGCAGCGGGTCGAGATCTTGTACATTTTTATGATAAACTTTTAAATTTTATCACACCGGGTTTCTGGGTTATCAATAAATAACACAGGAAAACTGCCAACTTCAAGTTAATATAAAAGCCTCCAAAGTTTCCACTTTGAAGTTATTGAAAACACCTTGCTTTTCCACACTTTCTGCCTGATTTAATGAAAACATTTCCCTTTCCAAACTTTTTACCTTATAACCTCACGGATGTGCAAAAGCGCTGAAATCAAATCAGAACATCAGCTCTCACACATCATGATGGAAAACTACAACTGGCAACCAGCAGGCTTGGTTGCATTCCCTGCACTGCTAACTAGGAAGCAGGTTTGAGCATAAATAATAAGCCGAATGCATAACATTGGCATACAGTGACCAGCAGGTTATTTTCATTCTCACCACATTTAACACTACACCGATGTTACTGCAAAAGATAGCAATACATGTACATCGAAGGTACTGAGTTGAAGACTCCATTAACGCAAAAGCTTTATTCTTCACAAAAACACCAGCGCTATATGATGCTACTCGTTGGGACTGTCACTAACCTGGTATTGCTTGAAATCAGTGCGGACACGCCAACCTTTATCATAGGCAAGAGTGTGTCTGTCTTTCTGAAAGAGTGTGTTGATACGAGGAATTCCCCTGTCCCATGAATCTTCAAGATCTTCAAGAGTTAGACGTCTAAAAAGCAACCGACAAAATGTTTGAACCGATGCTAAAGCGAAACGCAATTTTAAAGGAGAATTTAAGCTGGAATGGCTTTGACACCAATTACATTCCCTTTGAAAATTTCTAAACCAACGTAACAGATTCGATAGAAAGTTAAATCAAACGCTAAAAAATTACATTCAGAGCTTTCCTAGACACAAAATAAACTGAAGTTTTCGTGACAATGTAACAGTAGGTATACGTTGAAAGATGGAAAAGCCACACTTGTTATCTAAGAGTTGCACAATACCCGAAAATAACCAAGCATTGTTGAAAAGAAAATTACTGCATTAATTCAGTCCTTGGTGCATCCGACCCCCTACGCTAACGGAACAAAACCAGAATTTAGAAAATGAATTTCCTCACCTGTTCTGCGCGTTCGCTTCTTGACGCTTGAGGGCGTACTCTGCCCACACTCTTTGCGAATCGATAAACTCACTTTCCCACGGCATGACGTAACGATACAAGTTAGGAATGAGCTGGTCCTCGTCATGGGACATCCCCGACCGGAAGTGAGTAATGCCGACATCTGTTTGCTTGGACCACCTACGCAAGCAATTGTTGATGATGGGAAACTTTTTTTGAGTTTCTGGAGGGACGTTTAATTCAAACAATAAACTGAGTAAAAGGTTGAAACCACATTAATCGGAGAAAATGAAATTGGAAAAAATAACGAGTTGTTATTCATTACGGCTTGTGGTGCTGAACACATTTTGTTTGTATGGGTGGAATGCTGTGTTTGATATTACCAATAGCTGTTTTTATACGCATTTGGCAGATAACAATTAAAAAAGTGCTGTCAATCTGCTTTGGCTTATACTCATCGCTAATAACAACACGCGAAATTAAAAGCAGTGAAAGAACAGCGTTATAAATCAAGAAATCGTAATTGCTGTAGCAATGTAGCTTTTTTTAAACGAATTACGGCCTATGATGAGCGGCGCGAGAAGTCGTGAACAACTTTTAAAAGATGCTTCAGTTTTTTTATAATAAACATCAAGATATAGCACTCGGGAAGCGGAACTCAAAACAAGTAACGGGTTACAACATCATTTTATTCGTTACACGTCATCAGTATTCACTAAACCAACGCGATGGCGTAGTGGTTAGAGCGTCCGCTTCGCAGTCGGTAGACCTGGGGTTCATTTCCCCAACTCGAGTCATACCAAAAGACCTCAAAAATGGTATTCACAGTAGCGCAAAACGAACAGTGTGAAGAACAAGCCGGCAAGCTTGCTTGTTGTGTCCTTGGGCAAGGCACTTAACGGGATGCCTCCACATTTATGTGGTAAACAGGTGGTGGTGCCAAGCAATCTACCCGTCGTGGTGGTTCAGTCTGACGAAAGGCATGCAAACAGAGCATGAGCTCATACACATGAATGAATGAATCAGTATTCAGTAAAGAGGAATTTAAAGTTGAAGGGCTGGGTTGTTGTAATATGAACAGGTCACTGAACAACATCAGTAGGACGAAACAGAGCAGCTCACAAATGTTACTTCAACAACACAACAGCCATGCGCGAGCGTTCGTTAACTTTTAAACGACAAATAAACATCTTGCCTTAAATCGGACTGTGGGATGAGCACGTGACCCATGGACAGCATACCGAGACCTCCCAGCTCCTTCGGGGTGTAGAAGACGACAGGGGGGAAGCGACTCGGCATCTTTGAGTTGAGACCGATCTTGATACGCGTTTGTATTTTGTTCTCACACTTCACCAATAGATCGAGCAACTCCTGTGTGTTGACCACAGCTTCTCTGAAGTACGTCATAAGACCGATCAATGCTGTGTTCCATTTGTTCACAATCTAAACACAATCAACATATTGTCAGCCACAATGATTAAGTTATGAAGCAACAAATGCGATTAGGCTTTCCCTACAACATGCTCCACCGATTGAAGTGATATTGTAAACCTTCCATTGAACCACAGAACTCGAAGATTTAGACAGTAATACTAACTTGTCGCAGATGCGCACAACAGTGAAAGTGAAACAAAAACTACTTCATGACGAAACAGAAAAAAGCAAAAAAACCTTGATGCTACTATGTTTGAAATCGCTCGAAAACCTCTCAACACGTTGGTGTTGGTAAAAATCAAAAAAAAAATGAATGCAGTTTGAGTTTAATGCCTTTTTCTCATTTAAAATGACCCGGAAAGTACAATACAAGTTTGAAATCTTTTAATTTGCCATCACGCATTTTGTTCAGTTCAACGACGTTCATCCACCTTTGTAAATGTCGTTGACCCAGAAGCCATGAGGATCTGTCGGACTCGGTTGTGGAATCTCTGTAGCGATTCATTGTCGACCCGCAGAAAACACTGAGCTGTTCTCTCCTTGGTGATTTCATTCTGAAGATTCCACACTCCATCTCTGTCGAAGATTTGACATATAATAGCAGTTAGAGTGAAAGTTAAACCGTGCAGTTAACTGTACGTAGAGTTAATATAAAATGCCAGTTGACAATAAAAGCAAATTAATAACTAAGAATTAAAATGTACTTGTGCGTGAATTCTTCAAACGTGGTTCTGCATTTCGGTAGAATGCGGCACTCGAAACCACTCATGTTGAACAGGAGGTTCGGGTTGTCTTTGCTGTAGACGGACACAAACGAGCTCTCCCACTCAGTGGTGGTCACGGAGCGGGGGAGGCGGTTTTTGATGTCCCAGAACACAGCTCGCCCTCTGCAAAATAAATCAATGACAAGAAACATCGAGCATTATTCCTTCGCTTGACAGGCGCGCGATGGAGCGCTTTTCGAGGTGTTTGTTTAAATACGTTCATTTCAGCAGGCGTTGGTTGAGCAAATACACGACACCACAGCGAACATCCGCAGAGTACGCTAGCGTAGAAACCAGCGTACCAAGCAATGTGTCTGATGGCTTTTTTACCGGCTCTCTCTCTCTCTCTCTCTCTCTCTCTCTCTCTCTCTCTCTCTCTCTCTCTCTCTCTCTCTCTCTCTCTCTCTCTCTCTCTCTCTGGCTATTTCTGATAAACCTACTGGTTAGTTTCCTATTTAGACCATAAGGGGCTGACCCGGCTTCCAAGACTACGTCGTCTCCAACCACGCCCTTATAGAGAAAAGGCGATCGCGCAGCAATTTCCGCGAGAAAGTCGCTTGCAAACGATCAACTCACAAATTGACGTCATGCTTCATGAGCCTCATGCGTGCATCGCGAGGCCAGCATTTCTTGTTGTTGTATCCGACGATGTTCTCGTTGTTGGGATCAGGATGTTCGGTCAAATATCGCTGAATTAAATCACGAGCGTCTTCGGCAGAGAATCTGAAAGAGAGGATATATTCGCTTTTAAATTACACGATGGCTCGACAAACAATTACAAGCGACATAATCGAAAACACGACAAAGCACCGAACAACTCTTAAGATTAAAGGTGTTTCCAGCCGTACACCAACATGACAACATCTTTCCAAATAGCTTTTCTCAGGTTTAGAAATATTGATTGCTGACCCCAGCAGTTCGATGTGCTTACTAGAGTTCTCACTGGTAAACAACATTAGGCAACACGATTGCAAGACACCCAACATATAGTCATCTCCGTTCAGTGAAAAACTGGATTCAAAAAATGATCGCTGCACATAAGGTTCCAGTCACTAACCGAAATCGATTATAGCAAAGCAATAGGTTAATGATTTCTCAACGTCATTACCTGAAAAAAATGTGGATCTTGTCGATGTATCTGGAATAGAGTCGGATTGGATGACCGGTCTCAGTCGTAACGTTTTGAAAGGAGAGGAAGTCGTTGGGGAGTTGAGGGGGGCCGGCCATTTCGCTGGCTCTCTACACAATTAGTTAATTGACAGCACCAATTTTATCACAAAATTAAAAAAATTTCACCACCGAGATATACCTGCAAACCCAGCACCAGCAGATCCAGCACAAGTCCATAATATTGCACGATAAAGGATGCGAACTGTAAACCTCGGATGATGCCGTATGAGTTGGTGTGGTTCATATCTTTGTAATTAATCACGATGTTATTCTTGGCTGTCATGTAATCAGCGATGTTGTGATCGACAATCAAACGGAGCAACCTGAAGATAAAAGACTGACGTCGTGGCAGTGTGAGACAGGTACTGGTCTCGGCTACAGAGCTCCCATCAAGACGGTTCTTCAAAATGGTTTCTTCGCCTCAATACTTTGGGTAAACCACTTTAGGCATTTCCCCTGCTTGATGGCAGGTTTGTGATGGGAATTCACTGTGCCAGCAGTAATGATAACTCTGCAGCAGATCTCAACACAAGTTGTTTTGTGGGTGACATAGAAGATGAAGCTATTACAAAAAACAGCGCTCATCCCCACCTGTTGAGCAGCGTCAAATCAATTTTCTCATAAAGTTTCTCAAATCGAGTCTCCATCATCACATTGCATTCCCCCTCGCCGGTCTCCCACACTTCCTGAAGATTGTTAATCCCTGGAACATTGCAAGTGTCACAATCCGAAAAAAAATAAAAATCGCAATGTAGCTGTTGATCATTGCCGATTATGTGCACGAAGGATTCTTGGTACATTCCTCTTATACAAACTATACATCCCACTAGCTGGTGCATTGGATAATCATACTTGAGTACACCTTTAAGAGTAGCAAACGGTAGTGTAGCTTACCTTGGCACCATTTGTAGACGAGCAGAGGTGGTGGTTCAGTGTCAGCAGGTTTGATCCAGGCGGGAAAGAGCCTCCTCTTATCCGATTCGTACCAGAGGTACTGATCCAGATATGCATCGGTGATCTTCTCGAGCGGCTCCACATCATACACAGGAACAAGATGGCTGTACAGGTCCATGAACTCTATTCCACACTGCAATCATGATAAAATATAAAGATGATCAACAAAAAACTACCTCTCGACTTTATCATTTTTAGATTTGAATTGCACGCATGTGTGGGAAAAAAAAGTACGGCTGATAATACATCCATAACACGTTGATGGTATTCATAAACATCTCTCAACCTCACCGCCACCAGTCAACCATACAAATGAAGTTGAGCACACGAACAGAAAGCAAGTTTACAACGATGAGCTTCCACGCACGCTCGGTACTCTTGTTTATTGTAGTAATTACGCTCGCTGCAGCGCGGGTTGTTAACAATAACCTACATCGTACGCTGGCCGAGCACGCGAGCGTAAAATCAAAAAGCACTCGAGCACTTACCTCTTTAAACGCTCTCTGTGTGAGCAAATGACGCTTGATCCTGGACAAGGCTTCGTGGGGGTTGTCGTATGCCTGCTCTACGAGACCGAGCTCCTCGCGCTGTGATTGGTTGAGACGGGATTTCACGCTGAAATGCAAATACGTAATTATGCGGTTTGCTAGGAATTAGGGCACATTAAAGATTGATAGCAGCAACACTACAACGTACAGCGCAAAGTACTACAAGATTACTTGTATTCACTTCTGAAGTGAAGGCAGTCTAACAAATGCAAATTGAGAGCGAGACGTACAACCGAGTTTGGCGATACGTATCTTTAATGCAACCCGGAATCAGTTTTTCGCCTGTTGCTCAAAAACACACGTAAATACCGTAACTGTTTCGCCCCCTGATAAGCATATTTACTAATTACGCACCTGTAAGCTTCTTTGAGCCTCTCCAGTGCAAGGATCAGTAGTTTTGTATCATGCTTGTAACTGAGCGGAGGAAACGGAATCGGAGAAAACCTCCGGCTTTCAAGCCAATGTACAGTGGTCGTGTAAATAGCTACTGCTTCTTCTGCCGTGATGTAAGGTCCGTCCTGGAAGGGAAATTTAGTACGAGCAATGTATTGCAACTTCAACAAATCAGCTAATGCCTGTAGCTGTTGGGTAGGTTTACTGTGCGACCAACTATCTATTGGCTATTGCAAATAAACAAAAATTCAATTAAACAAAAACCCGCAACACGCCCTCCCCGGGCGCCCTAGTTGTTCCAACCGCCCCGCTCCTCAACATAAACGGACCACACCTTCAAATAGTTGTGCTGTCTCTCTTGTTCCGCTTTGAGATAAAGCCGAGTCAGCCTTCCCAGGTTCTTCTTGCACACCGTCTTGTCGACAGTGGCACCTCTCCGGATGCGTTCTCGGTTGTAATGAGCTGTGTTGGTCCACCAATCTGCTTTCGCTTTCACGTATCGCAAGATCATGTTTTCGATGGGAGTGGGTAAACCAGGAACCTGAATCAAGTATAAAGTTGACACCGAGTTCACACGAGACAGTAACAACATGGAATGAAAATGCGAGGATTTGGAAGATAAACTAAATCACGATACAGCGAGTTTGCCTGCTCGCACTAAAAGCAAAGAAAAAAAGGATACGCACATCACGTCATCATAGCGTCATTGAAATGATGACAGCACAACAGAGCACCATACATACTTAAAGTAACAATTGCAAAACATTTCAAGCTTTATCTGGCCATAATAATAGCCCACCTTCCATGGAATATTTGCCTTCCAACACCGCCACGCCTCACTGAGATGCTGAAGGATCGTTCGCGCTTTGTTTTGTTTGATTCCTTCTGGCATCATGTCGATGATGTCATGCATGACTGAAGCTCTAAGTTCCAGATCGAAATGCGACTCAACCCTTTGTTTGGTCACTGTTTTCGCCACACCCTACATACGGAAGAGTTGATTAAGCAAGCACAACTACACCACAGGATATAGTTCTATGTCCAATAGTCGGTCAAACAACATCAAAACCAGTTTTTCTATTCACATGAAAATCTATAGAAGTTGCTTTCCATTCGCCAAACTACGAGCGCGTACTGAAGTTATTTTGTTTTATTTTGATTGCAGCTTGAGCCTTCTAGACCCCAGCGCACAAGAACTGAACATCGCTCGCCATACACCGACCTTCGAGTGCCTGCCTTCGAACTGCCTCGCCAGCAAGTTACCGAGCCACCTCTCCAACAAAGGAGTTATTCCGCGCATGAAAAAGATCCATATCCGCCAACCAGGAGCCCACACTCCGCACCCTGGTCCTTTCCCGACCGGGCCCTAAAACACAATACTTTTCTCATGATCACAGAAAGTGTTCAGAGTTACAGAAAAGCACGAATGCACAGAAAAAGTTGAGTTTAACAGGCAACTCTTTGCTACATGATACGAACTACCAACATCCCTCATCACTGCTTGGCCTTGTGGCTGAATAATCGTTGTTTCAAGCACAGCGCATGTATGTTGCCGCACTGATCAACAATCATCAACTGAAACTGTTGTTGTTGTTGTTGTTGTGATTGCCCCTCCTCTTCCTCGGGATGGAGGTACGGCACGAACGGCAATTCAAGTTCATGCCGTCAACCTAACTGAAAATAGGCTAGGGGAAAGATGGTACCCCATTTCGAACCAGTCATGCATACCTGCTAGCCCCACCACCAACAAGGCGGACTGCCACAGGTGGGTACCCAAATCGCCTTTTACCTGCTGGGTTAGCAACTTCACAATTGTAACGCGGTTAAGTACGGGTAGGCCACCTGTCTGCCACATAAAGGTGGAGGCGTCCCGTTAAGTGCCTTGCCCAAGGACACAACAAGCAAGCTTGTCGGCTTGTTCTCCACACTATCCCTGTTTTATGCTCAGCGCCAAGCAGGGAAGTTGTTAATACCACTTTTTAGTCTTTTGATGTGACTCCACTTAAGGAATGAACCATCGCACCGGTGATGGTGTAGTGGTTAGAACTGGTAGACAAAGATAGCACTGTCCAACCTTCCACAACGGGAGCAACGCCGCTGTACCAGTTGCTACCAGTATCAATCATCATACAATTTTAGTCTTCACGAAAGTGCATTTACCTACAATATACTCACAGTATTGAATCTGTAGTAGATAACATGCTTAATGTCCTTGCACATTCGGATTTGCCTCATCAGTTTATATTTGTATCGGTACATGCCAGTCAGTTGACCAACATGAGCAAAAATGTACTGCAAGCCGTCAGCAAGCTGGAAATAACCAGTAAAAACCTCATTAACTTAAGCAATCACTTTATCTATTTGATTGCATATTTATTTCCCAAATTGGCGGTGCAGTAGGAACCGGGTTAACATAGAAGTAGTTGTCCAAAGTAGATCAAGAGTTTATCATTGCACCCAAACTGATTGCTAGATTCCATCCTGGGGATTTCTAGATTTTTATATGTCCGATATATCACCAAACAAAAACCACTAAGTGTCGTTCCCAACGGCCAACGTAGCTATCGTGAGGTTTGAACGCATGACCATTGCGCGACAAATCAAGCGCCCAACCGTTAGACCGCGTCCCGATGCTGTGTAAAACTCTTTGAAAAATGATTTGTGTTTATGAACCACCAATTCATAGCAGCACAGAAAAAACTAATTTCCCTCGCTTGGCGGCAGTATTTGAGGTAAAACCGCACTGTGTTTCCAGTGCACCAGTTGTTCCATGAATATTAAATAACAAAAAGAATATCCTGCGAGATGGAGGATTACGACTAATAACTTACTTGAAACGCATCCACGTTTCCCAGTCTGTACTGCACATGGCTGTCCACTGTCAGTTTGGTGAGTCTGAGAATTTCTCTGCACAGATGAAAAGCATTACCGAACCGAGACTTTTTTCTCTCCTTGGTAGTTAGTGTCTTGACTGGTTTCAAATTGAAATTATAATCCAAATGAAGGTAATTCAAATTCTTACGATGAATCAAAAGATTGAGCATATTGTAGCCCTGAAACAACAAAAAGCATAACAGCAAACAAAACTAAGCTTACCACTTAACACGTTGATAACTGCCATACTATGCAAAAATTACAGTTATTATCATGTTTTATACGAGATTGGATGTTGCTGAATATTGACGCAGTGTACATGGTGAAAGCCACATCCATTGAGCCCCAGGGCGGTTACTTAAAAGCGCTTGCAACTTGCAGTGCCCAATGCAATGCGCGTACATCTTGCAAATTCCGCTTCAGTTTACTATCCAGCTGCTGATAACCCAGTAAGAAATAACTACCTGGCGGGTTACTTGCAAGCCAACTTCAACCCAATCAAGTTTGGTGGATTGGAAGAACTTTGTCGCCTTGAAAGATCGGAACAGATAGCTGGAAAATAAAAGAGCTTTGCAACATACACATTAAAAGCAAGTCAACATAGCAAACACACAGTCAGTCAAGGTCTAGAACAGCGTTTCTCAACCTTTTTTCCCTTGCGGAACCCTCAAAATATATCCCATGTCTCACGGAACCCTTGCGCAAAAAAATAATAAATACCATTCTTTCTCATCTTATTTTCATCGTAGTTCACGTGGTGAATATTCCATTATTTTTGAATAATTAGGTTAAGGAAAAATTAATACTTCTTCGTCAATTTTTTTGGTAATGTTTGTTTATAATACTTTATCAGGGAGATTTCATTCTCACAACAATTCTAAACTTAAACGTGAAGAATAAATATACAAGTATACTAACTAATACTAAATACTAATATACAATACGAAATTAAATGTGTGTCGTAAACTTAGTCAGAAATATCAGAGTTTACGGTTGAGTGCACCCTACACTTTCAGTCGGAAATTGAATCGATGACTAACATTCCCACGCCCAGGTTCTTTTTTAATTAGCCATGGGAACGTTTGGATCAATATAAAATCGACAGCATGAGTACGAAAGTCTACAGAGCCCTTAAAGCGAAGTTAGGAATCCCAAATATTAAATGTGAACGATTAATTAGTTCTCTTAAGAGCCTGGCTTAGAAATAGGTCAAAAAGTCAAAATTCTGGTGACAAAATTTTACCACACTTAGAAAAAGACTGAAAAAGAGTATTAGCTTATCTCATTTTTCTCGCGGAACCCTTAATGATCGTCTGCGGAACCCTAGGGTTCCGCGGAACCCCGGTTGAGAAACGCTGGTCTAGAAGGAACAAAAATACTTTGCGATTGCAAACAAAAGTGTCGATGATATCAAAAACTAATGATGGTTTCTGTTTGCAGTTGGCGTGATAAGTTGCCTGCAGCATTGCCAACCAAGTTGCCAGCAGCATTGCCAACCAAGTTGCCTGCAGCATTGCCAACCAAGTTCCCAGCAGCATTGCCAACCAAGTTCCCAGCAGCATTGCCAACCAAGTTGCCAGCAGCATTGCCAACCAAGTTCCCAGCAGCATTACCAACCAAGTTGCCAGCAGCATTGCCAACCAAGTTGCCTGCAGCATTGCCAACCAAGTTCCCAGCAGCATTGCCAACCAAGTTCCCAGCAGCATTGCCAACCAAGTTCCCAGCAGCATTACCAACCAAGTTGCCAGCAGCATTGCCAACCAAGTTGCCTGCAGCATTGCCAACCAAGTTCCCAGCAGCATTGCCAACCAAGTTCCCAGCAGCATTGCCAACCAAGTTGCCTGCAGCATTGCCAACCAAGTTCCCAGCAGCATTGCCAACCAGAATTGTCGTTTGCTTTCCAGCTCGCGCTTCATGGTCAAACTACGGTTCTCACCAACTGCAATGACATGCACCAGTGGCTTCTGACAACACCGGACACCAGACACTCATCTGGTGTTCAATGAGTAAAATTACCACATACACACCATGTCTTCATCCACCTCACACAACACACTGTATTCATTCAAGGCTGGGGTGTCGGTGTTGGCAGGTCTCGACAATTTAAGAGAGTGTCGGTGTCGGCACCAGCACGGTAGCACCTAGTAGCTATAAGTTATAACTACCTGGTACTGGTGCTGACACCGACACACTATACAACACTACTATAATCTATTGAAATTTAAAACCATAAATAGTTAAATACTACTAACCTACTAATCCTTAAGGCCAATTAGTAAATAATCATTAATGCCAATTAGTAAAGTAGTTTGACGATTCATCTGGCACTGATAAAATGTTAAGTAGATAAAAAAATTGAATAATTAAAAGAAATAGGTGTCGGTGTCTGCAAGTTTTAGATAACGACACCATAGCCTTACCTACATCCACCTCACTCAACACACTATGTCTTTATCCACCTCCCTCAACACACCATGATTTCATTCATCTCACTCAACACACCATACCTTCATTCATCTCACATTCTCACAGAACACACCATGCCTTTATCCACCTCACACAACACACCATGCCTTCATCCACCTCACTCAACACACCATGCCTTCATCTACCTCACACAACACACCATAATTTCATTCATCTCACTCAACACACCATGCCTTCATTCATCTCACATTCTCACAGAACACACCATGCCTTCATCCATCTTACACAACATGCCATGATTTCATTCACCTCACACAACACACCATACCTTCATCCACCTCACGCAACACACCATGCCTTCATCCATTTCACACAACCCACCAAGCCTTCATCCACCTCACACAACACACCATACCTTCATCCACCTCACACAACACGCCATGCCTTCATCCACCTCACGCAACACACCATGCCTTTATCCACCTCAGACAACACACCATACCTTCATCCAACTCACACAACACGCCATACCTTCATTCATCTCACATTCTCACAGAACACACTATGCCTTTATCCACCTCACACAACACACCATGCCTTCATCCACCTCACTCAACACATCATGCCTTCATCCACCTCACACAACACACCATGCCTTTATCCACCGCACACAACACACCATGCCTTCATCCAACTCACACAACACACCATGCCTTCATCCATCTTACACAACACACTATGCCTTCATACACCTCACACAACACACCATGCCTTCATCCACCTCAGATAACACACCATGCCTTCATCCACCTCACACAACACACCATGCCTTCATCCATCTTACACAACACACCATGCCTTCACAAATCTCACCCAACACACCATGCCTTCATCCACCTCAGATAACACACCATGCTTTCATCCATCTCACACAGCACACCATGCCTTCATCCATCTCAGATAACACACCATGCTTTCATTCATCTCACACAACACACCATGCCTTCATCTATCTCACTCAACACACCATTCCTTCATTCATCTCACATAACACACCATGCCTTCGCCCACCTCAAACACGCCATGCCTTCATCCACCTCACTCAACACGCCATGCCTTCATTTATCTCACACAGTATGATACCTTCATTCATCTCATACAACTCAGTGTTTGATCCACCAACTCACCGTTTCTTTTGGGGTTTCGGCGGTCGTTGTTTGAGCGCGTTTAACACGTAGCACTTGAGCAACTTCTGATACGACACCCGGACTTTAACAGGCTGACCAGCCGGGCAGTGTTCACGATACCTGGAAGAATGGCCAAGGTTGTAACATAGTCATAGTAGTGTCGAGCTTAGTGGAGAGTCAAACCCTTCTCCAAGGGAAGCGAAAAACCTTATTTTTCAACAGATAACTAAGGTATACAACACAGCCTTCACTAAAAAACTCTTCTTTCCAGTAATGTGAAATTTCGAATTCAATAACAAACCTAACATCAGACTTTCTAATAGTGAGCCCATTTAAAGCTAAATGCCGGTGCAAGATTCGATTATCTACAAGCCTGCGCAGGAGTATAACGTCAGCGTACGCTGCAGCATAATGTCAGCGTACGCCGGAGTATAACGTCAGCGTACACCGCAGCATAACGTCGGCATGCGCTGGTAAAACGTGCTCACGTTGAAACCGCGTTTTGATTGTAACAATGTCGAAAGGTAGCTGATCAAATATTTCGAATCCCAAATAAGCATTTCATACAAAAAAGACAAAACTATAATGATCGCGAACCATGATTTGACAAGGGGAATATCAACCGCTCTTCTTGTTCGAGCTGAGCGAAGATTGAAGGGCCGAGGTGCCCACAGCAGGGCAATGCCATTCGCTGTGTTGTCGGTGTAAAGTGGACTTTCTTGCAGTAAAGGCTGAACATAATCCGGCAGCTCAAAGTCTTCGATATCGTCTTCGATCGCAGGTTCAACAGTCTAAAAACAATTTGAATGAGATTCATATAAAGAAAAAACTTGCTTCAAGTTGTTACAGCACATACACACAGCACAGCACACCAACAAATACATTACAATCAACAGTACAATTTTTTGCCACTGCATAGTACTATAATCCAAATAATAACCAATATTTTGATTTACTGATGCAGAGATTTGCAAACCACGGCCCGCCCATGGCTTGCGATGTAAAATTGTGCGGTCCAAAAAGTATTGTGACCCTTGTTCACTGTTTGATCCTTAGCACCGATGAAATGTAGCCCTTTTGAGCAGGCCTTCCGAAAAAAAGAAGTTCACTTTAAAAACTCTACCCATTTGAGTTTAATCACCACACAATCAGGTTTACACTTAATAATAACTCTGCATTTATAAGGTCGATCTATTTATGAAAAGGTTTTTACTTCATAAGCTCAGACACACTGGCTCCTGGAACCATCCACTGAAGTGAAATTAGCCTGCCTGCGCATAAGTTTGCACAGCCCTGTCTTTCACGTCTTTCAAGTCAACAAAGCATGTCTTTCAAGCACATAACCAAGCCAGTCCGGCCAACCGTAGTGACTCTTAATACTGATAACTGTTAACACATGATTCAAAATATGTATGCTTATAGAAACTCCATCAATGTGGTGGAACTTCATATTTGTTTAGTGCGGTTATCATAATTTTATTTAAAAAGCTAATGCATTGATTTTTAAAAGCCTGTTTTCCTTGCTTAAAACCTAATTTTTCCGAAGTCTGCGAAGAACTGCCATCACGCTCATCCCATAACAAGTCTGGTGCATTTATTATATTCTACCAAACCTACCTTTACTGAATGTCTGTGAGAAATTGGGTTGATGATGGGATCAAAATAAAACGCTGGCAGATCAGGGTCCTCGGTCTTGATGAAGACGACATTGGGAGTGTGATACCTTCAAGACAACAAGCCTAAGACGATTTCAAAGTACTGTAGGCAAATTTAACTGCTTTGCAAATTAGTGCAATTATTAAACAAGTATATTGCCAGCTTTGTGCACCTGGTCTCATTAACAGCTATACACAAAATAGCTTTTTCCAGCTATTCAGATCTTGTATTGGTAGAAGCTGGTGATTGGGTAACTGGAAGACTAGCGAGCGGTGTATGGGAGGATAGCTTTGTACCGGCATAGACGTTGGGTGACCAGCATAGTACGAGTTTTCAATTGAATCATAACAACAAACATTAGAATACAAACGTTTCTTCACTATCAATATAAGGACCAACAATATTGAAGCAAGTTTTTCAACCAGAGAATATAGGAACATCCCCAAAAGACAAAAGCCATGTTGCTCAAGAAAATTACTAATTCTTTCAACAAATTACCAATACAGACTCAATTTAGTTTAACTACAGAGTAATTTCAAAAAATCTAAGTATCGACCACACACAAGGTGATAGCATAGAAATAACCAAACAACATTTAAAAATATCAATCTACACAAAATTGCGAACCAATGTTTTACAAAGATAGGTGCTTCTATAATAATCACTACACTACCGGTATCAATTTTGTAATAAAGTAGGGCATTCATTGCCTTAAAAACATTAAATAAACTTTGCTTGCACAAATACTTAAATGTTGGTATTACTTACCAAGCAAGATGGACAAACTTAGGTAAGTTATTGTACAAATAAGGAAAGGCAATTTTATATTCAGTGCGAATTTGTTGTCGAATAATAATCTTGTTGATGTCATTAAATTCATTCCAATCTTCATCCCTGTGGAACGCATTAAATGTTTTCATACGATAAGATTTTCAAATTGATTAGGATAATCATTGGAGAGAAAAAGCCGTTGAAAGAGTGTCAGCACATGATGCAGCATCATTCATTCACGCTAGTCACCTTTATTCTGGTTTTGATGGTTATAGCGAGGAAAAACTGCGGACCATGCGATGAAGTGCATTTGTATTTTATTTTCTAACATCTGGTATAACTAACACGGGAAAACTTAGAAGACAGTGCAGTAACTAACACCTCCAAGCATCCTTAAAAATTACACCTCACAATCAAAAACCCTCCTCAAATAAAAAAACAGCTTTAACGTTAGATGCATAAGTCCGAATATTCATAGAGATATTTGGAACTTTTAGATATTAGCAAACAACATTTGTGTCTTGAAATTTAACAGATGATTTCAGCAACACTAAATCACTCTAATCGTACCAACATTTTGCCAAGTTTGTCATCTACTGCAATTCCGAAAAGTGTTATTTCTCAAGCACAACAATGTTCTACTTACACACAGATCACTAGATTCGTTTCTATTCTACTCTGAGCAATGGCATTTCAACACAGCCTATCAGTTAGATTTTTGACACTATTTATCACGTCAACAGAAAAATGTGTAAACATCACAAAAAATTTCTGCAGCTAACTGCATCCCACAACGACTCACAGCAAAGTGTTGTCTCGAACAAGGGGCTCAAACTTCGGTCCACCCGGTATCGCTTGATTGAGAGCTTTTGAGGTGAAAAATGCTTTTAGATCAAACAGGTAGAAATAATTATCGTCAACAAGGTCAGTGATGAGCTGATTAGCCATTCGATATAAGGCGGACATTTGAGGCAACGTCAATTGCCATTTGCGGTAGGTTGATCCATTGATATGCCTAAAAAAACAGTTTGCAACATTTATCCAATTTCCATTTAAAGCGTTAAGTTTAATTGTCTTGAAAAATATTGGTAGTCTGCACTCTACCACGACAATTAATTTGGTCATCTACAGCATAGCCCTTAAGATAGGGGTGTCAAACGTACGGCCCGCGAAATGATTTTTAATCAATTTCGGCAGTATTGCAACGTCAGATAACATGCAGCTTACAACGGCAAACAAATCTTCGTTTCTGTAAAAAAAACGCGACATGGCAGGGAAATACTTGCGCCAGCGTGCTACGCTGACTTTGTTCTAACAGTTACGGCAAAAGAGGTGATGACCTTTTTTTTCGGAGATAAGCACCATTTCCGGAGATCGTTGCCCGTAGAAGTGACGATCTTCAAATAATGCCACTCGCCATCATTGGGAATAGATTTGCGTGGCTGGTGGCAGCGAAATATGATTAACTGGTTTCTTGTGCCGGCAATCAAAAACGTTTGGGGACCAATGATATACAGTCTTGCCTGCTCAATTTTTTTTTCAATAGAGTCTAGCCCGTATAAAATCCAGATATGTAAATGTGGCCCGCAGCACTGAATGAGTTTGACACACCTGCCTTAAGACAATCACAAGTAGTGAAATCAGTGATGCTAATGACTATCAGCTTCAACTGGCAGTGCCAACAATCTTATTTTCAGCTTAAGTTAATCTAATTTTCAGAAATATCGCATCATCTTCTATTAATAGCATCCTTACTTTGGGTTATCAATCAATGGCCGATTATCATAAAACCATTCAGAAACAGCAGCATCTTCTTCTGGATCCATCTCCATTTGGATAGGCTCCAGAGGCTCCACATCCAAAACGTTATCAGCATAATCCAGTGGAGGTTCTTCATCATCAAATGGAGGAAAACGCATTCGCTTGAAATGGCGACGGTCACGCTTTTCCCTCCTCATCATGATCCACATTGTACTAAACGACATTTTATATTTTCCAATTTTTACCGTCTTTTTTTATAAATAAAAAACGTGTGTTTACTCTGCAACAGAGGCGGAGAAACCGAAAGCATGCCCTATCGCAGGGCTAATAAATATTTCTTTAACCAAAAATATATCAAAAAGTGCAATACTAAAACTTAATGCTTCTGGGCACAAAATCTTGCATTGTAAATTTAATATTTTTGAAAATGTATATTATGCAATAACATGGTATGTAGACAAATGACATTCTAATTGATTTCTTAACAAAAATAGAACAACAGCATAACTACTCACCCCCACTGAGCTATATAGACAGGCTCTACAACCCAAGGAATCTCATTTACAAAAGTAATTGCTCCAGTTATGTGGTAAATGACGGGAACATCTCGGATTTGTTCCCACGGCATAGGCATATTCTCAAGTAATTTCAACATAGCATGAGGCATGTATTTCAAGGCACTACAAAAAATTATAAAAATGGCACATTTTTGGGTTACATCTTTACTCAAAAAGCTCACGAGACGCAACCAGTGATGCAATCCACAAGAAAATTATCCAAAACTGCTTAGGAGCTTTTGATGTTGTGGCACTGACACCTACAGTGGCTTCATGCTCAAGCCTTTGCACTAAGCCCATTGCACTCTCATAATTACGATAGAGTCAACACAGTTTCAAATTAAACTCTTCACATTACTCCCACTGCTGAATGCCAAGGAGATCAGTGGAAACCATTTTCAAAGTGTTTGGCAAGACTTGATAATGAAACTGAACACAAGTCAACTGACCAGAGGCCAAACCAGAAATGATTGAAAGGAGTTTGCAACAAAGTATATAGTTTGAATCCCAATTAAAGGCAAAGACCTTTTTTTGGGAGGATCATCATTTTCAAAGGTAAGTTTTTGTATTCTCCATCCCAACTAAAGGCAGATATTTTTTGGAGATTAACATTCTCAAAAACTACAATTTTGTATTTTCCATCCCGACTGAAGGCAAATACTTTCTTTGATGCCACGTAAACATATGCCCTAATTGAGCTCGTAAGCAAATGCTCTAACCACTTCACCACTGTGCCATAGCATTGCTTCTGATCAATATATCACTTGAAAGAAACTGTCCAGTAGAAGAAATTATAATCATCAAGTACCTTTTTCAAAACCACAAACAACATAGCTACCACGGGTTTGAATGTTATGGTTATTCAAATATTACCACCGTAAAATAATATTGCAAACTTTACCTATTTAGCTACCTTCGTGAAGCACCAAACAATTTACTTATCTTTTTTTTAGCAAACATCAATACAACACAAGCACTTAGTCCTAGCAAACAAGATTAAAATCATTAGATGAGATCTTACCAGTAACAAATTATATACATGTATATGCCTAGGCAATAACTTTAATTTATCTTAGCAACTTTAAAACAATCACAATTGTTTTTAAATATTTGATCTTCAAGACATACACCAATGTTTCACATCCATGTTAACTTACCCTAAGTAGACTCTCTTGTCATGGCGGAATTTGCGATTGGTCATGTCTCCATGATTTTTAATAATTTTGCGAACATGTTCTGGGGGCATGTCCTCTTTCTGTGGATCAACATAGCCAAACTTACGCTTTTCTGAATAACGTTTGCTTTGCAATTGCTGCCATCTGTAAACAATAAAATCATGGCCAGATATCAGTATACAAATGTTTATTAAGAATAATAGAAAAGGAAAAGTATTTACAGAACTGTTTTCCCAACATCATATATTTGCAGTAAACATTGGAAAAAACGAAACCTTAACTAGTTGACCAGCCATACCTCAAGTTGTGGAATATAAAAATGGATAAAACATTAAGTATTTTAATAGATTTACAGAAATTCCAGGATTGTTACATAGTCTTGAAACAGATGTGGTTGCATCATCGAAGCAATCACGATCCAGGAATTTACATAAAAAAAAGGCAATACCAGTATCACAATAATGAAATAGAAAATACTAATTTTGAAACTGAAACAACCACTTAAAGTTCTATGATTTATTTTACCATATATTTTTAGATATGCAATTTTTTGCATTCCATCAACATTGATTTGATGGAGATGATCAACGTAGCATCTTATATTTTATTTTTTCGACATGTAATCAGTACTTATGATCAGTACTTCTACCAACCCCAATCCAGTACATCGTTATTTTTATTGCTTGCTCTTATTGCTTGTTTTTACTGCCAACTTGCTTCTATGCAACGTTTTCTGCTTGTGTAACGTGCTGCTAGATTGCTTTTAACAATGCACACTTGAATGCACCAAAACTTTTTTTCATGAATCTGACCCTGGCTGGAATGAGAGTGCATCTTGTATGCCAGTTCATTCTATATGCCGTCAAATAAGGCAATGAATGACAAAAATGATTTTCTTGCTACACAATTTTTAAGTAATAAACTAAAGCCAGAGGCTATTTTGCCATTAACTCAATCTACTTTTGAAATCTATTTTGCTGTTGAATGTTTGTGATTGGTCAGTTGATGATCCATTAAAAACGGGACTTTTGGTCTTTTGTGATTGGTCAGTTACTATGATATATCAATCACGTGACTATTAAAATTTTAACCCCCAAGGTACACCCCTCCATACATTTAGAAAGTAACTATTTTGCCATCAACAACATTTTACCCTTGGAAACTATTTTGCCAACATCATAGGCATAGTTGCTACAATTCTGGTGGTGATGCTGTGATGCAGTGGATAGTGCAGCTGCCTTCACATGTGATTTTACAGGTTTAAATATTTGCTGGCAAGCTACTTAGATAAAGGCAGCGCACAGTGGAGAAGGGTCTGGTATGTGAATATGCAGGAGAGTGTATAGCATGGGATAGCACTGGGGAACAATTTTTTAATTTATCATAGAAATTGACCAATCAGAAAGGACCAAAAGTCACATGTTTTATATGGCATTAAAATTGACCAATTAAAAATATCTGATAGCAAAATAGCTTCCAAGGGTAAAATGCCATTGACAGCAAAATAGTAATTGTCTTAGGTTTACATACCCCCCCCCCCCCCCCCCTTCACTGTGCACTACCTCTACTGAAGTATCCTGCTTTTTGCAAAGAATCAAACTCATGATCATTGCATCATGCAGTAATACCATCCACTACCAGTATGCTATAGCATCACTCAGTGCAATAAGGCAAATGTGCTGACTTAAAGACACAGTAATTATGTTCAGCAAAATAGATTTCAAGGGTAAAATGCCATTGACGATAGAATAGCCACTTGCTGAAATATATGCTACACCACTTATTGTTTTACATGTTATGAAGGCTTATTCTATTGGAAGTGGCTATTTGGCCATCAATGGCATTTTACCGTTGGAGACTACTTTGCTGTAATCATTCATGTGTGTTTATATTGCCATAATTGCTACAATTCTGCCAGTGATATTGCAGTGTAAAGGATAGTGCATGGGTCTTGAAATGCTATGGTTGCAGACTTGAATCTCAGCTGGCAGGACACAAAAAAGAAAGGTAGTGTACACTGGAGGGGCAGGGACAGTATGTGAATGTGCAGGGTAGTATACACTGGGAGTGTACAGAGTGGGGGGGGGTGGATACTGCAGGTGAAAATTTTTTTAACTGGTTATTAAAATTGACCAATCAGAAAGGACCAAAAGTCACATGTATATTACATCATTAAGATTGACCAATCACAAATAACTTACAGCAAAATAGCCTCAAAGGGTAAAATGCCACTGATGACAAAATAGCCACTGTCTATTCTATTTAAACCCAATATAGCAAGATTTGAATTAGAGCAATCACTAGGCCGTTTATTCAAAAATGCTTAATACCACAATCACCAAATCCAAGGTATCATAAGTAACCAACATAAAGTTACAACACAAAATTAAAGTGAGAAAATGGGCTATGCCAGCCTACAAAATATAAAAAAAGTAGCCATTTTGCCATCAACAGCATTTTACCTTGGGAAGTTTTTTTGCCATTACCATTCCTGTGTGTTGATATGACCATAGTTGCTACAATTCTGGCAGTGATACAGTGGTGCACAGATAGTGAAGCTATCTTGAAATGCAATGGTTACAGATTGGATCAGGGCACTTAGACAAAGGCAGTGTACATTGGAGGTGGAGGCCTGATATGTGAATGTACAGGGTAGTGTACACTGGGAAAGAGTGTAAACTGGAGGTGCAATTTTTTTAAGTCATCACTAAAACTGACCAATCATAAAAGATAAAAAGTCACATGTTAAATACATCATTAAAATTGATCAATCACAAATGCTTCATGGCAAAATAGCTTCAAAGGGTAAAATGCCATTGACAGCAAAATAGCCATTGCCAATACAAAACTTATCTAGCTCTTTCTTACTTTCTTGATTTTTCTTGAAGCATTTCTTCAGTCAATCCACCAGCTGGTTTAGGAACATGTGGGGCCATTGACGGTGCTTGTGGAGGAGGCATCATGCCAGGAGGAGCCCCATATCGAAATGGAGGATCCATTTGTAGTTGTTAACAAAAATTAGATCTTGCAATCAAAATTTAAGCCTTTTGTAGGATTTACATTAACTGAATCCCACTACAATTGGCATACCTACTTGCAAAAACAAAATATGGTAGGCCAATCTGCTGAAGGTAATGCAATTTTTTAATTAGTATAGCTGCATGAGCTAAACGTAAAACGATCAAATCAATGAACTTTTTCCAGTTTACAAAAGGTATGACCACCCAGTTTCCCTAACTTAACATGGAAGAAACAACAACATGGAATTTTGGAATGTATCAAAAAAATTTTGCCAAGTTGATATTGCAAATCACCATTAGAACTAGGAATCAAGTTGAAGTTGGGGATAGTGTGAAGCATATTATGGAATTTCCGTGTTTTAATAGTATTTCTGCAAAGAGCTGATAGGCCTAAAGGTTGTTCTAAGAACCAGTCGTCAACTAATATATTAACACAATGTCTGCATTGTCCACAATCAGGGGTTGGGACTACATGTTGAAGGTACTTACAACGCAGATGTGTACTATTCAGAAGTATCCAAAAGGTAGCGACGCCACTATACACGCAGTCTACTGGATAAAGCATCATCAGCAAAAAAATCTAGATTACCAACAATTTCTGCCACAGCTAGGCAAATCCTCACAAACTTTTTCAAAAGTCATCTACTGTATCTAAGTAGTCAATACAAAACTAATAAAAGAAGTCATTTTTTAGGGTATTTTTATAATTTAGTATAAATTTTTTATCGTTTTTTATGGAGCATTGAAGTGCCTAAAATAAATATAAAACATGTCCAAAACGAAAACCAGTCAAGCAGAATTATTACAAATTGATTTTTAAATATTTTAACAAAATTAAAGGAACAAAAAGTAATGTCTAGAACAATCAATATACAACTACGTAATTGGTCACCCATCTCGAATCTTCTTATGATCACTCTGAGCTTAATACCATAAGGTCCAATTCTGTTTAAACTTACGTATTTACGTACGTGCACTTTAACTCCTTTGAAACTACTAAGCGTACAAATATTAAACCTGGCAACATTGACCACCTCTCCAGGGTGAGTTTCAAGAGTGTGTTATAACTTTTCAAAATTTTCTTGGAAACAGTTTTTTGCTCAAAAAAATCCAGCTACTATCTTACCAACTTCAAAAATTTTAGGTAATACAAATTGTTCTACAGTTACAGAAAAGCCTTTAGTAGTGAGCTTAATATTTAATAGTTTATTCCTAAAAATACATTTAAATTAGCAAAATTACTGCTTGCTAAGTGCATCGCTATCCTCTTGCATTACATTTAAATTACTTTTGACGTTTCCACATAATTTGAATTTAAACATTTCATGCACTACATAAATTGAAAGCATAAACGTCTGTTAAATCGTTGGCTGTTTTAGTCGTAAGCTCGTCCAGTTTCAAACCCGCCAATGCTGAAAACAGTTTAAACAAGACCTTTTCAGGGACTCCAGAAATCTTGGCAAAATATAGCAGTTCTTCGCAATCTCCCATATTGTTTTGTTAAATCGATTTCTTTTAAAACTCGGCACTTTTGACTTTCTGAGGAAAATTGGCTATGTCAAAGAACAATTTCCAATAGGGTAGAGTAAGCACATCCGCTTTACCAGGGGTCGCCAAACTACGGCCCGCGGGCCAAATCCGGCCTGCTGAGCCCTTTCCATAAAAACAAATGTATAGCTCAGTGCTTCCTTGACAGAGCCACTTCGATCCAATCAATTTGAACGCGAACAGCATAATCGGTTGCAGCGAAAGAGAAAGTTACCGTACCTTTTTCTGTAGATCACCTATTCGGACAACATAACCCGATATTTAAAGTAATTTACGGTTACTCCCAACTTAATTTGAGTTAACTTTGGCCCACGGGTCTTTAAAATATCAGCAATGTGGCCCTCCATGGAAAACGTTTGGAGACCCCTGGGTGAAACCCATATTGTTGATCCCCAAATTACTGATGGAGACCTGTAGGCGATGCCAGCAGAGCCACCTAGTCTAATATACAAAGCGGAGTTCCGTCTTTACTTTGATATGCAAGCTTTAACTCTTCCAAAACTGCCGTGAAAACAAATATGAAACTTGGCAAGAGTGAGTACTAACACTGGATGAGTGTCATAAGAGAGTTGGCAACGTCATGATGATGTCTTTTTCGTGCAATAAAGGAAACAAATTCTGCAATCAAACCTCAGTTGCGAAGTCATTTTACATCTCAAAAGGAATAAAATTTTAGTTAGTTGTTTAGCTGGTAGCTGACTTTTCTTTGAGCAAAATATCGTTTTTCTTGTCAAGAAATGCAAAATTAAAAATTTATTTTCAAATATGACGTCATCAACTCTCATATGATCCTCATCTTGGATTGGAGATTATTTGTGCGAAGTTTTATGTTTGTTTGTTTGTTTTGTATTTTCGAAAGAATCAAAACACACACCAAGACATAGAGACTAACAGAATCCCGTTTGATACAGTACAATAAACTATCTGATTCTGCCGGCGTCGTCCACAGGTCCCAATCAGTAAATTCGGGATTAACAGTATCAGTTTAAGTTCAATGTTGATCTAAATTCCGCGCTGGCTTATCCCATTAGTAATTGTTCTTTGACATAGCCAATTTTCCTCAGAAAGTCAAAAGTGCCGAGTTTTAAAAGAAATCGATTTAACAAAACAATATGGGAGATTGCGAAGAACTGCTATATTTTGCCAAGATTTCTGGAGTCCCTGAAAAGGTCTTGTTTAAACTGTTTTCAGCATTGGCGGGTTTGAAACTGGACGAGCTTACGACTAAAACAGCCAACGATTTAACAGACGTTTATGCTTTCAATTTATGTAGTGCATGAAATGTTTAAATTCAAATTGTGTGGAAACGTCAAAAGTAATTTAAATGTAATGCAAGAGGATAGCGATGCACTTAGCAAACTGCAGACAGTGACACTGTTTCGACCTACCAGGTTTCTTCAGTGCAGTTGGTGACCGACAAGAAGCTAGAGGCTTTTGATAAAGCATAGCTTAGACCAGGGGTTCTCTTCCTTTATTCTCTCATTTACCCCTTGGCAAATTTCAAAAGTAAAAGTTAGACCCAAAATTTTTTTATATTTTCACTTCTACAAATGCCTATTGTGGTAGATAAAAGTGTGAATTTTTGCTCACAAAATTTACCTCCAAGGGGTAAATTTGTCTCCGGTTGAGAACCGAACAAGAGTGAGATTTGAAAAAACAGTAAAAGAACTAGTGAGCACACATGCGCCTGACTTGTGGAAAACTTTTAGGGATGGTGTTCTAAAGGCATGCGACGAACTGTGTGGGAAGAAGAAGTCTAGGAGAGATCAAGGAGACATGTGGTGGTGGAATGAGGAGGTCAAGGATACCATAACAAGAAAGAAGGCGGCATTTAAAGAGCTGTGCAGATTCCCATCAGAACAAAATAAAACTCAATACAAACGTATAAGAAATCAAACGAGAAAAATTGTGGCTAGAGCTATGAGAATGGAAGCTAATCAGGAATTGAATGATTTATATCAGAATTCTAATAGTGTTTTCTACTTCCTTGGAAGAATGAAAAAGGAAGGGAAGGATGTGGAAGAAGGAAGGTGCTTGAGAGGAGGAGACGGACGATTGGGTTTTATTGAAGAAGGTAGGGCAAGAATTTGGAAGGAACACATGGAAAAGATCATGAATGAAGAGAACGAATGGGACCGCATGGTGGAAACTGATGTAGTAGATGGACCAGTGGAAAAAGTGGCTCGTAATGAAATTGTGGAAGCAATTCAAAGGATGAAATCAGGAAAGGCAACTGGAACATCTGGAGTAAGTGTGGAGATGATAGTTGCAAGTGGTGAAATTGGGGTGAAAGTGATAATGGAACTATGCCAGCGTGTATTGGATGGTAGAGGAATGCCTGATGAGTGGAAAACAAGTGTGATTGTACCCATCTTTAAAGGAAAGGGTGATGTGATGAGCTGTGGATCATACAGAGGAGTGAAACTGCTAGAACATGCCATGAAAATTGTTGAAAGGGTACTAGAGAGGCAAATACGAACACTAATCAATTTGAATGAAATGCAGTTTGGATTTATGCCAGGAAAAGGAACAGTGGATGTGATATTCATTGTGAGAAGAATGCAGGAGGAATATTGAAAAAAGGACAAGAAGTTGTATATGTGTTTTGTTGACATGGAAAAAGCTTTTGATAGAGTGCCAAGAAAAGTCATGGAATGGGCCATGAGAAAGAAGGGTTTATCAGAAGTAATAGTTCGGGCAGTTATGAGCCTGTATGAAGGTGCAAAGACAAGACCGAGGGTGGGATCTGCATATTCAGAGGAATTCGAAGTGAAAGTTGGTGTACATCAAGCATCTGTGCTGTCGCCACTATTGTTTGCAATAGTTGTGGACGTTATTACAGATATGCAAGAAGGGGTGTGGTTAATGAATTGCTATATGCAGATGACCTTGTTATCATGAGCGAAGACATGGAAGATTTGAAGGAAAGGTTTTGGAATTGGAAGGATGCACTGGAAAGTAAAGGCTTAAAGGTCAACACCAGAAAAACAAAATTGATGGTAAGCGGGTCAGAAGGCGAACTATTCAAAAGCAAGATAGATCCATGTGAAGTTTGTTGGAGGAGAGTCATGGCCAATTCAGTGTTGTGCACAAAATGTGGAAACTGGGTTCATGGCAAATGTGCAAAAATAAAGAGAGTTACCGCTAGGTTGGCAATGTATTTTGTTTGCTCGAAATGTAAAGGAATGAAGAAAGGGACGATGGATTCGATCGAGAAGTTGTGCGATGAAGTGGAGACAGTGAATGGATTTTGTTATTTGGGAGACAGGCTAAATGCTAGTGGTGGTTGTGAAGCGGCAGTTATAGGAGGGGTAAGAATCGGTTAGGTAAGATTCAGGGAATGTGGAGAATTGTTTCTTGGAAATAGGTTTCCTATGAAGATGAAAGGTAAAGTCTATCGTTGTTGTGTAAGATCAGCAATACTGTATGGAAGTGAGACATGGTGTCTAAAAGAAAAAGCAATTTTGAGAAGAACGGAGAGAGCTATGGTGAGAGCCATGTGTGATCAGAAAGTGGTAGACACGAAGACGACTGAAGAACAGATGGACATGTTGGGGTTGAAGGAAACGATAGACCGGTTAGCAACAGCAAATGGAGTTAGATGGTATGGACATGTGCTGAGGAGGGATGACGATAGTGTTTTGAGGGTTGCTCTGGATCTCGAAGTGAGTGGCAAGAGAAAGCGAGGACGACCGAGGAAGACCTGGAAGAAGCAGGTGGAAGAGGAGACAGAGAAGATTGGTTTGAAGAAAGAGGATGCCCTGAGACGAGACAAGTGGAGGGACTGAGTGCGAGCAATTGCAGAAGGAATGGGGTAAATCCGGCCATCTCTGCTAAAGGGACAACACCGGATAAAGACTGAATCACTACTACTACTACTTGAGAACCTCTGATTTAAACCGTCACACTTGTTGGACCCATACTAGGTCCACTGTAGTGAATGGTCTGTCAGTACTCTGCGGCCGTATCACTCATGAATGAGTGGCGGTTGTCACAGGTGCACCAAGTCTAACAACTGCTAGAACAACAGTGCTGTCACAGCACAGTGGTCGCAAGCTCTTTAAGTAAGGCGAGAGGCTAGCGATACACTTATCAAACTGCGGACAGTGACACTTTTTCGACCGATCAGCTATGCTTTTTCAAAAGCCTCTAGCTTCTTGTCGGTCACCAACAGCACTGAAGAGACCTGTTAGGTCGAAACAGTGTCACTGCAAGATTTGAAATGAAAAATTGTCGATTTGTATAACTTTGCTGCACTTGAGCAATATGCTTATGTCTGAAAGATACAGATTAGTCAGTCTTGCTACTCGACTGTACAAACCTATTCCAATCCCCCATTGCATTATAAAAAAGACTTTTAAGCTTACGAGTATGTTGATATTGTAATATATCACTGTTTTTTACCACGCATCATTTCAGTGATTGGCTTTTACAATGACAATGTATAACAGCTTCAAGCGCAGCTGCTGCCTGCTCCACTATTTTCACTTTCATCGTACCAGATACCATGATGACATCACAGAGCTAGTTTGAAGGGTACAAGAACAAGGGAAAAAGCATGCTTGCTTAGAATGCTTAAAATACTTTAAAAAAATATATTTTTTGTTGCATCATCCATTCAGCTAATGACGTCGTAGAATCTCTTTTCATCGAGAGCAACATATTAATATTTCCCCCGAAAGCTTTTAACCTCGTTGTCAAGGTCAATAGTTTTTATGAAAATAAGAAGAACAAATTTTACAATCAAGTGTCAATTGCGACGCTGTTTTGCACAAAAAGGAAATAAAATTTTTGCAAGTTGATAAGTTAGTAGCTGGCTTTCGTGAGTGCAAAAACCATTGTCAAGAAAATTTTTAGCAATGGAAACACATTATTGACACTTACCCTGGGAACGTGATCGATCGTGCCAAGTTAATTATTTCAACATTTAGTTGTATCAAAAAAGTCAAAACACACCCACAATAAGAATTGGGCTTTATAATGCAGATTTTGACTCCACCGCCGATATTGAAAAACCAAATACCCAAAAAAGTGGATGTGATTAGAGAGAATTGCTTTCAGGTCTAAATTCGGGGCGCCTGACATTGCTGGAAAGAAAATAAAATTTCTATTCACCCTGAACTTATAAAAAGCGTTATTTTGTGACTAGTATTATTATTCCCAAAAAAGACGCTACGAAAACAATGTCCAGCTCAGGGGCCAGCAACCAACGGCTACCTGAGGTTTAGAAGAGTATATTTCACACTACATAGGTAAAAAATAACACTGCTGAAGAAAAAATCCAAAAAAAAGGTTTTTTACTTGATTTTTAGACAAAATAATTGCTTTAAAAAGTTAATCCTCTCCCTGAAAATATATTCTTCTCAGCTTTAGACAAATTGAAGATTGTTCGTCCCCTAAAAAGATATTTTGCAGCTTATTGTTTTGTTTTCTGAGGAAATCGAGCCCAAATAGCTCTTCGTTTGTAAAATGCAACCGATCCCTAATCTACCTGTTTGTAAACATTTTGCATCATCACTTCATTGAAATTTTTACTCGACCTATTTTACACCCAATAAAATCATTGCTAAATCTGCAAATACTCCTGGAATGGAAAAACATGTTTTTGTTGAATTGATGAATATAGAAACTACTTCGGTTGAATTCAGTTTTGATAGCGTGGTATACAAATTGGCGAATTTGTAATGGCAGTCCACTTGGGCCAGCTCTAGCCAATATATTCGTTGGATATTACAAAGAAAAGCTGTTTGATAGAGACAATCAACCAATTATGTACTTTCGATACATGGATGACACTTTTGCTATGTTTAAAAAGAAATTGATTGCGACATGTTTCCAAATCAACTTAATTCATTACACCCATCACTAACATTCAATCAAGAGGAGGAAGTAGAAGGTAAATTACCATTTTTGGATGTTTTTGAGGAAAAGAGCAACACAGAATTTTTGACTTCAATTTATACAAAGCGAACATTTACAGAACAATATATTCGTTGTGATTCATTCGGACCAAAAAGTACAAAAACCAATTTAATTGGCACGCTTGTACACAGAGCCCTTATCGTCTAGTAACTTTCAAAATTATCTCATGAATTGAATTCAATTCGTCCAATCCTCAGCTCCAAAGGCTATCCTAATCGTGTTATTGACTGGGAAATGCGAAAGAAGCTCAGACAATTTAAACTGTTGCCAAAAGAAGGTCCACGAAACTACCCAGTCTACCTAAAACTACCTTGAATTGGCAATATTTCACTGAAATGTTAAGAGCAATGCAAGATTGCCATCAGCATGAGCTATAGAGGAGTAAAACCTTGTGTCATTTTCTCTACTACGAAAATGCTTCCTGCAATTCGGAAAGATGCTGTGCCTACCGTTTAACAAAGCATGGTCGTATACCAACACGTATGCCGTTGCGATTGCCTGTACGTAGGCCGCTCCTCTCAAAGGTTGCAGGACTGGATTAAACAACATGAACCAAAATCAATAAGAAGCAAACTGCGAGCAAAGCGATTTTCCATCAAACGCGAGTGCAAGTCAGCATCTCAACTTTCACCAGCAAGGTACTCTGTAATCGCAAACATCTCTTAGAAAATGAAGACTGCGCAATTCACTACAGTGACCGGCAATTTTCGATATTAGCTAATTGAAAATCGCTTAGCCTAAGAGTATCTATTTAGCCTAGCCTTAGGTGACCATTTATGTAACTGATGATGCTTTTAGTGTAAAAGCGAAACGTTTTAATAAAATGTTTACCAGCATTTTGGCTTTATTCTTTTTACTAAGAATTGCGAATAAATCCCATTTTTATGCTCCTATCCGGATTTGTTTCTTTAGCCCTTTCAGGTCCACAAGGTATTTAACTGATAACATTTGAAACAATTCTGCGATTTTTTGTTAATATAATTCCACAATAACGAGTTTGAGAAAAGTGATTATTATCTCATAATCTAAGTACAAATAAAAATCATGGTGCATTTCGGCAGTAGTGGATATTGCGTGAAGCGAACGAGGCAGTCGCCTCGATTCCCAAAAAAAATGCCGTGTGTAGTTTTAGGTTGTTTTGTAGCATTTTAAATGAGGCTCTTGCCTTGACAACTCTGGAAGTGATAACTAAAACGGAGTAGCTATTTTGCTCTTGACGGCATTTTACCCATGCAATCTATTTTGCCGTTCAACGTTTGTTCGTCTTCAGGCTGATTTGCAGCAGTGCACATGGTATTGCTGCAGTGTAGTGGATAGTGCTGTTACCTATAAAAGAAATAGATAGGAGTTTGAATCTTTGCTGGCGGGGTATTTCAACAAAGGCAGTTTACATTGAGGAGGGGATGCCCAGTTTGTAGATATAAAGGGGAGAGCAAACTGAAGGCTACATACAGTGACACTGCTTCGACCTATCAGGTCTCTTCAGTGCAGTTGGTGACCAATAAGAAGCTAGAGGCTTTTAATAAAGCATAGATTAGACCGTCACACTTGTGGGACCAAATACTAGGTCCACTGTAGTGGATGGTCTGTCAACCTGAAGGCTACATTTTTGTCAAATCACTTTTGTGTTAATTTTAATACGTTATAGAGATTGACCAATCACAACAGACTAAAAGTCATGTTTGTGATATATCACTGAAATTGATTAATCACAAACGTTCAACGGAAAATAGATTGCAAGGGTAGAATGTCGTTGGCGGCAAAATAGCCACTGCCTAACTAAAAACCAAAATTTAAAATTTATTTTTTCAATTGCAGTTTTGGGCCGAAGACTTTCTTGTTCTTTTGACAGAAACTGCTGTGACAAGATGGGTTTAACATAATTTTTAGGGTGGAACCTCATTTTGCTGATGTGATTAGTTTAACTTATTCGTTTAGCTGTTTGAACAGACCAGATTTTGCCTGTGATAATTCATCTACGAAGTCGGTCCAGTATTCAGTTTTATCAAAATGTGAATTAATTAATTCATCTTTTTCATCAGCAGTTTATTGACGTTAGTGACGTACTGGTGGAAGCGGAACTAAGTTTGCTTTGAGAGAATATAACGGTCAGTTTCATCTGCGGGGTAAAATGATGTTGAAGATACGTAAGCCAAAATTCTTTGCAAGATTTAAAAACGTCATTAAGTTGTAGTTGTTTAGCATCTTTGTACGTGCTGCGTTTTGCTCAAGCCAATGATTCAACGGTAATTTGCAACATTTGTATATTTAGCTTTTATAGAGAAAATATGAAAGGAGAATGATGTTAGACTCCGATCCAGGGTGATTCCAAGGTATGTAGGATGTCGCTCACAGTTCAGGATTGTGTTATGGTCAAAGGTAACTTAAGGTGGAACAGTGATGACACCGTTTTTGATTGGGAAAGCTTTAAATGCCAGTCATGTAGGTACTGGCATATGGTCTTCATGTCATTAGGTAAGTTTTCTTCGACTTTGTCAATACTTGATGCAGAATAGGTTATTGCTACGTCGTCTGCATACATGAAGCAGTTGCCAGATGTTTTCGGGAAATCAGCTGTGTAGATGTTATATAGAGTAGGGGCCAGAACGGATCCTTGGGCTATGCCATTTTTCAATCTAAAGGACCGGCTTTTTTGTCCATCACTTGTGAACAAAGTGAAGGACCTAGTGTACAGTAATTCCATTATGAAATTAATTAGGTGGTTGGAGGTAAGCATTCGTTGCAGTTTTACACGCAAGCCCTGATGCCAAACTGAATCATAGGCAGCGGTGAGGTCAATCAACACTGATCCCGTTATCTCTTTTTTGTCAAATGCATCCTCGATTGTTTCAGTAAGTTTAGCCACTTGGTTGACAGTGCTGCGACCCTTTCGAAATCCTGCCTGTTCTTTCGAAATCCAAACTGAAACAAAAAGTGTTTTCTCGAGTGGAACTGGTGAGAAAACTGTCGGGAACTAACTGGGGTACCTCATTTGACACTTTACGAACCTCCACTACAGCACTTGTATTTGCACCAGCTGAGTATTGTGCCCTGTCTGGTGCCAAAGCAACCACACAAAAACACTAGACGTACCTTGAATGAAGCAATGCGGATAATCTCTGGCTGCATCCGCCCCACTCCTTTGAATTTTTTACCACCACTCTCTGGAATACAGCCACCAAGCTGTCGCCGGAAAAAACTCTGTAAACGCTTATACTACAAAGCAGATAACACTGACCATCTTCTACACAACATTTTGTACAGCAAAACCCCTCCCAAAAGGCTTAAATCTCGCAAACCTCTTCGCCCATTTCCGGAATCACTACAAGGCTATGACCCTCAGCAAGAACCAATACCACATAAACTGCAACCACGCATCCAAGACTGGTCAAACAAACCCCTAGGACATGACCTACCAAAAGCCTGGGTCCAACTAAATAGATTGCGAACCGGAATAGGAAAATTTGGTGACTCAATAGTGAAATGGGGATTTGGTAATGACAATCCATGCCAATGCGGAGAACCCAAACTGCATACCACATTGTCAATGACTGCAAATCAATAGGACCTCCCTGAAACCTAACCGATGTTGACAACCCTATGCTCAAACAATATCTGATGAACTGCAACTTCTGATGAGATTGTCATACGAACGAAAGGAGAATTAGTAAAGTAATTATTCATGATCGGTATTTGCCATCAGTGGCGTACGCAGAAAATTTCCGAGGGGGCCAAAGTTTCGTCAGAATCGTGTGACGTCACAAACCAGCTTTGCTTTTGCTAAAACTGCTTGGTTTTGCTTTACATTTTAGGGCTTGAGGGGGGCCATGACACAGTGGCCCTCCCTTTGGTACGCTAGTGTTTGCCATTATCTTTAGCTACGATGATAAAACAATAAAACATTTTAGTGGCTTTAACGCTTTACTTTTATCGTGGCTCATCCAAATATAGTCTACAACAATCATATTTATCAAACAAATTCGTTTATTCTGATTTATTTTCAAATTACCAGTTCGATTAAGATTGTAGTCGACGGTTTGCTGTATGCCTTACCTCATAACAGACAGTTTTAAGTGCATCAGTTGAATAGAGAGTAAGAAAGTAGAGCATCAAAACGAAGGCGAAAGGAAGAAAGTAGGAAAATTGATGATGCAAAAGTCTGATGAACAAATTTATTGTAGTAAACACCCTGCTACTGCAACTACTACTACAGAACTGAGAGATAGAAAATGCATCTTCAAGCAGCCAAGATATGTCTATTGATGAAACAGAAAATGATACCAGTAGCCCTATGTAATCAAGTGTCAGTAAGTTCAAATGCAGAGGATATTGTTATTGGTGAATTGATTGCTGAGTGAGCTCAGAAAAAAGCTAGGCAACAACCATTGTAACTAAACTTCCTGGTTTTTTTGTCAAAAGATCAAATGCAATTAAGCAGCGCCAGCGACTGAAATTGCAAATAACTCCTACCTCAACGCGTTACAATTAAATTCAATGTTTTTTTTACAAGCATTACGTTTATAAAGACTATGAAGCATATGAAGACTCATATCACTGGAAAGTTTAAGCGTTGTGTAGCAGTATGCAAGCTCAGCATATTGTTAGCCTTTATCTCACAGTAGGCTGCGCCATCGTAAAAATTTTTACTTTTTGATACGTCTATTGACGTATTTTTTCAATAATTTTTACCGTCATGGTGAGTTGTACTCCACACGATTACTACACTACAGGCCTAAGCTGTTTCAGATGCTTTGACAAAAAAAAAATGGCGTTGTTGCGACACAACATTTGAATATTCTTGACAATTCTGTTTTGCGGTGTGTTTCACGGCAAAAAAGTCACACTAAGTTTTTAAGGCATCTGTGTTGTTGCAAATCAATTGAATATTCCCTACAATTGTGCTGTTATTGCAATGCTTTCGATAGCAAATTACTCCAAATTTTTGAAAGGGTGATTAACTGTGTGAAATGCAGTAACTAGTCACTGCAAAAAAGCATTTCAATATTTCTAACGTATGGCTTTGATTATGAATATATCCGAATGTATCCGCATCAATTCTTCTACAATAGTCTGAAGCCTACCATGTAGCATTGTGGAAGGTACCGTTGTTTGATCGCAATTATTTATTGCTACATCATTTCTTCGGGAACCCTTGTTAGAATTTTGCCTCAGGCCCCCAATTTTGAATATCCACCACTGCACATAGGTACCACGGAACCTCAAAAGGTAAAGAAGCTTAAACTGAATACAAGACGTAAACCTTCCCATTAGCAAAATAATTAAGAAATAAGACCAGACACAATACGTTAGATTATACGTTATAATGCTAAAATCCGACTCTTAAAAAATTACTTTCTTGTTTACAAAAGCAAAGGTAAAAAGAAATTACCGTATGTGAGTTTTCTTTAGTTTCTAGACATAGCCAATTCCTAAATACACCTGGAAGCTAACAACAAAACTTGTTAAATAGTGTTATTTAACGGCATATGTTAATTTATGTTAAATGGTTTACGAAACTTGGTCAGAACCTGGAGGTTACCAATACAAAATGTTATCGAATAATAACTGCGTCAAAATTCAGCTTCTTCAATTTTTTCCATGATAAATTTTTTTCCATTTTAATTGAACTGTTTTATTGCTAAATCTTAAATGATTGATCAGGTCTATCTTTAAGTATTTTTATAGGCCTACCAAATGAATAGAGATTGCATTGGCTATAAACCAAATTTAAATACTTTTCTAGTCATATGCTTCAGGCCGCGCAAAACAATATCCCTTCAAATATGCTTGTAAATGCAAGACTAAAGTGGTGTAGTGTAGTTGCACTCAAGGCTATAAGATTGTGGATGCAATTGGGGTTACCGACCACACATTCCATCTCATACCATTCACAAAAAACTTTTTTTCAATGTCAAACGATCATTATATTACTACTTCGAGATATGGAAAAAGCAACAGACATTGAGAAAAACAACCACAATGTCTAACGATTAGAAATATACTGTACAGAATAGTCTATACTTTAAAAAACAACGAAACTAAATGGCAAATATTCATCCATTTGTGCCTTTGCTAGTTTTTGCGGTAAACCTCTATATTTATTAGTAAAAATTAAGCGTCGAATATTGAACACAATTATGGTGGTTCAGTGTGTTAATGGGCGAGAATAAGGGAATGATGTAGTCAGTGACCGCGAATGTCGAATGTGCGAGTAACCGCTCAATCTTTTTACGTATGGGTGGCCTGTGTGCGTAAACGAAAGCTCGGATTTTATCTTCATGAGTTACGCAGACAAAGCAGATATAATAAAACATTAAACAGAGACTCGAAGTTCCGGCATCCATAATCACGGTCCACGTTATTCTCAGCGTTTTGTTCGAATTCTCTCCTAGCGCACTGAATCGCCACACATTTGCTGTTTCGTCATTTTTTGACAGTCATCGAATTTGTCCGATTCTCTTTCTCTCGTTAAGAATGAGTAGCGATATCGAAGAATCTCTTTTAACCAGTGCGGCACTGTAGTGCAGTGGTTCTCAAACTTTTTGCGATGCGACGCATTTAAAAAAGCTTGCGAGACTTTGCGACGCACCAGACAGCATCCTACAGTTTAGTTTGCCGTACTGCGAGATAAATGTGACCCATAATTTACATAAATAACTGCCCCTATGCAGATGCTCCCAAGATTTTGGATTGATCTGTCATCTTCAATCGTAAAATAACGCTCTTCTAAGTTTGTAACTCATCTTTCCTGTTTTCGTCCAACATACAACTGAATACTTTATTCTTTATATATTTTTCGCCAACTAAGTTAAACTTCTGCAATTTGATTCTTGAATAACAAGTCAGTCGTTACAACAGTGTATTAAAAACACTATTGTGAAAATGTGAGAAGAGAGTAAGAAAGGAATCTACGATCAGAGTTCTTTTGACGCAATAAAACCTAGACTTAATGGCACAAAACCAAAATATTCCGCGACGCCTTTGGAAAATTGAAACGACGCACCGGGTCGTCGCGACGCGCAGTTTGAGAACAACTGCTGTAGTGGTTAGAGCGTCCGCTTCACAGGCGACAGACCGGAATTCAACTCTCTTGTTGAGTCATATCGAAGACTTTAAAATTGACATTTACAACTTCCCTACTTGACACTCATCACGCAAAACATAATGTGGAGAAAAAACGAGAAAGCTCGCTTGTAATGTCCTTTGGGCAAGGCACTAAACGGGATAGGTCCACCTATGTGTGGCAGACAGGTGTTTACCCACTGCTGTGCTCCGACATGACAAAAGATTTACAAACAGGGATCAGTTCATGCACGTGCTTAAATTTCCTATTTTTGCAGCATCAATTTCACCTCTTCTTCTGCGTCTCAAGAAATCAAAGAGGAAGCAGAAAATTGAAATAGTAGCATCACTAAAGGAGGAAAAGAAGCACGCCCTGGAGGCATTGTTTTATGGGGCTGACAGTTTTTTTTGAAAACACCTTTTTCATTTTGATCAATTTCGGCGAAACCACATTCTTGAATTTGAATAAACGTTTTGAAGAATGCCTTGTTTCGCGAAAATGTACAGGTTGCGAAGACTAGTCACTCCTCTGCTTGATAACTCCGAAGCAAGTTCGGCCAACGCAATGCGCTCACTTTCACTGCAGCTGTCCTGCGAGTTTGAGTAATGAATTCTCAATGAAGAAAAATTAAAAGCCTCTAGCTTCTTGTCGGTCACCAACTGCACTAAAACGGACAGTGAAAGAACTGCACTGAAGAGACCTGATAGGTCGAAACAGTGTTACTGTCTGCAGTTTGCTAAGTGCATCGCTAGCCTTTTGCATTGCTATAGTATCGAGAAGTTTATGAAAAAAAGCTTCTTGTGGTAGTCCAAGTGATGTAATCAAAAAAAAAATCAACTGTTGCCAGCATAGATCTATTAGGCTTGATATATCGTCATGGTAGTTGCATGCAAGGCAGAAACAAAATCATTAACTTCATTATTACACAAATAATTTCTTGGTGGTGCAGAAATTTTGGTAGTGCTTTGAAAAACGGTAATATAAATTTTTCAAAGTTGTTTATGGGGCTAGAGAAGATTATTTCTTGGTTTTATTAAATAAAGCAATGATTACAAAAGCCAAATCGACAATTATCAACCTTGATCGGAAGAAAAAAGGCTGTGATCGCTTTCTCATTGTCCCTCAAGATTTTAAAAGTTTGTAATTGTCTTCCATTCAGCTACTAAATTTTTAAATGACAAATCTTCGGTTATGATATCATAAACGGTCATCAATTGTTCTTCGCCGTTATTTAATTGTTTCCATGGCAATGTTGAGTTCAGCTTCTTCCATTGGAGAGCAATTTTTTTCAGAGCGTTACGGTTGTCAATCCACGGGTAATACATCAAATTAAATCGTTGATTCATTCGCGTCAACACAGGTTTGACATTCGTTTGCCCACGACCGAGTTTTTCTCTCAAAATTCCTGAAATTAAAAAAAGTCGTTTACGAGGTCGTGTGAGCAGAAGCGCCGACATGAAGTACAACACTTGTTAAATCGTCATGAGTTCAAAAGTTTAAGCCGGGGTCTAGTTATGTTCCAAGGTAAGGACTGTAACAACGATTTTTTTTTGACAGATTCTCACAAACATTGAGTTAATGGAAGATAACCACAAACAACTCATTCACCATTTTGAAACCTGACAACCCTCTTGCATGCCTGTACTCACAATCGAGTGAGCATTGTCACGTTCCTGCGAGTATGTGTGGGAAAAACCTGCAATAACAACAACAATTTTTTAACCTTGTACTCCAGGCCAGGATAGCGCTGGGATCAGGCTGTAGTTTTAAGGTTTTCATTTTTCTTTTTATCCTTTCACCTTCAAAGTCATCCCTGACATGCTACCCTAACTCTACCTGTAATATAAACATCTTCGAGATGAAACCCATGCCGATTGGTTTGTTCAGCCATGCATAACAAGTCATGCATGAGGGATCTTTGCACAGTCCACATTCCTCCATGGCAAAAAGTAGGATACATTTTCAAAGGATAGGTGCTTTCACTTACAAACCTAGACACAAAAAAACGAATTAAGAGTAAATTATAAACTTTCAAAAATGAAAATTAGAAGAGCAGTAAAAGCTTAAAGAACGATTTTCTAAAAATTAGTTAGGAAACACCACTCGAAAACGCCTATGCGAGGCTTAGTCAAAAAGCTTTTTTGTACTGTGAAAAGCATACATTTGTATAATGGTCGAACAATTCTTCCCCTCAAATTCTTACAACCGGTTTGAACATAGACGTTTGTATCGCTGACACAGAATATGATTAGACTTTTATACAACATCAAAAAAGCTTTTTTCAAAAATTTGGTGAAAGTGCTATTTTATGAACAAACTCTTCTCAAAATTGCGATCTCACCATTTATCGCTAGGTCGTCGATGTGGCTTTGCTCTGTAATCGTAAACAAATCCACAATGCATCACTTTCTCGTCTTTTTCCTCTCGAAAAAAAGTGTTGATGTTAAGCAAATCCATGACGCAGTCGTCATCCGTCACGGTGTAGTAAGTAGCGATCACGTGATCTTCCAACAACCATCTCATAGAAGAGAGCACCTGCGACGTACGTGGCGTTGATGTACTATATCTCAAGAGCGATTACATCTTCCTGGGTTAGCCACTAGATGTTTTCATCTCCGGTCACAGAAAATGTTGACGCTCACCCACGGAACCACTCCTGATTTACCAGAACTGCTGATGCAGAGCATTTCAATTACAAGCGCTGCAACTAAGAAGGGGATTGCCGTAAAAAGACTCCTCACTAAACTTTTACAACGCAGAAATCCAATGGCTATGAACCCGCCTGCTCATAACTGCGAACCGGCGGGTTACGTCAGACACTTCATACGTCACAGTCACGCCAATGATCTGATACAGAATTAATGTCAAGCTCTTTTTAAATTATTTTAAAGCTATAAATATTAATGTGCTGTACGTATTTTGTTTTAAAAATGTATCAAGAATGCATATTGCTTAATTATTAATGCATTTGCTTGCACAGCAGCAAAACCAAATCAGAATGGCATAATCTGTTTTAAAAGTACACTCGTAAAAGGAAATTATAGCTAATAACAAGTGATGGCATTTAAAAGTAGTAAGAACAGGTTCTACCACAAAAAAGTTGATGATAGGTCCCACAATTCCAGGCGAAGACTTTTTGTTTGCTATTCTGGAGCTCTAGATGCTCGAAGAGGAAATTTTGACATTACCGCGATGAACATTCTTTTTTTGAAATCTAGTTGTTGAAGATACTCAAAGCACAATGAAGACCGTCTTTTTGGAAACCTGAATTTTCAGAAGTGGAAATTCATGGCAAAATATTTTTAACAACCGGTTTTATGAGGTCAGAAAATTTTAAGAACCTGCTCGTGCAAACTTAAGTCTTTCGCAAAAATGTTAACACGCCAAATAATACAATTATTTTTTTGTCATCATTGTTGTAAAAAAAGATTTTAATTCATTTAATTAGCCCCGAAAACTTTTGAATTCGGTAAATATGTTTTCATAACTAAGTTCAACGGTGTATTGCTAGGAGCAATAATGACAACGTGAATTTTAAAAGTCACCTCTCTAACGAAATTGTATGATTTTAATTTTTGCCGAAGCTTCGGTTTTTTGGCGTTTTTTTATTTTACAAAAAAGCAGTCTGTGATCGAGCCACTAGAAGTCGCCCTCTATATTTTTTGTTTTGCCCCTATTTCCTCTTTCCCCGGCAGTCCTTATTTATGGTCTTAATATTACTTTTATTGGTAGGTTCCGATAAGTATCTTCATAATTGCATTGAAGTATGTCTCCAAATTTGTTATTTTCTTCACTTAACAGTTGATTTTTTTTCGTTGAATTTGTTGTTCCTAATAAAAATATGGTCGCGAAATTCATGCCACGAATGGATTGTATTTTCCCCCAAGTTTTTCGCACCATTTCTCTGTATCTGATGTTACGAGGCGCAGTTTTGACCAGAAAGATCATGCCAAAATATTTTTGATCCAGGAAACGCCACGGCTCCATAGAGAGTTTTTTCCCGCACGCTAGCACATGCTCGTTATTTTTGAATATAACTTGAAAGTTCGAAGGAAGTTTGAAAGTATTCGACGTATTTGTAAGGAAACTTGGAAATAAACAATTGAGATTTATGACAGCATTCTCATGGGTTTCCATATTTTGTCCAGATAATGATTTCCTTTCCTTGCGAATAGTCTGACGAAGAGCAGCAGTTGAAATAATGAAACTCTTGCTGTTATTTGAAACTTGAAATCCTTCTGGATGATTTGTTAGTTTTTTCATTGTAGAGGTAGTATGAGTTCGAATTGGTGCACCAATTGTGTTGCGAACATGAAGTAAAGTGGTTGAATGCTTGAGTTTATAATTACTGACTGGGTAAGTAGTGTTTGAAAAAAATCTTTTTGGAGACACAGAGTCTATCTTTAATTTTTGAAAAATTCTTCCATCAAGAATCAATTTTTCAAAAGTACCAGGACCAGCAGGCCTGTCCGTTGGCAGGGAACTTTCTTTCAAAAAAATGTCGTCTTCGTCAGATTTTTCTGTTGACGCTGCTGTGCCAACTTCTTTACTTGAAAATTTTATCAAGCTCATTCCAATCAAACTGGTGAGGATTGCCATCAAATAGAAAACAACCACCAACATTTTAAATCGCTTTGTGATTGGCAATAATTTACAAATAAATGACTTCATTGTTTTTGTTGGTTCTTTTGGCCTAATACAAACTTAATGATATCTTATTTGCAATGCTGCTTTGCCTGGTATAATACTCGCGGCAAGAAACTAGTTTAAACCAAAAAAGAAGAAAAGGTGAATTTTAAATGCTAGCACACGTCCTCATTTCAGAGATAGGCATATTCTCCTTTATCGAAAAAAATTTTGCTTGAGGACACATAAAAGTAAATGCTCTCCTTTTTAGCATTTTATTTTCTTTTGACAAAATATGCTGACATTCTTGAAAAATGCTGCAGAAACTGCCTTATAGATCTGCTTGACAATATATTTCGTTTAGAGAAAGTTTTATTTTTTCTACTCATTTTTCTGTCACCATAAATATGTAAAAGGTCATTTTTGAGTTCATTTACTTCTTGGCTGAATTGCCGTACTTTAAACATATCAGAGATGCCGGAACGTCCAAAAAAGGCTTCTTTAAAAAATGTATTTATAATGAAAAATTTTGAAAGCTAAAGGTAAAACTAATCTTGAAATTAAAATATTGTATTCGCAGTTTTGCGACTATAGGATAACTTTTTGGGAGATCACCTAGAAATAGAGACATTTTTACAATATGTTGAGCAATGATTTGCTTTATTTACTGCCAAATATGCATTGTCTTCTGCGTTTTCGAGAAAATCAAAGTGATTTTTCTCTGCTTGCTTCTCAAGATCTTCCGACATATCTGAAATCAAGCATTATAGCGGAAGTTGAAAATAATGTAATTATTCCCCTGTCTAAACTCATCTAAGCAGAATTTCATTCAGTTACCAACAACAATTTCCACTCGCACGCCATACAAACACACGTTGGACTGTTTTTGCTCTTGAGCCTGGTTTCCAAAGAAAAGTTACAACGTAAGTTAGCGGAAGGTCCTAGCCTGGCTTAAGCAACAGTTGATCCGTTACTGCTCAAAAACCCATTAGCAGTGAAACGCTATTATTGATCTGAAAATTATTCCTCTAAGGGACTAACGATTGATTCCTTTTAATAGTTTTTCCTAGCCTTTCTAGCATTAAATCTTCATCAATTATGTATCGCGTATTTGCAACACAATATCTTCTATAATAGTGATATTATCAGTGGCCTTTGCTCTTGTCAGCAGCTGCTACTATAAAAAAGAATAGCCCAGAGTTGCATACACACAGACATAATTGTCACTGCAAAACGTCAGACCATTCAACACGCAAGACCGAGGACTATTTTTTAAGAAGCGATATCAAGACATATATGAGAGCCCCGAAAATTTGCCATACCATGAACACCCTCCTGCAATAGTGCCATACACCTCAATGCAAACATTGCATTCAGTTAAGACGACATTTGCTTATCTCCCAGATTGAGGGTAAATTCTACAGCAGTGAAATACTAGTTTCTTTATCTGAATCGATGCAGAAATGCATGGTGATTCACGTTTGTAAAGAGCTATAACTTTATCAAAGTGCAAGAACGTAATATACGACTGGTTACCAACGCGATTATTTGTTAAGGCCACGCAGCTTCTGTCATTCCTTTTTGCTCAGTTCTTACTCCAGGCCTCACAATGCAAGGTAATTGTCGGCTGACATGATTGGAACTGCAGCATGAATTCGTTCAAATTTATTGCAGTGGACACTTGATCTCCAAAAAAAAAGAACAACTCCGCTTATTCCCGCACAATTTGAAGCACTGTGTCTATCGTTCGCCGATCACCAAAAACAAATGTCTCGCCCCCCTTCAAGAAATTTCTGCGTACGCCCCTGCTTTTTACCCTAGAACTGTATCGCTGGGTCTCTCAAACTCATGACATGTTAACATTTTTGTGTACAACATGGTTGTGGTGATTGTACTGGCATGGCTCTCCCGGTTGTGGTGATTGTTGGCCCACCTGCTAGGCTCTTCATCTTACTCTAAATTATTATTGCGCAAAGATTTATGACTCTGAGCTCCAACTGCATGTCATGATTTTGTGTTGCAATGCGTCTGATGGATTCATCGATAGCAAAATGAGTGCAGTTGTTTATATTCATTAAAGCAAGGTTTTTGTGGATAAGTGTGTTAAATTTAGAAGGAAAAGTGCAGGTTAGGTGAAGAGGCTGTTAGAGTCGTTTAAGCACAAAAAGCGTATTGACCTACATATTGACAATCTGCTGTAGTTACTTGGCTGTGAAACATGTCTGAATATTCAGGGCATTTGTTTTCTCGACCAATACCACACCTTAACCATTTCTTATTTGTAAATAGACATTTATTTCTTTTGTCTTGTTTCTTGAGTTAGAATACAATGAGCATGTTTCAAAGTTTATCTGTTTTAATTATTTTCATCAGTTTATGATTAGAAATATTTTGTAGGTGTCCATGTCAATGAATCTGACAAGAACTTCACTACTACAGACGATACAAAAACGCGTTTGCGTTCTATGGTTTCAACCATGAGTGAAATTTCACAAATTGTTTCGAAAGTACTATGAATCCGTCCTACAATGCTTTATTCAAAAGTGTTTTGAAATTTTGTACTATCAAACAACCGATGGGCCAATGCTTGCAGAAACAGCAAAGCAGTCATAAGCCTCACTGTCAACTGCGCTGATAGCAAGCGACTGCTACTGATTTCAATTGCAGTAGTATGGACCAACAAAACGTTCGCCGTCTCATAAATATATGATTTGCTGCCCCTATAACAACCTATAATCTACGACAGCTGTCATTCTTTGGTCTCAATTTCACCAACATATAATCTGTGACTTTTAAATATGACGACAAAAGTTGTTTTTCATCGCTAAGAATACAATTGAAAAAAATTAAAAACTGCGAAGAAAAAAGCGCGGCACTTAAAGCCACTTGTTCACTTGTAACAACATTTCTTGTTCTTCAAAGGAGGGTTAGAACAACATGATCGAACAGTCGCTCCGACAAAACTTGTCTCAAACAAACACTTAGTCCTGTCAATCATTTTTCCAGATCGCTATTCGAGCAGTTCAGACGTTATTTTATTGTTTCAAAACAATACAACAAAATAACTGCAATCGATGACACAACTAAATATGGTGTGCGAATTAAAAATCACACTCCTTATTCCCACAAGTAATCCATTGTCCCCACAGTTACCAACCTCTTTTTCAGTTGTTTAGTTAAAATCATCCGTCGTAGAAACCACCTCATTTTACAATTAAAATATACTCTAAATCAGTAAAATTGGTTAATAAAGAAAAGACAAGTGAAATGTTGATGAAATACAGGTAAAATAATTGGTACGGGAACAATACAGTGCAAAGCCGGCGCGGTAATCCGGGAAATTTGAAATTGCAGTGCAGAGTACAGGTACTGTTTTCTAAGTCAAATTATTACCGGATAACTGATTGTTGGATTAGTGATCGTGAGCCTGTACCAAGATTTTTAGAAAGTTGAATCGTTTCCGGAACTTGAAGTGGTGTAAAACACCCCAAAGTTGAGGGCAGGCGCATTGCCAGTTCAAGGCCGAGCTCATGTGGTTTTGGAAAGGTAGTTACATCTAGTTAGTTTCACCAGAACTGCGTTGACAATGCTGTTAACTCCAAAGCAAGTCTGGATCAAAGTAGACTGCAAGATTTAGCTGTGGGTGAAGTTTATAAATCTCCTCGTCAAAATTAGGTAGCCTTCCGTTTTATCAACTTTAAGTTCTTTCAAGAAACTATGAACAGCACCCATGATTATTTCTTCCTCTTTTTTAGTTCTCTTAGTTCATTTCGAAGTCTCACAACTTCATTTTCGAACGCATTGTTGTCTAAAGATTGCAACTCTTCTTGTAATCGGCAATATTCCGGATCTGTTAGTGCTGAAGCTGTGATAGCTTCAATTTCAGCGTTTTGGTCTCTGACGCACCGACATTTTCTATCAAGATTCGAATCTAAGTCAATAATTCTCTCTCGCAAATGAGATAAATCAGCCGACAAAGCAGCAAGCTGGGCAGCAATAGAAGTTCTTTCTTCTCTTTGCTTTCTAATTTTTTCCAAATTTATCAACGCCTTCTTTTCGTCTTCTTTTAATTTTTTCAATTCATTCAAATGTTGATTCTTTAAGTAATCACAATCTGTGTGATTCAAGCCGTAAGTGTTTATAAAAGTATCAATTTCATCAAGCAATTTATCAAAGCCTTGATCATTTTTCTCATTAGTCTCTTCATAAGAGCGTTTTAATTGGTCAATATTGCTTCGAAGTTTGGAGCGTTGCTGTTCTAGTAGTTCGCTTTGCATTTTCAGAACCTCAATGTCAGTCTGTGCTTGGTATAAAACAACAGAATCTTCGCTTTCGATTTTTTGTTTACACGTTTCAATACGTTTATGCAAGTCTTGGATTTCTTTTTCATTTTTCAAAATATCTTTATTCACTTGAGACAACTCAGAACGTCGGTTTTCCGCTTTTTGCTCAGAACGCAATATTTGCTCAAAAAGCACATCCAAACTCATATTTACTAAGAAATATGCTAGCTCTGGTAAAACAATAACGATACCGGTTCAGCATAAACAAACCTGGACGCACCATTTATGCAGAGAAAAATGTTGCGAGTGAGATCAGCTACCGGCTTGTAAAAGTAAGTAGCAATAGCCTACTGGACCCGCTATCAACTCAAGCTACTGATAAAAATTAAAAATAACGAACTGCAGGAGTTTAAACTTTCAAGTATTTCAACGCAAATTCTTATGTGAACTCATGCAAAAACGTACCAACATATCATGGACAGGGTCATGGTAATGATGTAGCGATTACCAGTTCAAGTAACTGGCAATCAAACGTTGAAAATAAAGATAATCGTTGATGCTGGCTTACTTGTTTACAAAACAATTGAACAAAAAGAATGGATCTATTAACAAACGAGATGAACAGAAACAAATTTTAAACTGAACCAAACTGAACGCAGTCAATGCAAGTTTTAACTGAACTGAACGCAATTAATACCAAGTCAACTAAACTATCTGATGCGTAAAATGATCAAAGCAAAATCAGAAACCCAAAATGTGTGCTTAATCAATTGAACAGCGAGCAAAGTAACAAAATTTATAACTAGTTATCGATTGCAAGAGTTACAAGTTACAATTAGGCTACTTTCTGTTTCCTGCTTTCACACCAAATAGAACGGATATTTCATTAATTTGTGATTAAATAAAGAAGAAATAGTTTGAGCCTAGGAATTTTGGTCAAAAATTTTTATTTCATTGGGTCTCTGCGACAAATTGGAAACTTTGGACTGTTTTGTCTTTACCAATTTAAATTGAAATTGTCAGAGATTATGTAGAATTGAATTGCACAGTATTCAAAGTCAGGCCATAAAAACGTGAAATCTTTAGTCGTTTTTGCGTAATTCCATGATAACCGACAGGAATGGGGCATATTTGCTTCTATCACTATGTAAATAAGTTTAAAGTTAGTCTCACTCATCGAATCGATATGATACCTTAGTACCGGTTGTGCTGGCAGGCAGATGTGGGAATGACACAAAGACGGCACGAACACAATGGCTTTTTAGTTTAAATATGCCCAATGTGCTTGCATCAACTGTTGAACACTGTGCCACGATAGCGGCAGTGGTGCCAGATTTTCATCAAGTTTCCAGCCCAAACGGTACCGGTACCTAAAAAATAGCCCAACGCTTGCCTGTTGAAAAAAGCCAAAAATTTGCAAAGTTAGTCCATATAGAGCCGTTGGGAGAACAGTCCAGGCCCAACATCAGCACAGTATTTGGTTTCCCATCGATCGCCAGTGACAAGTCAGCCTGTGCTTGAGCATGGCTTCAAAAATTCTTCGGCTAGAAGGTGATCTTCAAAAATATATAAAAAAAATAAGATCACCTACCAGGCGATGTCGAATCATCCTGGTTTTTGGAAAACAATGCGGTTTAGTGCCATTTGAGCCTATTTTCGAGCTGCTTTTCTAACGAAAATATGCCAGCGATGGCAACAACCTCCATATCACACACAGTTGTCTTATACTTTTACACTTTGTGTTACTCCAAAAACTAAACCAAAACAGTGGAACGGGATGGCAAAATATAGGCCAAAAAACCGCAACATACAACGCCTATTTAAAACTAGCCCAATTCCGCGGAACACTGGAGTCAGAGTTGCCAGATTGAAATTTACAAAAATCTGGACGATAGCACAAATAATCCTAATAAAGGTAATTTGGAAACAACAAAAGCAGTTAACTCTAATTGAATTATTGCCAGAGCAGATTTAAGCACATTATTTTGTAACAAGCATGTAGTTCAAAGTAATAAGAATAGCAATCGCCGAATGTACAGAAGCAGCGGAAATATTCAAGTTAATAAAACCTTATCCAGCAATAGGAGTTCTGACCAGTTGCAATAGTTGTAGACGTTATTACAGATAAGCAAGAAGGAGTGTGGTTAATGAATTGCCGTATGCAGGCGACCTTATTCTCATGAGCGAAATCACGGAAGACTTAAAGGAAAGATTTTCGAATTGGAAGAATGCTCTGGAAAGTAAGGGCTTGAACGTCAACACCGGAAAAATAAAAGTGATAATAAGCCGGTCGAAAGAACAAATGTTTGAAAGCAAGATAGATCCACGTGGAGTTAGTGGCAGGAGAGTAATGCCCAGTTCAGTTTTGTGCACAAAATGTGGAAACTGGGTTGATGATAGATGTGCAAAAATAAGGATAGCTATCTATAAATTGACAACGCGTTTTGTTTGCTTGAAATGTAGTGGAATAATAGAAGGAACGATGGATTCAATCGAGAAGTTGTGCGATAAAGGAGAGACAGTGAATGGATTTTGTTATTTAGGAGACAGATTAAATTCTAGTGGTAGGCTATTTGTGAAGCAGCAGCCACAGCAAAAGTAAAAATTAATTGGGTAAGAGTTAGGGAATGTGGAAAGTTATTACTGGAAAATAGGTTTCCTCTGAAGATAACAGTAAAGTTTATCGTTGTTGCGCAAGATCAGCAATACCGTATGGGAGCGAGGCATGGTGTTTAAAAGAAAATATAAAAGCAATTTTTAAGAGAACAAAGAGAGCTATGGTGAGAGCCGTATGCGTTCAGAAAACTGTTGACAGAAAGACGATTGAAGAACAAATGAACATGTTGGGGTTGAAGGAAACTATAGACCAGTTGGCGAAAGCAATGGAGTTAGATGGTGTGGACATGTGCTAAGGAGAGTGACGATAATGTTTTGAGGGTTGCTCTGGATCTTGAAGAGAGTTGCAAGAGAAATCGAGGACGACAGAAGAAGACCTGAAAGAAGCAAGTGAAAGAGGAGACAGCAAAGATTGGTTGGAAGAAGGAGGATATTCTGGATCGAGCAAAATGGGGAATAGAGTGCAAGCAAATGCAGAAGGAATGGGGTGAATCCAGCCATCTCCGCTAAGGGATAATATCGGATAAAAACTGAATAACCACTATCCAAGACAATTTTCATTTTTGTTTGTCAAATTTGGCTAATTCACAAATCATAGTGTAGCAAAGCACAAACAAAATAGCCAGCATATTCATTAAAAATTTAAATGTTTTCGGCCATTAACTTTGCCTCCCTCCAAGAAATTGTTTGCTGTGTCAGCTGTTATTGCAACAAGTATATTTGACTGAGTTCGCTAGAAGTCGAATTCCCTCCCTGCAAACAACAGCCTTATTACACATTTGATTTACTGTACTGCAGTGGTGGCTCGTAGTTGAATTTGCTGGTGGGGCTGCAAGTAATTTTTTAATTTTTTTGTACTCTTTGTAGGCAGTTTATTTGACGTTGTTTAGCTATAAATGTGCAAATTTTCCGAAATTTTTCGCTGTATTAGTTGTAGGCTATAATTGTATTCAATCAGGCATTGCGTGGTTTGGCTGAATATTATGAATTGCGGTAGGCTAATTTAGCGTGCAGTGTAGTAATTCTAATTTGTGAAGATATTTTGTAATCAACAAAGAAAATAGAACAAATACTACGTCTCGTACATATCATCAAGCTAAGGACTAGCCTGAAGAGTGAAGCACATGAACAAGTGCAAATCGTACGAATTTATCGCACTTGAACTTATAACTGGTTAATACGACGACCTGCAAAATTTCTTTCAGCATCCTTGGACATCAGCGATATATGTATATATTTTTTAGTTTTTACAAAGAGTCACGATACAAACACCCTTAGTATAGCAAAATAGGCGGAACCATCCCTCAAATACGGATAATGAAGATGCATTATCATCATTAGGGCTCTTGCCAAGTGTAAGATACTTTACATGGTCCTGGCTTGCCCGATATCCAACATTGGACTGTATGCGCAACAAACCCAAACAATCCAATACAAAGCACAAGACTTACGTACCGGCTACATTTGAACCTGGATTCCCTTTGATGTGACTGCTAACCGTGCAAGTATGAACTAAAACTGGTATTCTTACATGAAATTGATCACACAAAAGCTAATTAGGCATAGAAAACCCTACCAATGATTATATACTAATGTGGTTTTTTAAGGCATTCATGGCAGTAGGTGATTACACGATAGCATGTCTCGACATGCACAGAAAAGCACTCCGAAAGACCCGGGTTCGAAGCCCACAGGAACCAGACACGACGCAGCATACCTCCAGGCAATAATTAGTTTTACGAAGAGTCACGATCCGAACAACGTCAGTATAGCGAAATAGGCGGAACCATCCCTAGACTCAGGTTTCGGCCTTTTGGCCTCATCAAAAAGAACTCGTCCCACCCAACGCAGCGCCCCCGGAGAGGACGTTGTGCGCCTAGAATTAGAGATTAACGTTGCCCCCTGCATTAAAGGTGGACGCGAAGCGTGACTAACAATGAATAGTTGCGGTTTCGGGGTTGAGCAATGAGGTATCACGAACCACAACAACGCATTAACCAACGTTAAAAGTGCGAGCCGCGGCGCTGGTGGAATCAAACCATCGACGCCTCCAAACCAAGTAGTCAGAATCTACGTAGCTCGGGACTGTCATAAAGCGGGCAGTCGGGCGTGTGGTGTTTAAATGAAACTTTTGTAAAACATGCGAAATAAATTTTGGCGGCTGGACGAAACCAATGCTTTTGCCCCACTCGAAAACGAGTGTCAGATGCCTCGCCCTCTTATCCCTCGTTTTCACCGGTTATGCGGGTTCAGTCTAGAGGGGGTCGTAAGAGGTCAGCCACTCTTGATTAGTCGCGTGCAGCAGCAATATTCCTCCACGCTGTTGCGGTAGTCTGATATTTAAAAAACAAAGCGAAAATTTTACGACTTTTTTGACCGGTAGAAGAGAAAAAGTAGGTTAAACAAGCCTCGAAGAGTAATGACAGACCTTCCACCACAGTGGATCTAGTATAGATCCCGCAAGTGTGTCGGTCCAAGCCATGCTTTATTAAAAGCCTATAGCTTTTTGTCGGTCACCAACTTCACTGAAGAGACCTGATAGGTCGAAACAGTGTCACTGTCTGCAGTTTTGCTAAGTGGATCGCTAGCCTCTTGCATTACTATACATGTAAGACCTTGTGACCACTAAGCTGTGACAGCACTATTGTTCTATCAGTTGCTAGGCTTAATGCACCTGCGACAACCGCCACTCATTCACGAGTGATACGGCTTCGCAAAGTACTGACAGACCTTCCACCAAGTGGATCTAGTATAGATCTCGCAAGTGTGGCTGTCTAAGCTATGCTTTATTAAAAGCCTCTAGCTCAGGGGTGGGCAATTACTTTTCTGAGTGGGCCAGTTGCAGATAATAAATTTGGTTACTGGGCCGGAGGCTTAAAAGTCAATATGAACCCATGAATATTCAAACAATTTATTTACAAATAAGTAGTGTAACAGCTAATGTACAACAAACAACAGTGTAAAATGTGGCACTATGATTAGTGGGATTAATGTAGTCTACCTCAAGCGTCCACAAGTTTGTTTAAATCAGGCTCGAAGCTGCTTGTGCTGATTCTTAAGACAGCTTTTAGGTTTGCATCCGTTAGAAGAGATATGTTTTTACTTTTTTTAATCTTCTGACTTGAGAAAGTTTGCTCGTGTATGTATGTTGATACAAACTACACAAACATTTTTCTTGCGAATTCTTTGACATTTTTGAATTTCAATTCTATATAATTTTATTTAGACAGCAAGGAACGAAACTAAGTTATATACAGATGTTAGTTTTAGAAGTATAATTACTAATCAGTTTATTTAAACTTATTAGCAAACTATAGAAGTAAAAAATTCAATAAATTTCCAATTTATGCCAATATCTTACAACTTTAACAATCAAGCAATTCCAATCACCAATCATCCTACAGATCTGACACACTTTCACGGTCAAATCACTCAGATCTTAATAATTGTGGATTTCCCATTGAGGCCAAACCATTCAGATTTAATTAGATAGGTATGCGGTGTAGGTAGACGGTGTAGAAAACAATTCTCAAAAAAACGAGAATGAGTAACAGCCGGCGAGGAATAAAACCAATACGACAAAAAACTGGTTCGACCGACGTTTCGAGCAACTGCCCTTCATCAGAAAAAGTTGATAGAAAAAGAAGCCCAACAGCTAGGCTAACGTTGATATAATAAACAGCACAATGTAACAACCTGGGTGCAATATGACGTTATTAGATAAAAGCAAATCGCTCATTTATGCCTCAAGGTTGGACAGTACCAAGAGAGAAAATGATGCACCTTTTTTGTCGTTTACAAGTGAAATTGCTGTGGCCTGGACTATTGAAATGGCGGGCGACGGGTTTGTCAGAGTCATTGCGTTTCACAAAATTCAAATCTATCACTCCATCGCCTGCCTGCCCGTTTCACTGATGTATTGAAATTGATGTACCGGACAAAAGGAAAAACATGTGTCGCAGCGTGCACGGACACACGAAAAAGTACCCTTGAAGGTAGCTCTTCAAAAAACGTAATTTGGGCGCCAGTCTTGGCAGAGACGCTAGAGTTTCAAAATGACATAAATAATTCTGATGGATGAGTTTGAGGTATATGTGGCTTGTTTTGCACATTATGCTCGGGTGCGGATAATACGTGGAAAATTACGGTATCTATTTTAGCCAATGATTGGTTTATTTTCATCGATATTTTAAACGGAAATTTATATCCGTACAAACTATAGTCGTGGTTTCGGCAGGCACAAGTGGGCCGGATGAAACACTGCGGTGGGCCGGATCCGGCCCGAGGGCCGTAAATTGCCTACCCCTGCTCTACCTTCTTGTCGGTCACCAACTGCACTGAAGAGACCTGATAGGTGGAAACAGTGTCACTGTCTGCAGTTTTGCTAAGTGCATCGCTAGCCTCTTGCATTAAGTTAAACAACTTTCTCGCCTTTAGATAAGTTTTCTTACTTCGAATTTATTTGCCTAATTCATTAAATGATACAACTGAATAGCAACATTTAAATTTGCTTACCCATAAACAATCTAACCAATTTCGGCAACTAGCCCTGTTTTAGGGCCACAACATCAGCAAGCTTAGCGGGAATTGTTACGTCGCAAGAAAAGTGACAAGAATCACGCGACCGTGAAAGCAACGCATAAACGTCATGCGTCTGGGCGCTACTGATTTTGCTCTTCCTGCTGCTATCTTTTGCAGCGTAACGAGCGGTGTTCAAAAGTTAGAGATATTCAGTTATACATGAAAATTTGGCTTAGTTATGTTGACAGTACTTGCAGGGGTAAAAAATTTTGCTATGTCACCCAGAAACTAAAGCTTTAAACCATTTATGAAGCAACTAAATCGCTTTACGAAATTACAGTCTCGGGCGTTGCAGCTGCAGCCCGTCCTACGCACCATTATGATGTCACCTAGAATCTCTATGTTGCACGTTTACTTGGTTTTAGTGCTAGCAATATAGGAAATTAGTCTTTTCAGCGACATAAACTGGTGCATTGGTAAATAAGGTATGAACTATGACATTATAAAAATTCGAAAAAAAAGATTACAAAAACGCGTGGGGGGGCTGCAGCTCTGCAGCCCACAGGCACGTGCCACCACTGCTGTACTGCACTTTGTTATCAGTTATTCACTTGCCTCGTCCTACACAAGAAAATGCCTAACCAAAACACAAAAAACACGATTGCTTTAAAGATTTAAGCAATTATAGCCTACATATAAAGAAAAAGAAGTTAGACTGAAGTTTGCTTTTTGTTTTTGCTGCTGCTGTTAAATTAATTTTCGAGCATAAATCTCAGTTGCTGATTTGTTCAAAGTTTTATCGTGTTCCTGACAATATACCCTGGGAATTTTATTGATTAATGTTATTCATTTAGATAAGCAACACTACGAGAAAAGTCCTGGCGATCTGTCAGTGACACATACAACAGAAGATTCATTTCCGTTGGCGGTGATTCCTTGCCATCAGCAAATTTTACAAATAAAAAGCAGAGTACGAATTCTTTATTCCAGACTTTTTTGACTCACAAAGCAACTAATATTATGCAACAAAAGTTTACAAAAGTAGATGATGACAAAATAAGCTAAATGATGACAGAGTAAGAGGGGGCAAAAAGGAATTGCCAAAAACGTTTAGATGTTTAATAAATATGCTTACTTTTTTATCTGTGCTTTGCTTTACTACACTATGGTTTAGAAAAACAATTTTTTGCCGAAATTTTAAATCACAAATATTCCAAACATTCTTGCATTATCTCTAACAAATTACAAGGTACTAACTTGCTCTTTCAAGAATATCGTTGTTACTTCAATAGTAACGACTTGTAGTTTGGTCACAAAAATGGTTGTTTTTTGTCACTCTTAGCTTCATTTGGCCTGGTCTTTCACTTCCAAAGAGCGCCAAAACTTAGTGTTACCGTTTTAATTTTGCCAAAGATCAAACACAATTTTGTAAATAGGAATAAAATATCTTTTCTAAAATACGCTGAATATTTTAATTAAGGAAACTTACAACTTATCAACAAAAAGTATTTTAACTTAAGTGTACTTGTTGTTTTTTGTTTGTTTAATAAAAAAATATTGCTCCTTATTAAAATGGTAAAAACTACGTTCTTTCAGCAGCATGCACTTAGGAAGTGGGAAATTAACTTTTAGAAAAAATGTTATTGCTGATCACCAGAAGTGTAATGAGGGAGTTGATAGTTGATAAAAGATCAAAAGTAATTGTATTGCTGCTTACTCAAAAAAAATTGAGTACCGGTAAAGGTAAAATAGTCGAGAATAAAAGGATTCAAGTGGCAAAAATAGACAGTAGTTCAATTTTATTTGGTAGGTTTGTGCGGTATCTTAAAGCACTTGTCCTCAATCCTGGGTGCTCGCACCAGGGTGCGAGAAAGAATTTCTAAAGGTGCGCGCCTTTTTTCCAACTTATAATTTATTTTATATTTCCAACCAATGTGCATGTATTGTTTACTTACATTAATGGTGCAGGCAATTGATCACTATCAGAGGGTCCCCTAGTAGACACCATGTTTGGAGGTGACACTGTCTTTGAAAGATTTTTGAAAGGGCTCACCTTAATTTAGATTGATAAGTTTCTATTAAAGAACACTGTAAATTTAGATTAAAAACCATGAGTGGGAGAAACTTATTTTCAAGTGTCACAAATTATGCTGAAAAGAATAAAGAAAATTGATTTTTTTTTTATTTCAAGAAGCTGAGGAGTGCAATATGCCAAACAGATTGAGATTTGCTGATACTGACCTAAATATTAATTATTAATACATAGTACAAACACGTTGGCCTAGTCATTCTAATTATTACTACAATACCTTTTCTAGTAGGTTTATTTGATTGTATTTTTATGCTTTTGATAGAACATTTGTTAATGGTTAAAAGCTGTTAAGCCATGGAGTGACTCAATGAAACCAACGTTTTTTAACTTTCAAGTAAAAAGAACATTAAATTCATATTTTTATTATATGAAATTTAGTGTTCAAAAACTATAGCCAAATGGCCTGGTCAGTTAGTAACATTAAGAAAGAGAGGTATTTTGACAGCGGCTATTTTACAGTCTGAGGCAACATAGACTTGGCGCTATTCTAAAGTTAGTCATATTTGATTGGTCAATTTCTATGACATGTTAAAATTGTGAATTATAGTTGTTTGTGATCTGTCAATTGCTTAAGTGTAGAGGCATTCCATTACAGTACAACAAATCAATGCAACCAAGCTATGTCACAGAATTATTTGAAATTAAAATAGATTATACAACACAAAAATTAAAGTCAATTAAAAGATTACCAAAATTGGTCAAGCGGTTTGCAAGATAGCATTTGCATTTTGAACCCTCACTAGGTGGCGCTCTTCATTTGCTAAACAATTTTTTTACTTTACAGCCATTTGTTGAGGTAGAAAAGTGGTTGAAGTGCCAATTTTATCATTTTTGGGGGTGCAGAATCCAAAAATTGCATTAGTTTTTCCCTAAAGTTATTATTTAAAAAGATATAAGCAATTTGTTAGTTTTTTAGGGGATGATAAAAGGCAGTGGCTATTTTGCCGTCGACGGCAATTTACCCTCAGAGACTATTTTGCCGTGAGTTGTTTGTGATTGGTCAATCTTAATGACGTACTAAACATGTGACTTTTGGTCGTCTCTGATTGGTCAATTTTAAAAACCAATTAAAAAAATTTTGCACCCCCAGGTCTCTATCCCCCACCCTGCACACTCCCTTGCAGTGTACACTGCCCCGTACATTTACATATCGGGCCTGCCCCTTCAGTGTACACTGCCTTTCTATTAAAGCCCTGGCCAGCTGAGATTTGAACCCGATACCTTGGTATCTCAAGACCAGCGCTCTATCCACTACACCACAGAGTCACTGGTGCAGTAATAGCAAATTTGGCTATATAAACACACGTGAATGATCACGGCAAAATAGATTCCAAGGGCAAATTGCCGTCGACGGCGAAATAGCCACTGCCATGATAAAATGCCCTGAAAAGCACATGTGGGACACAAAGTGTGAAAAAAAGTTGTTGTTGTTGCTTATTTATTAACTGAATTTTCTGATTTTAAATTTTTTTCTGATGACAATTCAGTCCTTTTGCAGATAATCCCTTTGCAAGATTTACATGGTGTCTATCAAAATTGTCATTTTTTTTGGAATTCACCCAACATTTCAGCTTACAAACAATATTTTGAACAAACAATTTTATGATGAAATATTTTCATTTTGGATCTTTTTCATAATTGTAGAATGTGAAATAAAACACACATCTTAAGCACTGTCCAATTAAGGCCAATTAAAGTGGAGCAGTGCAAGTGTTATGGTAATAAAAGGTAAACCATTTTTGGAAAAAAAGAAAAAGATTGTTTGCAAAACAGAAAACTTATGACCACACTAATTTGAAACTAGTCAGTAGTTATAACATGCTGTTACTTGGTTATGATGCTGTTACTTGGTTATGAATTGCATATGAGGTAACAATTGTTCGATTATGTGGTAATTAATGATGCGAGTTAACAATTATGATGTAATAAACTTTGGTATAATTGAACAGCAAGCTATGCAATATATTTCTTTAAATAAAGTTGTTCCAGTAGTAGACTTAATTTTTTAAAAGAGATAAAATTGTTATCACAAGTGAGGTTATTTTTGGAAAATATGGTTAAGGAATGAGAAAACAACAGCTTAATTTTTTTTCTACCTCGTGTCCCACATGGAGATTTGGAGGCGTTTTATAGCACACTCAAAACTGAAAAAACTGCAAATAACTTTTTAAACAGTAGTTTTACTCAAAAACTAATGCATTTTTTTGAATTCTGCATCCTCCAAAATGGTAAAGTTGACTCTTCAATCACCTTTCTAGCCCTCAAGCTACCCACAAAAAAAATTAGTTAAGCAAATGAAGAGCGCCACCTAATGATGGCCCAAATTGCAAATAATCATATTTTGAAAACCACTTGACCTATTTTCAAAATTTTTTTTGGTTTGTTTCATTTTGAAAAAACATCAACATATCAAAATTGCAACAAAAAGTGATGACCCATGGTTGCATTTTTTTAAAAATTTGTTGTGTTATAATGGAATGCCTCTGTATTGAAAATCTGCCTCAACAAAAAATTTAATCCTCAATGTTCACCCCCTTACCATATGTATATATACCCACTTCCCCCAATCTAGTGTACACTACTGTTGTGTAATTTGAAAAAAATAATTACAATTTATCCTGCACAGAATCCAACCCCAATTGGAGAAAAAAATTACCACAAAAAGTTGAACTTTTAGGAATGGCTTTTGCATACATCAATACTAATCATGGGTACACTGCTATGCTGAGCACAACATATCACATTTGCTCATTTAAAGACACACATAGCATGCACAGCAAAATAAGCCAGTGGGTTTTCTGTCGTCAGTGATAAAACAGTCTCTACATAATTTTTACATCTTGAATCACATTTTTGATGATCTATTTTCAATGTTTTTTGTAAAAATGAGTGGTTTAAGAAAATTTTAAAGACATTTTGCTAAAATTAAGCTAGCACGATCATTTTTTAGAGGGTTCTAAAGAATTCAGACAAAAATAAACGTTATATATCTAAGGGGGCACTTATCCTCATTGGCTCTCTGGCTACTACCTTGACAAAAGCACTAGCTGGTTTGTGAACAAATTGGTGTATACTTGGAAAGATGAAGCAAAGACAAAACATTAAATACTGGAAAATCCACCTCTAAAAATCAAAAGGTATGACAAAAGGCTTATTAATAAATAAGTCATTTCCACTTACCGAGTTAGCATCAAACAATTTTAGGCCTGTAACTGGTTTTCAAAATTTAAATCACAATGCTTCACTTCAATAAGAGTTTGCACAAATTCAAATCTTGAATTTAAAGCTGTTTACTGTACTATTGCAATGCCTTTCAATTCAAAGACATCAAATGTTTAGCACAGGAGTGCAACAATATGATCATATGCTCATGCTGTGCAACCAAAAGGTTTATGTGCATAAACAGAATTTGCAGCAACTTACACACATGAATAATGGACGGCCAAGTTTATATGTGTGTGCTACTAAAAATGTCTACACCCCACCAAATGGGAAAAAAATTTTGTAGCTACTCAAGTAGAGTTACTTCCTATTCACGTGAAAATAGTAGGGTAAAGCGGGGTAATTACAGCCACTTGTTTTTTGAGTAATTATTTTGCTTTATAAAACATTAAGTTTCTAACCCTAACAAACGTAAATTTTACAAAAAACTTAATATAAATGGTAAAACTTTTGTTCACTTTAGATGCTATTTTTCTAAGTTTTTAGCTTTGAGAAAAAAAATGAAGCAAAGCAAGGCAGAAGAACAACTCCATCTATGAACAACATTCTCGTAATTTTTGTTCCAAAACATATAGTACGAATTAGATAACAGCTTCAATCCTCAAATTACTTTTAAGAATCGCTAGATCAATAGAATCGTAAGTTAAAGACTGTAAGCTCCTAAATCACTGTGTCTATCGTTAGGGGGGTAAGAAAAAACGTGATTACCAAAAATCTATGTGCTTTGCTCGCAGGAATCATCTACAACTAGAAAAGCCATTTTACTGAAAGACTGGAAAAGGTCAAGAGTTCAAAATAATATGGAGAGATTTTAACAAAAGAAAGTGCCATTACATGGTTACAATTGGAGTTCTATAAAAGGGACAATCAAAGAAGAAAAAAAATTTGCAATAAAAATTAAAGAGTTGGCCCTAAAAAATTTATCAACAAAGAGATCTGTGATATTTTCAAAGAAGTCGATCTGCCTCAAAAAGATGATGATGAAGTTGTTGATTATATTCCTTGCAACTTTTGTCCTCGTTGATTCTATTTCAGATGTGTACCAGAGAAAATATTAAACGTCCTTGTCAATGGTGCTATGGTTGTTAGTTATTTTTTTGAACACAGTGTTGGTTTTGTGTTTTACTGTTAGTAATATGTTTGTAATAACGGAAATATATTTTTACTTGTGAAGGAGCTTAGTTATATGAATGACCTAACTTCATTTTAGAGATTTAAAAAAAATTGAATCAGTTCAGTTTTTTTATTACTAGCTCATATTACAATAGTTTTGTTTCAGGAAATTGTAATCTTTATCAAAATAATAAAAATTTTTAAAGGTTGGTGATAATGCCTGAAACGAAATTACTGTATTTTAAGAAATTTTAAAAACTGAATAGTAATTTTTTGAAAATTTCATCATCTAGACGTGAGTAGCAACTTGCAGCAGGGAAAAGCTGTATACTGAGTATTAGACTTGTCATGAAAAGTAGCTATATGAAATTACATTTTCTGTTTTTTATTTTTGTGCTACACCTGATAAGTACTGAAGTAATTGTAAGAGCAGTGATGAAGCTCTGTTGTGATGCCAAGACAAAAGTTAAATGTGGAATCAAAGTTACCTAAAAAATTTCTGGTGCAAGTTAGTGTTCATCAAGTATCTGTGTTGTCACAGCTGCTTTTTGCAATTGTGGGGATCTAATCACCGAGAATGCAAGGTTTGATGTATGAGTGAAAGCATGGAAAATTGGAGAGAAAAGCTTTCTAATTGGAAATAAGTGTTTGAGAGCAAGGGGCTGAAGGTTAATCTCAAGAAGACTAATGTGATGTTGAGTGGTTCGAAAGAAGAAATGCTCAAGAGCAAAGTCGATTCATGTGCCATGTGCGGCCACAGGGTGATGGCAAATTCAGTGCTTTGTACAAAACATGGTTAATGGGTGTATGGTAGATGCGCCAAAATGAAGAGAGTGATTTTGACTCTCGCAAATAGTTTTATTTGTAAGTGGTGTGTTGAAGCATGAAAGGAATCGTTGAACCAGCTGAAGAGTTAACATTTTATGACCAGGTAGAGTTAGGAGTTTTTGTTACTTGAAGAACAGTTTGAATGCCAGTGGTGGAAGAGAAGCGGTGGTGATAGTAAGGACAAAAATAGGAGACATGGTGTCTGCAGAAGAATGAGATAGCGAATTTGAACAGAACTGAAAGAGCAATGTGTGGAGTTAAATTAATTGAGAAAAGGAATAGTCAAGAACTTATGGATTTACTGGGTTTGGAAGAAACTTTGAACATGATACGGGCATGTTTTGAGTAGGGATAATGATGATGTGTTCAGAAAAGCATTGGATGTTAAAGTGGTTGGGAGAAGAAGGCGTGGGCAACTGATAATGACATGGAGAAGTCAGATGGTTAACAGGTTGGAGAGATAGGACTAAAAAAGGAAGATGTCATTGACAGACTGAAGTGGTGCGATGCTGTAAATTTTCTTTCGAGAATCATGAGGTAATCCAGCCACCTCTGTTAATGGAGACTAAACCAGATTTAGAACATTGCATATCTCTCAGTGGAAGAACTCCACTCGTTTTAGGTTGACCTACAAAAAACTTCCACACCTCACCAAATATTTGTGATTCAGCAATGAAGGGTTTTGTGCCACAGATTAAGAATTACTCTCCTAGCCTAGTGCATTTAATTTTTTATTTTCACTTGTACAGAAGTGCTAGTCTAAGCAACCGTAAACCTAGGGTGATTGTGCGAGCAGGATATGCAGTCTATGGCTTTCTTTGAATTGCTCGATATTGATTTTGTTTTATTAGCTGTTGCAGGTGCAGTACTTTTTGCAAGGGCACAATCAGAAAACGGCAAAAAGTATCCGATAAATATGACATGTTCTTCAATGGTTTAATGGCTAAAACAATAAAAATAAAAGGATCTGACCTACAGATCGTTTGCTGTATTGTAAGGAAAAAAAAAATTCTTGTTTTATTAGCCAATTTCTTTAACGATTGATACTCTATTTTATTGTAGATTTTCTTCTCTGTTGTAGACAATTAAATCAACAGATTTTTAAAATGGCTGCCACTAAATCCAAGAGCGATATGACTTATGAAGAGTTGGAAGCAATGGAAAAAGAAGAGTTTCAGACTGGTCCGCTGTCTGTTCTCACTGATTCCGTCAAGAACAACACCCAAATTATGATCAATTGTCGTAATAATCGAAAGCTACTGGCTCGTGTCAAGGCTTTTGATCGTCATTGCAACATGGTCTTGGAAAATGTGAAGGAAATGTGGACTGAGACACCAAAAACTGGAAAAGGGAAAAAGAAGCAGCAACCCGTAAATCGAGATCGGTTTATCAGCAAAATGTTTCTTCGGGGAGACTCAGTGATCATTGTCTTGAAGAATCCACTTGCTTCAGCTGAATCTTAATTTTATACTTTTGATACAAAACAATTCTACAGAAAACTCTACAGGCTCGCTACATACTTGAAGTTTTGTTCTGTTTTTATGACTTTGCGCTCGCTAAGCTTGTTTAAATTTTGTGTTTTTTTGCAACCTACTGTCTTTAAATTTGGTTCTTTAGTAGTTTTTGAAACCTCTAAGACTCCAATTTTTACTTTCTTGCTTGTAATATCAAGTTAAAATTTTACAAGCAGTTAGTGTGAGATTTTAGTGGTATCATGTGTGTTTAGTTTAAAAGTAATTGATCGTGGTTAATTTGGTTGCCACTGACTTGTGTTTTTTCTGTAGATTTTGTGTAATTCATGGCTGCTGTATCAGCCTCTGTTAGTGTGAAAAAAGAAGAAAAAGGCATTGACCATACTATTGTGAAAGATTTTAAACTAGCCAGAGATAACGAATTGCGATTTGAAGTAGAAACAAACGAACGTGTGAAGTTAGACCTGCTTGATGGCAGTGCTGAAATATTTGGAACTGAATTAGTGCGGTCAAGGTAAAACATTAAAATTAGCAAAACTCTTTCATGAAGCATATTTCTGTTTCTTATTTTTATAATTGTGGGAAATCCTGCACGCTGGAAATTTTAATCCCATTTCTAAAATATTGATATGTATATTTTTTATATAAAAACAATAAACGTTGTTTTGCCTATCTTTAAGTTGTCTAGATTAGGTATTACTTGTTTTTCAGTAATTATTACTAGTTTATGGAATGTAGATTGCATTACTTTTTTGCTTTTTTGTGTGTAGGTCATACATTTTTGAATCTGGAGCAAAAATTGCTGTTTTTACTTGGTTTGGATGCTCATTGAGATTAACTGGAAAAAATGAAGCAGCATACGTTTCGAAGGTTTGGCACACAAAATGTTTTACTACCATATCTTAGCAGATAATCAGAGTAGTAAATAATTTTCTCAATTGCAATGTTGCACTCGCGTATTGTTTTGTTTTTGTTTTTTTTGAAATATTCCAGTTGTGCTTTACCGTGTGATGACGCTGGCCGACAAATAATGCTTTTCATGTTAAATGAACAAAACTTATTTTTAGTGGTAGTAAATGCGCTAAGTTCAAATCTGAACACGTTTTCCTATATCACATCCCAGCATTAATTGCCTGCTTAGAATTGGTAATAGTGTCATCATTAAGCTATAGATAAGTCTGTTAATGTCAATACTATCAGTGCTATGCTTTCTTTGCTATAAGTCAAGCTTCTATGAAGTCATGTGTTTTGATATGTGCAATTGCAGAAAGGCATCTGTGTTTTTGAGCAAGTTTTGAGCATATGGATAAGTACTGCATTTCTACATTACATGAAATACTTTACTGTAAGCATAAAATTTCATGTAGTCAGTAAGTGTTTTGTGTAACTGCAGCGCTTTTGCGCCCGCATTCAATTGAATAAATGCAAAACCTGGTTGAGACAGCCTCAATTGTGCCGATTCTGTGTTTTATCAAGTACAGATAAAGAAACGTTAAGAATTTACTTGAAAAATTTAGATGCTCATTATAATTTAACTTCATTCTGATATTATGCGTTACACAAAGGCCAGGCCTTAATAACACAGGATACGAATTACCGATCATATGCTTGAAAGTTGCGCTAAAACAATCGTTATTTATTGCATTTGTTACCTAACGAGCAACATTTTGACGTCATAGAAAACTGAAGCAAGAGAAAACAGTGCTTTTAGTTAATAATAATAACTTAACTAACACATTTAAAATTGCTTTGCAGTTACCGATATTCTAAATCAGTAAATCACTTGTATTCAGCAAAAATTAGTAGATGGGCGTAAATAAGTACGTCAGTTTTATTGGTTACTTTCAGGCTCATACATTTTACATGAAATGCATTGCCAAAAAATATGGCAATGCTCAAGCAATAAGGCCAAAGGTCAAACAACGTTTCGAACTAATTTCACTTCAAGGTGCTCTTTTTTAATACACTGCACAATTTTTTTTGTGGTACAGGAAACACCAATGATTATTTATTTGAATACTCATGCTGCTTTGGAACAAATGAAAAAGAATGCTGAAGTTGAAGATATTCGAGGTCCACGGGTGTTGGTGGTAGGACCTCAAGATGTTGGAAAAACTACTGTTTGTAGGTAACGTGGTCGTTTCATGATAATACTCGTTCAGAAGGTTTGATAATCGATTTTGATTCGTGAAGCTTTGTTATTAATTATCAAAGATTAGCATCCATCAGAGAATGATTCTAAGATTTCTGTGGTCTGGCACAGCACAGGCATATCTAGACTAGGTGTTTGATGCAAAGCGTAGACCACATCTCCGTCACTTTACGCTTTTTGGCAAAAAATGTTGATTATGTTGTACAAATTGGCGATTGGTGACAACATCCTGTGATTTGTAAATTACATTAATGACAACTGTACCTCTTTAGTTTTTAGTGTCGTGAAAAATATGTTTGATTACACTGTTCAACAAAATTTTGGTATCAGTTCAGGTAAACATTGATTTAGGGTAATTTGGGGTCGCTGATTTCAAGATACCGTTGACTGGTGGGGTACTTCATGCTACCTTTCATATTGCTCTTCCTAGGCTAACTTTTGTATCATCTTGCTTTTATCCACCGGTCATTTTTTGGAATGCTATTTATTGAAATGTACTCTATTGTAGGTGCTAAGTTCAAAGGTTATATTAGTTACAAGGTCTAAATTGCATTTTACTATACCAGTTGCTACCACACAAAATATGTCAAGTCGCAGAAGAAAATGCAAAAATGATCCAGATAACTTCTGTTACATCTGTGAACAGTACACTCCTTCTGTGCACCGCAGAAAGCTCTCCCAAAAGTGAAGACTGCTTACAAGTTTTACTTTGGGTGCGAAGTCGGAGACCAGGACAAGAGCTGGTTCCCTCATATAAGCTGCAATGCTTGCAACACACAATTACTGCGGTGGCTAGCTGGAAAGAAGAAGAAAATGCCATTTGGTATTCCGATGGTTTGGCGAGAACAAGCTGATCACACCACCGATTGTTACTTCTGCCTAACGGATATGAAGGGACTTTCCAGAAAGAACAAGTCAAAAATTAAATATCCTGACTGCAGATCGGCAATGAAACCAGTTCCACACAGCAGTGAGGTTCCCATTCCATCACCACCTCCAACTGGTGCCTTGGATGAAGATGCTTCGTCTTCTCAATCTCAAAGTTCAAGTGAAGCTTCTGAAAGTGAAATGTGTATAGACGAGATTGAGCCACATGACCCAATTTTGATTAACCAGCATACTTGTATGTTGAATGATCTGGTGAGAGAAATGGTTTTGCCAAAAAACAAAGCAGAGCTTTTAAGCTCACGGTTAAAACAATGGAATCTTCTTGAAACCGGCACTAAGATCACCTTTCCTCGCCAACGGCAAGATGAGCTGTCGTCGTTTTTCACCAACAAAAACACGCTCTGCTTTTGCAACAACGTCTCTGCCCTGATGGAGTCACTGGGTTACCAACATGTTTCTGATCAGTGGAGGCTTTTTATTGATGCTAGTAAAACTAGTCTTAAAGCTGTTCTTCTTTACAACGGTAACACAAAGCCTTCTTTGCTGCTGGCATATGCTGTCAATATGAAAGAGAGTTATGAATCAATGAAGATTCTCTTAGAAGCAATTGAATACTCCAAGTATTCTTGGAAAGTTTGTGGAGATTTGAAGGTGATTTCCTTACTCCTCGGCTTGCAGCTTGGCTACACCAAACATATGTGTTTTTTATGCCTTTGGGACAGTCGCGATGACAGTAACCACTACAGCAGGACTATTTGGCCTCCACGGAAAGAGCTTGCAGTTGGTAGATATAACGTGAAGCATACACCCCTCATTGATCCGCAAAAAGTATACTTACCACCACTTCATATAAAGCTCGGACTTATGAAAAATTTTGTCAAAGCAATGGATCAGCATGGAAAAGGCTTCCAGTACTTGCTGGAAAAATTTGGCTCTAGGAAAAGTGATGCCAAGTTAAAAGTAGGTGTTTTTGTTTGACCAGACATTAGAAATCTCATGAAGGATGAAAATTTCGACCAACGTCTGAACAGCCTGGAGCTCTGCGCTTGGAAATCATTCAAGCAAGTAGTACACAACTTTCTCGGATGCAAAAAAAGTGAGAACTCTGCCCATATCGTGCAAGAGATGTTGATCGCATATCAGAAGTTAGGGTGTCGTATGTCGTTGAAGATACATTTCTTGCACTCACACCTGGACTTTTTTCCTGACAATTTAGGAGATGTGAGTGACGAACAAAGTGAAAGGTTTCATCAAGACATTTCAGTCATTGAAACTCGTTACCAGGGAAAGCTAAATGATAGGATGATGGGTGACTATTGCTGGTACCTGCAGAGGGAAAGTGACGCCCCACATAAACGCAAAGCAGGAAGACAAAAACATTTTTAAACGATAGTACTATAGTTCGCTACTCTTGCCAATACAGCAAATTAAGGGTTTTTAGTGTCTTGTTACCACTGTTTGACAAAAATCCGCTAAAATATACGCATATAAAAAATTTTACCATTCGCCATAATGCATGTGTTTTTGCTAATAGCATAGACCACAGCATAGATCTTAAAAGTCTGACGTGATGGGAAAAAACGGACGACAGATTCGAACTGAGCGGCCCAAATATACCCAGGAACAGATGAAAAACTTTCAGATACCAGGAAAAAATTTTTTTTTGTTGAACAGTGTTACAGATAAACAATTTTTAGGTTATTACTGAACTATGCTGTTCGTCTTGGGCGAAAAGTTACTTTTATTGATCTTGACGTTGGTCAAGGTGGGATTTCTATTCCTGGTACAGTTGGAGCGTTGACTGTTGAACGTCCTGCGGATCCGGTAGATGGTTTTGATTTAAAGGTAAATGAGAACAATCTGCTCTACTTAATTTCGCAAATTGGTGCTAATTGAATGGCTTACTACAACATTCGAAAGCTTTGTACTTTGATCATGTAATAGTAGTGGCGTTTTGTATCTCAGCCACCGTAAAACTTTTGAGTCACTACTGATTAATTTGCATTAAAACTTGATTCGGTGATAATCAGTCGTTGTTGCTGGCACAGTGCATTTCTATCCCAAACTAAGAAGAATTGCTGTAAGGAGGCTTTCTCAAAAGTAGAACCTTACTAGAGTTCATTTTTGATTTCATTCATAGCTATGGCATGACAACTTTATGGTTTAGAACATAGCTTGATTTAAGGCTCTTTTTTAGGTCCCTTTGGTCTATCACTTCGGTCACACCTCTCCTAATGGAAATATCAAGTTGTATGAAGTCTTAATATCAAGACTGGCGGACGTGTTTAATGCCAAGTGCAGTTACAACCGGTAGATCTTTATCTAAAATAGTCCTTTTGGTTGGTGTAATAAATGATGATGGATGGCTAGTTTTAATGCTTGAGCGTTTTTGTGGGGAACATTAGTTTGCTTGCGGCTTTTCATCTTATATATTGCGTAATAGGCCGGGGTAAAAAATTTTTTTTGAAATTGAAAAAGTGGCCCCTCCAAAAAGTCGGCAAATGGTTCAAAACTCCCAATTCTATTGAAATTTTTTAGTTGCTCCCTTTAGTGGTCGACCAACACTAGGCTAAAGATCACGTATAGGTCAAATTTAGTGAAAATGCTATAACTTTCTAATGGATTGCTCCAGAGACCTAAAATTGGTGTCAAAAGAAGCGGAATCATAAAGTTTCTATCTGTCCTAGAAGAACTTTTTGCCCTATTTTGTCTAGAAATTAGAAATGGTATTTTAAGAGTTTCGTAACTTTATACATCATAGCTATGTGTAAATGTGCCCTGCTGTCAGAGCATATGTCTGATAAAACTAACCCTTCACGCTCTTGTTGTAACATATTTAATAGTGGTTTGATTTTCAGATACAGTATTTTAATAATTACAATACAGTGCATTGCTTATTTCAATACGTAAGTGTAAATGGAAACTAGAAAAAGATCCGTGAAGGTGACAAAGACTTTTCATGGTGGACATACATTTTGTAGCAGTGACAGCTTTTCAGAAGGAACATTGCCTACCAAGGAAGATGTTATTGATCGGGTTTTAAATAAAAATCATTTTTCTCAATGAATGCTGCAAGAGTTGTTGCTGCTGAGCTTGTGAAGCATTGCATATGGAGCAATGTTTATCCAATCCATGAACTGACTGTTGCTAAGAAGATTTTTAACATGAAGACAGAGTTTAAAGCAGTGGATCACTACCCTTAGAAAAAAAACGTTCAAAAGCACCGTATGTTGCAAAAGAAAGCCAGTCTATGAGTGATGATAAAAAATTATTTGACATATTTTGTGAAGACAATCAACGGAGAAGAGAATTGGATCAAAAGTACAGGCTACGAATGACTCAAGATGACTTTCTATTTTACGAAGATCAAAAGGGACCAAGAAAAGCCAGATGTTTACGTTTAGAAAAACCTCTCACTTCATCTGATCTTCGATTTAGAAGGATTGATAAGAAGGGTGGTGATGAACTATCAGTTCCAAGTCAAGGTGGCAGTGGAGATGCAAGTGGTGCTGCAGATCCAATCGTCTTGGATGATTAATTACTCTTTTCAGATACCCAATATAGTTGTTCTTAGTCTTCAGAATCTTCATCTGTTAGTTTTTCTGGAGCATCCCAACCAAGCTTTCAAAACCGGATGAACTTTTCTAGCATGGCAAGAATAACAGAAAAGTATTAAGCAGGGCTGTGCAGTTGGAGCTCTTAGTGGCCGACTCCCGACTCCGGCTCTTCTTTTTATTTAAAAAAAAAACAGATGACAGGCAACACAAGCTAAAAGGCACACAACTCCAAAAGATAAAAAACTGAATAGCCCCCATGCTAACTGACACCCAAATTCTTATAATAAGAGAATATCTTCAATATTCCCATTTTTTCTTCCCTATAGCTAAGCCAAAACAGCTTACACAAGTAATTTAAGTAGGTAAGGAGTCGGAGTTTGCTGATTTCTCCCGACTCCGACTGCACAGCCCTGGTACCAAGTTTCAAACAGAGCAGCAGCAGCACTTGCAAACGCAGTATTAATAGATGTTGGACTAATTACTGAGAGTCAAAAAACGTACGTAATTGACAAAAGTAAACTTCGATGTGAACGACAAAAATATCGTGAACAAATTTGTCAGCACCAAGCTATATTTTATGAGCAAGTAAATGATGTGTATGTTGAGGCCGTAAGAATGCAACTTTGTCAACAACTTGTTTAGAAAGTGGTAAAATCTACCAATCAACATGCCTGGAAGAACGCATTGTAATGGTTGGAGACCCAGGTGAATATTACCTTAGCTACTTTTCTACTGAAGATGGAAAAGGAAGTTCCATTGCTAAGGAAGACCTGACAGTCATAGGTACTGCTGGTCCTGCTACGATAACTGGCATTAATAAAGGCTGTATGAGGAAATTGAAAGAAGCTCTTCAGAGGCCACTGCAGTGGGTGGTTTGCCTCTTACATACAAATGAGCTTTCTCTGCGTCATGTTTTTCTTGAATTGGATGGAAGTACAAAAAGTCCAGATGCTTTTGCTGAACCAATCAGCAAAACATTAGACTCCAATGTCTCACAATGGCCAGTTGTTGCATTTAAGTCCGTTCCCAACCCACATTTCCCAGTGTTACCCAATGATGTTATTGAAGACCTTAGCACAGACCAATATTATTTGTTGGTCAGTGATTTGTGGTGATGTCGATAATGATTTGCGGCTCTACGATATTGGGCCTTTAGTTCACTCAAGGTGGCTGACTCTAGCATGCAAAATTCTTCGTCTATTCTCAGCTACTAAAAGTCCATCAAAAAACTTAATTACACTGGCTCAATTCTGTCTAAAAGTGTACTTTCCAACCTGGTTTATGCGTGGATCAAAAAACTTATACCTTTTTCAAAGAATTGTCAGTTTTCCAAATCAAAAAGTTGTAGAGATTGCTTTAGAAGTTCTTCAAAATAATGGATTTTTTCCACACCCAGAGAACATTTTGCTTGGTGATGATGATGAGGATCTTCGGAGAACGGCTGTCAACAAGTTGTGTAGCCTACGATTAAAAGAGCCAAGCTATCCAATTGAAAATGATAATCATGAAGAAAGATTTATTGAGCCAAGATTAGTTTCGACAGAATGCACAGCTGTTCAAAAATTTTTTATACCAAAAATCAACTTACGAGCAAAGTCATTCCACAAAATGAATTTGAATCTTCTAGATAAACATGAGCCTCCAGCGACAAAGCAGTTGAGTTATGAAGAAAAGTAATAATGTCTTTTGAAACAAAGAAACGATTTAATGTTTAAAAACTTCCAAGAGTGTTTTTAGTAGAGTTGAGCTAGCTTTTCAATTGAAAGCAAATGCGAATTGTTAATCTGCCTATGCAAAGAATGGTTTATTTTTAGTAGCGTCAGTTTTAAATGTTTGTGTGTCAACGTCATGAATCAAAAACCAGAGAGGGATCTCGATTAAACTTAGGAATTGATGTGAGCAAACTCACCCCAGCATTGATGTTACATCAATCCAAATAACTTTTTGTTACATTCTTTGAGAAGTTTTAGAAATAGAATGAACAGCAGCTGCACAGTATTTATCGATAGAGAATATGTTTTGGTGCAATTTGCTGCTGCTGTTGAAAGAACTCGGCAGAGGTTTTCTCACTTTGAATGTGTATTGTGATATTTGATGCATTAACAGCAAGTTGATAGCAACATTCTTTGGAGATCTTTCATAGTGACTTGTTGTGTAAACAGAAAGGCTTGCTAATTGTAATGTTCTTTCCAAAATATCATTCATCGTAGTTCTTAAAATACCATTTTTTGATAATATCTTCATTTGGCAAAAAGTTCTTTTAGGACAGGTGGAAACTTTGTGATTCCGCTTTTTTTGACACCAGTTTAAGGTTGTTGTTGATTTCCCGACCCCTTCCGAGGGATGGGGGCATGGCGCTAGACCATGGAGCCCCAAAAGCCGGGCAACTCCCCATGGTCTGGACCAGAGGTCGTAGAGAGACAAAGAGTGAGCGGCGCAGAGTCCATAGCTGGACAATGCAGAATGAGATGAGAGATGTCCGCGGGCGCTGCAGGAAGAATTCTCGATTCTGCCAATCCTAGAGAGATAAGAACTTAACAGAAGGCTGTGTCTGTTGCAGTGTAGACGAGAGAGAACACAGCGAGCGTGACGAAGAAGCACAAGTTCCTCGGTGGAAATCGAGGGAACCTATGTGTCAAAGAATTTAGATGAGACAATACGCCTCTAGTCCGAGAAAAGAGTCTCCAGTGCAATCCATTACAAACTTATAGCATTTTCACTGAATTTGACCTCCACGTGACCTTTAGTCTTGTGTTGGTCGACTACCAGAGGAGGCAACTGAAAAATTTCAATGGAATTGGGAGTTTTGAACCATTTGCCAACTTTTTGGAGGGGCCACTTTTTCAATTTCAAAAAAAATTATTCACCCTGGCCTATTAAGTAATTATTAAGCTACAAGCGTTTATTTTTATGTCATGTATAATCTACCAACGTTTTACAGGATGCAACCTCATTTTTATGTTTTGCAGGATGGTGAAATACAGTGGCTGCATTATTAACACATGTGGATGGATAAAAGGCCAAGGCTATCAGAGTTTGCTACATACCGCCCAATCATTTGAAGCAGATGTTGTTCTTGTGCTTGACAATGAACGTCTATACAATGATTTGAAACGGGATCTTCCAGATTTCGTTAATATCATACTTCAGCCGAAATCTCCAGGTAAAATAAGTTAATAACGTCCAGTCTTACTTATATTTTGATTAGTTCTCATATCATAGCAAACTTTTCTTGCGGGTAATTGTGGCCTACTGAGATTTCGGAGCTTTTTTGGTTTGAAAAAACACAGAAAGTTACAATCTTAAGTATATACTAAAACATTCGTACTTTTTTCAGGCGCTTTATCAGCTCCATCGAATTGGTTGTTGAGTTTCAGCCTCTTAATTTTGTGATGTGATGTTTAGGTGTTGTGGAGAGACCTCGCAATAGTCGAAGAGAGGCACGAGATTTGAAAGTTAAAGAATATTTTTATGGACCCAGAAAAATCTACTTTCCCCACGCGTTTGACGTCAGTTTCAGCGACGTTGAAATCTTTAAAATTGGTGCTCCAGCATTACCCGATTCCTGTTTGCCTTTGGGTAAGATTTGGTTGAAAAAAAATTTAATGGAAAATTGGTGAAGGAAAGGTGCCGTTCTTTTCTGCACCTTACTTGAACACATGTTTGGAGAACCATTTTTTCCATAAATTTTAATTCCATTTTTTGAATGCTTAACTTTATAAGAAGTTAATTTGTCGCATCAGCATCACCGAGAGGTAACCTACCTCAGCACTTCTCAACCAATGGGCCGCGAAACGTTCTGCCGTAAATTAAAGATTTTTTTGGAAAAAATTATGAATTACGAAAGCTAAAAATGTGCTGTAAACTTAACACTCTTTCGTTTTGTAGCAACTTCCTTCCTGGAATAAATGATTGTTCTGAAACAAATTTTTCATAAAGTGGGCCCCAAAACAAAGTCTCGACGAAAAGTGGTCCATGACATCAAAAAGATTGGAGAAGCACTGACCTAGCTAAAGGCACAAGTTTTTTGAGATATACCCCAGACTTTTTGCCTGGTGTTTTTGGACCTCCTAGCAAGTGATTAGAATACATATTCTCTAACCTTTACCTTGCAGGAATGGAACAAGAAGACACCCACACCAAGCTTGTGCCAGTTACTCCCGGAATAGATTTAGTTCATCACATTCTGAGTCTTAGTATGGCAGAGTCATTAGATGAAAATTTGGTCGAGACAAACGTTGCTGGATTTGTTGTGGTTACAAACGTTGACGTCGAGAAGCAGGTATATAGTATTTTATTGCAATTTTCGTTATAGCAATTTAATGCTTCTGGCGCTGGACCAGCTTGGTTACACATTGAACAAATGGTGTTTAAACCCAGTTAGGAATTGCGGCTTGTTGTCAGCCTATATGTTAAGCTCTGCAACTGATTGAACGCGTGGTCGCAATGCTTTTGGAATTCGGTAAACTGTCGTTGAATTTCGTGCTGTAAATTTCTATTTTGAGATGTCGGTCTGGGAACAAGTAAAAAGCTTACTCTTTCTGATACGAGCCTAGAATTCAGATGACAGCATAAATGATGTCACGTGTCTCCCATCCATAATGCGGGTATCACAAGCCGTGATTTTATCTTTAAACCTCAGCTGTAATACAAACGCCAGTTTCACGTAGCCGTGCCACAAGCAACACAAGCTTTGAGCAAGTGTGGCTCTCATTACGCCTGGCTACAAGCAATATGTGAACAATCTTGCTCCTTGAAAAAAGGGAGATTGATTGAAACTGAAAACGAAATATAGTTGGCTAATTGTGAACTTCACATATTTTTGTAGGTTTTCAGTGTCTTGTCGCCGGCACCACGACCATTACCTCGAAAATATTTTCTTATAATGGACATCAGATTTATGGACATCAATAAGTGAGGGTAAAATTGCCGTAACACCATCTAACCTGGTTGAAGCCAACAAGAGGTATTTCAAGAGCGAAGATACGAAATGGAAATTTGTTTTAACGATTTTTATTTTTCGTGTAAAGTTATACCTTTGGCTTATTTTTTCGGTGCAAAGATATCCCAGTTTTGTCCCCGAAGGCGATACCAAATAGTTTGTGCAATGCGTTTTGTGCCTGGCTTTTGATGGTAGAGATAGCTATTTGTCCACCTTTTGTTGAAGTCTAAACCTTTTTTCAGAGAGGTGCACATCAGCCAGCTTCCAGGCCTCCTGGTTCCCGTTGTGTGAGGTGGAAGCCTTCGCTAGCTCACTGTTCCGTGTCATCAGATATGCTAGCCCCTCGTTATAGTGCTACACAATGCGCAAGTGTTAAGTGCAAACGATTGCAAATATATTTTTGTTGCGCAAATAACTGATCACCAATAAATTACGGAAGGGCGATGTGAATAGTAAGCATCAGTTTGGTGCGTAATCAGAGAAGCAACCAGTGTTGACAGCAGCAACTCAATACGTTGAAGCGATCCTGTTTACGGTTGATCTGTGCATGGTGCCATATATCCACGAAGTGGTACATTGATTTACGGCCTTGACAAGTGTGGAGTTACTCCTAATTACCATCAGGGGTACAACATTAAGCAAACGTTTGCTGCTCGAGAGTGCTTTTAATGGAGCTTGCCAAGGAAAGAAGTTTGAATGGAGGGTGTTTTGAGATTTCTACAGCGTGTGGAATGGAATCTGTTATCCAAAATGTGGACAGAACTTCAGATTCTTCATCTGAAACGAAAGCATACATGAAAATTGCAATTGATATAGATACGAAGCAAACTACAAAACAAATAAATTTGATATGTTGTACGCCTGTATTGCAGAAAAACCTACTTGTGAAGCACCTCCATGATTCTTGTGGAAAAACTGCATGAGTGACATAGGCACTGACTCGACTGGCACCCGCTTGCTTCAACGTCGTTATGCATTCTAGCAAAGTGCCTCCAGTCATCACAAGATCATCAACAATAACAACATGCTGGTCTTGAGGTTTGCCATCCACTATCGTCACCTCTCTGGAAAACATTTAAATGTGTAAATCCCAAGGCTGAATAGCTGCATTGCCGCAGCTATAAGTATTCCATTGATAGTTGGCAACACTAGCATGGTGCAAGCCTCGTTTCATGCCCGCGTTGGTGACGTTTCGTTATGACTCGTCGAAGGCACTTTACAGCGATCAGTATGTATAGGGACCCATTGAAAGGTTACTCGCGAAAAAATGGTAATAGCAACAAAACTAGGAAAGCCGGCTCTACCCTCTGAAGTATGTGCAGAAATCATATCTGCCAGTGGGGATTAGTGGGATGATGGAACTTTGCCAACGTGTGTTTGATGGAAAAGAAATGCCGGATGAATGGCAAACGAGCGTGTTAGTCCCAATTTTCAAAATAAGGAAATGTACGAAATTGTATTGCTTACAGAGGAGTAAAGTTGATAGATTATTTTGTGAAGATGTTTAAAAGAGTGCTGAAAAGAAAGATTCGAGAAGTGTTGATGGAATGCATTTCAGTTTTATGCCCGGCAGAGAAACGACAGACTTTAGATACAGAGAGAAAGTTAAAATGTGTTTTGTGGACATTGAAAAGGCAATTGATAAGAGTTACAAGGTGATGCAGTAGGCGATAAGGAAGTAGGGTTTACCAGAAGTAATTGTAAGCGCACTCCATTGACAGAATAGCAATTGTAAGAGCGATCCTTTGAAGAAGCCATTGATAGAACAAAGTGACACAACGCTGTAAATAAACTTTCAAGGACCATGAGGGGAAACCGGCCACCACTGTTAACGGAGACCAAACCGGATTGCAAACATTTGGATCTCTCGCTCCGCTGCTTGCGCTAAAAACACTATATTGAGGCGCATGAGCTCATCCTGTTTGCATGTTACATATCACACTAGGCTATAGACTTGCCGACTTTTTCTCTACACTACTCCATTTGTGCAGTGTGTGAATACTACGGTGCTTTTTACAGTGTATGATGGGACTAAAACAGAAATTTGGTGCCAGATCTACAGAGCGGACGCTCAACCCAATACTCCACCGTCCTGGTTCAACACCCAGTACTGCCACACCTTTTTTTCCCCTGTCTTCTTTTTATACATCTGATAATGGAATGATTAGGAAAATATCTGCTGAAACGTTTGTGCGCTCCTTCATCAGGAAAAGCGATGGTAACACAGTCCAAAGTTTCTAATTCACTCAGAAAGTTAGGAAGAGCAGAACATAATTGTGGTGTGACGTTGTCCGTGAAAAAGAAACGTTCCTGAATACAAAAATCAAGATGAAAGTAGGCTAGAGCTTGATTTTAAGTTTAAACAACTTAAAGTTGGAGTCATCTGCTCGACTGCTCTTTGTGGTAATAATTAAGCAAGACAAAGCACCATCTCTAGCTTGAAAAAAAGTTAATTTTTAAAATCCAGTTTTTCACTGTTAGTGGAGGTGGCCGAATTCACCTCATGTTCCTTGGAGTTACTCTGATCGGTTGATGACATTTTCTTTAATCCAATCTTAATCTTTTCGTTATGTTGCCTTCGCCCTTTCTCCTAGTCATTCCAGAAACTAACGCTTTTATCACATCACACCAAAACTGGGGTTATTTCTACTTTTACTAATTGTACTCAAGGGGTCCGTAAAATAGTTTTTGTTCCCTCACAATATCGAACGCTATAGACCTGCAGTGCATGAATATCGAAAATCATAATCTTTGATGGTCCCATCATTGTCAGTGGAGTAGCAGATATGATCCTCGCCATAGACATCGCAGTTGCTACTTGCCCCTCTTCGTCAACACGCTCCATTGTGCCAGTTGGAAAATAAGGAAGGATAAAAGTAAGAGATCTGCAAATAACAATAATTAAACAAACCTCTTATAACAGGAGTTCATCGATTGAACGTATCCAAGGTTCAAGTTTAAGTATATTATTTTGTTTTTAACAATCAATAAAAACAATGAGAAGAGTCAAAGTACGATAGGCTTAAAGTATAAGCTTCATCATCTTAAAAAATGATGATAATCTATGCAACTCATTGAACGCAAAACTTTATTTCAAACACACAAACACTGCAAAACCACAACAGAAACAGTCAGCCATTCTAACAAACCCCCCAAGCTAAAGTTTAAGTGCATGCTGCTTGACACTCTGTGTTAAGTGCAAACACTCTGTGTTAAGTGCTGCAAACCTAATGCAAAGAGTAGGGGTGTTCGAAACCAAGATATTTTGACTGCACCAATCAACAGCCGCCTCAACGTGGTGGTACGGTACCCGACCCCGTTTGGGTCGAAATGGCTGTTGGACTTCCAGAGGGTCCCAGTTGCTCCCGGCACTCCCCTTCATTTTTTCGCTATGCTGCCCCCTGAACGACCGCAGAAGGGCAGCACTTAGCTTCGATAAAATCGGTCGCCTGTTTTCTTTTTTCTCCTGCCTTTCTCTTGCCCGTCTTTGTCACCTTTTTCTTCTCTTGATGAGCGGTAACGTTCATCCCAACCCTGGCCCCATTTTTCCCTGCTCTGTGTACGCTGGAAATGTGACCTGGCGGGGCAAGTCAGTCCAATGCTGCACCTGCTCCAAATGGGTCCATCTAAGGTGCTCACAACTTTCCCTATCCAAATTCAGAGCTCTTGCCAGCTCTCACTCTTGGAGCTGCCCCTCCTGCTGTGTCCCCACTCGTAACACTGTGACTCTCTCCTCGGACTCCTCCTACATGTATACCTCCACTGTACAATCTAGCTCTTCGTCTGCTCATGATGCACTCTCGCCCCACCCTCGTCTTCAAACATTTTATCCCCCGTCGGCCCATTCTGCATCTCCTCCCTCTTCCCCCTCACCGCCGCTCCTTGCTGTCCTTCTACACCTCCTGCCTCCTCTCCTCCCCCTGACTCTCTCAGGGTTCTATAATGGAATGCTGGAGGTCTTCGAGCCAGGAGCACTGAACTGCTTCACTTTCTTTCGTCCCATCCTGTTGACCTTATCTGTATCCAGGAATTCAATCACAACTCCTCTTCCTCTTTTCAGATTCCTGGATTCTTTGTTCTGTGTTCTGATCTCACCCACTCCCGGTCTGGCATTCTCTCTCGTGATGCCACGCACGTTAGCGGTAGTGCCATTATTTTTGTCAGGCAGGACTTATCTTTCACTGAACTTTCTGCCTCCTCTCTTTCTTTGCTTGATCCTTACTCTGATATTGCAGGGGTCAACATCTCTCTTTAACAACTCCTCCTCGGTGTCATTTCTTAATGTGTATGCCCCCCCCCCTATTTGCCCCTCTCTGACGGATGGCAGAACTGACTCCTTTTCTCCCTCCATTCTTCCCTCCTCCAGAAATCTCTTCATTTTGGGGGACTTCAATTGCCATCACCCCCTCTGGGATTCAAGAGGTACTTCCGACCCCCGCAGGGAGGAAGTGTTCGACTGGGTCATCTCTTCTGACCTCCTCCCTCTTAAAGACCCTGACACACCCAACCATCTACATCACTCCACTGGCAGTAGCTCCTCCCCTCACATTTCTTTTGCTCCCTCCTCTCTGACCCTTTCTTGCTCCTGGGAGGTGCTTCAGGACCTGGGTTCTGACCACCTACCAATTCTTCCAACTGTCCCTCTCTCTTCAGTCTTTCGCCCCAACGAGCGTCCCCCTTCCTTCAATTTTCAGAAAGCTTGCTGGGATGACTTTGCCTCCTACTTTGACTCCCACTGTCCTTCTGCAAAGGAATACTCGTCTCTTTCCTCTGCTGCTGCTCTCTTTACCTCTCTGGCACTGAATGCGGCCAAATCTTCCATTCCTTTCGGCCGAATCAAACGCCATCCTAAAACCTGGTGGTCTGCTGAGGTGGAAGGTGAGGTTAGTGAAAGACGCAAGGCTTTCGCTGCCACTCACAGAAGTGATGAAGACTGCCAGGCTTACGTTTTCGCTTCTCGACGCGCCTCGTCAGTCATCGCCAAGGCCATAGCGGAGGCATGGCAGACGATTTGCTCTTCTCTTTCACCCAAATCAAACCCAAAATCTGTGCACTCTCTTCTTCGCTCTATCGCTGGCTCTCCTTCCTAGTCTTCCTCCTCTCCTAACTTCCCTAACTGCTCTTCTCCCAGGCAGTTGGCTTCGGTCTATGCCGCCTACCTGTGATCTCACTTTTCCGTCTCTCAGCCAAAGACCCTGCGTAGCAGAGCCAGAGGCTACCTCTCTGAGCTCCGCCGAGCCACAGGCCCGGAGAAGCCTCACTCGTCCTTTTGCTCTTCTTTCTACCCAACTGAACTTCTTGCAGCTGCCTCCAATCTTGCCTCTTCCACTGCCACTGGCCCAGACAAAGTTGCCTACCCATGCTAAAGCACCCTCCTCGCTCTGGCATGGATTTTCTTCTTCACATCTTTAATCTCTCCTGATCTTTGCATTCCTTTCCTTCCATCTGGAAGACATTTTTTATTACTCCCATCCACAAGATAGCAAAGCCTCTCGACTCTTCTGCTTCCTTTCGGCCTATCTCTCTCACCTCCTGCATATCAAAGCTTTTGGAACGCATCATTCTACCCCGTCTACTCTTCTTTCAGGAGTCTAATTCCATTCTCTCTCCCCGCCAGGCCGGTTTCCGCCCTGGACGGTCTACACTAGATCAAATTCTGCTCCTTTCTCAGTCCATTTCGGATGGATTTAACAAACCCAGGCCGGGCTCTTGGACGATCCTGTCTACTATTGATTTCTCAAAAGCTTTTGACTCTGTCTGGCATCCCGCCCTTTTCCATCAATTCATTTCGGCTGGCCTCCCTCCTTGCTTTGCTCGTTGGACTCAATCTTTTCTTTCTGATAGGCGCGCTTGCATGGTTTATCAAAATCACAAAAGCCGTTCCTTTCGAGTCCGTCGAGGTGTTCCGCATAGATCTGTTCTTTTCTCTCTCTTCATTAATGATCTTCCAGCTTTTCTGCCTTCTTCCGTCAGCTGCTCTCTTTACGCTGACGATCTGGCCATTTGGTCCTCCTCCCCCTCGGTCCCTACAGCGGTGGAGGCCACACAAGGAGCTCTGTTTCGATTAGAACACTGGTCTGAGCACTGGTGTCTTCCTCTCAGTCCAAGCAAATGTGAGGCCTCCTTCTCAGTAAATCCCCACCAAGCTAACCTCCAGCCCAACCTCCTCCTACTCGGCTCCCGCCTCCCGTTTCAATCCCACTCCAACTTTTCTTGGGGTCACCTTCGACCGCACTCTTTCCTTTTCTAAGCATGTATCTTTGCTGAAGGCCAAGTTGTACCCACGTCTCAAGGCCTTACGCTGTACACCTGCTTCATCATGAGGCCCCTCTAAGGAGTCCTTCTCTCTTCTGTATAAATCTTTTCTTTGGTCCCTTCTCACGCTTCACCCGGATGGTTTCCTTTCCTAAGCGCTACCAATATCACCAAATTGGAACGCCTCCACCGAGTGGCTAGTCATGCCATCACCAGCTGCCTCTCGTTTTCTCGTATCCCACTTCTTCTCTCCGAGGCTTCTCTACCTCCCCTACAAGTCACCCTCACTCACTTCACTATTTCACCTTATGAGCGGGCATTTCGTCTCCCAACCTCTTTTCCTATTTCAGATTTGGCCAAACTTGAAGTGAAACCAAGACTCTGCAGATCCTCCTGGAGAGTTTTTGCGTCCACTCACCTGCTCATGCTTCCTCCTAATTCCCCTAGGAAGGCTCTTCTTGCTTTCCCTCCCTGTCCTCCTTGGAATCTGCCTTCCTTCATTGTGGAGTCCACCCTTTCCTTTTCATGCTCTCGCTCTAATCCTCCTCTCTCTCGCCAAGGTGCGGCTCTCGCCCACCTTGACTCTCTCCTCACTCATGACCTGGTACTCTGGACAGACGGCTCTGTTCCTTCTCCTCTTGGCAAAAGCGGTTCCGGCGTTCTTGCCAACTGCTTTCTCTGTGGCACTGAGGCCACTCTTTCCTTTTCAGGTCCAGTATGTTCAAGTTTTTCCGCTAAAGCCTGCGTCATTCTGCACGCTCTTTGCTGGTCTCGGCAGCACCAACAAGTCTGCCATTTCTCTTCTCTTCTCCTCCTATCTGACTCTCGTTCTGTCCTCTCCTCCGTCTTTCCTTTTACCTAAAACTCTGTGGTAGATCTGGCAGGAACTGTCTTCTCTCTCCTCCTGTTCTATCAGGCTACAATGGGTCCCCAGACACTCGTTTCTCCCAGGGAACAACGCGACTGATGAGCTAGCCAGACGGAGAGCGCTACTTGCGCCCTCTGCAATCCCTTGTAGTTTCTCTCCTTTTATCTCTCGTATCCACCCCTGTCTTTTATCAGAATGAAGGCGTACTGTCTCATTAATTCTTTGACACGCAGGTTCCCTCGATTTCCACCGAGCAACTTGTGTTCCCTCTCGTTTACGCTGCAACGGACACAACCTTCTGTTAAGCTCTTATTTTTAGGATTGGCAGAATCAAGAATCCTTCCTGCAGCGCCTGTGGATATCCGTCCCAGGACACCTCTCATCTCATTCTGCACTGTCCAGCTACAGACTCTTTGCGCAGCTCACTCTTTGGAGACTCTCTGTATCTCTACGACCTCTGGTCCAGACCCTGGGGAAATGCCCGGCTTCTGGGACTCCTTCCATCGGAAGAGGTCGGGTACACAACAAGATATTTCGTTTCGTTTCAACCCAAAATTGCTACAATTTGGTTTCGTTTCGTAATCCAACCAATTTCATTATCCGTTGACAAACATGCTTTACACACCAAGCGGATTGAACACACCAACCGGATTAAACACACCAAGCGGCAACTTGCCATCGCCACTTGAATTTTCGAAGGAAGACGATGACACAGATGAGAAACGACAGAAAAGTTTCGAAATATTTCGAAAGAAATTTCGTTTCGTTTCGTTTCCAACGTTACAAAATTACGCATTGTGGAAAAAAAAATTAAAATACGGTACTTCAAAAAATTATTTAAACCGCGTCCAATTCTGTGTTAATAACGACTATGGTAAGGCTCACCATACGTAACAATTTTGAGGCCTTGTCCCGCCTAGAAACCATTTCGTCCCGGAACTTTCTATTTGAAATTTGCTTTTGTTTTATTCACGTGCAATGCTCAAGTTCTTACGTCATAAAGGCTAAGAAGGTTAAACCGATTGTTTCAGTTTAGGCTATCAGCACCGCTTTTTAAAGGGTGGTGCTTTTTTTGAATTGATAAACAGTGAAAAGGAGAGGCAGAAATTTTTGTGATTAAAGATGAAAAAGTTTTTATTTTATTGTGAACGACTTGAAGCAACTTCCGGTATTGACAGCGGTTTTAATCTAAATATTTTAAACAAATCTGAATAAATATTGGAGTAATTAAATTAATCTTTAGTTTGTAGGTATGATGCCAAAAAAAATGTACGTTTACAGATGAGCTACAGCGAGAATTTACTAATTGGAAAGGCACTGGAAACAGTAACGTGCTTTGTAATGGTTGTGAATCTACGTTTTCAACTACCCATCGTGGACGCGCAGAGGTTAATAGCCATTTAGGTAGCAAAAAACACAAAGCCGCTGTTCAAGCAGCTGTATCCTCGTCTCGAGTGACATCTTTCTTCAATGAAACTGGCTCTAATGTAGAACTAGCTTTAGTTACTAGAGGCAACTTTTGCTAATTAACCACTACTCATGGAAAAAGTTTTAAAAGTTCTGATTGCATTTCCAAGTTGATTTTAAACTGTTTGAACCTAACTTCTCGCTAGGGAGTACAAAGTGTGAAGCTAGAGTTGTTAAGGTTATTTCCCCAATGTGTACTGACAAACTTCGCCAAGAGTTGAATCAAGTTAACTCTGCCATTGTTACAATTGATGCTTGAAACGTGAAAGAAGTAAAACTTGTTCCCACTGCGGTTAGTTACGTTGTACTAGAAACTGGTGTTAAGGTGACGCTATCCGAATTTAAATCGGTTTTCAGAGAAACTGCTGAAATATTAAGCGAAAACTTGCTTTTGGTTCTTGACCAAACAAAGCTCAAGAAAAAATTGATTGGATTTTCCGCATACATGCAACATTAACTTTGGAGGTGTCAAAAGAACAAAATGGTTTTTAAAGTTATAAAGTATAACGTTAAACGGAATCTGGTATGCATCGGATGTGTTAGAAAGTTGGTATTTGTTTTTACGCCGTTTTTGCAAAAGTTTTGTTTGAGTTAAAGCGGATTACCTTGTAACTATAGTATAAGAGATTTAAAACAACTTTATAGTATAAAGAGATTGTTAAAAAATTCCGAATATTTTCCAACAATCTCTTAGAAGTTATTTGTGTCGGAATTTGAGCCAGGAGAACATTGGATATAAACAGATTTCAAAACATCGAAACAGGATGTACAGTTCACATCGTGCACGATTGCCTTCAGCATGCTATGGATACTTTGCCAATATGCATGGAGAGCATTGTTGTAAAGATTTATAAATTCTTTTACATTTATACTGTTTCAGATTCGGAACTTAAAGAGTTTCGTGATTTTGCAGATGTTGAGTACAAGCAACTTTTGCAGCAAGAAAATACCAAATTTTTGTGGTTGCTTCCTTCTTTGGAACGGGTTCTTAGGATGTTTGAAGCTTTAAAAAGCTACTTTAACCGCAAGAACGTTGCCTATCTATTATTCAACAATGTTTTGAATATTCAGCACAAGAATTCTATTTCAGGTTTGTTTATGGATAGTTGAAGTACATTAATGAAGCTATGCAGAAGTTGAAGAGGTAAAGGACGAGTGCTGTGGATGTGGCGATTATCCTCCCAGAATTGAAATTGATCTAACACAAAAAGCAAGATAGTAACTTTGTTCCGTACCAAGTAGAGCATTTCTTGGAAAAGCTTGAGAAAGATGGAGAAATGGATGCAAGGGTGTTTCTCAACGAAATTTGATATTTTTACCAGAAATGTGAATCATATTTGGACGTTTATCACGATGCCTATGAAAGTGTGATACCTCATTTATGGATGAACTCGAGTGAAGACTTATCCTGGCCACTTGTATGAGGGTTTGCGGAACTGCAGGTTTACAAAGAAAATAATAATCAGCACCGACTCACTATTCGATAAGCGTGTTCTGGTGAAGAACTATACGCATGAGAGCGAGTGGAGAAAGAGGTGGGAAAATACAACGATATCTCTTGAACAAAAGTGGACCCAATTGTTCCAAGCTTTTATTGACAAAAACATAGCCATTCCAAAGTTTAAAAACTTGTCGAGTTTGTATTTTGTTTGCCTGGAACATCAGCATCAGTTGAACGAATTTTTTCAATTATGAAAGATATGTGGTCTGATAAGTGTAATGCTAGAACAAAATGTCATAGCTCCCCTCATACGCAAAAATAATAGTGATTTCACATGTAGTGAATTATATCAGAGGGTAAAATCTAGCACTGTGCTTTTGCAAAAAAGTGCTTGGCACAGCAAAATATCGTTGATTTGTTAATAAACGTAACTTGAATTTTTGTACTCAATAGCATTACCGGTACTGTAATCGGTGATTTCCAAAAACCAAAATACCTAAACTTATTGCATGTGTGGTATAGGCCCACACAATGTGGTTAAAGCTATAGAGCATAGAATGGATTTAGTGGCAGTAGTTTGCAATATGTGTCCCAGTTTAGCACTTTGAAAAAATGGCAAGCCTAACTATGGTAGATGAATAAAATAATGCAAAAATTTTGTTAAAATTCAATTATAGTTCTCAATAGTAAATGGTATACAAAAAATCACTTGATTGGATATCTTGCCAAACTGTAAACGAGAGAAATTTGCTCAAATATTGTCAGTGGTGAATGAAAACTTCCCAAAAACGCAACATTTTTTCCAAGACATGAATGTATATTCTGAAAAATAGTGATGGCAGAATGTTGATAATGTTCATTTTACACAGTATAACAAACCTGGATGAATAGATTAGGAAAACCGTCTGGAAATTTCTTCCACAATATATCCATTTTCAAAACAATGTTCAAACGACCTTTTTCAACATCTAAATCAAAATCATGCTTTGACCCAACTAACGCACAATATTTTTTTGATTTATTGTTCATATAATTCATCTGGAAACATGTGTCACATGCAAAAACAAAATAAACAAGTGTTTTTAGTCTAATCAATTCTAACCTTAAGTGTCTGAAAACAATTAACTTTGCAAACAATAAAATACAGAAATCCATGCCATTACTGAATTATGGAAATCCATCATAAAACATGTTAATCACAGAAATTATAGAAATATGAAAAACGCGAATTACAAGAGCACAAAAGTCACAGAAATACATTAATTTGTGGAAGCCAATAAAAACTCAAAATATAACCACCCAACGGGGTGAAATAAGAAAACTAGAGTTAAACCAGGAATTTTCATAACGCTTTTTCCCAATTTCTGCAAAACTTTCCATAATTTTGCACTTTAGTATTACCCTGATTTTATCCTTCATTTGTGATTCACAGAGATAGATATTTTATGTCAGTAGGCTATGAGTCAGGCACTTGCTGTTCCATACCACAGTTTTTTCAAGCAAACTTTTTTGGCAAAGCTGCAATTTTTTTGGAGCACACATTAACTGTATGTCAAACCACACCACGTTATTCACAAAAGCTGGTGCAAGTTTTTGCGACTCATCTATTAAGGCATCAAATTTTGCTTTTTGCCAAAACATATGGTGTCTTTAACTTGGTAAATCAGTTGGACATTAAAGTTGGATGCCCTCAATTTTCAAATATTTGGGCACATTTAAATTGCCAAAACTTATGGGAAAACCGCTCTAAACCATGCACAACACTCACCTGATGATGCAGCAATTTGCTGGCCAAGATTCTGACAACTGGAATGACAAAATAAAATTATTTCTTTAGATTGAGTCATTTGTGATTAACTTGTTTGGTTTGGCTGGTCTTAGCTTGAATCTTTTCTTCTTCAGATTGTTATATTGGTCGACATAAGCTGCTGCTTAGTTTTAGTTACATATTATAAGCTTACACATTATGCAGATAAAGGTTCAAAAACAAGAGAAACAGTTAAATGAAAACCTACCATATGTCTTTACAGTTCACAATAATGAAACTTCCAGTACACTGTTCGACAAACGTTATTACACCACTTAAACACTTACTCCAAAGTCATTGGCAATTAATGATAAACTAGGTTAAAAACCTTTGCAATTTTTCTCCAAAAGTTGCAATAAAAGGCAAACATTTCCACAGTAATGTTAACTCAGTGGTTTTCAACCTTTTTTCAAAGCGACCCAAGTTTGTTGAAAAAATCAAATTTGTAAAAGCTTGCCACCAAAGCATCTGCTGATACATAATTAAACTAAAAGCTATGTAAGAAGTTTTTTTTTATGATGACCGAAGTGTATAGAAAATAATACAAAAAGTCCTTTTCACTGAACACTTATTTATGAAATTACTCGATAATCACACTAATGACAAAGCTGTGCTTTCTGGCTGTCAGTGAGCTCTTGAAATCGTGATGATACTTTACCTAAGCACAACTGCAGGTCAGCTTCAACATCCAACCGATTTCGATGCTTGGTTTTCAATAGACACATAGCACTAAATCCAGCCTCACAAAGCCAAGTTGTCACAAATGGAATCAGTTTTTTTATAACAAATTTTGAAACTGTCAGATACATTTTATACATGGAAGCCCAAAAGTGGATATTTCCAGAATATTTCGGGTGTTTTTCTTTGAAGAAAGCCAAAGAAACACGATTTGTTGGTTCTACCGGTATTTCCACATATTATTCACCAACAAGGAGGGGTAGTTGAGGCAGATCTGTGCCAGCAAATGGATCCATTATTCAATCATTTTCATTAGTAGACGACAAAGCGTCACCATAATAGTCTACAAGCTTTTATGTAAGGTGTTCCAGGCGTCCAATTATGGTTTGGTTAACTTCAACTTTTTTGCCACAAATATACTTTGTTAGTTCAGAGAGCATATCGTACTCATCTCGAGCCACGTAGCTTTTCCAGAGAATGAGTTTTCTGTAGTAAGCAGCAAGTTTAGCAGCATGATTAACTCTTTTGCTCCCGCGATCATCGATTGATGATCTCGTGTTTTCAGTGTTTACCTCAAATTTTTTTAAATTGAGTTACAAAATTAGTTTACTAAAAAATCGATTTGTGACTTTATTTTTCATCCAATTTTCATAAAATTTTCAAAAGATCACGCTTATTTCCTCACGCATCGGAAAATGTATAATTTGTGCCCTAATTCTTGGATTTTTATACCCAAAATGGGTTAAAATGACCAACAACCCAGTTGCAGACGACAAAATCGGCCAAATTCTCAGCACATGCCAACTACACTAAAATCAAATTGAGATTACATCTTTACCACAAAACCAAACCCTATATCATTAACACAGTCTGAAAACTACTCTTTTGGGGCATCATTTGACAAAATTTCAAGCGATAATAATAAATTTTACTTTTTTGAATTTCCAAATTTTTTAGGGGTCTCAAAACCCCCTCAAACAAATTTGAATGGTAACTAGATAAAAGTCAATTTAGTGCATAAAAAATATCATATGTTGCTAAATACCGGTTACATTTGAAAGCTTAGGAAATTTGCTTTCCAGCAATATATAACTTTAAATAGTTTAGACAAAGTGGTATATGATATTTACTGATCAAAAATGAGTACTGTACATCATGTCAGTTCAAAACCCCCCAAAGATTTTTGACTTACCTTCAATAAATTATAATTTTTAGAATAACTACACCCTATAAAAACACAAAATAAATTGAAAATGTTTCACCACTAAAATCGTCATTTTGTATCAAATTTCCAAGGAGACAAGAAGCGAAATACAAGTTTAAAAGCTAACAGAAGTTTGGCTTCTCTAAATCAAAGTTTGCTGTATCCCCCTTGTTTCTCAAGAAATGGGAAGGGTGTAAACAAGCGGCTGTTTCATTATCAGTGACAGCATATTCTATTTAAACTTGATATTTTCTGAATCTTGAAGAAATTCCCTGTTCAAAAATACATAATGTTACATGGTTTAGGCTAACCTCTAGCAGATAATAACTGATCATATTTTAGGTACTGAATTTAACTACCAAAATTTGGTACCGGTCGGTACCGGTCAAAAAAAAGGTCATGTGCCTCAGAAAATTGCAAATTGTAGAAAACCTAGGCTTTTAGGTAAGTTTTGATTGATGTACCTTGAAAGCTTATTTCCTTAGCATCATTTTGCGACCATTTCTAAAAAAATTGGTAGAAAATTAAATCTGTAGTGATCTTTGAGGTGAGGGTACCTCTTTAATTTTGAAAACAACCCCCCCAGTTGGGGGGGTTAATTTGCATAAAATTTGCATATTCAAAAAAAAATTTTTTTTTCTATTTGAAATCCTCAAGAAATGTAGATTTCAACGATATATCACACTTAATGTAGAAGTAGACAGCTGAGTAATGATTTACAAACAAACTTGAGGTACATAATTATGATTAATTATGACAGTTTTTCGCGCCACCTTACGGACATTTTTTTCGCTTTTCACGCAGGAGCAAAAGAGTTAATTACTGTAAAACCGGCACCTTGCATAGATAAATTCACACAGTTCAGAGAGCCAAATATATCGGCAAGATAAGCAATCTTTGCATTGAAATCTTCTTGACTAAATTTTTCCGCTAATGCCTTAAATTTATCTTGCCTCGGAAAAATAACAATTTTACCTTGCAGATCACAAAATACGCTTCAGCACACGACCCCATGATTGTCACCATACTTCTAAACGCAAAAGCAATGCTTGATGATCAGCATGTCGGCACACAGACACGAAAATATATGCTGATTTAATGGCCTCGCTTTAATCAACTTCACACATTTTGCCACAGAATTTTATACGTTGTGCACATCTTGCATTAGTTTTTTTGTGGCAAGAGCCTCTCTGTGGAGAAAACAATGTGTCCATTCATCATTTGACGCTTTGTCTTTGATTCGTTTTAAAACTCCAGAGTTGAAACCAGTACACGCTGCTGCACTATCAGCGCAAATTCCAGCACATTTCTTTGAAGAAATGGAGTATTCTGTGAAGAAATCATTCAAGCGTTGAAGGATATCCTCACCCTTTAAGTGCAACTTCAATGCTTTGCAAAATAACAAATTTTCTGATTCAGCAGCATTGTTCATGTAACGAATAAAGACTAAAGCTGGGGCAGCCCTGTAATATCTGTGCATTTATCTAATTGAATGGAATACAATGGAGATTCTTTCACGTGAGTCAAAATCTGTTCATAAAGATTATCAAACATGCCAGCTATGCGTCATTTCACCGCGTTGTTTGACAATAAAATAGCATTCAGTTTTTTCATTTTCTTTCTCACCAATCATTATTTTCACTACTTCTTTCATAACTGGCATTAACATATCTTCACCAAGTGTATGAGCTTTTTTTCTGCATTGCCATTTGGTAGGAAGCAACAAATGAAGAGTAGACAGCTAATTTTTCTGTGGTGAATTTTGTCATAACATTTCTCTGTCCTTGAATCGAATCAAACTTGCACTCAAAAAATTCAACAGATCTAACTACACAATTTGGATAATTTGTCTCTAAATGGTGTCTCAATTTGTTTTTCTTCATTGATTCTGCACAGAGAACTTTCAGACATACCATGCATTTTGATTTACCATCCAATTTCGTAAAACCTAGTTTTAAAAAAGCTTTATTGTACTATCGTTTTGCTATTATTGCTATGTCTAAAATTAAGCAACAAAAAGGTTTTAAGAATTAATGGTGTTTTTTTGTTCTTGGTAGGACTAACAAGCAAGCAGAGAGTTAATTCATCTTGATACGCCACTGTAACATCACAATGACAATTATATTATCACAATTAAGACTACCATACAATATTGCAAACAGGTTTTACTCTACGAAACGCAATAGGCCTAACAAACAGAAAATGATCAAAAGGTCATGCAAGACAAAGATTTTTCATGCTCAAAAACATAAAAATTGCTGAAATTAAACCCAAACTACTAGCTTTCAATTGTGTGTTCTTGCCCTGGCCTAGTCTGATTTACATGACCTTGCTTTGCAGTCTCCATATGCACAAAGCTGTTTCACAGCGGTAGTTCTTTGCTAACAAAAATGCTACAGTACAGCATTTACTACCTTGAAGGGTTTCACGATTTTGCGGTCTCCAGGAGCTTAAAGCTTTTACTGCGGGAGTTTTTTGTTTACAAAAATGTAACAAGAGTTGACTGCTATGTAGCGGCATTACGTTTTTATTTACTTGCTTTCTATAAGTTTCACTCTTTGTAGCTGTTTGCAAAAAACAAGCGACCCAACCTTGGGTTGCAGTCCATAGGTTGAGAACCACTGTGTTAACTGAATGCAAATTAAATTCTAACCTACAATATACTAGCACACATTAACAAAAAAGACTAGCAGTCATATATGACTTATAAATCGTCTACCCAAATAGAATCCCAGAACTGACGGTTGCCCTTGGCCGCATCCTATAAATCACAAGATTCTTTTAAATAACATTAGGGTTTTAAGGACAACACTAAAATACAGAAATTTCCATAGTTTAGTATGGTTCATTTATAATTCATTAAAATATCAAAATCTTCTAGACAAACTAAAAATAATTAAATGTTTAAATAACTTGCATTTTACAGCATCACTACTAATTGTTCAAAAAATAATGTTTATTTTGCTTGATGACTAGTTTTTGCAGCAATAGCCTATTACAAGCAAAATCTGTTGACTTCTGCTTCTGGTCAGACTACTGTTACAAAAATTAGACAAATTTGTTTTGAGGCTAAAGTTAAATCTTGAGACTAGGTATAGAATAACTAACACATCATCCAGTAAGACAAAAAAGAAATTCCATAGCACTCCAATACGAAAGTGCAAATGCATAAAAACTGGCAGCAATAAATTTTAAATGCAAACCAAAATCACACAACCATAAAATTTGTTACGTCAGCTATAAACAAAACTGGCAAATTATCATGAATAATAAAAAAAATTGATAATGCAATTTTAATTTTGACATTATCTTTTAAAATCTAGTTCTAACAAACAATAGATAGAACTTTAAGAAATACCAGTTTTATGGTAGAACTTTAAGAAATACCAGTTTTATGTAACAAATATGCCACCATATATCGATCTAGATTTCTTAAAGGGCTGCAAACTCAAGCTTGAAAGAACTCAGTAGTTTTATCAAACTCAAACTTGAACTTTAAAAATAAGCCTGTGATCTCAAAAAAAAAATTAATGGGTTACTATCATGAAAAATGATTTAAACATGAAAAACCAGTCTGATTATTCTTCGGCTTGTTTTTGAAAAAGAATTCGAAGAAGTAAACAGAATTATTGCAGCCTGTGTGTACAATTTAAACTTTCAATATCATGTTGATAATTTTTTTGTCAAACTCAAAAACTTAATTTAAATGATAGAGTTTGCAACCCTGTTTTCTGTGATACTTCACAAGTTTTGCAAAACTTTTTACTAAATCCAAGAAACACCAATTTGAAAAAATGTAACAAAAACAAACACCCTGATTAAACTTTGTGAACAAATGGTAAGTCTGTTACTACTGTCTGGCAGATTAGGCAATGGCTATTTTGCTGTCAACGACATTTTACCCTTGGAGGCTATTTTGCTGTGAGACATTTGTGATTGGTCAATTTTTATGAAATTTCTAATATGCAACTTTTGGCCATTTCTGATTGGTCAGCTTCAATAATAAATTAAAAAATTGCACCCTCAGTTTACTCTCCCTGACTCGGCACACTTCCCTGGAGTGTACACTCCCCATACATTACATACCAGTCCCCCTCCTATCGAGTATACTGCCTTTATCTAGGTGCCCTGCCAGCAAAAATTTAAACTCATAATTATCGCATTTCAAGGCAGTTGCACTATCTACTACATCACAACATCACTGCCAGAATTGTAGCAAATATTGCTATTTAAACGCACATAAATGGTGACACCAAAATAAGCCTTCAAGAGTAAAATGTCATCAATGGAAAAGTAGCCACTTCTAATAAATTATGCAAACCAAACACTAGGCAACAAAAATTTTAACTTTGGCATGGTATTAATTGTTTTACTATAACTAAATTATTTTCTTTAGTGAGCAGCCATCTAAATTATCAAAAGATGAAAGCTTGCAGTATTTGTATTGTATTGCCCATCTTTATCCTCCATTCACAAGAAAGCGAATTGTATCGCTATATTTTGGACGAGATGTTTGCACTTGCTTGGGAGTTGCCATTTTTAAGGTGTCTGGGCCACCAGTCTTCCACATAAAGACAGGGGCATCCTGTTAAGTGCCTTGGCCAAGGACACAAGCAAACTTGCTGGCTTGTTTTCCACAATTTTTCCTAAATGCCAAGCATCAAGCAGGGAAGCTGTGGACACCATTTTTTGAAGACTTTTGCTATGACCAGTCAATGAGAATGAAGCCCAGGTCTACTGACTGCAAATTACACGCTCTATGACAAAATTACAATGTCAAGACTATCTTTCAAAAAAGATTCATTTGGCACTTGATCACACTTCTAAACCGTAATGCCACACTGCATTGACCTGTAATTAGACAGGAATTTCCTAGCTTTGTTTATTCTAACCTATTGCTATGATTTTTAGATAGGTCCTATACCATAAAAAATTTGTAGACTACTTAATGCCAACAATAGCCAAGAAAAATTTTGAGGCCATGGTAAAAGAGCTATGGTAAAAAAGCTGACCATTTAATGCATAATTACAGTTCTCCAGCAATCCTTAATGGTTGCATAAATACAGAATATGCGATTGTGCTTTCCTTTGCCCACAATAATCAAGGCAAGTACTAGCTAACCTGCTAATAGTAGCCTCGAAACTAGTAGTAGCTACAAAAATACGATTGATTTGTAAATTGTTTAGCTATTAAAGTATGCGTATTATGGCAACTGCATTTTCAAAATAAGTTCCATTTAAAAATAAAGCAAGTTATTGGTTTTCTTAATATTCCCCTAATAATAATCAAATTATAATCAGCTAAGTCTGCTTGGCTGATCTACAATTTTTGAGACCTTAAAAAAACAAAAGGCAGCGGCTATTTTGCCGTCGACAGCATTTTACCCTTGAAGACTATTTTGCTGTAATCATTTACGTGTGTTTATATTGCAATATTTGCTACATTTCTGTCAGTGACACTGTGGTGTAGTGGATAGTGCGCTGGTCTTGAGATACCATGGTTGTGGGTTCAAATCTCAACTGGCAGGGCATTAAAAGAAAGGCAGTGTACACTGAAGGGACAGGTCTGGTATGTAAATGTACGGGGCAGTGTACACTGGGAGTGTACAGGGTGGGGGGAAAACACTGGGTTTGCAAAATTTTTTTAATTGGTTACTGGTGTTTAAATTGACCAATCAGAAACGACTAAAAGTCACATGTTTAGTACGTCATTAAGATTGACCAATCACAAATAACTCATGGCAAAATAGTCTCCAAGGGTAAAATGCCATTGATGGCAAAATAGCCACTGCCAAAACAAAAACCACACAACCACTACATAAGTCAAAATCCACATCTATACCATTTTACATACTAAATGGGAATAGTAACAAACTAAATGGGAATATTATTTTGAGAATTACATTATTTTTCAGAAAAACTTCGTTTAAATAATAGTTATATCTTACAATTAAAAACAGTACAGTTTTAAGCTTTCAGAGCTAATTTCTCTTCCTGAGTCTTTCTAGCCATGGGCAAAATTTTATCAGTCAGTTATGTTTATCTATCGATTCGATTCGATTTTCTTAAGGCCCTGGCTCTTCTCTTTACTATATAGAACAAACAACAGATACAAATTTGAATACGGTAATTCTTCAACAAACACAAAGTCAATGAAAACAAAGTCAAAAAGCGCGTGAAACAGTTATTGGAGTGTTGCCACACAATTAACAATATTGAATTTAAAATTGTTTTTGTAGAAGGTTGTTACACGTATACATTTTTACTTTAGATTTAAAATTAAATTTGTTGACAAGAAAATATTCCCATTTAGTTTGCAGTTATTCCCATTTAGTATGTTACTGTTTCCATTTGGTATGCTACTATTCCCATTTAGTTTGTTAGTATTTCCATTTAGTATGTTATTATTCTCATTTAGTATGATGCTATTCCCTTTTAGTATGTAAAATGGTATAGTGTAGAACCACTAACACTAACACCACAACCAGAATCCTTCCCATGCAGCAATTACAAACACTGCATCTTTGTTTGTAGAGAACTCCCTTTAGACTCCAAACCAGAGGTGACGAACATACAGCCTACCAAAAAATTTTGTGCGGCTCGACTTGGTTTTTGACAAAATCAACCCCCTTTTAAATTTTTGCGCGAACCCCCACAGAACCAGTTCAAAAGTAACAAAATGCATTCACAAAACGTTGCTTTGACCACAGAAAACTGGCTTTCCACGCGCAAAAAACAATCATGGTGAAAGTGGAATAAAAATTTTTAAAAAACAGAAAAATAAAATATTTAAAATTACATAATTCAAAATAGGTTTTGATTAGCATCATGAAGCTGTTGCATTTGAATGCTAATATTATGAAAATTTTTCACATATATTGTCAAAAGTGCTATCTTCAGTTTGAAAAGGCTAAGTGGTTCAATCTTGTTTGGAAGCACAGATAGAAGCTGTAGCTAGTTGTCTCTGTTTTAGAGTTAATTAGTTATCCAGTACAATTTTATGTTGGATTATTGAAAAAAAGATTTGTTTTTTTTAAGTTTTCTACATAGGTTCTCTAAGTACTAAAATAAAACGGTTTCCGTTTAAAAGGTTTTTCTGGTTTTTAAACATTCTGCTGGCTTAAGTTTATTAAAAATAAAGGTTTTTTATTTTAAGCACAGTAAAGTCAGTGGAGAAAGTTTGGGGCAAGAATTGTAATCGGTGTTGATCTGAGTTTTTTTAACTTTGTTTTAACTTGTAGTTATGATTATTACTTGTTAAACTGTTAATTTTTTGATAAATTTTAACCATAGTTTTAAACATTTATTGATGAATATGATCTAAGCTACGTGTCTTGTAAGTTAATAATGTACATGTGTTTCGTAGATTTTTTTTTTTTTTTTTTTTCTTTCGACCAGTTACTTAATGAAAGGGTTTCAGGACCCGGTGAGGTTTCATTTCCAGGGTGGTTTTTCTTTCCTCACCATGCTCAGATGAGCTAAAAAACAGCCTTATAGGCCGGTTGCGCCACCCATTGACCACCTACGTAGCCGTGTCTCGCACTGGTCATCTTTCTGATCCTTACTATTTCGAATGTTCTTACTTCTTATTTACAAAATAATATGATCTACAACTATAAAAACTCCTGCGTTTTTGTTTTGTTCTGTTTGTTTTTTTGTTTTTTTTTCAATTCAATTAAACTGTTCTTTAATTGCTTGAATTTAGGGTTTAGCGGCCATGCAACTATTGCTCTAGTTTTATGGATCCACTGTTTTCATTTGCATGTTTTAACGTCTGACGTTGTGTCGCTTCTTCCTTTTCTTGACTCCATTTCTCTCATTATTATTGTTGTTCAGTGTCGTGTGTAATGGTGGTGGTCATGAATAAAAAAGATACAGATACAGATCATTTTTTTCATTTTGATAAATTTAATCACTATATTTTAAAACTTTATAAGACTAATTTTTTAAGTTGGTTTCTTTAAGTTACTTGTGTTACTTAAAAGCAAGATGCACATACAAATTTTTGGTAGTCATTGCCTGAAAGCAAAAACGAGTTGAAAATCGATGTGAGATATAATTAAATAAAAGTTTCAATCTTTTTTTAATTTATTTATTTTTTTGTTGTCCATGTTTATCTTCCATTCCGAGAAAGCCAACTGCATCGCTGTTTTTTAGACGGGATATCTGCACTCCCTTGGGAGTTTTCGTTTTCGAGGTGTCTGGGCCACCTATCTTCTACATAAAAGCGGGGCATCCCGTTAAGAGCCTTGCCCAAGACACAATAGGCAAACTTACGGGCTTTTTTCCACAACATCCCAAAAATGCCGAGCGCCAAGCAAGGAAGCTGTGAATGCCATTTTTTAAAGTCTTTTGATATGGCTCGACAAGGGGAATGAAACCCAGGTCTACTGACTGCGAAAGGAACGCTTTAACCACTACGCCATATGAAAAACTATGTGAATTAAATAACCATAAAAACATTACTTGCCGAGAGGATCTGCTTCAAAAGCTCCTCCCAGCCCTAGGCAGGTTCAACCTGCCATTAGATAAGCAATGTGGTGCCCCTGCTGATGGCGCATTAGCCATGGTCGGGACACATAAAGGGTTGCTATCATTGTTAACCCTTTAAGGACCACAAGAATTTAATTCATAAAATTTGAAACAATGCCGCAATTGTTTGGTAACAACGAACATATAATGGATTTCAGATAATTGGTTATCACGTCATAATGATATAACAATCAACAATCATGGTACATATGTGTACCAAAGGTCCTCAAAGGGTTAAAGAAGGAAATGAATGCAAAGAGAATTGGACATAACAAACTGGTATTTTGTCATTGCATTTGCAGCGCAACGGCAGGCATCCGACCGTAATCAATCCAAGTTAAAATGAGTGCACTCCAAATGGTGACTAGTCACTTCTATCATGATAGCTGCTTTATGTAGATGACAATCAGTATATAAAGCCATGTGTTGTTGGCAACTTCCTACTGGTGGTTTGTAGTTAAAGTTGCTGAGGTTGCTACACAATTCCCCTCCTCAAGCGTGCGCAGCTAGCGGAGACATGCGAAGGAACCGAAGAAGTTGCTGAGGTCGTAACATGCCTTCCCCGCCAACTAGTGAGGTTTTCCGGCCGAAGTAAGTGAGATTCCCGTCAAGACTTTAATGAAAGGCAGTTTTGACATAAGGGCTCCGCGACTCAACGATGGCTTGTGCTGCTTGACGGAAGATGCTGCCGTCCAACTATATCGGGGGAGATGTAGCTTCTTCGCGGGGTCACCATTGTAGCGCAACGGCATGCATCCGACTGTAGTTCAGGTTAAAATAATAAACACTCCGTATGGCCATTAATTACTTCCATCACGATATCTGCTGCACATGATGGCGATTCGTATATGAAGCCAGGTGTTGTTGGCGACTTTCTACTTGTGGTTTGTAGTAAAATTGCTACTCATTGTTCACTAGCAAAACCTTTGAGCAAAATCTGTGAAGTTTGATCATGTGGTATCGGTGGTTACAAACTGCATTTCTTTAATTAAAAATGAGACCTGAACAACCGCATATTCAAGCAAATTCTCAGACTTTAATGCTGACTATAACAACCTTCATTATTTCTGTGCTGTTTGTCGGACGAGTCGTTGAAATACGCTTAGGCGCTTTTATTCTATTCTGCCAGAAATCATCGAGCTTACAAATTTGAAGAATTCTCCTCTCACTGAGCTGGAAGATGAAAACTGGTTGCGCGACATAGGATTCATGGTAGATATCACTAGGCATTCAAAACGACTTGAATGTGCAACTTCAAGACCCAGATCAACTGCTGTAACTCGATGTCTTCCAAGATCAAATCCTTCATGTCAACGCTGAGCTTCTGGAAAAATCGGTTGAAAGATAACAATTGCACGCATTTTCTGACATTGGAAAAACACAATCCGACTTCTTGTCCTCCATATGCTTTGGAATGTTCCATCCTCTTGGAAAGGTTTAATGCTACATTTCAGGATATCAAAAGCAAACAACTCGAGCTTGATGTTGTTTCTATTTCCTTCAATGTTACACCCGCTTCTGCAACCCCCTCCCCCGAGCTATAATTTGAACTCATAAAATTTACAAAGTGATGACAAGCTGAAAGCGATATATCAGAACGAGCCGCTACTTAAATTTTATCGTGTTTATGCATCAAAGAAAGAGCTTGCAAACCTGAGAGCTCACCCTTTCAAATGTTCATCAGTATTCGGAAGCACGCACCTATGTCAACAATTCTTTTCTAAAGCAATCATCGCAAAAAATCGTTTCAGGTCAAGGCTGGCAGAAGAATATCTTAGAATGCAGTTGAGAGTTGCCACATCGTCAGTTCGACCTAACGTTAAGCGCTTAGTAAAGCAAAAAATTTCTAAAAATCTCACTGAAGGTCACAATTGTAAAGCTAGTTTAATTTTTCATTAAATGTTTTTTTATTACTTTTCATTATTTCATGCTTCAATATCATACTACATAACTTCAGCTATATGGTTCGCAATCGTTTTTTCGACTATGTTGTATATAGGCCTATTTTTGTAATTTTGATTTCTTGCATCACACCAATGCCAGAGTCTTCGTTGAATGGCGGTTTTACGAGACGAACGGGGTTTTTATCATTTTCGTTTGTTGTTTGATACAGTTATTGAACAACTTCTTTTTTCGTTTTTAATAATTTTGTGTCACAAATTCTTCGTTGACTGGTGTAACGTGTCGCGCTTTTCACGTCATCGAGCTGCCATGCCTAACACCTTTTGACCCTTTTTTATATTTTTTTGTTAGTTTGCTTTCGGCGGCTCAGCACCTTGCTCTCGCTGATGCGTGTGATTCTAGTTTTTTACTGTACGAGCTGTGTTTTGCTACTTTGCAACTTCGTGCGTCCCTAGTTTAACGCCCAGTTAGTGCACCGTTGCTGTTTTATCCGACGATTTTTCTATAACCTTGCCTATTTTAACTGACGAAGTAATCTACCAGGCGGTCGAAGATTTTCTGCTCTCTTTCTTTGTTGAACATTGTGGCGGACGGACGTGGTTTTGATTGTCTGGCAAAACTGCGTAAATTGCGGGAATAAAAATATTACTGTTGCGCTTCCTTCCTTGTGATTGCCATAGTTCCCAGCAATTGGGGTTCAGTCAGAAGACTCTCGTTCAAAAGGGAAATTTTCTATCCTTGGTACTTTGCTTTTCAACACATTTTTATTTCTGATTCAAATTAAAGTAGTAGGAGTGGTTATTAGCTTTTATCCGGTGTTGTCTCCTCAGCAGAGATGGCCGGATTCACCTCATTTCTTCTGCATTTGCTCGCTGTCGCATTTTCAATATATGATAATATTATTAATAGAACTTTCAGTTCTATCTCAATTTCAAATTTCTTTTAAAATTGAGGCGACGTGTGATAATCGCTCGGATAATTAGGTCTGGCTACAACTTAATAAAAACTTGGAAAAGATTGGCTTCCACTAAAACACTTCAAACCACTTTAATAACAGAATAATGTATTCACAGAATTGGTACTTCATGACTTCAAAACTTCTTCGCTCAACGATCCCAAAATTAATCACTTTACCACACAATCAAGAAAGATCGCAACATAAGTCCACCAATAACTGTTCAATATTCTCCACGTCAACGAAATCCACAATAATTTATCGCAAAAAAAAAACCACAATGGCCCTTCCTTAATCCGTTAAACCGATCTCTTTTCTCTCTCCCGCTCTCTCTCTGGCCAAAGAAAATCCCGTCGCCTTATATATAAATTTGACGAAACAATCTAGAAACGCTAGAACGAAATCACGTGAACAGAAGAAAAAAAGCATTTCAAGTTATATTAATCGTTTATCGAAATTCTTCGAAGAAGGTAGAATCACTAGACCGATCTGGAATTTTACTATGTCGTAATAACGAGTTTGACGTAATAAAAGGCGTACACAGCAATCGAGTTGCGAGGAAAAAAGGGTCTTTTCTCAGTCAGTAGCCGAGCGAACACATGACGCAGTGCTTTACACAAATATGAAAACAACTCTTATACGGCAAATTTCCTTATTCGTGACACTCGCACTCCGTCTCTCCACTTGTTTCGCCTCAGGGCATCCTCATTCTTCAAACCAATATTCTTTGTCTCCTCTTCCACTTGCTTCTTCCAGGTCTTCTTCGGTCGTCCTCGCTTTCTCTTGCAACTCACTTCAAGATCCAGAGCAACCCTCAAAACACTATCGTCATCCCTCCTCAGCACATGTCCACACCATCTAATTTTATTCGCTGTTGCTAACCGGTCTATAGTTTCCTTCAACCCCAACATGTCCATCTGTTCTTCAGTCGTCTTTCTGTCAACAACTTTCTGACCGCACATGGCTCTTATCATAGCTCTCTCCGTTCTTCTCAAAATTGCTTTTTCATTTTCTTTTGGACACCATGTCTCACTTCCATACAGTATTGCTGATCTTACGCAACAACGATAGACTTTACCTTTCATCTTCAGAGGAAACCTATTTCCAAGCAATAACTTTCCACATTCCCTGAATCTTACTCAATCGGTTCTTACTCTAGCTGTAACTGCCGCTTCACAACCACCACTAGCATTTAGTCTGTCTCCCAAATAACAAAATCCATTCACTGTCTCCACTTCATCGCACAACTTCTCGATCAAATCCATCATCCCTTCCATTATTCCTCTACATTTTAAGCAAAAAACAAAATGTGTTGCCAACCTAGCGGTAACTCTCTTTATTTTTGCACATTTGATATGAACCCAGTTTCCACATATTATGTGCAACACTGAATTGACCATGACTCTCCTCCAACAAACTCCACATGGATTTTTATTTCTTCTGAATAATTCTCCTTCTGATCCGCTTAACCTCACTTTTGTTTTTCTGCTGTTGAACTTCAAACCTTTACTTTCCAGTGCATCCTTCCAATTCCAAAACCTTTCCTTCAAGTCTTCCATGTCTTCGCTCATGATAACAAGGTCATCTGCTTAAAGTAATTCATTAACCACATCCTTCTCGCATTTTCTGTAATAACGTCCACAACTATTGCAAACAATAGTGGCGACAGCACAGATCCTTGATGTACCCCAACTTTCACTTCGAATTCCTCTGAATATGCAGATCCCACCCTCACTCTTGTCTTTGCACCTTCATACAGGCTCATAACTGCCCGAACCATTACTTCTGATTGACCCTTCTTTCTCATGGCCCACTCCATGACTTTTCTTGGCACTCTATCAAAAGCTTTTTCCATGTCAACAAAACACATATACAACTTTCTGTCCTTTTTTCAATATTCCTCCTGCATTTTCCTCACAATGAATATCGCATCTATTGTTTCTTTTCCTGGCATAAATCCAAACCGCATTTCATTCAAATTGACTAATGTTCGTTGTGGCGTTTTAATATATGATAATATTAATAATAGAACTTTCGGTTCTATCTCAATCTTAAATTTTTTTTAAAATTGAGGCGAAGTACGATAATTGCTCGGATAATTAGGTCTGACTGCAACTTAATAAAACTTGGAAAAGATTGGCTTCCACTAAAACACCTTAAACCACTTTAATAACAGAATAATGTATTCACAGAAATAGTACTTCACGACTTCAAAACTTGTTCGCTCAACGATCTCAGAACTATTTACTTTACCACACAATCAGGAAACCGCCAAAACTAATTTCACCAATAACTGTTCAATATTCTCCACGTCAACAAAATCCACAATAAATCATTACAAAAAAACCAATGGCCACTTATTACTCCGTCAATCAATCTCTCTTTCTCCCACTACAACGTTTTCTGCTCTCTATCTACTACTACTCTAACTACTACTACTATCACTACTACTACTACTGCTACTAAAAAAATCCCGTCGCGTTATATATAAATCGAAAAAAAACAATCCAGAAAACGCTAGAACGAAATCACGTAAAAAAAGAAAAAAAAAGCATTTCAAGTTATCTAATCAGTTATCGAAATTCTTCGAAGAAGCTAGAATCTCTAGATCAATCTGAAATTTTACTATGTCGTAATAACGATTGTGGCGTAATAAAGGCGTAGTACAGCAATCCACTTGCGAGGAAAAAAGATCCTTTTTTCTCAATCAGTTATCTGAAGAGTTGATTTGTGGTACAGAATTTGAAAATTGCAGAAAGTAGAGTATTCATTCTCGAAGCTTTTCGTCTGACACTTTTCAAGAGAATCCGTCAGAAATAGAGTGAAAAGGTGAAGTGAGTCACTTATATAGAGACACAGTTGACGAAAAAGGGAATAGGGAAAAAAGGCTCTATCATGATTGGTAAAAAGAAGCGACCAATAGAAGGAGCGGAAACTAATGCGTGATTTTTAGACCATAAACGAATTCCTTTTGTTTGCATAAATTTGGTTTGGATGTTTTAATGTACGTGGCTTCAAGGGTGGAAAGGTGAAAACAAGTACGGCCACGGGCAAGAATAGAAAATTTGTTGTCATTATATTCGTGTAGGATATATGTCATTATATGCGCATGTAGGATTTTGTAAAAGATGTTGTCCTATGGCAGAAAAGGAAGTTTCAGTTTTAAAGCTTCTGATTGGCTTGCAAGAGCGGGCCAATGTGCTTCGGTCCTGAGAAATATGCTTCTGGAGAATGGTTTTCGGCACGTGCTGCTTAATCCTCTGTTGTAGCCTTTGAGACGTACGACCCACGTACCGACTATCGCAGTGGCACAGAAATTGATAAACAATGTTGCTTTGATGAAAAGCAAGTAGTACATCCTTTTTGGCTACAGGCAGAAGTTGTCTGGTGGTGTAGACAATGCACGGTTCAACTGCAAAGTAACAGCGTTTGACGGCTGTTTTAATTTGCATTTCGTACCTCAGCGAAACATTGCCCAGCCATGGCAAGTGAAGATAAACTGGGCATTTCTTCGGACCGAATTGCGTTGGTCTGCGAAATTGATTCATTTTCTTGGTCACAACAGTGTTGATTATAGCTTCAGGGTAACCGTTGTTCATAAGGATTGATCGAATATTGGAAAGTTCATTTTCAAGAGTAGATTTCGAACAGATAACTAGAGCTCTATGGACTAGAGTTGAAATCAAATTAGTCTTCCGCTTCATGGGGCAAAAAGAGTTCCAGCGAATGTATTGGCCAGTGAAAGTCGGCTTCCTGTAGATAGATGTAACAAATTCGTGATCATTCTTTTCTACCAGGACGTCAAGAAAAGGCAAAGTCCGATTGCATTCCTTTTCAAAAGTGAAACGAAGCGATGGATGGAGAGAATTTAGATGTGAGAAAAACTCATTGCATTCGTCTTCGTCGTTAAAAACTGCAAAAATATCATCGACGTATCGATAATACATAAGTGGTTTGTTGACTCTTTTGAAAAGAGAAGCTTCGTAATATCCGACAAAGATGTTGGCAAGAGATGGGCCAAGAGGTGAACCCACAGCAACGCCATCAATCTGTCGGTGCATTATATTGTTGAAACTGAATTCTACGGAGGAAGTAGCCGTTTGCATCAGCTCAACAAAAACTCCACGAGGAAAAGGAGGCGGAGTAAGATCGCCATCATACAGAGCATTAGCGCAGATTTCAATAGTTTCTGCGAGTGGAACATAAGTAAAAAGGCTACAGACGTCATAGGAGCAAAGAAAGACAGACGGAGGAAAGTTAAAAGTTTTGACTTTGTCAGCAAAAGTAAAAGAATCGGAAATACAGTAGGTAGAATAAAGTGAAAGAACAGGATCAATAACTGACGTAAGCCATTGCGCTAATTGATGCTGTGCTGAGCCAGTCATTGACAATATAGGACGTAAGGGTACATCTTACTTGTGAATTTTAGGCAAACCATACATTCGGGGCCGTTGTGAACCAGTTGGTCGAATCCTGCTGTAAATATCGGATGGAAGAAGGCCTTCTTTCTTGAGTTGAAGCAACCGTCTTTGAATATGAGCTTCAATCTTCGCAGTGTTGTCAAATTCGGAAGAAGGGCCAAGATTTTCAAATTTAGAGTTGTCTTGCAAAATAAAATCCATTTTTGAAATGTAATCAATCTTGTTCATTATGACAACCCCAGAACCCTTGTCAGGTTTAGTGATATGGATATTTTCATTGCATCTGAGGGATCGGGTTGCCTGGATGCACTCTTTTAAAATCAGAAAGTCGCCAATGTCAGTTGGATTACCGCAGTAAGCATAGGCGAGGTCGCTTAATCTGGCTTTTAAGGCTGAAAATTGCTCGGAGGAATGAGGGACATGATGTAGCAATTGACCAATGAGCACCTCGAATTCGGCAAAGATCTCTTCTCGTTGAACACTGTGAGGTGGTAAACAAAATTTTAGTCCATGGGAGAGAACAAATTCTTCCGTTGAGGAGAGTTTGTAATTCGAGAGATTGATAATAGTGTCCTTGTTTGGTTTCGCCATGTTGCCAAATCGTTGTTGGAAAAGAAATTTGAGTTTCCGTTCATTCTTGATAGAAAGTTCTCGTTCTTTCCGTTCGTCAATGGTGGCTATATATCTGCAGAATCGAATGAAATCGAAGAAAGACAGGAATTGTCTAACTTCTTTCCACAGTGCGCGCAGTTTGCCTTTCAAGAATGTTATCAACGATTTACTCTTTTCAATTTCATCGCACATAAACGCACGTTCTATATTTGGTGTCTGACGCACTGATGACTTTTCTATTCGAAACTTCACGAACTTAGGGAGCGTTCGTTGACCAACAGAAGCCTTAAGAAAGGCTGTTTGTGAGATAGCACTTCTAATCTTTCCACGAGTTCTGACCAGCTTGTTGAGGATCTTCAGTTGCTGGTCGCTGTACCGTCTTCGGAAATATTTGAAGAGTTGATTTGTGGTACAGAATTTGAAAATTGCAGAAAGTAGAGTATTCATTCGAAAAGCTTCGAGAATGAATACTCTACTTTCTGCAATCAGTTATCGAAATTCTTCGAAGAAGCTAGAATCACTAGATCAATCTGGAATCGTATTATGTCATAAACCATTGTGACGTAATAAAGGCGTACTTACGGCAAATCCAATTGCGAGAAAAAAAGGTCTTTTTCTCAATCAGTAGCCGAGCGAACAAATGACAGAGCACTTTACACAAATATGAAACCTTTCTTTCAAGGCAAATTTCCTTATTCGTGACATTCGTGTTCGCCTCTCTAGCACCTTTTCAACAATTTTCATGTCATGTTCTAGCAGTTTTACTCCTCTGTATGATCCACAGCTCATCACATCACCCTTTCTTTTTAAGATAGGCACAATCACACTTGTTTTCGACTCATCAGGCATTCCTCTACCATCCCAATACACGCCGGCACAGCTCCATCATCACTTTCACCACTTGCAACTATAATCTCCACACTAACTTCAGATGGTCCAGTTGCCTTCCCTGATTTTATCCTTTGCATTGCTTCCACAATTTCATTACGAGCCACTTTTTCCACTGGTCCTTCTACTACATCAATTTCCACCATGAGGTCCCATTCGTTTTCTTCATTCATGATCTTTTCCATGTGTTCCTTCCAAATTTTTGTCCTGTTTTCTTCAATAAAATCATATCGTTAGTCTCTTCCTCTCAAGCACCTTCCTCCTTCCACATCCTTCCCTTCCTTTTTCATTCTTCTAAGGAAGTAGAAAACACTACTAGAACTCTGATACAAATTATTCAAGTCCTGATTAGCTTCCATTCTCATGGCTCTAGCAAGAATTTTTCTCGTTTTATTTCTTAAACGTTTGTACGGGGTCCTATTTTCTTCTTATGGGAACCTGCACAGCTCTTTAAATGCCGCTTTCTTTCTTGCTATGGTACCTTTGACCTCCTCATTCCACCACCACATGTCTCCTTGATCTCTCCTAAATTTCTTCTTTCCACACACTTCATCACATGCCTTTAGAACACCATCCTTGAAAGATTTCCACAAATCAGGCGCATCTGTGCTTACTAGTTCTTTTACTCTTGTTTTAAATATCACTCTTGTTTGGTTTTCATTAAGCTTCCAAATCTTTCTTCTTATGATCTGTTGCTTTCTCACAATCTTTTTTTAGAACCTTTTTATCTAGATCCACAACCACCAGCCTGTGCTGAAATTCCCATGAAATCTCTTTTACATCCCTTATATAATTTTTGTATTTTTCTCTCACAAGCACAAAATCAATTTCTGTTTCACATCCACCGGCACTATAAGTGATTTTCCTTTTGTCTGCCTTTTTGAACCAAGTATTTGCCACGCACAGCTCTCTTTGATCACAAAATCCAGCAATCTTTTTCCTTCTGTACTTCTTTTCCCAATACCATTCCCGCGTGTACACCTTCAAAACCCTCAGCACATTTCCCCACATGTCCGTTAAAATCCCCTAAAGAAATAATGATTTTACTATAACTATTCGAGTTTCACTCACTCCCCATTTCAACGTAAAAACAAACTTTCTCTGCATCTGGTCTTCCGCTTTGTGGCCCATACGCACATATTATGCGCATCATTTCTCTACCTAAGGTTAGCACAATCGCCATTACTCTGTCACTTTTTCTTCTAACTTCCACAACGTTCCCAGATATTTCCTCTTTCACCAAAATTCCACCCCCTCCGAATCCTGCATTATTTCCTGATCACAGTTTATACCTTTGTCCCGAAGTACCCGCAAAACGAGCTCCTTGGCCTTTCCATCTTACTTCCTGGATGCAGCACACATCAACTTTTCTCTTCCTCAATTCTTCACACATTTCCGTTTTCCTTCCACAAAGACTTTCCACATTTAATGTACCAAATCTTATCCCATGACATTTAGATTTAAACCCGGAGATTCTTCGCACTCCCTGCCAATTTAAGAGCTTCCGGGGACTGGGGCCAATTTGTTTATTTTTTCTGGTCATGGGGATTTGCTGCAGCAAAATTCTTCTACAGGGAGCATGCCCTTGCTTACCCCCAACCTCAGTTTTCTAGCATGAGTGGTCCAACCAACCAATTAAACAGGCAACCCCACCATTGACAGTCAGACTGCAATTGGCAGGTAGCCAATAGTCGCCTCTTACGACATGCTGGGTAAACAGCTTCACTATTCTTAAACCGGTGAAGCACAAAAAAACTTAAGGTAAAATAGAAAATTTTGCTCAAAAATGATCACCAACATCATGCGGTACCATACAACAATCTATTACATCATGACAATAACCGGCGCAGGGCCGGCGGAACCGCCCCCCGAACCCCCCGGTCGGGGGGGGCCCAGGCCTGGTCAGGGGCCCCGCCCATTGAATACCAACCAAAGACCAATATTCAAGTTTCGACGTTGAGTATTTTGATCTACTGTTTCATGTTTCGATTCTGATTGCTTTCGACGCTTTGACTCATTTGTATCGTATAAGATAAGTCAAATTTTCTTAACGAGTGCTTTTGCCTTTAAAAGTAACTTTACAACCATTTAGTCAGTCAGAAGCCGTATAGTTACGTCATAGTCAGATGATGAATTTTTGAAGCTAATTGCCAAAAAGCTGACCAGTTCGTTGGTTGCAGCTACTGTGAAGGAAACAGAGTACAGTAAATAGATTACTGCATTTTTAGATTAAGAAAGATATGAAGTTAGTTTTTCAATATTTATAGTTTAATTGTGACAATGCTTAGAGTTAATTCGAAGTTGAAAATATATTAAAATATATTAATCGATTTTAGAGTTAATTCGAAGTTGAAAATAGCCAATTACGTGCATATATAATTTAGAAGCTATTTTTTAAAAATAGTCTATCGGAAACATGAAACGCCATAAAAGTGGAGCACAGAAAAGAAAAGAAGCAGCTGCTGCTCAGGAATCAGTTAAAAAGCTTACCAAATTAACACAGTTTTTTTCCGTTAGCAGAGCAGAAACTGAAACAGATAGTGCTACTTTGCCAGCCGTCTCTATCAGCGATACTTTGAGCTTAGTTTCAGCAGCAGCAGCGTCAACTGCAGAATCAGAAAATGTCTTGTGTGAATCGGTTGAACTAAATCTACCATCAGTGCCATGTACGTCTATGGGGGCAAAAAATGCGGCGATCGATACTTCATCGTCACTTCCCCACAGTTCGTTTGACCCTCTCCATAGGGACCCAGCGAAGTGGCCTGACGTCATATCAGATCCGCAACGGGTTGACATCATCAGAAGAGGACCTCGGCAAGTTGTAACAAATTTTCCATACAACGCAGCTAGAAGACGATTTTCTTCTATTCATTACAAACGCATTTTGAGTAATGGCGAGGCTGTTCCTCGGTCATGGCTGATGTACTCTGAAGATTCTGACAAAGCATTCTGCTTCAGCTGCAAACTTTTTGGCAACTTAGCTAGTCCGTTTAGTAGGGGCATCAATACATGGGAAGGGTTTTCCAAGAAGTTAAAGGATCATGAAAACGGTGCTTCTCATAAAAAGAGTTTTAACCAATGGCTTTTGCTTAAGGAGGGTATTAACACTCAATCTACGGTGGATAAACAAGCAATGAAAATTTTTCTTGCAGAAAGAACATTTTGGAGGAATGTTTTGGAGCGTCTAATAGACATCGTAATATTTTTGGGTGAAAGAAATTTGGCTTTTAGAGGATCCGACGAAACACTGGGATCATCGCAAAATGGAAATTTTTTGGGTTTATTTGAACTACTGGCGAAGAGAGATCCCGTCTTGAATGAGTTGCAAAATAGGATTATCCGGCACAAAACTAAGCAACACTATTTGAGCAAAAGTATTCAGAACGAGCTGATAAATTTAGTTGCAAAAGAAACTGAAAACGCACTTCTCACGCAGCTGAAACAAGCCAAATATTACTCTATAATTCTTGATTGTACTCCGGATATATCACATCAAGAACAAATGACCGTCATTTTTCGTTTCGTTCAATGTGATGATGAACACGGTGCAAGAGTAAAAGAGGCATTTTTTGGCTATTTGAGTGTCAATAACAGCACTGGCGAAGGTTTGCTCAATGTCTTTTTAAAGCGCTCCGAAGAATTAAGACTAGATCTTGCTGACTGTCGAGGCCAGTGCTACGATAATGGGGCGAACATGAAAGGAAAAGAAGCTGGTTTTCAAGCGAGATTACTGAAAATCAATCCAAAAGCGCTGTATGTTCCGTGTGCTAATCATTCGCTTAATTTAGTTGTAGTCGACAGTGTGAAATCTTCTACTGAAGCATTGGTATTTTTTGGTGTGTTAACGCAATTGTATTCACTGTTTTCCTCTTCAACGCAACGATGGACGATATTAAAAAAGAATGTTCCGCTCTCACTCAAATCCCAATCAGCTACTCGCTGGGAGAGTCGCATCAATTGCATCTCACCTTTACGATACCATTTGGCTGAAGTGATAAAAGCATTGAAGGAATTGGAAAACTACTGCTTCGAAAAAAAAGATGGTCAAACAATCAATGATGTTCGTTCATTGATACTTCGAATTGAAACATGGAGCTTCATTTTGTCAATTGTAGTTTGGCATGATATTCTTTTTCACATCAACAAGACGAGCAAAGTTATGCAAACCACTGGTGTTTCTATGGAAGTAGTTGAAAAAGAAATCAAAGCAACTGAGGAAGTTTTAAAGAAATATCGCGAAGACGGGTACAGCGGCGCGGTAGCCACGGCACGTGAAATTGCTGAAGGTTTGCAAATTGAGAGGAGTTTCGCTGAGAGTAGAACCAGAAGAAGAAGGAGGCTGTTCGAATACGAAGCAGAAGATGAAGGTAGCGAGATGTCGCCAGAAGAAAAATTCAAAGCAAATTTTTTTTTGCCACTAATGGATCATGCTCTATCTTCTTTAAAAGAACGCTTCGAGCAAATGCACACTGTGGGTGCAATTTTTAATTTTCTTTATAATCAAGAAAGTTTATTGCAAGTATACGGGCACAATCGTTTACTTAATGCATGCCAAAAATTTTATGAAACAATGGGCGATATTGACCCTGTGGAAATGAATGAGGAGTTGGAACGGTTCGTGGTCATCGTGAAAGAAAATAAAGAAGATCTCAAAACAGCCAACGATTTTCTGAGCTATATCTATCGAAAGCATATGCTGGAAGTATATCCAAATTTGTCCATAGCTCTTCGAGTTTTGTTGACCTGCCCGGTCTCAGTAGCTGGCGCTGAGAGAAGTTTCAGCAAACTGAAGCTAATCAAAACCTTCCATCGATCCACCATGATGGACGAAAGGCTAACATCTCTAGCTACAATTTCGATAGAAAGCTCTTGCGTACGAGATTTAGATCTCGACCGCATAATTGATGTGTTTGCTGCTGAAAAGGCTCGCCGAAAAACATTTTGAAACCTGTATTAAATATACGTTATCTTCTTTGTATTAAATTTATTTTCATTAGACGAGTCAGAGTCAGTTTCTTCATCGACCAGCGATTGGCTTAAGGACTTAAGGAGGCTTTACACAAAATACGATGCGATTTCCGTACGAAAATGTCGTATCAAATTACGTACGTAGATTTCAAACTAGGGTACGTAGACGCAAAATTGGACGCAATCGCATTTTGTATAATTTTTGCGGTTCACTTTGTTTGCGGATAAAGGGGCCCACGTATAGTTTTCGGGGGGGGCCTCAGCTGGCCTAGCGCCGGCACTGATAACCGGCGACAGGTTTCGACCTTATTGAGTCTCTTCACGCGGGTGTAAAAAAATCCTCAATCATAAAAATGCTAAAAAAAACAAATTTGCCATTATGTGCAAAAAATGCAATACAAAACAATATGATACAATACTTATATCATGGGGGTCTCATTAAAGAATACACACACACATATAACATGGACAACAAGTCACATCGGTAAGCCCCAATAGTGTAGAATCATGGATATGATCTTATCATCAGCCTATACAAAATACAGCGAGTCCACAAAGTCTTAAGACAGTTTTTTAATTCATTAAAAAATTTTTTAAATGCTATCAAGGTAATTCTTTTTGCATATTAATCAGTTGTTATTAAAGTTTTTTATAACATCACTTTTTTTTATTTCAGAGATGAATTAGCTAAATAAAATAATTGATTTCCAAACATGTTAGAAATGACTACTCTACAAGAAAAAGTACAATGTGTTTTTTGATTTATCAAAACGAAATATGATATTCAAGCACAGAGAAATTCCATAGCTACATATCTAAAACGGGCCCCAGCACGTTAGTCGATTCGCGATTGGCATAAGCAGTTTGTGGGAACGGAAACGTTACTACTAAAATCGAGGAGTGGATGGTCAAAAACTTCTGAAAAAGGCATCGAGCGTATTCGTCAGTCATTTTGTCGTAGCCCAACAAAGTCCATCCGCACTGCTTTCGTTCGGGCTACGTGAAAGATGTTGTGTACCGCACCAAAGTAAAAGACATAAGTGACCGTAAGGTAAGAATAACTGCCACTGTGGAGACAACTGATGAAGAAATGTTAAGAAGGACGTGGACTGAAATGTAATATCGTTTAGATATCCTCTGTGCTACAAATGGGGCCCATATAGAAATTTATTAATGCTTTGAATAAAAGCCTGACTATTTACTTAATATTAGGCTAATCATTTCAGAGATAGAGTTCATTAATATTTTAAATAAAAATTTGACCATTTAATTGATATTATTTAAATCTTTCAGACATTTCTAACGTCAGTTGTAATATAAATAAATTTTTTAAATTGTTTAAAGACTCTTTGGACACCCTGTATAGAGGTTACTAGTTGCTAATGTTTTTTACACCCGCCTGATGAGAACCAATAAGATTGAAACCACTCGCGGGTTATTGACATGATGCAATAGATTGCAATATGGTACCGTATAATGTTCGTGATCATTTTTGAACAAAATTTTCTATTCTACCTTAGTGTGATTATGGAGGCAGATTCTTCTTAATAGATTGCCTTGAAAATTGCTACCTAGCGACTAGCAGTTGTTATATTTTGTTGATGAAAATTTTTTTAAAAATTTCGTCTTTTTGTGATTTCACAAAGAAAAGCAAGGTGAAAGTTTTAATTTGCAGGTTGATCTCCAAAATGTCTGATAATTCAATAAAAAAGAAGTCTCAATTATTTTATGAATATAGAGTCTTGTATCAAATTAATATTGAGCAATGCAATATTAGTGGTTGCATAAGATTTTTTGTAAAACGGCAGAATAAGCAATATACTTTGTAATTGCCAATGTTAAATATTTTTGTCAAATGTTTCTGGAAAAAACAATTTGAATAGCTAGATTTTTTTTAATTTCATTTTTGACAATATACACATTTTTTTGGGGGGCTCGCTTATTTACCTTTGCGCTTAGGCAAGTCTATACGACATATACGGCATTATAAAACTGCATCTCCGTTGGTGTGTCCCCTTAAACTACTAACAGATCTTCGCTTCTATTCGACTGTAAACACCAAAAAACTCGTTATTGCCGAAATCATGAAATAGAAGTCCGATGAACTTCAAAAAATCGACCGCGCAGACTCCTGGATCGCGATCTTTTCAATAACAAACCAAAAAATATAAGATTGCGTTCCGTTTATTTCTTGATTCCTTTTTGGGAAAGATGACCGTTTTTGAACATAAATGTAACCCAGCCTCTAAGGTTGTTTAAATCTGAGCAGCCTTGGTGCCGGTCCCAAGCCCGGATAAATGAGGAAGGTTGCTACAGGAAGGGCATCCGGCGTAAAACCTAGCCAAATGTTTTCAATGCGCGTCGTATCTGACTTTATACCGGATCGGTCGAGGCCCGGGATAACAACGACCGTTACCTGTGACTGGGCACAAAGGGCCACTGATGGACATGCTACTTGGATGCAAAGAGGTGGAAAGCAATCTAGGAGAGAAATGAAGTGAGGAAGAAAGCTAAGAAGATCAAGCTGAGGGTTGCGACATTAAACGTTGGAACCATGACCGGTAAGGGAAGAGAAGTGGCGGACCATATGGAATGAAGAGGGGTGGACATACTGTTTGTGCAGGAAACTCGCTAGAAGGGGGAGAAAGCAAGATGCATAGATGGAGGATACAAAATGTGGTACTGTGGAATCGGAAACAAAAAGAATGGTGTGGGAATCATATTGAAAAACGAGCTTATGGACAGGGTAGTGGAATTATGTTGAATATTATCTGTGCGTATGCGCCGCAGGTGGGGTGCATACGTGAAGAAAAGGAAGCATTTTGGCTGGATCTAGATGAGACAGTGGAAGATACCAAAAAATGAAAAAATTGTGGTGGGAGCAGACCTGAATCTGCACGTAAGAGAAGGGAATAACGGTGATGGAGAATATATGGGCAGACATGAATCGGGGAAGAGAAATAACGAAGGACAAGCAGTGGTAGATTTTGCTGAGAATGGAACTAGCGATCACTAACGCCTGCTTTGTAAATAAACCAGCACACCGAGTCACACAACAGTGGCGGACGCAATTCGCAGGTGGATTACGTTATGGTGAGAAGACGAAGGATCAAGGAGATGGTGGATACAAAGGTTATTACCGGTGAAAGTGTAGCGAAACGGCACAGAATAGTAGTCAGTGCGACAATCATCTGGACGAAGTGGAGGAAAGCACCAAAACCAAGTGAAGACAATAAAATGGTGAAAGCTGGAAGACAAGAAAGTGAAGAACAAATTCAAAATGAAAGTGATTAAAAGCGGAATACTTGGTCAACAGGAAGACTGGCAAAGAGTGGCTGAGATGATACGGAGCATCGCCAGAATGGAACTGGGTGAAACATCGGGAAAAATTAGCACACCAGATTGACCGGAGACGTGATGGAGGAACCAGGAAGTCCAGGAGAAACTGAAGAATAAGAGAAAAGCTAAAAAGGTTTGGAATACCATCAGAAATTATGCAAGCAAGTTGGCCTATAAAACTGCAAGAAAAGAAGCTAAGAGAGAAGTGGCAAAGGCAAAAAACAAGGCATGAGGAACTGTACGAAAAACTGGAAACAAAGGAGGGGGAAAACGAGTTGTTCAAGATAGCAAAGCAGAGAAAGAGGCAAAGCAAGGATGTACAACAAGAGCAATCAAAAGTAAAACTGGGGAGATGCTGATGGAAGAAGAGAAAGTGAAACAAAGATGGAAGGAGTATTTTGACAACTTACTCAACCAGGAAAACTCTAAAAAAAGAAGAGAAAGAGACGTGGAAGATATCTCTGGAGAAAAGATCAGAACTAGGGTTGAAGAAAATGAATAAGGGAAAGGCTCAAAGACCTGATGACATACCATGGATCGCTCTAGGGAATAAAGGTGTGGAGTTTCTAGTAAACTTCTTCAATATACTCCTACGAGGAGAGGAGATGAGAGATGAATGGAGAAGGAGCGTGCTCGTACCTTTGTACAAAGGTAAAAGAGACATCATAGAATGTGGAAATTACCGGGGAATCAAGTTGATGAGCTACACTATAAAACTGTGGGAGAGGGTAATAGAAGCAAGGATAAGGAAGGAGGTGACGATCGCTGGGCAACAATTAGGGTTCATGCCAGGAAGGAGTACCACCGATGCAATATTCTGTTTGAGGATGCTGTTGGAAAAGTACACTTAAGGGCAGAAGGCAGTGCACTGTGCTTTTATTGACTTGGAGAAGGCAAACGACAGGGTACCCAAAGAGGAACTGTGGGAATGCTTGCGGTTAGCTGAAACATCAGAGTGCTACAAAAGGATTATTAAAGACAACAACTGTGAGAAGTGCAGCAGCGTTCACTGAAAAATTCAAGGTAGGTGTTGACTTCACCAAGGCTCAGGGCTCGGCCCATTCCTTTTTGCCATCATCATGGACAAGCTGACGGAGGACATCAGGAAGGACGCACCATGGGATATGCTGTTTGCAAATGACATAGCGCTGTCTAGGCAAAATCATAGGGAGCTCGAGGATGATCTCGAGATTTGGAGAAATGCACTGGAGAGAAGAGGCGTGAATGTGAGCCGGAGCAAGACCGAGTATTTGAACGCTGGGACGTGAATGATGGAGAAGAGTTGAAGCTGTTAGCAGAAAACGTAGGGAGAAAAACTTCAAATACCTGGGTTTGACAGTTAGTAGCGATGGAAGATGTGAAGGATCCAAGCAAGCTCGATGAGTTGGAAGAAGGTGTCTAGAGTTTTGTGCGACAGCAGGGGTTAAGAGTAAAATGTACAGGAGTGTTGTAAGACTAACCATGCTTTGTGGAATGGAAACGGTGGCAGTAAGGAAAAGACAGGTGGAAAAAATGAAAGTTGCAGAGTTGAAAATGGTGAGATGGGCACCAGGAGTAACAAGACAAGAGACGAATACGTGAGAGGGACTGCAAAAATCGTAATACTGGGAGACAAATTTCGGAATATAAGGCTACGCTGGTATGGACACTTGAAAAGGAGAGAAGGCTGCATGGGAAAAAGGATGATGGAGATGGCGGTGCCAGGTAGAAAGAAAAGAGGAAGGCCAAGGAGAAGATGGATGGATTTGGCGATGGAAGACATGGAAAGGGTTGGAGCTAAGGAGGGAGACGAAGTCGATCGGGACAAATGGAAAATACTTTCGTGCTGTGGCGACCTCGAATAGGGAGAAGCCGAAAGAAGATGTAAGCTATACCTGAATATCATAACTTGTGTGTGAGTACATAACTTTAACTTTCACTTCTGTCAGCAATTTTTTTCCCGAACGCTAAAAACGTCAAATGCATAACTTAACCTTGGACTTGAAAAATCAGTTTGAACTTGATCTCGAAAAAAATTGGTGAGTTGCAGCAAAAAAAAAATTGCAGCCCTGCTGCAAAAGATGTTAGAATTACAAACGCTTCCAGTCATTCAAACTGTCAATATCCACAATATCACTAACACCGCTCGACAACTGCTTTGAAACTTAAAACGAACAAAACGCAGTGCTTGCACATTGTATTTGTCAGTAACTGCAACCACAGAACACAAATCTCTGTTGCCTCAAGTGGTCAAAACCAATCTTTTGAATTAAATAAATTAATCTACAGGATATTTCCCAACAACTTTGTTTTAACGCTTGGAATCGTCGGCAGCCAAAAAGACTAAATATGTTGTGCGAAAATACTTTGAGTATTAAAGTGACTTTTTTCGTAATGACAACAAATTACACGCACTCCCAAAAAGATCAACTTCTCACTTCGAATCAATAATACTGGCCAGCGCAACCAGTCAAGTTGGTCTGCATGTGAAGCCCCTACGTATCCAGCTTCACAAAGCCGTTATTTATTTACTCCGCGCTTTTGAGGTGGCAACGATTAACCTCACAAAAGCAAACAAATTTAGAGGAAAAGTGAATTAATGCATCAGCATTGGCGTGATACCGTCTCACCGAATACAAAATGTTTCACTGGGAGGCTCCACAAGCATAATGAATCTTTCCAGTTGTCGACAAAGAAAAGATTAATAACCAGCGAACATAAAGTTTTTGAAACTACTCTACACAAAGTCTAGCAGAGTTAAAATAAGTTTGCAACGGTCTCGGAGATTTCATCGGCACTTTTATGGCTTGAGCCAAGACCGGAATTAGGCCGGAAACAGGGATGACGTAATTCTTAGTGACACGTGCAAAACTGACATTTTCTAGATAAATGCCCAATTGATTTCAATTAAAATCTTGTTGAAGAGTTTTTCCTGTCACTCTTCCCTTTCCCTCTGAGTCCCAAACACGGCCCTCCTTCTCAAAACTTGCATGCTGAACTTATTATAAATGTAACAGTGAACGAACTTAACTTCTGTAATAATCGATAATTCTTTGCACCAGTTGTGACTCGCGCGACTCAACAGCGTCCGACGAAGGTTTTTGTTCTTTTCTCACCAAAAAGCATGAGCTGCAGTGAGCGTACTTTCAAAACAATCAAACCTACGCTGTAGAAGACGCGCGCGTACAACGGTGTTTCACGAAACAAATAAATATGAAAAGAAAATCTCAAGCAACATGTCGAGTAAAGAAAATGGGAATAGGGAGTTGCACTGTGACCTGGAAAGATTTTGCTACACCACAAGGAGCATGTTTCAGTTCAAACGGAAAATCACAGCATATTTTCTAACCCAGCTTCCTGACTATTGCTAACATGCCATGCTCTTCTGCAACTAATTCGTGCGCAACAGCCGCTCAAGCGCACTTTTAAACTCCAATCAAAACTCGAGATGAAAGAAATTGGTGAAGGCTGGCAACGTCACACTATTCTAAAGTTCAGTTTGCAGACCAATCGTTCCACCTCACTTGTTCCTGAGTAACTACTCGTTCCATCTCACTTGTTCCTGAGTAACTACCCGTTCCACCTCACTTGTTCCTGAGTTACTACTTGTTCCATCTCACTTGTTCCTGAGTAACTACTCGTTTCATCTCACTTGTTCCTGAGTAACTACTCGTTCCACCTCACTTGTTCCTGAGTAACTACTCGTTTCATCCCACTTGTTCCTGAGTAACTACTCGTTTCACCTCACTTGTTCTTGAGTAACTACTTGTTCCACCGCAAATGTTTCTGAGTTACTACTCGTTCCATCTCACTTGTTCCATCTCACTGGTTCCTGAGTTACTACTCGTTCCACCTCACATGTTCCTGAGTAACTACTCGTTCGATGTCAAATGTTTCTGAGTAACCACTCGTTCCACCTCACTTGTTCCTGAGTAACTACTCGTTCCACCTCACTTGTTCCTGAGTTACTAATCGTTTCACTTCGCTTGTTCCTGAGTTACTAGTCGTTCCATCTCACTTGTTTCTTGGTAGCTACTCGTTCCATCTCACTTGTTCCTGAGTAACTAATCGTTCCACCTCACTTGTTCCTGAGTAACTACTCGTTTCACCTCACTTGTTCCTGAGTAACTACTCGTTCCATCTCACTTGTTCCTGAGTTACTAATCGTTTCACTTCGCTTGTTCCTGAGTTACTACTTGTTCCATCTCACTTGTTTCTTGGTAGCTACTCGTTCCATCTCACTTGTTTCTGAGTTACTAATCGCTCCACCTCACTTGTTTTTGAGTAACTAATCGTTCCACCTCACTTGTTCCTGAGTAACTACTCGTTCCACCTCACTTGTTCCTGAGTAACTACTCGTTCCACCTCACTTGTTCCTGAGTAACTATTTGTTCCACCTCACTTGTTCCTGAGTTACTACTTGTTCCATGTCACTTGTTCCTGAGTAACTACTCGTTTCACTTCACTTGTTCCTGAGTAACTACTCGTTCTACCTCACTTGTTTTTTAGTAACCACTCGTTCCATCTCACTTGTTTCAGAGTAACTACTTGTTCTACCTCACTTGTTCCTGAGTAACTACTCGTTCCATCTCACTTGTTCCTGTGTAACTACTCGTTCCTGAGTTACTACTCGTTTCACCTCACTTGTTTCTGAGTGTCTACTCGTTCCACCTCATTTGTTGAGTAGCTACTCGTTCCACCTCACTTGTTCCTGAGTAACTACTCGTTCGATCTCACATGTTTCTGAGTAACTACTCGTTCCACCTCACTTGTTCCTGAGCAACAAAGTTTTTAAGTTATTTCCCGCATTGTATGGACATCACTAACCACTTGCTTATATACCAAACATCAACAAAAAAGTAAATTTTCAAACCATTAATTGACAAACACCGATGGCTCAAGGTAAGTTTAGACCACTGGATGATAAGTTATATGCTCTAGATCCGGGTTTCTCAACCTTTATTCTCTCACTTACCCCTTGGCAAATTTCTAAAGTATAATTTACTCCCCAAATTTTTTTTATAGTTTCACTTCTACAAATGCCTATTGTAACAACTAAAAGTGTGAATTCTTTTCTAACAAAATTTACCACCAAGGCAGGTCAAATTTACCCCCGGTTGAGAATCCCTGCTCTAGATCATATCCACTACACCACGGTGGTTACTTGAAAAGTCCTAGAAAACGCAGGATTAAGCAACTGGTTGGTTTGTGTTAAATTAAAGCTGAATACCAGCAAACTTAGCGTATAATAAATACAAATACACTGACTTGGCAAAGTTACTTTAAATTCCGGCTTCGGCACCCGCGTTCCACAAGCACACACTCGCGTATTTTACTCGTCTTGTTTTGTTCGTAGTATGCGTTTGAAGAATGCGAAGGCCGAAGCCGGAGCCACGAACTAAATTACAACAGGAAAATATGATGTATTTTGTAACGAGCTAAGCTGTGGCGACCGCCCGCTTCTGACGGTGCGAAGTCGACTTTGAAGTATTCCGTCCACTGACCTCCCTCTTTGAAAACTGTTTACTATCGTACTCCAACACCAGGCGCTTGATATGTTTCAATTTCCGATGCAGATAATCTCGGCGTTTACGCTCATCATAAAACTTTTCGTCCTAAAAATTGTAAATTCATTTCAAAAACTTGTAAACTATACGGCAGTTAGCTAACCCCATGCGCAACAAGGACCTGGTTATGTTAGTTTCGCCGGTCAATGCAGCAACCACAGAGCGGGACACTTTTAAAAACCAAGTTCACAGCTGCAGTTTTAATGTAACACAATAGTAAAAATACTCAGGTTGTTATTTGAAGAAGTAAACTTTAGAAGGCATCAATCAAGCCCACCCGGTGCCTACTCCATTCTATTTAAGCAAGGAGCAGGTTACCCGGACTGCTACCGGGCGTTATGACTGAATGCCCTACCAATATTTTAATAAGATGAAGTTATGCAAGGTTAGTTAATGGTTTGAAGGTTCACACCGACATAAACCACAAACATTATATTGAAAACAATTTACGTATTGCAAACAATGTACCCAACCCAATTTGACGAGACCATCCCTGGACGCGTTTCGTCCTCTTGGACTCCTCAGCAGGGCCTGTCCCGTCCCCCAAACCAAACCCTTCATTTGCAATAACATAAACTCGTTTTCTCCATATGCAACAGCAAACATGCGTCGGACAAGCGGCGCAAGCATGTTCATGACAAATGGTGAACCCAATCTGTGGATCGCAATGGATTCTGCGAGTCTCATTTTGCAGCAAAAGCCCGAGTGTCACCATTGGGTAAATGGGCCAACAAAAGCTAAACTTATTAGTAAGATACGTAAGATACTTTGCAATGCACTGTACCGCTGACATATCAGTAACAACGATAATTAATTGAAGATAAGACCACAACATGTGCGATTTACATTTTACTAAATTCACATTGCTGCTACATCTGGCAATTCTGAACATCGTAAACAGACCTGTGCACATTACTTGCTTTAGGAGTATTATTTTCAAAATTGAACTGATTTAAATTTATCATGATTCAACCGAAAGGACAAAGGACAACAAATTTAATTACAAAGAAAGCATGAACTGCTTCCTTCAAATACACGTGCTCAGCTTTATATGTTCCAGTGCACAGACGTGATTCAACAAAAATAGAAAATGAATTCAAAAAAAGCTATTCTACACCACTCTAACATTAATCACTGTACAGTACACTAAACCACTTAACGCAGCATTGTTTTGACTGCAAAGTTGAATAAAATCTGTCCGCTAAAGTGCTATCAATTCTTTTTTCTGTTTCCTCAATATCGTTAGTTCTTTCATGACACTTTCTTTTCCTCTGCTGCTTATATCAATCTTTGATAGGACAAATTGCAACTCTGTTTTTTGAATATGCTTACTGGTTAGAGAAACTACTTTTTCTAATTGCTTAATGCTCTTTTGAATAATGGCATCTGCCACCTGAATATCACTTTCTGGTTTTTTAACGTTTGCTTCAACTTCAAGTTCTTTTTTGGGCTGCTTCTGCTTGCTGCTGCAGGACTTCTTGCTTTTTCTTTTTTCAGCTGCCAATCTTTGCTGCTCCACATCTGCAAAATATTTTCCACGTGCACTTTTTACTGCTGCGATTACTTGAACAGTACATGGAAACTTAAGCACTCCACCAACTCGGTGTAGCTCATCTTCAACCAGTCGTAGAGATACTTTTGCTTTCTCTTTCATCACAACTCCATGGCTGTCCATCAGCTGCTTAAAATAGAAAATCTCCATTCAGAGCTTGCAATGTCAAGGCTGAGAGAAAATACGGATTTGACCAAAGCAAACAACTGTGGGTATTTGGGAATGTCATGTTCATTTTGTAAAGCATCTATTTTTGATCAAAAATTATCAATGCGCTAGTAGGTAAAAAGTGTTTTTACAGCCTGTACGCCAAAATCGTGCAGAGCTTGAGGCCTGTATCTTTGGCATTGATTAGCACCTTGGAAAGCAACAACACCACAATCATATAGTTTTTTGGACCAATGATCTTTTAATTCTTTAGTTTGATATTTCATCCATTGTATTTAAATTTTGTCACCGATTTCTTTTCTAGTAACAGGTGCTTTCACGTCGAAAACTTCACAGAGTAATTGCTCAACACACAAGTCAGAGAAAAAGCTAAGTTGCAAATGGCATTGGTGGCAGCCAATTCGCTTCTTTGGCATGGGTGAAGATATTGTGCATCTTTCTAAGATGGATACATGAAAAGGTAAACGATTTAAGAGATAAGTTGTTGCAGACAAGTAGAAATTTAAGCACTCTTTTCTAAAGTGGCCTGGCTTATCTTGAGAAATTTCCAACAGATATTTCTGTTCATTCATTAAGAATACTCTTGGTTTTTGTTCCGATTTCTACAAACTGTAAAGGTTTTATATTTTCCTTTAGATGAATATTTCCCAACGGTTTTCGGACTCTATACCAGATAGCATCCTTTTACGGCTTAACTTTCGCATCAAATTTGAAACAAGTTTACACATTACAGCATGTGTATCTTCAGCTCATTTGACAGAAAGAATAAAAGAAAGTCTTGAAAGTCTAAAGTAGAAAAAGCACAAAAACTGATGTATGCTTGCTTCAGTTAAAGGATTCTGGAATGCTACAGATATACGATTGTAACGATCTGTGGTTACCACTGTTGACTTGAAATTGCTTTGTTTTGGTAAAAACTCGAAAAAGTATTTCTTTTAAGTTTTTCCATTGTAGCAAAATTCTTACTAATTAATTAACTATTTTATAGTTAACCATCGAGTTTCAGTAAGTTGCATGACATACCGAGCACCAACTTCTGCAGATTTTCTACGAAAACGTAGTCTTCCCTGCGTGCACTGGAATACTTAAATAAGAAATGAATATCATGAAAGACTCGTCTACATCAAAGCCTAGCTTCTTAATTCCTTTTAATGAGCAAGTACCAACATCAACAAAGCTTTTCCTGTTGTTTGTTTTTAAGGATGAATGAAACTTTTTCTCAAAGCTAAGATTAGATTTGGACCGTCCATACCAACTTGAATTAAATGGTTGAATCAAGATTCTAGAAAAACGCGTTAAAATGATCTACCAAATGGTCACTTGCACAATGCCCTAGAAATGAAGGTTTACAGAGAGTATTAACAATCTAATCATAACTGTTAGACCAGTATAGTTAGTAAGCATCACATTGCTTTTTAACCTGTTGATTGGTAGTTTCATCGAACTTAAAACAAAATGGAATATTGCGCACATCCTATATAAGCTTCTCTTTATAGCAAGGTGTCATAACTTATTTTACTCTTTCCTTGAGTATAGTTTTTGCAATTTGAGGATCCGGAAACATCACCTCAAACCTAACACTATTTGAGGCTACACTAGAAAAAAAAATTTATTTTCTGCAAAAGCAAAAGCTTGAAGAATTTCAGCTTTAACTACTTGGTCTTTTGAAGAAAGTTCCAATCTTTTTTGCAAAACAGCTGTTGGTATTTCGATTCCAAATTTTAGCTGTTTGGGATCTTCTTCGTGGCATTTAGCATGAGACTTGACCTATGAAATGCCACTGCCATCAATATGAAACACTTTTCTACATCTTTTGCAGTAAGCTTTGTGGCAGTCTCCTTAAACAACTGCAAGCTAGTCACAATCTTTCTACCACATAACTCTGCATTTAGACTATCCCATAACTCATAATATATCAACAACAAAACTATTTCACTACGATAAACTTGTTTGGTATACCTACAAAAGCTGAATCACAGGACCAATCTTTATTCTTTACATTGGTTACTAATACTTCTAACAAGTAAAGTCTTGGTTATACAAATAACCTAGATAACTTTGCCTACACAAAACACACCAAAAATAACCTACAAAACTGAAACAACAGCAGCAAGCTACATAGTTTGTTCTGTTCTATTCAAAGCGACTATAAGTAAAAATAATAAAACTTTTTCATTTCATAGTGATGAACCTAAATGACATGTGGCGGAGTTAAGCTGATCATTCCAGCAGTATCACTTTTGTATAATTTTTCAATTCTTTTGCTACTTCACTGGCATATTACTCTCATAGAAGGCAAGATTTATACAAGTGATTACGCTACACAGCTACCATTCACATCCTAACAAAAAGGTACAGCCTCTCTAGCAGAAACGCTTATAATGAGCTAAACTAGAGACACAACCGAAAACAAAACTGATCATTTCTCAAAAAAAATATTCCAAATTTACAGAAATTAGCAACACAATCCACACTACACTTCAAAAAATTATGATTGGCATACAAATTTATCCTTTTTATACTTTTTTGAGATTTTGGATTTTTTTATGTTTTAATGATAAGTGGCAACCCTGCTTGAATGAAAACCGACTTCAGGTGGACTTCGAACGCACCAGCTAACCAGAGATATAAGCGTAAGCTTTTGGTAACGGTTATTACAATCGAAAAAACCGTTTTAACGAATCAGCCACCCAAGGACGTCGACTAGCTGAGCGAATTTCGGTAGATGAAAGCTGAGACTTTGTGCTTTACGATCTCTATAAAGTTCAGTGGCGGCCATGATCAAGTTTCCTGGAGTCATATCGGCAGGACTGACAAAAAATTGGGATTCGGCATTGGATCAGGGACGCATTTTTTTCTAAATTTGCCTGAGCAGGTTTGGATTAGAAGTCGACTTGTCTGTCTGCCTTCTGTTTAAATATCTGCTTGACAGTTGAGAACCGAAAATACATCGCAAAAGTAGAAGAATACAAAATTGATAGCGATCAGATTGGGTAGGGCAATGCAGTTGGCAGTGATACACCAACAGCCATGACGGTTTTGCTCGCATGTTTTTTCTCATGCTTACCGGATACTAGATCTTAAATTAATGTTAAACTAGTAAACATATTTTTATAGTAAAAAACAGAATTACTGGGGCTTTGTTCAAAATTATCTTCTAACTTCTGCCCCGGTTTACCCAACTTAATGTTCTCCAAATCATAACAAACAATTATACTTTCCTACATATTTAGCACTAGCTTATCCCAAAATACAAAGGTCAGATGATGTAAGCTTACCACTATGTGTTCAGTACAACTCCAGTTTCTACGGTATTAACTCCCGAGAAATAGCACAGTCTAGATGCTAACTTAGTTGTTTCTGATTTGCGAAATGAGCGCATAACCATACGACACTGATCGTAAGTGAGCCTAGTCATGACTTTAATCTTGACCTACTTGCAAACACAAGTAAAATTTTCTAAATTTAAACAAGTCAAATTGGTTGACGTGCGCCAAAACACTAATTAACCGTGGTTATAGGACATTACCACATAGTCTTAGTCAGTACTTTTAATAAATTGAGTTAATCCAATAAATTCTAACCTAATATTTTGCTTCAATACAGTAAGACATTTGTGGATAAGAATTTAGAGTTATCACATTAGAAGCGTTTTTTTATTGATTTTTGCTGGAGTATTTGTAACGTGCAGGTACAAGTGGGGGTGCGCTTACAAGCCAGAAATCAACAAAGAGGCAGGTAGTCTGCTAGTGCAGCTGCTTCCTCATAACAGTATAAATAGTTAGTAAGTTACAGGGTAAACCGTTTATCAACGTTCAACTACAATGCTACGTAAAAATATTTTCTGCAGTCAATATCTTAAAAAATTTTAGTGACTTGCAAGCAGTTCGGGCTACTACAGTTTAGTAGTGATTCAGTTTTTATCCGGTGTTGTCCCTTTAACAGAGATGGCCGGATTTACCCCCATGGTCATGGGGATTTGTTGGAGCAAAATTCTTCTACAGGGAGCATGCCCTTGCTTACCCCCAACCTCAGTTTTCTGACATGAGTGGTCCAACCAAGCAATTAAGCTGGCAACCCCACCATTAACAGTCAGACTGCAATTGGTAGGTACCCAATAGTCGCCTCTTACGACATGCTGGGTAAACAGCTTCACTATTCTTTAACCGGAGAAGCACGGAGTTTATTAGTATTAATCAGTAATCAGATTTAGGCAACGACTAATGCACTATAAACTTAATTGTAGGCCCTATTCTAGACCAACATACTGTCATACTGTTAACTGACAAAAAAAGTAAGTCTCTTTGTTTTGGCAAGGTGAGACGACTGAAGCGGCTGAGAGCGTCAACACCAATGCAGAAACATTCACGCATTAAACGTAGAACAAAAATATTTAATGTACCAGACAAGAATTTGTTAAAATACTGCAATTTACGCTTAAAAAACAAAAACATATTGCAAAAAATGCTCTGTTTATAAGTTACTACTTTTGTATGAACTGGCTTGTAATATGTGAATGTCTATGCATGATGTACTGTATATGTTAGTGTTCTCTCTCCCAATAGATAAATGTATGCAGGAGTACAACTAGGGAGAACCTGCAAATTAATGCATTGCAGTCAGCCAATGCTGCATTCTACAAGGTGACTACGACTGCGAACAGTTTTAAACTAATGGTATGTGAGCCCATTTGATTCTTGCCAATTGCATCGCGGAATGCAACCTATGTGTTTTGTGTATGCAGTTTTAGCCATCAAAGTCTTTCACACCCCGTTTTACGTTTGTGATTTTGAAACATTGCGGATGAATGAAACTGTGTTGCGCATGAATTTTTTGCTCATCACATGAATGTGATTGTAACTGTACATGAATATGCACAGAAAAAATTTTGAAGTTATTTTTTGGAGTTGCACCAGGGTCAGAATGTTCTTTCCTTGTGCTTAGAAGGTGCTGGATCACAATTTATGAGCTGTGTTTACGGATCGGAATTGGGTTCGGAATCAAAAATTTACGATTTGGACGACTTCTGATAGAGCTAGGATTAATTGCGCCCTCAAGCAGTGTGCAAGAATGGAAATGATTACTTAATATTTTCACATTTCTTCCTATTACTGCCCAGCATTTTGACCAACCCGGCTAGCAGGGCAGCGAAAGTAACACAAAGCGAGTTATCTACAACTGACAGAGGAGTGTTTCTCTTCCAACCTGCTGCCTAAATCGGTTCCGATGTTCTTTGCTACTTATCAAAATCCGTTTAGCAGAGAAAACAGTCGTAAATTACTTTTAGCAAGACACAACAACAACTCAGTCTTTGAGTAGTTTCAACGCAAGATCAAAGCCAACTGCCTCTGCTCTCCCCATCACATTTGGTTGGTCGACAACAGAAAACCTGGCACAAAATCCCAATTTTATAAATCGTTGGTAAATGGCGAAATGGATGAAAGAAAACGTTCCAACGCCGACCCGCTCACCTTCTTCAATCGCATATACTCATCGTAGACTTGCAGGGCGATCTTCTTGTAATCATCCGTGCCACGTTCCTGCTTGCTAAGCTCACGCTGCCACTCGGCGAAACGCTTCACTTGCGACACGACCTGAGAGTAGATTCATGAATGTAACAACCCAGTGCCAACAAAAACCCAAATGCTATTCCAAGAAATAGCGGCTAATTGTCCCGAAAAGGGGCCGCACCATTCCAAGAAAGCAAGGCTATGATACCCAGGTAAGAGTGGAAGAAGAGGAGCACCATCCTGGAAGGAGGAGCCACACCAGCACGGTAAGGAGCAGCAATAACTCTTTTGGTCAGGTACTGGCCTTGTAATCCATGATGCCCGAGTGGTTTGTACGTCTATGTGCCTTTGACAAAGACACTTGCAGCTGCTACCTCTGTTCGGGTACGTTGCTTTATGGTAGATATGCATTGTACCAGCAGAACAAGCCTAAATACAAGTTGCTTTACGCAAAACTGTAATAATTTTCCGAGATTCAGCAACGTATCTCACTACTTACCTTGTCATGAAGAGCAAGATATTCTTTATATTCAGCAGAGAAGTCATTTTTATATTGATCTCTCTGCTCCGCGTAATCAATCTCTGTGTATTTTCTGTATAAAATAATTATCATTGACATTGCGTGGACCAGCAGCTTTGTTTAGTCAAGTTGAAAGAACGACACAAAATTTTATTGAAAGCAAGAATTACTATTACGAAAGCAACCTATATTGTGACGCTCGTGAACCTGCGCCAATCAACAGCCGCCTCAATGGTGGTATGATCCCGACCTAGTGGGGTTGAGTCAAATGGCTGTTGGCCTTCCCAAGCTCCTTACATAACAAATATTTCTTTGTGGTGTTGCCTTTCTGAACGACCTCAGAAGGGCAGCACGCAGTCTCCAATGTCAGTCGTCTGTCTTTTCTTTCTTTGCTCGCCGAACTTTTTCTACCTCGCTTTTTTAGTCTTCTACTTGCGATGAGCGGCAACGTTGATCCAAATCCTGGCCCTATCTTCCCCTGTTCTGTGTGCGCCGGCAATGTGACCTACAGGGATAGGCCAGTGCAATAATGAACCTACTCCAAATGAGTACATTAAAGATGCAACTTCCTCTCTTCCAGAAAGATTAATTTTCTTTCCCGCTCTCACTCTTGGAGCTTTCCTCCATGCTGCATCTCGGCTTCTACTGAGGGTCCCCAGTCCACTATCACTGTGTCATCCTCTCCGTGGTGCACCAGTGTATATACTGTACCTCTACAGTGCAACACAATCCTATTAACCACCCCTCTGACAATGCAACTCTTATCCCTCGTCCTCGCTAAGAAGCCTCTTTCGGACCTGTCACTAACCCCTTCTTCAGCCTCTTCAGGTTCTTCTTCTATGCCTTCTACTTCCTCTTCCTTTCCTGACTCGCTCAAGGTTCTCTAATGGAAAGCAGGATGTCTTTGTGCCAGTAGTGTTGAGCTTCTTCACTCTGTACCGCTGTTTCCTGTTGGTCTTATCTGTATCCAAAAATTTAGCCTCAACTCTTCATCACCTTTCCGGAGCCCAGGCTAATGCCAACCTCAAGCCCGCTAATCTTCTGAAGTGAAAGGGTAAGCAAAAAACGCAAAGCTTTTGGTTTTGCCCAAAAGAAGCGATGAAGAGCTGCTGGCTAACATCTCAGTCTCTTGCCCATGCCTCTTCCACCACCACCAAAGCCAAGGCTGAGACATGACACGAGGCTTGCTCTTTTCTCTCATAAAGCTGATCCCAAATCCATCTACTCCATTCTTCGATTTGTCACCGGTTGTACTTTTTCTTCTTCCTCCTCTTCTTTTTCTAATTTTCCCAACTGTTCCTCTACCACAGCGATGGTATCGGTTTATGCCAGCTACCTAAGATCTCACCTTTCTGCCTCTCTTCCAAAGGCTTTGCTCTGCAGAGCCAGAGGCTATTTGTCTAAGCTTCGGTGGGCTTCCTGCCCTGACGAGTCTCATTCTTTTTTCTGCATTCGTCTCACCTCTACTGAATTTCTGGTGGCTGCCGCCAACCTTCCCTCTTCCACTGCCACCAACACAGACCGAGTTGACTACCCCAAGCTGAAGCACCTGCCTCGCTCTGTCATCAATCTCCTTCTTGACATCTTTAATCTCTCCTGGTTTTTTCCTTCTTTTCTTGATACGGAAGTCTTCGTCTATTATTATCATCTGCAAGATATCTCTCGACTCACTTGCTCCCTTTCAGCCTCTCTCGATTCCTGAGTCTCAAAGCTGTTTGAGAGCATCAATTTATCCCGTTCACTCTTCTTTCTGGAATCTAACGCCAAGCTCCCTCTACTCATAAAGATGGTTTCCGCCCTGGTCGGTCTACTTTGGATCCAACTCTTTATTTTTCTTGGTCCATTTCGGATCGGTTTGACAAACCCTGGCTGGGCACTCAGACAATCCTTGCTACCACCAACTTCTTCAACGCCTTTGACTCTGTCTGGCATCGAGCTTTCTTCCACAAACTTTTTTGGCTGGCCTCCCTCCTTACTTTGTTCGATGAACTAAATCTTTCCTTTCTGACAGGTGCGCTTGTATGATATTTCAAAGTCACAAAAGGCGCTCTTTTCGAGTCCATCAACGGGTTCCACAAGAATCGTTCTTGGCTCCGTTCTTTTTTCTCTTTTCATCAATGATCTCCCAGCACCTCCACCTTTTTCCGTCAGCTGTTTTCTTTGTGCTGACAACCTGACCACCTGTTCCTTCTCCCCTAGGCCTCTTCTGTTGCAGGTCACCCAAAGAGCTCTCATTCGACTGCAGCATTGGTTTGATCACTGGTATATTCCTCTCAATCTAAACAAATGTGAAACTTCCTTCTTTTCGGTTAATCCCCATCAAGCTAACCTCCAGCCCGTCTCCATCTATTCAACTCCCCTTTCCTCTTCAATTCTACTAAAAACTTTTTTGGGGTCACCTTTAACCGCACTCTTTCCTTTCCTACACATGCATCTTCGCTAAAGACTATGTTCTACCCTTGTCTCAAGACCTTACGCTATATCTCTGCTTCCTCACGGGGCCCAAAGAAAGAATTCCTCTCTTTTCTGTACAAAGCTCTTCTCGTTCTCTCTTATGCTTCACCCGGATGGTGATTTTCAGCGTTACCTAGTTGGAACTTCAGCACCGAGCGGCAGGTTGTGCTAACACCGACTGTCTCTTGTCCTATTCTATCCTTATGAGCTGACCGTTCGTCTTCCAACCACCTTTCCATGTCAGGTCTAGCCAGACTCGGAGTGCAGCCAAGACTTTCCATGTCCTCCTACAAAAGTTTTTGCGTCCACTCACCCAACCATGCTTTCTCCTTCTTCCCTAAAAAAGGCTCTTATTGCTTGGTTCCCCTCCCTCCTTGAAGCCCTCTTTTCTTCAGCGTGGAGCTCTTTCTTTCTACTCACCGTTTTCGCTCTGACCCTTCTTTTTCTCACCAAGGTCCGGCTCTCACCAACCTTGTCTCATTCCCACCTCACTTCCCACCACCTCATGATTTGGACTGTTGGCTAGGTCCTATTTTTTTTGCATAGAAAGGTTCTGCGTCCTTCTAAACTGCTCACTTAGTGGCACTGAAGCCACCCTTTCCCATTCGGAAGGCCCAGTGTGTTTAAGCTTTTCTGCTGTAGTTTTTAACATTTTGCAAGCTCTGTGCTGGTCTCGGCAGCACTAACTAGACTGTCATTTCTCTTTTCTTCTCCACCTCTCAGATTCTCACTCTGTTCTTGCTACACTTTCCTCCACGTTTCCTCTCATCTTACACTTTTTCGCACATCTGACAAGAACTCACATTTTTCTCAACTTTTTTCGCCTGTCAAGCTACAATATGCCCCCAGGACACCGCTCATTTCATTCTGGACTGTCCAGCTACGGACAATTTGGGCCGCTCGCTTTTTGACAACTCCTTTTCCATACGCGATCTCTGATCCAGGCCTTGGGGAGTTGCCCCGTTTCTGAAGCTCCATGGTCTTCCGTCATGTCCCTATCTCCCGAGAGAGGTCAGGTAACAACAACAACGTTTTTGGGAGTTTGAAGCGACGCCCTAAGCTAGCGGTCAGCAACCTTTTACAGGCGAAAAACCATTTGAGCCCGATTTTCACAAAAAGAGAATGCGAGCCGCAGAAGATTGTTTTCAAGCGAATTTGTACATGGCCCATCAAATCAAGGATGGTCTCTAAAAAAATCTTCATTTTAATTTGTGGCAAAGAACCGGATTTCAAGACCCGCCCTCCAGGTTCACGCCTACTAACAGAAAGGTTCTCAAAAAAAGGCAAAAAAGCCGCAGGTATCCCATCCTGCCCCCAGGCTTCTCGACGCAATTACAGAACCACAGTAATAAAAAAATTTTAAGTGTTAATGATAATACCAGATTTTTTCTTAGCATGTCCGGTGTACAAAATTACCAACAGGGTGCGGTGAAAAACCAATTTTTTTGAATCTTGAAAAGTGATGTTTAGATTTGTCCTCAAGTAAGAAATAAATGACGTGGGAACCACAGCGGCACTGTCTCGAACTATCAGGTCTCTTCAGTGCAGTTGGTGACCGACAAAAAGCTCGAGGCTTTTAGTAAATCATAGCTTAGACCGTCACACTTGTGGGACCTAAACTACGTTTACTGTAGTGGATGGTCTGTCAGTTTGTTAAGTGTATCGTAGCCTCTTTCATTACATAGGAACCAATTTTTGGTTGGTGCACCCACTAGTGGTCATGCACATTTTCTAAACAAAAAAAATTGCTAATTTGGTCTAAAAGATGGAGAAGCAGCACCTTTTTTATCTTACCTAGAAATACTTTCTTTCAAAAACGCTTTGAAAAACATTATAAGTAAAACAACTTTCTGATGATGAAAATCATGCATTTCTGTATACGAAGTAAAGGCTACCTTTGGCATGTGCAAGATTTTTAGTGTTGCTATTAATGATTAAGCAACTTTCTGTCGGCATAATTTATCGCCTGGGGCTCTTTTGTGACCAATGTGCATCTTTGGATGTGTTATTCAACACGTATCATCCATACAACACAAAATTACTGAATGAAACAAAGGCACTGGATACATAAATGATATCAAAACACTGTTCACAAATATGTATTACAGAGTGTTTTGAAATTAGATCCTACCTTCTATAGCATTAACTAAACTTGAAAAGGACAAAAGCAAAACTGATTTAGAACAGGTATTTATTCATTAAGCTTTTCACTGAGTAGTCAACATTTTGTGTGGCCTCCGCCTACCTGCACCACCGCCTGCATTGCTAAGAGGTATGATTTTACCAAACCGCAAAAAAGCTAAGAATCACACTACATCTCCCAGAGCACTTCGGCCACCATCCGTCACAAATCGGCAAGACTTGGTATTCCATCGTAGTTTGCTGTACGCTCTTTCACACAATCCTTCAAGATACTACCAATGTTTCTACTAACATCAAGGTCAGGGGAACTACCTGGAAATTCACTTGAAGAAATTGACACCACTGTTTTGTAGCAGCTCCTGTGTTTGAAGAGCTTTGAACATGGTGCCGTATTATGTAAACATGTGATTCTTAATAGATATCACATTGACAGGTTCTTTGAGGAAAGGAGATACTCCACCAGTAAAATCGCTTAACAAAAACTCACGATACATGTTCGAAAATAGGTATAGGAGAAAACTTGGTAACTTTCCATGTAAGCTGTTTAGGGGGGTCTAAATTCGAAAACCTTAGCCGTCGAAAATGCTGGCTGTGATACCAGCAGGTGGAGGCCACACAAAATATTAACCACTCAATCAAAAACGTAAATAAATACTTGTTCTAAATCAGTTTTATTTTCGTCCTTGTTTAGTTTAAGCTGTAGAGGGAGGCTTTAATTTGGAAACACGCTATATTCAACTAATGGCAGTTGCAGAAGAATTCCTTAACCACCAGAAAGCCTCCGCCGTGAATGTAATTACTTTAAAATGCGAATTACTGGTACACTCAAAACTTAAAATAACAGATTTTTGAAAAGAAATTGGGTTATAGTATGTGCATGATAAACGTGTTGAGATGGAAGGGGCACGAGCAGTAAGTTTAAGGTGCTTATATTATGTTACTGCCTGCCTTGCATCTTCCCTATTACATATTTGTGAACAGTATTTTGATATCATTCAAGTATCCAATACTTCTGTTGTATTCAGTATTTTTCCATTGTGAGGATGATATGCGCTGTACGTCACATCAAAAGATGCAGAACAGCAACAAAAGAGCCCCAGGCGATAAGTTAGACGAGCTTAAAGTTACTTAATCTATATATATAAAACTCAAAGTTTGTCTGTCTGTATGTCCGCTATAGAAATAAAACTGGGGACATTTAGATACAAACAAACATATGAATCTTATATAACTTTTCCCAGGGAAGCCAAGTACGGTATTTTGATTTCGATCAGAATCGTCTATGGGGGGCTACGAGCCTATATTTATTCAACCTATATTAATTCAATGTAAAAATTCAATTACAAACCACAAACAGAATGTTAGAAAGGTTTATATATAAACGTTTTTGCTTGAACGAGATGTACGCAAACAACTGCGCGCATGTCCGCCATTTCTGTCATTGCCGGTATCTATACCGTCGCGGGAGCGAACGCATAAAGATCGCTTGCCGGTAATTATACCCGCACGGGATCAAAAGAGTGAAAATATGGTTATTTAATGTAAAAATTTAATCAGTATTTACATTTTACCCGATCAACGACGGGTAGATCTGCCCGCTATAGAAATAAAACTAGAGACATTTAGATACAAACAAACATATGAATCTTATATAACTTTTTCCAGGGAAGCCAAGTACGGTATTTTGATTTCGATCAGAATCGTCTATGGGGGGCTACGAGCCTATATTTATTCAACTTATATTAAAATATGGTTATTCAATGTAAAAATTTAATCAGTCTTTACATTTTACCCGATCAACGACGGGTTAATCGTCTATGGGGGGCTACGAGCCTATATTTATTCAACCTATATTAAAATATGGTTATTCAATGTAAAAATTTAATCAGTCTTTACATTTTACCCGATCAACGATGGGTTAATCTGCTAGTCATTAATAATACTCCAGTCTTGCAAATGCCTCATAACTTTAGAAGTCTTGGAAATGCCAAAGGTAGCCCTTACTACGTATACAGAAATGCATGATTTTCATCAGTTGTTGTTTGCTTATACTATTTTTCAGAGCATTTAGACAAAAACGATCTTCTAGGTGAGATAGAAAAGTGATGCTTCTCCATCTTTTATGCCAAACACCAGCTTTACAGTTCCACCGGTTCTTGAGATATGGCCAAATCAGCAATTTTTTTCTCGTTAGGCAGATGTGCACGGCCATTGAAGGATAAATCAAACAAAAATTGGTTCCCATGTCATTTACCTCTTATTTTGGGACAAAAGCAAACATCACTTTCTAAAATTCAAAGAATTTGATTTTTCACCGCACCCTAATTACCATTTCATAATATATTTAACTAATTCAAACTAGGACTTGACTGTAAATACTGCTAGTCCAAATTCGAGATAAAACCCAACCATTCCACTTCCAATGCTCTTCTGCAAACTCAAAATCAAAAAAATCGATCGGTTGCATCATAAAAAAATAGAAGGCAACAATGTCAAAAAAACCTCGGTTTGTTTTTGAGGAAGGCCACGTTTTTGGGACCTGCACACCCTGTTATTGTGGCCTGTGTGAATACTGCACACTTTCATTTTCGTGTCAATAATTTTTTGCCAAAGTGTAAAAACGCAAAATGTAGAACTCGCAAATGAACTTGGACTTGCAACATCAATTTGGACTTAAATTACAATAAAAATTGATTCCGTTACATGAGTTAGAACATTGAACCAGACAAGTCAGCAGAAGAAGCTGAGGAACTCAAGAACTGCTGGTAGCTGCTTCTGCATCTCTAACAAATCGAATTGACGGTGGGAAACGCATGAACCGATCAACCGACAAGATCAGCGATGCGTCAAGGTTCATGACATCGTAAACAAAACTTTCTTACCTCATGAACTCGTCGTTGGAATCATCCGGTGATAATTTCGTTTCATTATCTGTAAATAAATGAAAGTTATGTGAGAATACATTGTGACGGACAAAAAACTTCATGTTGTTGTTGTTTACCCGACCCCTTCCGAGGGATGGGGGCATGGCGGAAGACCATGGAGCCCCAGAAGCCGAGCAACTCCCCAGGGTCTGGACCAGAGGTCGTACAGAGACAGAGAGTCGCCAAAGAGTGAGCGGCGCAAAGAGTCCGTAGCTGGACAGTGCAGAATGAGGTGAGAGGTGTCCTGGGACGAGTGTCCACAGGCGCTGCAGGAAGGATTCTCAGTTCTGCCAATCCTACAAAGATAAGAACCTAAAAGAAGGCTGTGTCCGTTGCAGCGTAGACGAAAGAGGACACAGCGAGCATGACGAGGGAGCACAAGTTCCTTGGTGGAAATCGAGGAAACCTGTGTGTCAAAATATTTCGATGAGACAGTACGCCTCCAATCCGAGATAAGACGAGAGTGGATACGACAGATAAGAGGAGAGAGACTACAAGGGATTGCGGAGGGCGCAAGTAGCGCTCTCCGTCTGGCTAGCTCATCAGCCGCGTCGTTCCCCGCTAGAAATGAGTGTCCGGGGACCCATTGTAGCCTGATAGAACAGGAGAGAGAAGACAGTTCCTGCCAGATCTGCCACAGAGTTTGAGATAAGAGGAAAGATGGAGGAGAGAACAGGGTGGCGAGGATAGAACAAGAGTCAGATAAGAGAAGAGAAGAGAAATGGTAGACTTTATGGTGCTTCCGAGACCAGCAAAGAGCGTGCAGAATGGCGCAGGCTTCAGCGGAAAAACTGGAGCATACTGGGCCTGCCGAAAAGGAAGGAGTGGCCTCAGTGCCACAGAGAGAGAGCAGTTGGCAAGAACGCCGGAGCAACCCTTACCAAAAGGAAAAGGAACAGAGCCGTCTGTCCAAAGCACCAGATCATGTGGGGGGAGAGAGTCAAGGTGGGCGAGAGCCACACCTTGGCGAGAGAGGGGGGATCAGAGCGAGAGCATGGAGTGGAAAGGGTGGACTCCACCATGAAGGAAGGCAGATTCCAAGGAGGACAGGGAGGGCAAGCAACAAGAGCCTCCCTAGAACAAGTAGAAGGAAGCATGAGCAGGTGAGTGGACGCAAAAGCTCTCCAGGAGGATCTGCAGAGTCTTGGTTTCACTCCAAGTCTGGCCAATCCTGAAATAGGAAAGGAGGTTGGGAGACGAAGAGCTCGCTCATAAGAAAAAAGAGTGAAGTGAGTCAGGGTGACTCGTAGGGGAGGTAGAGAAGCCTCGGAGAGAAGAAGTGGGATAGGGGACGACGAGAGGCAGCTGGTGATGGCGTGACTGGCCGCTCGGTGGAGGCGTTCCAATTTGGTGAAATTGGTAATGCTTAGGAAAGGAAACCATCAGGGTGAAGCGTGAGAAGAGACCAAAGAAAAGATTTATACAGAAGAGAGAGGGACTCCTTAGAGGGGCCCCATGATGAAGCAGAGATACAGCGTAAGGCCTTGAGACGTGGGAAGAATTTGGCCTTCAGCGAAGATACATGGTTAGAAAAGGAAAGAGTGGGGTCGAAGGTGACCCCGAGAAAAGTTGGAGTGGGATTGAAACGGAGGCGGGAGCCGAGTAAGAGGAGGTTGGGCTGGAGGTTAGCTTGGTGGGGATCCACTGAGAAGAAGGAGGCCTCACATTTGCTTGGACTGAGAGGAAGACACCAGTACTCAGACCAGCGCTCCAATCGAAACAGAACTCCTTGTGTGGCCTCCACCGCAGTAGGGACCGAGGGGGAGGAGGACCAAATGGCCAGATCATCAGCGTAAAGAGAGCAGCTGACTGAAGAAGGCAGGGAGGCCGGAAGATCATTAATGAAGAGAGAGAAAAGTACAGGGCCAAGAACGGATCCTTGCGGAACACCTCGACGGACTCGAAAGGAACGACTTTTGTGATTTTGAAAGGCCACAGAAGCGCGCCTATCAGAAAGGAAAGATTGAGTCTAACGAGCAAAGCAAGGAGGGAGGCCAGCCAAAATGAGTTTGTCGAAAAGGGCCGGATGCCAGACAGAGTCAAAAGCTTTAGAGAAATCAACAGTAGACAGGATCGTCCGAGAGCCTGGCCTGGGTTTGTTAAACCCATCCGAAATGGACTGAGAAAGGTACAGAATTTGATCGAGTGTAGACCGTCCAGGGCGGAAACCGGCTTGGCAGGGAGAGAGAATGGAATTAGATTCCAGAAAGAAGAGAAGACGGGATAGAATGATGCGTTCAAACAGCTTTGATACGCAGGAGGTGAGAGAGATAGGCTGGAAGGAAGCAGGAGAGTCGAGAGGCTTTCCCATCTTGTGTATGGGAATAATGGAAGATGTCTTCCAGATGGAAGGAAAGGAATGTGAAGACCAAGAAAGATTGAAGATGTGAAGAAGAAAATCCATGCCAGAGCGAGGAAGGTGCTTTAGCATAGGATAGGCAACTTTGTCTGGACCAGTGGCAAAGGACGAGGAGAGGTTGGAGGCAGACGCAAGAAATTCAGCGAGAGTGAAAGGAGAGCAAAAGGACGAGTGAGACTGCTCCGAGCACGTGGCTCGGCGGAGCTCAGTGAGGTAGCCTCTGGCTCTGCTGCGCAGGGTCTTTGGCTGAGAAACGAAAAAGTGCGATCTCAGGTAAGCGGCATAAACCGATGCCGATTCCCTGGGAGAAGAGCAGTTAGGAAAGTTAGGAGAGGAGGAAGACGAGGAAGGAGAGCCAGCGATAGAGCGAAGGAGAGAGTGCGCAGATTTAGGGTTAGACCTAGGTGAGAGAGAAGAGCAAGTCGTCTGCCATGCCTCAGCCTTGGCCTTGGCAATGACAGACGAGGCGCGTCGAGAAGCAGAGATGTAAGCCTGTCAATCTTCATCACTTCTGTGAGCGGCAGCGAAAGCTTCGCGTCTTTCACTAACTGCTTCTTCCACCTCAGGAGACCACCAGGCTTTAGGAGGGCGTTTGATGCGGCCGAAAGGAATGGAAGATTTGGTCGCATTCAAAGTCAGAGAGATAAAGAGAGCAGCAGCAGAGAAAAGAGAAAGAGACGAGTATTCCTCTGCTGAAAGACAGTGAGAGTCGAAGTAAGAGGCAAAACCATCCCAGCGAGCTTTCTGAAAATTGAAGGAAGGGGGACGCTCGTTGGGGCGATAAACCGGAGAGAGAGGGACAGATAGAAGAATTGGTAGGTGGTCAGAACCAAGGTCCTGTAGCACCTCTCAGGAGCATGAAAAGACCAGAGAGGAGGGAGCAAAGGAGATGTCAGGGGAGGAGCGACTGCCAGAGGAGCGATGGAGAAGAGTGGGTGTGTCAGGGTCATTGAAGGGGAGGAGGTCAGAAGAGATGACCCAGTTGAATACTTTCTCCCTGCGGGGGTCGGAGGTACCTCTTGAGTCCCAGAGGGGGTGATGGCAGTTGAAGTCCCCCAGAATGAAGAAATTTCTGGAGGAGGGAAAGATGAAGGGAGAAAAGGAGTCAGTTCTGCCATCCGTTGGAGGAGCGAATAGAGGGGGCATACACATTGAGAAAAGAGAGTAAGGAGGAGTTGTTGAGAGATGTTGATCCCTACATAATCAGAGTAAGGATCAAGCGAAGAAAGAGAGGAGGTAGAAAGTTCAGAAAAAGATAGGCCCTGCCTGACGAAAATGACAATGCCGCCGCTAGCGTGCGTGGTATCGGAAGACAGAATGCCAGACCGGGAGTGGGTGCGATCAGAGCGCAGAGCAGAGAATCCAGGAATGCGGAAAGAGGAAGAAGAGTTAAGATTGGATTCCTGAAGGCAGATAAGGTCAACAGGATGGGACGAAAGAAAGTGAAGTAGTTCGGTGCTTCTGGCTCGAAGACCTCCAGCATTCCATTGAAAAACCCTGAGAGAGTCGGGGGGGGAGAGAAGGCAGGAGGCGTTGAAGGATAGCCAGGAGCAAGGGACGGTGGTGGGAGGGCAAAGGGAGGAGATATATAATGGGCAGATGGGGGATAAGAGATTTGGAGTCGAGGGTGGGGCGAGAGTGCAGCATTAGCAGAGGGGGGCCAGATTCCACAGTGGACGTACACGTGTCGGAGGAGTGCGAGGAGGGGGGAGTCACAGTGTTACGGCAGAGGGGGCAGCTCCAAGAGTGAGAGCTGCCTAGAGCTCTGAATTTGGATAAAGAAAGTTGTGAGCACCTTAGATGGGCCCATTTGGAGCAAGCGCAGCATTGCACTGACTTGCCCCGCCAGGTCACATTTCCAGCGCACACAGAGCAGGGAAAGATGGGGCCAGGGTTGGGGTGAACGTTACCGCTCATCAAGAGAAGGAGGAGAATGAGGAAACGAAGAAGGGCAAGAGAGGGGAAGGAGAAAAGAAAAAGAGAAAACAGGCGACCGATTTTAAAGATGCTGTGTGCTGCCCTTCTGCGGTCGTTCAGGGGGCAGCATAGCGAAAAAATGTAGGGGAGTGCCGGGGGTAACTGGGACCCTCGGGAAGGCCAACAGCCATTTCGACCCAACCCAAACGGAGCCGGGGACCGCACCACCACGTTGAGGCGGCTGTTGATTGGTGCAGAAAAAAAAAACTTCATCGCATTGGAAGTTTGTCATGACCTACTTACAATTATAATGCACAAGCGAGCATTCGCTGACTTGAAATGGGCGGGGGTTAACCTCATCTGCTTCCGAACTACAACCTTGCAAACCTCACCTGACAACAACGCAGAAGCGTTCACATCAGGAACGACTGCTTCCACGTCGGCCTCTTTGTGAGTTGAACCACCTTGATGCCGAGATTGCTTCTCCTTGCGATGACTCTTCGATGAGACGGTGGCGGAGAGCAACGCACTTGATTTTGGGTCAGAAACAACATTTTCAGAATTCACAGTGTCAAAAGAAGAAGTAGAAAAAGAATCGTTTAGAGGGGGCAGTGATGTGGTGAGGGGAGATATTCGTTTGTTTCCACCGCCCGGACTGGTTTTGATCGCACGACTGTTTGCACTTAGTGGACGCTTGGGGCTTCTTTTACGCGACGTTTGATTCGGCGAGAGACCGAGTTTGTTCATGTCGGCGTCCTTCAAATCAGCCAAGCTGCTTGACGTTAACAAAGCGGACATTGAGGGATCCACTAGCATAGGGACAGTGCTATCAAGGGGGGAAACAGATCGAGGTCGAGGCATATTGGGACTTGTCTTATGATACAAAGACACTCTTGCTTTTTTCTTGACAGGGTTGCTATACGACTCCTCTTCCATTGCGAGCTTAGCAGGGTGCACGGGGGAGGACCTGGGGGTATCCTCCACAGGACGTTTCCGGTTTTCAATAGCTGTACGAGATGACATTTCGACAAGTTTCCTGTAAAAAGTTAATATTAATATCTGAAACAATGAAGGTGGTAGGAAATAGCGAGGTTTTAACAACGCGTGTGTGCTCAACAGCAGTCAAAGCAATTTTGCAATTAACGAAAGTGCAAAGTCTTACATATTAAATGCAATAGTGCATGTGCCAATTATTGGCATGAAAAAAAAACGTGAATAGAAAAAATGTAGAGATGTCTAACTCAACAATACGGGCGTTAAAAAGGATTGAGAAGCTCGCTATGGAAAGCGCCGGGCAATCGTAGTGCTCGGCAAAAAACATTCACAGAAGGACGGTTGTTGCAGCATCAACAACCTTCTTAACCAACTTGAAATAGCACGCCAATCCTAATTCAAAATATTCTACCTCTTCACCACCGCTTTCTCATCGTCGTTATAACCACTCCAATCAGGGTTGACATCAGCAAAGAAATTTTTAAGAAGCGAGTATTCGATTCCGCCGGGTCGACTTGGTCTGGAGGCACTTAACTGGAAGATCAAATATTTACTGTACACATATCAGCTCTAAAATTCTACAACAAAGCACATCAAACGTAGCTGACAAGATATATGTCCACTACTAACCGCATATTTTGCAGACTATAGATTAACTAGCAAGCGTTAAATTCTTGATGCTTGTTTTAACATCTGCAAAGGATCAAAAATTTTGATGCAAATTAATCAACATAACTAACTTGTTGCAAGATACTTTGAACTTTCGCCTTATCTACCATTGGTGTTCCTCGCTGTAATTTCGAAAACAAATCCTGGAATTTGATCGGTCGAAGAGCAAGGTAATGCAAAATCCTTTCTCTGCAAGCAAAAAATACAATTTTAATCGTTAGCTTTTCGTTGCAGTGTTCTACTTATCGCTTTTTTTGGGTCAGAAGAAGTGCATGAAAGCGCCCCACGCTGACCCACCCAACGTAAAGGCGGACTACTATTGATGTAGGTGATAGCCAACGGTTAAATGCTACAAGAGCTTCGTCATTATTATAAACCGCATATGCTCGACGATTCATGTAGACTAGAATATCTTTGAAAAAGCTGTTTCAAATTACCATGACTACTAATGAGGCAGCCATGTCCATGAAACAAGACCATCAGGCAACTGAAGCTACGACTAATCCTGATGATGGAGGTCTTTCGCGAAGTGACTGACGCTATGCCAGCATAATATTACGATGATTAAGAGCGGCATAACTGAAAGGGTGGCAAGTAATAGGCTTCATGGTTTTATTTATGTATAATTACGCTTATAGTGTTTAGGAAACCAATACTAATCATCACTGTTTTGATACTCAAAAGCCGAAAATTTAGTTGTTCAGAATTCAACCAAAGACTCATTTGTTTATTCCATTAACGAAGAATTGTAATCAAGGTCATTTAGCAAGTTGCAAATCATTTCAGAATTTTAAATCCACCCGCTTTACAATCGATAGACCTAGGTTCAATTCGCATGTCGCATTATGTGAACGACTTCATCACAAATCTTCTGCTTGTGACTCGGCAAACAAAGCAATGTGAGCATGAATGTGACATCAAATTTCCGCAGTCATTATCAAAAAAAGTGCGTCCTGGCGCAAAACAGTACGAGTTTGATACCAGATGTGCAATCAATCCCACCCCGACATATTTCAGTGATTCCGCGATTGTTCCTAAGAACGCAGTAAAGCCAAAAGTAATAAAACAAAACTAGCTCAGCATCTTTTAAAAATCGCTAAAAAATTAAACAAACGATCTTGCTTCCCGCGATGAAAGTCGTAGCAGTTAACACTGGCTCATATCATTCTTTGTACACTGTTACAAGAATTCAGTTTCGTCCCACATTGTCCTTCCTGACTTCATCATGCATTAAAAAGAATAACTGGAACTCATTCTATAATGGGTGATGCCGTTACCAATGAGGGTGATACAAAAGCTCAAGCAAATAAGCGTCCACTGTGACAATTTGTTTGTAACTATGAGCCATCTATCCGCTTGCTGGCTGTATTGATACAAAGCGACGTGACGCAGCGTTTCAAGATAATTACGTTCATTTGTGACTCAACATTCAACCGGAAAACAGTTCGAGAAAATCATGAACAAATAATGAATCGCAAAAATAAAAAGCTTGCTGCACTAAGCAAATAAAACTTCAAATTAATTGCCAGCACAAACTGAGGCGCGCCCATCCAGCAGGTCTCTAGCACAGAAATGCTGATCTGCCTTGCTGGTCGGGCTACCCGCCTGCATTCAAGACTGGTTCGAAACAGACTGCAGTACATCTGACATCGCACCAAGCATTGTATCAATATTACCCTCCGTGTTTCAACAAAACATCACCATCGTTAAATAAAGTAAAGATGGGAAAATGGCTCACTTCAATGCGATTGCACCGTGTGACCATTATATTACGAAAGTTGACAACAAACTTACTGCAAAGGAAGAACAGGACTGGATTTTAAGGATGATGAAATAGAGGACAAAATAGGTTTGGTTTTGTTGCGGACTCCAGCTAAATCTCCGCCGGTAACCGGAGAAACGGAACGAGTCAAAGGAGAAGCGGATCTGGAACAAACGCGGCTTATGAAACTTCCAAGCAATTTGTATGCGAACAATTATGAAATAGCAAAAAATGTACTCGAGTACTAAGCTAAAACTACATTAGCATCAGCACGGCAGTCTTCGGACCAGCAAGCACCAGTTCAAATCTTCGGACCAGCAAGCACCAGTAGTTTTTCGCATTTCCTGTACATCAAGTAAATAAAAATTGGTGTTAAAATCAACCGAAAAATAATCGCAAATGATTTCTCAGTGATTTTATGGTACTAGTTGAACACACAACCCAGCATTGCTGAAGGCTCAATGTTCATCCTCGGCTACCAACTTTCCTCTACAAATCCACTGCCATGTAATCATTTCAATCGAAAGGTCTTGAACTGTCAAAAGCGTCAATGACAGACTGCTTCCTCCCAAAAGTTGTCTCCCCAAATTTCTAGTCAAGCACTGCAATATATAACTTCAAAGTTTAAACTTCCATCTACCTCGAAAACGAATGATTTGATCGGCCAGGAGGCGGAGTTGAAGTCCGGCCTTGATCAAGAACTTTCCGCCGGAGAAGCTGTTTTCTTCCTGTTAATTTAAAAGAGCGTTTAAGTCAGTTTTTCAACAGCATACGAAACGGTGCAGCTCATGTTCATTTTTTTCACTCAACCTGCCCGAACCGCTTAGTTACCATGACAACCTGAGAATTCGAAAAATCTGTCGGATATCTTAGTTGTCATGACAACTAACCAATGCAGATGGCTGAGAAAAAAGGCTATCATAGTAGTTCCCAGACGGGGGTCATTTGTACAACAGGCACAAGAGATTTTACTACAGTTTTTACATTAAATATATGTGGTTAGATTTTCTGTTTTGATTGACATCAACACTATGCAAGAAAAAGTCTGCTCGTGGTTACAGAAAAGAAGGAAAGATTGTAAAATGTCGAGTCAGTCTAAAGACTAAGGAAGCTTACTCGAAAGAGCACAAATTTACAATGACCAATAATTATGCATGTAATCCTTTTTATATGAAAATATAATATAAAAAAGGTATTTTTACATCTTTGGTTATCGTATTCTCCGATCACAGAAAAACCTTCAGCTTCACACAAAATAACATTAATAGAGTAATTGAGGTCCGCTATGGAGCACCAGTACTAATGACACACAGCAGGTCTTTACACCAAGCAGTCCAATTAAACAAGAAACAAAGCAGCTCACCTATTTTCGAGCTCGAAGGCTGCTTGATGACTTTCGTACTGAAAAAAAGTTGAAGTTTTAAAAACGATTTAACGAAGTTTAAATGATACACAGCAAAATATTTTTAGTCATTTGTATAAACAAGACATGTACAGTAACGTGAACAAGCCGGATTTAACAGTCTCAAGCACCGGCACACACCATACACTTCAGCAAACAAACAATTATCTAAGTATCCTGTGTCTGCGACAACCTGTCCCACGTCGTCAGATAAATACAATAGGATTGCTGACATTAAGCAAATCAATAAAGCAAATATTGCTAGAACAGTGAAGGCCGTGTGGCGCCATCTCGCAACCGTGGCATCTTCTGAGCTGCGCGGCTACTATAACAGCGATTGCAGCCGAAACGGCGAATTTTAACAACATCGTGAAGAAAATTCAGATTTTCATCAACTCACTACTGCCACGGGCACTACTGGGAAGGCCTTGGCAAGGCCAACATGCTAAGTACTATATCAAAGTTTACAGATGTCAAAGTCAGCGCTGTAGCATGTAGTCGTGCCACGGACCGGATAAAAATATCACTCGTCGAGCAAGGACAAGGGAGTACTGGCCTGAAGGCATGTACACAGAATAATTTGAAAAATCTATAATTTTAAATAAATAAACAAACCAAGCAACGACAGCATCATGTTAATTTTCTGCATTGTTCAAAGAATTTTTCAAGATATTAAATGGGTATAACAAGCAAACAAAAAAGAATGAGAAAATCAGCCAGAGAATGAAGGGATTTATAATTATGGTAATATTGATTGTCAGATGTTTTTTATATAGATAATCACGGTTACTGCTGACGTTAATTCAAGAACTTTGGAGGGGCTGGATTAATCCAAGATAATCTGAGCACGTGGAGCCAGTTTATTGTTTGTGATAATGTTATATTTCATTATACCGGTATGCCTATTAAATACAGTTTAAGAATATTTTAAGTCGAAAATAATCATATAATCGTGCTTAACGGATTAAAGTAATCTTAGCCAAAAAACGATTGTCTGTTCTATATCTATAGCAGACATCGATTACTCAAGTATCGAGTTGCTTCTACTTAATCTACCCGTAACCGTACCGGTACCAAGTGACCACAATAAAATTACAAAGTCATTAACTAACTTGGCAAATATTTTAGCTTAGATCGACCTTTAACCCCTTTCTCGGCAGAAACGAGTATACTCGTTTTCACCAAATGCTCCGTTTTCAGTCGGCGACGAGTATACTCGTCTAAAACTTAAACCTTTAAAAACCAGCCAGAGACGTATATACTCGTCGATTCTGAGCCTTTCTAGGACATTCTACGTGTGAAACGAGTATTCTCGTCAAACTTGTTTGAAAAACAATAATTCCAAGTTGTTTTCATAATCAGCATGAAAAATACTATATAGAACTAAAATAAAAAAAAATTAGTCAGAAAAAGAAATGTTTTTAACTAAAAAATTGTTGGGGAAGGGGTTAAATCTCAATAGCAAACTTCTTGAAATACGAGAGTGAGTCAATAGTAAAGCAATGTGTTTTGATACAATAAAAATACAGATTAAAAAACATATCATACATCAAAATTACTCATCATTTCAGAGGATCACAACACTACTTCTTCACCTGTTTTTTTTTTCGGTCATTTACCGATAAGAAGCCGAAAAAAAATTGAAATGACCAAAAACAAAACTACCGTTTTGGTCACTTTGACCAAAAGCCATATTTGTAACAACAATCACAGGCGAATGCGAATTTGATTGTTTTGATGAAGTCATACGTGAACTGAACACATTTGATAATTGTGTCGATTCTGAAGAAAAGATCGTGGAGGAATGGCATAATTTTAAGTATGAAGTACTAAATAACTGCTTATCAACTGATTGCTAACTCTCTCATAGCTGTCGCTGCTAAACGCTTAACATATTGGCCAAGCCTATCCAGAATTGCTAGGCATTGCTCACGTTTAATGCAGAAAACGCCACGGTAGAGCATGGCTTCAGTCTTCTCTCCCAGATAAGAACCCCGTCCACAAACCGCTTGCGAGTAGCAAATTCAGACAAACCTATGCGCTTATGTCTCAATTCAAGCTCATACGAATTACGATGAAGTATATGTACAACGGCTAAAAAATGTCAAACGAATGCGACACAATGCCAGAGCATCTGCTCCAACAGTTGACTGCGCAAAACAGGTAGAAAATGTTATTTTTGATTAATTTGTACTTTTTTGATATTGCATACACTGTTTAGTTCTCCAGCTCGTTCAATAACTTGGTTCTACCTTCGAATGAGGACATGTATTCCAGCTTTGCAAAAATCACACGTTAACTTACGTCGAAGCCATTTTGTGACAGCAGTTTCCACTTCTTCATCGTTGCCATAATGTTTGCCCCTCATTGTCTATTTCATTGCAACAAAGAAATAGCATTACGAAGGTACTGAATAACTGTCAACAATGTGTGGAGTATGTGGAAGTGGAATGGAGTGATCAAGTGTGTGTGGAGTATGTGGAAGTGATTGGTTTAGTGGTTTGATGCTCATGTGTAGTCGGGCATTGTCATGTTGAAGTAAAACTTGATTCATTTCCGAATTGGGTTTGACTCCTCGGATTCTTGCTCTGAGTTTTTAATGGTCTTAATATATGCGTCAAAGTTGATTGTTTTTCCTCTTGACAAGGAATCAACGACAAGTCCTTAAGCATTTCAGGAGACAATGGCGATGATTTTGCTACCTGACTACTGTGACTTAAAACGTTTTCGGCTTTGGAGACGTTGGATGGCGCCATTCCATTGATTACGTTTTCAATCGTGGTTCATTATGACGTACCCAAGTTTTATCACCAGTTATTAGCCAGCCAAAAAATGCATTGCCTCTTTCACTGAGTTTACGGAGTTCTGTGCAGCGGTTACTCTTTTAGCTTTGTGCTTATCTGTCAGCAGTCTTGGGACCCAGCAGGCACACACTTTTAAAAATTCAAGAGAATCAACAATTTTGTGAGCATTGCCATGGCTTGATCAGAGTTCTGATGCCAACTCATCAAGGGTTACGGACCTTTTATCTCTGATAAAAGCACCTGCTTTGTTTTGTTGACAGGGTTAAGAGAAGGTGATGGACGGCCAACACAAAGCAAGTCTTGTAAGTTTGCGTTTCTCAATTCTGGGTAAACACCTAAAACGATCGATAATAGTGAAGTTGCTTTCTGTATATCGCAAAAAGCCATTTCAGGGTATCACCAAAGACAGTACGGTGGTTGAACTACCAGACTTTGATTTGCATTGATGACTGCAGCTTTTCCTAGATCTGATCTCTATTAGGTTTACGATGTGGCTAGAAAGAGAACCGCTACGCGCCATATCTCCGTCCCAAAGAAGATGAAAGATACACGCGCACCAGTTTATTAAATTTCATTCTCATCATTGAAGACAGCAAAGGACATGAAAGCAAAAAGAACTGGTTTTAAAATTTTTTGACACCCGTTCAATTTCATCTAGTATAACCTCTTTGAAGTCGGTGTGCACCTGCAGACTACATTGCACAAGAGTACGTTGGAGAGTTGCAACATCTTGCTGCAACTATGTACTTGCGTCAAAACAATTCATCCGGCCTACGCTTGTTAGTATTGTAAAACAAGCACACGTAAACCAATCGTATGGTTTGTTTTTGAATTTTTTGTTATTGTAAGATGGAGGACTGATGGTTGGCACCGCTTTCACACCACGCAGCACAACTGCAAAATAGGCTGACGGCGGAAGCTCCTGGAAGTGGCAGACTCACTGCTTCAATCATACGAAGCATGCTTTACTTACTAAGCAAAAGACAACACGTTTCGGTTGGTAAAATCAAGAAAACGCCGCAGAAGTTGTTTCAACAAATCCTCAAGCGCAATCGAGTTTATCACAAAAATATTACCATTCATAACTCCATTTGCATAAAAACCTTAACAACTTCAAGTTGAATCAGCAACTACTCTATTACCGAAGAGCAAAACATTACCAAGATATTGTCAAGAAAGAACCGTAAAGATCTTAGCGCTGCTTCTACAACAGAAAAGACGTATTGAACTTACAGTCGATGTTATTACGTGATGCTAACTCACAAAGTAAAGGGCATCCACATCCGAAGTTAATGTCACAAATGTAGAAATGTCATTTAATTAAACGGTTATAATTTATACCAAAGTCACAAAGCGCAGATGACAAGTCAACGGTAAAATCTCCCTTTAGTAAGAATACCAATTACCGGCAAACCACACTAGTCACGACTCACGAGTAGAGTTAGTTAATTATAAATTCTCTATCTATAACAAATAGTTACTAGTAGCAATGATTTATATGTGCTGCTTTGCCCATACAAAATATCAACTCATTGGTTGATGTTTACGTTAGGTAGATTTTGATTTCTTTCTTAGTGTTCTACGCAAGCCCGATTCTTGAATTAGACGCGAAACTTCTTTTTTACATAAAGTAACTTAACAAGGTTTAACTAGGAGTCAGAATAAGTGAAAATACTTTTGTCAGTTAAAGACCAGTGTCAGCGCATTGTTGCTACGCCCAACTTAATTATGTGTTCACCATACTTGGCCTTCTTGATGTGAACACTCTCAACCAACCTCGTTGTCTTCTCCAGCTCTTTATAAATTTCAATTCGCTTTTTCGTTGCATCGTAAGAATCATCGGTGGCATTTACAGTAATCTTTTGTTCAATTTCACCCAGCACCGATACAACTCCAGTTGATTTCCTTCGAATAACATTCAAAGTTAATACAAATGCAATGATCTGTTGTAGACCAATATCGTAGAACCGCAGCTCAATTATGATTGTTAGTGTGACAGGTCGCACAGTCGGACTGATAGATATTTAATAGATCTAAAAACCACAAGGTATTGCGAGCAGCGTCAGCAATATAAAACAAACAAAAACACTTCAGCTTTATGCTTGCGGCGTGCGCGAGATAGAGAACAACAAGCTCCATCGCTAAGGCTCAAGGCTGATCAACACTAGGCATGGACTGAGCTTGGCTTTTGTTTGTTTATGAATTGCGGTCGCAAGCCAGCTTGAGCTGGCTTGAACGAGCTTGGCTCACGCTCAAAAAAGGATTTTCAAGCCCAAGCCAGTTGTACGACCCACTTACTTAATGCAAGTTCCCGGATAGAGTGCGGTAGTTTGATACTTTCAGCTGTTCAGTAAAACTGAGTAGGCAAGTTAAATGAACTTTATTCTTTGAATGCAACTACACTTTGAAGGCTACCTCATGATGAAAAATAAAATAAACCTAGATATGGTAGCTTAGCTTATGCAAATGAAGTTTTCTACTACTGAGCAGACCACACATCATTAGGTCTAGCCCAGACAGTATGTTCTAGGTATAGCATAGGCCTGTTGCGGTTGCCACTTCACACAGCTGATGATGTGGCAAAAAACTGAAACCGTTGAAACCTTGAGCCTAGGTCTGGAAAAATTGATGTTTTTTACTCTTGTAGTCTAGAGTGCCAGTGTACCTGGCCTATAACTACTCAGAGCAAATTAACAAAAATGACTATTTAAGCAAGTATAATAAAATGAAGCATTTAACAATTTGTCCGGAGGCTTATCAACCTAGTAGCAGTGGACTGAGAATTATAGCTGAAGTTGCTGGCATACTGCAGTACTGTGAGTTAATATGCTCTGAAAGTTGATTAATTGCGAGTTCAATGCTTAGGCTGTTGGGGAGGTTTGTCACCATAAATGAACCAGCATGGCCTGTAAGGTCTATAGAAAGCCTATAAGTGGTACTGCTAATCAGCGATTTGCATTTCAAACAGACTGAAGTTCAATGCTTTTATACTTTTTTCATATTAAAGTAATGTTGCGAAAATTCCACTAAAATTTTTGGTGCTATTGTGTAAAAGTAACTATGTTCAACTTTCTAAAAGGTAAAGAAAATGTTACATATGGATGACAATACTTTAATTGTACAGTAGTATGCAAAAAATATTTGCTTTCTGATGCAAAATTTACCAATTCAAACCAAAGCAATATAGCTTGCTTGACAAAACCACGGATGATATTGCGAAATGTTCTAAAGAACTATGCAGCCTATCTTTAACAATAGCAAAATTTGGTTCAAACAAAATAGTACTGTGTGCTGATAGCAATGCTGCTAGCGATGTTGGTGATATTAATTAACATAATTACAAAATCCGTGAAACATATTTGAACAGTCTCATTTGAGATGGACTTATGATTTCTCGTATTATTTACATATTCTGGGCTATTTACATACTACTGTAGGTTATTTGCGTGCCATTATGTTTTGTGTTAATATTTTTGTTAATATACATGTTTAAACATTTTCATGTAAAGGCATTCTCATATGCTTTTCAACATGTTTTTGAAGATGCTGCTTTTTTTTAATACTCCAAAAAAATTAGGTTGCATACCTTTAGTAATGCAAGAGGCTAGCGATGCACTTAGCAAACTCCAGACAGTGACACTACTTCAATCTATCAGCTCTCTTCAGTGCAGTTGGTGACCGACAAGAAGCTAGAGGCTTTTAATAAAGCATAGCTTAGACTCCCACACCTGTGGGACCTACACTAGGTCCACTGTAGTGGATGGTTTGTTAGTACTCTGCGAAGCCGTATCACTCGTGAATGAGTGGCGGTTGTCGCAGGAGCACTAAGTCTAACAACTCCTAGCACAATGCTATGCTTTATTTAAAGCTTCTCGCTTCTTGTCGGTCACCAGCTGCACTGAAAAGACCTGATAGGTCGAAACAGTATCACCGTCTGCAGTTTGCATACCTTTGTTTTGCATTTTCCACATGTGGAAAGTTTTGTATAAAGCCTGGATTTATTTTCTGAGATGTTACTTTTTATAGCTTGTCCTTGAGCTGCTTTATATACCATTAAAGTAACGTAATGTTTAAAAGCGATATTGTAATGTTATATATACCTGCTGTGAAAGCTAGGATTGGAGCGAAAGTAGGCATACTGAAATGTGTAAAAATGATTACGCTGTTCAAAATGTGCTGGAGCTATAGTATGCTTTTGTAGGCCTGCATAATAATACCCGTTTGTAATTAAAAAGAAAAAGTAATTATTATATTGTGTGTTTGATTTTTGAGTGGTGTTTCAAAAGATCTGTTGCTTTTCACTACACTTGAGAAATACATACAATTAGTCGGCAAGTCTTCAAAAATGTGTCAAATGTTTAAAAATTAGCCTTCAGTGGAAACAGCAAATCGCACGTTGTCATGACATGTAATTTAGATCCCCATGAAACGAACCCATTGTTGCCTTGCAGGATGATATTTTCTTTGCCAATTTGGGTACAGAGTAGAGTATTTTTATCACATTGTTTATCCTTACCACTTCTGCTAACACAGTGCATTTCGATTACAGGAGAGGAAATTGCCGTATGAAGTACTTTTTCTGAGTGCACACTAACGTAGTCATGGTAAGGTTCAAACTCACGATCACACTGACCATGAAGAGCGCTCGAACTTACTCGACCACGTTGCCTGTAAACAGATTGGACGTGCTGCAAGAATTTTTTTATTTTCAATGTCAACAATAAAAATTGACCATCTGCTCTTACTGATGTCAGTGAGCCAAAGCGTTTGACGGTTGGCGACATACAGTTGTCTATAGCAACAATTTTCGTGCTGCTATTGCGCCCGCTCAAGCAAGACGAAGCCATCGCGGCGTAAACAGTTTCGGCGTAAAAGTAAAGACGAACTAAGCCCAAGCCAGCATAACCCACCTCTAGTGTAGATCAGCCTTAATGTACAATTACACTTTAAAGTTATCGGACTAGCAGTAGTTTTAAGGTCGTTTACATCCAGACAAGAGATGAATTGAACTACAACTTGCATGCAAAGAAGCCGCATAACCAAAATACTCTGCCCTTTTCCAACTCGACTCTTTCTGTTACATGCCCTTTCCCTGTTCTGCTCTTTTTGTTATGTTTTCGGTTTTCATCGTATTTTCTTACTGCCGAGCATCACAATAGGGCAGGGGTTCTCACCCTTCATTCTTTCGTTTACCCCTTGAAAAATTTCAAAGGTAAAATTTACTCCCCAAATTTTTTTATATTTTTACTTTTACAAATGCCTATTGTAAAAGGTTAAAGTGCAACTTTTGGCTACCAAATTTACCCCCAAGGCAGGTCAAATTTACCCCCGGTTAAGAACTCCAGCAATAGGGTATTATAAGTCCTAGGCATGACAAAGAAATTGAACCCAGGTCTATCGAGCTTGAAGTTAATATCACCAGACCACCTACTTACTCACCTAGTGATATACTGCTGCAGGCAATCTATGTATATCGACTTGTTGAGAGATGAAAGCTGAAAAGTGAAGTTCTGAAGTTCTTTATTATCGCTGGTTGGTATTTGGATTATCTGAAAAATAATCAAAGTTTGATGTACGAATAGAAGCAACAAGAACTTGCCAACGGGAAAAAGAACTTCTTTCTGCGCAAACCATACTTGCAGCGATTTTTATTTAGCAAACAGATCGAATAAGCTTTTAAAACATCAAAAGAGAAAGCAGCGCATGGAATTCAAAATGGTGATTGCAAACTGCTGTTTTCAAGACTGGGAAAATGGGGTGTCACTGTCAGAAAAAAACTCAAAGTGCCAAGTACGTAAAAAAGGGTTTTAAGCTTTTAAGTGAACGATTCCAGCCGGCTTCTCGCCATACTTTGAATGCAATTTTAATGGCAGTTCTTCCAGAGTTTGTTCCAACTAAAATCATAAAAGATGGTGTTGCAGTAGTCACTATCACAAGTTCTGGTTCAACACTAGGGTGGCCGGCTTTAAATATCGACGTTACTTCGTGTAAAGAAACTGCGTTATTTAAGTTATTTTTAAAGAAATAAGGTTTAAGCCTCTTTTATCGCCAGTCGGTGCCAGCAATTTAGTATCACTTAAGAGATAAAAATTACATATTTCTATCAATATTGCTAGTAATTATAGGATGAATCCGGCAGGCTATAATAGAGTAAAAACTGTCACTTAAACATGATGAAAGCGATTAAATTTAATTAAAAACCATTTCATGCTAACAAGTTAAAATCACTGTTAAATATTGGCTTGAACATTAGCTGGAACGGAGAAAAATTTACATACAAAATCAAAACTTGAAAAAACAATTACTTTGAAGGGTATAATAACTTGCTCTATGTTTTGCTTTAAAGAGGTAATAATCTCCAATGCACTGCAAGTGAGATTTCAATTCTTATTTATGGTTTTTAATAGAATGTGGAAATACTTGTCAAATGCCAAAGCCAAACCGAAGCTATTTGAATCTGTTCTCATGGCAAAAGTTATTCACGATCTGTTACGAGGTAGTCCAATTAGCATACAACGTGTGACCTTGTTCTTAATGTGCTCAGCAAGAGATACAGCTGATAGGTAGATCTAAATCGCCTAACAATCAACACCGATGTAAAAACAAGTTTAGGAAATATGAAGCCTTGCCACGTAGTACATTGGCTTGAGAGTCTGCTATAAAAATTCACTTACTCCTACTCACCATTGTTAATTCAAAGATAAAAGCTTAATTCTTACTTGACAATCGGTAAAAGCAGGCCACACCTTAGAGCAATTTCTCAGGGTTTATGGGGAACAATAAGATGAGAGAAATTCCGGTCTGGCATGTCGTTGCTATTTGATGGTTAACAACATCAATCATCTTAATGCCGCTGCAACGAAGCTGTGGCAGAGGCCGGTTTCAAGTAAAACATAGATAGCGAATATAGCACTAACTTCAAAACTGACTAAATAAGAGTAACTATCTCTGTATGTGCTCTTAGGCAGCTTACTGCCACTACGAACCGCGCAGCTGAAAAGCCTTGGGTCAGCTGATAACTGCATTCGTATAACTTAGTCGCTAGTGTGAGAGATGCCGGCAGCATTGTTTCGATTTATGAAAATCCATCACAGTATCTTCGCCACGAGTTCGATTCTCAATCTCAACTAAATAACTTGTGGTGGAGAAAGCAGGCTAATGAGACAGGTTTAAACAGTGCTGTCGGTGTGTATCATACACAAACAGGGATACCAAGAATTACCCTGCCTTAAATTACGAAGGACAACAACAAACGCATCAAAGTCAAAAAAATTAAGTGTTTCATACAATCTTTTTCCCAGCACACCCACAAAACCCCGCAACCATTAACAACTTAATCAACATAACTGCAACAATTATGAATGTGAATACAGCCTGTTAACCAAGCCACAAAAAAGCGTTGACATAAAAAGAACACAGAAGGCTAGTTGAAAAAGCAGTAAAACACAATAACCGTTTAGTGCAGCGCAACACAATGTTATAGATGTAGAAGTGCATTGACAGCAGTCAACATAAATCAACAACCTGGCAATTACACTCCAGTGCTTCTTCTCGCAGCCCTATAAATGGGTATTGACAGGAGAATTTTCAAAGTTACGATGTAAACTGTACAGCCAAGCATGAATGAACAGCAACGCACGCAGATGGTGTTTTGAGTTACGAAACTTGCATGCATTGCGATCACTCATGAAGCGCAGTGACATTCGAACATCAAGTTCAAGCCGAGTTGTCAAAGTAACAATAGCTTTTGTCTAAAAATTAACTCGACAAAAAAATTATGGCACGCAGTATGTATGTGAAGATAGGCTGGCATTCCCATGCTCTACAGCCGTTTGTTAATTATTTCATTATTTTTAAATATGTCCACCACAGCCCGCACTTTTTGGGCAAAAAATAAAAAATACTTTAGAGTAGTGTGCAAGCGGAAATTAATTTAAGGAGTGCCAATACTGAACATGCGATAATTGATAGGTGGTATTGATGGATAGCAGTTTACATGTGACGTGCGTAGATAGGTAGCTGTGCCTCAAGAACCTTCTTTAAAGTTAAATAGATTATCCTACATTAACTAAACGAAATAATAAGCTCTGGGAGGGAACCTTGCCTCTGTTCACCCTTCCCACACCACTCACGGAGTAAACCTTGACTAGATTTAAAGAAATTGCTTGTATACTGCCAATGTAAAACCAACTTCTGATTGTGCGCGCAACTACAAATACTGTTGTGCAAATAATCAAAGATATTCTTAAAACCGATGTTTATTACCGTCATACTTCCAAACCAAATAATGCAAACGTTTTGCAAAAGTACGTTTCTTACCGCAAGTAACCCAAAAGTTGTAGCAAAGAGATGTTATTGCGGTTGGTACACTTGAGTTCAATTTTAGTGTCAAGTCACTTTTTGATCTGGCGAGCAAAGATTTTAAGCAATTATACTGAGAATTAGTTAATAAGCAATGCGAAAGATGAAAGTCATATATTGCTGTTTTTTATAATCCTACTTTGTTTGCCGTGAGTTTATTCGAACTATGCCGTAACACCACACAAAGCAAAAATACAAATTGATAAAAAGATCGACAATCTTCTCTTGCATTATCCCTTATAACAAGCGTCACTCCAACCAGACTGGACCAAGAAAACGAAAGAACTTCATACCAGAGATGTTTTTTGTATCTTTAGTAAAGCATGAGACTATAGTCTTTTGAGTTCCGGGCCAAAAACAAAATGAGCACAACAAAAGTAATGTGTTTTTCTAGGTAGTAACCCTTTCCTGATGGACCTTTCCTCTACAGCAGGAATAGCCAAACTACGGCACATAGGCCACATCCGGCCTGCTGACCAGTTCAACCCTGCCCGCCAAACACGTGGTGTGATTTTATGGTTATTATTGTACTACAAGTCAATACGTTATAACAACCTATTTTTGCATAATTACGTAAATCGCACTGTATCCGGCCATCCATTCGTAAGTTTAACCCTCGAGTCAAAAAGTTTGGATAATTGCATTAAAAAAGAAAGCAGAGATGCAATATCATTAACAGCTCTCTGCGCGACAACCACAACGTGATAGCGCTTGAAAGCTGGCACAACAGCACAATCGATAGTATTGATTTGAACAATATGAATAATTATAGCACTAACTACGTCATAAAGCGTTCTATTACGTGCCTAAAGTAGCAAACCAAACAACTCATAAAAGACTGAGAATCGTCAACATAATAAACATATTCAGTAAATGTCATTTATGTTGGAAATACCAAATGCATATCAACATACCTCTTGGAATTTTAGCCGCTTTAAATTAAATAGTTAGCAAGGGAACCCGATCAAACAAACAAATCAGTATTAGAAACTTACTTTTTTCAGAAAATCTAACTAAAAATGGTCAAAATTAGCTCAGATCAAGTCAAGAGAAAGTTGCCACACAAAAACTACAACAAAACAAATCTTAGGTTACGCAAATTGACGCAACATGACTTATTGACAAGATGATATAATAATAATAATAACGTAATCAATTATATTGTACGTGTACTGCAAAAATATATTTTCAAAAGTATTGTCATTATGAATCGGAAGTACAGGGTGGCCCATAAAAAGTGTCCACATTTTGTTGTGCAATCACTGAAATATAATTTAATATTTTATGACACATTTTATTCCACACAAACCACAATGTTATAAACTTTGTTTTAAAAAGTGTCCACGTTATATTTGTAAATATTTTTTGTTTAAAGTGATAATTTCTTTTCTGTTTCAGATCGAAGTTGAGGCAAGCATCGCAGAATTTGTTTAATTTCTTTAAATTTGTTCAAAGTCAAAATGGAACGCATTTCCACAAAGGATAGGACCATAATCGTTGAACACTTTGCTACTAATTCTGTGGTTCTCGCCCAGCGCACTTTTCAGAGAGAGTTTCCAGGAAGACAGCGTCCATGCGCAAGAACTATCAAACGCTTTGTGGATAAATTCAGGAACACTGGTAGTGTCGTAGATCACAATAAAGGCCACAGTGGTCGACTATTTTCAGCAAGAACTCCAGCAAGTAAGAGACCATTTGCAGCACTTCCCACGAAAATCAACAAGGCGGCTGTCACAGGAGGTCGGTATTTCAAGAACATCTGTACAAAGCATCGTACACAAAAACTTAACATTGCTTCCATACAAGATACAAATCCTCCAACAACAAACTGACGCAAACAACAAAGAAAAGATTGAATTTTGTGAAAGCATTTCTAAAAGAATCGACAACGATCCAGGAGTTCCCAGCCTCGTTTTCTTCAGCGATGAGGCCCAATTTCATCTAAGTGGACATTTCAACAAACAAAACATGAGATTCTGAGCACCCAATCAGCCTCATGAACACATCCAGCAACCACTGAGCCAAGAAAAAGTAACAGTGTGGTGGGCAATTGGCAAAGGAAAGATTGTTGGACTCTTGTTTTTTTGAAGACAATGACGGAAATCCTGTGACAGTGAATTCTGAACGTTACATTCAAATGCTTGAAAGCAGGTTTATTCCAGCGATCCAAAGGAGGAATATGAACATCCACACAGTTGTCTTTCAGCAAAATGAGGTACCACCTTATTGCTCAAACATAAGTCTTAAATACCAGAGGCAACACTTCCTAGGTAACAGACTACTTTCTCGCCGCACAGACAATTCTAGGCCTCCATACTCATCAGATTTGAACCCAGCTGATTATTTCCTTTGGGGTTATTTGAAAGAGAGAGCGCATGCAGGCAATCCAAGAATAAATGAAGACCTCAAAGAAAGCATGAAAAGAGAAATCAGAAGAATACCTGCACATATGTTGACAATAGTTGTGGAAAGCTTCAATGTTTGCATCGCAGCTGTAATTCAACAGTGTGGAGTGTGGATTGAGCACGTTATGAACTATTGATTCTGAGACTTTGAAAATGGACCGATTTTAGTGAGATTTGCTCAAATAAATTTATCCCATTTTAGTTTGTGTGGAATAAAATGTGTCATAAAATATTAAATTTTATTTCAGTGATTGCACAACAAAATGTAGACACTTTTTATGGGCCACTCTGTATTTCCTTAAGTCCAGTGGTTCTTCCCCAACAAAAAAGTGTATTTAAGGGTCACAGGCGGACCAGCGTGACGGCTCGAGGAATAAAGTGTTTGCTTTACAGTCAGTAGACCTGGAAATCAATTTCCTGGGGAAGTTATATCAAAAAACTTCAAAAAATGATGCTTGACGCTCAGTACAAAAAAAATTGTAAGGAAAAGAAGCCGGAAAGTTCGCTACTTGTGTCTTTGGGCAAAGCACTTAACAGGATGCTTCTACTTTTATTTGGAAGACAGCAGGTAGAGCCAAACAGTTCCTGGGTGCCCAGTCTCACTAAAAAACTGACTGTTGGTGCTCGCGCTCATTCATGAGACACTTGAAAATAATTAAACAATTAATTGATCATCATAATTATGACAATGAGTTTACTCTGTTACGACTAAAAAAGGAATGCAATGGAGCGAAACTGGCCTGAGCACGTAAACGCAAAAATAACAAAGAGTCACAGGATTATGAAAATCATCTCACGAAACAATAGATGTTAGCAGCCGCGTCTTAAACAAACATAACTTTTTCAAACCCAAAAGAATTCGAAAATAAACTTCAGATACATTTTATGTGGGTATAACCTACAAAAGTGAAGTGAATTTGTACCACTAATCAGCTGATGACTCACGTTTCACAGCACAAGCATGTTCACCAACTGTCTCTCAGCTGACTGAAGGTTAAAACCTGGCCATAGTGACTGCGAGTCTATAGGAAAGAATTTTTGAATAAATGCATAATACATATCATCTCCGACCGCGATTCCCAAACATTTTTTTGAGTAACCAAATTTAAACAAAAGTCCAACTCTGCAAGGATCTGTGAACCAACGCTCTTAACAAAAGTGAAGACTTTTTTTGGAGATCAAGCTTATTGAATTGACTTTTGCTATTTTTGCCTTCACAAAGAATGATGATCCTTTTCCTATAGCAATCAATTCCTTGTGGTAACCACAGGTAACCTCCACAGCATTGTTGGCCATACCTCGTGGTGTCATGACCCACAGCTTTGGGATCACTGACAAACAACACCTGGTTGCTGTTGTTACCCGACCTCTTCCAAGGATTGAGGGCACAGCGGAAAACCATTAGGCCCCATAAGCCAGCCAACATTTAAAGGTATGGACGAGAGGTCATACATAGAAAAGGAAAAGCCAAAGACTTAGCGATACAAAGAGTCCAGAACCGGACAGTACAAAATGAGATGAGTAATGTCTTGGATAGGATGAACACAAGTGTTGTATGAAGGATTCTTAATTCTGCGAATTACAAAGAGATAATAATTCAACGAAAGGCTGTGTCTGTTGCAGCAACGACGACACAGGTCACAATGAGCATGACAAGAAAACATAAGTTCCTCAGAAAATACTAAGAAAACCCGTGTATCAAAATATTTAAATGAGAAAGTATACCTCCAGTCCAAAAAAATGCATGCAAGAGGTGAGAGAAGAAAAAAGACATGGGATTGTAGATGGCAGCAGCAGCGCACCTTGTCTGGCCAATTCATCAGCCATGTGATTACCTGGAAGAAATGAGTGACCAAGGACACACTGCAGCCTGATAAGAGAAATGATTGTTCTTGCCAAAAGAGCCAGAGTGTGCAAGATAGAAGGAAACACGGAGAAGAAAGTACAGCAAGAACAGAGCAAGAGTATGAGAAGACAAGAAGTGGCAGACTAGTTGGTGCTGCCAAGATCAGCACAGAGTTTGCAGCATGGTGCAGGCTTTAGCAGAAAAACTTGAAAACACTAAGCTGCTGAATAGATAAGGATGGCTTCAGCACCTCAAAGTGATCAGTTGACAAGGACACGGAATCGTTCTTTGTCAAAATGAAATTGGACTGAGCCAACAGTCCAACTCATGAGATCATGAAGAGCAATAAGAGTCAAATTGAGGGAGAGCCACACCTTGGCAAGAAAGACGATCAGAACGGGAGCATTGAGAACAAAAGATGAGCTCCACGCTGCAGGAAGGCAGGTTCCAAGGAGGGAAGAAAGGGCATGCAAAGAGAGTCTTCTTGGGGCAAAAAAGAGAAAGTATGAGCAAGTGAGTACAAGCAAAATCTTGGTTTTAGTCTAAGTCTGGCCAAACCTGAAATAGGAAAGAAGGTGGGAAGACAAATAGCTTACTCATAATATGACAAGGCAAAATGAGTCAGTGACTCGTAGGGGACGTAAGGTCACCTCAGATAAGAAGCCAATGATGGCATGACTGGCTGCTCGATGCAGACAATATAACTTTGTGCCGTTGGTAATGCAGAAAAATGGACAACATCTGGATGAAGCATTATTGAGCATGGGCCACAGAAAAGCTTCGTAGGAGAGGAGCTCCTTGGAAGGGTTCCATGGGGAAGCAGAGTTACAGTGTAAGACCTTGAAAAGGGAAAGAGGGAGAGAAATGGAAGAACTTGGCTTTTAGCAAAGATACATGTGTCAAAAAGGAAAGAAAGCAGTCAAAGGTGACATCAAGCAAAGTGGGAGTAAGAGTGGAGTAAAAGGGGAGTTGAACAAGAAGAGATGAGCTAAAGATAATCTTGGTAGATATCAACAAGAAAGAGGCCTTACAGTTGCTTGGATTGAGAGGAAGACAATAGTGTTCAGACCAGTGCTCCGTTTGAATCAGAGCTCCTTTTGTAGTCTCCGTGATAGTAGAGATCAAGGGAGAGGAGAACCAGATGGCATTGCTGTCAGCGTACAGAGAGCAGCTGACGGAAGACCTGGTCAAAACATACATAAGACTTTGTCTCCCAACACCACCTGGTCAAAACACAAATAGACCACTGCACCTGAATTAATGTAATCCTAAAGCGAGCAGTGATAATAAAATTAACTTTTGCTTCACGCTGAAGTGAGAATTGAAATAAAATACAGAGTACAAAAACCATATTTTCGCATTTCTTACACTCAGAGATTTGTAAAACAACGTGTTTTTGACTAAACAAATTCAACGACAGTCAATTTTACTCTGGCACTTGATACATTTAAAATGCTACCAAACAACACAACTAACCCCTTGATTTTTATGGAAGCAGATGTTTGGCATTCCTCTTTTTCCAGCCTGTAACAATAACACTATTACCAAAAGAGCCATTCAAATTATGGTTGCTCAGTGGACTAGATAAAATACGCAAAACTTAATATAATTTTAGACAAATTACAAGTTTTTTTTGAAACTTACCTAGGACTAAACATAACAGTTTGTACTTACTAGTCTGAGAAGTTATTAATATTGGTGGCACAAGGCATTTCTACATCCAACAATGCAACCAAGCAGAGGTATTGCTGTTCAGTATTTTTTTTTAAGTCTTCACCACTAAAAATCCTAAGGGGGCATCAAACTCACAATTTCTTGATTACATGATTTGAAGCTTTATCACGCTAAGCATTTTAGCAAATATACTTGAAAATATTTTGATTGGATTGACTTGATGAAATTTAACGTGATCGAACAAAAAAATGTAAATTGAAAAGCAAAAATTAATAATTATTTATCGTCACAGTATTAGCAACAGTTGTTACTACAACTTTTTAATAATTTGAAATCTACTCCAAAACAGAAACTATGAAGTGAAGGTCAACCTATCCCATTTACAAAACCATCATTTTAAGGTGCATCACAATACATTGCTGTTCCATTTAAGAAGTTGCAATATGTTGGGCAACACTAAAGTATAAAAATTGTTGTGAAAATAGAGAAACATACGAGCTAAATTACGAAAATCGTAGAAATACAGGAAGTAAAGAAAAATTGTAGTTACACTCAAATTCAGTCAAATTGGGTGGTTATATTTTTAGTTTTTAGACTTCCGTAAATTTTCATACTTCAGCAATTTTGTATTACTGAAGGAAGTAGTTTTTCTGTAATTCCGTAATTCAGCACTTTGTTTTTGAGAGCAAATTTTTGATATTCATAATTTCATGTTTTGGTATAAATTTTCGTATGTGATCGAATAATTCCACATTTCAACAAGATTTTTTGTAAATCTGCTTTGTAATGCTATCCAGCATGTTCTTTGACATAAAGCTTGGGTATGTCCAAACAAATCAATTTACTCAAAAAAAATTGCATGAAAGGGAATGATGCAGCTGTTTTCACAACCAGAAATGGTAACCAAATACTAAAATTCAAAGAAAAATCTATAATCAGTTAATACCGTGGTGTAATGGTAAAAGCATCTGCTTCTTAGTCAGTAAAGTTACACTGTATTCACTACTCAAGTCATACCAAAGACTTTAAAAATAGCTCTCACAAGTCTCTTGCTTGATGCTCAACAGTGGGAGTAATCTGGAGAGTAAACTATGAATCAGAGTTTACTCAGCCATGACTAAAAAACAATGCAAATGACCTCAAAGGCCCGAGTGAGCAGTGATTGTTAGCATCACAACAACAACAACAACATACTCACTTGTAAATCATCCTGATACAATTCTATAGCTCGCAATGCAGAGTCAGTCAACTTTAACTGAATTACAGTCTGTTTAGAAGTTCCTTGCTGCAAAGAATAATTGCCTTCATGTAATTCAACAGCCATCAATTTTTTCAGTTGGAATATTCACAACTTTGCTCCAACACTATTACAGACTAAGTAGCTGAACGTTGGCCCAGGGCCAGTAGCCTTTAAATGCAGCAATTTATTTGCAGTTACTTTAAAAATAAGTTGCTACGGTGTTGATAGAGTAAACCTACAGCCTAAAAAAAAGTTAACTGTTTACTATCGACATAACAAACACGAACTGATATCTTGCATATTGTCTATGGAACAAAGCAGCACAACATGACAAAAATTTTGGGAAGACTGCAAAACTACCTTTGCACAATTAAAGTCAACAGCCACTTGACCTGTTTTGTGTTGTTGTGGCTAACACAAACAATATTTTGGATCAAATAACACGTTAAAACTCTTCCACATGTCCATGCAACTGCTGTTTTGAGCAGTGTATTGAAGATAAGCTTTTTGACTGCAACTCAAAAATATATTATTCATTGATACACAACTGCATCTATAATACAAAATTAATTCATCATATTGCCACAGTGTTTTCTATAAATTTTTGATAACTTGGCTAGTGCACAAAATGTTGGTTATGACCTGAAAATTAAATGTACCAAAATTCTCAAAATAAAGCTTATTTCCTCTTCAAAATGGTTATCACTTTTGCCAAATGATTTTAGTGCCACCAATTTCAAATACAACACAAAATTTAAAAGAGCACCTGCAGTTGTTTGCACACTAATCCTTGACAAAAAGTTGGCCATGCCTTTAAAACTAGCTGACTTGCCAAGAAATTGGCCTAAAGAAAAAGATGCATTGCATATATCATGACCTGTATTCAATTGCCACATTATTGCACCCTAGCTTTTGATTTTATTTTTTTGGGTTAACAACATGATTTTTTGACATTTTACATGATGGCAAAGTTTATATACCAGTGTTCTTCTCATAATTACTTCAAGAATTACAGGTAGTGCACAAATTATTGCTACAGTTTTAAAAATTCAACAAAATTTAATTTTTTGAGATATTTCCATTTGGTTTGTTTTATACCAAACAAAAATATTTCTAGTTTATTTTCTCTTGACAGATACTAATATCATAATCTGGTTTGAAATTATAATCTCCTAGCCAGCTCTGCCAGCATCACCCTACAGAACGAGCAATCAGTGATATCACATTAGCAATATTGGTTCAACTAGTTGCTGAGGCTTCACCAAACTTGCATTTCTGAGAGCACCAATGACAAATTGGTGTAAATGGAGATATTGCCTCTATGCTCCAAATGCCGATTACCATATCAATACTTTTAACACTTCGAGTGCTTTATGAGTTATGACGTAATATTACGTCAGTTGTTAAAACCCATTGATTGGCCTCCAAATCGCTGGATTTAATGTAGATTTACGTCATTTACATTGCTGACAGTTTTTCCACAACTGTCTGAGCATGTGTGCATATGCCACTGCAAATGTCTGGTGGATTTTCCGTATGTGATCTGGTGTGTCTAGACAATTTTTCATTTCTTTTCAAGCTTTGAAATAAAATGGCAAAAAAATGCCCAGCACCAGTGAGTATATGCGTGCAATTTACACATGGCTCAAAAGTGTTAATTAAGACCAGTTTTGCTCACAAACCCTCCATCAATTCTCAAAATTTATTTGATTCTCCCAATAACTATAGAGACAAAGTCAAAGTAGGTGGCAAGTTTATTAGATAACTTGGTGCAACTCCCATTGTAATGATATATTTAGAACATCAAGTTTCTTGGATGTGCCTATGTGACGACTTAGTCCCTGAAGAGAGCAAAAGGTCATCTTATTGGTGGATGAGGAGAACACATTTATCCTACCAGCCAAGATTTGGTTTTGTGAACTTATTTGTTTGTAGGCTGGGAAAAGGCCAAGTGCATTTCATGGTTTATAGAGATGAGTTAGACATCCAAGCCCAGAAAAAACTTGAGATGCAAACATAAAAGAAAGTAACCAGCAAGATCTACCGTATCATTATGGCATAATAAATTTATGGAGACTAGTAATAAGCTACAAAGAAAGGGAGCTGGCCAGCCTCAAACATCAGAGCAGAAGTTGAATAAGTGTAAATGGTCTATACCAGAAACCTTAAAATGTTGATTGATTAGACTTGATGGCTGCACTGCAATAAATTATGACATTTACAGAAATTGAAAAACTGATCTTGAAACTAACTAAATTATTAAATATCACAATTTTCCTTATTTGTACAATTTCCATATTGTAGTTGATAGTATTCTCATGCTTCGCTATAAATTTCCAAATCCAATAAGTGTAATCTAGTCATGAATTCTGAAATATCTTTTTGTACATTGGACAACTTATACAGAACATTTAATGCAAAAAATTATTGTGAAATACTTTGTTCACAAACCTTTCATGCAATTAGCAGTAGCTAACACTAACCCAAGCCATAATCTAAAACTCTCACTGTCCCTAATTTTAAGTCACACTAATCTCAATTCTAACTCTCATCAACCCTAACCTCAGTCCCAATTCTAACCCTAAATGCCGATCCACATTTTTGCATTTCAATAGTATCTATGCAATAATCACATTAGGATTTCAGATTTTCATCTTGAGATAAAATAGGCTGAATGCAATGTTATCTTGTTTTATGATATGCAATCACCAATAATCAATTTCTTTGCTACTGTAATTCCACATTTTATTGTGCATTTTGATAATTCAGTAGGTTTAATTCTATATTTTAGTGTAAAATTCTGAATTGTCATGATTTTGGTATTTCTGTAAATCTGCATTTCTGTATTTTAGTGCTGCCTTAACTTTTGGTAAATTAGTAATTTCATATTTTAGTAAGTTCTGCACTTCCTCAATGCAAAAAAATTTCTGTATTTTAGTGCTCCTTTTTATTGCTAAACTGATACGATGGTGTAGTGGTTAGAGCGTTTGCTTTGCAGTCGGTAGACCTGGGGTTCATTCCTCTTGTTGAGTCATACCAAAAGACTTTAAAAAAATGGCATGCACAGCTTTCTTGCTTGGCACTCGGCATTTAAAGAAGGTTGTGGAGAACAAGTCGGTAAGTTCACTTGTTGTGTCGTTGGGCAAGGCACTTAATGGGACACCTCCACCTTTATGTGGAAGACAGGTGGCCCAGATGCCTTGATTGGCCTGCAGAAGGCAATGGCAAACCACTGCGGTATCTTGCCAAGAAACTTGATAAACATAGTTCATAAACACAAGATTCATGAACATAGTTCACAAAGTCACCAGAAGTCAATGCTGACTTGATGTACAAAACAAAAAAAATCTTATTGCTAAACTCAATCATCAAACAGCATCTTAATTTAATAATTTGACAGATCTTACTTTTTTAGGTCTATCCAAGAATCTGGTCTTTTGCTTGATATGTGGAATTGGATACTACTGGTACTGAAAAGTGGAGGTTCTACAGAACTGCAAATCAGCATTAAAAAAGGAGGTTGAGGTAGTTCAAGCAATACGGCCAAGTCTTTGGCAACCTCTTTTTTATGCAATATGCCAGTATTAAAAGATGAAAAACTGTAAGAGTTTTAAAAAAATGGATAACATTGAAATGCAGAAATTCTGCACAATTAGAAATTGGTACTTATGGGTTGGATTAGTATTAGAATCGTGGCTAGGGTTAGACTGTTAGAGCTTAGGGTTAGAGTTAGCAAGGGCTAGAATGAGTTGAAGTAAGTTTGCAAAATTTAGTTTTAGTAGTGTTCCTTTTTTCTACCTGTTTTTGTGTTTTTATTTATGCCAAAAATCAAAAGATCTAACAAAAAAGCTAAAATATCTGTTTTTTAACTATGTATTAATGTACTGGTGTAGGGCTATACATTAAATTTAGTAGCAGTTTTCAATAAAGCTCATGTTTCAAATTTTTATTGACAGCTGGCACTAAGTGCAATGACATGCAAGTTTTGCAAACACTTCCATTTGGTTAACTGTTTAATGAGTTAAATATGCACAAAAAGTTCTCAAGTTCTCATGATAATGTTTTACTCCATTTTTCAATGGGCTATATATTTTTAGACAGTGGCTATTGTGCCATTGATGGCATTTTACCCATGGAATCTATTTTTCTGTTAAACCTTTGCAATTAGTCGATTTCTATGGCATGTTGAACATGTGACTTGACAAAATCTTTACCCAGTGTTAACTCCCCATTTGTTTTGATACTGGGCCCTACTCCAAGGGAAAATGGTTTGGTCCAGATAGGCTTTTATCTGTTCCCTGCCTGCAAAGACTTGAACTCACAAACATTGCATTTGAAGGCAGCATCACTATCCACAATGCCACAGCATGATTCTGTATATTATAACAAATGTGCTTATTTTGAGATACACAAATGTTTAGCAGCAAAATGCTGCATATTCCAAAAATAAAATGCCATCAACAGCAAAATAGCAATTTCCTTATTTTTAACCTACAGTCATTACAGCTTCAATGATTTACCAAAAAAGTGGGCATAGACACATTTTAGAGTTATTCTGAAATAGTAAAGAAAGCTGGTTTACAACAATCTAAAATGTAACAACACTAACATAAAGCATTGGTCTACAACAATCTAAAGTGTAACAACACTAGCATTAAGCATTCTACCTAACTTTCAATCTCACAAGTCACAACTCCTGTTAAGCTCTTTTTGTGATGTTTTAGGATGACTCAAAAATACAGAAATTTATGGAATTACAGATAAGCAGAAATTCTCACTGAAGTTCAAAAAGTACCAATTTCATTACAAAAATACAAGTATTAAGAAAAATACTTTGTTAACTCAAGGCAGTAATGACAGCAGTTCAACAGCCACTTTCTCAACCCAATTACCCAATTGGGTGGTAACATTGCAGTTTTTATCAAGTTCCATATACTGATATATTTCTGTATTGTTTAATGTAAATGCATCTTTAATTAATTGCTTTTTTGATTTTTGTTTAACAGAGATTACTTTTTATAGACCTAATGAAATTCTATGATTCCAAAATTTTATGTTTGATGTGAATTTCTATCCGAAATTTAATAATTTGATATGAAATTGCGTAAATTCCTGGCATTGTAGTGTTGTCTGCATTTTACCTTCACAGACCACACTAACAAACTATACCGGTATTTAAAAACAAAGAATCAATTGACTACAATTTTGGGGAGTGACAATGACGATGTGATCACTCAGCTCTTATAAAGCCATCATCAGATAACTTTTCTTTTACCGTTTATGTCTGGAAAATGCTGTTGTTGTATGTAATGATAATATCAATATAATTACATGCAAATCTAATATACAAACTTTTCTTATCTCTCTTTTTTTCCAAACACACAAACTTGTATCAAATTTATAGTTCAAAACACCATTCATCACTGAGAAATTTCGCTCTAAAAATCACTAGTCAGAATAAGGAACACCTGCATTGTATACCATGTAGACCTATGCATATTTTGGTGAAGCGGGGAAAACACCATGACCATTGGATAAAATGCACATAAATAGGATACTTCTCCACTGTGTAAGCGGACATAATGGGAACTTCTTTAACCAAATCTTTGATTGCTTGCCTTAAAAAAAATACATAACACCAATTGCACAACCAGGGGAAGCACACGGGCAGAAGACCTCCTTAAACACCATCGTTTTCCCTAAAAAAGATGATTTTTGCGTCAAGATTTAACATTAGCCCGTCTCCCCTTTTGTACAAATGTTATTTCAAAATAAACTAAAGATTTTACATGTATAGTAATGCAAGAGGCTAGCGATGCACTTAGCAAACTGCAGACAGTGACACTGTTTCGACCTATCAGGTCTCTTCAGTGCAGTTGGTGACCGACAAGAAGCTAGAGGCTTTTAATAAAGCATAGCTTAGACCGCCACACTTGCGGGATCTGAGATTTTATCTTACAAAAAGCCAGGATGCGCGGCTGCTTGACAAACGACATACCGGTAACAATCCAACGGGAAGAAACGTTTTTACCGAAAGCATAAACTTTTTTAAAGCATAACTTTAATCATACATGTGTTTCTACGTACTGTAATTCAAGGGTGTGTAAACCTTTTGTAGGCAGGTCAATTCACTCTATTGGATAATGCCACGAGTCATTAGGACAGCCAGAAGAAACATTAAAAGGGGCAAATACTTTCGGGACTTTTTGTTCCTCAGATTTGGTTAATGACTTTTTCGGTGATCGATGTTTTGTTGAGAACATTTTGCACTTTTTTCTTGGTTAAAAACGTTGTAGCGTGTCGCGCCTCGCACTTCATCGAGCTGCCGTGCCAAACATCTTTTTGACTTTTTTTTGTTAGTTTACTTTCGGCGGCTTAGCACCTCACTCCGGCCGATGTGCGTAATTTTAGTTTTTTATTGTACTGACTGTGTTTTGCTATTTTGCAACTTCGTGCGTCCCCAGTATGACGCCCAGCCAGTGTACCGTTGCTGCTTTATCCGACGATTTAACTGACGATGTATCTACCGTCAGGATTGTAGCCTCTCGGCTTACTCCGCTTAAAGAATATGTGCTCCTACAGTTCGCACGTTTGGCGATGTAACCTAACGCCAGGAATCTTTGCCTGTATGGTTTTCCAGCCATCTAGCCGTGGACTGATATCTACTATGTTACTTATGATGATCAGTTTAAATGATAGTCCCTGTAGTTGGTGACTGGAATAATTGTCCGTGCTGGCTTATTAGGGCGAGGTCCCTGCATAAACTAGTTCAGTACAGCAGCGTGTAGTTTTAAAAATTGTTTTAACCCACAGGTTGCGATGTGACAAGAGTTGATTGCGATTAATATAGCACTGCGTATTCGTTTATTATTATTATTGCATGAGTCTAAAATCACACACATATATTTTTCTTTTTTTCATTAACGCTAGGTGATGTTTATTTTTTGTCTTCTCGTGGTAGCTCGGTGATCGGCTTGCCTTTCCCGCTGTCTTTTGTTCGTCTATAGAAAGGTTGCGTATGACGTCACACATTTCGCGCCAAAAAAAGTGGCTGACCAAAAGCTCTAATTTATGCTGGAAAGGTATATGGCGAACACCAACTGTTGGGGTAATTTTGAAAACTAATGAAAAATTAATTAAAATTTGGAATGAATTATAGCTAGTTGGATACTCGGAAACAAATAAATTTCACCAAAAGCAATTTGGTTGAGATTTGGTCTTTCGGTTGGCTAGTATAAGCTTAGTACAGTGTACCAATTTTCAAAAAATGCCTCGAGGAGAAGTGCCATCTAAATACCATTTGCTCCTTACTTAAAAATAAACTATAACAATTAGATACCAATGAGTACATTAGCAAAAACAACCATTATTTGATCATTACTACCGGTATGGTAAGCTTGCCGAAAAGCTTACTTGTTGTGTACATGAGCAAGGCACTTAACGGCATGCCTCCATTTTTATGTGGCAAACAGGTGGTAGGGCCAAGCAATTTACCCGTCGTGGTGGCCCGGTGTGACAAAAGACATGCAAACAGAGCATAAGCTCATACGCATAAATAAATAAATCGGTACCGTACGTTTTTAAGTTACTTTTGGTCTCGCAGCCTAGGTAATTGCTCAAAAAATTGTTTAAGGAGTAGTTAAGGTCACACAATTACATCTGACATATCAATATGACTGGTCTGCAATCACTATGGACAAAAAATTTCAAAAACGTATTGATTTTACCCAACATTAACTAATCCAGCATATGATAAACGATACAGAAGTCTGCCATGTCATTTAGGCTACAGTATAACTTAAGTTTTCTCAACTTTTCAGTAGGCTTATGCCACTAAACATACGATATAAGTTACACATTACAATTCACTTAAACTCAGCATTCCTAAACACACTGATTAATTGAATATGAAACCCACACAGAAGCTGGCTACAAATAAGCCTGCATGTTTAGCCCATAAAATTAGCCCAACTATTAGGAATAACAAGCAAACCTTAGCACCTCTTATCTTACTTTGACCTTAGATTCATTCCTTAACATCAGTAAAATAACATATTTAACGTTCATTCAACAACTGTCACGTTTATCCATTTGCTTTGCAAAAAACGATATCACTCCTATTCAATTCAATGAAAAATCACTCAAAATGGTCAGCCACTTTTTTTAAAAGCGCATTTTGATGACGTTTGATCACCGTGCGTGCAACCTTCCTATTGTTTTTGTTTATAGGACGTGCGCAGCGACCTGATGTATATAGACGTGTGCAGCAATCTAGTTGTGGGTGCGTGTGCAGTATTTTGTTACCGACCATGCGGTCGGAGATTTTTTGCTCTCTTTCTTTGTTAAACGTCGTGGAGGACGGACGTGGTTTTGGTTGTCTGTCACAATTGCGTTACTTGTAGTGTTAACATCAATGCAATAAAAACATTACTATCGTGCTTCCCTCTGTGGAAGATAAGTTCGTCGAGGTCACCAAAATTGTGGCGGATGAGTCGTCGGGGTATTCAAAATTGTGGGGATCGTATTTCAACAGCACGTTTGACTCCAAGAACGAATTTATTTAATCACACACGACGTTGAATGCACGAATCTCGAATTGAATTTTTAAGCGAATCGAATTGAATTGAAGCCAATGAATTTTGAATTTTAATTTTAATCGAAACGACTGAACGAAAATAGCAATGCTTCTTTTTATATACTTGTTTACTAGGTCACTCCGCCGCACGTTAAACGGAACCACGCCTGGCCATACGGCCTAGTCACCCAGTATTGTTACATCATGATAGATAGCTGTGTATGTTCTTTTATGACCCGTTTGTAGGCCAACAGATGATTTACAATAACGATCACAGTACAAAAACGAGCGCACGAACAGAACGAGAACGTTTATGAGTCACCCACATGATTTCAGCAAAACATCAATGATGCACAGTTTGTATCCCCTAAGGTCGCCATACCTCTTTGTCACAACCATAGTTCCCAGAAATTGGAGTTTAGTCAGCACGCTGCACGTTCAAAGGAATAATTTTCTACAACGTTTTTGAGGAAATCAAGTGCTTGTTGCCATTTTACTTGAAAATAGCTATTTTATTTCATCCAAAACAAGAAATTTGGGAGCAACCATGGTTCCTGGTTAGACCTCTGCAATGAGCCAGAAAATTCTCTACAAAACCTTTATTTTGGATTTACTTGTGTGAAAATCAGCCTCAAAATCGAGGAGCTTTTTTACTGAAGACTCTTTTTAAAATGAAACAAATAAAATGAAACAATTTATTTCATTTTATTTTCTTGCTCTACTTCAATTTCATTTTATTTTATTGCTCCGATTCAATCATTGAGCTCTTTACTGTCAAATCGAACGACTACGAAGACTCTTTTATATCAAACGATCAACTTATGGATGTGGTCCTCATAATTTCACTCACAGGCTGCATTTCGCTCATGGATACAGTTAATACAATCTTATCAATAATATTGTTATAACTTGACTACTTTGGGGAATTTTGAGTTTTAGCTGTTCGAATTTTTCTTCTTGATTGTAAATTCACTAAAAGCCCTTGTAGTTTGATCCTAGGCCTAAGTGAATCCAAATGGTCTCACCAACAAAACACATCGCAACTACCGTACTTTGTTATTTCGACAGGTTCAACTTGTTCTCTACGACTCAATGATACACTCTTGAATCACAGAATAGGTGCTGGACACAACGCATCAGCGACTCAACCTAAAGTCATATTGCTGCACCAATGTATTAGTTGCCACATGGTACGCTACAGTTTATTTTGTACTAAACACTTTTATGTAAGCAAAATTAAAGTTTAAAAATATATAAGAAAAAACAAAAGCATACTAAAAAGGCATCACCAAAAGAAGCTTGTTTTTGTACAATTTTAGGAAGACCAATCACGAAAAATAATTTTTAATTTTTCTTAAAGCCTTGATTTCAGAGAGGTCTTTCACTCAAGATGATCTTGAATAAAAAGTTTTGGCCTCTAGCCAACCAAAAAATTTTGAAGCAATCCGACGAACTTGTGCTAGATTAGACGACTTTTTTGTAGAACAGCAATCAGAAATTCAACAATAAGTTTGATTATGCTGCAAAAAATGATTTGAAGACCTTTTAATGTGGCTTTTCCGAAAACTGCGAAACCTCTGAAATAATTCACCAGTAGGTACTCCCTTTTCATCGCTGCTGACATTACCACCAGCAAAAAGTTTTTTGGTTTTTGTTAACATTAATCTGGTAAAGCCACAACTGCATAATTACTTCTATATTATTTTAATGATAATTTTTGGTTGGCTAATTTTATAGTCATTAGGGTTACAAATTATTAATTGTTAAATTTAACCGTTCGGGGCTTTAATAATATTCAGCTCCGCTAAAAATCGCTTCTATTTTCTTTATTAACACCCAACCATTCCTTGGATAGGGGAGTATGACGGAAAACCATGAAACATAAATTGGGTGACTCTCCAAGGTCTGAACCAGAGGTTGTAAATGAATAAATGGTCACCAAAGAGCAAGCGGCGTAGAGTCCGTAACAGGACAAGACAGAGTAAGATAATTACCGTCAAGAGTCGTATGACAGCAGGCACTTCACCAAAGACTTTCAAGTTTGCCAATTTTCAAAAGATTGTGGAATTTTGTAGAACTCTGTGTCTATGCCAGAGAAAACGAAAAAAAGGAAGAGTGAGGAAGCAGAGTTCTTCCGTGGTTATAGCAAGCCATGTGTGTGGAAAATTTTGATTACAAAGTACTTTCCCCAGTTCGAAAGAAGAGTGGATACGAGAGGTAAGATATAGACTACATGGGATTGTAGATGGCTGGAGCAGCACACCTAGTCTGGTCAGCTTATCGAATATGTCATCACTCGAAAAAAACGAGTAATCGTGCACCGATTGTGGCCTGACAGAAAACCAGGAGAGAAATGGCAGTTCCTGCCAGATATGCTAAAGAATGAAAGAAACGGTGAGAGGAGGAAACGATGGCAAAAATAGACCATGAGAATAGGTGGACATTTGGTGTTACCGAAACCAGCGGAGAACTTGCAAAATGGCGCTGGCTTCAGCAGAAAAACGAAAACACACTGGGCCAGCCAAATAGAAAAAAGGTGTCGCCAGCGCTGCAAAGCGACCAGCTGGCGAGAGCTTCCTTTACCAAAACGAAAAGTCGGAGCCATTAGTCCAAATCAAGAGAACATGAACTGGGAGAGAATCACAAAGATGTTCAAGAACCACATCTTGGCTAGAAAAAGATAAATCAGAGCGAGAGCAAGGATAAGGAAGAGAAAGATTCATGCAAAGAGAAGGTGGAGTCTCAGATGCAGAGAGAGGGCAGGTAAAAGAGCCTGCGAAACCTTGTAGTTTTTTTCAGAACTTGGAAAGCCTTCGTTTCACTTCGCGTTTAGCCAATGCTGAAACGAGATACCATGGTGATAGACAAGGGCCCTAATTATAAGACAAGGCCAAATGAGTGAGAATGACACGCGAAGACAACAGAGAAGCCTCAGAAGTTGTTGCTCAAACTTGGTAACGCGCAGAGAAGAAAATCATTTGCATGAACCAAAGGTGAGAATGAAAACACCAATGGTCAGACAAGCGCCGTTGTCAAATTAAGGCTCCTGTAATATTTGAACCGCTGATGCAGAAGAGTACTAAACGGTCCGATCGTCAGCTGACCGAAGTAGGTAGATATGCATGGAAATCGTTCAGAAAAAGGAGAAAAAAACCAGAGTAGTAATGGATCCATGCCGTGCGAAACACCTCGGTTATAGCCATGGTTTTCCAGTTTTTATGTAATTCAAAAAAACCTTAGTTCTGTTCGCCTGGAAATGAAGTTACACCGTTACTAGTTTGGCCACGTATCACCTTATATACCTGGGGTGGCCATACTAAAGATCCAAAAACGATAGAAGCCATCATTGAAAAAGCGGATACACAATTCTTAGATCAAATGGACGCATTTCCGTCCAAATAAATGGTGATGATCATTTTTGGGAGACCATTATTTTCAAAGTACAAAATTAGGCATTTGCATCCTTCCACCGGGCCCAAAACTTAACTTGTTGCACACCCTTACACAATATTACTCTACAAAAAACACCAGTCAAAAGAGATGCGGTTCGAGGACCTCTGCTACATGCCCACAGCTTCATAGGGGGGCTGGATACATGCAAAAATACCGTCTGCTTGTAAGGGAATGGGTGAAAAAAGTTGCGGGCTATTAGAGGTGCGGGAAGGAGATGCATTATTTGAGCGTTTTCGGCCCAAACATTTTTTCTTCTTTAGAAAATCTTTTGGCTTGAATACAGTGACTACAAAATATTTAAATACAAATAGAAAAGATTTTATTTATCAGGTGGAGATTGGCGAAGACCAAACATATCAAACACACGCGTGGAGACGACATACAAGTTTATTTCTGAAGGTTAAGTTTTTTTCGAGCTTTTTTATCAAGGAAGGCATCTTCGGCGTCTTCAACTGGCACAGTTTCCGTTACCATACCGGTACCGACTGTGTTGCTCCCCGTGCGAATGGTAAATCGGTCGCCGACCATTATCATCATAGGTACTCGCAAAATTAACTTCATGCTCCCTTGTTCGCCTGGCATTATCATTTTCTGAAACCAAAATTTTTCGTAAGAATTTTCCAAGAGCCGTGAGATCAAGTGGCTCGATTTTTACCACTAAACAGAAGCAAGAATGGTTTGCAATTGCATTCCGAAGGCCAGATTTATACGAGATTAGGTGTAGAATCGCGAAACACTAAGGCTGTGGAACGAGGGGAGCCGAATTTATGATTAATCACTGCCGTCCATGGAATCCATTGGTAGACGCCAATAACTCAAAACTAAGCCTTCTAAAGAGGTGCTGAAAAACAAACTCAAACAAAAGTCGAGCGAAATAATAATTAAAAAAGTTATTTATTTTGGTTTCATGCATTTTGATGCTTTCAGTACAGAACAGAATATATTATAAAAGTGATTTTGGTGTTCCGAACTTTGGCTGCCACGGCGAAGTAATACTAGTAGTCTCAACAATCCATCTACTATGCGATTTACGTCATTTTCCCCATGTTCCGCAGGCTCAGAGACGTGTTGATATAATGTCTTCCACTACACACTCGCATTCGAATCAAACTTTTTGTTGGAGCATCGTACCACTTTATATTCCAGATGCTCTTCCTGGCGAATACCAATGGTACTTTATATGGGAATCGAACTCCAAACCTTTCCATCGGAAGCCCGAAACAATTACCACCACACCACGACGGCTAGTAATATAAGTGTAAGTATAACATCACAACCAATCAAAAAATCACTTGTTTATAAGTTTGGCATTTTTCTAATGGCCACACCAGAAATTTAAAAATAATCTTTCTAAAATAACTCAGCTCTTGTTGCGGACAGAACTTCATGACCTCAACCAGATAGGGTGCCGATTTTTCCGCACAATTTGACGTCACGAACAAACTAATTTGATTAGGTTTTTGCTTCAGAAATGGGCTTGCTGTGTGGAGCTGGTTGTGTTATTGCACACGATGGCTCTTTCACAAGTGAAAAAGGTTGATTATGAGCAAAGCAGCTTCAAGTATGGCGTGACAGTTGTGAATTGCACTCCCCTACTCACCGGCTCAACATTTTCATCCTCTTCAGCATATGGCGTTCGCGCAGAACAATTCCAAGTTTTAAACAATAACATGTAGTGCTTTCCTTCCACGAACGGAAGAGCGTCGTCTCCGGTCACTTCCTTTTTCGACAACATATAAATCTAGAAAAGAGATGAAGCTTCATTGCTGCTTGTTTTTTCTTTTTTTTCTGAACACTTGAAAATACATTAAATAAAATACCATACATCAAAATAAATACATTTTGAAAATACAATTGTAGATGATGGCAAGAGAACATACATAAAATATGAACGCTTACAGCATTACAGTGAATCAAATAAGACAAGATAAATTTGTCAAAGGAACAACTTAAAACAATTTTTCTGATATGTCCTTGGTTTTACCACAATTTTTGAGTACACAGGGAAACAGTTTTAAGCTAACTCTTTTTATCTTTTAAAACAAAAACGTTTCAGTTACACACAAAAACGTTTTAGTTACACACAAAACGTTTCAGTTATGCACAGAAACGTTTCAGTTACGCACAGAAACGTTTCAGTTACACACAAAACGTTTCAGTTACACACAGAAACGTTTCAGTTACACACAAAAACGTTTTAGTTACACACAAAAACGTTTCAGTTACACACAGAAACGTTTCAGTTACACACAGAAACGTTTCAGTTACACACAAAACGTTTTAGTTATACACAAAAACGTTTTAGTTACACACAGAAACGTTTCAGTTATGCACAGAAACGTTTCAGTTACACACAAAAACGTTTCAGTTACACACAAAAACGTTTTAGTTACACACTGAAACGTTTCAGTTACACACAGAAACGTTTCAGTTACGCACAGAAACGTTTCAGTTATGCACAGAAACGTTTCAGTTACACACAGAAACGTTTCAGTTACACACAGAAACGTTTTAGTTACACACAGAAACGTTTTAGTTATACACAAAAACATTTTAGTTACACACAAAAACGTTTCAGTCACACACAGAAACGTTTCAGTCACACACAGAAACGTTTCAGTTACACACAAAAACGTTTCAGTTACACACAGAAACGTTTCAGTTACACACAGAAACGTTTCAGTTACACACAAAACGTTTTAGTTATACACAAAAACGTTTTAGTTACACACAGAAACGTTTCAGTTATGCACAGAAACGTTTCAGTTACACACAAAAACGTTTCAGTTACACACAAAAACGTTTTAGTTACACACTGAAACGTTTCAGTTACACACAGAAACGTTTCAGTTACGCACAGAAACGTTTCAGTTACGCACAGAAACGTTTCAGTTACACACAGAAACGTTTCAGTTACACACAGAAACGTTTTAGTTACACACAGAAACGTTTTAGTTATACACAAAAACATTTTAGTTACACACAAAAACGTTTCAGTCACACACAGAAACGTTTCAGTCACACACAGAAACGTTTCAGTTACACACAAAAACGTTTCAGTTACACACAGAAACGTTTCAGTTACACACAGAAACGTTTTAGTTATACACAGAAACGTTTTAGTTATACACAAAAACGTTTCAGTTACACACAGAAACGTTTCAGTTACACACAAAAACGTTTCAGTTACACACAGAAACGTTTCAGTTACACACAGAAACGTTTCAGTTACACACAGAAACGTTTCAGTTACACACAAAAACGTTTCAGTTACACACAAAAACGTTTCAGTTACACACAGAAACGTTGTGTTCAGACCTGCTTTCTGGTTACCAGTACAGCTGAAGCAGCGGCCGCATGGCAGCAACCAATCAGGACAAAACAGCGTCTGTGTCAAAGAGCATTTTCAAATGGCTCTTAAAATAACTATTGCCGCCAAGCTATTGTAATTGCTTGTAAGGGGGATGGGGGAGTGCGAGTGGTAGTAACTACGACTACGAGATTTAAACCTACGCTGCGCGAGTTTTTAGCGCATATCGCAATTGTAAAAAAACTAGCTTAAAGTAAAAAATGTTTCATATTTTCTCTTCTGCAAGAAGCCACAACTTTTTACAAAAAAGATGAAGCAAAGAGTAAGGATGTCCTCACAGTAAATTAACAGCACCTAGTAAATGGTGCAAACGCTACAGCCTACACAACAGCTTGCAAGTTGCACTTTCAAACAAGAGCAGATGAACTAAAAAGGCAAACTGGCAAGTCCTGTAATTACTACAGAACGTCATTAGGGACGCAGAAAAATTTCTAAAGACGGTGTGGGCTAATCAAAATTCGTTTGTTTGTCTAGGAAACATTTTCGGGGTGAAATTACAATCTATACTTTGGAAATGTTTCCCTGCAATATTCACTCAAATCCTATAAAATGCGACCCATTTGTTCTTTGCTTTCGTAAAGAATGTCTGCACTGCCTTCGCCCACAGAAGTGCACTTGTGTGCCATACTTTTAAACAAATGAAGAGCTGTAAAACATAAGCAAGCAAAAACTTCTCTTCAAATCGCTCCTCTTTTCGTAAAGCATTTCGTCAAAAGCGAGATAAATGAGCAGCCATTTTTGACGGCACGACGTGGTTCGCCCAGGAGTCTTTTTCAAAACCGAAAATCAGTCTTTGCATATGAAGGTCGACGCAACAATAAAAACACTGATAACAGGGATTCAATTAAACTGCTTGCTCACGCATTTCTTAGTCAAAAGGATAATTGCAGTGCCGTGAAATAATTATATTTGTACTATTCACATTCCATAAGAAAAAAAAAACGGTGCGATTTTTTGCTGCTCAGCTAACTCAGAATAACTATTTAGCCATGGAGCTATATAACTAAAGTTTGGGAAAAGCGCGCATCTTCACAGCGCCGACCCCGCTATAAAAACTCACCGTTGACACGAGGCCTCTAGTTGGTTTCACGGAGCCAGCTTTCACAGCCACCATCCCTCTTTTCAAATCATCTCGTTTCACATTTTTAACTAAAATTCCGGCTTGATCGCCGGCCTCGACTCGATCAAGTGTTTTATGAAACATTTCCATCGTATTCACTGCAGTTTTAAACACTTTGCCATACCCGCAGATCTCCAACGGATCACCTTTCTTCATAATACCCTGTTTCAAGCAGCCGGTAATAACAGTGCCTAAAACACAACGAAGTAAAAAATTTGGCTTTGATGTAATGTCGTTGAAAGCTGATGGTGTGGATTGAGGACAGGAAACAAAAAAATTTATTTTAATCAGTAAGATTTGAAGTGCAATTTTCTTGTAGCACTGCGCGTGAATGCATCGAGGCCAAGATCTCAAGCAATGAAGATCAACAGAACATATAAAATGAGCTACAATCATTGCTATAGATGAAAACTTATTGATCTGATCGAATGCCAGAGACGGGGAGGGTGGAAGACTGCGAACTGATTAATGATCAATAATTCAAAAGCTCATGACGTATCAAGGAAAATACATTCTGGAGTTGGATTGGCATTTTCGACATTGCTATAATGGATAAAATTACAACACAACGTATTACGCGGTTAATCGTTATCTATAAAATGCAACAGATCTTTAACCCTTTGAACGTTAAAGTACTCAATTGAGTCAAAGACTTGTTTGTCGACTGAACGTTAAAGTACTCATTTGAGGCGCTTGCCTGTTGACGCAACAAAATAAAGTACTCAGTTGAAACGCTTACCTGTTGACGCAGCAAAATACTTGAGGCGATGAATAAACAGTTCCTTTTTTGCTAATGTAAACACATTTCACTTGTATAACATAAAAATAACACTTCCTTTTAAAAAAACGTGTCCTTTTAATTAAAAAAAAAGCAGTTTTTGTCATATAAAAAACAGTCTTTTTAGAAATAAAGTCCTTCTTATAGAAAAAGTTTGAAAACTAATAATTTTTTTTAGTGTGATACACAACAAAACAATCAACACACAAAGGTATTTTGCAAGCTGCACACCACATTGAAACTTTTTTTGCCTGGTTTTCTTCCGACTTCTTGCACACATGACAGTACTTTTGGACTCGTCTGTTGCCAACCTTTTTGAGCATCTCGAGATGGTGTCTACTAACATAGGCAGCACCCTGCAAGCGATCTGAAGCATCAGCTCTAGCTATTCTATGACTAAATGTTTTTGTAACAGTTCCATGTTTTTCCAGCATTTCTCTAATCACAGAAATACTAAAGTCTCTCAATTTCATGTTTTTTTTTTCGTTTGAAGTAGATACATGTGATGAGCATTGAGCATGCATATATCAAATAAATGGAAAAGCAATTTTTTGTACCACTTTGTGGTACGTCGTAAGCAGTCTATATTCCCAATCATCATGTCTCCTTCATCTACCAATCTCATATTTTTATTATAATCGACAATAATATCTGGTTTTGTAATAGGCTCATTATTTCTGTGACTGGTTTTTCCAGTAGCTATGATTTTACCCTCATGCACTGTAGACAGTAAGTGCACATCACGTTTATCTTTATATTTCATCGCCAGCAAAGGAGGGGATACATATTCTTGAACTTTTTGTTTATTTTGCACAAATTTAGGCATATTCTTTCGGTTGCTGCGAACCGTACCACAAGATCCATTATTTTTGGAATCTAAATAAAGAGATAATTTGGGCGATGTATACCAATTATCGGTATATAATGTGTGCCCCTTTTCAAGGTGTTTCTGCAGTAATTTCTTTACTACGGCACCAGCTACTCCTAAATCGTCATCTCTGATAATATCAATATCGGTGCCAGTATAGACAATAATGTCTAAAACAATTCCTGTTTGGCAGTCACACAGCATAAATAATTTCATGCCAAATCTATGTCGCTTGCTGGGAATGTACTGCTTGAATATCAGTCGTCCCTTGAATAATATTAGTGATTCATCAACTACTAAATTTTGAAATGGTTGTAAGCAATTTTGGAAAGATTCTTGAAAAATATTCAAAATAGGCCTAATTTTTCTCAAGCGATCATTCTTATTAGTCTCTTCAGTTTCTTCGTAGCAATGAAGAAATTGCATAATTAGTTGGTATCTGTCACAAGTCATATACCGTCTAAAATATGGTGTTTCAATTATTATATCAGTTGACCAATAGTCACATATTCTGGATTTTTTTACATGTGGCATCAATAACGTTAGGCCTAGAAATGATAGAAATTCATCATTATTTATATCATGCCATCTCTTTCTCCTAGCACATCGAGTTATTGTAGCAGTTTCACTTGTTTTTGATTCAAATTTGTTGGTGTAATCCACAATTTTCGACACTAAATCATCAGTGACAAAACTTCTAAAATAATCATATGGTACAGAATTTTTATCAAATTCTAAATGTCTACCAATACCGCTATTGCTTGAATCGAAATTATAGACCTTAGGTGTATAATTTGAAGGTTTGTCCTGCCAATTGATATTTGCGGTCACATTTGATGGTGTTGCAACTTCATTTTCACTATCAGATGAATCCATTTGGGAAGCCGTGGATACAGATTGATAAGTGTCACTGTCACTCAACGAACTTAGGTCTGTATCTTCATCAAACAATGCCATAGGTATTTCATCACTACCCAATTGCATTCTACTCCTCTTTCTAGGTCTTGATGGACCAGCAACTTCACAATCACGATCCATTTTTTTACAAAAAAAACTGTCTGTCTGTCACAAATTGAATAAAAATGCGTAATTCTCACAAATCACTTGTTACACAAATCAAGTGTGAAGGAATACTGACAGCGTAGCTAATACATCAATTTATGAACCGTAAATTGTATTATTATAAACAAATTGTGTGAGAATAAACTATAAAAAAAATCCTTAGAAATCTTCTAAAGTACCCCTTGCATGATGCTATATAGAAAATATGAACTCGACAGACCAATATTTTACATAAAAATATATAAAAACCATATATTTCCTACTTTTAATTTCGCGTACTTCCCATTAAAATTTGGTTTTCTTTCATTGACCAAATGAAAGAGAAAATGTTATTTTAAGGGTAGACTTTAAAAAAATTTCAATATTCATTAACTGGGCCTTGATATATCAAGTTTAAAATACCCTATTTTTACATGATATAAGACTATTTCCACAGATTCCTTGAAAAAATAACTAACGCTCAAAGGGTTAAAAAAATCTGTCTCTTCATTAGCAATGCCTATCAAGGAAGCTCTGGCTTGTCTATAACAAATGCAACGTCTACCTCTTCCCGGGATGCTGTACACATGATCGATAGGAAAGACTGGAAATGACTTCAAATCTCTCTCAGGTGGGGGTAATCTATTCAATTCTTCAACTAACTTCGAGATGGAATCCTTTCCAATTTTAGGATCTTTGTCCTAAGGATAGAGAAAATAAGAGCCTTATAGACTACTTTACGGCTAATCTTGTTCAAAGTCAACTTACCTCTAAAGCGCAAAGTGCAGAACCGACGACTACTGGTGTGTTATCTCCATCAAAACCATATCGATCGAGAGTCTCTCGGATTTCCATTTCCACCTGTCATTAACATCACAGGCACGATTAGCAATGGCAAAATTTTTGCAGTTATAAACTGCGGATGGTACACTACTGTTGCCACAATAGTGGTCCAAAATTGGAGTAAAGTCTGACCCTTAACATTGTCGCATTTGGTGAAAATACACTTCTTGCAAAATGATTGATGACTCAAGGTTGACCAAAGTCTTTAAACTTTTGCTATATTTTGGCGCTTTCAGTCAAATGGGTAGATACAGGAAATTGGTTACAATGCAATCAAGAGTAATTTTATGTAAATTCTATTTTGCACAGAGCCATTTATTCCTTATCTGCTTAACTGTTATTACGATATACCACATTCACATCAACTATACCACTATATTAAATGCCACGTGAATCAGAAATTTACATGCTTGACCATAAAAATTCCATAATAGCTTTGAAAAAGCTTCAGAAAAAGACGGATTCATTGCGCTTTTTTAAAATTTTTTGCAACAAGTCTTTTGTAAAACTTTTTTCAAAGCTATTTTGAAGTTCGCTGCCACTAAATAACTGTTTAACTATCAACAATTGTAGACTATATCACATGATTCACATAAAACAAAATTTGGTACTAGCATACAACGTTTCCCAAACTGTAACTCTAATCCTAACCACAATGCGATCTAATGCGAAGGAAGTTTTGTATACGAGACCCCAATATTATTTTTTATTAAGTTCAAAACTATCGGCTGGTATTAATATGCTGTAAATGACATTACAGTGTCATTCAACACTCAAAAACAACATTAATGATCAACACAAAATATGACTTTCATTGGACATCACTTAATTACCAATGCTGAAGAAAAAAGATATACATCAGCATTTTCTATTTTGTATACAACCTGGTAAATTGCAAGTGTCTATTTAAAACATGAAATATTACTCAAAAAAGATGCACTTCTGCTAAGCATATTAGCACAAAAATATTGAACAAACAATACTGCACAGCGGAAATGTAGACTAGATTGAGAACTGCCTTCAGAAATAAATGTTCGTTTCACGGGGTGTAGATCCTGTTGTCCGTAGTGAGCAACCACTAGCAGAAGGAACTGCAGCTTCTCTTTTCGTTTGTCAAATGGCCAGAGTAGCTTTGTAGCATTGCAACTCCTCTTTCTGCGTGATCACTAACGACTGCGAGGAATATAACAACAGCTTACCAGCTAAATTGTGTCCCAATCTGGTTGGTTGTTGAAAAAAGTTAACTAACATATGTAATTCTTAAATAAAAAATGAGTATGCTAGTAACAAAAGATTGTAAGGTTTTTTCCTTGAAGTTCTCCTATGTAATTGCAAATCGCTAAAGTGATTCTTCCACTCCCTCACTGCTATTCATTGCTTTGACCATTTGATCTTTCGTATCAATAGAAATGTCATCATCGCAAAAAGCAAGACCACTCAGTTTTTCTGATAGGTGCCACAAATAACCAGCTATCTATTGTTGTTGAACTGGAAATGTCCTCATTAATTAACTTGTACTCCATCAAAGTATTCAACAAATGCAAGTTACCATAAAGAGCTTTTGCAGCAAGAGGTGCTTGGATCCAAGCTTTAACAAAACCTGTGAGAATAGCATGCACAAGTTCCACAAACCCTTGCTTTCCTTGCATAAGAGTGTAAACTGTTTGCGATACATCCACACTTCAAATGTATAAATAACCTCAGCCATCCACATTGCAGGGCGCATTGCCCCTGGAGCATAAAACTTGATTACAAGTGGAGGAGTAAAACCAACAAAAAGTAACATAAGTTCCACTAGTTCGCAACAATCATCACGAGGTAACTGGTTATAAACAAGAACGTTTATAAATTAAGAATGTAGTCAAATTTGCTTAAACATCTTGTTTGGCTTCCCCATTCGTACATGCATCATCATATTTATTCAGATCAAAATATTCCCATTGTTCCTTAAATTGTTTGAAAAAAGCAATTCAGGTCCAAACGACATTCCCATGCTTCGTGACATGTTGCTTTTACTATCAGTTCCAGCAAATGATGACGGCAAGCTAAGTATAAGGATCTCTTCAATAAGGATACATGCTTTACTTTTTGCGACCTGTGTTGCGTCAAAGCACATTTCATCGACTATTCCATCAAGATTCCAATCCACGAGTGTTGAGACCACAGCTTGGACTTGATGAAAGCAGTAGCCTTGACCCCATACTAGAATTGACAATCGATCGACTGTGCTTTTTCCTGTAGACCCGGGATTTACTTGCTGCGCCAACCCATTATCACTGGCGAATTTGAAGACATATTCTTGCTAATTACTTACACAGTTCAGTTTTCTAAAAATTTGCCTAGTCCGTCTTGTAGTCAAATAACTTAATGAAACTTCGTCAAGGTTGTGGCCACGCCAAAACTTAATGGAGTTTCACTTGCTATCATTAATGCACCTCTATTTGACGCTTTGGCTATGTCAAGACATGCAGATAGCTCTGATATCATAAATGTTTTTCGTCCCCATTTTCGAATTATGACTTTGGGGTCAGATGAACTAGGCAAGCTTACTTCGGTGCTTATCTCTGCCTTATTCCTGGTTTCCAAGATAGCAGTGGATTTCAATTCATCCAACTGCTTTTTTGATTTCAGTTGTTGCCATTTCTGTACAAACGCACGCTCATTCGCTCTTCTCTGTTTTCGCAAAAATGCTTTATCCAGTGAAGCACATTGACCCCGGCATCCTTGTGTCCTTTGTTCTACAAGAAACTTTTTATCCCACTCAATGGTAATGCTACCAAAAGCACCAGTATGTGCAATATCAGACTTTCCAAATTTGATGCCAATTTGTCTTCCTGCCTGAATTGAGTCCAAGGTCTTTTTGATGATTGTCTTTTTTTAAAGACAGAAGAGCTTTCTAAATTTTTGACATGCAGAATTTATAATCGTTTGCTCCTTTTGCAAAAATATTTAGCCAAACATTGCCTATTAGATTGGAGCTTCGAATCAGTAATATCTTCCACAAGGAAATTCAGAAGACACAATTTACAATTACTTTTAGTCCTAGTTGTCATTAGGGCTGTGTTGGATATCCGAATAGTAACTGATAAGACGATTTTTGTTTTTTTGTAATAAGCACTTTGAGCTATAAATACAACCAGCTTTTGCATTTTATTAAAAATGTCAGTATCAAATGTTTCTACTTTAAAGATTTACAGTTAACTAATTAAATATCAGTGGTATCTTTTTGGGGGGATAAAGGGTGATGACCCTACAACTGTATAAGAGCAGTAAAAATAAAAAATTTTCGTGTCTGTTGTTACACTAAAATTGGTTCTTACGCAAGACTGTCTTTCGAATTAGGCTAAATTCTCGGTTTCAAAAAGTTACTATTATTTTTACTTTATATTGTCCATATAAAAAAGACAGTGATACAATTCGCTTTCTCGTAAATGGAGGATAAAGATGGATAATAAAAAAATAATGCTCCCACCCCCCTAAAAAAAATTTGCTTTCTGAATACGCCACTGCTAATTACTCTCGGGTTTTAAATGAAAGAATAAAGCAGTAGACCCAAAAGCTGTTTATACCTGCGTTGTTTAAACTTACAAATACAAAGTTTAGTATCTTCTTAATTAAATGAAATGTGGACAAACGAAACCAAGTCTAAATCGAAAGTGCTCATACATTGTTAAACATTAATAGAAAACCTAAAACATAAATTGTACAACGATTTTTTGTGGATGCAATAACCAAGTTCGAATAATTAACAGTTGATTTCAACCAAAAGGAAGAAAATTTAATAACAAAGATTTTCTGGTGTCAAAAAAACTCCAGAAAAATAAGCCCTACACACTTCAGAGATAAAAGAAAGCCTACTAACTAAATTCGGCCTTGCATTAGACATGAGCAACGTGCAAAGCGTTAAATATAAAGCCCTTTTTAATTTACGTTGATACGCATTTACAATTTTGCATAATAAGAAGTAATAATTCTGCGTTGGTTGGTATCAGCAAATTTCTTTTTTAGCTGTAGATTTGACATGCAAAAACAAACAGTCGCTTTGAAGCAACAGTGCTAGGCAGAGGGCACAAGTACTTTTACACCAACGGCTCAAGGCTCTTTAGATGCTCAATATTGACTTTTTATATCAATGCAAAGGATTATCAGTAGGAGCAATCGGCGGTAGATTGTGACAGTTTTCAAGTTCTTTGGAATAGAAAGCTTGTTTTTCTCTTTCTAGCAGTATCAATCGCCTCGTAGTCTATAGCTGAATTCGCTTCGTCATTACTACTGCAACTGTTTGAAGCACTGGTAGTTAAAGTGTCACAGCTGTAGTTTTTAAAACATTGGTAAATATTTTCGTGCGTGTCCGCTACTAATTCTTTCCGTTCGCAACTCTATCCCGTTAGTATAGTTGGCGGCTGACGATGCATAAACAGCGCTCTCTGTCTCTTTAGAAGCAGGGCTGCTAAAAAAAAGTATCGCTTAACCAGCTCAACAACTTGTTTGTCGACTGCAGTAGGATCGCCTAAAAACAGCAAGATGTATCTTGGATCGAGAAAAGTTGCTACAGAGAGAATCTTGGAATTGAGGTGAAAATGGAAAGAAGCAGATACCAATCGACGTTTTAGTGACTCTCTTAACTGACTTTTGAGCATCTGTACATCAACATCAGTGTTGCGTTTACCCAAACATGATCTCTGACTTAAAATAGCAGGAAAGATGACACTTATTTCTTTTTCTGCACTCGTTTGTTTTGTAATTTTCTCAAAAAGTTGCAAAACTTTTTGAATATTTGCAACTAACTTCCATTTGCAGATAACATTGGAATATATCGATCAGACGCGCAAGGTAGTAACAGATTGTGTCTGTATGAAAAGCCTTTGAAGCATGCAGGGGGTCGAGTTTCAGCGTGTTCGAACATCTTGAATCAGCTGATGTTCAGGCAAACCCAAGGAGAGCTGCAGTTGCATCAAACGATTTGTAGCTGTCGACAAATGTTTAAACTGGCAGACAAATACCCGACTCGTTTGAATTTTTTGTTCAATATTTTCTTGTCAAAAAATCGCATCAGAAATTACCCGGTAGAGTTTGAATAAAGCAGTGTGCAGTTTCGCGTGGCAGCAATTCTGCAATCAAAAATATTTCACTATGTTCTCAGGTAAAAAATTAAACAAACCACTACAATTTTACTTAAGCCCATTACTTAGCAACAAAAATAGCCTTTAAATATAAAAAACTAAAGAAACAACACATGTATTTGAATCTAGCCACATGTTGCCAGCGTTGTCGGTTAGTAACTGAACTCAGTTAATAAATGAATTTGGCTTGAACTCACTGAAATATCAGCATATTTTGTCAGGAAAATAGCCTCACAGCAAGTATCATAAGCTTTTGCTCAAACGATAGCACGGAAATATAATGGCAAATCAGACTTATAAACGAATCACTGTTATTGGAATTTGACGATATATCCATAGTAAAAACCAACAATCAACGTCGTGCAGCATTTCTTTCAACTTTTTCTTCCACTTTTTTTTCAAGTCAGGCAGAGCTGTTCGTGAAAAGTACGTGCGTGATGGCAATGAGTAACGAGAATACACAACAGCCGTCAAATTTTCCCTTTTAACCAATGCAAACAGTTCTGTGTCGAGGGCCATCATTTTACCTGTAACAAAAATAAACTATACAACTTGTCAATTTAGATAAACACGCACGCCTAGTCCAATAATAGTTCTATTTAGCCCTCAAGTGTTCCGAGTAGTAGCGCATTTCGTAAAACCACTTAGTGGAATTTGTCCTTGTCTGCTACATGATTGTGGTAAAAATGTATGTATAGCAGTAGCACTGTTAACGTCAAAAAAGATCTAAGCAAGTTTTTCTACACACCTATGCAAAAAAGCTATCAAGAGCGGACAATTAAGCACAAAAAATTGAAAGAAAATGGCAAAGAGCAGTGGTGCAGTCACGATTTGGTAAAGAGGGGGGAGGAGCAGAATATTTTGAAAAGAAACTTACAACAAAGGTGATTTGGCGTTGATTTTGCTAATTTTGGTCCCAATCATTTAACTATTATCTTTTGAGGAGAATAATTCTAAGGAAGCAGTGCAGCTGAGACCAAAGAGGGAGGCCACGGCGTGGGCCTTCTAATACCTATTTTCTCTCTTGAGATCGTTATACAGCAACAAGATTTTGATTGCACTATTAACATTAAACTTAACCAATTTTGTACTCAAAACACTACTGTAAACATATTAGAAACATGTCGATAGTTAATACTTACAAATAGCAAACATTATTTGCATTGTTTTGGGACGGTTATAATCAAGATTTCTTTTTTGTTGAATCATTGTTGTCAGTGTAAGCTGCAACAAAGCAGTGTGTAACGACTCAGTTTGCGATGTACTAGGTGTTTTTCTTGCTCCTCCTTTTCTTGATGAGTTTGATATTCCTAGCATCCTTTCTTTCAAGATGATTCCATGAAGGTTCAGTAATTACTAGATGATTTACCTGTTGTGATAAATCTGGAGGCACTACTTCTGTCGCAAAAAGGACACTCTGCTTTTCCAAGATCACAACCAGAAATTTTAAAATCCTCCCAAACTATAGACATGTTTTTGATTTAATAGTTTTAATATTTTCAGTATTTTAATGATTTAATAAGTTCAAATTTTTGTCTGGATTTATCAAAGCGTTGTTAATTTATGCTACTACAAGATTTACTTATCACAATACTCATGTTGTACTGGCCAAAGTGGCTAGTTTATGCAATAAAAGTAGTATCTCGAAAGCTAATTACTTGCAAAAAAGAGTTAGCAGTTCGAAAGCTGTCGTTCACTGTCCAAATAGCATCACTACTGCGAGCAACAAGATAAAACCGTATTTAAACCAAAGCGGAATCTCATATTAAAGCAAACACCTTAAAACCATCTCCAAGCATGTGTCTTTGCTCACCTAACCTCATCTTTGAAGTAAGAATTTCAGCTCAAAACGAAATGTTAAATTGACACAACTAAACTTCCACAAAGCAACATCATACAACTGGTTGACTAATTCACTGCAGGAGAGTACTTTCACAGTATTACTTTAAAGCTAAGATAAACATCTCTTGTTAATCCCTCCGAATTCAAGGTAGGCCGCATATTATCAACAATACCTTAATAAAGGGTTTGCGATGCCTCTTGCTTCTGGAAAACTTGTGCAGCAATCAACCATATGAGCTAATGCACGACAAGTACGTAACTGCTAACGAATGCTTGCAACATTCAGCATTTCTTGTATGCAATGCTAGATATTAAGAATACTGAGTTGGCAACAATATAATTATGACAATGGTAATTTTCCATAGAACTAGTCATTTTTGTAATTTTCCATCACCTTGGTCAACCTCTAAACAACATTTTAAAAAATATTTTACACCGCATATTTTGACTCCAAATAAAATGATATGCAGGGGTCAAACTGTAAACTTTTGGAAGTGCAAAAATATGAAGCGCCTTACTGCCGCTGTGCAATGCAGTCGCTAACCAAACTACAAAAAAAAACTTTGTAAAACCTCAGAACAACACGAAATCTATGCGGGGATCAATGTGGTGATTGCCAGACCAATGTTGAACAAGAAAAGTTAATTATATATATAGATTTATATGCGAGTGGACTGTCATGAATTGCAGTGGCAGAGTAACGATTAATAGACCTCTTTGGGTACTACCTTGTCTAAAATTCTCATTTCACAACTCCACCGATACAATGCCATGCTTGAGAAAACATTGTCAGCGAAGTTGCACAAACGCTGCGAGTTTGGTGAATTACATGGAAAAGAAAACTAAGAACAAGGCTAAACCAATGACTTTGACAAGTGCATGATGAAAAAAATTGAGCGTCGGTTTGTAAAACGTGTATCATACTGTACCAGTTCAAGCATTTCCTCATCAGCTGCATCTGCTTTGTTAACATACACGATTAGATTTTTCACTCCAATTTGTTTGGCAAGAAGCAAATGTTCTCTTGTTTGAGGCATAGTCCCATCAGTCGCTGCAACCACTAATATACTAGCATCCATGCTCGATGTGCCAATAATCATATTCTACAAAACAAATAACCTTGGTTTTTGAAAAATTTGCATTAGCGAGCATAATTCAGTGAGAACGAGATTCAACATATAACTTAGACATCTAACCTAAAGTAAAATATGTAGTGAGTGACAAAAATGATTTTTAACTAATGCAACTTTTGCTGTTTTTAACCAGGTTCCGTGTTTTCAAAAATGTGGTAAGCAAAGCTTTTGTTGCTTTGAAAATTCAAGTCTCACATCTTAGTTGCCCCACAACTTGCAAAATAAATTATCAGCAAAAACTTATGATTTACTCAAATCTTTGGAATTGCCGTTTACTAAAGTCTTGTTAAAAATGAAGGATGGCAAACTGGTGATGTTCACTTGATGATTATGAAAACGACTTTATTTGTTTTTCCGCCTAATCAATCTATGAGCTTCATAGCTATGTGTAGATAGCGATTTCTTCTTTGACACTATCTTGATCAACAGAGCAGCTAACCCTTATCACTAAATAGAACGTTGGTGAACAAATTCTACCAAAAAATATTTAAAGAGTTTAATGGAGCTATGTAAGTTTCTACTAGAGTTAAGGGAGCAAGCATGACAATAAAATCAAGTTACTTAATCAGAAACATGAAGGTAAAATAGCAACATTGAAACATGAAGGCAAAAAAGCGACCGGTTTTGACCTTGCTAAGCCTCATCAGGCGGGTGTGGAAAACACTCAATAATAAAAATGCTGAATAAGAACAAATTTTCCATTGAGTGAAAAAAAAGGTGCAATACAAAACAATATAATACAGCAATACCTATATCGTGGGGTTCTCATTTAAGGACACTCACACACACACACACACACACACGACATAGACAACAAGTCACATCGGCAATCCCTATCATAGGTGTAAGATCATGCATGTTGTTAGGACTTTATCGTTTCACAAAATTAGAAAACATTAATTTTACAAAATTGTAAAATTTGTAAAATCATAAACATAAAATCACAACAGATGATAACATCCACCTTAATATAATCTTCATGTCCAGGACAATCGATGTGGCTGAAGTGTCTTTCATCTGTTTCATATCCAACACTTGTAGCATTAATTGTAATTCCTCGAGCTTGTTCTTCAGGGGCATTATCAATTTGTGCATACGAATAAAACTTTCCTGAACCTTTGTCTGCTAAGTCTGAAAAGAAATAATATAAAAGTGATGCACCAATTTCATACAAATATAGTTTTCAACATACAATTGTCCTAAGGCATTAGAAAACGTTTGTCATCATAAATCAGATAACGTTCAGGCCAGATGCAAAACTGCTGTTACTGCCAATAAGAAATTTATTCAAGCAAACAACTTTTCTGTAAAGATGCGTTTTAAGATAACACTGTGATTCCGCATGCACATAAAACTCATTGCCTCTTAATGAAAATAGGGTTCAATTCATTGTTTAAAATTCATATACTCCTAAAATAATTATGAAAATATATTTCAAAATTACGTTTCGTGATGGCAGCAGTTAACGTAGTTTTTCCATGATCAACATGACCGATTGTTCCAATGTTCATATGAATTTTTTCACGACTATGTGCTTGCTTTGCATAATATCGAATGGCATACCATGATACCTAAAAATGGTCATGCAAATACAGCAAATTCTATCAAAACATATACTTTAAAACTGCGCACCAACTCATTTCAGCTTTTCTAAAAAAGATTCAGCGTACTCTGGTGCAAGTTTGACCAAAACAGAGAAACAAGTGGATAAACCAAATTTTTGACTACTTGGCATGTACACGAAAAATTTGGCCATCAGCAGAATATCAAGTGCACCTACAGTTTATATATTATACACTCTTACATACCAAAAGGTTCTCCAATGGCTGCAGGAAAGCAAAAATTAACGGTACCATTTGTGGCAAAGTGCAAAATTTATTGCCAATGATAACTCGTGTGACAGAAAACATTGCTTAAATATGCACTTGAACTTTTTTTGAAACGTGGACCTCAAGCTTAAATGATGATGAAAAGTTATTTCACTCCTTGAACAAACGGGGAATGAACAATTTGGAAGACTGAAAAACGACCTTACAGTCTTCAAGTCAACTGTCATTCATACATGTCATTGCAGTGTAACCGTCATACAATTATTGCTGTATAACCGGTTTTTCAACAAGAAATGGAAGCTTCAATGCAAACACCAGTTCTGCTTATGCTGTCGTTTACACAGAAAAAATTGGATTACAGAAAACTATAACCTGGAAAATTAACTGAATAGTGATTAAAGCATTAAATTAACATTAATCACAAAAACTAGTTTATATTAACCACAGCATCTTACGACTCACCCGATTTGACGCAGGGAGAGGATATGTTGATAATCTGCAACCTAAGAGTAAACATTCAAGTGAGCAAAAAAGATGCAAGTAGCTTTGAAAAACTAACTAAGTTTAATATTAAACATAAAAACTTAATATTTTTCATATGGTAGTTGATGATGCAACACTATAGGGTAAGTGTTGAGAATAATTTCTTATATCCAAATTGGCTGTTTGATGCAACTGTACATTATCTCAATTTAGCAGGCAGGCATCTTTAAATGCTGGAGTATTAAAAAATGTTGCATGTTGCTTGAAAAGTGGACTTATTGCTTGTATGAAATATGTGCCTTGATATAAAGTTTGTGAACTGAAATAAATCACTAATTGGTGAAAAAACTGGCATAAATGATAGAAAAGTAAATAATCTTATCTACACTTGCACTCACTAATTTAGGACCACCTGCCGAAAAATGAATGGCTTACAATAAATTAAAAAAGTTCTAGCATATCTCATATTACAGTGTTATTTGTATTGTAATTATACTGTTATGCAATGGATGCTTTTATTACAATCTTTAAAAGTAAGCTGTATCTTTTGGGAACAAAAAATTTTTTTTCAATAGTTTCTGCTGAAACAATGCGCAAAAATTGGAGGTTATCAATATCAGCTGTTGAGAAGTCAAAAATTGCAGTACTCTTGAGTAAAAGTCAGAAAAAAATATCAATTAGTTAAATGCTAGTAAGAAAACAAACAACTGATTAAACAGTCCTTCAAATTCTTCCTTCTATGCACCCTGCTAGTGTAGATTCGAACCCATAACCAACACAATTGAAGGCAGCAACATTATCCACTACACCACATCACCATTAGAACTACTGCAAATAAAGACATATGAATGATGACGAAAAAATAGCTTTCAAGGATAAAAGGCCATTAATGGCAAAATAGCCACTTCCTTTCAAATACTGTACATCATTAAAATCGACCAATTACAGATGTTTAACCGCAAAATAGTTTCTAAGGGTAAATTGCCATTAATGGCAATAGCCACTGCCATTAAAATACGAATCCAGCAACATTAAATCATGAGAGCTACTAAACACATGTTTTGGAAGTGTATTGTTTCTATGTGTGTGTAAGTGCAATTTTATTTACTTCAAGTGGAAGCTCTAACATCGATTTTTTGTTTTTCATGAATTTTGCAACTGATATATAAACGACAAAATTAAAGCTAACTGTTGAAAATCAACTAATTTGGTAAAAATGAACTCATGCTTGGAAATGACCAGCAGAATCATTACTTACTGAAACTAAATGCAATTATTTTGAACAATTTTTGCTTAATTATCATTGCTGTTTACTGTGGTTAACGTTTATGCAATCGGTATTATTTATTTTTTCAATTTTTATGCCACCACAATGTTTACTTTGGTTTAAAACTTGTGGTAAATTTTTTATTATCTCTATGCTGCCTTTTGTTTTTCATGCGACTGACATAACTATTGGTAATATTGCTTAATTTGGTTATTCTTTCTGGCTAACAGTCTAAACCATTACTTGGAAACGCTTTTTGCATTGTTTTCATTTTTGTATTTACGAGCCAATTTTAGTTACTTAGCCTCTTTTAGGCAGGTGGTCCTAAACCTTTGAGCACCACCATGCTTTTATCATATCAGATTTGTTCCAAAATTGACAATAGCAAACCAGCTGAATTTAATTATACTCACTTGTTGTAAATAAGGATCGAAAAGCAGTGGCTGCCATATTTAAACTACTCCTTGCAACCAGCCTATTACAGTAAGACAATAACAATGACCAAAATATGTGCAATAGATTTATCTTAAAGATCTTCTACAATGAAAACAATAAAACTTAATAAAAATAGAAAAAGCAGTTTGCCTAGAATAAATCTAGTTTGCTCTCTTTTATGTTATAAACAACTTGGCATACGCCTATACTATCTTGCTATGACTAGGTGAAAGTACAGCTGGCATAAGAGTACTGGTATTGCCTAAAAACAATTGTAAATTTCTTCACCAAAATTATGGCTTACAATTAGCTTAACCAGCTAGTAGTTTCAGTTTCAATTTATTTGTTTACATCAAAAATACAATAACACAAACAGAAAAGAAAGCAAAGCAATATGAGCAGCAAACAAATTCGATATTGCTGACAGAAGACAATGAAATGACCATACGGTCTTTGAGTCGAATGCCTCCATTCGCAAGCAAAGAAGGAAATCACACTTGACTAAAGAAACACAAAGCACTTGCACACACACACACATACATGTGTATAATTTCAATGTCAATCGTATCTCATCAGTTTATTTTAATTCTTTAGTTGGGCCAAAACGTGTTGACAACTTATATTTTGTCAGAAGATAATTCCTGAGTTTTTTCAACTATTATTGTAGAATACGATTTTAAGGAATTAGGTACTTTGCTTCATACTACTGGTCCACATATTCTCAAGCTCCTCCTGCCGTACGAGGTACAAAGTTCTTTTAATGAAGTAATTGTCATTTTGACTGTATCTAGTTTTGTAGCAATGTTGAGAAAAAAATGAACTCTGAGAGTTTGGTAGTTTATTGGTAAGGCATTTGCGCATAAAGATAGCCGTTTCTAGAAAAAATATATCAAGTTTGAGAGTGTGTAATTTGTGAGAGATGTTGAGTGAGCTCGGTAATTTTTGCCACCAATTATTCTAATGGCTCTCTTTGGAAGTTTAAATAGGGGCTCAAGATTTGTAAAACATGCATTTCCCCAAGAAAAGATACTGTAATTAAGTGAGAATATATCACAGAATAATATATTTTAAGAAGCATTTTTGGTACATGAAGTTTCTTTACCTAGACATTGCCCAACAGCCGTTTCTAATTTTGCTACATAATTCACAAAGACGATTTTTCCATGACAGCTTGTCACCAATTAACACCCCTAAATAATTGACAAATTCTTTGCACTCCAATGTAGAATTATCTAGCATCATTGAAAAATTGGTCAAAGCTTTTTGGTTTAGAAAACAGCATGTAGTTAATTTTATGAACATTTATTGATAATTTATTTGACTTCATTTAGTGTATGATGTAAAGTTCTTGATTTACCATTGTTTGCAAAAAAGAAACATTTGTATTAGCCATAAATAAACATGTATCATCAACAAAAATTTTTATACCAAAATTTGTACACATAGGTACATCATTAACAAATAAAAGGAATAAGAGGGATCCCAGAGTGGATATTTGGGGAACTCCACAGGAAACATTTTTTTGATTTGAGTGTTCTATTTACTAGGGTGGATTGTTTTCTATTGTTTAAAAAGCTTTCAAGGAGTTTAAAAGAAATGCCACAAAGTTTGTAATTAGGCATTCTAGCTAACAAAACAGAGTGATTGACTGTGTCAAAAGCTTTGCTAAGGTCAAGAAATATGCAGTAAATGTGTTTTTTTTTTGTCAAGGTTGTCATTAACCACTTCCCTACGGTATTAGCACGATGCAATTGTCTATGTACAAATGGCATTTTTTTTTTGTAGAAATTCTCTCAGTTCACTGTGGCCAACTCTTGTAGCGTTTTTGCGTGGTAGCATTTTTACATAGACAGTTAGGATCATCAAATACATATACTGATTGATATTGGGCCAGATTCAGTTTCCACCATTCAGAGTTTGTTTACAAGTATACAAAACGATTCTAGTTTTTTGACTAAAAAGAATGAAGATAAGTAAATCCAAAAGAAAACCAGCGCGATGGCTTAGTGGTTAGAGTGTCTGCTTTGCAGTCAGTAGACCTGGGGTTCAATCCCCTAGTTGAGTCATACCAAAAGACTTTAAAAAATGGTATCCATTTAGCTTCCCTGCTTGGTGCTTGGCATTTAGAGGAAGTTGTGGAGAACAAGCTGGCAAGTTTGCTTGTTGTGTCTTTGAGCAAGACACTTAATGGGACACCTCCACCTTTATGTGGAAGACAGGTGGCCCAGACAACAAAATGGCAACTCCCAAGCGAGTGTGGACCTCCCGTCCAAAATATAATGATACAATTCACTTTCTCGTGGAGGATAAATATGGCAAATAAATATAATATGTTTCAAAGCAAAAACTTGTGGTATCTAAATATGAATCATCTTTTAATAATGTATGAGTTATCAAAAACATGGAAAAAATTTGTATTATATAATAATTAAACACAAAAAATTCTATAATTGTAAAATATGGTTGTTAGTGAATGAGTTTCATTAGGGGGTTGACCTTGTGTGGTTGCCAGTGCGTGATTCAGATATGAGCATCAGGTTATTATCATTTTGATGGTCAGAGAACTAAAGAGAAAATCATGGGTACGAAAGGCAGAGTAGTTTGGAACATAACATGTTTTACATTTTTTGATGCATGAAAAGCAATGAAATCCAAATAGAAGACTTCCGTTAATAGATTAATACTTTGCTTTTGTGTGGAAAACCTTAAAGCATGGTGAAGGGCAGAGTGATATCTCACACTTATTGCATTGATATTTCTTGTTGTTGTTACCTGACCCCTTCTGAGGGATGGGGGCATGGTGGAAGACCATGGAGCCCAGGAAGCCAGGCAACTCCCAGGGGCCTGATTGTACAGAGTGCAGTACAGTACAGATTGTACAGTAGAGAGTTGCCAAAAAGTGAGTGGCACAGAGCCAGCAGCTGGACAGCGCAGAATGATATGAGAGGTGCCCTGGGATAAGTGTCCGCAGGCACTAAAAAAAGGATTTTCGATTCTGCCAATCCTAAAGAGATACTGCACCAATTAACAATCACCTCAACATGGTGATGCAGTTCCTGACCTCGTTTGAGTTGGGTCAAAATGACTGTTGGCCTTCCTGAAGGTCCCAGTTACATCAGGCACTCTCCCTCATTGATATTTTGTTTTTTCCTCTGGCCAGATTTCAAACAGACTGCACATCTCTTGTAGTGTGAATTTGATTTTGATGGAAGATTTAGTTCAAGGAAGTGTCCATCTTTGGCTTGCAGACAGTCAGGAGAAGGTAGTGATCTTTTATGACCAGCTTTTGAGTAATCAGGAATTTCAGCCAACTCCAATAATTCACATGCTAGCATCACTTTGAACTTAGGTAGAGTCATTCTTTTCTGCTCATGATGTAGCTTTTTGAAAAGAAAAAACACCTTCACTAAAGCAATGTCCACAAAGAACCAAAGAAAGAACAACAGATTATTTGTGAAGGCTATCACTTTTGCTATACGTACCCGAAGCAATGAACACTAGTGAAATATGGGCCCTAATATGCTCTCAACTGTTGTTTATTAGACTACCTGTGCCCAAACTAAACAATGCTATTATCTGTCTAAAAAAGTGGGCTTATGCCCACGAAAGGTAGCAAGAACTAGCAGAAAAATGAGTGCTAGCCTACAGCAAAAAGCAAACGTCTTATAGTGCAACGAAAGACAAGCTAATTTGAAAGGAATGCAGTAAGTTTTCTCAATACTGTTCAGCAGCTAACAAAATATCTAATGCATGCAACAATAACCTAAAGAAAAGTTATAAATTGATAATTCACTCCATCTTTACTGCTTGGTAAGCGAGCCTAGACGGATATAAAACCTTTAGGCGATTCACTGCATCAACACCTGTTATATGCGAGCCTGAACGCTTTCCAACACCAGGTCAAATAAAATTTGCAGCTATAGCTGCTCTCCATCATTATGTCACAAAAACGCTTAAATTTGGGATGTGGATAATTTTGTCTGAATCCATATTGATTAGAAGTTAAAAGACTGTGCTTAGTCAGAAAACTAGACAGGCATGAGTAAATACACTTTTTAAAATTTTTACTGATTGAAGATAGTAGGGAAATGGGCCAGTAATTGGAGCATAGAGTTTTAGAGCCTTTTTTAAGGATTGGTGTGATTTGAGAAGCTTTTAGAACATCAGGAAAAATACCTGCAAGAGTTTGTTAAACAACTCAATTGATACAGGAGCTATGATAAAAGATGCCATTTTTTAATATTCAATTGGAATGCAATTTTTAGGAGTACTTGGATGTAGATTTAAACTTATCAGCTAAAATTACTTCCTTGGAAGTGATAGGCTATAGAGTTTTAAATGAATGTTTAAAATTCTAATGAATGTGAAAAGTAAAATAAAATGTGAAAGTAAAATAAATGTGAAAACCCTTTTACAGTGGTAGATGGCTTAGCATTTACATACAGAATTTTAGCTGCCATAACTGGTCCAATATTGAAGTAATCATTAAAAACATTACTAATTGAGAGAGTGGAATGAGTAATATTCTGAGTACCCACTATTTATTTTGGGATCAGATTTTTTGTTCACATTTAAAATTGACAATACCATTGATAATCTCCAAAATTGTTGCATTGTCATGCTTGTGCTTATCTATTAAGTTGCTATAATATAATTTTTTTTGAATGCTCAATAATATTGTAGGTATATTGCAACAGCTTTGATAGCCTAGTTGAAACATATGGTTATTAGATGTTTTGAATAAACTTTTGAATAATTTGTTTTTGTGCCTATTGACTCAAGAATGTCTTTATCCACGGTTTTTGTTTTAGTTTTTGCTTACAATTACATAGTCTGGACTATAATTTTGAAATAAATGTAGATTACAACTTCTTCATTATTTAATTATTACCAAAACAACTTTCAAATGTTCTAGTCCTCCTACAAAACTGTGTGTGGGTTTGGTGTGCATGTGTAGTGGTTCAAACAAAGAAAATGGCCAACTGCCCTATAACAGTTTCGGCAGTTATTTGGCTCTTGTCTTGTTTTCCCAATTTGTCTTTTTTCCAAATAACCACCCTGGCAGCCTAAGGGAAACCCTGGTATATTACAGGGTGTCCCAAAAAAAAGTTTATTTTTTAATTTTTAACTACTTTTGTTTTAGAGCATTTGACTCTTTCATTTTTTCAGGTTTTATTCTATGGTAATAGGAGTTTTATACCTGAAATTTTGAAGCCTTTATCTTAATCATGCCTTTCACAATTGAGCAGCGATCAAAAATAGTAAAGTTCTATTTGGAAACTAAATCACTGGTCCAAACCCAAAGGGAATATCGCAAGCATTTTGGTGTAAAAGAAGCTCCATCTGTGACGTCAATCAAGAAAATTGTTCAAAAGTTTGAAGTGCATGGCACCTGCCACAACAGAAATAAAGGAAATTCTGGAAGAAGAGTGTCTGCTCGCACCGAATTAAACATTGATACTGTACGTGAATCGACTGTGCGTAGCCCAAAAAAATCAATACGGAGGCGTTCATCTGAACTTGGCTTGACAAAGTCCACCGTTCAAAGAATAATGAAGCAAGACCTCAACTTATATCCTTACAAACTGGAAATAAAGCAAACTTTGACTGATAGGGACAAAGAACAACGTTTTCAAATGTGCACATGGTTTAATGAAATGATGGAAAATGATGAACATTGGGTTGGCAAGATATGGTTTTCAGATGAGGCACATTTTCATCTGGATGGATCAGTAAACCGTCATAACTGCCGTATTTGGGGCACTGAACCTCCAAACGTTGTTACCACCAAGTCACTCCACAGCAGGAAGTGCAGAGCTTGGTGTGTGCTTAGCTCTGACGGAATCATCGGGCCTTACTGGTTTGAAGACAATGCTGAGAATGCGGTGACGGTTAATCAAGAAAACTATTGCCACGTCATCAAAAAGTTTACTGCTTGTCTTCGTCGTCGTCGCTTTGACTTGAAAAAATTATGGTTTCAGCAAGATGGGGCAACACCTCACACTGCAGTGGAAACACGAAAATTATTGTCTGAAAAATTTGAAGACAGGCTGATTTCCTTGAAAGCTTCCCACATCTGGGCTCCACACTCTCCTGACCTTAGCCCACTGGACTTTTTTCTGTGGGGCTACGCAAAAGATAATGTCTATAAAAATAAGCCTACCTCTATTTCCGAACTTAAACAAGAAATAACTACGTTCATGAGAGCCATTTCCGCTGACACATGCAAAGCAGTAATTCAGAATTTTGCTGTGAGAGTAAGGGAATGCCTTCTGCGCCATGGCGATCACATTGAGCATGTTATTTAAGCAGCATCATCAAAATATATGACTATTTTTAAACTCCAGTAACATCAGCTAAGTAAAATGGATAACGACGATTTTGATGGCAAACAAATCTCCAACACATTATTTATGCACAGTGAAACTTTCATTGCTTTATCTTTACAAGTTTTTGCGTTACAAAAATTTTAAAAATAAACTTTTTTGTGGGACACCCTGTACAATTGAACAGTGTGCTTTGTTAGGTGCATTATTAGCACACACATGATCAAGGAGAGAAGGAAGAAGGAGAAATTCTGGTTGAATTTTGTACAAGAGAAATGCAATCATGGCTGTGAGTGTATCAACAAAATTTTTTATTTGAATATTAGAGTTGCATTTTAAGTCTGTATTCATGTCACCACAAATATAAAATATTCTTTTGTTGATACTCTCAGTATTATCATCTTTGGGGTGTTAGTACACAGCTCCTTTCAAGATTTTTTTTTCTACTTTGAGTAACATCTAGCCACAGATCTTCACAACCTTGCATGTTTAAGTATTTTCTTTTGAAATAAATGGGTAACATGATTTCTAACAGAAAATCCACCACCACCTCCTACCGTAAATTGATTTGCTTAGCTTTATAATTGTTTTTCATGATGATAAAAATAAGGCAATGGCTACAGTGCCAACACCAGTACTTTAGTTTCAGATGCTAAAAAAGCGGTAAAAAATTTGATTTAAAAGGAGTGGAGATTATAAATTTTTAAATCAAAAAATTGTTTTATGCCACATTGGGATAGTCAGAATGAGCTTTTGAACCCACAACCTAACAGCTTTAAGTTTACAATGGCAAGCTACCATCTTGTCTGTCACCTGATTGAATTCGATATAACAAGAAAATTAGTTAAAGCAATGGCTTAAGTCATGCTAGATGGATTAGTCTCCAAACTAAAGTACCAGTGCCAACACTGAAGTGAAAAACGACTTATGCATAAGAGAGCATACACCCTTGTGCAAATTAATTGCATCAAACAACAATACAAAGAAAATTGAAAATTTTATTCACATCAACAGGTTTTTACACAATACATCAATTTTAATACATGATATGACCACCATTGTTCTTTAGGACTTGTTGTACTCTGTTTGGCATAGAATCGACCAACGTTTGACATTTTTCTTTGATTTCTGGGTCCCGATACCATGTCCGGATTATTGCCTTTATAAGCCTGGTTTTGGTTGTACAGTCTTCACTGCGAAGTCGAAGTTTAATTATCGACCACAAATTCTCAATTGGATTGAGATCTGGGGAGTTTTCTGGCCAATCCAACACTGTAATTTTCATTTTCTTCATGTAATCCATCACTTTTTTTGCCTTATGACATGGCGCCGAATCCTGTTGATACATCCCAGATCCATCCGGAAAAGCATTTGCAAGATCAGCAGCCACTTTTTTTTCCACAGCTTTTATGTACTTCTCTGCATTCATCATTCTCTCAATGGGCAGCAATGATCCAACTCCATAGCAACTGAAACTACCCCAAAACATCTTTTTGGGAGGATGTTTCACAGATTGATTCATGTGGCATTCACGGATGGGCTCTCCAATCGACCGACGAACATGCTGACTGCGCTTGCCTTGAACCAGAAAATGGCTTTCATCGCTAAAAAGCACTTTTCTCCAATCAGTTGCAATCCAGTTACGGTATTTTTTTGCCCAGTCAAGCCTTTTTTTTTCATGTTAGCAGTTAAAAGTTGCTTTTTTACTGGTCTTCTTGCCATTTGCCCACATTCAATCAGTCGACGACGTACCGTACTTGAACTAACATTCACTCCAGATGACAATAAATCCTTCCTCAGCATATCACTTGTCCTTCTTGGATCCTTTTTACTCTCTCGCAATATCCTGATATTGTCTCTTGTTGAAGTCTTTCTCTTCCTACCACACTTTTCCTTCCTCTTGGGTGACAATGTGCCAATGGTTTGGGCTTGCTTTAATATTCGTGAAACTGTGGACTGGTTTACACCCACGATGCTGGCTATTTCACGTTGGTTTTTCGCCGTATACTTGTGCAGGGTCAGTATTTTTGTTTGCTTACGTGGAGTAGTATCCATTATGACTTTTCTGTAACTTATGGAACAATATATAGCAGAAAAAAATGGCAAAACAGCTTCAGTCTAACCAAATTACATTAGTTAATCCATTTGTTTATTTGCCAATTAATTTAGGATCAAGTTACTGAAATATTGCATCACGTTCAAAGTAATGGGTGAAAAAAGCAAAATCAATTGCTAACACTGAATTATGATTATGTCATCATAAACAATCCTTATCATTTAATAAAAGACAAGTCTATGCCAAAAAATGCAGTTTTTGGCGTAAAAGCAGGTTTGACGCAATTAATTTGCACAAGGGTGTATTCAATGCAATTGCTTGATCATGAGTTCAAATCTACATTGGATTCTTTATTTTTGTAAAGTTTAAATTAGATTGCTGTGAGGATGCAATGCAGTTTTTTTGTTCTTTTTTTATTCACATAGCATGAGTGTAAATGCTGAGGGTGGCTCTTGGTATATAAAATGTATTGAAGTACACACTAAAACATTAAATGTTGGGCAGCGGCTACAGTCCTGGCACCGATGTTTTAGCTTTTAACAATAAAATGCCACCAAAAAATGGCATTAGTTTTTGCAACACTTAACACTCAATGTGCCTTCCGACATTTTTTATGTATACCCCCCCCCCACTAGTGTACACTCCAGTTACATGATTTAAAAAAAAACAAAAAAATTACAGCATTTCATTGTCCTAAAAAACAAATGACAAAAAAGAATCCAACCCAAAATTGAACTCCTAGTCATGTTAATTAATGGCAGCAATACTATCCACAAGGCCATTTCACGACTCCTGGACTTGGTCAAATACAATGTCTAAATGTAAGCCACTTTGCTGGCACTTTAGGACTGAAATATAAAGGGTGCGGACTTCCCGTCCAAAGTATAGCGATACAACTCGCTTTCTCGTGAATGGAGGATAAATATGGCAAATAAAACAAAAACAAAGGCTACCAAGGCAAATTTTCTAGTCATTACCCAAATGTTGCAATATCCAATAACATTTCTTTGGCAGCATTTTAGTGTTGGAAGCTAAAGATTGTGGCTGCTGACGATAGGATATGCATTGTCACAAGAAGTCATACTGCTAGTCCTGCTCTTGCCAGAAATCCTATTCGTAACCATTGCTAAAATAGATTTCTTGATCATGTAGGCCTTATTTCTATGTAAAAAATTGGAAATTTATGCTTGAGACCTGAGGTAAGAAGAAAGACCAGGTTAATGGAAAATGAATTTGGTGCAGATTAGGTGTTGCTGAGAAAATGCCAACAGAATGTCTAAAAGCAAAATTTGAACAACACAGACAGCTTGCAGGAGGAAAGTTTGATAATTATTTTTGCCAAGTTTGCTAGTGTTAAAAGATTATATGTAACCTACAATGTCTGCTTTGAAACTTAAACGAAGTGGAAATGCTGTGACCTTAACTGATTTTCAGTTGATTGGAATTAACTTCAAGATTTGTGCACTCATTCTGATCTACCAATACCCATAACAGATAAGGATTTACATGCAGCCCATGACTACCTGCCAGTTATCACATATGTTGCTGGATATTGACATCAGTGGAATACAAATGAGGGGGCTCTTATGCGCAGGTTTCCCTCAGGAAAATGTAAAATGCTGTTTTCTGTTATTATGCTGGTAATGAAAACAAACAATTCCCCTGATATAGCACTCAAAATATTGATCTCCAAAGAAAAAAAGGTCTTTACTGCAACTGTCTAGTAAAATTGTAAAAATTATTTACTCACTCTCCTCAATAAATTTCTGCATTATTGATAGCAGTTATTTAATTAACAAGAAGATAAAGTGTTAGCTGAGGGAGTCTATTGTATCCATCTTTTGATATTGTGCACATTGCGCTAATTAGCTGCATTGCAATAGTTAAAATTACAACCTATAATGAATTTTAGAGACCTAACGAGCACCTGTAGTAAATATCATTTTGGCCACTTTGAACAACAATGAGATTATACTGTAGAATATATCCAACTGCATCAACAATCATGAACCTCTAAAGTCTGACCACAACGACATCATCGCTACACGTGTATATAAAGTGTCAGCACAGCTTTGTTCTCCTTTGGTCAGTCGAGTTCTTCTGTATAGAAGTGATTGCATAATAAATGTGAAAGTTTTGATTTGTGTAAGCAAGGCATGAATTGATAATTAACAGCAAGTTACAATATAGTCATTGTAGACAGCCACAGCATCATCTGTCAGAGCTTCCCTTCCAACACTCTCGTTTCTTAGCTTTATGAACCACACTCACAACAAATCATTTAATATCATTAAAATGGTGGCAAACATTTGTTTAAACATATTACTGAACAACTGTTGCTTTCTGAAAAACAATGCAATTTCTTCATCCAAAGGGGCTAAGTGTAGAATGTTGCAGACACTCCACAGAAGTGTCCTAGGTATGTACCAGTATGTGTATTAATGTAGTGGTGAATTGCTTATTTCTTTCAAAAACAACACTGTACCGTATGTGAATAATATTTTGGAAAATGTTTAAAAACAGGCCTATATTTTTGTAGCTGGCCCATAATAACAGTAATATTTCAAAAATCATTGGTGTTTTACTTGAAAATTAGATAAACAAATTGATGGCGTGTAATTCTAAGCTGTAAATCTAAGCACTTACAATCATGCATTTTCACTTTCAATGCCCTACACGGGATGACATCATCAGATAATATGCGTGACGCAGCAGGCTTTGTGTTTCTAGGTGGCCTTGGTAATCCTGGATATCCTCACATGCTTATTCCTATCAATCAAATGCTTCTGACAGTTTGCTTGACTGCAAACGTTGTGATGCAATGTGATGATGCTAAAGTTGATATACCGACTCTTGTATTATGTGTTAAATGCAACCAATTAGATTTGTTTACCGGTAATTTATTAACTGAATATAAAGTGCTGGTGCCAGCACTGTAGCCACTGCCTAAAAATTACATTCGAGTGATGTTATTTTGCCTGCATGATCATCACTTAACAGCTTAACCATATTTCAGTTATAGCAATAATGACAGGCTCAAAATTTAAAATGGATAAGAATTCTTCTAATATACAGAAGTTTTTTGACAAGCTACAGATAGCAATACGAAGTAGTTTTAAAGATATGTCTACAATTTTCAGCATACTTAATTAAATTTTCAGTGGTGACATAGTTGGAACTGCAATTAATATCAGATGCATCTAGGGTTTGCTGAATTGTTTTAGTCAATAAAACAGTATGATCAAATAAATTTGCAAATTCTTTGTCATCAAGATGTTAAAATGGCAGGAGTTGCCAGAGTATAACGCAGTTGTGCTGTCATACAAAGGTTAAGACATAAAGTAGGCACTGTACACGTAGAAAAATTTAGCCACTTTATCCATCCAACAGCTGCAACAAAAAAAACCTCTCCGCAGTCATGACATTTTCATTAGCCTACTGATTGAGTCAGCTTTACTCAGTTACTCATAATTAAACGTGAATATTGTCTCATGTAAAAAAACTTCAAACTTGACCGCTAAATTGTTCAATAAACAAGCAGCACACACCTTAATATACCCAAACCAACAAGCTATCCTCGTTCTATGATGTTCACCTAGCTAACCCAACGTCAACTAATTTACACTATTCCCCTGCAAACGTGCATTCGTGCAAACTGGAACAACGTGCGCCAAGGACGTAAGTGGGCAACACTACATACGGAAGCATGCATTTGCGGTAACACGGAAAAAATAAATCAGGTATTTTCCGTTTTTTGATTTGCATAAACAGATAAAGAAGAGCGGGGTGTTTTGAGCCAGTGACGTAGGCAGAAATCTCCAATGGAAAGTTTTTCTTTCATTAAGAGTTCCGAAGATACAATCAACTTTGGGATTACGCGGGCAAAATTCTTAAAAATCATTCCAAAAATTTGCATTTTCATGCTTTGTACAACAAGTTTTAGAATAACGCTTGCATTAGTTTTTTTGCCAAACCGTAAACGTACCTATCAGACAGGCACGTACGAGTATATAAGATTCACTGAAATTATGACAGGAAAATTAGCCAGTGGTAGAATCCCAGAAAACATGGGCATAGTGGGTGGGCCAAAAGTTAGGGGCAATACCAAAAATGTAAGCTTAAGTATTTATTTATTTAGTTTGCTTGAGGTATTATACCTGTTCACAATAATGTATGAATAATAAATGATACTTCTATTTATAAATACGCAAATTGTCCATCATTTACTTCGATGCACTTCAAAACTCTGCTTTTCATCAATAAACACACTTTGTGACAAAGCTCTAGAGTAATTGAATGAAGAGCGTTGGTTATTCTTTCTTTCAATTTTTCCAATAAACGTGGTTTGGTACAGTACACAACTTCCTTAATAACTCCCAGAGGAAGAAGTCACACGGAGTAAGATCGGGAGATCTTGGGAGCCACTCGAGTCCTCCCCGTCGGCCTATCCAACGATTACCAAAAGCGTCAGACAACCACTTACAAGCCGGCGCGGTGGTGTAGTGGTTAGAGCGTCCGCTTCGCAGTCGGTAGACCTGGGGTTCATTCCCCTTGTTGAGTCATACCAAAAGACTTTAAAAAATGGTATCCACAGCTTCCCTGCTTGGCGCTCGGCATCTATGGGAGGTTGTAGAGAACAAGCCGGCAAGTTCGCTTGTTGTGTCCTTGGGCAAGGCACTTAACGGGCCGCCTCCGTCTTTATGTGGAAGACAGGTGGTCCAGACACCTCGGAAATGGCAACTCGCAAGCGAGTGCGGACGTCCAGTCCAAAATATAGCGACACAATTCGCTTTCTCGTGAATGGAGGATAAATATGAACAAATACAAATACAAGCCACGTTTGCGTAATGCGACAATAACGTTCTGAACAGTCAAAAAACGTCTGCTGCTGACAAGTTACAACGCGTTATGTGGAAGTTGTCTGCTGCTGACAACTTATAACGCGATAGGCACTATTTTTTATTATATCAAATATGACACAATCACAGATATAAACAAGCTAAATTTATTAAAAACAATAGATATAAACTGCGTGTAACTACCCTTTAACTTCTGGCCCATCCTGTATTGTTTTTATACAGTTTGAAAACTGTTTTGTGTTGAGTGCATCGGTGTCGTACAACCAAAATTAAAACATCATTGCTTCAATTTTGTTAAATTTCAGTTAATAAAATTCAATGTACCCCATATAAAACTTAGGCTCTTTTCTAATTGAAAAATCTTTGTTGTGCAAAACCTTTTAACCGTTTTCTGTTTGTTAGGCCTATTGCGTTTCGTAGAGTAAAACCTTTTCACAATATTATATGATAGTCTTAATTGTGATAATATAACTATGATTATGATGTTACAGTGGCGTGTCAAGATGAATTAAATAGTTTCTGCTTGCTTATGTCCTACCAAGAACAAAAAAAATGCTATTAATTCTTAAAACCTTTTTGTTGCTTAATTGTAAACTTAAAAATAATGGCAAAACGATATTATGATGAAGGTTTTTTAAAACTAGGTTTCATGGAATTGGATGGTAAACCAAAATGCGTAGTATGTCCGAAAGTTCTCTCTGCAGAATCAATGAAGAAAAACAAATTGAAACACCATTTAGAGACAAATTATCCAAATTGTTTAGTTAAGCCTGTTGAATTTTTTGAGCGCAAGTTTGATTCGATTCAAGGACAAAGAAATGTTATGACAAAATTCACGACAGAAAATAAATTAGCTCTATATTTTTCATTTGTTGCTTCCTTCCAAATACCAAGGCAGAAAGAAGCTCATACAATTGGTGGGGATTTGTTAATGGCGGTTATGAAAGAAGTTGTAAAAATAATGATTGGTGAGAAAGAAAATGAAAAACTGAATGCAGTTTTATTGTCAAACAACACGGTGAAAAGACGCATAGCAGACATGTCTGACAATGTTCTTGAATAGATTCTAACTCACGTGAAAGAATCTATTTATTCCATTCAATTAGATGAATGCACAGATATTACAGGTCTGCCCCAGATTTCAGTCTTTATTCATCACATGAACAATGCTGCTGTATCAGAAAATTTGTTATTTTGCTAGGCATTAAAGTTGCACTCAAAGGTTGAGGATATCCTTCAATGCTTGAATGATGTCTTCACAGAATACTCCATTTCTTCAAAGAAATGTGCTGGAATTTGCACAGATAGTGCAGCAGCGTGTACTGGTTTCAAATCTGGAGTTTTAAAACGAATCAACGACAAAGCGTCAAATGATGAATGGACACATTGTTTTCTCCACAGAGAGGCTCTTGCCAAAAAAAAAAAACTGTCGCAAGATGTGCACAACGTATAAAATTCTGTGGCAAAATGTGTAAAGTTGATTAAAGCGAGGCCATTAAATCAGCATATATTTTCGTGTCTGTGCGCCGACATGCTGATCATCAAGCATTGTTTTTGCATTTAGAAGTACGGTGGCTAACACGGGGTCATGTGCTGAAGCGTGTTCGTGATTTGCGAGGTAAAATTGTCATCTTTCTGAAGCAACAGATATTTATGTCATTAGCGGAAAAATTTAGTCGAGAAGATTTCAATGCAAAGATTGCTTATCTTGCCGATATATTTGACTCCCTGAACTGTGTGAATTTATCTATGCAAGGTGCCGGTTTTACAGTAATTAATCATGCTGCTAAAGTTGCTGCTTACTACAGAAAACTCATTCTCTGGAAAAGCTACGTGGCTCGAGATGAGTACGATATGTTCGCAGAACCAACAAAGTATATCTGAGGCAAAGAGGTTGATATTAAACAAACCATAATTGGACACCTGGAACACCTTGCATAAAAGCTTGCGAACTATTATGGTGACGCTTTGTCGTGTACTAATGAAATGATTGGATAGTTGATCCATTTGCTGGCACAGATCTGCCTCAACTCCCCCTCCTTGTTGGCGAATAATTTGTGGAAATACCGGCAGAACCAACAAGTATTTCTTTGGCGTTTTTGAAAGGAAAACACCCGAAAAATTATTCAAATATCCACCATTGGGCTTCCATGTACAAAATGTATCCGACAGTTTCAAAGTTTGTTATAAAAAAGCTGATTGCATTTGCGACAACTTGGCTTTGTGAGGCTGAATTTAGTGCTATATGTCTGTTGAAAATCAAGCATCGAAATCGGTTGGAAGTTGAAGCTCATCTGCGGTTGTGCTTAAGTATCATCACGATTTCAAAAGCTCACTGACGGAAAGCAAGCACATCTTTCTCATTAGTGTGATTATCGAGTCATTTCATAAATCAGGGTTTTTTTAAGGCGTTTTAGCGGTCCGATTCGGGTCCCTAAAAATAAATATCGAGTCTCTAGAATCAGAGAAAGTTATGTCTATGTAATGGAGCAGGGGTGTCAAACTTAGGGTTGAAGCTGGAGATCAACTCAACTTTAGATTATATTACACGACCTCTGTAGATGACGTTGCTAACCCAGCATGTCGTAAAAGGCGAATCTTGGGTACCCACCTGTGGTAGTTCGCCTTGTTGGTGGTGGGGCTACCAGTCACTCATGACTGATTCGAAATGGGCTGCCATCTTCCCCCTTGCCTAATTTCAATTAGGTTGACGGCATGAACCGGAATTGCCGTTCGCGCCGTACCTCCATCTCGAGGAAGAGGAGGGGTAATTACAACAACAACCTCTGGAGATCGATACCTGAAAAAGTAGTGATGGCATGGAGATGAAGACCTTTTTGTTTTTTGGAGATCAACTTTATTTCGAGCTACATTACACAACATCTGGAGAAGAGCGCAAAACACATCTAATCATTTTGAATTAGTCAAATACATTTCGGATCCCTACAGGTCCATATTAGGTACCTTACATTTTCTTTAAAAAAAAGATCCTGCATAAACAAATGTTCAGTGAAAAGGACTTTTTGTATTGTTTTCAATACAATTCTGTAATCATAAAAAATTTTCCTTCATAGCTTTTAATTTAACTATGTATATGCAGATGCTTGGGTCGGAAGATTTTACAAACTCGATTTTTTCAACAAACTTGGGTTGCTTTGAAAAACGTTTGAGAACCACTGCTCTAGCAGTTGTTAGACTTAGTTCACCTGCAACAACCGCCACTCATTTACGAGTGATACGGCTTTGCAGAGTACTGACAGACCATCCACTACAGTACGGCTAGTATAGGTCCCACAAGTGCGACAGTCTAAGCAAAGCTTTATTTAAAGCTTCTAGCTACTTGTCGGACACCAACTGCACTGAAGGGTTCTGATAGGTCCAAACAGTGTCATTATTTAGTTCTTTTTCCATAATTTCATGGTAGTCGGAATAGTTGACAATAAGGATTTTCAATCCTTGTTTGTTCGATACATCCCAAGCTTTTGTTCAGAGATTAACATTTATATAGTTTTAAGTGCTAGCTTACGATGAAACGGAGGGTTAGTGTTGTGTAAATATCGTTCTTCAACCTTAGGACCTATTGTGTTTTCTTATAACAAAACAACTAGATAATCATCGGGATTAAACTAGCTAAAAACTCATTACAAGTATACTCTCTAGTTTACTTCTATTTACAAATCTCATCATTTACCAAAACATGATTACACACAACAGATTATAAATGTAGCTGTTTTGTACAAACGATACTATGTCATCACAACAGGACGTAAGTTTTGTAATTTGGTTTCAACCAAAGACTTCTAAACCAAGGACATGCAGGCGCTAGTTTCAGATCAACCTAGCGAAGGCTACTGTATTTTCTATTTATGCGCAGAGCCAATAAAAGCTTATTGTTACATCATAGAGCAGACCTTGTCTGATCTACAATGCAAACTATGCTGGTAGGTTCATTTAAATTTTATAAGCGTGTATTGTACCGAGAAAGGTGAATCCTAGCCTGATGTATCTAGTCTAGTTCTAGTTTTATTATATGTAAAAAGATTAATAAGAAATACAGTTTAATGATTTTGTAAATTACATGAGAACAGCATTAAATTTACTGCAAACTGAGCAAAGTTAGGTGGAGTGTCAAAACTGGTTGGCGATCTCAAAGGGATAGGCAAGTTTCAGGTAGGCCTATTTACTGGGGCTCGTAAAGAGAAAGCCGTATGCCGTACCTACCGGTATTATTTTGCTGAGCTTAAACTTATTTTTTAAATTTTTGTTGTGGTTGGAACCGGTCGGGATTTTCGTGACCCGAACGCAACCGGCAACGCCATTCTCCGACCGGCCGGTTGACCGGCAGATAAAAGCAATGTTCTGACCGGTAATCGACCGTTTTTTTAGGGGGTGTCAAAGCAACGGCGTCGCTACGAGGGGTCGTAAAACGTAGTGTTACTTCAAAGCTATCAAAATTTCACAGAAAATCTAGGTGACCTCCAAAAAAAGATCTTCAACTGTCGACAACTGAACTTTTTTCCCATCATTCTCGGAACTGAATAATGACAATTGAACTTCCAATGCATATTGACCACTTCCTTCAATTTTTACAAACTTGCTCACACTAAGAAATCGCACTGTTAAATAACTTTTGAAACAAAACATTGCATAAAATGGCTTTAAATGATATGTTTTATACTGTCAAAAAACAAAAGGTTTCGACCGGTCGGTCAGGACCGGTTAAAGTTCCCGATCCGACTGGCAACCGGTGCCGCTCGACCCGACCGGTTTTCATCTCAGAGGCCAAATCTTAGCAGTCAACAAAATGATTGAATAAAATTTTTGTTAATCTTCAATTCATACTATTTTGCACCTTGTAACCGGGAGTTGGGGCAATGTACTGACAACAGTTTAGGCTGCATGTAGCTTTGTGAGAAATACAGGGTGTCTCAAAAGTAAGTATACACTTTAAAATTTGAATAACAATCTAATGGCTTATTCAAATTTGTCAAAAGTTTACAAAAATATTTTATAAACTACTAGAAACAGATTACCGTCCTAATATCTCGTTGAATTTATATATTGACAGAATCTTAGACCTCAACGTGGGAGCCACCAATTTCGGGAGATTTCAGCCACTTATTGATGCATTCCTGCCCGACACTTTGCAATAAATCTTGTGTAACTAGTCCACATGATGCTTTAATGTTTTGTTCCAACTCTAAAAGGTTTTGAGACCGTGTGGAGTAAACTTTACTCTTAAGGAAACCCCAAAGAAAAAAGTCGCATGGGGTTAAGTCAGGTGAACGAGCGGCCCATTCTAGAGGACCTCTGCACCCGATTCACCTACCTAGAAAAAACTGATTTAAGTAATCTCTGACTTTCCTGGCGTAATGTGCAGGAGCTCCATCTTGCTGAAAGTAACAGTTTTTCAACCCAAGCATTTTTTGTCAACTTTACTCCACACAGCCTCAAAACCTTTTAGAGTTGGAACAAAACATTAGAGCATCATGTGGACTAGTTACACAAGATTTATTGCAAAGTGTCGGGTAAGAATGCATCAATAAGTGGCTGATATGTCTCGAAATTGGTGGTTTCCACGTTGTGGTCTAACATTCTGTCAATATATAAATTCAACGAGATATTAGGACGGTAATCTGTTTCTAGTAGTTTATAGAATATTTTTGTAAACTTTTGACAAATTTGAATAAGCCATTAGATTGTTATTCAAATTTTAAAGTGTATACTTACTTTTGAGACACCCTGTATATCGATAAATAATTTTTTCTTTTTTTGAAGAGCATTTATTTTCGTAATTATTCCGAACAAATGTGGAATTGTGAATTGTAGAGGAAACTACAACCTTTTGTCAAAACGTAGAATATTCAAACTTCACAGCCTTGATCCTGAGAGGCAGAGGTGGCTTGCTGTGATTCCTCCTCGCAAAGACTTTGATATTGCAAATGCCAAATCTTTTTTCGTTTGTGAGAAGCATTGGCCCCAAAATCCTCCAATGAAGAAACTGCCAGGTGGAACAACAAGACCAGCTGTTGCACCAAGCATTTTTGATGTACCTGCTGCATGCCTGCCGACTCCCCAAGCCCCTCCTCGCCCAGCAAAACAAGTAGACAAGCAACTTGAGGTTTTCATGGCCAGAGACAGGATCAAGTCGTTTAGTGACTTCGTACCAGACAAGAAAATTAACAAGGACTATGACAATGTTGTGATTACCAGAAGATCTGACAGGTGTGCTTTTCTTTTCATGTCGCCTGACTTTCGTGAATGCGAAATGACTGTTCTTGTTGAAAACAAATCAACACAGTGTTCTCCCCTTACGTGTTTTGCATACAAGAGTGGAGTTCGCGTGCCACTAGGGACTATATTGAACCCCAATAATAACCTCAGTTCCTATTCGCAGTTTTATGCTGTTGTACATACTTGCTTAAACTACAAAATCCCCCTGGATAAAGTGTTGATGAAAGTAGTTACTGTACTTCAGGCTCAAGAAACCGAAGACAAAAATAAGGCAAAAAAATTGGATTTTATCGTCAATAACCTGAAGCTTCTAGTTAACAAAAATTTTACTGTCAAAGACTACTGCTTTGCTTCGGGATTATTTCCACACTGCAATTATGAAGTTCTCCGTGAGTATCTAGTTTTGCCAAGTAGGAGAAAAGTGCAAGCCGTCGTTTCTTCAGTGAATGTGAGGGACATTTTATCAAAGACGTTTGCCAAACTTCAAAAACCTCAACAGAAAAATGTCGTTCTCTTAGTTGACGAGATAAAGATTCGGCCAACAGTAGCCTTCTCTGGAGGAGTCCTCAGTGGCATGGCCAAGAATGACCACGACGCAAAGGCCACTTCAATGCTTTGCGTCATGTCCAAGTGCCTTCATCGAGGCCCCAGCATCATGGTATCTGTCACACCTGTCCATAAATTGACCGCTTCCTTTCAGTTTGAGGTGGTGAAGCAGGCTGCCATGGTTGTAGAACAGGCTGGAGGCACTGTCCTTGGGTCCATCACAGACAACCACAAGATCAACCAGCTCTACTGTAAGATGTTTGATCGTTCATCAGAGTCTGATTACCCTGCCACTGCTACTCATCCTTTAGATGGCACACGGAGTTGGTACCTACTGTTTGACACAGTGCATCTACTGAAGTGCATAAGAAACAACTGGATATCAGGTGAGTCTACATGTATTATTCTTGATTTGTGGTTTGTAACATATTCATACAAATCTTGAAAAAAAATTTGGCAAAAAATTTTTTTATTTGAAAGGACAATCTTTAGTTATAACTTAATTGACAAGTAACAATAATAACAATTCGGTTATTTTTTTCTTTAATCTTTAATTGTGTTGGTATTCACGCCTTGGACTGCGTTTTGCTGTATATAGGCATGTCTGTATGTGAGAGTTTTTTTTTACGCAATGAGTAGTTTTTATAATTTTGATTGTTCTTGATAAGATATTTAATTATTATTATCTATTCAAGGACATCTAAAACCTTTTATCTATTTGGGTTTAGAGGTCCTTGTACCTATTATACTATTATGATTTATAAACAATTAAGTATCAACAGCAAACAATTATTAGCCTACTCCTGATTTTACTTAAGATAACGGAGGAAAAGCTCTTACAAATTATTTCTAGATGTAGTTGATACGTGAAAAAGTTTTTGTTTACCCAGTGACAGAAAAAAAATTGAATACTGCAGCACCATAACAAAAATGTCAGCATGAGATGATTTTACTGTTTGTCCTTTTTTTTCAGAGGCCTGTCAGAAGATGACTTTCGACAATCAAGTCACTGGCTCCTTCAGCGATGTCAGAAAGCTATATGATGCTGAGAAGGCAAACCTCTTGAAAACTTCTCCCCTAACAGATGCTCCTGTTCGACCTTCAAAGCTTCAACTGCAGAATGTCCAGCACGTGTTGAAAGTTTTCAACGACAAAGTTGAAGCTGCCCTCAGACTCCAGAAGTGTGGCGACACAGCCGACTTTATTCAATTTGTGCTTAATTGGTGGAATGTTGTGAATGTGTCGTGAAAACATCAAGAAGCGAGGCTCAATGATCCGCATCGGCGCGTTCAGGACCACACCTCTACCAACCTGTCCGACTATCAACGGATCTTTCAGAGAGCTCCTTCTGGGCACGGAAAAGGCAGAAAGCAGTGTGTAACCCATGACACTAAGAAAGCACTTGTGCAGACCATGCAAGGCCTGACTTCCATTTGTGCACACCTCCTGAACCATGCTGGCTTCCAGTATGTACTTCTTCGGGAGCTGCAAAGTGACAGGATAGAGGGTGAATTTTCCGTGTACAGGCAGTCGACGGGTGCAAATGCTTTTATGACTTCTGGGGATGTTTTGACTGCATGCAAAAAACGCCTGGCTAGTCATGCCGCTTCTTACCTGGAGACCTTGGACGTGAATGGAGAGACCAAGGCTCACACGTGTGTTACCACTGCCATTGATGTTGAGGACGCCACCTTCATTGAGGACTGCACTGAGCCTTCACTCTCCATACATGAGGAAAGCAGTGCAGCCTATGTGGCAGGGTGGCTGGAAAAAAAGTGTGAGGAACACCTGATCTTCAATGAGGAGGATGAACTGGTGTCATTAGAAATCAGTGCCTTTATCTCCGAAGTTTCACGAGGCTCCCTGAAAATTCCCCATCAAACCACTTTTGACCTTGTGCGGTGTGGACTCGCCTTCGTCACCAAAGCCAGACACAGGGCCTGCTGCTGCAGGAGACTCATGATGATTCTGCAAGTGATGGAGGACTACAATAACCTGAACACCTGTGACAAGCTCCGACGACACTTGGCAAATGTACTTTTGAAAGGTCTGCATAACTTGGAGAAGGACCAGCAAAAGAACTCCGTCCTCCTCCAGACATCAATCAAGAAGGCGCGCTTGTCAAATTAAGTTTATAACCAACTCGTGAATGTAATTTGATAACGTGTATAAATTTTTATGTCATTTTAAATTCTTATGTCTATTTAGCGCTATATGGCATATTTCAGATATTTCACGCTCGGGTCGTTCTGTGGGCATGTTATCACATATTTAGATATTTACCCCCTTAAATATGCATTTTAACGTTGTAATGTTTTTGTTTGAAGCAATTATGAGCCAATCATTAATTGATTTCAGTAGTACAATAGCAATTTTACAGTGAAGGTGATGGCCTTCGCTAGCAAAGGCTGGACATAGGCAATGCGCGTCCTTGTTTTAGATGTCCTTGGTTTCAACTAATTTCTTGTGGTTGCGACCTCCTCAGTGAGTAATTCAGGTGATGGTCTAGAAAATTTTGGAATTTAAAGCTTGGTAGGTAGGCATTCTTCATTCTGTGTATTTTATTGTTTTTGGATATATCACTCATTCCACTCCTCGTGTAGGTTCAGTTAAAAAGCACCACTCTGTGTCACAAATGTTTTCATTCCATTTGGGTGTTGGCACAAAGTTCAATCCTTTTTCCAAAAGTTCTTTGACGTCATTCGACAAATCAATACTAGATTTAATGAGTGTAACGCTCGTCTATGTCTCGAACACCCGTCAGAGTTCCCCAATAGATTGTATTCAAACAGTACAAATTCACACTAGGAAAAACGACGGCTTCTGTAATGTAACACAAGCGAAGCCATCATATCACACACAAACAAATACAAGCTAACTTACCAACTGTTTATCAACACAAGACGAGACGCTCAAAATACCGCAAATTTTTCACCAGTTTACAAAAAGATAGCAAACGTGAGGATAAAGAGAAAAGTTCAAGGATATGAAAAATTGAAAGCTAAGGTAGTGTAGTACTTTTCTTCTTTACATCGATTGAAGAAGGCGGTAGCATGGGTTCTTCATTTCGGAGAATACTTGCAAACGAAGAAAAACAACGAGTCAGGAAAGTGGTGTTTCTCTATTAGTAGTGTAGTGCCAGAGGCGTTGCGTGCTGTACCATGAGCCTACTGACCTACACTTAATTACTTATGTTCACGGGAGTTCTTTGACATCGAATTATATCCTTAAGTTTTCAGTTGGCACGAATTTTCTCTGTTTTGTTTATTAAACCTTTTACCAAAAATTATGGTACAATTTCAAAATTTAGCGGCATTTTCAGTCCAAAAGTTCAATCAATCAATTTTGTTTTATTTTTGCCCAAATCAGCATACATAGAAATAAATTTGACAGCAGTGAACAAAAAAAGGAGACGATGGCAAAACGATATACGTTAATACATGCACATGAAAAGAATTTAGATTAAATGTGACGATAGTGGCATGGCCATCACACCTGTAAGGTATCAGATAAATAAAAAACACACAGGAAGAAAAGCATATACAGTATGTACAAAGTGTCGCTAGATACAATAAAAAATAAAAATCTGTCAAGTTGTAACCCTAACAGGGGAGGCTATTAGGTGCTACACCTTGCCAAGGGTGACCTGGGAGCAACGACAGCTAAGAGACAGCTCCTTTACGTCTCAAGGCGCATAAACCCTGTCGCCGGTTGTAGTTTCAAGTCATACATCTAGGACTAGTTCTGTTTTATCCAAAGACCAAGAGATATATATATCTCAAAAAACAAATGAAAAAAAGACACGAGGAATAATTTTTCGTAGGGTGAAGACGAGGCAATGCATGAGTCATGTTTCTACGAAAAATAAAACGAAGCACGAGGATTAATGTTCTGAAACACGAAGGAAAGCATGACTCACATTTCTACGAAAACATAACGAAACGCGAGACAATATTTGAAACAGATGCCATAGGTGAGGTGAGGGCAAAGGTTACATAATCACTATAGAAAGACGAAGGAATGCTTGACTCACGTTTCTACGAAAATAAAAAAGAAAACACGAGGTAGCAATATATGAAAACAAACACGCGCGGGGTAGGTCTAAGGGCAAAGGTTACATGATCGCTACAGTAGCATAACGGTTGATCAGCTGAACACCATTCATAATCGATTAATACTTTACACTACGAGCAGCGTAGATGGTTAGAAAAATTGTATGATGCTCTTGCTGATCACAAGAAATTAACTAATGATATCTGTTCTAAAAGCATTCGTAGATGTTCGCCCGTAATCGTGGGGGGCTTGATTCGAATGAAGGGTCGGTTCCGTGAAGATTTGTTCGATTACAGTATTTGACACCCAGTGTTGTTACCTTCTGAATCTCATCTGACAACCTTGGTGATCAGGGAGTGCCATAAACTTTGCATGCATAGTGGGTCAAATCACACATTTACTGCTCTGAGAGAACGTTATTGGTTAGAAAAACCGACAGCAACTATAAAACATGTGCTTGAAGAATGCCTGGTATGTCGTCGGAAAAGAGCCGTGCCTGAGCAACAAATGATGAGGGATCTACCAGCTTGCAAAACACAAGCATATTGCAATCCGTTTTCCCATACCGGAGTCGATTGCTTTGGGCCAATACTAGTAAAACAAGGCAGAAGCCATGTAAAGCGTTATGGTTGTCTATTTACGTGTATGTCTTGCAGGGCAATCCATCTTGAAGTTTTACATTTGTTATCCACCAATTCTTTTTTGATGAGTTTGATCGTTTTAGAAGCCGCAGAAAAGTTGAACATTTGTACTCCGATAACGATACTAACTATGTTGGAGCCAATAAACAATTAACCAATGATCTCAAAAAATGGAACAGCAGTTAACTGGGCAACTGGCTTTTGAAAGAAGGTGTTCAGTGGCATTTCAACACACCGGCTGCTAGTCATCATGGAGGCGCATGGGAGCGAATGATTCGTTCTGTGCGAACTGTCATAAATACGTTGGCTCCCAAACAGGCCAACGCAGATAAAACGTTGCTTTCCCTGTTCACTGATGTCGAATTCATCGTCAACTCCAGACCAACAACGCCGGTGAAATTTACTGAAATAGTTGAAAAACCCTTGACCCCAAATGATCTTTTGATACTGAATCCATCAAACGACATGATTTTGGTTGTTTTTGTTTTATTTTGTTTTGTTTGCCATATTTATCCTCCATTCACGAGAAAGCGAATTGTATCGCTATACTTCGGACCGGAGGTCCGCACTCGCTTGGGAGTTGTCTTTTTCGAGGTTTATGGGCCACCTGTCTTCCACATAAAGGTGGGGCGTCCCGTTAAGTGCCTTGCCCAAGGACACAACAAGCGAACTTGCCGGCTTGTTCTCTACAACCTCCACTAAATAGGAATTATTTTTGCATTTGAACGATTGTTAGTTACTTTGTTGCATCCTTTTTTGCGTGTGTAAAAATACCTGTTACCCTGCAGTGTGCTTTACACGTGTGTGTGAAAGCAATTAGATTTGAGTAAAATACTTACCGAATTGGTCGTATTTTAGGGGGAGGTGTTAAATATTTTCTTCACGTTGGATCTAAATTACACAGACCGCGAGCCAATTAATCAGCGCTGCGTTTTTTCTTGCAGAGTTGTTGACTCGCGGCCATCCTTTTAGCAGTGACCATTTAATTTGACGAGCTTGGAGATGCAGTAATGATATTGTTCTAGCGTTTGATCAAATCAGTAGAAGCTTTGTTCTTGAAATTTTCTTACACAGCATGCTTTTGGTTCTTTGAATAGGTGATAAGCTGTTCGGCAGTTAAGCGAATTGTGCTGTAGTTTATACGATAAGTTGCATGTCTGTCCACCTATTCATTCGGAATATTGAAGAACTCGCAGGAAAAGTAGTTCTGGTATGTGCGTTATTTTTTATGTGTTATTGGCCCCCGCCCCCCTGTAGTGTGGTAATTCAATGTTTTATTTTTTGTAGGAACCGGATAATTCAATGGGCCTGAAAATTGAAAGAATGACGAAATATAATCAACTAAAATCCGCGTTAAAGACTGTCTACAAAAAACGGAGAAATCCATCATTCAGTTCTGTTGACGTTCCTAAGCGTCCCAGCGTCATTAAAAGAAGCGTAAACAAAGTTTCAGAACTAAGATGGATAAGCAGGATAAAGTTAGTTCTGTTAGCTGCTCAAATAGTGCCAGTCAAAGCGCTACCAGTTCAAAAAGGAAGGACCACTTTGATTTGAGAATGGCACAATTCTCGAAGGAACTTGAGCAACGCAAGCAAAGAGACGAGAGAGCGGCCTGCAGGTCACTAGAAGCCGCAAAAAGAGAAGCAGAAGCCGTATGTAAGAGGACGGAGGAAGAAGTGAAAGAGTTGGAGGAAAAAATAAAAAATGATCTGAAAATGAAAATGATTGAACGAGAAATCGATCTGGCAGAGGCGAGAGCTAAAGCATGGGACGAGGTCTCGTCATCTTCTACACAATCTAAGAAGGCAAAGCTACGTAGAAGTCATAATAGTCATAATAGAAGCGTTAACAACTGTTCTTAGAAAACTTAGGAAATTTGTCTGTGGGAGTTGGTTTCCTATACACGATTGTTGCAAGTGATCCACCTTTAAAAGTTGTACGCTTTCGTCCGAAAAGGCTAATTGTCCTGATTTTTCCAATTCTTTAGTGGAATTTACGGAGGGAGATACATTGTTCAAAAGACATGAAAAAACTAAAAGCAAAACTTAAAGCTCTTACAAAAAACGAATATCGTAGTCACTTTTGCAACTCCAAAAGCATTTGAAAAATATTTTTTTGAAAAACAGATGGACATGTTGGGGTTGAGGGAAACTGTAAACCAGTTAGCAACAGCAAATGGAGGTACATGTGCTGAAGAGGGATGACAATAATGCTCTGAGAGTTGATCTGGGTCTTGAGATGAGTGGCAAGAGAAAGCGAGGACGACCAAAAAATACCTGGAAGAAGCTAGTGGAGGAGGAGGCAGAGAAGATTGGTTTGAAGAAGTAAATGCCCTGAGTCGAGCAAAGTGGAGAGACAGACTGCGAGCAGTTGCAGAAGGAATTGGGTAAATCTGGCTATCTCTGCTAAGGGTACAACACCGGATCAAAACTGAATAACTGCTACTACTACTACTGCATTTTAGCAAAGTCACAGTACAACTAAAACGGTGTACTTCGACTCCCTATGTGCCACGTCTCCGAATCTATTAGTCGAATTTTGACCAAAGTTGGTATTAAAATAGCTTCAAAACCTCATCACACTTATTCTTCATTGGTACTTTGTTTCATAGAAATTTTGTATTCGGTATTAAAGCTATAAAATATATTCTGATGACCTGAGTAACCTTCCATGGGAATGGAGTGCATGAGTTTTCCTCGTGTAAGTGGTTAAACATTATTTTGCTCGTGTTAGTGCAGCGTTTCTCAAACAACGGTCCGTGAGACAATATGGTTCGAGAAACGCTGTTCTGATACAATCTTAGTATTGGGTCTTTAGCGGTGTAGTCAGTTGTGGGATTCAAATTTTTTAAGAACAAGTTCTCTCACTTAAGGACTCATAAACAACAGTTTTCTCACTGCCACAGCCTTCATAGGCAAACCATGCTGATTGGCCGATACAAAAGCGATATAAGCTGGCACCATTGCTTTAGCAGCCTATAGTTGACTAAACTATAAACGCAAGCGTATTGAAAGGTTACCAAAATGTAAAGTTGAAGGTGTAGCTTAGCAGTTTTAGTTCATATTTCTTTTTCATAATTTATGTTGTGTGAACAAAACAGTATTTGAATAAGCTTGATGTAACGTACCAGTAAAATGTAAGACAATATAATTCCTTAGTACAAGAACAACGTCTTTTTAGGTTGCTTTTAAGTTACATAGTGATGTTAGTGACTACTCTACTGTAGTATTAAAAGGGTTTGGGCCTAGAAGGGTTACGTGTGATTGCTCTCGCAACCGTGCTATGGCAAAACAACAGTCTACCATGCTAATGTATCTTTAAAAAGCTGACTGAGCAAATGTCTGATTCGTGGCATCATTTTCAGAATGCTCGTCAAATAGGCCTGTACCTACCAGGGCTGCGAACTCTGTCGATTTTTATAGCGAGTTTAAGTTCGAGTTCGAGTTCAGCTAGTTTTACGAGTTCGAGTTCAACATTTTCATTTTTTCAAGTTCGAGTTCTGTGAAAATTTATCAAGTTTTTTCGAGTTCAGAAAATAAAGTGATTGGCTTAGCCTAAGCACGTTTGCAATAAAATTGCGCGTTCAAACTTATGTTCAAACATCTGTTATTACAAGCAAATGTCGTTGCCATAAGCCAGACAATATGAGTTGTGAATTTGCAGTGAAAACGAAAATTGAAAAATAACTTACAATTGAATCATTGTAGATTCCACGATTATGCGCTTTCGACCAAAACAAGGGCTGTGTCTGCGATTCATTGTTTATGAAGAAAAAGTTAACTGTCAATTAGGTCAGCCATTCTCTACTGTGACTGTTTACATTGCAAAACTCTAAAATCTAATTAAAGCGTTCTTCTCAGTGTCCTTAATGTTTTCATAAAACATTCAGGGTTTTATATAGAAAGCAGGCTCAGTTTAGGTCCAGCTTAAGCCTGAACCGAGCTTGCGCAAGTCGGGCTTACAAAGAGAGACTTGGTGGTATGTAGAAACTAAACTCAAACGAGACTTGTCAAAGCTCGGCTTAATATGTATTATGACGTTACCGTTGTTAAAAGCCCAGCTGATAAAAGTATTATGACAGTGCTTCTTAACCGGGAGGGCAAGCATCCCCTGGGGGCGTACGTAAATTTTTAAGGGGGCATGAGCCCTAATGTGTTTTACAACACATTTCTTATTAATCTTGAAATTAACGTTTTCTCGCCTATAATATGGTTGTCAGTGCTTAAATACTGTCTGAGATATTATTGCGAGTAATTGTTGCCTACCGTTATATGGTATAATTGTTGCCAACCGTTTTACTGTTTCGTTACCTGAATAAAGTATGATGTCATAAAACAACTAAGTTATCAATCGTACATGAGTTGCTAGTTGCTAGCCAGCAATTTTCAAGGTGATCTCCTATCAAGAGGGATCTGCCTCCAGCATCAAAGTACAATAGAAAAATTTGCTCAAAAATGATCACCAGCATCATACGGTACCATACAGCAATCCATTACATCATGTCAATAACCCGCGACCGGTTTCGACCTTATTGGGTCTCATCAGGCGGGTGTAAAAAACACTCAATAATAAATATGCTAAAAAAAACAAATTTGCCATTGGGTGCAAAAAAAATGCAATGCAAAACAATATGATACAGCAATACCTATATCATGGGGGTCACATTCAAGGACACACACACATGACATGGACAACAAGTCACATCGGTAAGCCCTACTTTTATGCTGGAGGCAGATCCCTCTTGATAGGAGATCACCTTGAAAATTGCTGGCTAGCAACTAGCAACTCATGTATTATTGATAAGTCTTGACAATGATCCTGCACCCCTATTAGGGCTTACCGATGTGACTTGTTGTCCATGTCATGTGTGTGTGTCCTTGAATGTGACCCCCATGATATAGGTATTGCTGTATCATATTGTTTTGCATTGCATTTTTTTTGCACCCAATGGCAAATTTGTTTTTTTTAGCATATTTATTATTGAGTGTTTTTTACACCCGCCTGATGAGACCCAATAAGGTCGAAACCGGTCGCGGGTTATTGACATGATGTAATGGATTGCTGTATGGTACCGTATGATGCTGGTGATCATTTTTGAGCAAATTTTTCTATTGTAAGTTATCAATCGTGTTTACTTCATTTTGATAATTTAGCATTTGCAAATCTACATTGTAGAGTAGACTATAGTCTACCATGTCATGCTAAATTCAGTCAGTGAAAAATATGAATCGATTAAGGCAGCTATTGGTTTGTTAAAGTGGTAGAGCGATAAATGTAATCTTCGTAAAGCAATCTAGAATAGACCTAATCTTACAATTGACTAAGTTTATATTTTTATCCTGTTGCAATGCCTGCGTAGGTAAGCAATAAATTTAGATAATCAAAATGGCTGGAAAAAAAGAAAGCATATTGAAGAAATGCAATTGAAACACTACTTTTTAATTAATTTATAAGGGTGTGGGGCGTAAAGCGGGGAATCATCGCTCAAGGGAGGCGTGGTATCAAAAAGGTTAAAAACCGCTGGATTATGAGTTTGCCGTTGAATATGATATAGCCTATTTCGTGACGTCATGTTGGCAGGTAACACGCTGTACGTTATTATGGTGCGATACAAATGGAGGTTGTTGTTTGTAAAAAAAATTTGGTTAAAGCTGTTATAGTAAGTGATACGGCATGCCACTTATCCGTGTAACTGATTTAATCTACCTGGGGCGCATTGCCCAAATTTAGCAACAGCAATACAACAACAAGGGTTTTGCGTCATCGCGTATATACCGTATTTGCCGGTGTATAAGTCGACTCGTTGTATAAGTCGACCCCCTAAAATTCGACGGAAATTTACGATTTTATGATATATCCTTTGTATAAGTCGAGCTCAATTGTTTCATTATCTTAAACTTTAAAATTCAACCAGAAATATGCGAAATTTATTGACGAAATCTATACGCCATTTTGAATACTATTTACTTTGTAACCCTGTGATATTATAACCAGTTGTTAGTTTTTTCGGCAAAGTTTACAACTTGCAGTTTGAACTTCGCAGAGTATTTCATTCGTTTAGACATGGGTAAGTATAATGATTGAATGTTTACGTAGTTGTCATTTTATACCATTCACTTCTATATTTAAATTTATCTTTGCTAAAATTTTTACTCGAATAATTGCCTATTAAGCCAAACACAGAGATAACCAATGAGATACTGCTGTTGTTGGAGTTTAGGCGATGAGTCACGCATTCGCCCAATACCCAGTACGGTACTTTTTTCTAGCAGACATACGGTAATCACGCACAACGAGATGCCGAACGAAGTATTGAGCGACTTCCACGTACGAGAACACATAATGTGTCCTTTTAAGGGCAGTGAACGCAATCTGCCCTTGTAAGGGCAACCACATTATTCTGCTTTTACTGGCTTATAACTTTTTGTGAAGTGTAGTAATTACCATCACATTTGAAGCGATGAATACAAAGTTGAATTTCATGACTCGGTGTATAAGTCGAGGTCGATTTTTTTAGGTCGATTTTTGATCGAAAAAGGTCGACTTATACACCGGCAAATACGGTAAGTCGCGATTTAAGCCATCTACAATGGTGACCATAAAAGGCTGACTAAAACAATTAGTTAAGCCATGCTTAAAGTTAAAACTTCTTTCTGCATACGAAATCGATGACTTAAGTTGGGCTTGGACAATTCTAGAAAAATCCTGGCTTATGGCAACTTTCTGCATAAGATTCTTAATTTCCAATAAAAAGATTTTGTTCTTTTTAAATTTAGTTGTAATGACATTGTACAAATGAAAATTAACTCGAATTTGCTTTAAATTTTTTCGAGTTCGAGTTCCACAAAATCTTGAGTTGCGAGTTCAAGTTCGACAAAAAGATCGGGTTCGAGTTCGCAGCCCTGGAACCTACTCCCTTAAGTCCGTCATCTCCAACACAATACCTCGAAAATTCTAGGCATATAGCACATCTTTCAATTCCTCTTTCATATGTTTCATGGGAGTTATCATGAAATGCCACTGTACAGATTTATTAAGCTAATGCTGGTTGCACCAATTGATTTTTTCAGCGGAAGAAAACTGTTTGGGTGTAACTTCATTGCTTGTGTGTGTGTTTTATTTTTGTTTTGATGTTTTTTGTGATATGGACTATTGGAGTCCGAGATGAATAAAGTGTAGCGTTAAACTGCAGCATTGGGCAGACGCAGAAAACTACCGAAAGCCTAGCTCTATCAATATTAAGAAAATCATAATATTAAATGCTGGAATGTAACAAAACGCACAGGTTGGGAGGCGAAGCCCTGCATAAGCTGATGAAAGTGAAAAATATTGTCCCTGCAGAAAGTTTCAACTGTGTAGGTTTTGGATTGAAGTCCGCTCGAAATTTCTGGGTACGACCCTGGAGGTTACCAACTCTTGGGAGACAACGACAGACATGTGGTAACATAGTTGCGCTTAATTTTACTTGCATATAAATCCATGATGAAACCGATGTTTTTGCTCTTGGTCAGTACCGTAACAAATCGGTAATACTAGTCTTTCACTGAGATCCTAGTCATGCTTGATCGGGTGCGCAGATTTTCATCGGGACCAAGTTTGAAAAAAATTTGATCAGCTGTGAAGAACACGATACGCGCCTATATTTCGCCGTAAGCTATAAAAAACCTGTTTCTCATCAAGCCTGTCATCCAATGAAGTTAAATCATACCCAAAATTTTAAGTGTTATATATTCACAAATCTCCTGTTCGGCGCTCAGCAATGTGAGCAATGTGGAGGGTATACTTTAAAACTGAGTTTACTCAATTATGATTTAAATGTGTTAACTAGAGCTAACTAACTAATCGCTGCAGATAAACACCGACAACAAACTGCCAGATATTGGTTTCAGTTTGTGGTTCAATTGATTCCAGTATGTGAACAAAAACTGTTAATCAGTTGCAGAATTATTGCAGTGAATTCAATTTTCGTTAAGTTCAAAACTTTTACTTGGTTTGTTAGCGATTATAGCGCGGTGTCAGACAGACAAAGCACAAGCACTGTGATCAAGAGATTGCGAGTTTGATGCTGGCATAGGTGCTATTATTGTGTCTGTTGAAAAGATAGTCATTCAAGTTTTTCTGCTCACCTGACAACTTTGAAGTGGAGCTGAGCGCAAATTTTATGCAGGTGCAAACCAAGAACTTATCTAAGAGCAAAGAGGAGGTAGTTAATCATCTTTTAGTTAATTAGGTAGTTAATCACCAGTTAGTGTATTATATGTCAAAAACGTTTTGCAATTGCAAAAACTAAGTTTTAACAAAATGGTGCTCAACTATTTTTTCCTTCCAATAATTGAATACTTTGTTGTGATTTTAAAAAATTATCGGAATATGATCTTGAATGTTGATATTGTCTAAATACAGTGCAGTTGTTTGCACAACCCTCGAATCAAAGCAAAATAATTAAGCGCAACATAATTTATTGTAGCTTGCTTACAGGTGTAATGAGACATCATCTGATAACAACAATGCTAGGATTTAAGAAAAAACTACATAAAAGTGTGTTAGTTCTTGCAATTTTTTGTTGTGCTTTTTGGATTTACTTTTATTACGTAAGCACTGACGAGGAGATCGTGAAGAAATCTTATCTGAATAGAAAACCAAATCTGAATTATTTTGCGATTTCTGCTAACGCAAATCAAACTCACTTCATTGGAAAAAGCACAGAGGTAACAGCAAAGTTATGGATGGTATTGGGAGGGCGTCGGGAAACGAGTTCAACTCTTGGCGGGAAAGTATAAATCTATACTGTTTTAGGTAATTACTACTTCCGGGCGTCGGAACAAATTTTTTTAGCTATTTTTCCTATAAACCTCTTCGGACTCAGCTTTTGAAATGAGTTACATGTCATACGGGTTTAAATGATTTTTTGTTCATTTGAAATATGTGGCACCAAAAGGACTTTTGTGCTGCGCTGTTTTTTTGCTTAGGTGTCAAGACCGATGGGGAGAAAGGTTCAGAAACCCCCGTTTATATGCTTGTGCAACTGAACTACAAGGCTGCATTTATAGTGTATAGCACTTTCGTCCACCAGACTCGCCTGTCAGCAACATTGGTGCTAAGCTAGTAATAAAAGATCCAGGTACTTGCTGGAGTGCTTCATGGTTATTGAAGAGCTTAAGCAACAACTCGCTAACGATTTAGCTTCATATCTCAGATATTGAGATGTGCCAGAACATTGCAGGAAGTTGCATTTAAATATTTTATTATGTTCAGATTGATGTTTCATGCGAACCCCATCTTTACTACGCGTACATCAAAACTCACAAAACTGGAAGCACGACAATTTACAACACGTTCATGAAATACAACAGAAAGCACTCTTTGCAGATTGTAAGTGATACAGTAGTATTGAAGTGTGATATCAAGACTCTATTAAGCGGTTGAACACATGGACCCTGAGGGAATCCCGAAATAAGTAAGAGGCATATCATTTCAGAGACTTGTAAAAATCAATGACGATTTTTAAGGATTAAAAACAAATTTTTTGTTATTTCATCACCAAATCAACCAATTTTGTCTGCTGATTTGCATATTTGCTATTGTTAGAAGTGAATTTGTTCTGTTTGTTTGGTCAAGCCGTTACTCCTAGGCTAAGTGTTATCTGTGTAGTAAATGTTGGTACTACAACTATTCGCGTGCCTAGTTTGCTAATGCGTAGTTTGCTTGTGCCTTCGAGCCTTGCAATCAGTTGCATTATCACATTGTGCAAGCAATTAGCTTGCTGCAGTAACCATGGCTGTAGTGCCATGACAGTCAGCTAAGTAATTGTATTAACGAATCTTTAGTTTCATAAGCTATAGTTTGGTTTCCTTATAAAGTTTTATTTTACAGCTATTTTATACATTTGCTAACTGTGATAAGTGCTTTATTAGTTAAATAAAGCCAGGTATCAACTTGTCGGCCTTGGTTCACGACGATGTGCTGCGTCAATAACATTATAAATACAAAGCATTAGCGATCTGTTGGCAAAAAATACTTCATATTTTTTGTAAAAAAAGAAACATTTTAAAATCAGGCTGTGTTTCCTGGAGTGTTACATTAGCTTCATTTTCGGCTTAGTTTCACAAATGACGAATACCACAATCAACAAATTGTAATGATGCTTGAGATATGGATCGGCTTACCATACTTTTGTGATTAAAAAGCCGGACGTTTGAGAACAGCACGCCTGACTATGGGTGACGAGGCAAAGTCCGGACACATTTAGCGGCGGTAATAGAGGTGTTGAACTTTTTTTTGGAGCACACCTCCATTTGATCCCACTATACATCAATAAATTCCACCCACAATGGGGGTGTCTTCCAAAAAAGAAAAAAGGTCATCACCTGCTTTGCTGCTCTTTTTGTTTCGCTTTCGTCCCAAATCGTCATCGAGCTAGAGTTCGTTGTCATAATGCCTTTACTTACCGGGACAAACGTTTAGATACCGTAGTTCTAGCTATGCTGGCTGACTGAAAGAAAAACCGGGACTTTCGATTAATTGACCGGGACAAGGCCTGAAAAAACGGGACGTATAGTAAGCCTAGATATGGAGGGATCGGAAAATGTTGCGGATTTCGCAAATTCGGTATAGAGATTGTGGTCTGCATTGGATGAAATAGAGAGTTGTAATTAGTAATGACACTATTCTCTAATATCGCCTCAGCTAAGACTGCAGACTATAGTTTGTTTATGTTGTGCGGAGCGAAGGAATTCGACCATTGGTACCAATCGGAAAGAAAGGAGAGAAAGAAAACGACGACAATTGACTTAGGTGGATAACATCATGCAATGAACAAAACAAACAACGAAGCGACTGTTTGCATTTGCAAGACACCGTGAAGTAGTAGTAGTCTTTATTTAGTTTTTATCCGGTATTGTGTCCTTAGCAGATATGGCAAGATTCACCCCATTCCTTTTGCAATTGCTAGCACTCTGTCTCCACTTTGCTCGACTCAGGCCATCCTCCTTCTTCAAACCAATCTTCTGTGTTTCCTCATACACTTCTTCCAGGTCTTTTTCGGTCGTCCTCGCTTTCTTTTGCTACTCATCTCAAGATTTAGAGCAACTCTCAAAACACTATCGTCATCTTTCCTCAGCACGTGTACACACCATCTAACTCCATTTGCTGTTCTATCCGGTCTATAGTTTCCTCCAACCCCAACATGTCCATCTGCTCTTCAGTCGTCTTTCTGTCAACAACTTTCTGACCGCACATGGCTCTTACCATAGCTCTCTCCTTTCTCCTGAAAATTGCTTTTTCATTTCCTTTTAAACACCACGCCTCGCTTCCATACAGTATTGCTGATCTTACGCAACAACGATAAACTTTACTTTTCATCCTTAGAGGAAACCTATTTCCAAGCAATAACTCTCCACATTCCCTGAATCTTACCCAACCGATTCTTACTTTTGTTGTAACTGCTGCTTCACAGCCACCATTAGACTTTAGTCTGTCTCCCAAATTCTTCGCACCACCTGCCCATTTAAGAGCTGCCGGGGACTGGGGGCCATTTGTTTATTTTTTCTGGTCCTGAGGATTTGTGGGAGCGAAATTCTTTTACGGTAAGCATTCCCTGGCTTATCCCCAACCTCAGTTTTCTGACATGAGTAGTCCGAGCAAGCAATTAAGCCGGCAACCCCACCATTAACAGTAAGACTGCAATTGGTAGGTACCCAATGGTCGTCTCTTATGACATACAATAAAACAGACATACAGAGAGACAGAATTTCGCTTTATAGTATACTGTAAATTAATGCATCGCAAGTTAGTACAAGTTGGAAACCATTGGTGCAATGTAATCACGTAAACACAATGCAAAAATCATGTTGGAAGGCTGAGGTTTTTGCTAGCAAGTAATAGCACAGTGTGATTGGTCAATTGCGAGTTTAAGCCCTTATTAGTTCTGCGTGGCTGTTGCCTTGAAAAAGCACTTAATGACGACATTCCTTGTTTGGTGGTGAGCTTGTAGATAGATATACATGTGTTCAATTGCCACACCCTTTACTACCATTACTAAAAAAACCGCTGGAAACAAATCAATGGCAATTATTGTTGGGAAGACTCAAGTCGTTGTAAAAAGAATTCGACTTTGTCTTGAGTAGTTGGTACGAAATGACTTAACTCAACTTTACATCAATGACTTGTGGCCCTACTCGAGACTACACTTCAAGCGACTCCTTCACAACTCTGCATTTTTGAATGAAACAGATAAATTTCACCTTCTGAGATTCCAGAACAATCAATTTTTGTTACATATTTACTCATAATCTGCGAACTGATAAAAATTTATTCTTCAATGTTTTGGTTTAAACACAAAAAAAGCGTATTCACAAAAATGCATTACTACACATGCATGCGAAATTGGCGCATGTTATAAAACTGGTCTCACGACCTTTAGCGGGGATTATTATCCTCAGTTTCTTAAGCTCCGCGGTATATCACGTCCTCTTTCCTGTAGAAATTTGTCATCAAGCTTCTGTGACTACAGCTTAAACTTCTGACATTTTAAAATGCGTTTAGGCTTTGAAAAATCCGCATCCTTTTCTCGGTGGATACCCTGGACGGATAAGGAAGAACCTTATTTTATTGCCAAGCAAAGGGAAATACACTTTAAGACCTGCTGTGAAAGGCGAACACTTCGTGCTGGTTGATCACTTCCGCTTCAACTACACAGTGTTAAAAGATGTCATGCATTCCGATTCAAAGTGAGTGGATGTCACGAATAAGTAAATTTGCTTCGTTAGAGTAATCATTATATGTATAAGCTTTGTAATTTATTGCTTCCGTTCTGCTGTGATTATTTTATTTGTGAATCTAGAATCGTCTTGAAACTAAACTTGGTTATATATCTCGGTTGTTTTTGCAAAAACCTTTTTCTACTTTCGAATTGCGATTTGTATCGTAGCACGCCCTCTTTATGACCTAACAATAGTAGATGATACGATTACATTCAACATTGATCTAGAATACACCTTTCGCTCTCGAAAGCTTTCGATTGCAAATATGACGCGATTTATTATTAGGTGCTTTTTGTGTCATGTGATGTTCTTGAATTTTCTAGATTGCGTCCCATTTACTTACTTGAGGCGACAAGATTTTTACACATGTTGAGAGTGCGAGAGAGTGTAGAGAGAGTAGAGTAGTATAGAGACGGGTAGCGTGTTATTCTGTGGAGGTTTATTGTGAATGTTATGGAATATTAGCGTGACAAGAATCAAGTGGTCAATTTATTGATATAGTTCTCCTGCCTTGATATTAGAGTACATTGGTTTCGTGTGATCAACAAGTGATAAATTTTAAAGTCTCGAGTTATTCTATGACTATATCTGTTCTGCTCTTCAACAAAAAGTGCTTGGTTTGAAGTATAGTGGTTAAGTAATTTCTCCTTCTGATGAGAAGCAAATCTTCACCTAGCTGTTAACTCGCAGTCAGAATTAATTATTTCAGCGATGCTACAAATCACCTCAATTTTAAGAAAAAAATTAAAGTTGAGATAGAACCAAAATTCTATTTACGCGACAGTGGATTCAAAGCAAAGTTCTGAATTTTTTTGCTTGAAACTCTTGTGTTACTAACTTCTTGCAATGGAAACACAGCATGAAATGTTATCTCAGATCCTCACGGTAAACCTAGTCAAGATCATGCTGGCGGAGAGCGGCATTTTCGTTCTCATCTAGATTTAAAACGCTATTCTGTCTGTTTTGATTTCTCCAAAACTACCAGGCGTACAAACATGAAACGTGGCATGGTTGACCACTTTTGCGAGATAAATGTCACAAGGACGTTGGTGATGTCATAATCGAAGACAAATTTTTTAATTTGCTTTTTTTTGACAGAAGAAAACGATTTCTTGTTCAAATGAAAACCAGCCCCCAACTAGCCAACTTGAAAACATTTTAATCTTTCGGGTACTGGATGACGTCACAGCCAACGCTTGATTGCACAATTTGTTCTGTGTATATTATCAAAAAGTAATGATCATAGTAACGTGATAAACAGCTTTTTCGGAAAAATTTAACGAGATGCTTTCAATAAGAAAAAACTCTACAACGGTTCAAGCTGAATTGACAATGCAACAGCTGATTTTTTTTCAAGCATTTTGAACATTAAAGCAAGCTTCTTTTTTTAACGCTAGATATAGCTCTATAACGTCATCGTGCCGTCTGATAACATTACAGTGAAAAAATGGCAGGCAGTAGCTACGAGTACCCTTTTTATTCACTGTTATTTCAAAAGCAAACAACCTATTTGCTGATCGTTAAAGAAGAATCATGCATTACAATATTAATATAGCGGTTACTCAAAAACTTGTTTTTGGTAATGCAATGGTAAATTACAATACTTTTGTACAGTCGTGTTGCAAGTCTCACTGATCTTAACCTAAAATTTGACGGTTTTTCGCGTGAAGTCTTACAGGAACCACATAAATTAAGCGCATCTGTAGCACAAAAACTTGGTCCATGGATTATACTCCTAAACCGTAATCTAACCGATTGTAATAATTTAACTGTGATGCTTGACTTAGAGTAAGTTTGCACTTTTCCAATCGGCGGTTTTGCTATGACCTAGGAATATGCACGCAGCCAGAGATGTTAGGTCGTACAAATAGGCATAGAACTGCAAAAAGTCATTAGTAGTACGCCAAATATTTTACAATTTATTTCTAAAATACCAGAACAGTCACTTTTGCTCGCCTTTCCCCCACAAACTTTACGTTTGAGCTTTCACGCTAGCTGTGAAATAAACGGACAAAAGTGTGTAAAATTATTGTGTTTCAATTGTGGACAAGTCCACTTCCTCAATGTATCCTGCAAACAGGGCAAATAAAACGTTGCTAGAGACTTCAATTGCACCAATCAACAGCCGCCTATACGTGGTAATGCGGTCCCCTACCCGTTTAGATTGGGTCGAAATGGCAGTTGGCCTTCCCGAGAGTCCCAGTTACCCCAAACACTCCCCTCACACAAATCATTTTATCGCCCTGCTGAACCAGAACGACCGTAGAAAAGCAGCACATAGCTTTTTTGAAATCGGTCAACTGTTTTCTTTCTTCTCCTGCCTTTGGTGTTGTTGTTGTTGTTGTTGGCTACCCGACCCCTTCCGAGGGATGGGGGCATGGCGGGAGACCATGGAGCCCCAGAAGCCGGGCAACTCTCCAGGGTCTGGACCAGAGATCGTACAGAGACAGAGAGTCGCCAAAGAGTGAGCGGCGCAAAGAGTCCGTAGCTGGAAAGTGCAGAATGAGATGAGAGATGTCCTGGGACGAGTGTCCACAGGCGCTACAAAAAGGGTTCTCGATTCTGCCAATCCTAGAGAGATAACCTAAAAGAAGGCTGTGTCCGTTGCAGCGAAGACGAGAGAGGACACAGCGAGCATTACGAGGGAGCACAAGTTCCTTGGTGGAAATCGAGGAAACCTGTGTGTCAAAATATTTGGATGAGACAGTACGCCTCCAGTCCGAGATAAGACGAGAGTGGATACGAGAGATAAGAGGAGAGAGACTACAAGGGATTGCGGAGGGCGCAAGCAGCGCTCCCCGTTTGGCAAGCTCGTCAGCCGTGTCGTTCCCCGGGAGAAACGAGTGTCCGGGGACCCATTGTAGCCTGATAGAACAGGAGTAAACAGAAGACAAGTCCTGCCAGATCTGCCACAGAGTTTGAGATAAGAGGAAAGATGGAGGAGAGGACAGGGTGGCGAAGACAGAACGAGAGTCAGACAGGAGGAGAAGAGAAGAGAAAAGGCAGACTTTATGGTGTTGCCGAGACCAGCAAAGAGCGTGCAGAATGGCGCAAGCTTCAGCGGAAAAACTGGAGCGTACTGGGCCTGCCGAAAAGGAAAGAGTGGCCTCAGTGCCACAGAGAGAGCAGTTGGCAAGAACGCCGGAGCCGCCTTTTCCAAAAGGAAAAGGAACAGCGCCGTCTGTCCAGAGTACCAGATGAGCGGGAGCATGGAGTGGAAAGGGTGCACTCCACCGTGAACGAAGGCAGATTCCAAGGAGGACAGGGAGGGCAAGCAAGAAGAGCCTCCCTGAACAAGTAGAAGGAAGCATGAGCGGACGCAAGAGCTCTCCAGGACGATCTGCAGAGTCTTGGTTTCACTCCTAGTCTGGCCAAACCTGAAATAGGAAAGGAGGTTGGGAGACGAAGAGCCCGCTCATATGAAAAAAGAGTGAAGTGAGTCAGAGTGACTCTTAGGGGAGGTAAAGAAGCCTCGGTGAGTAGTAGAGGGATAGGGGAAGACGAGAGGCAGCCGGTGATGGCGCGACTGGCCGCTCGGTGGAGGCGTTCCAATTTGGTAAGATTGGTAGCGCTTAGGAAAGGAAACCATCAGGGTGAAGCGTAAGTGAGAAGGGGCCGAAGAAAAGATTTGTACAGAAGAGAGAAGGACTCCTTAGAGGGGCCCCATGATGAAGCAGAGATACAGTGTAAGGCCTTGAGACGTGGGTAGAACTTGGCCTTCAGCGAAGATACATGTTTAGAAAAGGAAAGAGTGGGGTCGAAGGTGACCCCGAGAAAAGTTGGAGTGGGATTGAAACGGAGGCGGGAGCCGAGTAGGAGGAGGTTGGGTTGGAGGTTAGCTTGGTGGGGATCCACTGAGAAAAAGGAGGCCTCACATTTGCTCGGACTGAGAGGAAGACACCAGTACTCAGACCAGTGCTCTAGTCGAATCAGAGCTCCTTGTGTGGCCTCCGCCGCAGTAGGGACCGAGGGGGAGGAGGACCAAATGGCCAGATCGTCAGCATAAAGAGAGCAGCTGACGGAAGAAGGTAGAGATGCCGGAAGATCATTAATGAAGAGAGAGAAAAGTACAGGGCCAAGAACGGATCCTTGCGGAACACCTCGACGGACTCGAAAGGAGCGGCTTTTGTGATTTTGAAAAATCACACAAGCGCGCCTATCAGAAAGGAAAGATTGAGTCCAGCGAGCAAAGCAAGGAGGGAGGCCAGCCGAAATGAATTGTGGAAAAGGGCGGGATGCCAGACAGAGTCAAAAGCTTTAGAGAAATCGATAGTAGAGAGAATCGTCCGAGAGCCCGGCCTGGGTTTGTTAAACCCATCCGAAATGGACTGAGCAAAGTACAGAATTTGATCGAGTGTAGACCGACCAGGGCGGAAGCCGGCTTGGCAGGGAGAGAGAATGGAATTAGATTCCAGAAAGAAGAGTAGACGGGATAGAATGATGCATTCAAACAGCTTTGATACGCAGGAGGTGAGAGAGATAGGCCGGAAGGAAGCAGGAGAGTCGAGAGGCTTTGCCATCTTGTGGATGGGAATAATGGAAGATGTCTTCCAGATGGAAGGAAAGGAATGTGAAGACCAGGAAAGATTGAAGATGTAAAGAAGTAAATCCATGCCAGAGCGAAGAATGTGCTTTAGCATGGGATAGGAAACTTTGTCTGGGCCAGTGGCAGTGGATGAGGAAAGGCTGGAGCAGCCGCATGAAATTCCGCGGGAGAGAAAGGAGAGCAAAAGAACGAGTGAGACTCCACAGGGCACGTAGCTCGGCGGAGCTCAGTGAGGTAGCCTCTGGCTCTGTTACGCAGGGCCTTTGGCTGAGAAACGGAAAAGTGAGATCTCAGGTAAGCGGCACAAACTGAAGCCGATTCCCTAGGAGAAGAACAGTTAGGAAAGTTAGGAGAGGAGGAAGACGAGCCGGCGATAGAGCGAAGAGGAGAGTGAGCAGATTTAGGGTTAGACCTAGGTGAGAGAGGGATGAGAAAGTCGTCTGCCATGCCTCAGCCTTGGCCTTGGCAATGACTGACGAGGCGCGTCGAGAAGCAGAGATGTAAGCCTGTCGATCTTCATCACTTCTGTGAGCGGCAGCAAAAGCCTTGCGTCTTTCACTAACCGCTTGTTCCACCTCAGCAGATCACCAGGTTTTAGGAGGGCGTTTGATGCCGCCGAAAGGAATGGAAGATTTGGCCGCATTCAGTGCCAGTGAGGTAAAGAGAGCAGCAGCAGAGGAAAGAGAAAGAGATGAGTATTCCTCTGCAGAAGGACAGTGAGAGTCGAAGTAAGAGGCAAAACCATCCCAGCGAGCTTTCTGAAAATTGAAGGAAGGAAGGCGCTCGTTGGGGCGAAAGACCAGAGAGAGAGGGACAGATAGAAGAATTGGTAGATGGTCAGAACCCAGGTCCTGTAGAACCTCCCAGGAGCAAGAAAAGGCAAGAGTAGAAGGAGCAAAGGAGATGTCAGGAGAGGAGCGACTGCCAGAGGAGCGATGGAGAAGAGTGGGTGTGTCAGGGTCATTGAGGGGGAGGAGGTCAGAAAAGATGACCCAGTCGAATACTTTCTCCCTGCGGGGGTCGGAAGTATCTCTTGAGTCCCAGAGGGGGTGATGGCAATTGAAGTTCCGCAGAATGAAAAAATTTCTGGAGGAGGGAAGAATGGAGGGAGAGAAGGAATCGGTTCTGCCATCCGTTGGGGAGGAGCAAATAGGGGGGCGTACACGTTAAGAAATGACACCGAGGAGGAGTTGTTAAGAGAGATGTTGACCCCTGCATAATCAGAGTAGGGATCAAGCGAAGAAAGAGAGGAGGTAGAAAGTTCGGAAAAGGATAGGCCCTGCCTGACGAAAATGATGACGCCGCCGCTGGTGTGCGTGGTATCAGGAGAGAGAATGCCAGACCGGGAGTGGGTGCGATCAGAATGCAGAGCAGAGAATCCAGGAATCCGGAAAGAGGAAGAGGAGTTAAGATTGGATTCTTGGATGCAGATAAGGTCGACTGGATGGGATGATAGAAAATGAAGTAGTTCAGTGCTCCTGGCACGGAGACCTCCAGCATTCCATTGAAGAGCCCTGAGAGAGTCAGGGGGAGGAGAAGAGGCAGGAGGCGTAGAAAAATGGCCAGGAGCAAGGGACGGTGGTGAAGGGGCAGAGGAAGGAGATATAGAATGGGTAGATGGGGGATAGGAGGTTTGGAGACGGGGGTGACGTGAGAGTGCAGCATCAGTAGAGGGGGGCCAGACGGTATAGTGGAGGTATACGTGTCGGAGGAGTCCGAGGAGGGAGTCACAGTGTTACCGCAGGGGAGGCAGCTCCATGAGTGAGAGCTGCCTAGAGCTCTGAATTTAGACAGGGAAAGTTGTGAGCACCTTAGATGGACCCATTTGGAGCAGGTGCAGCATTGCACTGACTTGCCCCGCCAGGTCACATTTCCAGCGCACACAGAGCAGGGGAAGATGGGGCAGGGGTTAGGATGAACGTTACCGCTCATCAGGAGAAGAAGAAGAATGAGGAAACGAAGAAGGGCAAGAGTAAGGCAGGAGAAAAGAAAAAGAGAAAACAGGCGACCGATTTTGTAGATGCTGTGTGCTGCCCTCCTGCGGTCGTTCAGGGGGCAGCATAACGAAAAAATGTAGGGGAGTGCCTGAGGTAACTGGGACCCTCGGGAAGGCCAACAGCCATTTCGACCCAACCCAAACGGGGTAGGGGACCGTACCACCACGTTGAGGCGGCTGTTGATTGGTGCAGCCTCCTGCCTCTCTCTTGCCCGTTTTGTTATTCTTCTCCTTCTCCTTATGCTAATCCTGTCCCCGTCTTTTTTTGTTCTGTGGGCGCTGGAAATGTGACTTGGAGAAGTAGGTTGGTGCAATGCTGCACCTGCTCCAAATGGGTCCATTTAAGGTGCTCACTTCTTTCTTTTTCTAGATTCAGAATTCTGGGCAGCTCTCACTCCTGGATTTGACCTCCCTGACGCGTCTCTGCTTCTTCTGGAGACGCCACACCTACCAACACTGTGTCTTCCTTTTCGGACTCCTCCAGCTTGTATAGGACTCCAATGTGCTGCTTGGTACATTTGGCCCTCTATGCTAATGCAGCGCTCCCTCCCCACCCTCTCCTTCAAACTTCGTATCCCCCTTCCACCCACTACGTATCTTCTCCCTCTGTACCCTCGCCACCGCCTAATGTTTCTGGATGTTTTCTATACCTCCAGCTTTCTCTTACTCCTGACTCGCTCAAGGTTCTTCAATGGAATGCTGGAAGTCTTCGAGCCAGGAGCACTGAACTTCTACACTTTATCTCATCTCATCCCATTGACCTTATTTGTATCCAGGAATCTAATCTTAATTCATCTTCCTCTTACCGAATTCCTGGATTCTCTGCTGTCCGATCTGATCGCACTCACTCCCGGTCTGGCATTCTTTTTTCCGATGACAAGCACGCTAGCTGCAGTGTGATCATTTTCATCAGGTAGTGCTTGTCCTTCTTCAAACTTTCTACCCCCCCTCTCTCTCTTCGCTTGACCCACACTCTGATCACAGAGTAAGGGTCAATAACTCACTAAGCAACTCCTCCTTGCTCTTTGCCCTTAATGTTTATGCTTTCTCCATTTGCTTTCCTACGACGGATAGCAAAACCGACTCCTTTTCTCCCTTCACTCTTTTCTTCTTCAGAAATGTCATTTTCTGAGGGTCTTCAATTATCATCACCCCCTTTGGGACTCAAAACGTGGGGAGGAAGTATTCGACTGAGTCATCACTTCTGATCTCCTTCCCCTCAATGACCCTGACTCTCCTACTTTTCTCCATCGCTCCTCTGGCAGTCGTCCTGACGTCTCTTTGCCCTCACCTCTCTTTCCCTATTTTGCTTCTGGGAGGTTCTTCAGGACTTGGGTTTTGATCACCTACTAATTCCACTAACCGTCCCTCCTTCTCCGGTCTTTCGCCCCAACGAACGTCTCCCTTCCTTCAATTTTTAGAGAGCTCGTTGAGATGATTTTGCTTTATACTTTGACTGTTACTGTCCTTCTGCAGAGGAATACTCGTCTCTTTCTCTTTTTTCTGCTGCTGCTCTCTTCATTTCTCTAACACTAAATGCGGCCATATTTTCCATTATTTTTGGCCGCATCAAAAGCCATCCTAAAGCCTGGTGATCCGCTAAAGTGGAAGAAACGGTTAGTGAAAGACGTAAGGCTTTTGCTGCAGCTCACAGAAGCGATGAAGATCGTCAGGCTTACATCTCTGCTTGCCGACATGCCTCGTCTGTCATCGCCAAGGCCAAGATTGAGGGATGGCAGACGACTTTCTCATCCCTCTCGCTTAAATCTAACCCTAAATCTGTGTTCTCTCTCCTTTGTTCTGTCGCTGGCTCTTCTTCTTCGTTTTCCTTCTCTCCTAAGTTCCCAACTGTTCCTCTCCCAGAGAGTCGGCTTCAGTCATTGCCGACTACCTGAGATCCCACTTTTCTGTTTCCTAGCCAAAGGTTTTTTGTAGCAGAGCCAGAGGCTACTTGTCCAGGCTCCGCCGAGATACGTGGCCTAAGGAGTCTCACTCGTCTTTCTGTTTCCCCTTCTCTCCCACTAAATTTTTCGCGGCTGTCTCTAATCTCTCCTCGTTCACTGCCACTGGCCTTGACAAAGCTGCCTATACCATGCTAAAGCACCTTCCTCGCTTTGGCATGATTTTTTTCCTACACATTTTCAATCTTTCCTGGTCTTTGCATTTCTTTCCTTCCATCAAGAAAAGCATCTTCTATTATTCCGATCCACAAAATAGGAAAGCCACTCGACTCTCCTGCCTATTTCCGACCTATTTCTCTCATTTCCTACGTCTTAAAGCTGTTTGAAGGCATCATTCTATCCCGTCTACTCTTCTTTCTGGAGTCTAACTCCATTTTCTCTCCCTGCCAGGCCGGTTTCCACCCTGGACAGTCTACTCTCAATCAAATTCTGTATCTTTCTCACTTTATTTAGATTAGGTTTAACAAACCCACGCCGTACTCTCAGACGATTATCGCTACTATCGACTTCTCCGAAGCTTTTGACTCTGTCTGGCACCCCGTCCTTTTTCACAAACTTATTTTGGCTGATCTCCAACCTTAGTTTGCTCGTTGCATTCAATCTTTTATTTTTAATAAACGCGCTTATGTGGCTTTTCAAAATCACAAAGATCGCTTCTTTCGAGTCAGTTGAGGTGTTCCGCAAGGATCCATTCTTGGCCCTGTACTTTTCTCTCTTTTCATCAATAATCTCCCTGCTTCTGCGGGGAGCAGAAGCCTTTTTTTGTAAGCTGTTTTCTTTAATCTGGACATTTGATCTTCCTCCCCCTTGGTCCCTGCTGCAGTGGAAGCTCGACATAAGGAGCTTTGATTCGACTGTAGCGCTGGTCTGAGTACTGGTATCTTCCTCTTAATCGGAGCAAATGTGAGACCTTGTCAGTGGATCCCATCAAGTTTGCCTTCAGCTCCACCTGCTCTTATTCAACTCCTTCCTCCGCTTCAATCCCACTCCAATTTTTCTTGGGGTTACATTTGACCGCACTTTTTCTTTTTCTAAACATGTATCTTGGCTGAAAGCCAAGTTCTTCCCTCGTATCAAGGCCTTAGGCCAGGCATGGGCAGCATACGGCCCGCGGGCCGGGTCCGGCCCCTGAAGGGATTTTGACCGGTCCGCAGACTGTATCCAACCATACCTTGTAATGTGGACCGAGGCCTCATTCCTGACAGTTTCCGATCGCTGTGCTCTCACCGAACTGTCGGTGCGAGACACGAGCGGCAACTGGCGTAAGACACTGCATTCCACTGGCACGATTTTAAATGTTAGCCTACATTTTATTTCACTGCGATTGCTGGAAATTAGGTCACAGCAGAGAGTGTTTTAAACATCTCCCACTACTGTGTGACAACGTGACTGTTAGTGTTAGTTATTCTTTGGCTGTTATCAGTTAGTGTTAGATGTAGATTTAGATTTAGAATTTACAATTTTTTACATTTTAAAGAAATTAGATTTGAAATTAAGTTTTATTAACCATGGAATTTCCCAAGAAACGTAAAGTTGACAGAGAGTGTCGAGCATTTAACAAAGATTGGATGCCGAAGTATTTTTTTACAAAGGTTGGCAATAAAGCAGTATGTTTGCTGTGTGGTCAAAGTGTTGCTGTGTTGAAAGAGTACAACATTAGTCGTCATTATGCGTCGAAACATGGAAACTATGGCAATAATTTATCAGCAGTGGAACGGCAAACCAGAGCAACAGAACTGGACAGAAAACTTGCAAGGCAGAAGAATGTATTCGTAAAAGGCAAATTAGCCCAAAAAGTTTCCACTCATGCCAGCTATAGAGTCGCATACTACATTGCTAAACACAACAAACCATTCAGTGATGGTGAATTTTTTGAAAAGTGCATGCTCGATGTAGCTGATCAAGTCTGTCCAGAACACAGACAGAAGTTTGAAGAAGTAAGTTTATCGAGAAGAACCGTGGCTCGCCTCATTAAAGCAATTGGTGAAGACCTGACATCACAATTGAAAGGGCTTGTACCTTCATTTCAACTGTTTTCACTGGCATTGGATGAAAGCACTGACATCGATGATATTGCACAGCTGCTCATCTTTGTACGAGACATTTCAGAAAACTTTGAATTCACCGAAGAATTGCTGTCTATGGAATCAATGAAAGACACAACTACCGGGAAAGATATTTTCGCTTGTGTGGAAAATTTATTTCGTACAATGGAATTACCATGGCAGAAAATGGTCAGTGTTACTACGGATGGTTGTCCATCATTGACAGCAAAGAATGTTGGTCTACTGAAGAGACTAAGTGACCGTGTTGCAGAGGTCGACTGCACCAGGGAATTAATGTTTCTACATTGCATAATACACCAGGAAGTGTTGTGTAAAAAGGTGCTTGACATGAAGCATGTTGTTGATCCCGTTGTAACGATTGTTAATTTCATTGGGGCAAGAGGTCTAAATCACAGACAGTTTATCACGCTTCTGGAAGATTGCGACTCGGATCACAGTGGTGTTCCGTATCATACAGCTGTACGTTGGTTGAGTCTGGGGAAAGTTCTGAGACGTGTCTGGAACCTAAAAACAGAAATCTTACTATTTTTGGAGATGAAAGGGAAAGATAGAGATTATCCTCAACTCAAAAAATCAGAATAGCTGTCAGATTTGGCATTTGCAGTCGATCTCTTTGAACATATGAATGAACTGAACACCAAACTTCAAGAGAAGGGAACTTTTGCTCACGAAATGTACTCAACAGTCAAGGCATTCAAGGTAAAGCTAAAACTGTTTTCTCGCCAGCTCAGTCAGAATATCACAACACACTTTGCAACACTTGCAACTGCGGCACAACCAATGATGTTAACTGAAAAGTACACTAATATGATATCTGCACTGGATAATGAATTTGGTCGTCGTTTTGCGGACTTTCAAAAACTTGCTGCTGAATTAGATATTCTGTCATCACCGTTTACAACTGACTTTGAAAAAGTGCCGGATGCTGTACAGCTGGAACTGATTAATCTGCAGTGTAACTCTACCCTGAAAAAGAAATTCCAATCTGAAAACATTGACAAATTTTAAGCATTACTGAATGCATCTAAGTTTGCCAACCTGAAAAAGATGGCCATGAAACTACTCGTTCTGTTTGGGTCCACATACATTTGTGAACAAACATTTTCGACCATGAACGTTAACAAGACCAAGCTACGTTCCAATTTAACTGATGTTCACATGCAGTCTTTACTGAGAATTTCTACATCAAACATGCAGCCAGAGTTCAAACAACTTGTTGACAACTTTGATCGACCACAAATGTCTCATTGACTTCAGTAGCTATTGAAGTACAATTAGTACATTATGATAAAATGATAAATTCATCACGTACTTTTTGGTCTCTATTCTTTGTAAAGTTTAAACTTTACATTAAACACGATTTATTATTTTATTTCTTGCATTACTGAATAAATATGTGATTAAGATATCGAATACTATTAATGTAGTAATCCGGCCTACCAAGGACTTCATTTTCCGACATCTGGCCCGCCGACTGGAGAAGTTGCCCACCCCTGCCTTAGGCTGTATCTCTACCTTCTCATCGTGCCCCTCTAAAAAGTCCCTCTCTCTTCTGTATAAGGCTTTTCTTCGGCCTCTTCTCACGTATGCTTCACCCGGATGGTTTCTTTTTCTAAGCATTACCAATACTACCAAAATCGAACGCCTTCACAGAGCGGCTAGTCGCGCCATCACCGGCTGCCTCTCGTTTTCCCCTATTCCACTTTTCTCTGAGGCTTCTTTACTTCCTTTAAGAGTCACCCTGACTCATTTCGCTCTTTCATGTTATGGCACGCTTTAAAATCAACATCTCCTCCCACAGCATTTCAGTTACGCTTTCATGCATTTCATAAAATGAAAGAATAAATTTTTTGAAATTGTTGCCTTTTTTAATTGAGAGCGAATATTAAAATGCTGAAAGCAGGACAAGCAAATCGTAGCCGGGAATCCAGAATGCCAATATATGTTTTTGTCGCACTGGCCACGTCGCTGGTCTCCAACACAAAACATTTGCTACTTCAAGAACGTGGTGGTTCTAATCAGCGGCCTATTTAGAAGAAATTTATTGTTTTGCAAAAATATGCATAACACCCAATAACGGATTTCTGTAATCGTAAAACAAAAGTCATCACGGCGCCCATTTTCAACTTTGCGGTCCTCCTACGCTTATTGGGAGGAGCGAATAGAATACATGAAATGATAGAGAGTTTAGACGTCTCTTAATTAACAATATTCGGGACGCCCCGCCTTTATGTGGAAGACAGGTGGCCCATAAACCTCGATAAAGACAACTTCCAAGCGAGTGCGGACTTACCGTCCAAAATATAGCGATACAATTCGCTTTCTCGTGAATGGAGGATAAATGTGGCAAATAAAACAAAACAAAATACTCATAAAGCAATTAGAATGAGGGGCATAGGAGCAATGCCCTCATTTGCACCAACTTACCGCTTATGGTCTTAAAAATATAATTTGGTTGCAGCTGGTGAATTGATGTCAGTAATCCGACACAACTGATCGATAGCTCTGCGCGAAGACGCCAGTGGAGCCAACTGTTCAGCTCTAAAACCAAATTGACAAAAAATAAAAACCTTAGAAGAAATCACTTTGAAGGGAGATCGAATCCCTTTCCTTTCCCCATCCCCTGAATTTGACGTTGAGCTGCATCATCATTGGTAAGAAAGAAGGCAACCGAATTTTTAACCTTCTTGTGATTTCAAGCTATGAGATCAGAAAGCACAAAATGCTACTTCCTTTCACGTCTCCCCTTTTTTTTGGCAATGCGTTTCCTGCAACGTTGCGCACTATGACTTTCTACTGTTAGCCCCGCACAAGTAGGAGGTAGCTTTTAAAGTTTTAAACTTTTAAAGTTTTTGTTTTAAAGCTTGTTTTTCAATAGCATGATATCATAGAGGCTATGCGACTACTAAATTTTGACTTCTTTAGGCGATTCAATGCACTGTAACAAGTGTTACATGTGTTGTTTAGGTTTATTTCGGTGATACGGGATCCTTGGAAACATTTTCAGTCCTCATTCCATTATTCGTACTTAAGTCCAAAGGCGGAGAAATTACTACGTGCTACGTGCTTCCATTATCCGTTTTTCCACATTGCGAAAGGACAGCACATTGACATAAAAAGTTATCTCAATCTAGCTTATGACAACCTCAACAAATCAGTGCCTTGGTTTTTCAGGTAGGCTACTTCTGGCGTGTTCATGGGTTCAATTTCAACACAACGTGCATTCCCGTTCTATTATGAACTTTGCGCCTGATGTTGCCAGCGTGCAGCGTATTCTGAAAAGTATTCTTTTGCTTTGCATTAATATTTATTATCCGGTTACAGCAAAACCTTTTTTTTCTTGGAAAAACGATGTAAACAGAATCGAATCGCAACACCAGCGCTGCCGTGGTAATCAAAATACTAAATGGTAATCAAATACTAAAACCAGGCAGAAAATGTCTTTTCCAATGGCGCAAAAAATGCAAGATTCTGGAGGCATTGAACTCATAGCGCTGCAATCGCGAGCTAGTGGTGCATTGCACTGAACCGGGAGGCACATAGAACATATTTGGTAGGAGCAAGAATTATCAATCTCACGATCTTGGTCTTGATCCTCTGCTGGAAGATGAGATGGAAATTGAAAAAGAGATTAAGAGACTTGATTCACAGATCGATTTAATAATGATCACCGATTACATGGAGGAATCTATGATTTTGTTAAAGGTACGTTGGTAAAAAATAGCACAATGCTGCGTAATGAAACGTACAAAGCATTCGTAACTCAACCACCAACTACGTTTGATGCTTCCCCTTGCAGTTACTTGGCCAGACAATTTTCGGATTGCATGGATTACGCCACCATAAGAATAAAAACTTCGCCTTCTCAATGTCTTGACCTCCCACGGATGCATTATCGTGAAATGCGGATGAGTATTACGCGAGATATTGTAAACCAAGTTGGGGTCGTTTTGATTTGGGAACCGTTGAGCCTCTTCCACAATCAAAATTGAGAGTGATAAAACCGTTATCTCTGAGACCCCTACTTTATTTTAGAACCTCCTGTGCATGGATTGGTCGGACATCTTGTTTGAAAATGCAGTCGAAAATCGTTATTACACCCCCGTGAGTTTCGAACCCGATTCAACTGAGATGAAAAAGTTTAGAAGTATATACAAATTGGTGAGTAAACATTGAATATTTTTGTCCTTAATGTTTCATCTATTAAAGCCTCATTGGAATATATATGTTTCCAATTCACATTCTAAAGACTTCCCTCACACGTCCTGCAGGGTGTAATCTATGCATTAATCGTTGCAAAATTCTAGCATCATCCTCTCTTCTTTTGGGCGAAATCAAGGCAACAGATCAAGCCGCAAACTCAACCAAGATTAGACCAAGCTGCAGCCGCTATTCATTTTGTATCAGCAAATGAATACAAATTGTAGATTGGAAGTCGAAGCATTCGCAGGTGGTGGTATGGCTTTCGTGAGAACTCAGAAATACCCCCCTCCCTTCCTACCCGGTGCGGTTCTATATTGCAGATAACAAGTAAAATGATGGGAGCCTCGATAAGTTGTTGTCTTCAATGTTTAGGATATTGCTCTGCACAAGCACTTCAACGCCACATTTTGGAAGAAGGTTGATGAATACGGCCGCAGTCGCATGGAGCGTGACGTCTTAAGACTGCGCGAGTTTCGAGGAAAAATTGGAAGCGTGACGGAGCGGGAAGAAACTAGAAAAAGAGTTAGTGAAGAAACCGAAGAAATAAATATGAAAACCTTTTATCAAGCTCAAAAAAATTACAATTACAATTCGATGCTCGATATTTTGAAGAAAAAACTTCGTAAAGAAGATCACAGATTAACGGCAGAGCAAATTGACAGCGTCGCGCATTATATGATTGAAAACTATGGCGGGTGCCCGGTATAACAACCGCTCTTTCACAAAATTTTTTAGTTTTGCATTTTATTTTTATTTTTTTTTTATAGAAAAAAAGGCCAACTTTAACTCAAAGTCTCAAAAATAGGTCAGTGGGCCTTTTTTTGATTATATTTTTTATGTTTTGACCCTCATTTTTTTATTAAGCGTTTGTATAGTCTCATGTTTTTCCGATTCTCTGTTACCGCCACATTTTATTATTGTTGAATCATAAAACATTGTGCGTCTTATTTTGCTTTGCTTTGGAATTTTCGCGCTTTCTTCAAGTCCTTTTTAAAAACAATTCTTTATTTTCATAATAAAAACAAGTTTAATTGTAAATGTATTAGCCGGCGTTGCCCGGCATGACCCCTATTAGAAACGTCAGGGTTAAAAATTTCGGTTCAGCCAGCTGCTACGGCTTCACCCATTGACTCTTGTGTGAACAGCAACAAAAAGTTGATGAATTTTATTTACTTCCACAATTCCTTACGTGTAATCACAATTATCTTACTCTCTTTATCCACACTGATAGTGCCAGTGTATCTTATCCACACTGGTAGTGCCAAACTATCATTAATGCTTATAAAAAGTGTCATGGGAAGAGATCGAAACAGAGTCAAAAGTGATGGAGGCGGCCAAAGGGTGGTTGCTTTCACAGTGACAGAGATAAACTACTGTATTTAGTGGTAAACCTAATTCGCGATTTGCTGCGGTCTCTTTCCTATTTACATATGTCGCATTAAGTTTTTTGGCCACCCTATTTGCCTTCTTTTCGACGTAGCGACAAAAGGGGCCTCAAGTCCTCCCTCAAAGTCATTCACGATATTCTAGTGGGAACTCATCCGGCCGAGTTATTTTCAAACAAAATGTTTTCTCAAAATTCAATTGTACAAATTGTTAGGTCTATTTCTATTATACAGCTACAGAATTGACATTAAAACGTTTAAACCACAACAGTCTATTTCGCCTAGAGGCTCATCAGGTGATGCGTCTTATTCAAGAAGAATTTTATTTGAATATTTCAATAAGACAAAGATTCTATTTGAATAAGACGCACCACCTGATGAGCCTCTAGGTGAAATAGACTGTTGTGGTTTTAACGTTTTAATGTCAATTCTGTAGCTGTGTAATAGAAATATATTACGACTCCAGCAAGCTTGCTGTTGAGCACTGTGAAGCTAAATGACTATTTTATATGTACAAATTGTTAGGTCTATAGTTTTATTTTGATTTTTCCTTAAACTTGGGATGCCATTACATGGCTTCATAGATATAGACAACTTAACAGGCAGCATATTAGCCAAGAAAAAATCCTTGCTTTCCGGTAACTATGACGGCGCCCCGTTAGTAATGTAGGGATTGAGAATGTCAGTTTTGCCGGCCAAACTGACTTCACCCATCGAGCATTTGAGTGGACAGTAACGAAACGTAAGATTTTCTGTACATAGGATTTTCACGACTTTGTGCGCTCCTTTTCTAATAAAATTTATGATTTAAAGGTTTTGGCTTCACCCCAGGTCTATTTTCTCTATTCATTGCTTACCTGAGCCCATGGAAGCTTTGCGTTTTCGTTAGTTTGAAAGCAGGGAACACACATTCTCAAATCCCTGCTGGCTACGCATTATGTTCATTTTTTCTTGCTTAAGCGTGCTCAAAGAAGTTAAAAGAGTCTTTGCTTTTTCCAAAATTTTTAGGTTTGATCCTGGCAGTTCTAAAGTTATTATCAAACAAAATATAAAAAATGTTTCCCTTAAGTATGGTGCAATTTTACTCCGGCAGATCATGCCATCATCTGTGCCGAGTTAAAACGTATCAATTAATGCAGCTACGCCGTACAAACATTTGTGAGAGCAGCAACTAAAAGATGTTAGTTAATACAAGCCATAGCTCCTGTACATGTAATGGTGATCATGTTGATCTATTAATATTGATCAAGATTGTTAGAAATTAAAAAGAAGGAATGAGGTCACAAACTAATATTCGTATTTTTAAAAGGCGTAGGGTAGAGGGGGGGTAAAACATAGTCAATAGCGTCGTCCAAATGGTGGTTGTTTTCACCATTGTAGAAATGAGGTTTTAATGGTAAGCCTATTTGACGATTTAGAGAGCTCCTTTTCGAATTTATATTTGTGTTATTAAGTTCTTAGGTTGCGCTGTTTGCTTTAATTCGGCCAAAACATGAAAAAGAGACATGACTTTCACAAAAGCCAAATAAGCTATTCCAATAGGCACCTATCAAGCTCTTTTCACACAAAAACGTTCCCTCTTAATCCAGTTTTACAAATTGATGTTATTAATGTTTAATTTTAATCATTCTATAACTTGGGATGTCATTACATTTAACATTGCCCCTGATCCAGACCTCCCTACTTTTGAACGGGGATTTAATCTTTCGTACCAATACAGAGAGCCTATTAATTAATAATATCAATAATGGGCTTTACCATTTATATTCGCCATCAAAATGATGGTAGAGAATTTTTCTGCCTGCTACTGTTCTGACTATATTGGGTGTACCAGAAAAAGTGAATCGCTTTTTGTTAAAGATTTTCTCGGGGATAATCAAATCGAATTTATTCAAATTTTACACGGAATAACTTAGAATATTATCAACACTTTTACAAAGCATCTAAAAAATTAGTTGCAAATTATATTAGAATTGTTAAATTTAAAACAACGTCTCAAATAATGCAATATTGGAGTAAAATTATGCCAGTAATTTTTGAACAAGCTCTTTGTGACGTCTTTAAAGACTTTATTCTAGAAACAATTACGTGTTTCAACAAGATGTGGCTCCTGCTCACACAAGTAGGGTAACCCATGCTCATGTGGAAGAGGCTACACCAGAATTCATCAAGAAGGATGAATGGCCTCCACAAAGTCCTGACTGCAACTCAATGGATTATGCCATATGGGGCTCTTTGAAGCAGAAAGTTTACTGAGGAGTGCAAAACAAATTGACCGAACAGGGGTTATTGATCAAGATAATAATCTCATGGGAGGAAATATCGTTAAAAGAAATACGAAAAAATATTTCTGCGTGGAAGAAACGGCTTCGTTTAGTGGTGGAGGATAGAGGTCACATTCAGCATAGACTGAATACATGAATTTTACTCTGATATTGCATTTTTTGAGACGTTGTTTTGAATTTGACAATACTTACATAATTTGCGACTGATCTTTGAGATACTATATAAAAGTGTTGATGATATCCTAAAGTTACTGCGAGTAAAATTTGTATAAATTTGGTTTTACTATTGTCGAGAAAATCATTAACAAAAAGCGGTTCATTTTTTTTCGTACAGCCGATCTAGTGCCAAGCATTGTGATGCCATTTAACATTATGACGTAATAGTGCTTGTAAAATGATTCAAGACAGAAAAAAATGCATGCTTAAAAAACACTTAAATAATAACTATTCGCTTGTTGTACCTTGATACAGCGTGAGATGTTAGAATTACTTCTTGTGTTTGGTTGGTGTGCACTATTGTTGGTGTGCACAGCCACTACATGTCTCTCAAGTTTGTCGCGTGCGGACAACGTCTTATTTACCCTGTTTTCACTATAGGCGTTAATATACTAAACAGACTTGTATATTTTTGAGCAAGTTTCAATTTTTGATCAACCAGTACAAACCAATCGCTAGCCCTAAGTAATTAGAGTTACATATTGCTGGAAAGCAAACTCTCAAAGTATTCAGAGAACAGTAATTGTCAGTACCTTATTATAACTTTCATATATCAAACTCACCTGGCATAACTCGTGTTACCACTTTTTGTGAGAAGGAAAAGTTTCATTACCTGTGTTAAAGTTTAATTTATTTTAGTATAAAAACAAATAATAAAGATACATATTCCATACTACCGGAATCGACTTGAAATAACCTTTAATTTGCTAAAAAAAGTTTGAAAATCGGTTGAGTAATGAGATTACAAACCATTTTTTGAGTAAAGTAATTTTATATAAAAATGTTGCATTATTAAAAATTATAAGGTAATGCTCCCTGTTAGCGAAAAACTGAGTTAATGGTACCAGATAGCATTATGACATCATAAAACAAGTTTTAAACGAGCAAGTGAAAAAAAGAAGCATGCTCCGAAGACTTAAAATGCTTAAATAAAAAATCTGTTTTTGTGAAATAAACTTAAATTGTTGTAAAGTTGTTTTTTATTGAAATTATCTTATTAATACCTTGTGAAAATGCGTTTCTACAGCCATTAGTTTTTGAGAAAATACAGCTAACAAATTGTGCAATCAACCATTGATCATGACGTCATCATCTTCTTCTTCGTATGGAGGGCTGTCCAAAAAAACCGATGGGATCAGATGCTGGCTGTGGTGATATAAAGCCAGCATCGAGTATGGTCATCCAAAAACCGTCAGACCAGCCACACCTCGAGGTGCCCGATGTATGGGGCACGTTGAGATAACGTGGTCTGCGGTTTGATTGGTAGCGTCACACTCGCAATTCGGCGCGGGAGCGAGACCCCATTTGTACATAAACGAATAAAAAACTCGTCCATGACGTCATCTTAGACACGAAAAGGATGAAATATTTTGTAAAGTAATAGGTTGGGTTCTAGCTTTCGTTTGAGCATAAAATGGGTTTGCTGTGTCAATAAATGTTGATTTTAATAAATTATTTTTGATTATGACGTCATGATGACATCACGAACACCCTTATGTCACTCGCCTCCAGGTGGTGATCAATTTGCGCCAATCAACAGCCGCTTATACGTGGTGATGCGGTCCCCGACCAGGTTTGGGCTGGGTCAAAATGGTTGTTGGCCTTCCCTGGGGTTCCAGTTACCCGGGCGCTCCCTTCACCCAAACCATTTTTTCGCCCTGCCGCCTTTTGAACAATCGCAGAAAGCCAACACGCAGCCTCTTTGAAATCGGTTGACTATTTTCTCTCTTCCCTTGACTCTCTTGTGCCCGTTTTGTCATTCTTCTCCTTCTCCTCATGAGCGGCAACGTTCATCCTAACACTAGCCCCATCTTTTTCTGTTCGGTATGCACTGGAAATGTGACCTGGAGAAGTAGGTGGATGCAATGCTGCACCTGCTGCAAATGGTCCATTTAAGATGCTCACTTCTTTCTTTATCTACATTCAGAATTCTGGGCAGCTCTCACTTCTGGAGCTGCCCTCCCGGTCTCCACTGTGCCACCTGGTCCACTTGGCTCCCTCTGCCAACGCAGCACTCGCTCCTCACCCTTGCCTTCAAATCTCCTACCTTCTTTCCGCCTACTTCGTATCACTTACCTCTCTACCCCCTCAAGTTCCTAGATGTTTTTCTATACCTCGTACTTCCTCTTACCCTCTGACTTGCTCAAGATTCTTCAATGGAATGCTGGAAGTCTTCGAGCCAGGAGCACTGAACTTCTACACTTTATCTCATCTCATCCCATTGACCTTATTTGTATCCAGGAATCGAATCTTAATTCATCTTCCTCTTACCGAATTCCTGGATTCTCTGCTGTCCGATCTGATCGCACTCACTCCCGGTCTGGCATTCTTTCTTCCGTTGACACGCACGCTAGCGACGGCGTCATCATTTTTGTTAGATAGTGCTTGTCCTTCTTCAAACTTTCTACCCCCCTCTCTCTCTTCGCTTGACCCACACTCTGATTATGTAGGATTCAACAACTCATTAAGCAACTCCTCCTTACTCTTTGCCCTTAATGTTTATGCTTTCTCCATTTGCTTTCCTACGACGGATGCAAAACCGACTCCTTTTCTCCCTTCACTCTTTTCTTCTCCAGAAATGTCATTTTCTGAGGGTCTTCAATTATCATCACCCCCTTTGGGACTCAAAACGTGGGGAGGAAGTATTCGATTGAGTCATCACTTCTGATCTCCTTCCCCTCAATGACCCTGACTCTCCTACTTTTCTCCATCGCTCCTCTGGCAGTCGTCCTGACGTCTCTTTGCCCTCATCTCTCTTTCCCTATTTTGCTTCTGGGAGGTTCTTCAGGACTTGGGTTTTGATCACCTACTAATTCCACTAACCGTCCCTCCTTCTCCGGTCTTTCGCCCCAACGAACGTCTCCCTTCCTTCAATTTTTAGAGAGCTCGTTGAGATGATTTTGCTTTATACTTTGACTGTTACTGTCCTTCTGCAGAGGAATACTCGTCTCTTTCTCTTTTTTCTGCTGCTGCTCTCTTCATTTCTCTAACACTAAATGCGGCCATATTTTCCATTATTTTTGGCCGCATCAAAAGCCATCCTAAAGCCTGGTGATCCGCTGAAGTGGAAGAAGCGGGTAGTGAAAGACGTAAGGCTTTTGCTGCAGCTCACAGAAGCGATGAAGATCGTCAGGCTTACATCTCTGCTTGCCGACATGCCTCGTCTGTCATTGCCAAGGCCAAGACTGAGGGATGGCAGACGACTTTCTCATCCTTCTCGCTCAAATCTGTGTTCTCTCTCCTTTGTTCTGTCGCTGGCTCTTCTTCTTCGTTTTCCTTCCCTCCTAAGTTCCCAACTGTTCCTCTCCCAGAGAGTCGGCTTCAGTCATTGCCGACTACCTGAGATCCCACTTTTCTGTTTCCTAGCCAAAGGTTTTTTGTAGCAGAGCCAGAGGCTACCTATCCAAGGTCCGCCGAGCCACGCGGCCTAAGGAGTCTCACTCGTCTTTCTGCTCCCCCTTCTCTCCCACTAAATTTTTCGCGGCTGCCACAAATCTCTCCTCGTTCACTGCCACTGGCCTTGACAAAGCTGCCTATACCACGCTAAAGCACCTTCCTCGCTTTGTCATGATTTTTTTCCTACACATTTTCAATCTTTCCTGGTCTTTGCATTCGTTTCCTTCCATCAAGAAAAGCATCTTCTATTATTCCGATCCACAAAATAGGAAAGCCACTCGACTCTCCTGCCTATTTCCGACCTATTTCTCTCATTTCCTACGTCTTAAAGCTGTTTGAAGGCATCATTCTATCCCGTCTACTCTTCTTTCTGGAGTCTAACTCCATTTTCTCTCCCTGCCAGGCCGGTTTCCGCCCTGGACAGTCTACTCTCAATCAAATTCTGTATCTTTCTCACTTTATTTCAAATAGGTTGTAAATCTTAGGCTGTACCTCTGATTTCTTATGGTGCCCCTCTAAGGAGTCTTTTTCTCTCTTTCTTCTGTACAAAGCTTTTCTTCAGCTTTCTCTCACTTATGTTTTAACCGAGTGGTTTCCTTTTCTAAGCGTTACCAACACTACCAAATTGGAATGCCTTGACAGAGCGACTAGTGTTGTTGTTGTTGTTCGTCACCCGACCCCTTCCGAGGGATGGGGGCTTCCGAGGGTTACACAACTCCCCAGGGCCTGGACCAGAGATCGTAAGGAGACAGAGAGTCGCCAAAGAGTGAGCGGTACAAAGAGTCCGTAGCTGGAAAGTGCAGAATGAGATGAGAGATGTCCTGGGACGAGTGTCCACAGGCGCTGCAGGAAGGATTCTCGATTCTGCCAATTCTACAGAGATAAGAACCTAAAAGAAGGCTGTGTCCATTGCAGCGAAGACGAGAGAGGACACAGCGAGCATGACGAGGGAGCACAAGTTCCTCAGTGGAAATTGAGGGAACCTGTGTGTCAAAATATTTCGATGAGACAGTACGCCTCCAGTCCGAGATGAGACGAGAGTGGATACGACAGGTAAGAGAAGAGATACTACAAGGGATTGCGGAGGGCGCAAGCAGCGCTCTCCGTCTGGCAAGCTCATCAGCCGCGTCGTTCCCCAGGAGAAACGAGTGTCCGGGGACCCATTGTAGCCTGATAGAACAGGAGTAAACAGAAGACAGTTCCTGCCAGATCTGCCACAGAGTTTGAGATAAGAGGAAAGATGGAGGAGAGGACAGGATGGCGAAGACAGAACGAGAGTCAGACAGCAGGAGAAGAGAAGAGAAATGGCAGACTTTATGGTGTTGCCGAGACCAGCAAAGAGCGTGCAGAATGGCGCAGGCTTTAGCGGAAAAACTGGAGCATACTGGGCCTGCCGAAAAGGAAAGAGTGGCCTCAGTGCCACAGAGAGAGCAGTTGGCAAGAACGCCGGAGCCGCCTTTTCCAAAAGGAAAAGGAACAGAGCCGTCTGTCCAGAGTATCAGATCATGAGGGGGTGAGAGTCAAAATGGGCGAGAGCCACACCTTGGCAAGAGTGAGGGGGATCAGAGCGAGAGCATGGAGTGGAAAGGGTGCACTCACGGTAAACGAGGGCAGATTCCAAGGAGGAAAGGGAGGGCAAGCAACAAGAGCCTCCCTAGAACAAGTGGATGGAAGCATGGGCGGGTGAGTGGACGCAAAAGCTCTCCAGGACGATCTGCAGAGTCTTGGTTTCACTCCAAGTCTGGCCAAACCTGAAATAGGAAAGGAGGTTGGGAGACGAAGAGCCCGCTCATAAGAAAAAAGAGTAAAGTGAGTCAGAGTGACTCGTAGGGGAGGTAGAGAAGCCTCGGTGAGTAGTAGAGGGATAGGGGAGGACGAGAGGCAGCCGGTGATGGCGCGACTGGCCGCTCGGTGGAGGCGTTCCACCTCGAGTCCGTCGAGTTCGCAGCAAAAGCCTTGCGTCTTTCACTAACCGCTTCTTCCACCTCAGCAGACCACCAGGCTTTAGGAGGGCGTTTGATGCGGCCGAAAGGAATGAAAGATTTGGTCGCATTCAGTGCCAGAGAGGTAAAGAGAGCAGCAGCAGAGGAAAGAGAAAGAGATGAGTATTCCTCTGCTGAAGGACAGTGAGAGTCAAAATAAGAGGCAAAGCCATCTCAGCGAGCTTTCTGAAAATTGAAGGAAGGGGGCGCTCGTTGGGGCGATAAACCGGTGAGAGAGGAATAGATAGAAGAATTGGTAGATGGTCAGAACCCAGGTCCTGAAGAACCTCCCAGAAGCAAGAAAGGGCAAGAGTAGAAGGAGCAAAGGAGATGTCAGGAGAGGAGCGACTGCCAGAGGAGCGATGGAGAAGAGTGGGTGTGTCAGGGTTATTGAAGGGGAGGAGATCAGAAAAGATGACCCAGTCGAATACTTCCTCCCCACCGGGGTCGGAAGTACCTCTTGAGTCCCAGAGGGGGTGATGGCAATTGAAGTTCCGCAGAATGAAGAGATTTCTGGAGGAGGGAAGAATGGAAGGAGAGAAGGAATTGGTTCTGCCATCCGTTGGTGAGGAGCGAATAGGGGGGCGTACACATTAAGAAATGACACCGAGGAGGAGTTGTTAAGAGAGATGTTGACCCCTACATAATCAGAGTAGGGATCGAGCAAAGGAAGAGAGGAGGTAGAAAGTTCAGAAAAAGATAGGCCCTGCCTGACGAAAATAACAACGCCGCCGCTGGCGTGTGTCGCATCAGGAGAGAGAATGCCAGACCGGGAGTGGGTGCGATCAGAACGCAGAGCAGAGAATCCAGGAAAGAGGAAGATGAGTTAAGATTGGATTCCTGGATGCAGATAAGGTCGACTGGATGGGATGAGAGAATGTGAAGTAGTTCAGTGCTTCTGGCACGGAGGCCTCCAGCATTCCATTGAAGAACCCTGAGAGAGTCAGGGGAGAGCGACTAGTCGCGACACCTACTGCTGCCTCTCGTTCTTTGCCATGCCACTTTCCTATCTGAGGCTTCTCTACCTCCCATACAAGTCACCCTGACTCGTTTTGCTCTGTCATCTTATGATCGGGTCTTCCGATCGTCTCCCAACCTCCTTCCCCATTTCAGGTTTGGCCAGCCTTGGAGTGAAACCAAAACTCTGCAGTTCCTTCTAAATGGTTGTTGCATCCACTCATCCGCTAATGCTTCCTTCTACTTCTCTTAGGGAGGTTTTTTTCGCTGTGAAGCCCACCCTTTCCTCTCTATGCTCCCGCTTCGATTCCCTCTCCCTCGCTGAGGTGCAGCTCTCGCTCATCTTGGCTCTCTCCTCCATCTTACGATCTTGTGCTCTGGACAAACGGCTCTTTTCCCTTTGGCAAATGCGGCTCCAGCGTACTTGGCAACTGCTCTCTTTGTGGCACTGAGGCCACTCTCTCCTTTTCGGTAGGCCCAGTTTGTAAAAGTTTTTTGCTGAAGCAAGCTTCCCGCTGGTCTCGGAAGCACCAACAAGTTTGCTATTTCTCTTTCCTTCTCCTGCTCTCTTCCGGTTTTTACTTTTACCTCAAACTCTCTGACAGAAACTGTCTTTTCTTTCTTCCCTAATTATCAGTCCACAGTGGGTCCCGAACACTTGTTTCTCTCAGGGAACAACGCGGCTAATAAGTTGGCCAGATGGGGAGCGCTACTCGTGCCCCCTGCAATGCCTTGTAGTCTCTTTCCTCTGGAGGCGTACTGTCTCATCTAGATTGCTTGACACACAGGTTCCTTCGATTTCCATTGAGGAACTTGTGCTCCCTCGTCATGCTTGCTGTGTCCTCTCTCGTCTTCACTGCAGCGAACACAGCCTATTTTGAAGATCTTATCTCACTAGACTTGGCAGAATCGAGAATCCTTCATGCAACGCCCGCAAACATCCGTCCCAGGATACCTCTCATCTCATTCTGCACTGTCTTGCTACGTAGTCTTTGCACCGTTCTCTCTTTGTCTCACTACGACCTCTGGTCCAGGCTCTGGAGAGTTGCTCGGTTTCTGGGGCTCCATGGTCTTCAACCAAACCCCATCCCTCGGAATGAGTCAGGTAGCAACAAGTATTGATTAATCCTGCAAGTGCGATGCTTTTACGTCTGGTAATTTCGGAAGAGTTGAAGCGCACGTACAGAGTGGCGCTTTATGCAGTATACTGTATATAGATTTGATTGCAGTTCATTTGCTTAATTGCACCTATTTTTGAGGTAGTGGTTGAACTAATGAGACGGCAAGCGCTATTTTTACGTATTATATCAAGTTCTTCATAGATCAATCACATATTTACTCAAATCGGTTTTGAATCATTTTAAATGTTGTTAATGCTACCTCTTACCTTCGGCCAATGGGTAGCTCTAGATAGGCACAGTACAGCCATAGTATGCGTAATACAAGGATAGTATGGGAGGTGTGCGACCGAAAACCAGTCGCACCAATAGAACGAAGCCTTACTTCTTTCAAAAAAACATTAATTTTATGAATTTAAATTTAAGCATTAAGTGGACACGAGATTTTACATTAAGAGCTGCTGTGTATTTTTTTGATTCACATTGCAACCAAATCTTGTTACCATCACTATGACTACTATTCCTTGTAGTATGCCTACTATGCCTGTTTCCTACTACCGTTCGAAAATGCTAGGGAGTTGTCAGTTTAATAACCGTTTATTGTCAGCGAGATTCAGCCAGTGAAAATGCAACCTGTCGACAGTAGCTGTAACAACAAAGCCGTTCGGGGCCAAGTTGTTCGAACTGGAACATGTCCTCCGCTAACCAGAGGCAATTGCTGAATACGGTATGTGAATGTCCAAATAATATCTTGCGCAGCCACTCCTTACTTTCACCGCACGAAAGTCGAACAGGTTAAAGTTTACTGCAGTTGAATACAAAATGCACAAAAATTAATAAAACCTTTCGGTCACGTGATCGCAAAACCAAATCATTATTTCGATGTGAAGCCAACCGCGCCATGACGCGGCTCATCAATTTGATTTCAACTAAAAAGCTTTTGTAATAGATATAATACGAGAGTAAAAGAGAATACTGTTAAGCATTTTCCTATTTAGGCCTACACAAAGCAACAAAAATACACACGTCCGTATTCCGAGGGTGGTAATAGCCATTTGAAGAAGAGGGACAAAAAAAGCTGGGACAGGGACTACAAATTCAGTTTCATATATTTCTAGAGGACGTCTCACCAAACACGGACTAGTCACAAGCAGCATGTTGCTATAAAATCATAAACATGAGTTTGTGCTCGTGTAAGCATGCACGTACGTTGGAGAGAGTAATCTAATGTAAAGATACGCCAGCTGGCGCGAAATTGCACCACAAACCTACTCCAGCGTACTCCTGTAGTGTGACAAGCCTAGAGCTCAAGTGGTGAGAATTTCATGCAGAATTTATTTTCAGGCTGACGGACTTCAATTCACCGCCAACATCTACCAAGCGTTGGTCATCACACAAAGTACCTCTCATATCTCACTTTGCTTAGCCCTACACTGATCATAGTTAAGCAAACTGTCGTAAGCCATCATTCCTGAACTGGAAGCTCTTCGCCGCGCTTCATCGGAAAAAGCATTAAGTTCATTTCACAACTACCTATGACCTTGACAATAATTTAAAGATGACGTAACAAAAATACTTCTTACAAAATTTACAATTGTCAAATTGATTTTGAATCCCAGTCTAACACATTAAGAAATTATAGTTGGCAAAATCGCACCAATATAGTTCCTACAATGTAAAACTTGCATGATGATCATGCATGAACTCGAAACCCAGCAAACAATTCTATTTTGTTATGCAGTGACCCAACTCCGCTGTAAGCAAAGCGGGAAAAGCAAAACTTGAATAATTCTGCACATAGTCAATAGTTATGCAAAGTCCTACTCAAGAATGCGTTTTTACCACCACGAAGATAACTTACTGACAACACATAATCGGTTTACATGTTAGCACAGAACTTCTAATTTCTGAAAACATATTTGTTCATTAGAAGTAGGATGATTACAAACTAAATAAAAACAAACTGAAAACGACAAAACGGACAGTTAAGCGACCATTGGGGGCAAGCGAAAGCAATTCAACTTGAAGATGACGTCACCACCGACTGCAGCTTGGTAGTCATAGTAACCAACTCCTTTGCGGCCTTAGCAATGTCATAAGCGTTCATTATAATTTCTTCCGTCACCTGCGAGCATAAAATGACGCAGTTAAGGCTTAAGACTATTCAAGCAACGCAGATGTAAAGATGACATGAACTGTTCACCAAGTGAACGTTTCTTTTAGAAATCAATCAAGATGTTGGGGTTAAGGCGACGACTTTATAATTTCAACGCTAACTCAAAATGCGATTTAAGCGGATTTTTTTGCTACGTCTCAAGACCAGGGGGAACGGCACAATACTCCTTCCCGATAAATACGCTATTGATGCGACGCATTTCTACCATCGACCACCCGCTATTGCACAAAATTTGACTAGCGAGGTAGTGTTTCTATATCGCATGTTCATTCCAATAACGATCACGCTGAAACTTCGCGCATCAAATCGAACGCCGAGGATAGTTCTACATACCTAGAAACAATTTGCTAGTGTGACTGGTTCCAAATGGACTACAGCTTTCCCCTAACTCAATTTTGCCAACTGGCCAAGAAGCACTTTATGCAATGCACAATATCAAATGAAGCACTGCCGAAAAAAGCCATTAAGTCAAAAATGAGAGCAAAAAAACTCACAGTACAAAATGCAAGAATCATTGTTGGCTTCACCGCACATAACTTTGATTCACTATAAAGTGTAGAGTAATACCAAGGCCCAGGTTTAAGAAAGGAAGAAATAGGGCTGGGGTTTTATAGCATTTTTCTTTCAAACATTTTCTTCGAGTGCCTTAACACTTGTTTATCCGGTACCAATTACATTCAGAGTGTCAGTTTTTTTTGTGGCTTTATCCAACTCAACACGCTACAGGGCAGTCTTAATATAGCGATTTCAAAGTATAATTTATTAAAAGGACGAAACGCGTCCAGGGATGGTCTCGTCTAAATTGGTTGGGTGGTATACTCATTATTGCTTCCTTGCTTATTACCGTGCTTCACCGATTTAAGAACAGTGAAGCTGTTTACCCAGCATGTCGTAAGAGGCGACTATTGGGTACCTACCAATTGCAGTCTGACTGTTAATGGTGGGGTTACCAGCTTAATTGCTTGGTTAGACAACTCATGTCAGAAAACTGAGGTTGGGGATAAGCAAGGGCATGCTCCCTGTACAAGAATTTTGCTCCAACAAATCCCCATGACCAGAAAAAATATACAAATAGCCCCCAGTCCCCGGCAGCTCTTAAATGGGCAGGGGGTGCGAAGAATCTCCGGGTTTAAATCTGAATGTCATGGGATAAGATTTGGTACATTAAATGTGGAAAGTCTTTGTGGAAGGAAAACGGAAGTGTGTGAAGAACTGAGAAAGAGAAAAGTCGATGTGTGCTGCATCCGGAAAGTAAGATGGAAAGGCCAAGGAGCTCGTTTTGTGGGTACTTTGGGACGAAGGTATAAACTGTGGTGGTCAGGAAATGATGCAGGATTTGGAGGGGTTGGAATTTTGGTGAAAGAGGAAATATCTGGAAGCATTGTGGAAGTTAGAAGAAAAAGTGACAGAGTAATGGCGATTGTGCTAACTTTAGGTAGAGAAGTGATGTGCGTAATATGTGCGTATGAGCCACAAAGTGGAAGACCAGATGCAGAGAAAGTTCGTTTTTATGATGAAATGGGGAGTGAGTGGGACTTGGGAAGTTCTAGTGAAATCATTGTTTCTTTGGGGGATTTTAATGGACATGTGGGGAAATGTGCTGAGGGTTTTGAAGGTGTTCACGGGGGGAATGGTGTTGGGAAAAGAAATGCAGAAGGAAGAAGATTGCTGGAGTTCTGTGATGAAAGAGAGCTGTGCGTGGCAAATACTTGGTTTAAAAAGACAGACAAAAGGAAAATCACTTATAGTGCCGGTGGATGTGAAACAGAAATTGATTTTGTGCTTGTGGGGGGAAAATACAGAAAGTATATAAGGGATGTAAAAGTGATTCCATGGGAACTTCAGCACAGGGTAGTGGTCGTATATCTAGATAAAAAGATCTAAAAATGGTTGTGAGAAAGGAACGGATCATAAGAAAGATTTGGAAGTTGAATGAAAACCGAACAAGAGTGAGATTTGAAAAAAGAGTAAAAGAACTAGTGAATGCAGATGCACCTGATTCGTGGAAAACTTTTAGGGATGGTGTTCTGTGTGCGAACTGTGTGGGAAGAAGAAGTCTAGGAGAGATCAAGGAGACATGTGGTGGTGGAATGAGGAGGTCAAGGATACCATAACAAGAAAGAAGGCGGCATTTAAAGAGCTGTGCAGATTCCCATCAGAACAAAATAAAACTCAATACAAATGTATAAAAAATCAAACGAGAAAAATTGTGGCTAGAGCTATGAGAATGGAAGCTAATCAGGAATTGAATAATTTATATCAGAATTCTAATAATGTTTTCTACTTCCTTGGAAGAATGAAAAAGGAAGGGAAGGATGTGGAAGGAGGAAGGTGCTTGAGAGGAGGAGACGGACGATTGGGTTTTATTGAAGAAGATAGAGCAAAAATTTGGAAGGAACACATGGAAAAGATCATGAATGAAGAGAACAAATGGGACTGCATGGTGGAAACTGATTTAGTTGAAGGACCAGTGGAAAAAGTGGTTCGTAATAAAATTGTGGAAGCAATTCAAAGGATGAAATCAGGAAAGGCAACTGGAACATCTGAAGTAAGTGTGGAGATGATAGCTGCAAGTGGTGAAATCGGGGTTAAAGTTATGATGGAACTATGCCAGCGTGTATTGGACGGTAAAGGAATGCCTGATGAGTGGAAAACAAGTGTGATTGTACCTATCTTTAAAGGAAAGGGTGATGTGATGAGCTGTGGATCATACAGAGGAGTGAAACTGCTAGAACATGCCATGAAAATTGTTGAAAGGGTACTAGAGAGGCGAATACGAACACTAGTCGATTTGAATGAAATGCAGTTTGGATTTATGCCAGGAAAAGGAACAGTGGATGCGATATTCATTGTGAGAAGAATGCAGGAGGAATATCAAAAGAAGGACAAGAAGTTGTATATGTGTTTTGCTGACATGGAAAAAGCTTTTGATAGAGTGCCAAGAAAAGTCATGGAGTGGGCCATGAGAAAGGGTCTATTAGAAGTAATGGTTCGGGCAGTTATGAGCTTGTATGATGGTGCAAAGACAAGAGTGAGGGTGGGATCTGCATATTCAGAGGAATTCGAAGTAAAAGTTGGGGTACATCAAGGATTTGTGCTGTCACCACTATTGTTTGCAATAGTGGTGGACGTTATTACAGAAAATGCAAGAAGGGGTGTGGTTAATGAATTGCTATATGCAGATGACCTTGTTATCATGAGCGAAGACATGGAAGACTTGAAGAAAAGGTTTTGGAATTGGAAGGATGCACTGGAAAGTAAAGGTTTGAAGGTCAACACCAGAAAAACAAAATTGATGGTAAGCGGGTCAGAAGGCGAACTATACAAAAGCAAGATAGATCCATGTGAAGTTTGTGGGAGGAGAGTCATGGCCAATTCAGTGTTGTGCACAAAATGTGGAAGCTGGGTTCATGGCAAATGTGCAAAAATAAAGAGAGTTACCGCTAGGTTGGCAATACATTTTGTTTGCTCGAAATGTAAAGGAATAATGGAAGGAACGGTGGATTCGATCGAGAAGTTGTGCGATGAAGTGGAGACAGTGAATGGATTTTGTTATTTGGGAAACAGACTAAATGCTAGTGGTGGTTGTGAAGCGGCAGTTACAGCAAGAGTAAGAATCGGTTGGGTAAGATTCAGGAAATGTGGAGAGTTGTTGCTTGGAAATAGGTTTCTTTGTAGGATGAAAGGTAAAGTTTATCGTGGCTGCGTAAGATCAGCAATACTGTATGGAAGTGAGACATGGTGTTTAAGAGAAATTGAAAAAGCAATTTTGAGGAGAACGGAGAGAGCTATGGTGAGAGCCATGTGCCGTCAGAAAGTGGTAGACAGGAAGACGACTGAAGAACAGATGGATATGTTGGGGTTGAGGAAAACTATAGACCGGTTAGCAACAGCAAATGGAGTTAGATGGTGTGGACATGCGCTAAGGAGGGATGACGATAGTGTTTTGAGGGTTGCTCTGAATCTTGAAGTGACTGGCAAGAGAAAGCGAGGACGACCGAAGAAGACCTGGAAGAAGCAAGTGGAAGAGGAGACAGAGAAGATTGGTTTGAAGAAGGAGGATGCCCTGAGACGAGACAAGTGGAGGGACGGAGTGCGAGCAATTGCAGAAGGAATGCGGTAAATCCGGCCATCTCTGTTAAAGGGACAACACCGGATAAAAACTGAATCACTACTACTACTACTACTACTGCATATTCATTTTAATAAATTGTTAATGCCCCTTTCGCCCGTATGCTGCTTTGCCAATTAGTTGCAAGGTTTACAATTTCCTTCTTCGCATATAATTTTCAAATTTAAAATTATAACGGAAATTAAAAAGAATTTTTATTAAAATTCAATTTAAAGAAAAAAATCAGTTTTTTTGCTTGTTTTCAAAACTCATGAATTTGTTGAACTCTGATATTGCCTTATGCTTCATTGTTGTGAAAGGAATTGCTCACCTGTTTTGGATTATTAGATGTATCTTTATGCGTAACGTTCTCGCATCTTGCGATCAACTTCTCAGCGTTTGTTTGCAAGCGGTTGATCACTTCGGGCAAATCGCCTTCAGATAGAGACTAAAATAAACTCGATTAATCAAGGAATGTTCAATGCCACTCTTAAGTAGGTGCTTGTCAGAAAATATCTCGACTGAAAACCTTCACCGTTCAACATTCCTCAAGCTTCTATAAGGCAAGTCACTAATAAACGGTTCAAAATGCACCACATTAACTTCTTTCAAGGATTGAATTGAACCAATACAAGCAGCTACTTCTTTCGCTTTTTTAATCAAATACCGGACGACTGCTGTTCCGGGCGAATAAATGGTCTGTGGTTAGTTTTTTGCCCAACACCAGCTTAGCATACCATAAATGTTAACAGGCCCCATGAAACATTAGAAAAGCAAACGTCCAATGTCAGTGGGGAGATGATTTACCTGCAACCAGATCATTCTCTCAAAGGAAACACCAGCTGGTGATAAAACTGGTGTAAGAACAATAACTGAAAGCTTGAAATCATAATAGTTCAATGCACTGCATCGTAAAACATTACCTCAGGAAACAAAACAACAATCTCCTTCACAGCATCCAAAATATTTTCAGCACAATTCAAATAACTTTCAAGTTTCTTCTCTTTGGCGGCTTGGAATAAATTTTGAATGTTTTTAGTGATCTGCGAAAATTTGAAAATTCGTCTGAGTAATTTTCGAAGCAGCAACACAACTTCAAAAAAGCACATCAGCTACAGCGTAATAACATTTTAAAAAAATGGGACAGCGCAAAAATATATCATAAAACAGAGCACAACACAAAGCATACAATAATTGTGGGAAGCAAATTAAGAAGTGCGTTGTGTACAACATATTTAAAAGCGTATCGCTAAAAACGCAAAAAAAATGTAACTTAACAATTGCCAATTGGGAATGTGGGCGAGATTGCATTTGTTAGTTACGCAAACATTTGAAAAACGATCGAGAGTCTGTGATCCGCTACTCTAAGACAAGAACAAACTTTACCGTTTCTGTCTTTCTTATGACGTCTTCCGCTTTAGGAAGCGTTTTCGCCCCGAGGGGCTGATCTACGACTTGAGGATGATCGGCGGCGACCGGCGGAGATGCGGGACTGGTACCGCCGGGTTTTGTTAGTTTCTCGGAAGCGATGTTATTGCTTTCATTTGAGTTAAGCGGATCGGGCGAAGAAAGAGGTCTGCGAGAATGAAAAGGAGTTCTCAACAGTGATATACTGCCCGCGTTTTCGTGCCCTTCGCAAAGACACTTTCCACATTGATTCCAGTGGCTGTGACTGAAATGCACACCAATACGATTGGCCGCTCCATAACAGGTGGGAACCGAACTCACTCTGCATGCATGCAAAGCTTTACAAGTGACTAAAGGAAATGTGGTAGCTATTTCATTTTCGTGTTCGCCACCACAGGTGGAGAATCGTGCTCACCAATTCACATTTTAATTTTTACCATAATTTTGTACAGTCGTGTTGTAAGCCTGAATTTTTCCTCTATGACATATCAATGAAATGCAGCAAAGTTTAATAAATTGACTTTTTTAAGTAAAATCTTATAGGAATCACCACAATTATCAGCACTATTAGCTCAAAAATTTGGTCACTGAATTATACTCTTAAATCATAACCAAATCTGTTGCAATAACTCAGCGGTAAGTGGTTCCCTTTGGATTAGTTTCCATTTCCCCTGATTGCGATAATGCCAGGACCAAGCAATTTGCGCTCAGTAACACATTTTAGGCTATGTAAAATGGCGTGCAATTACAAAACGTTGCACGTAATATTCCAAATATTTAACAGCCTCTTTCGGAAATTGCACAGCAATTACTTTGGCCCTCTCTCCCCCAGCTTTACGTTAACAATGCTAGTAATGAAATAAACGAATAACAGTTTGTGAAGTTATTGGCTCCTTCAATAGTGAGCAAGTTTACTGACTAAGACTACATGCTGTAAAGAAGGCAAATTAAACGTTGATAGGGACTTTAAAAAACCGAGGTAGCGGTTCTGCGCAACCTCCCTCTCATATTTTTCCCTTCGATTCCCACCTAAAAAACGGCATTTTTGATTCTGAAACGAGAATTGGCGGTGTCAAAAAAACTTTTCTTGTTATAACTCTTCTCACAACCGTACATTGAGCAAAGCCGGCTGTAAAGATTTCCCTTCGTTCATGTGGTAGATCCGACATAAACTCCTTTTTCCACTTAACTGAACTTTGTTTTATTTGTATGATTAACTAGTGTTTGCAAAACTTGCATTTTGCGTTACGTAACTCCATAACTGTAATTTGCAGTTTGTGTGTACAAATAGTCATGAAAATGAATTTTAGTAATGGAATAGGAATTTATTGAAGTGATATTGTATTAACTAGACTTGGTTATTATTTATTGTTATTATTGAGAGACGATAGTGCATAAATTGCTGGCTAAATAATTATTTATTGTGAAGCAGCACAAAGTTTGTGCGATACGTAAAAGTGTTTGATTTGTTGTAGCTTGAGCATTCGTAAGTGCGCCCTTTTATGTGCTTGCAGAGTGCAGGCTTCTGTCTCCGCCGTCATACAATACCCGTTTGTAGGCTCCGCTGGCATAAGTGTTTCCCAAACCCAGGTAATTTGTGCTCGAACTGCCTGCCTGTGCTCTAATGTCCCACTACTCGTGTTGTTTGTTGACTTGGTGTTTCATAGTTTGCTGAGTTTGGCGCATAACACCAAAATTGGACAGACTTTTATATGAAATTATATATTTATGGAACCGCTTCGCTAAAAATTTTTGTTTGTCAGCAACAATATTCATCTTGTCTTCATTAACCAACAATATGCGCGCAGCCCCAGGCATTAGGTCATAAAAATAGACAAGCAATTACGAAAAAATCGTGTGGTCTTGACATTTAACATCATTTTGGCGCTCCCCTCCTCTCACAACTTTTAAATTATGCTTCCATGCACTTCATAACATTAACAAATAAAACTTTGAGAAATTTTTGGCTGTTTCAGTTGAGAAGAAGTCCAATACCTAAGTACGCCTAAGCTGACAACAGGGCAAGCAACGCTTACCCAAGGACACTACAATGTAAACATATGTCTCTATCTGCTTGGCCACGCCTTGATCTACATCTATTTACGAAACGTTACATACATGAGCATGGTGGTTATCATGATTGGCTTTTAGAAACAATTTCATTTTAGAAAAGAGGGAGCGGATCCTAAAGTAAACTCAATCATACAGGGTGGCGCATAATTCACTTTACCATTTTAAAATAAAATAACATTTCTGTAAATATATGTACTTTAATAATTCTTTTTTTATTACATAGTTTAAAGATTGGAATTTTATTTTGATCTATGTACGGAAAATAATGTCGCGTAAATGACCACCATTTTCAGCTTCGCAAACACGAGCTCTTTTTAAAGCATTTCCCGATAGTTCATAGCATCTGATGCTGTATGGAATGAATTTCCGTCTGGATGTTTGCTTTTCGTTGTTGGATAGTTGGGGGATTATTTACGTACACCTTTTTTTTCAGATGTCCCCATAGAAAAAAAGTCTGGTGATTTTGGAGGCCATGAAAAGTCGGAATTTCGAGAAATTATTCGGCCTTGAAACATCCCAGTTAACATCTGCATAGTGGCTCTAGCTGTATGTGCAGTTGCACCATCTTGCTGCCACCAATATCCTGACATATTTGCTATCTCAGGCTGAAAAAAGTTTTCTAGCATTTCTCTATATCACTCACCGGTTGCAGTAACCGCATTTTCATCTGGATCCTCAAAGAAATAGGGCTTAATAATCCTTTCTGTGGTTACTCCACACCATACCGTAACTTTACGTGAGTGCAATTTACTCGCATAAGCAATTTGTGGATTTTGCATACCCCAAAATCTCATATTCTGTTTATTTACATGCCCATTCAAATGAAAGTGAGCTTTATCTCCCATGATCAGATTGTGAATACAGTTGATGTCATTCCTTGCAATTTCCTGAAATCTGACCGTGTAAATTAGCCGTTGCTGCATGTCTAATGGTTGTAGACTAATTAAACCTTGTAAGGATACTTGTTCAAGTCGCTTTGAAGATACTTTATTTTTAAATGGTAAAGTTATTTATGTACCACTAGATCAAAATAAAATTCCAATCTTTAAACTATGTACTAAAAAAAGAAATATTAATGTACGTTTATTGACAGAAATGTTATTTTATTTTAAAGTGGTAAAGTGAATTATGCGCCACCCTGTATCATCAAGCAATGTTTTAACGTGAGCAGTATCGTATTTTTGGGGGAGGGCAGAGCATTAAGGGAGACCAACGTTTTAAAAGTGAGAATCTTGCCAACTTTAGTCTCCAAGCATGCATGAACACCTTTTTTTGAAGGCCAACGTTTTGAAAGTAAGAAATTTGTCCGTATTCGGACCTGAACATACATGATCACTCTTATTTCTTGGAGATCAAGTTTTTGAACGTCATATCGTTTGGAGGCCTTTTATTTTCATGTAATTACCCAAGACATAAAGACTTGGCAAGATTTATCACTTCCCCGCGGTGAGTGTCATAAAAGAGTTAGTGACATCATGTCAAAAAAATTGTTTTTAAATTCGCATCTCTTGCTGGAGGAAAACGCTTTTATGTTGAAAAAGCGAGACATGATTTACAAAATTTCAAAAATTTTTATTTCTTTTTCGTTTAAGATGACGTCATAATTGACGATTGATTGAAACAGTTATTTTCATTTTCTCAAAAAATACTGACAGTAGACACGAGGTTGAAAACCTTCTTTGAAAGAAATAATTTGATATTTGTAAATGGCGCCAAGCTTCTATTAAAAAGTAAGAAGTGTTTTAGGAAAAGCAACTGATTATTATTTTACCTCTTTCACAATACTACAGGTAAATTATCTCTTTACCTCAATTTAGAGTTCGCTGGTGTGAGTAATAATAATACCAAGTGTCTTAACTTTCAATACTAATTAATTTAGTGGGACAGCTGCAATTGGGCATTAAAAGGTTTTTGGGTACTGTTGGTTCGATCGCCTTTATAGTCTCCGACCAGCATTGCTACTTGACCAACTTTGAGCTAGTGGTTGCCCCCTGATTCGCTCTTGATTCACGTTACAAACTACAACCCTACCATCAAACATCTCGTAGCGGAAATTGAGCGTTATTAAGGTTAGCGCCGAACTTCATTAAGCAGTAAAACTGCCAAGCGCACACCAGTCTCACTCCCGTCTTGCACGAGACTTGTTTACATTTAAGACTGATCCGAAGTTAAGATCAATTACGGCACCTAACCTCACGACCACTTCCACCGAGCCACAATGGTCGCAAATATACTTACGTTTTATCGTGGACAGCGTTAAAAGCAAGGCTCTCCTTTCTCTTTGTTTGATCAGCCGCGATATTATTATCATAATCACTCCCCACACTGTTATGTGGACTGCCTGTGCGATGACCGGCGGGCTTCAACGCAGGTTTGCCGCCATTCTGCAAAACAACAAGAATAACCCGAGGTTAGAAAATCTATCACACGAGTGCTAGATAGATTTTGTGTGATAGATCTATCTATCAATCTATCACACGAGTGCTACAGGCGCGATGGTGCAGTGGTTAGAGCGTCCACATTGTAGTGAGTAGACCTGGGGTTCATTCCCTAAGTCGAGTCATACCAAGACTTTAAAAAATGGTATTCACAGCTTCCCTGCTTGGCGCTCAGCATAAAAAGGGATAGTGTGGAGATCAAGCCGGCAAGCTTGCTTGTTGTGTCCTTGGGCAAGGCACTTAACGGGACGCCTCCACCTTTATGTGGCAGACAGGTGGCCCCACCCGTACTTCACCGGATTATAATTGTGAAGTTGCTAACCCAGCATGTCAGACGACTCTTGGGTACCCACCAGTGGCAGTCCGCCTTGTTGGTGGTGGGGCTACCAGTCACTCAAGACTGGTTCGAAATGGGCTGCCATCTTCCCCTAGCCTAATATCAATTAGGTTGACGGCATGAACCTGAATTACCGTTCATGCCGTACCTCCATCCCAAGGAAGAGGAGGGGTAAACACACACACACACACACAGTGCTTGCGGCCACCACCCACATTGTAACACGTGACCTAGCAAACTACAGAAGCTTTTCCAAACTAACGCCGATGGTATTTTAGCAGCTATGAATGTAACAACTTGCTCTGAAGCTTATCATTCGTAACTCTACAGCTACATTAAAGCAGAAATAACTTACCTCGGCATCAATGGCAGCCAGTTGGTCTTGCGTTCCTTCTCCAATCGATGTTTCATGAATCGTTCGTCTCCTTTGCTCGTGGCTGTCGACGGATGTCACGGATGATTGGCTTCCGACTGACAAACAAGAAACACCACCAGGTATCAATAAGTCCACAACAAAACAAACAACTCCACGGCCTTCGTTCAAAAGCAACGCTGTATCTGGATTGGTGAGTGCTTGGAAATGATGGAAAGTTACTTTCTCGCTGTATGAGCAGCAGTGGTAACTCCGAAGCCCATCGAAGCCCACAGTATAACTCCTAAGCCCGTCGCAGCCCACCGTGTGACGTCATTGCCACGTGAAAACGTTTTTCCTCCACTAAAGCTAAATTTATAGTCAACCTTCTCTACTTTTGGAGGCTTAGACGTGCTGGTTCAGCGTCTGCCTACAACCAACCAACTCGCTGTCCAACTAGACTTTTGAAAGATAAAAATATGAAAGTGGTGTCACTCCTGCAAAAAGCCAGCTTTCTTCAAACACCTGCCAAGTAATAAGGGCATTTCTATTAAATGCTATTGCGTGAAAAACTTAGATGCAGGCGCAAAAGCGGCTTTTCTATCGACTGTTTCACACACAGCCCACAAAACACCAAGAAGGGTGAACTAAGCTCGCTACTTCATCGCAGCAAACAACTTCTCATATGTTCTCTTAATCGTGAACACAAAGGGTTTGGATCGCTTTGATATAACGCTCGGCAACCAATCATTTGTTTCCAGCCTTTTTAATACCCACTCTTCGCGCGTTTTAGAATTGATGAAAGATTTTTCTAAAGCAGCCAATAAAATCTGAAAAACAAGATAATGCCAGAAAAGCCCACAGACAAACATCTTTCGTTCCCACTTTTTTTTTCTTAGGAGAGTGGTGGTGTAGTTGTGCTCAAGAGTTCCCTATACACCTCACGACTTGCACCCCACAGCAAACTCATCATGTTACAAGTAGAAAGCGAAATATGCCGCAAAAGAAAGGTCCTACATACTCACGTGATTCATTAGGATGGAAAACAGAGGTGGGTCTTGTGAGATTGCTGGGATGAGTGGACCGGGGGGTTTTGGTGGCAGACGGCGATGTAAAGGCGGATTGCTGGGTGGAAAGTGGGGGCAGCTTGTTTTTGCGGAGGTCATGGTTCTGTTTAGCGAGGTTGGTGACCTGAAATCAAGAATAAAACTTAGTACGATCAAGTAATAGCTGCTAAACCATCGAGTCAATAGAAGTGATCCCAGTATCACGTCTTTGAGAATATCAATAACAACCAAAAACGATCACCACTATAGATTTGTCACTTCTGCATCATTAATTTTCAACGCTGCGCCCTTTACAAAGACGCTACGACAATGCTATGTTCGCAAATACACTGAGTCTGCAGTATCGCCAACTGCTTTGATGCTCGTGGATAAAGCATAAAGCAATGACAAATACAACTTGCATAAGCCAAATCATGATTTGAAAACAAAGACACAACTGAGTAGGCGGTTTTCACATATCAATAAACAGATGAACATCAGAGCTAAGCAATAATTTGTATGTATTAAATGGTTAAATAACCCGCAGTAAATATATTTTACGTTTATCACGGTGTTTTAACTCCAACACATCCCTTCTAACCAGTTCCTTGTCATAAGAGGACAGCAGGAGCAGCCACCTTGAAGATTTGCTATAAACTTTACGATCTCCAGCAATATCCGCTAATTCAACCCGTTCAATTTCATGGCAAGCCGTTTACATAACTGGAGCAACTTCGTGTTGTTATCAATTTCAACAGTAACTTGTCGCGTGCAGCATATGTAACGCAACACATCACACTACCTTGTTCGACAAATCTCTGTTTTCTTCTTGCAATCTGTTCATTTTCTCTTCGGTTTCTAGTAACTTTTTCTGCAATGCTATGTAGTCGTTAAGAGGAACGGCAGATTCAGGCTGAGGGGCCCGAGCTGGAATAAAACCAAGAAATTAAAGCTGATTTACAGCTGCTACAGCAAAGCGTAAACAACTTCAGCAAGTGAGCTGAATCTAGTGATGTAACAACAGATTTTGGAGTTTCTCGGCACAGCAATCCCGAAGAATACCTCGTATTCCATCGAAAGGTTTGTGAAAAGCTCGACAAAGATGTGATGAGCGGATTGTTCCGCCTCAGGACTAGAGCTACATGCTACGCTCTGAACGAGATGTAAGTGTCCTTGTGTAAATTATCCCAATCCGCAATTTCCTACTTAACTAAGAGTTTAGGCAATAAAAAGAGGTTTATAAACAATTTCAAATTTACCAAACAGCAAAGGTAGCGACGAAAATTGCTTTATCATTTTAGATACGGAAACGTAGCGTGGCAGCCACAACACCAATATTTGAAGCAGTCGCACACGGTACGGTTATATGTCTGACAAACGTCCCTGCTATGGAAACATGGCAATTGACTTTTTTAGCACTTTGCGTGAATGTGCAAGACGTTTGTTCTAAGACCAAACTATCTTAATGGAAAGGAACATTCAAACAGTTCTATGATGTGACATCATAGGCGACGTTGCGAACGGAACTAGTAAGAGAAGTTTTAAAACTAATTGGGATGAAATTTAAGCTTCCATGTGCAACGTAAGACGGAACTTTTGACTCTGCCATTCAGGCTAGCGCATCCATTAATAGAATCAATTACCGGCTGAGTTTTCTATAGATTGATAATCAAGATTTTCATCATCAGGTGGCAGATCGTAAATCGGATCTTCTTCAGTCGCCGTGTGGTTCGTGTTATTGTTAAAGTTTTGGCAAGTCTTCGATAAATTACCTGCACGAATATTAAGAGGCAACATTTTATAAACACCCCACCATTTGGTTTGGCTGGAAAAGATCGTGCGAATATAAATGGTCAAACAAAGAGAAGAGAGCCAAATCAAAAGCAGTCAGTTTCGAACCAAACATAAACAGAATGGAGGCCACTTCAAACAGGCGGGATTGACATTAGTAAGAAGACAATAACGGCCTCTTACGACATGATGGGTGAGCATCTCCGCTATTGTATCACTGTGAAGTACAGATGCCACTTAGTCGCATAAATTAATCGTCCTAGGCATTGAACGAGCGACCTTACAATCCAGAACCTTACCAGACCTTACCATGACAAGTTCACCTCACCACAATTAATATATTACGGAACTACAGTCAAGGAAAAAATATCAGTTACACACAGACTTGTCTCGGAGTTACCAGTGCTGCTACAACATTGCATTTGAACCACAAGCAGTGCGACCAAGCAGGGAGGTTGGCTTTTCTACGGGCAGTAACGCGCAATACAGACCAACGGTGGACTGGCAATCTCATGATTAACTTGCGTCGTATTTCACTGCACCATGTTGCTGATATGAGACTCACTTGTCGGAGACTGACGTCGCACGATGTCGTACAAAATATCGGTGGTAAGGATGGATAACTCATGATGGGTAAAACGAGCTAGTTTCTGCCGACCTTGGTTCCTAAAAAACATAACTGTAGTGCAGGTCAGCTGTTGGCACACGATCAAAGCAGGCGACTTTGGTGGAGGGTTACCTTGTTGTAGAATAGTCAGGGTGCACTGTGAGGAAGGGTACAGCCACATGATCAGCAGTTGGAGCTTTCGTAGCACTGCGCTTCGTTTCTTGCCACAATTTCTCCGTCTCACGTCGATCTATTTCATCATAAACGTCCATTGCAAGTTCTTCAAAAACGGCGTTGGTAAGCTGAAAATAATAGATGTGGCGCCATTTAAAAGCTTCTCGTTTATATAAAGATAATTGGTACGCGACATAGTAACTGCGCCTTGTAACATGGAGGGATGTACACTAAAACGTTAAATGAGCAGCCTACTCTGATCAGGCATTACACAAACATATTTTGATAGCCCAGGTCTGACTTCAAATTTACTAAATGAATAAAGATGGCCATTCGATGAATGCCTAATACCAACAGTGCGTTCGTTATCGTACTCGCGCATCTGAAGAAACTTCGCACACATAGCCAGTGATTGTTGGTATAAGACCTCTTCTTCGACATCACAGCGTGGAGGGAGACATAAGAATGGGCCAAACCTCCAAGGCTGTACAGATGTCGAAAATAGAAACCAAAACAGTAACCCAAATATGGCCGAATTCTTATGACCATAAGAGTTTTTCCAAAACTGCTGCTTCGAGACTACGGGTCCACCTGCTCTTTTAACACTCACCGCTTGCAAACGTTTTTTTCCATCCAATCCCACTCCATTGTCACGAGGCTTTTGAAGAGCATAATGGTTTTTTTGTTTGTGGTCTGCAAAAATTAGCAATTTATCGAAAACAAAGATGGCACATGATTAGTACATACAAATAAGATCATCATTGCATCATGTGCTAACAATTAATACCAATCAATTAACATTACGTAATTATCAAATAGCACGTAATAATCAGAAAAATGAAGCTAAGTGCTGTCCATTCTTTTAATCGATACCATTTGTCATGAGTGCGATGAAAAAAGTGGTTGCTACCATATGCAACTTAAAAAATATTAGCCAATCTTACAGTAATGCTTACCTGGCTTAGTTCCCCATATAAAGTTTGACATTCGATCAGAGAGTTCGTATTTCAGTTCCACTATCCTATCAGCCAATTCATGGTGGCCTTCGATTCTAGCTAAGTGCTCCGGAGTTAGTTTGTTTGAATCAAACCCGCCTGGGTCAGCTCCATAAGTTATCAGTAATTCAACTTGTAAAGCCTGTCCAGCTTTAGCAGCTACATGCAGAGGCGTATTCCCTTTTTCCTGCGTAAAAATGAATTTAATAAAGCGTAAACATTTCAAGGAAAGTATACGTTCGGTAATTGAAGTTTAACCACCATTTAACACATAAATCAAACCCATATACTGATGTGCATGGATTTTTCAATTCATCATTTAGATACAACTTTTCCCAACTGCAGTTATAGCAGCTGTTGACAAAACGCAAATGAAGTTATTGTTGACAAAACACAAATCAATCGTTTGCTTTTCTGAGATGATCTAGTACAGTGTTTCCCAAACTTTTTGTTTGTTGGCACAGTAAAAAAGCTAAACAAATTCGGCACACCAGCCACACGAAGCTATTCATTTTGATCGCGAGTAGCATTACAAGTGACAGCGAGAAAGGTAATGACCCTCTTTTTTGGAGATCACCACTTTTTCGGGAAACATAACACGATCTCCGACGTTATCTTCATGGCAGCACTCAAGTTTGGCTAAAAACTTGTATAAATATTAAGCCGCGGCACACCTGCAAATCTTTCATGGCACACAGTTTGGGAAACACTGATCTAGTACTTTGGGTACTTTCAAAATCTGATCTCTAACAAGCACTCTTATCGCTTTGCAGCTAGTTGTAACAATGTGACAGTGGTTGGATTAAAATAAGCATAAATGAAACTAAGAGATTTCACCTTTCGTGAAAGTCTGAACGGTAGATTCTGGAGGTTTGTGGAGAAATTTTAAAGCAGATGGAGAAGTATAAATATCTTGGGGTCACGCCGGGGATGACAAATAAAACAAAGAACTCGATGTATGAATCAGTAATACAAGTGCAGTAATGCGTGAACTTCAACGTTCAGTAGTCATGCAACAAAAGCTGTCTCAGCATGCCAAACTTTCAGTCTTTAATTTGTTCTTTGTCTCTATGATTCCCGGTTTATTACAGAAAGAGAGCGATAATAAGCTCAAACTTCTAAGAATACAGCGTTTATGAGAAGCTGAAGGTGCATGAAAAGTGGACGACACCCGCAACCGAGATATTCAAAAATTAGTTCTCATCGAACTGCTGCTTCGTTGAATCAAGAGAATTAAACTGAATTGATGGGGCCATGTAAGCAGAATGCCCCGAGAAAGGCTACGTTGTCAAATGCTTTTTGCCGCAACAGGAAAAAACGCTTGGAGTTGAAACCATGGAATGAATTACATCAGAGAAGCCTTTGGTTTAACAAGCCTAGAAAAGAAACCAGTTAACGGTACTTGTGGGTTATCTGTCACCACTTTTTTTCACCAGGTATTAAATTACTATTTATCCCCCACCCTGTACACTCCCTTGCTATATTACAAGAAAGGCAGTGTACACTGAAGGGGTAGGCCCGGTATGTAAATGTACGGGGCAGTGTACACTGCAAGGGAGTGTACAGGGTGGGGGATGAATACCTGGTGAAAGAAAGTGGTGACAGATAACCCACAAGTACCCAGTTAACTTTTAGCAAGCAGTTGTTTATCGCGAGGCATACAGGGAATTCCTGAGAGGAAAATCGGATTAAGAAGATGTATGTAATCAAACTAATTTATAGTGAAAAGCTATCTCAGCAGTTGTTTGCTGAGCAGTTTCAAAGATTTTATACAATACGGAGATTACAGGCATTAAATAATAAAGAAATATAGGTGTATGAATTTTCCTTAATAGATGGCTGTTAGCAGCAGAATACATAGGAAATTTCCCAAGATATTTTCTTTGATGTACTTCAACTTTTGGGTGACATTAAAAAGTCTGTTTCGATAATCGCCCACGCTTTCTGATTACATCACCACATAAATCAATATCACGAAAGAAAATGTTGAAAAAAGGACAAACTGTATACTTTATGATTGATTGTAAACAGCACATGGTCCGTTATAGAGTAATGGTATGATAATAAAGAAAAGGATATTTTCTAGAGTCGCTTGAAAAAGATATAACTGTTTTTGAAAAGACGATTCCCGTTAAACAATCAATCCTATCACACGACTGATACAACATAGTGAGCAAAATAACCAAATATGGTGCCAGTTGAGACAATATAAACAAACTCATGCTATAAGTCACAATCCCTGCCATACAGCCACAATGTCTAATCTGCTAAATAAAATTTAAAGCGTAAATTGAACTACAAGGAACTTTATTACATCCTGCTGCAGCAAGTATCACAAAAATAACTTCAATTTAATGAAATTTACGATATTGGCATTTCCGGCTAAAATAGATGACAAATAATAAATAGTACATAGAGCTAAAATATTTCCTGCATTTCCCCGCAAAATGGACCATAAATAATAAATTGTACAAAGAATCAGCAAACACATCTATCACTCTTTGCCTGTTTAAATCCATAAAATATTAACATTACTGTAAAGCAGTTTTTGCTGGGAACCTTAAGGTATATAGAGGATTACCATTTCGCGCTTATTTTCGAGAATATCTTAGAAAATAAAAATGTGGTTATTTGTAACAAACGTGCTTATTTTGTCTTAAAAATCGCTTTGTTTCGGAATATAACGGTTAAAATAGAAGTACGCAACCTGCGGTCTTCGAAGTGAAATTTTGTGGCCTGTACAAAGCTTGGAATGTAGTCAGATGAGCTTGAATGGCAAACGTATTAATTATATCTCAAAAAAAGATCTCCAAAAAAAAGCCCTCACTTGTATAATATGGCAAAAAAGTTGCTGTGTAAGCATTGACCTTCAAACAAAAAAGGCAGAATTGCGTGACAAAATCAAGTTTGTGGCGGAAACATCACTTTTCCACTACATGCCTATTTTTTGTTTTAGGCTGATGGTAACCCTGGGCATACACAGTACATCAAATAATTAATGTTAAAAGCCTTCGAGAAAACATTCAGTAAGTTATATTAAATGCGAAAGTGCGTTGGCTTGGAAGGGGCATATCACCAAACGTTAAAAAAGTGGTTCACTACCGTGTTATCGCCGCGTCATGAGCAGAGTTGGTGCGCGAGTTTGCAACATGCGTTGGATAGTAAAGTCAGGTAAAGGCAATTATTCGATCTCAACTTTTGACCTGTTGCTATCAGCGTAAAGAAATAACTCAAATCAAATAGTTTCGCAGACTTCGGCTACTCCTAAACTCTACTCGCTGATAAGCCAACTTCTTATCAATAGCACTCATTTAAAACAAGACTAGCTTGATGCCTTATCAGGATGAAATTAGCTTTACTTTTTTAACGTCATACTTGAGTTGAAACCTCATTTTGACAATTCTGGTAGCACCAAATCAACATGAATTTACAACGCGCAATTCCGCGCACAATCAAAGCCACACAAACTTGTTCTCTACATAACGTGTCAAGAGGATAAAAACATTGCTCTTTAAATGAAATCGGCTCATGAATCACAAACTCATATTCTCCTTCATACGCAATAAAAGCAAAAAGCCAAGCGTGGCAACAAAAAGATGATCATTTTATCACATAAATAAAATATAAAATGAGATACCTAAAAGTAAATCGTTTCAAGAGTATTTAATATCTAAATACATGTCCAATATGCACCAAATCATTTTGAATTGAAAAAACGAAACTGTTTTGCTAAAATAAGTTGGTGGCACTATTTTCATTCAGTAACCAACATAGCGGCCTAATCTAGAAGCGACCTACAGGGCAAGCTTCTTGTAATGCTCCCACAAAACCCATCATCAACAGAGCAGTCATTTGTCGCCAGCAATTAATGCCGCGTAGATTGATGTAGCGAGGAACTTACTTTTTATAGGCTATATGTTAATTGCCTTCAAGGCACTTAAAAGCTTATACAAACCTCTCCCCTTCAACCGATCTTATTCCAAAAGCAATTCATAAGCCCATTTTCGACTAGTAATTTCCACGGTACTTACGGGATGGAAGAAGTTGGCTTGTGCTCCCAACGACAGCAATCGGAGACTGGTGTCAAGGTTGGCGGTGCGAACACTGGAATGCAGCTGTTTGCCGACTTCATCATCACGACGAGGTGGTCGATGAACGTATGCAAGCTGCTCGTACTTTGCTCGTATGAACTCACTCTTTGTTGGACTGAGAATCATGAAAAAAAATTAATTCAAATTCGGTAGCATGAGTTGAGTTATACACTTTAGCATCTAGTTACAAAAAAATCTTTTAAATTAAACGTTCAACAAGTTTACTCAGATCCCCTTCAAACTGCTGGTTCAGTGAATTTCTACCACAGCAGCAGCAGAGCAATCAAGCAGGAGCAAGTGCTAAAGTGAATTCGACATACCCACAGACAATATCAGCAAAGTCCTTTTCAACGACACTTAAACATTCAAAATACGAAACGTTCATCAATAAGTCATTGTCATCTTTCATGAGCTGTATTCTGATTAGTTCCATACAAATAAGCAAATTATTAAAACAACTGAATGTCAGGTGAACAAGCATAAAGTACACGTTATTTAGTGTTCAGAATGAATTGATTTTTTAAATCCATCATTTGTTAATATCATTAAAACTAACATTTTTGTGTCTGTTGCAGATGTGCTACATATAAATGACACATCAAAAATCTAACACTAACACGAAGACATAACTTACTAAATATTTACCTATCACGCTTTTTCGCTTGTAAAATTTATTTCACTTTATTACCCGGCAATAACTTCTTATAAGTGTCGTAAAAACTTTTTTGTGAGAATAGGTGGACAAATATAAAATAGTTAGTATCCATCAATAGAAAACAGGAACATGCGATAGTGACAGAATTACATAGTTTTTATTGCATCAGCATACACAATTTCTCACATTGTTTATTGACCATTTCTACTTACAATATATTAATCATTTTTTCAACGAAACAAGCATTTTGATACCAAGCAGTATTGGTGCTAGTAAATATATCAAAAAAATTAAACAAGTGTCTCGTTTATAAAAAAAGGCTTTTTTGTTTGACTGCAAACTCTTTTATTGAGATTGAGCCTTTTCTGGAAACCACGAAGTCCACGAGTTGACCATTAAGCAACTCTCTGGTCTTGTATCGCTTCACCAGCTGCAAGAGGCCAAACGAGTTTGTAAAGCGCTTTTGAAATTGACACAAATAGCACTGAGATTATGCTAGCGTATTTGTGTATGAGCCGTAAGTTATTACTTCATTCTGGCTTGTATTTATTTCAAACTCCGTTCTATTTATACACAAGAATCACTTACTGCACAGAATCATTCGGATTTGGTTTTCGCTTTCCACTCCTTGTTTGTGCTGGATCAAGTAATGAGTGTTCCCAGATTGAATTTGCGCCAACAGCAGCAAGTTGATTAACCATGTTACGTTGATTGACATGCCAGTCACTTCTATTGATGTGTTTAACCTAAATATAACAAATGAACTGCAAACCAAAAAATGTTTGATCCCCCTTCCCCTCCAGTCAATCAAAACACCAAGAAGAAGAGGGCTCAAAATTTCTGATCAGATCAGATTTTTTTCGACAGTTGGCTTATACTGTTTCTACATTTTATGTGCTTTATACACAAGGATAATTTACATTCAAAAGTTGGCTTCATTATTTCTTTCTTCCTGTATTTAATATTATGCTAAAGCAGAGGTATACAGCCGTAGATCATCCTTTGTGAACCATGCACATTAGGGTGCATCATTTCCCCCTCACTTTGGCTATTGAATTTGTGCCACTGAGAAATGGAAATCATTCCCACTCACACGCAACCAAAAAATATTGGGGTCACCGGACTCCCCCTTTCACCGCCTATGGAGCCCACAAAATCGAATTTAGCAAAATTACTGTAATTTAAAAACTGAGCAAGATAACCATACGGTGTTTGGTATTATTCATTGTACAATGTATTGTACAATACATTCATTGTAACAACCAGATTTAGTTCAAATACGCAAAAAAAAATTGAAAAAATCTTTTCATACTTGTAAATCTACAAATGTACAACTTATAGTTCTAAGTGTGCTTGATAAACCTGCGATTAAGAGCAAAGATTGCTTGTTCCTTTATTCCATTGCAGGTGTGAATACGTAGAGAAATATAAGCCTAGTATAATGAAGAGTAATGAAGAATGCTCACATTGTTTATTGATCATTCCTAATTGCCAGGCAAATTATTTCATCGATTTAGTAAAGTAGCAAATATAAAGAAAAAAATATAAAATGCAGTTACAATTTCTTTAAACACGTTTTATGTTGAAATCTGGCCTTTTTCATGATTGCTGGAACGGTAATTTGTAACACAGTAAAATTTGCCTATGAGTTTATGGCATTTTAAAAAATTGCCGTTCACTATGTACAATTTCAAAATTGTCTTTTGATCCAACATTAAGGTGTTATTATCTAATCTGGTTTACCGGTGTAAAGAAAAATTACTAAATAGAAGAAACTGACAAAAGGTTGTGCATTGCATAAAAATAAATTTTTGTGAAGAGTAATTGTGCGCACGCGGTTATATTGCAGTCTTTTACCTGTACACAGTGGCACCGGGTAAAGTAGGCAGGGTTATCAAAATTTTTTTTCGAGCAGGGCAGCTCCCTCGAAAACGCAGTAAAACTATGGGATTATACATAAATATACCTTAATATTTTTTGAAGTCAGCGCCTCTCAGTGAAACCCTGTGGTTTTAATGAGTAGTTACAAATATTAGCATTTCAATTTTTCTGCTAGACTTAAAAACTGCGTTTACCAAATTCGCATATATTCGCGTCCATAAATTTCTCTGCTTTTTTGCATCGGTCAAGTTTTAAATGCTTTTTGCAAAAATAAAATTTCACGTACAAAATATTTTCGACCTCTTTTTACGCATTCGGTGAACGATTAATGAAAATTTAATAAGAGCAAAAAAATAGCTAGCTGTGTCATTGCAGCTATCATAGGCGCCGAGTTTGTGATTTTACCGGGCATGCGCAAACTATTTATGACGTCAACTTTAAAGCGTAAATTTTAAAACATTACCGTTAGATTATCTATGACAGGGGTGTCAAACATACGGCCCGTGTAAGGAATTCGTGCCACAGTGCGCAAGCCTCATCTCCGAAGTTGTCTGCGAAATAATGGCCGACAATTTCTAGAAGTTGCGCCAGGCATGACGGGTTGCAGTGAGACAGCCGATGACCTGTTCCTTTTGGAGATCAGCACCTTTTCGGGCTACATGTCATAACTTTCGAAGATCGTTTGATCAAAGTTTGGGGACCACTGATATACGCTTTGCATGCTTATGTTGTTTTTCAACTGACTCTCGCATATATCTGGCCTGCATGTGTTGAGTGTGGGACATGCTCGTAGTCGGCGCTAAGGGCAGCAGTCATCGAGGTTTCCGTAAAGAAGCTTCAAAAGTGCCTCAAACCTACCATTACTTTCGTTACAATACCTGGTCAGATAATAGCGTTGCAATGTTTTTCGCATCTGGGACAAAACTTTATAAAAATTATACCTCATATGTTTTTCTGCGTAGTTTGTGAAATAAGTTGACAAGACTCAGGTAAAAGCTGTTATTGTTTATCAAAAACATTGCTTTCTAAGATACGTTTTATGAAGAAAACAAGATTAGTACATCGTACTAAAAAAATCTTAATTTTCTTCTTTCAAGTTGCGTAGCTTTGGCCACTAAATACTTTACGAAAGGTTACTTCAAACTGCAAAATCCTGCTCCTAATTGATTACGATTTAGAATTGAATAACTGTAGTTAAATTATTCACCATAATCAAGCAATAATTGAGGTACGCAAGTATTTTTGTTCTTGTGTCCTAGTCGTGGTAACCTGCCTAACATCCCATTATTTCATAAAAGTAATGTTCCCCATGCTCATGTCGGGCTTCGGCAAAGAAAGGAGATTTTAATTTAGATATACTGTTTACCAGACATTCTGAAATGCTTACAAATTACTCTTGCAAGGGTCGCAGAGTTTGAGTGACCAAATCTAACTTATTAAACAGAAATAGCAAAGTGTTCGGCAACGGCCTTTTAGTAACCGATAGGCTACTTGTTTTCGAACTTTTTAGTCAAGATTTTGGTTCTTCCCCTGGCAAATTTTGAAAACTCGGCGCTTATGCCCATACAATTGCTGTTCGGACTTACTTTTAGGTCATCTTCATGCATTGTTAACTCGAGTTCCTGCTGCGAAAGATTTAGCACAGTAAGCAAGATACAACTTGCAGACAGGTGTCTTGATCGGAACAAAAAATAAATATCATTCGTGACAGAAATGATGGCCTACATCAGTGATTTCCAATCGGTGGACCATGGTCTTCACTGGGCCAGTACTTTATTTTTCCTTCACATCGAGTGAAATTGGAAAACTTTTTCTTGACTTGTTTTTTTTAGTTGGACAACACTCCTGAAATTTACTTTGATAACTTTTTGAGGTCACTGATAAAAACGAGAAAAAAATTACAACCGGGCCACATGCCTCTATGCATTTTAAAAATGGGCCAAATGCCAAAAATGCCCATGAAAACAAGAAAAATATATAACCAGGCCACATGCCTCTGCACATTTTGAAAATGGGCCAAATGTCAAAAACGGTTACGAAACCACCAAATGCCAAAAACGCTCATGAAAACGAGAAAAAAATACAACCGAGCCACACGCCTCTCTGCATTTCGAAAATGGGCCAAAAGCCAAAAACTGTTGAAAAGCACTAAACTAGATAAAAAGTGTTATAATCGAATACGTCTGAGGGGAAAATGAAGGATGCCGTTATACGCCAACCAACGCTATCGGGAAACTATAAGCATGCAAAGTTAGCTTAGCGTATATACTGACTAAATAGTAGTAGGCTACTGCAAAAATCTTTTTTACACCTTCAAAATATATTACCAAGGCTAGTGTAACCGTTTGTTGAAGCAATGTCCGCGAAAACTGGCGGTTTTCGTACATTTGCTAGCAATTTTGCACTTGCACCGGCGGCTATGCACTTATTAAAATCTTAAAGGAAACACTGAGAAGGATCTGTCCATTTTTTTCGGAAATAGAGAAAATTATGTAATAAGCCAACTTTTCCAAAGTGGGGTTGATCTTCATTGGCAGATTTGACAACAGATGTTAGGTACTTTTTTAAATTGATGAACCTAGAAACATAGTTTTAAGAAAAGCGGCGAAAGAGTAGACAGAAGTTCAACAATCGTAGCTGGACGAACAAAATCAAAAATCATCACTGTTGTTAAAAACTGTTCTGAGCAAGGAGCCAAGTTGGCTACCGTTTTTTGAGCATCAACCATTGCACAGAAAAACTTTGAATATACTCTTCAGTTGGTGGAAAAGAGCAAATGCAAAAGGCTTAACTAAGAAAAAGGCCACGCACTTAATCGTTTATGCAGTTTGTCATCATTTTCGCTGATTGCTTTGAAATGTTAAAATTTTAATTTGGTTATTTCTTGGTGCTTCCAAAAGCATTTCTTACACCTATTGACGATAGAGTCTGAAAAGATAATGTTTAAACATATTTTCTCAGCATATTTAAACTAAATCTGGTAGTTACAGTGAATTTAACGGCAAATAGCATGTAATTATCTTGTTCAGCTTTCAAGTAATAGCAATTTTGTGAAATCTGATTTAGGGAGCTCCACTGACCCTAATATCGTTTCAAGTTTAATCTGATCAGCAAAACTCACCATTTTTCAGTGGCGCAATTTCAACTTCAAAAGTGACATGTAGATGATACACCCTAGTGTACACGTATACCAAAATGTATATTATGGTGGTCGTGCATTTACAAAAAGTTTTTGGCAACTTTGAACAAATATTTGGCTTCCCAACCTGATCTAAGACCAAACGCAAGGTTTCTATGTTACAGGCCAAGCAGGAGTGCACCTCCAGATGCTGGTTTTAAGCTAGCTGGGATCAGCGTGAAAAAGCAAAGCGAAAGAACAGGTCACACAAAGCATAACAATGTAGACGGTGACATCCTAAAGAGTTAGAGAATGAGTGGGGAGACATTAATTCAATATTTGGCCAACTATGTATGAATATATTCATCAATCCTGGATAGGCAACCTTAATTTCTGTTTGCTATAACAGGAAACGTGTGGTACAACATACCTCAACAAAAAAATTGTAAACAATAATTAAGTTTGTTCTAATCGAAAACGCTTTTCGATACAGAAAATCAAAGACATTTCCATTCATTCTAGCAAAACAATTAAAATGTAAATGAAAACAAACATTTACAAAAAATTAAAATAAAAACTGTATTGATTTTACTTTATCAACTTTGATCTTAACGCTCAAAGAAGTGGAAACAAAAATGCTGACGTCTTGCTTTACCCACAGTAGAACGAGGCTGGGCCCCACCCGGGTGACCTTACATGGGGGCCTGACACACTCAGACAATTTACCACATGAAGGTAGCTTGGGGTATGAGCGACCCAAATAGCTCTAAAGCACACTGAGAGACAGTGGGTGAGATGATCCCCCATCCCCATATAGGACTTGACAAGCCAGACAAATAAAAAAAAACATAAATCTTCTGGTCTTAAGCTCATAGGAATAAAATTAGGGAGAAAGTAGCAAGATATGAGATACCCCAGGTTACCTATCCAGAATTTAAAAAATTTGAATGTCATAGTACGTTTAGGCAGGAGTAAAAGGATATTATTGGATAAATCCCATTTCTTTATGACACACAATAACTTGGACTCACTCGCATCCGTTAGAAAAATAAAACCTTTTATGGTGTCGGCAATAGCAAAAAGGCTGTGCCTCCCTGCATTAAAGAAACAAAACTGAAAATTTTTTGCTTGTCAACAAGCGAATTTCGCTCCTAGATGTAAGGGAATCATGGAAGTCATCATTGCTCGACGATTGAGATGTCTTTTGTTCAAGAGTTTTAATGACAGGACAGTGTTTTTTTTTTTATCAACATTGCATGATGCATGTGATCAAAAGCACATACGTCATCTTCAGGTAAATATAATATAATTAAGTTTGCACACACTTTAATTTGCAAATGTCTTTGATAAACCTAATCATATTTGGGTCACAGTAATCAAGTATATATAAGTTAGGTTCACAGTGTACACTCAAATATAGCCTTTTCATGCAATGCCTTCTATGAAAGAAGAGGAAGAGCAAACACAACAGCACTCCGAGATCCTGGATGAAAAGCTGAATTGGTATATTGTCTATGCTGTAGATGGTAATGAAATTTTACCATTTTCTTTCTTGCAATCAGTCAGCTTCGCAAAATTACAATACTAATAATAAATAACCTGATAATAAGTCAATGTAGCACTCGTTTTTGCGTTTGTTCTTCAATCATTTAAAAAATCGTAAAGCCTCAATGTTTGTTTTTATAACACTAGTCAACACTCAAAACTGGACACAATACGAAAATTGAAGCTGCGTAAATGCTCAAATAATGTAACCCAATCACTTGATATACCTGCGAAACATGGCGGCCTAAACTACGATGGACTCCAGCACATTCATTGCACAAATACACACCTCGGTTGACAGAAACCCAACAAGGATCTGTAGAAAAAAAACAAGGTTCACAAACATTGTATTTCTACCACTCTCAAAGCATGCCATAAGCTTAACCAAACCCCCAAACAAACATTATCGCTGCCAACACTGTTTTGTTTAAAATTAATGTGTTTTGTCTTAAGCTTAGTAGTTTTTTAAATCTTAACCATAGAAAAATAGCGAATTCAAAAAAATAATAATTGATATATTCTAATAGTAAATGACATTTTTTGACACTAACCAAAAAACAGACTTGCTTTTGTCTAGTAAATTAAAATGTAAAATTTTACCTGGAGCACTACAATCAGCACACACTTCAACATTAGCACGAACTTTATTCTTTGCCATTAGTGCATAAGCCAATCAATTGAAAAATACCGTCTATTAAAATATGCTCATAAGCCTACCGCTTTAATACATGTAAAGCAGTCTAAAAACAAAACAAGATCCTTGAAATTATGGATAAAGAATCTACGAAAAACTCAAATAAGGCTTTTCATTATTTCCAATGGTCAATCAGCATGAAAGCACCACGTTGATGCCACAGAAATAAATTGCTGGCTGGATGGCATGGTAGATTAAGCATCATAAGATCATTGAAAAACAAAATTTAGCATTCAGAGGATGGTTGCTGCTGCATGGTCGAGCAAAACCATTGTTTACTATTAAGTTCACAATGTGAGTTCAAACTACAACTTGAGTCAAATACACCAACATTCATGAGTGGCTGCAAACTATTGTTCATCTTGTTTTGGATGAATCAACTAGAACGTTCAGCAAGATCAAGATAAGCAGAAAATATCGAAGACTAAAAAAAGATCTATTGGTCTTCAAGTCTGCAGTCATTCATTGATTTTAAGGCAGCATGAGGTTAAATCAAATCGATAATTACACTTGCCATGCTGCACTCCACGTAACAATTTGACTACTCAACTTGCAACTTTTGCTGCTTAGTTCATTGCGCTATGCTGATAACAATTTTAAAAAATGTCAAGCTCATTTGATAGTGCAGTTATCTCTTTCAAGCCAATAGAGCCGGTATTGAAATATTGACAAAATTATACTTCTATAAATATATCATGCTTCTCAAAAATGATTTGCTTTGTAAGCCAAATGTTTGGAAACAGCTTGTAAAATAGCGAAATGACACTGACAAATGCGATTAATAATCTACAATTTTTTAAAAACTAATAAAACATATTGAAGTTCCAAAGCATTAGGATCACCATCTACAAAATCAGTTTTGCTTTAAAATTGTTTTTATGGGTTCACTAGACAGCCTAATAAAATTATGTAGAAGTATTCGTATGTGATGAATCATTTTTTGACAAATCCTGTTGGTACTTTTCTTTTAAGTTTAATAACGTGTCCATTCTTTTTTTCGACAAAGATGCAATTCTTCTTGACTCCGCATAAGCACGAATCCTCATATCACTTACTTCATCACCAATTTCTGTTGATCGAATATTGTACTGTGGTTCAAAATAATGCTTTAAACCAATCACAGATAATGTTTTTGCATAAAGTTCAAATCGACTGTCACGAAGACAGTCTAGTAATTTTTGTAGCTCAGCAGTTTGCTCACGAATTAGCTTTTTATTGTCTCTGTATATATATCTGTTTTCCTCGTATCTTTCTTGCAGTTTCCAAATAGAAACTGTAGTGTCTACCAATTCAACAACTTGCTCATAGCATTCATCATTGTGGTCTACAATTTCATTAACAAAATCAGTCACCATCTTTTCTTCAATGTCTTCGGCAATACCATATTCAATTGTAAACAACTTCTTGACTCTTTCAGGTGCATTTTGTAATTCAGGAATATTTTCGTATTTGGGCAAAAATCCTTTCGCATCTATTTTTTTCATAAAATCATAATCTTTTGTTTCTTTTACGTATTTATCTGGTACAGTAAGGTTATTTCTGATTTTGGGGTGAAACGCTCTTATATCAACATTTTGGATATATTCATACTCTTCTTCTTCCTGAACATTTTTAGAAACCTTTCGTGTTGAAGTACAATAAACAGAAGCAATGGTTGACGTCAAAATTTTATAACTGCATTGAACTTGTCTACAGAACTTACTGCTCAACATCTCCAACAAATCAAATATAAAAATCTAAAAAATAAGAAAGATACTAGTGACTAGTTATTATGTTTCCCAAAATTAAGCCACCATCAGCAAGCCCTTACAACACCGTGCATATACCACTTGACTAACAGCTGCAGCTATTCTTTAATATAAAATGAATGCAAACCAGCAATGAAACAAAATGAAAAATGCCAAATGACTTCAGGGTTTACTAGTCTTATAACTCAAAACTTGCATGGTCGATACAAATAGCCATTGTTCTGATAATATTTACTAATGGTATTGGTTGTTCTCAACAGCAATTACTAAGAGTATGGAATACCACAGCATAATCTAGCCATATGCTATGACCTCAGTAGTATATTATGAGCACACTGAAGCAAGTTGAAGGAAAATACCATAACTCCATGTTGAACTACATAGACCTTGTCTACAATGCTATTCAACTTGTCAACAATCTTAGGGGCCATATGGATCTTACATAGAAACTTTTCAGTTTGGCTTTTTTCTATATAAGGGGCTTTAAAAAACTCAATGACAGAAAAGCAAGGTTGACTTATATTCTAAACCAAACATCAGCAACTGTGATGATTGAAAAGGCTAAAGAAATTTATCTTGGTTTTCACAGGGCTAAATTGTGAGAACTGTGTTATTTCATGAGTTGAAACTGGACATGAGCATGTTGAATATTCTTACCATATTTATTTGAGTATAACGCAAACTCATAATTTTTGATTAAAAATTGTTATAAAATTTTGATTTACTTTTTCTCGACTTGCACTCGTATATAACACATACCCAGAATTTGAGTTTTTATTTTGGTAGAAAATTTTGCGCATTATACTCGAATAAATACGATAATTATGCTCTACATTATTCTATATGCTTGTATTTAGTCATTAATTGCTAATTAACAAAAGGAACAAAGTATAGTTTCTGTTAACCACAGTTTATGACATCAGCTTGGTTATCTATTACAACCACACTCATTTGGTGATACTTGCAGTCTCTTAATGTTGATGAAATGGTCCTATATTGAAAAGAAAAAAAAAAGCCACAATCCTAGAAACAAGAGGTGCATTTTGGAGCAATAGCTTCCTCCCTCTCCAAATTATTTCTTGTGGAGTCCCAAATAAAATTTTGCAACCCTAAATCGATATGGTACTCCATATAGTGTTCATGTTCTTTCTTTTCAAATTGAAACTGCAACCAACCCCGTAATAGAAATAACGCTTTCAAATCACATAAATTTCATCAAAAATTTAGTCAAAATTAATGAAAACTTTTTCCAAGACCAACCTCAATTTCGTTTTGTGCTCTTACACCCAAAAGTTTGATGTTGGCCCGGAAAAAAGGATTCAGAACTTCAAATTTTATTGCTGTATTTCATGCACAGGTAGGTGCATTACTGTAAAATATTCAAAGAAACACTGATGGCTCATTCAGTTGCTGTTAAATAACCTTATAGTCAATCCCAAGATATGTTCACTTAATCTGAATAAAGAACAAAATTTTGTCACTCAGCTAGATATTTGGATCGACTTTTGGCAAATAAATAGTCAAGTGACATAAGGCTGTTTTTTTTCTTACGGTTTTGCAGAGACGGGTAACAATAAGTTCTATGCAGTTTAAAACTGCTGAGGAATTTTCATACTGTACCAAGTGGCTGTTGATAACACATTTCCACAATATACCACACTGCATAACATCTGCTTCAGCGCATTTACTTCTGAATACTGGATTTATTTTTTGGTTGGTTTTTTTTAAAAAGTTTTGCTCAATAAAATTAAATTTTTGCAAACAGCTGGATACAATTTTTTAAAGCCTGTGAAAATATAAAATTACAGGATTTTGAAAAGCTGGTTAATTTAGATGAAGGCATGGTCCAGATACAGACTACCAGTTGCCCATTCCTGTTTTAAACAGAATGACAGAAATACAAAAAATCCAATTTAGGTGGACACCACCAGCAAAAATACATTTTTAGGTAGTGTTACGAGACATTTTATTCATTTTGGGACCATTTTTGTAGTAATAGCGCCAGTGTATTATTCAAATCTTTATTTTGCAAAACAAAAATCTTATTCTGACTAAAACAACAATATCAACTTTTTGCAGATTGTTTAAGCGGTTTTCAAGCCATCACCTTTTAAATTGTAATTTCAAAACTTAACTATCATGGCTAACTTCAGAACTACGACTTCATAAAACCTTATCAACTGTTGTTTTCCATTTAGTTAAGAGTTCTTTAGATGAAATCTAAGCACTAGTTCAGTGTTTGCCAATTACAAATCAATAACCCTGTCGCACTTGCTAGTAATGAAAACTACAAGTAAGTAAAGAATATGACTCTTAAACAATTCTAGCTTTGAATGCCTTTAAAAAAATTTTTTTTGAATAAAATATAGCTGAGAGCTATATGCTGTGATAGCTTACCACCAATCGTGATTGAAATAAGCCTTGAAATGTGAACAAAAATTGTGGATTCTAATTTTGATTTCTTAAATTACGTTTTATGTTAAAATAAAGATCTACATTAAGGTGTATTAACTAATCAAGTTTACCAACCCAAAGAAAAACCACACATAGTCAAAACTCACAAAAAGTTGAGGACTTGGCAAACTGTCTCTAGCATAATTGTGCATGTGCGGCTAATCCAGTCTTTAACATCAGTCTGTACACAGCAGCACTGTGTAAAGTAGATGGGGTGTCCCAAAAATTTTTCCACAGCAGGCAGCCCACTCACAAATGCAGTAAAACTATGTGGTTTTAAATGAAGATTACATTGTACTATTTTTTTGCAGTAAATGCCTGAAGTCAGCCCTTGTATTTTCTACATGTAGTTGCAAATACAGACAAAATTGGTTAATTGTATATCCAATTTGTCAGACATTTTGATGCAATTATCTGATATATGTGTTTAAGCGATTTGCTCTAGAAAAAAAGGTTTATCATGAATAGACGCTACATGATTGTCTAAACAACACTGCAACTACCCGTTCAGAATTCTTTTAACACTAGAAACGATTCTTTACACAAAGCAGTGCATTGCTAGTAATTGCTTAAATAGCACAAATTCAAATTAATCTGTTTATTTTACAAAATGACGATGATACACAAGTTCCCACTGGGCCTTTGTTGTGTCACAAGCAGGTTAACTTTGATTGGCGCCTGATGACATTTTTCTTTTCAATACAGTGCAAAAAATAGCTGCTCGCTGTTAGAGGTAGCCTTTTCACTTTATAGATTTTCTTGACATTTTGAGATGACCACTAGTGAAAAGTAATGAAACAAAATGCTAACTTCGTTTCCTGTAAACCCTTTCTGCTTTTATTCCATTTGAGTTTTTTGTTTCCTTCTTTTCAATCGTTTAACAATTAGATAATGACGTTTTAGTGACCTCTTTTTGCATGACACATGTGCTGGAAGTCAATTGCATAGTGATTATTTTGTCTGCTCTTGCACAACGTGGAGTCCAGCAGTGAAATTGCCTAGGGATTAAGTTATTGCATCACTATGCACCATGACCTAAAAACATCGATTGTTTTTCCACGCTAACTTCCTATGTTTTGCAAACGTTTCTCTAAAGAAAATATGCAATTTAGTGAATGAAAGTAGCAACTGGGACAAAAACTCTACATGATTATCCAGTTTATTCTATTAGGTGGTATGCGATTAGCCGATGTTTTTGGTTAATGATAGATAGGATTTGGTTTGGGATTGCAAATTTGTATGCAATAAAATGATGTATGCATTTAAGCGGTATGCAATTAACCGATTTAGCCTGTATTTGCATTTCAATTTTTTTTGCTAGACTTAAAAGTTGTGTTTACCAAACTCACAAATATTAGCATATGGCTTCACTGGGCCAGTTCTTTATTTAGCCTACAAAAAAATTAAAATTGGAAATTTTTTCTTGACAACTTGTTTTCCTATTTTATTTTGACATCCCTGAAGTTCACTTGGATAACTTTTTGAGGTTACTTAAAAAATTGAGAAAAATATATAACCTGCCACATGCCTCTGTGCATTTTGAAAATGGGCAACATGCCAAAAACAATTGAAAAGCACTACACTACAAAAAGAGTGCTATATAAGTGAACAAAATATGTCTGAGGGAAAACAAAGGGTGGCAATGAACACGAACCAACCTTATAAGCTAACTTTAAAGTGTGCAAAAATTGGAACTCTGCCAGGACTGAGGAAAATGTCACATTATCGCAGACTTGTTATAGTCATGAATGAAGCTGTTAAGCCAATTCTATTGCACAAGAAAAGTGTGGTAACAGTGCGTGCATAGCCATAAATCGCTGTAGTGTTGCTGCCACATCATGTTTATGTGAGACCTTCAGCTGCCTTTAAAAAAAGTTTAGACAAAGGATCAGAGATCTGAAATAAGATAAACAACATCTTTTTTAGCTTAGTGTATAAACTGATTAAATAGCAGCAAGCTATCAAAAATATTCCTCTTTACATCATTAAAATATGCCACCAAGGCTAATGTAACGATTTGTTCAGCAATATCCATCAAAATTTGTCAGGCAGTTTTTGTGCATGTGCTTGCAATTTTGCACTTGTGCCAGCAATTAATGTATGCACTTACTAATATCTTAGAACTAGCACTGGTGTTAGTGAAAATCAATTTCACTAACAAAATTTTTGTTTTCAGTAGCACTTTAAGAATACCAACCAAAAATATTTTTTAGAGTACATAATTTCCTATTCATTCACTTGTTCAAGCTGATGCAAAATACTGGAAGAGAATGAAATGTATGAGAATCAGTGTTCTCTTCCAAGGTTTTGTTTGACACATTGATGTGTGATAAAAAACCTAGAAATTAGGTTATTTTACTAAAATGCACAAATGCCACAGACCAACCTTAACCCTAATTCTAACCTAACTTTAATACTAACACTTATTTGCAATTTTGCAAAAGCATCACATTTTAGCAGCATCAAATTCTCTGGAGCACTATCCACAAAAATCCATGTTTTAGTATTTTCCAAAACTAAGGGCAATCAACATTTAAATACATCTAAATAATGAAAAAAAAAAGGCTATCACTTTGCTGATGTGTAAAACTTATTGCTTTTGGTAATGGCTACAGTAAATGGTATTGACGTTAAGTAAAAAGTGTATTTCCTGTTGTTTTGAAAATAGAAGCCTTGACCAATAGTCAGCATGTGTCTCAAAAAATTGCCAATGTGCCAAAAACGATGGCCTAAAGAGAACTATAATAAGGGCTTGTTGACACAAGATGAAGAGATTTTGCAAAACAAACTTATGATTTGAGTCACTAGCCACTTGGCAATCATGTCACTTTAGTTCTATGTGCTAATTAGCAGTAGGATTCAAAAATTTTAACAACATGTTCTCTCTTAAAATACGGTCATTACCTAAACTTAGTCTATGTCACTTTATTGTGAGTTTCAATATTTTGACACATACTAATGTGCCAGTGGTTTCCAAACTTTTTCGTCTGCCAGCACAGGAAATCAGTAGAACAAATTTCATGGCACACCTATCACTGGAATCTTTCCTTTGATGTCAAGAGGCATCGCTGACAATATCGAGAATAGTGCTGACCTTTTTTTTTCAAAGATTACCATCTTTCTGGGAAACGATTCCTGGAAATCATAAGAAGGAACCTGAAATGGTGCTGATCTCTAAAAAAAAAGTCATCACCTCTATCGATGAGACCTGCAATGCCACCTGCGACTTACAGCAGAGGTCGACCATTACTACATGGCAGCATTATCTCAATTTTGGCAGAAAACTTGTATCAACATAAAACACTTTAAAAATACTTGAGGCACACCTGCAAATCTTTCATGGCACATCAGTGTGCTGCAGCACACAGTTTGGGAAACACTGGTATAAACAATAATAGACATGTAACATCACGCTTGCACTCACAGGTTGAGCAATTCTATAAAGGCTGAGTTGCTTATTTGATGATGATGATATATGACTATTTAAGGCTTGATTCTGTAATAAGCACAATGCTTGAAACTAAGGCATGTGTAGTGGTATGCAATAAACCAGTAGCATCCAGCTATTAGTGCTATTTTAATTTCAATGAACATTTTTTTAGGAAAACTTAAAATTCCACACAACCATCTCATGGCCAACACACCTACTTTATAAGCAGGGGGTAAGATTCGAGTTGCTGACAAGTGCAGAATTAACAATACAACCTTAACTCTTCTTTTGGTCACATGATAATACATGCAACATGCCATCACAGCTACTGGTGTTTATGTAAGATGCCTTCAGTTTCCCAAACAAAACGGCAGTTCAAGTAAGAAGAGTGCTTACACAACCAATGATACACTACAGTTTACATACACCCATTTTTAACAGTTTGCAGAGCACATGAAGTTCCAAAAAGAGTACCATATTTTTGGACTATAAGGTGCACCAGACTATAAGGCACAGTATCAATAAACGTCTTCTAGCACGCTTATTTTCATATCTGAGACATTTTGAACTATAAGGTGCATTTAATGAAATCAAAACTCAATGCATTTTATGGGCACCAAACTTATTTTATGATCGAACAATCAATTGTTGTGTTCGCATTGCGTGAGAAGTGTATGGCAAGTTACTAGGTACCATACATGTTGCAATACAATTGCAATGCATGTAAAGTGAAGAGAAAAATATATTTGTGAAGGGAATGAGAGTAGGTGAAGAGAAAAAAACACCCTCATAAGGGGAATGAGTGCAGGTCATGTGACTGCCAGAAAGAAAGAACAAGTTTGCTCTCAAGAAAGAACGAGTTGAGGTAGGTACTATTACGTTGGTAATGATTATTACAACATAAAATTTGTTCAGAGCTTGGTGACAAAGCACAACCTGATCCACACATTAGACACACCTTACTATAAGGCACTCGTTCCATTTTTGAGAAAAATAAAGGATTATAAGTGCACCTTATGGTCCAAAAAATAGAGTACTTACACATCCAATTATGATGCATTATAGTTTGAATACACCCATTTTGTAGAACACAGGAAGTTCCAAAACATGTCATAGTAACTCATACGAGTTGGCAAACACTAAAAGACCAAAGGCAGAAAAATACGAAAAAGCAAAAAATATCACTAAAATAAAAAATTTTAGGTTTAACACTGCAAATATTTCAGATCTAAAATTGCCAAACACTGCAAATAATTCAGAATCCAAAAAATAGAAAAAGGCAGAAATAGCTGAGCTATTCTATATCAAAAAAGTATAGGAAATAGATTCATTTGTGATCAAAAATATGGGAAATAATCAAAAACCTAGTTGATAACAAAAGGTGGAAATAAAGCTACTTAGAGAAAAGTAAAAAATAGATCTATCTATGCAAGAGAAAACAGGAAACTACCAAAAATGAAAATTTAACTGACATTCTTGTATTTATTTTCCTACTTAACTGCCTTCCACTTTTTACCATCTGCCAAAAACAATGGCTGGATGCCATCACTGGTACTACTTCTGATAGAGTGCAATAGTGTAATAATCATAATTGTAAGCAGCATTTGAGTCATTTCAGCCATTTTTTGTAATCAAGGCATAATCTTCAAGTCAATTTAAAAAAGCATAATTATAAAAATATCTTAAATATGCCTGTATAATATATTGGGTTACATCAGTTATATTTTAATTGGTAAAGCAGCCAATTTAAGAGACGGGGTTAATTCAAAATTACTGCACTGCACAGGTGTGGTTGGTGCAATTTTCTGTGACACCGGTGCGATTTTTTATTGCATCGGCGCAGTGGGTGCAAATTTTTTCACACCACACTGCACTTACTCGGTAAGTACATTTATTACAGCACCTGTGCAATACGCATTTGTAAACATGATTCAAAGGCACTAATAAATATTTATAAATGCATAAAAATTATTTGTTTTATCATCATTTAAACAAATCTTAAAGTTCACATGAAATTTTTTTTATTTTTTGTATAAAGTATTCAGAAAATGATTAAACAGTTGTAAAAACTTTCAGACGGATGAACACAGAACTTTCGTTTTCTTGGGCAACAGTTGCTTTAAAACACAAACGCCGTAATCACGGTATCTTTGGAGATTGTACCAACATAATGATTTTTTATATTTTTGAATTAATCAATATGTATTACACGCATGCAAAATTGGTGCTATTCTAGACCATATAGTTTATTTGTATGATAAAATTACTTTTGTTCAATTTTTTAGGTGCATACATGTCTACTATGCCTGTACTATGTCTACTATGCCTGTACTATGCTTTTACTATGCCTGTACCATGTCTACTCTCTCTCTGTATTATGCCAACTGTGCTTGTACTATGCCTGTACCATGTCTACTATCTCTGTACTATGCCAACTGTGCTTGTACTATGCCTGTACTATGTCTACTATCTCTGCACTAGGCCTACTATGCTTGTACTATGTCTACTATGCTTGTACTATGCCGGCACTATGTCTACTATGCTTGTACTATGTCTACTGTGCCTGTACTATGCCTACTATGCTTGTACTATGCCTGTGCTGCGTCTACTATCCCTGTACCCTGTGCACTATGCCCATTTATAACAGTAGAGAGCACTAGAGCAACTGGTGGAAAATACTCACATCAGGGAAATGACCCTGATCGGGGAAAATCAGCTCCCCCGATCGGGGTTATTTACCCTACTTAGGACCCAACAATTTAACAAAATTAAAACGCGCAAAAAACGAAGCAAAATCGGGATGTTTTGACACTTCCATCGTGTTGCTCACCCAAAAAACATTAAGTTACCGAAGAGGAAAAAAAATTTACCGTTGCGGTTTTTCAAAAACGTTAGAAGTTTTTAGTTTAAATGTGTACCAACCTAGGATATTGATTACGGTAAATAGGTTATTATTTGTCTTTTATTTTTTTTCACATGCAAGCTAATCTATATTTTATTAGCTAAGCTTAATTGGTTGAATTTTTAGTTTGGTAAATAATTTCACTGGCCTACACCAACTAAGGATGGAAGGAAGTTCAAGTACCCCTAAGTTTTTTCTGCGCTCATTTTTGGTGAAGGCTATCATCTGCTCTGTGTAATACGGTTTTCATAGTAGAGAAACATTTTCAAAAACCTTTCCAGGCATTTTGTTTTAAAAAGACTTATTTTATTTATGATTTAGATAATTATGAAGAATTTGCAAGAACTGGAGCTGTAATGTCATAAGATCTATTGTTTAATTTAAATGAAAATTTGGAGTATGTTGAGGCAGAATTTCAAATTGATAACAATCCACATTACGCAAGGCAAAGGGCAAATGGGGCGTTTGTTAATCCTGTTTTCATTCGATGTTGTTGATACCCGATCCCTTCTGAGGGATGGGGGCATGGCGGAAGACCATGGAGCACTAGAAACCGCGAAACTCTCCAGGGCCTGGACCAGATGTCGTAGAGAGACAGAGAGTTGCCAAAAAGCGAGCGGCGCTAAGAGTTTGTAGCTGGACAGTGCAAAATGACATGAGTGGTGTCCTGGGACAAGTGTCTGCAGGTGCTGCAGGAAGGATTTTCGATTCTGCCAATCCTAGAGAGATAAGAGCTTCACAGTAGGCTGTTGAAGCAAAGGCGAAAAAGCACATAGCAAGCGTGATGAGGGAACACAAGTTCTTTGGTGGAAATCCAGGGAACCTGTGTGTCAAAGAATTTTGATGAGACAGTACGCCTCCAGTCAGAGAAAAATGATGAGTGGATACAAGAGATAATAGGGAAAGACTACAAGGAATTGCAGAGGACACAAGTAGCGCTCCCCGTCTGGCCAGCTCATCAGCTGCACCGTTTCCCGGAAGAAACAAGTGTCCAGGGACCCATTGTAGCCTGATAGAACAGGAGGAGAGAGAAGACAGTTCCTGCCAGAAAGATTGAGGTAACAGGAAAGACGGAGGAGAGAACATGATGATGAGGACAGAACGAGAATCAGATAGGAGAAGAGAAGAAAAGTGGCAGACTTGTTGATGCTGCCGAGACCAGCAAAGAGCTTGCTTAATGGCGCAGGCTTCAGCGGAAAAACTTGAGCATACTGGGCCTGCTGAAAAGGAAAGAGTGGCCTCAGTGCCATAGAGAGAGCAGTTAGCAAGAACGCCAGAGCTGCCATTGTCAAAAGGAAAAGGAACAGAGCTGTCTGTCCAGAGTACCAGGTCGTAAGGTGGGATATAGTCAAGGTGGGCGAGAGCTGCACCTTGGCGAGAAAGAGTGGATCGGAGCTGGAGCATGGGAAAGACAGAGTGGCCTTCACAGTGAAGGAAAGCAGGTTCCAAGGTGGAAAGGGAGGGCAAGCAAGAGCCTCCCTAGGAGAAGTAGAAGGAAGCATAAGAGGATGAGTGGACGTAAAAGCTCTCCAGGACGATCTGCAGAGCCTTGGTTTCACTCCATGTCAGGACAAACCTGAAATGGGGAAGAAGGTCGGGAGACGAAGAGCCCACTCATAAAATGACAAATGGAAATGAGTCAGTGTGACTCATAGGAGAGGAAGAGAATCCTCAAAGAGAAGAAATGGGATAGGGGAAGACGAGAGGCAGCCAATGATGGCGCGACTAGCCACCCAGTGAAGGCGTTCCAATTTGGTGATATTGGTAACGCTTACGAAAGGAAACCATCCAGATGAAACAAGTGAGAAGGGGTCAAATAAAAGCTCTATATGGGAGAGATAGGGGCTCCTTAGAGGGGCCCCATGAGGAAGCAGAGATACAGCGTAAAGCTGTGAGACCAGCGAAGAAGTTGGCCTTCAGTGAAGATACATGTTTACAAAAGAAAAGAGTGCGGTCGAAGGTGACCCCAAGAAAAGTTGGAGCGGGATTGAAACAAAGGAGGGAGTTGAAAAAGAAGACGTTGGGCTGGAGGTTAGCTTGGTGGGGATTTTCTGAGAAGGAGGCCTCACATTTTCTCAGACTGAGAGGGAGACACCAGTTCTCAGACCAGCGCTCCAATCGAATCAAAGCTTCTTGTGTGGCCTCCAACGCAGTAGGGACTGAATGGAAGAAGAACCAAATGGACAGATCGTCAGCAATAAAGAGAGCAGCTGACGAAAGAAGGCATAGAAGCAGGGAGATCATTGATGTTCCTAATAGCCATATAGATCAGGTGAAGTAGACCATCGAATATCGAAGTTTGCTCAGTGGGGCCACATATGAAATTCGGTGATGGAGTGAGACCCCATTTTGAAAAGGTCCTACACCATTCCGCCAGTGAATTGAGCATTGCCCAAGTTGTTCTGGGCAGACTCATTCGAAGTGGCCTATAACTGACCCTGGGAATGAAAACATGGACTACCTGAAGTGCTCTCCAAGTAGTCCGCGTTCCATTTATGTTCTGTCAACTGCTTCACGTGGATGTCCAGTTTAGACAGACTACCTCATAGATTCCACGCAGCAGGTACAAATGGGCGTCTTGATCTAAGTCTTCCCAGGTGCGCATCCTGCTGCCCAACCAACTGTCCGTGCAGTACATGGTTGGGATCATGCATAGCATGATTTGCCAAAGAGAATGTCGCTCCTAATCAGCGAAGCTCAGCTGGCTAGATGCCTGCGAGGATAGGCAAGTCCTCCGTTGGTGTGGGACGGAACTATCTAGCGACAATGTGCAAAGCATCATTGAGAAAACTGTCAATGAGGCAAGTATGCATACTACGACACCAAACTGGTGCACAGTACTCAGCTGTAAGGTAGACCAAGGAAAGAGCAGAGATGCGCAATGTCTTGGCACCTGCACCCCATCTGGATCCCGCAAGTTGCCTCAACAGCGCAACTCAGGTGGAAAGTCTTTTGCAAAAAGCCTCGAGGAGGTGACAGAAAGTGAGCGACCTATTCAGCTTTACCCCAAGTTACGTTGGGACTGGACAGGTTAATGATGAAGTACAGACTGGTTAAATGATGAAGTACAATCAGCTCTGAGCACCCCTTCTCTTTACTAGTTCTTCAATATCCCTATCAATTATTGAATTTAGCCTTTCAATGTCAAAAACTGGAATTTCTTTGTCTAACTTACTGAGCGTATTATCTTTAGAACTAGTGGGCTTGCATTAAAACGTTTGTCTGCCTTTAATGAAAGTGAAACTCCTATCACAAGTTAAACGCAACTTTTCAGCATAGTTTACACAATCCAAACGAATACTTTCATTAAGTACTTTTTCCTGTCGTTCGAGCATGGTAGCAGATTTTGTGTTTGCATGTCATTGACAAGCTGTAATTTAAGTTTTTTTCACTTTTTTTAACAATAATCAGCAAGCAAGATTTGTTATTTGCGTCACAGACGCAAATACATGCTTGTGCAAACTTTCCGGAGCTCTTCTTCGAAACTTACTTCATTGAGTTTTCATGTTAGATTGACTTACCAGCCAGGGGTAACCAGAATTTAAAAAAAATTATACTCTAACTATAAATTTAAAAAATAATTTAGGCTACTTATAAAATCAAATAAAGTTGATTTTACTGTTACAGAATGCCCAGCACTCTAGTTTCAAAGTAAAAAAGATCGCGGTTTCTATCGACTTTGATCTTTGTTGTCATGACTACTAATCCACCTCCCCAAATCCGCTCATAGAGAAAGGCTCAAATGCATAACACAACCTATCCCAATAATAAATAACAGTGAAGATATGATGTAAAATGCCCCGATCGGGGAACAATACTGAGTTGACATCATTAACACGTCACTAATGTCCCCAATCAGGGTCATTACTTCCGATAAGGGTAATTTCTACTAGTTGATCTAGTGTTCTCTACTGTATAACCACTGACAATCTTTTACTGGAACAAGATGTTGCTACAAGATGTTCAGAACGTTTCTCAAAATCGTTTGCAGTTTTGTCAACCAAGTTACATCACATAGGTTTTCATTGGTAAATTTTGCTTTAGGTTGCCAATACTATTTGCATAAATCATGGTACAATTGGATGATTAATCACTTTTATGTCAGCTGTAAGTAATGTCTTTATCCATATGTAACATTTTCTTCCCTTTTTGAAAAACTGCACTCAGAGACCCAATTGAATCATCCCACATCAGGCATTTAAACAGTTTCTACAGTATTAGGCAAACTTCAACCAGTATAAAGTATAAAAATATTGAACTTTATGATAAAGTGTAATACAAAGTACCGTATATAATTATAAAGCCATATACAATAATTCTGCTATGGTGCACCTTCCATCGCACCAGTGCACTTGCAGTTACACACATCCCACTGGTGTGGTCGGTGCAATTTTTTTTGCACTAGTGCAGTCGGTGCAATTTTTGGTCACACTGGTGTGGTTGGGCAAATCGCCCTGGTGTGGTGCAAATTTTCATTCTACCCCTGTTGCAACTTTATGACATTTGCAAAATTTAAAGATTTGCATGGCTTTACTATAGCCTATGCATACGCGTACTTCAGCATGTTTTCTTTGAATACTGCTATAACGTGATAATTTTATTGACTAATCCTAACCCTAATTGACCCTAGCCCTAATTCTAATCATAGCTAACCCTCACTCTAGCCCTAACTTTAAGCCTACCACTAAACCCGACTTTAATGCTGATCTTTGATTGCCAGAATTGTTGTATTAAGTCAAAACTCATTCTCACTTGTGCAAAGTATGCATTTTGTGTTATAGCACTTTCTTTGTAGATTGCTCTGAAATTTTGTTTCTAATGTGTAATGTAATGCACAGTGATTAAATAATCTATCGGCAACTGTACCTGCTGTGAGTATACACATTACTTAACAATAGCATAATGCAAAAAATACAATGTTGGAAAAATTAACATTGCAATAATTAGACTATATAAGGAAGGCCTACATAATCTAGCAATGATACCAGACACTAGAATAGGAAATTATGAAAATTCTCACAACAATAAAGAAAAAAGACCAAACCTAACTACATTATGGAAATAACAAAAATATGGAAATTTACAACAATGCATCGTTCATCTCAATTTTATTTCCCAGTTTTACCCAAATGGGCAGTTAATGTATATTCTAGTTGGGACTTCCATAAATTTTCATATTTTCCAATTTTCATACTTTTTTAATAGATAGCTTTTTGTATTTCAGTAAGTGCATTTTTAATAATACTTTTACATATCTGTAATGTTAAGAGTAAATATGAATATCAGTGTTCCTTTTATTCAATAATTACCAGTATATAGGCTACCAGTATTTCAGTATAAATGTCCAAGTTTCCATAAATCTAGATTTCCGTTTTACATTGTTACCTTCAATAACAATCTTTGGTAATCCTGTACTTTAGCGCGATAAATTATTTAGGCAGTGGCTATTTCCCCATCGACGGCAATTTGCCCTTGGAATCTATTTTGCTGTGATCATTCACGTGTGTTTATATAGCCAAATTTGCTATGATCGCACCAGTGACTCTGTGGTGTAGTGGATAGAGCACTGGTCTTGAGATACCATGGTTCGAGTTCAAATCTAAGCTGGCCAGGGCTTTAAAAGAAAGGCAGTGTACACTGAAGGGGCAGGCCTGGTATGTAAATGTATGAGGCAGTGTACCCTGCAAGGGAGTGTACAGGGTGGGGGATAGAGACCTGGGGGTGCAAAATTTTTTTAATTGGTTTTTAAAATTGACCAATCAGAGACGACCAAAAGTCACATGTTTAGTACGTCATTAAAATTGACCAATCACAAACAACTCACGGCAAAATAGTCTCTGAGGGTAAATTGCCGTCGATGGCAAAATAGCCACTGCCAATTATTTAAGCTGAAAGGGCAGTGTACACTGTAGGCCCAGGCCCGGTATGTAAATGTATGGGGCAGTGTACACTGGAAGGGAGTGTACAGGGTGGGTTCCAGTGTACACTACCCCGTACATTTACATACCGGGCCTGGCCCTACAGTGTACACTGCCCTTTCAGCTTAAATAATTTACTGTGCTAAAGTACAGGATTACCCAATCTTTAAATAAAATCAGTGCTTCTGATTTCGCTTTAATCATCATATGAAGGTGGCAATACCAGGCTTTCATATTTACACTAAAATCAATTACGCCAGTGTAGGTGAATTGGAAGCAAGTTTTATCCATCTAACATTACTTAACAAACATAAATTTAAGCTTGACCTGCATACACAACTAAACTACACTATATAAAGTACAGTTTAGGCTCTGGTTGCGGTATCATTTTGATATTTTCTAATCTAAAGCTTAATCATTTGCAGTGACTTACTAAGCTTGTCTGGATCAACAAAAGCTAAATAATTTTTCACAACATTGAAATACGGAAATGCAGTTTTATAGAATTACCAAATTGCGGATACCTGAACAATTTAGGAAAATACTGTAGCAGGAATTTTTCGACTCACAAAAGCTAAAAACCACAAAAACAATGAAAAGTTGGATGAAATAAAAAAAAGTTAAATATCCACAGTCAATGGAGCAGTCCGAACAACTCAGCATAGGAAACTGAGTATTGACCTTTTTTGTTTTTTTTGAGACTTTCCAATGCCCCATATATCGTTGCATAAATCTTTTGCTGTAACATTTTACTAAAAGCCAAAAACGTTTTTTACTCCTTTTAGAATTTTTTGAAGACAGTTGACATTTCCGTTGACTTTAAAGTTCTTAAATAGTCTGCAATATCAGCTCTTTTTGCCATTTGTTTCTATTGACATTCTCACTTTTCCAGCACAGTAAAACCTTCTGACTGTAACCATCTTTTGATTTCCACGGTTTTTTGAGAATTTTCAAATGAGATTTCCTTTTTACTGGAAGCATTTCTTGCAAAGAACCATTATAATTCCTGTTAGTATTACAAAAACTGCACAAATGCCAAAAACAACCAAGAAACTGAAAGATGTTATTGCTCTTCTGACAATATTCATCCATCAGTAGGCTGTAGTTAGAAACTCGCTGTTCACCTTTGAAGTACCTGCTCTAAATGAACATTTGCTTCGTGTGAGCTATATAACTCAACCACTAATACGGTTGAAGTCCAAATTTCGAACATGGATTTGGACGGTAATTTTCTTTCTCTTTATTCTGGTCAAAATAACCTGTAGAGTTTTTCGGGTGATGGCATGCAAATACAACAACTTGGTAGGGTATTGAGACCAATGATCTATCTAATTGTCTCTGGATCATTTATTTCATTTGAACGGATTTTAGTTTTACTAGCAATAGCCACACGCATTAATATTATACTGGGGCCGCCAGTAATTTCACTACGCATAGTTTTGTACAGATCCGCATGCCGTTTCGGAAAAAAACAGAAAAACGTATTTTTTAAAATTCGTTTCATCATCTGTAGTTTAGCGAGTTCACTTATTGAAAAAACCCTTTTAAATATATCCAAACCTTGTTGTTTGTAGAGATCAAGTAGATATTAAACAGCATTAATAAATGGGAAGCAATCCAACATATAGTAATAAGTTAACATATCCTTTGAATTGGTCCAGTCTTTTTCTATCCATGTTTTTTCACAAACTCGTATTCTTCTTTCGCATTGTTTTATTGATTTAGAGAAGAACAAAACGCTTGATGTGTTAGCAAAACACCACCCAATTAATTCAGATCCGTCACGAATTCATAAGAAAAATAAAATTTCCCTTCAGTGCTACGGCAAGCAACCAAAAATTTACGGTAAGAAAATTCAATGGCCAGAAAATGTAGAATATCCCAAAATCTAAAATTTGCTACTTTAAAACAAAAATAGTCACCGGCTTTTTAATCACAAACCTAATCTTCTCCAACAGTTGTTAAATTAGTGTGTGTTCAATCAAATTCATGTCGCACGAGGAAGAATTGAACCCGATAAGAATCAATTCCCGACAACATGATTCAAAGTCTATAGTTAAGTTTTCTTTTCCAACATTTTTACTGACTTCCAGTGCTTGAGAAACATAGGCAAATTCTATTTTCATTAATTCATAGGCAGTACTCGATGCATCTTGTAATTAATCCAGAATTTTTTGAACCAATTCGTTTTCGTCATCGTTTATGACAAAACACACGCCTTCATGAATATATGTAAACATTGGTGGCCATGCTGGCACTCTACGGTACATGGCTTGCTTCAAATGTCAGCTTAGGATCGCTACCAGATGAATTTTTTTATGGAAAATAGGCCTCAAAGTCATAGCAAGCAAAATAAGCTAAAACCCTGCATTTTAAAAGGCACAAATACCTATTTTCTCTAATTTTTAAATATTGTGGGTGGTTTTTTATGAATAAACCCCGGAAAAAGAATTACGAACTGCCGTTTTACAAGTAGTAGTGTGGCGATAATCATAATTGTTTTGATCCCACAACTTACCGCAATGAATACATTTGTATAAGCTACAGTAATGCTTGAAATCAGTAATCTGGCTTTGATGATTTTCCCAGATATTTAATGTCATTGTTTCAGAGTATAGTTCCCAACTATGTTTAATCAATGTGGCAACCCCCCTTCCAATTCATGAACAACGAGATTGATTTTGCAAAATCATCGAAGCGATGTTGGGAACGAGTCGCTTGAGTTTGAGTCTTGAGTCGAATCTCTAGTTGAGTCAATCAATCAATCAATCAATTTTTATTTTATTTTTGTCCAAATCAGCATACATAGAAATAAATTACACAGCAGTGGACAAAAAAAGGAGACGATGGCAAAACGATATACGTTAATACATGCACATGAATAGAATTAGATTAAATGTGAAGATAATGGCATGGCCATCGCACCTGTAAGATACTAGGTAAAATAAAAAACACACACGAAGAAAAGCATATACAGTATGTACAAAGTGTCGCTAGAGACAGTAAAAATAAAAAACTGTCAAGTTGAAGACGCAATTTTAAGGAGAATAGAGAGAGTTAGGGTGAAAACCATGTAGGGTCAGAAAGTTGTTGACAGAAAGACTAAAGAACAGATGGGTATGCTGGGGTTGATAGTAAACCATTTTTAAAGTTTTGTGTCGATTGTGATTGGTTAAAGTTTTGCTGACGTGACGTTTATGCTTTCGTTTGCGTCAGATTTTTTGTTGATAGTAATCTTAGCTGATTTCCTGACTTCGAAAAATATGAATTTGATGTTGGTGGATTTAGAATTTGATAGTTTTTACTTAAAACAGTGTTATAACAGGATACAATTTTTTGTTTTCTAGTTATATGAAAAGATATTGTAAATTGGATGCATGGTGAATGTTTACAAGTAAAAGTTTAACAATTATTGAAGTAGTCTCCAAACACAATAAAGATACAATCTTCTTGGTTTAATAATATTTAGTAGTGATTAAAAACTGCTGAATTGAAACAAGCTTCTTTGTTGTGATCTTTTCAAAATGTTTCCACCACTGTACTAAAAATTTAAGTACCTCACTGCCATATGTGAAGCAAATCTACATTTCACCCAAAGATCTGGTCAAACTACTGAAATTGTCTTCCAAGAAAGTGTGAAACTAACGGTACAAGTTTTTGATTGAAATTGTGTGAAATTAAATATTTTTCCTTCCACCAAACTCTTCTGGAAGCAACGTCACTGCCTGTGATTTTTCTCTAGCAAACCTGATGATCTAGAAAACTGTTGGTTATTTTCCTCTAAAGCTAACCACTAGCTGTAATAAACGTAAATGTTTTGATTGAAATACATGCATGATCTAGAAAACTGTACATTATCATCTTCTGTAAGCCTACAACTAGTGATGAACAAGCAGATTTTCTCCTTCAACATCTATCTTTTGCCATACTGGTAGCTACATCTATAATCCCTCAGCATTGTATCTGACGCTAGTTCCAAAATCTATACTCTTCCAACATTGTATCTGCGGCTAGTTTTGAAATCTATACTCCCCAACATTGTATCTGACCCTAGTTTTGAAATCTATGCTCCCCAACATTGCATCTGCGGCTAGTAGTGAAATCTATGCTCTTCCAACATTGTATGTGCGACTAGTTTTGAAATCTATACTCTTCCAACATTGTATCTGCGGCTAGTTTTAAAATCTATACTCTTCCAATATTTATCTGCGGCTAGTTTGTTTTTTGTTTTGTTTTGTTTTGTTTTATTTGCCATATTTATCCTCCATTCACAAGAAAGCGAATTGTATCGCTATACTTTGGACGGTAAGTCCGCACTCGCTTGGGAGTTTCCTTTTTCGAGGTTTATGGGTCACCTGTCTTCCACATGAAGGTGGGGCGTCCCGTTAAGTGCCTTGCCCAAGGACACAACAAGCGAACTTGCCAGCTTGTTCTCCACAACCTCCCCTAAATGCCGAGCGCCAAGCAGGGAAGCTGTGAATACCATTTTTTAAAGTCTTTTGGTATGACTCGACAAGGGGAATGAACCCCAGGTCTACCGACTGCGAAGCGGACGCTCTAACCACTACACCATCGCGTCGGTCTAACCCCAGGTCTACCGACTGCGAAGTGGACGCTCTAACCACTACGCCATCGTGTCTTTGAAATCTATACTCGCCAAAGATTGTGTCTGACCCTAGTTTTGAAATCTATACTCCCCAACATTGTATCTGCGGCTAGTTCTAAACTGTTGGTTGTGTTTTGAAATTATTTTCTTATGTACGTTTTCAGCTAGTGATAGACACGCAAAATTTTCCCTCAAACATCTGTCTTTCATGACAGTGATAATTACATCTATATTCCTCTAAGATTGTATTGTAATAAGACTGAATCCATTACCTGCCTAGTTCTACTTAAATAGATGTAAATTAATTCCAACCAACTGCAGAAATATAACAAGTAAAGGAAAATACCCCCCCCCCCCCAATAAACACATCTACAAGAGTAAAGAAACAACATTCTAGGGAATCAAAAGGAGAAATCAATCAGAGGCCATATGATTTTATAAACAATTTTAAGAAGTGAATGATTACGTGCGATTAATGCTTACGCTCGAAAGGAAGTTGTTGATGATTTAGTATCAAAGGCTTCAGTCACGACCCAAATGTTACTGTTTCCGTTTTACAGCAGTTGTGCTTACAATAAGACAAAAAATCGTAAACGAGTTGAAAATCAAAGTGAAATCAATTGGAGAACTTTTGGAGTGGGGGTATTCTCAAGCGAGGGTACAACAAATCAAGTCATTTTTAAAAATAAATGAAATCATTTCTAAAAGAAATAAAACCATTTCCAAAAAACAACAACCTTTTCAAAACATTTCTAAAAAGAACTCAAACAAATAAAATCATTCCTAAAAACAAATAACATTTTGAAAGCATTCCTAAAAAGAATTCAAATCGCAAAACAAATAAAACTATTCCTAATAAAATCTTTTCCAAAAACAAGTATAATCATTCCTAAAAACAAGAAACAACATTTTCAAAAACAAATAAAATCATTCCCAAAAAGAACTCAAACAAATAAAAAGAATTCAAACCAATGAAACATGCTCAATTGTAAATCCAAACAATGTTACTGGTAAAATGTACTTCCAAGTTCATGTATCAACGCGTTCGGAAATGACGTATCAGCACGTTCGGAAATGACGCATCAATACGTTCGGAAATGACGTATTTGCACGTTCGAAAATGACGTAGCACTCCGCAAAGCGCTCCGCTAAAAACAGATCAAAAATCGTATTACATACTACTATCGTATCACAACATACCACTGAGTAAAAATTATAATCTCTATACAATATTATATAACTCCTATCCGTGAACAGCTTTGGACATAACAATTGACTCCTTACCAACTTCTAGTGTCCACCGCAGTTCCTCCCCGCTATTGCGACCAAATGATGAATCATAAACTTCACATAATACCATCACCCAAATACCTTAAACTTATACACCACACTAACTATATCAAACCAATAAAAATCCCCCACATTTTTATGACATCATTACTCTGCATAAAATCGCGCCCAATGGATCATTATATAATACTTACGCTCAGCACAAAATAGCATTCAAACTGCATGGACACAATACAATTTACTCGTGGTAGCTGAATTTTTGGGAGATCAACTGTTTGAAAAGAATTGTTTTGCATTTTTTAATGGACAATCCAGTCATTATGAGTCTAAACAATTTGGAAGATCCAACGATCCAACAGCAATTCCTAAAAATTCAGTTGACTGAATGTAGGCAATGTGCTCTAACCACTCTTTGCAATATGACTATACAAAGTGCTTGCAGGCTTATATATAGCTATAGTAAATATTCCTCATCAAAGCAAACAGAAGTATGTCGTCCGAAAACAATCTGTGGCTGGTAGGTTCTTGGCCAAAATGGCTAGAGGGACAATTATGTTTTCCAATATTTTTTTGATTCCCTCCCCTAAATTTTTCGACCTAATTTTCCTGTGCTCTTTGATATAAAATGCTAAAAACAAACAATATTCAATGGGTAGACAACATCCATTTTACGTTTTTTCAAACCAATTAATGTGGTCATCAGACGTGTCTTAGGTAATGCTGCCTTGCAAACTTAATTGCTGCTTCTTCTCGTCAGTGTTAACCACTTAGCCACCGAAGCATGACAATCAGCTGAGCAAATTTCGGCGGGTGATTAATGAGACCTTATGCTTGATGATCTATATAGCTGGAATTAATGATATTGCTTTCACAAGTAGAGTGCCAGAATTAAATAATAATTCGCTGGGTCAGCCAGCGACATAATCAAGTTATAGAGTGGTATCTCTGTACACTATTAAGAGGATTGCATCAAATGAGGGTGGAACCGAGAGTTGATCATCGATTATGATGTAAGCCTCAATGAAAATCAGTCAATAAGTCACGACCACGAAACAATGTCAGTGGAAAGATCAGATCTCGGTTCTCGATCAATTATTCTCGCATCAACCTTTAAGTGATATAATCTTTGTGACAGTATGACGACGCAATGGCATAGTGGTTAGAGCACCCGCATCGCAGTCGGTAGACCTGGGCTTCATTCCCTTGTCCAGTCATAGCAAAAGACTTTGAAAAATGGTATCCACAGCTTTCCTACTAGGGGTTCGGCATTTAAGGATTTGGAATTTTTCAATACATTTATGTTTTGAAAAACAAGCCTGCAAATTCACTTGTTATGTCCTCGGGCAAGGCAATTAACGAGACGCCCCCGCCTTTATATGGAAGAAAGGTCGCACAGACACCTCGGAAATGGCAACTCAAAAAACCGCCATACAATTCGCTTTCTTATGAATGGAGGATAAACATGGACAGTAAATAAAATAAAATGAATTAAGTATACCGGAATCCCCTGTTTCAGCTTGACAAAATCGCTAGCTAACCTAGCGAATTATTATTTAATTCCGGCACTCTACTTGTGGATGCAATATCATTGATCCCAGCTATATAGATCACCAAGTATAAGGTATCATTGTTCATCTGCCAAAATTTGCTCTGCTCATTCCCATGCTTTGGTGGTAAAAGCGGAGTAACCGGTTGGAACGTCCGTTAGCAAAACTGAAATAAGATCTCTGGGTAGTTGGTGCCGATTGGTAGTTTGAATCCCTCCCAAAATTCTGGGGTTACATGTTGACTGATTTTCATGGAGGCTAACATCATAATCAAGGGTCAGATCTCGCATCTCGATGGATCACTCTCCGATCAACTCTTAGTTGATATAATCTTTACGATAGCATACCGAGATCCCCTACTGTAGGCTGCTGGTATCACTGGCTGATCTGGCGAATTCGTACCTAATTCAGGCACACTCAACTATATTGGTCACACGGCTCTCAAAATTTCAAAATATTTTTTTCGGTGTAGGTAAATAGCTTCGAAAAACATTTGCCCTCATCTACCCCTTTTTTTCCCAGATGTAGGGTTTTTGTGACGGGCCTGAGTGCAGGCTAATATAGGGTTGGGTTAGTATGGGTGTGAGTTGCTCACATCCCAAAACAAGATACGGGAAGAAAGCTGTAGGAGAGGTTTTGATTCAGAAGGCAATGATAGCAGCATAGGCCGAGACAAGGGATTGGTAACCCGTGGTTCTTTTGGAAAACACCTCTTTTAATTAGTGTGAACGTGGTGAACGGATCTTGAAGTCTATTTTTTTGCCACAAAGTAAAGGTCAAATCTTACTTTATTTTATTTAGAGAGCACCCATGATTTGATTGGCTGTGTTACACACCTTCGCCAGAAAACAATTTTTGCAGCTCTCACTGTTCTCTTTTTTTTGCAGAAATCGGGACCAAATACCTCCTGCCAACTCTTGGCCTGGGCCTAATATAAAGTTTCAATTAGTTGGAGGGTTCCATTTGTTTACCTCATTTAACACGCCACTCAGTTTGTATGTGTGTTTCCATTAAATTTTGGTGTTATATTTAAGCTGTTTTTTGTGTGATTTAATGCTGTTAATTCAGCCCTGGCAGTATCTGAGATTATATGTTTTGTATGTTAGCCATCAGTCAGACAGTGCCGGCGCGATTGGTAGACAGCTTGACTCTTTCACTCATCTGTTGCATAAACATGGAGGAATCCCTTATGTGCCATTTCAAAGAGCTTAACTAGAGAACTTTTTTCTGCTCTTCGGATTCTTCTCCACACCATTCTCTTCGTTTTGAGCATCAACGAATGAAGTCTGTAAATGACATTTTAAAAAGTCTTTGTAAGTATAGGTTTTTACTTCCATCCAAATTAGCGTTCCAGTGAAAAAGAATCACAAAAATACATAAAAAGAGTAACGAAAGCAAATCACACACGTAAAAAAATAAAGACAGTTACAGTAGATCAGAGATTGAACTGTAATGTTTTGTTTTTGGTTTGTGATTATTCGCTTTGTTGTATTAGGTGCGACAATAATTAAAAAAATTTGTTTTGTTGTAGTAATCTTTTCGTGGCTTTTATCCACTTAGAAATTTAAAACCATAGCATTTTACTTCCCCTTTGAATTGAAAAGGTGGCTTTGGATAAACTACATTTTTATTAGTTTTTGTAGCTAGTGAATTATTTCGTTGTAATTTAAGTTATCTCGCCGGTTTGAGTTATTTTGAGTAGTGAGCACAATGAGCACATTGAGAAATGTAAAATAAAAACAAGAATCTAAGCCAAACGTAGAAATTGTCATAAAATTTAAAGAGTAAAATATTTGAACTGTATTTTGCCTCCCACTGTTTGAGGGAGAATACCGTAAACCTTGCATACAACGGACCAATTGGGACTTTCTATATTTATCCGTTATATGCAATACCCGTTATACAAGTATACAAAATTGACCTTATGCACACCGCGCTGGCTCACTAGGCCCCTACCTATAATGCCAGGCAACACTAAGTTAATTACAAGCCATTTCAGTCAGAAACAATGTGTTTTAGTCATTTTATTGTTCCGTTCTAAAAACGAGTAAGCCAACACACAATTCGGAAATACTGTAGGAGAAAACGGGTATAGTTGTAACATTTTCCTTAACATGGTATAAATTTTGTACAATTGACAGTGTAGTTAATCACTTTATTGAGCACTGTTTAGTATAGCCAAATACTGCAGTGCAAACTGGCAAGAAACGCAAAAGTTAGACCTGGATAACTACAGTACAATGTAATTGACATGTCTTTAGCTCAGAAGTACTGAGTAATCATCGCTTGCTTGTCTCTCAGTGCTTTTTCATTCACCAGTTTTTGCTCTGATATGGAGGTCAAACGTAGGGTGCCTCAGTTTCACAAGTGTCGTCCGTTCAAAGAGTGAAACATCTTATGCAATCAATAGCTTTAATGGCTTGTTTGGCTATTCGGTCTCATCAGTAGGTGTTTTTGAAACTTTTTTATCGTCGTCACTCGCAGAATTTTGCCGATTGTTTAGAACTTCTGTCACTATTTCTTGATCAGCCATTCTTTCATCAAAGTCTGGCTCGTTGTCAACATCATCGTAATCTTCTAATGACGGCATCACTTCAGTCGTATTTTTGAGATAATCCCATACGTTTTTAAATACTCTGATTTTACTTTACTGCATAAATACCACTTGGGCACTACTTTATGCTCTAGACCAGTGGTTCTCAAACATTTTTTGCAATGAAACCCTTTGACATCATTGGTAATACTACAAAACCCTTTTTTAAATTAATGCTTAATACAATAAAAGAAATGTTTTATTTGATAAAGTTTTTGGAAATCAACCGTCTTTCAACATGCAATCTTGGGATATATTTGCAAGATCTGCAGCTATGTTCGGAATTCATTTACGGGATTCTTTACAAATGTAGCTTTACAGAACCCCTGACCTTGCTCCGTGATGTTATATTTGACAAAGTTAATGTCATGAAGATCTTTTTTTTGAAAATCTACCGCCTTTCGACATGCAATTTTGGGATATATTTGCAAGATTGGCAGCTATGTTCGGAATTCACTGCGGAATCCCTTGGAAATGTAGCTTTAGGAAATCCCTGATCTTGCTTTTAGGAACCCACTTTGAGGATCACTGCTCTAGATAATACATAACAAGAAAGAAACCAGCATTGCAGTGGCAGTTGGCGATTGTAGTGGTGTGTGTGTGTGTGTGTGTTTACCCCTCCTCTTCCTTGGGATGGAGGTACGGCATGAACGGTAATTCAGGTTCATGCCGTCAACCTAATTGATATTAGGCTAGGGGAAGATGGCAGCCCATTTCGAACCAGTCTTGAGTGACTGGTAGCCTCACCACCAACAAGGCGGACTGCCACTGGTGGGTACCCAAGAGTCGTCTGACATGCTGGGTTAGCAACTTCACAATTATAATTCGGTGAAGTACGGGTGGGGCCACCTGTCTGCCACATAAAGGTGAAGGCGTCCCGTTAAGTGCCTTGCCCAAGGACACAACAAGCAAGCTTGCCGGCTTGTTCTCCACACTATCCCTTTTTTATGCTGAATTGTAGTGGTCGTTACCAATGATAAAGCACTCTTGAAAACAAAAAGAAAGTCAATTAGGCTCCATTTGAAATTTATATCATCACTTCACAAGATTGTAGTCGTCTACAAGCAGGTACACAGTATTACGGTAATGTAATTAAAATTGCGGATGACGCAGCATCCATAGGTTGTGTCTTTGAAGGGGTATTCGGGGAAAGAAAAGCAAGCTCAACGTTTTCCAACAAAACTTGTGGATGCGATAGTACCATTACGATCTTCCATTTATCAGAATTCATATTTCTCTTAGAGTTTGTGTAGATAACGCTCAAAAAGGTCGCTTCTTATCCAAGTTTTTTATTAGCATTGTAGTCTATCGCAAGTTTCCTGACACTTTTGAAAGCTCTGGGATTTTTTGACTTTCCAATTGCTAGCAATGGAAGCTTGTCAGTTCTACTCAAGTTAGCACCAACAGCTGACGTCACACAGGTATTTTACTGCTTATTGCCATGAACTTTCTAACCAGTAAATCCGGGCAAATTTTAGGGAAGCATCTGCCGAAATAATTCTGTCTCATTGGCTTTATAAATGCCGATGGGTTCACACTTTTCCAAAATGCTTTTGAGTTTCTCACAATCCATTCCTCAACTGTAACCTCGCTGACACCTACGAATTTAACGGTTTTGAGGATGCTTTCAATACCCAGTCGTGCAAAGTAACGAAATACTTCTACTTGAGTAGATTACTTTTATTATCTTCTAAGCACTTCCAGTAAAATTTATAATTTTCCGTAATGTTGTGCTGATAACATGAGCTACGAAAATATTTCAAGTGACAGGCTTGAAAATTTGGCTTCATAGTTTACTTGGAAGATAATTTTCTTGCAATTTGCATTTGGACATAGACGGCGCGTTGGCGGAAAATTGATCCCACAACCTATCGATTGAGAATTCAATGAACATCTTCTACGGTACAAGACATCATCAGCAAGAACGCACATACAATACATTAATACTTTGTAATGGTACTTTTTCTTGAGTACTTTTAGAATCACTACTTTTTACATATACATGATTAATTACTTTGGTCAGCGCTTTCTACTTCACTTCGAATAGTTTCACCGCCAGTAACAATACTTTTACTTGATTACAGTTTCAAACTACTTTTTACACCAATATCCCAGCGTTTCTTTTATCAATCTATCCAACGCGATATTACTTCTGCATCCTTTCTTAACGCTCTGGTAAAATAATTAGTCTTTGTATGAAGCATTAATTGGTTTATTCCAAGTTCCAGGTTTTCTAAATATTCACGAAATCAACTTCCCAATGCAGGGTAAACTTATTGGTAGCTGATCAGACGTGCGCGTTTTAGCCAAAATGACTGTCCTTTCCGAGTTTGCATAGCGGCTTTATCTTATCAGTGTTTTGTATCAGATCTTTGAGTGTTTAGGGCTTGATACCAAATTCCTCTGCTATGTCACACCTTTAAACTGAAGGGTTATTTTTTACAACTTCAAAATTTTCAATTATTCATCGTATGTTCAGTTTTTCTTTTCGCCGCTCCGGCATTGATTAATACAGCACTGTACACAAGATAACCTAACTCAAGTGAAGACTCAGAAGCAGGCTTTCTTCTCTGACATCATCTATTGTATGTATTTATGCTGTGTGGAAGGAATCACAACAATTGTGGACTCTAACCCAGGTATACTCACCACAAGAAGAGAAGCTAGGATGCTAGAAATCACTGCAGAACACCGTCATTCGCATTCAGCGAATTATTCTTGTAGAAGGACCAACTCAAATAGCAATTATACTGACAACAGTTGATTTTTTACATTGATGAATACAAGCGTTATAGACGAGGTATTTTATGTTGTTATGCCTCAAAGGGACGGAGGAATTTATTCTTGATTTACATTAATGGATTCGTTGTAGGCAAGAGTGAAATGTACCAAAAAGAGTAGGAGGCCACCAGAACTAAAATTTTTACCCAATATATGCGGCTATCCGTTAAAAGAGAGATTTACAGTATTTAAATTGGTTACCAACCCAAACCCTAAACCAGGAAAGCGGAAGCGGAAGCGCGAAAAACCTACCGCTTCCGCTTCCACATAGGAGGGAAGAATGGAGAAAGAAAAGAAATTGGTTCTGCTATCTTTTGTAGAAGAAGGAATAGGGGGAACATAAACATTAAGAAATGAGAGTGAGGAGGAGTCGTTTAGGGAGATGTTGACCTTTACATAATCAGAGTTGGGGCCAAGCAAAGAAAGAGAGGAGGTAGAAAGCTCAGAGAAGAATAAGCCCTGCTTGACGAAAATGATGACACCGCCACTAGCGTCTGCAACATCAGTAGAAAAAATACCAGATAGGGAGTGGGTGCCATGGGATTGCAGAGCAGAGAATCCAGGGATCCGATAAGAGGAAGATAAATTTAGATTAGATTCCTGGATATAAATAAGGTCACAGTGCTTCAAAGCGTGGTCAAAAAAGAATGGAAAAGTGCATCAAAGCCAATGGGGAATATTTCGAAGGAGACAAGTAGAGATGACTTAAGACTTGTATGTGTTAGACAATGTGGACATTGTATGATATGCATCTAAATAAACTTCTAAATTCAATAGTCCCGTTTCTTTTTAGCCACACCTCGTGCATGTAGGCTACATACTATATATGCGACAGAAATTTCGCACTTCACTATCCAAAAAGATCGAAGTCAATACGTGTTTTGAGGATAGACAGAAGGTCTCCGTAATGATGATTAGAATTAAAGTTAACTCAAAGTCAGAGTTAGTTAAGAATAAAGAGGGAAAATCAGCGCTATACGGTGTAATTTGTTGTAGTGATGACAGGTTATTGTCGAGAGCTGTGATATATGATCATACGGTTTAGATCTGAGAAGCATTAGATTAACTGTTGTAAAAGTAGTTGTAAGTAGTGAAGGAACTTGTAATAACTGTCTATTTGTTGAAGTGTTTAATTGATTTTTGAATTGTAGTAACCAAATATTTGATTTTCTTGCAAGCAATTCGTGATTTCTAAATTTTTGTTAGTGGTAGTTCCGTGACAAACGCGAAAGTACATTAGGGGCTCGCGGTGACAAAAAGATTGAAAAGCACTGTTCTACATTTAACACGAGTTCTGATATCTAAGAAAAACAAACACAGAGTAGTTCGAAACAATAAGCTCAAGCGAAGTAGGTAAAGTAACAACAATAAATGAAGGTTTTTGTCTCCTCAAAATGATGAAGTGTAGGAGAAGGCAGGCTACAGACCCACAAAAGTTAAAAAAAATTGTCAACGGTCATTTTTTCGTTTTTTTGTTGGTGGAAGCGGAAGCGGAAACGAAAGCGTTTGAAAAATAACCGCTTCCACATCCCTGCCCTAAACACAAAAGAAGTAGATCGATCTTCCTGCATTAACGTTCTTTTCGCTGCTTCAAGTTTCATCAGTAAATATTTTTTACTGTGACCGATGACGCAATTTTGGATTATTGGATAGAACTAAGTTTAAAAACAAAAAGATATTTTCAGTTGAAAACCTCTTTTGCTTCGCCAAAAGTTTGGAAATTTTTCGACTTGGAGATGACAATTCTTTTTGTGAAGGGACAAAATTTTTTTGTTGAAATGTTTCTCAAACAGCAGCGGTGACAAAAGTCATCAATGTTGGAGTCCGAACCCAATCCTAACTCAAAGCACAAATCTTGAATTGTGATCCAGCTCCTGCTATGCAAAAAAAATCTGAATTCTTGTCCTAGTCCGACTCAGAAAAAATAACTTTAAAAGTTTTCAATGTATATTTTGCGTTCGTATGCCGGTACAGTCACCTTGAAATTGGCGGTAGTAAATTTTTCCACCCCTGATCCTAATCTAATTCTGATAATCCTAAAAAATTGAGCTGCGAACCTAATCCTACAACCAAAATTTTTTTGCAACCGTATCGGGTCCTATTCTTGAAATTCTGATTCTGGTCATTTCTGTAGTACAAATTAGTTAGACTTAATGCACCCGTGACAACCGCCACTCATTTACAAGTGATACAGTTTTGCAGAGTACTGACAGACCATCTGCAACAGTGGACCTTGTATAGGTTCCACAAGTGGGGCGGTCTAAGCTATGCTTTATTAATAGCATTTAGCTTCTTATCGGTCACCAACTGCACCGAAGAGACCTGATAGGTTGAAACAGTGTCACTGTCTGCAGTTTGTTAAACAAAATTCTTTTCGTGTGATGTATTAACGTACGGTATATCGTTTTGTCATCGTCTCCTTTTTTGTCCACAGCTGTCAAATTTTTTTTATGTATGCTGATTTGGGCAAAAATAAAATAAAATGATTGATTGATTAAATAAAACGCCGTTAAAGCTTTTTTTAATTTATGGATACTTAGCTAATAAAGCTCCATTTCTTCTGGAATCGGGATACCAACGCAGACGTGTCATGCTGAAATTGGTTGAAAGCTGAGTGGTTGTAGGCTAAGCGAAATTTTGTGTAAATTAAATTAAACGAATGAAACTGACCTTGAATAAGAAGGTATCTAGATAATTGGTGTTGACATTTTTGAAACTGTAGCGACTGATAGTATTAGTTGAGCACAGTTCAAACAGGTTCAAAAGTAGGGTTTAGTGATTCTTTGCCTGGATTAGTCAAATCCTTGCTGTTTAACGAGCCCATAACTGCATAAGTATTGCAAAGCTTAAAAAAATAAATCTTGCAGATTGTCACCAGTAACTAGCAACAAAAGGTGCATTGGTTCTACATATTAGAAGCTCCTCTTAAAATGATTTACTTGAATGAGGACAAAAGGTATCGGTACCTAACATATTGATTCAAAAAATAAACAGTCAACCAAAGAATCAGCCATATTGCTGCATTTGTGAAATTAGATACTATTAAAACGCAGAATTGGAGATTGCGTTTTGAGGTTAGGTGCCTAACTAGCCCATGTTTGCAATGTCTTGTGTGGTCAACTATCCCTAGCCTTGTATAATGCAATGTTCAGCATTGTAGACATGTGCTAATTAGCAATGTTGGTAGAGTTAGGGATAAATTTGGGTTTGGGGTTACAGGTACGACTAGGTGAAGTTAAAATTAGGATTAAGGTTATATGGTATCAAGCAATATAACTGATTCTTTAGAGGACCAAAATTAATTAGGGCACCAAGATGATAAACTCAGTTGAACCAAAAACACACGTTTCGTTAACAAACGAGCATGAAGAACACTTATCACAAACCAGAAATCAACAGTAGGCTACAGCATAAACAGTGAACAGTGCCTGTCCTGCCAAGCCAAATAGTAGTAGAAGACAGTCTAGCCCCTTTGATTATGACTCAGAATTTGCTACCAGTTAAATAAAAAACGCACAAACAAAATCAAAATTAAACAGCAGACAAAAAACAAAACAAAAAGGGAGCAGATGGCAGAAATGATAAACTGGTACTGTTACATTAAATCTTGCATAGACAAATTTGAATCAGGCAGTCATGTTGATTACAAATAATAAACCTCATCCAAAAGTTTGCTTTTTGGAACAGTTCCAGCAACAAAGGCAGCATTTCCTCTTTGAATTGCTATTCCAATGGATTGCATCAAAAAAGTTGTGGATCTGGGCTCTCCAGACTCAGCAGCTATTCGTTTCCTGACTTCTTGGATAAACTTCAGACCATGGAAACCCCATGGGCCCATGGCCTCAACACAAACTGGGACTACTTGAAAATCTCTTTCCAACTCCACATATTTTGTCAATTTGGTCTGTTCAGCACACTCAGCGACTTTTCCAGGTTGGACTGATGAAGCTGCAATATGGCGTGTGGCAAGGGTGTTGCTACAAGTAAAATCCCAAACTAGACATTTCTCGACACTCCACAGAAAATAGTCATTCGATCCGGTCTTTTGCCATCTGTTTGTGACACACCTTGAGGTTCCAAAATGGTGGGAATGCGTGCAGATTCCAAACCTCTCTTAATTAAGTTGTTAACATGTGAATGACGTGAAAATCGTCCAGCACTTCTTTTGCAGCTGAGCCCATGAACTCCATTTGAATCCACCTGAGTGCGACAGATGCATTCATGTGGATGGCACAAAAATGAACTCAAACAGAGAGTGCATGCAATTCTCAAAGAGGAATTATCCAGCTTTAATCCAAGAGAAGGCAATGGAAGTGCATTCAACCAGTGGGATGCATGAGGAGCTGACACAGCCAGTAATCTTGCTTTGTCCAAATCTGAAGATGAGTTCTTTACAAGGTTATCCAGTTTAATGATGGAAAGCGAGGTGTCCCAAGATTTTTGCTTTTGTGGAAGTTGCGGTGGTAAAGACAAGCCTGATTTGTTTGACCAAAGTGCAAAGGCTGATGTCATAGAATCATCTTGGTATGCTGCACTTCTATCAGATTGATTAAAACAAACAGGCATACTTGTCATGCACGCATATAAGGATGACAAAAATGCAGGGAGTGCAACATCTTGTGCAGAGCAGATGCCCAAGCCTGCAAGCTTCACTGGCAATGAAGACTGCTCCCAACAGCTGGTGGTCAATGATATGTTTAAAATCTTTTCCAGGGCATTGGATATCTCCAAATCATACTGAGCTAAAACTGCTGAATGATAACACACTGAAGTTCTTAAAATATATGTTAGCTTTGGAATTGCTAAGCAGTTTTTCAGCAGAAAAAAGGATTCATGGGCATCCAAATGGTCAAGCTTTTCTAACATGCGGATAAGAAAAGTTAATTTTCCAAGCAATGCTGCATCTACAGCTGATAGAAGAACTGGTAGGTCTTCTTTTCGAATTAGCTTGATTTCAGCAGCAATGATTTTGAATTTTTCCAACATCGTATTTTCTTTGTTTGAATGTAAGCAAATTGGTTTGCATTTAGATGGGTTGATGCTTAATCCCAGACTGTTTTCTGCTTGAATGATTTTCTGAAAATCTGAAAAAACTGTATCAGCATTTTCACGAAGAGTACCATCGCCTAAATACCACATATTGAATTTACTGTCACAATCAGAAATCAAATCCTGGATTGCCAACAAAAACAGTAAAGGGCCCAAAGGGTCACCTTGTTGCACACCTTCTTTTGACAACAAGCTTTCTTTGCCAAAAAACAGATCTGTAGGCTGAGCATAAGCTTGAAACACAAATGGGAAAATTTGAAGTAATGATTCTTTAACTTTATGAAGAATTGCATCTCTTTTCACAGTGTTGAAAGCATTTTGAAAATCGATCTTAAGCAAAATGCTGTTGGAATCCTCAGATCTGATGAAGTTTCGGCATGCATGTACTGCAACTTCAGCTCCAGATGGAATACAAACATCCATCTGATGCGGCTGGAATTCATCTGTTAGATTGCAAGAAACTTTAAACATGCACGCTTTTCCAGCCAAGCATCTCAAAGTGTTCCCTACTGATATTGGTCTGACTCCACCATCTTTCTTTGAAAGAGCAATCAAGGTAGCACCAAAAAAACTAGATTGAACAGCGTCTGGGATGTTGCCACACAGCACAATTCCATTTAAAAACTTCACTATTGTCTACAGTAAATGCTTAGAAGTTTCACCAAGAGCATCTGAAGTAATATCTTTCAAGTGCTGTGGTGCTAAACCATCAGGACCCGCACTGGAACCATTCTTAAAGAGACTAATGCATCTTTTTGCATCTTCAACTGAAACTGAAAGGCTCTTCAGGCTTTCACTTTCTGTTGGTGCTGCAGGAAAATTGGAATCTTTGTGTAGATCAGGATGCTTACTTTTTAACTAAGAGCCCTCACTATTCTCCCCTTCCTATGACAGCATCCTTAAATCAACAAAAGGTTTACAGGTAATGTATGGTTATGGCATGCTTGTAAAAATTGACAATCATTGTGCTAAATCATAGCTCATGTTTAGTTCTTTATGAAGGTCTAGAGTTTTTGGCAGAGGCTATTGTGCTGTTAACTGGTAAACAGCATTTTTGCCCTTGAAGGCTATTTTGCCATCAGACATTTGTGATTGGTCAATTTTAATAGCATATTAAACAAGTGACTTTTGGCCATTTTTGATTGGTCAATTTCAATGGTAAATTAAAAAAATTTGCCCTCCCCAGTGTACTCTCCCTCACACTATACGCTCCCTCCCAGGGTACACTACCCCATACATTCACATACTAGGCCCCCTCCAGTGTACTCTGCCTTTGTCTAAGTCCTGCCAGCAAAGATTTCAACTCGTAATCATTGCATTTTAAAGTAGCTGCCTTATTCACTAAACTACAGCATCACTAGTAGAATTAAAGCAAATATGGTTAGGTAAAACACTCATGAATGGTGATGGCAAAATAACTTGCATGCGAAAAAGGCCATTGACAGCAAAATAGCCACTTTCATAGTTTTTCTTGGCATATGTGAAATTCATTTAATAATAATAATAATAATAGGCAAATAAAATGTTGTACAGATGAATCCAGTGAATTGCATATCAAATAATCACTTAATATGCTTTGTTGCATAAGAATTGTAAATCCCAAACCATAGTCTATCTTTTTCTAAGAAAATAGTCTGGTTAATCGCATATCGGCTTAGTGCATAAACCATTTAATTGCATAAAGATAAAAGCCATTTATTTAATTCACCAAAGTGTTAGTTGCAAAATCAAGTGACAGAAATCCATCTTCAGCAAAAAGTTTTGCCATTCTTGATAGACATATGCCAATTATCAGCACAGTGTGAGCACGTAGTGAACTGTGAAAAATGCTGCAAGATTTCTTGATCAATTTCTGGCAGCATCTTTCATGTTTTCAAAATATGATCTTGCAGCAAATTTTTTTACAATGCGCCAGCACAAATTTGCTGCAATTGTTGGTCTTGGATGCGAGTGAAAAAATGTCATTTGGAAGCACTGACATCAAGGAAGAAAGTGCTGCCAATTCAATTCTCATAACCTTGTCAAAAAATAAAGAAGTGTTAAACGCTCTTGATACAGTTTAGTGATATTTGCAATGCAAAGGTGGAAACATAAACACATTTTTTCGTTTAAAAAAATTACAAGTGAGCATGCACAACAGCATTAAACAAACTACTATTGTGCAGTATTTTACATGATTGGAACAATGTTGTGCATGATTAAACAATACTTTGTCTTCTGCAGTGCTTTATTTGTGTGTTTATGCTAATTTTGGATAAATGCATAATCTACTTAATCGCATAAAAAACTTTGGCAAATTGACTATGGAATTAATTGGATTTGTCTGTAGCTCATAAATAAGTGGAAGGACTTGTTTCTGGCATCATCTGCCATGTGGTGTAGAGTAAGATGAGGTAATCTTCGACATTGGATAATGTTGAATATTTTTGGGAAAAGCCATACATCGCTAAAATTAAATTTTTATAAGTTGAATGTAATGTACCAGGCTCAGGCACTTCTACATCTGAATATCTAGTATTTTCAATTTAAATTTCTTTTTTCCTTCCAAACTACACCTTTTTTCCAATGCAAAAAAATTGGTGGGAAAAATCACATGTAGAAAAGAGCTAGTGGTAAAAGTAGCCAAATGTCAGAGATGATGTCTTTGCGACAGTTTTTTTGTTGCCAGGTAATCCCCATTTGCCAATTTTTTTAAATATTGGATAGTAAAAAGTTTGTCCTATTTTGTGGTTGTGTTTGGAGCCTCAGCTTGTTCAGATAAAAATCTTTGTTACAAACACAAATTATTCAGTAAATTTTGTCTGACATTACCCCATCTTACCCCAAGTGATTTGGGGTCTACTGTGTTACTTTGCAAAGGTTTTAACACATTGATATGTTTGGAAATGCTCTTATTTAAAATCCACTTTTGACTTGCAAATTTTCGCCAATCTATTAAATAATATAGATGCTGATACCAATCTAGTTAGTTTTCTCCTTTTTGATTTTAATTGAAATATCCGTAGATTGAATCACACAAAAGAAAATAATCCCAAAAAATAAATCTTCCAATCGCATAAATTAGATAATTGAGTTACGGGTATGTAAAATTATGCATCTTGGTATTAGATTACCAAATCTACACATTAAGTGCTTAACATTTGTATTTCTGTGATTTTTATAATTTAGTTGGTGTTTTTTTAAATACTCTTAAACATGAGAATTTCACGAATTTTATGGATTATATCTAACCCAAATTGTAATCTTAATTTTACCTCAACCCCAATCTTAAATGCTGATCTGCTCTGAAGAATATCTGTATTTCAGTAGTATCCAACTCTATTGAAAATTTTCCATGCCTTTCCATGTTTTTTTCCTATTTTTGTAACAATTTTCCTGTCATTAGAGTTTTCATTTCCTGAAGTTTTTTTTTTATATTTTGGTGTTGCTATATTATAGTAGGCTTTTCCCAATATGGGGCATTTGTAATAACATCATTTTTCAAGGGAAGTTTGAAAGGTTGGTTAAATTCTATATGCTTTCTTTATGTTTCAACACTAACTTCAATCGTGCTTGTTACGATAAAAAAGCACATAGCTCTCAGTTTCAGTTTAGCATGAAAAACACTATTTTTTGAGGAAACCGTTCAGTTTTTGTATGCTACAAATAATTAATTAGCTTTCTTAAACTGGCCATATACCGTATATACACTAAAAATAAAAAAAACACAACTTCTAACCAATTTTTGTTTTAAATACCCTCCAGAAATTTTATTTCTTAAAAAAATGTAGCTGACAAATATGTCCTGCGACAACTTACCAAATCATGATTGAAATAAGCCTTAAAATGTGAAGAAAAAATGTAAATTGCAGCTTCGATCTTTTTGAAAACGTTTGTTGAAATTTAGCCATTTTTATTTTAATTGCATGAAAAATAATTTGTAATACAGCATTGTTCCCTCTAAGATTTTAATAAGTGCGTAACCGCCGGCGCGAGTGCGAAATCGCTAACAAATGTACGAAAACCGCCGGACAAGTTTTGGCGGACATTGCTGAACAAACGGTTATACCGGCCTTAGTAACTTATTTTGATGGAGTAAAAAGATACTTGCAGTAGCCTACTGCTATTTAGTCAGTGTATACGCTAAGCTAACTTTGTATAGCTTACAGTTTGCTGATAATGTTGGTTGGCGTGTAACGACTTCCTACATTTTTCCCTCACACATACTTCAATCATGAAACTTTTCATTTATAGTTCAGTGCTTTTCAACCGTTTTTGGCATTCGGCCCATTTTCGAAATGCGTAGAGTCATGCTGCCCGGTTATATTTTTTTTCCTGTTTTCATGAGCGTTTTTGGCATTTCGTCCATTTTTGAAATGGACAAAGGCATGCGGCCCGGTTATATTTTTTCTCGTTTTCATGTGCGACCTCAAAAAAGGTATCAAAGTAAATTTTAGAAGTGTTGTCCAACTAGAATAAAAAAACAAGTGAGGAAAAAGTTTTCCGATTTCAATCGATGTGAAGGCAAAATAAAGTACTGGCCCAGTGAAGACCATAGTCCACCGATTGAACATCAAAGATGTAGGCCATCAACTATGTCACGAGTGATCTTTATTTTTTATTCTGGTCATGACGCCAACCTGCGAGTTGTATCTTGCTTACTATGCTAGTTAACAGCGCATCTAAATAAAAGCAATCCTTTGCCGATGCCCGACACGAGCATAAGAAATATCACTTTTATGAAATAATGAGATGCTAGGTAGGTTACCACGACTATGACAAGAACAAAAATTGCTTGCGAACTTCAATTGTTGCTTGAATATGGGGAATATTTTCACTGCAGTAATCCCTTGTTACTTGCAGTTAATGTATCCAGGACCACCCGCGAAAGGTGAAAATCCGCAAAATAGCAACAAAATATTTATTTTGTTATTTAAGTATAATGTAAACGTTTGTGAACCCTCCCCATACTGATATTAAAAACTAGCCTACATACAATTAAGCTTTTATCACAGCATTCGAATTTTTTTCTTCCTCTTGGGTTCACGATAGTAATCTTTCGCAGGGACACAGCACTTAGGCGGCATTGTAAGGGCTTAACGAACAGTTAATTGCAAGCACAACACTATGATACGCGAGGCACAATTAACAGCGTGAACGAGAATGGCGAGATGATGCTCAGTCAACCAGCGACATGGCGCTATTTTTTAATTTTTATTTTTTGATGAATATTTTTGAAAAATCCGCGATGCACTGAAGCCGCGAAACTTGAACCGCAAAGTGGCGAGAGAACACTGTAGTTACATTTCTCAATCGCAATCAATTAAACAGCAGGGTTTTGCAGTTTCAAGAAAACGTTTGATCTAAAATTGAAAGTATTTGATGCCAAAGCTGCGCTTGAAAGAAGAAAATTAAGATTTTTTGGCGCATAAAACTAAATATAGAAACAAAGAATTTTTTGCGTTACGCCTGCAATCTACGCCTAATGGAAACCAGCCTTTACTCTTCACAGAAACTTTTTTTTACGCAATGCACAACCTTCCGTTAGTTTCTACTATTTAATAATTTTTCTTTACACTGGTAAACCAGATTTAATCTTGATCAAAAGACGATTTTGAAATGGTACATAGTAAACGGCGATTTTTTTTAAATGCCATAAAGTCATAGGAAAATTGTACTGTATTACAAATTACCTTTCCAGCAGCAAGAAAAGAGGCTAGACTTCAACAAAAAACGTGTTTAAAGAAATTGAAATTGCACTTTGTATTTTTTTCTTCTCGTTTCAAGGCTTATTTAAATCATGACTGGTAAACTGTCAGCTGCATTTTATTTAAAAAAAACTTTGGAGGGGATTTAAAACTAAAATTGGTAAGAATTAACATTAAGAAATTTAGCAATTCCAGTTCAAACTTCCCTCAAAAACTAATGTCGTGTGGTAAAGTGAACTTTGAACGCTACTTGCAATTATTGCTCTTTAGCTACGATAGAATTGGCCGGGTTACTTTATGTTAATTACTTTGGGGTTGAATTGTGATACAAAAGAACTGTGGTACGGCATGCGCGATACATTATTTTAAGTCGCCATCACTCGCTGTTGGGTCATAGCCGGGGGATGTTTACGCGAGACGTTGCATTGCCATAAAAAAGCGGCGGTCCAACCTTTGATTTCCTTTCACTGTCTTCCACGCATCAAAAAGTTCGTTGAAAATCGCAAAAATTTTAACAAACAGAAAAAGTTACCAAAATCCGCCGGGCTTTTTACGCACTGTTGAACTTTAACTGCGATTCCGCCGGACATAATTTCGCAAATTTGTACTTTTTTTGCGTTTAAAGGGAACACTGTAATACAGTAAAATTTGCCTATGACGTTATGAGATTTAAAAAAAACTGCTGTTCACAATTGACCATTCCAAAATTGTTTTTTGATTTAACATTATAGTGTATTATACAATCTGGTTTACTAGTGTGAAAAAAAATTGCTAAATAGTTGAAACTAACAAAAATTTGTGCATTGCGCAAAAAAACGTTTCCTCAAGTGTAATTGTGCACGCAAGGCTATTGCGGTCTATTGCATCTTCTTGTATACAGTGGTGCCGGGTAAAGTAGGTGGGGTACCCCAAAAATTTGTTCTGGGGAGTGCAGCCCCTTTGCAAATGCAGTAAAACTACATAGTTCTAAATGAATAGACAATATTTTTTGCAGTCAGCGTCTCTCAGTGAAACCCTGCAGTTTTATGTGTAGTTACAAATATTAATGTTTCAATTTTTTTGCATGACTAAAAAGCTGCTTTTAACAAACTCGCGAATATTTGCGTCCACGAAATTCTTTTTCCCTTTGGTTAGCCTTATTTTCAAATGCTTTTCACCAAGATAGAATTTTACTCATCGAATGTTTGCTACCTTTTTTCACTGATTTCGTAAATGGTTACTTGAAACTTAATATGAACGAAAAAATATTTAGCTAGCTATGTTACCGCGATTCTCAAAAAGGGTTCCGTAAGCAAGCTTCAGAAGTGCCTCAAACCTACCATTGCTTTCGCCGAAATAGCTAGCCTATTAAGGACGATTCGCTGTTTTTTCTCATTGACAAAACTTCCTGAAATTTAATCGATTTGTTTTCCTGGGTGGTTTGTGAAATTACTTGACAAGACTCGTGTGAAATTTGTTGTCGCTCTTCCATAACACTGCGTTCTGAGATATGCTTTATGAAAAAACAAAACGCACGTTCTTCTACTGCTACATCACACAAAAATCTTAAGTTTTCTTCTTTCAAGTTGCGCAACTTTGGCCATCAAATACTTTCCGGTTTGAGATTAAGTTTACTTGCAATTGCAATACCCTGCTGTTTAATTGATTACAATAGAGAAATGTAATTTGTTTACCATACTAACAATTAAAGTTTGCAAGTAATTTTTGTTCTTGTGTCATAATCGTGGTAACCTACCTAACATCACATTATTTCATAAAGTCCTATTTCTCATTCTAATGTCGGGCGTCGGCAAAGGATTAATTTATTTACGCGCATTGTTAACCTGCCGTTCCAAAATACATGTACTGACGAATCGCTATTGCAAAGGCCGTTGGGTTTGAGAGACCAAATTTAACCTAATTAACTTATTAAAGAGCAATAGCCCAAGCATTTCACTGCTGCCTTACAATAACCAATTGGCTACCCGTTTGTGAACATTTTGGAGCTGACATAATCACGCTAATTATTACGTCACTTAAGCGCATTGTCACAGTTTTGCCTCTCCTTTCCCTGCAAATTTAAAAAACTCGGCGCTTACGCCCATGACATTGTTCGGACTTATTTTTAGGTCATCTTCGAAGGTTTTTGACGAGCAGTTAACTTGAATCTATGCTGCTAAGACGTAGCAGAGTAGACAAGATGCAACTCGCAAGCTGGCGTCTTGATCGGATTAAAAAATAAAGATCATTTGTGACAAATGATCGCCTAAATCAGGGATTTTTAATCGGTGACCATGTTCTTCACTGGGGTGGTACTTTATTTCACCTTCATATCGAGTGAAATTGGAAAACTTTTTCTTGATGACTCATTTTCATAAATTATTTGGACAACACTTGAAATTTACTTCAATAACTTTTTTGAGGAGGCTCGTAAAATATGTAAACGGGGCACATGCTTCTTTGCATTTTGAAATTGGGTCACATGTCAAAAACGGTTCAAAAGCTATACTAGATGAAGTGTCATAGTAAAACGAAATACGTCTGAGGGAAAACGAAAAACAAAAGGTGCCGTTATACGCAAACCAATGTTATGGGTAAACTTTACGGTATGCAACGTTAGCTTAGCGTGTACACTAAATAGCAGATATCTATTTTTACACTTTCAAGGTATGTTATTAAGGCTGGTGTAACGGCTTGTTCAGCAATGTTTGCCAAAATTTGCCCATCGGTTTTCTTACATTTGCTAGCAGTTTCGCACTTACGCCGGCGGTTACGCACTTACTAAAATCTTAGAAGGAACACTGATCTGTACATAATTTCTGAGTGGTGCAACAATGCAGAGAATGCACATAAGCAAGCACTTGTTGTTGTACAAGCAGTAATCATGCTACAAATGTGATGTTGTTGGCAACCTGGACCAGAATCAAGAATTTAGTCATCTAGAAATGTTTAAGGCCAATATTTTTTATGCCAACTTAAGCAACCCTGAAGCTTTAGATTTTAGAAGACTTGTTTTGATATTTAAAGTACAATATAATTTAATATGTGCTCTGGAATTATTGCAGGACATAGAGGACATTGCAGACCTGTGCCTATTAGCAAGGTTCTTTGTTTTGTTTTTAACAACTGACGTATGCTGATGGTAGTAGTGTAGAGCTGGAAATTAAGTACACCTAAATTTAATATGAACCCCTTTTTCTGTCAAAAATATATGTCAGTTTTATCAAAATCTGACGCTTGTGGTGAACTTTTTGTACCTTTTTGATGAATTAAACATGCAATTCTTTTGGCATAAAAAATATATTGGTTTAAATAAAGAGCATGAGACATTTAGATGTAGTGCTTTAGACATCGTTGTGTAGCTCCAATGATGAAAATGTTAAGGCAGTGGCTGTTTTGCTGTTAATGGCATTTTACCCTTAGAATCTATTTTGCTGTTGAACGTTTGTGATTTGTCAATTTCGATAACATATTAAACGTATAACTTGAGAAAAATACTATCCCCAGTGCACACTCCCTCTCACATTTATATACCAGGCCCACCAGTGTACACTGCCTCTATCAAAGTACCTTGCCTGTAAAGACTTGAATCTGTAATTATTGCAGTTGAAGACAATGTTTACTACAAAATAGATTTTATGTTGTACAACAAAATAGATTCCAAAGCTAAAATACCATTAACGGCAAAATAGCCACTTCCAAATGTTGATAAACACATCTATGACAATGATGATAATATGCATTTAACTGCTATCTTGCTTTACCTAAACTTTAAATGATTCAGTGTGATTTAAAACCGTTTGACTCGAATTGTAGCATTTTGCACAAATAGAATTAAGCACAAAGTGCTCAACGAATAGTGTTGTGCATTTTAAAATACCAAAACCTCTGATTCCAACAGTTCAGTTTAACTATCAAATTTGAATTTTGGTGTATTGTGTAATGCAACCAAAATAAGAGTAAAGTCACCACTGACTCAAAAACCCTTATGCAGTTATAGAGACACTAGATGTGATAGAAGATTTTGGTACAGCACCAAACTTGCCTGTTTTGTGGCCACAAGGGGCCTACCTATTTTGAAGTAGAAAAAGCACTATTTTGGTGCATCAGTTTATAATGTGGTAGCTTTTCTCAGCACTATGACATCACAATTTCGCATGTTGTTAAAGTTTGCATTGATAGTGCCTTGCCTAAATATGAAAAAGGTTTTGATTTTGTGGCTTGTAGCAGTATAAAAAATTGATCATAAGTTTCCTTTTCGAGCAAGCGATCCCAGTTGCCTGCGATGTTCAATTAACACCATCTGACAGCACATTATTTTTTTTGTAGCTTTTTGACAAGTTTTCCATGTATTTTGGCATGCCGTATCAATGCCAAAAGCAAAGTGAGGGTACCACCATATTTCCCATAAACAAGATTAGGTGATTGTCTGCATTTTTGTCAAATTTGTCAACCCAGCCCATGTATTTATAATACATAGAAATTACTTCAAAACGTGAAGCAGCAATTTTTGTTCTTGGTGTGATAATTGAAGCATTGTGATTCACCAAAGTTTTTGGATGAATTGCATTAGCATTGGGTGCTAAAGTCACAATATTGTTGTCATTCCATCTAACAACTGTGATATAACATGCTGTTATGATGCGCATATCACTGCGTTTTAGTTTTTAATAGATTTTTGTGATTTTAGGGGCATTTTTCTGTTTTGTTTTCTTATGTTGTACCTGTTCCATTACGTCCCATGCTGGTAGGTATTTCTAACAGGGGTAAGCAGGCCCAAAGCCAGGAGGGCAAAGCTCTAAAATTTATCTGCTCCTCTTGGCGTTTTGACGGTTTTGGATAGTGGTTTTCAAATATAGACAAAACTATACAATTCAAAAAATTAATACAAAAATGTTCTTACTTTTAATTTGAATGGAAAACTTGAAAGTAGACACTTTGATTAAGTCAATTGCCGAGAAACTATAGAATAATACTACTTTTCATAAACTTTTTGATAAAATAGTTGTAATTTTCCAAACTTCTAATCTATTAAAAAAAAATTTTTTTATTTGATGTTGAAGATGTAAATCAATAAATGATTTCAGCATCAGCTTTTAGTTCCACTAGTATCAGATGGTTTAGATTTTTATCATTTCCTGCTTCTGGATCTTCATCTGTAATTCACCATCACAAAAAGGCCACAAAATAACACACTATTTGCCACTTTGCCTAGTGTAGTCTTCAAGTTCAGTTATCTCATTGTCGCTTTTATACTTTTTTAGCATCTAGACTTTTCGCCTTTAGAATGGTGAAAATATATAAAAACAAGTGTTAAGTTTTGCACTTCATATGGTCTGGAATAGTATAATTGCCAACTAGTCTCGCGTGTAGTGGCACTTGTAGGCTTAGATGTTATGACAAATATTACAATATAACTAAATAAACGAAATAGTAAACAAAGTTTATCTTTATAATTAAACATTATTTAACAGCATCATTTCAATTTATAGTGATTTTTAGCCATTTTCCTTGATCTGCTCTAACAAAAAAAGTAACTCAAAAAATTGTTTATTTTTTGAATTTAAGAAAATAAAAGTACAAACATATATCTTTTAAAATGTTAAAAACTAAACCTGAAAATAGTCAAAAACAAGTTTTGTCTTACAAAGAGCTTTAATTGAATGGCACTTGTAGGAGGGACTGGGCATTCCTGGATTAATATATTGATAAATAAATTGTTTTTACATCTGTTTCCCTTACTGGAAGCAAAAATTATCCAGAATAGGTTTCGGTATACTGGATTGAGCGTAATTATTTCAGGATTGATTCCTATAGGCAATTTATTCTGCAATGTGCATCGTTCTATTGAGTGATTCAATGAGATTCCGTTTAGTTTGGCTTGATATTCTTTGACGAATATCTCCAGTCGGTTTGGCTATTCAAAGTCGAGACTGGCAACTACTTAACTTCAAACAGGAGTTCATTGTGTGTTATATGCAGCTAACTATGCATAACACTAAATCGTTTGTATAACAGTGAAAGATTACACCGTGCAGATATATTTTCCTTTTCGTCTGAGGTAATTTTAAATTTATTTGAAAGTTAGTTTAAGACTGGCGATATTCGAAGTCAGGTTGTTTGACTGTGTGCAAAAATAAAAAAAATGAATACAAACATGAAATTGCCATACAGCATCACACTAAATTATATACCTATTTAAAGAGATGGTTTTTACAGTTTTCAGTGAGTATTTCAAAAGAAGAGTTGTTAAAAACTTAAAGGTAATGATGCTCTATAGATCTGGCCTATAGCATAGACTTGTATATTAGCACTTGTAAATTTGAATTATTTAAGCTAAAGGTTTTTCATTATAGATATGATAACTATGCTGTGAGGAGAGGGCTAGGCTGTCGTAATGTTACCGATCACAAAGCATTATGTTACGAGATTTTCCGTTGGTGCTTGTTCATCTTTGGTCCAGAGAAAATGTTTTCGGAATTTCACCTTGAAACAACCTACATTCAATAGTTTTGCAAGAATTTTCAATGCCAATGTAAACGTTACCAAACAAAATTTTTTGCAATCTCTTAATGTCATTCAAATAAAAAGAAATATGTTTATCCAAACTTTTGATACTCCAAATCCAAACTCTTTAAAATTTGTTCCAGGAGTTGATGTCCTAGGAAGTGGAACTTATGATTTCCCTGATTGGAGAAATGCGCATAATTCACCTTTAGCAAAGCGATTATTTGGCATTCAAGGAGTAAAAGCAGTATTTTTGGGTCCAGACTTTATAACTGTAACTAGATCAAGTGAAGAAGTTGAGTGGAAAATTTTGAAGCCGGAAATATATGAAGTGGTTATGGATTTTTTTACTGCTGAAAATCAACCTGTGCTTATTGACAGTGAGCCATCACCTGATACTGTTGTTAATGATGATGATGATGAGATTGTGGCAATGGTGAAAGAACTTTTAGACACTCGAATTCGACCAACTGTGATGGAAGATGGTGGAGATATAATTTTTAAAGGCTTTGATGCTGATACTGGAATTGTTAAATTACAACTTCAAGGTTCTTGCAGCAATTGTCCGAGCTCAACTGTTACTCTTAAAAGCGGAATTGAAAATATGATTAAATTTTACGTTCCCGAAGTAAATGGAGTTGAAGAAATTGAAAGTGAACTTGCTGCAGCATCAAAAGAACAATTTGAAAAATTGGAGAATATAATAAGAACTAAAGAAAAAAATCCAAAAGAATAACTTGGGTGGTGTATTTTGTCATGTTCTTTAGTGGTTAGGTAGAAAAGACCTTCATTTGTTTTAAAATACAATTATAATATTTAAAACTTAAAAGCAAAACTCTAACTTGAATCAGTCAACAATATATGCCTACAATATATTTAATCAAACTGATTTCGCTATCAATGTGGCATCATCAGTGTTCTTATTCATAAAACAGAATGTAATTAAATAAGAGCGTTGCTACTACGTTAATAATAAAATCGATTCCACCTACAGCTTTGTTCTCAAAGATTTCATTTCGTTGATATGCGTTACGAAATCGTCATTCTTTTTCACTTGTGTGGAGATTCTCCTGAGATCGTTATAATTAACTATATACAGAAAATAATGTATTGGAATTGTAGTTGAAGTTAATAAAAATGATTTTTGCCAAATCCGTAAGCAACAATTACGGGTAGTTAGTAAGTGAAAGTCAGTCCTACGTTTCATCTAGTTTTCATACAGTTTCACCTCGTAAACTCGGACAGCTGCGGAGGAAGGGTGTCCGTGTTAGCCGATTGTCCAACTTAACCGACGGCCTATAGGCCATAGCTTATAAACATGCCTAGGGTAACGAAGTGTATTTAAAAATGCCGTTATTATATAGGTTATTTTATTTTACTGCATTTACCTTCATAACATGTGAAAAAGCAGATTTATTTATTTATATATTCATTTTTGTTTATTCAAGTAAATCAACTGACGAAGGCTACCTTGGGCTAGCCTAAAACGAAATAGCCTCTATAATAATGGCATTTTTAACTAAACTAGTAAGTAAAAAACAAAGTACTATCCGTATTGCTGTCGAAGAAAACTGCTGCTACGATTCGCATTGAAGAAAACGGCCGATTTTAGGCCAAACATTTTTAAAATTTTCAAACATTTTTTTTTCTCAATCTTGGAATGTTATTCCATTTTTTTTTCTTGGTCATGGTCCGAGTTAACCGATATCCAGCTTAACAGGGTCCGTGTTAACGAGGTGAAACTGTAGTTTGTTATTATTTGTGTGTTGAACTTTATGTTCAAAATTGTATTATAAGAAGTTCATCATTCAAAGCATGATGAGTGGAGTTTCAGAAGTTGGTCATGTTTATAATGTCAGTAAATTGACGAAATGTAAAATTCTTTTTAAAGTGCATCAAATTCTAGTAAAAAAGCCGTTTTAAATTTGTTGTATTCGTAAAGCTGTGTTTCAAAAATTTCAAGCACATGAATACCAGAGCAAAATTAATTAATTTTTTGACGGTTCTGCTCTGCTTCGGCTATGTGAAGGTATCGCACTTTCATTCATCTTCTTCTGTGGTCACAGAAACAACAGCTCTTATAGTTCTGTATGAACCTGACGATTTTCAGCTACATTTGCTACCTCTATAAATTATCAATACGATATGGGAAGCAGAATACCCAAATTACGCAATTGCTATAAGACTATCTTAATCGAAGTTTTGTTGCAATGAAATTGGTCAATAATAACTATTTATTTTTGTATTTTGAAAGTGTTTTTAACGGTTTCTTACTCCGACTTGCAGGCTTTGTATTTAAAAGTAATTTTGCGTATAAGTTTTTATTTGTTTTATTTTTCAGGGTATTGTACCAATAGGTTGTAGTTTTGCTATGTTAGTCGATGTATGATGGGTCGGCAAAATTTATGGAAAAAAGCTTTTACCCGAAATTCATCATGGGCAGATAAAGATGAATTGCTAGATGTTGTATATTGGAGTCGTCAAATCCTGGCTGTAGTTTTGGGAGTCATTTTTGGTTTGTTTCCATTAATTGGCGTGGTCGGTATTTTGCTATATTGTGGCACAACTACTCTCTTAATGAACTTCTATGTTAGCGAATTCCAAAAACAAGATTTAGAAGATTATGGAGGATTTTTTGAATTGGCAAAAGAAGGATTCATGTCTGCTTTTGCTAGTTTTCTAGTTGTTTGGATCATTGTTTATTCATCGTTCCATGCGTCATGATCCTTGAAAATTAATCAAAAAACCTTTATTTCAAATTCTCTATCAAAAACTATTTGTATGAATAAGTGAGCTGGCCGCGTCATTAAAAAAGCAGGTATTTGGTTGAGCGACGGAGTTGCAAACTAGAGTGTTTTAAAGTGATTAAATCGTAAAATTTTGTTATAGACTTTATAACGATGTTTTACGTAGTATCTGTTGGAGTTTATTTTTGTTAAGTCTACTTATTTTATAATCATCTGTTGTTTAAGTAAATGCTTAAAATTTTTAAAATAAATTTTCGGCTGTCATTAAGTATACTGCTTAAAAGATTAAAAAGAACTTCAAAAATTATTCATAAAAATGTAAACCCTTCCCATCTGCCATAGCATATAATTGCTTTAGGTCGGTTAAAATTTGACATTTTTTATAAACTAACTTAGTATGCTACACAATTATGAGGTTGTCTAATGTATGTTGTGCAATGTGATTTGGTATTGATGTTTTGTCGATCTTGTAATTTGCAATACTTATGTGCGGCGTGGGTTATGCATATTTTTACGGTGCTGGTATAATTTGATTCAATATAAGTCATACTTTCCAAGAAAATATGTGCTTTGCTGCTACAACGGTGTTTCCCAAACTGTGTGCCGTCGAAGATTTGCAGCTGTGCCACGGTTTTTTTACAACACTTAATATTTATGCAAGGTTTCAGCTAGAATTGAGTAATTGCTGCCATGAAGTAACGGTTGGAAACGTCTGGGATCCTGTTATGTTGCCCGAAAAAGTGGTGAACAGCAAAAAAAAGGTCACCTTTCGCGCTATCACGTGTAATGCAATTAGCGATCAATGCTAATAGATTCATGTGGCTGTCTGTTGTGCCCCGATATTTGTTTAGCTTTTTTACTGTGCCAACAGACAAAAAAGTTTGGGAAACACTGCTACAATATTAACGCTAATCGCGCTGCAAATGCTACTTATGCTGATGATGAATATTTTGTTGTTCTTACAGGACTAAGTTGTAAAATAATGAAACTACTGTCAATTGTTTTTGTTTCGTTGCTGGTGCATTATTGCTCGGCTTTGTATTTTCATATTGGAGAGAAAGAAAAGAAATGTTTTATTGAAGAACTTCCGGAAGATACTTTAGTTACTGGAAAATATCGAGCACAATTATGGGACAAGCGATCAAACCAGTTTCTGGAATCTACTCCTGGTATGGGAATGCATGTCGAAGTAAAATCTCCTCAAGGTAAAGTTGTTCTTTCAAAAAGTTATGGTTCCGAAGGAGCTTTTACGTTCTCCTCGAACTCACCTGGAGAACACCAAATTTGCATTCATTCTAATTCAACGAAATGGTCTTTATTTGCTGGTGGAAGACTAAGAATACATCTCGATATCCAAGTTGGGGAACATGCGAATGACTACAGTGAGATTGCTTCAAAGGAAAAATTGACTGAACTTCAACTTCGCGTTCGTCAACTGTTAGATCAAGTTCAACAAATTCAAAAAGAACAAAACTACCAGCGGTACAGGGAAGAGAGGTTTCGGCAGACCAGCGAAAATACGAATGCTAGAGTGTTGTGGTGGTCGATTGCCCAAACAGCAGTACTGGTTATCGCTGGCTTTTGGCAAATGCGTCATTTGAAAGGTTTCTTCGAAGCCAAAAAGCTCGTTTAAAAAGCTGCCATAAACTAAATTTTGAGCACTTTAATGGAGCTTCAGTTACGTTTTCAATTAGCTTACTGCGTTAGTGGATTGTTAAAATTTTATTTATAACTTTGAAAAGATTGTGTTTCAACACCTAAATTGGAGGCCAAAATTTGATTAAGAATTTTCTTTGGATTTCATGTTAACATTTTTTTGGAATCTGTTTCGTTTTACTTTCTTACATGTTTTACAATATTCAGAAGGGATCTTTTGCACGAAAAAATTCATAAATGTTTTCACGGTTTAGAGAAAACAGATATGGTTTGTTTTTGCGTGAAAATGGTATTTTATTTTGCTAAAAAAGCAGCTACTATCTTTAAAGTAAGTAAGATTGTTCGGCTCTTTACAGCGAAGCAAACTTCCATCTTTTACAATAAAAGTACTGATGTGCGGATTGATTGCAATGACTTTGGTGTTTAATTTTTGAAACGTGTTATTTTTTAAAGTGCTAAGCTCGATATAAAAGCATAGATTGTTAGCTGTTTGTAGATTTTACATTAGAACAAGGCTTCTTTAATTGTCCATTTTCACTCGTATAGACCAAACACTTCGTCGGTGTTTTTGGATTTCAAAAAGAAAATTTATTTTTCCTAATTCTGTATCTTATGTCAAATATATTTTGCAACAGTAGTTTGCACACTAATACTGTGGCATTACAACCGGCTTCCTGTGCATACTTACGTTTGAGGAGATATAAATTTCTACATCTGCCACTTAAAAATTGTTTTAAAATTGAAGGTGGCAACCCAGATTTAGCAACGTCTGTACGACTTCGTTCGAAGTTTGGGTGAACACGCAACAGTTTAAGAAGCCCTGTTCTGAGCCTTGTTGATGCGTTTGCTAGCATTGCAGTGTGTATTTCTACGACGCTTCGACATCATTGGACCTAGTCTGTTGTTTCATGCATGAGATTATGGACTTAGCTTGCAGAATATGATATAGCCATCTTTGCTTAGCATAATAGTCTGTATTGTAGCCCTGGTAAATGCTGTCATAGCTAAAGCGGTATTGGTAAATTAGATGGCTAATTTTGATTTTGCAAAAGCTTTTGAAGGTTCTTCAAATGTTTTCTTTTGATATTTTTAATTGGATGGTCTGAATTTGTAAATAGCATATGTGAAAGGCGTATTTTCTTGTGCGGCAATACTGAACAGTTCTAATTGAGTTTTGTGGTTGGTGAATAAAAGATTTAATATTGAAATTATTGTGTGTTTAGGTATTGTAAACATGTTGCGTCTAAAAAGTGTTTTTGTCTCCTGTCGATAAGTTGGAAATCTGGGATTAATAACAGGCATATTTTTCTTGTCTGCAATAAACTGTTATTGACTAAAATGAAAACCAAAAGACGCAGAAATTCCACTTGCATTAGCAGTTCAACTTCAGAAGATGAGAAGCAAATAAAGCGAAAGAAAAGAAGAGATCACTCATCTGATTCACCAGTCATAAATGTAAAGAAAAAATTGAACAGAACTTCTTCCAGTTCAAGCTCTTCCGACTCTAAAGATTACAAAAAGACAAGAAAAAGAAGATCAAAACGAGATTCATCAAGCGATAGCTCTTCATCTGAGAATGACAAAAAGAAACGTAGAAAATTTTCGCTGAAAAAGAAAAAAAAAGCAAAACATAAAAAGGCAAAGAAAAAAAGTAAAAAGAAGAAAAAGGAAAAAACTAAGCGTATACTGAATTCAAATATTAAGTCTAATAAACCAGCTGAAGTTAATATCCCGGATTCTTCCGATGGTACTACAGCTGAAGCAGATCAATCCGGTAAAATTTTATTTTTTAATCATCCTATATACCTGAACTGCATTGGCGGCCCTATGACTGAGCGCCAACTTGCGGTGAAAAGTTAGCAAGTTTGGCGGTTAGAAGCTTGACAGAGCGGGGCTGTCTTGTGCATTTATTTAAGCTCGTGCATGTTGTGGTTACCCCTTCTTCGTGGGATGAAGGCAGGGCATAAAATGATTTTTCAGATTCACGCCGCAAACCTAATCGAAGTAGTCTAAGGAAAGAGCCCGCCCCCACCCCCAAGCTTGCTTCGGTTTACTTATGGTTTTAACGACACATGAGGCTGACTCAACGAATCGCTTTGTAGGCCTCCAAACTCCATCCATCTAGTGTTCGATAAGTTCTCATGTCAATCTAGTTGTCACTTTCGAAGTTTCTGTTCGGAAAAAAAAATTTTGGTCGGAACGTAACTCGATGTTTCGAAGCACTGATTTCGTTCCGCGAATTTATAAGTCTAATGCCCGTGTGGTGCCTACATGTTTCTGTCCTGGCAAATACACGGCAATTCCTCTGGTTGTAGTGTTCATCGTAGAAATGCTCGGAACTAAAAGGAAAGGTAACTCCAAAGCGGGTTTGAATATAAGTTCATAGAGGTAAGGGCTTTAAATAGTTCTCGCTTACTTAAACTCTTTGAGTAGTACACTGCACGTTGCCCAACGTAGCTGTTAAGTTATTGTGGCCTAAGTGAATTGTGAACTGCTCAACATCGCTCACCCTATCTACGAGTTGAACCGGTGGTTTGTAGGGCGCACAAGTAGAATGTATATACGTAAAATCTTCCATGTGCCTGTAAGGGTAAGCCTAATATTTACGTAGCAGAGCTTCAACGACGATCACTCGCCATGCGTCCTATGACGCAAGCTGAGTGGGAAGCACGTCAGAGTGTGGTACGTCGAGTTTATGATGAAGAGACCGGGAGAAGTCGGTTGGTGAAAGGGGATGGAGAGATTCTCGAAGAAATTGTTTCCAGAAAACAACACATGGAAATCAATCGGCGAGCTACAAAAGGAGACGGCGCTACGTTTCAAGCACGATTGGGTCTTCACAAATAGATAAAAACATCTCTGCATTTGCTGTATCTGCACAAAGTAGTGATGGCTGCAGAACAGGCTAGCTTACAACAAGCCTGCTCAACGAATTATGAACGTAGAAAGATGTCGAAGCTAGTGTGCGTACTAATCGACTTTGCCATGGTCAAAGTAGCCTTCGCAGATCATTTTGTACAGAGAGTAGCGCCTAGGGTATAAACTGCTTTTGTGCGGAATCTTCTACCAGGCGGTTTAATTTAAGATCTCAAGCTAATATAGCTACTCCCGGACAAATACTTCATTGCAGCGTCTGTCTGCATTTCAAAAGCGTATTGATAAAACACTAATTCAAATCACACAAATTGCGTTACGATTATGTTTCTTACGGGCGTTTTCGTATTTTTACAATAGATAACGAGTTTAAAAATGTTTGTTGCATTCATGCAGCTGTTAACAGTTTACAGTTTTTTTGACCTCGGCATATTCTTTTCACTTTTGGTCAATTTAGTTGCTACCACGCTTGACCGTTTCTTCGTTCCAGCTGAAGTAAGGTGCTTACCAAATGTGCTTTTCGTGGTCGGTCGAGACAGGCGACGCAGTTTCTCCATTAAATCTGGATATCTTTCGTTCACGTTATTCAGTAACGGTTCGTATGTAAGTGATTCCGAGTCGGGGTTGCTTGGTTCTAGAAAATATTCTCCCGTTGCTACTCTGTTGATTTCGTTAGAGCAAAGACAAATCTTACGGCGGTGTTTCAAGCCTCTTTTTTTTTCTGCCACGCAAAAAACGCGGTTTACAGCGATGACTGCGACTCTGGTGTTCAAAACAACATGGAGTCCTTCGACCTTTTGAAAGTGAGAATATGGCCTCCAAAAAGTTTGTCCAGTTACATTTTTTCTTTTCGAACCATTTGGGGGATGGCTACTTGTGCCCTTGCAAAAGAAACTGCTAGTGTTAAAAAGATTTTAAGCAAGCCTGTTGGACTGTAAATCGAGGCTAAACACATGCAGTCTTAGAAAAACTCAAGTTGAGTCGCTGCAAAAAAAAATACAAGTTGACTCAAGCCATTCGCACGAAATGACTCGACTTTAGTGACTCTAATTCAAGTCTAAATTTGACTGACCGTTTATAGTGAAATTACTTGCGTATATCTTTCGATTTTCATGAGATATAAATAGAAAAAGATAAAAAGCACAATCTTACAACGGTATTCATGTTAGAAAACCAAGGTTTCATTGCCAACCATGGTTGAGTGCAAGGTTTTTTTTAAGGCATTTTAGAGACCCGATTCGAGTTCCTAGAAGCAAAGAAAATTATGACTGTGTGATACAGTGGATGTTCCCCAATTGGGGTTCGTGACGACTGCACAAGGGGTTCGTCCACAAAAACCCGGAAATTTACTTCAGAGAAGTAATGACGATGAAATGGACCGCGATCGAGACAGCACAACAGGTGTTAACCTTTTTTTTTTGGAGGGCTCTTCCAAATATATATTTCTCTGGTCCTTACAGGCCCATATCGGGCACTTGACATTTTCCTTAAAAAAAACCCTGTTTGAGTGCGGTCCTAATCCAACCTCAATAGCCAATAGTTGAGTAAGGAGTGTGTTGCAGCCGATAGTTGAGTATGGGGTGTGTTGCAGCCGATAGCTGAGTGTGGAGCGTGTCAGCCGATAGTTGAGTGTGGAATGTGTTGCAGCCGACAATTGAGTGGGGAATGTGTTGTAGCCAATGTTCCCTCTAATTTTTGATAATGCTGCGCGGAAAAACTAACGAGTGCGCTGAATCACAATTTTACTAGGCAGAATTTATAAAAGTCTACTACCCAACAATAGAACATAAATTACACCGAAGGTCAGTGCTCACGACCTTGTAATGACATGTATGTTTTGGTTTTACATCAGGCGAGTCCTCCTCACATGGACGTATTACCGATTGCGGACATGGTGCTCTCCAAAAAAAAAAAAAACATTGTCCAGGCTTCGAGACATCCGTAAACCGAGATTTGACTGCAAACGAATACCTCGCAGAGCCCTTTGACTTGCTGTGGCCTACTTTATTCATTTGTGTTCAGAATTTCACGTCTTTTTTTATGGTGGAGACTGCGCAAAGCGTTGTGGTAACTGCGCAAAGGGGTCTAAGCAACTGCGCGGCCGCGCACGCGCGCAGCTTAGAGGGAACATTGGTTGCAGCCGATAGCTGAGTGTGGGGTATATTGCAGCCGATAGTTGAGTATGGAGTGTGTTGCAGCCGATGGTTAAGTGTGGGGTGTGTTGAAGCAGATAGTTGGGTGTGGGGTGTGTTACATCAATCAACAGCTGCCCCAACGTAGTGGTGCAGTCTCCGACCCAGTGGATTGGGTCAAAATGGCCTCCCCGAGAGTGTCAAATATTGTGGACTCTTTCCAAAACAAATATTTTTTCACAGTGTTGCTTTCTGAACAATCGCAGAAAAGCAGCACGTACTTTCTTTACAATTTGTTGTCCGTCTTTTCCTCTTTTGCTTTCCCGTCTTCTTTCTCGCCTTCTTGTTCTTCTGTTTCTGATAAGCGGCAACGTTTATCCGAATTCTTCTTTTCTTATCCTGTTTTCTCTGCGCAGGCAATGCGACGTACAGGGGCAGGTCAGTGCAACACTATACCTGCTCTAAATGGTTACAATTAAAATGTATCTACTTCTCTTCCTCGGAATTTAACTCATTTTCCTGCTCTGCCCCGTAAAGCTGGTCTTTTTGTTGCATCTCGCGTTCTCTTCAAGGTCGGCAGTCCATCAACACTTTGTCATCTTCTTCGCAGCCTTTCATTTACGTATACCTTTAATGAGCTCAGCAACCTATTGAACCATTCCTCTGCCAACTCAGCTCTTCCCACACCCCCATAGGCCCTGTAACTAACCATTCTTTAGTCTCTCCTCTACTTCTAAATCTTCTCCCACGCGTATGGTTTCTTTTCCTCTTCTGACTTGTCAGGATTCTCCAATGATAAGTAGAAGATTTTTGTGCAGGAAGAGTTCAATTTCTTCACTTCCTTTCGCTCTTCTTGTCGATCTTACCTATATCAAAGGAACCACCTCAACTCTCCTTCATTCTTTTGGACCCCTGAATATTCTGCAATGCGTTTGGATTGCAGTTAATCCCAGTCTGGATTTTTTTTACATAATAACTCGTACACTAGCGGCGTTGTAGTTATTTTTCACAGAGAGGCCCTATCGTTTTCTTATCTCTCAATCTTCTCTCTCTCTTTTCGCTTGACCGCTCTGACTATGTGAGGGTCTACATTTTGCCAAAAACTCCTCTTCTGTTTCTTAAACATCTACACTCCTGCTTTTCGCTCTTTTTCGGCGGATAGCAGAGTCAACTGCTTTTCTCTCTTCCTCCACAAACATCTTCATCTTGGCAAACTTCAACATACAACAACTCTCTGGGACTCAAAAGTTACTTCAGATCCTTGTAGAGACGAAATATTTGATTGAATTATCTCCTCCGACCTCATTCTCCTCAATGACACTAATACCCTACTCTTCTTCACCGTTCCTCTTGCAATTGCTTTTGTATTGTCCATATTTAACCTCCATTCACGAGAAAGCGAATTGTATTGCTATATTTTGGACTGGACGTCCGCATTCGCTTGAGAGTTGCCATTTCCGAGGTGTCTGGATCACCTGTCTTCCACATAAAGGCGGTGGCGTCCCGTTAAGTGCCTTGCTCAAGGACACAACAAGCGAACTTGCCGGCTTCTTCTCCACAACCTCCCCTAAATGCCGAGCGTCAAGCAGGGAAGCTGTGGATACCATTTTTAAAAGTCTTTTGGTATGACTCGACAAGGGGAATGAACCCCAGGTCTACCGACTGCGAAGCGGACGCTCTAACCACTATACCATGCTTCTCTCCCAATATCACCTTTTCTCCTTCCTCTCTCCTGTTTTCTGCTTCCAGTAGGTGCCTAAAGCTTTGGTTTTGATTACCTCACAATTCTCCTACAATTCCTCTTTCTCCACCCTCCCTCCTCAATGAGCGTCCTCCTTCCTTCGATTTGTAAAAACTCGTCGGAATGAATTTACCATTTACATCGATTCACATCGTCTTCCTACAGAGGAATATTCCTCTCATTCCTTTGCAGCTGCACTCTTTACCTCTGTGGCATTAAATGCGGCCAAATATTCTATTCCTTTCGGCCGCGTCCAAGGCCAATCTCAAGGCTAGTGGTTTTTTGAAGTGGAAGAAGCTATTCGGGAAACACGCAAGGCTTTTGCTTCCGTTCACAGAGGTGATGAAAAGCGCTAGGCTTACATCTCACCCTCTCCCGTCATAGCCACAGCCAAAGCTAAGGTATAGCACGAGTCAAGCTTATTTCTCTTTCCTAAGTTTGATTCTATATCAATCTATACTATGCTTCACTCCAATGCTGGTTCTGATTTTTTCTTTTTCCTCTACCAGGGAGACTTTCCCAACTGCCAGGGAGACTGCATCGGTTTATACCAACGACCTGAGATCACACTTTTCTACCTCTCAGCCAAAGCTTTGCGTAGCAGAGCGAAAGGCTACTTATCTGAGCTCTTCCTGGCCACAGGCCCCGAAGAGTCTGATTCCTTTTTTTGCACTTCGCACACGTCCACGGAAATTTTTGTACCTGGTACAAACCTCTTATCTTCCACAGCTACCGGTTCAGACAGATTTGCGGGCTACATGCTAAAGCGCCTCCATTGCTCTGGCATAGATCTTCTTCACACCTTTAATATCCCCTGGTTTTTGCATTCCTTTTCTTCCATGTGAAAGTTTTGATCTATTATTCCCATCTACAAGACTGGAAAACCTTTCGACTCACCTGGTTCTTTTCGGTCTATTTCTCTCACCTCCTCTGTCTCAAAGTTGATTGAGCGCATCATTCTATCCCGTGTACTCTACTTTCTGGAGTCTAACTCCTATCTTTCTCCCGGCTGGGCCGCTTTGGCCCCTTGTCCGTTTGAGATCAAAGTCTTTGTCTTTCTCTGTTCATTTCGATTGGGTTTAACAAATCCAAGCCGGGCACTCGGATCCCTGTCGACGATATACTGTCGATTTCTCTAATGCTTTTGATTCTGTGTGGCATCCTGCTCTCTTCCTCAGTCTTGTTTCGGATGGCCTCCCTCCTTGCTTTGTTCGATCCACGCAGCCTTTTCTTTCTAACAGGCGCGCTTGCATGGTTTATCAAAGTCACAAAACTCGCTTCATTTGAGTCCGTCGAGGTGTTTTGGAAGGATGCATTCTTGGTCTTGTTCTTTTTCTTCCTTTTCATCAACAATCTCACTACGCCTCTACCTACTTTGGTCAGCTGCTCTTCCCCAAATGTTTCCTACACCAAGGGTTTGCAAAATCACTTTCTCACAGTTCTCACAAAAAACGACCGGTGACCACCAAGATTGTCACGCCTCAATTCTTGTGGAAAAACTATGCCAAGCCTTCTCCAATCTTCTCTTCTCATCACGTGCACCAAAAGTAATTAGTAAAATTATATTGAGAAAGTAATTAAAAAAAATTCATTCAAACAGAGTTTAGACAAAAGGTTGAGAGCTTCGGCTGCCACAGCAGCCTCAATTATTGACTACATTAGATCTTATCACAATGCCATCCAGAAAGGCAAGATTTTGATACAGCGAGAGCAGAGAAGATCGCAAAATTAAAATTCACCCAAGTCAAAGGTATGGCCACAACCCTCGAACCACCTTCACTTGTTAAGAGCTGACTTCGACAATGAATGAATAATTTTATCCAGCAACAAATTTATAACACATTACCGTTAACTCATAAAAAAAGTTAGAATCTAATATATAAAATCCAAAGTCTGTTTGTTTGTCTGTCTGTCAGTCTGTTTGTCTGTTCCTTATGGAAAAAAAATTAGGAGCACCTAGAAAAAAATAAAACATGCATTCCGATGTATTTTTTTCCAGCGGAGTCAATGGGCCTATTTCCAAGTTCGTACCTCGCCCCCCAAGGGAGCTACGGCCCTTTTTCCACAGGAGGGTCTCAGATAACTCTTCGATTCTAATCGAATTGCGTATTTAGGTTTGGGGGATTAAATTGCAATTGACATCTAGCTTAGGCGCAAAAAAGTACAATACAGTGATGGTAATTTCAACTTCATACATGCACCCCAAGGGAGGAACAGACGGATTCCATAAGGAACAGACAAACAGACTGACAGACAGATAAATGTTTTTTATAAAATGTTTTTTAGATAAATGTTTTTTATAAATATTTTTATATTAATTATCCTATTGAGTTTTTAAACTCATTGGATCCCCCTGGTACTCCCCCTCACTGCCTTCAATTAAAAATAGGAACTCCGATAATGCTATTGAGAAACTTATTGCCACCTAAATTATGCAATGGCACCAGATTGGTAGTAAAAAAATTAATGATTAATTGTATTGAAGCAACTATTATAACTGGAAGTGGTACCGGGGAAAACGTGTTCATACCCCGGATACCTATAATACCATCAGACATGCCATTTCAGTTTAAAAGACTCCAATTTCCTGTCCGACTATCCTTCGCGATGTCAATTAATAAATCACAGGGTCAGTCTCTGAAAGTTGCAGGACTGCAGTTGGAAGAACCATGCTTTTCACATGGACAATTATATGTTGGAGCTTCAAGAGTGGGCAGCAAAAATAATCTATACATATATACACCTACAAGGAAAACGCGAAACATAGTGTATAAAGAAGTATTTAGCATGTAACGTTTTCTAAATAAGTGACGGAGAAACAAATTTGTATTGTTCTGATTGCCTTTCAATAATTATTCTTAATCAATAAAGTTTTCCAAATCACTTATAATTTCATTTCCTCTTTTTATTAAACTAGCTTTCATTTGGTAGGGGTTGTCTAGCTTTTTTGCATAAATAAACCTCAACACATCTGTATGTATATTTATATTTGTTTAGATATAAAAACAGTATCAGCTCATCGTAAAACTAAAAAGCATTAATTCAACATATTTTTTCCAGCTAACCCAAAGGTCATATTTTTATTTCTTACGTTGCTTCAAGTATTCTGTTCAGAGGTTTTGCATTTAAACCACCCGGCAACGACGGGTATTTCTGCTAGTTTTACAATAAAAGACAACAAGCATTTTAAAGCAGATTTAACAATGAAGCGTTAATTTTGTAATTCAAAGAATGTCCGCAGTGCAAAGATTTTGGATTAAAAAACAAGTAATAATAAAAATGTTTCCAAATAGAAGAAGAGGTGATCCGCACCTTGGCGTAAGAATGTTCAAACAATTAAATCTGATTTCCAGCAGTAAAGTTAGTTTCCACGCAAGCCAAATAATTGAATAGTTTGCAGACCTAATTTAACAAATTTAAACGTCTATTCACGTCCTTTGGATTAATTTAAGTAATTTTAGATTTTGAAAAGGTAGCAGTATCCAAAACACCATTTTGTGATTTTAACACCAACGTCCTGGCTATCTGGTCTTCCTCCCTCTCTGTTCCTGCTGCCGTGGAGGCCACCCAAGGAACACTAATTCGACTGGAGCGCTGGTCTGAGTATTGGTGTATTCCTGCAAGGGGCCCCTCCAAGTAGCTCCCTGCCCTTCTTTACAATGCTTTTTTTCGGCCAGTTTTCTTATGCTTCCCCCAAATGACTTCCATTTCTCAGCCTCACCAAGTTGAAACGTCCATCGCCAGTGGCGTCATCACCAGCTGCTTCTCTTTCTTCCCTATTCCTCTTCTCCTCTCAAAGGCGTTTCTTCCTACCACACGAGTCACGCGTAGTCATTTCGGTCTGTCACCTTACGAGCTGGCCGCTGGTCTTCCAACTCCTTTTCCATTTGAGGTTAGGGCGGACTTAAAGTGAAGCATAAACTTCCAAGGTCCTCCTGGAGATACTTTGCGTTCTCTTATCCGAGCATGTTGTTTCTTTCTTCCCCCAGGGAGGTTACCTCCGCTTTCTTACTTCTTTCCCTGGAAAGCATCTTTCTTCGGCGTGGATCTCACTCTCTCTACTCCATGCTCTTGCTCTGATCTTCGCCAAGGTGCGGCTCCTGCCACCTTGACTCACTCCCTCCCCTCGATCTTGTGATTTGGGATGATAGCTTAGTTCCTTTTCATTTTGGTAGAGCGATTTGAGATGATGGCTCTGCTCCTTTTCATTTTAGCAAAGGAGGCTCCGATGTCCTTGCAAGCTGCTATTTTTGTAACGCTGAGATCAACCTAGTTCCTATTCTACAGGCCCAATGTGTTCAAGATTTTCTGTTGAAGCTTGCACCCATCTGCATGCACTTCGCTGTTCTCAGCACCATCATAAAGACTGGTACTTCTCTTCCATCCTCCTCATTCCAGACTTTCTCTTGGTTCTTGCTTTGTTTTCCTCTCTTTCATTCTTTCTTCTAACTCACACTTTCTGGAATGTCTGGCAGAAACTATTTTTTTTCTCGTTTTTTTCTACTATCAGGCTACAATGAGCCCCCGGTTATTCATTTTTTCTATAAAATGATGCGGCCAATAAGTTATCCAGGCGGAGTTCGCTGCTCTATCCATTCACTGCCCCATGTAATCTCTCTCCTTTTACCTGTCGTATCCACTCTTCCTGTACCTCGGACTGAAGGCGTGATATCTCATCAGTATTCTTTAACATAAATGTTCCTATAGAATTCATTATAACTTGTGCTCCTTTTGTCACGCTTGTTGTGTCCCCTCTCGTCTTCGCTGCAACGGTCATCATTTTGTTCAATTCTTATCTTTATAAAACTGGTAGAATTGAGAGTCCTTCGTGCAGTGCTAGAGGTTATTGGACTCAGGACGCTCTTCATCGCACTTTGCATTGTCCCACTACCGACTCTTTGCGTCGATCACTCTTTGACGACACATTTTCTCTTTAATCTATGCTTTGGAGAGTTGCCGAGCTTCTGGGGCTCCATGGTCTCCCATCATGCTTTCATCCCACGAAAGGAATAGGAAAACAACAACAACAACAACAACAACAAAGCTTAGTGTGATAAAACGATGGCAGAGAAGCAAATTGCAAGTTTAAACTCTCTTCATTTTGCATGGTGGTGTCCTTGAAATATTCCCTGTTAATTCCTCCTGTATGGTGCAATACTTGTGGTAGAAGTACTCTACACTGTTCCCATACCTCACAACTTTATCTATATGTATTCGAAAAATATCAAGAAACTTAACTCAGGCAATTGGTGTTGGAAAGACTAGGCTCATTCAAGCCGTTCCATTACTAATTCTTTGCATGCGCCTACGAGTTTAAAATAGGCTGAGTTGTGCGCTGCATGTCTATCAACTTCTTCCGATGCTAAATAAGGGTGTTCGGTTCTCTCTCGGGTCATGCCGAAACTTATAAAATAGCAGCTTATCTCAATTTTCAGCACGTATTGATAAAAAGGAAGTGTAAAAAAGTAGACTTACAGCTGCCAGTTTGCGGTCTCGGCAGCCTAAAAAAACGCAGTTAGGAATTAAATTCAATGAAAATTCAGAAACAATTGCAAAAAATCCTTTCTTGAAACTACTGCATGTTTCAGAAAAACTTGAAAGATCTCGATGGTTGGATTAGAATAGAGGCAAAAGTAATAGTAGCCGAATCTTTGGTCTAAGATGCTCGCAGAAACCAAACGTATTTCTGTTACAACCTTACTTGTTATTTTAATCAAAATGTAGGTTCTTCTTCCTTGTAAGAAGGAACTCGCGTAATCTGTTGGATGATCAGATAGTGTCGCCAGTTGACCATGTATGTCGACCAGATCAAGACGAACTGCCGGGAATAAAGAATTGAAGCGCATTTATTGCCATTTTTAAGCAACACAAATAAAGAACCAAGATATGGAGCAACATTGCCAACGTTCCGACAGTCTGGGTTTACTATTAATTAGAAAAACAGAATGTTTCAAAAAAGATTTATTTTCAAAGATTGCGTTGTTGTGGTTTTGACGTCAACAGTGGCTATGTTTTTAAGCCATTACATGAAGCCCATTGCACTTTGTAATTATGACTGAGACAAATCAGTTTATTGCATCCTTTGCATTACTCCCATTGCTAAGTATTCAGCAGGAGACCTGCAAATACCATTTTTAAAGTCATTGGTGTGACTCGACAAGGAAATTAAACTCAAGACTGCCAATGCTTAGAAGATGCTCTAACGACAGAAATTTCTTAAACTAACTGTGGGGGGGTGCAATTGATTTTTTGCAATCGTTTGTATAAGCCGTTTTGTTGTGTAAATTTGGCTTTTCTCAAGTAAAATGGCTCAGTAAAAAATTTGATAAAATTGGAAACGAGGAGTTCTGTCGAAAAGACCTCCGCAGGTGGCCAATCTTCGAAAAATAGCATTTCCAACATTTCAACTCCGACGAGCCCGTTTTTCTTTTACTACAATGTAATTTCTTACCATCATCAGGCAGGTCGCATTTCTTCCGTATGCACTCAAGCAAGATCAGGCATTTACAGTGCGGGTTGAATAACTCCTTTTTATCTGAGAGTAAATTTAAAATCTGTTGCAGCTGCAGCTGAAAAGTTTTTGTTGTAACTAATAACTTACTCATCTCCTTAAGAACGAGATGACCAGAGATTTTGGCAGACTGCAAAATGATCTTTACGTTGGCAGCCATGGGATTACCGGGAATTATTGTTGGAACCGGAAATGTGACCTCGGCACCAACGATCGCTCCTCTCCGCCATGCCGCACGGAACATGCCGCACGGAACTTAACTTTTAGCGCGATTCCCTCGTAGTTTTCCGATTTCTAGTTTTACTTGCAGGCAGGCCAGTGAAAGCTCGACCGGGTCCGGTAGCATGTTATTGAAAGTCAATAACAATGCTCTATTTCAGTGGTTCTTAACCTAGGTTCGATCAAATCCTTGGGGTTCGACAAAGCCGTCTCAAGGGTTTGACGATGTCCTTTGAATTCTACATGTATCTCGTGAATTGTCACCAAAATGCAATAGCAAAAGCAGCTTAGCCCAGCGGCCTTGAGCGGAGTTCAAAATCCGAAATCGGGGATCAAAAATGCCTTTCGAAACAAAATAAATTTTAAATATATTTTTTATCAAAATTTTGTGTATTTTACTGTAATATAAGAAGGATAACTTATTTACTGTTGTGGCCGTGGGACAGGTGGATGAATCCTTACTTTTGCACTCACGGTACTATAATATATTTTTGTTTTCAACTTTCTAATTGTGTACACGGCCATGTTTTTATGCTATTGGTGTTTATTGTCTTATAATTTTATGTCATATTCTAACCCCATTGCTCCTACGTAAAGCGAAAAGTGCCATTTTCAAAAAGATTATGTACTCTTTTTACACACGCTGAATCTTAAAACTTTTCCAAATTTCTGCCTGCAAATTGGAGTCCGGGAATTTAGGAGGCTGGGTTTAGTTTAGAGCAGTATTTTGCAGTCTTTTCAGCCACGTGTTACATTTTCAAACTAAACAGAGGTCTGAGGCCCAATTGTATCATATTTTTCGCAATTTCAATCATTTTCTTTTTATCAGGTAGTATCAAAACAACAAGCCGTGTCCAACCTAGCAATGATGCTAAGGTTTTCGGTTGAGAGTCACTTATTCAAATTACCCAACTTTTTGGAAATGCAGCATCGCAATTTAAATTTGAAAAAATTTTTGGTTTACACACTAATTTTTTTCTTGAAAACACCTAGTTTTGATAAAAATCAAACTGACTTCTGAAGAATATTAAAGGCCGTTTTGTTTTATAAAACTATTCGGCACCAGGCGCTGGTCACCCTCTCATCGTCTCTGGCAATTCACTGCATAATCTATTGTTGATGTGTGGTTTCATTTCTTTTTGTTAAGAAATTTCTGATGTTTTGTTTAAAATTTGTTAAATATATTCCAGAATAGATCTATCATTAAGCAGCAAAATAAAGGGTTCAACCAACGCTTTAAAATTACTGTAGGGTAGTGATTCCCAACCGGTGGTACGCGAAGGTCTATCAGGTGGTACGCGAGTTGATTATTTTTGTTGAAGATTAATTTTTTATTTTCAGTTTGTAATATTCTATTCCAACTAGTACAGCATAGTTTAACACTTTCGCTGCAGCAGGTGATAGCGCTTTCCGAGTGTACTGCCGCGCAGGCTATTTAATTAACTGCGCGAAACCCGATATCTGGTATTGCGGCAGCTAAAGTGTTAATTGCGTAATCTGCTACTTGCAGTCTTAAATCATCAGTAAATGAGATCTATGACGTAATAAAGAACGTTCTTGCGTTTGGTCATATCAAGAAACTTTCGAATCACAGTGAGCAGTGAGTATCGTAGCACGTGCAGCAAGTTATCGCAAAAATTTGTTTAGTAATTTTGGCAAACCTAAAGAATAGCATACGCAAAGTTAAATTTGGCCACTTCAGTCATGTCCAAGCGAAATTATAATCCAAAAATGTATATTAAGTATGGCTTTACTTCAATTGAACACAACGCGGAAATTCCACCACAGTGTGTGGTTTGCCTAAAAACGCTTTGTAATGCGGCTATGAAGCCTGGTTTGCTAAAGCGCCATTTGGAAAGGAATCACCCAAATAAAATGAACGCAGACAAGAGCTACTTTCAGCGATTGGCTGACAACGTTAAGCGTCAACGTGTGGATAAAACGGGCCAAATGCAGCAGAAAAGTAAAGATGTAGTTGCGGCTTCTTATGAGATTGCTCTTTTAGTAGCCGAACAGAAACAACCTCATACTATTGCAGAGTCTCTTATTCTGCCTGGAGCTAAAATTTTAGTGAAGCGAGTTTTCGGAGAGCAAGCAATCGCAAAGTTAAATGCTGTTTCCCTTTCGGATAATACGATCAAGCGTCGAATTGAGGAAATGTCAGATGATATCGCCGACCAAATACCAGCAGAGATAAAGGAATCAAAGTTTGGATATACAATACAATTGGACGAATCAACAGATATTACCAATTATTGTCAATTACTTTTTTTTGTCCGTTATGCTCAGACGAATATAATGAAAACTGAATTACTACTGAATCACGAAGTTTCTACAACTACGAAAAGGAAGGATATCTTGGATAGTTTTTTTAAGAAGAATGGACTAGACTGGAAAAATCTTGTTGGGTATACCACAGATGGAGCTCCCTAAATGCTTGGTTGTAGGTCTGGGTTTCAGTCGTATGTTAGAGCTGTTTCGCCGAATGTCACGTCTGTTCACTGTTTTATTAATAGGTTCGCCCTATGCACAAAAATGCCGCCTGCGCAGTTGTTAGCTTGTTTAAAACAAGTAGTGAAAATCATAAATTTTGTTAAGGCATCAGCCTTAAATACCCGGTTTTTTAAGCAGCTGTGTGAAGACTTAGGCTCGGAACGTACCAGCCTTCTTTATCACACCGAAGTCCGTTGGCTTTCTCGCGGGAATGCTACTAAACGTCTGTTCGAAATGAAGAATGAGATGCTATTGCTTTTTAAAGAGTTGGGTCACCCGTATTCCAAGGATCTTGAAAACGACGAATTTGTTCAAAGATTAGCATACCTTTCAGACATTTTTGAAGCTTTCAATATCGTAAATTTGTCGTTTCAAGGACGAAATGGGACAATCGCAGATTTTGTTTCAAAGCTAGGTGCTTTCATTCGAAAATTAGATTTGTGGAAAAGGAACACAGAAAACAATCAACTTGGGATGTTCAAATGTTTGTCATCTTTAAAGATGAAGTGTTCTTTTTCTGAAGAAATCGCTAGTCATCTTGCATCACTTAAAGAGGAATTGGAACGGTACTTTCCAGAAGCGGCCAGTTATGAATACACAACAAATCCCTTTTCAGTTAATCCACACGACTTGGATGTTGGAACCGGTGAGCAGGAAGAATTAATAGATTTGCAAGAGGATAATGAGGCAAAGATAAGACATAAAGATCGTCCCGCTATTAACTTCTGGCTTGACTTTGCTGCATGGTACCCTACGCTGGCCTCTCGTGTTGTTTCATAGTTGTTAACATTTCCATCAACGTGGGAATGTGAGCAAGGATTTTCGACCTTTCTAAACATAAAATCAAAAAAGCGTAACCGATTAGTTGCCCCTCAGCACGAGTTTCGATGTGCCGTCAGCGAATCTATTAAACCGCGTATCGATCGTTTGGTGGACAACAAACAAAATCAAAAATCGCATTAAATTTATTTTGTGTATTTGTTTTTTATTGTTAAGTTCGTTAACATTGCTTTTTGTAGGTTTTTAGCGTTATTTTTGAAGTGGTAAGACCTAGACTTGTCAATGCTTTACAGTCTGTCTTACAGCCAAATTTGATTAAAATAAATTAGTGATACGCGCATTCAACGCATGACGTTATTTTGGTACACGATGGCAAAAAGGTTGGGAAACACTGCTACAGGGGGTTCGGCGGATTTATAAAGGTTAAGAACCACTGTTCTATGTCGAGTTAAAGACTATTTTTTGGCAGATCAACTTTTAATTTGAATCCGTTACTCTTTTCCTGAGAGGGAGCACAACAGAGACCCTGTTTAGTTATCTAAATCAATCTAAAGCTCTCCAAAAATTCCTAGTCTGCCGGTACTCCCTGAAAACCCTTGTCACCGCCAATGCGTAGAGGCCACGGGCTACTCCCGCGACGTAAAAAGTTGTATCGACTAAGCCTAGAATCAGTCTTGTCCTTCCACCTGCCAATTGTTTCACGCGGGATGTGGTCGCCAGCCTCAGACGCGACGATGTGTGATTTAAGGACATATGTTCTTTTGCTACGAGTGTTGAATTATACATATTCAGCTATTATCTTCAGAGGAACGTTTCATCGTCCACATTTTTTGAAGTCTGTTGTGAGAAAGGTCTTTTGTCGAATTTGTGTTTAGACCTACTTCAGGGTCATCTCCAAGCCGGATCTACGTTGAAGCTAAAACGCTCTTGGCTTCGGTGTAGATCAGGCTCAACACTGCAACACACCAGGAAATCGCAGCCGCCAGTCTAAAAATTACTGGCGCGCAAAATCTAAACGTGAAGGAGGACACAATCACCCGTCATGGAGCTTGGGCGCAACGATAATAAAAAAATGGAGTACGACGTGTTTTGAAATATTAAATATTCGGCTATTTCTTAGAGCTTGTCAACTGCTATGTTTTTTTAGCGCCAGGACATAATTCAATTACGACTGATACATGTTAGCACGGTTCATATTCCATCGTCCACATCACTACCATAGGTGAGCGCCGAACAGAAGATATGTGGACACTATTTTAAAGCCTTGGTGTGACTTCAAAAGAAAAATGTACTTCAGTGAAAAGACAGCATCGATTTTGTGGCAGCTTGGGAGAGGCCGAGCTCTTTGCTGCGGTGGTTATAGGTTTAAGAAAGCTTTCACTTTTAATATCAAAACGTCGCACTAGAATCAACTTGCGGCTTTAAATAAACGAAATAAAACTAAGCTACCGATAAAGGTTGTTAATGTTTATATCACCACTCACCGAAATATTTTATTCTCACAAAAACTTGTTGCGCCATTTTTAGATTTGCTTTTTTGTGTTTCATAAAAACAAAAAAAAATTAAAAACTAAAATTTCCAAGATGGCTTGGCTGCCCAAGAAGCAGCAGTTCGTCGTTCTGGAGTAGAGGGAGGGAGAAGCTGTGTCCCCCCAAACAAGTGCTGGTGCAGCCCTATGTAGGCTTCTCTAAATCAATCGTTTTTTAAAGCGGGGGCGAACAACTTGCAGTCCGGGGTGTTTTTGCTCTGGCAAAGGCATTGAATAGGGGGGTGAGTTAGGTTTCAAAAACAAGTTGCCTTGGTCAAGGCTTGCAATTGAAGTTATTGTGTCGGCGGATTTAGATGGAGGTTGTGCGATTTATAAGAAACTCTTAGAGTCTTCGACCCTACTAAGAGAAAAATCGGGTGAGAAGACATGTGTAGTATTACAGCCGAAGACAAAGCAATCGCACAAAGTTAAAAACTATAACAACTAACCGTTTAATGAGGCAGCCACAATTTTTTCTGGAATTGTTTCGTCATTATCAGGGTTGCCTTATATTCATTTCACAGTTGACCTCAAGCAGCTTTAAGCTTTCATTTAACTTACACCTTATATTTTGTTAATTTTGGTTCAAGATAATGGACGATTCGCAAAAATTATGTGCTTTCACGTCACAATACAATATAAAATGTTGGACAATACAATATCTGACGTCACAACACAATATTATTCTTGTCTCAATATGCCTGGTATCCAGTCACTAACCGGTATCGGCGCAATTTTACGGTGCTCAATCGCTTAGTAATTTTTTGAATGACGTCATACATTAACGTCATTTATAAAGCCCATTCAGTTACATCATACAGTAAAAAAACGAGAGAATTTCAACTATTGCCACGTAAACAGAGCGTTTTAGACTTGTTACTGCAAATGAGTCATGTTCTGCTTAACGAGTTTCGTTTCGGGGATTTTGCTTTTAACAATCCGGCAAACCTCTTCTTTGCTCCGTGCCAGTTTTTCCCTTTCCCAACTTGCTGAGGCTTGGACATTCGCTCCAATCGTTCCGCCAGCTCTGGATGCAACTTCTCGATGTTCCTTAGCAATGATTCGTATTTGTTCGGTTCAACATCAGGGTTTGGAGATTCTAAAGCAATACAAGGTAGAGAATTTACCTCATACTTTGGTTGAGTGCTATAAGTAAAAGAGGAAGGAAGAGAGCGACTACCACTTTATCCGCTGTGGTGGAACTAACCTATCAATTCTTCTTCCAAACAATTTGGAGATGATTGAGTATTTATCTAAAGGCTGCACAACTCAGTCTACGGCCCGCAAAATCCTTAGGTGCGACCCACCAGAGATTTGAAGAAATGATAAATTCAAACAAAATTTTGTTGAGACCTATTGATAACAAAAACTTAATTTGCTGAAAGTAGGGAAATAGTGTTTATGTTTGTTTACACATCTAAAGCTGATGGCAGTAAGGTAATTAGTGCTTCTCAAAGCAATACTTATGCCTGCGGATTCTATGATCTTTTTTAGGGTTGCCAAACGGTGGGTAAAAGTTGATTTCCAAACAAGAGAAAAAGGTTCCCATGTTTTGATAAATTCCAAAATGACGCGTTTGTGCCAAAAAAGTGTAAATTTGACCGTTTTAAATATGTTGGGAGTTGTGCTTTTTCAGATATAATAATCCTAATCTGCAAGTAATAGTGTCGGCACATAACCTACTGGAGAAACATTTTTTGTTGTTGTGGCCATTTACGGTTTTTAGTGGTACAGGCTTCGTAAATGATAGGCCTTGCGCAGACCCACATGGAATCTTGTGGCGTGGAAGCACTACCAGCTATTGGATTACGTTGATGAGCTGGCATGGATTTGCTCAGCGCGATAGAGGAGGCGCCACTTAGCGTGAGGTGAGGCAGCATGACCTTTCGTTAGTGTGGATTCACCAGACATGTCTGTCAAAGATACGCCGCGCTCCCACCTAGGAAATAGATTACGTCATAGTCATACGTTTAAAATTTCAGCAAACGTGGGTTATCTTGGTGTGATGGGACGGGCCCTGCTAATGAGTCCAAAAGGACGAAACGCGTCCAGGGATGGTCTCGTTAAATTGATTGTGGCTGTATGTTTGCTTAAATTCGCCAGTTATTTCGTAACCTATTATGTGCTAAGTTTATGATAATTGCTTTCCCTCAGGCTTATACTTCATAGTCATTGGACTGTTAACGCAAACGATTCTAAGCTTAAATGCCATGCATAAAAAATCCAAGCAAAAAGTGAGTAATTAGAATTATGTAAGATTTTTGAATAATTTGTTACCCAAGAACTATAGAAGCGAACATAAGGGGTGGGTATGGCTTTAAACCACGTCTTTTAGAGAATCTTCGTTTTTTGTTTAAAGCTCCGAGTTTTGCTCTTACACACAACGTCGTTAGTTTTACCACAGACTTGTAACTTTGATGAGAACATATTTTTTTCTTCCTTCTAGAAATTGATTCGCGTATTCACTAAGATTGCTTCGTTCGGAAATGTTTGATAGCAAACCGGATTCATCAATAAGATCAAGAATAACTGAGATAGAAACAAAATCGCATTACAGAGAGCCATCAAAGAAAACCCTAACAAAATTACAAACATTTTTTGAGAAATTTTTTATTACTTTTATAACCCCCACCCTCCAACCGCTTTCTCTCACTAGCTCTCCTATGAGCACAACCTTTTTTCATCATGACGTTGAACCTACTTCCATTATCGTATTGAACCTAATTCCATCATCACATTGCACATACTTTTATAATTACATTAAACCTACTTCCATCATCACATTGAACCCACTTCCATCATTACATTAACCCCTTTCTCACGACCACGCGGCCGCGCCATACGATGCGGTATACGACATTTCCTATTAATACGATTTTCGCATATCAATGGTATTAATGTTGAAATGTTAGGTAATTGTCATCGGAGGCAAGCGCTGCGGTCGTCATGACGACAGGGGTATCGTCATCGTAGTGAACGGGTGAAACCTACTTTTATCATCACATTGAACCTACTTCCATTATCACTTTAAACCTACTTCCATCATCACATTGGCATTTTTCTCGAATGCATTCCAACAAAAGCAAACTTTTGCAGTGAGGGTTGAAAATTTCTTCTTGGTTTTCTAAAATAAAATAAAAACTGTCAATGAGGCACCTACTCGAGGCCACATTTAAGGTTAGGATTTGAGGGATAAAGGTTCATGGACTAAGCAGCCTAGATGGTCTATGGGGCAAGACAATGGAAAGAAAGTTACAGGAAACAAAAACCTTTTAGTGAATGGCATGTGAATTTTTTTTACAAGCTGAGATTTCATATTGTGGTAGAGACCAAGCACACACCTCCTCGGAGTATGAACTTGTTCATATTCAAAATATTCGATCAATGAAATCAGCGAGAAGGAGGGAAAGAAAATTTCTGTTCCTTCCACACTGGCTCCATCAGAATTTCAAGTGGTAAAAGGAGAATTATATTTTGGGATTGTAGTCTAAGCAAATGTGAGATTTGTTCGACAAAAAATTTTTTTTTCTGCGGAAATTACCTAAGTTTGGGAAAGCGTTTTCTGCCTCGAAGAACTCTACAAATTTTTCTAGTTGAACTCTATTTGTTGAAATCAGTTATGTGAAAGCGAATTTTTGCCCGACCTTGTCACACAGACTTCTTTTTTAGGGATTTCCCAAGTTGAAGACATCTTTTTTGGAAGATCAATTACTGGAAAACTTCTTTTCTCTCATTTTTTTACAATGAGGATTTTACAACCATTTTGTGGACTTTTATCTTTAAATATGCAATTAATTGCATAACAAAACATTTGCACAATTTTTGGTGTCCTCAGAAGACAATTGTCTTTTTCTTGTTAATGAAAGACCTGTCTATAAAAGAAGGATATGTCGTAGTCTTTATCAACACGCACTTGGAAGAACACAAGCTCCAACGTAGTTTTGACGTCTGTGGTGAGATCATAAATTACAAATATTCAGCTAACACCCTAAAATAACGCTTAGACAATTTTACTTGAGGTAGCAATGCAATTCGTTTTTCTCATTGTATACAGTCACAACCCCCACCCAACAACAATTTCTAGACTCTGCCTTTCTCACAAGGTAGGCATTTATAGCTTGTCTCCAAAACTTCTTACCTCCGTATTTAACTGTTATAAACAGCTGATTGGACATCACAAACTTGTGGGAATGGCTGAAAATTAACTCAAAATGCAATAAATTCAGCGTTCACAGCTGCCTTGTCTGGCGCTCGATATTAAAAAGCAGAATGGAAGATGCGTTATTTGTTGCTTGTCTCAACTTCACAATGACTATTGAGTTAGCCTACGCAAGTACTCTGTTATCCCAACATTTCTGCTACTAATCTGCTTGATAAGACTATTTTCTGAGGTCTCCCGATTTATCAATGGGCTGTCTGACTAGTTATGAAGTAAACAAGTGATTTATCGACTTGTACTTTCGTGTATTTTCTAAACATTCGATTTCATTGTGTAAAGAAACTTGTCATCTGATCTCTTGGTGATTTCTAAATTAATTGTGACGTAACAATAGCGTCGCGTTCAGAGTGAACTCGTGCGGCGCTGGGAGGCATTATGGAAACAAAAGAAATGCCAAAAGCCTCCGATAAACTAATCTTAACCTTTGAACTTTAGCCTTTGTGCTTTGAGTCGATAAGTCGACATTAAATTCAGCGAAATTGCTCCAGGAAAAGATTGCAATAAATTTCGCTACTTGAAGTTAGCGATATTGCATGGTCAAAAAATAAAACACCGAAGTTTTTTAAGATTTATTTCATTGAAAATACATGTTTAGGAAAACTTTTTAGGTTATATATTTTTGTTACTTCAGTGTTTTTAAATCATGCTGCCACCCACCTCTTACCGTTCTAAGTTATTTCGAAAAGTTGCAACGTTTCAACTTTTTGCAATTCACAGAATATGAGTCAATGAAAAGAGCTGACCTTATGACCCCGCGAATGGGGAGCTAACGCCTCAGTACCAGAATCTTAATTTTGTAGAAAAAGAATTTTACTTTTGTAAGAAATTTACGACTTATAATCATTTTTTTAGTTTAATCGACCTCGTCTCTACACTACGTCAAATCAAATGCAATCTCGTGTGACGCTCTTATGAGAATTTATTTGTGAACAGTTGACCTGAGTAATGTTACGCTTAATTAATCATGTGATTGACAGTTAGTGTGACGTAGAGAAACTCGTGTCAAAGTTTATGACAAGAAGTTTGTTGCGTTGAAAACACAACAAAAAAAGTTATTATCCTCTGCTACACAAAAGAACAAAATGAAAAGCGGACAAACTGACCTCCTCACCTTGGATAAGCTTTGTTAAGAAAAGGGTATTTTAAAATCTATTGTTTGTTTTCAATCGTGAATTGTCAGCCGCGAAAGCAGTTTATGAAGCTGTATGCAGCGGCAGAGCAGCATCTACAGACTAGTAATTCATGGTCTGAATTTAGAGAAAGTTGACAGTGAATGTAATGCAAGAAATTGTCTCAACAGCCAGGCCGTAAATAAGATGGATTGAGGAGTCAACCAAACCCAGAAAACAACATGCGTAAAAACTCTCAAAAAACACCCGACTCAGCTAGAGATCTGTCTCCAGAGGTCCCACTCGTCATTCTAACTCTCCCGTAAATAACAATGCAGCATAATCAAACATGATAATCGAGTTTTGCCTTTCAAGTCCATGAATTCAACTTTAAACTTATAGTGTTGGGGACACGTTTCTAACGACCTGCAGGCTCGTTTTCCTGCGATCATAATTGTGGGTTTAGATTTCACAAAATATGAGTTGATATGCCTTTGACAAAGACATATTACGATGATTTTCTCTGCTTGGCCGGTTTCAACAAGTGGTAAATTTATGAGAAACATTGCGAAGAAAACTAAGCCGTCTGCTGGATTTATGAAACTTCGAAGCAGGTCAGCATAATTTGTTCCATTCATAAAACCAATGACAATTCCTGGCAAGTCTGTAGACAAAAATATATATAAATATGAAGCGTTCGCTTATTCTAGAATCACATTCGGTAGAAGGTCCAGCTGCAGGATGGCGTCATCGAGCTTAGGGTTGTTTGGTGATTATAAATATTCGCGAAGTCGCGGCAAGAAAACGCCACCATCTTTGGAAACAGTTTGGGTGTCGCGCCCCTACGATCCACTCGATGAAAGAGATTCCGCTCCCGTTCCCCAAACCAAGATAATAAACAAACCAAGAAATCCTAGCGAGCTTCCTCCTGAATGGGTTAGTGGGTATTGTGTTTCGTGCATCCGGTGGAGTAGATTTGAGACTAATTACTGGTTGCTTGTTAGGCCTATTATCTACGGCAGATAATTTGGGCCTTGCTTTTATTTAAAACTGTTTACAGCTGCTTTATTTAAAATATATAAATAGGCTTCGAGAAAAAAGGCTTTTTTTATAAAAACCGTATTTGAATCTGGAGCTTTAAGTAAATTTCAGGAGAAGCAGGAGCCGGAGTCAAAACCTTTTAACACGGCTCCATTTCCAACCTTCTGCTGAGGTTCTGTTGTTGAGATGTGCAGTGCAGATACATTCAAGCATTTAAATTTTTTGTGCAATGAATATATACAAAAATAGCAAATTAATATTTTGAACTTTCTGATTGTATTGTACTCTTGTCAAAACCTACGAAAGTGAAAGATAAAAATTTCTAACTCTGAAAGCAATCAAAAAATAATAATGGTGCTGAAGCCATTATCATTTTTAGATTGCGAAGCGGGAGCTGAAACCATTGGTATCAAAGAACTTCGGAGCAGAAACTGGAGCGACGTTTAGATGAAAGAGAACTATGGAGCTGGAGCAGCCTTAGATTTAGGCCCAGCTCCAATGTTCTGGTCAAAATAGTGCTTTTAGAGAAAGCGAAAAATATGCTGGCAAGTCAAAACCATGATGTAATTGGCGTTCTTAACATATTAGGAATGCCTTCCCTTTATACGAGCTACTACATCGCTTGAATCCTGGTCACTAGTGACCATAAGCGATTCTTTGCTTCAACTGAACCATTTCTATTGCCACTAAATCTTAACTGATCGCCTTGCTTATTTCTTCCAATAAACTTTCACGGCTTTTGGGTGGCGTCAGATATTCAACTTATTTTCTCTGCGTTTTCACCTTTTCTAAAAAAGCAACTGCATAGGGATTAGCCTACCACTCTTCTGGTTGTAGCTCTTGAATTGTAAAATTTTTACAGATTCCACAACGACAACAGTCTGTTCGTGATATAAGCCGCAGGAAAGAAGAAACTCACATTTACCCTTCGTTTCGTATAACAAGATGTGAAGAATGGTCCACTCTAAGGGAGATGTTGCCATCAAGAGGTCGACCAATTCGAATTGAACACCCAAAGTGGGGCACAGGATTGGGTCCAGGTCCAGAAATGGTCCCAGCCCACGCAAAACGCCATCCCATTATTTCAAGCGCAATGTCAAAGTTAGTGATCAGTTTTAGACGTAACTTGGCGCGATACGATTTGCCGGCAGTGACGTCATTACTACAGGCAATTTGCTCTTGAAACTTTGTCTCTAACAGATTTATTTGAATAGATGATTACTCAAGATCACTTTTAAAATTTGGAAGCAATGCTTTTTGTGGCCGTACCAGCCCTAGCTTCTGAGTTTACATTGACTCTCACGTTGCAGTTCTTATGATTAGAACCTTTATTCTAGTGAGGGATTTTTTCGAGATTGATTCCTAAGCAATAAGGAAAGAAAGTAGCTTTAGTTACAAATGCGTAATTTTACTCTTGAAGTAGCTGTTGCGTATTGCGGCATTAAAACCCACCAGAAATCTGTTTTTGCCAATGCTGTTTTATGATGATGACGTTTTCATTGGTTTTTACAAAAACCAGCGCCATATTTTGGGGTCAGATCTTGATTCTGCAATATATGATTCTTTGCATCAGTGCGATAAACCGGCGAAATAATTTTAAAAATTAATCTATCTTCCTTGCAGTCCGTATACTTAGGTTTCATGACTTTATAAGAGCCACATTAAGCTCAAAAAATATTTACAGCCTCTGTGCTTGCGATTACTACAAATCGAATAGTGTGGAAAAAAACCGGTTAGTTTACTTTTCTTTTGGAAAGGAACTAAAAACCGGATTTCTTCATTTTTATGAGGCAGACAGTTGGTGTAGTGGAGCAGATAACCTGTTATGGTGGACCGGTCTGATTAGACATGCAAACACAGCATGAACACCATCCGAGGAAGGAAACATTGCTTCTTTAGTTTTTACTGACAATTCTTTTGGCACCCAGCTTCTGAAATTTGTCCATTCTTTTTCGATTAGCATTATTGCCAGAAATGGTTTGGGAAAGACAAATTTTTTTGAAGAAGTAAATTCGACCAAACTGTACTTTAATCCATAAGTTATTAGAATTTTTTATTCAACTTTAGCATCTCAATCTCAATAGGTTACTTCAGCTTAAAGCCTAATTAGTGTTAAGTAAACGCATTCCTTTCTTTGAAAACAAGTTTAAGAGAATGCGAATGAAATAGGCGTTTGAGGGCAATGGAATAAAAATAAATTTCAATTTTATACTTTAAACACCTGAATATTGGAATCCGGTCAAATATTGAAGTGGGTGGGGAGACAAGATATTTTGTTTCCTTCGGTAATCTCTTTTTTTTCCTTGGTTTTAATCTGTACGATAGAATTATTATTCAAATACGTTCGATGAGATTCTATTGAAATACTAAAATTTGAAATTTACAGTAACCAATTTACACGCGTTAAATATTGAGAGGATTTTACGTTTTAGAATGCTTCGCTGCCTTCCTGTTTAGTAGCATCAGAAGCCAAAATACCTCGCCCCTGGTTGATATTTTGAGCAGATAATTACTTACTGGGGATTCTTCACAACTCGACTTGTTTTTAACATCTGAATACATTTCCAGGTACGTGGATGAAATGTGTGCCTCCCATCGCCAGTTTCGAATGTTCTAAGCCAAGAAGAAAGTATTGCTATCTATTTACTTCGAACAGTGCTATTCACGATCACTAGAAAATATCAACATTCACCTTTATTCGCCAGTGCCCCTTTTGTATGAGCGGGGGTGATAAGCTTGCACACTAACCAGAAATTTTATTAATGAAAAGTTCGTATTTAACGTTCCGTTGTGAAATAAACGACTTATTAAAACGAACGATTTTTAACGTAAAAACTTGTTAGATTTATTTTCATATTGACGAGGAGATTATTTTAAGCAGGGGGGGGGGGGGGGGAGAAGAAGCTATCTAAAGATTTTGTTTTATCTGAAGATTAGTAAAACAATCTTTTGAAGAGGTAACGCAATCTTCATAAAAACTCTTCGGTTTATGGCTCTTATTTTTCTTTTCACAAAGAGACTCGCATTCTGAATACGTAAACCTGGGTAAACTCCTGGTCAAGTCAAAATAAGAAGTAAAAAACATATTCACTTATCCTCTATTTGGTGACAACGTTTTCGGTTAATGTATGAAATGGATCCACAATCACTGAGTCATGTTTGAAAATCCTTTAGCAGGCGAAGCAATATATTTATTGCGTAAGTACCAAATAATTGCGTAGTAGCCTATATTAAAACGAAACACTGCATAACTAAAAAAATCTTCATGTTCTATGCGCTATTTTACATCAGAACATTTCTTGCAATATGTCAAAATATTGGTTTGCTGAAAAATATAAGCTATAAAAAAACAAAAGACATCAGTACTAAAATGGAAGACACACGATGAATGGTTATACTTTAGACTAAAAAGCAAACACTGCATTGCCATAATCCTAAAAACCTTAACTAAAAAAATCTTCATGTTCTATGCGCTATTTTACATCAGAACATTTCTTGCAATATGTCAAAATATTGGTTTGCTGAAAAATATAAGCTATAAAAAAACAAAAGACATCAGTACTAAAATGGAAGACACACGATGAATGGTTATACTTTAGACTAAAAAGCAAACACTGCATTGCCATAATCCTAAAAACCTGACGATAAAAAAATCTTCATGTTCTATGCGCTATTTTACATCAGAACATTTCTTGCAATATGTCAAAATATTGGTTTGCTGAAAAATATAAGCTATAAAAAAACAAAAGACATCAGTACTAAAATGGAAGACACACGATGAATGGTTATACTTTAGACTAAAAAGCAAACACTGCATTGCCATAATCCTAAAAACCTTAACTAAAAAAATCTTCATGTTCTATGCGCTATTTTACATCAGAACATTTCTTGCAATATGTCAAAATATTGGTTTGCTGAAAAATATAAGCTATAAAAAAACAAAAGACATCAGTACTAAAATGGAAGACACACGATGAATGGTTATACTTTAGACTAAAAAGCAAACACTGCATTGCCATAATCCTAAAAACCTGAAGATAAAAAAGCCTACTAAAAAATTTTCCTGAAAATAGATAATAACGGCGACTCAAGAATGCATAATTTTGATACACTATGAATTACAAAGTAGTGCTGAAGAATAAAGTGCATTTTTACCTCATTTCTCTCTACTCAGGACACCTGTCTATCGCTTTCAGAAGATGAACGATAAAGAGGTTACTGCAGTGCTGCAGCCACCTAGTATGATGACAATAGCTCCAGACTTTAAAACAAAAGATCAGAAGTTTGGAGTCCATAAATACATCGATGACATTGCTTGGGAAGAGCAGGAGGAGTTTTAAGTAATGCGTTGGTCGAGCAAACGGTTGATTTGAAAGCGAATGTGTAGTGGTGGACATAGTGAATTGGCATTCTGCATATCTAAGCCTGAGGCCATGCGGGAACAAAGGACGTAAAATCGACTTTCTCGGGAGTGCATGTAAGAATCTGGCACGTAAAACACTTCAAAGGCAAATGGTGTCACAAGTATGCTACAAGAAAACTTGAAAAAACATACACCTAACTGTGGTTAAACATTTATGACATTATTAAAATATTTATGAGATAATTCGTCATTTTTTTAAAAGAAGAGTAACTTCGTTTATTATTCGCTCAAACTCCTCCCTCGGCAATGCTACGGACTGAATCTGACGTATCAGCTCTGCTTGGGTCACAGACTCGTACACATCATCAAGCACAAACACGTGACCAGAAAGTTCGCACGATCCGGCGTTTACCCGAAAGTTTCGCTTCTTATCGAATTGATTGAGTCGAGGCCAGAGAAAAACTCGGTGGACGATGGGAACCTTGCCCGCATCATCAATCACTAAAAATTGTGAAAAGTAACAAGTTGCTCTTGTGGTTACCCCTTCTCTTCCTCGGGATGGAGGCACGAACGGCAATTCAGGTTCATGCCGTCAACCTAATTGAAATTAGGTTAGGGGGAAGATGGCAGCCCATTCTGAACCAGTCATTTATCACTGGTAGCCCCACTACCAACAAGACGGACTGCCATTGGTGGGTACCCAAGAGTCACTTCCTATGACATGCTGGATGAGCAGCTACACAATTGTAACCCGGTGAAGTACGGGTAGGCCAACTGTCTGCCACATAAAGATGGAGGCATCCTGTTAAGTGCCTTGCCCAAGGACACAACAAGCAAGCTTGCGGGCTTGTTCTCCACAATATTCCCTTTTTTTATGCTGAGCGCCAAGCAGGGAAGCTGTGAATACCATTTTTAAGTCTTTTGGTAGGACTCGACTTAGGAAATGAACCCCAGGTCTACCAAGTGCGAAGCGGACGCTCTAACAACTACACCATCGGGTCGGTGCAAAAAGTAACATCGCGGTAGTTGACGAGATTCTGCGAGCACCACATTCCCGCTTCTTTAAGCGCACGCCGCAGTAGTTTTTCACCTGGAGTTCCAGTCTCTGTCATGCCCCACCCAAGCAAACGGTCAGAAAACAATAACCAGCCCAGTGCGGTGCAGTCCATAAGTATGTAGCGATTCGAATGCTAGTATGCTCTACGAGACGATGTACACTGCAAAAGACACTTTACGGTAGAGGTGCCCAAAGTTTTCATAGTACGGGACAAATTTCACTAACTTTAGATCTTGACAGACCGCATAAAGGCTATTATTTTGGGAATTCAACTGGTCGAAGTCAATATTTACTGACCGTAGCCAAGGTGAACGCCATTGGTTTTGGAATTTATTTTCTTCAGCTACATAATAAAAAGATCTTTTTCAGAGATCAAGTTCTACAAAAACGCGGTCCGCGCTTTGGGCGACCCTGCTTTACGGCGGCGTCCATGCGTAACCGCAGCACATGTGCTGCACCGGTAGTAGTACGAGCCCCGAAGCAGACCTGTACTTTGACTTCTGATAATTGTCAAAGAGGAGCGCTTGCCGCTCGGAGAATTAGTAAGTTAAAATAGAAATATACGTAATAAAACAAATTCCGAGACAGCAAAAATAACTGGAAATTACCCAATTTCACTTCAAAACTCGAAAGAAAAACATGCGTCCATATTTGAGCCAACATAAATCCGACTGAGTTGCATTCCAATTTTACCAATTCTAACATTGTAATGTTCAGTACGCCGCAAGCAATTAACTAAGGCGCAGAACGCTGATTGCTTGCAATGTAACTGAGCAGAGAACAAAAGGTAAAATCGGTGGAAAATGTAAAGCAGTATAAAAGTGCAAAAACAAACATTTTAAGAAGGTTCGAAACAAATGTCGTCCAATCAATAGAGGCGGTACTGTAAAAAATTGTTTCATGTAGAAGAGCAAAAGCTTTTCCGTGACTAGGGAATGTGCAGTACACAAGGCTTTATAAGAAAAAAAACACGAAAAACTTTTAACGCATTTTGGAACACAGCATAACAAAATGCTCTTACTTGAACCATTAAACATCACAGGTTGACCCTTCACGATGCTAACATTGTGTGCAATATTTCGTTGAACGAAGTGTTCAATGATTTTCATTATTTCTTCACATATTTTTGATATTCCAGAGAAATGAGCGACCTACAAAAGACCATTACAGCTGGTATTAGTTTAAGCATAATGTTGCTATAAGAAATAACAAAAACTTGAGCCGTCAACGAAAATTTTCTAAGTCAATGTTTGGCACGAAACCAGCAGAGTTGATAGATGTACCTGAAAATTAAAGAGCTTGGAGAGATGTTATTATTATGAACTCTTAACAGTGCTGCAGCAACTTTCCTTCGACGAAAAGCATGAAGATTACGCAATAACATTTGCCTTCTTGTAAGAATTGGCAACATAATGTTAATTATCGTAGAACCGCTTCCACTATCGCATCAACATGAAGCGATTGCAACATCGATATTCACTTTCCAGTAGCAACGCACGCTCTCAAATGCACTGTCGAGTGCTCCTTGTTTGTTCCAGTTCGTCGAAATCGTGCTTGCGGCGAGATTTTTTGGAAAAAGTGCTACACGCTTGCAAAAATAAAGCAATGACCAAATAGGTTTGCTTACTTGAAAATAAAATGCAGGAACAGGCAGAGAATCAGCAACAAAACAACTTTCCGACAATTTTCTTTCAACGGATGTTAAGCGTTGTACAAAAAGTGCTTTACCTTTATCTGAAAAATGATAACATTTCATAAATGCTGCCAACACACGTTTTGTTGCAACAGACCAACCTTTCTTATTATCATCGAACGTTTTTGTTCGCTAATATACAGTAGCCAGCAAAAAGATCAGAACGCTAGTTTTAAAGTGAGGAAATTTATCATAACTAATCTTATATATCACAAAAAAATCTTAAACTTTCAGAATTTATTCTTGATGTCATGTGGAATGAAATAAAATACTCATTTTTTGATAAACAATTCGATTAGAAATTTATAACAAGATTAATGAAAAATCTTGCTATACTGTGAGATCAAAAAGATCAGAACTATTTACAAAGTTATACAATTTCAACTGATAAATAATTTCAAACTAAACTAAATACTACACATTTATTAGTATTTGGTATGTAGACCGTTGTTATCAATAACAGCTTGACATCTCCTGCTACAAGAGTTAATTAGGGCGTTACACTCGTCAACTGATATTTTTTGCCATTCATCTTTCAAGCAAGTCCACAATTCATCAATATTACCAGGATTCCTTTTGCTATTTCTTTCATTTAATAATTTTCACCCATTTTCAACAGGATTCATGCTAGGGCTCTGTGCAGACCAATCCATTACAGTCACACTTTCTTCGGAAAAAAGGTATTGATAGATTTTGCTTTGTGGTACGGGGCATTATTTTGCATAAATACAGCTGGTTGGTTAAAAGCAGTCCTTAAATTAGGCAAAACATGATGCTGTGTATACTGATGCATTAATTCGCTCATGAAACCTAACAAGAGCTCCAGGACCAGCAGCAGATATCATGCCACACACTTTCCCCTCCAAACTTTAAACTACTTTTAATGCATAAGTGTCTAAATAAAACTAGGAAACCCTAAATACAAATTTACCCTAAACTTATCTTCAACACACTAAAAAATACTAAAATTGTATGAATTTCTAAGACGTACTGATCTTTTTGATCGCAAATTTCACTAATATTTTTCATTAATCTTGTTATAAGTTACTAAATGAATTGTTTATCAAAAAATTAGTCTTTTTATTTCATTATACATGACATGTAGAATAAAATTCCGAAAGTTTAAAATTTTTTTATGATATATAAGATTGATTATGATGAATTTGTCACTTTAAATCTAGCGTTTTGATCTTTTTGCTCGCTAATATTTTTTTGTGGGTGAAGTCGCGTTTGAAAACTATCATTGAAACTTTGCCCTACTGGAGTGAACGTAGTTTGAAGAGAAATCGTGTATTAAAACACAATCATGACGTGTTTCGGCTCATAATACCTTTGTGTTGAAATTTAGACAAAATTCTTTAGAGGTGAGAGCTTCTGCGCTAGCTTTGCATTGCATGGCAATTCGATTAACTAACCTAGGGGTCAGCAGCCTACAGCCCACCAAGCAATATCGTCCGGTCCGAGGCTTCTCCTTGATTTGTAATAACCATATTACCCGCATGTGAATTTCTCTTCGTCTATTAAGCTTGAATTATTTCTAAGCTCAGTCATCTATTCGTGTTACGGGCTTATGTATAGGTTTCAGTAGGCCCAATTGTTTCCTTGCTAAATAGCATCATTACGCTTTATTAAGCCCGCTTTATGTAAACTTCTAGCCAACAGTTTTAAAATGTGACGTAGAGATCACACCATGGGTCAGTGACCTGCGGCCCGCGAACCGATTAATATGACCCTTCGCTTCATTCTTCGTTTCTATGTGGTGGCATTGCACATAATTTGAATCATGAAGATATGTATGAAAGAAGTGCGTATTTTCCAGTTGTGTCGTCAAAATTAAAAAAAAGTCTTTTTCTTGGCTGCTTATGAATTTACACTTCAAAAAGTTAGAAATCAAAAAAACGTCATTGCTTTGCATTGTTGATAATGACACCAAAGAATAGAGCGAGAAACGATGTGCACTTCATGTTGTAAAGTTAGTTTGGCCCGCCAAGATCTTACAGTATGGATTTTGGCCAGAGGCCGCCACAAGGTTGTCGGCCTTTGCTTTACACAACTGCGTAGAAAAGTTTTTAGGTCAGCGGCTAGTAATCGTTTGTTGTCATTTGTATTGCAGGAGAATTTAACTTCTAACAGTGCTTACGAACTTAATTTGCAAAGCAAAATGCCGATACAAAAACAAAACACTCCGATGAGAGCAAAAAAAGAGCAACGATGAAGGCAAATTCTACGGATACAATAATTTTCTAAAGACTGTGTCAAGGTATCTTGCAGTTCTATTGTGATTTTGTAACTGAGTCATCGAGGACATCTATTATTTAGAAACAACGCATGCACTAACCAATATTCGGAACATTCAAATAGTAACTGTGCATATGAAGATGATTGACAGAAGCTTGTCCACACATGCTGTTGAAGACTGTGATAAAATTTAAGTAGTCACTCAAAAACTGAATTTCCAAAGCAAGCTCGATCATATCTCGAGTGAGCACTTGTGGTCTAAAAGCAAATAACTGTAGCAATTAACAAAAATAAACTTTTTAGTATAACGAATAAGTAAAATCACATGAAACTAAACCAACTCAAAGAACATGTTTGCGTCTGATTCAAATTAAACATTTTAAAACAACAGCAGAAAAAGCAACAGAATTTAAATTTTGACAAACAAGGTTACTCTCACGTTGTACAGCTTTTCAAAAATGAACTTGCTATAGGCTTTATTCTAAAGGTTGCATTACATTTCTAATAACATTGCGCAAAATATATCATATTTCTTAAACGAATGATCTACACATGCTTTCTGATTTACAAACGCAGCAAAGGATATTAATTTGTAACGTCATACCTGCAAGCACGTACTTTGGGAACCAACAAAAAGTGACCAAACGCAAAAGGACTGACATTAATAACAATAATATCTTCAAAATGCTCAGCGTCAGATTTTACAGAATTTGAAGCTGAGTTTTCGTTAATTCTCTGAATCTAAAAACATTTCAAAAACAAACTTTACGTAGTTTGACTGATTGATATGCAATTTTGCACAAGAAAAGGCCAGTAGGTAATACAATTACCAAGATCTAATTTATGATTTTACCTACCAAAAAGCAATATTGCTAAAAACAGTTTTCTGAATTTTTAATAATCTTTGTAGAAATAGTCAGCCTGCAGCGGTTCTGAACCCAAGCCTTTAGTTATCGTAATTGCTTCTTAATTTACAACACGTTTTTGTAATCTGCATTCATTAATTTCACGCGTCTTTATCTAAAATTGTTTACTTTTTGGATTTCCGTTTTGTCTTTAGGCGTTGATTTGTAGTTTTGAATTTACAATAGTAGTGACACCAAATTAATCAGAATTACAGGAATTGAATTAACTGTGCTGGAAAATCGTTGTTGCGGAGTTTTGTTAAGTAATATCTAAACGTTAATTTTGTTTTGAATTTCTTTTTTTTTTTGTTTAATTCAAATAATGAAAACGAATAAAATCAATTACAACCAAAAAGAAAACAAAACTGTTTAGAACGGAATCAGCATCATTATTGTTCTTGTTACCAGACCCCTTTTAAGGGGGGGCATGGCGGAAGACCATGGAGCCCCACAAGCCAGGCAACTCTCCAGGGCTTGGACCAGAGGTCGTAGAGAGACAGGGAGTTGCTAAAGAGCGAGCGGTGCAAAGACTACGTAGCTGGACAGTGAAGAATGAGATGAGATGTGTCCTGGGACGGGTGTCCACAGGCACTGCAGGAAGGATTCTTGATTCTCCCAATCCTAGTGAGATAAGAGCTTAACAGAAGGTTGTGTCTGTTGCAGCGAAGACGAGAGAGCACACAGCGAGCATGCTGAGGGAGCACAAAATCCTCGGTTGAAATTGAGGAAACTTGTGTGTCGAAGAATTGCGATGAGACAGTACGCCTCCAGTCTGAGAAAAGACAAGAGTGGATACAAGAGATAAGAGGAAAGAGACTACAAGGGATTGCAGAGGTCATGACTAGCGCTCCTCGTCTAGTCATCTCATCAGCCACGTTGTTTCCTGGGAGAAACGAGTGTCCAGGGACACATTGTACCCTGATAAAACAGCAGGAAAGAGAAGACAGTTCCTGCCATAGAGGTTGAGGTAAAAGGAAACACGAAGAAGACAGGATCGCAAGGACCGAGCGAGAGTCAGATAGGAGAAGAGAAGAGAAATGGCAGACTTGTTGTTGTTGCCAAGACCAGCAAAAAGCTGGCAGAATGGCGCAGGCTTCAGTGGAAAAATTTGAACATACTAGGCCTAACGAAAAGGAGAGAGAGTGGCCTCAGTGCTGCAAAGAGAAGAGTTGGCAAGTACGCCAGAGCCGCATTGCCCAAAGGAAAAGGAATGGGACCATCTATCCAGATCGTGAGGTGGGATAGAGTCAAGGTAAGCGTGAACTGCACTTTGATGAGAGAGGAGGAAATTGGAGCGAGAGCATGGGAAGGAAGGGGTGGACTCCACAGAGAAAGAAGGCAGGTTCCAAGGAGGAAAGGGAAGGCAAGCAAAGAAAGCCTCCCTTCTAGGAGAAGTAGAATGAAGATAAGTGGGTGAGTGGACACAAAAGTTCTCCAGGAAGACCTGTAGAGTCTTGGTTTCATTCCAAGTTTGGCCAAACCTGAAATGGGAAAGGAGGTTGGAAGACGAAGAACCCGCTCATAAGATGACAGAGCAAAATGAGTTAGAATGACTCATAGGGGAGGCAGAGAGGCAGCCGGAGATGGTGTGACCAGCCACTCCGTGAAGGTGTTCCAATTTGGTAATAATCCAAAATCATAAAAAAAAATCATTATTATTCATTGGATTGGTCAAATTTCACAAAGTTGAAAAGTAAGTGAATTTTTAAATCACGCATTTCCAAACAAATTGTTGAGTTAATGCGGTAAAGCTTTTAAAGTGCTACATTGGTGACTCTCCAAAAAGTAGAATTTTGGGGGCTCACCAATGTAGCAGTTGAAAAGGTTTACCACGCTAACACATAATTTGTTTGGAAATTTCTGATTTCAAAAATCCACTTACTTTTAAAATTTGACCAATCCGGAAAATAATAATGATGCTGATTTCGTTTCAAACAGTTTTGTTTTCTTTTTGATTTTAATTGATTGTATCCATTTTCATTACTTGAATTAACAGAAAAAGAAATTTAAAACAAAATTAACGTTTAGATATTACTTAACAAAACTCTGCAATAATGATTTTAATTCCAATTCCTGTATTTCTGATTACCGTATTTGCCGGTGTATAAGTCGACCTTTTTTGATCAAAAATCGACCTAAAAAAATCGACCTCGACTTATACACCGAGTCATGAAATTCAAAAATAAGTAGTCATAAAATCGTAAATTTCCGTCGAATTTTAGGGGGTCGACTTATACAGCGAGTCGACTTATACACCGGCAAATACGGTAATTTGGTGTAAATACCATTGTAAATTCAAAGCTACAAATCAACGCCTAAAGACAAAACGGAAATCCAAAAAGTAAACAATTTTCAAATGAAAATTAATGAATGCAGATTACAAAAACGTGTTGTAAATTAACAAGCAATTACGATAACTAAAGATTCGAGTTCAGAACCGCTACAAGCCATCAGAATTTGCCACTGGCTTTATGTATTGGGCTAACAGCTAAACCTAACGCATTACTCAATAAAAATTTTGGATAAAAAAATTAATGGCAATCCATTCTGCACTTAATGAACATCCACTATCAACAGATTAATCGAAAGCACTGCACAGAGTATACCTGAAATAGAATTTCCGATGGCAGCACTTTTGTGAAGTTGAATTTGTTGGGGTTGAAGGGCATGCTAACACTACTGAATGTTTCTGGTGCCCGACGATTCTGAACTCTTTGAGAACATCCTTGGACAACTAAACCAGTCACAGGATTCACGCTTCGACATTTCAACTAATAAAGCATTGCACTTATACTCAATTACAAGCAAACTATTGTATTGGAGACATACGAAAGATGAATCAGTTAGGGAAGATCCAGAATGTCAAATACACAAACAGGTAAACTAAAGCATAACAATTTCGGTAATCGGTAACGATTATAAAAATATGGATGTACAAGGCTGATTTGGATGAGTAGGGACTAATAACAATCAGTCCTACAGTTAAAACTAACCTTAATCCGTAATTCTAACTCTAACTAACCCTAACATGCTGATCTGCAATTCTGCATTTCAGAAGTATCCAATTCCACACATCTAGCTATGTGGCCAATACAACAGACCCAATAAGTTTATCTCAAACATCCCTAATAAACCTTTAATAACAGGTTATCCATATTAAAACAACCACTTGATTTATCATATATTCAATTAAAGTGCCAGTGAAATCAAAACTTTTGTGAATGCTCACACCTAAACACCAGATACTACGATGCAAGTTACACAATATTGTCATGTGACTTCAAGAATTTTGGTTGTATAGCTATCTTGCACTTGCAAGTGTCTTGAACCCTAGCCCCTGCTAAGAGCAGGTGTCTTGATCATGTAAACTTTGCACACAATGTCACATTTCAATTAAAAAGATACAACTGAAACTAGAATAGCACATAAAACTCTTCACTCCTCAGTTAGCCACTTGTTTTTTGCTCTAAGTCAATGAACTGAACGTTTAAAACAAGAAAAAGAAAATGCAGCAAAACATTTTCTGCATGTATGTTTACAACTTATGTAATGTATGCCATTTTTGTTTGGTAATCTCAACAATTCAAGAGACTGTACTTAGAGAAATTCAACTTACGTGTTATATATATTTATTTGGTTGATATCTCCACATGTTATATTTTGGCAAAAAAGTGCACCATCATCTTGCAACAGTTATGCTTTCTTTGCTGAATTTAAACAAATTTGCTTAACATTTACTGACATCTATATTGGCCTGGTGTCTTACTGGCCTGCCTGCACAGAAGCAAAACCTTGCAAATCGTAACTACATAACAACTTTCAAAAATGAAATCTGATGGGATTTATTGACAAATTAGTCAGACCTCTAAGAGGGTCCTTCAAAAGAACCAACCAAATTGAATATATCATCCAACCATATACGTACGTTTAACTTGTAGTTGCAAATTCCATTGTCTTCCATTTTTTTCCAAAGGTCTTGCACAATTTTGTCAAAATTTGGTTTGTCTTCATTTTTTCCAGAAAATTGTATAGTTGACCATTCTTCATCATCCAAATAACGAATAACCAGCATTGCTATTTATTTGTTGGTGGTACAAAATTTGGCTACTGACTGAAAAGTGAAGTGTTTAAAGAGAAAGTAACTAAATGACTAAATTACCAAATCATTCAGTACCTTTATTGAAGGCTATGCACTCAGGGGCATAATAACAAATTTGTTTCAAGCAGAGGCAGGCAAAGCTTTGTTATGATTAAATGTCTTTGGAGGGGAGCAGGCAAATATTAAGGTTTTTCAGCCTCAGAGGAGTTCCATAAAAAAGGTTTTCAAGTTTTCAATTTTTAACTTCTTTTCAATTATTGACTATACTTGATAATTTCAATGAAAATAAGTTCTTCCAGACTAAGTTCCACACATTTCCTACACCTCTGTAACAGTGCGAGCACGGACAATAACACAGTAGCATTACAAGAAACAATCACTTGACAACATATTAGTAAACTTACTGCATTACTCCGATAAAAGATTATTTACTAATTTTTGGATGTCCGTAGTTCTACCTTAGGTTCTACAAACAGTACCATGCCAGTAATCAAGGTATAAAAAGTTTGAAAGCTTCTCATTGCGATTGCATCAATGCTACTGCAAAAAACTAAGAACTTCTTCATTTTTGAAAAAATACAGAGATGTGGTTACTTTTAGAAGTATGGTAACCACTTCCATATAATTCACACAGAGGAGGAAGAGCAGGCTATGAGAAAGAGCCCTGCCTTGAAGAATATTTAGAAAATTCGACTTTAAAAAATTAGATCTACAGAAAAAAAGAAACAAACCTCACCTTAAATTTGGGTTAAAAACAATTAAATTTTCACTTTGAAACTGTTGATCTCCAAATATGGATTTTAACTTTAAATCTGAATCAAAAATACATCAATTTTGACTTTAAAAATATTGATTTTCAAAAAAAGGTCATCTTTGAATTTAAATTACAAATAAGGCTTTTAATTTCACTACAGGTTGACTAAATAGAGCCCTGTCCAAAGTATTAGGGGGCCTCTCACTTTGGGTTGCTACAGCACCAATCACTATTGCTACTTACCTAGGGGGGTTTGAGGTGGTGGTTATGGAATGGAGGTCAATTGCCCTCTGCCTTTTTGCTAGGAGGCAAAGTGCCCCTTTGGCTTAATGTTACCTCCAAAATAAAAGGTAAGCATCCGAATTTTGAATAAAAATAGATTAGCCCAGCCCTTCAAAATGGTAATCTCAAAAACAGAAAAAGATCTTCACCCTAATTTGGAGTAAAATATGGTTACACTTTTGCTTTTCTTAGTATGATTGCTGACAGTAAGGAAAGATGAGGTCTTTGAAAATTTACATGGGGCCTTTGATCAAAAGTCAAAGTGCTTTTTTCAAAATCTTGCCCCATTCTGCTCATGTAATGTTCTGGCACTCACAGTTTGGGGTGGTCACTGGTCAGGCCAGGCGATACCATTTTGAAGTAGTGGGCCAGCGCAGTAAAACTTTTTGTGTTCAGGTTTTTTACAAAAAGAAGTGGCTATTTCGCCATCAATGGCATTTTACCCTAGAAGGCTTGTTTGCCATTACCATTTGATTTTGTTTACTTGTACTTTCTATATTTTTTACTGATGCTGCATGCTTGTCTGCAATTCATTATTTCCACGATCAACCCTGTTTTGCATAGTTGCCTAATGCACCTCATCATGTGAACAGCTTTACAATTAATGTAACTATCTTGGCAGTTACAAATCACTTGAAATTTTATCATTAAACAAGCTAGACAATTGTTCACAATTGGTTTTAGTGTGGTTCAAGCATTAGTAGAATTGGCAACTACAGTTTATATTGAAGCTAATAATTTTACTTGAATTCATACCTTGTTAACTACTGTATTTGTAACTTTGGCTGAATGTTAAGCTATAGAGTTGAACCTCAGATAGCCTATCTACAGATATTGTGTTTCTGGCTTTCATATCGGTAGTACTAAACAGGCAAAGTAGGCACAGCATTGGCTTAATGCAGGGTTAGGGTTAGGATAGGCATATTACAAAAATACTAGGGTCAGGGTTGGGGTTAGTTTGTACAGGCATATTAAGGCTAAGGTTAGTTTGAAGTATGCCTATTATGCCTGCATTATGCCTACCATGCTGATTTATAACCACCCCTTTCATATTATGATGTGCCACTTTTGTAAGCTATTGTTTTTTTGAGTGAAGTTATGAATAAATCCATTTGTGGGAACATATTGCTTATTATTTTATGTTCATTTAGGGTCACATTAATAAATAGTTGAAGTTTAGCATTTGAGGTGGTTTGTCATCAACCACGTGACCCTAGGCAGAAACATGCTGGGTATGCTCAAATCACCATTTATGGGTGTTAAAATAGCTATATTAGCCGTAAATTTGGCATTGCTGTGGTGTAGTGAATAGTGCAGCTGCCTTGAAATGCGATGGTAACAGATTGGAATCTTTGCTGGCAGTGTACTTCGACAAAAGCAGTGTACACTGGAGAGAGGGGCCTGGTAAGTGAATGTATGGAATAGGGTACACTGAAAGGGAGTGCAAATTTTTTTAATTTACCATTAAAATTGATCAATCACAAATGTCCAAAAGTCACACGCTAAATACATCATTAAAATTGACCAACTACAAATGTTTGATGGTAAAATAGCCTCCAAGGGTGAAATGCATTGACAGCCGCTTCCTTTACAAAAACTTGATTGCCACGGTATGGCCACAATATCACATTATCTTAGTATGCTATTTTATAGCATAGTTCCTATGAAAAACCTCTCTTTGATTTAATGTTGAAATTAACCAGTCACAAATGACCAAGAGTCATATGTTTAATATGTCATTAAAATTGACCAATCACAAATGTCTGACTGCAAAAATAGCCTCTAAGGGTAAAATGCCATTGATGGCAAAATGGTCACAGCATAAAGTATATCTTTTTTTTTGTAACTGATTGTGAACCCAAATTGAGAGAACAACAAATGCAAACAAATTATTGATAAGTTTCTATCACAAAATTGTTGAACAATGTCATCAACACAGCATTATCTGAAAAGCAATGGCAAAATAATACAAATCATTGACACACATAAGACAAGGTCAGGCAGAGAGCAAAAGCACTTATCCAGCTCACCTCCAGGCCAAAAGTGTAACCAGAGAAAGAAGCCATTGCGTACACCCAAAAAATGTCTCCAATCCTCTTACCATATAGAGTTATTTTAGGTAAAACGTTTAGAATGAACTGCTGCAATGCTGAGGTAAGATAGTATTGATGATTGTTATTTTCTCTAGAACTTCAAATACAGGGTGATCAAAAAGTCTTGGGCACATTTTGACACTGAAATCTCAAAAACTAATAATAACAACACATCAGATATATTCTGAAAGCTTGCAGTCTCAGGTTTTTCATGGAATGTTTAATGTGAGCATTGTTGGTCACACAGCACACATCAAACTGATAGTCCAATTCTTGCAAAGCATGTTCCAGCATTGCATCTCACTAAACCATATCATATGAAGTTAAGGGGTGCCCTGTTTTCTTAGCTGGGCACAAACAGTCATTCTTCATGAATTTACCATGCCATCTCAATATGGATTTCCTTTTTGGTGCCTCTTTTTAGAATTTTGTGTGTATTGCGCTTTGAACAAGAGTCCATGATTCAGTTTTGCAAATTCAAAAATGCAAAACACCTTTTCTGGTCGAGTGAACATTATTAGTGGATCTTAGTTACTTAGGCTACATGAAAAGATTTGAAAAAATCATTAGCATGACAAAAATATTTAATAAATTTAGCTTAAAAATTATACCATTTTCATCCTATTAACATTTGTAGTTCAGCAGATATGGGGTCTTAAAATGAACCAAATACTTCTGCAAAATCCTTATACTGTTGATTTCACTAAAATTTATGTAGTCAATGCATTAATTAGCATATAATTATGGCCATAGTCATAGTATTCAAGTCAGAACAGGAAGTTTTATTAAAGAACTATAAAAACATAAATTATCTTTTAACCCTTTGCAGATAAAAATTTTTCATTCCAACACAAGTGGAGCGTATGATCAGCTGAAAAGTGTATTCAAGCGTGAAAATATTTAAGTTTTTTAATTTGTTTAGATTTCGAAAAGAGTTGCCAGATTGGGGGCTAACGCCCAATTGGGCTACATTTTTCAAGCATTTGCGCAAAAATTTTGCATGGAGCGCTAAAAATAAAATAAGCTTGATTGAGAAAATTTTGCCTGGGTGATAAATAGCGATGAGTTTTAATTTTTTATTGCGCTAAAATCACCATCCTTCGCAGTTCATTGTTATTTTTTGAAAACTTTTCATGACGCCTTAGAATGGTTTCGGCATTTGTTGTTCCAAATTCCGTCATTTGTTTAATGAATTATTTCGGAGAAAACCTGATAGAAAATTGATGGATACAGTTTTGCATTTGGTCTATGCTAAAGTATGTGCATTTGTTACGTCAAGCTATTTTTTTAATAACTGGCTGCAGAAGATAAGTTTTGATGGCCAACTTTTATGTCCAAAATTTATAATTTTGTCATGATGACATTTTTATGAGGTCATATCAGTTATATCAGTATCAGAATACCAGTAGGAAGATATTTGTTGATGGTTTGTCTTTTTTTAAGTATAAGTGTCAACTCGATTACGAGAGATAGGCTATTTGTGTGGTTTTGAAAGTCTGTTGAAACTTGTAAGTAACTCTATAATACACGGAAAAATGAATTAATATTCAACTTTGGCAAAACCAGGAAGCACAGAAAAACTATTAGGCTCTTGTGCTAAAGTGCCCACAACTTCTGCAGTTTTCAGAAAACATTTTGTCATGAATAAGTAAATTTGTGTTGTAAGAATAGTTTTCATATATGCACAGTTGTTGTAATCTGTTGTTTTATTTTGCCGTGATTATCTCATTTGTAAATCTGAATTGTCTGAATCCCTAAATTCGCTAATCTGTTTTCGAAAAAAGATCTTTTTTTGTATTTATTAATAGATTTGTAACCCACACGCCTCTTCTGACGTCACAATGATTAACTACGTGAATAAGTTTCAATGTATTCTAGTGAATCTTGTTTCTTCTTGAAGATTTTTTTCTTTTTTTATTGCCGATTACCTAATTTATTATCGGTGTTTTTCTGTGTCACGTGATGTTCTAGCATTTTCCAGAAGCTCTTTTTTTACGATTTAGGGAGAGTAGTTCAATAGTGGTAGAGAGTGGCAGTGTAGAAAGAATAGTAAAAGTGCATTGTTCAGTGGTTATTTATTGCAGATTGTTGGACAAATGCTAACGGATAATTGGCAATTTTGATTTTGGCTGTTTCCTGATTGTTATTTCAAAGTGATTTAGGTTCTGTATTTCACAAGCGAAGGAATTCGAAGTTTTAAAGTGGTTTGTGAATATATTTGTTCTGTTCTTGATCCACAAGTGAGTGGAAGTATCACAGTGGAGCCAATCTTTTCCTAGCTATTAAGTTGCAACCAGACTTAATTATTCGAGCAATACTACAAGTCGCCTCAATTTTAAAGTAAATTGAGGTTGAAATACATGTAGAATCAAATTTCTATTAAACGCGACACATATCAACAAATAGTCTTTAGTCCGGGTATAAATCTGTACATTGCACTTTTACTTTATGATTTGCTTTATTCTTCAGTGAGTGGGCAAAGTACAAAAAAAAATAAGCTTATTGTTAATTAACATTTTGACCGCGGCAAAGTTTTCCCGGAATACGCTAATGCGTCTTATCGTAAAAGCGCGTATTTCGCATATTTTGTGGATATGTCTGACAACTGAAAAAAGTAAAACGTGCTTTGTAATAAAACGTAAAATTATGTTCAAACAATCATCAACAATCAGGCAAAATAAGATGAGTAAAGAAAGTAATTCAAGTTCGAAAAATCAATATAAAGTAATCAATGATGTGTTGTTTGAAATAGTACGCTGACTGGTATATCGCATTCAAATACAGACTTCACTGTGAAATTTTTTGAAGCAAGAAACCACACACAAAGCTGGGGATCTTTTGTAGAAAGCCCCCGCCACTTGCAATAGGCGCCTATTAAGTGTACAATGGAGGGATTTTTCAGTAAACATGCAATTTTTGATAATTACACCCCCAGTGTACACTCCACTGTACATTCACATACCAGGCTTCCCCCATCCAGCGTACACTAAATTGGCGCCTATTTCAAGTGGCAGGGGCTTTCTACAAAAGATCCAAAGCTGTTTTTGAGGGCATATTTCACACATGTAGCGAGTTTCTTTTCGTTGCTTTTGATGATTGCATTACAACGCGATGGCGTAGTGGTTGGCGTCCGCTTCGTAGTCGGTAGACCTGGGATTTAATCCCCTTGTCGAGTCATACCTAAAGACTTTAAAAAATGATATTCACAGCTTCTTTGCTTGGCGCTCGACATTTAGGGGAGGTTGTGGAGAACAAGCCAGAAAGTTTGCTTGTTGTATCCTTGGGCAAGGCACTTAACGGGACGCCCCCGCCTTTATGTGGAAGACAGGTGGGCAGGCCTGGAGACAGATTAGCTCCGCCAGGCATCTTAGCCTAAGATTCGCTGCTTGATGAACACGACCAAAACAAATTGGCAGTCCCGTAGCACTCCAACTTCGGGCCCCCCCCCCAAAGTAAGATCAAGAGCCCCTGCGCACAGGTCATATCACTTTAGAGGTGTAAAATTGAAAAGCTGCATTAAGAAAATACACCACAATTTGTACATAAGTAAACAGGCTAATGTCAGAATAAAGCATGCCGATACCGAAGGTGCAAGTCATAAAAAATTCGGCACCGATGCCAGAGTTCAGTAGGACATTTATGCAGACACTGCAAAACGAAAGCAATGACACTGAAAAACATGAAAAAGTTATAAAAACACAGTATCATTTAAATAGTCTGGAGCGAACCTTTTTGTTCGCAAATGCTGTTATGACATTGTCATAATCAAGAGATCGGGCGCAGTCATTTTCGATTGACAACATGGCTAATGAAGATAGTCTACTGTCTGTCATAGACGTTCTATTAAAAGTTTTGATCAGTTTCAATTTGCTGAAGCTTCTTTCAGCGCTGGCAACAGTCACGGGGCAAGTTAGTAAGATTCGAAGTGCGATGTACACATTCGGATACAATTCAAATAAATGAGTCTTTAGAAGATAGTTCAGAAAGTCTTGAGCCGTATTGAGATTGCGTTTTTTTTGTAAAATTAAAACAAACCGCTGTAGCTCAGCGCTCATTTCATCAGAATCAATGTCACCGAACTTTTTTTGGAACTCTTTACAGCAAGTAAGAAGAGCATTTCCTTGTTGCACAAGCAAAAGTTTGTCTCGTGTGTACAAAAACGAAAAGGCGGAAGAAACCTCACGTAACAAATTAAAGCGCTCCTTTATTGACATAATAGCCTGGTCTACTAATGGATAGAAAAAGTTGCTTTTAAATTTCAGTTCAGGAGTAGCTCGTTGTTCCTCTTCACCTTGGTAATTAAACAATCTTCTTTTCTTTCCACTTCTTGACGGAGGAAAAGACGGATTAATATCCAATTCCTGTGCTATTTCAACAGCAGATGTTGCGGCACTGTCATAACCCGTTGTGCGATAGTTTTGCAAAAACTTTTCAGTTGCCTGGATTTCCGTTTCCATTGTATGAAGGGAGACTCCATACGATTGAAGAATCTTGCTTGCTTTATTGACTTGGAATAGGATATCATACCAAATAAACACCGACAAAAGAAAACTCCATTTTGATAAATGAGCTATCAACGATTTTGTTTCTGAGGCAGCTCTTCCATCTTTTCTTTCTATGGAAATGGATTCCAAGTCTTTCAGTGCCAGCAACACCTCTTTTAAATTGTATCGAAGAGGTTTGATGCATTTAATTCTGCTTTCCCAACGAGTATCAGATTGTGACTTTATGGACAGCTCCACATGTTTCTTCAAAATTTCCCAACGCTGAGCAGAGGAAGAAAACAGCACATACAACCTTGTAAGTACTCCAAAAAATGTCAATGCTTCCGTCGATGAATTAGCACTGTCAACAACAACTAAGTTAAGGGTATGGTTTGCACAGGGCACGTAAACAGCTTTGGGATTGATGTCTAGCATTCTTGCTTGGACCCCAGAATGTTTTCCTTTCATGTTAGCACCATTATCATATGACTGACCTCGACAATCAGACAATTCGAGTTGCAGTTCGGTCGCTTTTTCTAAGAAAGCGTCCAACAAGCCTTTCCCAGTACTGTCACTTATTCTCAAGTAGCCAAAAAATGTTTCTTTAACAACAGCAGCTTCTTCATTACATAGTACATAACGGAGAATGACAGACATTTGTTCATGATGTGACATATCTGGAGTGCAGTCCAAAATTATAGAAAAATATTTTGCCAATTTCAATTGCTGTAAATTTTCTTTTTCAACTTCTGTCGCTAGCAATTCAATTAGTTCATTTTGTATGGTAGGACTCAAATAGTGATCTTTAGTGTTTTTATTGTTGATTCTGTCTTGAAGCTCTTTTAGGATCGGATCTCTTCTTGTCAAAAGCTCAAATATACCCAGAAAATTTCCATTGTGAGGAGATCCTAAGACTTCTTCAGATCCTCTAAAAGCAAGATTCCTTTCCGATAGAAACAAGGCAATGTCGATAAGTCTCTCTAAAACATTTCTCCAAAAACGTCTTTCATTGAAAAAAATATTCATCTCGCGTTTGTCGATAGTGGATGAATTTCTTATCCCTTCAGCTAGCAACATCCATTGACTGCAGCATTCTTGGTGGGAAATGCCGTTTTCATGGTCTTTCAGTTTTTTCGAAAAACCCTCCCATGTATTTATACCACTACAAAAGGGGCTTAGTGTTTTTCCAAATAGCTTACAACAAAAGCAAAAAACTTGATCTGATTCCCCAGAATAAACTAGCCACGACCGTGAAACACTTTCACCATTAGGTAACACACCTTTATAATGGTTGGAGGAAAAACGTCGCCTTGGAGTTGTGTTATTATATGGAAAATTCATTATTAGTTGATGTGGTCCACGCTTTACTATATCACATCGTTGAGCATCAGAAATACTTTCAGGCCATTTACATGGGTCATCAGGGATAGGGGTAAATTGAGATTCAGTTATTTTTGATATTGAAGGTTGCGTATTGGCAGGTAAATCACAACTTACATTTTCTGGAAATTCACAATCACTTTGATGCTGATCGTCATAGTCTTCTTTTTCTTGTACACTATAGTTTTCTTCATCCCTCTCGGTACTAGTGCCAGGTCTACTCTGCTCAGTAATCTTGAAAAAATCTGTCATCTTGGGCAATTTCGCTACAGCATCTCAAGCAGTGGCTGCTTCTTTTCTCTTTTGAGCACCACTTTTTGAACGTTTCATTCTATACAATGTCAATAAAATACTTTATCTGCACTCTGCAGTGTATATATATATATTGTCCCGGTATTTATAGCTAAACAAAATTCCAGACTATTCTATGATTGTTGCGTAACAACGGCATTGTTACGTCAATCGAATATTCAAGATTCTACCAGAAAATCAATCGAAATATTCTAGATTCTGCGAGATAAAATGACGTTGCATTCACTTATGATGTCACAAGCCAATTTCTTCCTACAGTTTAAATCGGTTGTAAACAAGTCTGCTGAACTGAAAATAGTCACGTAGCCAAAAAGCAATTTCAGACTAACTTGGGCCCCCAAAGTTGGCCTGGGCCCCCCCCAATTGGGGGGTTTGGGGGGCGGCTGCTACGTTTCGGCAAATTGGTCATCTGCAGCGCCCCAACGACAATCGCCATGGGATAAGTAAAAAAAAATAACAACGCACTTTCTAGCAACTTTTTCTTAGAAGTTGTTGAAGGGATGTGAGGCAAATAGTGCTGACTAGACAGGCGAGAACTTTTATGAGGATGAAATGCGGCTGTATTTGATGTTTGTGGGAGGTCTTCCTTTATTCTAATATCAGAACTCAATAGCGAAGCAATCACACTCTTTCCAAATTTCAACTGCTTTTTTTTGCAAACAATCTTTTTGTACAAATTGAAAGCATTTACCACAGCCATGTCAAGGTGCTGTAACTCAACTTTGCAGTACTATTTTAGTGTTTTTTGTAGTGGACTGTAATAGAACATCAGTTGATCCATTTTGTCCACACCGCACATAAAGTTATTGTACGACATAACAGACTCCGGCTTTTTTTTCTTCTCCCCTCCTTTTGTTTGTGTGTTGCTCTCAACCATTTTTCCGGAATAATGTGATGAGAGCATTGGCACTTCTCTTTTGTCTTGCCACTTTTCTACAACAGTACGCCCTTTTCGTTTTGCAATGTGCTTTGCAATGAACTTCAGTAAAGCTTTAGAAACTAGAAAAAAAGAACTTAGCTCAGTCATTTTCATAGAAAAGATGCGGCAATTATTCCAGACGCTGAAACGATCGTAATCAAAGTTAGCTGAAAGGCGAATTAATACGTCTTTAGCATACAGAAAGGCAAAATAAGGATGTAATAATACATCCCTCGCGGTCAATGAGTTAATGCCTGTGAAAAATTTTAGAAACGACTGGTTAAAAACTTCAGTAATTTGCTAGACTGCAAATTTTTGATGTGATTTGTCTCATTTAGTTGTAAAGCAAGAAAAGGTTTGGAGACCAGAAAAATATTAGAAGAGAGAGTTTTTTGAGAATCTTGATACTCTAAATCTGAGGTTTCCAAATTGGGATCAGCGGACCCCTGGGGGTTTACGTCATTGAACTGAATCTGAATTAGAAGCACACCAACACTGGAATTGGTGACTGCAGCCAATGCTTATGCTTGTTATAAGCTCAGTAGAAAGAAGTTCTCCAACAATTCCGTTTGGCATGAGTGGAAGAATGTTACTCTTTCCTAGATGAAGGCTTACTTAGAAGTAGTCATAAAAATGGCAATGAGTGACAAGCCCAATGCAAAATCCCTTTTCAGTCGGAAAAGGGCTCAGTATTGTCCATTCTTTCCAGTTGTTTTTTCCAGGCACTGCTTTTTACAAATTTAGTGGATGTTCCACATGAAATCACTCAAACCCACTACTGCTCCAGTCACCAGAGGAAATAGAATATGTCATTTCTTAAACTATCTACCAAAAAAGTGTCTTGAACTGTTTATGCCGGTAAATAATGATGCAGTGGAAAAAATACAGTTGGTGATAAAAGACAAATTGTTTTCAATACCCACAACCCTCAAAAGCCAATCAAGTGTGGCGTACCAGTATATACTCTGTGACTGTGAGATTGGCTACATATCCTGCTTTGAACCATACTTTGGGCAGCCTACAACAGATGTACAACTGAGGCCTGATGAGCCTTTTACATCAAGTACTGTCATGTATTTGGTGGAGCAGCTTGCAGCCCACGCTCAAGGGAGTTGATACCGTGTGTACACAGATAGGTTTTGCACCAGAACCACTTTAGCAATGAAGCTCATGCAAAAACAAATGCACGTGACTGGGACAGTTCAAAAAAATCAAAAAGGTCTTCTGGATGAACTGAAGTGCTTGCACTTGAAGAACCAAGAAATGAAAGTTTACCGTAATTTGACCAATATGTTTATGACCCTATCTTGACATGACAAGTGCACTGTCCTTTTGGTCAGCAACCTGGTACAGTGCAATCACAAAAGCAGTTTCACTTGTAATAAGAGGGGACAGCAGGAGGACATTGAAAAACCAGTAGTAATTTGTGACTATACGGAGCGTATGGGGTCAGTTGATCGTTTAGACCAGAGGTTCTCAAACTTTTGGTGTTATGAAGCCAATGAAGAGGTTGACCATTATTTACGGAGCCTGACAATAACTCTTTGAAAATAAAAACAAAAAACACATTGCTTCTTACCAATTGATGTTAGCCAATCATTATTTTCCATCCGACAAGAAGGTGGTGACCTTTTTTTTCTTTTTTTTGGTACCATCATGTCTCTTCGCCAACTAATAGTGGCCGTAGGTCAGTGCTCAGGACCTTGCAATAGCCTGTGTCGGTTTCATGTCATGCGAGCCCTCCTTACATTGACCTTATACCGCACGTGGACATGGTGGTCTCCAAAAAAAAAAGTCATCGTCTTCTTGTCGGACGGAATATGCGTCTACAAAGGCTCTTTTCAAATCGTTTTCATCTCCAAATTTTTGTTAGAAACCCGAATTGTTCAAACTCCGAGACGTTCGAAAACCGAGATTTGACTGCAAACGAATAGCTTGCGGAGCCCCTAGGTTTCTCTCGCGAAGCCCTGGGGCTCCGTACGGAGCACTTTGAAAACCTATGGTTTAGACCACTGCTACACATCATATTCATTAACTCGAAAAACTTTGAAGTGGTGGAGGAAGCATTTTTTTGATTGCTGGAAGTTTTGTTTGTGAACTCTTATTTTATACGAAGAGGTGACATATCCAGCTGCTCTTAGGCAATTGACATACAGGCAACAACTAGTAGAAGACATCTAGAACAATTGCAACAAATGTCTGAGCAGGCCAAGTTTCCTTAATCATTAAGAGAGCCTAAACCAACAGCCACATTTTATTGCAAAGGCTGCATGAGGGCACAACAAAAACTGTAGGCAGCTCACCGCAATCCCTAAATCCTGCAAAACACTAAAACATGTATCAGGAAACCAGGATTGTGCTAGAAGAATGCTTCAAAGCATACCACATGCAGAAAAATTACAAACAATAAAAAGATGTTTGGCTGTTTCTTATCTGTGTTGTTTAAATGTATCTTGTTCTTTGTTTCAACATAAAAAAAATTCCAATGCATATTTTTCTACATGTTGAGGAAGGTATGGTGCAACTATACACCAAAAGTCAACAACTTTCATTAGTTATAAATAATTATTACAATGATCCCTATCTTTTGTGCCACTGTGCTGTTTAAACAAAGATGTCAACAGGGGTAGAATGAAAATTTGAACCGCACCGGTGCGAAAAAAAATTGAACCGGTGCGGTGTGGTGCGAAAAAAATTGCACCGATGGAACCAGTGCGAAAAAAAATCGCACCGACCACACCAGTGCGATGTGCGCAACTGCAAGCGCACTGGTGCGATGGAAGGCGCACTATAACAGAATTACTGTATATGGCTTAAAGCATAGTACAAGCACAGTAGGCATAGTACATGAGTACCGAGATAGTAGACAGAGTACAGGCATAGTAGACGTAGTACAAGCATAGTACAGAGATAGTAGACATAGTACAAGCATAGTAGGCATAGTACAGAGATAGTAGACATATACGCACCTAAAAAATTGGACAAAAGTAAGTTGGGGCTAGTAAAAGAATCGGCCGTTATGCTCTGTAATAGGCGATCACGTGACATGCATTGCATGACGTTTTTACGTGACGAACGCAATGCGTGCGAATGAGATACTCTTCTTTCTTTATTATTGCCAGCTTTCTTATAACTGAAACTGTTAGAAACATGTTTTTAGTAGAGAAGAACTGTTCGCAGAGCCAAGTCACTAACAGTTGATTTTCGATCACAGGTGTGTACTGTAACGCCACAGTGATGTCATAATGCCATCAAAACGAGCGTAAAATGCGCACTTTCTTAATATGAAGGCTTAAAATTTGTACCTTTTCAGAGACAAGATGTTAAATACAAAAGCGATGTTTGCAAGGACATCACATTTCAAATCATTGATTAACCTTCTCAAATGGGCTCCTTTTTGGTTTTGTTGTAAAAACAATCCAATGTTCCAAACTGGTACCACCACAAATACGAAATTTATGCAATGAAAAACAAGCTCGGCATAACAACACTTATTAGCATATGTCCCATCAGAAAAACGCAATGTGATGCTGAAATGCACAACGCTATTGTATACAAACCCAAATAAATTACAAATTCTCAAAAATAAAATGGAACTTGATGCTTAACTACCTGCATACTACGCAAACACCTACAGATTACACTCAATATGAGACCCCAACATCATGAAATACACGACGTTATTGCATATCGACCTTAATCAAGTTTAAGCCCCCAACCAACAAAATCCAATTTATCATGAAATACATGATGTTATAGCATATTGATCCTAGTCAAATATCAGACGTCATTCAAAACGATGCAGTTTATCATGGAATACACGACGTTATTCCATACTGATCCTAGTCAAGTATAAGCTCCCAACCAAAAACATGCAATTTATCATGGAATACACGACGTTATTGCATATCGGCTCTAGTCAAGTTTAAGCCGCCATCCAAGACAATGTAGTTTATCATGCAATACACGACATTATAGCATATCGGCCCTAGTCAAGTATAAGCCGTCATCCAAGAAAATATAGTTTATCATGAAATACACGACGTTGTTGCTTATTCGTCCTAGTCAAGTATAAGCCGTCATCCAAGAAAATGCAGTTTATCGTGGAATACACGACGTTATTGTATATTGATCCTAGTCAAGTATAAGCCGCTATCCAAAACAATGCAATTTATCCTGGAATACACGACGTTATTGGATATCGACCCTAGTCAAGTATCAGCCCCCATCCAAGAAAATGCAGTTTATCATAAAATACACGACGTTATTGCATATTGATTCTAGTCAAGTTTAAGCCTCCATCCAAGAAAATGCAGTTGATCAAGAAATACACGACGTTACCTCATATTGATCCTAGTCAAGTATAAGCCGCCATCCCATAAAATGCAGTTTATCATGGAAATACACGACGTCACTGGATATCGATTCTAGTCAAATGTATGTCCCCGACCAAGAAAATGAAATCAAAGATGTTGTTGGTACGTACTTTTTATGAATTGATGCAATTTATTTAAATGATTTACATACCGGAACATAATGTTTACATTACAGATATAATGAAAGTACGTATAGGTGTAAGCACTGCAACGCTATGTAAAGCAAAAGAGCTAACAGTTAAAGTTTTTATCTTTGGATACCTTTGTTCGCGTTTGACCTTATCTACTTAACGGTAAGAATAGATAATGACTTATTAAGCCTGAGTGTGTTTTCACATGTGCACTTACACAGCGCCCATTGCCTTGTTCTAAATCTTGTTGAGATACCTACTGCTGCCGGCCAATCAAGGGTGCAAACTGGGGGCCATGAGCGCTAAACCTATGTCTTGTTATCCATGGTTTATTACCTGAAGCTTTAGGCCTACTTTTAGCAACCACTAATTTTTGAAAGTAGGTTACAAAATATTTCTTTACATACTTTATTCTGAAGCAGAAAAATTTCAAGGCAAGCCGCGATGAAGTAAGGAGAACAACTTTAGGAGCGTCAGTTGTAAAGGAAGTTGAATTTTGAAGAGGAGGAGAGGAAGGTGAACTTGAAATATACTCATTTGGAGCAGGTACAGAATTGCACTGACCTTTTTCTGACCATATTGCCGGCGGACACAGAGCAAGGAATGATGTGGCACAATTGGGATGAACGTTGCTGCTCATTACAAAAGAATGAGGAATAGAAAGGCGTAAGAGAGAAAGGCAAGGGAACAAACGAGGAAAAAGCAGTTGACTGATGTTACAGATAGTGCGGGATGTTTTTCTTTGGTTGTTCAGTTGGCAGCACCCTGAAAAATGTTTACTGCATGAAGTGGACGGAGTACATAACACCTTCAGAGAGGCCAAAAGCCATTCTATTTCTCTTTCTTTTTACAAGTAGATTTTACAAACTGCTCTGCAAAACATTAATAAACTGAAAATAGCTTGTTTTTGTATCATCGATCTGAATTTTTCCTAGGGGAAGGTGGGGGTTGGGGAAAGGGATAGAACCAAAGTATGCAATGAACCTACAATATTATGTCTATGACCATTTTTGCTCAGTGCAGTGGTACGCATCTTTATTTGTTTTTCGTTGAAGAAAAACAATTTGCTTGTATAGTAATGCAAGAGGCTAGCGATGCATTTAGCAAATATGCAGACAGTGATACTGTTTCGACCTATCAGGTCTCTTCAGTGCAGTTGGTGACCGACAAGAAGCTAGAGGCTTTAAATAAAGCATAGCTTGGACCGCCACACTTTCGGGATCTATACTAGATCCACTTGGTGGAAGGTGGATTTAGTTATTACGAGTGATACGGCTTCGCAGAGTTTCATTGTATTATTCATTGTACGGCCGATTCTTTTACTAGCCCCAACTTACTTTTGTCCAATTTTTTAGGTGCGTATATGTCTACTATCTCTGTACTATGCCTACTATGCTTGTACTATGTCTACTATCTCTGTACTATGCTTGTACTACGTCTACTATGCCTGTACTCTGTCTACTATCTCGGTACTCATGTACTATGCCTACTGTGCTTGTACTATGCTTTAAGCCATATACAGTAATTCTGTTATAGTGCGCCTTCCATCGCACCAGTGCGCTTGCAGTTGCGCACATCGCACTGGTGTGGTCGGTGCGATTTTTTTTCGCACTGGTTCCATCGGTGCAATTTTTTTCGCACCACACCGCACCGGTTCAATTTTTTTTCGCACCGGTGCGGTTCAAATTTTCATTCTACCCCTGTTGACATCTTTGTTTAAACAGCACAGTGGCACAAAAGATAGGGATCATTGTAATAATTATTTATAACTAATGAAAGTTGTTGACTTTTGGTGTATAGTTGCACCATACCTTCCTCAACATGTAGAAAAATATGCATTGGAATTTTTTTTATGTTGAAACAAAGAACAAGATACATTTAAACAACACAGATAAGAAACAGCCAAACATCTTTTTATTGTTTGTAATTTTTCTGCATGTGGTATGCTTTGAAGCATTCTTCTAGCACAATCCTGGTTTCCTGATACATGTTTTAGTGTTTTGCAGGATTTAGGGATTGCGGTGAGCTGCCTACAGTTTTTGTTGTGCCCTCATGCAGCCTTTGCAATAAAATGTGGCTGTTGGTTTAGGCTCTCTTAATGATTAAGGAAACTTGGCCTGCTCAGACATTTGTTGCAATTGTTCTAGATGTCTTCTACTAGTTGTTGCCTGTATGTCAATTGCCTAAGAGCAGCTGGATATGTCACCTCTTCGTATAAAATAAGAGTTCACAAACAAAACTTCCAGCAATCAAAAAAATGCTTCCTCCACCACTTCAAAGTTTTTCGAGTTAATGAATATGATGTGTAGCAGTGGTCTAAACCATAGGTTTTCAAAGTGCTCCGTACGGAGCCCCAGGGCTTCGCGAGAGAAACCTAGGGGCTCCGCAAGCTATTCGTTTGCAGTCAAATCTCGGTTTTCGAACGTCTCGGAGTTTGAACAATTCGGGTTTCTAACAAAAATTTGGAGATGAAAACGATTTGAAAAGAGCCTTTGTAGACGCATATTCCGTCCGACAAGAAGACGATGACTTTTTTTTTTGGAGACCACCATGTCCACGTGCGGTATAAGGTCAATGTAAGGAGGGCTCGCATGACATGAAACCGACACAGGCTATTGCAAGGTCCTGAGCACTGACCTACGGCCACTATTAGTTGGCGAAGAGACATGATGGTACCAAAAAAAAGAAAAAAAAGGTCACCACCTTCTTGTCGGATGGAAAATAATGATTGGCTAACATCAATTGGTAAGAAGCAATGTGTTTTTTGTTTTTATTTTCAAAGAGTTATTGTCAGGCTCCGTAAATAATGGTCAACCTCTTCATTGGCTTCATAACACCAAAAGTTTGAGAACCTCTGGTCTAAACGATCAACTGACCCCATACGCTCCGTATAGTCACAAATTACTACTGGTTTTTCAATGTCCTCCTGCTGTCCCCTCTTATTACAAGTGAAACTGCTTTTGTGATTGCACTGTACCAGGTTGCTGACCAAAAGGACAGTGCACTTGTCATGTCAAGATAGGGTCATAAACATATTGGTCAAATTGCGGTAAACTTTCATTTCTTGGTTCTTCAAGTGCAAGCACTTCAGTTCATCCAGAAGACCTTTTTGATTTTTTTGAACTGTCCCAGTCACGTGCATTTGTTTTTGCATGAGCTTCATTGCTAAAGTGGTTCTGGTGCAAAACCTATCTGTGTACACACGGTATCAACTCCCTTGAGCGTGGGCTGCAAGCTGCTCCACCAAATACATGACAGTACTTGATGTAAAAGGCTCATCAGGCCTCAGTTGTACATCTGTTGTAGGCTGCCCAAAGTATGGTTCAAAGCAGGATATGTAGCCAATCTCACAGTCACAGAGTATATACTGGTACGCCACACTTGATTGGCTTTTGAGGGTTGTGGGTATTGAAAACAATTTGTCTTTTATCACCAACTGTATTTTTTCCACTGCATCATTATTTACCGGCATAAACAGTTCAAGACACTTTTTTGGTAGATAGTTTAAGAAATGACATATTCTATTTCCTCTGGTGACTGGAGCAGTAGTGGGTTTGAGTGATTTCATGTGGAACATCCACTAAATTTGTAAAAAGCAGTGCCTGGAAAAAACAACTGGAAAGAATGGACAATACTGAGCCCTTTTCCGACTGAAAAGGGATTTTGCATTGGGCTTGTCACTCATTGCCATTTTTATGACTACTTCTAAGTAAGCCTTCATCTAGGAAAGAGTAACATTCTTCCACTCATGCCAAACGGAATTGTTGGAGAACTTCTTTCTACTGAGCTTATAACAAGCATAAGCATTGGCTGCAGTCACCAATTCCAGTGTTGGTGTGCTTCTAATTCAGATTCAGTTCAATGACGTAAACCCCCAGGGGTCCGCTGATCCCAATTTGGAAACCTCAGATTTAGAGTATCAAGATTCTCAAAAAACTCTCTCTTCTAATATTTTTCTGGTCTCCAAACCTTTTCTTGCTTTACAACTAAATGAGACAAATCACATCAAAAATTTGCAGTCTAGCAAATTACTGAAGTTTTTAACCAGTCGTTTCTAAAATTTTTCACAGGCATTAACTCATTGACCGCGAGGGATGTATTATTACATCCTTATTTTGCCTTTCTGTATGCTAAAGACGTATTAATTCGCCTTTCAGCTAACTTTGATTACGATCGTTTCAGCGTCTGGAATAATTGCCGCATATTTTCTATGAAAATGACTAAGCTAAGTTCTTTTTTTCTAGTTTCTAAAGCTTTTTTTGACGCTTTACTGAAGTTCTAAGGCTCTAAGCCATTGCATTTTTTGCAGAAAAGTCAAACAACGTAGGTAAAAATTACAGCCCAGTATTGAAAAGAAATAGACAGTATTTTTATTTTTTTTCAATGACAGTTTATTTGAAATCACGTACAATGATAGAAAAGTGTGTACTCCGCAGTTCTTATGTTTGAAAGCGATTTTGGATGGAAGATGACTTTCAATTAGTTCGTTAGACTGTTTAGAGTTTACTGTGGTCTTACATTATCTTTATATAGCCGGACTTTTTATTTCAGATTTTTTTACAGAGCTACTAAATTATCATGGCTACTAGAAAAAGAACTAAAAAGTATGATTTGAGCGATTTGGTAGATAGTTTTCAATTTGTAGATTTATCTGAGAATGAGCTCTTAGACAATAATGATTCGGTTAGGGAGAGCTATTTTAGTCATTCAGAATTTGAAAACGACACTAACATTGTTGCACATTTGCAATCAACAGCTACAGCAAACACCAGTGACAACTCTGTTCAGTCTGCTTGCAATACTAGCAATATTTCAACTACCGATGCAACTCGCAATGAGAGCATGTTGGAACTGTTTAGCAGCGATGATGATTCTGATACTGCCTCAGCATCCAATTTTGCTGACCACAACTAGAAATCTGTAGAACCAACTTACACATCTCCATCAGATATAAATTTTTCTGAATCACGTGGCATAAGCAATTCTGTCACTCTCAACAGAGTCATTGCCAGTGCAACTTTTCATTGCTGTTCGCGACCGAGCATATAATAAAGATTGTGGTCACAGAAACAATAGATATGCTGAACAAATGATAGCACATTCAGTAGCAAATGCAAAAAGCAAAATGAGATGTTGGGTTGCCATCACAACCACAGAAATGAACAGGTTTCTAGGAATTCTTTTTACAATGGGTTTGGTGAAAAAAGCATGCATAGAAGATTCTTGGTCTAGTGATCCTGTAATAGCGACTACCATATTCAACCTACAATGCAACGACTTATGTTTGAGCTACTGCTGCGTTTTTTGGCATTTATGTGATAACGAATCTGCAGTTGATGGCGATTGTTTATCCAAATTGCGAAAAATATGCAATCATCTGCTTGAACGATTTCAAGCTTTACACATCCCTGGGAAAGAGATATTCATAGACGAATCAATGGTTCTTTGGAGAGGTCGCTTGATCTTTCGTTAGTATATTCCTGGCGAGAGACATAAATACGGTGAGAAACTTTACATGCTGTGCAAAAATACGGATATGTACGGAATGTCCAGGTATACAGCAGAAAAATAGATCCTCTCTCCCTGGCTTGGGTCATGAAGAAACTTTAGTTCTAAAGCTAATGGACAAACTGTTAGATCGTGTTTATGCTCTTTATGCGAATAATTTTTATACAAGCGTGCCTTTATCGGAAGCTCTACAAAAGTGAAAAACGTTGATTTGTGAAACATTAAAGAAAAACAGAAAACACCTACCAAGAAATATTGTTTCTACAAAACTAAAAATGGACAGCACATTGCAAAACGAAAAGGGCGTACTGTTGTAGAAAAGTGGCAAGACAAAAGAGAAGTGCCAATGCTCTCATCACATTATTCCGGAAAAATGGTTGAGAGCAACACACAAACAAAAGGAGGGGAGAAGAAAAAAAAGCCGGAGTCTGTTATATCGTACAATAACTTTATGTGCGGTGTGGACAAAATGGATCAACTGATGTTCTATTACAGTCCACTACAAAAAACACTAAAATAGTACTGCAAAGTTGAGTTACAGCACCTTGACATGGCTGTGGTAAATGCTTTCAATTTGTACAAAAAGATTGTTTGCAAAAAAAAGCAGTTGAAATTTGGAAAGAGTGTGATTGCTTCGCTATTGAGTTCTGATATTAGAATAAAGGAAGACCTCCCACAAACATCAAATACAGCCGCATTTCATCCTCATAAAAGTTCTCGCCTGTCTAGTCAGCACTATTTGCCTCACATCCCTTCAACAACTTCTAAGAAAAAGTTGCTAGAAAGTGCGTTGTTATTTTTTTTACTTATCCCATGGCGATTGCCGTTGGGGCGCTGCAGATGACCAATTTGTTTTGGTCGTGTTCATCAAGCAGCGAATCTTAGGCTAAGATGCCTGGCGGAGCTAATCTCTCTCCAGGCCTGGCCACCTGTCTTCCACATAAAGGCGGGGGCGTCCCGTTAAGTGTCTTGCCCAAGGATACAACAAGCAAACTTTCTGGCTTGTTCTCCACAACCTCCCCTAAATGTCGAGCGCCAAGCAAAGAAGCTGTGAATATCATTTTTTAAAGTCTTTAGGTATGACTCGACAAGGGGATTAAATCCCAGGTCTACCGACTACGAAGCGGACGCCAACCACTACGCCATCGCGTTGTAATGCAATCATCAAAAGCAACGAAAAGAAACTCGCTACATGTGTGAAATATGCCCCTCAAAAACAGCTTTGGATCTTTTGTAGAAAGCCCCTGCCACTTGAAATAGGCGCCAATTTAGTGTACACTGGAGGGGGGAAGCCCGGTATGTGAATGTACAGTGGAGTGTACGCTGGGGGTGTAATTATCAAAAATTGCATGCCTTACTGAAAAATCCCTCCATTGTACACTTAATAGGCGCCTATTGCAAGTGGCGGGGGCTTTCTACAAAAGATCCCCAGCTTTGTGTGTGGTTTCTTGCTTCAAAAAATTTCACAGTGAAGTCTGTATTTGAATGCGATATACCAGTCAGCGTACTATTTCAAACAACACATCATTGATTACTTTATATTGATTTTTCGAACTTGAATTACTTTCTTTACTCATCTTATTTTGCCTGATTGTTGATGATTGTTTGAACATAATTTTACGTTTTATTACAAAGCACGTTTTACTTTTTTCAGTTGTCAGACATATCCACAAAATATGCGAAATACGCGCTTTTACGATAAGACGCATTAGCGTATTCCGGGAAAACTTCGCCGCGGTCAAAATGTTAATTAACAATAAGCTTATTTTTTTTTGTACTTTGCCCACTCACTGAAGAATAAAGCAAATCATAAAGAAAAAGTGCAATGTACAGATTTATACCCGGACTAAAGACTATTTGTTGATATGTGTCGCGTTCAGTAGAAATTTGATTCTACATGTATTTCAACCTCAATTTACTTTAAAATTGAGGCGACTTGTAGTATTGCTCGAATAATTAAGTCTGGTTGCAACTTAATAGCTAGGAAAAGATTGGCTCCACTGTGATACTTCCACTCACTTGTGGATCAAGAACAGAACAAATATATTCACAAACCACTTTAAAACTTCGAATTCCTTCGCTTGTGAAATACAGAACCTAAATCACTTTGAAATAACAATCAGGAAACAACCAAAATCAAAATTGCCAATTATCCGTTAACATTTGTCCAACAATCTGCAATAAATAACCACTGAACAATGCACTTTTACTATTCTTTCTACACTGCCACTCTCTACCACTATTGAACTACTCTCCCTAAATCGTAAAAAGGAGCTTCTGGAAAATGCTAGAATATCACGTGACACAGAAAAACACCGATAATAAATTAGGTAATCGGCAATAAAAAAAGAAAAAAATCTTCAAGAAGAAACAAGATTCACTAGAATACAGGGTGTCCCAAAAGTAACCGAACTCAAATTTTGATAAAAATTAGATATCAAAACCAACAAACTTCTTGAACATATTTAGTATTTACAATTGTTCAAAATGTCTACCTTGAACTTCAGTACAATCAAGACATCTTTTGACAACACTGCGACATACTTTCTGGCAAGTTTCCTCTGAAATTTGATTCCATTCGTGCTGAATACTCTGTTTCAGTCGATCAATTGTCGTAGGCTTGCAAGGTTGATTAATTGTTCTAGTCCACGCTTGTTTAAATCTAAAGTCCTTCGCTGCATTTTTGAAAAATGTGGGTACCAGCAGCGCACACTGAGCAGGAATTAGGCAATGATGTAAGCAATAGTAAAAAAATACCATACAAAGACATTAAAAAGAAATTACATTTGTTAATTTTAATATCAAACTTTTATGTAAGTTTATGGTTTGGTTACTTTTGGGACACCCTGGAAGTATGTACCTGGAAGTATTTATACCCAGAAAGTATGTCGCAGTGTTGTCAAAAGATGTCTTGATTGTACTGAAGTTCAAGGTAGACATTTTGAACAATTGTAAATACTAAATATGTTCAAGAAGTTTGTTGGTTTTGATATCTAATTTTTATCAAAATTTGGGTTCGGTTACTTTTGGGACACCCTGTACATTGAAACTTATTCACGTAGTTAATCATTGTGACGTCAGAAGAGGCGTGTGGGTTACAAATCTATTAATAAATACAAAAAAAGATCTTTTTTCGAAAACAGATTAGCGAGTTTAGGGATTCAGACAATTCAGATTTACAAATGAGATAATCACGGCAAAATAAAACAACAGATTACAACAACTGTGCATATATGAAAACTATTCTTACAACACAAATTTACTTATTCATGACAAAATGTTTTCTGAAAACTGCAGAAGTTGTGGGCACCTTAGCACAAGAGCCTAATAGTTTTTTTGTGCTTCCTGTTTTTGCCAAAGTTGAATATTAATTCATTTTTCCGTGTATTATAGAGTTACTTATAAGTTTCAACAGACTTTCAAAACCACACAAATAGCCTATCTCTCGTAATCGAGTTGACACTTATACTTGAAAAAAGACAAACCATCAACAAATATCTTCCTACTGGTATTCTGATACTGATATGACCTCATAAAAATGTCATCATGACAAAATTATAAATTTTGGACATAAAAGTTTGGCCATCAAAACTTATCTTCTGCAGCCAGTTATTAAAAAAATAGCTTGACGTAACAAATGCACATACTAGCATAGACCAAATGCAAAACTGTATCCATCAATTTTCTATCAGGTTTTCTCCGAAATAATTCATTAAACAAATGACGGAATTTGGAATAACAAATGCCGAAACCATTCTAAGGCGTCATGAAAAGTTTTCAAAAAATAACAATGAACTGCGAAGGATCGAGATTTTAGTGCAATAAAAAATTAAAACTCATCGCTATTTATCACCCAGGCAAAATTTTCTCAATCAAGCTTATTTTATTTTTAGCGCTCCATGCAAAATTTTTGGGCAAATGCTTGAAAAATGTAGCCCAATTGGGCGTTAGCCCCCAATCTGGCAACTCTTTTCGAAACCGGCGCGGCGGTGTAGTGGTTAGAGCGTCCGCTTCGCAGTCGGTAGACTAGGGGTTCATTCCCCTTGTCGAGTCATACCAAAAGACTTTAAAAAATGGCATCCACAGCTTCCCTGCTTGGCGCTCGGCATTTATGGGAGGTTGTAGAGAACAAGCCAGCAAGTTCGCTTGTTGTGTCCTTGGGCAAGGCACTTAACGGGACGCCTCCGCCTTTATGTGGAAGACAGGTGGCCCAGACACCTCAAAAAAAAATGGCAACTCCCAAGCGAGTGCGGACGTCCCGTCCAAAATATAGCGATACAATTCGCTTTCTCGTGAATGGAGGATAAATATGAAACAAACAAACAAACAAACAAATCTAAACAAATTAAAAAACTTAAATATTTTCACGCTTGAATACACTTTTCGGCTGATTATACGCTCCACTTGTGTTGGAATGAAAAAGATCTTTTAAAGGCAACAATAGGTGAGCAGCGAGGTTAATCTATTGTTATTTTGCGGTAGGCGTAGAAACAACAGTTAAGAAAAAGAGAAGAAAGCAATACCACAGAAGGTCATTTAAACTACTTTTCTCGTGTAAGTATCACAAGTAAGAAACACTGTGTTAATTCTTATTTAGGTAAGCTGAGGTTAAAGTACTGGTAACTTAACTAGTGTTAGTTTGTTCATTATATCTGTGTGTTCTGTAAGTTAAGTTAAAAGCACTGTTTAACTACAGTATGTGTTGTTCTGTGCAGCTGCATATTTTTCAAAGGCCGCTGACTAGTTATGTCTGAGACTTTTAAAGTAGTGCTAGTATTCTACTGTTCTACAAATTTTCTGCTTAATGTGTTGACTTTCTGCAAAACAAGAACTTTTTGCACGCGTTCAAAGAGTTTACAGTAGGATTGTGAACGTTTGTGGCATATATTAAAGTTATTGTTGCATATAAAGAAGCAACGCTTTGGGGTTAGGACTAGGGTTGCAGTTGCCTGCAAATTTGCAAGATTATGCATACCTGCTTGACTTATCTATTATGCAAAATATGTAACATCACACTACAATGTCTGACATCCCTATATACAACTTAACTTTCAACGAAGGACTTACCCAAAGGCAAATTATTTTTATGACTTAACCTGTTTGCAACATTACTCATATGTACCTATAAAGTGGTAGCTTACCTATATGCAACATCACTTTCCTATACTGCTATATGCACCAAACGTTACCAATGCCTCTCAGTGTGTATGAGATACCAAGTGACTATAGAGTCAGCAGTCATCCACATATGTCATTGCGCTTAATGCAAATTGTAGTTTAACCAAAACCATTCTAAAAATATCTGGCAGAAAAATGTAGAGAGAAAGAGAGAAACACATTTTCAAGGCATTGATTAAAAAAAATGAAGAAGATGAGGCAACAAAAACCCTACAGCCTTTTATATTGTTATTTGATATGTAAATTTTGCATTGAACTCATAACCAATCAAAATGTCCACCATTAACAACTCTGCAGAGCTTGTACATGTTATCATTTGCAGTGATCGGTTACCCACTAGTTTTAGTGCAAAGCATAAGATTAAAAGTAAACAACAATACTGCTTAACTATATCACTTGCAATGCAATGCTTGTCATGCTCAACTCACATGCCTTTAACTATAAGTTGATAAGCTTGTCTCTTTGTCCAAGGCTTCATACTGCTGGCTTAAGATATTGAACAATAATGGCAAAAAGGAATGAAATTCAAAAATTGTGCTAAATTTATTAAGTCATGATGTATAGTAATGCATAATAAGCTACTTCACTTCAGTTTGGATCTTCGTGATTTGCTTGGCAGTAGTTTTTTGTTGTTTATGCTTCTGACTCGCTGACTAGTGACTGTGGTGCTGAGAATAGGACAAATATGCTGATCTGCTTCATAGTTTCTCAGTTTTCAATGTTACTTTCATTGAATTTACTGTTAAAATTATGAAGCAGAGTACAGTATATTATTGTAATGTGCTTTTTTAGAAGATACATCTCTGTCGTTGTGAGGATTAAATGCATGACTTTTGAATCAATTATGACTTTAAAAGTGGCTCTAAACAACATGACCACCCTGCTCATGAAACTGAATTAGATTAAATTCGATTTTTGTTGTATTTGCATGTCTTCCTACAGCAAATGTGAGGTTTCAACGTAAACATATAGTATGAAAGTAATATTACCAATCATACACTCCTCCTAATGCAAGTGCTTTAAAATTGGACTTTAATTTATTTTGACAAAGTCAGCATGTAATTATTTGCATTTTATTTAGGAACTTGTGTAAAGGTTTATTGGTTGTTTAAGTATCTACCAAGTAACAATGCCTTCACACTTGGGCTATGGAATGCATGTTCCTTATTTGGACAGAGGGCCAAAAGCCCTTAGTGAATATCATACTGTCACTAATCTTCCTTTTGAAGTGAAACCAAAATTAACCAAGAGATACGATTTCATGCACAGGCCTTCAAGTGCTAATCTTCCATTTTTACCCCAAAAAGACAAACCTTTGGAAAGTCCACGAGCATCTGCAACTGCATTGTCATTAATTGATGATCCTTTTGAAGAAGAAATGAAGTCTAGTGGCATAGATTATGCTAAATTTTTAAAAGAACATGAACGCACTCTTGGTCCAACTGGTTTTCTTGATTCACAACGTTACACTCACACTTACAATGTTAAGTCTGCATCTCATTCTTCTGCGACAAGTCATAACTTTAAGCATGATAGAGATCCCATGACTGTTGTGGCATTGACCAATCGAATTGCAGCTGATCAAAAAGAGTTTGAAAGGCGAATGAAGATCATTGAAGATCACATGTGGCAGCACAAACAAGAGGAAAGGGAACTCAAAAGAGTGGAAGGTGATGTTACCAAACGGAAAAGAGCTGTTCAAAGAACAATGAGAGAACTAGAAAATAATATGAGTAAAAAGATGCTGGAGGAAGAGAAATGGTTGAACGAATCTATCAAGAAAACTGAAAAAGTTCGTTCTGAGTCTGTTCATGGAAGAGAAGAGAGGACAAAACAGAGGATAACTAAAGCTCACACTGATCTGCAGCAAACGAAAGATAAAATGCGCAAAAACGTGCTGGTGATCACAGAAGCAGAACAGCAGTATAGAGCAAAGTTAACTGAACTAGAACTGAAGAAAAGCCAAATACAGAACCTTACTCATCAATTTGAGGAACAGCTGAAAAGAAAAGAAACAGAAACACGAAATCTCGCAAAAGAGTTATCCAATCTTGCTATTCGAATGAACATGGATGCTATGAAAGGTCGCATTGCTGATGCTGAGTTTAAACGACAAGAAAGGGTTCAAGCTCAAAAATATATAAATGAAGATAAAGCTCATGAAGCAGAACTGGATAAAAAGTTAAGCAAGTCTGAAGGCATCAACAGAGCGTCTGAAAATCGTCGCCGTAAAGCAAGCGCTGGCCTTGCCAGCAACAAAGCTCATCTTTCTGAGAGAAGTAGGGAAGGAGATCGACGGGTAACTGACAATCGCAATCTCGTTGAGAGCAATATTGCCGCTCAAAAGAAACTTCAAGAAGCCGCTGAAGCTGCAAAACTTGACAAGCAGCGTAAGGATTATCAAAGAAATGTGCAAGCGCATGTTGTGAGAAAAAATATGGGCCTGCGAAAAGCTCAAACTGCTCGGCAAAAATCAGCTCAAGAAAAGCAGATCTCTTGGGAAAAAGCATTTGATCAAAATCATCGCGACTTTGTGCGTCGACGAAACGACAATCTTCTGCGCACATTTAACCGAATTGTTCAGCGGGATAATGAAATGGAACATCAACTTTTCCAGAAGTGCAAACAGCAAGAATATAATAGGAAGAGCATGGAGCAACAGGCTCAGAAACTTCAAGAACAGCTGATCAAAGCAAGAGCAAGGAACACAGGCAAGATTCGATCGGTTATTGATGAGACAGAAAGAAAAGAAAAAGAACTTGAGAAAAAGGTAGTAGTTGCTCAGGCTAAATTAATCCAGGCACAAAACGATAGAAGCAAGGCGGAATCGATGTTGCGGAAGTACAGAGGAGCTTCAAAAGAAACAGAATTGGTGAAAAATGAACTTCTGAAAGAAAACAAACATTTAATGAAAGTGGCAACTCGCTCTGAAACATATTTGGAACAACAAGCTATTCCTGCTATGTAATTCAACTCATAAAAGAGATTTATGTGGTCTTTCCTTGAAATTCTCTTGCAAGCAATTATTGATTAATAGGTCTCATAGTTTGCGATAGTCTATCTCATTAAATTTATGACGTCAAGGCAATGATATCTTACTAAAACAATTCTTTCATCGCTAAGGGCATTGCTATTTTGTGAAATCACTGTTTAAAATTGAATAAGTGATACTGTGGAATGTTTTGACGCTACTGATTTTGCAAAAAGCCGCAAAGTATTTTTTTACGATTGTTGATGTAAACTAAGGAAAGTAAAGCTTTTCTAATATTTACCGAGGGGGTTGATCTTATGAAAGAAAAGGCACTTTAAGAGAAGTTGTTTGATGCACGGAAATCTCTAAAAATGGTATGTGCACCGCCTCATAAGCACAACCCTCGCAGCTGATATTATTTGACGAGTAAACACTTTCGGCCGTTAAAGCCGAAGTTTTTGTGGTAGCTGTTTATGTGGATTATTCAGTAATTCACACAAGCTGACTTTGATCGGAAAGCAATATGGGCAGAGGTGGTCGACAATTGAAATATTAAACCTTAGTGTAGTAGTGCCTTAAAAAGTATTGAAAATTAGATGCAAGTTTTTGTATAAAGCCTGGTTTACACGGAGACCAACCGTGGCTTCATTTTTCATTTGTTTTATCAGTGGCTCAAAGGCTGGTTTTCATTAGGCGTAGATTGCAAGCGCGGCGTGAAAAATTCTTTGTTTCTCTATTTAGTTTTATGTGCGGAGCGTCCGCGCCTGCAATCTACGCCTAATGGAAACCAGTCTTGACTCTTCATTTGCTCAGTCGCACGGCTTGCGACTGACTCAATATAAATCAAACAAAGAGTTAGCCCACGCTTGGATTCAGTGTAGACTAGGCTTAAATGAGAGAATTTATAATTTATTGCGATTTCACTGTGTATGCTTTATGTATTTTAGTCACTCTAAGTGCTGAGAAGTTAAGTTAATCTGGTAATATTTTGGTTTTCAATCGACCTTTGTCGAATATTCTTGATTTTATGTTTCTTTTGTGTGCTAAACTCAATGTACATGCATCGTCAATTGTTTGAAATGCCTTCAATAGATTTGTCACGCGTTCATTTACCGGTTTCATACAAGTATGTTATTGTTGTAACGTCTTTGTTTTCTTTCTCAACAAAGCGAATGTGTTTGTTTCTATGCACTGTGTCATTCTTTTTATCTAAACTACATTGATCACTGTCAATAACTTTATCCTACAACCAATTACTGATTCGAATTTGTAATCTTAGCCTGCAAGCACGACTGCTTGTTTATTGCTCTGCTACGGTTTACCACTGTCAAATAAATATGGGGGACTATGCAAGGTAGTGTGGTGATGAGAAACAATGGTGAAGCGTACTTGAACTTACCCACTCATAAATTGAAATTTTGAAAACTTGATCAACTCGCCGAACATAAGAGTAATAGATCAACGTTTTCTATGGCTGAAAGGGCAGCCCGACTCGCTTGTTAGCAAAAATTGGTTTTCTGCTTTTAGTTGTAAAACCCAGGGATGACAGACAGTATTGCTGCAGAAGCTCTTCGAGCTAAATTGGTCTCCGTTACTTATAGAAATTAGATCATTTGTTTGCCATCGCAACCGATTTTGATGAGCAGTATTTTCAGTTTGTGGGCTGTTTATGCACAAAAGCGTGACTGCGTACATGCTGCCAATGCAGAATCTATTTAGGGGGTGGAACAACGGTTCCGAATATCTTCCAAAATGTGTCGTAGGCCTGATCTAGTTTTTTGAAATTTACATCTATTTTTGTGAAGTAGGCCAATTCTTCCTTTCTCTACTATCTATACACCCCTTTCAAATCGTTTGGTAGATACCGCTTCGCTGTTGTTAAAAGTATAGGGTTTCATGGTATTGTAACATGGGAAGTGGGCTATACTCAGGGGTGCGCTTTCGGACACTATTTGAAATTGCGTTGATTGCATGCATTAATCCGAGCAAATTCCGACAAGACACCCGCTAGGTTTAAGCCATTCTGGTAGTGAGTGTTGCCAAATCGTTTCTCAGCTTGAAGATCTATTATTTGCTGATTAGCTTTTTATCAGCGACAATTTTGGTCTCGACGACTTTTTTTAACATGCGTAAATGTTTTTTCAGTGGATACTTTGCTTCTGCCAAATCTTTTGAGAATACCACCGCCCATTACCCCACTCAAATACATCATTGGTGGTGTAGTGGTTAGAGCGTCCGCTTCGCAGTCGGCAGACCTGGGGTTCATTTCCCTTGTTGAGTCGTACCAAAAGACTTTAAAAAATGGTATCCACAGCTTCCCTGCTTGGCGCTCAGCATTTATGGGAGATTGTGGAGAACAAGCCGGCAAGTTCGCTTGTTGTGTCCTTGGGCAAGGCACTTAACGGGACGCCTCCGCCTTTATGTGGAAGACACGTGGTCCAGACACCTCAAAAAATGGCAACTCCCAAGCGAGTGCGGACGTCCCGTCCAAAATATAGCGATACAATTCGCTTTCTCGTGAATGGAGGATAAATATGAACAAATACAATACAAAAAATTGAGTAGGCTTGGTAGTGCTTTGCAGGTTCGTGCGAGTTAAGCAAACAAATGAAAAATTAGTTTCATTTAAGGGCATCCTTCGGATAAAACCAGGGATGTGGAAGCGGTGATTTTTCAACCGCTTCCACTAACAAAAAACGATAAAACGACTGTTGACCTTAGCAGTTCAAAATTTATCATTTACAACAATCAAAAAGTGTAACCCAAGATACGAAAGTGGCAAAAACAACCAAAAAAAGGAAAAATAAAAGCAAACAATCAAAAAGACAGCGAAAATAGAAATAATTTCAACTTAACACGGATTTATTTGTTCGCATAAACACAATGGCATCAGTTAATTCATTGCCCATTCGGGCTCTGTTTTCACGAAGTACGAGCTTTAAGTGTAAGAACATATGTTCAACGGATACCTGCGTGCAGAGTAAACAGCTAATGATTCGCGATACTGGTTGTACAATAAGGGGGTATTTGGAAATAATGTTCCAAACATTTGGCAGTTTCAATCTTCCGAGCTACTCTACATCAACAAGCGCCTCAGCAAATGCAGTGAGATCAGATTTTGCTGATGCTTCAGCAGCCGCTGTTGAATGTAAGGAGTTTAAATAAGCATCAAATTCAGATACTGATGCTGCTTCACTTCCGCTTGAGCCAGTTTCTGCATCAGCACTTGCTCTTTTGCTTGAAGTGCTTTGAATGCGCAAGAAAATTGACTGAAGAGCGCTCTTTGCTCGTAGTTGCTCCTGGTTGCTCAAGAGGATTCTCGATCGAGCATCAACCTATTAAGAAAGAAAATAAAATGACAATATCACGGTTATATAAGTCAGTCAATCCTAATATAACTAATACATTAGTTGTTATTCTCGACTCAAATAAAATCAAGTGCTCAAACGCTTATCAGTATTGAGTTGAATATAATATAAACAAAGAATATTGGTAGGTCATCACAACAACTAAGTCGACAAACACTACTTACCCAAACAGCTGCCAAGAAAGCTTCTTTCCGCAATAAAAACTCTTGGCGTGATTGCAGGGTGGTGGCAAGAGCAAAAGCCAAATTTTTATTCAGCTTCTCCAATTTAATCAAGACTTCTCTCCATTGAAGCAAGCATTCTCCCGGAGTGAAATTTTGTTTTTGAAAATAAATTGTTGCTGCGTGAGGTATTTGTAATACTTTGACCATCATCTTGACCTCAGCCCATTCACTTTTGGTAAGGTATAATTCATGGGTACCAAGGTCCTGAACAAAACATTTCAAATCCGCTAATCGTTGAAGCATGAGGAAAGTACTCCCTCAACGGGCAGAGACGTAGCAGCCGCCCCCCAAACCCCCCAATTGGGGGGGGCCCAGGCCAACTTTGGGGGCCCAAGTTAGTCTGAAATTGCTTTTTGGCTACGTGACTATTTTCAGTTCAGCAGACTTGTTTACAACCGATTTAAACTTTGGGAAGAAATTGGCTTGTGACATCATAAGTGAATGCAACGTCATTTTATCTCGCAGAATCTAGAATATTTCGATTGATTTTCTGGTAGAATCTTGAATATTCGATTGACGTAACAATGCCGTTGTTACGCAACAATCATAGAATGGTCTGGAATTCTGTTTGGCTAGAAATACCGGGACAATATATATACACTGCAGAGTGCAGATAAAGTATTTTATTGACATTGTATAGAATGAAACGTTCAAAAAGTGGTGCTCAAAAGAGAAAAGAAGCAGCCACTGCTCGAGATGCTGTAGCGAAATTGCCCAAGATGACAGATTTTTTCAAGATTACTGAGCAGAGTAGACCTGGCACCAGAGACGTAGCAGCCGCCCCCCAAACCCCCCAATTGGGGGGGGCCCAGGCCAACTTTGGGGGCCCAAGTTAGTCTGAAATTGCTTTTTGGCTACGTGACTATTTTCAGTTCAGCAGACTTGTTTACAACCGATTTAAACTGTAGGAAGAAATTGGCTTGTGACATCATAAGTGAATGCAACGTCATTTTATCTCGCAGAATCTAGAATATTTCGATTGATTTTCTGGTAGAATCTTGAATATTCGATTGACGTAACAATGCCGTTGTTACGCAACAATCATAGAATGGTCTGGAATTCTGTTTGGCTAGAAATACCGGGACAATATACATACACTGCACAGTGCAGATAAAATATTTTATTGACATTGTATAGAATGAAACGTTCAAAAAGTGGTGCTCAAAAGAGAAAAGAAGCAGCCACTGCTCGAGATGCTGTAGCGAAATTGCCCAAGATGACAGATTTTTTCAAGATTACTGAGCAGAGTAGACCTGGCACTAGTACCGAGAGGGATGAAGAAAACTATAGTGTACAAGAAAAAGAAGACTATGACGATCAGCATCAAAGTGATTGTGAATTTCCAGAAAATGTAAGTTGTGATTTACCTGCCAATACGCAACCTTCAATATCAAAAATAACTGAATCTCAATTTACCCCTATCCCTGATGACCCATGTAAATGGCCTGAAAGTATTTCTGATGCTCAACGATGTGATATAGTAAAGCGTGGACCACATCAACTAATAATGAATTTTCCATATAATAACACAACTCCAAGGCGACGTTTTTCCTCCAACCATTATAAAGGTGTGTTACCTAATGGTGAAAGTGTTTCACGGTCGTGGCTAGTTTATTCTGGGGAATCAGATCAAGTTTTTTGCTTTTGTTGTAAGCTATTTGGAAAAACACTAAGCCCCTTTTGTAGTGGTATAAATACATGGGAGGGTTTTTCGAAAAAACTGAAAGACCATGAAAACGGCATTTCCCACCAAGAATGCTGCAGTCAATGGATGTTGCTAGCTGAAGGGATAAGAAATTCATCCACTATCGACAAACGCGAGATGAATATTTTTTTCAATGAAAGACGTTTTTGGAGAAATGTTTTAGAGAGACTTATCGACATTGCCTTGTTTTTATCGGAAAGGAATCTTGCTTTTAGAGGATCTGAAGAAGTCTTAGGATCTCCTCACAATGGAAAATTTCTGGGTATATTTGAGCTTTTGGCAAGAAGAGATCCGATCCTAAAAGAGCTTCAAGACAGAATCAAGAATAAAAACACTAAAGATCACTATTTGAGTCCTACCATACAAAATGAACTAATTGAATTGCTAGCGACAGAAATTGAAAAAGAAAATTTACAGCAATTGAAATTGGCAAAATATTTTTCTATAATTTTGGACTGCACTCCAAATATGTCACATCATGAACAAATGTCTGTCATTCTCCGTTATGTACTATGTAATGAAGAAGCTGCTGTTGTTAAAGAAACATTTTTTGGCTACTTGAGAATAAGTGACAGTACTGAGAAAGGCTTGTTGGACGCTTTCTTAGAAAAAGCGACCGAACTGCAACTCGAATTGTCTGATTGTCGAGGTCAGTCATATGATAATGGTGCTAACATGAAAGGAAAACATTCTGGGGTCCAAGCAAGAATGCTAGACATTAATCCCAAAGCTGTTTACGTGCCCTGTGCAAACCATACCCTTAACTTAGTTGTTGTTGACAGTGCTAATTCATCGACGGAAGCATTGACATTTTTTGGAGTACTTACAAGGTTGTATGTGCTGTTTTCTTCCTCTGCTCAGCGTTGGGAAATTTTGAAGAAACATGTGGAGCTGTCCATAAAGTCACAATCTGATACTCGTTGGGAAAGCAGAATTAAATGCATCAAACCTCTTCGATACAATTTAAAAGAGGTGTTGCTGGCACTGAAAGACTTGGAAGCCATTTCCATAGAAAGAAAAGATGGAAGAGCTGCCTCAGAAACAAAATCGTTGATAGCTCATTTATCAAAATGGAGTTTTCTTTTGTCGGTGTTTATTTGGTATGATATCCTATTCCAAGTCAATAAAGCAAGCAAGATTCTTCAATCGTATGGAGTCTCCCTTCATACAATGGAAACGGAAATCCAGGCAACTGAAAAGTTTTTGCAAAACTATCGCACAACGGGTTATGACAGTGCCGCAACATCTGCTGTTGAAATAGCACAGGAATTGGATATTAATCCGTCTTTTCCTCCGTCAAGAAGTGGAAAGAAAAGAAGATTGTTTGATTACCAAGGTGAAGAGGAACAACGAGCTACTCCTGAACTGAAATTTAAAAGCAACTTTTTCTATCCATTAGTAGACCAGGCTATTATGTCAATAAAGGAGCGCTTTAATTTGTTACGTGAGGTTTCTTCCGCCTTTTCGTTTTTGTACACACGAGACAAACTTTTGCTTGTGCAACAAGAAAATGCTCTTCTTACTTGCTGTAAAGAGTTCCATAAAAAGTTCGGTGACATTGATTCTGATGAAATGAGCGCTGAGCTACAGCGGTTTGTTTTAATTTTACAAAAAAAAACGCAATCTCAATACGGCTCAAGACTTTCTGAACTATCTTCTAAAGACTCATTTATTTGAATTGTATCCGAATGTGTACATCGCACTTCGAATCTTACTAACTTGCCCCGTGACTGTTGCCAGCGCTGAAAGAAGCTTCAGCAAATTGAAACTGATCAAAACTTTTAATAGAACGTCTATGACAGACAGTAGACTATCTTCATTAGCCATGTTGTCAATCGAAAATGACTGCGCCCGATCTCTTGATTATGACAATGTCATAACAGCATTTGCGAACAAAAAGGTTCGCTCCAGACTATTTAAATGATACTGTGTTTTTATAACTTTTTCATGTTTTTCAGTGTCATTGCTTTCGTTTCGCAGTGTCTGCATAAATGTCCTACTGAACTCTGGCATCGGTGCCGAATTTTTTATGACTTGCACCTTCGGTATCGGCATGCTTTATTCTGACATTAGCCTGTTTACTTATGTACAAATTGTGGTGTATTTTCTTAATGCAGCTTTTCAATTTTACACCTCTAAAGTGATATGACCTGTGCGCAGGGGCTCTTGCGCTTACTTTGGGGGGGGGCCCGAAGTTGGAGTGCTACGGGACTGCATTACCTGCATGCAAAATTGGTGCTACTCTAGAGTAGTGGTTCCCAACCTTTTTTTAGTCACGGACCCCTTTCAAATAATTATCCAGCTTACGGAACCCACATTTTTAAAACCGACCCTAAACAAATAATTTTGTAAACTACGCTTACTTTTACAAATGCAAGCGAACTTTAAATGCGATATTGTACGTAGAATTAAATTACAAATTGCTCAATCATAACATTTTACTTACATTCAAGAACCACCAGAAAAGTAACTTCAAACGAATACAGGTGCACTGGTGTCATTCAATGAGAAGCCTGTTGTTGTCTTTTGCACCAAAACACTGAACTGTGGTTGGGTCTTTGATAAAGCTACACGCATATCATGTTGAACGCCCGAACGATTTCTCTGTTTCGTTTTTTTTATAGTAACAAGAGCCGAAAATGCAGCCTTGGAGCGGTAAGTAGTAGCAAATGGAATCAAGAGTGCTAATTGCTTGCTTTGCCAGAGATTGGTAGGAATGTTGTTGAGAGCACCAAAAATTTTCCAGAGAGGTGGCATTAAATTCAATCTGTAAAAGTTTGTTTGCTCTCAAATCAATAAGGTCATCTTTGTTGGGATCTTCGTCATCAATACTGTAAGTCAATGAGAAAAGGATGTTGAATCCATGCTTTATCCTTCAAGCTACCCAAATTAAAACAGCCTTCGAAGGGAGTTTGTAGAGTATCCAAGTGTGAACAAAATTCCTTTTTCCATAGAAATAAAAATTATACTTTCTTTCCGAGTTTCATTCTTCAAAATAAGATCTAACAATGGAAAGTTAGCATCATTACCTACTTCCAATCTACAGTACATTTCCAAAAAGACAACTTGAGCAAGAAAGCGTTCAGTTTTTCAGCTGCATTCATTGTTGTCATACCTGGTCCTTGCACAGCACGATAAACGTTGTTAATATGACCGAAAATATCTGCCAAGTAGGACAGGCCGTACAAAAATGATTCAGACTCAATTTTTTCAGCAAGGGGACTGTTTTTACTTTTCAGAAATAATGAGAACCTCTTGTTTTAGCTCTTGTAGTCATTTCAAAATTTCGCCTCTAGACAGCCAACTGCACTTCTGAATGATACAAAAGCACCTCGTGATGTGACCACAGTTCTCTGCAGAGAGCTTTGAAGAGACGATGATTAATGGATCGGCTTCTTATAAATTAACCATTTTCACACAATATGATAGAATTTCTTTGAGAGTTAATGGCAAACTTTTTGCTGCTAAGGCATGCCTATGCAACATACAATTAGTAACGGTTATATTAGGAGCTTCTTTTTTGACTAAAGCGGCAAACCCAGATTTGTTTTCGAGCATCGCTGGTGCTCCATCGGTACAAATTGAGCCTATTTTCTTTTTTCAGTCAAAATTTTGCTTGACAAAAAAGTTGTTTACTTTTGAAATACATTGCTAGTCTTTGCAGTTTCCAAAAGAGGTTCACAAAACAAAAAATTCTTCTTTGATTTCATTGCCATTAGCATAATGCACATAACACACCAGCTGACTGCAGTAAGGAACATCAGTGCTTTCATCACGCTGCAAGCTAAATGGGAAAGGAGATGTTGCCAATTCTTCCATCACTTGTTTGAGAATATTTTCTGAAATATCATCTATTCGTAATTTAACAACGTTATTTGACATTGGTATACCTTCTAGTTTTCTTCTCTGACCTGAGCCACAAACTATTTCAGTCATTTCCAGAGCACAGGGTTTTATAAGTGTTTCGGCAATACTGTGCGGCTTCTTTTCTTTGGCAATCCGATACGCAATTTTGTAACTTGCTACAAGCAAAGGCTTTTCAGTTGGAATATACCACACTTATCTAAAGTTCCACTTACTTCAAATCTTGCCTTCTTTTTCAAAAATGTATTGCGGCTGTCGGAAATGTTTCCCGGATGATTAGCGTTTAGGTGTTCCTTTAGTTTTACTGGCTTCATGCTACTATTGGCTAGAACTTTTCCACAAAGGAAGCATTGAGGTTTTTCTGTACCATCGCGATGCAACGTAACGGTAAATCCATATGATATGCATTCTTCATTATGCTTTCGTTTTTTCGTCGCTATTGCAACCTGTTCTTTTGCCAAAAGTTATGCTGTGTCGATCTCCTACAAGTTATGCTGTGTCTGAACTGCTAATGCGGATCTGCTATTAATGCTTGGCATAGAACTGGGAGAAATTGTGACATCAAACTTTATAAACCTTTATGACCTACAGGCTGGTTCAACGCGTAATTTCAATCTTTGAGTTTGGGTAAACGTCCCAATCAGCAAAAAGATGCTGATTAGTGATTACACAATATTTAGCCAAATGCGGAAACAATTTAGCTTACTGCGCTACATTATTTTCGTAAGTAAAAGTTGCTGCCTAGTGCCTACATTAAGATGAAATTTATTGAATATTGTTGATTAATTTTGTCAAATTCCAGTGCACTAGCGGACCCCCAGAAAGCTTTTCACGGACCCCTTGGGGGTCTGTGGACCCCTGGTTCGAAACAACTGCTCTAGAATGTAGAACATATATCGTACAAGAACTAGCTTATGCATGTACAGTATAAGCCCGTTTGCCATACACTCAAGGTGTCGCTGTGGCAGCACGACTGCAAAATGACGTGATCAATGACTTACGTCATAAATTTTTCAGTTTTCACATGAGAGTAAATTTAAAAAGAAAGGGAGATTGGATTTGGCTGTGGCATTTGTTGAATTTGCGTTTGTGGTGTTTTTTTCGTAGCGCAAAAAACAGCTTTTAATTTGGAATTCAACAAGCTGGAAGGAGTAAGTGAGCAGTTCCTGCTTAAGGTATGCTGCCTGAGCATAATTGTTTAGCAGTTCAATTGGAGTTCAGTATGATTTATTGATAACTAAGAGTGAACTTTTTCCAAATTTGTACTGAGGTTTTTGGCTAAGGACAAGCTTAACATTTCGGCCCATTTAAACACTTGAATCAATAGACTGCTGCATACGGCAAGCTGGCAAGTATAGACAAGCTCATTCATATAATACCAGACATTCGGCCATCAGCCACTACTTTTAGTAAGAAAACGGACTGAAATTTGTAAAAAGTCATTCTTCATTGGCCCAAAAATCTGGCAAAACGTTCCTCAAGAATTCAAATCTTATACCATGTGATTGCAAAATATTTATGTGGGTAGATAAATAACCACAATTAGTATCTGGTAATTATTGCAATATTGTCATTATTGAACTGTTACACTGTCTCTTGTGCTGTACATGTCTTGCGTGTGGAATGGTAATCCTCACCAGCCTTGTTTGCATATAGTTTTCTTGAATAGATGTAGACAATAAAAATATGTACCAACAATTATAGATAATAATGCTATCTCTGTTAAGTTTTGCATATTTTTTACTGTTCTGTTTTTGCTTCATTTATTATTATTGTTTACAATTAAATAATTGTAGTTGGTGATAGACCTAGAAGACTGTATGGTCATCTCTATTGTCTCCTTGTGCCATAATTATATTATGTTTCACTTAACATTGAGATAAGAACAAAATAACAAACTGATTGATTATTGGGCTTACCTTATGCTAGTCTGGCCAAATTTGTTGTTAAAAAGAGCCAAAAGTGATAGAGGCCATCATTGAAATAGCCGTTATGCAAGCAAACCTAGGTTTTTGTGGCACATGATCCTTCCAAATGCAGATTGACAACCTTTTTTTGGAGGTCATCATTTTCAAAGACGAAGTTACACACGAGCGGCCTTCCACCTGTCCACTGGCGATAAATCTTGACATACTGTTCTGCAGTTACACACTACGACAGGGTGGGCTATAAGTGGCTACTTATCTATATGTTACTATGTTATAGTTAGTTGTGCCAGTACATCAAGAAAAAGCAATGTGCAACAAAAAGCTAAATCATTGTAATTAGCAAATTGTGGAAAAACAAGTTTATCCTGTGATTATTGATACACATGTGTGCATCACCTTCTGTGTAGTAGTGATAAAACAAAATGAGAAAACAGCTTTTAAGCAAAAATAGAACTGAAGGGAAAGCAGGATTCCTAACTGCATACATGCGACCAGCTGTCTTTCAGTTGTAAAAGCATTTGCTGCTCATTGCAAGAGCATTTTACCTTAGCTGGAAGAGGCCAGCAGATGCTACACCTTGCGTACGGGTGACCTGGATGGAGTTGTGACAAAATGCTCTTATTCATTCTTATTCAGGTCAGGGGTTGATTTATTATCCTGTGTTATCAGTATTGTTGATAATTTCAAAATGGTAATAGTTAGTAGTGAGGCACCTGCTCCTGCTAGTGACAAACAGTGCTATTTTAGTCAGCAAAAATTTTATCAGTGCTACTGCCATTTGCTAAACTCACCCAGCTTTGGAGCAGTAAATGCTAGTTTTATCCAAAAGCTAGAGGCTGCTAAAAGCAGTGATCACAAATGCAAATCTCAGTCAAAATGCTAACATGTATACCGAAAACAATAATTTGTTCTCAGTCCAGCAGAGAAAATACAAGTATACCAATAGATAACACTGACAAAAGTAGTAGCTGTCAAAAAGACAGCACAGAAAACAACTATTTATTAAAAAACGACTATCTGAAAAACAAGCATTTAAAAATATTCATAGCTCTGACAGTGGTTGATTTAGGAATTTAAGGGCCAGAGGCAAGGATTGACCAGCAGCCCAACTAATTGTCCAAGGCTTCCCGGCCAGCTACTCTATTAACTAGGAATGGGTGATCTCTGCAAATTTTCTCTTATGACATCAGGGAAATCAAAGTATACAGCCTCGTTTTTAACATTTTCAGTTTTGTTGATTTTGTGCTGTTTTTAAAATTATTTGCATGTATAGTGCCTTCAATATATAAGATAGTTAGTATGTTAGACATGTTCTTTTCTAGAAATTCGTAAAATTTTATGATTATAATTTATAAAACCATACAGGGGTCCCCTCATAAAGATAGGGCATAAAGCAATTGCCCCGCTTGCTTCACCCTATGTGCACCACTTAGTACTGAGCCCAGACTGTTTCAGTTCAGCACGTCCTTGCCTAGTGAAAACAGGCATTTCACTGCTACACTGAGAGTTTTAGTGCTGTTGTATTTCCAAAATAGCTTCTTTGATGTCATATTAGAGAGCAATGTTGCAGTTTCTATGCTATGGGACTTGCGACCTTTTTTGAGAAAGTTGTCTAATGGCTGCTCTTGGCTTCTGCTGCTTTGTAACCTTTTTACAAACACTTTCAAAAAATTTATTGTCAGAAGATGCACTTTAGGAGCTTGTAATTTTTGAAACGTTTTGCATTTTTGAGGCGATATTTTTGTTTTTAACTAGGAGCAGACTTTATGCTAGCAGAAACTACATTTGAAAAAATTAGTGCTCATCTGTTTGTGCTGTTTATCAAAAAAGAAACATCTTTGGTCATGATAACAATAGTGGACTGAACACTAATGCAACACTAGCGCTGCTAGTGTTCACCACTGCTGATAGGCATGTTGTTGAGGTTGGATTATGCATTCACTTAGTATTTTTAGTAGAAACAACTATTAAAAAACCCCAAAAATGTAATGCTAAATGATCAAACAATAGCAGTAAAAAGAGTGTGCAGCCAGTAGCATGAGATATTTAAGATAGGCTACTATGCCCTTGCTAACCCAGGGTAAGCCAACAGACGACCACCAACATTTGCATAAAACCCAGCATTGCGTTTGCATACACAAAAACTTTGAAATAGAACCTTAGCCCTTAAGGAGACAACATTTAGGACAAAGAAATAGCTAAAAATTCATAAATTTTATTACTGCTGGGCCTAGACAGTTACTCTGGAAGCACATGCAACAGTCTGGCAATTGCATCTTGCTGTTATTTGACTGTTTTTTTTTTTAATTAGATTTTGCAATATATCAGGAAAAGTTTTGTGGAGATGGTTGTACGAAATAGTTGCCGTTTTTGGTATGTATTTGTACAGTCATTTAATGCTAAGATTATTTTTGGTCACAATTTTCATAATGCTCTCATTTTGTTATAAGCCAAGTGTAATTCCTATACATTTATTGCAGTTAACTCATAAATATTTTATTGCCAAAGCACCAATTTACTACACAGTATTAAACGTGACTTACTATTTATGAATCATACAGTAACAGTGATTTAGCATTTAAATATGCCTTGATGCGCATTATGGCACTGATTACAGACAGAAGTCTGTGTTTAAGCATGATCATGTGGCCTTTTCATGAATGGTTTTCATTCATAATTTTAAAAACGCAATGAGTTCACACTTTCTATACATTTGTCACAATATGTCAAAGAGAATCTTGCTTTCCTAAATACATAGTTTTGCTTTGCATTATAGAACAATATACGTTTAGTTTTAGTAGCAAAATTAGTGACAATTTATTTACTGTTATCCAGTTATCTATTTTAAAAGTTTATGTTTTTTTTGTGAAGCAACTGCATGCTTTGTCAATGATGAAGATATTAGTATCAACTGCAAATGAGCATTCGTGCCAAGTTTCAATCGTATTTAAAATTGTTTGTGAAGAACTGTAGATAATAAATAACAAGGAATCTAGAATTAATCCCTGTGGCACGCAGCAAGTGATGTTTATATTTAAGGACAATATGCTTGCAAATTCTACGTATGTGCGCCCATGTGGTTACTTTCAGAGCAGTTCAACGCATCACCCTTGTACCATACCTGTATAATTTATTCAATGCAATTTTGTGGTTGATAGTATCAAAAGCTTTCGAAATGTCCAGCACTATTCCAAGCAAGCATCTATGATTGTACTAATACCTCGTAAAGTTGCTACTTTAGCTGTGAAGTGATTTTTGTCAGAAATAAGAGAGAAAAAGATGAAGTGAGTCACTTAAATGGAGACACAGTTAACTATATAAGTGACTCACTTCATCTCTTTCACTATATTCCTGATGGATTCTCTTGAAAAGTGTCAGACAAAAAGTTTTGAGAATATGAATACTTTACGTTTTGCAATCTTCAAATTTTGTATCACAAAGCAACTCCTGAAGTGATTCTGTGTGAACCCAAACTGCTTTCTGCTAATAACTATCAAGCATCTAAAAAACAGCTCAATCCATTGTGAACCACTTTTTCATGAACTTTTGAAATTGAGAAAAGAAGGGTTAATATAAATCTATAATTAAAGCCAATAACTGGTATAGTTTTTGCTTGCTTCAAAGTAGTTGCGGATTTTCGTTCACATAAGGAGTAGTTGAATGAGTACGACGGGCTAAATTTGAAAGCCATTTTTAGGCAATATTAAGTGTTTCATCAATGCCTGCCCTTAACGTAGATTTCGTTTCTGTTATTATTTTTGAAACTTCATTTGGGTTTGAAGGAGACGTAAATATTGAAGGTAGGGATGGAGTTTTTAAATAATCTGAGAATTTTAAAGAGGTGTTGGGCTAATTTTTTAGACGTTTTTCTGCAGCAGTTTCAACACCAGTGGTTAATTGTGTATAATTATGTTCTGGCTTGGTTAGTGGCACTTTTCTTGTGGTTTTTTGCGTAATAATGTCTTGATTAATTGCCATTATTTTTTTGTATCTGAGAGATTTTGATTTTGTTCACACAGTTGTTCTTAAATTTGTTAAAAAAGATCCTTGGGAAACTAGCCCATGATTCTTAGTTTAGCCGTTATTTCGAAAATATCTGATCAGTTTTTATTTTTTTAGGATACAAGTAGTTTAATTTGTTATTTGCACTTGATATTAGTTTTAAAATACGTTCTACACTGTGATTTCTGTTTTATCTGTTTATATTGGATAAAGGACTTGTAAGTAGCCTCCAGCCATGGAAGATGCTTATGCCAAAACTTCTGAAGAAGTTTTAAAGAACTTTAGTGTTTCTGAAAGCCTTGGTCTTAGTCAAGAAGATGTAAAAAGAAGTCGTCAAAAATATGGGCCAAATGGTGAATATTGTATATTATGTGTGTGGTATGTTAATGTGTATGCAAGTGTGTGCATTGATGACTTGAAAGAACTGATTTTTTGCAAAATTGGATTCAATTACGAGTTGAGCTTTTATTATGTGCTATATATTTTTAAACTCCCGTCATAAGAAAACTTTTCGTCAATTATACTTAAACACATTCAACTTGATTGCGAGTTACTTAAACTAGTAGATCGCGTTTTTACCTCACGTAATACAACCAAAGAGGAGACATCACTGTGAAGCGCTTTTCCCTAGGAAACGTTGATATAATCATCGTGAGATTTGCACGTATAGCCGATTTATCGTACAATCATTGCTGCCACCTCTGCTCCAGCAAACGTTCATGCCACTTCACCTGGCATCAAAATATTACTATGAAGACAAGATCTGCACTCTGCAGTGAACGCATTTTCGGCTTCGATATGAAATACGTTGCAATTAACCACGTGCTAGTAAAACTTGAAAGTAAAAAATTTACTTTGGAAATTTTAATGTGGAAAAATTTTTCCCACAAACATTTTTTTTTGTTTTGCAGAACTTCCTGCTGAAGAAGGTATGTTTTTTATGCCATTTTTACTAATTTGACTATATTTCAGTTTGTAAAACCCCAACCTGTGTGCTGAAATGTGTTAATGTTTTTGCGGTGGCATATTGGTTTTATATTTCAAAAAATCGCTGCCACTGAAATGCAAACATTGCTGTTATGCTTTATTTACAATATTCAAAATCACATGCATCATAGTTGTGGTAAATGGGAGAATCTGTCGTGGTCTTACAAAGAAAAAAATTGAATCATTTGCAGTGTCACTGCAATTAATCTTCTACAATTTACGTCAAAATCACTACTCGATCATGTTTCACAAAAACTGGCTATCATGCTCTGCAACAAGGATGGCGAAACACTGACTCGTCGGTGGTTGTTGAGTGAAGTGACCCACTTGTAGATTTGTTATCACGGTACCAGTCTGTTGAAAGTTCGACGGTAATGACCTTTTTTTTAGGTATTCAGCTGCAATATTTGTGAAAATTGGGCGGAGATGGAAATGAAGACCTTGTTTTTTTAGAGATTCAGCCGCAAAATTGTTGGATCTATGACCTATTTTGTTAAATATATAAACTACTTTATCATATCGTTAAATGTATGGCCCACTTTTGCTTTTTCCTGATTATGATCTCATGTGTGCCCAATTCAATTAAAAAGGTTTGCCATTCCTGCTCTATAGTAAATAAACAAAATCAAAATTTTTATGATAAGCTGCTACTCCAGTGTGTCGTAGCCCAAATAACTCGTCGTGTTTCGTAATTCAAGTTGCTTTGATTTTTTTAGGAAAGCCATTATGGCAAATGGTAATGGAGCAATTCGAAGATCTTCTTGTTCGTATTTTATTACTAGCTGCTATTATATCTTTTGTAAGTAGCTTAAATTTGCACTGAATAGCTAATCGATATACGATTGTTAAGTCATAACGCCATTAAATTACTGTATATGCAATTATAATATCTTTGCCATAGTTTAAGAAAATGCTGCAACGACTGTGTTGACTCTTCAAGTTTGAAAATTTTTATAATATTTAAAAATCGCTTTAGTAGTTATTCAATTTTATTGAAGTGAAGAATGGATAAAACATTACCTGTCTCAATAGGAAAGATGTTGGTTGATAAGAAATCAATAAACTGAAGGTTGTCCAGGTTTTGATCAACGCATCTCTTTCGAAGGTCAACCTTTATTGCGTTTTTCGATCGTCACAGTTGCAAATGTTGCAGCACAAGTATAGATATTTAATGCAAATTAAAATGTATCCATCATTAAGTGTTTAAGACCATAATATACAAATCAACATATAATATACAAATCAACACCTAATATACAAATCAACTGCAAATTTCCATCGTAGTTGAACATTTTAGGTTTTTGTGAAATCTTCGTTTTTACAGGTTCTAGCTCTTTTCGAAGAGGGAGATGAATCCGTTACTGCTTTTGTAGAACCATTTGTTATATTATTAATTTTAATTGCGAATTCAATTATTGGCATATGGCAAGTAAGTAGAATATGATTAACTATATTACAACATTATGGCTTAAGTTCTAGTGAAAAGAGCACTGTTATCACTAAGAGCAACTCCTGTCCAGATCCAAGTCGGATTAGTCAGCGTCGTACGACGAGCTGAGTACATTTCTACCAGAATCTCTGCAATCAAGCGATTTTATACAAAGGGGCTTTTTAAACACAATACAAAACTAGAATCACGCTAACATTTAAACCATAGTCTTAATATCAATGACTTTATTTCATGCCGTGAAAAAATTATGCTTTCACAAAACAACATCTCTTCATGCTCAACATGTGTTGGCTTTACATTGTTTTAATGGTGTTTTGTTCCAGTTTAATTTTACATGCTTGATAATGTAGGTAACCTTTTAACATTTTTTTCGACGTACTGGCAATTTTCATTTGGGTCTTTTCCAAAAACGCGATTTTGCAATTAATTATCTAAACTTTGTTTGATCGCGTTGTTCGTTACAATTTAGCTCTTTTCCAAAAAGGCGATTTTGCAATTAATTATCTTAACTTTTGTTTGATCGCGTTGTTCGTTATAATTTAGGAAAGAAACGCTGAAAGTGCAATCGAAGCATTGAAAGAATATGAACCAGAGATGGGGAAAGTTCTACGTCAAGACAAAGCCTCCATTCAGCGGATACTAGCTCGCGAAATTGTGCCTGGCGATATTGTCCAAGTTTCAGGTAACGCCTTTTCAATTGTTGCGACTGATGAATTATTGACCTGTCTATTTACATAAATAGACTATTTACTTGTTGAAATGAAAAGTCAACTCATGAAATGAATGTGCAAACATGTCGAAATTATTCCTGTAAATTAAGGTTGATTAAGAGCCGCAAAACAAACCGAAATATAGGAACTTCCTAAGAAATTCTTTTCTTTGCCACAGTAACTGGCTGCACTGGCATCAGTCAAATTTGCGAGTTAAAGGTATATTGCACATTTTGCTGTTTTTATTGAATGATGCACTTAAATGGTATTTCATAAAAACCTTCATCATAATTGTATGGCTTCTTTGCCTCCTAAAGTATACTCTTGCTCAGGGTTGTGCACGGTGCAACCTTTAGCCCAGCCGGGCCAAATTCCTTCAATCGAATAATACCACAGGTCGTTTTTGCATTTTCCATTATTTATTTCATCGAAAATAGCATGGCGAAAGAAAAAATTATGGTAAAAAACTTATTCAAGTACTTATAATTTCCCAAGAAATGGGTATTTTGGGGATGAAGTTAAGGTCACAATCTATGATTCAAAAAGCCATAAAGTTCCTTTTTAAATTTCATGAACCGTTTTTGAAAGTTTTGCAATGATACTCCGCAGACCGCGATCGCACTGCTCTGTTTCACCGTGTTGGAATTGAGCAGGCGTAGTGAGGCTCTTGCACTAATTTATGGATACTGTATACACTTTACAGTAAACATATCGCTTTTATAAATAAAAGATCTTACACTGTAAACTGGAAGTCAACAAATCATCTGAAATGTTTAACATTAAATGCATGAAATAGGATTTAATTAGGATCGTTCTTCAGGATTGGTTTATTTTTGATGTCAATTTTTCCGCGTTATATAAGTCAAGTAAATTGTGTTGGAGTTTTTAGCAGGGGTTGTATGTTGAATTAAGTTGGTAGGCTTTTAGTTGGATTTTGTCCGCAAAAACGTATACCACAAACGTGAATAGTTTTGCTGACAAAATCGTAGTTTGCGGACAAAACGGGATGTTGTACGACAGCATCAGTGTTAAGTACTGTATAAATATCCAAGCGCATAAAAATTGCATGAGAGAAAAAAAACGTACAAAACCGAGCAAAAAAATCTATCAAAACGTAATTGTACATCCACTCGTACCGTAGTTACTGCATCATATACCGGATGCGTAGTGCTTACTGGTTGCTATCTTTAACTGTTCCTGCTTTTACATTTTTCTAGCGTGACCTGGCGCTTTACGCACTGCTGATACAGCTTGCGTTGCTTTCGTTTATCATGCCTTTGGTTTTTCTGCCTTTGTCATAGCACGGCTAGAGTTTCGCAGGCTTAGTCATCTCTATGCTGCCAACAAAGAGACTGGTTATTTTGAAGGATTAAAATGCCGCAAAGTTCTGATTATCAAAACCACTACGCTGTAAATGCAAACATTGATTGGCTTTGTTTTTGCGCTTGTAGTTGGTGCCATATGTTCAATCTCTATGGATAGCTTTGATTTTTTTGGGTCTAATGTCAACCTGAATTAAGACATAATTTTTAGAAGTGTGATTATATCTTCTGCGTTAAGCTTTCTTTTTACACATCATATTGATCGGTATCCGTATGATTTGTGTAGGAAATACTTTGCTTGTAAATTGTCCGTAAGGTGAACTTAAACTTGTGTGGTTGCTTATAACGTTTGGCATAGGTTTTGTTGTAGACATGTGACTTTTCTGTTTGAAAAATAGATAAGACAAATTCGTAGCGCTAGATCTGTGACCAACACGAGATTAGCCTATGTCACGGTTGCCATGTTGGTGCCGCTCGGCTTGCCATGTAGTTATCAGTATTTCTGTCGGTTACATATCATTTGAGCTTTGCTGATTGCTTCTCTCTTATCACTAACCCATTAATAAGTGTATGTCATCATACTATCCTTACTCGCTATGCCCTTTTGTAGCAGTTTCAAGCATTCCGATATTGTGTCGCATACTGGAAACAGTTTCTATGGTCACACAGCAAGTTGTTATGAAACTGGGTGAGAGGGAGGTACTTTCAAAGTCTATGAAACTTGTTACTTTCAAGACTATTTTTGCAGTGCATAATTTCTGAAATACTTGCTTTATCCATCTTTTACCTACCAGTACTTCTTGCATTCTATTACTGTTCAGTTCACGATTTGTGCATTTGGGTTTTAACTTTCAAAATGATCATAAAATTAAACAATTGTGGTCAATATTGAATAGGTTATATTCAATATTTTGTGAGTTTTCTACTTAAGATTAAAATTGGAAACGCAGTCAGTTTATGCTGCCGGTATAACTGAGTATAAAATAGTTTCTTTGCGGCTGTTATACCGGAGTTGTGTGCGAGTTTTTTAACTGGTCCTATTTAGTTTCATTACTTATACTGATAGCAGCAGGGTAAATTAAACTTGCTATGCTGTATCGAGCATGTTGCTATTTTGTCTTTGCTGCGCCCTACAGGTTAAAATAGATCACGCAGATCTGCAATTGTGTTAAATATAAAGCTAATAAAAGTGATTTCAGTGCTAAATTAATTGACGTCACGTTTGCAATCAACGGTGAGATTTGTATCTTTTTAATACAAAAAGCGCAATTTTATCTGAGATGTTTGCCTCTTTTGAGTGAACATAGAAACTTAAATGTCGGTACGGATTGATCTCTACCCCGGGGTGAGTGGCATGAAAAGATCGGGGGTGTCACGATGACGTCATCTTTAAAGTAAATTTTTAAAAAATTTGTATCTTTTGAGATGGTAAAAGGAACTGGCACTCAAACGAAAGCGAGCATCGGACCCACGAAACTGATGCGATTGAAAGCTTGGCGGGAGATATTGATAAGCTGTCCGAGGTCGATGTTTCTGCTAAGATCGCAGCCTATTGGCCACGCACAGAGCGATTTCTTTACAAAAATATTTTAACTGCCTTTTTTCCATAACGTTTATTGTATAACTTGGGTCACCATCCGCCTAGACCAGTGGTTGCCAAACTGTGGGCCATGTTTTTATTGGACCACAGAGCTATTATAACAAAGTTTACTATTTTATAATATTATTGGCTTGGCTTTAAAAAAAATATTGTTCAACATTTCTCAAGTTTGTTGAGTTGCGAAACATTGGTAAATGCGTTAGATATTTTTTTGATGTATACATTAAGCGCTTGTATTGCTTCCTTATGCTCGTTTTGTCATTAATTTTCATTGTGACACCTCTAACCAGACGCGCAAATTTTGTAAATCGTTTAGGTTTGTTACTAGTGCAAACTGGCTGCATTTTATTGACCAGACATATTTTGACGTTGGTTTGTAAATCGTAGATGATAAAAGACAAAACAAAACGCTTTTTCATTAGATTTAATTATTTTGTCAGATCTATTCTTTATTCAGGTGTTTATTTCTGCAGCGTGTATAATGTAGGGTGTCTCAAAAAAATGTACCCCAAAATATTTTGCAATAAAAGTTTCAAAAAGAATTTTACCAAAGACTAGTTTCGCTTTTTCTTATTTGAGAAAGCTTAAATTTTGTTTTGTAATTAATTATGCCACAGTTGACTCTCATTCAGAGAAAAAGTTATTAAGTTCTGGCACCAGACCAAACCATTCAAGTTCAGCGCAAATTTCGACAATGCTTCAACAAAGCACATGCTCCAACTGCTAGAACAATACGTAGAACTGTTGCTAAATTTTCCACTCTTGCATTGTTTGCAATGTTAGCCAAGGTGGCAGTGGTACAAAGAGAAGCGCTCGATTTATAGATAATATGGAATTGTGGATTGCATAATAGAGTTAGGACGACGCAGTCCAAGGAAGTCAATTCGCTGCTTCTCGGCAGAAAATAACGTTCATGGTGCTTTTGTCCAGCGTATCGTAGGGGATGATTTGCATCTGTTTCCTTACAAGAGTCAGTCACAAAGAGAGCTTACACCTGAACAAAGAGCACGGAGTTTTGAATTTGCTCAATGGTTTTCTGGAAAACTGGAGACAAATAGACATTTTACTGAAAAAATTCATATAACCGACGAATGTCATGGTCATCTTTTGGAGTTAGTGAACAAATAGAATTTTCGATTTTGGGGGGCTGATAATCCAGGAAATGAGCTTGTGAATGAAAGACCTAGATCTGTGCTAAAATTATTGTGTGGGTGGCAATCAGCTGGGATGCCATCATGGACCTTTTTGAAAATGATGATGGCAGAACAGTCACTGTTGACCAGATCAACTATCATTGAATACTTCAAGAGTTCTACCTTCCATAATTACTTCGAAAAGTTTGAAGACGAGATAATTGGATCCAAGCGATGACACAGTGGTTCCAACAGGATGGAGCCCCACCAAACAGAGCAAGAGCCACGAGAGAAGTCTTACGAAAGCACTTTCCCGAACGTTTGATCTCTCTGTATGAAGACTTTGAGTGGCCTCCATACTCACCTGATTTGACCCCCCCGGACCTTTTCCTTTGGGGGCATTTAAAGGACTGAGTTTATGAAAATCCTAAACCAAGAGACTTTAAACGACTTAAGACAAAAATCCAGTGAGCAATCTTAAACATTCCACGTGAAACATCTCATAATGTGATGAACAATGTAGCAGTACGGATTCAAGCGGCTATTGGACGACAGGGAGGTTATATTGATCACCTGATTCAAAACAAGAGGGGTCAAAACTTCGAAACGGAAAGCCCAAATTAAGATCTCTGCACTGAATCAAAAACTTACGTGTTATGACTGTGCTTTTGAAAAACATTTGAAAAATATTAATTTGTTTGCCTGTGTCATTAAAATACTTTAGGGTACATTTTTTGAGACACCCTAGGCTATACTTTATTATTGAGGTTTAGTTATCGGTAAGTTTTAGGAAATGTTCTGTATTGCCTCTTGCTAAAGTTTCTGAGCTAATGAAACCGTTGGTTGAAAATATTTTGTCATGAATTTCCACTTTGAAAATTTCGATCTCCAAAAATTGAAAAAGCGTTGTTTTTTGGAAACATTAAACTTTTTTTGGGCAAATTCTCTTCTGACCACATTTGAATGCCAACACGGGTTGAGACCAAGAAATATGAGCAAACATTTAGAAAAAATTATCCTTTGTTTAAGGATAACAGGAAGGAGTATTTTGAAAGACTGGAATCTTGCAGCAAAAGTCAAGGACTTGACAGTTTTGGAAGCTTTCAACAGACTGATCAGAACTTACTGAAGCATCTCTTGTTGTCTGCCAAATGATAGTGAAGCAGAAAAACCTCATAATTCTGGCGAAGCAGCTATTAAACCATTGCTTTGGCTCGTCACTGGCCATCGCTAGAACTGTGCTTTGTGAGAAATCTAAGAAAAGTCTCAAAGCTATACGTTTATCTAATAAAACAGAAAATAGGCGAATTGCATTAGTGTCGAAGGACATAATAACCAAGTAATAAATAAAATCTATATGTCTGTTTTTGGTCATTTCTCTGTCCAGCTGGATAAGTCGGTTGAGGTGACCTCAGCCTCTCTATTCGTGATTTTTGTTCGCTGCGCGCATGGCACATCTGTAAAGGAAGAATTGTAGTACTCTTCTGCAGCGCTTTGGACACCAGCACGAAAGCAACAAACAAATGTGATTAAAAAAGTTACTATTTTTTCAATAAAAATCGTATTGCCCGGAAAACTTTGTGTGATGTGTGCAGTGGTTGTTCCCCCAGCGGTGCTTGGGTCTAACTGTGAATTTTGGGCTCTTGTGCAAAGGGAGGCTCCCAACGTTATGTTGTCGCATTGCTTTATTCACCGGAAGTTCTAGCTTGCAAAACTTTACCCAGTGGTCTGCAAGATGTACTTAAACGTCGCTTGGCAACTCCCAAGCGAGTGCGGACTCACCGTCCAAAACATAGCGATACATTGCTTTCTCGTGAATGGAGGATAAATATGGCAAATAAAAAAAAAATATTAAAATAGTAAATTTTGTGAAAAGCAGCGCTTTACATCCTCGTCTATTCCGAAAATTTAGCTATGACATGGAATCTGAGCATATAAACCCTCTGAACTGCCCAAAAATTCTGTGGCTCACAAAAGAAAATGTTTCATCCATAGTATTGAGCTCCGTGGTGAGCTAATGGTTTTTTAAATGATGTAAAACCGGAGTTAGCTGATTACGTTACTAACTTAAATTTCATTGCCTGTTTGTCATACTTGGTAGACAGATATCTTTGGCTTGTTGAAGATACTTGATCTGAAAATGCAGGTGAAAGAAAAAGTTGTTTACTTTATAAATTTGGTCAATGCGTTTGGTTGTAAATTTGTCGAACTGGAGAAGTAACGTTCAGAAAGGCAATTTTGCAACGTTTAACAGTCTGGCTGATATTTTCGAGTTAAACAATGCGCTTAAGGCCTATATTGCTCAACTTCTCAAGGAGCTGGGTAGCGAATTGAAAGCATATTTTCGTGAAGTATGCCGACATAACCAATCACTTGCAAAAATAAACATTTCAGCTTCCTGAGAAAGTACATGACTAATTGCAGGACCAATTTATTGACCTGAAAAACGACTCCTGTGCTCGAGATCTGTTTGCAGCTTGCCCAGTTACAGATTTCTGGTTAAGTGCGTCATCGTCATACTTAGAAATAAACAAAATTCCTTTAAAAAAGAAAATAGCTTCACATGCAAAAGTAATTGCTATGCAAACGTTCACACTTGTAAATGTGAAGTCCACGCATCGCCACCTTCTGGACGCCGAGCAAGATATTCCTTATTCTCTATCTGCCGTCAATATAGCCAAGGATTTCGATCCTTGAAGCCAAAGTGCAGGAACATCAATCTCATTGAAAATAATTGTTAACAGCCCTTTTGTTTGTCTTCGTGTTATACTTTCACAGTGCAAAAAATTGCTTGTGCTCATACAATCATTACTAATTTTTTTTATTATTATCGAAGATGGGCCACAAATCGTGTTGAAACGAGTATTTGAACCAGGGTCAAAAAAGTTTAGGAACCTCCCGCCTATACTAAAGGATAACCACGCTGTGGAAGAACTTTGTTTTTGCCATAAATTTGAGATTTTTTCGCAAAGGTAAGGTGAAGACTTTTCTCAAGATCCACGGTTTGAGAAATAAAATTCTAAGGCAAAAGCAATTTCTAAGACAAAATGAGCACTCAACCTAAAAATAGGCACGCTTTTTTAAAGCAAGCAATTTTCTATTTTCCAAAATGTTGTTCTTGAAATACACACTAATATTAGAATTTAGCACAAACCTAGTTTTTTCATAATGCTGTGAGGTACTATTTTAGTGGAAACAGCGCGGTGGTGTAGTGGTCACAGCGTTTCTAGACCTTGGTTCAATACCCTTTTCTTGTCATGTCAAAGATTGTTTTGATTGTCGAGCACATATTTAGTAAGAGGGACTAGTTTGAATTAAGTGGAGCTAGACTGACCATGCAAGTTGCTTACTTCAGCACTGCTCTTTGCGCGAAAGACTATGTGGCTTTTAGGCGAAGCTCAGCAGGTTGAATACCTACCAGAACGGAAGGGTTTACGTTGATATGAGGCTCACTGGTTCAGTCATCTTGCCACGGTGCGCAAGTCCGTGTTAATCTGGCGGGAATAAGCGCTACGACACCAAAGCGGTTGTGCATTATTTGGCAACTGCATCCACTAGTACTCTCAGCCAGTGTTTCCTCTAAGATTTTGGCAAGTGCGTAACCACCGGCGCAAGTGCGAAATTGCTAGCAAATGTACGAAAACCGCCGGATAAGTTTTGGCGGACATTACTGAACAAACGGTTACACCAGCCTTAGTAACATATTTTGAAGGTGTAAAAAAAAGATTTTTGCAGCAGCCCACTGCTATTTAGTCATTGTATACGCCAAGCTAACTTCGCACAGCGTACAGTGTGTCCATAACGTTGTCTGACGTATGTAAAACGACATTCTTTATTTTCCCTCAGATGTACTTTCATCATGACGCTTTATGTTTAGTTAACTGCTTTTCAACCGTTTTTGGCATTTAGCCCATTTTCGAAATGCATAGAGGCATGTGGCCCGGTTATATACAGTATATCATCTCGTTTTCATGAGCATTTTTTGCATTCGTTAGTTTCATAACCGTTTTTGGCATTTAGCCCATTTTCGAAATGCACTAAGGCATGTGGCCCGGCTATATTTTTTTCGGTTTCATAAGCGACCTCAAAAAGTTATTAAAGTAAATTTCAGGAATGTTGTCCAACTAAAATATAAAAAACAAGTCAGAAAAAGTTTTGTAATTTCATGCGATGTAAAGGCAAAATAAAGTACTAGTCCCGTGAAGATCATGGTCCACCGATTAAAAATCACTGACGTAGGCCATCATCTCTTGTCACGAATGATTTTTATTTTTTATTCCGATCAAGACGCCAGCCTGCGAGTTGTATCTTGCTTACTATGCTACATCCTCCGCAGCAGGAAGTCCAGTTAACAATGCATCAAAGACCTGCAAAGATGACCTAAAAATATGGCCGAACAGCAATTGTATGGGCGTAAGCGCCGAGTTTTCAAAATTTGCCAAGGGGAGAAGCAAAACCGTGACGATGCGCTTCGGTGACGTAATAATTATGGTGATTATGTGAGCCTTAAAAGTTCAAAAATGAGTAGCCTATCATTTACTAAAAGGTGGCGGCGGCGGTGGTGAAACACTTTGCTATTTCTGTTTAATAAGTTAGTTAAAGTTGAATTTGGTCACTCAAACTGTGCGACCCTTGCAAGAGTAATTTGTAAGCATTTCAGAATGGCTATAAACGGTGCATCCAAATAAAATTAATCCTTTGCCGAAGCCCAACATGAGCATAAGAAATATCGCTTTTATAAAATAATGGGATGTTTGGCTGGTTACCATGACTATGACACAAGAACCGGCGTGGTGGTGTAGTGGTTAGAGCGTCCGCTTCGCAGTCGGTAGACCTGGGGTTCATTTCCTAAGTCGAGTTATACCAAAAGACAAAAAAATGGTATTCACAGCTTCCCTGCATGGCGCGCAGCATAAAAAAAGGAGTGTTGAGAACAAGCCGGCAAGCTTGCTTGTTGTGTCCTTGGGCAAGGCACTTAACGGGACGCCTCCACCTTTATGTGGCAGACAGGTGGCGTACCCGTACTTCACTGGGTTATAATTGTGAAGTTGCCAACCCGGCATGTCGTAAAAGGCGACTCTTGGGCACCCACCAGTCACTCATGACTGACTCGAAATGGGCTGCCGTCTTTTCCCTAGCCTAATATCAATTAGGTTGACGGCATGAACCTGAATTGCAGTTCGTGCCGTACCTCCATACCGAGGAAAAGAAGGGGTAACAACAACCACGTGACACATGAACAAAAATTACTGGCAAACTTCATTTGTTGCTTAATTATGGTAGATAATCTAACGAGTTACATTTTTCAATCGTAATCGGTTAGCAGCAGGGTTTTGCAGCTGCAAGTAAACTTTTGATCTAAAATTGGAAAATATTTGGTGGCCAAAGCTACGCAGCTTGAAAGAAGAAATTTAAGATTTTTGAGTATGATGCAGTAGTCATTCTATGTGCGTGTTACTTCATAAAACATATCTCAGAATGCAATGCTATTGAGAAACGATAACAACTTTTACCTTGAGTCTTGCCATCTATTTTCACAAACTACGCAGGAAAACAAACGAGTTAATTTTTATGAAGTTTTGTCCCAGATGCGAAAAAACAGCGCAACACTACTGTCTGACCAGGTATTGTGACGAAAGTAATGGTAGGTTTGAGACACTTCTGAAAACTGTTTACAGAACCTTCGATGATAGTTGCAATAACATAGCTAGCTATTTTTTTGCTCTTATTAAATTTTCATTAACCGCTTACCGAATGCGTAAAAAGAGGTCGAAAATATTTTGTACGTGAAATTTTATTTTTGCAAAAAGCATTTAAAACTTGACCGATGCAAAAAAGCAGAGAAATTTATGGACGCGAATATATGCGAGTTTGGTAAACACAGCTTTTAAGTCTAGTCGAAAAATTGAAATGCTAATATTTGCAACTACACATTAAAACCACAAGGTTTCACTGAGAGGCGCTGACTGCAAAAAATATTAAGGTATATTTATGTATAACCCCATAGTTTTACTGCGTTTTCGAGGGAGCTGCCCTGCTCGAAAAAAAATTTGATGACCCTGCCTACTTTACCCGGTGGCACTGTGTACAGGTAAAAGACTGCAATATAACCGCGTGCGCACAATTACTCTTCACAAAAATTTATTTTTATGCAATGCACAACCTTTTGTTAGTTTCTGCTATTTAGTAATTTTTCTTTATACTAGTAAACCAGATTAGATAATAACACCTTAATGTTGGATCAAAAGACAATTTTGAAATGGTACATAGTGAACGGCAATTTTTTTAAATGTCATAAAGTCATAAGCAAATTTTACTGCATTACAAATTACCTTTCCAGCAATTAAAAAATGGCTAGAAATTGAAACTGCACTTTACATTTTTTCTTCTCCTTTCAAGGCTTTTTTAAAATCATGACTGGTAAGCTATCACAGCACATAGCTGTCTGCTACATTTTATTTCAAAAAATTCTGGGGAGAATTTAAAACTAAAATTGGTTAGAAGTCAGTGACGGAAGTTGACAAGCACGATTGAAATTAGCGTTGAAGCGTAAAGAAAACATAAAGAAGTTAAGCGATTCCAGTTTCAAACTCCCTTGAAAACTTATGTCTTGTATTAAAGTGAAGTTTGAGAGCTACTTGCTATTACTGCTCTTCAGCTCCGATAGAAATTGGCCGGGTTACTTTATCTTACTTGCTTTAGGGTTGATTTGTAATACAAATGAAGTGTGGTAACGGCGTGCGCGATATTTTAAGTCGCCGTCACTCGCTGTTGCGTCACACCAGGGCGATGTTTACGCAAGACGTTGCACTGCGCTAAAAAAGCGGCGGTCCATTCTTTGATCCCTATTCATCGTCTCCCACACATTAAACAGTTGGTTGAAAATTGCAAAAATTTTAAAAAGGGAAAAAGTTATCGAAAACCGCCGGACGTATCACACACTGTTGAATTTTAACTGCGAATCCGCCGGATATAATTTCGCAAATTCGCACTTTTTTCGCGTTTAAAGGGAACACACCTCTCAGCCTTTTACCTAGGTCCCGTTAGATGCTTAAGCAATCCACTGCGAGATATTTCTTGCGTTCTTGCGTTGTATGTCCATGTGTCGGTTGTATGAAATGCCTTGGCGGCTGGCACCAGCACTCGGTTGAGACACTTTGGATAATTGGTATTTTTCTTTACAGTAGACCCCGCTGTATAAATTCGCCTCCGTCCCAGCCTATTTTGCATCTTATAAACGGTGGAAATTCATTGTACGAATGGCGGATGTAATAATTTTCTGACATTGAGACGACTACTGCATAAGTGTGTATGTAGTTCTAGCCCAACTTTAGTGAAAATGAAGATTACGTGTTTAGAAAAAGATTAAACTGCTGAATAGCATTGAATTGTTTGTTCAAAAAATCCATTATTTGTTTGGAAAATTTCATTGTCTTTATAAACAATTTTGATCTGGTTAAAGAAGCCTCAGAAAACAGTTGGTAAAGTGTTGGTGATGGTGGGAAATTCCTACCAAAATTGATTTGTAAAGCAAGTCTGAATTGAAGTTCACTGTACTGTGTGTTAATCGCCATCTTTTCTTTCAAAATCATAAACCCAAAATGATATTAGTACGATTTGAGTTAACTAAATCAGCAACCGAATGGCTCAAACATGTCTGTGTAAGGTAAGCTGCACATCTCTCATCAAGCTCAGCTGAACTAAAATGAATTTAGTACTGATATATTAATCCTGAGAAATCTGCACCAAATGTCATCAATAACGCTGAAGCTGGTTCACTTTAAGTACCAATAGTTTGGTAGTAATACTTTGAAGGAAAACCTCTATTCAGTAACACGTGTTACATAATAGTTGTTTGTTGCTTCGTTATGTAATAGTTACGTATATGTTTGAAATTTCACCAGGGTGGTACGTTATGATTCAATGAGCGAGTTGTGCGCAAACTTCCTGACGGGCCATCACTCAACTGGATACTGCTGACCGAGGCCTTTGACCAGTCTCAACACGTCGCAGTTTCCAATTGAACTTGTTTTGTTTGGTGCCACACTTTGGATTTGGGACTTTTGAAACACTTGTTTTTTTGGATAATTATTATGAATTAGCGGGCGCGGGTCATGAGCCACATCCTTTCACGCGCCGCACAACTTCACTTTTAGGACAATAGTTTGCACACACCTGCGTAAGCGTTCGCAATCTAAAGTCATATGCGTATGGTCTTGTGCAGTCAATGTATTGGGTCGTGTTGCTTTAATCCATCATCGAATATACCATAAACATCAGAACATACCTTGCATGATCACAAGGAAGTAGAGTGTGTTAGGATCATAGGAAATCTCTGCTATATCCTATTTTCACATACAATTTCTTACAGCAAGAGAAGTGCAGTTTTTCTAAGATGGGCGTCCACAAGCCCGCTCTACGCTCAGGCCATGTACGACTTACCTCTCCTTTTTTTGGTGCATTTGCAAGCCGTGTGTGACGATCAGACTAGACCAGGCGAAATAGTTTGCTTGATTCATATATTGCAAGCTCAAACATGGTCTATCTGTGCCTGTTGCATATATAAGTTGTTATGATGTAATTGCTCTGAGACTTTGTTGATACAATGTCTCTCGGGAGAACATTAATCTTCCTTGTAGTATTATTTCGTAACTTTGGAATGTGGTTTGTTGAGCTGATTGCAATTCCCTTGACCGGTTTAATTTCGCACAGTAACAGCTAATGGCACTGTGCAGGCTAGATTGTTTTTATTCGCGACTCGTATTTAGCTATGCAACCTTTAAACGACCTCTTGACGCCTGGTACTTTTCTGTGCTACGTAGCATGTTAGTTCGAATATTGAGTCTCTATTGCGTTAGAGATTCATTAAAATGCTTGAGGAAGTCTGGTAGGAAGGGCATTTAGAAAGCAATTACGGTAAGCTGTAATACGTTATGTGAGATCAGTTTTTTTAAACTTGAATGTTGTCCCCTTTGTTTGGCCCGATGACGAAAGAGACTGAATGCTTTTGCGATGCAATTCGTCGAAAAAACACTGACTTGGCTAAAATCATTTTTTTTCTGACGTTTTGCAATATTTTATCACTCGCATTTAGATGTGCAACCACTTCGAAATTCTACACATGCTTCAGTTTAGCAATTAACTTTTTCACAATCCTGAAATTAGACTGTACGATGTTGTTCAATAATTTCATAAGCACTGGAAAGCATTAAGATGTTCCACATGTAGCAGCTACATGCAGTGACGACTGCAGTTCGTATTACGTCACACTTAGATTGCTTATTTCACGAATGCTGATTCAACCAACCCTGAAATATTTATTCGTCTTGGATAATTTAACTGTTGACGCGTTCGTTTGCATTCTTGTCGAGTCAAAAGATGTTGCTTTATACTAGCATCGATGTGCTTCGGTCATTTGGTGGTTCACAGCAAGTTGCCGAGTTTCGAAACTCCATCAAACATGCTGCCATTTCGTGGCTCGCAGTGAAGTGACCAACTGTTACTCAAGACCTTTTTCACTCGCTCGTTCTGCAAGCGTACTCTGTAGCAATGTTTTTCGGCCGCCGGTCCTCTGTAGCAATGTTTTTCGGCCGCCGGTCCTCTGTAGCAATGTTTTTCAGCCGCCGGTCCTCTGTAGCAATGTTTTTCAGCCGCCGGTCCTCTGTAGCAATGTTTTTCAGCCGCCGGTCCTCTGTAGCAATGTTTTTCAGCCGCCGGTCCTCTGTAGCAATGTTTTTCAGCCGCCGGTCCTCTGTAGCAATGTTTTTCAGCCGCCGGTCCTCTGTAGCAATGTTTTTCAGCCGCCGGTCCTCTGTAGCAATGTTTTTCGGCCGCCGGTCAACGGACCGATATCGTCCGCGGTAACTTCCTGTCGGTCTGGCAAAATGTATTTCAATTTTATTACGTATGTTGCAAAATCTTTAGGGCGCTATTAGTACAGTATTAAATTGACGGACAACTTAACAAATAGTCATTTGCATAAACTAATAAAGAGTATACTAATTTGTTTTGCGTGAAAGAAAGTTTTCAGAAAAAGAGTTTTTCTCTGAGATGTGGTCAGACATACTTGTATACTTAGCGGATGAACAGGGTGGTCCATGAGTCGTGCACCAAAGAATTACGTGAAGATAGTTACTTGGTTTAAAGGTCAGCTTATTCAGAATTCAAATTTTGTGAACCATGATGTTTTGTTCAGCGACGAAGCTAACTTCTTTGTAAACGGCAAAGTTAGTAAATAGAACTGTCGTTATTCGCGCGAAAACCCGCATTAGATGGATCTTATTAAAGAGCATTCAGGTCCAAAAGTGGCAGTGTGATGCGGAATTTGGAGGAGTCATGTTTTGGATTCGTTCTTTTTCAACGAGACTGTAACCGGCGAGGTGTTCTTGAAAATACTACAAAATGATCTCATACCACCGGTGGAGCTCATCGGTGAAAGAAGACCGCTTTGGTTTATGCATTATGGCCTCCCGCCTTATTATGCGACGATTGTGCGAAATTGGCTGAATGGCAATTTTGAAAATTGGATTGGGCGAAGAGGCACCATAAAATGGGAACCAAGGTCCCTTGACTTGACCCCAATAGATTTTTATTGGGGCCACCTCAAACAACTAGTCTTTTTTACAAGAATTGCAGATGTTGACTATCTTTGCCAGCAGATAATTCGTGGGTGCAATCATATAGATGGAAACAGCGACTTACTTGATAAAGTTTATGCAAATTTTGAACATTGACTGGAATCTGGCATCAACGCGAATGGCGAGCATTTTTAGCATTTGTGATTGTACCAGCGTGTACAACGTGTTTTTCAATTCATTAGTTAAGCTTGGTTTTAATAAAATAACGTTTATTATTATCATCAGAACTGTTTTAAATGCTTTGGTGCGCGACTTATGGCCCATCCTGTATTTAGCCGCTCGAACAACCCTGATATTTCTCTTCGAGGCGTTTCCATCAATATATTTAGACTGCACAACCAAACCGATGCTCATAGAATAAGTTGGTGTTTTGGATTGTTCGTTTGTAGAAAGGCGATATCGATATTTTTCGTGTTTGCAAGACTCACTGGAAAGTATCTCTATTAACAAAACAGAGTTATTTTCTTCAATGTGTCAGCACTTGGAAGAGCTAGCGGTTAGTTCTGGCCAATTCCTGAAAATCCAAATATTCGAAAGGGAAGATTTGGAATGGTTAAGACTGGTTTTCGTCAGGTGTAAACTGCTGGCGTATATCTGTATAATTTTCAAGGCGGAACGTTATATATAATTATAATTTGATTAACAAAGAATTCGCTTAATCGAAACAGGCCTTCAACCTATTTACAGAGAACATTAACTCATGGAGTCTTAATGCTGCTGAAGGGAATCGCGCATTTAACCATCCTGCGATGCCACGCTGATGTCCAAGCACAAGTATTTACCATTGTAATAATTTTGGATATCGCTTGGTATATGATATTCGCTACCCACTAATAAAGCAATTAAATTGAGAAAAGCTTTTCAGTTTTATTTCTCATCACGACGTTTCACCTTTCAAAATATTCATTGAACTTGCTTTTAGTACGCATTACATCAAGAAGACAGTAACAAATTTCTCATTACATGGATTCATCTGATGTGAAATGCATTCTGTTTATAGAATTCTTTTTATCAATTTATTGTGTTTATTGCATTCTTGTTGCATTTTAAAAGATCATTGGGCCGCAAAAGTTGCTTTGAAATTTTACCGTTCCGCAAATTTAAAAAGGTTGGAAACCACTGCTCTATGTTGTTTCTGTTTTACTTTGTCTCGAGCGCGAGCGGCAGAGAACACATTTCTAACAAAACAAGCAAAATCCACCACTGATGTTGATGTTTGCGCTTGATTTTGAAGCCGTTCAGTTGGAATAGGAAATTTGGCAATGCGTATACGATTCTTTTAGTCACTAGTGGAAACAGGAGTTGTTAATATCCCGCCCATCGTCAACAAACTACACCTTAATCAAACATTCTTTATTTTGTTATCGCAGATATATCCGTATTCGCTCTAACGAGCTCGCATTAAACGCGCGAAATTCTTACAGCGCAAGAATTGATGTAAATAGGAAACCTACTTGAAAACTCATAAATGCTTGAATGATTGATAAAATTACAATGTGAAAATATTTCAGTGGTGTGGCACACACGAATGCTTGATTATAGCATTGTAGTGTTCTATTATGTTAGTCAATGGGCACGCTTTCAGTTCAAATTTAAAGTGTTCTCGCCAAATTTGATTATGCCTTCTTTGACGTATATCGTTTTGCAATCTTCTCCTTTCTTCTACTACTAGATCATTTTGCATCCTATTATGCTGTTTTGGACAAAAATAAAGTATTACTTCTTAAGTTCACGTAGCCTAAATTGCTTCTGTGGAGAAATTTTTTGCTTAGAAAAGACTATTTACGACAATTTTTCTTGCTCAGTTACAGTGCTTTCGATAGAAATGCACTGTAACAAAAAAATTGTCTGAATTTAAACAAAAATTGCTCTATGCGTATGGGTAAAGATGACTGGTGGCTACAGAACAAAGGAAAATAATGCTTTCATCCAACAGTTTTCCATCTCTTCGTTTGTTTGATATTGAGCCTGCAATACAGAGCTACGTGTTACTTATTTCATTGAATAGCTATTAAACTTTAAAGTTGAATTCTGGAGGCGATTTACAAGTATATAGTGCATGAAAACTTGTAGTCATGTGTTTCTGGTAGATTGTGTAAGAGCAGAAGTTTAATGTTGAAGTGTAAACAACGGTTGTAAACAGTAAAAACTCTTTTAGCCGCGTTTAATAATTGTAGAATCGCTTCAAGTAGAACATTCTACAAAGACCTTTTAGTTAAAAATTTAGACGTCGACAACTTATTTCAAAAGCGATATTAACTGATCAAGTTATTTCATGTTTTTTCCCATTGCGAACGATGCGGTTAAGTTGTACCCGAGAAGCTTTTTAGTAGCTGCTTTTTTGTTAAAGTTCCATGTTATTAATAAACCATAAAATTATTTTCCAGTTGGTGACAAAGTTCCTGCAGATATCCGCCTCATCGCAATACACTCCACCACCCTGCGAGTAGATCAAGCCATACTTACCGGTGAAATGCTACTAACTCATTTTAAAATCATTTATTTTAATAATTAATGATTTTTCGATTTTAGAATGTAAATATTTTATTGATGCATCTGTTGATTGCTGCATTGATTAAGCGTGATGAAAGCAGTAAAATCGTTTTCCGTTATTTCCCTGGTTAGCATAAGATTTGGAAGTCGCATTTCGAACCACCTATTTTTGCGACAAGACTTTGTGTAGCTGGCAAGAGTACCTTTATTTTTTCAGCTTTTCTGACGAATATCCATGTTGCTTGCATCAGAGTGTAAATTAAAACTCATTTGTTTTACCGTGCTTCAGCGGTTTAGAGGACGCTCACCCTTCATGTGAAGCAGTTTTTGAGCTCCCTTCAGTGACAGTTCACCTCTGTTGTTAGTGAGACTACCAGTCTGCAATTTGCGTTGACGAATGATCCGAAGTGTACTGCTGCTTTCCTCCAGCTTGACCTTGGTTAGGTTTGCGGTTTTGAGTCGGAATATAACGTTTTATGCCGTGCCCCCTCATCGGAGTATATCTTCTTTGTATCATGCCTTTAACGGAGCACAACTGCTTTATGCCGTGCCTCTGTCGCGAGGAAGAGAAGGCTTAAACAATAATAACACAAGAAATTATATGCTTGCAAACTGAGCAGTTCCATTGCGCGATTACACCATGTAATCTGCATTTCATTTTAGGTGAAAGTGTGAGCGTCATCAAGCACACCGATCCCGTCCCTGACCCTCGCGCAGTCAATCAAGACAAAAAAAACATGCTGTTTTCGGTGAGATGTTCTCTTGGGTAAAAGCATTTGTAGTTTCCAAAGGCGAGAAAGCCTGTTGTGCAGATACAAATAGAACGCTACCAAGCTGGGAAAATTGCCGTGAAATGCTTGAAAAAAGCGCAAGAACGCAAAGTCCATACGTTAATCGCACTCAAGACTTGTATTGCATTCAAAGTTTGTGTGTTAGACCGGTAATCTCTAGGTCGTAATTACTTAACGAAATATCAGTGTTCATCATGGCTGACAATCGACTTTGCAGGGAACGAACATATCGTCCGGAAAAGCAATTGGTGTAGTCGTTGGCACCGGAAGCAATACAGAGATTGGGAAAATCCGGGATCAGATGGCTGAGACGGAGTCGGAAAAGACACCGCTCCAGCAAAAATTGGATGAATTTAGTGAGCAGCTGTCAAAGGTTTGAATATACTTTCTGTTTAAAAAAAGTAGATCTCTCTCTAAAGTAACTTGCGACAGTTTGTTTGTGTGTTGGCGTGATCAAGGCTTGAAATTAAAGTAGCTGAATTAGCGGGTGAAGCTGGAGATTGTGGGATGAATATGAAACTTTTAGAGCTGCTACACCACGACTGTACAAAAAGAAAAGGCAGGTGTCGAAAATGTTTAAAATTCCATTTGGTTGTCAAATTAATTAATAGAAATAACTGCTTTTCACACATCAAAATGATGATGCAGCACACCACATCGGCAGTACTTGCTCGCCGGTTAACTGGATCATTCATTCATCAAATCAGCCGCCAAGTTTCGATTCATTAAAAACATAATATCATGTTCAATTTACCCTATTACTGTTATAAAAAGTCTTCCGGTTCGTGACACATAGCTACCGCAGCTGCTAATATGTATTTTCCTTTTAAATAACTTGTTACCGTATGATTTTTTGCCGTGAAACGTGTAGAGGAGTGAACTTTTGCATTAATTCGAAGTGAACTGAAGTTAGCGGCTGTGCCTGGAATCGAACGCGATTTGTGAGAGCAGCCCGGTCTGACCAGAGAAGGTCTTATAATCGAACTGACCACGCACGTCGCTACTCCTTTTGATGGATTGATTTGTCCGGCCTTGTTGCTTTGATACGGTGCTGGATCAGCATTTCTGCTGACTACAAAGCGGCGTTAACACCAGTTGTTCTTTGTAGAACTGACAATAGATTGCTGCAACCGGACTTTGGGTTGTTTATTTTTCTCCTATTACGAGAAGCATTTTTTCGATAATGGTAGAGCTTTGTTGCCTTCAAGCCTGCTTATGGATTACCGATACTGCAGGCTCAGTATATTTCTACTAGATGTAGAAGAAATTGCCTTGAAGCACCTTTTTGAAGGGTACGACAAAATAGCTATTATCAGGTTTGATCGCTCTTCTGTTGCTGTCATAGACTATGGTCCAACCCATTTGACTACGTTACCGGCTTCCTGTTAAATACATTCCCACTTCGCGTTTTCAGATTATTTCAGTGATTTGCATCGCTGTATGGGCGATCAACATCGGTCATTTCAACGATCCGGTGCACGGTGGTTCGTGGTTGAAAGGAGCAATCTACTATTTCAAGGTGACTGTTGGAAAAGCTTAGTGCTGTTGTGTCTATCGCCTACTATCTAGATAAGCTAATACTAGTTGGAAGCATGGTATCCAGGTTGTTGCAAGTGATGTCATGCATTTCTATTATATTTTTTACTGTTTCATCCTCTTAGGACATCGACAACAGTGCTAAACATTGAACAATTCCCCAGACCTGCTTTAACATTTCGTTTAGAAGCGAGATTTAAAGAAAATTTTACCCTATGAGTGGTGGTGGTGGTCGGGTTCATTTTTCTTGTAATTTGAACAGCAACACTGCTCCGCTTTGTCTGTTGATGGCATCAAGCCTTCTTGCGCCAATATTAGTTTCTCCATGTTGTTCGTTCGTCCTCGCGATTTTCTTACAACTTGACACATTATCACCATCGCATGGTGTTACTTTCGATAAGTTTACTGCTTGTTAGCATCTGGGAGAGGTAATCGTAGTGAAATGCGTTTTGCAGAGACGCGCCGATACCGCCACTGTATGGTTTAAACTCGTGTTACATAGTTGTTACAATACGACTTTGAAATGTGTTTAATTGACCTGTAGCTCTGCACAGTACTAGCACCTGAGTTCGATGGTGTAGTGCAGGGGTGGGCAAACTACGGCCCGCCAGAGCATTTTGTGCGGCCCGCCAACACTTGTAGAAACTTTCACATATCTACTTTAATATGATAAGGGGAGTGTAGCAACCTCAGCAACTTCAACTGCAAACCACAAGCAGAAAGTCGCCAACAACACCTGGCTTTATATAAGGATCGCTATCTACGTTCAGTAGCTATCATGATAGAAGTGACTAGTTGACACATGGAGTGCACTCGTTTTCACCCGGATAATAGTCGGATGTCTGCCGTAGCGCAACAGGAGGAACACTTGCCGTATTAAAGAGCCAGAAACTTTAAAATCCATCATTGGAAGAGCCGCTACGCAATTCTTAGTTTGAACTGACGCATTTACGTCCAAATAAAGGGTGATGACCTTTTTTTTGGACACCATCAATTTCAAAGCCGTGTAGTACGACATTGCAAAAAGTTATCGCAAGATTTTAATCTAATGCAAGCTCTTGCATTGTATACAGCTATTGGCAGATTTTAAGCACTGGCCCTCGGCCAACTCTTGAATAGTCAATGCTGCCCTCCGACTAAAAAGTTTGCCCACCCCTGGTGTAGTGGTTAAGGCTTTCGCCTTGCAGGCCCGCCACTTATGCCTACTGTGTAATAACACCGTAGACATACATCTTGAAGGAAAGACGGCAGAGAAAAAGAAAATTCTCCCATTTTCCTGCTCTTACCAGTGGTATTAAAAGTAATGATAGTCCCGCACTCGATTCTAAGTGGTGAGACATAAGCCAAAAGTGAAGGGCACTAAAATAGACTGAATTTCGCGTGTTTAAACTGATTTTGTACGGCTGCAAATCTTGTGCAATTTTGAAAATTCTGTATTTTTGTTTAAAAAAAAGACATTGTAAGGTATAGGCAGTTTTGAATTGCATACGACGCGAACCTTCATGATCTTAAAATATGACTGATCGTGTGTTGATGATTAGATAAATTTATAATATAAATGATATAATCGAACTTGTGATTTTTGCCTTACTTGATGACTTAATGGATTTAATGGTGTAGACTTAAGATATGAAATGGTGTTTGAAACTTACACCACCAAACTACCGGTATTAAAATATTCCATATACTGCTAATATAAGTAACGTTGGTCAAGTACATGAGGCATCAAGATACATGCTGTTATGCTGTTGGTAACCACTGAATCACGATTAAATAAGTAAAAAAAGAACATTGTCGAATACAAAAAATGACAAATTTTTCAAGAAGAAACGCTGAAGTGCGGAACCAATACTATGAAACAAAAAACCCCGAAAAGTTTAAAATAAAGTAAATCAACTGAGTTTAACTAAAATAACTGCAGTGTACGATTTGAAATGCTAAACTGTCGAAAGACATTTTCTTTTCAATCAGTTTTTAGTTTTCTTTCCAAGTCGCTTTCAAACGCAAGATGGACTTTGCGAGCGTGCTTTATTGATTGCCTGCGATCTCGCACGATAGTTTCGAGAATAGAAAAAGAGTTTTCACACTTTACGGTAAAGGCTCCAAGAGTGACTCGTAGTTTCAGTGCAAGATGCACCGTAGGCATCGCTTCAATCTTTACATCCATATAGTTGATATTTTCAGGTTGAAGAGCAGAGACAGTAGCATGTAGTTTTGTATTTTGATGGCTAAAACGCTCGTCTATTTCATTGATGACTTGATCCAATGTGCTAAAGAATAATCTCCGCATTTCGTCTTCATTCATTTTATTATTTCTGGTTGTTTTTGTTCGACTACATAATCTTATCACGTCGTGTTCTGTTTGAATGAGCATCAATTTGAGTAACGACCTCATCCTATATATCAAAAAATTTTTTTCGAAGATTGTGAACGTTTTCAACACACGCGGCAATAAAAGTGGGATCCCAGTTAATAAATTAGTATTTTCAGCTTGAAGAATGTTGTTGGCTGGAGCAAACAAACTTAGAACTTATAAAATGCAATAAAAAAATTAGCCGTTTCAAAACGGGATACCCTTAGTGGTTCTATTTTGCAGCTTTATGGTAGGACCGCTTGGTATCCCAAGGCAATACGCGTTAGGTCTCTTTAGGACCACTATTGCACAAACACCTTGTTAGGGTATAAACCAGTAAATTAATGTTTAATTGATCAGCTTCCAAACAGCACCACCGTGGTAATCCATATTGCCAACTACTGCCTTTCACATCAACATAGCAAACTGGTGACCTGAAGCTGTTCTTGAAACAGAGACATTACGTGTGATTGTAAAACAGTAAGAAAAATACCAAAATAAATTTACCAAACATTTGGAGTGTCTAATCAGTGGCTACTGTCAACCGAAAGGCGAAGCAATGCGTGGAGCGATTTAAAATGTGACAATTCTCGCTTCCTAAACAGTATGAATTTGCACTACATAAAATAATAAAAATATTCTGGCAAATAATTTTTCGCATTATGCAAACGGTAATTTGCTTCCAATATTTGCATGTAAAATATTGTAAGATACAATATTTGGTAAAGAAACGCTAAATGTCAATTTAAATTTAAGCACAAAAAGATGTTTTAATCTCTTCGCATGAGTTAGTTGCTTTGTTTTGCCACATCTGTATGAACTGTTGAGTGTTATTTGCTAGTCCTTTGTTTGACTGGGCATCACAATAGGTAGACTGCTTGGCCCCACGATTCGTCTGCTACTGTAAATATGGTGGTATCAGGTGTAACGTTAATTGTCCTTTGCCAAACAATACCTTTCGAAGTTTCGGGCTTGTTCCCCTCACTACCTTTGTCGTGATGAGCGCCAAGCATGGAAACTGTGAAAAACCATTTTTCTAATCTCTGCAGGGGGAAATGAATTCAGGTGTGTGATGCAGATAGTCCCGAAACCACTCATAGCCGCGAAATATATTTATTTAATATTATAAGCTATGATGCTGGACATAACATTGAAATGGGTTGTGGTTTGAGCTTCTAAGATCTGAGGTAAGCCATTTAATTGCTTCTATTTTAATCTTGAAGCCAAGCAGTCTACTCGTCGTTATGATGGCCCAGCAGCATAACAAGACTGACAAACATAGCACAAACTTATAAATTTAATTGTCACCATCAACAATTTGAAAGTGAAACAATAAGAATGATTATATAGCAATACATACCTTGTAAAGCATCTTTGCAATGAACAAGAAACTTTGTTCCTGTACCTCTTGAAGCAGTCCTGAAGCCTCTATACGTGCTTCTGCTTTATGACCCCTTGAAGTACCCATTTCTTGGATAAGCGATGTTATATGTTGAAAAGAATTGAGAGCAGCTGTTACTGTAGCCAGATGACCAGTCCACCTCTGCTCAAAGAGGCGTTTCAAATTTTCACCATTGCAGTGAAGTGCAACTGCGGGCTTGCGAAAAAAGTTGTAAAGACTACCGCAGACGTGCAGAAAATCATTGATCGCTTTTTCAATCGACATCGCGTGCGCTACTACAAGGTACAATTGGTGGTTCAGGCAGTGTTTACAAGGAATCTTTATGTTTTCTCGTTCCTGCAATAGACGTTGAACTCTTCCACGGAGTCCTGCCATTACAGATGCGCCATCATAGAATTGACTAAGTATCTTTGATGAAGTCAGTTCTGCTTTAGTAAGTTCCGCCAAAATCACGTCAGTAATCGATTTCGCATCACCCCATCGATGCTTGATAAAAAAACCAAAAGACGTTCTACTTTCAAAGAATTCTCGTTGAAACACCAATAATTATGGAAATGTTTTCTACACCAATTGGGTGCTTGGTGCCATCAACTTTAATTGTATACCAAGAATTTCCAATTTCTTGCTTAATATTCTCGGTTACTACTGAGCTCATAGCAGCAATAAGTTCGTTTTGCATATTGGGACTTGTGTACGCTGCATTTCGTGGGATATATTTAATGATTGCACGTAAACGCTAGTCTTTTTCGACAGTGTGATTAAACAGGCTTAAAAAGACTTCATTTCCCCCTTTGTTTTCGCTTTCATATGCGTCAGTTTTTTCTCTGATTGCCAATTGATAAGTAGCCAAAAAAGCTACTATGTCAATTAAGGTAGGAAAATAGTAGCGATTTTTTTAAATTGCTTCTGTGTTGACTATTGAGGTAATTTCCTTACCCATTTCAGACCGTTTGATTTTTTCTTCCCAGGTACTGTAGCATACTAAGTGTTTTTTGGAGGCAACATGCTTGGAAAAACCTCTATTCATTTCAATAGCATGCTACCAATTACAATAACCGTTGGTTGTAAAAGTTAATTCACAACGCATTGCTCGAAAGTCTCTTCCAGCCTTAGATTCAAAATTACGTCAAGGAAAGCAAAAAACGCATCAAACTTGACAGAATATTCCAACCAATCTCATCTCTGATACCACCCAGCGAAGCTTCTTTTCTTGGACCCGAACATGCTTACAGAATAATTACGCAGCCTAACTTGCTTTGGGTCGTCAACTCCCAAATCTTCAGCATCAGCAGATTTTCGTTTGCTCATAGGCCTGCTTGCAGCATATGTTAAAGGTGCACTGCAGCTAGCAGACGAATTGAGGCTTAGCAAACTTTCAGAACTTTCACTCAAAATAGAACTTTGCAACCAATCTTTCAAACTCATTTTGCGCCTTCTACTTCTTCAATGAATGAACGAAATGAAAACATTTTGCTGTAACTGTTAATAAGACGGTTTATTGCGTCACATTTATTGTGTACAGCAGTTGGTTGCGCTACAACTGTAAAAGAATCGACAGCGTCAAACGAGAATTATGTTGAATTGAACGTTATTTTGCATCAGAAATCTAAGTTTCTTAGTACTATTGTTTGTTGTCTTGTCGTTACGCGCTGCTGAAAACAAAGCAAAGAATTTAGTGTAAGCAAGCAGCCGCTGGGGGGCACGGCTCCCCTGGCTCTTCGTGGCAACTGCACCGATAACATATGTGGTTATCCGTTATTATGCAGCAGACACTGATTTAATAAATCTTTGAAATTTCTATTTTCAGATCGCGGTTGCTTTGGCTGTAGCTGCTATTCCTGAAGGACTGCCAGCTGTGATCACGACTTGCTTGGCGCTCGGAACCCGTCGAATGGCGAAGAAGAACTCGATCGTACGAAGCCTGCCCTCCGTCGAAACGCTCGGCTGTACTTCTGTTATTTGCTCCGATAAAACGGGAACTCTCACAACGAACCAGATGTCAGTGTGCAGGGTGGGTTGTTGCGTTTGTCTTGAGTTTCTGTGTAAGGACGCTCCTCAATAATGTGGTCAGCGATTGTTTTTTTCAAATCACAAGCACGCGTTTGCGAAGTGACAAATCCCGCTTCTACAGAATAGGTTGCATAAACTTTGTAGGCCATTTGCTGATGTCAGGTTTCATGATCGGTTGTATGCTTGTAATTCCATTTTTGATTCCTTCAGACCGACTGTTACCTGGACACTGTTCAACCGCAAAATGAATGTTTTATTTTTCGTACATCCATTCATACATCCACGCACGCTCAAACACACGCACACACAGACATATAGTTTTCATCACCCGCATGATTGCCAACGCAACTGCTTCAAGTCAACTCTTTGACCTGGTCAAGTTGCTTAGATAACGCTACCACCTAGTTTTTGGACGGTCTATCATTTTTTTAGTTGGGGCAAAAAGAGTTTGACCAGATGTCTTTTTTGAGGTATTGTACTTCCGTGGCGAAGCTGCAATTGAGATCTACCCATACGATATAGTGGCGGGTCGACGGCGACAAATTTTCTTATTATAATTTTACCGTTTAGTTTTGTTTGATTGAAAATGTACTCATCACAGCTGGTGCGTTGTGACAAAATAAACCAAAGACAGTTGTCTTCGTCTTCACGACGTTCCTAAGCTGTAGGCGAATGATGCGAAAGAGTTCATCCTCGCCAGTTGAGATTAACGAAGCGGATTCGATCAGTAATGAGACGTTTTCAGCCTTATTTAAATGCTTGTTTACAGACTAAAATTTCAGACGGCAATATGTTATTTTGATGTTGATTGGTATCCTGCTAGGATTATGCTTTGTGATTGTTGATAATTATCTAGACAAGGGGTTGATTAACTGCAGTAAATGAAAAAGAAATTTTTTAACGTAAATGTTTCTGCTAATGTCAGCGGATCATCAAATAAACTCTTTTGTTGCAACTGCTAACATGCTGCAAGCGACAGTATATGTCTTCACAATTTGTTTAGAGCTTTTGAGTGCTAGCATTTATAGAAGCTGTGAAACCTTGACAACTTCCCGTTCTTTTATGTCAAAATATGACACGTTGCATAACTGTAAAGTCATTTTAGGTCATACGTCTTTCTTTTTAGCTGTCGAATTTATGTTCTTTTTCCCACGTAGGGCTTGCTTAGACGTGCTGATTCAGTGACGTCTGCCCCAACTCGCTGTTTAACCAGACTTTTTACTTCATGTAAATCCGTGTAAGTCCAACAATGCATAGAAAGCTAGCGTGTCCCCCAAAAAGTAAATGTTCTTGTTTTTTAACGCTTACCCTGTATGTTCCTGCTTGGAAAACGTCTTCTGTACAGTATTAGAAAGTTTGTTGACCCTAGTTTCAAGCTCCCGTAAAGATCATGAGAGGTCAGATTTCTGAAACTTGAAAACCACCAAGGCCTAGAAGGTTGGTATTGAGCTCAAATGATGCGGAACAGCCGTGTTTTGATATATTCTTAGAGAACGTTTGTTATATCTCGTTTGGCTTTCTCGTTAGTTGAAATCTACTACATATGCCCTCTTACTAAGGGTCTTTGATGGCAAATATTTACTCGTACATAAAGATTTTTTAGGCTACATCAGAAGTGAAACCATACAGAAGCGTGTTATAGTTTAGAACATTTTTCAGTGTAAAAATGGATCAATTTTACGTGTTTATATACTCATTACAGTAATACAGATTTTAAGTATACCGTATTTTATAGATTGCGAGAATTTTTGTTAGAGTAGACCAGACATGACCTGTAGCAAGTAGGGTTGATCGACTGCCCTTCGTTGGATATCCTATTACAAAAATACTGTAAATTGTTCTCAAGTACCATGCAGTGAATATGTAATAGGAATTCTGCATTTTTTTTTGTGAATATGCTACAGAAAATAGGCATTCCTAAAGGTGATGTTTGCACTTATTAAGATGTTGTTTCACTTTAGAAAAGGAGTGGATTACCAACGATTCAAAAACCACATGTTGTAAAACAATCAAAAATGTGAGTGAAGAACACAGGAAAGCGATCAAAAAGAAGTTCGCCAGCTGACGAAACGAAAAGATTTTTACTTTCAAACTAGAGAGTTTTTTTGATGCTGGCCATCCAGATTAAGAAAGGCTGAGAAAAAACAAAGAAGACTTTTAATTCCTGCCTCCACAACAGAAGGGTATGCAGGGAAGCTTAGCAGGAAAATACATTAGTGTGGAAAGAAGGAAAAATTCATAAAGAGAAAGCATATGAAAAAAATTTAAAAGCCCATGCATTTGAAATTATCAGCTGTAAAGCCAGGAGAAAAAAGAGAAGCTTGTGATGGTAATTCAGAACAATATAGTCACAGCAGTAAGGAGACTGAAACATCAGCAAAACGGGTGCTTGACTTGTAGATTATTTGGAGTTCTAGTCAGAATGAATAGAGTCATAGAATCTAGTATGGCGATGGCATCCATTCTGAATGAAGCTAGTATGGCGATGGCATCCATTCTGAATCAAGCTAGTATGTCGATGGCATCCATTCTGCACCAATCGACAGCCGCCTCAACGTTGTGGTGCGGTCCCCGACCCCGTTTGGGTTGGGTCGAAATGGCGGTTGGACTTCCCGAGGGTCCCAGTTACCCCGGGCATTCTCCTTCATTTTTTCGCTATGCTGTGCCCTGAACGACCGCAGAAGGGCAGCACACAGCTTCCTTAAAATCGGTCGCCTGTTTTTCTCTTTTCTCCAGCCCTTCTCTTGCCCGTCTTCGTCTCCTTATTCTTTTTCCTCTCTTGATGAGCGGTAACGTTCATCCCAATCCTGGCCCCATCTTTCCCCTGCTTTGTGTGCGCTGAAAATGTGACCTGGCGGGGCAAGTCAGTGCAATGCTGCACCTGCTCCAAATGGGTCCATCTAAGGTGCTCACAACTCTCCCATTCCAAAGTCAGAACTCTTGACAGCTCTCACTCTGGGAGCTGTCCCCCTGCTGTGTCCCCACTCGTAACACTGTACACCCTCCGACTCTTCCGACATGTATACCTCTACTGTACAATCTAGCCTTTCGTCTGCTAATGCTGCACTCCCTCCCCACCCTCATCTTCAAACCTCTTATCCCCCGTCGGCTCACTCTGTATCTTCTCCCTCTGCCCCCTCACCACCGTCCCTTGCTCCTGGCTGTCCTTCTGCGCCTCCTGCCTCCTCTCCCCCTGACTCTCTCAGGGTTCTCCAATGAAATGCTGGAGGTCTTTGAGCTAAAAGCCCTGAACTACTTCACTTTCTTTCGTCCCATTCTGTTGACTTTGTCTGTATTCAGGAATCCAATCTTAAATCATCTTCCTCTTTCCGGATTCCTGGATTCTCTGCTCTGCGTTCTGATCGCACCCACTCCCGGTCTGACATTCTCTCTCCTGATGCCACGCATGCTATTGGCTGTGTCATCATTTTCGTCATGCAGGGCCTATCTTTCTCTGAACTTTCTATCTCCTCTCTTTCTTCGCTCGATCCCTACTCTGATTACGTAGGGATCAATATCTCTCTTAACAACTCCTCCTCAATCTCATTTTTTAATGTGTATGCCCCCCCTATTCATTCTCTCCGACGGATGGCAGAAGTGACTCCTTTTCTCCCTCCATCCTTCCCTCCTCCAGAAATCTCTTCATTTTGGGGGACTTCAATTGCCATGATCCCCTCTGGGACTCAAGAGTTACTTTCGACCCCCGCAAAGAGGAATTATTTGATCGGGTCATCTCCTCTGACATTTCCTTTGCTCCCACCTCTCTTGCCCTTTCTTGCTCCTGGGAGGTGCTTCAGGATCTGGGTTCTGACCACCTACCAATTCTTGTAACTGTCCCTCTCTCTCCGGTCTTTCGTCCCAACGAGCGTCTTCCTTCCTTCAATTTTCAGAAAGCTCACTGGAATGACTTTGCCCCTCACTGTCCTTCTGGAGAGGAATACTCGTCTCTTTTGCTGCTGCTCTCTTTACCTCTCTGACACTGAATGCGACTAAATCTTCCATTCCTTTCGGTCGCATCAAACGCCATCCTAAAACTTGGTGGTCTGCTGAGGTGGAAGAAGTGGTTAGTGAAAGACGCAAGGCTTTCGCTGCCGCTCACAGAAGTGATGAAGATCGCCAGGCTTACCTCACTGCTTCTCGACCCGCCTCGTAAGTCATCGCCAAGGCCAAGGCTGAGGCATGGCAGACAACTTGCTCTTCTCTTTCACCCAAATCAAACCCAAAAACTGTATACTCTCTTCTTCGTTCTATCACTGGCTCTTCTTCCTTGTCTTCCTTCTCTCCTAATTTCCCCAACTGTTCTTCTTCCAGGGAATCGACTTTGGTCTATGCCGCTTACCTGAGATCTCACTTTTCCGTTTCTCAGCCAAAGACCCTGCGTAGCAGAGCTAGAGACTACTTCTCTGAGCTCCGCCGAGCCACGTTTCCGGAGGAGTCTCATTCGTCCTTTTGCTCTCCCCTTATTTCCGTTGAATTTCTTGCGGCTTCCTCCAACCTCTCCTCGTCCACTGCCATTGGCCCAGACAAAGTTGTCTATCCATGCTAAAGCATCTTCCTGACTATGGCATGTATTTTCTTCTTCACATCTTCAATCTCTCCTGGTCTTCGTATTCCTTTCCTTCCATCTGGAAGACATCTATTATTCCCATCCTTGAGATGGAAAAGCCTCTCGACTCTACTGCTTTCTTGTGGGCTATCTCTCTCACCTCCTGCGTCTCAAAGCTTTTTAAATGCATGATTCTATCCCGTCTACTCTTCTTTCTGGAATCTAATTTATTCTTTTTCCCCGCCAGGCCGGTTTCCGCTCTGGACCGTCTACACTTGGTCAAATTCTGTACCTTTCTCAGTCCATTTCTGGTGGGTTTAACAAACCCAGGCTGGGCTCTCGGACGATCCTGTCTACTATTGATTTCTCGAAAGCTTTTGACTCTGTCTGGCATCCCGCTCTTTTTCACAAACTCATTTCGGGTGGCCTCCCTTCTTGTTATGCTCGTTGCCTCCCTTCTTGTTATGCTCGTTGGACTCAATCTTTTCTTTCTGATAGGCGTACTTGCGTGTTTTATCAAAATCACAAAAGTCGTTCCTTTCGAGTCAGTCGAGGTGTTCCGCAAGGATCCGTTCTTGGCCGTGTACTTTTCTCCTTATTCATTGATGATCTTCCTGTTTCTCTGCCTTCTTCCGTGAGCTGCTCTCTTTACGCTGACGATCTGACCATTTGGTCCTCCTCCCTCTCGGTCCCCACTGTGGTGGAGGCCACACAAGGAGCTCTGTTTCGATTGGAGCGCTGGTCTGAGTACTAGTGTCTTCCTCTCAATCCGAGCAAATGTGAGGCCTCGTTCTTCTCAGTGGATCCCCACCAGGCTAACCTCTATCCCAACCTCCTCCTATTCGGCTCCCGCTTCCGTTTTAATCCCACTCCAACTTTTCTTTTGGTCACATTCAACGGCACTCTTTCCTTTTCTAAACATGTATCTTCGCTGAAGGCTAAGTTTTTTCCACGTCTCGAGGCGTTATGCTGTATCTCTGCTTCCTCATGGGGCCCCTCTAAGGAGTCCCTCCCTTTTCTGGGTAAAGCTTTTCTTCGGTCCCTTCTCACTTAAACGCTTCACCCGGATGGTTTCCTCTCACTTACGCTCACCGGGGTCTATGGATGGCAAAGGTTATTTATAGAAAAAAATCATACGCCTGCTCCAAGAAAATGATGCTGTAATGTACTGTATCTCAGCGCAAATGAAATTAGAGCAATTCTACGTTTCAATGACTTTGTTATAAAAGTGTGCTTTCAGTTATGGCTTGCTTCCCAATCAACCGTGGATTCTTCAATTAATAATATTCTGCTTGTAGAGAGCGTAAAGAAAATTGGACTCAGGTGAATGGTTCGGCATTTTTGGCACCTAACGCCGGAGATGGCACTTGTCATGCTTTCAGATCTTATTTATGCAGAGAGAAAGATAGATTTGCTCATGACGATGACACATAGCGTGGCCCATGTTTATTGAAAATGCTACCAGAAGCCTTTGAGTGAATTGAAATGTTCATGCTGCGGTACCGTAGGCATCTGTGAAACTTTTTGTCGGTTCCTATTGCTCAATGGTCTAAGTATCGTGTTTACTTTGCCGCGGTGGAGCTTGTTTCAAATATTCCGCGTATAAGCGATCGTGCTGAGAGAGACGTTGCTGTCGTCGAAGAACTTGATCCAGCATCGAATGATGAAACCTAAAAGTAGCGCCTGTTGCGAGTGATTGAAAACTACAGAAAACACTTTGGCCATAGTCGTCGTGACCTTGTAAAACTGTACTTTAAAAACAAAGCAAGCTGGCATATACATTTATCCCGTATGCGATTATTTGATTTTGGCTGTAGTGGGTTTTTTGCTTGAATTATCGATTTCACTTTTATTCTGTATTTCCTTTTTACGTCTAATTACGTCTCATATCAAAATGGCTGCTCTTTTTTATTCCCTATAAAGTTGGTTTTCCGTGATAGTACATATCAACAACTGTTGAACATACGTTTGAATCAAAGAGTGGAAGAGATTTGAAGGCTTTCGAAATAAGAAGAAATGGTTTATTTAAAATAATTCGAAAACAGAACTAGATGCAACAAAATGTTCCCGTAGGATAAACAGAAACATTGTTGTTCCGCATCTTTTCAGCTCAAAACTTACCTTCTAGGCCCTGGTGGTTTTCAAGTTTTAGGAATCTGACCTTTCGTGATCTTTTCGAGGGCTTGAAGCTCGGGTTAGTAAGGTTAAAATTTCCTAATATTGTACAGAAATTAACTTCGCAGTCAAGAACATTTTTTTAGGGTTATGAGTTAAAAAAATAAAAACATTCACTTTTTTTTGGAAACCTAATGTATATCATTTTGCCTGGTTCTTACAAGGGGAGGTGTGATGGGAAACAATTAACCCCCATAACCAGGCTACTTTTCAATCTTCAGCACCAGTCAACCGCCGCCTCAATAAGATAGCGCCTGCTCCCCGGGGAGGGTCAGCGACAACGCGGCTGTCGAGTTCCCAGCACTCTCAATTCTTCATAGAAGGTCATGGTTTGGGTTTTTTGTTAATGTGGTAAAGTTGAAGCATTTCTTTTAGATGTTTATTGTTGATGAAGTTATGGAAGACGGCGCTGAGTTTAAAGAGTTTAAGATCTCGGGTTCAACCTACGAGCCGGTCGGTGATGTCACTCACAACGAAGAGAAAGTGAAATGCAGCGATTTCGATTGTTTGGTCGAACTTGCCACTATCGCCGCTCAGTGCAACGACTCGTCACTCGACTACAACGAGGTTGGTGGAGTGTGAACGCTACCCATTAAAGCTCAATGCGATATAGAGCTGCTGATCACATGTGTTATGCCCGTGAAAGAGACACAGTGCCTCTGCTTGGCTGCACTCCTTGTGATAGAAATGCCCTGGCCAGCAGTGCTGGTAACTCCGAAGCTGATCAGAATAGATCAATATGTTAACAAAGTTTTTCTGGTGCCAGAAGATGAAGGTTGACAGACTAAAACTGAATTCTGGAATGTTATGACTAAAGTTAAGTTCTCTTCCACAGGCGAAAGGGATTTATGAGAAAGTTGGCGAAGCTACAGAGACCGCACTAACTGTGTTGTGTGAGAAGATGAACGTTTTCGATATTGACTTATCTCAGATGAGCAAAAGTGAAAAATCGCATCCTTGCAATTCGGTTGGTGTTACTATGAGATATTCTGTTTTTTGTTGTCGTTTTTACACTGGACTAATCAACCTGATTTTACATTCAAGTTCGAAAAATGAGCTCCGATGTAAAAACACTTTAAAGCTGCATTCAACATGAATATACCTTCCTGTCTTGTTTATGAACTCATTCAGTGGAAGTGCCAGAGCTCCTTCCAGCAAATTGATCTTTTGGTCTAATTTGCATCACTTCTCCAGAAAATGCAGTAAAAACTTGTTTTGTAATCTGTTAGCAAACTGCGATTCTCAAAGACGGTGTTTGAACACAGCTCGTGCTTCAAAAATTCAACCATCACAAAGTAGCCAGCAACTCTGTGGTGCTTTAGTTACGACAGAAGAAAATGTCTTTGCCACAACTTATAAAAGACTTAATGCAAAAATGTTGCTTATTGCCTGATGTTGTTTTGATATTGTGCAGTTCATTAAAAATATGATGAAGAAAGAATTTACGCTTGAATTTTCACGGGATAGAAAGTCCATGAGTGCTTACTGTTCCCCGACTGCTGAAAAGGTGACCGAGCGCATTCATGATCAACGGAAGATGTATGTTAAAGGCGCCCCGGAAGGTGGGTGGAGATGAAGGCTTAGTGATTATTGTAGATGACGGTGTTTTACGTGATGAAGAATAAAAATATAACCGCTTTGTTCCAGGCATTCTTGAACGATGCAGCTACGTTCGCGTTGGCAAAGAGACGAAACCGATGACGCCTGAAGTGAAGCGTGACATCATGCAGTTGGTCAGGGAGTATGGCACGGGCAGTGACACGTTGAGGTGCCTGGCACTTGGAACCATTGATTCTCCTCCGACACCAGAAAGCATGGATTTGAGCGATTCGACGAAGTTTATCGATTATGAGGTGAGAAGCTGTCTTGGCTTTGGTGAGCTCAAAGCAGTGACTGCCACCGCCACCTGATGAAATACCCCCATCGGGTGGTTAGCGGTTGATATTTTTTGCGTTGCATTTTTTTCTTGATTATGACGCTGAACAGGACAAATTGTCCAGACTCGCTTTGGGGCTTCCGAACCCTAGCAGTTGACTTCAATTTATTCGCTAATATTTTCAATATTTATTGCTTGTTGGTATCTGCCAAGCAGAAAAAATTACTGGTGCAACCATAACTTGCCTTCTGCACAGACACAACCAGGCATCCACCCAAGAAGTTCGAACGCATCTACTGCATCGCAAAGTCGAACTTACTGTAGATTAAGGAAGAAAATTTAGCTTTATGTTTATTACAGTGTGTCAGTTTAAATTTACACATGTTGTGAAGACAATGTATTTAATCACGGAAACGAAGCTCATGAAGCTAATGATGATTAACAGTGGCAAGTTATTCATTGCAGGTGTAATCACTTGTATGGCTAATGATATAAATCATTACGAAGTGTGTGAAGGATTTGTATGACAAATATTGTAACCCTGCATTACGATGCATAGGTACCACACAGGTTGAAACTCATACTTCACGCAAGGGTCGCTCTACAGTATAAACCATCTTCAACTTGCACCTTGTGCAGGTGTGCGCCGGAGCACTCTTGCTTTCAGTAAAACTCGCTTCATGCGTATGAGCTTATGCACTGCTTGGAGTCTTGTTATACTATACCACCACCGCAAGTCAGTCATCCAATCACGCAATCTGTCCACCAACTGAAGAAGAATGATTCCCTTAAGTGTTTTACCCTGGGACTTATATAGCAAACTTGCCGGGTTTCTTCGGTATGACTCGAAAAAGGTGTTGAACTTAGGTTTACCGTCTACAAAGTGGACGCTCTAACTACACTTCCGCTCGGGTATGAAAGGCTTGAGCGCTTAGTAAAATAAATGAACTCAGAAGCCCACAATTGTAGAGAGGGCGAATTGATTCGCGACTCACATTTAGTTTTTGCAACTTTTTCTCAATTGTTGTTTTAGTTGACTAATATTTTTGCCGTTATCGATGCTATGTTTTTTGAATTTTTAGACCGGCATTACATTCGTTGGAATTGTCGGCATGTTGGATCCTCCTCGAATGGAGGTCTACCAAGCGGTACAGGATTGTCGTGATGCCGGTATTAGGGTAATTGTGATCACCGGAGATAACAAAGCAACTGCTGAAGCGATCTGCAGAAGAATTGGTGTGTTTGGAGAGCTCGAAGATACAACAGGTGAGTTGTAAGAACATCTGTTGAATTGCTAACGCCTAGCACAGTTTTTAGATTATGATTTAAAGAATGTAATTAGTATTTGCGAAATTCATTTGCTTCTCAACTGGAGAAATTGTTAGAAAGTCACCGACACAAACGGGCTTGTCTCAAGTCGCAAGTTACTGTTGTCTTTTTCTTGACGATTTTCCTACATGTCCATTAAGTGTTGGAAATATTGAATAAGATCTCAAGTTTTCTCAAACATTTAAACAAAAGTCAGAATCTTACAGAACAGGGTCTCATTACATGCTGTTCTTACGAACAAAAATGTTCGTGATTTCGAAACCGTCGCAAACCTTTTTAAATTTTACTCTTACATGCTCGCTTCTTTCCAACACAAACAAAAAATCTTTGTAAAAATCAACAAAATGTTCACGGAAAATTACGAAACCTCAATGCAATACGGATGCGGTTCGTAACGGTTATTGGTCTGCAGCGTTGCTAGCAGCGCAGACTGAAGAAAAGTGTGCCATGGGGCCGCTACTATTTTTTGAATTATTTATCTCGATGCGTGGGTCTTGAAGAAGAGAGAAAGTGTGGACCTAAATGAGTGGACGGATGAAGAGGTAATAGAAAGAATTTAGGTTGAGCAAAACAGAAATATAGCTTCTGTGTTCATTATCGATAATAAAAACACCTTTAAGCTATCGGTCAGCAAATCTAACATTGCAACAGAAGATTCTCTTAAGCGTAAAAACGCTTGGATCGGGTAGTGAAGACTTCCAAGGCTTATCTCAGCCAAAAGCTTTTGGCATTTTGAAAAGGCGGCGCAGGATTTTTGATGCCACTGCAGCTGGCATGTGCTATTCCAATACAAAAGCGGCTAAGATTACACTAACGTGCTGTATGCTTCATAATATTTGCTAACAAAACGGAACCCCATGGCTTGGTGCTACTCGAATATACATATCTTGAATGAGGATAAAGAAAAAGCTGCATCCAGTACATCTGTACTGCTGTAAGGAACGCCAAAGAATCGTTGAAATGTTGCGTAGCGTCAATATTTTTTGAATTGCGGCAATTGCTGATGCAGCGGCATACGTTGTCAAATATACCGAACTGACTCACTAACTCGCTAAAAATATTAAGCGAAAATCACTTCCATACCACGTATTTACATAAACTGCAAGTTAAAAGTGTTATTTGCTGTAATCTAGTTCTGATAAGCTTTAAGTCCCAGTAGGTGTGTTGGAGTTTGTTTATTTTGTTGCTGTTGCTGCGTTAGAAATTCAAGGGATTGAAGTATTCTATCAAGGTCCAATAAACCTACATATTTGTACTTTGGACGGAGGAGTCGCAACGTTTCTGTTACTCCCCCTCCCTTTAACAATTCCTTTTTGTACTCCGCTGTTTCCTTTTTTGCTATTGGCTTTATCGCTTAACCTCCTTTTTGTAACCTTTTTCGCCATCTATTTGGTTCCACCTTGTAAAGCGTTTATCGTTTGGGCTATTGCCATTCCTCATCTCCCATCACCTTCGTTTCCGACTTTGAAAGAGATTGTATGAACTTTATAATTGCTTCGACGTTCATCGCTAATTTCCTTACTTCTACTGACCTCGTCATTGGCATTGTTAAGAACGCCAACACCTCGTTATTACGAACAAGTTGCTGCTTGGGCCATTAATCTTCAACATTTTTCTAGCTTATCTACGGTACATTACCAAATAATTTACGTCGTAGTGATATCACTGTTAAATTTTTTTTCCCATTTGCGAACAAAAAATGCGAATACAAATAGAACATGTAGGCGTAATACTAGCTCTACCGCACGTTCACGTTCCCAATCGAATGAGAAGAATACAAAGAAAATTGCTGCTTCCGAACAAGAATACGAACACGAATATCAACGTTCTTACGAACATGTAATAACCCCCTAGGGCCTAGATTGTTAAAAGCACTTTTGCCATTTTTAGGAACAATAGTTTCTGTTAAATGAAGCTCTACATAAAATGCTTTCATTGGAAACTTAATTGTGTGGTGTTGATCAAAACGTTTGTGATGTCATAATGTTTGCGTGGACATCAGCTGTACCAGTGTGGTCCAAGTAGTTTTGGTCAGTGGGCCATTTTACAACTCACGTATCAACTTGCGACCAATTCACTCAAAATGAAGAAAAAAACAGTTGACGCGAATGCGTAGAATGAAACAACAGTGAAGACATTTGAACGATTACTAGAATTTATTACAAAGGTTTAGCAGGTTGAGTCTTTGATGCTGCTGCTTTTAGGTCACACACAGCACTGCTTGTTAGTGCTGGCAAGTCAGAGACAATTCTTTAGTGTTTTTTCCGCCATTCGACTTTTGTAGTGGAACTTGCACTGTTTTGTAAGAGAGAATGCACTCCTGCGTGCGCATGCGCTTCTAATCGTTGAGAGCATTTTTAATGCAAAGCTCTTCTCTTTGAGAAATCTACCATTGCTAACTAGTTTCTAAAAGCTGTGAAATTAGTTTACAGACCGCCAGAAATACTTCCGCGGACCCGTAGTTGAACCACGCCGAGTTGTTCCTTCATATTGGCTGCTTGGATGCAGTAAAACTGTTTGCAGCTGTGTGAAGCAGAAGACCTTCTCTGCGGTTCTAGATCTCGCTTTATGCTCATGTCAGATTTATCTGCGTTTACGCCTTAGGTAGAATAACCCCGAAAACTGCTCATAAAAGCTGTTTGTGAAACACTCATCTATATGGCATCGCTTTTAATGAAAAGCGCTCATTGCTTTTCTCGTTTTGTAATAATTTTCAGAAAAATTGCTTTTTCTTTCACGACTAATACGTTCATTATCAAACTATTTTTGTTCTGTGCCGTCGATAACTAAATTATTTGATTTCAGGTCTGTCTTACACCGGTCGCGAGTTCGACCACTTAAATTCGGAAGAACAATTCGCAGCTTGTCTTCGGGCTCGTCTCTTCGCTCGCGTTGAGCCAGCTCATAAAAGCAAGATCGTGGAATATCTGCAAGCGAACGGGGATATCACAGCGATGGTGAGTCTGTGCAATGCATGCTATATGCTGGAGCAACGATAACGTTTCCCAGCTGTTTCAACTTCTCATTTTGTGTTAATTTTATGAACAATTATTGCAGACCGGCGATGGTGTAAACGATGCTCCTGCACTGAAGAAAGCGGAGATCGGGATTGCTATGGGCAGTGGGACCGCTGTGGCAAAGAGTGCTTCCGACATGGTGCTGGCTGATGATAATTTCACTTCGATCGTGGCAGCAGTGGAAGAGGGAAGAGCGATTTATAACAACATGAAGCAATTTATTCGATACCTCATCTCATCAAACATAGGGGAGGTCGTGTGGTAAGAACTTGTAGCGATATGAAGCGCTATCTTGTGCATCAATTTTCATTACGAGATTAGAATATTTCAGACCGGGTTGAGGATTGAACTTTGGTCATCAACATTGAAAGCAACATTTCGTTGTTGATGTATGGCTGGTTAATACTTGTCCCGTTGCTTCCAGCATCTTCTTGGCTGCGGCTCTTGGCGTTCCGGAGGCTCTCATCCCAGTTCAGCTACTGTGGGTCAACCTGGTCACTGATGGTCTTCCTGCCACCGCTCTCAGTTTCAATCCTGCTGATCTTGACATCATGAAGAAGTCTCCACGCTCCACCAAAGACACGCTTATCAACAAGTGGCTCATGTTCCGATACTGTGTAGTCGGTGGTAAGATGGTTATTGCGATGCAGCTGCTAGGTTTAATAAAAACGGAGTGCGGCTTGACCAATACTGTTCTGTATGATATCCATTGAAGGTATCCCCGAAATTTGGAAAAGAAGGCGGTTAGAGATGCAGCGCGCTCAAATCCGTCGGTCAGACACGCCTTCTGTATTGCGGGCTTACATTAGTTTTAAATTTCCGCTTTTGTGCTCTGAACGAGTTCGCCGGAATTATTTTGTCGAATGAATAAAGTATTTTTGTTCTTCGCTTTCGGAAAAAGCTATGTTACCGGTTTTTGCTCAACAACTTGCGTTCAGACCTGCTTCGGAGTTGCTTGCACTGCTGGCACAGTTAGTTTCCTTCACCAACCTTTTTCAAACTAAAGAAACTGCCATTAAACTGTCTTCCACAAGGGTGCAGAACGATATTCATCGTGAGATTCGAACGCATAGCTATTGCTGTTATAGTCGGCAGTCACTTGACCACGCCATTGAGTTTACTTGTCAAAAACTTTGGTGTGGTGGGTACATTTTGTAAACATGAAAAACTTTTGCAACCTGCGCTGGAAAAGTGTGCAAGTGAAAGTGAAAATGGGTTTGCAAAAGTGGCAAGTTCAGCTTTGAGTGTCAGCCTTCGGACCTCAAATCGTCGTTCATTCTAGTCATTTAACTCATCGTCTGTCACTTGTTGCCATTGCAGTGTCATTTAATCGATACGAAAGCTGATCACATTTGCTAGCTTGGCTGAATTTCCACGTAGGAATTTTCAGTTTAAAACTTTGAAAAATGTTGTTTTGCCGTAAAAGTTTCCCGTAAAGCGCTCTTCTGCGGCTAATTAACACTTCGAGAAAAGTACTTAGCGAAACAACTTTTTTCAAACTTCTCATATTTTTCCTAGTATTCTTGCTATCCTGAGTATACTCGTTACTAAATAAATTTTTGATTTTGTTATTGGCTTACACAGTGTTCTGTGGTACTGCTACGGTGGGAGGCTCACTCTGGTGGCTAGTTGCAAATCCTGAAGGGCCTCAAGTCTCCTGGTGGCAAGTGGTCAGTATGGCCGCCTCACACTTTCTTTGCTTGATGCTGTAGTACTAGTCGAAGTGTGATTCGTGCGTTAGTAATTTTGTGCTGACAGTAATTGTGAAGTAATTTTCATTTTTATTTTTTGCATCTCTTAATTGTTTATCAATCTTCGCATGAGTCCACTGAAACTTTATTTTTTTAAACACTTTTAGTTGTAACTTAATGGTGTTGTGACAAATCAGATTGTACCGCTTGTCTTGATTATTGGAAATTTAATTTGAAAACATATCTAGGCGTTTCTAACGGTTCGTTATTCTAAAGCGAAGAAATTCCGTTGTTGTACTTGTTGTTAAAACTCTTTAACAATCAACTTTACTCGCAAGCCGTAGTGCGCATGCGCGAAGAATCCGGTCAGAGGTCAAGTTGCCATTTAACTACAAGGCGCAATAAAACGCATGAAAAATGGTTGTTTATACGAGAGCCAAGTATTATTCACCAAACGTGTTTCGATTCCATTTCATGATATCGATCTTTTTAGGCTGATTTGGCCTTTAACCCAACTTTTATCCGATCGTGAAAATGGCTTTTTATATTAGATGTGGCTGTCGTTTGGTCTGTTAGATTCGGGTAGAGAGCTGGCTATGGTTAGCTGTAGGCGACTGGCTTTGTCTCGAACTATTTGGTTGAGTTTCAGTCAACTCACCGTCATTTCCGGCAAATCAGTCAGGCCCGGAAAGATACAAATATATTTCTTAAGTTGTGTACTGCTTTGGAAAAACTTTGAGATCTAGCTTGCATCAGCATTGGTTGCCAACAAATGGGACGGCAACTTCAAGCGTAGATGTTTTGTTGAAGTCTGACTGATCTAAACGTGCTGTCAGTGTTTTAGTCTTTCAGCTTGTCGCTGGTATGAGTTGGTGGTACGATGTTGAAATATTTGTAGACCGGTTCTGAGCATTGTCAACAAACCGTGAATGCATGACGACTCACGAAGAAGCTTCCAAAAAGACAGCGATCAATCTCTTTGTTCCTGGTTTTGTCCCGAACGTCTTTATTTCAAATTTGTTTTACGAGTCAGAACTTGCACTATCGTCATTGTATTGCCTTTATAACTCTTGTAGGGCTCCTACTTCGAGCTCAGAATTTCTGTAAAACTCTTTTTGCTTGATAACGTTTTGTCAATTAGAGCAGCAGGATTATTAATTTTTGAAGGAAAGTATTTATCAAAGTTGATTGAAATAATTTCTCTGTCTCTAGCGTACGTTGGAATGGCAACTGTGGCCTCTGCCTCTTGGTGGTTCATCTATGCTGATACCGGACCCTCTATGTCGTGGTGGCATTTGGTTAGTGTTTGTTTTATATTTTCTATTTCTGTTATGAGAAGCGAACACCTCTCATTGAAGCCATTAAAACATGATTCAGAGACGTCAAACGGCATGAAACGATTCTGGTGTGGCTCGAAGTAAACTTTTTTACAACAGTAATTATTAGGAGGTGGTCGGTCCAAATTATTCTTTTGGTGCGCTAAAGCGAGGCGTCACTTACATCGTTTGGCACAGCCCTTTAGAAACAATAGTAATTAGTCGTGGGTACGAATCACACCGGAATCATTCTGTTTTTGTTCAGGTCCTCACTTGGCATCTCTCGAATGCTGCATTCATCGAAGTGCTTTGACTTACGATTTCAGCATAGTTTTTGTTTGCTATTTCTTGGCTACTTTACCGCCAAGACAATCAGAGATTTCATCCACTGTGTTGGCAGTTATCATGGTTGCGATGGTAAAGGCCAAGCAATAGACCATGATGCATTTTTCATTAGCAAAAACTGTGTTAGAAATCTCTTCATTATTTCCTCTCATTTGAAAGCGTTTTGTGTTAAATGTTGCATCGTTTAACCCGCATTTATCTGCTTGTTTGTTGCTTGCTTCTCAGAGATCACTTACCGAGCATTTTTGATCACTTATCACTGCTTGTTTTATAACAGCATGCGCGGCAATGCAATGTTTGTACAGCACAAAAATCAACTTTCAAAAATATACTTTCATTTCACTCAAGCAGTTGCAGACATCAGGCGATGACTTCTGCTCGAACGCCTTTTGCACGAGATCATCCACAGTAGGATGCAACAATCGTGAGGTCTTTGGATTATTCCCTGCATTGGCGTTGATTCCGCTTTGTTGTGTCCTTGGAAACCGGTTGCAACTGTGCAAGTTCTTTACAACTTTACGGCCACATCCTCTGCTTGATTGCACTGCTGGTGATAGAAATGCACTGCGCTGACAGTACAGGTAACTCCAAAGCATGTGTGCACCCCGGTTGTTATGTAAAACTGAAGATGTCCCCATGACTGGAAGCTACAGCAATTTAGAAATATAGTACGCTATATGAAGGCTTTCCAGTTGTTTTTTCATTGCATGATTTGCTGCTGTAGTAGATTAGCATGCTTCCTCACTTTGTTTTAAGTCCGGCTTCATTTGGCATTCTTTGAAAAGTATGATAGTGCTGTGTTGTATCATAGAACTTGTTGTTAAGTTGTTTTAACTTTGTTGATAAATCCTGTATTTTAATCTCTAAAGCTTTTGTTGCAAATACACACCAAAGACAATCGCACCAAAAACAGAATCAGTGTAAGGCTAAACTTTCAGCTTGGTACTGCCAGATTGCTTTCGAAGACAAAACTACCTTCAAGTTTCAAACAACCGGGCCAGTAGGCTGTGATCATTGTGGCCTTTTCTTGTAACAGCGTGCAATCTGATTAAATGGATCTTTTTCCATCGCTTCTAGCGGCGAGTTTTTGTTGCTATGTGCGGCCAAGCATTTATCAACACGTTGCGCTTTTCTATAAAAACCTGTTCCAGGCACAAGTTTAAACGCGATAAATCGCTTTCAAAATAAGTTTTTTGGATTGGAAAAAGTTCCAAGCTAAAATTCTGTGTCATGTGAACAAATGAAGTTTATTTTAAGTAAGCTTGGTTAATTTATAGGTTTTTTAAACAATATTAAAGCAAATATAATTTTTTTGTTTAAGTTGTTAAAGTTTGTTTGCAGGTGGACTCGGTTCCTTGTCGTGAAAAGCTTTACAGGCACTTATACTGTATTGCTGATGAAGTTGCAGCTGCATCACAGCTACTGGTTGAGCAGCAATTGGTAAATTAACCTATGTTGCTTACCGTCAGTAGCTGTTCTGAAAATTTCAGTATATGCTGGTGGTAGTTACATCAAGATTTTTACTGCTATGAGTTATGTCTGTAATTGCATTACTATTAATACTATAGTTTTTGAATACTCAAACTATCACTGTCAGATTGGTTATGCCAAAACGTGATTTGAGATTCAGTGAATGCATTTACAGATATAACTCATTGGCTTATCGCAGTAAAAATCTTGATGTAACTACCACCAACAACTGAAATTTTCAGAACAGCTACTGACGGTAAGCAACATAGGTTAATTTACCAATTGCTGCTCAACCAGTAGCTGTGATGCAGCTGCAACTTCATCAGCAATACAGTATAAGTGCCTGTAAAGCTTTTCACGACAAGGAACCGAGTCCACCTGCAAACAAACTTTAACAACTTAAACAAAAAAATTATATTTGCTTTAATATTGTTTAAAAAACCTATAAATTAACCAAGCTTACTTAAAATAAACTTCATTTGTTCACACGACACAGAATTTTAGCTTAGAACTTTTTCCAATCCAAAAAACTTATTTTGAAAGCGATTTATCGCGTTTAAACATCTGCCCAGAACTGTTTTTTTTATAGAAAAGCGCAACGCGTTGACTAATGTTTGGCTGCACATAGCAACTAGAACTCGCCGCTAGAAGCGATGGAAAAAGATTTATCAGCAGTTGAAGTAGGAACAATTTTAGGGTCTTCAGCAAGAATAGTTTTCTAAAAGTGCTGGAACGGGATTTTATCGGTTTAGGCAACTTCAACTTAAATTTGCCGAAGCTGTTTTTCCAAGAGTTTTTTGTTTGAGACTCATCAGCACCGATATCGTTTGGTACAGGATCAGCATTTTGATCTATAAACTCGTATTTACTCAATCTTTTTCATTTGATGCGATACAGCCATTGATGAGTTTTTCACGAAAATCTGGCAAAGCAGCTTTTATCAAAGCTATATTAAAATGCTCTTTGTAAAACCACGGTTTCCTTGTCATTTCTCAACACAATTTTTTGTTTGGAGTTTTTCTCATCATACTGTTTGTCTTTGGTGTGGTCGTGTTATGTTTCGCACTCATTATCTACGTTGTGCTGCAGACCCATTACATGTCGTGCCCTACGCAACCGGAGAACTTCAAGGGAATAGATTGCGAGATATTTGAAGACCCTCATCCCATGACCATGGCTCTGTCGGTGCTCGTTACAATTGAAATGTTTAATGCTTTAAACAGGTGCGAGTCGATTAAACTACCAGCAAAGCAATTATGCGTTGTTTTTACGAAGGATGTTTTTGCTATTGTAATTTAAGACAAGCTCCCGCTTGAATATTTCTTCTGCACTGTGTATTCTACAGAGTAGAATATGGCGGGGGTCATTGCTTACAAACAAGGTTGTTGTTGTTGCTGTTGTGATTACCCCTCCTCTTCTTCGGGATGGAGGTACGGCACGAACGGCAATTCAGGTTCATGCCGTCAACCTAATTGAAATTAGGTTAGGGGAAAGATGGCAGCTCATTTCGAACCAGTCATAAGTGACTGGTAGCCTCACCACCAACAAGGCGGACTGCCACTGGTGTGTCGCGTCCTTGTATTTGCTTTGGTTATAACAGAAGCCATGTTCTCTTTCAGAGTACAAGGTTAACATTAGTAATACGGTACATATCTAGCGTATTAGCTTCTTAGCTTTCAAAATGTAGAATAAATTATGTTAATCATGGATTTATGGAAGACGCTTTCAGTCTCAAGCGCTTGAGGCATTTGTGGTTTGGTTTACGACATTTTTTTCTTCAAACTATCAAGCATCCGATACCTATGTGTCTTTAACATCGTCAATGATTTTGTTTAGCGTTTCCGAAAACCAATCCCTGTTCCGAATGCCTCCGTGGAAGAACATCTGGCTAATGGGGGCAATCTGTTTATCCATGACATTGCATTTCATGATCCTATATGTTGATCCATTACCAGTAAGTTAGTTTGCAAATTGTTAACTCAAGACTCGCTGTCACTTTTGAACAAATTTACGTTTCGAGAATAAGGTCGCCGCGCTTACACCAGGAACTCCAAAGTCCGACCCAAATACTCGTATAACCTAGTGATCCCATTAATCCGAACTCGATCGTAATTCAGTGATGTTGAAAACAGTTCAACTGGGATGGAGTGACAATGATCAATTGCTCATGGGTTTAGACCTCAAAATGTCTACGTTTTGAAGACATTTAACGATGATTCCGAGTGCCTGGAGGATTCAAATACGCAACGACTTTATTGAAAATAATATTAAGCGATTATGTAACAGATAACCAGGTTTGGTTCTGGAAGGGTATGAATTTTTCCTGACCTCGTTTTCTTTAGATGGTCTTCCAGATATGCCATTTGAATTGGGCTGAGTGGGTGATGGTTCTCAAGATGTCTGTACCTGTCATATTTATTGATGAAGGAATGAAGTGGATTGCCAGAAATTACGTCGAAGGTGCAAGCGTGTTTGTGTTTCTGTGCTGTTGTAGTTGTTTCTATTTGTACGCTGTGTATGAATTTGTACGTGTATATGTGTGTTTTATAGGTTGAGTATCGATGTGTGTTTGGAAAGATATTTTATCAAGTTACAGTATCATGCGCATCAAGTATTTCCTCACAGGTAGCAAGTGTAAGAGTTCTGCGCTAAACTAAAAATATGGTTTAAGGCAAAACTGTTGTGGTGATGAAGCAGTTTCAGTTTGATCCATCTATAGTTGAAGTGAAGTTGAAGTTGTTGGAGAGCCCAGTGGAAGGACCAGGTAGATGAAGAGAGGACGTGATCCGGTTTTTCGCTAGCAGCAGATAGTGTAGTGCATGGTGTTAACAATAAAATAAGTTGTTGGTTAAACGTTCGAGATTTTACAATTTGTATTCTTGCTAGCTAAGAATTATCGACCGATTACAAACCTCATGCTTTGTCTAGTTAACTCCCAAGAAGCAACTTTTGGATATTTGCCAATGCACTCCGTTTTGAAGTTAGCAATTTTGTTTATAGCTGGTTTGAAATGAACCTGGGACGTTGAAGGATTTTGTTTCCAATAAAAAAATTTGTGTTACAGAATTTTGAATGAGAAACCAAATTTTTTTTCGATTTTAAGAACGTTATCTTAGAATATTCAAGGAAAATTAGATGGGGGCGTTATCTCCCTCGCCCTGTTCTTTTTACGCCCCTGAACTAGCTTGATGTTGCTTGGGTTTGCTGCGTGAAACAGAATCTTCTGTTCTACGTAGTATCTCTGTCCCGAGGTATGGAAGAGTTGATTTGCCAGACCTGATTGAGCGAGCTGCTGGAAAGATCATTTAAGTTCTTTATTTCAATATACTGAATAAGAGTGGTCTTAGTGTGCTGAGCATGCTGAAGTTTATCTAGGCTAATTGTTCTTCCGGAAGAGAAAAAACAAAATAGCTAAAAGCTCTATATTTACTTGAAACGTTTCGCTCGGCCGGTTACGACGAGCACCTTCAGAAAGAAATATGAAGAAGTGAATAAATCACTCCCCCTATAAGTCAGAACACAAGAACAGTACAACTCGATAAACTTGTAGCTTAATTTGCCGAGTTCGGCTGTTTATGTGTTCTGACTTTTGGAATAGCAATTTATTCACTTCATACTTTTTACCTGAAGATGCTCGGCGTGACCTTTCGAGCGAACGTTTATAGGAAAAATATAACTTCTAACTTTAATTGTTTGTTTTTCCTCTTCCGTAAGAACAATCTATGCTAACTTGAATTAATTATTTCATTATGTTTGTCGCAGGTGGAGATGTGACGTCCGATGAGAAGAAGAAGAGGCAGTGAATCGAAGGAAATCCGAGAAACAATCGAAACTTGCAGCAGTCAACTTTGTAGTAACGCACACCTGTCAAAATTATTTATTTTCGTCATCAAAACTTACGTCATCACGTGATGACATGACGCCGGCGATTGCGTCATTGCGCTGTTTTAAGTCTTAGTAACTTGGTGGGCTGCCGATGACGTCACGCAGTTGAAATCGGAAGACCGGTGTTGACGTCAAAATGCAAGTTGATAAAAGCATTTTTACCAAACATTTTCGGAGTTATTCTCGTTTTATAGTTCGACGAAGCAGCCGCACAAAGACTTAAAAAGTACGTTTTTATTTTTGGAGATGAAGTTGCGATTGCTCGACGTGACGAAATTGTGTTCGTTTTATTATATGACGTGTTCAGGTCCTTCCATTTTTATTGACGTCATATGGTAAAAGAAACAGCGACGCGGACATGGTTGAGCCAAACATCGCGTCCTGCCACTTGTCAATATATTCAGTTTAATGTGCACGTTATGAGTTTTTTAAGTTTATAATATTGCATTTGGCCGTGTAAATAGCATCAAAATATTTTGTAGTATTGTCGCATGTGTTGTGCAGTAATTATTTTTTGTGCTAAGTAATCCAAGATGTGCAAATTACCCTGCTTTGTTGTCTTCACAAGTTATGTGCAAACACGTATGTGATGTAAAACTCAGTTAAAACATCTTGAAATGATTTAACGCTAGTCTTCGTTGGGCAGTGCCTCGCTGCAGAGTGCTTTGTGAGCAGCGGCCTCAAACCGAACTTCAAGCCTTGCTTGTGTTTAAACATGGCTTGTGGCTGAGCGCAATCATAGCATGGTAGGCTGCTAAAATAGAAAATTGTAGTCACCTTATCCCAATATTGGTTCCTTGCAGTATTATATTTGCGTGCTGGGGCAATATCCCAAATTTTTTATTGTGAAGTTTAAAACGTTCAAGTTCGATTAGTTTTTAGCTTTCGCACAATTGCTGCCTCACAGTGCATGTTCGATTTTTCACAGGCTCATGATGCTTAGGAAATTGTGCAAGCCACCCACTTCAAACCATGCTTCTGTGTCTTGTATTATTCAAACGCACGTGTCTGATTTGTTCCGATAAATATATTTGTGTGTTAAAAAAGCTTAGTTTTCAGAACTTGAGTTAAGTTTAGGGTTAATCCTTCTTCAGATGTAGGCAAGATCTGTCACATTCACCTTACCTCCACATCGCAAATTTTATCGAGCGACTAAAAGCAAACATCAGGATACCTGCAGTTCACTTCTGTCGGAGCGAATGCAGGGTAGAAACTCCGTTGCCAACAACACGGTTTGGCATTGCTTCGTATTGGTGTTGCCCGACCCCTTCCGAGGGATTGGGGGTATGGCGGATGACCATGGAGCCCTACAAGCCGGGAAACTCCCCCGAAGTCGTAAAGAGACAGAGAGTCGCTAACCAGCGAGCGGCGTAAGAGTCCGTAGCTGAACAGTGCAGAATAAGATGAGAGGTGTCTCGGAAAGAGTGTTTGCAGGCGCTGCATGAAGGATTCTTGATTCTGCCAATCCTAGTGAAATAAGAGCTTAACCGTAGGCTGTGACCGTTGCAGCGAAGTCGAGAGAGCACATGATGAGTAAGCACAAGTTCCTCGGTGGAAATCTAGAGAACCTGGGCGTCTAAGAATTTAGCTGAGACAGTATTCCTCCAGTCCGAGAAAAAACAACAGTAGATATTAGAGATAAGAGGAGAGAGACTACAAGGGATTGCAGAGGGCAGTATTAGCTCATCATCAGCCGCGTTGCTCCCAGGGAGAAACAAGTGTCCAGGGATCCATTGTAGCTAATAGAACAGGAAGAAAAAAAAGACAGTTCCTGCCAGAGCGATTGAGGTAAAAGGAAAAACGGAGAAGACGACAAAGCAGAGCGAGAGTCTGATAGTAGGAGAAGAGAAGAGAAGTGGCAGACTTGTTGGTGATGCCGGGACCAGCAATAAGATTACAGAATGGCGCAGGCTTGAGCGGAAAAACTTGAGCATACTGGGCCTGCTGAAAAGGAAAGTATGGTCTCAGTGCCACAGAGAGAGTAGTTGGCAAGTACGCCAGAGTCGCCTTTGCCAAAAGGAAAAAAAACAGAGCCGTCTGTCCAAAGTACCAGATCGTAATGTGGAAGAGAGTCAAGGTGAGCGAGAGCTGTATTTTGGCGAGTGAGAGGGGATCGGAGCCGGAGCATGAGAAGGAAAGGGGTACACTCCACGGTGAAGGAAGGCAGGTTCTAAGGGAGAAAGGGAGGGCAAACAAGGAGAGTCTCCGTAGGAGAAATAGAAGGAATCATGAGCGCGTGAGTGCATGTAGGAGCTCTCCAGGAGGATCTGCAGAGTCTTAGTTTTCAATTCAAGTGTTGCCAAACCTGAAATGGGAAAAGAGATTGGAAGACAAAGGGCCCGCACATAAGATGACAGAGCGAAATAAGTCAGGGTGACTCGTAGGGGAGGTAAAGAAGACTCAGAGAGGATAAGTGGGATAGGGGACGACGAGAGGCAGCCGGAGATGACGCGACTAGCCACTCGGTAAAAACGTTCCAATTTGGTACTGTTGATAACGCCTAAGAAAGGAAATAATCCGCGTGAAGCATAAGTAAGGAGAGGCCGAAGAAAAGGTTTATACAAAATAGAGAGGGACTCCTTAGAGGGGCCCATGAGGAAACAGAGATACATCGTAAGGCCTTGAGACGAAGGAAGAACACTGCACCAATCGACAGCCGCTTCAACGTGGTGGTGCGGTCCCCGACCCTGTTTGAGTGGGGTCGAAATTGCTGTTGGACTTCCCGATCATCCCAGTTACCCCAGGTCCTCCCCTTCATTTTTTCGCTATGCTGCTCTCTGAACAACCGCAGAAGGGCAGCATACACCTTCCTTAAAATCGGTCGCCTGTTTTCTCTTTCTCTTTTCTCCAGCCCTTCTCTTGCCCGTCTTCGTCTCCTTATTCTTTTTCCTCTTTTGATGAGCGGTAACGTTCAACCCAATTCAGGCCCCATCTTTCCCTGCTTTGTGTGCGCTGAAAATGTGATCTAGTGGGGCAAGTCAGTGCAATGCTGCACCTGCTCCAAATGGGTCCATCTAAGGTGCTCACAACTCTCCCTCTCCAAACTCAGAACTCTTGACAGCTCTCATTCTGGGAGCTGCCCCCTGCTGTGTCCCCACTCGTAACACTGCGACTCTCTCCTCGGACTCTTCCGACATGTATACCTCCACTGTACAATCTAGCCTTTCGTCTGCTAATGCTGCACTCCTTCCCCACCCTCATCTTCAAACCTCTTATTCCCCGTCTGCTTATTCTGTATCTTCTCCGTCGGCCCCCCTCACCATCTTCCCTTGCTCCTGGCTGTCCTTCTGCGCCTCCTGCCTCCTCTCCCCCCTGACTCTCTCAGGGTTCTCCAATGGAATGCTGGAGGTCTTCGAGCCAAAAGCACTGAACTACTTCACTTTCTTTCGTCCCATTCTGTTGACTTTGTCTGCATTCAGGAATCCAATCTTAAGTCATCTTCCTCTTTCCGGATTCCTGGATTCTCTGTTCTGCGTTCTGATCGCACCCACTTCCGGTCTGACATTCTCTCTCCTGATGCCACGCACGCTATCGGCGGTGTCATCATTTTCGTCAAACAGAGTTTATCTTTTGAACTTTCTATCTCCTCACTTTTTTCGCTTGACCCCTACTCTGATTACGTAGGGATCAATATCTCTCTTAACAACTCCTCCTCAATCTCATATCTCAATGTGTATGCCCCCCCTATTCATTCTCTCCGACGGATGGCAGAAGTGACTCCTTTTCTCCCTCCATCCTTCCCTCCTCCAGAAATCTCTTTATTCTGCGGAACTTCAATTGCCATCATCCCCTCTGGGACTCAAAAAATACTTCCGAACCCCGCGAAGAGGAATTATTCGATCGGGTCATCTCTTCTGACCTCCTCCTCCTCCATGAACCTGACACACCGACCCTTCTCCATCGCTCCACTGGCAGTTGCTCCTCTCTTGACATTTTCTTTGCTCCCTCTTCTCTCGCCCTATATTGCTTCTGGGAGGTGCTGCAGGACCTAGATTCTGATTACCTACCAATCCTTCTATCTGTCCCTCTCTCTCCGGTCTTTCGCCCCAACGAGCGTCTTCCTTCCTTCAATTTTCAGAAAGCTCGCTGGGATGGCTTTGCCTCCAATTTTGACTCGCACTGTTTTTCTGCAGAGGAATACTCGTCTCTTTTCTCTGCTGCTGCTCTCTTTACCTCTCTGACACTGAATGCGACCAAATCTTCCATTCCTTTCGGCCGCATCAAACGCCATCCAAAAGCCTAGTGGTCTACTGAAGCGGAAGAAGCGGTTAGTGAAAGACGCAAGGCTTTCGCTGCCGCTCACAGAAACGATGAAGATCGCCAGGCTTACCTCACCGCTTCTCGACGTGCTTCGTCAGTCATCGCCAAGGCCAAGGCTGAGGCATGGCAGACGACTTGCTCTTCTCTTTCACTCAAAACTAACCCAAAACTGTATACTCTCTTCTTCGTTCTATCGCTGGCTCTTCTTCCTCGTCTTCCTCCTCTCCTAATTTCCCCAACTGTTCTTCTTCCAGGGAATCGACTTCGGTCTATGCCGCTTACCTGAGATCTCACTTTTCCGTTTCTCAGCCAAAGACCCTGCGTAGCAGAGCTAGAGACTACTTCTCTGAGCTCCGCCGAGCCACGTTTCCGGAGGAGTCTCATTCGTCCTTTTGCTCTCCCCTTATTTCCGTTGAATTTCTTGCGGCTGCCTCCAACCTCTCCTCGTCCACTGCCACTGGCCCAGACAAAGATGTCTATCCATGTCAAAGCATCTTCCTGACTATGGCATGTATTTTCTTCTTCACATCTTCAATCTCTCCTGGTCTTCGTATTCCTTTCCTTCCATCTGGAAGACATCTTCTATTATTCCCATCCTTGAGATGGAAAAACCTCTCGACTCTACTGATTTCTTGTGGGCTATCTCTCTCACCTCCTGCGTCTCAAAGCTTTTTAAATGCATAATTCTATACCGTGTACTCTTCTTTCTAAAATCTTAATTCCATTCTCTCTCCCCGCCAGGTCGGTTTCCGCTCTGGACGGTCTACCCTAGATCAAATTCTGTACCTTTCTCAGTCCATTTCGAATAAGTTTAACAAACCCAGGCCGGGCTCTGGAACGATCTTTTTCACTATTGATTTCTCAATAGCTTTGGACTCTGTCTGGCATCCCACCTTTTATCACAAACTCATTTCGGCTGGCCTCCCTTCTTGCTTTGCTCGTTGGACTCAATCTTTCCTTTCTGATAGGCGCGCTTTTGTGGTCTTTTAAAATCACAAAAGCCGTTCCTTTCGAGTTTGTTCGATGTGTTCCACAAGGATCCGTTCTTTGCCCTGTAGTTTTCTCTTTCTTCATCAATGATCTTCCTGTTTCTCTGCCTTCTTCCGTGAGCTGCTCTCTTTACGCTGACGATCTGGCCATTAGGTCCTCCTCCCCCTTGGTCCCTTCCCCTATTGCCGTGAAAGCCTCTCAAGGAGCTCTGTTTCGATTGGAGCGCTCGTCTGAGTACTAGTGTCTTCCTCTCAATCCGAGCAAATGTGAGGCCTCGTTCTTCTCAGTGAATCCCCACCAAGCTAATCTCCAGCCCAATCTCCTCTTATTCGACTATCGCCTCCGTTTCAATCCCACTCCAACTTTTCCTAGGGTCGCATTCGACGGCACTCTTCCCTTTTCTAAACGTGTATCTTCGCTGAAGGCCAAATTCTTTCCTCGTCCCGAGGCCTTACGATGTATCTCTGCTTCATCATGGGCTCCCTCTAAGAAGTCCCTTTCTCTTCTGTGTAAAGCTTTTCTTCGGCCTCTCCTCACTTATGCTTCACGTAGATGATGTCCTTTCATAGGCGTTACCAATATCATCAAATTGGAATGCCTCCACCGAGCGGCCAGTCGCGCCTTCACCGGCTGCCTCTCGTCGTCCCCTATTCTACTTCTTCTCTCCGAGGCTTCTTTACCTCCCCTACGAGTTACCCTGACTCATTTCACTCTTTTATCTTATGTGCGGGCTTTTTGTCTTCCAATCTCCTTTCCTATTTCAAGTTTGGCCGGACTAGGAGTGAAACCAAGACTCTGCAGATCGTCCTAAAGAGCATTTGCTTCCACTCACCCGCTCATGATTCCTTCTATTTCTCCTAGGGAGAATCTTCTTGCTTGCCCTCCCTTTTCTCCTCGGAATCTGCCTTCATTCACCGCGGAGTCCATCCTTTCCTCTTTATATTCCCGCTCTGGTCTCCCTCTCTCTCGCCAAGGTGCGGCTCTCGCTCATCTTGACTCTCTCCCCCATCATGATCTGGTACTCTAAACTGACGGCTCTGTTTCTTTTCCTTTTGGCAAGGGCGGCTCCAGCGTACTTGCCAACTGCTTTCTCTGTGGCACCGAGGCCACTCTTTCCTTTTCAGCAGCCCCAGTATGCTCAAGTTTTTCCGCTGAAACCTGCGCCATTCTGCACGCTCTTTGCTGGTCCCGGCAGCACCAACAAGTCTGCCATTTCTCTTCTCTTCTCCTACTATCTGATTTTCGTTCTGTCCTCGCCACTCTGTCCTCTCCTCCTTATTTCCATTTACCTCAAACTCTGTGGCAGATCTAGCAGGAACTGTCTTCTCTCTCCTGTTCTACCAGACTACAATGGATCCCCGGACACTCGTTTCCCCCAGGGAACAACGCGGCTGATCAGCTGGCCAGACGGGGAACGCTGCTTGCGCCCTGCGCCATCCCCTGTAGTCTCTCTCCTCTTATTTCTAATATCCACTCTTCTCTTTTCCCGGACTGGAGGAATACTGTCTCATCGAAATTTTTTGACACCCAGGTTCCCTCGATTGCCATCGAGGAACTTGTGCTCCCGTCATGCTCGCTGTGTTATCTCTCGTCTACGCTGCAACGGCCACAATCTTTTGTTAAGTTCTTATCTGTTTAGAATTTTCAGAATCGAGAGTCCTTCCTGCAGTGCTTGTGGATACTCGTCCTAGGACAGCTCTCATCTCATTCTGCACTGTTCAGCTACGGACTCTTTACACCGCTCGCTCTTTGGCGACTCTCTGTCTCTCTACGACCTCTGGTCCAGACCCTGGGTAGTTTCCCAAATTGTGGGGCTTTATAGTCCCCCGCCATGCCCCTATCCCTCGGAAGGGGTGTGGTAACAACAACAACAAGAACAGGGAAAAACTTGGCCTTCAGCGAAGATACATGTTTAGAAAAGGAAAGAGTGCGGTTGAAAGTGATCCCAAGAAAAGTCGGAGTGGGATTGAAACGGAGGCGATGGTTGAATAAAAAAAGGTGAGGTTGGAGGTTAGTTTAATGAGGATCCGCTGAAAAGAAGGAGGCCTCACATTTGTTCGAATTGAGAGAAAGACACCAATATTCAAACCATCGCTCCAGTCGAATGAGAGCTTTTTGTGTGGCCTCCACGGCAGTAGGGATAAAGGAGGAGGAGGACCAAATGACCAGATCGTCAGCGAAAAAAGAGCAGCTCACGGAAGAAGGCAGAGAAACAGGAAGATCATTGATGAAGATAGAGAAAACTACAGGGCCAAGAACGGATCCTTGTGGAACACCTCGACGAACTGGAAAGGAGCGGCTTTTGTGATTTTGATAAACCACGCAAGTACGCCTATCAAAAAAGAAAGATTGAGTCCAACGAGCAAAACAAGAAGAGATACCAGCCGAAATGAGTGTGTGTGGAAAAAGGGCGGGATGTCCGATAGAGTCCAAAGATATTGAGAAATCAACGGTAGAGATGATCGTCCAAGAGCGCGGCCTGGGTTTGTTAAACCCACCCGAAATGGACTGAGAAAGAAACAAAACTTGATCTAGGGTAGACCATTCAGGGCGGAAACCGGCCTGGTGAGGAAAGAGATTGGAATTAAACTCCAAAAAGAAGAATAGACGAGATAAAATAATGCGTTCAAACAGCTTTGAGTTTCAGTAGGTAAGAGAGGTAGGCCGGTAGAAAGCAGGAGAGACGAGAGGTTTTTCCATCTTATGGATGGGAATAATAGAAGATGTCTTCCAAATGGAAGAAAAGGAATGCCAGCGACAGGAAGATAAAGAAGATGAGCCAGCGATAGAACAAAGAAGAGAGTATACAGTTTTTGGGTTAGTTTTGAGTGAAAGAGAAGAGCAAGTCGTCTGCCATGCCTCAGCCTTGGCCTTGGCGATGACTGACGAAGCACGTCGAGAAGCGGTGAGGTAAGCCTGGCGATCTTCATCACTTCTGTGAGCGGCAGCGAAAGCCTTGCGTCTTTCACTAACCGCTTCTTCCGCTTCAGTAGACCACTAGGCTTTTGGATGGCGTTTGATGCGGCCGAAAGGAATGGAAGATTTGGTCGCATTCAGTGTCAGAGAGGTAAAGAGAGCAGCAGCAGAGAAAAGAGACGAGTATTCCTCTGCAGAAAAACAGTGCGAGTCAAAATTGGAGGCAAAGCCATCCCAGCGAGCTTTCTGAAAATTGAAGGAAGGAAGACGCTCGTTGGGGCGAAAGACCGGAGAGAGAGGGACAGATAGAAGGATTGGTAGGTAATCAGAATCTAGGTCCTGCAGCACCTCCCAGAAGCAATATAGGGCGAGAGAAGAGGGAGCAAAGAAAATGTCAAGAGAGGAGCAACTGCCAGTGGAGCGATGGAGAAGGGTCGGTGTGTCAGGTTCATGGAGGAGGAGGAGGTCAGAAGAGATGACCCGATTGAATAATTCCTCTTCGCGGGGTTCGGAAGTATTTTTTGAGTCCCAGAGGGGATGATGGCAATTGAAGTTCCGCAGAATAAAGAGATTTCTGGAGGAGGGAAGGATGGAGGGAGAAAAGGAGTCACTTCTGCCATCCGTCGGAGAGAATGAATAGGGGGGGCATACACATTGAGATATGAGATTGAGGAGGAGTTGTTAAGAGAGATATTGATCCCTACGTAATCAGAGTAGGGGTCAAGCGAAAAAAGTGAGGAGATAGAAAGTTCAAAAGATAAACTCTGTTTGACGAAAATGATGACACCGCCGATAGCGTGCGTGGCATCAGGAAAGAAAATGCCAGACCGAGAGTGGGTGCAATCAGATCGTAGAACTGAGAATCCAGGAATCCGTAAAGAGGAAGATGAGTTAAAGTTAGATTATTGGATACAAATATGGTCAACGGGATGAAAAGAAAGAAAGTGTAGTAGTTTAGTGCTGCTGGTCGGAGATCACTAGCATTCCATTAAAGAACCCTGAGAGAGTCAGGGGGGGAGAGGAAGCAAAAGGTGTAGAGAGACAGCCAGAAGCATGAGACGGTGGTGAAGGAGAAGAGGGAGAAGATACGAAGTGGGCGGAAGGTGGATAACAGGTTTAAAGACAAGAGTGGGGCGGAAGTGCTGCATTAGCAGAGGGGTACCAGATTAAACAGTGGAGGTATACAAGTTGGAATAGTCCGAGCAAGAAGGGACGCGCTGGGGGGGGGACGCAGCAGAGGGAGGCAGCTCCAAAAGTGAGAGCTGCCAAGAGTTCTGAATTTAGAGAACGAGAGTAATGAGCACTTTAAATAGACCCATTTGGAGCAGATCCAGCATTGCATTGATCTACCCCTCCAGGTCACATTTCCAGCGCACACTAAACAGAAAAAGACAGGGCCAGGGTCTGGGTGAACGTTACCGCTCATCAAGAGAAGGAGAAGAATGAGGAGACAAAGACGGGCAAGAGAAAGGCATGAGAAGGGAGAAGACAGGCGACCAATTTTAAAGAAGCTGCGTGCTACCCTTCTGCGGTCGTTCAGGGAGCAGCACTGCAAAAAATGGTTTGTTCGAGGGGAGTTCCTGGGGTAACTGGGACCCTCGAGAAGGCCAACAGCCATTTCAACTCAATCCAAACGGGGTTGGGGACCGAACAACCACGTTGAGGCGGTTGTTGATTGGTGCAGCATCGGCTCGTAGCCAATAAAGATCAAATAACATGTTATGCATTTCCAATGCTTTTATTAAATAAACCACAATACAGAAAGACAACTGTGTAAGTGATTTGCAGGCTACTTCTAGTTAGTAACGAATTGTATTTTCCCTTTTTCGTGCAACATTGTGGTCATGCGTGACCTGCTGTTCAGACTGCATTCTTAAAATTAAATTTGTAACGCAAAAAGTAATGCTTTGAGGCTTGCAAACGACATGGAAGATTCTTCTCTAAAGCGCTGGTAGCAACTTTTATGAGGAAATCTTTATGCGAGAGATCTTAGCAAGCGGGCAACTTTTATAGTTAAACCTTGCTGTTGCTGAATTCCTAAAAATACTATCACAAGTTTTACTCTTTCACGTATTTTGTTTGTATTAAATAATGACAAACACATGCAAAAAAAATGTGCAATACAAAGTGATAAAACTATAAATAAATCTCAAATTTGCAATTGTGTAAAATATGCTAAATATAAATTATTTTTTTATCAAATTTTAATTTTTTTAACCTCTCTTTCCTCCAACATTTTTAGGCGTTCTTGGACTTTACTTCATCATCTAAACAAAAAAATTACAGGAAAATAGATATCTCCAGATCTACTCTCTCCTAGGGAAGAGTAACTTGCGGGCGCCCTCAGGGGGACTTACAGAAACACCATCTGAAAGCTCCGGCAAGTCAGGCCATGCGCGCCGGATGTAATTTTTAAAAAGATAACTTCCTGTGCTTGGCGAAACGTTTCTAGTTGAGCTGTGCCACCAGTTCTGATAATTCCGAAGTGGACTTGAACACACAAATGCGCCAAGTGTAACATAAGATTTTCTTATTTCTTAAGATTCAAGCAACAGAAGTTAATTCCATGAAAAATAGCGCAAAAAATACATCATTTCACCGTCACTATTTGCTTCATTTTTACCTTCAGGCTCACAGGAAGCATCAATGATTGTAAGTATAGGGTCAATGCCCACATTTGATTTAAAGTTTATAGGGTTTAATTTTCTGCTTAAATTGATAGATATTCCGATAAATTTAGAGTTTGTTGGAATTCGCCAAGTCAACAAAATCATTCTAAAGTACGTTTCCTGCAGACACAACCCGCAGTCATTGTGAGGTTTGAACATATGACCTTACAGTGATAGTCGCATCAACCCGCTAAGGCTTGTAGCTGACAATGCCTACAACGGCTCGAAGCTTACTGCTTCTCAGTCGTGCTAATTGGTCGCCACTCACATTCAATATAGTTTCTTGCAATCCATTTCAAACCTTCATCGGCTAAAATAACTGGAAGTGAGATCTTCAAAACCATTATCCATTCAGTGAAGTCAAGAGGACATATTTGAAAGACAATCTGAAATACAGCTTCTGAAATACACAACTGCCCACTCGTTTTGAGAAATGTTGTCAAATAATCAGCTTGGATAGGTCCAAAAACTACGGTGTTGGACCACAAAAATGCACATTTTCAGCTCATTTTAAGCACTCATACAAAAACAAAACAATTTACGTTACCGATGTTTGGCATGCATATCACTTAACTATGTTTTTCCTCACATATATTGGGCTTTGTGAAAATTAATCTTAGAGAGTTTTAAGATTGACCAAAAACAATGTCTTTTCAGGACCAAAAGACGTAGATATAAAAATAAGCTTTCCTCAAGTGGATAGGGCTGAGTTAATCACTTTACGCATTAAACAGTAAATAATATCATTTACTGGAAATGGTAATGTTACTTACCGGAAATGGTTCTACGTAAAGAATAACAAAATGCAGAACAAGGGAAAGAAAGATGGATCCCATCAACCAGATGTTCTGCCAAGGAGGCATTCGGACAATAGATTGATTCTCAGATACACTGTGAGGAAAAAATGTTTAACAGTTTTTTAAACTCTACAACGATTAAAGAGGGGAAAAGGAAGGCATATAAAATGCCTATTGCCATGGAATTGCAAAGAATTCGATCCTTCTCCCCTACATAAACAAAGTGGCAACTCCCAGGCGAGTGCGGACGTCTCGAAAAAGAGAGCAATACAATTCGCTTTTTCGTGAATGAAGGATAAACATGGACAACAAGAAAAAGCTATTAAATCTTTGGCCACCTTTCCTTGACACACCTTTAAATAACTTATGTCATGCATGGTATTATTTGTAATAACGTTGTTATTTTATTTTCCGCACCCAACCAGACTAGATTTGCAAAGCTGCTTTCCAGCGTCTCTTTCCAACTTTCAGCTACCCACAACTGACATTACGTCTTGTAAATGGTGTTACTGCCAATTCGCATTCGCAACTGATACGAAGTGGTTTGCCGCTTTCTCCTTAACTAATCTTGATGAAATTTTCAGTGAGGACCCAAGTATACCTGTTTCATACCGCGCCCCGGTCCCGTTGAAGAGAAGGAGTAAACAACAACAACATTATTTTACTATATAATGACTAGTAGCTACAAACTCACCTGTTTAAAGCATTGCACAATTCAATAACTACAAGTACAGACAGAGCCATTGTCATTGGATGTGGGTCTTCAAAGACCTTGCAAGAAACTCCCTCAAATACCTCTGGCTGCCCAACGCATGACATAAAGTGAGTCTGGAAGACGTCAATTTTTATTTTTGCACCTTCATCTTGCAGTTATGAATAAAGGACCTTGTGCTCAGGCCTTCTTCTGAGTTACTACTATTGCTGCCGCAATGCATATCTACCACTTGCAGTGCAGATGAAGTGCTTTTTCTAAAAGCCCGACAGTGGTTCCGTCTGACGTCAGTTTTCTTCTAAACATTCTTCTCAGTTGTTTCCTAGTATAGGCTGTTGATCAAACCGCGATGAAGGAGGAAAAGTTTGATTGCCAATCTTACCAGTGCTGGTGGTGTAAAATCTCATACTTTCTGATACAAAACGAGCACACAAAAATCATTTTTAAAACAATACCAACTTCTTTGTTCAGAAATATTTTTTGCACAAAGTGTTTTCCAGTTGCTCAACTTCTGAGTAAATAAATTCTAATTATGGCAATTGGATCTTGTATTAAACGCGAGTTTGGCGAAGTCATCACTTGTGTCAAGTTTCATTGCAAAGAAAAAATTTTTTTCATTATAAGCGTGAAGTATGCGATATTATTAACATCTAATTCGTTCACATAGGCATTGCTCAACTCTATTACATAGATCTAAAAATTGCAAAGCTTTTGCTTTCTACTAGCAGCTTTGTCAGTCCACTTACTAGGTTGACCATATTTTATTGAGAAAAAAATGGGGCATTGTATGGCAAAAACGGTGCAATCGATGGGTTTATCTTGTAACCGTGTACTCTTTTAAAAATAGAAACAAAAGAGTTTTATAACGTATTGCTTCAATGTTGATCAAACCGTCAATCATGCTTCTTTTGCGACTAGTTAGAAGAAGAAATCTCGTGCAGCAAATTTCAATCTTTCTAGAGTTAAACATACATGTAGAACTTGCCATACTCATATCGTAACTTTATCGTGCATTCAGCATTGCTTTCATTATCTCTACGGGTAGTCTGAATTTCTCATTTGACGACATAGTGTTCCTAACAGAAAATGTTCTTTCAACAGAAGCTGCACTTTCTCGAAAGTAAAAGATAAATCCTACGGGCAGTCTGGATTTCTCATTTCACCACATAGTGTTCCTCATAGAAAATGTTCTTTTAACAGAAGTTGTACTTCCACGAAAGCAAAATATAAATCCTACAATATAACAAAGAGATGTATTTATAACAAGTTAGATAAAAATCGCAGCTTTGTAGCAAACATACCGTTCTTCTGTTTTTTCGTTAATACGACATTTTTTTTGTGAAAAACGACACAATATTTAAGAACAACGGGACGGCCGAAAAAACGAACTGTCCCCTTCAAAACGGTACATCATGTCAACATACCATTTGCTCTGAAAAACCTTCAAAAAATAACTGCAAAATTTAAAAAGCCTTTTACAAGGGGAACTATTAGAATTAAATTGATAATTAAAAACAAAAAATTACTGTTTAAATAGTACAAAATAATGCAATAAATATAACGTAGCCTACTACGCAAGTTAGAAATAGGAAATAAGTTAATAGACAAAAAGGCGACTGAATCATTAAGCTAAAATAAAATATAGATTAAGGCGAGAATATATCACCCAGAAAAATCTACAAAAATAAAATATTGCACAAGACTCAAAGTGCGCTTTGTCTACAAAGTATTGTTTGTTGATATTCGTTTTGTGTGACTAAAGCGTATATACATGTAATTTACTGATTCAAAACTGTTCTTTATTTTTTTTGTAGTTGTCCGATTTGAAAAGCAGGTCAACATCAATCATTAATATGTCATCCACGCAATGTCCTAAAGAATTAAAATGGTTGGCTATGATAGTGCCATCACCTTAATTTGTTGCACAATAAAGATTCTCTTGTCGTGGTTTTTGCTCTACCAGTTTTCTTGATAATGACACTATCCTTGTACTTTATGGCTATCAAAAAATGATGCTTTAGAATTCGTTTTTAAATATTAATTTAATTCTTGATAGTTTCCTTAGTAAGAGACTTTTTTAATTTAACAGCTTATTTTTTAAAGGCTTTTAAGAGCAGGCAAGCTACTTGTTTTTATCATTTTACAAATCGCACTAACGAAGCTTTTATTGGAGGCGAAAGCTTTGCAATTTTAAGATCAATGTAATAGAGTTGAGCAATATCTACCTGAATTACAAAGATTTTTAAATAGCTGAGGTGCCAGCCTCCTCTGGATCCTTTTTTGCAAAGCAAAGTCCAGGAAAAGGAAGTTGTAATGCCTCAATTTATTTTACTTTTATCGCTTTCACTTACCACTTGCCACCAAGAAAGATGGGGTCCTGATGGAGCATACAAAAACCACCACAGTGAAGCCCCCACAGTAGCCACACCGACGTAACCTGCAATCACATGCACAATTGCTTCAAAAATTTATTGATCCTCGGGGCTGTTCCTTTAAAAAGTCATTAAGTTAGAATGAAAAAATCAACTTTGTTCAAGGGGTGTGATGAAATGAGAAATCTTGTTATTCAGTTTAATGACCATTTGATAGAAAGGGCGGGAGGGTTTACCCTTTTTTATAAATAAAATTTTGGCTAAAAAACTTTACCTCCTATGACGCAATACCGGACCATCAACCAAGGGCTGATGAGAGAATCTTTCGTAGACCGAGGGGGTTTGTTCATGATGTCAAGATCAGCAGGATTAAAACTGAGAGCGGTGGCAGGAAGACCATCAGTGACCAGGTTGACCCACAGGAGCTGAACTGGGATGAGAGCCTCCGGAACGCCAAGAGCCGCAGCCAAGAAGATGCTGGAAGCAACGGGACAAGTATTAACCAGCCATACATCAACAACGAAATGTTGCTTTCAATGTTGATGACCAAAGTTCAATCCTCAACCCGGTCTGAAATATTCTAATCTCGTAATGAACATTGATGCACTAGATAGCGCTTCACATCGCTACCAGTTCTTACCACACGACCTCCCCTATGTTTGATGAGATGAGGTATCGAATAAATTGCTTCATGTTGTTATAAATCGCTCTTCCCTCTTCCACTGCTGCCACGATCGAAGTGAAATTATCATCAGCCAGCACCATGTCGGAAGCACTCTTTGCCACAGCGGTCCCACTGCCCATGGCAATCCCGATCTCCGCTTTCTTCAGTGCAGGAGCATCGTTTACACCATCGCCGGTCTGCAATAATTGTTCATAAAATTAACACAAAATGAGAAGTTGAAACAGCTGGGAAACGTTATCGTTGCTCAAATAAAGAACTTGGGTTTAATTATTTTTCTCAATTTTTTTACTAAATTTTGAATTAAGCGACGCCTTTTTGATAAAAAACACAATTTAAACACTTTTCAAACGTCAACTGTTATTTAAGTGAGGCTTGTATAAAATTTAGCCACTACGTGTTAAAATGATTTTTGAACTCAAAAATGGTTTCCTTCAGAGCACCAGGTCGAACATCCGTGCCAACTTAAGTCACTCACAATCTTGAGCGTTCTTTTTCATTTTTTTGCACAATTCAGATTAAACCTACAATCTTCTGATGTAATTTGAACACGCAACATATAGACTCACCATCGCTGTGATATCCCCGTTCGCTTGCAGATATTCCACGATCTTGCTTTTATGAGCTGGCTCAACGCGAGCGAAGAGACGAGCTCTTAGACAAGCTGCAAATTGTTCTGCGGAGGTAAGATTGTCAAATTCGCGCCCAGTAAAAGACATTCCTACAACAAAATTTTGTAGAGTTGTGCAGTGTTGGCAATGAGTCGCTAGAAGTCAAGCCACGAATCACTGATGTTGTTGTTCGTCGTTTGAGCTATTTGCTATGAGCATTATGCAGGAAGATGCAAATACACTGAGTCAGCGCTGATGCTCGGTTTGCAAGTCTTCAGTTAGACTGGGGCCACGACGACTGGTAGACTGCTTGACCCCACCACATGTCTGTCACATAAAGATGGAGGCATCTCGTTAAGTGCCTTGCCCAAGGACACACCAAGAAAGCTTGCCGGCTTGTTTTCCACACTATCCCTATTTGCTGAGCGCCAAGCAGGCGAGCTGTGAATACCATTTTAAAAAATCTTTTGGTAGGACTTCACTTGGGAAATGAATCCCAGGTCTACCGACTGTGAAGCGGACGCTCTAATCATTACACAATCATGCTGGTACTGATGTTGTTGTAGTTGTTACCCAACCCCTTCTGAGGGATGGGGGTATGGCGGATGACCATGGAGCATCACAAGTCGGGAAACTCTCCAGGGCCTGGACCAGAGGTCGTAGAGAGACAGAGAGTCGCAAAAGAACAAGCGGTGTAAAGAGTCTGTAGCTGGATAGCGCAGAATGAGATGAGAGGTGTCCTGGGACGAGTGTCTGCAGGCGCTGCATGAAGGATTCTTGATTCTGCCAATCCTAGTGAAATAAGAGCTTAACAGTAGGCTGTGACTGTTGCAGCGAAGTGGACAGAGCACACAGCGAGCGTGACGAAAAAGCACAAGTTTCTCGGTGGAAATCGAGGGAACCTGGGTGTCTAAGAATTTAGATGAGGCAGTACGTCTCCAGTCCGAGAAAAAACAAGAGTAGGTATTAGAGATAAGAGGAGAGAGACTACAAGGGATTGCAGAGGGCACGAGTATCGCTCCTCGTGCGGCCAGCTGATTAGCCGCGTTGCTCCCAGGGAGAAACAAGTGTCCAGGGATCCATTGTAGCTAATAGAACAGGAAGAAAAAAAGACAGTTCCTGCCAGAGAGATTGAGGTAAAAGGAAAAACGGAGAAGACGAGAAAACAGAGCGAGAGCCTGATAGTAGGAGAAGAGAAGAGAAGTGGCAGACTTGTTGGTGCTGTTGGGACCAGCAAAAAGATTACAGAATGGCGCAGGCTTGAGCGGAAAAACTTGAGCATACTGGGCCTGCTGAAAAGGAAAGTGTGGTCTCAGTGCCACAGAGAGAGTAGTTGGCAAGTACGCCAGAGCCGCCTTTGCCAAAAGGAAAAAAAAACAGAAAGAGCCGCATTTTGGCGAGTGAGAGGGGATCGGAGCTGGGCATGGGAAGGAAAGGGGTACACTCCACGGTGAAAAAAAGTAGGTTCTAAGGGGGAAAGGCAGGGCAAACAAGGAGAGTCTCCGTAGGAGAAATAGAAGGAATCATGACCGCGTGAGTGCATGCAGGAGCTCTCCAGGAGGATCTGCAGAGTCTTAGTTTTTAATTCAAGTGTTGCCAAACCTGAAATGGGAAAAGAGATTGGAAGACAAAGGGCCCGCACATAAGATGACAGAGCGAAATAAGTCAGGGTGACTCGTAGGGGAGGTAAAGAAGACTCAGAGAGGATAAGTGGGATAGGGGACGACGAGAGGCAGCCGGAGATGACGCGACTAGTCACTCGGTAAAAACGTTCCAATTTGGTACTGTTGATAACGCCTAAGAAAGGAAATAATCCGAGTAAAGCATAAGTGAGGAGAGGCCGAAGAAAAGGTTTATACAAAAGAGAGAGGGACTCCTTAGAGGGGCCCATGAGGAAACAGAGATACATCGTAAGGCCTTGAGATGAGGAAAGAACTTGGCCTTCAGCGAAGATACATGTTTAGAAAAGGAAAGAGTGCGGTCGAAACTGATCCCAAGAAAAGTCGGAGTGGGATTGAAACGGAGGCGATGGTTGAATAAAAAGAGGTGGAATTGGAGGTTAGTTTTATGGGGATCCGCTGAGAAGAAGGAGGCCTCACATTATTTTGGATTGAGAGAAAGACACCAGTACTCAGATCACCGCTCCAGTCGAACTAGAGCTTTTTGTGTGGCCTCCACGGCAATAGGGATAAAGGGGGAGGAGGACCAAATGACCAGATCGTCAGCGAAAAAAGAGCAGCTCACGGAAGAAGGCAGAGAAACAGGAAGATCATTGATGAAGAAAGAGAAAACTACAGGGCCAAGAACGGATCCTTGTGGAACACCTCGACGGACTCGAAAGGAACGACTTTTGTGATTTTGATAAACCACGCAAGCGCGCCTATCAGAAAGAAAAGATTGAGTCCAACGAGCAAAGTAAGGAGAGATACCAGCCGAAATGAGTTTGTGAAAAAGGGCGGGATGCCCGATAGAGTCAAAAGCTTTTGAGAAATCAATAGAGACGATCGTCCAAGAGCGCGGCCTGGGTTTGTTAAACTCATCCGAAATGGACTGAGAAAGAAACAGAATTTGATCTAGGGTAGACCATTCAGGGCGGAAACCGGCCTGGTGAGGAAAGAGATTGGAATTAAACTCCAAAAAGAAGAGTAGACGAGATAGAATGATGCGTTCAAACAGCTTTGAGTCTCAGTAGGTAAGAGAGGTAGGCCGGTAGAAAGCAGAAGAGTCGAGAGGTTTTTCCATCTTAGAAGCTCCTCTCAGGAGCAAGAGAAGACGAGAGTCTTGTTGGTGGTGAAAGAGAATTTTAATATAGCTTTGAAAAGGATTGAAAACCCCTCGCCTCCTCGCAGACGCACGCAGCTTTTTCCATCTTAATCTCTTAAGGCTACTTATATCAAGATCCGGCGCCCAATGTTATGCAGACAGAAAGAGTTTGTTTACACTCTCAAACTCTTTTGATAATCGCGTCGTTCTTATTTGGCCTCTTGCCGCACTTTCTTTAGCATTTCGCCATTGCGAAATCTTTCTTTGGCACGCTTTACAATACTAGCGCTATCGTTGTCTTGTCTTGATTGCCTAACATCCAAATTAATTACATAAAACCCGTACTCACTCTATATCTTCTTTTTTGATGCGATACCGTCTCTGATGAGAGCGTCACGAAAGGCTCATGGCTCAAACATCTTTTTTCAAAGCTATATTAAGAAGACGAGAGAAGAAAGAGCAAGGAGATGTCAGGAGAAGAGTGACTACAAGAGAAGTAATTGAGAAGAGTAGATATATAAAGATCAGAGAGGAGAAAGAGGTCAGAGAAGATGAACCAATCGAATACGTACTCTCCACGGGAGTTGGAAGTATTTTTTGTGTTCCAGAGAGGGTGTTGGCAGTTGAAGTCCCCCAAAATGAAGTGATTTTTGGAGGCGAAAAAGAATGAAGAGCGAAAAGGAGTCGGTCCTGCTATCCGTCGGAGGAGAGCGAATAGGGGGAACATAAACATTAAGGAAAGAGAGCGAGGAGGAGTTGCTTAGTGAGTGTTAATCCATACGTAATCAGAGTAAGGGTCAAGCGAAGAAAGTGAGGAGGTAGAAAGTTCAAAGGATAAACTCTGTTTGACGAAAATGATGACACCGCCGATAGCGTGCGTGGCATCAGGAGAAAGTATGCCAGACCTGGAGTGGACGCAATCAGATTGCCGAGCAGAGAATCCAGGTTCCCGAAAAGAAGAAGATGAGTTAAGGTTGGATTCCTGGATACAGATAAGGTCAACAAGATGAGACGAGATAAAGTGTAGTTGTTTAGTGCTCCTGGAACCTCCAGCACTCCATTGAAGAACTTTGTGAGAATCAGGAGGAAGAGGAAGTACGCGGTGTAGAGAAACAGCCAGGAGCATGAGGCGGCGGCGAGGGTGCAGAGGGGGGACCAGATGGGCCAGGTAATACAGTGGGGTATACAAGCTGGAAGAGTCCGAAGAGGAAGACACAGTATTGGTAGGTATGGGATCTCCAGAAAAAGCACGGTGCAGCAGGGATAGCAGCTCCTGGAGTGACAGCTGCCAAGGTTTTAAATTTAGAAAAGGGGATAAATGAGCACCTTAAATGGACCCATTTGGAGCAGGAGCATCATTGCACCGACCTACCCCTCCCCCCAGATCACATTTCCAGCGCACACTGAACAAAGAGAGACCAGGGTCAAGATGAACGTTGCTGCTCATCAGGAGAAGGAGAAGAATGGGAACAAGGGCAAGAGAGAGGCAGGAGAAGAGATAAAATAGGCGACCGATTTCAAAGAGATTGCGTGCTGCCTTTCTGCAGTCGTTCAAGAGTAGGGGACCGCACCACCACGTTGAGACGGGTGTTGGTTGTTGCAGAATGACTGATGTCGAGTTTCGAGTCGAGTTGTTTTGTGCAAAGAACTCGAGTGAAGTCAAGTCATTTTTTACAAAGACTAGAATTTTCTCGATACTAATTGCCAGTTGTAGGTCCTGTAACTGTTTAAATAATTGTGGTAAAGATAGGGAAATGAGGTAAATTTGTTGCGCGTCAGGTTTTCATGTTGTTTGTAATCTATAGTTGCCAAATAGCTGCGCGTCACTTGACTTCCAGTCAAATGCTATGAGCACTTGGATTTAATCAGTGCTGTTTCTGTTTTGATTGCGTTTCGTATCAGTTCAGTGTTGGTCGCTTTTGTTAGTTCAGTGGTCGGCAGCCTTTCTCCGTCGAAGAGCCATTTCCCACAACAAAGAGAACAATGAGAGCCACAGTAAGTCTACTTAACATAAGTGCTTTCCAAAAAAAAAGGTCTTCACTTGTAATTAATGGCAATAAACCGAGTATCAACACACACTTGCCTGCTTCAAAGAAGTGCAAAAGAGCCGCATTTGAAGGGCAAAAGAGCGGCAAGTTGCCGACCTATGTGTTAGTCATACTAGTGCTTCAGTTTAAATTTATGGTTAATACGCTCTTGTTTCTATATGCCCTATTTATTTTATGATTTTAGATATCATGCGTTTTATTTGGTTAAAGCCGAATTAATGTGGCTCTTGTAATATAATTTAATATATGAGTTGAAAAGTTTCTATCTTCAGGATCAAAGTTGAGATAAGTAGAACGCAACAGGCTATGAAAAAATGTGCTTCGAGCACAAGCATTACATCAGGCAGGAGAAATTACGGTTAAGTGTTTAACTCTCAGCAGGCATCACGAAGTCTACCAAATCCCATGGATAACTTTAAATATTGTAACACAAAACTTACTCAACTAAAAAGCTATGGGAGTTACATCGCGTGAGCAGAAAAAGTGATAACTCTGTATAATTAAGAATAACTCAAGAACGAAGCTTTGCATTCAAATTAAATTTGGTAGATGCCACGAACAGCTAGTTTTGGTCAAGTGGTGAAATTTTCAGCCAAAAATATTTATAAACACAAAAATAATGAGGAACTTTTTCGTAGCTGTAGACGTATTAGTATGAGCTAACGCCTCTGGCTGCGCTAATGTTGCTTGGTCCTGGCATAAACGCAGCCACGAAAAGAGTAAACTATCCCGATATGAAGCACGTGCAGGTAAGTAATTACGCTATAGTTGCAAAGCCCCCATCAATAATGTCTTGATTAAGAATATCAAATCAGCAGGTTGAGCTGGCTTCACCCAACTAGACAGGAAGTTGTTTTAATATTTAGACTATATGTAGGTGAACACTAATATTTTGTTGCAAAAGATATAATAGGACCATCTTTATCCCATTCTCTTTTCTTAGGAAGATCAACAATTGTTTTGTTTGGAGTGGGGTATATTTTAAAATTTTAGAGACTTCATTTTTAGATAAATCTTGGTGAAAATTTGATAGATAATGCCAAAAAACCATGCTATTGAGAAAATGTAGTCAAAATGTACCAAAAGACTTAGTTTTTTGGAGTAATTGCAATTTGTAAAGCCTAGGCTCCAAAATTTTGAGTGTTTTGACGATTATGACATCACATGAGCGACTTTGAAGCGTGCAGGAAAAAGAGAAGCATGCTTCTAAGGCTTAAAATGCTTACAAATAGAATCTGCTTTTGCATTGTGAATTGAGTTTTAATTTTGTTAAGTATGTTTTATTGAAAGCATCATGTTAATATTTCCCAAAAATACTTTTAATTGCGTTTCTACGATCAGTAATTTTTGATAAAATACAGAAAATAAATTATGCAATTAAACGTTCGCTGTGACATCATTTTAAACCTGAGTGCTTATTTATTGTTCATTTTTTGTAATATCTAACTGCTGGGCAGTGGCTTAGCCAGAGGATGAATAGAGACACAAAGATTATTGACTTCAGTCTGATCACAGCATTAAGATAAAATAAAAAAAAATTTCAAAGAGTCACAATTACTTTGATTTTCCTTTCCTTTAACTTTGAATATCCCTTATTAAGTTATTATCACAGAAAGGAATTGGGGTACTAAATTTATCTTTTTAGTATGATTTCGCAAAAAAGGTAATTTGATTTTTGTGCACCTCATGCATGCAGTTGCTAAAGTGACTAAACGCATCACTTCAATTATTGTTTCAAGACACGCTATGTAGTTTTGAGGTAACAAAACACATTGAAGCAATGATAAATGAAAAGATGATTTTAATTATCATCATACGCATGTCTGCATAAAATCAATCAATGCAAGTGAAAATCAGAGCCACTACATCCAACTTAGAACGTAAAATTTTCTTAAAAGTTTAAACAAACATGTATTGAAATATCATAATTTTGTTCAAATTTTTCCTTAACGTATCAATAAGTTTCTGGAAAAGTTTGACGGTGTGCCAAATTTTTTTCTGCTACGCCAGGGGTCCACATCAAACTTTCAAATTGTAGGCCGCAATTCCGACTTTATTTTTCTCACGGCTGCCAGTAAAAATAATTGAATATTCTTCTGCACCTTTAAAGATGAAGACCTTTACTTGGAGATGAATTTTTGATTGTAACATTATCTGTTTTTGATCAAAATTTAATCTCCATAGTGCTATACTCTTGCTGTTGTGTAAAGTAGGAAGCATCACAACGTAAAATCGCGACAGCATTAATTTTTGTTGTCATAAACAATTTTCACAATATGTCTTTTAGTTCGCTAACTGAAACAAAGTCTTCAATCACCAGATTTTAGAAAGTTGATATTTCATACAATTTGGGTCGCTTAAAAAAGATTGGTAACCACTACTGATAAACATTGGGACATATTCGGATTTCAATCGTTAACATTGAGATATGATATGTAGGAATTGATTATTACCATTTTCTGTGTTCAACATCACGTAAGATCGTAAACTGTAAGCATTCTTCAGCGGCATATTAACGTGCTCTCTACCATTTCCTATGTTTTATATCACATAAAAGTTACAACGTGGAAAAATTTTTATGCAAATAATTTCGTTCTTAGCCGGTCAGTCGAGTCACGAGTCGAGTTACGAGTCAGTGATGTTGAGTCTTGTGTTAAGTCGAGTCATTTCACCCAAATTACTCGAGTCATGTAGAGTCAATTTTTACAGCAACTCGAATAGAGTCATTGACTTGAGCCTCCCCAACACTGAAGTTACGCATAAAACAATTTGCCAATCCCAGTAGCATGTACGGATCTTCCATCAGCCAAAGACATAGATATTGCAATCGTAAAGAATATTTCCATAAAAAAGTCAACCATAGCTCCTCTAATCTGTAAGCGATCATAGCTGATTGGCCTTAAATTCTTGTCAATGGCTCTGATTAGACTTCGGTCTCTCTCCGGCCTGGCCAGAATGTTATCCTCTTCTTTTTTCTTGCGGTGTTAGGAGATAGGTAGTTGCTCAACTAATACCGATTCATACTTTTACATACAACACTAGAGTATCTCTGTCCATCTTCCAAAAAGTTGGAGCTTCTGCAGCTTTGACAAATTTTTCTAGCATAACTCAACGTGTGCAAGCGAATACTTATGATTTGTGATTACATCCTCACCTGAAGTATCTTCGTCTTCATCAAAAACACCAATTCTTCTGCAAATTGCTTCAGCAGTTGCTTTGTTATCTCCAGTAATAACAATTACCCTAATACCGGCATCACGACAATCCTGTACCGCTTGGTAGACCTCCATTCGAGGAGGATCCAACATGCCGACGATTCCAACGAATGTAATGCCGGTCTACAACAAATTAATTAGTAATTAAACACATACGGACAACTTAAACTTTCACAAATTTTGAGTCAATTTGTTGCATCTTTTATTGGTTTGTTCATTAAATTAAAAGTTTGGGAAGAACGGAACCAATATCCTCCTGCCAATGAATAAATTTGAGGTTCCCTCTCTTTTTCTAAATGAATTCATTAAACACCCACTTTTGATCAGATCACCTCATATTCGATAAACTTAGTTGAGTCACCAAGATCCATTTGGCTGGGGCTGGGTGGGGTGTCAATTGTTCCCAACGCAAGGCAACGAAGCGTGTCTTTCCCAGTTCCATATTCCTTCACTAAAGTTTGGATCTCTGCCTTGATTTCAGGAGTCATTGGAGCTCGTTGTTTTCCGATCCTTACATAAGTGCAACGATCCAAGACTCCTAAAAATATTCATAGGACGTTTTGGTAAAAATTCTCTCAGCTGGTCCAAAAGTCAAAAAGTAAAAGCGGATTGGCTCCAAACAAAACTGTTTAGAAGTTAAGAGCATGCAGTGTACCACTCAAAGAGTTTATAGTAAGCGAGATCTATTTAAAACCCTTACCTCTATGAACATAGCACGCGATCACCATAACCGTATCGTGCATCGATCCATTGAGTTATAAAGGCAATCTACGCGCTTTATATGCATGTTCACACGAATTACGTGGCTATTTCAATTTTATTATTTGCAATACTATTACTTTGTGAAATAACCATGTCATTCGTGTGAACATGCATATAAAGCGCGTAGATTGCCTTTATAACTCAATAAATCGATATATGACACGGTTATGGTGATCACGTGCTATGTTCATAGAGGTAAGGGTTTTAAATAGATCTCCCTTACTATAAACTCTTTGAGTGGTACACTGCATCTTCGATACGGATGGGATCCCCGTACCAAAGTGATAGCATGCACCACACGCGTGATGTGTGCGAAGGAATATGTGATAGAATGATACTACATTTTTCATATTATTGCAAATATGGGGTTTTGGTGATGACGGGACAGGCCCTGCTGATGAGTCCAAAAGGACTAAATGCGTCCAGGGATGGTCTCGTCAAATTATGGGAAGGAGGCTTTTATTATTTGCAATACTATTATTTTGTGAAATATCCACGTCATTCGTGTGAACATGCATATAAAGCGCGTAGATTGCCTTTATAACTCAATAAATCGGAGTTAAGAGCAAACACATGTGGGTCGGCTGCGTTGGCTAGATAGTAGAAACATTTAAGCAATTTATTTATTCATGCATCCCTATGGCAGTAAGTGGCAAACTGATTGGCCAATTATTAGTTTAGAATAATCCATGTTACATCAACATTAGTGACCACTTGCTTAGATTTGGCTGATAACCCTGTAAGTCGTATGAACTGACTATTGGGGAGCCATCAACAACAGTGGGGCTAATAATGTAAAGCTTGTTTTCATGACTAATTCCAAATGTAGTGTCGATTTTCCTCACCCTCGTCTTGATTAGGTTTGCGGTGAGGATAGGAATGACCGAATCATGCCTTTCCTTCATTCCAAGAAAGACGAAAGGTACCTTTACCAGGATTCCTTTCAAATACTTCTGCGTTAAAGCGGAAGGAATGTAATGTCGGTTTCAAGATCCCAGACAATTGAGGTAGAAGCGAATGTGTGGAATTTTAATGACGATAATAAGTTTGGTAAGTCGGATATCGAGATTAAACAATATTCATTAAAAATTAGATCAATGTAAACAAGAGTTGCCGCAAAGAATACAGTAGTGGTTTCGTAACTTTACTTTAGGCAATCCCAATTTAAGCAAAAGTCTAAGTGAGCAGGTAATGGCGACTTTGTTTGTAGACCTATTGTCTCAAAACAAAGTCGAACAACTTTTTTATTTTAGAGATTAAATTTTTCAGAGAGACATTTTTACTGTTTTCAGCTCCCTACACAATGTAACAATCAATTTTTTTTTTTTCAACAGACTGGAAAAAGAAAAAAGTTTTCTGTCTCATATGCTCGCTGAAAATGATTATCCTAATTGGTTCATACAAAAAGCACTGAAAAAAAGAAAGACTCAAGCTCAAGTTAAATTACAAGAAGAAGAAAAACATATTGGATTGGTTATTTTGCCATTTATACCAGGAATAACTGAAAGATTGAAACGTCTTTTGAAAAACCATCAAATCAAAGTGGCAACAAAACCATTACGCACCGTGGGAAACATGCTGCCAAGTTTAAAAGATAAAATCAACAAATTTGATCAACGCGGTGTTGTGTATAAAATTCCTTGTTTAGATTGTACAGGTGTATATATTGGTGAGACTGGTCGATCATTGAAAACACGACGCAAAGAACATCAAAGGGACGTCAAACCTGATATATTGCCAAACTAACAAATGAGGAATTAAAAAAGAAATCTGCTCTAGTGAAACAGGTTTGCTTAAATGGACACCGGATTGATTGGGAAAGCTCTGAAATTTTAGCTACTAAAAGTGACTATAAGAAAAGACGTTTTTTAGAATCATTTTACATACACAAAACTGATTTTTCTTTTAACGATAAAATTAACAGCTTTTATCCCGGATTATACAAATTTATAACTTTTTGACCGCCAGTTGTCGCTGCTGCACTTGTTTATTGCCATAATTTTTATTTTTTCTCCTCATCGTCCTGTTGATTACTATGTAACCGTTGTCTGTGTTTAAACTTTAGTCACTCCTGACGAAGAAAAACTGATTTTAGTTTTTCGAAACGTTGAGTTTTTGTGAATTTTGTGTAGATTTTAAATCTAAATAAAGATCATTTAAACTTTCGATTACACCAGAAGAGCTATATTGAGAAGTTAAAGGATGCCTGGTGACAAAAGCAAAATAATCAATTTTTTTAAAACCCAGGCCACTGCCTGAAATTGGAAAGCAAACAGCAATTTGGGCAGTTCTGGAAATAGAGTTTTCACACCCGTTTCTGCATCTGAACAGTTACGAGGTCAAAAGTTAAATCGCCATGAATCAGAAAGAAATGATGAAATGCACGAAAGTGACTTTGATTTCCCGTCGTATATTTTGCTTAGAACTAGATCCACTACAACTACGTAAGTGAATATTCACCTTCAGGGGCTCCTTTCACAAACATCTTGGGCCCGATGTTGGACGGCGCGGTGGGCCTGCAGTACGTGCTCATTGATTTGCGGTCACGTGAGAACTCTAGTGTGAATTCCTTCTTTAACATGCTTTTGATGACCTTCAAAATAAGAAAAAAAATGTATTTGTCAGAAACGCAATTTTCTAGCTTTCATAATGCAAAATAAATGTCTTCTACAAATCTATTACATCTTTAATCCAAAAAAAAAATTGATTTATTGCTTTTAAATGATAAAACGTTATGAGTTTTTTGCACAACTGGAAGCCTTTTCTGCAGTCAGATCTCTGACTTTTCATGTCCAAAAACTTCAATTTTACTGCCTAGGACAACAAACGACGCGATGGTGTAGTGGTTAAAGCGTCGGCTTCGCAGTCGGTAGACCTGAGGTTCATACCCCTTATCGGGTCATGACAAAAGACTTTTAAAAATGATTTCCACTGCTTCCTGCTTGGTGCTCGGCATTTGAGGAATGTTGTGGAGACGAGCCGGTAAGTTTGCTTGGTGTGTCCTTAGGTAAGGCACTTAACAGGACGCCTTCTCCTTTATGTGGAAGACAGGTGGCCCAGAAACCTCGGAAATGGCAACTCCCAAGCGAGTGAGGACATCCCGTCCAAAAGGCAGCGATACACTTCGCTTTCTCGTAAATAGAGAATAAACATGGACAAAAAAATATAAAAGAAATATATTTTCATATTTACACTGTTGCAGGGGTGGGATCTTTGTGACTTGGTAAGCTTGCTCAGGTCAGTATTAAAAACATTCATTTTTTCACATAACACAGTCAATGCAGTTTCCGTCGCTTCACCAACTTTTTCATATACTCCTTTACTCTGTAACAAATATTGCCAACAAAAATCTAAAAACACATTGCATAACTTGATATCAAACTCGAACATAATAGAAAGCAATTTTGATCTTATGACCTTTTTCTTGGACACTCATCAATGAAAGATCTTATCTAAGCCGCGGTACATGGTTTCAACCAAAAACTAATAAAAGAAACGATCGCAAGAATAATACGGAAATCAAGCCTGCGTTCAGGAACTTAAACGGCGATAATATCGAAATATCTTTAATGAAACAGTCCCCAGTTTATTAATTAATTGAAATCGGTTTCGTTCACAAGATTTCATTGAGTGCAATGAGGTTCTTGCAGCTAATGTTGCTTTTTGGGGAAAATCGATTAATCGTATTGATGAACGGACAACACATCGTATTGATGAACGGACAACACATCGTATTGATGAACGGACAACACATTTCTTATGTTGCTTTTCTTCTTTTAATGAACAGCTGTCTATGCGAGTTAATGAACTGAAGCACTATAGCTTCAAATGAACATGAATCCAAAAAGCATTTTTGAAAACTAAGTTTTTCGAAACAAATATTGTAGTCCCATGTCATTGGCTTGATAAGACACGCTTTACAATCTATTTACAAATGAGGCAGTTTAGAACGAATCAGCTCTTCACCTCGTTATAATCCAGTGACGAGTCGTTGCATAGCGCGCAAATTGTGGCAAGTTCAACAAGGGAGTCATAATCGCTACAGCGGATAGTTTTTCCGTCCTTGGTAACTTTTCCGACCGGTTCATAAGTCGATCCCGAAACGTTGAATTCATGCATGGCAGCTCCGTCTGCTTTTATTTTATCAATTACGAACATCTGAAGAAAAATGTTACTGGCTAAAAGAATGCAATGAAGTAACCTTCCGCGCAGATTTTGTAAATTTGCGTCTAAATGGACAAGCTATGTAGAGCTTTAAAATCTTAACAATATGACTCCGAGCAGTGGTGCGCAGGCTCTCAAAAGCGAGGCTGCAGAGCTCAACATTTGCGCAGTTTGTTCCTCGTTGTGCTTTACAAACAGTTTATGAAGATTTTCTTTGATTGTCTAAAGTGTTTGCGGCATAAATGTCTTGCGTAGATTGGAGTATGAGCTGTTCTATTCATAACTTCGAAGGCTTCTATGAGAGCGATAAAGATATAGCACAGCTTTTTAATAAACGCAGCACAGCGCAACAACCCACCCTGCACACTGACATCTGGTTCGTTGTGAGAGTTCCCGTTTTATCGGAGCAAATAACAGAAGTACAGCCGAGCGTTTCGACGGAGGGCAGGCTTCGTACGATCGAGTTCTTCTTCGCCATTCGACGCGTTCCGAGCGCCAAGCAAGTCGTGATCACAGCTGGCAGTCCTTCAGGAATAGCAGCTACAGCCAAAGCAACCGCGATCTATTAGACAAAAGATGGTTTCAAAACGGAAACCGTGTTGAACCAGAGTTGGTGATCAGGTCTCAGAGTCTGGGCAAATGCATAAAGAGCAAGCTCAAAAATAAATTCAAATTCAAACCAAAAGTTCAAAATGGCTTCTATGTCTGCTATTCTGATGACAGATACTCTTCATCCCTACGAAAAATTAAAGTATATTTCTGGTATTTTTCAATTTGATAAACTTCTGGAAACATTTGAACTGATGGTATGTTGAATTTCTCCCGGTGTCAATATCGAGGAGGTTGACATTAACTCCAGATTCATAGCACAGCGACAGAACGCTATAGACAAGGTAAGTAGCCCAAACTTATTTTGAAGTTAGAACTTCTTAACTTCTGCTCGAACAGGAAATATCAAACAGTCCCAGTTTAAGGCAACTGGGTACCAACGTTAATCAATGTTTTCTAAACAGCTTTGGCCAAGTAGCTTTTTTTTTAGGCTATTTCAAAATTTAATGCTGCCAATACCTTATTTGCATTAAAATTATGCGAGTCCGCAAACATACTTTGAAGTAGTAAATTGCTCCTTTGAACCAAGATCCACCATGAATAGGATCGTTGAAATGGCCAATATTAATCGCCCACACGGCAATACAGATCAAAGTAATGATCTGCAAGTAACAATTCGACAATGCAAGAAACTTTGAGTAGCTTTTTTGTGTCTGCTTCATTGAACAGCCTCTCAGTGCTTCATCGGATGGAGATAATGTGGCATCTCAGTCCTAACCATCTCGTGATAATAGGTCACTGATCTGCCACCAATGCCAGTCAGTTTTGTTTGTGGTAAGTTCATCATTATCAAACTGCATTTACAACTGGCTCAAAACGATCTGTCGTTTTCCTTTTAATTTGTTCCGTATTAGGTTTGCTGTGAAAGTAAAATCTTTTACAGTCGTGGTGCTTTCATTCCAGAGAAGATGTTTGTTTTATTATAAAAATAATTTGAAGTGCCTCTCTGATTTAGCGACAAACACTGAACTTGTTATCTATTGAATTAACCGACTACGTTTAGCAGAGATCTTGTTTATGTTAGTGGATATTGAGCTATCATCTAAATGTAAAAAAAGAACAACTTTAACATGCTTTTGACAGTTGTTGGCCAAACTCGTCCAGTTTTTGTTGGAGAGGAGTCTTTTCCGCTTCGGTTTCCGCCATTTGATCCCGGATTTTTCCTATCTCCGTGTTACTTCCTGTGCCAACCACGATACCGGTTGATTTTCCAGAAGCAATGTTGGTTCCCTGAATTAATCAAGAGACAAGATAGGCTGGTAAATCGTGGCAAATTGAGAAAGTTTGTTTGGAAGATGAAATGAGGTAAACCCTCTATACTCTAAAGCATCTGAACACCAATTTCTAGTAAGTACACGGTGTTTCAAAAGTAACATACCGAAAGCATATCTTATATTAATGAATAGAATACAAGCTATATAGATTCTATAACATTTATTTATCAAAGATAACATGACAGAGAACCAAAATGCGGAATATATACCATATACATAGGCATATTCTATGAATATTTGCTACATTAACTAATCATAACAGTTGCTGGAAATATGAGCCATCTTCTTGGAGACAGAGCTCGACTCTCCGACGCAGGCTGCTGAAGACTTGGTGCAGTTCCTCGCATCTGATATCGGTAATGGCTAGTCTGATATTATGTTTAAGATCATTGATTGAACGAGTATTGTCAGCATAAACAAGTCCCTTCAATTTTCCCCAAAGGTAAAAATCTGGTGGCGCCAAGTCTGGTAAGCGAGGTGGCCATAAATCTCCTGAAATGACGCGTTCACCGAATACCTTGCGGACGGCTGTCATCGTAGCTCGTGCAGTATGAGCAGTGGCCCCATCCACCACATTTGAAATAAAAACTGGTTTTGTTATTATAAAGATATATTTTGCGGCAATAAATGTAAGCATTATTCACTTTAGATATACAATTATTGTCATAATGTATTTCAGTAATATAGTAGTATGATGCTTTTGAAACACCCTGTATAAAGACAGTAACCGCTACTCTTCCTTCAATACACAACGGGGCTTGTAGCACGGGACCCACATCAACAGCATGATGAAACACACCTGTAATTAATCATCGCAAGGGTAATTAATATAATACGAACCGAAAACAGCATGTTCTTTTTGTCCTGATTGACTGCCCGAGGGTCAGGCACGGCATCTGTGTGCTTGATGACGCTTACACTCTCTCCTTTAAAAAAAGACGTTATTTCACATTTGACAGAGTGATCAGCCTGCTGACAATGTAATAACGTGTCATTAGTTTTCGACCACGTGAAAAACTTCAAATGAATACACCGAATAGCTCCAGTTTGGAAGCACGCGAGATCCCACTACAGCTGACACAGCAAATTTCTGTCACAAGCAGCGCAACCAAACTGATAGTTGCCGTTATGTGCTTTTCTCTTAACAAGCAAAGTAGATATCACGCAAGCTTTGAACTCGCAACCACTCAATCACAAACCACAGTTTCCGAGCTGAGTAGTCGTAGTAGAGACTCACCGGTAAGTATGGCTTGATCTACTCGCAGGGTGGTGGAGTGGATTGCAATGAGGCGGATGTCTGCAGGAACTTTGTCGCCAACTGGAAAACATCATAACAGCCGATAGTCTATGTAGCATCAAAAGAATTCTGACTTATTTTCAAGCTAAATCTCTATAGAATTTGTCATTTTTATCTTTTAAGTCGAAATTAGCCAAATCGGATAAAACAGATGCAACTACCGAACTAAATTGTATTTGGCAATAGCAAAAAAATGTTTTTTGGCTAGATTCGGACTTCAACTTTTGACAGCGAGCTGTTTATTTACCGTTTAATATAATATTTACTACCTTGCAGCTTAGGCATATGCTCATACTACATGTCCTGGAAGAACACGTCTCATGTATGTTTTCCTCTTTAGGAGGCCCACATCTAAGAAAATATTTAAGAATGCTTTCAAAATGTAATTATTGTAGATTGCTTGCGCGTTTTTCAAATTTTTGGTCTCAGGAGGTTGAAAGCTTTTTGAAAATAAGTTTATCAAGTGCGTACAAGGGACAATTGAAAATCCCTTCAAACAGGTTAAATTAGGATTCATAAATTTTGACCCAGACCTCGTCTGTAGGTTTCAATGCCCTCTTAAAAGTTGAATTGCTTTTTTGGTGGGGGTGGTTGGAAACCGTTGATTTACACAAAGTCTATATCCTGAAAAATATTTTCTGTTTGTGGTTCCTAACCAGGTTAGAATGCTCTGAAACATTCCAAACGTTTTGTGGCGCGCATACACACTTTTCAGATATGAGTTTCGCGTGTAGGCTGCCAATAAGACGTAAAATATATGCACTTTTCATTGACTCGTAGATCGTTAACTTTCAAGCAGCACCTGATACTTCGACAATATCCCCCGGGACAATATTTTTGGCCAGCACTCTTTGTACAGTCACTCGATCATTGCGTAGAACTTTTCCCATTTCCGGTTCGTATTCCTTCAAAGCTTCAATTGCACTCTCAGCGTTCCTTTCCTTTAGTAAACATAGCCAAGTTGAAATAAAGCTAATTAGCACAGAAAGTAATCAACATCCTGGTCAGGTAGAAGGCATTCCGAATTACATGAATGAAATCCGTCATCTAATAATTTTGGCAGTCGAGTGGCTCAGACAATGTTTTCGTTAATAGCGACTCGTTAAAATTAAACGCCAGAGTTCAGACTGAAAAGCTGGTTCGGATTGTGAAAGTTAAAAAATCTTTACAGCTTTCAACAACTCAGTATATTGCTTCCACACCTGCCATATTCCAATAATAGAATTTGCGATCAAAATCAAAAGAATTACTAGCGGCTCCACAAAAGCAGTAATAGTTTCCTCCCCTTCCTCGAACAAAGCAAGAACCTGGAACAAATTCACAGTTGAGAAAGTGTGTTTGGCATAAAAAGTCAACTTCAAACCGTATTTGCAAATGTACAAGTAGGCCTTTCACAAATAAAAAGTTTGTGCGTCAATGCTTAACCTATTAAGGTTTAGCTGTCTTGTCAGGCTAAAGACTAAGTCTTTCACACCTGATGGCCAATAGCGTACTTAGAAACAATTTTTTAAGGGGGTATCGGAGCATTTTGGAGCAGTGAAGACCTTTATTTTTGTATTGGGGATCAACCTTTCCAAAGCGAGAATTTTGCCCATTTTGATCTCCGACCAGACATAAATACCTTTTTCTTTTTATATTTTCTGCTACTGTCATACCGTTTGGAATGCCATCTCCCTTTATTTACCCTCTAAACACGCCTCTGCTGACATCAATGTTCTGAGTGGAGTTTTCCTGGTAAACCACTTCATATTTCTTAAAACTTTGGACATAGACTATGACTCCTAGCATTAAATTCTGTTGCACCACCTACGGAAGAAATGCACCGCTCGAGGAGTGAGTTTGACTTTGGAGCGGGTTTAATCAAAAGTTGCTCTGTGTATCAAAGATTTTTTCTCGTTGACTGAAAGTTAAAGTTATCTACAGGTAGCCACCAACAAGAATAAAAGGATTTTAACATTATTAAAACGGCTCACGAAAGAAATAATTGCTGCGAGCAAGAGAATTCGAACCAGCAGATCTTCAAACTGTTCGACAATCATTTGCCACAAAGATTTTCCTGAAAATAAAGTATCAGCGGTGGTGCTGTTAAACAGCGATGATATATTCTGCAGTAAAATTCTCTTTGCAACGTTAGTTCGCTTGATGCAAAACTACACAACTGGACGCGCATAACCTGGTCTCAGTGACGTAGCATCAAGTGGTAAAAAACTCAATTTGTTACAAAGTAGAAGAGCACATTCTAACAAGGGTATTATACTTGAATGATACTTATTGCAGCTGCTGTTATTATAGAAGTAATTTTGCCCCATGAATGAACATTTTTCACACCGGAAAACTGATCCATACCGGAGCTCTGTTTGTCTTTCCAATCCAGTAATTTCCTCAATAATTTGCCCTCTTACATTCAGCCGATTTACAGACTGCAGGACAGAATCAACCAACATGTACCTAAATCAATCAGACTCGGCATGAAGAAAGAAAAGAAAGTGCCTCTGCAAAGATTCAGGCTTACAGCTTCCCCCCCCCCGAATGTGACTCGGCAATCGGACAATATTTACTTGAAAGTCAGCACTGTGCCACCGTTTACACTAATAATTCATTCACAGTAATAGTTATCGCTAGATCTTCCTTCCATCTATCCACCCTCCAAGCTACTTTCATTAAAAACAAACAGACCGTACTTTGCTTCCAAAACAAATTTATTTCCGCATTGGTCACTAGCGCTTGGATTTCGGACGCGGTCGAAACGCAATTTTTCGATATCCTTGCCGACTATAAATAGCGACGTTTTTTTTCTCTGCCTCATTCTGGCGTTAACTACTGTTGAGAACCAAGCGAAAATGTTAAAGTTTTGCTTAATACTGAAAAGAGTGATGAATGCGTTTCCAAGCTTTTTCAAAGCTACTTTTAAATATAGTATTACTAAGCGATTGTTTAAAAATAATTTAAGCATTATCAAGCCTAGCAAGGTTTTATTTCAGAGTTGTTTCGGCAACTAAAATTACAAGCAAAGAGCTTGTTTTTTACTTTTGTAAAAAAAGGATATAAGAGTTGCTTGTACCCTTCATGGTTGCTGTTATTTAAGACATATAGCATCATAGCTCACCTTCTTCCGCAGGCAATTCTGAAAAAAATGTTTCCTGGTTGTTATTTCAATGAATTATCAGGTTTATAGTTACATTACCATTTAATAAGTTAGCAAATTTATTTCTACTTGTCCTCATGCTGTAGTTAATTCTAACGCAAGCATTTCTCTTCGGCTTTGAACACGAAACCCTATTCTGGGCGACGCTGCTTAACACATAAAGCTGGCTGACAATCGAGGTTGTTTAGATCTAACCCGGCATGGTTTCCACGTAATAGCTGTGCTATTGGAAAAAATTCAAGAAAATTTTCCCCACAAGTGTTGTGGTGAAAACGCATTATGAAAGCGGTAGCGGTAACTCCGAAGCTGGTCTGAATTGTACGCAGAATCGAATGTTTTTCCGTTGTCTTAAAATCAAATTTACATAACTTCACTCACAATCCCTTCAGCCATTACACCACACAGGAACATATTTTTTATCATCACAACGTTACCGTTAAGTCCATATTTTTGTCTATTTCGTTTGATTTGTTCCTCACTCAAGCCAGTTTTTGCTGAAACATTAAAATGCGTCAACACCTCTTCCGATGTTTTGGCGAAAGCATCTTCCATTATTAAAAACCCAAAACTTCAACTACTTCGAAAACCAACAGCAATATTTTGTTTGATCGATCACACTACCTATCAAAAACCTAGAAATAAGTGGGCATGCTCAAGTAAACAGTTTAATTATTACTACATTTAAATTTCGTTACTTTTAGTGAAGAGACTCTTGAAGTTATGTGTTCAAACCTGGGTGATAAATGGGTTGAAGTGATTTTGAGCATAGGCTTATCTCTCCCCCGTAATAACGCGAGATTCCGCATAGGCAACTGCTATCGCGTGATTCCTGAACTCTGTCAAGTTGTGCCCATTAAGAGAGACCTTCCAATTGTATACTTGCAGGGTATCGCGTTCAAGCAACGCCACTGCTTTTGGAAAGGGTATTCTATGAAAACTTTTCTTGCTCAGGTGCCAAAAATGTGATGAGGAATACTGTGATCACAATGTTTTTTTTTCAATTTTTTACTGATCGAAACTTGTGGCTGGAATCACAGGTCTTCTTGCAAATTATCTAATGGATAACCCTTATCACGTCAGGCATTACAGTCAGTTGTAGCTAGCGCTTGCCATGCGGACAGTTGGTTTACTGGTCACGAAGGAGTGCTTCTAGAAATAAGTTTTTCTACTGCAGACTTTACATTGTAAAGGTTTTCCCTCGAGTGGAGTAAGATTACAATCAGAGGTTAAAGAGGCTAAACATGGGCTAAACATCCCACCCACACCACTTTGCCTCAACAACCTTTTTAGATACATCCAATACAAACTTTTCCACTAAATAAGACATTGAGTTTTTTTGATTCCTTTTTCGTAAAAATCCTGGACTAGAAGATGAAGATAATAAAATGAAATCTTTAATTTCTCAATTGTGGTTGACATTTTAAACTTTTCTGTCACTTTGATAGATGAATGGTAAAGGGTCAAAGCCATTGCTTATAAGCATATTTCGAGTTGTATAAGAAAAAATTCTCCACTAGCTTTGGCTAAAACTTCATACATTTCGGGTAAGTGATTTGCTTGACCCCATATCTTCCACTAGCTCGCTGCCCCCTTTTTACATACTGCCCCATTGATATTTTACTGCTTTGCAGCTGGCTCGTTTCTCTTTTTAGATAAATCGCTCGCAGTCCAACTCGACGCTTTGATGCTGAACGATGCACAACAGTGAACTATGAGCGGCAGCTGAGCGGGTAATGGCCTAACAATGATGTGATTTGCTATCTCTCAATCACTTTTATATCACAGACTGGCTAAGCATCTGAATTTGCCCTTGTGTGAACCCTACGTGGTGATCTCCATTTTATACTTGTCGTCACAATCCCTTCATGCTAACTATCTCGGATTTTGTTTATAATCTACAGGTAAACGATGCATGAACAAATTTAGAAAGGTTATAAGACCTACTGCCATCAAGTCAGGTAGCCGACATAAAGCCAAATAATTTCTACACAGCTGTTTAGATATTAACTGCGGGGAGCTATCGGAAGCAAGTATTCGCAACTGTCTGCTGAAAGCATGGATGCCGGAAAATATCGGGAGCAAAGGGGGCTGGCTATGCAAAGGGAAATTTTGATTTCCCAAAAAGGCACTTTCAGCCGTGACCGAATCATATGGGCTCGGTAATCCTCAGATTGTCTTGCAAAAAAGGTTATCATCAAAAAATTAGCACATTTTTTGCTTGGCCTCTAGCTCGGAAAAAAAGGGCTGTGGGTCATTATTCCACAGTGAAAGAGCAAAGGACAACTGCCCTCTTTGCCTACTGTTCGGGCATCGCTAAAAAGTTAAAATAGAGCCTTGTGCAAAATAAGTTCGGGAACTGTCGTGGTAATTTAGAAGGGACGAGGTTTGGTTTATAATAACATGTGCTAGTTATTTATAGGTAAGCCTAGGGTTTGTTAGGCTGTAGACCAAATCTTGCCGTTTCTAAATTATTTTGAAAATTTCCGAACGTATTTTGCACGAGGCACTATTTTACAAGTAGTGCTATTTTACAGACCGCACTTCACCCTGTTTTCGCTGCTGCATGATTTGTTCTTGGAAAGGAAAAAAAACCGCTTTCGTTGCTGTATAATTTGTCCTAAACTCTGCAAAATTTTACTTTACCACGTACTTTTCAGTTGGCACCCCATATACCTTCCCTTCCAGCATGTAGTAACAAGCTACTCACAATGGCAATTCGCTTTGATTTTGGTTGGGTTGCCGATCGTTCAGTCTATGTAGTAGAAGAGTTACATAAAAATATATTCCGCTGCTATCAAATACAACAAAAGGAATACTATTTCTGCTCTAGAGAGCGACTTTTTTACAATGTTGGCTTCATGTTTAATTGTGTTTAGTCAAAAGTCAAAGCCAGAAACACTGTTTTTTTGCTGATTTGGTTTGTTGTATTGTTTTTGGAGAATGCAAATAAATAAACAAACACATTTTTTAAAATTAAGAAATAGATTTTATGCAAAAAAGCAGTAACCTTGTGAAATATTGATTATTTATCATCAGTTATTGGCCAGCGCTGTAGAAAAAATTGTTGTGGTTTAGCGAGGGTAATGCACTGCATTTCGTTGTGAACAGCTGTTTTATAAGACGATCGCATATTCAAAATCCTGTGTTACACCCAAGACTGGCTCGTTCGTGACGGAGATTAAAATCAAGTTTTGACTTATTTAATGACGAAGATCAAGACCAGAATCCCAATACCATTATCTTGCGGGGCCAAGACCGGAAAACCTTTGCGATGTATTAAAATATCAGGCCTGTAGCGTAAAATTTTCGCACAGCGGAAAAATTGAAAAAAAGGATGTTGTGGTGAGTTTGTCTGAAGTATTCACTTTCTTACCAGTATGAAATTTGTACTGGGCAAATATTTTTGATTCCTTTAGATCAAGGGTTTTTAATCTTTACAAACATGCCAAAATTTCTAAACTTTCATCGAACCCTTCAATTTGCAACTCATTGGTAGCTGCTTGATATGTAATATACTCGAATAAACGAGTAGCTAGTTACTGTAAGTAGGCCTACATAAGTGAGCCAAGTACTTTCTAACTCTTCCAAAACTACTGCACGTGCAAGCATAAAACTTGGAACGATTGATTTGTGCCCCGAAATAAGTGGCATAAGGGGGCTGATGGCGTGATAAAATATTTTTTTAATCCATATTATTTGACGGAGAAAGCTCCTTTTACGAAACAAAAGAAACATCCGACTTTGTAGTATTCAAAAAACTATGTTCATTGAGCGCGTATAATGATGTCATAACGGATGTTTTGCAAAGCTTGTTTTCCCTATTTACTCACAAGAACTAATCATTAAAATGTGGTTCAAAGCTTTTACGAGAGATAGAGTAGACGCCACGTATTAAGCCCACGGTTTATGAGCCCACCCGCACATTAAACCCAAATTCGTCCGGCCCCAAATTCTTCCATTTGACGGTATATTAACAAAACTCACTTCATACGCCCAAAAAACCAGTTTAATAAGCTTAAATTTTCCATGCAATTCTTTTAAATTTGTTTAAAAAGCTTTACAATTAGCAAATTTCATTACCGGTACGTAATTCTTGATTTTTTTTCTCTGTATAGATAAACATCGAGCATTTGGTTACTGTCTAAAATTCTTCTGTTTCTATCCAAAAAGATAAAAACTTTGCTATTGCAGTTGTGCTTTTAAAGTGCGTCAAGTTTAAATGCATGTAGTGCAGTACCGTTAGTAACAATGCATGTAGTGCAGTAGTTGTAGTGCGTTAATTGCGTGCGAGAGTACATACCCGGTCTCTTTGATTTTAAATACCAAAATTTTTATTATCCGAACATGTATTTTTTTTACAAATTTATGTGTACAATGTAACTAGCTTAAAACATTTTATCTTTATTACGGTTAGCCACAAATATTTTAGCTCAAAATATTTAGAAAAAGTCGTCCGTCGGTTAACAAGCCCACTCGCTTAGCAAGCCCAAAATCGTCGGGCCTTGAGGCGGGCTTAATAAGCGGCGTCTACTGCATTAAAAAACTGCTTTCCATTACATATTCTACATCAATTTGAGCTTTGTTAGTCACAAAACAATCGATTTTTTTCTGGAAACCTCCAAACACAATTCTCTTCCGTTACAATGCATAATGATGTCTTAATGCTGTTTGAAGCAATTACGGCAGAATTTTTTGACTGTTGTTATGAAAGCATGAATGAAATTTAGATCAATTAGGACGAGTAATTCTGGTAGCTTTTGTAAACTTGGAGAGAATCAGAAGCTAATGCTGACTTCATGGCACAGAGCACAATTAGAAAAAAGAAGAAACGTAGTTTTGTGAGGACTGGGGAAATATGTTAATCGGTTATTGCGTACATATTGAGCTGGAAAGACTAGCAAAGATTGCAAGTGCACCGGGATCATCAACGCTTAGCCAGAGAAAAACATTTTTCAGAAAAGAGCAAATTTTATCTGACGTTCCCGATATTTTCAAAGGCTAATTTAGCGTCATAAAAATCCATAAAATGGACTTCACTGCAATTTATAACAAATTTTAGATTCATACATATAAATTCATAATTAAACAATTTTGTTCTTTGATGATGATCTAAGACAGGTTAATCAATTGCGGAGTTTGTCGGAAATGAAATATTTGTGAAGAAACTATTTGCGAAGAGGATGTGAAGTCTGAAGTGACCAGAAACCTTAGAACCGCGGTTGAAATGTGATTAGTAAAATTCTGACAAATACAAAATACATATGTTATTGCTAATTGCAAAAAAATGTTGTCTTGAAAATGCGATTGCAACTTGTTGAAATATTATCCTTTATCACATATCAAGTTTCACCTTGTCAATAATATTACAGGAAGAAGATTTGGGCGCTTTTTTATAGATGTCCTACTTATAGGCCGTCAGGCGTAAATGAGTTAACTACGTTGAGTGTGTGAGTCAAGGTTCGAGTTGATTGGAAGTTTTACAGACCGCTTGTCGGCGAATCTTGTAAGCCAAAAGCCTATAACCAGCGTCTACAAGGAGGGTCTAGAGCGGTGTTTCCCAACATGTGGTCCATGGACCACCTGGTGGTCCATGCAGGTTCTCAAGTGGTCCACAAGAGGTCCTTTTATAAAAACAATATATTCGCCATTAACAGTTTTGCATTTTTGTTAATTCTCAATAATTGTTGATGTGATAATAAGCATTGTTGTGTTTCGTTTTATAGGCATGCTGCCACAGTTAAGGTTAGTTGCCAGATAGGCTCAGAGCTTGTGAATTAGGAAAGATTGTTAACGATCGATTAAATTAGAATTCTAGTAGTATTTTATATACCTTGTATATAATTTGTTTCGGATTTTATTTAGAACAAATCTAAGCTAAATCAATGATTTTCGTAGAACCCTGATATGTCGAAAAGAAAGTGGAGTGAAAATTACGTTGCATTTGGCTTTACCAAAAACATTGAAAAAGATGGGACAGAGAAGCCTTCCAAACTTTTGAAGCCTTCCAAACTAAAAATACATTTTGCAACACATGGTGGATCAGCAGCTTATGGTGTTGAAGCCCTGAAAACAAAGCGAGCCCGCTACGATCAAAAAGGTACTCTCCCTCAATTGCACAAAACAACAACAACAACAACCATGCAAAAGTCGATCTTGATGGCGTCGTATAGAGCTGCTTACTTGATTGCGAAGAGCAAAAAAGCACACAACATTGGAGAGGACCTTATCAAACCTTGCCTCGTCGAGATAATTAAATGAGAGTGTGTCTCTCAGGCATCGTTCCTCGCTTTGAATTGTTAGTTGAAAACCATCAGATGCAGGAGAGTCATTAAACATTGTTTGGTAGTGGTGATTTGTGATGTTTAGAATAAATCGTGTTGTATATACACAATGTATAGATCGTATATATACGATGTTTAGAATAAATCGTGTTGTATAATAAAGTCCAATTTTAATCACTCTTTTAAATATTACAACTTATGTGGGAAGATCGGAGATAGTTGTCCAAGGTGATGTAGATTATTTTTGAGTGGTCCAGGGGCTCAAAAAGGTTGGAAACCACTGGTCTAGAGGGGTATTCTTCCAAAAAAATTTTGAAGAATTAGAGTCGATTTAATGCAATACGAAGTGTATTTTGTGGAAGATTTTTTGCTAAAATGGGGACAAAATTTATATGTAAAGCTAAGGCAATTTAGCCTCTTGTTCAGAATTGGACTTTTGCGTGATATTTAGAAAGTGTTGTGACAAATCTAGAATGCTTTGTAACAGGTTAAATCTTGCCCGGTTAAACCTTGAATAGACTGTGGAAAGTCTATTATAAGCCCAATCAGGCCTGATGTTACCACTTACTCTCTATTGCCATTATGCACCACTCAAATGACGGATCCCTGCTTTCGGACATCTAATTTTTAGAGATAACTTGCAAAAAGTAAACGCTAAGTTTGCTCTGCACCAAATCATAGCAGCGAGGCTACTGTAAAAGTGCTATATTACGTATGTAGTTTTGTATTGGGGACGAAACAAATAACGCAATGAACATTCGGAAATTTCGAATGATTTCTTTAGGAAAAGTTGTGCCGAAACTCTATTTTCATTTCAAATCACAGGTCCACAAACACTTGTGTCTCACTCAGATCACTCCGACCGCTTAAAACTTTAAGGTACCTGTTTTTCAAAATATTTTTTGTGCTTCAAACCAACAGTCGTTACTATCAATACATTCCATTTTCTTTTCATGGAAGACATAATCTTTAGATTAGTTTGAAACTTTAAAGTTTTTGCACTTAAACACATTCCGTTATCAAGTGCTTTTAGCTTTTGGCACGTCATACCAGATAGCGATGTCTCAAGATAAAAAGTAGGTCTAAATAAATTTCAATTTTTTGATGAAAAAATTGAATTTATAATGTTTTGATAAAATTTAAAAGTAGATCATCTTGAGCTGAGGGGCCTTTCAAATACATATGACGTCACCAGGCCAGGTAGGAGGAACATGTTTCATGACCAACTTTCTATAGGAAGGTTGCACGCATATGATCAAACGTCATCAAAATGTGCTTTCGAAGAAAGTTGCTGACCACTTTCAGTGTTTTGCATTGAATTGAATAGAAGTGATACCGTTTTTTGCAAATCAAATCGATAAACGGGGCAGTTGTCAAATGAACGTCAAATATGGTGTTTTACTGATGTTAAGGAATGAATTTGAAGTCAAAGTAAGGTAAGAGGTGCTAAGGTTTGCTTGTTATTGCTAATAGTTGGGCTAATTTTAAGGGCTAAACATACAGGCTTATTTGTGGCTAGCTTCTGCGAGGGTTTCATATTCGATTAATCAGCGTGTTTGGGAATGCTGAATTTAAGTTAATTGTAATGTGCAACTTATGCAGTATATTGAGTTGCATAAGCATACTGAAAAGTTGTAAACTTAAATTATACTGCAGCCTAAATGACAAGGCAGACTTCTGCACCGTTTGTCACATGTTGGAATAGATATTGATGAGTAAATTCAATACCGTAATTCTTTGGAATTTTTGGTCAATAGTGCTTGCAAACCAGTCGTATTGATATATTAGATGTAATTTTGTGACCTTAACAACTCCTTAAACAATTTTTTGCGCAATTGCTTAGGGTGCTGGACCAAGAGTAATTAAAAAACTTACGGTACCGATTTATTTATTCGTGTGTATGAGCTCATGCTCTGTTTGCATGTCTTTCGTCAGACTGGGCCACCACGCCGGGTAGACTGCTTGGCCTCATCTCCTGTTTACCACATAAAGATGGAGGCATCCCGTTAAGTGCCTCGCCCAAGAATATAATAAGCGAGCTTGCCGGAAAGCTTACAATACCGGTAGTAATGATCAGATAATGGTTGTATTTGCTATTGTACCTACGAGTATCTAATTGGTATAGAGTTATATTTAACTGAGGAGCAAATGGTATTTAGATGGCACTTCTCTTAGGGGCAATTTTTTTAAATTGGAACACTGTACTAAGTTTAGACCAGCCAACTGAATAACCTAATGTCAACCAAATTACTTTTGATTAAATTTCTTTGTTTCCAAGGATCGAACTAGCAATAATTCATTCCAATTTTCAATTAATTTTTCATTAGTCTTCAAAATAATCTCAAAAGTTGGTGTTCGCCTCATACCTTTCCAGCATAAATTACAGCGTTTGGTCAGCCACTTTTTTTGTGGCAAATCTGAATGATTAAAGTTTGCTTGAGTACTTTTTTATGTAATACGTCACATGAAGAGAACGATTTGCAAAACGTCATAATATGCCTCAAGGGAAGAGGGAATTTAAAAATCGAATAAAAATCTTCATATGATTTGTGAACAGCTCCTGCAATAATGAGTTGAAGACAAAAAAGTTGGCAACCTTGCTTTAATTGCATGATGCAAGTGCAGTCATAACCAGTGAAAGCAATAATCGTAAGTTGGTGAAAATTTGTCGTCTGCTTTGAACAATTTTGCATCTGTATAGGAAAAAAAACTCAATTTTGTGCTTATCGATAATTAGCAAAAATAATACAAAGTGCAGAGCAGTCAAAGTTATTTGTTCTTTAGGCCTACCTTACGCAACTTGTAGAGTTAGGGTTTGCTACTGTAAATATTAGTTTTGGATGTAGCCTAGCTCTTCCTTCCGTAATTCTTGCCCAATTTATTTAGCGTGTGTATATTGCTTGGCTTTTGTTACAATTAAGATGATAAACTCACCATTTCAGCATGTTCCTGACACACCGCATATTGGGATTGGAACCATAGGAAATTCAAGGGAATATCAAGTGCTGTATGCGACATCAGGTATTTCATTTTAAGGACATTAATAGGCATGCAGTTGCAAATAATAGCATTCTAAACACTATAAGTACCATAGCTTTATTTGTGATTGAAAGTGTGTTAAGCATTTTGTTTTACAGAACAAAACGTGCCTACTACTCCCTTTTTAAGGTCAAGGAGAATTGGTGTTCTGAATCTTAGCAAAAAAACACCTTTGCTTACTCCAAGCACGACTCCTTTTGCCACAGTCCCAAATTTTCATGGTAAAAAATGTTTACCTTTATTATTATGACGTAGAAATAGTAAACAAGGTATCTCTAAGCAGCTAAGTTTGAGTTACAACACTGGTGCCAATAACTTATTTGAAAATAGTTTACAGCAATACCAGTTGCTACCATATTGTTGGTACTGATGTGAAAACGCATAGCACAATTTGGGTCTAATTTTAATTCTAATTTTTTGCTAGTTGAGATATCGTTAAATAGTATTGTATGCAGCATAACTCAGCACAATAAAGCATTTACTCGTAATCACATATTAGTTGCAAGTTCGTTGCTCACAGGTGATTCTTGGTGTTGTTGTGCTTTTAAGAGAAGCACTTTGTGGCAACTTCCTCTACTTGGCTGAGGCCTGTGGAAATAATTTTGTACCAAAAGATCTTAATACAGGGTTTGCTATGCTTAACTGCTCTAGTTATCGTGCCAATGAACAATAAAAATAAATGCATATTTAGTGTGAGAACTTTTTGAATTTGTTCAATGACTATGTGCAACACAAACAAATTCAAAGTAGTAAAAAGGTGTTTCTGGATGTTTCCGGTGTGCTGAGGATGAGTATAAATTCAGTTTTTTCCCTTGAGTCTCCTATTTCTTTTGTAATTTTGGTTCCACTTTTTTGCAAATATGTACATGTTTGCATTATCGCGGGTACTGCGTTTTAGCTTTGGAAGCATTGTTTTGCTTTAGTCTCATGTTTTTGTGTCTAAATGATTGTTTTGGTTGATGTTCGATGTTGATAACATTGCTTCAAACACCAATAATTACTTTTTTTGCCAGAATGATTGTGTAAATTCTACTTAAATATTGATAATGTCTAAACAAAGACGTTTATGCAAAAACAAACCTGATGGTTTTTGCTATACCTGTGGTGAGGTAACTTCGAGAAAATATGAAAAAATTTGACCTATATCATCAACTGCTTTTATTATGCATGCTTATGATGTGCTATTGGTGACCAAGATAAACATTGGGCTCCACACTTCTGTTGTTTAGACTGCAGCAACAAGCTTAGTAAATGGTTGGCTGGAAAAACGTGTCCCTGGGATTTGTTGCGCCATTGGTATGGAGAGAGCAGATAGACCAAATTACAGATTGTTATTTCTGCCTTATTTAAATAGAAGGATACAACCAGAAAACTAAAAAGAGCATTGCATACCCAAATCTACCATCTGCTATTTGTCCGGTTCCACGCTACGGAATTGCCAATACCAAAGCCTTCACCTAGTCTCCCAGCAATAAGTGATGAATTTGCTGAATGTTCTGAAGATTCAAGCACTGATTTTGACCTTTGTGTGAATAAAAGAAGTCCACATTTTATTGCTCAACATGATTTACACGAATTTCTATGTGACTTAAATTGTTCCAAAGACAAAAGTGAGCTTTTGCCATTATGCTTTCAACATCGAGCTGAAAATTATCATAAAGTTGTAGGCAACTTATTGCCAAGCTACAAAGTATTAGGGTGTAAATAAATGTGTTTGAAAGTGCACTTTTTAGCTTCTCGTTTGAATTTCTTCCACGAAAATTTAGAAGATGTTTCCAATGAAAATGGCGAAAAATTCCATTAAGACATTGCTGTCATTGAGAAAAGATACATAGAGAAGTGGCCAGTAAAAATGCTAGCTAACTACTATTGGACAGTACAGCGAGATATTTCTAAGCTGGAGCATAATCGACGAAGACATTGAGAGCAAGGAGTAGTAGCAAATTACTGTGTATTAGACAGTATTTTGACAGTTAAGCTTGCCTATAGTAGAAGTAGTGTATTGATTTTGTTTATACTCAGTTCTTCATCGCTCAATGCACTTGCAATGCTTACAGGGGAACTTTAAATGCATTGCATGTGTAGTTTTATGTGAAGACCACTGATTATTTCTCTTTATAGCAGTACATGCAGCTTTCCACGGATAATCAAGCGATTTCATTACTTTTGCTTTGAATTGTGTTGATTAGCCATACATGAAAGGCTTAATTTATTAGATTTTCAAGCGTAATCTTAGCAAAATTAGAAACGTTTGTATCACAAAATCCTTATGTGCTCGTAAAAAGCCAAGCCCATATTCAGAATCAGTGCCACTGAATTTACAAAGTAAGCGCCTATTAGTTCTTGATTTTTTTCAAAGTTGAGAATTTGTTGCATAGTGTAATCACTTATACTGTAAGTAGGTAAACAGTTACCGGTACTGCATGGCCTTAGCTCAAGGTCTTCTGGTTAACTTATTGGAGGTGGACTTTATGTTTTATTTATCTTTTAGGAAGAGTGAAATGATGTGCTACTGATTTGGTCTTTTCAACTGCCACCCAAATAAAGAACAAATGTAAAATGAAATGTGTAATTTAGGAAGAAACCAAGCTTTCACCTCATCAGAAAAACCAGGAGCCTCTTCTCTATTCAAAACCTTGATTCAGTCTCCCGTCTCAGACTTGGCTCATTGGTTTGTGCTTGCAAATTTTTGATCTAATTTAGAGTTTGGTGTTAATCTTTTTATGCCATTAAAAGTAATTTAAATTATTTGGTTGTTTTATTGCACGTTCAATGGCATTCTGTGTGTAAGCTGTACGGTTGAAAGGTTGAAGGGCGGTTGTGTAATGGCACTAAAGCAAAAATATGGATGACAGCTTTGTTGTTGTCCCGTCGTCCTCAAGCTTTATTTTTGGCAATTCCAAGTTTTACAAGAATTTAATTTTGCTGGTACTTGCGATCCAATTTAGCTGAAGGTATTTTTGTCTCAAAACAAAGTTGAATCAAGTTTTGCAGAATCTTTGCTTGGAATCAAGTTTTGCAGCATAACTTTTTGGCTGCTTTTGGCGCCAAACAACAGTAAAGATTTTTTCACTTAGGAAATCAAGTTTTTTAGAATCACATGCGAGGTCCATAGGTCTATCAAACTTCAGTCAATCCATTAGATTGAATGATGAACTTTTATTTGAGTTGAATAGATAGGGAGACTGCCCATGATTTACTTAAATTATCCTAAGTCAAGTGATTAAAATCAGGTCACAAAAATTCAAACGCAATGTAGCAGTAACAATGCTACATAGGAAATTTCAAAGTTAATAATTGACTGACGCGCTGTCTTAATCTCATCAAACGCTAATTATTCCAATCCAAATTTATTGAAGATGGTGGGAGTGATTCCAAATTTCCAGTAATTAATTTGACAATCAAAAGACAAGCGGTTATCAAAAACTATGACTCAGCTCGGTCAATATGGGGTTGCAATTAGCAGTTACAAACAAATAATCACTGATCAATATATCTATAAATAAACTTCCAAGTTAATGGTTTCTTATGTCATAAGAAAAAATACTATTTCTAAACTCTTTAAGACTCTCTTACAATGCAATAATTACGAGCAACTACTACTAACACTAAATAAGTCAATCGAAAAATCCTGCACTTCCTAATTGTGAACCAACGCAAGCCTGAGGCGACAATTCTGGCAGGTTAGCGTGGCACTGTAGCCAACACAATAGCGAAAGGTCCGGATTTAAATCTAAGGTGGAAAATCAAAACAATATTAGAAAACAAAAAGAACTTTAGAAATTAGATTAGAAACGAACACAAAACTGTCAAAGTTTTACAGCAATGCTTTAATGCTACTACTTATTTGCTAATTGCATAGTCCTGGACAGAAAGATTGTAACTGCATTCCGCGACAGGGTCCTGCCTAGAGTGTTAATGGAGCTAATTCTTTAACTGTCGTTGCTCTCAGGTCACCATTGTCCAAAATAGCTGCTAGCCTCTCTCGTTAAGGTAACAACAGTTTGGCACTGAAAGGGATGCTTTTTTCAGCTATTATAAGGATTTTTACATAGGGCAAAATTTTGTTTTTTTGATTGACTGCTCTTTTAGTTTCTTTTTTGTTTTGTTTTTTTAATTGTTATGCTTAATGTTTTTGACAGGTGCAGTGACCTTGCCCCTTTTTAAAATCTATTTAATGTAACTTTAAAAAATTTTGGTATGTTTAACGTCAATTCGTTAAACTTGTTTAACGTCAAATGTCACTTGCATTCTTTTTCGCTTGCTGTTTTTATCCTATTGTCGAATTTTTTGTGTTGAGAAAACAAGCGAAATAAATTGCCGAAAAAAATTGTAATTCTTAGAAAATTGCAGGTACCGCCACTTGGTAGTTTTGATCCACACCTCTATTTTATGGTAGACTGCTGTAAAGTATTGTTTGCTTGTAGCTTTTAAAATTCGCTTTGTGTTTTGCTAGGATATTTTGGTGATAAATAATTGTATTTTTAGCAAAGCAAAAAATGAAAAAAGTCCTTCAAGCATAGAAGATTATAAAAGGATTAAAAAAGGTATGGTTCTGTACAACAGTACGATTTTCAATAGAGACTGTGACACGTCAGGCAGAATTAAAAAGTATTACTGCTAACTTATTCATAGTGATGCCTTTCATCCATTTATTTGAGACTAAACGAACATGAAAATTTCTTTTTGAGAGACATACTGCTAAAAATGGCCTGCTTCCACTTTTAGTGACGTCCTGCTGTTTACTAGAAAGTATTCGCATGGGCAATCATTTGTTGGTTAATTTTACGTCCTTTTTTTTCACGTTTTTACAAGCATAGTGTTCCGAGGAAAATAGTGTTCCTCCAACGTAAAATAAAGCGAGCAGTATATATTAGCTCTTTTATTGACTTCTGCTTGGCACTTAAGCTAAGCTTCATCAAAAAACAGTGCTCAAGGTGGGAATTCAACTAATCAAACCAACTTGTTTATTTTTCGTTTCAGGCATATTAGAAAAAATTAAATGCGAAACGTCAATAAAAATGTCGTCGTATCGCTCTATGTATTATTTTAAACCGGAAGAACACCTTTTTTACAATTTTTACTTTGTCTGGGGTACAAGAATATTTTCCAAGTTACGGCTAATAAAGATAAGGTTCAAAGTTGTTATTTGAAAGCGAATATTACGTTAGAGATAACAACTAAGAGAAGTATAGGCGCCAATAACTACTTCTCTTAGTCGATGTGACGTAGTATTTTCTTTAAAACGATAACCTTTGGACTTGTTTTCATCAGCGATTTTAACAAGTCACAATCTTATTTTCTGAATTTTGCTACTCTTGTTGCTACCCGACTCCTTTCGAGGAATGGAGGCATCGCGGAAAACCTTGGAACCCCAGAAGCTGGGATTCTCCCCTAGGCGGGGACCAGAGGTATTAAATAGAAAAGGAGCTGTCGAAGAGCAAGCGGTGCAAACAATCGTATCAGAACAAGACAATGAGGTGAGGTGATTCGACTCATTTGCCCTGAGTCGAATGACCACAGCACTGCATGAAGGATTCTCAATTTTGCCAACTTTGGAGAATAGGAGCGTAACAGAAGACTGTCCGTTGCAGCAAAGACGAGAGTGTATACAGCGAGTGTGACGAGGAAGTACAAGTTCCTTAGTGGATAAGAAGGTTTGTGTATTAAAGAATTTTTTTAAGACAGTACGACTCCAGCCCGAAAGAAGAGATGAGTAGATACAAAAGAAGAAAGAGGCCGCATTAAACTATAGATGGCTGGAGTAGCTTTGAGATGCAGGAAGAGATAGAGAAAGGCTGGAAGCAAGTCGAAAGATTTTCTCATTTTGTGGATGGCAATAGTTGAGAAAGGCTTATTGATGGAAAGATAGCAATGCAGTGACCAAGAAAGATGGAAGATGTCAGGAAGATAATTTAGCTTGAAGCCAAGTGTTCCATCATGAGGCATGCGACTGTCTCTGGGCAGATGGTAGAGGAAAATAGGGAGGTCGGCAGCAGCCGCAAGAAATTTATGGTGAAAGGAAAGCAGAAAGAGGAATGAAATTCCGGTGGACTGGAGGTTGGGTGGAGCTCAGTCAAGCAGCCTCTGGCTATGCTACGCAAGGCCTTTGGCTGAGAAATAGAAAATAGAGGTCTCAGGAGGTTGGCGTAAACTGATTCTCTCTCCATGAAAAGAGAGCTGTCAGAAAAGTTGGGAAAAGAAGAAAATGAAGCAGCCACAGATCACAGAAAATAATCGACTGATACAGGATACGATTAAGAGAGAGAGAAAGTATGTATTATGCTATGCATTATCTTTGACAATGACGTGCGAGGCATGCCGAGAAACTGAGATGTAAGCCTGTCGCTCTTTATCACTTATGTGAGTCGAAGCAAAAGCCTCGCCTTTTTCCCTTACCGGTTTTTTCACTTTGGTACACCACCAAGGTGAGGTTTTCATTTGAAGCAGCCAAAGGTAGTAGATGATTTGGCTGCATTTAGTTTCAGAAGGGTAAAGAGCGCAGCTGAAGAAAAAAAGATAGTTGACTATTCCACTGCAGAAAAATAGTGAGAATCGATATAGTGAGCAATGCCATTGCCACAAGTTTTCTGAAAATTAAAAGAAGGAAGGTGCTAATGCGGGTAGGAGAGTGAAGAAAGAGGGACAGTCAGAATTGGTGGATGATCAGAACCCAATTCACAAAGCACCTTTTAGGAACAGGATAAGGTAAGAGAAGAGAGAGCGAAAAAAAATTCAGGTGAGGAGCGACTGCAAGAGAAGCAAAGAAAAAGAGTGTGCTGTCAGGGTCGTTGACGGAAGACGACCCAATCAAAAACCTCTTCCCTTCGAACCTCTTGAGTTCCATAAAGGGTGATGACAGTAGAAATCCGCCAAAATGAAACAATGTCTGAAAGAAAGGAAAACAGTTGGAAAAAAAGTAATCGTTTTTACCATCCGCAGAAGAGTAACGAATAGGAGGAGCGTAGACGTTTATAAAAGAGAGAGAAAAATAGTTTTTCTGGGAAGTGTTGACCCTCACGTAGTCAGAGTAGTGTTCAATCGAGAAGAGAGGGAAAGTTGAAATTTCATAAAAGGATAGGCCCGGTCTGAGATACGGACAGGAAAGGAATTTTTACTGTTTGCGCTCCTCAGGGTTTGATTCCCACTCTAAGCACTGTTTTTTTGATGAGGTTTGGTATATCTGTCAAGCGAAGAGTCAAAAAAACTCTTGTATATTGCTCTATTTTGTATTTTACCCCGGAAAAAACATCTTTTCTCGCAATTTTTGCAGTGCCCGGTGTTCAAGAAAACATTTCAAGTTATTTAGTGTTTCAGAAGACTGGTTGATAAAAAACCAAGTTGTGACAAAGCAATCTGGTGCGTGAGTTCTTTCATCTGATTAGAAAGCCAAAGTCTCCACAAAATACAAAGTCTTGCTTTGGTGGATATTTAAAGCGTGACCAGGATGATAAGCTCTCTTTATCAATATGCGTGGTTGCTCTGTATTTTTAGATATGTTTGATGAAATTCAAGTTGTGCCAGACATTGCTTGGGTGGAAGATAAAAACCCTTGCTCTTTTGAGGAACATAAAAGAAAAGTTTCAGGATTTCAATCAAGCTATCAGAAGTGCAATTCACAAAATGACAGCTCTACCAAAAATTGTTTGTTTTTGCTTGACTCCAGTGATAATGATTTCTGGGGTTAAGAGCTGGTTCTGACGAAGTTTCATCATGGTCGCTTATTTACGTTGCAGATTTTTATTATACAAGGCTAAAGGGTGCGGTCTAAATTTTATAAGACCAAAAATGGCGAATCACATTTTGAAATTTGGACGCGGATGTGTTTTATAAATCTTTTTTTGTGTTGCTTACTATCGCGTTTTAATAGAAGTTTTTTGATTCTATCTCAATCTTAATTTTACTTCTTAAAATTGAAACGACTTGCAGTATCGATCGAATAATTAAGTTTGATTGCAACTTAATAGCTAGGAAAAGATTGGCTTTCACTGAGATACTTTAACCCGCGCACTTCTCGATCAAGAATAGAACAATGTATTCACAAACCACTTTATAATTTCAAATTCCTTTGCTTGCCACAACACAGAACTAAAGCACTTCAATAATTAAATATCAGAGACTAACTGAAACTAAATCCACCAAAATAATTGCTTAATTCCTGTTACAACAACTCCTTTTACAACACTCTAATCTCTACTCTACTCTGATCTACAACTCAATGAATTTCTGAATGAATAAAAAAAATCTCGCTGCATTATACATATATATATATATATATATATATATATATATGGCTGGAAAATAATTTAGAAATTACTAGAACATCACGTGACACAGGAAAAACACCGTTAATAAATTACGTAATCGGTAATAATAATAATAAAAAGAAAAATCTTAGAAAAGAAGCAAGAATCACTAGAATATGCTGGAAAGTCACGTAGACAGCCATTGTGACGTCAGAAAGGCGTGTGAGTTACAAATCTATTTATAAAACCGAAATAAAAAAGTTCTTTTTTTGAAACCAGTTTAGCAAGTTAAGGCTACATACAATTCAGATTTACAACTAAAATAATCACCGCAAAATAACCAGATTACAACTCTATACATATGTAAAACCATTCCTTAATGCAAATTTAGGTATTTGTGACACTTACAAACCAGAAATAAGTTGGCTATCCTTTTTTCGTGCTTTAGCAGGTAGTATTTTAAACTTAATGATCTAGTTGTCCTATTATCCAAGTGTATGAGCTTGTATGGGACTTCTCATGGGTGTTGTAGTAACCTCAGTAACTTTAACTCCAAACCACAAACAGAAAGTCGCCAACAACACCTAGGTTTATATATGGATCGCCATCTATATTTAGTAACTATCATGATAGAAGTGACTAGTCGCCACATGGAGTGCACTCATTTTAACCCGGATAACAGTCAAATGCCTGCCGTTGCGCAACAATGGTGACCCGACTTCCCCGCCAACGTTGAGAGAGAGAGAGGCTTGCCGGCCGAAATAATAGAGATTCCCGTCAGGACTTCAATTGGAAGGCAATCTTGACGTTAGCGCTCGACGATGGCTTGTGCTGCTTGACTAAAGACGCTGCCGTCCAACCACATTGGGGGAGATGTAGCTTCTTTGCTGGGTCACCATTGTTGCATAACGGCAGGCATCTGTCTGTAGTCCAAGTTAAAATGAGTGCACTCCATGTGGCGACTAGTCACTTCTATCATGATGGCGATCCATATACAAAGCCAGGTGTTGTTGGCGACTTTCTGTTTGTGTTTTGTAGTTAAAGTTGCTGAGATTGCGACACTGTTAATTTATCAGACCAGATTTTATTTTGATAGATCAGTTGCATTGACGTCACAATTCGCCTGCCTTAATCGTAGTGAAAATATTTTGAAACTCTTGAAGGACCATAATTTAGTGTTTAGGTAGTGTGAAACAGTAAAATAATTTTAGAAATTTTGAAAGATAAAGTGTTTTGAAAGATTTTTTTATCAGTGGCAAATCATATCAAGACAATTGAAAAAATTGTGATTTAATTTTGTAAAAGGCTAATTTCTCGTTACTAAATGTTTGCCAAACCAACAAAAAAATAGCCTAAACCCCATTAATTTACCAAGCGTTTTCAAGTATAAACTTAATGGTTAATCTTTTACGCTTTGACAGGGATAAAATATAGTGACGGCCTCTTTTTGTGCCATCATTGAATATGCTAACAAGGCTGGTGTAGGAAAAACTAACTAGATTTTTTTAGATGCCACCAATGAAGATGGAAAGAGAGAGGCACATAGACAATGTTTATCGTTTGTGTAAAATTTTTTCAAATTATGACGTTTGACGTTTGACTCGTATGACGTTTACCAGCAACGGTCGATTTGAGCCGAAAGTATATTTTGTAATGTTTTAGGTTTCGAAAATTGCAGAAAAAAATTATTTTGGGTACACCTGCCTCTCGTTGTGCCGCTGGCACAACAGCTGGCAATCAAGTAGAACCGAAAGATAAGCAATGAAATTACACCGCACTTAATGCAGTTTCCTTTGTTAACTAAATCAATCAGGCAATCGTTTAGTTTATTGCACTGAAAATTGAAGAAGCTTGCTGCCCTTTTCGATGGCCCTTCAGTCGGTAAAGGAAGTTTCATCACAATGTTGGACATAAAATGTACTGACAAATTCTCCTCAGGAAACACCAAAACCGAGGAGCCTATCTTTGAAGACCCACCATGTCGTATAGACGTTGTTGTAGGCCTAACCGACGCGATGGCGTAGTGGTCGGAGCGTCCACTTCGCAGTTGGTAGACCTGGGGTTCATTCTCTTGTCAAGTCGTATCAAAAGGCTACAAAATGGTATCCACAGCTTCACTGCTTGGCATTTAGAGGAGGTTGTGGAGAACAAGTCGACAAGTTAGCTTGTTGTGTTCTTGGGGAAGGCACTTAACGGGACGCCCCACCTTTATGTGGGAAACAGGAGGCCCAGACACTTCAGAAATGGCAACTCCCAAGCGAGTGCGGACGTCTTGTCCAAAATAAAGCGATGCATTTTGCTTTCTCGTGAATGGAGGATAAATATGACAAATAAAAAAAAACCTTTTCTGCCAGGTTTACTTATAGTGCGATTAGTCTTTCGACATAATACTTGAGACTTTTTTCCATCAAATAAAACCACAAAATGATTATATCTACTTCCAAATCTGTTACGATGTTTGCGTCATTATCATTTAAATCTGGCTCATCACTTGTGTCATTAAAAATTGTAAGTTCTTCATCGGAGTCAGTATCCTGAGGACATGTAATCAAAAGAACACCCAACACAATCAAAAGACACTTATTATAACACAACACAAAGCTTTTTTTCTGATATTGGTCAATCTTGCTCAAATACTCAAAATGTGACAAAGTTGCTGATGACTTGCACTATCTCATACACAAACAGAATAAGATTGCTTCTTGGCTCCAATGTCTTGGTCACGTGGACACCGATGGAAGACGTTCTTAACTATGGGTAGAGTGGGTAGCTCTTTCTCTTTCAGTAATTCTTTCGTCAAGGAAAATGTTCTGTATTTTTATCAATTAGCGGAAATGATATGCTTTTTTGGCGCAATCTTAGATTTTTTCTTTACAAATACCTCACCGTTGCAGCTGTGTATCTCTTTAACTCGACAGCCCCGAATGCGACCTGTACGTCGCAAGCCTTCTTTGCTTATATACCGAGTGCACGCTCCATGTCGCGCTGAGAGTGCGTCATAAAAACATGTTGCAATCGCTTTTTTTATCCGACCGATGAGGTTGACTTATATATATTATGGGATACCGACGTCATTCAAAGATGTCTGCGCCCATGTTCAATGCTTGAGTGTATTTTTTCTGTGTAAAATTGACAATGAAACGATCATTCTCTCAACCCTCAACTTCTGGTGAATCTGGTAAGTGGTCACGCCTATTTTCTTTACAACAGGCTTCAGATCTTGTGTATGATTCGGACGAAGAAGAGCAGGATTTAGCTGATATTTACCCTAAAAGTGATCTAGAGTCAGTAGATTCTGATGTCAACTCTGAATCAAGCAATGAAGATGAAGGGCTTGATGTAGATCTAGATCTAGATCTAAGTAGTCCTGCACCTAGACCTAGCACGGCCCAAGTTGGGCGTGGCACTGGTAGGAATAGATCTAGGCTTACAGCTGGTGGTGATGCAATAAGTGGAATATTGGCGCTAAATAAAGGTTGGACCTCTCTGTAATGTTTTTGTTCTCATTGGTGTGATGTACGTTGTATTTTTTTGTTATGAATGGCCTTTATATGGGGGGGGGGGGGGGGTTGAAAATTCTAAAATTTTGCTCAGGTGCAGGGTATTTTTAGGCCCAGGAGGTCAGGGTTCAAAGGGTAAAATTTTTTGTGACTATTAGGCTTTTGGTCCCTTAATTTGGGTAAAAGGCCTACGGGTGGGCGTTTTGCCCCGCTTAAACACAAGGTATGATTAACCCTCATTTAGTAATTATATTTTATTATTTGGTTAATTATTGTTAATTACACAACGAATAGTTGCTTATTAAGAAATTTTTAAAGCCGCTATCCTAGTTAAAATTTTAACCACTTTGACAAGCTATTTTGCATGTAAAAGACTGCTTAGGCCTAGTTCGATGTGTTGAAAATAAATTTCGCAAATTTCACTCATCTTCATCATTAGAGTCACAATTTTGACAATTATACAGTAATTTTCTTGGAGTGCATTGCTCATGGGCGTATAATTGACAAGTACCATATTGTACCCACTTCTCACAAGGTTTACTGTAGTAAAATATATTCCCGCCCACCAAGCACGGCCACTCGTCATCTGAATTTTGATGTAGATTTTTTGAGCATTTATTCTTTTTTGATATTTTCTACCAAATTTTTTTTCTACCAAATGCTTTTTGCAACGTCAGGATGTCAATACATTGACCTCAGTTTTTCGTTTAAGTATTCTTTTCTCTATCGACTTGACCAGACTATACAACTTAGAAAGCAATCTTCTGGCAACAGCGACATCTGCTGGATCTTAAAAGCTTGACTCGTCGTTTGAAGAGGATGACAATATATCAGAAATTTTTGCCGTATGTCTTGCATTAGTGCCTCTCCACTACACGTAGACAGCACGTCAGCTAACATTTGCTGCATCAAACACGTTATCATCTTGTATCGGCTCATCTACTTCTTCTACTTGCTTTTGATTGCATCAAGACACATCCCGATTCTGTACTGATGATGCATCTTTTGCTTGTAGCAAAAACACTTCTACTTCTGGTTCATCTGTTACAGCTGAAGCAACAAATCGTCATTGGAGAAACCTTGTTAAATGGCTATGGTCCGAATGCTGTAAACCCATTAACTGCCTTTTCAATAGTTGCTGATCTATTGTGTGTAGATGCAAATATTTCAACCTTGTCATAAAAACTTGTTCCTTTACCTTGATTTGCTATCATCTACATGTCAGCCGAGGAGTTGTAAGCAGTTTTAGAAGTTTAAAAAGTGCTTCTCCACAGGTTGCATTTTATGTGTCCATTGTGGAGCTCAATTCCGTGCTCGCGGGCGTATTCCAACCGCTTTCGGTGCAATGACCACTTACTCCAGCTGGTGCGTTTTTCATGAGAGCGTCTACCATTCGCTTTCGCGGGTAGATAAGCATTGGTGGAATATATATACTTGTTTTCTTTTTAGTTTTTACAAAGAGTTACGACCCGAACAACGTTAGTGTAGCAAAACAGGCGGGATCACTCCTCAAACACGGGTAGTAGAGACGCATTGTCATCACTAGGTCTCACGACAAGTGTAAGATACTTTACGTGGCTCCTGTCTAGCCCAATATTCTAGATAGGGCTGTATACAAAGCAAACTCAAACAATCAAACGCAAGACTTCCTTACCGTTTACTTTTGAACGACGTTCCTTTTAACGTTACTGCCAACCGTGCAAGTATAAACTAAAATTGATGTCCTTACATGAAATTGATCACACAAAAGGTGATTAGGCATAGAAAACCTTCCGAAGATTATACACCAAACGTGGTGCTTTAAGGCGTACATAGCAGTGCATGATTACATGACAGCAAGTCTCTTCGCACAAGAAAGAGAAGCACGAAAGATCCGGATTTGAATCTCACAAGAACCAGACACGACGCAACACACCTCCGCACAAAAATTAGTTTTTATGAAGGATCACAATCCGAACAACGTTAGTATAGCGAAATAGGCGGGAGCATCCCTGGAACCAGGATTCTCCCTTTTGGCCTCATCAGCAAGGGCTCGTCCCACCCAACGAGTCTTTTGATGTCCTTAAAAGCAGTGATGCGGAAGCAGCTGCTATTTAGTGGTTCCGCTTCCTGCTTCTGCTTCCAAATAACAGTCTCGCTTCCGCTTCCACAACCTTAGCGCTTCCGCTTCCACAATCTTAGTACTTCCGCTTCCTGCTTCCAGTTCTGCATACTGCTGCTTCCGCTTCCATAGTTACTGTATTTTTTTTTAACAAAACTAATTATAAGCCATTTGCTCATCGATCAAGAGAAGGCCTTGATATAATGCAGCTATCGTTCTATTTCTACATAACTTGGCCTTATTCTTATAACAATTTTGGATTCCATGTTCCTCTAAGCTGCTTTTCCTTTGTTTGTCACTGCTGGAAACTGCTTGCTTTTCCCGACGCCTGTCATTATGGCGTCAGCCGTCGAATCACATTGCGTTTCCAGGTCTGTAGCTGTAGAAGACCAGGTTAAACTTCATTAATTGTGATCAAATCAAGTAAGTCCTGTCATGTCATAAACACTTATTTGGGCAGGCAGGAATAGACTTTTAGCCAAGCTTTTACCACCAATTTTCCTTAGCACATTCGTGGTAAAATCACCTCAGTAATGGGGGGGGGGGGGGGGGGGGGAAACTGGAAGGCCACTTTTGACAACTTACAACGATTAAAAAATGCTCACATTATGTTAGGTAAAAAAGGAAGCGGAAGCAGTACTTTTAAAACTGCTTCCGCATCCGCTTCCGGCTTCCACAAAAATTCAAAATTGCTTCCACTTCCGCTTCCTGCTTCGGGAAATTTGGTGCTTCCAGCCGCTTCCGGTTTCCGCTTCTGCATCACTGCTTAAAAGTACATTTGTTCTGAAATTTTTTAATAACGATGTGTGCAACAGTCTTACTATCCTTCATCTGCCTAGATATTTCACGTTCTATGAGCTTCATTGTGCTAAGACTGACAATTTAAGCACGATTTTCAGCGCTGATTGCTGTTTTTTGTCCATTTTTCAATTTAGTACTTTCTCGGTTGATTTGCAGCTATACGTCCAAAATACTTAACAGGAAATAACACTTAAATGTTGTTAGGTAGCAAAATTTATTTCCAAAATTTAAATATGCATTCTAATGCAACAATGCGTAGTACCTTATTAAGTCATTACGAAGCCTTTTCAGTAAAATGTGCGTTTTTGGTGAAGGTGGTCTTTAACTTTCTCCCCGACAGTAAATATTTGAATTATTTACGGTAACTTTGTTTACGCTAGAAAAATGTCACCGAAACGTCAGCATAGTCTCCGACCAAGGAACCTTTCGTCCACAATGTGGGGACCTTCCGGCCATTTGAAAATGTGACCACCTGATATAAAAATTTTGAAGAGCAAAATACATTTTTACTGTGACGCAATAATTAAAGGAGTTACAAGACGTTGTTAATAAGTATCAGCAAACATCTACGCAGACCAGACGAAATTACAGTCGTAAGGAGCAAGATCAGCCCCAAACTTTAAAACTCCACATAATCGCTTTGTTGCTGCTACTAAGGATAATTTTGGCAGCATTTCAAAAATACCATCTAGCTTAATGAATGCTACATCGACTTCTTCAGGAAACCGAAAACCGTCTCTAATCTTCTCTGATCGCTTCATAAAATTAACCTCAAAAATTACCCTCTTTGTCTGGCTCCACACATATTTTTCCAATAAAATTTTTATATCTTCCTTCCGATGAAAAAACTTAATGACAGCAAAGTCCCCAATATTCAGCTAGCGTTCTGTCGGAGCTAAGCTCCCAGGAATTTTGCTGATTCCATTTATAATGGGCTCATTGTCACACCATCATTGAATGCTAAATGTTTTTGGATATATCACTGTCATTGCTGGAAGAAACAGTTCTTTTTGAACGTTTTATCGGTAGCTTTTTGCGGAGGGAAAAATCTTTTTTTTTTAGGACTATCTGTAATTTTTGTACTCTTGAATCTGTTTTTGTTGGGGCGTTTTTTGCGATATTAAATGTGAGGCTGACGGTTACAATGGCAGCAACACCAGCAATAATGAGGTCACAAAAGATTATGATTTAAACCGTGGTGACTTGGATGATGATATGACCGATATTTTGGATACTTCCAGTGATGATGACGGATTACTTAGCAAAGTGATACAGTCGGCCATGCCAAAGAAAAGGTAACGTTTGCTTTGAATTATTTTTAAAGATGTTTTATTTGCTGCATAGTTTTTGCGACGGACATCATCAGAAGCTACGTTAAGTAACTTCAGTATTGTAAGAACTGCCGTAAAATAGTTGATGTTTAGGTTTTGTGCAAGCAATAAAGTGTTTTTGTCGTCAATTCACCATCGTTAGATCACTGTAAGTTTATCCACTTAGTAAAATTGCTAATCCACAGTTCTAATAACATATTGATTGTCTGAGCAAGTGGCTTCGTGTATAAAATAAATAACTTTATTACAATCTCTTCATCAGATCGAACATTCGCGGAAAATCAGGAAAAACGATGACGTCATCGTCCCGCAAAGAAAAGTTAACCAATCAGAAGCTCACCCAAAAATCAGCTGCTAAAAAACTAGCCAATCAAAGCAGCGATGGCAAACTAAACGATCCAAGTCATCATCGATCTATTGTCAAGCTCGACACCAGAGATCGTCTTGCTGAGGCGGAGTCGCGTCTGAAAGGAATGCATATAGAGCAGTATATGGAGAGGATGATGGCGATAGTTTCGGAGAATCGGATACTACTGACGCGCAGAGACTATGAGAGTGCATATCAGTGATAGGATTAGGAATTAGAGTTGGGGTACAGTCAGAGACGTAGCAGCCGCCCCTCAAACCCCCCAATTGGGGGGGGGGGGCCCAGGCCAACTTTGGGGGCCCAAGTTAGTCTGAAATTGCTTTTTGGCTACGTGACTATTTTTAGTTCAGCAGACTTGTTTACAACCGATTTAAACTGCAGGAAGAAATTGGCTTGTGACATCATAAGTGAATGCAACGTCATTTTATTTCGCAGAATCTAGAATATTTCGATTGATTTTCTGGTAGAATCTTGAATATTCGATTGACGTAACAATGCCGTTGTTACGCAACAATCATAGAATGGTCTGGAATTCTGTTTGGCTATAAATACCGGGACAATATGTATATACACTGCAGAGTGCAGATAAAATATTTTATTGACATTGTATAAAATGAAACGTTCAAAAAGTGGTGCTCAAAAGAGAAAAGAAGCAGCCACTGCTCGAGATGCTGTAGCGAAATTGCCCAAGATGACAGATTTTTTCAAGATTACTGAGCAGAGTAGACCTGGCACTAGTACCGAGAGGGATGAAGAAAACTATAGTGTACAAGAAAAAGAAGACTATGACGATCAGCATCAAAGTGATTGTGAATTTCCAGAAAATGTAAGTTGTGACTTACCTGCCAATACGCAACCTTCAATATCAAAAATAACTGAATCTCAATTTACCCCTATCCCTGATGACCCATGTAAATGGCCTGAAAGTATTTCTGATGCTCAACGATGTGATATAGTAAAGCGTGGACCACATCAACTAATAATGAATTTTCTATATAATAACACAACTCCAAGGCGACGTTTTTCCTCCAACCATTATAAACGTGTGTTACCTAATGGTGAAAGTGTTTCACGGTCGTGGCTAGTTTATTGTGGGGGAATCAGATCAAGTTTTTTGCTTTTGTTGTAAGCTATTTGGAAAAACACTAAGCCCCTTTTGTAGTGGTATAAATACATGGGAGGGTTTTTCGAAAAAACTGAAAGACCATGAAAACGGCATTTCCCACCAAGAATGCTGCAGTCAATGGATGTTGCTAGCTGAAGGGATAAGAAATTCATCCACTATCGACAAACGCGAGATGAATATTTTTTTCAATGAAAGACGTTTTTGGAGAAATGTTTTAGAGAGACTTATCGACATTGCCTTGTTTCTATCGGAAAGGAATCTTGCTTTTAGAGGATCTGAAGAAGTCTTAGGATCTCCTCACAATGGAAATTTTCTGGGTATATTTGAGCTTTTGGCAAGAAGAGATCCGATCCTAAAAGAGCTTCAAGACAGAATCAAGAATAAAAACACTAAAGATCACTATTTGAGTCCTACCATACAAAATGAACTAATTGAATTGCTAGCGACAGAAGTTGAAAAAGAAAATTTACAGCAAATGAAATTGGCAAAATATTTTTTCTATAATTTTGGTAAAATAGTAGGCAACTCGTTTCAAGTTTATATTTTTGATAGTTTACCGAAATCATGGCAAATATGTTGGATCAGAATTCATTTCTCCTATGAAAAGCAATATCAGTTTTCTTACAATTTAGTGCAAATCTTTAAAGAGGTGAGGTCATAAGATCTCATTTGTTGTTGGTTCTAGGTTAGATGATGGTCATGTGGATAGTATCTATTTTTACATAACGTTAGTTCAGTAATACACATTAAGTGAAAGTAAATTCTATGATAATAATCAGTAGCACTTTTCTATACAATGCTAGTCATGTTGCATGCGTTGAAAAACATAAGCTTTAGATTGGTTCAAATAAAACTTTTGATACCGTCTAGTAAAAGTTCTTTATATCAGTTAATAAAAACTTGTCCTTAACTGAATATTGTTTTTATTTATGCCAAAAGTGAAAAATGGATGTTCGGTTGGACACTTGCATTCGATACAGGATACTCCCTATCAATAATTTTGAATTTTTCTTTCATAACAGGCTAAATTGCCAAGTTACAGATTTACATTTAGGTCCATTATTAAGAATAATTGCTTGTTATTTGTGATGAATAACTTAAATGGTAAAGCACCTGCAGATGATGCAACTAATGCCCCTGCCTGTGAAAAACAGGGTGTGACATTTTCTTTAAATACTTACCCAGATGTTCAAACTCCTCCTACTATATCTTCATCTGATAGCAGTGCAAAGACTGGAGAATCAAATTCATCTGGTACAGTTGGTACTTCTTCAAGCGCTGACACTGTACCTGTTGCAACAGAATCACAAGAACTTGCATCTGAGACTTCAGTAGAATCTCCCCAACCACGGGCAGCAATGTATCCTTTGCAACCTGAATTTTTCCAGTTGGATATGGTCAAAGATCGTTACACGTTCGGTAGGTCAAAGAAGTGTGATTATTGCTTTGATTTGCCTTCAATCAAAAATCACAAGCATCTACTTCACAAATAATCACAGGCAACTACTACTTCACAAAAACATGTTTTGAAGTGGTAATCAAAGTAGTAGTTATGTACTAAAGACACTGCTGATACGAAAGAAGTATAAACAGAAAATTTCAGTCATCAATTCTTTACCTAAAACGAGATGGAATTTCCGAAAAACAAATTGAAAACAGTACAACAACTATATCGAAGCAAACTGCTGTATCGAAGCAAACCCCCACAGTCACCTGATACCTGACCTCTGTACATTTCATTAAATTCATTCCACGCGCTCAAAACACGAAATGTCTTAAATGTTGACAGTGAGAGTGAAGTCGAGGTTGTGAGAGAGCAGTACGTAATCACAAAATGTTTTTGCGAAACTCATAAATTGAAGGCAGCTTTTGCAGAGTTTTGGAGAAATTGCCCTTAGGTGTTGACAAAACGGTCTAAACATTCTAAGAACAATAGAGAATGACGGACAAAGCGAGAGCTTCGAACAATCACTAATTAACTCCCCATTGAAATGGCAAGCAAAAGATGTGATGAACATAAGATCGCAGCCGATAATTTTACCGACGTCGAAGCGTAAGAGCTAATGCGTTGGGGGACAGAAAAAATAAATCCCAATGTGTTTTTTAGAGAAGCGTTTTTTACAGACGCGTTTTTTAGAGCAATGCAACGCTTCACATCACGCGTGTGATGCAACAGGTAGTGACGGCGACTTGAAATATTATCATCAAAGGTTCTGTAAACAAGCTTCAGAAGAGTCTAAACTCTTTCGCTACCGCGACACAGTCCTGAAATCCTTTGTAACAGATGCAAAAACGGCTAATTTGCATAAAAAAACAATTAATTATCTTTATTTTATCATTCACTGGTTTTAGGCCATTGGCTATTATATCGATTATGTTATATCGCTGAAAAGAAAATTTCATTGTGATTTGAAATATGCTGACCTCCAAAGAAATTAATTTGCCCATAAATTTAATTTATGCAAATTAACCCCCTCCTTTTTGGGGGAGTAAATTACTTTCAAAATAAAGTACGGTAGCTTTAAAAAATTCTAGACTTTATTTTTTGATGCATCTTTTCGAGAATTTAGACACATCATGCTAAAGGACCATGCTTTCGAGGAAAAATAGCCAAAAATGCACCAAGTTACTTAGTTTTCCTACAATTGTTACTTTTTAGAGACCCAGTGCGTCAGATATTTCAAGATCTTTTTGGGCTACAACAAAAAGATGTGTATTGGAACTGCGTTTTTGATCGATTAAAATGAAATCAAGATTAAATCAAACTACGTAGTGTAATATATTTTTGGAAAGGAAATTTCATCCCAGTTAGCGTGATGTGCATCCTGAGTCACAATTCTTTGTGACTCAAAATGGAACAAAAACACCTTTACCCCTTCTTTTTTTGGTGAGGGAAACCAGTGTTGCTCAAGTTCAAAAGATGATACAGGCCTCGGGTGTGGATAAATTTTTTTGAAAATGGCCGCTAGATGATATAAAAGAATTATCCTTTTGAAATAAAATGTCAAAAATTACTAAAGAACAAATTTTTTGTACTATTTTCAATTTTTTTTAAGCGCAGCAGCCAAATTGTTGGCCTTTTTGAGGGTCCTGGAATATACTGCAACTACCCTTTTCATCAATCGCTATATTATAACTCTTTGCTTATACCACCTAATATTGCCTATCTTTGAAAAGACTGGTTCTTCCTGATACAAATGGTATGCAGTTTAAATAGATTATTTTGTTGCTTAAAGTGAATCATAAGCTACTCTTCCCCTCACCTTTTTGCTGGAAGAAAGCTAATTTTTATTGATTATAGCCCGCCTGTCGAAGTCAATAAAAAGTGCTTTGTTTGCATTTTCTTCATGGTTACTTGTTAGAATATCATAAAAAAATTGCGCAATTCAATAAAAATGTTTTAAGACTTTTAAAAGGGGTGTTTTTTTCACAATTTGCAATTTTATGAGGTGTAGCACCAAAATTGTGAAGTTTTTGGCCTATTTTGCAATCGATTAAAAGCTGACAAAAGCACAATTCAGAAATTAACATTCCATTGAAACAGTAAAAAGAACAGTAAAAAGTTACAAAATCTAGTATGAAGCAAACAATTGTTGATTTGTTAGCGAACGAAAACTCATTGACCTAGATTTGCTGATAAGAGAGATTTTGTAAAATCTTGCAAACAACAAAGTGCAATGATGAAAGTAAAGCAAGAAATCGCTTTTGTTCGATGGCGGTTTTGCTTTGATCGGTTTTACTCTAATCCTAATCAGCGAAACGTTTTATCAGCATGACGTGCTTAGTGATGCAAAATCGGCGTGATTTTCAATCTGCACACAGCTTGTACAGGGAAAACGTTGTTATTTTTCGACATTAATACAAACTTTTTCGTATTTTGTATTTCGTATATATTGCTCTTTTTCATCGCTCGTTGGGACCAAAACAACTTCTTGTTCCGTTTTTTCATTTTTCCGCTTCAAGTTCACAAAAGGAAGCGAGGAATATTCTTTTGTGTCCAATTTCTCCTTATTGCTATGCGTAAGACCAACCCTTTGAATTATAATTTCTGCAACAATAAGCCAAAAAATTTGCGTTATCTTACAAATTACTGCTTTTTTTGGCCTGTGCATACTCCGTTGTGTGCTGAAAGGGATAGACAAACACCTATTCCATTTCTGGGATGAAGAACATGGGCGTCTTATCTTTTGAAAAACTATGAGTAGAAATAAATACAAATCTATATTACGCTACATTCGTTTTGATGATAAAACTCACGAAGCCTTCGACGACAGACTGACAAGTTTGTTGCAATAGGAAGGTTGCACGCACGTGATCAAACGTCATCAAAATGCGCTTTGGAAAAAAGTGGATGACCAAAGCCAGTGTTTTTGCATTGAATTGAATAGGAGTGATATCGTTTTTTGCAAAGCAAATGAAGAAACGTGACAGTTGTTGAATGCACGTTAAATATGTTGTTTTATTGATGTTAAGGAATGAATCTAAGGTCAAAGTAAGATAAGAGGTGCTAAGGTTTGCTTGTTATTGCTCATAGTTGGGCTAATTTTATGGGCTAAACATGCAGGCTTATTTGTAGCCAGCTTCTGTGAGGGTTTCATATTCGATTAATCAGCGTGTTTGGGAATGATGAGTTAAAGTAATTGTAATGTGTAACTTATACAGTATATTTAGTGGCATAAGCATTCTGAAAAGTTGAAAACTTAAGTTATACTGTAGCCTAAATGACAGGGCAGACTTCTGTACCGTTTGACATATGCTGGATTAGTTATTGTTGGATAAAATCAGTAAGTTTTTGAAATTTGTTGTCAATAGTAATTGCAGGCCAGTCATATTGATATGTCAGATGTAATTGTGTGACCTTAAACCACTCTTTAAACAATTGTTTGGCTATTACCTAGGCTGCTGGACCAAGGGTAATACAAAAATTACGGTACCGATTTATTGATTCATGCGTAGAGCTCATGCTTTGTTTGCATGTCTTTTGTCACACTGGATCACCGCGACGGGTAGACTGCTTGGCCCCACTACCTGTTTGCCACATAAAGATGGAGGCATACCGTTAAATGCCTTGCTCATGGTGACAGCAAGTAAGCTTACCGGCAAGCTTACCGTACCGGTAGTAATGATCAAATAATGGCTGTTTTTGCTAATGTACCGACTGGTATCTAATTGGTATACTGTAGTTTATTTTTAAGTGAGGAGCAAATGGTAGTTAGATAGCACTTCTCTTAGGGGCATTTTTTAAAAATTAGCCCACTATGCTAGGCTTATACTAGCCAACTGAAAGACCAAATCTCAACCAAATTGCTTTTGGTCAAATTTATTTGTTTCCGAGAATCCAACTAGCAATAATTCATTCCAAATTTTAATTAATTTTTTATTAGTTTTCAAAATAACCCCAAAAGTTGGTGTTCGCCCTATACCTCTCCAGCATAAATTAGAGCTTTTGGTCATCCACTTTTTTTGGCGCGAAATGTGTGACGTCACATGCAACCTTCCTATAAGGGAATTATGGGATTCAGTCATGGATAACTGCCAAAAGTCATATTTTCCTGGTGCCAATGTTACAATTGATGAGCAACTTTTCCCGTGCAGAGCAAGGTATACAATCCTAGCAGACACCTGATAATTTACTCTGGTGTTACACAGTAACAAACATATTTTTGTAATAAAAATATTCTGTTTAAGTTTTAAGGAAAATTTTGTTTAAGTTTTAAGGAAAGGTGAGCGAGAAAATCGGAAATAAAATTTGCATTAACAATGAGGAAATAATCTCCAAAAGTGGATGAAATGAATAATTATTTTATGGAAGCACAGGCTTGATGACCCAACAGCTACTGTAACTATGCTATTGGTAGCTTGAGATACGTAAGCAAACATTGCTAATCAGCCTTTACATAAGAAAGCAATTAAGCAAAGGAATTTTAAGCCCAGATTTAAAGCAGATATGCAAACGCCTACTGAGCGTTGAGCAAGAAATCTTTTTCTACTTGAACTAAAAAAATTAAAATCACATTTGAAAAAATTGAAATCGTGTTAAAGGCCCGGAGCTTCTTACTTGGGTCACGTATGCAGCGCAAAGCGTAATTTTTCAGGAAATTAGTAATTATTGACAATAAACCTAGCCGAAATAAATCAAAAACAACCACCACTAATGTCACCTTTGCAAGCCGAAATCCTACAGAGCAAGCCAGTCAAAAAATGCTACGCCATTAGCCTACCCAGTCCACAGAGTGGTGTTTAGCCTTTTTTTTGTAACTTTTTGACTCAAAAAAGGCAAAAGTTCTCTAAAATTCCAGTTATTATATAAAAGACTTTTAAGCAATAAATTTTTGGAGTACTTTGACCCCTTGATTATTCAGCCCATAAATGCTAGTTCACAGCTTATTGAATGATCTAATGAAGCTTACAATAATTTTGGCGAAGAATATTCCTTTTTCAGACATTTCCCAGTTCTGATCGCTTCCGTAATACGCTTCTGACCTTAAGTAGTTGTTTAACTGAAAAGGAAAATAACATTTTTAAATTGTATTTATGTAGTTTTAAAAATTTTTACAAAATTGATTCTTGTGATTTAAGGGTTTTAGTTTTCATTTGGTTCCAATATGCCAAGTGGCAGCGATTGAGCAAAGGCCACAAGGTGTCGGTTCAATACCAGCTCCACGCTTGGCTGTTATGAACTATAACAGCTACGTGCTTTGTACTTTCCCATGAATCCAAGTCAAAGAGTCCAAGAAAACATCTGGATTCAATTTTCCTATTAAAACATATCAAAAAAACTTTTAAAATGGTATTCACAGGCTTCTAGTTGACGTTTGATCATTGGAGCACCGTGTAGAATGATGCACAAACCCGCATGTCGCCTAATTAAGCATGGCCAGAAATATCCTGGAACTAAAAAACCGTATCAGGTAAAAATGCCAGAAACGTTCAGATATCTTTTACAAAAACATTTTAGCTTGAGCTACCACTCTAACCAATCTGCAGTTGGTTGTACGCTGCACACTCCATCCCGTTTCAGCATCTAAAATTTTGACACTAAATTTCTTACCATGCTTGTAAATCCGATAGATTGTAACGGAGTTACTTGGTCCAATTTTTTCAGAATAAAACCAAATAGGTAAGACAAATATAAAACATTATCAAGATTGCCTTGAAATAATCTTTAATTTAAAAAAAATTGTTGAAATCGGTCGAGAAATAAAGTCACAAATTAATTTTAAACTAAACTGATTTTTTCAACTTATGAACAAAATCATCAATTGATGATCTCGCGGGAGCGAAAGGATGTAAGCGCAAAAATCATCAATTGATGATCGCGGCAGCGAAAGAGTTTAAAATAACCGCCATTTAGTTCCAAACCAATGGTGTGTCATACAATTAGAAAAATAGTGATGAACTATTCTGAAACAAGCTAATAGATTATAACTTTCCTTATACTGAAACCTTAATTTAAACTTACCTTAAATTATACTGAAACCGCTTTTGTTTTTTACAGTTGTCAAATTGCCATCTTCTGTTTCCTTCTGATAAGATTGGAAATGTGCCACAGATGTAATTAATTACAAGGACAAAAATAGAACAAAATAAAAATAATTACAACTCTAAAAAGTAACTTCATTATAACGCCGTATCCAAATACACCAACTTTATTCACACAATTGAAACTTTAGATATGACTCGACAAGAGGATTGAACCCCAGATCTACCGACGGCGAAGCGGACGTTATAACCACTGCGCCATTCCTACGGTCGGTTTTATTCAAGAAAAGTACAATTTACAAATAAAATAACTCAGCACTAAAGGTAATTTTCCAAATGTCATCAAAATATTGCACTTCTAATTCTCGCCACTATGTTCCTCAAAACCACAATATGTCATTCATAAAAATTGTAATATATAATTTTTCAAACACATTCTTCCAAGCTCTATTGACTTGTACACGCGATCTCCAAAAAATGAAAAGCAAAACGCCTGGGATTGTACCTTCTCTCTCACAAATTACAAATTCGTCTCTGCCTTCACTCGATTAGCATACAAAACCGTTGATTTATTGAGTTACAAAGGTAATCTACGCACTTTATATGCATGTTCACACAAATGAAGTGGTTATTTCACAGTGTAATACTGTATTGCAAATAATAAAAAGCTCCCTCTCACAATTTGACGAGCATACAAAACCGGTTGTTGTTTTGTTAGCGAACGAAAAGCTCTCATTAACCTTGATTTGCTGATCAGAGATTTTGCAAAATCTTGCAAACAACATAATAGCCGTCTGCATTGATAAAAATGTAGCATTTGGTAGTAAGAAATCGCTTTTGTTTGATGGCGGTTTTGCGTTGATCTGTTCGATCAGCAATAAAATCTTGGCAAAGTGACTTCTTAGGTTTCGCAAGTGTTTTTGCAATTTTCAAACTTTGGACACGTTGTTGGAATGTTTAGCTGCCTCCTTCATTTGGCTACCACGTGCCTGATTTGCAAGTTCTAAAGTTATGTTCTTGTGGTTGCCTTTGATTTCGTTCTGAATACCCTCCGGTATCGTTTGGGTCCCAGCGATTAGCCAAATTATATCTTAAGTGAGGCTCTGCTTGTATGAGCCTACATTTTAGAGCAGGGGTGGGGACACATTTTAGCTAAAGGGACGCATCGACTATTTAAGGATTATCCGTGGACCAATGCTTAAAATCGTGCAGTAGCTGCTTATGTAAAGCCCGACTTGATACCAATCAACGTAAAACAAGATGCACAAGTTTACAACTGGTTTAATTAAAATATAAAAATGTATCCAAATAATGCTAATAATATTTACTTTTACTAATTAATGTATTGAACCAAATTTTGAACGCACACATCTTCACGTACATTGCAAAGCCACATTATAGTCCTGCTTTCCTGCTACTTTATAACTGTTAAGGCTTGAAGGGGTAATGTAGAAGCCTAATTGTTTGCATAATTGACTTCAAAAATATCTTATCTTTTTCGTAGTGGTGTGCAAGCAGAGGTAATGCTTGAAGTATTACACCATGTAACAAAATTTTGCGAAGGTTTTAGTTGCACGAAAATTTTTTTTGTATTGTGTTTTGCTACTCTAAACTAATTACCAAAATACTAAAATTTCTCCTGAAGTGTTTTTACTTTTGATGAAATGTCGCTTTTTCTGATTTCTCGCTTTACTCAAAAATTTGTTTTATTAATAAGCATAATTTTGTATTAGATATACAGGGTGCGCCAAAAAGACCTGACACATTTGAAAGTTTAATAAAAGTCAAGCCTGTTGACGAAAACAGGAAATGTTCACATTTTTGGAAAGCGTACAGCATGCCATTTTGTGTGGAATACGCGAAACATGAACACTACATTTTGTGACGTAATAATACGAGTAGTTGATGTTGAAAATTATGGCATTTTGTAAGCAAAGTGCTTTTTAAATGCAAAATAACAATTATATTAATGCAATATAAAAACCAAAATAACACTTAAAACCAAACACTACAACACTTTTAAATAAAAACGTAAAATAACAAAATAACAACGATGCATTTTATTAGGTTTTAAAAATTAAATCAGTTAGGTGCTTGCCGTGATTGTTTACGCAAAGGTCAACACGCTTATGAAAGTTGTCGATTACTCGGTTGATCATCATGGGTGTTATGGCAGCAATTTCATGTCGTATTGCGTCTTTTAACTCTTCTACTGATCGTGGGCGTTGAGTGTACACTTTCAATTTCAGGTAACCCCAGAGAAAATAATCGTATGGATTCAAGTCAGGTGATCTTGGTGGCCAGCCAATGTCACCACGCATGGAAATCAAATGATTAGGGAACATTTCTTTCAAAGTCTTTATTGCATTTCGGGAAGTGTGGGCTATTGCTCCATCCTGTTGAAACCAAAGTTGGTGTTGATCTTCACGCTCGTTCAATCTTGGTTTCAAAAAACTCTCTAGCATTTTGCAATATCGATCAGAATTTACAGTTGCCACAACGTTTTCTTCTTCAAAGAAATACGGACCCCATATGCCAAACCTTGTTATTGCACACCACACCGTCACTCTGGGACAATGCAACGGTCGTTCATGCAGCGAACGAGGGTTAGATTCAGCCCAGTAGCGAAAGTTTTGTTTGTTAACGGTACCACACAAGTGAAAATGAGCCTCATCGCTGTATAGCACCAAAGCATCCATACGAACATTTTGTTCAATTTCCAAACACAAAGCTCTTCGGGTTTCAAAGTAATTTTCGTTTAGTTCTTGTGCCAACATAATCTTGTACGGATGCATTTGCAGTTCTTTGTGAAGAATTCTTCTTACGCTGGTTGCGGAGATCCTCAAAGCAGCTGCGTGTTTTCTCGCAGAACGTTGTGGAGATTGTTGAACTGACGCTTTTACTGCCATTGCATTTTCTGGAGTTGTGGAAGTCCGAGGTCGGCCGGTCGTTCAGTCACAGCTTGGGAGTCCCATAAACAAAGAAAAAAAGAATGTTTTGTATAACCTCCCTGTAATCCTTTAAAAAATCCAATCATTTTGAAATCTCCACAGAGCTGCCAGTTTTATCTGGAATAGCTAATACTTTCAAGAAGAAACTTTACGTTTTTGTAATCTTCTTTCATTTGGACAGAATGGCCAATGGGTATGGATGGGTATTGGTTTCCGTTATGGAGGAGGACACATTTCAAGCCTCGGGAAGAACTGTCTCTAAATAGACGCCACTTCCTTGGGTCATGAGCTATTCCAAATTCTTCAAAAAGGTTATCAACATCGCTGCAGAAGCATAGAAAGCCTGCCATAGAAAAATACCTTGAAAATCTTTCATGTCTTTTTCTCGACGAAAAACTTTGACAGGATAAATCTAACAAGTTCCACTCTTTCAACCTTGAAGTCAGAAATTCTGCATTCGACTTTGTGAGCCCAATATCTCTAACTAAATCATCTAGTTCTTGTTGGCTTGGAAAGTTTGGTTCTGGATGAGATATGTTGAATTCTTCATCAGAGTCTTCTTCCATATCTTGAAACACTGCTAAATCTTCTGGAGCTTTATTGCTCGGTGCTTTGGGTGCAATAGAAGATGGTATGGAAGGATATGCAATGTCATGTCGGTTTTTGGTTTTTCTAAATCGTGAGATGTCAACCATACAGAAATAAAAGTCATCTATATGGTTTTGGGGTTCTCTCCAGATTCTTGGAATAGCAAATGGCATCGAATGACGGTCTCGCCTAAGCCACCCATCCAAATTTGATCGGCGTGTTCCGCAAATCACATGAGGTGCCCAGCTTTTATCTTGAACACCAATTTTCATGCCAAAATAAATTTCATAAGCATAAGAAAACTTTGCTTCTGCCTTTATTTTATATTTCACCTGTCATGTTTTACGCATTTCGTTTTTTGCAATGCGAGGTTGGCAGTTACTGATGAGATACATGTCCACCATTAACCACCGACTTTTGCATCCAGCTTTTATTCGCAAGAAAACAAAGTTAAGGATCTTTTTTTGTTGGGTTGATCAACTTGCGAGATCGGTTTCAAAAGGGCTGAATTTCAATGGAGTCGACCAAAAAATCTCTAGACGCAAGAAACAAACGACATCCTTCATTCAAAAAACCTTTAGACGCGAGAAACAAACGACATCCTTCATTCTTCCGCAAGATGATCGTTAAAAATCTTGCAGCAGACCCTATCCAGGTGTTGCCAACTTGCCTTTGAAACTGGTTTTGTTCCGAACGTGCAACAAAGTGTGTTCAGTCACTAATGTGTCCATGTCTACTCCGACCAGGTAAGCGGAAATTGAAACATCCAAAACTGCCAACTGACTACTTCCGGTCTCTTGCTCCAAAGTGGGGTTGTCATCAACTTAAAAAAAAAAATCTGCTGCGTTGTATAAAAATTTGAATCTAAAGTAAACAAGGCATTATTTGACGTTGAAATAGAATCAAAAGTACGCGTAATCTACGCGTATGAATGTAATCTTTGATATATAGATACATTTTTTTTCGACATAGCTGAGGTTATTTTGATCGAAAAAAGACTTTGGTTGATATCGGCAGTGTTTAAGAAGATTTTGTGGCTTACATCCTGTCATGATTAGGTTCAATTTCTTTGTAATGACGAGGATTTTCCTTTGCGTAACAGTAAACATTTCGTGGTCGACTCGATCGGTAAGTTTTCCATGATTTTTGCTTCAAATTTTTGTGGAACTTAGGACACATTTATCTTGGAATGTTTAGACCAGTGCTACTCAAACTGTGGTACGCGTACCGGTGCCGGTACGCAAGCAGATGACTGCCGGTATGCGGTCAGTTAGAAAATGAGTATGCTGAGTATTATTTACGTTGACCAGAGCATGTCTGCAGGTACGTTTTCAGAGATTTATTGCTTTTTTACAAAAAAAGCCCAAACTGAGTATTGTCCATTTACAGCTTTCTATTTTTGTACAACCAACTGTCACAAAATGTGATATGAAGCAAACAGCTGTGGATTTATTAGCAAAATATATATAAGCTCTCATAATGCTTTATTTTTGCTTTATTTGCCATATTTATTCTCCATTCACGAGAAAGCGAATTGTATCGCTATACTTTGGACGGGAAGTCCGCACTCGCTTGGGAGTTGCCTTTTTCGAGGTTTATGGGTCACCTGTCTTCCACATAAAGGTGGGGCGTCCCGTTAAGTGCCTTGCCCAAGGACACAACAAGCGAACTTGCCGGCTTGTTCTCCACAAACTCCCATAAATGCCGAGCGCCAAGCAGGGAAGCTGCGGATGCCATTTTTTAAAGTCTTTTGGTATGACTCGACAAGGGGAATGAACCCCTGGTCTACCGACTACGAAGCGGTCGCTCTAACCACTACGCCATCGCGTCGGTCATAATTCAAAAAACTGAGGTTTATTACAACTTTAAAACATGTTTTTGTGAAGTCATAGTTTTCTAGATTTATAGGCCAAAACATGTTTCAAGCATTAAAAATATATTTATCTTTTCTTGTCGTTTTATTATTTGTAGAAATACCGTTACCAACTCAACAAAATGGCGTCAGCTAGCCAAAAACGTTTGGCTTCGCAATAAAGTGATATTCTTCTTGATATAAAGGCAAGAGCAAGCTCGCGTGGCACTCATTTAGTAGTGAGCGTTATACCTGTTAATACAAAATGACAAACTTGGCTTCGAGCGTTTTTAGTAAAGAACAAATCCAAGTAAGTCTTTTTGTTTTTCGTATAAAAGATGCTACTTGTTACTTTAGCCAATGTGATTAATTGTCACTGTTCAATCATACTGTCTGAGATATTATTGTAAGTAATTGTAGGCTACCCTACCATAATATGGTAATCTTGTTTCGTGAACAGAATAATGTATGATGTCATAAAACAACTAAATTATCAATTGTGTTTACTTAATTTTCATAATTAGCAGTTGCTAATTTACGTTGTAGAGTAGACTGTAGCAGGGCTGCGAACTCGGTCGATTTCTATATCTAGTTTAAGTTCGTGTATTGTGAATTTCATTGAAAGCGAAAATTGAAAAATATCGTACAATGGAATCATTATACTGTAGGTTCCTTGATTTTGCGCTTTCGATTAAAACAAGGGCCATGTCTGCCATTCGTTGTTTACGAAGAAAAAGTTAACTGTCAATTAAGGTCACCCATTCTTTACAGTGACTATTTACGTTGTAAAACTGAAAATGTAATTAGAACGTTCTTGCCAGTGTCCTTGATGCAGGGGCAGATTGCATTAAAGGGGGATCGCCGTCCACTTACTTTTTTTAGAAAACGTTTGACTGAAGGCATATTTTATTAATATTCAATTTTTTTTATTTTATTGTTTCTAAAACGTGTTTTCAAATATACTTTTTTTAAAATAAAAATGTTTTAATTAGTATACCATTATTGCGAACAGTTCAATTATATGTTGTCTATACTTCCCGCCTTGCACTGTAGCGAAGTGTGCCATTGCGCATGTCTCTCAGACCATAAGGTTTGAAATCAGTTCCAACCGTCCACCTACTTTATTATTTAGCAATACACCACTTATTATATCAGTCTTTACTGTGACGTCACAGTTACCTTGTCATTGAAAAGTCTGTTTTTAATTTTTTTTCGTACAAATAATAACTGCACCGGTATGTAAATATTTAGATTCTTCAGTTCAAGTTTGCTGGTAATGTAGGTTATAAGGCTATAAATTTATTTTAATTCAATTCAATTCAATAGTTAATAGCACTAACAAGCGCGGAGCCCGGGGGCAATTGCCCAGTTTGCCCATTGCTTAATCCGGCCCTGCCTTGATGATAAACAGATAATAGCTGAAAACGATTGATGTGTTTATGATAATGCTTTGCTTTCTTTTTTATTACAGGAGGCGTACGGTAGTGTCATTCTTAATAGAATTTTTGTCGGTGGGTTACATTATAAGGTACGACTTTCAAGTTTATTTTGTTGATTAAATGCAATACCAGATATTTATTGTTGTAGACCACAGAAGAAGACATGCAAATGTTTTAGCACGTTCGGACAAGTAAAGTTTGCGAATATTGTCAGGGACGGCGGTGAAATTGCAAAAGGGTATGTGTTTTAAGCTTCGCTTGAGTGTCATTTGCTGCAAATTGGAAATGTTTGATGATAGCTTTGTTTGATTTAACTGATATTTGCAATGATAAAGAATCCTAATTTTGCAACGTTTGGCCTTATTGTGTGTATGGTATGTATTTTGGCGTTGCACTGTGTAAAACATGAACCTTAGCTTCAGAAATGCCTGCTTGTGATTTGCAAGTCAGGAAAATGTAAAGGCAGTTTGGAAAAGGCCCTTACGGGTTTACTCCTGCATGGTCGGGAATTTGTGAGATTAAAGCCCTTGTCAAAGTGGTATAAACAAATAAAGGCAAACTAATTGCTACATAAGTCAACAAACTGTGCTACTAAGTAACAAGACACAATTTTGCTTTGTAGATACGGTTTTGTGACTTTTGAAACGTGCGAAGAAGCTAAAAAAGTTATAGAACAGGTAACCATTGCAATGATAGTTTGAAAATCATTCCACTCTGCATGCAGTAGTAAACAGATATCATCATTACATTCTGTTCGTTTAATTTTTTTATAGCGTTAAAATTCTTTAAACTCGAGAGACAGCTACAGAAGCGCCAAGCATTGGATGCACCATAGTTTCGAGTTTCAGCATTTCACTTCAAAAGCTTAGTATCACCTTCAAACAGATCATCATGTGCCGTTCTGCGATAGCAATTTGCACAGTTGTAGTTCAATTGCTTTTAACTCATAGGAGGAGGAGGTTTATTTAAATGGAAGAAAATTGAACATCGCTCCTGCCGTTTTAAAGAGACGATTTGGCGTTCCTAAAGGTAGTACTTTTTAAGTTTATTATCAATTTACCACTTACAGTTGCTTGTGTCCTCCCAATGAGTAGCAGGCGTAACATATTATCTGTTTTATATTGTAGCCTCTACAGATTGGGTAAATTCAGAAGAAAATTTTTTAGTCATGATTATGTTTCAATTAAGATAACTGTTTTATTGAATAGTATTACAGTTGTACAGGCAAAAAATGGAACTTGTTTTGTACATTGCCACATTACGTACTCTATGATGTTTTACAGCCAAATGGCCATTGGCTTTCACTGTAATTAATCAAATTGTATAAGACTTGGATGTGTATTGCCGTATGGATCAATACTGTTTTGCAGCTTCATAATCATTGACTGCAAATTTATGCTGTTAAGCCTCATTCCACGTGGGAGTGCGTGTTGCGACTCCAGGAAACTTTTTATAAGGCTGCAAAAATTTTTTTTTAAAGTTTTTGGACTAAAATTTATTGCGATTTAAAACTTTTATTACTAAAACGCGATTGAATCGATCACGTACTGTATAATTACGTCGAATTATCTAAAATAGAGATGTGTTTTTTAGACATTTATTTGCCTGGACCACCTCTGATGACGTCAGTTCAGCAGCCACAGGTTTGAAACACGCAATTTAATTGTGAAGAGAACTAGAAATCTTATAAACTACAAACACCAGGACGGTAACCAATATGAAATTTTTGACTCCTCAGAGTCAAAACGCTCATTAAGTATTGATTTGTGGAGGGGAGAAGTAAATCTGCATAAAAAAATGTTTTTAATGAAGTTGGTCTTTTATGTCCAAAACATACAGTGTGACGGTCTTGAGCGCTAACAACCCTTAACAAAAATTAAAATCAAAATTCTTTAGACGTTTTGTCACGGCAACAGGATGGATTACAATGGCGAGACTTGCTACACGAGTCATTCTTGCCCCGCGTGCGGAGGTCAGGCTTATACCCCAAGGTATTTGCCCTGTCATGCCCCCGGTGAGTATTGAATCATACCAGGAAAGGTTAAAATCATTTTCAGTAACCACGTTTGGGATTTAGTGGAACAAAAAGTTTTTATAGTCACCGGAAGCTAAAGAGGCTATGTCTTAAATGTCGTTTTCTTCGTCTGATACTTCTTTCAAAATTTTACTTAACACTTCTTCAGGTCTTACATTGACATGGGCTATTTTTTACTACTTTTGTTCACGATATTTACATGTCAGAAAAAAGAAAATTACGTATACGACGTAGATTAGTTAGATATCATACAAATATCATAATCTCATTCACAGGCAGAATATTTAAATTTTAGTGGAAAAGAGTAATTTGAACATTTCAACATGGAACTAGAATTTAGTGGATGCATTCCTAATGTCATAATGTCAATCAAAAGTTTTCGTTAATTAAAAGTGCGTGTTTGCTGTTCAAATAATAAAAACTATGAATAGCTGTTCGTTTTTTAGTTACGTAATCCTAGCACATTTGAAGCTGCTTTTGACTTCTTGGTTATTCTTGTATTGAAGTAAACAATTAAAAATTTAACTTATCGAACGTAAGATAAACGTAGTTTAAAACAGGGGTGGGCAAGCTACGGCAAGATTTTAAGCTATTGCAAATTTCAAACATTTATCTCAAGCGGTCGCAAAGTAAGTAGCGATAATAGACCAAGTCGAGCGTACCGTTGAATTTTCAAACAGGCCAATGTAGTTCCCTGTAATATTGTGAGTTTTCAGCCACTTTTAACCTCAACTATTTACTTTTAGCGCCTAGACATATTTTAATAAATTCAGAAAAAATTTTGTGCGGTTCATTTTTCGCATGCCAAGAAGAAGAGCTGTTGATGCCATCTTATAGACTTCGGCATGCATTGACATGGCGCGGTGCAATGCATTAAAAAGAGTTAATGTGAAGTATTCAGTTATATATTCAATTTTTTTTGTCACTCCAATAGTATCAATAGATGTGCGCCATTGGTCTTTGGTTTGATTTGCAAGGGAAATGAAAGCAAAAGCAATAGGTGCAAAGAGAACGCTTTAACTACTATACCACCGTGATGTGCTTTGCATGATATTTTTAGAGAGCATAGCGTTTTTTTGATTCAATAGAAATAGTTTGTGCTGGTCTTTCTGATTTGCTAGTCGGTTTGCGTTTATTATACAATGGCACACAGCTAACTTCAATTTTTTTAGGCATTGAGAATGCTGGTTCCCCAGACGTCTACATATTTGCATCCGCCATTGCAACCATCTTTTATTCATGCTGTAAGTATATCGCTTTTGTAAGTATATCGCTTTTGTAAACTCTATTGTCTTCGTGAACTAGGAAATTCAATTAAGGTTGGTTTTTCTCATTAGTATCGCTACACCTAGAGTCGGCGCTGCGACTGAGTTTTGAACCAGGATTTTTTCGATGGATGAATCTTGCTTGCCCAGACCAAACATAGCAGTGCCGTAGTTTTGAAATGCCAGTGCTTGCTAGGAACTTTCTTCATGTAGTTAGCTAATGTATTTCTGAATAAATTTCAACACCATATGAGCTTCGGAGCTGCAATGCTTTTGCTGTTGTGGTAAATTTGTGTGGCCATTCCTACTTTTGTTGCGTTTCACCTTGTCTAGGAGAAACAATTTTCAAGCTACTGTAAGTAGTTAATTTAACTTGTCCTGCATGGCTAACAAGACATCGTGACATGAAAGCTGTTGTTGCTAATCTGGGTTATCGTTGACGGAGGTGCCCTGAAGAGATTTTATAGATCGAAACGGCCTGTCGGCATCTGTCATAAATTTCTAGCTAGTTATTTAAGGAAATCAATAAAACAATGCACAAGGTAAAATGACCTATTTTGTTATATATCGTTGTCACCATGCCGCGTCACCGCTCTTTCACAGTAATCTATGCTGCCAAGTTTCCCACTGTTTCAGCTGCTCGGCCATTAACTCGAGCATTATTATTTTGCAGCCTACCGGTGTCTATGCAGAGCCTGCCCTTTCAAGTGTGCGCACGCCATCCCAGGCAACTGAATTTTACGTGTCCAGTAGACATTAATATTTACAATTTCTACTTTTTGATTAAGATGTATTTTTATGAAAACATAAAAAGATTATTTTTTCCATTTTTGATGTAGCTTTTTGTGCAGTTCCAAAAAAAGTTTCAATTGTGTGAATAAAGTTGGTGTAATTATATACGGCGTCTTCCTGAAATTTAAGAGAGAGTTGCTCCGTACTTTGTCCGTCAACTCATCAAGCTAAATGGTAAATTTACGGCTTTCTGTAATTGGTAGAATGAGTTGCTCGCGTTAATCTTTGCCTATTTTGGAAATTCGCTTGGACACAGTATTGTTTGACAATGAAATTTTTCGCATTTCATTGACCTCTTTTTTGCCGCGAACAATTGCGCTCATTTCAATTGCAGCTCATAGAAGAAAATTTCGCCAATGTTGTAAAGTTTCTTACTCTTTGCAATCAACAAGGAAGCCTCAAACGATACTTGTATATACTTCCCTTCATTGACACATTTACTTTCAAATGATTGTTTTTGTCTTTTCGATGTTCGTAGAAAGCGATGAAAAAAACTCAACATCATCTGCAGTAGGCTTAGCAGTACTTTGTGTAAAATTGATATACTCTCTGCGACTCCTGAACATCATTACGCGACCCCCAGCTCGGGAAGCCCTGGTGTAGAGAACAGCCAGTATCTTGTATCTTTGATATCGTCAAACAATAATTCATAACTGTTTCATAACAGTTTAGACTTTTATTGGGAATTTGCAATTACTCAGCGAAGCGGAATAGTTCGATTAACAATTTTTCATGATAATAACAGGAGTTATCTATTTCAAATTGCTAGCTATAGCTTGCTTAGTATAACCACATAAGTCCAGCCTTGCTATTTCTTTCCAATTTTCAATGGCGGTAATTGGAAATTGTTCGTGATACGCAGTTCATGAATCACAAAACAAATAGCTTGCTTGCAATTGGTCGTGATTGTTGGGTTTTGTTTTTTTTATTTGCCATTTTTATCCTCCATTCACGAGAAAGCGAATTGTATCGCTATAATTTGGACGGGAAGTCCGCACTCGCCTGGGAGTTGTCTTTTTCGAGGTTTATGGGCCACCTGTCTTCCACATAAAGGTGGGGGCGTCCCGTTAAGTGCCTTGCCCAAGGACACAACAAGCGAACTTGCCGGCTTGTTCTCCACAACCTCCCATAAATGCCGAGCGCCAAGCAGGGAAGCTATAGATACCATTTTTTAAAAGTCTTTTGGTATGACTCGACAAGGGGAATGAACCCCAGGTCTACCGACTGCGAAGCGGTCGCTCTAACCACTACGCCATCGCGTTGGTTGTCTTGGGTGTCTTAGAACCGCAATTATGACGTTGTCTCTTTGATTATTGCGTATTTCGCTTAGAGAAGCAAATAATAACCTCACGCTTACATGATAAATAAAATGGCGCGAAAAAGGTATTTTGCAAAGTTTTGTAGGAATACCGAAAAGAAAAGGTAAGCGTTTGTTTAGAGCAGTACTAGAGCTGCTGCATAATACTTAGTTTATGATTCTCTTAAATTATAGTTATTGGCATGATGTGTGCTGAAAGTTTGTTGCATTCTCAGTAGCAAAGCTGACGGTGCTCGCGCTAAGATTTCAGTACGAGCGTAACTGCTCGCGCAAGTGCGAAATTGCTGGCAAGTGTACGAAAACCGCCTGACAAGTTTTGGCAGACATTTGCAGAACAAACGGTTACACCAGCCGTAGTAACATATTTTGAAGGTGTAAAAAAAGATACTTCCAGTAACCTAATGGTATTTACGCAGTGTATACCTTATGCTAACTTAGCATAGCTTACAGTTTACCCATAAAGTTGGTTGGCGTATAACGGCATCCGTTATTTTCCCTTCACCCGTACTTCGATTACGCACATCATCATGATAAGGTTTGCATTCAATTTCTTCGTAATAATGAAGATCGGTAAGTTGTCCGTGATTTTCGCTTCTTATTTTTGTGGGGCATTGGACACATTCGTGGAATGTTGAAACCAGTGATGGGATTCAGGGGGTTCGCACGGGTTCGGGCGAACCCGTTCTTGGAGTGTCGTGATAATCAGCGAACCCGTTCTTGTTTTTTGTTATAGACCTTAGACGACCGCAGCAAATGGGCTTTCTAAAATGAGGGAACCTGTTGTTAGTGAGTTTGATACAAAAGAGAACCTGTTCTTAAATTTTTGAATCCAATCACTGGTTGAGACCGTTTTCAGGGATGTAACCAGTGCTCAGTAAGGGAGTCAGTTAGTAAATTGGTGTCTTAGTGTCGGCTGTCTATCAAAAATTTCACAGACTTAATTTTTTGATAAATCAGGGACGTGCGAACTATATGTTTTGGAGGGGAGACAAAAACTAAAGCTTTCACAAATTTTGTGGTCTGTTTTTATTCGTGATTTTTGAGGTTTTTTCAGAAAAAGTAGTCTATGTATTTTTATACGCTGATAGCCACAATGTTTAGATATTCTTCTAGACATTGTAGCTGTCAATCCTCCCAATGCCGTAGTAATAGCTGGCAGTAATAACCGAAAAGTATCATTAAGATATTCGCGCACGCTGAGGGTGTAAAGAGCTGAAACTCCTGTTGTTGAAAATGTATTTCCTCTCTTGTTCCAAGTTCATTAAGTTTAAGTATAACTCGCTGTTGAGCACGTTGAGACATGAGCTACGTTTTACATGCTCTCAAAGGGCTAATTTTGTGTAAAAACATTGACCCTTTGGGCAGCTAGTAAAGCGGTGCTGCTACATCATGTGATGAGGAGTTTTGTAGTAATGAGATTTTCATTGAATTCCAAGCCATGTTTTTTGTCTGTGACATAATTAAATCACGACAATGTTTGCTTAAGCACGTGCTAGCAACAGCAGTAATTTGAGTGGTATCATTGAAGAGGTTCTCGCATAATCAGCTGAAATTCCATGTAGTTAAAAATATATTTCCTCTCTGATTTCAAGTTCATTAAGTTGAGGTATAAACCACTGTTAAGATATCAGGTACGTTTTGGCTGGGCGTTAAAGGAGTGCTATCCTAAAATAAGACACCTTTGGCGGGCCAGTAAAGCAATGCCGCTGACAACATGTCATCAGGAGTTTGAACTGCTCCAAGTTTAAAGGAACTGTTCGTAAGCGTATGTAGTGCGTCAATTGCTTGCGAGAGTATATACGCGGTCTCTTTGATTTTAAATATCAAAATTTTTTATAATCCGAATATGTCTACAAATGTTTGTGCAAAATGTAATTGGCTTTAAACATTTTATCTTTATTACAGTTAGCCACAAATATTTTAGCTCAAAAAGTTGAGAAAAAGTCGTCCGTCGGTTAACAAGCCCAAAATCGTACGGTCCCGAGGTGGGCTTAACAAGCTGCGTCTACTGTATAACTACACGAATCTTGATCATTTGAAAATCCACAGCGCTAATTACCTTTTAAGTTGTTTGTATCAATTTAAGGTGTGTGTGTGTGTGTTACTTTTTAACTTTTTATTTTTATGTCGTCCTTTCTGTTTCACATTTGTGGCGCATTTGCTGACAAGAATCATAAAGCAACCTGGCAACCGAATACTTGAGCTAAAATGGCGTTATGTTCAATAAAAAACCTCCCGATAATTTTACCCACGTGCGAACTCATTGCTGCCATCTAGCGGTATGAATCAAAAAGCCTGAAATCTGCTCGAACTAAGCAACTATGGAAACAGTTTGGTTTTTATATCTTCAACAGTTATTAAAATACAAGTTATCACAAAGTGCCTTATTGAGATGAAACACCCAATATCTTACTATGTTATTATTAAACCATTAAACATGCTCCTTCAACACATGTGGATCTTAATACCATATGATGTTTGATCATAAGGCGCCCTTAATAGTTTTCAGCATTAATCATGTATATCAAAGTCAATTTAGAAACCTGCTGTTCTGTTTATAGTGTACTTATCACCCGCGTTTAGTAAGACTTTTTTGTTTTTGACTTCTGTTTTGCCGTTGACTATTATTTATTAAAATCAAATGAAAAATGATTTGTAATATGTACAACCGTGATACGAAAACTAAGCGTGCGAGCTGCACCGTAGTCATTTTAGCTTTCCATCAGGTATCTGAAGAATTACATTTTCCATTTAGCACAGCTTTAAACCGTGGCAGCTGGTTATTTTAGACGCCTTTATGCCATGTTCCCGTAATTCACCCGCAATACCATGCTACATGATGTATCTCAGCCATATAATCAATGCCGCAACTTTTTTTAACAGTGAAGTAGGATTATTCAAAACTTGCCACATGTTTTAAAACCCATACCTGATTACAACCATTCTCTCATTAGAAAACCTTTGCATGGCAGCCAACCAACAAGACTTCGCTGGTAGTCGGCTTGCCTGGGCAGCATGCCCCCACCATGCAAATACTTCCCCCCTCCCGCCAAGGAATAAATGGGAATTACTCAATCGCTTCGGTAGTGAATTAGGACGTTTGATTTGAGGTACGTCAAAGATTTAAGCAATTTTTCAAAGCGGCGAATATCTCTACATCTTAAGGAAGTACTGCCGCACTTTTTGCTCGCCAATGACTACTGGCATTTGGCTTTTGGAAGCAACAACATTACTCTCTGATGACAACGAAAGCCTCATACCTAACAAGCTTTTAGACTACGGCACATCTTTACTTTCCGACTATAGAATCAATCTGATTAATGTTTAAAGCGAACACCAATAAACCAGAGCAGGCTCTTTTATTTTGCAATGCATAACTGCTTGGCACTAACAAAGCAATTAAAATATTCGCTGACACTCTGATCACAGAAAAAAAACAATTTTTATACAAACTCACGCTGCCAGTTAAACGCTTGCATAAAAGCAATTTGCAACTACATAGCAGTAGTTACTCGTATTTATCTTCATTTATTGTCTTTGCAAAAGCAAAGGTAAAACTGCGCTGAGAACAATAAATTCTAACATCAGCGAAAACCAATACGCTTTATCGAATGAAACTCGTGAAAAATATTTTTTCTGAAAAAACAAAAAAGTCGCACCATTTTCTCCCAGTAAAGCCCATTTGTCTCGGAACCTGAGCCTAGTATGGATCTGCAGTTTATCCTCCATAGCAACATTCACAACTTCTAAAAATGAAGGTGGAATTATGAAAGGAGATATATCTTTACAGGTATATGGACACTTAGTTTCCACCACATCTTCCCAGCAGCACGAGCATGAAGCTAATAAATCTGACAAGGCTCCAAAACAAATGCTGCAGCGCTCAACAAACAGGCCGCAATTCTTTGTTTGCCATTTACATGCCCGCAAAGAAGCTTTTTATAGGAGCTCTTTGCCACTTGTTCCATTACATGGTCATAATGTATAGCTAAAACGTAAGAAAAGTTTTTCGTGATCCCAAGTATCTTATTTAAAGTTAAAGCACTCCCGATATTTCTGCAACCTGAAGTTAATTTAAGTGCCACTTCGTGAACACAGAAGCAGTAATTTTGCCTTTGCGAGCAATTTTTCACAAATCATCGTTGTTTTGTCCAAGAGTTAGATTTTAAATGGTATTTACTTCCTTTGCAGAAATTCTGTTCAGTGGAAAAGTAGCTGACGTTGTTTGTACATATTTTTGCAAATCCAAATATTGTGCTTGCAGAGCTGTGATACTTGATTGTACTTGCAGAGCTGTGCTTCAGGCTGACATCGGGGAGGGTCAACGCCTTGTGTGCTGCTCATAACAACGAGTCTGAAAGTTCACTTTCCAAGTAGAAAAATCCGGCAGCGTTGCTGATGGGACAAACGATTTTAAAAGTGGTGTGGAGTAGTGGTTGTGAAAAATCTAAAAAAATACAATTATTAAATGCAACGTTGTAGTACAAGTGAAGTAAAACACGCATTGCATATAAAACTTAAAAGTAAGAGGAACTTTTTAGATGTAGTAGAGTTAATACATTGTCACAAAAAAAGACAATGACAATTTAATTTAAGTCAACACGCACAACAGGTATTTGGGGGAGACTGCAAATTAAGCGATCGGTGCAAGTCGTAATTTCAATCCGTGAAGTTGGTTTGAACGCAAAGATCTGTTGGGCTCGGCCATATCGCAAGCAACGTAACACTATGAGCGTTTAAGTATTAATCTTTCGGCTACAACGTTCATACCACTGAGCTACTCTGTTAACCGAAGATAAGCTTTTGTAGTCATGCATTACATAAATTCACGTCAAAGGAAAAGCTAGATCAACATTTATCATGCTAGTTATAATAGATAGGTATATAACCTTTTCTATATTGCAACTTTTCAAAAACCATATCTCCAACGGGCATTGCGCCAATATTTTCTTTTTGCAGTGATTGATTCCACTTGCATGGGATTGATGTACAGACGAATCCGGTTAATTGCATATCGGATAATTGCATAAGAGTTGTAATTCCCAAACCCATTTGTTTGTTTATACTAATTTCGAATAAACGCATAATCCGCTTAATCGCAAAAAATAGTGTGGCAAGTTGACTATGCAATTAACCGGATTCGACTGTACAAGAAAGCAATTGATGCGGAGTTTCATTTTTGACAGCCTCCAGTGTAAAAAGTACTGCAGTAACGTGATTGCACACCTGATCAAGCCTGGAAAATGAAAAACGAAAAGTTAAAATTTCTTTTAATGTTTAGCGGACCTAAAGTTAATATGGTTAGCATACAAAATACAGTCCTATGTTCCATATCAATCTGAAAGCGTGGAACAAAGTCAATATGCCCTCATGTTTCTTGCAATAAGCCATTTGCATACCTTTGGTAAATACATTTAAAATTAAAGCAAACCATAAAATCTTACCATAAAGACACGAATTGTAAGAATAGGTATTTGGTAAAGAATGACCGGGGCAACAAATTTGGTTGGGATAAGAGCTCTGGCAGGGTTTCCATGCCAACCCTGACCGCAGCCAGAGCTCAATACGCAAGTGCGATGTATCAAGAACTTTGCTTGAACTTAGGCACGTCTGACATGCTGCCCCGCAAAGTAGAACTCAGATTTATGTCATCAATTCTGTGGCGCAAAACAACTGCTCTCATGTTGTTGTTGTTGTTTACCCGACCCCTTCCGAGGGATGGGGGCATGGCGGAAGACCATGGAGCCCCAGAAGCCGGGCAACTCCCCAGGGTCTGGACCAGAGGTCATAAAGAGACAGAGAGTCGCCAAAGAGTGAGCGGCGCAAAGAGTCCGTAGCTGGACAGTGCAGAATGAGATGAGAGATGTCCTGGGACGAGTGTCCACAGGCGCTGCAAGAAGAATTCTCGATTCTGCCAATCCTGGAGAGATAGGAACCTAAAAGAAGGCTGTGTCCATTGCAGCAAAGACGAGAGAGGACACAGCGAGCATGACCAAGGAGCACAAGTTCCTCAGTGGAAATCGAGGGAGCCTGTGTGTCAAAATACTTTGAAGAGACAGTACGCCTCCAGTCCGAGATAAGACGAGAGTGGATACGAGAGATAAGTGGAGAGAGACTACAAGGGATTGCGGAGGGCGCAAGCAGCGCTCCCCGTCTGGCAAGCTCATCAGCTGTGTCGTTCCCCGGGAGAAACGAGTGTCCGGGGACCCATTGTAGCCTGATAGAACAGGAGGAGAAAAAGGACAGTTCCTGCCAGATCTGCCACAGAGTTTGAGATAACAGGAAAGGTGGAGGAGAGGACAGGGTGGCGAGGACAGAACGAGAGTCAGACAGGAGGAGAAGAGAAGAAAAATGGCAGACTTTATGGTGTTGCCGAGAACAGCAAAGAGCGTGCAGAATGGCGCAGGCTTCAGCGGAAAAACTGGAACAAACTGGGCCTGCCGAAAAAGAAAGAGTGGCCTCAGTGCCACAGAGAGAGCAGTTGGCAAGAACGCCGGAGCCGCCCTTGCCAAAAGGAAAAGGAACAGAGCCGTCTGTCCAGAGTACCAGATCATGAGGGGGGAGAGAGTTAAGGTGGGTGAGAGCCGCACCTTGGTGAGAGTGAGGGGGATCAGAGCGAGAGCATAAAGAGGAAAGGGTGGACTCGACCGTGAAGGAAGGCAGATTCCAAGGAGGACAGGGAGGGCAAGCAACAAGAGCCTCCCTAGAGCAAGTAGAAGGAAGCATGAGCGGGTGAGTGGACGCAAAAGCTCTCCAGGACGATCTGCAGAGTTTTGGTTTCACTCCTAGTCTGGCCAAACCTGAGATGGGAAAGGAGGTTGGGAGACGAAGAGCCCGCTCATGAAAAAAAAGAGTGAAGTGAGTCAGAGTGACTCGTAGGGGAGGTACAGAAGCCTCGGTGAGTAGTAGAGAGATAGGGGACGACGAGAGGCAGCCGGTGATGGCGCGACTGGCCGCTCGGTGAAGGCGTTCCAATTTGGTGATATTGGTAGCACTTAGGAAAGGAAACCATCCGGGTGAAGCGTAAGTGAGTAGGGACCGAAGAAAAGATTTATACAGAACAGAGAGGGACTCCTTAGAGGGGCCCCATGAGGAAGCAGAAATACAGCGTAAGGCCTTGAGACGTGGGAAAAATTTGGCCTTCAGCGAAGATACATGCTTAGAAAAGGAAAGAGTGTGGTCGAAGGTGACTCCAAGAAAAGTTGGAGTGGGATTAAAACGGAGGCGAGAGCCGAGTAGGAGGAGGTTGGGCTGGAGGTTAGCCTGGTGGGGATCCACTGAAAAGAAGGAGGCCTCACATTTGCTCGGATTGAGAGGAAGACACCAGTACTCAGACCAGTGCTCCAATCGAAACAGAGCTCCTTGTGTGGCCTCCACCACAGTGGGGACCGAGGGGGAGGAGGACCAAATGGCCAGATCGTCAGCGTAAAGAGAGCAGCTGACGGAAGAAGGCAGAGAAGCCGGAAGATCATTAATGAAAAGAGAGAAAAGTACAGGACCAAGAACGGATCCTTGCGGAACACCTCGACGGACTCGAAAACAACGGCTTTTGTGATTTTGATAGACCACACAAGCGCGCCTGTCAGAAAGGAAAGATTGAGTCCAATGAGCAAAGCAAGGAGGGAGGCCAGCCGAAGTAAGTTTGTGGAAAAGGGCAGGATGCCAGACAGAGTCAAAAGCTTTAGAGAAATCGATAGTAGACAGGATCGTCCGAGAGCCCGGCCTGGGTTTGTTAAACCCATTCGAAATGGACTGAGAAAGGTACAGAATTTGATCAAGTGTAGACCGTCCAGGGCGGAAACTGGCCTGGCGGGGAGAAAGAATGGAATTAGATTCCAGGAAGAAGAGAAGACGGGATAGTATGATGCGTTCAAAAAGCTTTGATACGCAGGAGGTGAGAGAGATAGGCCGGAAGGAAGCAGGAGAGTCGAGAGGTTTTCCCATCTTATGTATGGGAATAATAGAAGATGTCTTCCAGATGGAAGGAAAGGAATGTGAAGACCAGGAAAGATTGAAGATATGAAGAAGAAAATCCATGCCAGAGCGAGGAAGATGCTTTAGCATGGGATAGGCAACTTTGTCTGGGCCAGTGGCAGTGGATGAGGAGAGGTTGGAGGCAGCCGCAAGAAATTCAGCGGGAGAGAAGGGAGAGCAAAAGGACGAGTGAGACTCCACAGAGCACGTGGCTCGGCGGAGCTCAGTGAGGTAGCCTCTGGCTCTGCTGTGCAGGGCCTTTGGCTGAGACACGGAAAAGTGAGACCTCAGGTAAGCGGCATAGACCGAAGCCGATTCCCTGGGAGAGGAACAGTTAGGAAAGTTAGGAGAGGAAGAAGACGAGGAAGGAGAGCCAGCAATAGAGCGAAGAAGAGAGTGCACAGATTTAGGATTAGATTTAGGTGAAAGAGAAGTGCAGGTCGTCTGCCATGCCTCAGCCTTGGCCTTGGCAATGACCGACGAGGCACGTCGAGAGGCGGAGATGTAAGCCTGGCGATCTTCATCACTTCTGTGAGCAGTAGCGAAAGCCTTGCGTCTTTCACCAACCGCTTCTTCCACCTCAGCAGACCACCAGGCTTTAGGAGGGCGTTTGATGCGGTCGAAAGGAATGGAAGATTTGGCCACATTCATTGCCAGAGAGGTAAAGAGAGCAGCTGCAGAGGAAAGAGAAAGAGACGAGTATTCCTCTGCAGTAGGACAGTGAGAGTCAAAGTAGGAGGCAAAGTCATCCCAGCGAGCTTTCTGAAAATTGAAGGAAGGGGGGCGCTCGTTGGGGTGAAAGACCGGAGAGAGAGGGATAGATAGAAGAATTGGTAGGTGGTCAGAACCCAGGTCCTGAAGCACCTCCCAGGAGCAAGAAAAAGCAAGAGTAGAAGGAGCAAAGGAGATGTCAGGAGAGAAGCGACTGCCAGAGGAGCGATGGAGAAGGGTGGATGTGTCAGGGTCATTGAGGGGGAGGAGGTCTGAGGAGATGACCCAGTCGAATACTTCCTCCACGTGGGGGTCGGAAGTACCTCTTGAGTCCCAAAGCGGGTGATGGCAATTGAAGTCCCCCAGAATGAAGAGATTTCTGGAGGAGGGAAGAATGGAAGGAGAGAAGGAATTGGTTCTGCCATCCGTTGGGAAGGAGCAAATAGGGGGGGCATACACATCAAGAAATGACACCGAGGAGGATTTGTTTAGAGAGATGTTGACCCCTACGTAATCAGAGTAGGGATCGAGCGAAGAAAGAGAGAGGATGTAGAAAGTTCAGAAAAGGATAGGCCCTGTCTGACGAAAATGACAACGCCGCCACTGGCATGCGAGGCATCAGAAGAGAGAATGCCAGACCGGGAGTGAGTACGATCAGAACGCAGAACAGAGAATCCAGGAATCCTGAAAGAGGAAGATGAGTTAAGATTGGATTCCTGAATGCAGATAAGATCGACAGGATGGGATGAAAGAAAATGAAGTAGTTCAGTGCTCCTGGCTCGAAGACCTCCAGCATTCCATTGAAGAACCCTGAGAGAGTCAGGGGGAGGAGAGGAGGCAGGAGGTGCAGAAGTATAGCCAGGAGCAAGGGACGGTGGTGGAAGGGCAGGGGAGGGAGATATAAGATGGGCAGATGGGGGATAAGAAGTTTGGAGACGAGGGTGGGGCAAGAGTGCAGCATTAGCAGAGGGGGGGCCAGATTCCACAGTGGAGGTATACGTGCCGGAGGAGTCCGAGGAGGGGGGAGTCACAGTGTTACGGCAGGGGGGGAAGCTCCAAGAGTGAGAGCTGCCAAGAGCTCTGAAGTTAGATAAAGAAAGTTGTGAGCACCTTAGATGGACCCATTTGGAGCAAGCGCAGCATTGCACTGACTTGCCCTGCCAGGTCACATTTCCAGCGCACACAGAGCAAGGAAAGATGGGGCCAGGGTTAGGATGAATGTTACCGCTCATCAGGAGAAGAAGGAGGGCAAGAGTAGGGCAGGAGAGAAGAAAAAGTGAGAACAGGCGACCGATTTTAAAGATGCTGTGTGCTGCCCTTCTGCGGTCGTTCAGGGGGCAGCATAGCAAAAAAATGAATGGGGAGTGCCCGGGGTAACTGGGACCCTCGGGAAGGCCAACAGCCATTTCGACCCAACCCAAACGGGGCCGGGGACCGCACCACCACGTTGAGGCGGCTGTTGATTGGTGCAGAACTGCTCTCATCGTTAACCAGTTTTGAAGCAGTTGCTACCATGTGCCATGCCGAGGCAAGCATGGATCCATCATTAGATATACACATTGCTTTTGTATCTTTGGCATTTGATGTTGGTGCAACATCTGCAGTGGCAACACTCTTGCTCTGGTCTGGGGCCGGTTTGACAAAAAATGGCATCTCTGGCCACAACCGAGGCCATGATGGATGCGTAGTATTTACCCAGCAGTGCAGCTGCAATAAGCTGTCATTATAAATGCAAAAAATTCATTAATGCAAATTCACACTGAATGGGGATTGTTTTTTTGATCTGTTAAGAAGGTTTGCATTCAGCTTTAAAGAAAATATATTTTGCCTGAGCATTTTCGAAGCAATGAAGCAAAATGGAACCAACCCAATTTATTTAAAGTATTGATAATTTTTTTTGAATGAACATTATTAACACTATGATATTTGGAAAATATCAAAATTTTCTTAAAAGATATAGTAGGCCAAATTTGACAATTATTTGCAGCAACTTTTCATTCTGTTTTTAGTATTTTTAGTAGATCTCAAATTGCAAAATTTCCTATGTACAATAGTTGCTGATACTCTGAAGCAGATTAAATGATTGCTGTTTAGTTTTTGATGGTTGCAAGTGCAGCTAATTTACCTTTACTTTTGTTTGATGATTTGATGCTACGGATTTTGCAAAATTTTTTTGAGATGACATTTTCCAGTTTCCAAGGCAATGAATTTTCCAATGAATAGTGTACTAAGGAACAATCATCTTTTTTCACACAAGATGGAGCAGACACACCACACCTTGAGAAAAATATTTGAAGCAGTTTGATCCAAAGCTCTTTCTGAAAAAAATATAACACAAATATTTGCTTCTCTTGCTTTATCCTACCATCAATATAATAAACAATAAATGATTTTATTGTGGTGAATACACTGTGTAACAATTCTATAAACATTTCATGCAAGTTAATTTCAATGGCTTATTTACATAACATGACCAAATACACAACACAAAAATATTGAAGTGCATAGACAGTGGCACAACTAGAAATAATTAAAGCAAGTTTGCAACAAACTTTAAAGGCTAAGATCTTATTTTGGAAACCAACATTTGTGCTTAAAGGGCAACAATTTAAATGCTGATAGAATTGAAAGTAAGAATGGCTGATCGGCTGATCACAAGTTGTGTTAAGTTGGCTGATCACAAATTGTTTTAAGTTAAACACAAAAGTTTGCTTTGACCAGATGATAAACCATAATGGTATAACTAATCGTTAATTGCACTGTTGTATACTATAAAGTGCAATAAACCTCTACACATCATAAATATTTTATTTATTGATTTTAACAAATTGAACATTTTGTAGATTCTTGAAATCAGCAATCGCAAGACAACGCTACCGTTAATTGTTTGGTAGTGGCTAGAGCGCAGGCACCAGCTTTTTAGCTTTAAAAGACTAAAATGTTGATTAGCTGCACTACCTTTAACAAAGCACATTTCATGCAATTTCATTTTATTAACACTTTAAGTGCCGCGCGCATCTTGCAACGTCTGCTCGCTGGTGCCAGGCGCTTTTCGCTCGTCTGCTCGCTGGTGCCGGGCGCTTTTCGCGTTTACGCGTAATCGTTTTTCACAATTGACGTAGATCTACGTCAAAAAGCACTCAATGCAAAATATCCAATGACGTAGATCTACGTCGTAAAGCACTTAAAGTGTTAAGCTTAACATTAAGCAGAAATTTTGCTTGAGTATGACAGCCTACTAGTATAATAAAACTTACCAGTAGGTGGACCAATTTGTTGGTAAGTACCAGTAGAGCTTGACAACCGTAGACTCAATGGTAATGGGATAGCATTTAACAGCACAAATTAGGCTATTTTAAGTGTTACATTAAATAACAAAACATAATCTAAAAGAAAAAGTCGATTCAAAGTTTTAAAAATCTTGTGAATTTAATTTGGGCCTTTCAAAATGAGTTACGTTGTTACAATATTTAGATTTAATGAGATACCCTTCTACTCATATTTGCCCATTTTCGAATCCAGAAGACTGCACTTACAGACCAAAAGCATGCAAAATACATGCATATAGCCAACAAATACACTATATCTGCCAGCAAATGTCTAATTTACTAATTTCTAACGCTAACAAACTTGCTGTTTATGACCTGGCCTATACAACTCAATGTAATGAATCGTGGTTGATGGCAACTTCGTCTTTGACCTGGATGACATCACAAACTAGCGCATGCGCAGATGCGTTATGTGCAAAGGGTCTATTGATGAGCATCATGCTTTATTCGTCAAAGAGAGTGCTTTGCGGAATAATTCTACACAAAGTCACTGACAAAGAACAAAATAAGCTGCCAAATTGAGTGGACTATTTATAAATAAAGTTAGGCTTAACCAAAAAAATGATAATAATATGGCGGTTATCACAGTGCACACACCACTGCCACCTACAACAAAAATAGCACATGCAGTCACCTGCGTAATCAAAGACAACAATGGGCTTATGCCTAACACCATACTATCGCATGCATATACCTAGGGTTACCATACGTCCCGATTTAGGCGGGACAGTCCCGCTTTTTCAGGCCTTGTCCCACTTAAATCATCGAAAGTCCCGCTTTTTCCTTCAGTCAACCAGCACAGCTTGAACTAGGGTATGCAAACGTCAGTCCCAGTAAGCTAAGGCATTATGGCAGCGAACCGTACCTCCATGACGATTTCGGCCAAAAATGACACAAAACGTGCAGCCAAACAGGTGATGACCTTTTTTTTTTTTTGGAGATCACCCCCCATCGTAGGCGGGACCGCGCCTAATTGCAACCTATGTAAAGCTGGTCCCCTCCCTCAAAAAAAAGGTCTAGAGCTGAATTTGAGCGTCCAGATTTTGATCAAAAAAAATAATAAGCCCATATATTTGGTCTCGTGAAAAGTGGCCATCCATTGTCTCGATTTTTGCTTTTCCAGATATGGTAACCCCACATATACCGGTAGTGAACCATATGCAGCAGCACGTCTAATCTAACGCAATAATGCAATAGGAAAATTTGTTAGCTGTACAAACACTTTAATTCTCAAAAGTATGTTCTAAATAACCCACCCTCGCTCGACTATACAACTGTACCGGTACTTAACCAGTAACAGGCTGGTAGCATCAAAAATCTGATTCAGTTTTTGCATCGTCACGGATAATGATTTAACAAACGTTACGTTTATTTAAACTTTTAAAAGGACGGACGATTTAAACGTCCGTCCCTAGCCCAATGATAATTTGGACTGGGAGTGACACAAGAGCTGCAGTAATACCCGTGTTGACCTTTTTTTTTGGAGGACACCTTGATTTAGGGTATAAACTATCAGGTCATTACCTGATCTGCTACCGCTAAGTGCCGCACCTTACCTGATCAGCAATAGCAAAACTTTTCGATCAGACCTGTTGTTGTGGAGCGTCCCGTTTTTTGATCACCAAAATATGGTAAGCCTATCCTAAATCCAATACATGTACTAAGAATTTAGTAGCAGTCAAAAACGGTTTAAGACTTGGATGGTGGAGTTCAAAGCAAAGCATTTTTGAAAAAAGTAGACCCTTTAAATCTTCAAAACATTGTTTTGTGATTAAACGGTTTATTGACTGAAATTATATCAAGTTTCCTAGGCGATAGATGTACACTACAATTTTTTAAGAATTTGAAAGGTAAGCGCTACGGCAATTGAAAATTTGCTATATTCCTAAACAAATAGGAGAGGGTGAAGATGGTTCTGTTTGGTTTTCACCAACAACATAATTTCTCGAAACTACACATCACATGAATCATAAAGAAATGTCTTTTACCAAGACAATAAAATGACACAGTTTGAAGCATGGTTATTTTTATCATTACTGATCAAATTGTCATTCTAAATCCAATACTAAAAATTTAGTAGCAGTCAAAAACGGTTCAAAACTTAAATGGGAAGCTTCAAAATATTGGCTTATGAAAAACACAGCTCCAATATTCAATTTCTTTACAATATATATATTTTTTCCCAGTCATTTTACGGAGTTTGCTAATTTATTTGATCATGTGGATTTTAATTTTCGCCAATCAGCGATATTCACTGGCTAAGTTATTGGCCAATGTCAAATGTGGGCTTTTAAAATTCCGTCCAGTAACTTTCACGCATCTCAAGAACTAGTACAGATACGGTTTTAAGAGTCTTGCCCATGGCCACAGCAGACAAACTAAACGGCTTGTTCGTCACAACTTCTCCTAAATGCCGAGCACCAAGCACACAAGCTGTGGATGTCATTTTTTAATTTTTTTTGGTATGAATAGACAAGGGGATTGAACCCATAATCTGCCGACTGCGAAATAGACGTTCTAACCGCTACACCATCGCGTCCATTACGGATTTTTTGCAAAACCAAGGATTGTACCAACTACACGCGCGCGCGGTTTTTACAAACGCATAACTTTTTGTCGTCTTAATGTTGGGTTACATCTATTATAACTCTATTTGTCTAATGAAAACAAAATATTTGTTCAACAAATTATACTTTTTCTGATTTGTAAAGACCTAAACTTTATAATAAAAAAAAAATTTTGAAAATTGGTTGAAAAACAAGCTCACAAATTACTTTTCAAGTAAACTGATATTGCAAATTTCTTTTTGCCGGTATATATACAGTCGCGGGAGCGAACGCATAAAGATCGCTTGCCGGTATTTATACCGGCGCGGGATCGAAAGAGTTAACTTTGGGATAAGAAGTGATTGTTATAAGAAGTGTTTCATTGTTCTGTTGTTGAGGAGTAGCTGTGCATGTAGCACTATCAGGCAAAAGACTCGTTGATGGAACATCGGAAGGATCCTCATCATGTTGAAGGGGAATATCTGCAACAAGAGGTCGTGTAAATGCATCATCGGTGAAAATATCTGGATTATAACGATGGATTCCGCTGGACTTGAAAGCAAAATTATATTTTTGATAGTGAACGAATTTTAGAATGCCTGCCTAGAAAATTCTGCAAAAACATAAATTGAAAGGTTTTCTTGGATTTGATGATATACACGAATCGCCAAGGCAAGAGTAATACAGTTTAAATGCATCATACACTCCTACGTCAAGTGGTTATAGCTTGTGTCTGTAATTTGGTGGAAAAGTAAGCAAACGTAAGTCATTTTTTGGTTATATTAATAGCATCAATAGAAAGGTGACTGATATGACTATGTATTCGTAGCGTGCCCGGATTGCTCTTGTTCACCTACACGAATTCAATAAAATAATTCATTGCTTCAACAAAAAGATCACCAGTCATCCAACCGGATGGATACGCCACACCTAAGCTTTCTGAAGGAGCATCTTTCAGCATGTAACTCTTGAAGTGTCCTCGAGAAAAAAATAGTATGAGTTGCCAATGGTGTTAATGCAACAGCACATTGTTAACATCACCTCTCCTGCAGCTGAGGAAATTTACCCGATTTGTTTTACCCTCTTCTCTGCTAAGATTTTGCCTGGTTTAGCAAATGTAGATAGCCCGTCTCGTCCGAGTTTCAGATGTTTTGGGGAGATATAGTGCCTTCTCTAGGAAGAATGTCTTTTAAGTTGCAAAAAAAAGCTTTGACATTAGGACGATTAAATTCAATTGATCATGCCAGGCTTGTCGATTCCGGATTACGAAGAGATCGATTTTCAAATTTCTTGCAAAATCCACGCAGCCAGTCTTCCCCTGCAGCTTCTCTTGTTGGGTATGGAGATATTTTTGGTCTTGGAAAATCTTTCGGCCAATTGTCGTGCCTGCAGTTTTGTCAGACTATAAAACACTTTTGAAACTTGAAGAATGTGGTGTTTTAAAGCCTTTTTCTCATTCGCATTAAAAACCTGTAAAAAGCAATGAAATGGGTCCAAGAGTAATGTAGTTTTATCAACTTGAATGCTAAAGTATGAATATTGAACTAGACTGGGTGTTGCAAATATTTAAACGTATAACAATATGCGAAGGAGTGTTGGCGTAGAAGGTTGTCAAATGCCGTTTGGTTTACTTAGCATTGAACCACAATAAATTAATCACACACTTTACAACACGTGGGCTATGCAGTAAACCTTGTGCTACCTGCTTTGTTGTCATGAAGGGCTTTGACACGAACTATGAGCCACTCATCTTCACACGCTTACACGTCTGATAAGGTTGACTTATGAACGCCGAATTCTATGGCCGCTGCTGTAATGCTTGTTTTGTCTTCGAGAGTAAACAAGCCTCTTTTTTGGCTTTTTCAACGTTGGCATATCTACAAACTAATTATAGTTTCAATGTATGCCTACATATAAGTAGAAATATCTCACAGAAGTGGGAATCTTTTGGAAACAGTTTTAGTAGCATATCCGCTGACCGCCATTTTAAATATTATTGCAAAACAAAATATAATCCCAAAACGCCATTTTAAATATAAAGCACTGTTTCGATCTAAACTCCATGCCTTTATTAAGCATGACATAAAACAAATACATTGCTATTAAAACATATATAAAAGTAATTGCGAGCTACCTAAAAACTCATTATATTTCTATCTGACTTTATTTACTTTGAACCACGTAAAACACTTTTTTATCGCAACAATTACATTTGGTGTGGTCAATCCTGATAAAAACATGGCCCCTGGTAGAGAACGAAATTTTAGTCTCGAAACAGAAATACGAGAGAAAAACAATCACGTGATGGCAGAACTACGCTGCCATCCGATTGGTCCCCATGTCCGATAGTCCCACATCTCCCATGGATCTAATTTTGACTCCAAGAGGTTATCGTCCATGAGGTTGTTAAAAATGCCGTACTCTTTTCCAGATTTAAGGAGGGCCATGGAGCTATGGCCTCTATCTTTATGGTTTTGCAGTCGGATCCGACCACAATTTGGCCTACAAGAAAAATTGTCAATTTGAAAAACTGGACAATAAGCGCTCCCACGCATGTTAATCTCCCTCCAAAGGTAATTAGCAGCCAATTCTCAATGCTAATCCTTTAACCTTTTAACAAATCTTAGGTACCCGTAGGTCACTGGCTAACAGGTTTTACACCTTGCTAAAGAGTAACTCAAGGGCAATGACAGATGATGAGTGCTGGACATCACTACTAGAAGAGCAAATTAAAAAAAGATTGATACATAAAATTAATTTTTCGCACCTCAATATATTAATGCAAGCGTGCAAAAGATGCAACCATAGTATGAAAAAGGTGTAAACATAGAACAATTTTCCAGATCTGTTTTGGAATTTCCAAGTTTCAAGATTTTGATGGAATAGAAAGGTTTCATGTGACGTCACACATTTGGCACAAAAAAAGTGGTTGACCAAAAGCAGAAAATTATGCTGGAAAGATATAGGATTTGCACCAACTTTAGGGGTTAGGCTATATTAAAAAGTAATGAGAAATTAATTAAACAATGGAGTACCGGTAAATAATTGCTAGTTTGCTACTCAAAGACAAATACATTTAATCAATAGCGATTTGGTTGAAATTATGCCCTTTAGTTGTTAAGTTTCATAGGACGCTGTACCAATTTGTCAAAAAAATTAGCCTTAAGAAAAGTATTGTTTAAATATCAATCATTTTTCTGTTAAAAAAACTTTATACAAATTATGTAATGTTGGTACATTAGCAAAATCAACCATTATTAGATCATTTTTAACGGTACCGTAAGTTATTAATTACGGTTGATCTACTTGATCCAGCGGCCAAGGCAATAGCCCAAAAATTTTTAAGAAATAATTAAGGACACAAAATTACATCTGATATATCAATTTGGCCTAACCGGTCTGCAATCATTATTGACAAAATTTTAAAGGATTATTATTGATTTTATCCATCGATATCTAATCCAATACATCGCAAACGATACAGAAGTGTGCTCTGTCATATAGGCTATAGTATAATTTAGGTTTACAACTTTTCAGTACGCTCATGCAACTTGATATACCGTAGTGTGTAAAATTGCACATTACAATTATCTTAAACTCAGTATTACCAAAAACGATAATTACTAGAATATGACACCCCACCAAAAGCTGGCTACAAATAAGCCTGCATGTTTTGCCATAAAACTAGGTTAACTGGTGGCAATAACAAATAAATTTTAACACTCCCTACGGTACTTCATTTCATAACATTAGTAAAAGAACACATGTAATATTCACTTAACAACTGTGTATTTTATTCATTTAATTTGTAAAAAACAATATCACTCCTTTTAATTCAATGCAAAAATACTGAAAGTGGTTAGCCACTTTTTTGAAAACGCATTTTGGTGACGTTTGATCACGTGCGTGAAACCTTCCTATTGCTAGAAATAGCTTTTACAAACTTCCTGCATATTAAAATCCGCTGAAGGTATTTGCTTAGTCCTAAATTGCTAATTCCATAATGACGTCAAATTTCGGGACTGCCCCATGCTGTTTTTAGGTTTTGGGATTTCCTGCTGACTGTAGTTTAGTACTTCAATGCGTTTTATATGGTGATTGGTGAGGGCTTTAGGATGGAATATTTCAGACAGTTATCAGAGTAACCTAGTTTAGGCTAAATGTTTTCCTGCATTTTGCATAGTAAAATAGAAAAGTTTGAAAAAAAATGTATTGCATCGTTAGAACGAGTGCGCCATGCTGGTGTATTGATATCGGCTTAGCCTATTGTTTTAGTACATACAACAGGCTATGATGCGTCTCAAATGTAACACTGTGTGTAATACTTTGGTAATCCTGTACTTTAGCGTGGTAAGTTATTTAAGCTGAAAGGGCAGTGTACACTGTAGGGCCAGGCCCGGTATGTAAATGTACGGGGCAGTGTACACTGGAAGGGAGTGTACAGGGTGGGTTCCAGTGTACACTGCCCCGTACATTTAGGTACCGGGCCTGGCCCTACAGTGTACACTGCCCTTTCAGCTTAAATAATTTACCGCACTAAAGTACAGGATTACCAATACTTTTTCTTTGTTAAAAATTTTTGTTGGCAGCTGGGCATTATAGACTGAGTGTAAGACTTGTCAACCAAAGACAGCAATTGGAGTGATTAAAGTATTACTGGTATGTTGCATGAAGCATAGCTAACTACAAAACAGATATTTTTGTAAACATATCTAGTTTCAAATTCAAGCTTTGGTTTGTGTCAACTGCTATGACACATATGGGTAACTTCCAGAGGTGGTAAGTGACAAAGTATTTCTATTTTTAGTATGGTTTCAGTAAGCCTAACAAACTACTTACAAGATCCTGGGTCTCTGAGTGCAATTTTTCAAAAAGTGAAGAAAATGTTACATATGGATAAAGACATTACTTACAGCTGATGTAAAAGTGATTAATTATCCAATAGTACCATAACCTATGCAAAAAGTATTGGCATCCTAAAGCAAATTTTGGTAATCCTTAAGTTTAGCGTCAGAAACTCAAGTAAAAAAAATTTGTAATCCAAGCGGGTTAGGGTTGGGGTTAATTAGGGGTGTGCTCTTAGTTTTGATTGCTTGGATTACAAATTTTTTTTCTTGAATTTCCTATGCTAATCTTAAGGATTACTGCAAAATTGACCAATGAAAATCTATGTGATGTAGCTTGGTTGACAAGACCACAAACGATTTTGAGAAATGGTCTGAAGAAGTGTTTAGCCCATCTTTGACTGTAGCAACATCTTGTTCCAGTAAAAGAGTTTCAGTGTTTATAAATAAGCATAATACACAGGTACAGGCATAGTAAACATAGTATAAGCATAGTAGGCATAGTACAGACATAGTACAAGCATAGTAGAGATAGTACAGGCAAAGTAGACATAGTACAGGCATAGTACAAGCATAGTGCAGGCATAGCAGAGTAGTACAGGCATAGTATACATATACGCACCTAAGAAATTGAACAATAGTAATTTTATCCTACAAACAAACTATAAGGTCTAGAGTAACACCAATTTTGCCTGCATGTAATACATAGTAGCTAATTCAAAAATATAAAAAATTGTTATGTTGATACAATCTCTAAGGATATCGTGATTACGGCATTTGTGTTTTGAAGCAACTGTTGCCCAAGAAAACGAAAATTCTGTGTTCATCCGTCTGAAAGTTTTTACAACTGTTTAATCATTTTGTGAATACTTAATACAAAAAATAAAAAAAATTTCATGTGAACTTTAAGATTTGTTGAAATGATGATAAAACAAATAATTTTTATGCTTTTATAAATATTAATTAGCTTCTATGAATCATGTTTACACATGTGTATCACACTGGTGCTGTAATAAATGTACTTGAGTGTGGTTTGGTGCAAAAAAGATTTGCACCGACTGCACTGGTGCGATAAAAATCACATCAACTGCATTGGTGCAGTGTGGTGCAATTTGATTTAACCCAGTCTCCAGCTGGGAGTTTGCTCAAGCTTTTCATTCAGCCAGTTGCTTGTCTTTATTATCTTCTCTTTGTCCTGTCTCAACAACACATGGTGAGTTGATATTTGCAATGGGAACAGCTTCAGGTCCTTCCTCATGACCATTAAAAGCATAGTTGGAGACAGAGCCAACTCTTGACTGCAGATTTGGTAAGATGTGATGCAAGGTATCCTTCTTTTTAAAATGCTGTGAGATGTTCTGTATTTTCAAATTAGTAAGTGCTGCACACTTGGACTTAGATTTGTAACCCTGGTGTGTGTCAAACTGATGGTAGACTTTTGTCGGTGACTTGGTTTCAACCAGAGCTGGATGATTATCAACATTTGCTCCAGCATGTACATTTTTCATACAATACTATAATGAAATACTTGTATACAATCTGAATAACAAGAAAAACAAGGACCTGTTCACAAATCCAACCTAGTTAACTCTGTTTTTTTGTTTTTTTATTTGCCATATTTATCCTTCATTGACGAGAAAGCAAATTGTATTGTTATTTTTTGAACGATAAGTCTGCACTTGCTTTGGGAGTTGCTATTTCCGAGGTGTCTGGGTCACCTGTCTTCCATGTAAAGGTGTTACCTGAAAAAGAAAAGACCTTGCTTGCACTGATAAATTATTTACAGCCAATCAGTTGCATCTATTTTAAAGCACTCTATGTAAAAGAGCATTGGTCTTGTCTACTCAATTTTTGTTTTAATGGCCTTAAGATATTATTAAACATTCTAAGCTATCAAAAGCATAAGAGAACAATCAAAAATGCAATCTAATAGACCTACAAGAAAAAGCAGTAAATACTACATTTAGACTAATGTATCAGCACTATGTTGTACCATTTAGGTCTAGATAAGCAGATCTCAACTTATTATTTCACATTTCGCACTCACCAAAAGAAAAAAATATTAATACTCACTCAACTTTTGATTATAATTGTATCATGCTGCTTGGATTCCAAAACTGTCACCCCAACATAAGAGCTCTAAAAAAGATTTTCAACTAAAATTTACAAAGTGTTCTTCAAAAATAACACCATAAACCTAAACCAATGTAACCTCTTTTGAGAGTCTTCTAAAATTATTATCATCCCCTAACATAGTGTCTCCTCGGTCAAACTTTGTTTCATAGTTATGTCATTGTCTGCACCATACATGTAAACCTTTATCTTGGTTGGTAATGTAAATTAAGCTACTTATTTCCCGAGAAGTTTGCATTCTTAGAAACCTCTTTCAAATACCATGTTGTGCCAGAACCCCCAATCTTGGTTTAGAGAAATACAGGACAAAATTGCTAAAAGTGAAACTACTTCCAACGTTCACTACTTAAGTAGTTTGATTTTTGACTACTTATTTACTTGTACTCAAGTGAAAATACCTATCATTACTTTCTATTTTTACTTATGGCTGCTGACTTAAGGACAACAAGGTCATTTTAAGCTCTTTATTGTATTAAATAAGTTGAATCTAAGCCTTCAGTAACCTTGGGCGTAGAAGCAAAAACAATATGGCTGCCAATTAAGGCCATCATGTCACCACTGTAATTTACTTACAAGCACTTTTAACATTGATTACCATATGCATTAATATAAAATTTCTACATATTGTTTAAGCATTACGAATTTAATTCTTTTGGCTGAACAATAGAATATCAGCAAAGAATTATTATATTTTATTGGTAGTAAATAATATCTAAGTAACACTAAAATACAGAATAGAAGAAAGCTCTAATAGTTCATAACAGTATGCCTGCATCATAATACAATCGCTGCTTATTAGTACTACAAATACAATAGGCTGCAGGACCACAGTCACCCTAATTTACATAATTAAGGTGTTGGTTATTAGCATTCATGTATAAAGATAGTACTTCATACAAATAGTCCATATTACTGCATTTTAAGATCTTAAGCACCCACTGTCGAAATCACACATTGACTTTTTACAAGAAAGCAGATTGTAAACACTGTATAAAGCAGTGGCTAGCTAAAACATAGCAGCTCTTTTTGATGCAACTTCAGTATAATTAACATTGTCAGCTTTTGTTTTTGAATAATGGTTATATTGAGATGTCCACACTTTGGAAAAATATTATGTTAAGAACAGATTGCAATTTATTGACACATGTAAAAAATCAAAGCATTCCCAGTAATTAATATTAGCATTTAGGAAAAACTTTTTAGGTGCTGGAGCTTAAAAACTTGTCTTTGAAATTTAGAAACGTGTAGATGTTGAAAATTGCTTGCGCAACAGTCGAGGAAGGATAAGTTAAACCTTCTCTATCAAGTTCTTTAAAATATCCAATAACAACTAGATAAAAGTCATTTTGTAGCAGAGCGCCATTTTTCATCAGCAACCTTTCACTCGTTTTTTTTCACTTTTTTTAATTTCTTAGATTGACAGCAGCCTGTTTTCCCCACACATTGTCTTCTTTGCTTTATCTGCTGAATCCAGCCCCAAGTGGAAAGAAAGGTTTTTGTCTACTAGATGAACTTACATGGGGATGGCTCTATAAACTTACTCCTTTGTGACTCATTAAACAAATGATAATGATGATATGACTGTATTGACCAAATTGACTTGCCAAATTAGCTGGTTGAATTTTCCAAGAACAAAATCAAATATTGGGCTGTCTAACAGATGCTTGACCATCGGTACAATTGCTTTCAGAGAGTGGCTTAATGCAAGATGGGTATCCTTTAAGAGAAAGCTTTCAATGAGAACTTGGGTTTTGTCAAACCATGATTTTTACCAGGATTCCTTAGTTGAAAGGAAATCAAAAACTTTGTCGCTGCTGTTAACAGGACTAGGGTAGACATTTCATGTGCTTGTTTCTCTTATTGGAAGTTTAACATGTACTGCACATCACCTTTTCAAATAAGTGAGATAAAACTTGCTGTGCCTTCCCAATTCTCCATAATTGGAATCAAGAGGACGTTAAAACGTGAATGCTGCTGCAGTTGTATCTAAAAACAATTTTAAGGCTAGCTTGACGTCTTTTCTTTCTAAAGAGTCGGGATGCAACAATTTCCAGGACAGTGCTGGAGCTTGTTTTAAGGTCTTGCTTGCGGCTAGTAAATGAATAGTTTCAAATGCAGCTAATGACTCGCAAAGAAGTGTTCCCATGAAATAGGTTTATGACTGCTAGATGTTCAAAATCAGTGATTTTTGTTTAAAATTTGTGAACTAGTTTTTAAAGCTGTAGCTACCATGTTTCCCCGATAATAAGACAGGGCTTATACATGTATTAATTTTTACTCCAAAATATGGCACTAGGGCTTATTTTCGGGGGATGTATTATTTTGATATATCAAAAAATGAAGTTACAAAGTAAAAATTACGAGATTTTAAATAAACAGAAATTACGAAAAAAGATCTACATTTACTTGCCATTAACATGTTTTTTATTCAGAAACTCATTAACAACAATTTATTCAAGAACAAGTTTGTTAGTTTTTGTATCGTCATTATTTTTGCTTGCCAAAAAAAGATTTTTTGAAAAGGATGGCATACACCGCATTAAAGCAGTTTGAATAAATATAAAAAAAGAATGTTTGACTCTTTCGTCTTTCTGCCGCTCTCAACTAGGGTTTATTTTAAGGGTAGGGCTTACATTAAAATCATCCTCAAAAATCATGCTAGGTCTTATTTTGTGGGTAGATCTTATTATCGGGGAAACACGGTAGTAACTGCACTGATCACTAAACAACTCTCAAAAACTCTTTAGCAATGCTCTTTCATAGTCTATCCAGCAACTGTGATATTGTAAATTTGCCAGTAAAACAACCAGCTAGATACATTAATGGTAATAGTTTAACTCATAGCAAGCTTTCTCCGTTTCTTGGCTTGCATTCAATTATTGCCTTTACTTGGCATTTCTCAGCAGATTACAATCTTTTATTTCAAGCCATGTGCATTCGCCACTGACAGCCTTTGTTTGTGACATCTTTAACTAATTCGTTACTCACTTCCAGGCCTGTACTTCTAAAAGGCCTTGGCTAAATAAAAGTTTTTATCATTTCAACTAATCTTCAGTCATAACTCTATGAAACACTGGAATTTGTTGCATATCCTTGAAGTACTGAGTTTTTTGAAAATTACAGAAAACAAACTTTTTGTTTTTTGCGCTAGATTGACAAATATTATACATATTGTCATTTATTATTGTAAGCCTATGTGACGCAATTTTTTCAAAATAACTTATGCTCTTTGGCTTTTGGAGGTGGGTCCCTATGCATATGCTTGGCTCAAGTCTTCTTCAGCAAAACGATGAATGTCCATCAACGGCATTTTACCCTTGGAAGCTATTTTTGCTGTCAAACGTTTGAGATTGGACAATTTTAATGACAAAAGTTAACTTATGGCCATTTCTGATTGGTCAATTTCTATGATGGATTAAAAAAGTGGACCCCCAGTATACACTCCCTTATACATTCATATATCAGGCCACCCCTGGTGTACCCTGCCACCAAAGTTTAAAACCCATAACTGTATTTTTTGAAGGCAACAGCACTATCCACTGCACTACAAGCATCACTACCAGAGCTGCAGCAAATATGCTTATTTAAAGATACATGAATGGTGACGGCAAAATGACCTTTAGGGGAAAATGCTGTTTGTCGCAAAATAGCCACTTTATTTTTATTTTCATTCACTGTGCTTGTTATGGTTGCAAGCAAATAACCTGTTTCACAATAATAGAATTAGTTTAAATGTGTAAGGCCTTCAGTGACTAAGCCATCAACCAATTTGCAAAAGGCAACTGATGTGTAAATTTAAAGTAAAGTGGCTTTGCTTTTGCTTTTATAAACACTGTCTGCAGCTATGTTTTCACCCTTTGCGTTGCCATTTCATTCTTTTACTGTTTGATAAGAGATGTAGTAAAACTTGTTTTGCATTTCTTCATTTTTAGATAAGACGTTGTACGTTAATGATTGTTACATGTTACTCAACTTTGCTTGAGTGATTATTAGTGTAAAGATAATGTGGTTGTAATACAGGGTGGAACAACATGAATTACGAGTAGGATCTTTTTAGGTTGTATAGTATAATTGATGAGCTCTTTGAAAAGCTTGTTGCACAGCTGTAGCGTGTCCATTGTACATGTAAAAACACTCGCAGTTAATAATATCTTGGTGTGGCAGTGACAAAGGTTAACAAATTTCAAACAAAAATTACCATAAGTTCCAGAAAGCACAAAAGTTGTGCACGTTTTAAGTGTTCTTCTTTTTGTTTTAGCTTATTCCCGATTTGGGGTCGCCACAGCAGATATCTGCATTTTTATAACATGGCATTTGTTTTACGGTCGGATGCCTTTCCTGCCACCAACCCTCTCTTCAGAGGGAAAACTGGGCCACTTGTCTTCCACATGAAGGTGGGGGCATCTTGTTAAGTGCCTTGCCCAAGGACACAACAAGCAAACTTGCCGGCTTGTACTCCACAACCTCCACTAAATGTTGAGCACCAAGCAAGGAAGCTGTGGATACTATTTTTAAAGTTTTTGGTATGACTCAACAAGGGGAATGAACCCCAGGTTTACCGACTGTGAAGCGGACACTCTAGCCACTATGCCATCACATCGGTCTATTGCATGTTTCAAGTGTAATATTGCAAATTTTTTATTAGCAGTATATTATAGTTGTATTTCTAAAAAGTTTATCCAGTAACCTAAATGGCTCGTACTAAGCAAACAGCTCGAAAATCTACAGGAGGTAAAGCTCCAAGAAAACAATTAGCTACAAAAGCAGCAAGAAAAAGTGCCCCATCAACTGGAGGGGTGAAGAAACCTCATAGATACCGACCTGGTACTGTTGCCTTAAGAGAAATTCGTCGTTACCAAAAGTCAACAGAATTGTTGATACGAAAATTGCCTTTTCAGCGTCTGGTTCGTGAGATTGCTCAAGATTTCAAAACTGATCTTCGATTTCAAAGTGCTGCAATTGGTGCTCTTCAAGAAGCTAGCGAGGCCTATTTAGTAGGTTTGTTTGAGGATACCAACCTGTGTGCCATTCATGCCAAAAGGGTGACCATTATGCCCAAAGATATCCAGTTGGCTCGACGAATTCGTGGAGAAAGAGCATAAAAAAGGCATTTAGCGATTTAAAGAACAATTGTTTTTATGTACATAGCCAGTTACTTGTGATACTGACTGAATCCATGGAAAAAACATTTTTAATAGAAATCTCTGTAATTCCTTTGTATGATTTAATTTTTGTCATGTAATTGTATGGTTAGATCAACAGAAAACTTTACAAGATAACAGAAATAGAGCGTGATTTACTGTAAAGTTAAGTGTCGTAAGGTAATTTCTTGCACCCAAGTTTACATTTCCAAATTGTTGTTATTGTGTTGGTGGAAGTTAGGCACTCACACAGATTATTTATAAGTCAAAATTGTTATTACGATGGACTATTCAGTAAAACAAGGCTTATGGTCTAGACATTAGTGTCTGATGAAATTCATATTAATAAATCATTGGTTGCAGCCTTCATTGTTTTAGCTGCTTTCACTTTTTTAAAGATTTGCATTTGTCTAGCTTTCGAAATTTCTTGAACATAGGCATGCCTAAACGTGAATAATGCTTTTACAGAAGATATAAAAATTAAGCTGTATCTTCTAATTAATGTAAAGTATGTGGTCCAGTGCGAAGTGCTTGGCACAGATTTTGAAGCAGAGAATATAAAATGATGTAATTTAAATTTTGCTTTAAATGCGTGACATTTGCAACATGCTGAAAATTTATTTAGAAATTTATAATAAATCCTGTTTATGGTGTAAATATTGTTGCTTGTCATGTTCAGGTGTTTTGAGCTAGCCAATAAAAAATTCAATTCCTCATTTAACTTGACTTGAAATTGTTTTGTTGGCTAATCTTTCAATTTGTAGTAATGTTATGTAATTTTTACTACTTATTTTCATGTTTCTGATGAAGTTGGAACTTAAGCATCTTAACACTTGATATTTACTATTTAAAAACCGAGTGACACGGTCATAATAATTCTGAATAATAAGTTTTGATAGATTGGATAATTGTTGCGTGATTACATGCATGTCGTATCGTTCTTGTTATCGTCTTTTCTTAATGTGTACATATTTAGATTTCAAGTTAGTAATTACTTGTCATTGAGGTTTTAGTATTTATTAATGGGTAGGTGATAGATGTTGGTTTAGGTATTTGATAGCAAAGAGCTTCTCGGTGTTGTGGAACCAATGGAAAAATATAGTTGCATCATTTCAATGAATCATAATTTGATCTCTTGAAGTGTAACTTCAATCAAATGGATGCCCAATTTGCTAATTCGTCACACGCAAATGGTATGTAGAATGTCGTGAATTGCATAGCAGCAGTTTTCAATGCGGTTTAATAAATCGTTGGTTTTTTGAAATGCTTTATTTCTTATTACTTTACTCACCAAAACATTTTTGTGTGGCTTATGCTCTGTTTGGCTGGTAGATTAAACGCACAGTTGTTGTCGAGTTCAATTACTTTAATTTTCTGGTCACAGAATGTCAAGAAAATCTTTTGTAAATAGTACCTTTGTGCTCAGACCTGCTTCGGAGTTAGCACTCCTGCAGCACTTCGCACTTTTACGAGTACAAGCAAGCGAGAGTACAGTAAAAGGTTTTTTAGCAAATCTTCGCACAGTTTTGCACAAGTTGGAATGCATAACTATTGTTGGTGTAGAAAGTAGATGTAGTTTTTTTCTTATTCCTTTTAATGGGTAATATCTCACTTGCTAGAAGCTAGGAGTTTTGAAACTTTTTACAACATTGTTTCTTTTGAATTGCTTTGCTATTTACTACTTGAAGATTCACCTTTTTGGCTTGTAGTTGATTTTTCCCTTATAAGTGGCAGAAAAGGTATAGTAGTACTCCTGTAGTTCATTGACTATGATTATACCTTTTCTGTCATTTAATGTTGTTCAACGATCATGTAGCATGCTAGTAATGATTGTAGTAGTGAAAATGATGCATAAACTTATTTTGCCAGTAGGTGTACAGTTTTTGTGCAGTATCTTCCATTGATCGATAAGTTTTATTCCAGATATAGTTGAACAACTCCGAGCACAGCTTAAGGCCTCAGAAAAAATAATTTCGGATTTACAGCAAGAGAAACAAGAAATGGGAGCTGATTTTGAATTTAAAAGAGCTAAAATCAAAGACCTTTACTACGCAAAAGAAAGTGGGTTGATTCACTAACATTATGTTAAATGTATTTTGTAAATTTGTAAATCATTATTTTTGTCTAAATATCCATTTTACTGCAGGAAAGCCGTTAGTCTCTCATTTGCTCAAATTCTTTACTGTATATGTTTTTGCAACATTTTTTCCCTAATTCTGCACTTCAAAAGTCAAGCAAGAAAGTTAATGAATTTTCTTTCAGGCACCATCCGAGAATTAAACTCAAAGCTGCTTGAGTCGTGTCAGCGTGTCAGTGCTCTTGAAACTACTGTTGCTGATCTAGAAGAAGAAATAGACAATGTAAAAATGATTGCTTCAGTATCAGAAAATACTAAACAGGTGTGTTAAGGCCATCAATAAAGCCGTAACTTTTGATACGATTTTGTTTAGTTACTGTATGGTATATGTTTGGTGTTGATTGCTGGCTTGTTAGGGAGAGACATTGCACAACAATTATCTTGCTTGCTGGGATGCACTGTGTTGGCAGTACTGATAACTCCAAAGAACGTCTGCAGAAAAGACATTGTATGCATAACCGTAAAGGTGTTCATGTGATTGAAAAATAAAACAGTATGTAATTTAATAATTGACAAACGAATGACAAATTGTTAAGAATATTAAGAAATAGTTTCATGTTTAGGAGGCCGTAGAAGACCTCAACAAAACTCACCAGCAAGAAATTGAATCAATGCGTTGTGTACTGCAAGGTAATGACAATCATCAATTACACTGAATTGCCACATTTTATATTTTAACTATGAACATTTCTTTGTGCTGTGTTGTGTGTGACAAATATTTTACTCAAAATCGCATTTAGCAGTACATGGTACAAATAGACCTATGTTAGTATTTTTTGCAATTTGTGGTGTAAATAGGAGCTGAAACAGGCTCCATGTTTATTGTGTAACCATAAGGTAGAAGTGGCCACACTTGCACGTAATAAAGAGCCAAAAGTGTTAGAGGCATCATTGACAGAGCCGCTACGCAATCCTTAGTATGGCTTGACGTATTTTCCATCCAAACGTCGATGCATTCTCCGTGCAAATAGAAGGTGGTGGCTTTGTTTTTTTTTGATATCTCTATTTCTACAGCACAAAATTGGGATTTACCAGCCCCTTGAGGTGGCGCACAGCAGCTTGCACACCCCTACACTACATGACTGTACACAAGATACAACATGAGTCAAAAAAGATGCAGTCAAGAGCTCAAAGAGCCGCATGCGGCTTGCGAGCCACAGTTTGGCCACCCCTGCATTAAGGTGTTCCGTGATCGTAAAGTTTTAAATATGTTTTGAATATTGTATGCTAGTATTGTTTTGTTAACTCTTAGACACGATGGAGGAGCAACGGCGTGAATTGATTGGTCAATTTGAACAAGAACGACGACGTTGGGATCAAGAGCGCTTGAAAGTGATAAAAGAAAGAGATGATGCAAAAGATTTAGTTGCCGACCTTCGCGGAGTAATGAAAACAAAATCAGAAGAACAAGTTTTAAAAGATGATCAATTAGGAGTTACCATGGAAGCGGTATGTGTGCTTGAATGAATGATTAACAGTAGAGTGCATGGCAGAAGTAAATTTTAAGTCTGCTGCAAAATGTAGGATATTAATGTCCAGCAATAATTCCTTTGTCAAACGAACTCAAACACGGACGAAACTACTGACTGATATACTAATTGATTTGACTGAGAGACAAGGAAAACACCAGGGGTCATCAAGTCGGCTGCTACCTAAAATGTTACTCATTGGTTGGCATCTACTTTAAATGAAGTAGGTTGCTGGCTCCAACTTGATAAGACTACTACTCTGCTTGGCACTTGGTACGTTATTGGCCGAGTTATACAAATGCCTTCTAAAAATGGTATTACACCGCTTCCCTGCTTGGCATCCGGTAAGAAAGCTGGCAAGTTCACTGCGCACTTGGAAAAGACATTTAATTGGATTTTTTCACATGTGTGTGGCAGAATAATGGTGGGGGTTGAACAGTTTACCGATTGCAGTGGCATAGTCCGACTATAATACAATCAAAGCATCAAATTATATACATGAATGAGTATTATTTTTCTGTGTAGTGTTCTGTGGTACTATGACAAATAGACGCTTGTGATTAGGCTCAATCAGAAGCCAAAGCTCTTCAAGCTGTTGTTATTCCTCTTGAAGCTGAAATTGCTGAGCTAAAGAAGAAATTAATCTCAACCGAAAAATTATTAGAAAATGAAAGGTTCAAGTTGAATAGCCACAAGGTTTGAAGTTATCCACAAATAAAATTTTGAACTTGATTTGCATGTACAGCAGAATATTTCATGAAACTTCACATATAAGGTACCAAAGTGGTATATTTATAGAGGGTCCCCTGCAGATGAGCAGTTTGAAAGGCAATCAGGAAGTTAGGGGTTTGATTTATTTGAAATACCTTCAGTCTATCGAGCTGCTCAGTGCATAGAGAGTACCCTCTATATTTTTGATCTGCATGTGTTTGGTGCTGTGTTGATTTCTGCATGTTTGCTGAATAATTTTGTGTTCGTTTGGTTTTGATTTAATTCAAAAAAGCGTCATTGTTATTTTTTTGCTTCTGTCTTGATCCACAAGCGTAATGACCAGCTTTTTTGTAAAGCGGAGTAATCACTTTAACAGGTAAGTTATATTTCGGTGAATATGTATCTTTATCAGCTTGAAACGTTATTTTTTAATGAAATCGATCAGCAGTTAGAAGATGAGTTAGTGGAGAATCAATCGTCAAGATGTTTTACTGGTGGTGTGGTTGGCCAACAAGAAATTGAAGAAAAACGAGTAAGAAATTATGGGCTTTCGTTTTGTTTATTTTGTAATAACTTGAGATTAATATGTGACTAATTTTTATTGATCAAATTTTTTCAAGCAATTTTTTTATTTTTAGGTATGCCAACCTTCTTACATGGATGTTGATTTGGAAAATTGTATTGAGATGCTTCAGCAGCAAAAATTAACCTTGCAAAAGGAAAACGATATTTTGAAAGGTGAAATGCATGAAGGTAATATGGGATGTATGTGTAGTTAGTTAATAAAAGCGTATTTTACTAAAAGCTCAAATTTGAATTCTTCGAGGTCAAAAACTCATTTCTTTGCTTTTGTTCCATTGGGCTGTAATCTAAAACCATGATCGTACTGATTTGTTTGTCAGTTAAGGTAGCGAGCTTAACTTAGTAACTCATAATTACTTAATGCTGCATCGCCGGATAGACCGCTTTGTTCCGTCCATCTAGAACTAGATTGTAGAATATATTTCGGCATTGGGCACATGCCAACTTTATCGCAAAAGCATTTTTCCTTTGATGTTTGTAATGTTAGAGATCAACCATAGCAAGGTTTGCTGTCCGGCAAAAGTGAGATTTTGCGAAGAACATTTGACATGCTTTGAAGCCAGACACACTTAATCTTCTGTTAATAGACATAAATTTTGGTATAGGTTAAGTTGTTTCAGTTAATAAGAAAAAGTTAAATTGTTGTGAGGATTGACCTTTTGTTTAGTGTTGTTTTATAACGGTTGGTTGTAAGTACTTGATGCGTTAGTGGTTAGTTTATAAGTGCTGTTTGGTTGTAAGACTTATTTGCCGCAAAAATATTAAAACAAGGTCTCTGCTAGCTCATATTTTTAATGTGCCCGCAGGACTAAAAGCCAGTTTGTTGAAACGTCATTGTTTTGCGTAATGCATGGGTGGTTCTTTTGATGCCGTTATTCGCTGCGCATTAAACATTGGCGCGACTCATTAAAATGGCCACTCACTCAAATATTGGTTAACTAGTATATGTCAAACGTATTGATAATATCCAGATAATAATATTTATTTATTAGCTTTATAAGTTAAATTAGGCAGTCAAAAATTATTCTAGTGTTCGTGCTGTAACTAGTTATATCGATCAGCCGAAAGTCATCACTATAGTAAAAAAATGACTTCATTTTATTTCAGGAAGTTGTGATATTTTGCTATCTGCGACACATGGGTTATTGTGATATTTGTTTGATAATGGCGGTTCTATGTCTGCGTTCGCTGTTTATTGTGTAGTGATATACTGGCGCAACGTTAATCACATTTCACGAGCTTAAGCTTAAAATGTGTAAAACGATCGCTGTATGTCATTACGTTTTCATCACTTAACCATAATTTTGCATGTGTAAGCATGGAGCTATGTTCTTAATTAAAATATGTAACAGCTTTATTGAAATCTTTGGTCAATTTGTCGCTTGAAGGATCGAAGCTTCTTGTTGACAACTTATATTTGTTACAGTTTGCCGTGCTTTTGAACAAAAGATAGCCAATTACAATTCGTTAAAAGAATCATGGAGAGCTACAAAAGATCTGCGTGTTGCATGCATTGAAAACATGGATCTCCTTCGCTTCACGACCAGTGAAGAGCTGTGGAAGAAAATTGAAAAAGTTCTCAACAATGAGGCAAGATAGCTGTATTGAGGTGTAACACAGATACACATTTTTCTTTATTGTAATGGTGTTGTGATCTATTTGTTTACATTAGAGACTACTGTGTTGGTGACAGCTTTTAAAATACCGTGTTTGTTAGACCTTTCATGGGGCGACTGTGCAAGTCTTTCCCTGCTATTAGCTCGAATCAAACCAGAGTACCAAGATTTGCCCCCTCACACTACATCTCCGTGGTGAATATAATCGTTGTACTGCCTAACTATGTAGACGTGGTATCCGGTTTACATCGCCTAGATTCACATCTTATATCATGTTCCTTAAGGCATCGTGTTTTTACCAAATTGGTCTGCACAGGAGTGGATTTTAACTTAACTTTGATCTGTGTTCGTGACAAATATAATGTAAATGACTTATATATGACTCTGAGGTTCAGTTGACATTGAGTTAAAGTAATGGCTTCTATGAATGGCGTAGCTGGAAACTATGTCAATAGGCCATATTGAAACTGACGTATCAATATCCGGATTTTGTGTGCTTTTTCAAATACTTAGCAGCTTGAAATAGTGTCAGTCTTTTTAATTGTAAAATTTTTAACGCAACTTTACACAGAACAAACGAACAAATATTGTAACCTTGGTGAACCATGAACTGCATGATGGAGTAGTCGCGCACGTTGCCAATTATTACTAATGTAGGAGCAAGCAATTGGAATCTTCTGATAATATTAAGCAAAAAGTCAGAACCAGTATGCTGCTGTACGTATTTTATTAGAACGTTTTGCCAAGACTGTTAGCATGGTCTACTAAAATAATGAAATTAGCACTAATGCAATGAATTAAGAAGCTGCACTATTTTTGTTGACAATGCTTACTGTGTTTAGCGAAACGCTGCTATAAAATATATTCAGCACCATACTGGGTTTTGTTTTTTACTTAAAATTAATATGTATCACGAGCTTGTTGCTAGTATATGACACAAATTAAATGTGTGGTGTTCATACATGTTTTACTGAATATAGATCACAGGGAGATGCATTACTTCCGTATGTATCTCCGTGTCTTATTCTGTTTATACAGTCATAAGTGTCAAGATCTCTTGGTATCACTTGCTGTTCTGACTGATATATTTCACTAATGTTTTGTGTGCTACAAGTACTATTCTTTTCGTGTAGCAGTTTAGCCTGAAAAACATTTGCTGAGTAAACACGTTTTTTAACCTTGTGGTATGTAGGATCACTATTCACTCCAGCACCTGTTTGCCTCACATATAATGCAGTGTGGTCACTTGTATGAGCATCACAAAAAGCATCTGGCAAAACAGCTTTATAAAAGCTTATTGGAGTTCCGTACTCCAATTTATTAGTTCAGTTTATTTCATGATATTTTTGGTGCGTTTATATCAAAATAGTGGATCGTGATACGAAACTGCGGTATCATGTAGTTACGTTTTTGTCACGTTCCATACTACCGTTGGTGACATCTCTGTAATGTAATTGCTTCAATTTGTTGACACGTTTTTGTTTACGTCACTGTACGAGTAATACTGCGCTGAATGAGCCGATTAGCCTTAACTTGAAGTAAAATATATTTGTTGGCTTCTGCATTGTTGAGCATTGCCCTAGTTCAGGGGTTCTCAACCAAGGGTAAATTTTGTCAGCAAAAAAATTCACACTAACCTACTACAATTGGCATTTGTAGAAGTGAAAATATAAGAATAATTTGGGGAGTAAATTTTACTTTTGAAATTTGCCAAGGGGTAAATGAGAGGATAAAGGTTGAGAAACCCTGCCCTAGTTGCTATATAAATTTGTAGGGATGGTTCTTTGTGATGTGTCTTGATGTAGCGATGCTGTGTGATGTCGTATCAAATAGTGAAGAAAGAGTTCATGCATGCTCTAGCTCTTGCTATTTGACATGTTTGTTTAAAATAACTCCTATTTTTCTGTTTCAGGTCTTCACACGCTAACTGCTTTTGTCCTTTTATTGCATGCTTTTTCACGTTTGATTCGAATAGAGTTTTGCACGCTTTTCCTGCACAAGTTGCTCATTACTATTGCATCTTCTATGCTATTGTTGGAAGTCGCATTTGCATTTGTGCTGCTAACTATCTTTTTTTACAGGCCAGCACCGAAGATGATCCCGGATCTCGAAGTGTTGTAAATCCCTCCGAACCTCGGACAACCCAGTACGTTTCAGGCAATATTTGCTTAGTGAAATGTGGTTAAATGCAATTACTTCGTGACGATTAACCCAAACAATCAGACAAAGACAAGTAATAGTGTTTATATTGAAAGATAACTTTGTGAATTTATTCTACACCAAATTTCAAATATTGTCGAGGATATTAAGGTATTCACTTAGTGCCACAAATTTCAAAAATGCCAATCTTAGCTTTACTTTGAACTGCATACTCTGAAGCCCTACATTAGTAAGTATGTGAGGGAAAGAAACAGGTTGCTCCAATGAAAGTATTGCAATTGATTTTAATTAACAGCCCCGCTGATAACCCCTTTTCATTCCACCTCCCGAAATTCATATAGCTTCCGTTTGGTTTAAATCACTTTAATCTAGCACGTCGTATTCAATGACTTCAAAATCTATATTAAACCCAAGTGTTAATTGTCAATAGCAATGAACACTATTTATATTCAACAATGATTTTGAGACATACAGTTACTTGTTTTATAGAGAATTAAATGAGAAAGACACTGACGAATTCCTTCCCTTTCAAAGCTATGTTGTCAGTAGAGTGGAAGAGAAGACTTGCGATAGCGTGTCAACAATGGTGACAGAATCTCAAGATGATATTTCCGTCACTTCAGTCTCTTCTCTTCCTGAGGCAACTGGCATCGGAGAAGGAAAAAAAGCTCAGAGAGGTATTGTATAAGCAGTGCAATACGCACCGCTGCTCCAGAGCTTGCAATATTCAAAATAATACTGAAAAAAATTGATTTGTCACATCTCAACAATAAGAGCTGTATCGGTAGGATATCAAAGGATCATAAAAATCCTAACTTTGGTGTTGTACAATTTCTTGTCTTTAGGTCGTTTTTTATTAATCTAACATGATCGTACGCGTCCCGCACCAGCCATGTGTGAAAGTAGAATATTAATCTTGTGTGAGCTTCTGTAAAATCGAGATCTATATCTCAAATGTGTATGTTTTGCTTGTATTTTAGTATCATCAGCTCCACATCTTAATTTATTGGGAAGAGAGAACATCAGCGAAAGAAAGTCGTTAACTGTTGTTCATGCATGGGATGAAGTAATAATCAGTTTAATGTTGCTGTTTTTTGATATGCTTATGCGAAACTTCTGAAAATCCGAACCGTTCTTGCTTTTAGGCACTTTCTTTGATTTCCAACTACAGCGCGCGCTACTGTAATGCGGTCATTGGTGCGTGGTGCCTCCAAGACTTCAAGGGTGCTTTGCTCTCTACTAAACTTTATTTTTCTGTGTTTAACTTTATAGCGATGCCAAACTCGAGGTATTCCACGAATGACCTTTTTAAAAACTTCTGGATTTCTGAACCAACTTTTTTTACTACATTTTCACTGTGCACTTCAACCATCCTCATGTACACAGGTACCACCAAAATCAAACCTGATTTTCGAAACTACTCCATCTCCAAATGTGAAAAAGGCTGCTAAAGATTTTGAGTCTATGGAAACAGAAGTGAGTGATTGATTAACATTTTTCACCCTGTGCTTGCAATAGAATTAGATAATGTAAGCTTGACCTGATATACACATCACTATAAAGCTGTTTCACAAGCAGATGTCATGATTTGTTCTTGCTGACATTGCTCACAAATAAACAGTATTTTGATTGAAGTTTGAATAATTTCACCAATTTAATTAACTCTATTTTTTGATCTAGTTCATTGTGCATACCTGTTCTACCGTAAAAATACTTCCAAGTGTAGAATTCCGTATCCACAGCATATTGTTGTTCATTGACGCTAGCCGTGGTAAGGAAGGACACAAAGGCTTACGAAAAGTAGACAACAATACTTTTGTAAGGAATGAATCTTGATGAAGACAAAGATCATTATAGTACTCTGGATTCTGATCAGCTTTTATTAATGGTAACGGTGACCTTTTTATTGTGTTGTTGCAGTTCTCTGAATTACAAGAACGTTGCGTGGAGCTAAAAATAAAATATGAAGATGAGAAAAAGTCCAGAATGTTTCTCGAAACAGACATCGCAGAGGCGGCGAAAAAATCGCGGCAAGAAATTCGAGAATTGGAGAAGAAAATAAATTTGTTGGAGAAAAAACTGGAAGAGGATCGGGCTTGGAGGAAACAAAAAGAAACCGAAGATGACAAAAAATTGGTAAGTTGCTTATTTGAAAAGCAGGTCGAAAAAAAGTAAAGTTAGATCATGTGCCTTTCATCCTACTGAGTGGAGCGTGGCTCATTGGTTCAGTGGGTGTCTCATTATTTACGTGCTTTCTAATCAAACTTTAGCGGATTCCTTAGCACTTACAACTGTTGAGAATTCCATTTTATCGGAGGTCTGGCAAAACTTGTTAATTTTAACTAACAATAGCGATAGAGAGTAATGCTGTTTTTTGTCTTGGGATGGAGACACCGCATGAGCATGCAGCATCACCCGCAGACCTAATCAAGCAAGTATACACATGATAACCGTGTTGAATGGAAGTAGCAATTATTTTGCATCAATCATGAACACAGACTGCTAGCCCCACCATCAATAAGGCTGACTGGCATTAGAGGATGATTGAAAGTGAACTCTTACGATTTGGATGAGCAACTTACCATTGGTACCAGGTGAAATACGGACAATTGTCAATGGTCAATGGTCATGCTTTAAATGAAAAGTCATTGTAATGAAACCACTTTTTATTTTCAGAATTTAGTACAGAGAGATCGCGATCAAATTTATTTGGAGTATCAGCGCCTTAAAAAAGAGAATGAAAATGTGAAGTTTTCCTACGAAAAGCATCGGATTGACCTGAGCAAGGAACCGGTTTTTTCATTAAACATCGAAGTGAGTGAAAGTATTTTGTACATCATTTTAACCCCAAAGTTTTCGTGACCAAGCGAATGTAATGTAATGAACTCTCGAAGAGTTAACTCTTTGAGTATTTAACTCATCAGACGCCAAAGGACGAAACGCGTCTGGAGATGGTCTCGTCAAATTATGGGAGAAGGCTTTTATTATTTACAATACTATGACTTCGTGAAATCACCAGTCGTTCTTGTGAACATGCGTATAAAGAGCGTAGAATACCTTAATAACTCAATAAATCAAGTGAATAACTTTTACCGGGCGATGGCGTAGTGGTTAAAGCGTCCGCTTCGTAGTCGGTAGACTTGGGGTTCATTCTCTAAGTCGAGTCATACCAAAAGACTTTAAAAACTGGTATTCATAGCTTCCTTGCTTGGCGCTCAGCATAGAAAAGGGATGGTGTGGAGAACAAGCCGGCAAGCTTGCTTGTTGTGTCCTTGGGCAAGGCACTTAACGAGACGCCTCCACTTTTATGTGACAGACAGGTGGCGTACCCGTACTTCACCGGGTTACAATTGTAAAGTTGCTAACCCAGCATGTCGTAAAAGACGACTCTTGGGTACCCACCAGTGGCAGTCCGCCTTGGTGGTGGGGCTAGCAGTCACTCATGGTTGGTTCGAAATGGGCTGCCATCTTTCCCCTAACTTAATTTAAATTAGGTTGACGGCATGAACCTGAATTGCCGTTCGTGCCGTACCTCCATCCCGAGGAAGAGGAGGGGTAATCACAACAATAGTAACAATTTGAATTTCACATCAACATTTTGAAAAATTGCAGTATTTATTGTAGTATCAAAATGTAGCCTCTCAATCTCAAGCTTTGGATGTAGTGAGTTCTTTAGCTGGTGAATTAAACTTAAAGCTGGAACGTACAACGTCTTTCCCTAGTTTTTCGACTATTTGTACCATGGCGATTTAACAGTTCTCATTCTAATGCATCTAACTTTAAAGCAGTCCGTCGCTGGCTTGAAATTGAGAGGTCGGGAGTTAAATGCTTGAGTGGTTCCGGTGTTGTGGTATTCACGATGAAATCACGTAACTAATCTTTTCCAGATTTTCTGTGATTTGTTGTAGAAATGCTCTGTCAGCACTAGTGATAAAAATGCTGCGGGTATGAGCAGAAGCTGTTGTATGAATAACTGCAAATTGTTTTTCGTGATCGATTCACGAAGATTTGTTACCTGATAGTCAACTCGAGATATAATCGCTGTTCAATTTGCAGGGTTTAAGATTTCAAGTCCACAAATACAGGGAAGCTCTCCTTGCCGCTCAAGTGGAGAAAAGCCACGTTGAATCGGTTCTGCAAAGTCGACTGAGTTTTACGAACGATCGACTTAACGCTGAACAGGTTGATTAGCTTAACAGTTAATGATAATTTATGTCATTGGAATACGTTACAAATTCATCAAAAAGAGTTGAGAGTGCGCCATTACACCTTTTCTTTGCGGCTAATGGATAGAAAAGGTGTAATGGCGCACTCTCAACTTTTTGATTGAGTGCAATACATCGGTAAATGCGCCATGAGTAGTTTGCTAGACCAGCAGCTCATGTTCCTCTTGTGATTTCCGAATAGTGTTGTAACTGCGTGCTGCGTATTCCCGCCTCACGCACTGCAAACAAACGGAGGAAAAATCTTCCCATGGACCTAACAACGAAAAATCACTGGGCAAGTGGACTTGATTTATAATCCCACCGTTCCCACGATAACGTCTGCGATTTTTTCCATGGAACCTTATAGCACAAAGTTGGTGTTACTTCAGTGAATATTATCTAGAATGCAAAGGAACAGCTGGAAGAAACTTTCATTTCTGAAATTCAATCTTTGCGAAAAGAACTGAGTCAGAAGCATGAAGTAGAAAATCAACTTCAGAAAGAAATTAACGTGAAGAAAGAAGTTCTGGTTGGTGTGCTTAAGCTTAGCAATCGGCATTTTGTGGTGATGTAGGAAGTGTGATTAGGGGAGTGCATGGTCGGAAGGCGCCAATTCAGAATCGTCGTTTGCTTTCATGCTCGCGTTTCCAGTTCAAACTATGTGCCGACTATAGCGACATGTAGGGTAGACTGCTAATTCGTAGATGTTAAGATCACTTTGTAGTTTCTTTCAGCTTTTTGCTCATAACTTTCTGGTAGGTGAGAACACAATAGAAATCAGTTGGTTTCAGGCAAGCGGTTTCTTGATAAAATACGTAGAAAAATAATGTTTGCGAAAGCGTCATCATTAGTAGAATCGAATTTTAATGCGAATAGGTTTTCACGTGTTCTCATCAACTTATCATATGGCAAGAAAATGTATGATAAATTAGAACTCGCATAATCTCGATTTCATTCAGCTGTGGTTCACATGCTTATGAAGAAATAAAGTTTACGGTTATAGTCTGCATCTTACGTATTTTTCGTGCACAGGTCTGGTTGATTACTACTTAAAACGCAATTGCCGATGACGGCATCTGGAGAGCTTGACCTTGATATTGCTAATGACAAGAACGCCATGTTAGCTTTATCAAAACGCTATGTTCAACGTGATGTTTATTCATGCTCTATGTTCTACGTAATTAAAGTCAGATTAAGCCACCAAGACGACCATGCCGGTCCTCCCCTGGTAAAACAGGACAAAACACCTAACTCTCGTTAGGTGCTTTTTTCAAGCGGATTTGCCGACTTTTTCTTCACATTATCCCTTTCTGGCTGAGCGTCAAACAAAGAAGCTGCAAATTCCAGTTTTAAAGTCCTTGGTATGACTCAGTCGAGGTTTAAACCAACTTACTCGATTCGAAGCTTTCGCTTCTACCACTGCCTTAACGACGCAGTTACATTTTGTAATGCCACTAAACTTATTGGAATTACTGAACAGGCGCAATTGAAGAGATACGAGCATGACTTCAAGGAACTGCGAACGAAATCAAATGAAATAATACGAGACTTGAAAGCAAAGTTAAAGGCAGAGACGGAGAGCAAGGTTTGCTTTTTGTTTTAGCTGGTCATAAGACTGGCATGCAGAAACTTAGAAAAATACGTCTTTAACATTAAACCCGAGATGAGCGTAGCACAGGTGCAAAAGCGGTAAGGAGAAATATGCATTTACATATGTGGATATCTAGCTTACAACTAGGCTTTTTTCTACAGTTTCTACATGCCAAAGTGAACTTTCAAACTCGAATTATAAGTCGTGTTCACAGCACCTTTATTGTGACGCTTTATCGGAGGCGTGGAGAGATTGATTACGCCAAGGTTTTAGCAGATATTGTCCATTGCTCAGAGCGTTGCGTATGTGGATGGCCAACTGGAGCAATCGATTATGCCTTAAAATAATTTGTCACTAGTATCTTAAACGCTTCTTAATTTGGTTAACAAGATATGTATAGTTTTTGGTGTTACGGAACTTAAATATCGCTTTTATCAGCAAGTTGTTTGACAGCCCAATCAACTTTTTGGTTTCATGGCATGCCATAAATGTTCTGGGCTTCTTTGGAACTCGTTTGACCACGGAGAAATTCGCATGCGAACCCTGTGTTGAACCTAAAAACTTATTTGTGAATAAAGATTTGCCAGCGACAAGACGTGCTGGTGGGTCCCAACGCAATTTTTTGGCTTTATTTTAGTTGTCGTCTATCGTCCATTAACTAGATGTCTTTTTACAGGGCGAAATGGAACAGAAATTATTAGCATCTAGGAATCAAGTTCGTTCATTACAAGACTCACTGCAAACAAGTGAACATGTGCAAAAAGATTTCGTTAAATTATCCCAATCTCTTCAGGTATGTGTAACAGGGTGTTTCATAATTTCATCATTTTCATACTTAAAAACGAGTACCGTTATTTCTGATGGAGTTTACGGCTCTGATTATGAATTTGACATAGTTTTCATTATGACGTCATCTTCCACCACGCGCTTTTTCTCCTCGTTTCGAGATACTGCAGGCGCATGAGATTCCAGTCAAACAATGCAGAATATATGATTTCCTGTTTGCGTTTTGGAGGAAATTGAGTCGTATCTGCACCCCCAAAAGGGTTGGGACCAAAAACACTTTTTAAGCATATAAAACACCGTTTGGTTCACGAAATTCTTAATAGCATCTCGTCAATGATTCTTCTTCTGAAATGCCAAGCCCTTTTTTTCTTTCCTTCTACTTCGGCATTTCCAGACATACAAATTTCATATACTTAGATTAAACATTCAACGTATGGATAGTACGATCGCAATACTGCAAACGACAATTTATGTCGTTTTTTTCCAGTCTTTCAGGCTGTGGTGCCAGACATAATGGAGTATGTTTCGTTTAAAAGTAGCCTACACAATTCGGTACATGAACTGACAATCTTTTCAGCAGCCACTGAAACTTCTGGAAAGTTTCAGCGGCGATCAGTTTATCTTGTATTGAAAATGCCCACAACCATCGGCGCACTTTTTCCACTTACAGGACATTCTGAGGGAGTTTATTAATCTGGATCGGAATGCTGAAATGTTTTTATGTCAGTAACATTGCCTACCAGTTCCTTCACAGCAGCTGCTGATTTTGTTTTACGAGGTTTTAACAGGGTTGGGAGACTGTCAGAGGCATCAACCGCGTTACCAGCAAATCTCACTTTGCTAGTTAAGGGTCTTCTGAGCACTCACCTGTAGATTTTCGCTTTTTGAGTTTCTTGAAAAGCCCTTTGCCTGCGTTGGATATAAATCATGTTTCAGGTTTACAGAAAACCGTTTTTCTTTCTGATCTTTTATCGAGCAGAAACTGGATATCAGCTGCTCGAACCTTGTTTTCAAAGTTACACTTTTATTTTAGCATATTCTTATAAATTTGATGTGGTGTTATTTAGCAGCTGTACTTAGATCAAAAGGCTTGTCTAATTATTCTTCCACCATATCAAAAGATGCATCTTTGCTGCTCTTTTTCGAGCACCTGCACACCGTTCGATGGTTTGTTGTAGCTTCTTATTGATGCTCCTTGACTCTACAGTAGGCAAATTAGTGTAGCTCTTTTCCTCAGAGTTATGACGACAGTTTTTACTACATCTTTAATGCCATAAAAGCTAGGGAGTTTTTCAAAAATTTCGGCTCGGTATTCACAAAAAGCTTACGAATATGATGATAATCCCCCAATACCTCGCGGCTCGTTGGTAAAACCATTGAGCTAACTTTCGTCATAAAGAACCTGCCCCCATTGATTGCAGCATTGTTGCAAGTTTCTTCATGTTCTATATTTTACTAAGTCTTTGCTGGACTTCAGTCTGCCAGCATTAACTCCAAACATAAATACTCGTAAAAAGAGCCTAAACTTTGAGTCTATGACAACATCATAACATCAAAAACAATTAATTTCTGGGTTTTGAATGATACCAAAACAAGTAATTTATTTGCAAACAATCACAAATAAAGTAAGTCTACTTTGCTCTATATTAGATTAACGTACCTTTTTGCAAGTGCTATAGCAAAAACCTTTAAAAATTGTTTTGGCCCTAACTTTTTTTGTGGGAGCAGATATGACTTAATTACCGGCGCGATGATGTAATAGTTAGAGCGTCTGCTTCGCAGTCGGTAGACCTGTGGTTCATTACCCTTGTTAAGTCATACCAAACGACTTTAAAAAATGGTATCCACAGCTTCCCTTCTTGGCGCTCGGCATTTGGAGGAGAATGTGGGGAACAAGCCCGCAAGTTCGTTTGTTGTGTTATTGGGCAAGGCACTTAACGGGACGCCCCCGTCTTTATGTGGAAGACAGGTGGCCCAGATGCCTCAAATGGCCTGCAGAAGGCAATGGCAACCCACTGCGGTATCTTACCAAGAAAACTTCATGAACATAGTTTATGAAGTCATCAGAAGTCGATATCGACTTGACAGACAAAACAAACAAAATGACTTAATTTCATCCAACTCGCATATTCTGCATTGTTAGATGTAAATATCATGCCATGAAGGAGGAAGGTGTTTAAGAGGAAGAGACGGATGATTGAGTCTTATTGAAGAAGATAGATCAAAAATTTGGAAGGAACTCGTGGAAAATATGAATGAAGAGAACGAATCGGACCACGGTGGAAGCTGATGCAGTAGAAGGACCAGTGGAAAAAGTAGCTCGCAGTGAAATTGTGAAAGCAATGCAAAAGATGAAATCAGGAAAGGCAACTGGACCATCTGAAGTAGGTGTGGAGATGATAGTTGCAAGTGGTAAAATCGGGCTTAAAGATGATGGAACTGTACCAGCGTGTATTGGATGGTAGAGGAATGCCTGATGAGTGGAGAACTAGTGTGATTATGCCAGCGTCAAAGAAAAGGGTGATGTCATGAGCTGTGGATCATACAGAGCAGTGAAACTGCTAGAACAAGCCATGAAAATTGTTTCAAAGGTGCTAGAGATGCGAATACGAACACTGATCAATTTAAATAAAATACAGTTCGGATTTATGCCAGGAAAAGGAACAATGGATGCGATATTTATTCTGAGGAGAATGCTGGAGGAATATCAAAAGAAGGACTAGAAGTTGTATATGTGTTTTGTTGACATAGAAAAAGCTTTTGATGACCAAGAAAAGTCATGGAGTGGGCCACGAGAAAGAAGGGTCTTTCAGAAGTAATGGTTCGGGAAGTTATGAGGTTGTATGATGATGCCAAGACAAGAGTGAAGGTAAGATCTGCATATTCAGAGGAATTGGTGTACATCAAGGATCTGTGCTGCCGCCACTATTGTTTGCCATAGTTGTGGACGTTATTACAGAAAATGCAAGAAGGGGTGTGGTTAATAACTTACTGTGTGCAGATGACTTCGTTTTCATGAGCGAAACTATAGAAGACTTAAAGGAAAGATTTTGGAATTGGAAGGATGCACTGGAAAATGGGTTTAAAGGTCAACACCAGAAAAGCATAAGTGATGGTAAGCGGGTCGGAAAGAAAACTGTTTAAAAGCAAGATAGATCCATGTGGAATTTGTGGGAAGAGAGTCGTGGCCAATTCAGTGATGTGCACAAAATGTGAAAACTGGGTTCATGGCAGATGTGCAAAACTAAAAAGTTAACGCTAGGTTAGCAATGCATTTTGTTTGCTCGAAATGTAGAGGAATAATGGAAGGAACGGTGGATTCGATCGAGAAGTTGTTCGATGAAGTGGAGACAATGGATTTTGTTATTTGTGAGACAGACTAAATTGTAGTGGTGGTTGTGAAGCGACAGTCACAGCAAGAGTAAGAGTCAGGGAAAGTGGAGAGTTATTGCTTGGACATACGTTTCCTCTGAGGATGAAAAGTAAAGTTTGTCGTTGTTGCGTAAGATCAGCAATACTGCATGGAAACAAGATGTGGTGTTTAAAAGGAAATGAAAAAGCAATTTTAAGGAGAACATTGAGAGCTATGGTGAGATCCATGTGCGATCAGAAAGTTGTTGACAGAAAGACGACTGAAGAACAGATGTACATGTTGGGGTTGAGGAAAACTATAGACCGGTTAGCAACAGCAAATGGAGTTAGATGCTATGGACATTTGCTAAGGAAGGATGCTCTGGATCATGAAGTCAGCAGCAAGAGAAAGCGAAGACGACCATAAAGACCTGAAAGAAGCAAGTGGAGGAGACAGAGAAGATTGGTTTGAAGAAGGAGGGTGCCCTGTATCGAGCAAAGTGGAGAGACTGAGTGCAAGCAATTGTAGAAAGAATGGGGTGAATCCGGCCATCTCTGCTGTCGCGTTTTGATAATACACGGTGTTCCAAAAGTCTTGGGCACATTTTGACGTTGAATATGTCGAAAACTATTAAGGAAATAACAATGCATCTGATATATTCTGAAAGCTTGCAGTCTCAAGTTTTTTATAGAATGTTCAAAAACGTTCAATGTGAACACCGTTAGTCATACGCCACACATCAAGCCGATAGTCAAATTCCTGCTAAAATGCGTTCCAGCATTGTGTTTTCTATGATTGCAAGTTGCAACAACTTCCGTTATTCGTCCTTGAGATCAGCTACATCTTTTGGAAGGGGGAGGCGCATGGACCAGTGCTTTCACGAAACCCACAAAAAGAAGTCGTAGGGTGTGACATCTGGAAACCTAGGATATCAGGGCAAGAGAACGCGATCATCAAGTGTCGCTGAATCAGTTTTTGAAAGTTCAAGGACACAAAACGCTTTTTCTGGTTGAGTGAAAGCCATTGGTGGATCTAGGTTATCTTAGTTATTTAAGCTACATGAAAATATATGAAAAAATTATCCGCATGACAAAAAAAAACTCAATAAATTTAGCATTAAAATGACAACAGTTTCATTCAACTGCCATTTATAGATCAGCAGAAATGAGGACTTGAAATGTGCCCAAGACTTTTGGAACACCCTGTATAATATAGAACTTTCGGTTCTATCTCAATCTTAAATTTCTTTTAAAATTGAGGCGACGTATGATAATCGCTCGGATAATTGGGTCTGATTGCAACTTAATAAAACTTGGAAAAGATTGGCTTCCACTAAAAACACCTTAAACCACGTTAAGAACAGAATAATGTATACGCAGAAATAATACTTCACGACTTCAAGCTTCTTCGCTCAACGATCTCGAAATTAACCACTTTACCACACAATCAGGAAACCGCCAAAATTAATTTCACCAATAACTGCTTAATACTCGCCACGTCCACAGAATTCACAATAAATTATCACAAAAGAACAATATCCCATCTTTTCTCTGTCAATCAATCTCTCTTTCTCCCCGTTGCACGCTTCTCTATATTCTCTCTACTCTATCTAAAAAAAATCCCGTCGCCTTATATATAAACCGAAAAAAAACAATCCAGAAAAAGCTAGAATGAAATCACGTGAAAAAAAGAAAAAAGCATTTCAAGTTATGTAATCAGTTATCGAAATTCTTCGAAGAAGCTAGAATCGCTAGATCAATCTGGAATTTTACTATGTCGTAATAACGATTGTGACGTAATAAAGGCGTACTTAACAGCAAATGCAATTGCGAGGGAAAAAGATCTTTTTTTCTCAATCAGTAGCCCAGCGAACAAATGACACAGCACTTTACACAAATATGAAACAATTCTTACAAGGCAAATTTCCTTATTCGTGACATCTGCTAAGGGTACAACACCGGATAAAAATTAAATAACTACTACTAATACAGTATGTCAGTGGTTCCCAAACTTATTCGAGTCCCGACCCACTTTTCAAACATAAATTTTCGAGGCCCACGTAATTTTACATGTACTTCGAAGCACTTAAAAAAAGAACAGTAAGAACGAAACGTACATTCAAAATGTACTGAGCTGGAGGTGTCTGTGGAAAGTTTCTGAGCTGACTCCGTCACATTAGTTGACACATGCCTACCTTAGCCTTCAAGCGAACAGCAAGTTATTTGAGATAAAGCATACATTATATAAATTTAAGTAACTTTCGCGACCCACTGAAATTCCGTCGACGACCCACCAGTGGGTCGCGACCCATAGTTTGGGAACCGCTGCAGTATGTAGTTCCAGAGATATCAAAACAACGTGTAGAAGCGCGTGATGGAGCATGAAGGTGACGTTATAATAAAAAAATTATGTCAAAGTCGAAATCATAACCGAAAACTTCATCAGAAGAAACATGCTCGTTTATAAATATGAAACGCCTTGTAAATATGTTAGCAGTGTTGGAATAGTCTTTCTTTTGATCTGGAGACAGTGTAAAAAGTAGATTTTACGTCTTTCATCCTGTTTTGAGCAATCTTATACGTGCTGATTCAGTATATGTCCACTCCACTACACACTTGCTTTCGAATCTGGTTTTTGTTGGAGCAAAGAAGGTCTTCAAATTCGGTATGCCCTTCGTCAAACACCTATGGTGCTTCAATGGAATTGCGAATTTTCGTCCCGAATTCCTCAGCGATTACCAGAATACCACGGCGGCTATACCATGGAGTGTGGAGACACGGTGTGAAACATCTAATTCACATCCAACCTACCTAACGGAAACGTAAGGATCAGCTGACAAACCGTTGACTTGGAACTAGCCAATGCATAACGTAGCTTGATCAGCTGACAAACCGTTGACTTGGAACTAGCAAATGCATAACGTAGCTTGATCAGCTGACAAACCGTTGACTTGGAACTAGCAAATGCATAACGTAGCTTCACTTCCAGCAAGTTGCAGTTGTTTGCGGGCAGCTTGTAAGAGGCATATTGTGAAGGAAGGCAAGATTTTGGTAAAAGGAAGCCAAAGGGAATGCAAAAGTATAATTCATTTTTTATCGAAACTGATTTACGCCACAATGTCGTGTATTGCGAACTGTGGGGCGCTCGATTTGGTTGGTTTACCCCTTTTTTCTTGGGATGGATGTGCGACAATCCAGGTTCACGCCGTCAACCTAATCGAATTAGGCCAGGAAAAAAGTGGCAGCCTATTTCGAACCAGTCATAGATGCAAATTACAGACGAGTAGCCCCACCACCTACAAGGTTGGTACCTAAAAGTCGCTTCTTACGACATGGTGGGTGAGCAGCTTCACAAATTTAAGCCGGCGAAGCACGGGTACGCCACCAGCCTGCGACGTAAAGATGGAGGCATCCTATTAAGTATCTTGCCAAAGGACACAAGCAAGCTTGCCAGCTTGTTCTCCACACTATAAACGTTTTATGCTTGATAGGTTTATGGTTTTGATTAATAGGTTATTTTTTTGCTTAATTAGCAGTGGCTAATAAACACTTAAAGCATCTAGTTTGTTACTAATGCTCAAAATCATTGACGCTGAAACCATCGAAGTATTTCTTGCAGATTTCTAAGTAAATCCTACTAACCGTCTGTGCTTATTCCACCTAGTTCGCCTTCCATGTCGTTTAGCCGTCTCTTTTTTGTCCACATAAGCTTCAGGTGCAGGCTGTGAAACTGGGGAGTTTACCGGCTTCTGCCACTCCCCGAAAAATGGCTTACGATAAGACATTACTAGATAGCACTTAAACGTTTCAATGTTTAGATGCAACTAGAAGAGATTCGGCTGAAAGAAGAGGGGAAAGTTCCTGTTTTGACGTCAACTTCGATCGCGAGCGTAACATCTTCGGAAAATCACAATCCGGGATGACGAATTTGTTAGGTCATTTAGTCGAAGTTGTCCCTGCCCAACGTTTTCGGTCTTCAATTTATGAATGTTCTGGCGTTGTTAAGCAACAAACCGTTGGCGTTCCGAAGTTGTCTCGTGAATTTTTCAGCATGAAATATTTTGTCGTAGTGCTGCAATCATTTGTAAAGCAGTGTTAAGTTGATTCACCCGAGCACGCGCTGGAGGATTTGGTTTGCTTTTTGAGAGCATGTTTTCTGGCGCTCAGCGAAACAAACACTACAGAACACGCTTGTACAGCAAGCCAGTGTAGAACCAATATTAAAAAGTTAAATTTATAAACGGTTGTTTTTAGTTAACAACTGTATAGTGCACAGCGCTTGCTATAGATAGTGTTACGAAATGCATGTGTTGTGACGTAGTTGGTAAAAAGTTCTGTGAAAGGTGCCATAAAGTAAGATTGTAGTGGGGGGTTGAGACTTGTAGACTAACCGTTGAGCGAGGCAAAAATTACCGTATATTTTCCAAGTTTGGACAGTAATCGTTCGAACACTGAAGAGTGGTAAATTTGTAAGGGGAGGTTACCATCAAGTATTGGCTGCAATTTTTGGGAACACAGGAAATATTTGTGTTGTATCAAAGAACATATTGAAGTCTTTTTCTTCATTAGAAGCGAATTGTGGATTTCAAAAATAGTCAAGAGCAGCGCCGTTGAAAGGGGGTACAAAGTACCCAGGCCCGAGCTGTTGTCTAACGCAACGCGTATTGGTTTGGTTGTCACGTGTTTTGTGTTGGTTTGGCATTTAGACCTACCTACTGAGGAAATATCTAATCAATACGGCGATCGAAATCAGCAAGTGGTTGAGTTTAATTGCAAAAAAAATCACCGCCTTCCAACCTCTGCGGCTATGAGTGCATTGCCTCGCGGTGCTTGCAATTTCAGCCAGGATCATTCTCTGGGAAAATTTTCAGACTTTACTAAGACCCTTGTTAAAGGGGGCCCAAATGTTGGTACCGCACCCGGACTGTTTTCTCAACGGCCCTTGTCAGAAGTTCCAACTTTATGTGTACTAACGTGACTCTTGGTGGCCTGTGCGGTACGTAAAAATTATATCTATACCTAAGGCGCCAATGATATTAAGAATTTACTTGGCACTGTGACAAGAACTGAAGTGATGAGCTACGTGTACAACCGTCGAAGTGTGCGTGGTGCTTCTACAAGCCATTTTCAAAATTTTTGCCGTCTTAAAATGTGTTTTTGTGATTATTTGCTATGCCAGCGTTGTTTGGTTTATGCTGAAGATATTTTTATTGTTTGCTAACAAATGCTTATATAACTAGGTTTAGGAGCTTAATACGCTTGGTTGACTTTCAGTTCTAGCGTGATATATATACATTAATACACTATTAAAGTACGGTAGCAAATAACGTTGTTAGAGCTATTAATTTGATTCAGTCAAATGCCTAACAAAACCCAGTTGGTCGAAACAGTTAATATTAACATCTGCATTTCAGACCTGAAGTACCGGTAATTATATAGACCATCCTATTGCAACAAGTGAAGTAGCGTTTTGAATTAGGTAGCCGCCCAACTATATTCTGCTTAATGTTATACTTTTTTGGTGTCGTTTAGTGTTAGCAACTTTGCGAAAAAATAAAACATCTAAGAACGCTTGAGAGCGTCCTTATCAAGAAGATAATAAATATCTGGTTTGCTTAGCAGTATTTTGAAGACAGGTCCTCAATCAAGTCGAGCGTTAGGAAATGAACAACGTCTTTCGATCGCCCGGTGCTGCGTATTACAGCAAAGGTGGCAAAAACCGCATCTACTGAGCTAACTCATTACGTCATCGCTAGTCTCTAGGCTACAGCATTAGGTGAGCTTGTCTAGCGCTTTCGGACCAAGCGCAAACGATCTGCTTTCTCCATGCGCGGAGAGCAGAAAGTCTGTTCAACCTGGTCAGTAGGAAAGGCCCTTCCAAACCGCTGAAGGAGATAGAGTAGCATGACGGCTGCGTCAGTTTTAGTACCATTTACAGTAATGCGCAAATTATCTGCATAACACCAACAAAAATACGATTTTACCAGCTTTATTTTGTAAAAAAAGCTTAAAATCACTCGTTTAATACGTATATAACAGCCTTGGCTGAGCAACAATTGTTTGACTCGTTTTGGCATTGAATCGGCCAGCTTTTGTGCGATGCAACAATAGCCTTTGTGTTAAACAATAACATGTTTTTAAAATTTTGATAATTTTACTACCCTTCTTTCAATTGGGTTTGGTAATAATTTAGTGCCTGCTTCATCACAGAAATATTGCCGGTCTGTTTTAGTAGCAAAAGACCTTCGATGTCACTTTAAAAAACGCCACAAGATAGATTGAGCATACTGAGATGACCCAAAGTGCTACTGCAAATTTGGTTGGAATAAACCAGGGTACTTTAGTCTCGCATTTTTAAGAAGGCTGCAGAAACTGAGAGTTTCACCCCCAAGTGGAAGAGTAATTGAGTGAGCGAAAAACAACAAAAGATGACAATTTCCTGTCGACCACAATAACAATAACAAAAATAGCAACCGTGCACTGAAAAATGACCAGAGGCAAGCTGGAGTTAAAAGTTTGATCTAGTTCAGCGAGCAGAAGACTGATGGAAAATGTTCATCCGGCTAGAAGACCCCTAAAGAAGTAGCTATTAAGAGCAAGCATATAAAGCAAAAGATACAAATAAGCATTGAAACATAAATGAGTAGAGTTTTGTATACAGATGAAAGCCATTGATACAGCATGTTCAAGCTCATTGTTGTCGACTTTTTTTGTCGTTCTTTGAGTTCGTTCGCGCGTATGAGCTCAAGCTCGGTTTGCATGTCATTCGTCAGACTGGGCCACCACGACGGGTAAACTGCTTGGCCACACCATCTATCTGCCACATAAAGACGGAGGCATCCCGTTAAGTGCCTTGCCCAAGGACACAAGCAAGCAAGCTTGCCGGCTTGTTCTCCACACTATCCCTTATGTGCTGAGCGCCAAGCAGGGAAGCTGTGAATACCAGTTTTTTAAGTCTTTTGGTATGACTCGACACGGGAAATGAACCCCAGGTAAACCGACTGCAAAGCGGACGCTCTAACCACTACACCATCGCGGCGGTTGTTCTTTGAGTGAGAAGGTTGTTGTTGTTGTTGTTGTTGTTTACCCGACCCCTTCCGAGGGATGGGGGCATGGCGGAAGACCATGGAGCCCCAGAAGCCGGGCAACTCCCCAGGGTCTGGACCAGAGGTCATAAAGAGACAGAGAGTCGCCAAAGAGTGAGCGGCGCAAAGAGTCCGTAGCTGGACAGTGCAGAATGAGATGAGAGATGTCCTGGAACGAGTGTCCACAGGCGCTGCAAGAAGGATTCTCGATTCTGCCAATCCTGGAGAGATAGGAACCTAAAAGAAGGCTGTGTCCATTGCAGCGAAGACGAGAGAGGACACAGCGAGCATGACGAGGGAGCACAAGTTCCTCAGTGGAAATTGAGGGAACCTGTGTGTCAAAATACTTTGAGGAGACAGTACGCCTCCAGTCCGAGATAAGACGAGAGTGGATACGAGAGATAAGAGGAGAGAGACTACAAGGGATTGCGGAGGGCGCAAGCAGCGCTCCCCGTCTGGCAAGCTCATCAGCTGTGTCGTTCCCCGGGAGAAACGAGTGTCCGGGGACCCATTGTAGCCTGATAGAACAGGAGGAAAAAAAGGACAGTTCCTGCCAGATCTGCCACAGAGTTTGAGATAACAGGAAAGGTGGAGGAGAGGACAGGGTGGCGAGGACAGAACGAGAGTCAGACAGGAGAAGAAGAGAAGAAAAATGGCAGACTTTATGGTGTTGCCGAGACCAGCAAAGAGCGTGCAGAATGGCGCAGGCTTCAGCGGAAAAACTGGAACAAACTGGGCCTGCCGAAAAAGAAAGAGTGGCCTCAGTGCCACAGAGAGAGCAGTTGGCAAGAACGCCGGAGCCGCCCTTGCCAAAAGGAAAAGGAACAGAGCCGTCTGTCCAGAGTACCAGATCATGAGGAGGAAGAGAGTCAAGGTGGGCGAGAGCCGCACCTCGGCGAGAGTGAGGGGGATCAGAGCGAGAGCATGGAGTGGAAAGGGTGGACTCCACCGTGAACGAGGGAAGATTCCAAGGAGGACAGGGAGGGCAAGCAAGAAGAGCCTCCCTAGAACAAGTAGAAGAAAGCATGAGCGGGTGAGTGGACGCAAAAGCTCTCCAGGACGATCTGCAGAGTCTTGGTTTCACTCCTAGTCTGGCCAAACCTGAGATGGGAAAGGAGGTTGGGAGACGAAGAGCCCGCTCATGAAAAAAAAGAGTGAAGTGAGTCAGAGTGACTCGTAGGGGAGGCAGAGAAGCCTCGGTGAGTAGTAGAGGGATAGAGGACGACGAGAGGCAGCCGGTGATGGCGCGACTGGCCGCTCGGTGAAGGCGTTCCAATTTGGTGATATTGGTAGCGCTTAGGAAAGGAAACCATCCGGGTGAAGCGTAAGTGAGAAGGGACCGAAGAAAAGATTTATACAGAACAGAGAGGGACTCCTTAGAGGGGCCCCAAGAGGAAGCAGAGATACAGCGTAAGGCCTTGAGACGTGGGAAGAATTTGGCCTTCAGCGAAGATACATGCCTAGAAAAGGAAAGAGTGCGGTCGAAGGTGACCCCAAGAAAAGTTGGAGTGGGATTAAAACGGAGGCGGGAGCCGAGTAGGAGGAGGTTGGGCTGGAGGTTAGCCTGGTGGGGATCCACTGAAAAGAAGGAGGCCTCACATTTGCTCGGATTGAGAGGAAGACACCAGTACTCAGACCAGCGCTCCAATCGAAACAGAGCTCCTTGTGTGGCCTCCACCGCAGTGGGGACCGAGGGGGAGGAGGACCAAATGGCCAGATCGTCAGCGTAAAGAGAGCAGCTGACGGAAGAAGGCAGAGAAGCCGGAAGATCATTGATGAAGAGGGAGAAAAGTACAGGGCCAAGAACGGATCCTTGCGGAACACCTCGACGGACTCGAAAGGAGCGGCTTTTGTGATTTTGATAAACCACACAAGCGCGCCTGTCAGAAAAGAAAGATTGAGTCCAACGAGCAAAGCAAGGAGGGAGGCCAGCCGAAATAAGTTTGTGGAAAAGGGCGGGGTGCCAGACAGAGTCAAAAGCTTTAGAGAAATCGATAGTAGACAGGATCGTCCGAGAGCCCGGCCTGGGTTTGTTAAACCCATCCGAAATGGACTGAGAAAGGTACAGAATTTGATCAAGTGTAGACCGTCCAGGGCGGAAACCGGCCTGGCGGGGAGAGAGAATGGAATAAGATTCCAGAAAAAAGAGAAGACGGGATAGTATGATGCGTTCAAAAAGCTTTGATACGCAGGAGGTGAGAGAGATAGGCCGGAAGGAAGCAGGAGAGTCGAGAGGTTTTCCCATCTTATGTATGGGAATAATAGAAGATGTCTTCCAGATGGAAGGAAAGGAATGTGAAGACCAAGAAAGATTGAAGATGTGAAGAAGAAAATCCATGCCAGAGCGAGGAAGATGCTTTAGCATGGGATAGGCAACTTTGTCTGGGCCAGTGGCAGTGGATGAGGAGAGGTTGGAGGCAGCCGCAAGAAATTCAGCGGGAGAGAAGAGAGAGCAAAAGGACGAGTGAGACTCCACAGAGCACGTAGCTCGGCGGAGCTCAGTGAGGTAGCCTCTGGCTCTGCTGTGCAGGGCCTTTAACTGAGACACGGAAAAGTGAGACCTCAGGTAAGCGGCATAGACCGAAGCCGATTCCCTGGGAGAGGAACAGTTAGGAAAGTTAGGAGAGGAAGAAGACGAGGAAGGAGAGCCAGCAATAGAGCGAAGAAGAGAGTGCACAGATTTAGGATTAGATTTAGGTGAAAGAGAAGTGCAGGTCGTCTGCCATGCCTCAGCCTTGGCCTTGGCAATGACCGACGAGGCACGTCGAGAGGCGGAGATGTAAGCCTGGCGATCTTCATCACTTCTGTGAGCAGTAGCGAAAGTCTTGCGTCTTTCACCAACCGCTTCTTCCACCTCAGCAGACCACCAGGCTTTAGGAGGGCGTTTGATGCGGCCGAAAGGAATGGAAGATTTGGCCGCATTCATTGCCAGAGAGGTAAAGAGAGCAGCTGCAGAGGAAAGAGAAAGAGACGAGTATTCCTCTGCAGTAGGACAGTGAGAGTCAAAGTAGGAGGCAAAGTCATCCCAGCGAGCTTTCTGAAAATTGAAGGAAGGGGGGCGCTCGTTGGGGTGAAAGACCGGAGAGAGAGGGATAGATAGAAGAATTGGTAGGTGGTCAGAACCCAGGTCCTGAAGCACCTCCCAGGAGCACGAAAAAGCAAGAGTAGAAGGAGCAAAGGAGATGTCAGGAGAGGAGCGACTGCCGGAGGAGCGATGGAGAAGGGTGGGTGTGTCAGGGTCATTGAGGGGGAGGAGGTCTGAGGAGATGACCCAGTCGAATACTTCCTCCCCACGGGGGTCGGAAGTACCTCTTGAGTCCCAAAGCGGGTGATGGCAATTGAAGTCCCCCAGAATGAAGAGATTTCTGGAGGAGGGAAGAATTGAGGGAGAGAAGGAATCGGTTCTGCCATCCGTTGGGGAGGAGCGAATAAGGGGGGCATACACATTAAGAAATGACACCGAGGAGGATTTGTTTAGAGAGATGTTGACCCCTACATAATCAGAGTAGGGATTGAGCGAAGAAAGAGAGGTGGTAGAAAGTTCAGAAAAGGATAGGCCCTGTCTGACGAAAATGACAACGCCGCCACTGGCATGCGAGGCATCAGAAGAGAGAATGCCAGACCGGGAGTGAGTACGATCAGAACGCAGAACAGAGAATCCAGGAATCCGGAAAGAGGAAGATGAGTTAAGATTGGATTCCTGAATGCAGATAAGATCGACAGGATGGGATGAAAGAAAGTGAAGTAGTTCAGTGCTCCTGGCTCGAAGACCTCCAGCATTCCATTGAAGAACCCTGAGAGAGTCAGGGGGAGGAGAGGAGGCAGGAGGTGCAGAAGTATAGCCAGGAGCAAGGGACGGTGGTGGAAGGGTAGGGGAAGGAGATATAAGATGGGCAGATGGGGGATAAGAAGTTTGGAGACGAGGGTGGGGCAAGAGTGCAGCATTAACAGAGGGGGGGCCAGATTCCACAGTGGAGGTATACGTGCCGGAGGAGTCCGAGGAGGGGGGAGTCACAGTGTTACGGCAGGGGGGGCAGCTCCAAGAGTGAGAGCTGCCAAGAGCTCTGAAGTTAGATAAAGAAAGTTGTGAGCACCTTAGATGGACCCATTTGGAGCAAGCGCAGCATTGCACCGACTTGCCCCGCCAGGTCACATTTCCAGCGCACACAGAGCAAGGAAAGATGGGGCCAGGGTTAGGATGAACGTTACCGCTCATCAGGAGAAGAAGAAGAATGAGGAGACGAAGGAGGGCAAGAGTAGGGCAGGAGAGAAGAAAAAGTAAGAACAGGCGACCGATTTTAAAGATGCTGTGTGCTGCCCTTCTGCGGTCGTTCAGGGGGCAGCATAGCGAAAAAATGAATGGGGAGTGCCCGGGGTAACTGGGACCCTCGGGAAGGCCAACAGCCATTTCGACCCAACCCAAACGGGGCCGGGGACCGCACCACCACGTTGAGGCGGCTGTTGATTGGTGCAGAGTGAGAAGGTTCGTGACAACACGTGATTTAAACAGCAAAACATGCAAAACTGTTTTAGGGTGATTTCAATTTCCAAGGAGTTTGCTTTCTTCGTCCTGTCCATGGAATGTTAAACTCACAACAATACATCGAAGTGTTTAATGAAAAAAGAATTTGACTTCCAAAAGGCATACCGTGAGATATGGTATTTTTCAGCACGATTTGAATCTCTGACACACGTCGAAAAAAGTTACAAGACATTTCCAAACTCACCTACAATAAAAACATTGGCCTGACCAGGGCACTCACCTAAACTGAACCCTATAGAAAATGTTTGAGCAAATATGAAAAATGGATTTGTGATCGAGATTGCACTACCAAGACCACCGTTGAGTCTATTTTTCAGATGGGGTATTATGATGAGAATATAAAAAATTCTGCAAAACACTGACCGATTCAATGCCAAAACGAGTTAAGCAATCGCTGCTCAGCTGTGGCCGTTATATTGAATATTGTACGTGTAATAATACGTTATTTTACAAAATAAAGCAGGCAAAACCGTACTTTTGTAAGGAAGAAAAAAAGAAAAAGGATTTTACGTTATATAACTTATTTTACCAGCGTTTTGCAGCCTCAGACATGCTGCTTTAGTGTATGTCTACCACTGCACACTCGCTTTCGGACCAACTTTTTGTAGGAGCACCGTAGCACTTTAAATTCCGGATGCCCTTGCTGACGGATACCACTGGTGCTTTTATAGTTTGAACTCCAGACCTTTTGTTCCGAAGCCCGCAACAATACCACTACACCACGGCGGCTAATATAATTTATAAACAACATAGAATTAATTAGCACAACGCTGTATTAGTCAGCGGTTTGAAACCAAAATTCACCTTGATCCCGACATTGTGGGCGGCAAATGACGCACTAATCAACCTACCTCCGATATTGTGCAAAGACAAGGCCGCTGAATTCCTGGATAATTTAATGTAACAAAATTTAAACAAAAGATTGCTCATGTATATGAAGTCTCACGTTGCTGGCACAGTGCTCGATAACACCCAGGGTTAGGCTTTACGTATTCAATTTTCAAACACCACAATAGAGAATTTATTGGAATAAGTTGCCACCGGATGAGCCGCTTGGCGAAACAGCTGTAGTGGTTTTATTTTATTTTATCCTGACTGTAGTGTTTAAAATTAAATACATACAGTATATACACATAGATGCACATGGTGGACAGAAAAAAGTGATAACCCTGTTTATTCAAGAATAACTCAAAAACTAACTTTTGCATACAATACAAATTTGCTACATGTAATGAGCCGCTAGTTTTGGTCGAGTGGTGAAACTTTTAGCCAAAAATATTCATCAACACAGGAATGAGGAAATGCAATATTTAGTTCAAAACATGCAATGCCAATTTATTTTTCAGAGATTAGATTTGATATTGTCTCACTTCGCCCAACCTTACATGGTTGCTGAAATTTCGATTACAAATAAGAAAAGGAAATTAGTCACCTAGCCGAGTGTCGAACCCACAACCACCAGCAAGTAAATAAAGTGGGTTGCGAAGTCTCACGATGATATCGCAGCAAAACTGCACACTTAATCCTTTTTTGCAGGACAGACATTTTTTTGCACACAACGTGCAAGGACTTTTTTAAACACGGGTTGCCATGAGATGAAATATCAGCTGCTGAAATTCGTACGTCCACATCATCCTGGAAAAAGAGACTTCGATTGGTTGATTCCGAGGACGGAGGCCAGATTGACCATCTTCTCGATTAAAGCCGTGGTAAGCAAGCTTCAAGTCAACGTCTGGCGTTGCATATTTTAACTTGAATTTTGTATTTCCTCATTATTCCTGTAATTGCTAATATTTTTGGCCGAAAATTTTACCACTTGACCCAAAATAGCTGCTTATGACATGTATCAAGTTTAATTTGTACGCAAAGCTTAATTTTTGAGTTATTCTTGATTAAAATTTTTTCTGCCCACCCAATTTATATGTATAAAATACACGTATTTGCATGCATTAAATGTGTAGCGTTCGGACCAACACCAAAAACAATAGCTTAAAAAACTTGCCGCATATTAAATATTAAGTAAAAATTTAACACAACTAAACCAACAAACAAAACAGCGTTTGGATAAATATCGGCAATTCATTCAAATAGAACTCTATTTGAAATAGATATTTTGAACAAGAAATTAAAGATGACTGTTTAAAACAGTCGAAATAATGTAATGAAATTTGAAATCAAATGATTGCCAGCATTTAATGGTCCAAAGAATGTAGATACAACCACAAGTGATCTTAAGGTGCTACTGCTTGGTTTTGGGCTAAACAAGAGAATTGACAAGATCCTTTTTTAGTGAAACCAAAACTACCTTGGTATTGCACCATGAACCACAAAAAAGCAAATGAAAAACTATAAATGGTAGATATTCGCAGAGTAGTTTTCGGAGTGTGGAAGCTTTTTATTTTACAGCAACAGAATGACTTTTTGAAAAAAGTGGGGAGACATCACAAAATAAATTGGTATGGTAACTAATAATTGGCAAAGCTATGAAGTGTAAAATGCTAAATCTTGCTTGAGGCATTTTCACAATACTGTAGTCATCAAACAGTTGCTCACTCAGCATCTACAAGAAATTGTACACGCTGTTTCAACACTAAACCCATGCTAATGCAAACCACACTGATAACATCTACAGTATAGGCAAGTAGATAGCAACCGAAGCTCGTCACAAACAAAAAAATTATACACATTTTGAACAACAAAGCTTGTGAGTAAATTTTTGTAATTATTTTTAAAAATCAGTTAGTTGGCTTCAGTACAAGAAACTCAGATAATTCTTCGAACTTCAAAAAACTGTTTCAGATAATAAATTTGACCCACAGTCATAGCCACCAGTATCACCGACTCAAACAAAGCCCACAACACCACTCTTGAGTTAGTGCTGTCGTTGACTGCAAAACACCAACACATTATCAAAAACTCCAACAAAAAATCAATGCATGCTATTTACATCAATCAATTGAAGTATCATCAGTTTGCACCAATAAAAGAGGAAAAGCATTGGGTGCAACCTCCCATGCCAGACGCTTACAGAAAGGACGCCAGAGTCGCTTTTGCCAAAAAAAAAAGGAGCTGAGGTATTAGTCCAAATCTCCTAATCGTGAGATGGGAGAGAGTTACGATGAGCAAGAGCTTCACCTTGGCGAAGAAATGAGGGTCATGGCGAGGAAAAAGTCAGCTCCAGTGAAGGAAGGATTCCAAGGAGGAGTGCGAGGGCAAGCAAAGAGCACCTCCTTAGGAGAAAGCATTGTTCATTAATACTAAGATAGAAATTGAAAAAACAGCTACCAGTACTGAAGTATTAAACCACGGCCTAAAGCAATCATAAACAAAAGGACTAATAGCGTAAGCAGCATATCTAGGCAAAAAAACAAAAATTAAGAACTCGAAGACAAAAATATAAAATAGTGAGCCTTGAGATGACGTAAACGTGGTTACTGCCTATGCCTAGTTGATCACCTTATCTTGTTTCTACATTTTAGTGTTTCGTATCTTTACCGAAAAAATTTTGAATTACTTAAATTTTTAGTAGTAGTTATTAGTTAGTTAGTTTTATCCGGTTATGCCCCCGTAACCAAATAGGCCAGATTCACCCCATCCATTCCGCGATTCTTCCTACTACATTGCTCAGTTCAAAGCATCCTACGTCTTTAAACTATTTTCTCTGTCTCCTCTTTTACTTGCTTTTTCCACGTTTTCTTTACTCGCCCTCGCTTTCCCTTGCCACTAACTCTTAGAGCAAAGGCAACACTCAGAACACTATTCCATCACTTTCTAACCCATGTCCGTACCATTTAACTCCATTTTCTTTTGCCAACCCATCCATATCTTCATCACTTACATCAGCCAACGACGGTACCATCTAACTTCATCTGCTTTTCTTTCAACCCCTGCATGTTCACCTGTTCTTTAGTAGTGATTTTGTCAACAACTTTCCGACAGCACATGGCTCTCACCGTATCCCTTTTCATTCTACTTACAATTTCGTTTTCATTTTCTCTTAAACATCATGAATCGCTTCCGTACAGTATATCTGATCTTACACAATCACGATAAACTTTCCCTTTCATCTTCAGCGCAAACCTATTTCCAGGTAACAACTCTCTACATTTCCTAAATCTTACCCAAACGATTCTTACTCTAGCTGCGACGGCCGCTTCACAATTACCACAAGCATTTATCTTGTCTCCTCAATAACAATAATGCATTCACCGTCTCTAGATTATCATAGGTCTCCGTCAAATCTACCATTTTTTTTTACATCTTGAACAAACAAAACTCTTTGCCAACCTGGTCGTAACTCTCTATGTTTTTACACATCCTCCACGAACCTAGTTTCCACATTTTGTGCACAACACTGAATTGGCCATCACTCTTTTCCTACAAAGTGCTTGTGGATCTATCTTGCTTTTGAACAGATCTCCTTCCAACCTGCTTGGATGTTGAATATCAAACCTGCACTTTCTAGTGATTTTTCCAACTGTAAAACCTTTCTTTTAAATCTTCCACGGTTTTGCTCATAAGAGCAGCGTTATTTGCATACAATTCCGCATTAATCACACCCCTTCTTGCATTTTCGGTAATGACACCCACAACTATTGGATACAACTGCGGCGACAGCACGCATCCTTGATTTATACCAACTTTACTTCAAATTCCTCTGAATACGTAAATTACCATTCTCATTCTTGCCTTTGAACCGTTATAAAAACGGTTCTAGGACACTTACCCCCTGGTCACATACATCCAGTTAGGGCTAGGGTTGGGCACTCTAATCCTAACCCTAATCCTTACCCTAAATCTAACCCAAGAGACCGGGGGTAGCTGGTCTGTTACCATAAAAACTCATAACTGCTCAAACCATTACGGCTAATAAACCTTTCTTTCTCACGCTCCACTCCACCAAATGCCTTTCCCATGTCAACAAAACACATGTACAACTTATTCTGATATTCCTCCGGGACCTCCTCACAATGAATATTCCATCCACTGATCTCTCTCCGGACGTATATTCAAAGTGCGCATTCTATTCCAACTAATCATTGTTCGCATTCGCCTCTCTAACACCCTTTTACTCTTTTCAGGGCATGTTTTAACAGTTTTACTCCTCTAAATAATCCACAGCTCATCGCGCCATCGTCCCTTTGAAAATAGGCACAGCCACACTAGTTTTCCACTCATCGGGGATTCCTCCACCATCTTATACGCGCTCACTTATATCTCTCATCACTTTTACCCCAATTTTGCTACTTTCGACTATCATATCCACACTTGCTTCCGATGGTCCAGTTGCCTATCCTGGCTTCATCTTCTGCATTGCTTCCACAATTTCTTAACGAATAACTCTTTCCATCGGTCCTTCTACAACCTCTTTTTCCATTATCTGGTTCCATTCATTCTCTTCAATTATGATTTTTTCCATGTATTCCTTCCAAATTTTTTCCAAGACTTCTTTAATAAAACTCAACCGCTTGTCTCTTCCTTTCAAGCACCTTCCTCCTTCGAGATCTTTCCCTTTCTTTTCCATTCTTTTAAGAAAGCCAAAAACAACTCTTGCTCGGCTCCTTTTCTGATATCTCTAGCAACAACTTTCCTTGTTTGATTTCTTAGGCTATATGTTTGTATCGGGTCTTATCATTTTCTGCTGGGCACTGCGAAACTCTTTAAATCCTGCCCTCTTTCTTGCAATAGTATCCTTCTCCTCCACAGTCCACACGTCTCCTCGATCTCTCATAGACTTCTTTCCACATACCTCATCACAAACTATGGAAATTCATTCTAGAAAGTTTTCCACATACCAAGCACTCCTGTGCTTACCAGTTCTTTCATTTTTTTTTCAAATGTTACTGTTGTGGGGGGGGGGGATTCATTCAATTTCCTCATCCCTCTTTTAATAATCAGTTTCTTTCTCACAATCTTTTTCAAAACCTTTTTATCCAGATCTATGATCCACAGCTTGTGCTGCAGTTTCTATGGAATCACTGATACGTCCCTCATATATTTTTGTCTCTCTTTCCCATTAGCACAAAATCACTTTTGTTTCACATCCACTTGCCGTATAGGTTACTAGCTGGCTCCGCCGGCGTCGCCAGTAGGGACCCCATTATTAAGTCGGTTCTCACGGCCAAGCCGGCTTCACCCAATGGACAGTTCGGAAAACAAAAAGTTTTTTTTTTTGACATAGCCTAATCTCCTTCCGAAAAGCACTATCCTTTTTTAAAATGCAGTTGATTAAAAACAACTTTATGGGAACCTGTGGATACCCACTACACGACTCTCAAGTTCATCGACTCCCTGGTAACGTTTTATTTGCTCTATTTTTGCCATAGACGTGCTTAAACTCAACAAAGCTTTATCCGTTAAATGCAGTAAGTGGTTGAAAGCATATCAACTTTGTGAAAGAGCTCCAAGGTGATTGACATCTACTTTCAGGAAAAGCTGTTAAATATTAGGACCACTATTTACAACTTTTTCGTAACTGTAGGGGTATTTGTATAAGCTAACGCTTCTGGATGCGCGCACGTGGCGTGGTCCTGACATATAAGCCAACAAGCAAAGAGCAAGCGAACCTGAAATAAAGCACTCACAGTTAAGTTATTACAATAGCTGGGATCGCCCATCATTAACGTCGAGGTTAAGAATATTGGTTCAGCCAGACTTTAGATTTCACCCAAGTGAAATTCGTGAGAACTGTAACAAAAAGCTAATGTGTTGTTGACATAGCCGATAGCCGTTTAAAAATCAAAAGTATCGTTTTTTTACAGGTAATCAATTACGCCTAAAAAGAACCTTATTAAGGATTGCACATAGTCGCTATATTTCTCCCAACGTTTATAGAGTTTTTGGATATGTCTTGCTTGCCCTGTTTGGTACTTAAAAAACGAATTTGCTCACTCCTGAAACAGCCAATTTCAAAAAAATTATTTGTTCACTTCATAAAGTACATCAATACATAGTTTCAAAGTTGTGGGGTAGGGGGGGGGGGGGGGCAAAGTGATTGATATGCATTTTCAGAAAAACCCATTAAATATTAGAACTTCTACTTACTTTTTCGTACTTGCATACATATTTATACGACCTAAAGCCTGTGGCTACGCGCATGTAGCTTGGTCCTAGCATAAACATAGCCACGCAAAGAGCGAACCAACTCGGAATGAAGACCTTACAGTTCACTAAATCTAATCCTTGGCATTAACTAATTAGAGTTACATATTGCTGAAAAGCAAATTTCATAAGCTATCAAACAAAATAATTTTTAGTACCTTATTTTAGTTCTTATATATCAAACTTACCGGTTTTTGCTCAGCTTACCACTTTTTTGGGGTAATAAAGTTACACTACAAGTCTTAAGAGTTCAACGTTTTTAATATAAAACACGATTACAGATTATATCTATCGGAATTGCCTTGAAATTACCTTTAATTTGTTAAAGAAGTTTGAAAAGCGGCTGAGAAAGAAGGTTACAAATTAGTTTTTAAGTAAAGTAATTTTGTAAAAATGTTACAATTTTTGAAAAAGTCATCACACATCACGGAATGCCACATTTGCCGTAATAAAGAGCCAAAAACGATAAAGAACATCATTGAAAAAGCTGCTACGCAATCCTTAGTTCTTTTGAATTGATGGTGATAGAGAATGATCTTTTTTTTGGAGACCATCATTTTCAGAGCACGAAATCAGGCATTTGTACCCTTCCACCGGCCCCAAAACCTAACGTGGCGTACAGAAAGTTGCACATCCCTAAACTACATCATTGTACACAAATAAAACAAGAATTAAAACAGCCGCAATTTGGCCACCCTTGATATATAATAATTTCTGCTCGCAAAAGTGTTGTTTGTAACAGACACATTATGACATCATATGAGCGGGTTCGAAGCGTCAGGAAAGAAGAAAAAAGGCATGGTTAAAAAGCTTAAGATGCCTAAAAAAGAATCTGCTGTTACATCGTCATTTAAACTTTAATTGCCGTAGAGTTACCTTGCTAATATCTCTCCAAAAAGCGTTTTATCGAGTTTGCACGATCAGCAGTTTTTTATAAAATACAGAGAACAAATTGCGTAGTCAAGCATCAACTGTGACGCCATTTTAGAACTCCTACTAAAGAGCAAAATTTTATGCAAGTTAGTAAGTTGGGTGGTGGCATTCGTTTAAGCCAAAAGCCATTTTCCTGTGTTAAGAAATAATTTAAAGAAATTATTTGTGATTATGACGTCGCCAATCCCCTTCATGACTCTCACCTTGGGTAGTGATTAATCAGGCCGAGTTTCTCGCTCGTACTTCCACTAGTTTTGGAGGAGATAAAATGCATAGACACACAGACAGAATTGCACTTTGTAGTGTCATTCTGTCGCTTTTTCTTTCAACTTCCACTACTTTCCAAATATTTTTTTTTTCACAAAGATTCCAACCCCTCCAGGTCCTGTGTCATTTTCTGACGACCACAGTTCTTTCTTTCGTCTGTAAGTACCCACAAAACGATGGCCTTTCCATATTATTTCCTGCATGCAGCTCACATAAACTTTTTCTTAGTTCTTTGAACACTTCTGTCTTTCTCCCCACATGTAAAGTACCCAAGATTTCCCACATTTAAAGTACCAAATCTTATCCCATAGCATTCAGATTCAGATTTTAACCCGAAGATTCTTTGCACATCTTGCCTATATAAGAGCTAAAAGAGACTAGAGGCCATTTGCTTAGCTTTCTCGTCATGGGGATTTCGTTGGACTTTATGAACAGGTGTGACGTGTACCAAAAACACATATGCTGTAAGGGGAATATAAAGCTTCTCCTGGACAAGTCAACCTCACCTTCCGGTGGAACAATCTGATTTTGAAAAATGGGGCTCTAGCTTTGGGCGAATGTTTGGCGCCCTAGGATAACTAATCGCTTAACCTGCTGCCTTTCAGGACTGCCTCTTCAAGCAAAAGCTAAGCCCACAGCTTATTTCTGCGGCTAGGTCAGTGAGGGCATGCGGCTGTAAAATCTATTCGCCAAACTGTTAATTTATGCAGATGAGATTCATGGGAATTGGTTGGAGCAAAATTTTCCTACCGAGAGCATGCCCTTGCTTAACTTCAACCTCAGTTTTCTGAAGTGGTCCAATCAAGCAATAAAGTTGGCAACCTCATCACTGTCAGTCAAAGTGCAACCGGCAAGGACCCAATAATCACCCCTAAGACATGCTGGGTAAACAGCTTCACCATTTCTAAAATAGGTGGAAGTACGGTAAAAAATTGTACTTTGTCGTAAAAATGGTTTATGGAACAACTTCAAACATCAAACTCTTACTTGCTCTGTGTATTCGTTCACGAACTTCCATATATTCCTGTTCATGTTTCACACCAGTCATGGCTGTTGATAATTCATCCACCATGCTATCAAGTTTGTCTTCTGTCGCTAAATTGCATAAAAGTTAATCACCACTTTCCAAACAATTTCAAATGTGACACACAAGATTAACCAACAACCCGATCACTTAATGGTATTTTACTAAAAACTAGCGACTAAAAATATTTCTGCCTAAACAAAAAATGCAACATCTTCTTTTCATTGGATCCCCACCACGCTAACTACAGCTTCCTCTCTCAGCTCAACTACCGTCTTCGCTTTAATACCATTCCCGTCTGCTTTGAGGTCGCTTTCAACTGCACTGTTTTCTTTTCTAAACGCATTTCTTAGCTTAATGCATCTTTGCTTCAAGGCCAAAATTTTTCTCTCGTCTCAGAACCTTAGGGTGTATCTCCGCTTCCTTCTGAGACTCCACTAAGGATTCCCTAACTGAAGTCTGCTAAAGCTTTTTTTCCAGCCCTTCTTCATTTACACTTCACCCAGACGATTTCCTTTTCTCATTGCTTCCAACATCACCAAGTTAGAGGACCTTCATCTGGCAGCGGGACGCACCATCACCGGGTGCCATCTGCCCTCATGAACCATCATCGTGCTTTCCTATTGAGACTACTTCGTTTCTCCTGCAGCTCGTTTGGATTCATTTCACTATGTTTTCCGATACGCGTTTTTTCTCACCGTTTTCTTTCCCCTTCGGGAAACTGGCTACCAAAACACGAGCAACAACAATTTTTGAGAATATTTGCTTCCACTCACCAGTTACCCGCTCATGCTCTTTTTTGTTTTTCCACGGAGTTTGTGCTTACTTACTGTTATTCTTCTTACGGGAATTCCCCTTACTATCGCTACCTCTTTCTCTCCGTTTGATGCTCTCACACTCAACCTCCTCTTTCTCATCGATGTGCCTTCTCGCCCACAATTTTAAGACCTAATGTGACCAATTTACCAGTATTCCTTTCAGCATAGAAGGTATCCTTACCAACTAACTCTTTTCGATAGGTCCAATTTTTATGTTGTGGTATTCTACAATATCTTTACTGATCTTGGCGGCACCAACACGTCTGCTATTTCTTTTCGTATTTGATTCTTCTCTCATGCATATCTAGTGGGAAATCCTAAATTCTTCTCAAGCTGCAATAGATTCTCGGTCACTTACTTCTTGCGGACAATTCTACGACAGATGAACTAGCTAGTTGTAAATGCTGCCTCAGCTATGCATCGCAATCTCTATCACCGTATCAACTCTTTTCTTTTTTTAGGCAAGAGAAAAACCGTCGCCAATAAACTTTCAAGTCTTCTCAATTTCTATTACAAATCTCGTGCTTTCACGTCACGGTTTGCTGTCCTCTCGCACTTCTGCTAAAGGGTAAATGACAAAACGTTTCAAATTTGTCAACGTCAGTTTAGAAAACACGTGAAATCATTATCATATTAAAATTCAAATCTTAGTGTTTTTGTTGGCAAACCATCTACCACTACCATGAATTAGCAGTTAAAATTTGTCTAACAGTTACTAAGACGTTTTGACTTTTAATTTTGAAATAAAAGTTTTGTCATTTTCTACAATGGTGTCAGATAAAATTGAGACATTCTATTACCTACCCAGCTGCAACACACCCAACCTTCTTTTGATTATGTTGAAAATCTGTTGTGCAACACCTGCAGTCACCGGACTCAAAACACAGTTCATCAAACGATACCTGTTCTGCAACACTCTTTAGGCCAGAGGTTCCCAAACTTTTCGCTTCGCGGATCCCTTTTTGGCAAATCTGCTGCTCCGCGGACCTCTTTCTGCGAGAAAATGGAGCTGTCCTCCCACAAAAAGTCAAACACCTGTATTGCTGCCGCGTTTGGGTTAGTGACTGACCGGGACAAAGCCAGTTTGGGAACCTCTGCTTTAGGCAACGCCACTTTCTTGTTTCTGTGACACTTGCTGAAAATACAATTCCAGTTCCACGCTGTGTAAAGTTGCCTGGGCTTTGAGATTTAAGCCATCGTGCAATCACAATAAAGTTAAAAAACAAAATATTGTTACATCCTTGAAAATGCAACAATTTTTCTTGCTTGTTTGAAGTTGTGGCGTTCTCCCACATCCCCACTGTATTTTGCCAGTTTTGTACTCGTTCATGATGGGATTGTTTGCTTTTATTCAAAGCCGGCGCTGTCCTTTCAACCTTGACTTTGATCGACCGTGACCGTGTACCGAGTATATATCGGCTATCCACGGTGATGTCACGTTACACCTCATTTATCAAAATTAGGAGGAGAGAGTAAGACACTGTGAGTCACTTTTTACTTTTTGTATCATAGACAATTTGTGTGTTGCTTTATTGAAGCACTTTTAATTTTAGAACACACTATAACATGTTGTGTCTGTTTTGGTAAATTTCTAAGACTAGGTTATTACTCTAAACCAGTTCAATATCATCTTGAAAACGTTTTTTCAAATGGCTCAAGGTACCACGAGCCAACAAATTGAACTTTATTGTTATTATCGTTGCACATCAGTGAAAGGCACATAACTTCTCAGAAAGTTTGCTAAACTACTGGCACCGCTGAAATGAAAAGCCAACGGATCATCTAATGCAGTGAATCTTAACCTTTCCAACCCTGGGACCCCTTGTCTGCGCAACCTGCAAAGGAGGTATATGTTGAAAGAACAAACACTATTGTGATAAGGCAGATAAGTTGTTTACTACTGGATCTCTAAATAATTTAAAAAACTCTCTTTATGAAAGCATAACACAAGTGGTTAGTGGAATATCACAATTTACTCAGCAAAACACAGATCAAATAATTAGTCAGTGTGACCTCAGTTCTTGTCTCTTCGAAACAAGCTCATCTACACGAGGGTTAATATTGCTGAGAACAATTCTCATGTCATTTGCAACTCTAGGGCAATTACGGTTCGTAGTTTTGATCTTAACTAAAGCAGACATGGAAGCTTTACAGAGGTATGTCGTTGGAAATGGAATTAATGCTTCCAGAGCTCTTTTTGCCAATTTAGGATATTCTTGCAACATACTGCACCAAATTCTATCAGTGGAGAGGAGCTGAACTTGGGTCTTTGCAGCTTGAGAACTCTGCAATTCCAGATGTTGCTCATGAAGGTTGAGCTGCTCATTGTCGTTCATCTCAGCAATAAAAGGCTGCTGAATCCATGCTGCAGAAAGGTCAGATGTTGGAAAGTAATCTTCCATTTTTTTCTCGAGTTTGCTTATGTGATCATCAATTAAAGCAGTAGGCCATTCGTTAGTTTCCCGATCTCCAATTTTATTGTCCAACAATAAAAACATAGCAAAATTCTGGTTTTTTACCCTCTTTTTTCATAGGGATGATTTCTTTTTAAAGGCGGAGATCTTCTCTGCAGCCTCTATCTGAGATTCGTTTTTCGCTGCAGAGAATAACTGAGCTCATTCAAAAAAGTGAAGATACCTGCCAAAATGAAAGGCCTACAATTGGAATCTATTGTCATGAAATAATGTAGCAAGTTCCATTGACCCATGCTCACGAAGAAACACAGCAACTTCAGTGACAAGTTCTACAACACGGTAGAGCACTTTTCCCGGCGATAACTAACGCACTTCGGCGTGGAAAAGAAGGTACTGATGCTCCTTTCCAAGGTCGTCGCAAAATACTTTGAATAATCGGAAATTTAACGCCCTGCTAAGAATGAAATTCACAGCCTTTACACTTATCAATTCAAGAGGAGTGTCCTACAAGCTAAGGAGTATTCATGAATATCACAGCGATTTGATACTATATGCGGAGCAACTTGTTTCATTAGGGCTACAAAACTGGATCGATGCCCTATCGTAGCGGGCGCACCATCTGTGCATACCGATCCTACTTTATTCCATGCTATTGAATTTTCACGAGGAATTACATTAACAAAATTAAAGACGTCTTTAGCTCTAGTTTTTTTCTTCATCTCTAGACAAAATATAAAGTCGTCCACCATCGCTTCTCTTTAACAAATCTCACGTATGCTACTAATTGGCTTATTGACTTGATATCCGTTGTTTCATTTACTTGAAGACTTAATCTACATGAGCTATCTTGGATTTGAGCAATAAGCTGACTCAAAATGTCATTTGATATATCTGCAATCCTGCTATTTACAGTTTCATTGGACAAGGGAACTGAGGCTATTGTTTTGGCCTCGCTTCGGCCAAGTAATATTTGCGCCATTTTTACCGCGCTCGGCTTTATTACTTTCTTACTAGCAGTGTGAGGTGCTTTCGCTTTTGCTATTATTAAAGAAACTTCGTATGAAGCGCGCAAGAGTGGTTGAGAAGTTAGGCAAAAGCTTAATGCAGGGAGCGTTTCCCTCATATCATAACGAGCTCTTTTCGCTTTGAACGTTTCAATTGAGTCTGTATTCTCTTTATACTTCTGTTCCTTGTGCCTCTTCAACTTCGAAGGCTTTAAGGAATCGTTGCCCAAAATGCTATTGCACAATGTGCACTAAGCATTGTCAAGTTTATCACAGCCAAAAACTTTTGTGAAACCATACTGAATGTAAGAATTGTCCCAGAAACTTATTTTATGTCTATTTTTCGCAGCCATTAGTAAATAAAATGATTATGACCTAAGAAAAAAATAACGACTAATTGGAAAGTCTTAATCATACTAAAAGTGGCTAAATTATTCAAATTCACTTCCGTGTTACCGTAATTTTCGGACCATAAAGCGCGCTTATAATCCTTTAATTTTTTCAAAAATGGAACGTGCGCCTTATAGTCCGGTGCGTCTAATGTGTGGATCAGGTTGCGCTTTGTCACCAAGCTCTGAACAAATTTAATGTTGCAATAAACGCTACCAACGTAATAGTATCGCAACATGTAACTAGCAACTAGCGTGTATGCAACATGTATGGTACCTAGCACCTAGCTGTACACTTTCCACGCAATGCGAACACAACAATTGATTGTTTGATCATAAAATGCAATTACTGTACCGATAAAATGGGTTGAGTTTTTGTTTCATTAAACGCGCCTTATGTTTGAAAATAAACGCGTTAGAAGACGTTTATTGATACTGCGCCTTCTAGTCCAGTGTGCCGTATGGTCCAAAAAATACGGTAATCGCATGTAAAATGTAGAAATGATCTAGCAAATACTAAAAAGAAACAAGCATAGTGATTGTCTTTAATTCCCCCCGCTCCTTCATTGCTTAGGTTGTAAAATTCTATCCAGGTCGGTAGCAACCAACTATCAGATACCAGAAAGCTAATGGGAGAAAATTAGACACTCTGGTATCCCGCGGTACCTGAAGTTTTCTGTTTCTTCCTTTCACGCGGTGGGGTTGTGGGTACAGCTAGAAGAGAAAGTGCCGCAACTGCAACTTTTATACTTCGACCCTCAAATGCTTTATTTTGCTTTTGTCACCAGGCATCTTCTAACTTCTCAATATAGCTCTTCTGGTGTAATAGAAAGTTAAAATGATCTTTATTTAGATTTAAAATCTACATAAAACTCATAAAAACTCAACGTTTCGAAAAACTAAAATCAGTTTTTCTTCGTCAGCAGTGACTACAGTTCATACACAGACAACGGTTACGTAATCAACAGAACGAAGAGAAAAAGAAAATTATGGCAATAAACAAGCGCAGCAGCGACAACTAACGGTCAAAAATTTATAAATTTGTACCATTCGGGATAAAAACTGTTAATTTTATCGTTAAAAGAAAAATCAGTTTTGTGTATATAAAATGATTCTATAAACCGTTTTTTCTTAGAGTCACTTTCAATAGCTAAAATTGCAGAGCTTTCCCAATCAATCCGGCGTCTATTTAAGCGAACCTGTTTCACTAGCGTAGATTTCTTTTTTAAATCCTCATTTGTTAGTTGGGCAATTATATCAGATTTGACGTCCCTTTGATTTCTTTTGCGTCGTGTTTTGAATGACCGACTAGTTTCACCAATATCAACACCTATGCAATCCAAACATGAAATTTTATATAGCGTTGATAAAATTTGTTGATTTCATCTTTTAAACTTGGCAGCATGTTTCCCACAGTAATGGCTTCGTTGCTACTTTGGCTTGATGGTTTTTCAAAAGACGTTTCAGTCTTTCAGTTATTCCAGGTATAAATGGAAAAGTAACTAATCCAATGAGTCTTTCTTCTTCTTTTGACTTAACTTGAGCTTGAGCTTTTCTTTTTCTCAGCGCTTTTTGTATGAACCATTTAGGATAATCATTTTCAGTGAGCATATCAGATAGAAATCTTTTTTCTTTTTTCCAGTCTGTTGATTTGGCAATGAGCGATTGTGCTCGATTGTATAAATTCATTACAACACCTTGTTTTTGTTCATTGGAATGAGCTGAGTGGTAATTCAAATATCGATTGGTGTGGGTGGTTTTTCGGTGTACTGTAGTGGCCAACTTTCCATCCTGCGTTCGCATGACTAGGACATCTAAAAATGCTAATTTGTCATCTTGCTCTTGTTCAATTGTAATATTTATGTTCGAGTCCACGTCATTCAAATGATCAAAAAATCTGTTCACTCCATTGATTTGCATGATCACAAATGTGTCATCGACAAATCGTTTCCATAATTTAGGAAATGAACTGTACAAAGAAATTGCTTTCTTGTATAGTAATACAAGAGGCTAGCGATGCACTTAGCAAAACTGCAGACAGTGACACTGTTTCGACCTATCAGGTCTCTTCAGTGCAGTTGGTGACTGACAACGACAACCGTCACTCATTCACGAGTGATACGGCTTCGCAGAGTACTGACAGGCCATTCACCAAGTGGATCTAGTATAGATCCCGCAAGTGTGGCGGTCTAAGCTATGCTTTATTAAAAGCCTCTAGCTTCTTGTCGGTCACCAACTGCACTGAAGGGACCTGATAGGTCGAAACAGTGTCACTGTCTGCAGTTTTGCTAAGATTGCTTTCTGTTTGAATGCTTTATTTAAAAGCATTAAATTCTCAATACTTTATTAAACCTTATCTCTCATGGCTAGGGATTTATTATTTAACCCTCAATGCAGAAACAACTAGTTGGATGATCAAATGCTTCTCCAGAGGAGTTAGTTGCATCATTCTCACCAAAATTATATTAGCAACTACCGTCAGTTTTCAACTACTTCTTCAATGCTATTGTCTAAGTTTACATAACTGTATTCTTGATAAAAGAATCACCACTACATAGCTCTATCTGCCTAGCTAATTTTTAAATCTGGAAGCGAAAAACGTGAGTCTTTCTATTACAAACCTTGAAACAGGTGTAACAGTGGATTGTTTTTCTTACTCTGGTCTATTGCATTATAATATTTAGTAAAAAACTAAAAATGACGGCCTATTGCATCCGACTAAAACAAATAATTTGTTCACGACTACAACCATGTGTTACTGCGTACGTCTGACTATAGGTAGCATGTTACTACAAAACCACTGTTATTACTAGTCAAAGTGGTGTTCGTTGTTGTTTGTGCATTTGGGGGTTAAAAGAATACAGTTTGGCATTTCTTCTGGGGACCCACAGATTTTTCATTGGGGACCTCGTTAAGAACCGCTAATCTAATGTATCCACGATGGGCCACCAAGCTAACACACCAACAACTAAATTTCATGCATGTTAGTGGTTTTCTACCAATTGTATTTGTTAACATTTTTATTCACATGGGAATTTATCAAGATTGACTGGAAACTTGACATCGATTGGATCCGTTTTGTGCCATCTACTGACGATGGAGGAGGAAGACAGAAAGCAAAATCTTCCCTCTGCACTATACTCGAGTCCTCCTCAATTGATTTCACAAACTTGCCTGGCACCTTGGATGACTGTCTAAAGAACTGTACTTCATAATCCCAATCTTCATTCTTTTCAACAATGTTGGCAACAAAATGCTGGGCTTTCGTTTTGTTTATTGGCATCAATTTTACAATTACTGTATGTAGTCACCAACTTCTGGTTCTTTATTCGGATTTCGCAGTCCAAAATCCTCTTCAAACTGCTCTCATAGTCGTCAGAATCGGAATCCAGTTTAGAAAATGAATCATCAGCATCAAGCACAGAATTATTTCCATCAGTTGCTTTTATTCTCTTTACTATCTTTCCTTTGGCTGTCTTCTTTTGATGACTTTTAATTTATTTATTTTTCTCTCGCGTGCTTGTAAAAACTTTTGTATAGCCTCGTTTCCTTCTTTCATCTTACTTTATTTCCTCTTTGGAAGTGGTCTTATTTCGGCCATATCAAAAAAGCTTTCATTAACATCTCTGATGGAAGACGTGCTTGCTTGGCTTTGCGCTATAATCTTCGCAAGTGCAGAAGCTGATGATTCAGTGGTTGGTACATTGGTTTGCATTTTTCTGGTTCTTGTTGGAAGGCAGTGGCTACAAGGAAATCTGCATCAGTAAATGTATCTGAATTTAATAGGAAAATTCCGCTTTTTTGGAAACCAGACGTAATACTTTCATACGTGCTAGTTTTATTGAATGCCCTTGCAAAACATGCAAAGATATCATAAATGGAAATTCTCTTGCTTGAATTACTCAAATTCCACTCTCGAACAGCATTTTTGAAGTAAAATTTTAAAGAAAACATCGAGAGGCTGCAAACAATGTGAACAGCCAGGTGGAAAGGTGACGACGGATAATCCGTTGTCTCTGGCCATTTCCACAACTTCCAGACTTAAACGACGTTTGTGATTGTCCATCAACATTACCGCTGCCTTTTCGTTTGTACAAACAATGTGCTTGATAATGTGTGCCACGACTTTCGGAAAAAGTCCCGTTGTCATCCAACCACTTAGGTTGACCAGGCCCAGAGTCCCTGCTGGGGCTTCTCGTATAAAATAGTCCTTGTAGTTGACACATGGAAACACAATGCGGGAGGAAGAGAACGACCAAAAGCACCAACGCAGCATCTAGCTGTTACGATTGTTCCACGTCATGGCGCAACCATCTGTCCACCTAGCTTCATGCAATGAGCCTCAAACTTTTTTCATGAAGAATGTTTCTCCATATGTCATGAAATTCACACACTGCCTTCCTGTTGAAGCCACATGCCCTAGCGACGCTAGCAGCCACTGAACTCCTCAAACTAATGTTTTGGTGGCGTTGCACAAATCCATGCATCCAATCTCTTCCTGCCACCTTATTTTTTTCCAAGAATGAGGATATATGATTACTGGTTTCTCAGCAAATTCAAAAGCAAGTTTCTGGAGTTGTTGGTAATTCAGACCATGGTACATCTTCGAACACATCAAAATGTATACTTCCAAAGATTTTTCTTTATTTTCTGCCAAAATCTTTAAATAAAAATTATCACGTTTACGAATAACGATGGAGGGTGACACCAATAATTTTCTGCATATTCTATCAGCCATATCAGAGGTGCATCGATTTTGGGCCTCATGACCTAAAAGCTGACATGTTTTGTCTACAAAGTTGGCTATATCCTTTTTCCATTTTAAATTCAGGCAGAGAGTTTGATTGGGTGAAATCGGGATTAGAATTAGAGAGAGTTAAAGCTAGTTATCATTTTTCCTCTCTTATGTTACAATTCTTCTATCACAAACAGCATGAACAAAAAGAGTAAGCTAACAACACAAACCAATAGCCTACTGTAGCCCACAGGCCCACCTTTTAGTATGAAAAATTAGGAAAGAAAATATGCTAACTCGTCTTGCGTTTAGTTGTGGAACCAAGTTGTTTTGTTCATTGATTTGACCATCTCTAAATTTTTTTACATATCTTGTGCGGGTCACTCCATTCACTTGCGCATCACTAGCAACAGTTCGACTCTTATCACCACTCTCAACTACTTCATGTCAACAGTTCTCTGCATAATACCACTATCGAAAACACCTCTACCAGACTCACGCTTATAATATCGCACCATTACCTCTAGAAAGAAAAAAAAGAAGTCATTGATTAGATTGCAAGGATTTATACGCCACATGGATCTCTTTTCGGCTATTGTTTTCTCTCAGTTCTGACTCCATTAAATTTTAGGGTGGTAAATTCATGCAAAGAAGTTTGCAATGTAAGTAGCTTTGTCTACTGTACTGGTTTCTGATGAATTTTACATTTCGCAAAGCAGCGAATAGGTCAACTCATTTACTGCACAATCTCTCAGATTATGTCTAAAACACTGACGCTGGCAAAAAACTACTTAATTCAAGTCGCTCTGCATAAAACAACTTCGCAGCTAAGCTGCTCTTTCTTCAACAAGATTCTTACTCATTCACCAGCAAAAAAAGCGCGCGAAACAGTGTTTCACTTTAGAAAATTAAAATGGTAAAATTAAATCGGTCTATGATTTAACAAGGGTGCCACACCACCATTCTGTCTATGAGTGTGGGGAACATGAGCCAGGCTTAAGCATCCCCACAACAGCTGGCTCAAAGTACCCCAAGTGGATATATTTACTTTTCACACATGTAATAAGGAAACGGTTGGCCAGCTGATATCTTTTATACACTAGTTCTGTAGTGCACACAAGCCTTCTTACTCGTATTAACGGGTGGCTGCTGCCAGTTATCATCGTTCAAGTAGAAAAAGAAACCTGAGCGACAAAATTACTTTAATGTGTAAAAATTAGAATGTCTGCTGAAACTTCAAATAAATGAAAAGACGATGCAGTAATAATTTGTAGCTTCCTAGTCAATAGAGGAATAGTTATACCTTTATGTTTTGAACAAATGTTAAAAGTTAAAAAGTGTGAAAACTCAACAAACCAAGTTATGAAATCTTATGTATTACAGCCATTAATTATCAACTGAAACTCCTTTGATCAATGTATATTCAAAATTTACAACCAAGTGCTGAAGGCCGAGTATAAGCATTGAGGTGACTAAAAGAACCCGAACTCGGACAGCAAAATCGACAACAACTGCCAGCAATCTATTAGCCGCGCTTCACGGTGATTGTCGTAGAAATGTTTTCAGCAGTGTAGCTGACAGCGATGAAGTGCTGGCTGGTAATCATGAGATTGTGAGTTCACCATCCGCTCGGGACTATTATCGCTTTGCTCCTGTGAAAAGCACTAAACTACAATTTTTCATGTTAAGTTGCAGGTTTGTGATAGAAATGCATTGTGCCAGCAGTACTGGTAAACCTAAAGCAGGTCAAAACATAACATGTTCCTTGCATAATTGCAGGGTTTTCTCATAAGGACCAAATATGACAAACAACAAGCAGCGTGCTGGTAACTTTTACACAGATTCCACGCACAAACCTTTTTTGCACGTTAGATTTTTTGTAACCAGAAGATAAAATTGTAAAATTTTATTGTATTGAATAGCTGAAATTGTGCTAAAATATGAATGTAACTTATTATTATATTAACAGTACCTTCTTTAGCCGGTTCAGTACTCTGAATTGAAAACATGACAATTTTTGGAGTAACAGTTGACATTTTATTACTGAAACAAAACTTATACACTCCGTCCATATGAGCCACAAAAGTATATTTTCCATTTCCTTCCTTATTTCCTGAGTATATGTCTTTACCATCTGGTCCAGTAATCTGAAAAGAATTTGTGAGGTTTTACACTAATATCTATTAGGTTATTTCATATTTTTTCTTCCCGACTTGCAGGGGATTGACAGCAGGGCAAATCAAAAACGGTGGTCCAAAACTCCAAATCGCTTTGAGTTTTCAAGATCAGCACAGTTCCATGATAATCTGCTCATAGACTTGTTAACCAAAAAGTTTACCACTCGAGTGTTCAATGCGTTTAGTTTGCATACAGCATGGCCAAACAAACCTAGGTTTGCACATACTGTATCTTACGTTTAAGGTTCAAGCTACTCTTTGCGTCCACTGCGCTTTCCTGTACTAGTAGCGGCAACAACGGACTCGAAGACCGTCAGGCCATTTGCAGTCTTCCAAACTCATCATTCCTTTCATGTTTGATGAGTTGGGTTGCTCAATTTCAACGTTTTGATTGAATTACTAGGCATCATTTTCAATAAATTTATTGGTTATGAGAGTCTGTTCAGGACAAAGAAATCATCGTAAAGTAACTTTTACAAGAGCATCTCAGTCACCCCGGTTGTTAAATGGATAATTATCTAATTGTTATTGCCATATAAACAGGGCTTTCACCTGCTCTAAATCCCAGCCTACTTAACTATAAACTTTATAAACCTATAACTTAACTATACACCGGTGTAAACTGAAAACACTAGGTAAAGTTAAAAAGAAATAGAAAGAGTTTTTCCAAATTTTTACTCTTTTTATCGCGAAAAACTTTTACAGTTAACACTGTGCACCTTTGCTATAATGCGCCTCGATTTAATGCAAATTCTGATATAACGCAGTCAATTAATGCATCTCAAAAAGAACAAGGAAATTGGCAAGTCTCAAATTTTGACTAATCTCATTTAGTTTTTTAATCATGTGAGGGCGTTCACAGCAAGCAAGTCTCAAGTTTTGACTGATATCATTTAGTTTTATACTCACGTGAGACCGTGCATAACAGGCCACTTAATACAGTGAGAAATTACTATACTTCTGATTTTATAAGTGTACTAAAAAACTTAAGATGGAAAAATCAAAGAAGAAACGTAAGTGCTTTTTTAAAAAGCGTTAAACGATAACGAACAGTGGTAATATACATGTGTAAATTTTTTATTTTCTGTGGTTTTCAAATGATGCGAAAGCAAAAGTGGCTGTGTTTTTAACTCAGATATAAGGCAACCCTGCTGCTATTGCGATGACGTTTCAAGCACCCTGACGATTGTGTTGTAAAAAAGTTTTACCGAACAAAAACACTTTTGCAAACCTACTTTTAAGTAGGTTGCACCCAAGTATTGCGGGTGTAGTGCAATGGGTCACACTACTCAACTACGAAAATTAAATAACTTGTCAAATTGCAGACAGTGACAATTTCGATCTATCAGGTCTCTTCAGTGGAGTTATTGACCGATCTTCAGACCAACTTAGTTATTGATATCGAAATAAATGGTTAAATCAAATCAATTATCTTAGCTTGTTCATTTGGGTAGACAAATTTTTAATTTTTTAGACCTCGTAAATTTTCATATTTCAACTTCGCACTTTACTAAAGTTTTATCAAAGTTTCGTACTTTGTACGCCCTTCACCGCTCTTGATCACTTTCTTCAAATGCCTTGGCACAGTGTGGAATTTTTGTAATTGCGTGATTTAGTAATTCCATATTGATTTCTAATTTTTTAAAATCTGCATTTTCACATTTAGTGATACCCCAATGCATTTCACAACAAAACTGCTAGGAATTTTAAAGTTGCTGCAGTTTTATCAAAATGCATAGGTCTAATCATTATCACTTTTGCATTGAAATAATGCAGTCACAACTTTAAACTTATGTGGTCCCTGATCAGATAACAACTATATCCAGACTATACTTGCTTACACTATTTACCTCAACATCAATGTCGAAAAAGCCTCCTTCAGCAACCTCAAATGTTAATCCAATTATAGTCGCCTCCAGTGTTTCTTCGAAAAAACATTCTTCTGCATGGGCATCAACAGTAACAAAATAGCTTGCTACAGGTTGAATTAATACAATTAAGCTAGTGGCAACAAGAAATCTTACATTCATTTTGGCCAGTCTTTTTAAATTGATACTAGTAATTATTTGGGAACAAAAATATAAGAGAACTCAGGATATTGTGCTACATCAAATACAAAAAAATTTGAAAGTTATCAGTATCAAATAAAAATTCATCTAGGTTTGCATACTAGCCAATCATAGAATAAAAAGATACCATATGACAGTTAGCACAGACACAAAAAAAAAGACACTGTAGAAAAACAGAACTTGCCAACAGGGTTGCCACATAAAAAGTTTAAAAAGCGCATTAGATATTTGTAGCAGTAGCTTTACTATACAGAGCGTTAGAATACTACATGTGGGAGATCGAAGATATAGGTGATTAAACACGTAGTCTTAATATCACCACACCAAAGAAAATGCAAGATAAAGTATATTGGGAGTGGAGTTGATTGAAGCCAATATTACTTGATATAGCAAACAAAGAAAAGCGGTTATCAAACTATGATTTGACAAAATCATAACACGGGGTAAAACACATAATAACACGGAATTTACAATTCCAGATAAGCCACTAATCAATAGGCTTGATTTATACTGTAAATAAACACTGTAACTTCACACTCCTTAACATTCTTATGCTAAAATCATGACTAGAAAATATCACATGGTGAATTTGCTACAAACGTCCTGAAATGGCCAGTCTCTAAACTATGCTATTCTTGTAACCAAATTCTAAAAACTACCACAAAGCAGTAGCTAAATTCAGCACTTCTTAAATTAGAGCAAATACAACCTTTAATCATATAATAGTGCGGCGCAGTAGCCAATGCTAGATTAGATGATCCAAGTTCGAATCTACTGCGGGTCAGAAACGTTAAAAATTACACATTAGCTTATAAATGTTAGCACAAATTTTTACACTATTAAAAAAATAGGTCCAAACTAATCGTAAATTAGTGCCCAAAAATGATGCTGACCAGCCAAAAAATGCGTCCAACAATGAAAAGTAGATTACACAAAGTGGAGCGTTTTCTTTTATAACAGATTTACATGTAGAGCGTAAAAGAAATAATGAATACAAACAAATTATTGACCATTTTGTGAGATAAAATTACTGGAGAATGCTTTATTTCGGCACTATCTGAAAAGCTACGGCAGAATAGTACGTGTCATTGACAAATATTGATTTAGGCCAAGCACAGAGCGATGACAGATGTTATCCGTCTCCCCAGACAAAAGTACAGCCAAGAGACACAAGAAAATGTCTCTAACCCATACGCGTCTTCGACTTGATACCATATTGAGCTATTTTCTAGTAAAAACGTTTAGACTGAACTCCTGCAGTAAACGATTTTTGCAATTTTCCCTTAAACTTTGGATAATCTCCACTAAATATAAGTTATGCAACCCCGATAAATTAGCATAGTTAGCAAAAAATTGCAATTAAAGCTATTTTATTTAACCTAGAATCGGTAAATTGGCCCATGGCAAAGACTAAAAATGGCCCTGTACATACAATTACGCTCTTACAGGGAGTCACTGTGTAGAGGGAGTCACACACATCACGCTTGCCCATCAATGTAGCTACTACTCACTAGGCTGGCTCAAAATCTTGAAAAAAAATTTTTTTCTTTCATTCTTTTGTCAATTGGTGATATTGTTCCATTTGGTAAATGTATCTCTTGACACTAAATTTTACAAAAAAATTTTTACGTTTGACCCTGGTTCACATAGTCTGAAAGTTTAAAAAATATTGGGTTTTGCCTATCCCAGACACTGTTCAACCGCCGTCTTCCATCACTCTCTAACACGATACTAGCAGTAATCTAAACTGTTGCCAAGCAAATTTGGTTTACTTAAGTAACTCTATATACACTGGCATATATATTACACACACGAAGTCATTGAATTTTTGCCACATTTGTACATGATCTTTTTGGTACAACGTTCTGCGTTTGGTTTCAACAATAGACTGTTTTGTTTTTCACGAAGGCGTTTCACCACCTGATAAAAGAATTGTTTTTGAGATTGTGATTTTGTTACCACAGACTGATGATAGTCGGTGACAAGTCCAAGTGCTCTTTCTGAAGAGTCGTTGACTACTTTTAGATGGAGAAGTCGTGATTTGATGCGAATGTAGTCCTTATCTTTCTCCCAGAAAGAAGCTGGTTTCGACAAAAACACTGGTTGTTCGTTGATAAGTTTGAAAAGTAACCGTGACTCTGGACCAATTAAATCTTTCAGCTGAGTGGAAGGTGTTATCAAAGGCATCTGCTGCACAGCACTTTTGAAAGAAAATTCCTTTTCATATCTTTTTTTTTCTAGCCATATTTTGTTTTTGTTGAACACTAGCATCGCTGAAAAGCGAAAGGACGACTAAACGCTCTGTCAAAACCAAAAGTGGTTTTCGAACTTACCAACAATGGCTTGGCTTAGCTGTGGAAATCCCTCAGATTTGTGTTCTTTTATGTTGGTAAGCAACATTTTGTACAAATTTCAATCTTCAATTGGGGCTTAAAAGGGCAGAGATGCTCTCGACCATTGCTTGACATAGCAAAGGCATAGAAACTTAGCAAGATCCACAATTTTTATTAATAGACATTCTGGGATGTCATTTTTCAATGGGTGCTGCAACATGGCAATTTTAATAGTGCAGATCACCTTCGACATCCAGCTAGCATGATGCCTTGCTCCAGGCGCCTTCATTCTAAATTGTTTTTCATCTGGCAGCCCTCCTCCTGCAATATTACATTATCATAAATCTATCAGAACGCTAATTACCACAGTAACCACGTAATATGATAATGTTTATACATGTAGAGGCATCTCAATAAGAAAAACATACTCACCAAGAAAAACGACAGTCAGCTCTAAAATTTTTTGATAGTCTTTTCTGGAGGCATCATTAACGAGTGCAGCTTGGCAAAAAATCAATGGCATTTTCACATTCAGTCTTTTCTTTCCTACTTTTTACTTTGTGCACTTGGAAGTCCAGTTTATCAAGACCAGGCCAGCGTTCGAGAAAGATTTGAAAAGCTTCATTTGGTGATTTTGTTGTACTATAAACTAAACAAGCAGTCGCTCAACATAAGAGTTCCAGCACATGATGTCGACAAGCCAGCTGCCAGTTGCCAAGCATTCAGTTACTCCTTTATGAATTCCTGTGTTGATAGAAGTTGTTTCAAACACTAAACCAATAATTAGATGTTTCCCAATGTTACAGTTGTCTAAACTGTCCAAAATTATATTAGTAAGCTCAGCAGCTGTGCTATGTCCTTAATTGATCTAAATTTTCAATCATGAGTAAAATTTCACTTTTTTCATGAGTTGCAGTCAAGAAAATAGCAATAACTTCTTTGGATGTTCCTACATATTCTATGCTCTGTAGCATTTTTCCATTTCAGTAAAGCAAATATCTGTTACTTTGTGAATCATGAATTGTTTTTAGGTTTTTCTCAATATGCACTTGGCTCTTTGCTCTAGCATGCTATTACAGTGTCTACGCACTGTTTCTTTTGACAAAGACAAGTCGTTGATGTTACCACCACCAGAGCCAACAACAGCAGACATTACTTCTGTTAGTCCTCTGTGGCTTATATGATGTTTGTCTGCCCAAAGGCAGACTGTTTTACTCGACTGGGTTGGATCAAGATTTAGACTAACAGCAGGCCGCTTTTCTTGCAGTTGTTTATTTCTTTTGTTAGATGTTTCAAGTAAATGAAAGTCAGCGTTCTATTCACCAGCATCACTTGATGTACTATCTTTACTGTCTTTTTCCTGTTCAGCAGTAATAAATGAATTCATTGTGTAATCCATTTTCCTTTGTTCTTCATTGTATTTTCTTTTTTTCAACTGCAAAACCTTTTCTGTTTCTCGTTTGTTTTTAGCCCCGTTATCCTATTCCAGTGTTTCCCAAACTGTGCGCCGCGGACGATTTGCAGGTGCGCCGTAAGTCTTTTTAAAGTGCTTTATGTTGATACAAATTTTCTGCCAAAATCGAGAAAATGCTGCCATGAAGCAATGGTCAACAACTGCTGTAAGTCGCGGGTGGCATTGCAGATTACGGCCAGAGAGATAATGACCTTTTTTTGGAGATCAGCGTCAATTCGGGCTGCATCAAGCGATTTCCAAAGATTTTTACGCAGAGATGTGGTGATCTCCAAAAAAAAAAGGTCATTACCATTCTCGCTGTCGCCGGTGATTCCACTTGACATCAATTGGAATGGATTTGCGTGGCTGGTGTGCCGCGAAATTTGTTGCACCAATTTCCTGTGCCGGCAGACAAAAAAGTTTGGAAACCACTGCCCTATCCAATGATGAAACTCCACCTTCTCTGCTGCCTTTGATATTCTCCAAAAACTTTCTATTTTCCTTGTTTAATCCCTTCTCACAATTTGGTTTAAGGGTTCAAAATGTTTTCATTTCTTTTGAAAACGCATCTCTTTTGCCCAGTTGTTGCTGCGTTGTTTTTAATCGCTGTTCAAACAAGATTGTCCAATTTTTGTGAATTTTTAAGATCATGTCAATGAGAGTGTTATTAGATTTGGTGGGATGCCAGCTGTATAAAACCACCATTGCTTCACGTTTTCAACTGCAACTTCAGCAGAGTTATGCAAAGATGATGTTCCAGGCTGCTTTTCTTGCAGTTTAGAGTGTAAGTATTGAAAATGCAGGTACACAGATTTGTTTGTTGGTAGTTTAGCTCCTCTGATATCACTCACAACGCATTCATCAAAAAGCCATATCTTTAGTTTTCCTTTTGACCTAGTTGTCATTTCACACAAATTAATTTATGAGCTATTCATCAAACACCTGGCAATTTTTCTCTGTAAGAATCAGGACAGTTAAAGTTATTGGTACGCCTATAGCTCATATATAGTTATTTCATGTTTTTACAACTTTTGTTGGTAGATCTACTGGTCCTATATCAAGCTTTGTGCTTACCAGTAATGACTGCTCTCATCTCATTCTCACACCAAAAGTTCCAAGATATGCTGGATAGCCTTCATTGTATACTAAGCATCAAGTAAATTCACAACTGTATTTCCAATTCACAAGTACGATGGCCACTGCCAAGAACAGGCTGGTCCAAACGCTTGCCCGCGGCAGCATTTTTTGTGGCCCGCGAACCACATGCGGAAAATAATCTGGCCAACGACACTGGCAACCTTGGAACACCCTGGACTAGAAGCTTTTTCTCTATTTACAAACTTGTGAACTGACGCTAAATGCTGCAAAAAGACAACTCCAGCACTTTAGCTGGCTGCAGGATCAACTAAAATATCAAGTTAAACATACACTATTTGACATCATTTAGACTTGAAGCAGAGTAACGATATTCTAAGCGGAAGTCTAAAAAGCATATGACTTCAAAATTACATACGAGGTCAAAGATTGGGAAATCTCCTGATCAGATACGGCTACACACTTTGAACTTGACCAATTGAAAAATTCCGTATATCACCTTGGGTGAACCAGGGTCAAAAGTCAAAACTCAACAAAAATTTTTGGCTTGCAAATATCAGTAAGCAAAACGGAACACTTTTTCAAGCCAACAAAAAATTTAAAAAACAATAAGAAAAATGGGACAGCCTACTACCCACCCAAAAGAAAAACAGAAGTTGAAAGTTTACATTGTCAACCTTGTAGTACTGATGGCACTAAATGCAAATGCATTGTGCGATAAATAAATGGTCACCAAGGTGGTAAACAGGCTAACATGACAAAAATAAATCAATTACTCAAGAATACAAAACCAAAATTTTTGGTGGTGTGCAAGACCACATTCTCTGTTTGGCAAGTAATACGTGAATGTGCTTGCGTGATGTCTGTGTATTAGGTCTCTCTAAAGCTCCCTTTGTTTCAGTCAATTGTTTCCAGTCTTTTGCCAGTGTTGTCCTAAAAAAATACAAATGCATAAAAAGATATACATGTAAATATAAGAGCATCGACCATTTTTGGTTCACAAAAATGTTTTCGTGGTCTCACAATGCTCCTAGCTCAGCAGCTAAACCACTGCTTGAGAAAACTTGAGATAAAACATTTCAAAAAGTTATGGTCTAGCAAATATTTTTGTTTGTCAAAAATTCCAAAAAGTTTCCCCCAAGAGGTTTGTCATTTTTTTACACTTAATCCACTCACTCAGAATCAGGCAGTGTGGTCAAAAGATAAAGTATCAAATATGGAGCAACATGCAGGTTCTAAACTGTTTGTTGTATGTTTTTTACAAACTTCGGAAGTCAGTGAGCATCATCACATGATAACCTAACGCCAGTAGTTTTTCATGTTTCCTGGCTTTTCCCTATGTCGAAGATTAATTCAATTTTTTGCAGAATCTGATGCTATTTATAGGTGTTAAGAGCAGTGTTGGGGAGACTGGAGTCAGTGTACAAACTTGACTTGATACGAGTTAATTGCACGAAATGACTCAACAACAGTGACTCGACTGGTCTGCTGATATTGAAATTAGGAGATACTACTAAGTGTCACAAGGTTCAGACCCTAGTCGCTGTTTGCAGTGTCAAGGACCATGGTTTATAAGAAATGTTAATAAGCAATTTCTATTTGCTACATCATTTGGGCGTGCCAACAATTACAATTTTGTGTCGCAAAGCCTAAAAAAAAGTTCAAAAATGGATAATTATGTTCTAAAAAACATAGAAATATCAATAAAAACCTTCACAAGTTGTAATAGCTCATGGGAATTTTGTAGTATTTGGGTCTCTATGTTATTCCACATAACTTCATTTGTAAGCATGCAAAAGTTTACAATTGACCTTCATATCTTGATTAGGGTGTGATCGGCACCACAGCTTTTGTGTGAAAAACCGCTGACTTGTAATATGCGACTTTAATAATCTCGTAGGCTTCGCGTTTGTTTTATTTGCCATATTTATCCTCCATTCACGAGAAAGCAAATTGTATCGCTATACTTTGGACGAGAAGTCCGCACTCGCTTGGGAGTTGCCTTTTTCGAAGTTTATGGGCCACCTGTCTTCCACATAAAGGTGGGGCGTCCCGTTAAGTGCCTTGCCCAAGGACACAACAAGCGAACTTGCCGGCTTGTTCTCCACAACCTTCCATAAATGCCGAGCGCCAAGCAGGGAAGTTGCGGATACCATTTTGAAAAGTCTTTTGGTATGACTCGACAAGGGGAATGAACCCCAGGTCTACCGACTGCGAAGCTGACGCTCTAACCACTCCGCCATCGCGTTGTTGTGCTCTTGGGCAAAGCACTTTTATGGGAATTTTTCCTGCTTCATTGCAGCTAGGATGTGGTAGAAATGCACTGTGCCAGAAACACTGGCTACTCCGAAGTTGGACTCAACACAAGCTGCTTTGTGCATAACCCCTGCAAAGGTTTTCCCAATAACTGAGGATAAAAATACGATAACTCTAAAAGAGTGCAAGCATTGACCGAATTGATAAAAATGTGCTTAAGACAAAATGACTGAAGCAGTAGTCAGTCAGATATTAAAATAGACTTAAGTGAACCTTGTGAAGCGGCCTCCGTGGAGTAGAGGCATATAGTTATAACTTTGTGAAAGTTATATTGCTATTCTTCAAGAAAGAATCTGGAATTTGATGAGCTACGTTGCTCCAGCAAAGTACGAGTATGTAGTGGTAGATATATACTGAGTTACATTTTTAAAGCCTGCAAAAACGAGAATAATGGGCGTAACTTCAAAAATAATAAACCACCGCTTAGCTACTGTTTTTACAACGATTGTAAGCATTTATATACTCAACAATAAGATCAGCTTTTGCTTTGACGAGATAACATTCGTCAGATTTGAGATGTATAATCCGTTGCTTTTTCAAAAGTAAGCTTGTAGTCGGTCTACCAAATTTGACGATTAGCTTACATGAAGAAACATTTTTCCGAAGCTTTTGGTTTGCGTCTAACTGTCTAGTAGCCTATTATTCAGGATAAACGGTCAAAAACAAAATTACAAAAGTGGGCGGTGTTTAAAAAAAGATAGCCATCTCTCGAAAAAATCAAAAGCCTTTTTTAGAATCAGAACACTGTTTCCAAACAGCTTTCTCTCTGATAGTCACAGATCAAAAGCTTCAGAAATATGATGTCGCCAAAATTATGAAATTTTCACTAAACAGCTCCGATTTCAATTTTATTTGTTTTCAAATTAGAAGCTGTAAAGCCAGGTAAGAATGATTTACTTGTTGTTTCTGTAAACGTGTAAGTACCTCAGTCCAACAACATGCTGTACACAGGTTTCTCTTTTCTATTTTCAGCAGGCCTACTAAAAGAAAATAAACGATTAATTTTCTATTTGGTAGTAAAGTTTGCATGAGCACATACGAATTAATAACTTTAACCATAACGTAATAACCAATAATCATGTTTAGAACCAAGGTCTTTGATGTTAATTGACAGCTAAATGTGATTAGACGTTGGCTGTGAAAACTAAGTAGCTAGTTGAAACTACGTGCGTTCTGCGTAGGTTATTTTGAAAGGCACTTAAAGGCAACATCTCCTGCGTGGTGCAGTGATAGAAATAAACTGTTTCAATATCCCACACTCTTGGCACCACTTTTTAAAAAAATCACAGAAACTGAATACTGAAAAAGGAGACACTAGAGTCGTGGTAAAAAGACACGACTTGACTCTTGTAGTTTGGACGAAATGAGTATACTAGACTAGAATGACTAGACCCAACTAGAGATTTGACATTGATGACTCGTTTGCAACACTGGACAAGAGACTCGCAAAACCCCATAAATTTTACTCTTACTAGGGTGGCCACTTTTACTCCGTTACATCTGAACAAATGCATATCACCAACATATACTTACAGACTTTGCCAGTCAGATACTGATAAAATTAATGTGACCTTAGAAAAATGTCATTAGGACACAAGTAAACGGGTCCTATTAAATATTACTTGTCCGCAATGACGTCTTCCAATGTCAACTAACTCTAACTTTGACACTAATCTTAACCCATAATCTAACCCTACCTTGTATAATGCGGATATTGTGGACTTGTACCTATTAGAATTACTGCAAACAGTTTGGTCTAAAAATTTTCACCATTCACCTTCTATACAACCAGCTATTAAAAAGAGCTTGCTTTCGTAACAAAGCTTTCGAATTTTTGAATTAAAATTTTTTAAATTCCTTTTACAAAGCATACCAAATACACCAAATTTTGTTCAAAAGATACCATAAATTTTTATGAAAACAAAAATGAAAAGCGTGCAGTGAACAAAAACGGTACAGTGGACTAAGCTTAACCAGTACATAAATAATTTAGGAAGAGAAATATCTTTCAAAATCCATCAATCAATCAATCAATCAATCAATTTTATTTTATTTTTGTCCAAATCAGCATACATAGAAATAAATAACACAGCAGTGGACAAAAAAAGGAGACGATGGCAAAACGATATACGTTAATACATGCACATGAATAGAATTTAGATTAAATGTAAAGATAATGGCATGGCCATCGCACCTGTAAGATACTAGGTAAAATAAAAAACACACACGAAGAAAAGTATATACAATATGTACAAAGTGTCGCTAGATACAGTAAAAATAAAAAACTGTCATGTTGTAACCCTAACAGGGGAGGCTATTAGGTGCTACACCTTGCCCAAGGGTGACCTGGGAGCAACGACAGCTAAGAGACAGCTCCTTTACGTCTCAAGGCACATAAACCCTGTCGCCGGTTGTAGTTTTAAGTCATACACCTAGGACTAAAAGCTAAAATCCATAAAATGATACTACATAGCAACACTAAACCACTTTTCATTTTTGGTAATATATTTATATAGTTACAGTAGGCGACACGTTACCTTTATAGTTACAGTGGTCCTTACTTGGAGTTAAAGTTTTTTCTAGAATGCAAAAGGAATACAGGAATAAGAAGAAAAAGTTGTACATGTGTTTTGTGCATATTGAAAAGGCATTTGAAAGAGTTCCGAGAAAGGAAATGGAGTGGGCAATGAGAAAGAAAGGTTTGCCAGAAGTAATTGTAAGAGCTGTGATGAGCCTCTATTATGGGGCAAAATTGAAAGTTCAAGTGGGATCTGAGTTATCTGAAAAATCTTGGTACAAGTTGGTGTACATCAAGGATTTGTGTTGTCACCACTGCTTTTTGCAATTGCAATGGATGTAATCTTGGAAAACGCAAGAGAAGGATTGATGAATGAAATTTCGTATGCGGATGACTTGGTTATAATGAATGAAAGTATTGAGAATTAGAAAGAGAAGTTTTATAATGGCAAGAGGCGTTTGAAAGCAAGGGGCTAAAGGTGAATCTCAAGAAAACCAAAGTGGTGGTGAGCGGTTTGAAAGGGGAGGTACTCAAAAGTTAAGTTGACCCATGTGCCAAGTGTGGTAAGAGAGTGATGACAAATTTGGTGATGTGTAAAAAGTGAGGTAAATGGGTACATGGTAGATGCATGAAAATGAAGAGGGTGACTTCAACTCTGGCAAAAGGTTTTGTTTGTGAACTACTTGTTGATACAAAGGAAGGAATGGTGGAACCAGGTGAAAAAACATCATTTTTCACCCAGTTTGACTTTGTGAAAAGCTTTTGTTATTTGGGGGACAGGTTGAACGCCAGTGTTGGAAGTGAAGCAGCAGTAACAGCAAGAACGGGAATTGGACGGATAAAATTTAGAGAATGTGGAAAGTTACTTTATGGGAGAACGTTTTTGTTAAAAATAAAAGGATTTATCAGAGTTGCGTGATATCAGCAATGCTGTATGGGAGCGAGACATGATGTCTAAGGCAGAATGAGATGGCAATTTTGAGAAGAACTGAAAAAGCCATAATGAGTAATGTGTGGAGTTAAGATGATTGAGAAAAGGAGCCAAGAACTTATGAGTTTGCTGGGTTTGAAAGATACTTTGAATGAACTAGCCAGGGTGTGTGGAGTGCGATGGTATGGGCATGTTTTGAGAAGAGCAATAGATTTTGAAGTAGCAGAAAAAAGAGGATGTGGACGACCGAATAAGACGTGGAAGAGACAAGTGCAGGAGAATACCAATCGAATTGGACTGGAAAAGAAGGATGCCACTGCAGAGTGAAGTGGCGTAATGGTGTGTACAAACTATCGAGAAACACGAGGGGAATCCGGCCACCTGCGTTAATGCAGACAAAACCGGATATAAAAAACTGAATTTCTCTTTCTCTTTGTATGCTTTCCAGTCTTCATATAAACACTAATCATTGTTGGAAGATTTACTGGCTGAACAGCTGTAACCCAAGCCTTGATGTAGGCTAAATCCATGTAAAAAACATACATAAGACATGGAAAGCTTTTGCTTACTGCACATCAACCAAAATTTACTTCTAAGTAACCACATTTCAAACGAATATGTTGCTTCTGCTATCCACCGTTCATAATGGTATTCACCTGGTGCTCTGAAACCTGCTTACCTCTCTGGGGTATCTTAAAAAAATGTGATTTTCATCAATTCCTAATAACCATCACGAGCTTGCTTTTCCTTGATCAATACTGTTTTTACAAACAGAATAAGGTCATTCTTTATAACTTCAAATCTTTTTTGTAGTTTCCTGATTGGTGTAAGAATCTTCATAGCTGCCTTGATCTGTGCTATCTCACTTCTCATTCAAACCTTTGAAGAGCAGAAGTTGTGGTACAGAGGTGGTTAGGATTGCTGTTTTAAAGGCGGCCCTACTGATAAGCTTCATATGATGTCAATGCCAACTGCAATAAATCTCCACCAAGAGTCTTGTTGACAATAAAACAACTCCTATTTTTATTTCTGGAATTTGAAATAGTTGTGTCAAAACACATTCCTGTCACGTTTTCCTCCACACCCCACTTTGATTGTATGACAAACTGCCAAAGCCTCAGATTAACTTGAGCTGGATGGTAATTTTTGTGAAGAAAGAAGCTTTGCTTCTGCTTTATAAGATACTAGTGAAGCATGGTGATCTGGAAATAATTTTCCATCAGAGACATTTGTGCAGTTCAAAGATGTTACTTGATCAGCTGATATGATCCCTTTTTGGCCGCGTTTTTGTGGCGATGAAGAACCGGATGGACCTACAGAATTCTCTCAGTTAATTGTAGGGCTATCTTGTAGAATTATCATCAACTTTGCTTCTTTCTCTGCTGCAAAGCGCCGCTTTGTTTGATTTTTCAACCACTCTTTAACCCTTTTGTTCTTTTTCAGTTAAACCTCATCAATCTTGTCCATAGCACCATGCCTATCTTTTCTTCTTTGTACTAAAAGGAATTGTATGTCTTCATATTATACTCAAATGAATCAGGAAAAGCAATTTCAAACAGGTCTTCCAAATTATCAGTGAAAGATATTTCATGTCTCTTCAGTGCAGTTGGTGACCAATAAAAAGCTAGAGGCTTTTAATAAAGCATAGCTTAGACCATCACACTTGTGGAATCTAACAAACCATCCACTACAGTGGACCCAGTATTAGGTCCCACAAGTGTGACGGTCTAAGCCAGTGTTCTTCAAACTGGGGGTCGCGAAAGGACTCAATGGGGCTCGCGGAATGTTTCAAGAACAGTATTAAAGTATTAACAAGAATACATTTTAAACAGATGACAAAAACACATCCTGACTTGACAAAGCTGAACGTTACACCTTGAGTGAGCTGAAAAAATTTTATTTAGAGAAACAAAGTAAGCCTACGCCTCTCTCAGTCAGAACAAAACCAAACGTAGACGAGCCCTCGTGTATGTCAGAACTATTGTTACGTCACAAAACTTCGCTTCTAGTTGTTTAAGATTTTGTGTTTAGAGAGCATGCTGAAGAATGATAGGCTACCGGTGCTGAGGAAAGTTAAATCTGGCTAAATCTAAGCAGTTAGTAGTGACTGAGTTTGACAAAAAGTGCAGTGGAGTAGTAATTGTTCCATTAATGACAATTGAAACGTAGGCGAGTTAGTATTTATAATTGGTTGCAATTTTTGGATGGATAACATGCGCAGTAAAAATGGGATCTTTTGTAGAAAGCCCCCACCAAAAAACATCCCCGCTACTGCTCAAAAAATTAGTAATTATCCAGTTAGAATTTTTATAAGGGTTGGGTCAATCTGCAGTGCTTAAAACGTGACGAACACTATCTGTAGTAACCTACTTAAAACGTGGCGAGCTCTATCTGTAGTAGCCTACTTAAAACGTGGCGGGGGTGTTTTTCTCAAATCTCACGTTTTTACATTAGTGGCGGTTGGTTTCTACAAAAGATCATAAAAATGTTCATGTGTTGTATAATTTAGCAATTAACATTCTCATTTTCCTGAATCACGTTCACTTTCGTTCTGGATTTTATAAAACCATTAAAGTAAAGAAAAAGTTTTAAAGCTATGCTGCATACTATTCTGTGAACAAGTAATTTTATAACAACATAGATTTTTTAAATAAATAATTATTAAACAACCCTTTTCATGGATAAGTGGTTGAAATCAAATCATTATATCTCACCAAACAATTCAAGTATTGAAAAGTCGACGCTAACTGAACAACCAAGTGGCAATATGGAAAAGACAAAGACCAATCATTCTTCCATAAAAAAGAGAAAATACAATAAAAGTTACTTACAATACAGATTTACGTACACCTGCATAAATAATGAGCATCGGCCAGTATGCTTGATTTATAACGAGAGTTTGGCAAGTGAAAGTATGAAACCAATAAAATTGAAGAGGCATCTAACTACAAGGCATGCTTCCTATGCTGAAAAGCTGTTGATGTATTTTGAAAGGTTATTGCAGTCCGTGAACAAGCAAAGGCTATCCATGGAAAATTATGTATTTACTAATTCTAAACATTTACGCGCATCGTGTGAAGCCTCCTACCTAATTGCAAGGAGCAAAAAGCCATTTACAATTGGCGAAGATCTTGTTTTACCAGCAGCTGTTAGAATAACTGAAATCATCCATGGCCATAAATATGCAGATGAATTAAAAAAAATTCCTTTATCAGACACAACTGTAAGCAGACGAATTGAAGACATTAGCAAAGACCAATTTGAACAGCTAATTGCAAGAATAAAAGGGATTTCGAAATATGCAATCCAGATTGATAAAACTACAGTTATTTCAAGTAAGGCACAATTGTTGGGATATGTCAGATATTGCTTCAATAATAATGTTCATGAAGACCTCTTCTTCTGGAAGGCATTAAATGGATACACAACAGGTGAAGCAATTTTTCTTAAAGTTAGCAAAGTTCTCGCAGAAGTTGGATTAAAGTGGGAAGACTGTGTGGGGGTTTGTACTGATGAAGCAGCAGCAATGCTAGGAAAAAATGTTGGCTTTCATGCTAAGGTGAAATCACTAAATACTGGACCTATTACTTTCACTCATGGCATAATTCATCGAGAGGCACTGGCATCAAAGAAAATATCTGCGTAGTATTGCAAGATGCTGTAAAAATTATTAATTACATTAAAAGCCGTGCTCTCAATAGCCGTCTTTTTTCCAATTTATGTAGAGAAATGGATTGAGAGTTTAGCTCTCTTTTGCTCCATACAGAAGTGAGATGGCTGTCAAGAGACAAAGCTTTGAAAAGGCTGATTGTGTTAAAGGATGAAGTAATGCAATTTCTGTCGCAAAGTAATTCGGATTTGTTAAAATATTTTCAAGATAAAAACTGGCTGTGTAAACTTTGTTATTTGTCAGATATATTTGAAAAACTAAACGATCTGAATTTATCTTTGCAAGGACAAAACTCGAATGTTTTCATATTGATTTCTAAAATTGAAGCATTCATGAAAAAAATTACTATATGGTTACACAAGGTGGCAAGTTCCTCATATGAGATGTTTACGTGCATGGAAGATTTCATCCAAGAAAATGAGCTAGGTTTTGATACAATGAAACCACTGGTAATCAACCACTTGACAAGCCTCAAAACTCATTTTGAAAAGTATTTTATGCCAGAGTTGGATACTAGCGAATTCCACTGGGTTCAAAACCCATTTGACGTTGGAATCGAAAAAGTAAGTCATCTCTCACTGAAAGCTCAAGAAGAATTTTCAGAACTCTCCAGTGATTTTAATTTGAAAGTAAACTTTTCAAAAAAAAAGCTTCAGCTCCTTTTGGGTTAGTGTAAAAACAGAATACCCATTATTGTCAGAACTGGCCATGCTTCCTCTTCTTCCTTTTGCCTCCACTTATCTGTGTGAAAAATCTTTTTCGACACTAACTTATGTAAAAACAAAATGTCGATCAAATTTGAAAGATTTAGAACCAGTACTGAGACACGCCATTACCAAAATAGAGCCAAGATTCGATCTTTTGTGCGATAATATGCAAGCACATCAGCCTCATTAAAGGTATTGGCAATTTTATTATTATTTTTTCAATATTTTCCGTATTATTAAATTTTACATTATTGTTATTTTAGTCCCTGGGGGTTGCGAAAAAAATTTGGCCGTGCAAAGTGGGTCGTGATGAAAAAAGTTTGAAGACCACTGGTCTAAGCTATGCTTTATTGAAAGCCTCTAGCTTCTTATTGGTCACCAACATTTCATGTGTTTTCTATATGAACGTCTTCCTAGCTGCATTTTTTTGTAGAACTTGCCAGTTATAAGCAAAGTTTCTAGGTTCTTCTTACAGAGCTTTTTTTTTTGCACTAGAATGTTTGCTTTGTTGCAGAAAACAAAAATTCTCTTAATCGTCAAAGTGCTGCTTGTTTGTTAGGCAGAGCTCTTGCTTTGACAATTAAGAAATAAGAAGTATCCCAAAGCTTGTCTGTTAAATGGAAATTTAGATCCTGTGACGTTTTCAACATATGAATCCAATCAAGTACATCTTTGTCTTGCTTCTTGTAAAATCATTTGTTATTCTGTTAATTAAATCTGCAATTACCACACAAAATTGTTCAGTGAGTACTTCAGTAACAAAACCAATGTATAATGAAGTAAACCTGGCAAGGAACAACATGTCAAGTTAAAAATATGTTTTCTTTTCCCCTTGCATCCCTAACCAACATAAAAACCTCCTAAAATAACAGAGCTCATTTTTTCATAGTTGCCAGAAATCAATAATAACGATAACACATAATTCTCTCAGTCGCATTACTGTACAGTAGAGTGTACACTATGAGTGTCAATATTAGGTAAACTAAACACATGGAAAATGAGCTCAAGACACTTCAATTGACACCTAATACCTTATAGCACAGTTGAACGTGGGCTAATGAGCTATAGCTCACCCAGGGAGTGCCATGGAAAACTGAGATGAGGAATTAGAGAAGTAGGGCAAACAATAGATTGCCCTATTTATTTGCATAGAAATATCTGACTAGTCTGAGTGCAAGTGTGCTATACAACTCGAATGCATAATGGGAAAATTTCCAGGACTTTGAGGAACCTCTAAATGCTAATATTTTTTAAAAAATATTTACACAGGTTGTTTTTACATAAAACGAAACCTTTGTAAGGGTTTAGACCTTACAATTTCTAAAGTCAAAAACAAGGACCAACCTACTACACACTGTAGTTGATAATACTGATGTTTTATCATTGCTTTTCAAAGCAACAACTGGTCACACATTACTTTCTATTTACATGATTTCATAGTATCATAACACTTTGAAAATAATTAGACCCATTAAACTAATTTAACAAAGCCTACAAAAACGGAAAAACTTTTATTTTTATCTTTTCAAGTCTTATGTAAATAACTAATATACTGTACTATCTTTGTAGCAGAAAACTAGTTTTGTGCGGCATACATGCTGTCACCAAATCAAACAGAAAACTGACCAGCTAATCAAGACTTATGCTTTAAAGTAACTTCACAGAAAAATATATATATGGGGCTGTTTAGGCTTCCTGCTAATTGGCTTGTAAAATAAAATTATGAACAAAACATTCATTACTTATTTTCTTTCGAGAAACCTGACCAATATAGTGAAAGCTAGCCTATTATACAGCAAGCTGCCACCAAACGTAACTAACTTACTTGCTAGCAAGGTTAGTCAGGTAGTCGAGCCTACCTGAGTAAGCCCTAAATGGAGAAAAATCTAGTCATTAAAGGTGCAGCTAAATATATTTTACAAACATGGTCTAAGTTTACGTTATAGAGCAATATTGGCCAACGCAGTAAGTCATGGTATGCTTACAGTCTCCAGCACTGTTGTCACTCTTGATATTACGAATTCCCAAGATTTGAGTCAGAAAAATCGAAAAGATTTTTAAAGGTTTGTTAACACATGCAGAAAACTTACATTATCATTTAAACCATTTGGCTAGTTTGTTATTCACAACTTGCAAACAACATCAAGTTGGATTGATCAAGTGCGATCTTAGATTCTGTAGAAAAGAAACTCTATTCTTAAAACCAAAGTAATTGCTGAATGCTTACAATGAGCAATGAATGCTAGACAAAAAAGCCAATAAAATACAAAAATATTCTAGATATCTTGACGTGCACTCTGATTGTTGTCACTAATAAATAAATAAATCCCCCCTATTAAAAAATATACCAGACCTAAAGACTATTCAGCTATTTTCGCTAATATCAAAAGTACTTTCTAAGATTATATTTTCATAGGCTGAAATTAACTTTTAGTGTCACGGTCAGTAAATACGCCAATAGGACAGGCTAACCTGCTGTGGCATGCTCCACTTTTATTATCATTAACTAGGCCTGATGATACCTTTCAAAGAAAAAAAGTTCGAGCGTGGGTTATTTTCCTAAGTTATAAATGCTTAAGTTTAATGTTTAATCATAGGCAGTGGCTATTTTGCCGTCGACGGCAATTTACCCTCAGAGACTATTTTGCCGTGAGTTGTTTGTGATTGGTCAATCTTAATGACGTACTAAACATGTGACTTTTGGTCGTCTCTGATTGGTCAATTTTAAAAACCAAAAAAAAAAATTTTGCACCCCCAGGTCTTTATCCCCCACCCTGCACACTCTCTTGCAGTGTACACTGCCCCGTACATTTACATACCGGGCCTGCCCCTTCAGTGTACACTGCCTTTCTTGTAAAGCCCTGGCCAGCTGAGATTCGAACCCGATACCTTAGTATCTCAAGACCAGCGCTCTATCCACTACACCACAGAGTCACTAGTGCGATGATGGCAAATTTGGCTATATAACCACACGTGAATGATCACGGCAAAATAGATTCCAAGGGCAAATTGCCGTCGACGGCGAAATAGCCACTGCCTTAATCATAACCTGAACACTTAAAGAGTAGTGGTGCCAGTGGTAGCTTACACTGCTTTGCCAATAATAGTAGTAATGATAATAATTAATCTCATCTGCTGCACTAAATTTTCGCATCTAGTCACATGACTAAGCTACTAAGTGAACACAGATTCAAGGTTCTTAGCATAATCGTTTTTATTTTCTTACGCACTTGCTCCTCTGCTTGTAGACAGTGTTGCCACATTTTTTCAAGTTTCCAGCCCAAATGGTACCTTTGTGGCGGATGAGTCGTCGGGGTCATCAAAATTGTGGAAGATAAGTTCGTCGAGGTCACCAAATTATGGCGGATGTAAAACTTCGATCACGTCGGACTCCAAAATTGTGGGGATCGTATTTCAACAGCACGTCTGACTTCAAGAACGAATTTATTTAATCACAGCACAACGTTGAATGCACGAATTTTGATTGAATTTAAGCGAATCGAATTTAATAGGAAGGTTGCATGTGACGTCACACATTTCGCGCCAAAAAAAGTAGATGACCAAAAGCTCTAATTTATGCTGGAGAAGTATAGGGCAAACATCAACTTTTGGGGTTATTTTGAAAACTAATGAGAAATTAATTAAAATTTGCAATGAATTATTGCTAGTTGGATTGTCGGAAACTAATAAATTTGACCAAAAGCAATTTGGTTGAGATTTGGTCTTTCAGTTGGCTAGTATAAGCCTAGCATAGTAGGCTAATTTTTAAAAAATGCCCCTTAGAGAAGTGTCATCTAACCACCATTTGCTCCTCCTTAAAAATAAACAATACCAATTAGATACCAGTCGGTACATTAGCAAAAACAACCATTATTTAATCATTACTACCGGTACGGTAAGCTTGCCGGTAAGCTTACTTGCTGTCTCCATGAGCAAGGCATTTAACGGTATGCCTCCATCTTTATGTGGCAAACAGGTGGTGGGGCCAAGCAGTCTACCCGTCGCGGTGATCCAGTGTGACAAAAAACATGCAAACAGAGCATGAGCTCTACGCATGAATCAATAAATCGGTACCGTAATTTTTGTATTACCATTGGTCCAGCAGCCTAGGTAATAGCCCAAACAATTGTTTAAAGAGTGGTTAAGGTCACACAGTTACATCTGACATATCAATATGACTGGCCTGCAATTACTATTGACAACAAATTTCAAAAACTTACTGATTTTATCCAACAATAACTAATCCAGCATATGTCAAACGGTACAGAAGTCTGCCCTGTCATTTAGGCTACAGTATAACTTAAGTTTTCAACTTTTCAGAATGCTTATGCCACTAAATATACTGTATAAGTTACACATTACCATTAACTTCAACTCATCATTACCAAACACTCTGATTAATCGAATATGAAACCCTCACAGAAGCTGGCTACAAATAAGCCTGCATGTTTAGCCCATAAAATTAGCCCAACTATTAGCAAAAACAAGCAAACCTTAGCACCTCTTACCTTACTTTGACCTTGGATTCATTCCTTAACATCAATAAAACAACATATTTAACGTGCATTCAACAATTGTCACGTTTCTTCATTTGCTTTGCAAAAAACGATATCACTCCTATTCAATTCAATGCAAAAACACAGGCTTTGGTCATCCACTTTTTTCGAAAGCGCATTTTGATGACGTTTGATCACGTGCGTGCAACCTTCCTATTGAAGCCAAAGAATTTGAATTTGAATTTGAATTTGAATCGAAAAACCTCTCTCTCTCTGAACGAAAATAGCAATGCTTCTTTTTATATACTTGTTTACTAGGTCACTCCGCCGCACGTCACACGTAACCACGCCCGGCCATACGGCTTAGTCACCCAGTATTGTTATATCATGATATGTAACTATGGTTATTCTTTTATGAGCTGTTTGTAGGCCAACGGATGATTTATAATAACGATTACAGTACAACAACGAGCGCACGAACAGAACGAGAACGTTTATGAGTCACCCACATGATTTCAGCAAAACATCAATGATCCACAGTTTGTATCCCGTAAGGTCGCCATACCTTAAAACTAGCTTAAAATAGCCCAACACTTGCCTGTTGAAAAATATCCGAAAATTTTCCGAATATTTGCAAAGTTAGTCCATACAGGATCGTTGGGAGAAAAGTCCAGGCCTGGCATCAGCACAGTGTTTGGTTTCCCATCGATGGCCATAGACAAGTCAGCCTGTGCTTCAGCATAATTTCCACAATTATGCTAAATTTTTCTTCGACTAGACGATGATCTCCAAAAAGAAAAAAAAGGTCATCACCTACCAGGCGGTATCAAATCAACCCAGTTTTTGAAAAATAATGCAATTTTGTGTCAACTGAGCCTATTTTCGAGCTGCTTTTTTTACGAAAATATGCCATCAACGATAACAACTTCCATATCACACACCGTTGTTTTATACTTTTACACATGTTGTCACTACAAAAATTAGCCCAAAATAGCGGAACGGGATGGCAAAAAATAGCCCGAAAAAACGCAACCCGCAACTGCTAAATTTTTCCCGAAACGCCTAATCAAAACTAGCCCAGTTCCGTGGGAAAACCGCAAAACTGGCAACACTGCTTGTAGATCAGTTGATTAAACTTAATCAATCTTAGCAAATTATTGATTAGCGTGCTGCGGGGTAAATATTTAAAATATATAAAAAAATTAAAGGACGGTGAGCAAAAACACAAGAAAAGTATAAAACCTTCCGACAATTAATCAATTATAATCACTTCTAGTCGAAAGTATCCACGAACCAATTATGTAAAACTGTTCAAATTTTGTAAATTTATTCTCAAAACAAACTAATAATATAGTATAAAAATTTTTCAAACATCCCAATCTAGGCAGTAATTTTTAGGGATATCTAGAATTAGGGGATGTGTCACTGATTTTTGCATTTGATAATAGAAGGGCTATCAAAAAACTTTAAAAGAATATTTCAAATAACGTTTTTGTGGGTTTTAAATGGCTCCTGGGAAAATAACGCTACCACAAAGCTCAAAGGAGGTAATTTTGCGTCGTATTTGTCGGGGAAGGTGGGCAAGCGAAGAACACCTTAGGAAAAATGGATGTAAAATTTTTTCTAGAGAAAATAACTATAATTTTGATATCACTGGATATATTAATTACAGTGTCATAAGTATACTGAAAATATTTGACCAAACCTCTAGGATGTAAAATATATTGACAAAATTAGTTTTCGTAAAACTCTCCCTCTTTGCCTCAGCCTTGGGATAAAAAGAACCACTGTCCCTCTTTGCCCAACTTGATTTTGACAATCTCATTTCACTGCCACTAATCAGCATTTCAAATCCAAGATAACCTAGCATTTTTTTATTGACATATTTTATCATCATATTAAAGCAATTGTGCACCCAAATCACAATTCTCCCTTTTTCCGACTATTGAGTCCGTTTGTGCCCTATCATTGTCGTAACATATATTGTTTTGAGGCCAAGTTCTGTCAGACATTGTCCAAAGCATTTGAGGTGTAACTTCGTTTAAAGCGCATGTCACTGCTTACTTCAACTTATCAGTGTTTGGGTAGCGCTGCTGTGCAAATTTTTCTTTTATGAAGCCCCATAGAGAATTAACACATGTAGTCAGGTCAGAACTCCGAGACGGCAAATCAAGTGGAGCTGGCAAGGTGGCAGATCCACGACCAATCCAACGACTGGGAAAGACTTCATTGAGATATTTCCTTAGGCTACGGTTACTGCAAAAGGAGCTAGCGCCTTATCTTCTTGGAACAAAGGATTGCTTTCAATCCCAAGGCTATGCAGTTGTGGTATGAACCAATTTTCAAGCATGGCGAAATAATTAAGGTGATTGACAGGTCCATCAAAAAAATATGGTTTAAACAGGTACTCGCTATTCATCGCTCCCCACACCAGGACATACAAAGGAGGATGTTTCACTTCTTCAAAACAATGTGGGTATTGGACCAAAACTGCTTGGACCAAAACACAATATGCCGCGATCGAGAACTTCGGTATATGGCTGGAAAATTCATTGCTGAAAATAACTCTTCCTCTTTTTTGACACGGTCCAAAATTCCTGGAGCATTCTTCCACATGCATCACGTTTAAATCGCCATCTGAAAGCTCTCGAACAAACATTGGCCGATAAGGAAACAGCTTGAGATCAACTTTCATGTGCCTTTTTAAGGTGGTGTGTGTGGTACCCCAAGCTCTCCTAAAAGCTTTCCTGTTGATTTTTTTGGAGATTTGCTAATTGTCAATTTGCTAATTTGCTTTTCGCTAATTTGATTTGCTTATTTGCTAATTGTCAACATCATGGCATTAAGTCAACAATTCTCAACATCTTGGCATTAAGTTCCTCTTGATTGTGACGTGCCAGTTCCAGGATTATCTTTTACACTCCCAGTTTGGAAAAGTTTGCATTCCCAAATTAAGAGAGTTTTTTTGGATGTTTTTTCTTAATCGTCGCTGGAAGCTATCCTGTACCTGTGTCAATGACTTTCCTGCTTGAGGATGTTCATAGTTTCACACATTTGCAACAATTCTTTCTTCCAAAGTGTAATCGCTTGTGTCACACAAGCTTCAATTGTTGTACTGTACATGCTTCAAGTTAGAAACAATAAAATAATCCCTAAAATATTTGAAAATGCTGTCAATAAACAAAATTAAGTTTTACAAATTTAATAACTAAACTGATTTGAAAGTACCAAAAATACAACAAAATAAGTTTTTTAAAGCAAATATACTTTACGTTATGTTTTGTACTGATTTTACAGCGGGGCAACTAGACATTTGGCCCACCTTGTAGAGAATAGGTTAGTAGCAATTCAATTAGCTGTCAAGTTGATTAGCTTAAATTAACTTCAGGTTGACCGGTTATTTTTAAATATGACCACAAGCTTAAATGTCAACGACTTGGATTCTCTGTGTACCAATGCATGGTAAGACAAGAGAGAATAACAAAAACTGATCTGGGCAAAAGGAAAAGACAAAAAAATTGGTCTAAAAGAGCGAGCATTGTCTGGCAGGCCAATGGTGGATCAAGCAAAAAAACATAGCACACAACACTCAGGGAAGTTTACGCAGTCAAAAATAAAAACAGAGCCTGCAAAAGACGTAATTGCTAGTAAGCTTTCTAAGTTTTCTAGACATCATGCCAGGGGAGGGAGGGAGAGTTTGCCTAGCACTATTAATTTTTTTTTTATTTCTTAAAAAACAACTAAATGAGCATTTTTTAATTAATTCAAAATTTGAGTTGCTTCACGCACTCTTGACATTTATAGTCTCTCTGAAAAAATTAGATGTTTGTTCTGATTTTACCACAGCACAAGAAAATGCTGATCGCTAATTTTTATCAGTTTTGGCTTAAACTCATTGTCATTGTCGAGAGCTGAATAGCATTGCACAGCAAATGCTGTGATAAAGTAGCGTAGTACAGACAAGAAGCGTGTAGGCACCGACAAGCCACCTCGATTAGCAAGCTCAAATAACATTTGATGCTCTTCAAATATACATCCAAATCCAAACTAAATTAGTGACTTTTATTTAAGTTTAATCTCTTGGTTCTGAGCTACGATTGCTAATCAGCCTTTTGTTAGCAATATTTAATTCTCAAGATCTTGGAAAATTTCCTCAAGGGTGTTTGCGGATAGATGTTGCTGCTGCGAAAACTGGTTCGGCAATAATTGCTGTCATCCAGTTAATGAATGATTTGAGACCGCGCGCATTAAGATTAACTAATTCGTCACTGTATAGAAGTAGAGCCGTATAGAAGTAGAGCCGAGCCCATCTCCAGCCTATCGCTGCATCGTTGTGTCAAATGAAAAAGCTTTATCCTATGTACTATCAGAACAGAGGAGAACAACCACAATATTTTCAAGATTGTCCCACTAAGTCTAGCTTTTTAGATAAGATTGTGAAACATCCTTGACCCTTGCATTTTACAAAAAGAACCGTCTGGTTCTTTTGGCAACAGAAACAGTCATTTTATCATACACAAGCAAACAGGTTTTTCAGCAGCTTGCTACTGTGAGAGTGTCGATTTTATATTAGTTAACAACTGGGTTGAGTAAAAAATATGCAAAAATTGCCTAGAAGAATGGTTCTCAATCTTTTTGATGCATTCTTTTCTTGCACGTTTTTGAAACGTTTAATTCCTCCCCTTTCAAAAAAAAATAACGCCTAGTAGAATATGGAGAATGACTTTGGGGAGGACATAGCCGCTATTGTTGTTATGCCGTAAAAAAGGCAGATAGCGCAGTCAAAAAATTTAACACCACAAATATAATACGAAAGCGGGGGTGGGGGGACCAAAATGTAAAATATGCTAACCACTAAATAGTCTGTTTCTGTGATTGTGAAAACGACCGTCATTTTGCTCCCATCTTCATTATTGACTGTGTTTCAATCTTCCTTCCCCCTTGTATACTTTTCAAAAGCATTAATGATAGTTTGTGACTGTTACAAACGCAAATAGCCCTTTTTCTCGATCTATGCAATGCAAGCGGATTATAACGTAATGTTGTCGTAACAAAGACTCACGATTACTCGCTTTCCTCAGCGCGAATTGCCACGAGGTGACAACGTTAGATGCTGGTTATCTGGAATTCTCGGTTTAAAAGTCTACAGTTATTATGTTAGTTTGTTGAGTTGTCCGAATAATAATCTGATAATAATGCTAGGGTGTATGAAATTTGAGATTCAGATGCAAGTTTAATGTCGTGCTGAATAGTGCCACTGTTATCAAATTTACGATTAATTATGATGAATTCGAGAGCCTAGTTAACCTAAAATTGATTTGTTCCAAAGGGATAAGAAGCTGCGCTAGGGTATGTAACCGTAGAAATTACTCTGGTCACTCTGGTTACTCTGGGTATACTGGTTATACTATAAGCATTATTAGTATTATCATTCTTCAGAAGAAGCTTAGCTCTCTGCAGCCGTTTGGTTTTTGCGACCTGTGTCAGTAACTGGGCTTTTGTTTTCTTGTAAGGGGATAGTTTCAGACCCTTTTTGATCACATGTAGCATCGTTCCATAGGTCACAACAGCTTCTGAAGCCAATTACCTAATGCTTCTCTGGGGATTCCTCCTGAGCTTTTGCCTGGTGTTTTTAATGATATTTGGTGTTCTAACCTTCTGTTTTGGAGTGCTCCTCGCCTTCAGGAGGGCCGAACCTGTCGTTTTCAAACGTTTTAGAGCCTTATAAACGCCCGCTCTACTTACACGACCCTTAAATGCTGACTTATATTATACAAAGAATTAACCTGAAGTGAAAGCGTTGCCGAAAGTTTTGAAAAGTCTGGTATTTTAGTAGCTCAATCAAAAGTTTGCTTGCAAACAACTGGTTTGGCTACTCAACTTCTCAAATTGAAAAACAAATATAAACGTCTAGTTAAGTTTATAGAAACGATGGAAAGTGCCAAGTAGATCATTAAAAAAGCAGTGCAAGCAATCCAAGAACTTGACTTCGGAGAAGAAACTTGCAGCATGAACCGTTACATTCAACAAAGAATGCAAAATAATGACATTTCTAACATAATGAACCTGGAACGATCAGATATTTTACCAACTGTTTGGTTTACTGCAACATTCTCAGCCCACAGCTGTTTCTGTAGAAAGAAGTTTATCCAAGCAGCGAAAACTGTTAGCCAAGGACAGAAAATCTAAGGTCGAAAATGTTGTAGCGGCAGCTCATTATTTTAGCAAGAATGAATTAGTGGGATGATAGATAAAACCACGTTGCGCTAGATCAGCTGAGCTTACTTATTATTAAAAAAAATCGATTTCGCCTTCACACTGGCATTTTCAATTTTGTATTTAAATAGAATCTTGGTAGTTGGATGATTAAACATATTTAATTAGGAACTAAAATTTATTCAACGGAATAATTTATGATTAAATATAGCAGGCATTCCTCGTATATCGAGTGTAACGATATTTAAATCAGATCACTTCGTTCTTTCGACAATTTATTATTCAAATTTAACGTTTCGCTCCCCTTAGTTACCGGGGAGCTTCTTCAGAACACGGTAGATGTTAATAATGTAACATACAAACTGTGCAACATAAAATTACAAAGACTACCTGTATTACTAAACACTAAAAATTATTTATCAACTGGGCAGGCAACACGTAATAACAAAAACATTGTTACGTCACAGATACAGCAGTGGCCAAGTGAAAAGTGTTGTGAGAAACACAAGACATTATTTATTGAATACAAACACACTATAATCAGTCGGAAAATTAGCACCATCATTGTGATTAATAACATTACATGAACAAGCCTTTTGATTTATCAAAAAACTTTCCGCAACGCGACGTCTGTATGCATGTGATTCTGACTTCAAAATTTTGACACTATGCTAATCTATTCTATGATCGAAATCCATAACATGTTGACTCAGCGCTGACTTTTCAGTGTTAAAAGTCTTGACCGCATCAACATGTTCCCGTTTTCTGGTTCTAACACTGCGTACTGTTTCACCTACATACACAGCATTGCAATCCCGGCAAGAAATTTGACACACCAAACCACGCTTTTGTTCAAAATTAATAACATCTTTAGGTTTGCGAAACAACGAAGACAACATGTGATGTGGTTTTAAAGCCACTCCGATACCAACTTGAGTCAAAATTTGGCTAATAGGTTCGGAGACACCTTGCACGTAGGAGGCTTGTTCATGTAATGTTATTAATCGCAATGATGGTGCTAATTTTCCGACTGATTATAGTGTGTTTGTCTCCAATAAATAATGTCTTATGTTTCTCATAACACTTTTCACTTGGCCACTCCTGTATCTGTGACGTAACAATGTTTTTGTTATTACGTGTTGCCTGCCCAGTTGATAAATAATTTTTAGTGTTTAGCAATGCAGGTAGTCTTTATATTTTTATGTTGCATAGTTTGTATGCTACATTATTAACATCTACCGTGTTCTGAAGAAGCTCCCCGGTAACTAAGGGGAGCGAAACGTTAAATTTGAATAGAAAATTTGTCGAAAGAACGAAGTGATCTGATTGAAACATAATTTATGATTCTGCCAGTTATGATCTTCCTCTGTTAATCTGCCTTCTATTTATTTATCTGTATTGCATCGCCGTTGGATTGCTGCATTGCTTGGTTGTATTTATAATCGTAATTCGTATTTCCGCACCTCTGTCATCGTGATTTGTGCTTGCAATATATCGGATATTTCAGAAAAAGCGAACCGCTTTTTGTTGAGAATTTTCTCGGCGATTGTAAAACCGAATTTATTGAAATTTTACACACAATAATCTTGAGATGTAGGTTCTTAGTCGAATTACGCGCTCTTGTGTGATTCCTCGTTACGAGACCAGTTGTAAAATATAATTGATCATATATTGAAGAAGGACAAAAGCGGTTTTCTGAAAAACATACAGTGATGAGATACAAACGTTTAGCAATTTAGTACTATTTATATCAAAAGCAAAACAATAAATTTCTTACCGAACCATGGACGGACACGTCAATTATTTCCAAGATATGCCGAATGTTCCACAAAAATGTCAATTCAAAAAAACACAGCCCACATGTGATACTAAAACAAAGAATGACGCAAAAAAAGGGTGTCAGTCGCTTCTCAATTAACGTGTTTAACTGACTTGCCTCCACCAATTAAAGTGTCCAAAGTAGTGACAAAATTACACCTACCAGACGGTAAGAAACTGGTTCAAAACCCCGCCGTGTCAAAAACCAGAAATTACGATTAATGCTTTTACGAAATTTAAACTACTAGACTAATTTACGTTGAAATTTCTACAGATATTATCAACACTTTTGCAAAGTATCTAAAAGATCAGTTGCAAATTATATGAGTGTTGTCAAATTCAAAACAACGTCTCAAAAAATGTAATATCAGAATAAAATTTATTTTTTTCAATCTATGGTCAATATGACCCCCATTCTCCACCAGGCAAAAGAAGCCGTTTCTTACACGAAGAAATGATAATTTATGCGTATTTCTTTTATCGATATCTTCTTCCAAGAGATTATTATCCTGTTCAATAACGCCTGCTTGGTCAATTCGTGTTGCACTCCTTGGGAAACTTTCTCCTTCAAAGAGCTCCATGTGGCGTAATTTATCCGATTGCAGTCAGGATTTTTCGGAGGCCATTCATCCTTGATGAATTTTGCTGTAGCCTCCTCCAGGTAAGTCTGGGTTACCTTACTTCAGTGGGAAGAGGCTCGATCTTGCTGAAACACGCGATTTTTACGATTAAGACGTCACAAAGCGTTTATTCAAGAATTACTTGCATAATCTTACCCTGATATTGCATTTTTTGAGACGTTGTTTTGAATTTGACGACACTCACATAATTTGCAACTGATCTTGTAGATACTTGGCAAAAGTGTTGATGATACTCTAAGATTATTGTGTGTAAAATTTCAATAAATTCGGTTTTACAATCGCCGAAAAAATTCTCAACAAAAAGCGGTTCGCTTTTTCTGGAATACCCGATATAATGCATGCGTCGCTCGCTTATTGTTATTACAGTGCTTCCTCGATTATCCGTGCCTCGTTTAACCGGCATTCAATTATCCGGTCGCTCTATTTTGCTACAACATTTCAAAATTAGATTGCTTTTAACTAGATGTTGCAGGAATAGTTTCCGGAAAACTTTACGCTAAATCGCACTAAAAAAGCTAAAATACTGTATTGTCGGCAAATTTTCGGTGAAAGAAAAAGCAATTAGTTTAGAGAGAGGGCTAAATGACGATTTCGTAGAAGAATTTGCCGCACTAAAAATTAAGTTGATGACCTCTGATTTTGATGGCTGGTTTCATGCTGATGGGCCAGGCTATAAATATTTGGACGAGCAGGGAATAGTTGATCTTGTTTCAGTAGCGGAAGGGAACGAATGTGATGAAGAAGAGGATGCAGATGGGAATACACAGCATTTAATGCAAAATGCACAATGCTCTTTTTCTCGTGAAGAGGTAATGTAAATGTTTGACCATCGCCTAACGTGGCTTCGTATTCATCCCGAAGCAATAGTTTCAAACACTTCCACATTGGTACGACTTCGCCAGTTTGCTGCTGAAAAACGCGAATCTTCCCGAAAAACCTAAAATTGATTCCTATTTTAGTAGATCTAGTGTTGCAAGTGATAGTTAAGAGGGAAATTTCTTAGAATATTGTAATGTTGAACTTCTATCATTTTTATACCACAAATGTGTTGTGTTTTTGTTCGTTTTGTTCCCTTGACTTAAACGTTAAGAATTCAGTTATACGGTTTTTTTGCTTATCCGTTCAGATTTCTGAAAGTGTTATCGGATAAATATAAAGTATTATCGGGTAATCGAGGAAGCGCTGCAGTGCGGCTAATGATTACTATTATTATTAATGTGCGTCGCTTCTTGTTATTACCGAGTAATTTGCGACCACAGTAATTGTCATCAATAAAATAATTTTTTCTCTATGGAGTAAAAATCATCAGCGAAATAAAACGAGCCCACTACAATGCAAAACAGTACATGATTTTACATTTCAATTCTTGCACGTGGTGATTGGTTAGTTGGCTGCTTACACAAAGCGTGCGTATTGCAAGTTTTGTTGAGGATTTATGTGCTTTTGTTAATCAAATATTCGTTTTAGTATAAAAACACAAGTAATTTATTTAGTCAAAATTTTGTTAGGTCAATATAGTCAATTTAAAAAAAATTTTATTTCAATTGTTTTTTAGTTTTTAGGGCAAGAGAAACTTGTAGTTATAACGATAGGGGGCTTACATCAGTAATGCCAAGGTTGAGGAAATTGGTTCAGCTGACTGAGGTGGATTTAATCATAGGTAAACTATGTACAGTTTTCTACCACAAAAAATTGAACATATTGGAATACACAATACAAAACTATAGACAGCAACCACGTTAAATTCAACAAAAATGGATCAGAATTTATCACAAAACTTAATGGAAATTTTAAAGTAAGATATTAGCAATATACCCACAACTTTGTAAACTAATTTAAGCCATATTACCTCAAAAACTTGCCATAGCTGCGATGTACCACATAGACAAACTGTATATGATTACAGATCACCAGCACAAAAAATAAAGTCACAAGGTTTATGGGCCAATCACCGCGCTAAATTGCAACTATAAAGGGAACAATTTTTGCTGGAATAAAACAAAAGAAAGGAATGCAATCGGTAAATTTATGGAAGGTAGATTAAAATTCGAGCTCTTTGGCGTCCAATCACAACCTTAATTGATTTTTCTCTCTCCATAGGCCCTATTTAACAAATAGCATTGATTGTTTGTGAGTTACAACACTAGTGATTTTAGAATAACCTTATGGTCATACCATTGTCTGAGCTGTACTTGTACTTGGAAGCAATTAAGCTATATCTGAAACTAATGGTTCGATACTTTTTTCAGCGACCCAAGTTTTCGAAAAACCATATTTTTGTAAAATCTCGCAACCCAAGTATACGCGTATATACAAAAAAGGCATGAGATGAAAACTTTTTACGACAACAAGAAATAGATGTTGTCAAGTTTTCACGTTATAGTCTTACACAATTTATTATTATCCAGCAGCAAAGGCGTAACCTAAAAAAATTTGGTGGGGGGTAATTCTTCCAGAAATTTTTAACAATTAAAAGGTAAGTTTAACAAAAGTTACGATATTCTAATCCATATATATTTAGAATCTTTTAGGTAAATTTTGTATCCCAAGCTGCATGAAACGACATTGCTGCTGCAACTTATATTGATTATTCTTAAGCACCTTCAACCTATTTTGCGATGACAACAAATAGGGGGACTGTTAGCAACTCTTTTTTGGTACTTTTAATACTTTCTTATCGTACAGTCAGGGGAAAATGAGTTTTTCAAGATAGCAAAGCAGAGAAACAGCCCAAACAAGGATGTACAACAAGTAAGAGTAATCAATAGTAAAACGGGAGATGCTGGTGGAAGAAGAGAAAGTGAAACAGAGATGAAAGGAGTATTTCGACAACTTACTCAACTAGGAAAACCCTAAAGAAAGAAGAAAAATGAGAGCAGAAAAGATGAGAAGAAAAAATGCCAGATGAATGGAGGAGGAGCGTGCTCGTACCTTTGTGCCGAGATAAAGGAGACATCAAGGAATGTGGAAATTACCGGGGGATCAAGTTGATGAGCCACACTATGGAACTGCAGAAGAGGGTAATAGAAGCAAGGATAAGGAAGGAGGTGACGATCGCTGAGCAACAATTTGGGTTCATGCCAAGAAGGAGTACCACCGACGCAATCTTCTGTCTGAGAATGCTGTTGGAAAAGTGGACTGAATGGCAGAAGGCAGTGCACTGTGCCTTTATTGACTTAGAGAAAGCATACGACAGGGTACCCAGAGAGGAACTGTGGGAATGCTTGCGGTTGGCTGCACTTCAGAGTGCTACATAAAGATTATTAAGGATATGTATAACGGAATCACAACAACTGTGAGAAGTGCAGCAGGGTTGACAAAGAAATTCAAGGTAGGTGTTGGACTTTACCAAGGCTTAGCACCCAGCCCATTTCTTTTTGCCATCATCATGAGCAAGCTGACGGAGGACATCGGGAAGGACGCACCATGGCATATGCTGTCTGCAGATGACATAGTGCTGTCTAGGAAAAATTATAGGGAGCTAGAGGATGATCTGGAGATTTGGAGAAATGCACTGGAGAGAAGAGGCCTGAAAATGAGCCGGAGCAAAACCGAGTATTTGTTGGTTGGGGGTGTGGATGATGGAGAAGAGTTGAAGCTGCAAGAAGAAAAGGTAAAAAGAGCGAAAAACTTCAAATAACTGGGTTCGACAGTTAGTAGCGATGGAAGATATGAAGAAGAAGTGAGGAGAAGGATCCAAGCAGGATGGATGAGTTGGAAGAAGGTGTCTGGAGTTCTGTTCTACAAGAAGTTATCAGCAAGAGTTACGAGTAAAATGTACAAGAGTGTTGTTAGACCAGGCATGCTTTATGGAATGGAAACGGTGATTGTAATGGAAAGACAAGTGGGAAAAATGGAAGTTGCAGATTTGAAAATGGCGAGATGAGCGTTGGGAGTGACAAGAAAGGACAAGATAAGAAACAAATACGTGATAGGGACCGTGAAAATGGCAAAACTGGGAGACAAATTTCGGGATGCAAGGTTACGCTGGTGTGGACATGTGGAAAGGAGAGAAGAAGGCTACGTGGGAAAAAGGCTGATATAGATGGCAGTGCCTGGTAGAAAGAAAAGAGGAAGGCCAAGGAGAAGATGGATAGATTTAGCGAGGACAGATTTGGAAGGGTTGGAGCTAAGGAGGGAGACGAAGTCGATCGGGTCAAATGGAGAATACTTTCGCGCTCTGGCGACACCGAATTGGGAGAAACCGAAAGAAGAAGAAGAATTGTACAGTCAGGGCAAAATCTTTGCTGTTATCCATAGAACATGCTTGTATTCAGACCCGCTTCGGAGTTCTTAATGCTGCCAGCGGCCTAGCGCATTTCTGCAGCGAGTCTTCAACAAAGCAGGAGAAATTTCCGTGAAATATTTTTTCAAAGAGCACAACAGTGCAAAGCATATACGAGCAGTCTTACAATAACGAGTCAGCGCTTTATCGCGTTGAGCTACGCCACCGATACAACTCAGAGTTTAAGAAAAAATCGAAGAATGATAATGCCTTTGTTTAGTACCAGTACACGTAGTGTAACTAATGAAGATTTGAACAGAAAATTTGATTTTATTTTATCTCAAACTTTTATTACTCTGATTAACCATTCATTTTACTTTGACATCGTATCATGATCGGAATCGCATTGCACAACTGCCAATAATATGCATAAGTCTAACGCACAAGAGTTGTCCACAGCCCATTTTTCTAGCAATATGGCCCTAGAGTAAATGGAAATAGAAAATAAGGAAAAGTTAAATTAAGTCAAAACGAATCAGCCAGAACATGTACCGGTACCCTTAAAAATCACTTTTTATTAAAGTACGATGATAAAGGAAATTAAGACAAGTTTTTTATTGAACCTAACTTTTAACCGCGCTTCTACCTTCGGTACCATTTGAGAAAATGAGGAAAACTAATTCTACAAGAAAACATTCATTATGACATCATCTTACTCCATAACATTTTTTGTGGGCTGATAAGTTTAGTGCTGGCTTTTGTTTTACACAAAAATAGCGTTCTTTTGTCATGATATCAGATTTAAAAAATTCTCTCCCATAATAACGTTTTTGTGACGTCACCAATCATCTTATGACTCACACTCCTAGATGGCGATTAATCGCGCCCAGTCGTATCATGTTTCTACGTTCAAACTTCAGTGCTGCCCACAGTTGTGATTCCGCATTAAATTTCAGTATGAAACGCGTTGATTCTTCAGTGCACCGAATCGGTAAAAGTCAATATACAGGGTGGGGCATAACTTTGGAAACAAATTAAAAAACTTAATTATCTTTTCTCAATAGCAGTTCCTAACTAGATAATAGGGTTTATTGAATAGCCATTGCAATACTTTATCACATCACCATTTGTTTTCGTGGGAAACTTTAGCCAGTTCGAAAATGTCAGGCAAGAGAGAAGCTATACTCGCATTACACCGTGCCGGAAAGTCGGATTCCTCTATCCGTCTATCGCAAAGACACTTTCAATAGCAAGATCGACTATGTGGAAAACATGGAAACGTTTCAAATAGAGAGGTGATATATCTGATCGTCCAAAATGTGGTAGACCACGCTCCCAACGGTCTATATCAATGATCAAATGCATTCGAGAGAGGATAAGGGGAAACCCGAGAAGAGCCATAAGGTTGCTAGCGAAGATCGCTAACATGAGTCCCAGAACCCTGAGACGACTTGTCCACAAAGACCAGAAAATGTTCTTTTTTACTCTTCAAAAGAGACAGATATTGTCTTCTTTCACTCTCCGAAAAAGACAAATTTTTCACTCTCCAAAGTCTGGGGAAAAATTTACCGTAAAGTTGGCAATTTAAAACGGTCTTGATTGCGAGAGTGGCGAGAAATTCTACAGGAGCAGCTGCCTACCTCCGCAGAGGGAGTTCGCAGGAGACTGCAAGCAGTAATCAATTGCAAAGGGGGCCATTTCGAGAAAATTTCTATTTTGCTTTGTATTGATCTTTACGTAATTGCACATATCTGTAAATTATTACATATATTTTTCGTTAAATTATAATATTGATTTTTATGTGTTTCCATATTTACACCCCACCCTGTACATTGGGGGTAGGCTACACTGCAGCTCCACAAAACCAAAAAGTATTTGTCAGAGAACCATCACCACTGCTTTCTCCCTGTAACAAAATTCCGATTAAACGCTTGATGAAAAATCCACAAACAACTGCTCATTACACGGGGATTATACATTGTACAGGAAGCCACGGAGATATATTTTGAATATCTCCGTGGTTTAGAAGATTTACCATTTCACAACTATAACAGATACAGCAAAACGAAGCATATCAGTAGATTTCTAAACTCTCTAAGTTTGCATGCGTACTAAGCATACTTACAAAATATCATTTTGCACATTTAAAATCAATTATCAGTAATAACGAGTTCAGTTTACGTAACTATTTTTATTGCAGATTTAGACGCTAGGCTGCGGTAGTATTGAAAGATGGCGTTCAGTGGTGAACAGGAAGATTTTTGCGTCTTGCAATTCGCTAAATGTAAGTTGGTTGTGACGGTACAACAAAGATTTTGAACAAAATATCAAAGAAAAACACCAACAAGCAAGACCATTCATGTGTGGTACAACAAATTCGAGGCTACTGGCTGCTTCTGTGATGCTAAACGAACAGGTCGACCAAGTCCATCGGCTAAATCTGTTAACCGTATGCGAGAAACATTTGCCTGGAGCCCCACGAGATCGACACATCACGCCAGTCGGGAGTTGCAGATGTCGCAGCCAACTGTGTGGCGCATTCTTCGCAAACGTCTTCACATGAAACCATACCGGTTACAGCTGTCGCAGGCGTTGAGTCCCCAGGATCACATTCTTTGTACCTGTGTAAGTTTTCGAGAGAAGCTACAGGAAGATTGATTTGCTGAGAAAATTATTTTTTCTGATGAGGCCATCTTTCATGTATATGGGAAGGTAAACCGTCACAATGTACGCGTATGGGGCATACAAAATGCTCATGAATTTGTAGAACACGTTACTTAGCAAAGAAAGCGTTACATACCATTAGCAACAGGTTTCGGAAAACAACTAGTAGCGGATGTTACGAAATTGAAAACGTCGTATCTCCTTTTGTGTATGATTCAACTGGCAGAAGGAAGGCTTATTTCCGATGATCTAATCAAGGATATATCGCAGCGAATGATTTACGATACTAAGCGTTGTTAATTTGATTTTTGTTTTGAGTTGTACAGTACTAACTGTTACTCAGCAGAGATGAGATTTTGGATGTCATCATTTGTAACTCTTGCTTTGGTTTCCATTGCTATAGTTTTTCAAACGGAATGTGAGTATATTTAAGTCGAAAACTTAAGCGTTTTTGTTATGGCCAGTGGCGTAGCGTGCGTTTAAGCCACCATGCATTAAAGCAAAAAATGCTACACTGTTTCCGATCAAGCAAATAATAAATATCGGTGTTAGAAATCTTTGTTCAGACCAGCAAAAGTTTTCTCTCTCTGTCAAAAATGGCCGCCCTTTGCGGCTAGTACCTCAAATCCCTCGCTACGCAATTAGTGACGCTTACTGTTCTCGGTAATAAAAGAATTGAATTTTGAAATAGGCCAATGCTGCAACAATAGAGTTATCGGTAAGATAAATTGCTGCAATGATCAATTAACTTGGCCGGTGAAAATCTTTGACTGGAGGAACAAAAGTTTCCAGACCATTTTGATGTTTTAAATATAAAAACTTTGATCAAAATCCTAATGTTTTAATTCACAACTATATTTTGCGGAGAACCGACTCGCATATTTTTACGTTATTTCTTGATTAGGATAATGATATAGACCAAACATTTTTTTCCTTCGTAATTCTATCTTAATCCAGGTGAGAGACACCGGTAACTAAAACATAGCTTCACTTAGAAGCTGAAAAGAACAACCATTTTGCTTGCATACTACGATACCTTAATATGAAAAACCTTTCAAGGCAATTACATTTTATTTTTATCCATATTCAATTGGATTAAAATACAGTACCCTGTAACTTCATGTTATTTGATGTTTTGATTTTAAGACGTGATTCAATCTTTCAAGTAGAGACAAATAATACATATGCTTTACAAAAAGCCAGATTTTCAATTCGACAAATTTTAACTTTTAAATTGCAGCAAGGAAAGAGGGATGATCGCGGCCAGACAAGAATGGGTTTTCCAAATTTTTTCAGCAACTTCGTTTTATTTTGATTCACATATTTTTGGTAATTTGGGTAAATTTAGCATCTTAATTTAAAAGTTTCAAACAGAAAAAAATTTAAGCATGGTATGTAATTTGCCATGCCAGTTTCCTTTTATGAAAAGGCTAAAAACTTTTATTTGTTTGTTTTTTATATATACAAGCGTATTCTAAGGTTCTCAACAATTTAGAAACAAAAAAGATCATTATAACTTTTGTTGCTCGCCCCCTCAAACGCTTAAAAAATAGACTAACGGTCGTAAGTCTATCAGCTGTTTTTCTGGAAAATTTAATCCGGTTCAAAAAGTAACAAAAATTATTCAAAAACTAAAGAAGCTGCTGCTTTTCCCTACTTCTGGCAACATAAACATTTGGACGTATGGCAGAAAAACTGCAGCTTAGCAACCTGCAGAATTTTCGAAGCGATTGTATTCGATAAATTAAAGCAACCTTTTTTAAATGATATGGCTTCAAGGGCGGAATCATTGCTTCTGCTCGTAAGTTGATTTCACTTTTTTGCACTATACATCAGCCACATTTTATACAAATTGCCGTAAGCAGGGGCTTTCATATGGGGGAGAGATAAAGAGCTATGCTCCCCAAAAAATATGGTTGAAGCAGTAGTGTAACAAGGGGTGTGCAATCCGCATAAGGAAGCCATTTCAGTTGAGACAAAATTTTAACTGTGTTAGAACACAAGGTTTAGCACCGACTTTTATGATTTGCTTGAACGGAAATGAACCGGCATTTTTTGCTTCCACACAGGACGGCCATAACTTTTGCTAAGCCACTAGACTGAAGGTTCAACAAGTTTTTTGTATTGTTTATGTTTATCCTCCATTCACAAAAAACGAATTGTTTTTTGGACGGGACATCCACACTGGCTTGGGAGTTGCCATTTCCGAGGTATCAGGGCCACCTGTCTCCCACATAAAGGCAAGGGCGTCTCGTTAAGTGCCTTGCCCAACGACACAACAAGCGAACTTGCCGGCCTGTTCTCCACAACCTCCCATAAATGCTGGGCGCCAAGCAGGGAAGCCTTGGATATCATTTTTTAAAGTCTTTTGGCATGACTGGATCAGATGAATGAACCCCAGGTCTACCAACTGGGACGCAAACGCTCTAACCACTACGCTATCACGTCGGTTGATTTTTAAAGGAAATGTGTTTAAGTATGTTTCAAGGTCAAAACAGGCAAACTTATTGCTTCTAAAAATTTTTTCTTCCTTAATGCTCCCCCTCTCCTAAATTTGTTTCAAAGTACGCTGCATGCAGCAGGTGTCAGTTATTTACGTTTTTCCAGGAACATGGATAAACAAGAAGAGGTTTATTCTCCCTTGTTGAACCCTAGTTCAAAGCTATCCGCTTAGTCATAAAACTCTCAACTATTGTTTCTATGAGGACTGTTTATTAGAACGCTATATAAATAAAGCGTGTACATTCAGGTTGCCATAAGGCCGTGAATTCAGTCCCCGGCCGAAAAAAACGTGCAACTGCTGTTTTTCCTCGAGAAGAGATCGACGAACGGAAATTTTTTAACGTTTGCCTGAGTTTGATTGCCAATCGACCAAATATTGAGTGGGCAGCTGGTGTTGATTACTTTGTTTTGAATTCAAGATGGTATGAAGATGCTGCATCGATGTGTTCGTAAGTAGCGTAACATATACAGTATTTTCCAGATGAGTAGCCAGCCGAAAGATTTCAGGTAAGGCTCAGAGACAATTTTTTTAGAAATCATTCAGATATTTGGTCAAAAACCAGGCAGTTTACATAGCAATAAAGAATTTGACAAGTATATCAGAAAGGTGGCAATTTTCCCATTTGCTCCTTCCGGTCACGCCCATTTATATATCCCGAATTCGTAAGTAGGCCAGGTTTTCATAGTTACTGTACGCATTTAGCGGTATGCACCAATAGGGTTCGGTGCTCACATTTGAAATCTAAATATTCCTTCCTTGTCAACGACATGCGCTTGCGTTTCCTCAACAGGTGTAGAAAAAGCTTGCCTAAAGAAGACTACTCGAAGATCAACCGATTTCTTTGGGCGAGATTACCAATATTTCAAAAGCAGTGGTCAGGTGTTAGATGAAAAAGCATTTTTTCGTCAAAATTAGGTTAGATTCGGCTAAAACCACATAAGCCAAGACTTTCATGCAGTAAAACGTTGTCTGGCAATCTGCAACTCAGGTGCATAATCGTGCACCTTTGTATCGATTTCAGTTTCTGAGTGTTTATCTATATATCCGCCCAGGCATAGCTAAGGAGGAAAGACAGAGATGTTATGAATACCAATGTCTTGAATACTCTTCAAATATTAAATTGTTTTCGAGTAAAATAACATAAGCTTTTAATGCTGCGTTGTTATGTTGTTTCTTCCAACTTTCAATTTCATTCACCCAATTTTACCAGCACCTGAGAATTGCGGGCAAAACTATTTCAAGCATCCTAGAATGCGCGATATAAGCTACCAAAACATTAAAAACGTAAGATATGATATTTCAATTTTGGCCAAACAAAACTTTTTTTAAGATGCGACAGGTCAAAATATTTCTACAAAAATTTGACCTACCTCAAATATGGCGTTTGCCTGCTAGGCCGGGCGATGGGCCTATTTTGAATGAATGCAAGGGCCTATTTTGAATGAATGAATGCTGCTAGGCCGGGCGATGGGCCTATTTTGAATGAATGCATTCATTAGCTACAAATTTAATGGAACTTTGTGCAAAGTATCAACTGTTTTTTGACGAAATTTTTCGAAATATTCTTTTGTTTACAAAATCAATAAATAGCTGTAATTTTGAGTTGAGATCAGGGGCGGATCGTAGCTAAAATTAATTGGAGGCTGCTTCAGAAAATCACCCTATAGGCCTAGTTTTTGTCATTATCTATCAGCTTTACACACACACACACCCACACACACAGTCACACACACACACACACAGCTCGCCAGTTGTTCGTCAAAAAGAAACCCTTATTACACCAGCACACCAGGGCCGGTGCTGCATGAGCCACAGTTCTCTTTCTACAGCTGCATTGCAATCTACTGCTAATTTCAAACACCATATCACAGGAGCTTTAAAGCAAAAAGATTTTTATATTTTTTTGATAAACTCAGAATGGTTGTTGAGAGTATTATATAATGTAACTACAAGTATAGGAAAAATAACGAAAAAAAAGATTAATTATTTATATCTAATGTCATCGATAAGATGGAGTGGGGAATGGGGATGCTGCAGTTCCACAGTACCATACACGAGCCGCCCTGGTTGAGATTGTGTTTAGAACTGGGTCATAAATGAAGCGCTAATCGTATACAACGTTATATCATTTTGGGTCTTACTGCATTGTAAAGACGTATAGGAGATTTGATAAATGCTATTGCTCCCATACTTTTGAGCAGTTATAATTTTATTGTATCACAACTTTGGGTAGGCCTAGGGCAGGGGTGGGCAACAATTTTTGTCGGTGGCCATATACCCAACTTTAGACATCTAGCTGGGCCACAGGAAAATTTAATTATTTCGTGTACACAATGAATTAAAAAATTCTCACAATGCAAAATTTTATTTAATTAACATTTCAATGGGACACTTGAAATTTCGAGTTCTTGCATAGTTTGTTAATATCAGCTTTGAGAAAAGTTGTAGCAACCTTTAACTGACTGGTCAAGTGTTCATCAGTCAGCTGACTTCTACATATGCTTTTGGTGAGCATCATTTTGGAGAAAAATTGTTCACAGCAGTTGTTGATATTAAAAAGAGAGGTCATTCTTTTTGCATGACGCATAATGGGATACTTTTCACACACATAAAGTTTGTAAAAATCTACCAAACTGTTTTCAGAATATTTCCTCTTGGTTTCTATATCAGCCTGCAGTTCAATGAGTTCCTTATGGAAATCATCAGGACAGTCTTCCACTACCAAATCAAAATGTTGAGTAAACAACTTCAGTTTAATTTCGTTTTGTCTGAAATCTATAAATCTGTTTGCAAACTCATCACGCAGCTTTTGTACACTAGTTCAATAGTTAGTGCAATCCAGATCAGCAAATTCCAGTTTCCTGGTTGCAAGACACGTAAAATGTGTCAATGTTGCTCTACTCAACTGAACCTAAAAAAGTCACAATTTCTTCTCAAAAGCACAAATATGCTCAAACATCTTATTCACAAGCTGGCTTTTTCCTTGTAGTTTTAAGTTCAGATCAGACAAATGTTGTGTAATGTCTGTGAGGAATGCTAAGTCATTCAACCAATTCTCATCGCTCAAGAAGTCGACATTCTGACGTTTGCTCTCCATGAAGAACTTTATCTCTTGTCGCAGATTCCAGAACCTCTTCAAAGTGGCTGCTCTACTGAGCCAACATACAGCAGAGAAGTACACAGCATAAGAATATTCACTGTACAGCTCATCTAGAAAAGCTTTAAATTGACGATGATTTAATCCTCTTGCTTAAATGTAATTTGCACACTACACAACATTTCTCATGACTTCTGCAAAACCCACAATTTTGGTGCACAAGTTCTCTTGGTAAATAATGCAGTGGCTTAGAACTACAACTGCATTTAGAAATTTTGTGCTCCAACTGCATTTAGAAATTTTTGGTGAATCGATTTGACCTACCTGTCATGGAAGGAGCACCATCTGTTGTAACACCACACAATTTAGCAGTATTCAGTTTAAACCTTTCCACAACCTTAAGCGCTTGTTCAAAGATATCCTGTCCTGTGGTGGTGGAAGAAAGGCTGGCCATATCTAAAAACTCTTCAACAATATCAAAGCCAGCAGTAACAGCTCTGATGAAAATGACAAGTTGGGCTGTGTCACTAATGTCAGCGCTCTCTTCCAAAGTCAGACTGAAAGCTTCACACGATTTCAATCTCTTTTTCAAAGTTTTTTTGATATTTTCTGAAAGATCATTTGTTCTGCGTGAAACAAGCGGAAAAGGCTGGTTTGCTTCACCAAATACTTTTTCTCTGGGCATGCATATTCTGTGAATATTGTCAAACAGTTTTTTATAAATTTTCCGTCACTGAAAGGCTTTTCCTTTTCTGCCATACATTCACAAAGTTTAAAACTCAGCTTTGTCACCAGTTCTGAGTTCTTCTTGTAAGTGGTAAAAATACCGCTGTTTTTCAATGGATTTTTTTCAAATGTTCAATTTCGTCCAATCGTGTCTGACCAACAATTTTATCAAACTGGGAGGAGTGGTTACTTGTGTAATGACGTTTTACATTATACTTTTTGATGATTGCAATAGTACAACGAGGCAGACAGCACGTTGGTTGTGTGGGACAACGAAATATTTTGTGCACCATTCACTGTTGAATACCCCTCCTTCGTATCAAGTTTTCGTTTCTTAGCTCCCGACATTTTACTAGCCCTGAAGTCAACAAAAAAATATTACCCTCGCGAAACTGGCAAAATATACTACTGAACTGCTTCAAATTCTAGAAAGCTGGTGGCTGGGAAGTGTCAAGCAACCACTATGGGGGATTATTAAATCACATTATAGTGTTGTAAACAAGCGTTATGAAAGCCTGCAGCAACGAAATACATTAGCGACAAAGTGGAGTTCAATAATAAAGGCACCGGGCAAAACGGCTTAAGATTTTATGCAGCGACAACAGTAAAAAAAACTTTATGTATTTTTAGCCATGTAAGCGCCTCTTTAGACATAAACTGTCGGATTAGGTGAGGATTTTCATGCATGATGGGGAAAAATCAGAGTGTTGACAAGGGCCACACTAAATGGCTTGGCGGGCCGGGTTGTGGCCCGCGGGCCACCTGTTGCACACCCCTGGCCAATGGGGTGAGCTTAACTTCTTAGTGAAAGCAAGGAAGATGATAGGTTTACTTGTAGTAGGCCTACCATAAGTTAGGTAACAATGTTTTTGTAGAGGCCTTGAGCTTTAAGTGCACATATCAAAAGCTTGTGTATCAATCTGGGAAAGAAGCACTATTTATGAGGATCTACCGAATTTTGAAAATTTGGCTACTAGTTAACTAGTCTCTCTCATCAACAACTATTAATGCTTATCAATCAGCTTCTACCACTCGCCTGTTTTTACTGTCATTGCAAATGATGTTTGTGTATACTTTAGAAAACAGTAATGGTCAGCTAGGAAAGCAAGCATGCTGGAAAAGTTATCGCTGTACTGTAGATAAAAATCAAAATCCTCTCACGTCAGATCTTGCAAAAAAGATATAAACAAAAACAAAAAACTGGTTACGTCTTCTAATTCTGTTTTTAATTTGTTGTTTGAACAGTATTCTTGTGGCGCAAGTTAAAAACTACTCCTGTATGCAGTTGGCACAGCCAATTTTGACAAGACTGTTTTCGGAAAATACCGTAGGCATCAGAGATTTTCACAAGTATTGCATATGCGCATCAAGTTAGGAAAAAAAGTCAAGTAAAGGCAGAGTTAGCAGAAACATTGATGTGCATGTAAAATGGATTGTGAGACTAAATGCTAATTGAAGGGATATATTGCTTATGTAGGCTTTTGCGTTGGAATAGCAAAATGTTCTAAATCGTGCATGGTTGATTTCTTGAGTTTGACTTTTGACCCCACCGTTAAGCCAAGGCGCAAAAGTTTATTGGTTTTCCATAGGATTAACTATATAAAAAATAGTATTTCAAAAATCTATTAGAAACCATAAAGTAACAAATTTTTGATAAATTTAAGTTTTGGCCCATATTGCAAGGCAAAAGTTTAGCATGAATACGGCCTTGTAGTTGTGCTTGGTAAATAATTAAAAAAAAAAATTCAATCAGCGCTTCCACTCAAAATTACCAAAAATCTCGGCTGCAAAAAGTCACAAATCCATACATGTCCCAACACCGTTTCCATTTACATAGAGATGGTAAACAAAATCCCAAACCTCTGGAGAGCGTAGCCTCGTTATTTGACTGCGTTCTAATTTATCCTAAATTGCCAGAAATCCCATCATTTTAGCGTCGATCTCTAAAGCAAGAAAAAAGATCATCCATTTATAGAACCGCACAATTTTGTCAAATCTGCTGAAATCTCGGGTTGCTGCACCACTACACGGTATTTGCAACGAGTTTCTCAACAAAAATTCCCAAAATCTTGGGATGAATTCCCAAGATTGATAACCATGTTCGCAATTCAGCTAAACAAAAATTTCGTGATTCGAAGTGAAAATTGACCAAATTGGAAAAGCCCTACGTTTTATTACAATTTTTGAAAAACTCCCTGCGCATAATAAAAAATCACTGGGGAACCCCTACTCCTAAAAGGAGGGTAAATATTTCTAACGTAGGGTTAAATTCCTACGAGTGGCAGCCCTAAATTCAATTGCTATTCATTATTTTAAATCATAGAATTTAGAATTCACTATTTTAGCAAAAAAGTATAACGGCTCCTGCTCTCACAACGCTAAGATTTTGTAGGTTGGAGGTGACACTTTCTCCATCCACTGTGGGTAGCTCTTCTTACTGATTTACATCAATAACTTGTAGCTAATAAGTTTTAGTAGCTAAATAAGTTTTAGTTTCGTTTCAAATAATCTTCCTTAGCGAAGAGTTTTGTTTTGTTTCGAAATCCAAGCAATTTCGTTTTGTTATGCGCTGGAAACCAAACCGTGAAAGCTTGAACTCATCCCGTATGACGTACATGCTTTACACGCAAGCCTCATTGAACATACCGAGCGGCCATTCACCACAGTCACATGAATTTTCGAAGGAGAACGATGACACGGATGAGTGAGGATGGAAAACTTTCTAAATATTTGGAAACGAAATTTTGTTTCGAACTGCTTTTTCTATAGTAAAAATGCATTCCGTTTCGAATTGTTTTGTTTTCTGTATTGTAAAATTTTGTTTTGTTTCGCCCCAGTAAAATTCGTTCCAAACACCCTTACTATAAAATGTTTCGAGTCCTCGTACTTACGAGGTCGGGTTCCAAAGTTGTCGTCTTATTTTCCTGGATTTGCGAAATTTCATTCCTGCGAACCCAAGGATTACAACTAAAGTGAACCATGGTTTTGAGGCAATTTTTCTTTTTCAGACCGGACACGGGTGATGACACAAGTGAATGTTGGTCAATGGAGTCGGATATTCTCGTTTATTCTGGGTCTTCGTTATTGAATTTTCTTAAATTTTGCATATCAAACTACACAGTTTTGTCAAGAAATGAAAATGACAATGGTAATGTAGGTACGAAGAACAAAATAAAAAATTTATATTTTTTTGCTATCACTTCACAGATTTTTTAAAGTTTTTTACAATTGTTCATAGCAGCAAGCACGTGAGACGTAGAGAAGGCAGCAGGAAAGCCATTACTTTAAATGAAAAAGCGGTAACGCCGTAAAAGGTATATAGTTCTTTCATATAATTTCCGTTTGGTGTCAGCCTCCCTAGGTCTACCGATGTTGAACATTTGTCCGCTTTTTTGTTTTTACCATTTTTACCCCGTCTATGAAATCCACTAAGTTTTGAAATAGTGTGTTCAGTTATGTAGGCTGAACATTTGTGTTGGATAAACACACCACGTTTGCAGGAAAGGAAGCGGTGCTTTTCATAGGAAGATCGACTGCAAGAATGCAAGCACTGTTTTAAGAATGGTTACCTGTCTATGAGCTCAACCTTCCTATCTATAAGGGACATACGCATCACTTTTGAATAAGTAATGATAATAGGCGTGGCAAACGGATTGCACATTTAGTCAAGTCACGTGATCCCATGACCGGTGAGTCGTGGGGGGATCTGAGAGCAGAGGTAGCTCTTCGTGTTTCCCATACCCCTGCAGTAGGTTTATGAGAACTTAGCGGCGCCCATGTCCTTTCCAAGCTTGTTGCCACCTGTTTGCCACATAAAGTATGAGGCATCCCGTTAAAGTGCCATATCCAAGGACATAAAGCATTAGGTCAAAGACCAATGCTACTTATGATGTCATTATACGTATTGTGACATCACAGCAGGTTGAATCAGGCCGCGATCCAGTTAACATGTGACGAGTGAGAAGAAAAAGAAGTAAAGTAACAAGGTGTTAGCAAATGACACTGTATTTTACATGCTTATTAAGTCATTTTGTTGGTGATAATATTGCAGATCTCGAGTTGTTTATTACTGGAAGAAACGAGGGGAGGACGAAAAGATCGATCGATGATAGAAACTTTACTACAGGTAGCGCGTCTACTGTCTAGCAATTGCAATCTATAACCAGAAGTTAAAAAGCAATCAAGACCAACAGACCCGCTAGAGACATAATAAGCAAGCTTGCCTGCTTGTTTTCCACACTATCCCGGTTTCCACACTTTCCAACGACTGCGAGGCGAACGCTCTAACCACTATGCCATCCCGCCGTTGCACATTACCACCGGGAATAAAAAATTAATCTGAAACTAATTGTCTTGTTGGAACTAGGTCAAGACAGTCTTTTTTGTGCAGCAACTCTTCATCTCAACCTGCGATATTATGCCTGTAGAAATGTCATTTTACGTTGGTTTTCTTTGTTTGTGTGATGAAATAATGGCAGGTTGCAAGCAACTATCAGCACGTTAAAAAAGCCCTTTTTTATTGGGCTAAGAACAAAAATGCAATAGGCTGACGAAAGTTATTTAGGCGATATAATTTATTGAAATCAATAGCTCTGGATCATTTTCATTTGTTTTTTAGATAGTGCATTTCTTTCTCAAGTCAATTCCACTCCCACTAATGCTGAAGACTGTCCTCCTGTAACTGTTTCTGAATATGTCAGCAATTTTACATCACTTTACAGAACTTTACTGAACTTTACTGAAGATGAAAATACAACCGATCAAACGGTACCAGGATTGGACTCAGTTATTAGTCTGTTTCAAACAGACATCATTTGCCCGTGAGTCGCAACAAATAGAAATAATATATTTTTTGTGCTTTTTAACCGATATGCTGTCTTTAATCATTAGGATATTTCTAAAACGCATAAGTATTTTTAAAATATGTTCACCTCGATTTTTAGATCTGTTTTTGCTCTAGGCAAAAAAACTTCCATTTACAATCGACCACATTAATGCTTCTTCTAGCTGATTGACAGCACATCACCTCTTGACCTAATATCAATGTACAGAAGCGACTGTGAAAAGATTTGTACTTGCTGCTTATATCTTTCGGGATTTCGTTCTCTACGTTACCCATATTGCCGACCGATACGGTTCCTATATTAAACATTACCAATATTACAAAGTTAGAACGCCTTCACCGAGCGGCTAGTCGCGCCATCTCCCGCTGCCTATCATCCTCCCCTATCCCACTTCTCCTCTGTGAGATGTCTCTACCTCTCCTACTAGTCACCCTGACTCATATCGTTCTGTCATCTTATGAGCGGGCTCTTCGTCTCCCAACCTCCTTTCCCATTTCAGATTTGGCCAGACATGGAGTGAAACCAAGACTCTGCAGATCTTCCTGGAGAGCTTTTGTGTCCACTCACCCGTTCATGCTTCCTTCTACTTCTCCTCAGAGGTTCTTTTTGCCTGCCCTCCTTCTTCTCCTCGGAACCTGCTTTTCTTTACTGTGGAGTCCACTCTTTCCTCTTTATGCTCCCGCTCTAATCCCCCTCTCTCTCGCCAAAGTGCAGCTCTCGCTCACCTTGACTCTTTCCCACCTTACGATCTGGTGATCTGGACAAATGGCTCTGCTCCTCCTCCTTTTGGCAAAGGTGGCTCTGGCGTACTTGTCAACTGCTCTCTTAGTGGCAATATAGCCACTTTTTCCTTTTCGGCAGGCCCAGTATGTTCTAGTTTTTTCCGCTGAAGCCTGCGCCATTCTGCACGCTCTTTGCTGGTATCAGCAGCACCAACAAACCTACCACTTTTCTTCTCTTCTCCTCCTATCTGACTCTCGCCACCCTGTCCTCCCTCCGTCTTTCCTTTTACCTCAATCTCTCTGGCAGGAACTCTATTCTCTTTCCTTTACTATCAGACTACAATGAGTCCCCGGACACTCATTTCTTCCAGGAAACGACGCGTTTAATGAGCTGGCCACACGGGGAGCGCTGCTCGTGCACTCTACAATCCCTTGTAGTCTCTCTCCTCTTATCTCTTGTATCCTTGTTTGTCTTTTCTCGGACTGCATGCGTACTGTCTCATCGAAATTCTTTGATACACAGGTTTTCTCGATTTCCACTGAGGAACTTGTGCTCCCTCGTCACGCCAGCTGTGTCCTCTCTCGTCTTCGCTGCAACGGGCACAACCTTCTGTTAAGCTCTTATCTCTCTAGGATTGGCAGAATCGTGATCCTCTATGCAGCGCCTGCGGACATTTGTCCCAGGACACCTCTCATCTCATTCTGCACTGTCCAGCTACGGACTCTTTGCGCCGCTCACTCTTTGACGACTCTCTGTCTCTGTACGACCTCTGGTCCAGACCCTGGGGAGTTGCCCGGTTTCTGGGGCTCCATGATCATCCTTCATGCCCCCATACCCTGAAAGGTATTGAGTAACATCAACAACATCGATACGGTAATGCAGTGGTTAAAGCGTCTACTTCGTGGTCGGTAGACCTGGATTCGATTTCCTGGTCGAATTATACTAACTTAATCACAAACTTTGTGCTTGTCACTCAGCAATAGCAGCAATGCAAATGGTGTATCACGAAACTAAGTTTACTTGGTCATGATTTTAAAAAGCCAGCAATGAGCCGCAATAGCTTGAACACATTACGAAATCGCAGAACGAGTTGACTTGTTTAACTTTGGCTATGTTAAAAACATTAAATTTTCATTACTCTTCTCACAACTACACATATTTTTAACATCGACATTACTGATGGGGGCACTGCATTGTAATAACTAAAGTGGAAGTGTTGCACTTCGCATTAACTTGCTCTTTGCATGGCTGTGTTTGCACCAGGACCTAGCAACATGCGCGCAGCCAGGAAGTTTAGGTCGTACAAATAGGCATACAATTACAAAAAGTCATAAGTAGGAGGCCTAATTTGTAACAGCTTATTTCTGACAATATATATCAACCACTTTGGCACCCTGCCACAAATGTGGATTCATGCTTTCCATGCTTCCAAATTTGGAATTATGCTTTTTCAACAAATGAATGCGTGAAGACTTGTGAAATGCTTGGCTGTTTCAATTGCGAGCAAGTTCAGTTCCTGTCCACGCTTACGCTGAAAACAGGGCACGCAAGACGTAGGTAGGGACTCTAGAAACTTTGAGGGAACATAACGGCCATACGCAACAATGCAAACTGATTTTTTAATCGACTTGAATGTGGAAAAAGACTTGGCTATATTAATAAAACCTTAAATTTTTGTTACTTTTTTCACAACTATTCATTGGGTGAAGCCGGCTTGGCACGCTAAACCGATATTCTTAACCTCGACATTAATGATGGGGAAAATCTGCGTGCCATGCCGGCAAAGCTAGCTAGTTAAAGCATAAACGTAAAGTTGTGCGAGGTGGAGTGCGCCAAAGTGATTGCTGTGTAATTTCTGAAATAGGCTATCAAATATTTAGCATACTACTTATGGCTTTTTGCAATTGTATGCCTATTTGTGTGACCTAAAATCTGAGGCTGCGCGGATACTGCTAGGTTCTGGCATGGGTGTACAGACATTTCATCACCTAGCATTTATTCATCCGACTGTTAATCACGAACATTTAATCACCAGACGTTTAATCACTTAAAAATTTAATCACACAGACACTTAATCACGCAAAAAAATCATAATGACATTATTTATTTATGTGATAGGGTTAGGGTTAGAGTTAGGTCCATGTTAGGGCCTTACGTGTCCACGTGATGATCTGTGACGATAAAATGTCCAAGTGATGAAATTCGTGATTTAATCTCTACGTAATTAAATGTCTACGTGATTAAATGTCTAGCGGTTTAATGTCCGTGATTAACAGTTGCGTGATGAAGTGTGGGTAAACCTCTGGCATGATCACAGCGAGGGAAATGCAAACTAACCCAAAGTTAAGCACTTAGAGTTAAGTTATTCAAATAGATTAGGTTATAGTAAGAGAACAATCTATTTAGCAAGTCATTGTGGTAAAGATGGGGACAATTTTTGTCATTCCTATAAGATCTAACGTGAAAAATCGTTTATTTGTTTAACTTTGGTACATCTGATTAATATTTGTTTGAGGATATGATCAATCTGGTTTGCGACACAACTGCAGAAAAGTATTATAATTTGCCAATGCATTACTAAAAACCAGGCTTTTTGACCTACAGCTATGTAAATACTGTAATGAGTCATTGGTCTTAACTATAAAGAAAAAGTGCATGCCTAAAAGGCTTGAAATACTTAAAAAAAGAATTGCTTGTTGCATCGTTAATTCAGCTTAAATTGTTGTAAAGTTGTTTTTATCGAAAGCACCTTGTCAATATCTCCCAAAAAGCTTTAAGTCGCGTTCCTGCGGTCAACACGTATAGTTTCTTTTAGTGTAGTTTAGCGATAACTTGTTTTTTTCAACCAGTAGTCAATTTTGCTTAGCTCGTTGTTTACCTTATACTCCAAATTATTTAGATTTTTATCACTCAACATAAGAAGTGTATCATTCGCAAATAGAGTAGTGTTGAACCGACTTACTTGGGGCTAGTCATTAATGTAGAAAAGGAAGAGTAACGGTTCTAGGGAGGATCCTTAAGAGACTCCGCAGGATGCTTTTGACAGTGAGGACTTATCGTTATCAATTAGTGCACATTTATATCTATTTGATGGCTAGCTTTTGCATAGTTGCTAAGATAATCCACGAATTCCAAAATTATGGTCCATTTTGTGCAGTGATATTGAATGATTTACTGCAGGGGTGTCTAACTGGTGGCCCGCGTACGGATTTTGTGGCACTGTGCGAATGCCTGGCATCCAACTTTGGTCTTCGAAAAATTGCTCTCTAAGAGAAAAATAAATCTTTTAAGTTGAAATACTGCCATGAAGTAATGGTCAACAATTGCTATAAGTCGGGGGTGGCATTACAGGTTGCGGCGAGATGATCACCATTTCGGACAACACCACACGATTTCCGGAGATTATAGCCTGGAGAAATGGTGATTTCCAAATAATGCCGTGGCAGGTATGCCGCGAATTTTGATCAACCTGTTTCCTGTGCCGACAGACAAAAACGTTTGGGGACCACTGATATACAGTCTTGCCTACTTAAATTTTATTTTAACAGAGTCTGGCCCGCATAAAATCCAGGTATGTAAATGTGGCCCACAGCACTGAATGAGTTTGACACCCCTGGTTTACAGTATCAAACGCCTTTGTCAAGGCTAGAGAAACACAGCATGCATACAGATTGCAGTCTATATTTTTTATTATTCTCTCGTGTATGCTGCATATAATTTGTGTAGTAGACATGTTGTTCATAAAGCCACACTGCTGCTAGCTCATCAAGTCATATTTTTCTAATTTAGAGCTAATACGAACAAAAATAGGTTTTTTCAAAATTTTATTGAATGTTCATAGTAAAGAAACAGGTCAGTAATTGGTGCGCGGATTTGGAGCCCCTTTTTTGTAAATCGGCACTTCAACCATTTTTATTGCATCTGGAAACTCACCTTGTTCTACGCAGGAATTAAATAAGTTGCTGATATACGGGAAAAGAATTAAAGTATTTATTATATTCGAGAAATTTAATGCTAATATCATTTTCTCTGATTTTAGAGAACGAATAACAGTGGTCACCTCTTTAGGCGTAATTGGCGTAAAAAAAAGGGAATTTTTAGTTGTTACCTCACTGTTATCAGTCATGTGTTCGGTTACCTGAGGAATAAGTACAGACAAGTTTTTTCCCTATGTTAGCACTTTCACTTTCGCTCCCGCGTGCATTGCGAAAAAAAATGTCCGCGAGGTGGCAGAGCGAAAAACTGTCATAATCAATCATAATTAATCATCATAAAATATCCAAGTTTGTTTGTAAATCATTACTCATCTGTTTACTTCTACATCAAGTGTAATATATCGTTGAAATCTCTATTTCTTGAGGATTTCAAATATAATAAAACCAAAAAAAAATTTTTTTTGATATGCAAATTTTATGCAAATTAGCCCCCCCCCAACAGGTGCTAAGTTGTCTTCAAAGTTAAAGTACCCTTACCTCAAAGATCAATACAGATTTTATTTTTCTACCAATTTCTTTAGAAATGGTCGCTAGATAATGCTAACGAAATAAGCTTTCAAGGTACATCAATCAAAACTTACCAAAAAACCTAGGTTTTCTACAATTTGCTACTTTCTGAGGCCCATGACCTTTTTGTTAACCGGTACTGGCCGGTACCAAATTTTGGTAGTCAAATGTAGTATCTAAAATATGATCAGGTATTATCTTCTACAGGTTAGCCTAAACCATGTAACATTAAGTATTTTTGAACAGGGAATTTCTTCAAGATTCAGAAAATATCAAGTTTAAATAGAATATGCTGTCACTAACAATGAAACAGCAACTTATTTACACCCTTCCCATGTGTTGAGAAACAAGGGGGATACAGCAAACTTTGATTTAGAGAAGCCAAACTTCTGCTAGCTTTTAAACTTGTATTTCGCTTCTTGTCTCCTTGGAAACTTGATACAAAATGACAACTTTAGTAGTAAAATATTTGCAATTTATTTTATCTTTTTAAAGGGTGTAGCTTTTCTAAAAAGTATAATTTAGTGAAGGTATGTCAAAAAATTTTGGGGGTTTTGAACTGACATGATGTACAGTATCCATTTTTGATCAGTAAATATCGTATATTGCTTAGCCTAAATTATTTAAAGTTATATATTGCTGAAAAGCAAATTTTCTAAGCTTTGAAATGAGACCGGTATTTAGCAACATATTATATTTTTTACGCACTAAATCTACTTTTTTTACTTATCCTACAAATTTGTTTGGGGGGGTTTTGAGGCCCCTAAAAACTTTGAAAATTTTAATAGGTAAACTTTATTATTATTGCTAAAAATGTTGTCAAATGATGCCCCAAAAGAGTAGTTTTCAGATTGTGTCAATGATAAAGGGTTTGGTTTCGTGGTAAACCAGGTTCTTGATTTGAATTCAAGGTAGTTGGCTGTTGCATGTGTCTGCTGAAAATTTTACAATTTTTGTGGTCTGCAACTGGGTTGTTGATTTTTTTAACCGTTTTTGGGTGTGAAAATCTAAGAATTAGAACAAAAATTGTATATCTTCCGATGCGTGAGGAATTAAGCATGATCTTTTGAAAATTTTATTAAAATTGGATAAGAAATAAAGTCACAAATCCATTTTTTAGTAAACTGATTTTGTAACTCATTTTGAAAAAATTTGAGGGGAACTCCGTTTTATGTTGCGGGTATGGTTACCGGCGCGGGAGCAAAAGTGTTAGCAAAAATTGGTTAAATTCATTGCTAATTGCCTCTTGATCGCTCAAAAGTCCCTTAACCCCTAAAGAAATCCCCTGTTTTTAACTCTGTGGAAAGAGTTTTCGTTTTGCTTTTCAGTTGAGCTAAACCTTTCACGATTTTTCATGCTTGGCCTTGATTATTTTGATTAGCTTCAGTTGCTTTGTTGTTGTATTTCGTTTTGCAGTTGTAATTACTTCATTAAGGGCGTAGCAACATTTCTTGTATTCAGCAGCAGCAGCGTTGAATTTAAAGCAAAAATTTAGTTAAAAATTTAATTAAAAAATTTTAAAGCAGCAGTGTTGAAGCATTTTTGAAGTTTAAAAAATAATTATTTTTTCGTTTAACGGAATTTACTACACCTTGTGAAAGCTAGGGTTTTCCAAGTAGTCGTTTCTCTCTTCGAGAGCCGCTTTTAAATGGAGCACTGGTATTTACGTTATTACTAAATATTTCAAAATTTGTTTCAAATTGGTTGTGAACACTTTCATTATAATTAGGAGCATTAGTATTTTAGTCATTTGCTAAGTTTCCATGATCAAATTTAGTAATATCTAGGATATGATATCGTTTGGTTTTATCTGGTTGGGTTGCTTCAAAGTGGTCTCTCAATTCCGAAAAGGCTACACCGCTAATATAAGAACGTTTAGAATCGTTCACAGAAATGTGATGAATCAATGTTTTAGAATGATTGATGATGTGCAAAGACAGATCAGTGGCGCATTTACATGGCGAACTTGTCATATTATGAACGTGTTTGTGATACAATCGCTCTTGTCAACTTTTGTTAGATCAATATTAAAATCTCCAAGAACATAAAAGGAAAATTTTTCGAAATTAAGTTCGTAAAATTTAAAAAGATTTTCAGAAAATTTCTCTCAATCGCTAGTGGAATTTGTTGGGTGTCTATAAACTACTGAGACAACAACTGGCCCGCCATTAGTTTTTATTTGAATCCACATGTCTTCAACCAGTGGAAGTTCGACTTTTATGATATTCCTTCGGCTAAACGAAAGTGATTCCTTAATGTAAAATGCTACACCTCCCACTTTGGTTTCGCTGTCGCAGTGAAGAAATGCGAATTGATGTTAAGATACAGCGCTTTTTTAGTAATTTTAGTTTCCGAAATAGCTATCACGTCCGGTGATCACTCAAGTACTGACTAATAACAAGCTAAGCTATCAAAAGTTTTGGCAGGCTTCGAATGTTGAAGTACACAACATAAAAAGATCTTTTTTCGATATCGCCAAATTGTTAAATTGTTTTGGATTGAAACAAGCACAACTGTCAAAAAATTCTTCGTATGTTGGCTTGGATACCACATTGTTTGGTTTACTATTGGTACTTGATTCAATTAAGTCGTGCACACTGATGTCTGCCGAGCTGCTGATATCGAATTTGGTGCTGCAAGGCATACAAACGGCTTCGGGTTTGTCATAAACAGTATTTTTTGGTAACGTTTATTCAGCAACACAACAGTCCTTGTGGAGACAGCGCGAGCAAAACACGCACAGTTTTCATTGTTTACACATTGTTTGGTGCATTCAACACAAATAATACGGTTTAGGTTAGCCACTTTAATTTTTAAATCAGCACATTTTAAGGCAGACAGTGAGTACACGACTAGATAAAATTATTCGCTAGCATCAAGATTAAACTCACAATTAAACAATAACGGTTTACAGTCCAATTTTTCAAAGTTCACATGGACACCGAGTTCGAAAAGATCTTCAGGAGAGGCGGTTGCGATCCAATTACCGACTACTTCGTTTTCATCGCCGCTATCGAAAGCTTTGATATTTTGAGGTAGTTATTCATCAAAGAACCATATAAGGGGAATCAACAATCAAGCACAATATCGAAATGTCAGATTTATCGTTTTTGGCTGTTTCAAAAATTTTCTACAATAACTTTGGGAAATAACTGCATTAGCATCTCACTCTTCAATGTTATTGGGGATGTATCAATCCCAAAATTTATTACCTTGCGTGCACAAGAATTACCAACTATAAAATAAATTATTTCAATTTTAATAAGGCCTAAAAAATAGCGGGACATAAATAGGCGTACAGAAACTAAATCAATAAACATCTTACATTAACAACCGAAATTGCTAAACTTTTATGAGCACATATCGCTTAATGTATCAAGCTGATACTAAAATGTTAGTTTTTGTAATTTGCAAATCTTTGTTCAGGTGTTTGATCATTTGTGAAAGCTTACAGAACAAAAAACACTTAAGTTACTATTTTGTTTGTATTGTCCATGTTTATCCTTCATTCTCGAGAAACGAATTGTATCGCTATCTTTTGGACGGGACAAACAATAAAATAAACCACGTGTTTTCAAAATTTTACATAAAACTTATTAAACTAGAGTCATTATCTGTTCAGTAATTCTCAGTTCACTGACAAAGTTATTTTACTAAGGCAGAATTTCTTACCAATAGCACGTTGAAGTGATGTACTTGAAATCCTGAATTCAATTTAAAATTTTTTCAATGTGCTATTTTTAAACTTTTACGTGAACATCTCTAACAACTGTTGCTAATATGAGTTTATATTCAGCTAAGAAAAGGTCAAATCTCTGTTCGTTGACGAAGTTATTTCAAATATTTTTAAGTTATGCGTTGAGTCAAAAAGAAGTAACCAACGTTAACCAGATTGTGATGAATCTTTAATGGTGTGACACAGTTTAGCTTGACGAACATCTACTTTAAAGGTTTTGAAAAAATGCTACATGATTTCACATAAATTGCTAATCGGTTATGCAGTAAACTGTTCTGAGGCACTTGCTTGTATTCTTGAAGTTGTGAGTTCATTGCTAGCATGGTTTCTATCATAATTTTTAAACCATTGCCAAGGTGCAGAGCATTTATTTATGAACCAAACTCTAAAGCTTCAGAACGAGCAAAAGCTGGCGCCATATTGTGACATGGCTTTAGTTGTGACATTTTGTATACACTTCATAGTTAAATTGTTGAGATGCACACAAATTTAAGCCCGTGCGGTCACATGTCCAAGATTAAGGATATGCAAAACCACTGATTACAGTTGACATATGAAAAATTAACGTTTTGAACTCATTTATTTCTGTACGTTGTAATCTTATCAAAACTTAGGAAAGTAAATGATAAAGCTGCTGACAGTGACTCTGTTTCGACCCATTCGGTTTCTTTAGTGCAGCTGGTGACCAACAAATAGCGTAAGGCTTTATATAAAGCACAACTTAGTACGTCACACTTGAGGGACCTATACTGGGTGTACTGTAGCGGAAGTTCCGTCAGTACTCTGCAAAGCCGTATCACTAGTGAATGCGTGGCGGTTGTCGCAGGTGCACTACGTCTAACAAACTGCTAGATCAATAGCGCTGTCACAGGATCTTTATAGCAACAAAAAAATAAAACGTTTTTAATTGTGAAAATAAACAAGTGTAGCTAATATAAAAAAGCTGCTGAGCAGGAACACAGTCTTGATGGAAAATTATCCCAGAGCTGAAGCAGATTTAAATTTAAGTCTTACAAGAGGTCTAATTTTTATATTGTTAAGTTTTAGAAAAATGTACAGTATTGGGATGTTTTAGGCTTTTATGCAGTTCTTTTAATACAAATGTGCACCTCAAGCAGTACTGGTATTGCCAAACTAAGTCCAAATAAGTATTCTAAGAAAAATGAAAACAATTTTTATGTAAACAAAAAATGAAATCTCCTACAAAAATCTTTGTTTGTGCGGTAGCTTTTTAGCCATGCAGCTAACCTGCCAACACCAAACATATTTATTTAAAGCCAGCATTACTTTGTGGAATTTTACATGTAACTATGTAAGGAAGTTTTCACATTGAATCCGACGCTCAGTGTAACTCGTTACCAATCATTAACATTCAAATACATAGCATTTACTCTTTGTATTGTTTAGATTAGTTTTTTTTGAATGACATTTAAGTATTTGCTTTATGTGGCCACGTTTGAAAGAAATTTGGATATTGCTGTATTCAGCAGTTTTGCCAAACTTTCATTTCACTTATTTAACGTGGTACACACGAGTTGCTCATTACGTTCCTTATGCATTTTGATCTTCTTTAAAATTTTATGAATTCAATGTTATGGTGGTAAGCGCCTATGTAAAATAGCTGCAACGAAACAAACTTGATTATCAGTTAGTTTATGAATGTTTCCAGACATGTAAAGTATGTAACACTATTATCTGATATGTAGATCCCTCACTATAATGTTGGTTGCCTACTTTAAAGATTCATCAATTTAGAGTTTTACAAATAACTGTTTTGTATTTATATATTAAGCAGTGTACAGGTCTAGTTTGCTAAAGCTTTTTTTCTGTACTGTATTCAATACATTACCAGTATTAACCCACATCGAAAAACACTAAATACAGTTAAGTATTATGTCAGTAATTTCTTGAGGTACATATACCTAGTTGCTTTTGGCAAGAATTTAACTTACATCAGAGACTAAAAGTAAGTCGATTCCTTCACGCTACAGTAATAAACCTACAATTTTCATATCTAAGCAATAATTCTTATCCCATGTTTAGAGACAGCTTGATGCAAACATAATAGCTAGTAACTCCACATCTTGTTTTTCCATAACATTTACAATACCTACAACATATCAAAGCAAACTTAAATTCATGGAAACTTAGCCTGATAACACACATTTTTTTTGAAGTAACTCTTTTATTGTCAGCGGAATAATTGACTTCTGTCGGAGTTGTCTATCACCCCTAGGGGTTGTGCATAGCCGCTATATTTTTGACATGGTTTCTGGAGTCTGTTTCTACAGGGCAATCAACTGTCAAAAGGGTGACGTGACATATTTACTTAGATTTTGTTTTAATTAGTGATTTAGGCTTTTAAATGATGTCAGTAGTTAAAGCTAACAAAACATTTAAAATTCAGTTCGCACTACAAAACTTACCTAAAAATTTATAAAAATCCTAACAACGAATTATATTGCAATTCATGCAGCTGTACGGTTTCTTTTTTGTTAGAAGTCATCAAAATGCGTCCAAACACCAAAAAGCGTTAATTAGCAAATCTAAACTACTAATCCCATATACTTCGCAAACGTTTTTGAGGAGCAGTAACACCAATTTTGTGAAAAAGGCAACCAAAGGATTTTTATCTGCTGATATTCCTTCATACAAGCAAAACAATAGCCATACCAAAAACTAATTTTACGACATCGGTCACAGTTTGCCATCTGAAACTATTTGTAGAAAAACAATTCTGCAATTAAGCGCAGGTGGGTTACAGCTTATAAGAAATGCTGTACATGACAAACAACTTTTTCTGGTTTTTGAGGAAGAGCACTCCATCTGGCATACAATATTTAAATTTTCTATTTGGAAACCGAAAAATACCTCACTTCAGTTATTTGTTTTACTGTCAACCTCTGCCATGTGCGCCAAATAGCAACAGCAATGCTCAAGCAATTGACAATGCTGTTAGATCTCTTGGAATCAGTAGATTTCTGTCTTTCATTGTCTAATATTACAAAATATATGTACCGGTATGTGATGGCTGCAGGTGCAATGCTATAATCTTTGTATCCTAAGCTGTTTCAGGTGAAATGTATAGGTTTATTTCACAATCGTGCTATGAAAGTGAAATCACTTTGAAGATGTTAATCAGCTAATCACTAAAGTCAAATTAGCATCAGTTAAAAAAAAAACAGACAGGCCGAATTTGTTACAATTGGTAACCCGTCTCTGCCTGTTGTTTCATAATGGAGAAGGCGGATAAATGCTTTTGCTTACATATACTGTATTATGCAAAGAATTTATCTTAAGTGAAAGCGTTCGTTCGAGGTTTTGAAAAGTCTGGTATTTTAGTAACTCATCCAAAAGTTAGCTTGCAAACGACTGGTTTAGCTACTTGACTGCTGAAAATCAAAACTAATATGAATGCCTAGTTAAGTTTGCAGAAACAACGGAAAGTGCCATGTAGACCATCAAAGAAGCTGTGCAAGCAATCAATCCAAGAACTTGATTTCGGAGAAAACACTTGCAGCATTAACTGTTACGTTCAAACAAGAATGCAAAACAATAATATTTTTTAAATAATGAACATGGAAAGATCAAACATTTTACCGGCTGTTTGCAGTTTACTTCAACATTCTCAGTCCGCAACTGCTTCTGTAGAAAGAAGTTTTTCCGAGCTGCGAAAACTGTAAGCTAAGAACAGAAAGTTTAATGAAAATGAAAAACAGAACATAATTTTACAAATTAATTTTTGCCCCTGGTGATTGCAGTGTTGGCTGCTTATATATTTTTAAGTTAATATTTTCTTGGTTTGTAAGTCCATAAAACTTGCCCAAGTCTTAACCAGAGATAATTTTTTGAAATTTGCATTTCATGAAATACAAATTTAAAAAACTTACCATCAGTAGATTTGAGAAAATACGGAGAACAAATTGTGCAATTAAGCGTTGATTGTGACGTCATTTTGGAACACAAAACAATGAAGTTTTTGGAATTCCGTAAGTAGCGGGCTGGCTTTCGTTTGAGCAAACAATGGTAGTTCTCTGTCAAGAAATACAAATTAAAAAAATTATCTTTGATCATGACGCCACGATGATGTCACAAACCCCCTCATGACGCTCACTCCGGGATGATGATCAATTGTACTAAGTTTGAAGTTTGTACGTCCAGTAGTTTTTGAGGAGTAAAAGCGCACGAATGTATGTACGTACAGACAGAATTGCACTTTATATATTAGATAATACATATAATACTATTCTTTCGCTATCAGCGTATTGCTTACAGAATGCATTTTTCCACCAGCAGTGCAACCTAGCAAGGAAAATTGACACCAAATACAGTATCTTTTCCAAGGTATCAGCCTACCGATTACTGCTTTCATCAAGTATGATCTAATCCATTCGCCCGTATTGCCAACTAAAAATGTCAGAGATTCCTTATTAACTTTTCGGTGTTCTAATTGGTTAATCAAAAAAATGATTTTTCATTGATGGCTTCCATATGTTTTTCATAGATCATGTGATTGTGATCAAATTTCTCAAAATGCGCGTACTTTACTCGAATTTGACAGCCCAGATGTTGTAAACTGTAACCAGTGTTGGTCAACCAGATTGGCATCAATGACAAAGAGTGATTCTACGCTATCGCAACCACTTGCCGTGACTGCTATTATCACTAATAACCTCGAGCCAGGTACGAGTGTTCAATTTTTATTGGAATTAGTTGAGATAGGCAAAGGTATGATAAAGGGGTAAGAAGGCTGAATTCTTTCCTTAGCTATAAAAAATTAGTTAATTTCAAGACCCCCAACAACTTGTCTCATATATTACAAATCGCTATAGGCTACTTTTGATTAGTTTTCCTGGCAAAACTTCAGTTGCACCTCATAGATTAGTTTTTTGCCCCCTGAAAACTATTGACATCTTAGCAAATATAGGGTTCTCTGGATATTTTTGATAGTACTCGTGATGGGTAATGTGAAATAAACTCTATTCCACCAAAAACGTATTCCGCCGAAAAAAACTATTGTATGTTTTAGTCAGAATTTGTTTTTGGATGCATTACAGTGTAGGTTTTTTCACAGATCACCGAATGGTTTACAGGGTAGTTGTAGCTTAGGGAGGAAGAGAAAAGAGCCATGGCTCCCCAAAGTTACAAGAACTGTAAAGTAAAGTAGCATAAATTCCGCTGGTTTTTCTCCAGAAAGATTTAACTCTAAGCAAATTCTTACACTCTCAGCTGATGATTGTGTCACCTGGTTAGACATAAAAGTTTTATTTGAGCCAGTATCCTATCTGCCAAAAAGAATCATACAAAAAGTCAACGCAGTTCTGAAGTCATCTTCAAAAACATTTTTTAAACAGTTATTTGATAGTTTAAAAAAGAGTACAATAGAATCGTGACAAATTTTTAGCTTTTTGCTTAAGCTAGTAATTGAACAGTTGAATTTTGTATTTTAGTCGATGATTGTATTTCTGAAAATATGGCATACCAAACTATAGAAGAAGCTTTAAACCCTGTCGTGAAGTGCTTAGAAGACCGTATCATTTTGACGTAAGTTTTATAGAACTTGTTACACGTATCAAACGCATGAACTTTCCCAAATCAACTTTTTACCAGCGCTTTACCAAGTTACAGTAGGGAAGCTGTTTTTCCAGCATGTCGTAAAAGGCAGCTTTTGGGTACCCATCATTGGCAGTGTGCCTTGCTGGTGTTGGGGTACCAGTTTGTAAGTTTTGTTCACGGCTGTTTCAAAATGAACTGTTTCAAAATTAACTTTAATAAGTTAGTTTAAGTTAAATTTGGTCACTCAAACTCTGTGACCCTGGCAAGAATAATTTGTAAGCATTTCAGAATGTCTGGTAAACAGTGCATCTAAATATAATTAGTCCTTTGCCGAAGCCCGACATGAGCATGGGAAATATCGCTTTTATGAAATAGTAGGATGTGAGGTAGGTTACCACGACTATGGCACAAGAACCGGCGTGATGATGTAGTGGTTAGAGTGTTCGCTTCGCAGTCGGTAGACCTGGGGTTCATTCCCCAAGTTGAGTCATACCAAAAGACTTTAAAAATGGTATCCACAGCTTTCCTGCTTGGCGCTCAGCATAAAAAAGGAGTGCTGAGAACAAGCTTGCTGGTTGTGTCCTTGGGCAAGGCACTTAAAGGGACTCTTCCACCTTTATGTGGCAGACAGGTGGCGTACCCGTACTTCAAAGGGTTACAATTGTGAAACTGCTAACCCAGCTTGTCGTAAAAAGCGATTCTTGGGTACCCACCAATCGTAGTCCGCCTTGTTGGTCGTGGGGCTACCAGGCCACTTATGATTGGTTCGGAGTGGGCTGCCACTTTCCCCCTAACCTAATTCAATTAGTTTAACCGCGTAAACCTGGATTTCCGGTCGTGCCGTACCTCCACCCCGAGGAGGAGGAAGGGTAACCACAACAACAACAACTACAACAACCGGTTAACAATATCACTTCATGGTTTCAAGCATTAGGCGCTTGTGTGAGCAATACCGAAAAGTTAATATTTTTTATTCCCCACTTCCTGTGAACGTAATGGAGAGCATCGTATTGTGTTAATTAAGAAAGGTAATGCTCACAATAAAGAATATTGTCACAAGCTATCATTAATACTTTTAAAATGTGTGAAAGGGATTGAAGCTCAGTTACAAACCATGGTAACTGCAAAATGGTGGTTGTTTTTACGGAAGTAAACTATTTAATGATAAGCATATTTTGAGATTTGGTGCGGCCCCTTTCGTATTCATATTTGTGGTATTAAGTTCTTTGGCTGCGTTATTTGCTTACTTGCGGGCATAACAGCTATGCCTTCTCCAACATTTTTTACCATATTTCAGTAGGAGCTCATCACGTCAAGTTATTTTCAAACAAACTATTTTTTTCTAAATTCAGATTTACGAATTGTTTAGTTTATGGTTTTATTCTGATTTTTTTAAACTTGGGATTTTTTTACGTTACATTATAATTTTAGATATAGATAACACAACAGGTGGCATATCAGCAAAAGAAAAAATCCTTTTTTTGTGGTATATGTAGGCGTCGCCTGCCAGGGCCCCTTTCAATACCGTCGGAATTGAGATTGCCGGTTCAGCCGGCCAAGCCGACTTCACCCGTTAAGCCCTTGAGCGATCAGTAACGAATAGTTGACGCTTTTTCTGCACCTAAGATTTTCACAACTTGGTGTGCTTCTTGTCCAAGTAGAATTTCTGATTTCAAGGTTCCGGCCATGCCTTAGGTCTATGTGCTCTGTTCGTTGCTTACGTGAAGCCAAGGGAGCCTTGCGTATCCCTTAGTTTGGAAGTAGGAAACACACTTCTGATATTAAGCTATTTTGAAGCAAAACAACAAAATGTCTTTTATGTGAAGCGATTTCACACCGTGGCGCTGTTTTCTTTTGGTTGATCTTTATAACATCTCAAATATAAAAACTGTTTTCCCTTAGTATGGTGCAATCCCACCCTGGTAGGGCATGCCATCACTTGTGCGGAGTTGAAACGTAGCCAACCAATTAAGGCAGCAGTGGCGGCTTCACAGCACGAACATTTAAGAGAGCAGCAACGAAAGGTTTTTGAAAATGTAGGCCATAGTTCCTGCACACGTACGCAATGGTGATCATCTTGGTCTGCTTATTAAGACTGGTAATACTCACAAAGAAAGAATCACGTCATAAACCATCGTTTATACTTTAGGAAAAGTGTAAAGGGAGGGGGAGGAGTGAAACATTGTCAAAAATGATGGTGGCGCCCAACTGGTGGTCGTTTTGACAATTGAAGAAATGAGCTAATTTGTGGCAGGCCTACTTGAAGATTTGGTGGGCACTCTTTCGTATTTACATTTGTGATATTTTGTTCTTTGGCTGCGCTGTTTGCTTTAAATCGGTCATGGCGTGAAAAGGGTCATGTCTTTCCCCTAAGTAATAACCTATACCAAATAAGCACCTATCAGAATATTCTTAAACGAACACATTCTTTTTCAATCCACTTTTACAAATTATTGACTTTATTACTATATTTTGATCTTTTCTTAAATTTGGGATTTTAAAATGTTTGACTTTGTCTCTAGTCCAGCCTTTCTTACTTTTAAATGAAGATTAGTGTTTTGCACCAATACAAAGAGCCTATCACTTACAAATATCAGTAATGGCCTTTACTATTTTTGTTTGCTATCGAAATGATAGTGGATAATTTGCTGTCTGCTGCGGTTCTGATAATAAATGTGCAATATACAGGGTGTTTCAAAAGTCACGCCCGATTTTTAATATGAAAAAACGTGCTTAAAGAACGAATTTATATTTCTGATAAGTAGTATAGCTACATAACAATGAAAAATGGAATTACAGAAAATTATAATGATAAGAATAAATCAGAAAATAAAATAAAGTTGCTGCCCTATTTTCATTGTTTTAATAATAAAACTTAACTGCTGTAATTCTCTCTTCTTTGGTTAGATGGAAAGGCATGATTACATTTAAAATTATTTTTAAGTAATAATTCTATAAGAATAATCGATACAAGGAGCTGCAAATAAGAATTCAATAAGAAAAATCAATGCAATGTAATTTCTATGTTGTTATTTCTATGTTAGAAATGATTAGAAAAAGCATAGATATAGAAAATATCATAGAAAAATATCCATTGACTTTTTAACTGTATAAAATCGGGCGTGACTTTTGAAACACCTTGTAGTGGCAAGTATTGTGATGCCATTTAAGCCTTTGATGTAATAGTGCTTTCTAAAAGGATTTAAGACAGAAGAAAACAGCATGCTTAAAAAGTATTCAAATGAATAATGTATGCCTGTTACACCTCGATAGAGTACAAGATGTTATTGAATTACTTTTAGCAAATATTAACCTTTTTTTAAAACGCATTTGATTAAAACTAACATTATGGGCGGGTGTGCATAGCCACTACATGTCTACCGAGTTTGTCGAGTTCCTGGTTACGTCTTATTTGCCCCTGTTTTTGCCACATGCGTTCTTAACCAAACAGAATTTTGTCCATTAAATTCAGTAAGTGCTTGAAAGTATATTAGTTGTGGGTGGGGGCGAAGATAATTGATATGTGTTTTCAGAAATAAGCTAATAAATATTAGACACCCTACTTACGAGTTTTTTTGTAAGCGTAGGCGAATTTGCATGAGCTAACGCCTACGACTGCGCACGTATTGCTTGGTCCTGACATAAACGCAGCCAGCAGTTAAGTTATTGCAATAGCAAGCCTCCCCATTGATAATGTTGAGGTTAATATGAAATCAGCTGGCTGCGTAGGTTTCACCCAATTACAAAGGAAACAGCTTCTACATTTAGGTAATATGTAGATCGATACCAATATTTTGTGCAAAAGATAAAACAGGACCATTGTTACCTCCATGGCTTTGTAGGGGATTATCGATTTTTTTGCTCGAAAAAGGACTCTTTTTCAAGTAATATTTAGAGACTTCCTTTTTTGATGAATATTTTAGAAAATTTTGATAGATAATATCAAAGATTCATGCTATCGAGAAAGAATTGTAAGAATGTACCAAAAAACTTAGTTTTTCTAGAAATTGCAATTTTGTGAAGTGCAGCGATCAAAAATTTTGAGTGTTTTCAACCGGTAAGCTAAATTCCATAAGTTTAAAAATCTTTATTTTTGATGAATCTTTTTGCTACTTTAGATAGATAATGCCAAAGAACCATGCTTGCTAGGGAAAGTAGTTATAATGTACCAAAGAACTAACTTTTTTTGAAAAATGCAAGTTTCTTGGGTCTATTAGGATAATTGCTTAACTAAATATATAAGATGATGTATGGCAATCAACTTCTGATCAGCTATTACCAACTAATCCTTAACTAATTGGATTAACACATTGCTGGAAAGCAAATTTCTGCACTTTTAAACCGACATTAAATGTTAGTACGTTATCATAACCCTTATACATTCAAGTAATCTGTTTTTCTTCAACTTTTCACTTTTTGGGGAATAAAAATTACACTAAAGATTTTAAAGTTCACCTTTTTTAGTACAAAGATTATATTAGAAAATGTACATGTCATTATGAGAAAATATACTACCGGAATTGACTTGAAATATCAAGTTTGAAAATTGGTTGAGAAATGAGGTGACATACTAGTTTTTAATTAAACTAGTTAAGTAAAAATGTTGCAATTTTTGAAAAACTCATCAAATGATGATCTGTTAATGGTGCCAGGCAGCATTACGACATCATAGAGCAAGTTGAAGCCTGCAGAAAAAAAGCAAAAGCTTGCTGAGGCTTAAAATTCTTAAACAAAGAATCTGCTGTTGCATTGCCAATTAACCTTATATTGTTTTAGAGTTCATTTTATCGAAGGCACCTTGCTAAGATCTCCTAAAAAAGCTTTTAATCGCGTTTCTAACATCAGCATGTTTTGAGTAAATTAAGAAAACAAATTTTGCAATTAATTCTTAATAATGACGTCATGTGACATCCTAAAAGCATGAAATTTGTTGAAGTTGATAAGTGGGATGCTGGCTTTTGTTTAAGCTAAAAATCGCTTTCATCAGTACAAAATTTCGATTTAAAAAAATTATCTTTGATTATGACGTCATGAAGAGACCACAAATCCCCTTATGACATTCATCTTAAAAAGATGATCAATCGTGCCAAGTTTGATGTTTGTACGCCCAGCAATTTCGGAGGAGTTGAGTTAGACACACAGACAGAATTTAGCTTTATATATTAGACTAGCCGGCTTTGCCGGCGTCGCCCGGCAGGGGTCTTTTATCAGTAATGTCGAGGTTTAGTATTTCGGGTCAACCGGTGCACCGGCTTCACCCTTTGGGCTTTTGTGTGAGCAGTAGCGAAAAGTTAATGAATTTTAAGCACTATCACAATTCCTCCACACGAAATCGTGATCATCATATTCTCTTAATCGTGACTGGCAATGCTCACAAAGAATCTTGCCACAAATTATCGTTAATACTTTTGAGGGAGAAGGAATCGAAACACAATCAAAACTGAGTGTAGCGACAAAACCGTGGTTGCTTTCACAATTAAAGAAAAAAATAATAATAAAGGAAATGTGTTGTTTGACAAAGTCAATGTGGTCAAGACCTTTTTTTTTAATACCGACTGTCATTCGACAAAAACATCTGGATTAGTTCGCAAAATTGGCAGCTTTTCTTTAGATTAACCAACCATTTCGTATTTTCTTCCTGAAGATCGACCGCCATTTGGCGCTTAATCTTGAGGTTTCTTCGCAACATTGGGAGCTATGTTCGGGCATTATTACCAAACTCCTTACAAAAGTAGCTTTGCGGAACCACTGACCTTGCTTTACGGAACCCACTTTGAGAACCACTGCTGTAAAGTATGACATCAATACAGGCAGCATATTACCATAAGAAAAAATCCTTGCTTTATAGTATATACAACGGGGTCACCGGATGAGACACCGTGAGTTACGTCGGGATTGAGAATGTCGGTTCAGCCGGCCAAGCCGGTTTTACCTATCAGGCTCCTGTGTGAAGAGTTACCAAACATTTATGTGTTTTCTGCACATAAGATGTTCACGACTTTTTGTGCTTCTTTTCCTTATAGAATATCTCATTTCAAGAACATGGCTATGCCTTAGTTCTATATGCTCTGTTCATTGCTGACACGAACCCAAGGGAGCCTTGCGTATCCCGTAGTTTGGAAGTAGGAAACACATTTCTGATATTAAACTACTTGCAAGCAAAATAGCAAAAATGTTTTTTATGTAGTGCGATTTGACACAGTGACGTTGTTTTCTGTTGATTTCCTTTTAAACTTTCGCAAGTCCTCGCTGGCTACGAATTATGTAGCATGTTCTTTTCTCCCTGCTTGACGTACTCTGGGAAGTTTAAAGAGTCCTTCCTTTTCCTCAAATGTTTGGTTTGACATCGGTAGCTCTATAAAGCTATTACAAAGCAAAATACCAATAATACCGTATATTCAATGTAGTGCGATTGGAGATAGTGACGTCGTTAATTTTGATTTCGCCTCAAACTTCTTAAGTCCCTACTGGCTACGCATTATGATTCATATTCGTTTTTTCTAGCTTAGGTATGGTTATAAAAGTTAAGAGCCCTTAGTTATCCCAAATTTTCAGGTTTGATTCCATTAACTCTGTATAGCTATTATCAAGAAAAACAGAAAAAATGTTTCTCCTATGTATGATGCGATTTAAAGCTGGCAGGGCATATCATCACTCGTGCCGATTTAAAACGTATCAATTAATAAAGCTACACCGGCTTCACCGAACAAACATTTATGAGAGCAACAACGAAATGTCTTGGTAAATATAAGCCATAGTTTCTGTACTTGTAATGGTGATCATGTTGGTCTATTAATCAAGACTGGAAGTATTTAAAAAGAATGATGACACAAACTACCATTTGCATTTTTTGAAAGTGCAAGAGGGGAGGTGAAACATAGTCAAAATTGATGGCGTCGCCCAAATGGTGGTCTATGTAGTGGTAGGCTTATTTGACGATTTGGTGGGTCCGCTTTCGTATTCATATTTGTGACATTAAGATTTTTGTCTGCACTGTTTGCTTTAATTCGCCCATAGCATGAAAAGGGGCCAAGTCTTTCCCCTAAATCATATAACCTATTACAATAGGCCCCAATTAAGCTTTCTTCAAACAAAAACATTTCCTTTTAATTCAGTGTTACAGGTTTTAGTGCTATTATTGTTTAATTTTGAATAAACCCGAAATGCAGCACTCACAGTTTAGTTATGGCAGTAGTGGGGGGGGGGGGGGGGGGGTTCCATTAATAATGTAGAGGTTAAGAATATCAAATCAGCTGTCTGCTGTGACAGCCTTTCCCGATTGCAAAAGATATTACTTCAACATTTAGATTCTTCTTCTTCGTCGTATGAGCCATTTGTTGTGAGCACTATGCAGGAAGATGTATATACAGGCTACACTGCGTTAAGCGCTCACGCTCGGTTTGCAAGTCTTCAGTTAGACTGGGGCCACCACAACTGGTAGACTGCTTGGCCCCACCACCTGTCTTCCACATAAAGATAGAGGCATCCCGTTAAGAGTCTTGTCCAAGGACACAACAAGCAAGCTTGCCGGCTTGTCCTCCACACTATCCCTATTTTGCTGAGCGCCAAGCAGGGAAGCTGTAAATATCATTCTTTAAAGTCTTTTGGTATGACTCGTTCACCGATTGCGAAGCGGGCGCTGTAACCACTACGCCCGTACAACATTTAGATAATATTAATGTGTAGTTCGTCATTTACATTTTGTTGCAAACCATAAGGAAAGCCCATCTTTACCCCTCGCCTTGTTTTTGGGTGATTACCGAGTGTTTTGCTTGGAGTTGGTACATATCAAAATTTGTAGAATTCAGTTTTCGATAAATCTTTTTGAATATTTTGATGTATAGCCTATTATTTTTCATTTTATTTGCCATATTTATTCTTTATTCACGAGAAAGCGAATTGTATCGTTATATTTTAGACGGGACGTCGGTACTCGCTTGGGAGTTGCCATTCCGAGGTGTCTGAGCCACCTGTCTTCCACACAAAGGTGGAGGCGTCCCGTTAAGAACCTTGCCCAACGACACATCAAGCGAACTAGTCGGCTTGCTCTCCACAACCTCCTCTAAATGCCGAGCGTCAATCAGGAAAGCTGAGGATATTATTTTTCAAAGTTTTTTGGTGTGACTCGATAAGGGGAACTCAAGGTCTAACGACTGCGAAGCGGACGCTTTAACCACTACGCCATCGTGTCAGTTTATGCAATGATCCACTATCGAGAATGAATAGACAAAATGTACCAAAGCATTTTTTCTAGAAATTGCAATATCGTGAAGTGCAAGCACCAAAATTTTGTGTGTTTCTAAACAGTACACTACATTTTATAAACATTTGGAGACTTCAGTTTTTGATGGATCTTTTTGAAAAGGTCGATAGATAATGTACAAAACCACGCTTGTCAGGAAAAGCAGTCAAAATGTGCCAAAGAACTAACTTTGTTTAACAATTGCCAGTTTGTTAGGTCAAGTAGGATAATTTTTCAACTAAAAATGGAACATGTTGTATGGCAACCAATTTTTGAGCACTCATTATAAACTAAACCTTAACCCTTATGATTAGAGTCACATATTGCTGGAAAGGAAATTTCCTAAGCTTTCAAAGAACAGTAATTGTTAGTACCTTACTATAAAGTGGTTGTAATAAAGTTATGTCTTTTAACTATGCTTACCACTTTTTGGGATGGGTAAAAAGTTACACCACACGTGTTAAAGTTCAGTTTTTTTCAGTATAAAAACAAATATTGACCGTGCATATTATGCACTATCGGAATCGCTTGAAATAACCTTTAATTTGTTGAAAAAAGTTTGAAAATCAGTTGAAAAATGAAATCACAAACCAGTTTTTTAGTAAACCGATTTTGCAAAAAGGTTGCAATTTTTGAAAAAATCTTCATATTATGATTTGCGGGAGGCAGACCTCTTTCTCATCTTGATATAAAACTGAAATCTGTAAATGTTCATGAAATGTAGTGTGCCGGTTAAAAAACACAAAATTTTGTTGCCTAAATTTCACAAAATTCCAGTTGGAAGATAGCTGGATCAAGTAGTGCAAACCATAACAGTTTATTTTGCAATCCAAATCAGCCAACGGACCCACATAATTGTCACATTCGCCAAACGCTATTGCTTAACTCCTAGCTGACTCATAGTTACATTGCATTTGCATCTGCAAACCTAACAAATTTTAATACACAAGACCTTTTTATTACTTGCACGAAAGTGTTTGAAGGCACACAGTTTTGTCTTCATGTCACTTCATGCTCCTTTTGAACAAAAAGAGGCCTGCCTCAAATATTTCTGAGCGTTTTGTTTTGAAAATAACTCTGCCTAATGTGCGCCTACTAAAATATGGTAAATGATTTCGGGGAAGCCATAGCCGCTTTTATCGCTATGCTGAAAACAAGGCAAATAGCGTAGTTAAAGCAACTTAATACCACTAATATAAATAGCCGGCCAATATACACAGGAAAGGTGCAGCACCATATCGCAAAATAGACTTGCCACTAAATAATTTATTTGTGTAATTGTAAAAGCAACCACCATTTCGTCGCTACCATAAGTTTTGATTGTGTTTTAATCCCTTCTCCCTTTAGTATTAACCATAACTTGTGGCAAGATTCTTTGTGAGCATTGCTAGTCATGATTAAGAGAATATGATGAACACAATTTCGTGTGCGAAAATTTTGAAAACGTATAAAATTCATTTCACTTTTCGCTACTGCTTACATCAAAGCCCCATGCGTGAAGCCGGCTAGTATCTAATATATAAAGCGCAATTATGTCTGTCTGTTTTAACTTCTCTGAAACTGCTACAGGTACAAGCATCAAACTTGGCACGATTGATCACGACGCTGTGGTGAGTGTCATAAAAGGGTTGGTGACCTCATGATGACGCCATATTCAAAAATAATTATTTAGAATTTGCATTACTTGACAGAGGACAATCGCTTTTTGCTCAAACGAAAACCCGTTTCCGACTTACCACATTACAAAAACTTTTATTTGTTTGAGGTCTAAGATGACGTCACAATTAATGACTCATTGCTCAATCTGTTTTTTGTTCGTTCTCAAAAAGTACTAATCGCAGAAACACGATTAAACGTTCATTTAGGAAGTATCAATAAGGTGCTTTCGATAAAAACAACTTTATAACCATTTAAAGCTTATTTGACAATGCTACGAGCAATTCTTTATTTAAGCACTTCAAGCCCTCTAAGCATTTTTCTTTTTTATTACGCTTGCGCGCTTAAAACTGGCTCTATGATGTCATAATATGTCTCGTACGTTTAACCCAAGTGTTCGCAATCGCAGATCATCATATGAAAATGTTTTCAATGATTTTACCGAGGAATCTTTTTTTGCAAAACTCTTTTTTTGCAACCACACTAAAAGTGTTTCTTGAAGGAAATAATTTTTTCTCAAATGATAATGGGTCTGGTTAATAGAGAGTTAAATCTCAACTGGTTTATACTAAAATTTTCTTAAAATTTGAACTTACAACTTTCTTGCTGAAAAAGGATGTAAAGAAAGAGCCAGAAAATACTCTGGTTATGTTCGTGGGACTCCACTATTAGGCTAGGTGGCAGAAAGGTGGAAGCGGTTGAGCAATTTGCCAGCCTCTTTGGTCTACAGAAAATGAATGGCATAGAATGAAAAGGAAAGCACATTTTGATATGGAAGATGCCAAGAATGGAAAAGAATGGAAGACTTGGATAATGGAAAATGGTCTTCCATCATCTCATCTCACTTCCATCACATACATGGTGTCCCAAAAAAAAGTTTATTTTTTAATTTTTAACTACTTTTGTTTTAGAGCATTTGACTCTTTCATTTTTTCAGGTTTTATTCTATGGTAATAGGAGTTTTATACCTGAAATTTTGAAGCCTTTATCTTAATCATGCCTTTCACAATTGAGCAGCGATCAAAAATAGTAAAGTTCTATTTGGAAACTAAATCACTGGTCCAAACCCAAAGGGAATATCGCAAGCATTTTGGTGTAAAAGAAGCTCCATCTGTGACGTCAATCAAGAAAATTGTTCAAAAGTTTGAAGTGCATGGCACCTGCCACAACAGAAATAAAGGAAATTCTGGAAGGAGAGTGTCTGCTCGCACCGAATTAAACATTGATACTGTACGTGAATCGACTGTGCGTAGCCCAAAAAAATCAATACGGAGGCGTTCATCTGAACTTGGCTTGACAAAGTCCACCGTTCAAAGAATAATGAAGCAAGACCTCAACTTATATCCTTACAAACTGGAAATAAAGCAAACTTTGACTGATAGGGACAAAGAACAACGTTTTCAAATGTGCACATGGTTTAATGAAATGATGGAAAATGATGAACATTGGGTTGGCAAGATATGGTTTTCAGATGAGGCACATTTTCATCTGGATGGATCAGTAAACCATCAGAACTGCCGTATTTGGAGCACTGAACCTCCAAACGTTGTTACCACCAAATCACTCCACAGCAGCAAGTGCACAGCTTGGTGTGCGCTTAGCTCTGACGGAATCATTGGGCCTTACTGGTTTGAAGACAATGCTGAGAATGCGGTGACGGTTAATCAAGAAAACTATCGCCACGTCATCAAAAAGTTTACTGCTTGTCTTCGTCGTCGTCGCTTTGACTTGAAAAAATTATGGTTTCAGCAAGATGGGGCAACACCTCACACTGCAGTGGAAACACGAAAATTATTGTCTGAAAAATTTGAAGACAGGCTGATTTCCTTGAAAGCTTCCCACATCTGGGCTCCACACTCTCCTGACCTTAGCCCACTGGACTTTTTTCTGTGGGGCTACGCAAAAGATAATGTCTATAAAAATAAGCCTACCTCTATTTCCGAACTTAAACAAGAAATAACTACGTTCATGAGAGCCATTTCCGCTGACATATGCAAAGCAGTAATTCAGAATTTTGCTGTGAGAGTAAGGGAATGTCTTCTGCGCCATGGCGATTACATTGAGCATGTTATTTAAGTAGCATCATCAAAATATATGACTATTTTTAAACTCCAGTAACATCAGCTAAGTAAAATGGATAACGACGATTTTGATGGCAAACAAATCTCCAACACATTATTTATGCACGGTGAAACTTTCATTGCTTTATCTTTACTTTTTCAGGTATAAAACTCCTATTACCATAGAATAAAACCTGAAAAAATGAAAGAGTCAAATGCTCTAAAACAAAAGTTGTTAAAAATTAAAAAATAAACTTTTTTTTGGGACACCCTGTAGATAGCTTATATAAGCTGCTAATTCTCAATTTGAAAAAAATTGGATCACATTCTAAACTATTATGAGCAGTACTTCTGAGATTGATATCATACATGTATAGATAGAAAATAGAGAAGAATTTTGGGATGGAAGATTTCTACTGCGGAATAAAAATGAAATGGAAAAAATGACAGGATGAAAGATGGAAAAAACGTCTTCCATTCCATCCTATGCCCTGGTGACCTACTCCTACAAACAACTATCGAGCAGAGAGTGAGCTCGTACCCATTAATAAACGAACTGCAGAAAACTGCTTGTTAGTAGATTTCAGATAGATGAATCTGCAGAACAACCTCCTTAAATAGGGAGGTAGATTTTTTCTATCAGAAGCATTGCAATCAAACAGAAAAATTGTCATAAGTCACCTTTTCCAAGAACACGTTAACACAGGAATAATCTAGAATTTGTACACAGTGTAGTTGACAATCAACAGTTAGGATGTTTACGACACTCTTTTCAGTTTTTTTTGTTTAGTCTAGTCCGGTGAGCATTTTGTGATGCAATCAACGGGAACGGTTCGGTATCGCGTCTAACGAAATAGTTTCCTATTTTATCAGAAAATTTAAAACACTATACAAAAAGGGCGTGGCAAAACGACATGAAACATATTTATTGACAAAAAATATGATTCACCAAAGTTTAGTTGTGTGTTCGAAATACCTTTGTCAGCCACATTTTGGTGCTTTAAATTTTCCTAAAAGTTTTGACTCCCCAAGCTCACTTTTTTAAAAATGTTCTGTACCGGAACTTTGCATCGGTTGGGTTATGGATTACTTCTACTCGCAAACTCCACATTCAGGGCCGATACTGACATAAAATACTGCTTCTGCAACCATCAAATATATGTTTTGGTAAAAAGAGGGCCCAGCTGATTTCTTGCGGCAGTCTTGAGACTTACTCTCTTATTGTGGTTTCAGTCATGTACAGGTAGCAAATAATATTATTTAAATTTTTGTGGTAGAATTAATCGGTGCGCTTTGGTCAATAATGGTTACATAGCGTTGGAACAACTAGCAATAACGCGCACGTCGGTTCTATCATCAATAGATAGAGAATGCCAGCCACAAACATTTGAACTTAATGAAAACAACAATGTAAAATTTATCATTCGAAACAATTTTAACAAGTGTGGTGCTGACGTCACGGTAAGTTGACTAGTCAGGCTAGGCCTACGATAGACGTAAAACTTTGTATGTTGTTGGGGAGGCTGGCCTGAAGAAAATCTTTTTTTTGAAGTTTAGTTCTTCGAAAGCAATTGTTTTGCATATTTTGGTCAAAAAGCTGAATTAATGACTTTTTTAAGAACTAGTTTTTAAAAGTGCTTGCTTTACTTTGGAGATCCAATTTTAAAAATTCATGGAAGGGACTGAGAGTATCCTTGGAGGATGGCAACAGTTTGGAGGGCTACAGCCCCAAAGTCTCTCCTTATTCTACGTATATACAAATTGTTAATCTATTAACTTTTCATCGCCAAACATGGAAAAGAAAGAAGTAGGTAAAAAATGATTTTGTTTCCAACTCAAGGATGTAGCCTAAGCGGCACTTTTACTGCAACAATACTAAATTTTGGCACCTTATTTGGAACTATCAGAAAAGGTTATATTTGGCTACCAAGCTCACAAAACATGCAGGTTTACCCAAAGACATTCACAGTAACCCATTTTTTCCCGAACTTGTGTTCTTACTTGCTACTGAAACTACCCTTTATTTAAAAAAGCAAAAAAATTGCCTCCAATTTCTGTGGTGGCAAAAACCTTTTAAAATTGTTTTTAGAAAACTAATACTTTCATCACCTATGAATATTTGTTGCAATCTGTAAACGTTGCTGACAACCCAGTTGTGAACTTGCTAAATTATGAAGTACAGCCCTTTGCTCTTACTTTTAAATGCAAATATGTAAGGTAAGCTATGCTTATTGTAAATTTTACCGTAGGCCTACCACTTAGCATCCTACATGTCTGCGGTTATGTTTTCCTTAAATTGATATCTAATGGAATTGAAAATTGGCTTTATTCAACTCGGATTGTTCGCAAAACAAAAAGATTACAGTAACCGTAGCGTACGCTTTCAGCACGCTTGCTGCAATCAGTGTTTTAAAGTTACCACAATTTACAAAACAGTAGCGTATTTAAAGATGTTTCTTTGAGAGGAAGAAGGACGGAGCGGAGCTTAATTGAGTATGGGATCTATACAAATGTGTGACCGACAGTCAAGAAGTTTTCAGTTAATTGTGTGATCAACTTGCATCACCCTATCTTGCGTACTTGGAGATCTTTTCTTTGGTTTTCAGATTTAAAAAGCTGGTATTTTCCCCATTTTTTCTCGAAAAAAGGGTAAGACTTTTTTTGCCAGATCAATTTTCCTAAAGTGTTTCTTTCTGCTTTTTTTTTTACCCCAGACCAATCCGACAATCGTTTTCAACCCGCCCGCCCCCTTTAAATGGCTCACTGCTTATCGCTAATATCATTTTTCTGCATGCTAGTTGATAATTTCACGACCGTATTTCACGATATTCACACATAGGCAACTTTCTAGCCGCTGATTTTTTTTAGCAAAGAGAGGTTGTTCCCATCAGAGACATAATTATAATAGATAGTGAATTTGGGAAAAAAAATTTATTTAATAAATTTTACAAGCATTTTAATTTTTTATGCTTTTTGGCTTATGATATTTTAAGGCAACCATAAGTTCTCTATTTTTGAGACATTTTCTGCTTTTGCAAAAAATAGACAAAAGTCCTTCGAGGAAAAATGAAGCTGCTCAATTTTTTGCTTGTTTTGTATTTATCAGGGATATTAACGCAAAACCCAAGTTTTACTACACGTCGCCAGGTAAGGCCTCCCATCAGCAACGTCGAGGTTAAAAATATCGGTTCAGCTGGTCATGCCGGCTTCACCTATGTGAACTTGCGTGAACAAAAACAAAAATTTTGTGTGAACAAAAATTTTGTGCATATCCATAATTTTTGTGCACGCATCGGTGATCAACTTATTCTTTTAATCAAGGGTGGTAATGCTCACAAACTAACATTAATGCTTTTAAAGAGTGTAACCGAGGGATTGAAACATAATCAAAATTGTTAGTGGTTTGGGATTAGGACTGCCCTTTTTTTCTCGTTTTCTTCTGCCATGTGTGTTTTTGTTTTTCCTTAGGTCTTTTTTTTATAGTTTCTTCTATTCTAATTGCCCAAATTTTGGGGTTTTATTATTGTTTTCATACTTACGGTACGCTTCAGGTCCTCCTTGGTTTTCGTAATGCTTTCTGCTTTCTCTCTCCAGTTTCTCGTTCTAATAAATTTTTTTAAGGGTTTGTGCATATTTAATAATATTGGTGTAAACTATTAGTAACTTATTTTTTTTTGTTTGAAAGAATATTGAATGCTTTTTGGGCGATTTTTATTTTTTACGGAAACTGAGAATGTTTTAGCGAAGTTGATTTTTCTTTTAACGATAATACTTCTTGACTCACTTTATTGCTGTTTATTGGTAGCAGACTCTTTTTAACATGTACAGGCATGGAGTAAATTCGCTTAGACAGACTATCCTACTCGGGCGTGATTGCTGTTTTTCACTTTAAATTTTGTTCCGATCCTAGCTGTAAGTCTGTTTAACACTAAAAGCCTTGAAATACTTCGCTACTTATAAGGACGAATGCGGTCATTTTTGACCGGTTATCTATAAATCGATTTTAATACGTTCTCTCTTTTACTAATTTCGACATATACTGTATGAAATGCGCAAAGAAACTATTCTTACGTATTTAACATTTTTGAGATTAATTTTTTGACATTTTTATCATTTTAATTAATTAAATAGAAATACAAAGTATACAAATTTATTGACACTCAATCGTTACAATTTTTGCATTTTACAATTGCTACTTTTTCGGATGTTTGTTTGCCACAGCATACTTTCCCACAGTTTTGGCAAAAAGAGCAAGGCCTGTTTCTACATGCTACAAACTGACACTTTTTTCTTTTTCGAGCTCGGTGTGCTAAACCACTGGTTCCCGGCAATGCAATACTGACTATTTCATCCACTGCTGGGGAGGGAGGTATTGAGCCCACTCCATCGTTTGGTTTGCGAAGTTTTTTTTATCAGCTCAAGCATAAACTGCCTTCTTGATAATTTCAATTTCGTTGTAAGGCAGTAAACAGTGTAAGTATTTATGCAGGCACAGTCGAGAATATGAAAAAATACAGCCACAGGCCATCTTCTAGTGGAAGTCTTGCTGGTATGGTATCAAGCCATGTGGTCCATCCACGCCCACCTTGGACTTGTTGTAATACTGTAACGTCTCTGGGGGTTTATTCTCGTGGCATTGATAAATATTTACGTTTCTGTGCGTTGAACTCAGGATGCAAACAATTTTCTTTTCTTAGCTTTGTATATTGTCCAGCTGCAACCGGATGGCGAAGAAGAGATTTCAAAAGCATACCATTCCTTGTCTTTCATTATCATCTTAGTGCTTGGCACTTCTCGTCGTTGTTTCCGTATATTGCCAAGGATTGTTGTTTTTTTCTGCGTAAGTTCTTCCGCTAGCTTTAGGCTGGTAAAGTAGTTGTCGATGGCGACATTGTAGCCCTTTTTACAATAAGGTTGTAAAAGGGTCAAGCACACATCACCTTGAAGGTCGCTACATCTGCTTCGGCTAGGATCTCTTCCTAAATATGGTTTGCCATTGCATAAGTATTTTGATTGAGCATCAGCCAAAAGCCAGAACTTAATTCCAAATTTGTCTGGCTTGTTAGCCATATACTGTATAAAAGGACACCTGGTTTTGCATGGGAAAAGTTGTTCATCAATAGTCAAATCGCAGTTTGGTACATAGCATTTCTTACAATTTTCCATGAAGCAATTCCACACCTCGGAAATTAAGCAAAACTTGTCAGTTTCTCTCCTTTGCCTCCGACTAAGAAAGTTATTGAACCTCACATGTTTCTTAATTTCCTGATACCTATCACAGCTCATGGTATTTCGAAAGATTGGTTATCTCCATTCCTTGCTCCAAAGCTGCTTCACTGGCATATTCTTCCCGACCAACACTCCTCGAGCGATTTGAAGACCTATAAAGCTTTCCAGCTCATCAAGATGTAAATCGAAACCGTCGTTATCTTTCTTTCTGTGGTTGATGGTGTGTTTCTGAATACACCTGAGCATATGTTCATCTATAAATAAATGAAAAGCACTGTAAGGGCTACCGTGTACTACAGATCTGTGACTATAAGACGTTGGGCCACGACGTTCCGAAAACACATTGGACGAAGATGTTCTTCCCATACCTGGAGCACCCGTTATGTTTTTTCAAACACTTCCGTTTCGTGCTTTCACCTGCCCGGCAGTATTTTGAGAAGCTGATTGATCACTTTCAGAAGGAAAATCTATAAAAACAGCAGCAGAGCTTTGTTCGTCTTCCCCGCTGTCGGTATCACTGTCACAACTTTCGACACCAGCACAACAATTAGGAACAAATTTTTTATCTTGCAATTCAGTTTCTTCATTCTCATCACAGGAGTCATCAAGCTGATCAATTTGTAACCGCTGAAGTACTTGCTGGACAGTATAATTGTTGCCACGACTCATGATTAGAAAAACCAGTTTGTCAAAAACGATGAAAAAACTCGTAACAAAAATCCTATACCTAAGACATTATTTATATAATACGCATTTCTTCAAATCTGTAAAACAAACTTGAGAGTTTAGGAGGTTGTCAATAAGCTGTAATAAACTATCTATTTTATCTGCACACACCACTGATGAACTCTACGCTGCGAAGAAAGACATTAGAACTTTCAATGACCAGACATTGTTCGAGACAGCAAATAAAATTCAACTTTACTTCAATGAAGCCAGCAAAATAGTAATTATTTTAGTTACTGCTTATCAGTAATCCATTGCAGCAGTGGTCAACCGTTATCTTATTGTCACGTGAGGCTCTGCTTGTAGAAACAAACTTTTTCACACTTCTATTATGCTTTTATTCATCAGCTCAAAGACGAATTATACCATTTTAAAAACCGGTCCTTTTTGACCTCATGAAAAAGTCTCTTCGGATCAGCTCAAAAAGTCGCATTCCTGCACTCCTGATCACATTTGTTTTTGACTCTAGCACACTATACTCGCAACATATTCAGTTACAAATCGCCCACGATGCTGTTGTTATCGTTGCATAAAAACAGTTTTTTATGGATATGCGCAATAATTAAATAATGATTGAGCCATTTGTCGAAAAGGTGGTAAAACACTAATGTAGAGTTTCCGCTTTTTTTGCACAAGCTATAGAGCAAACTTAAATTTATTCTTTTGCAGGAATCGATGTTGAAGAATTGGAAACTATTTTTGCTTTTCCATTTTTTGTTGACGTTTGTAGGGTAATTGTCATTGTTTTCATATTTGTTTTACCTTTAAACATTTTTTTGTAAAATCAATGCGAAACTAGACTAGTGGATTCTTACGGCTGTAGTGACTTTATCAAAATGCCTAGGATAAAATTTTTATTTTTATTTGCTATAGCATACAAGAAATATATTTTAGTCATTCACTTTAGTTGACTAGCTGTTAATGATGACAATTTTTATTTTTGCTCGTATTTGTCTTTTAGCCCATTGTTTTATCCATCATAATCAGTAAATGCTGAAATAAAATCTGATATATTCGGTGCTATGTGTTTGCCCAGTGATTGCCCTTTTATTAGTAACGGATTGCTGATTGTTATTTGTAATTAATAAAAATAAATTGAGTTTATAATTAAAATTAAGAATTGCAACAAGTCTGTTTACGATCTACACAAATCGACTTTCCCTTTCGACTTTGTGGTAAGTATGTTAGGTGCCTTTCATCAAGGTACGCTTTTTTATTATTTGTCGGAGGAGATGCAGACCTACATAGGCTACCACAAGTGACTGTGCTACAAAGTAAGACGACAACAAATGCAATGAAAAACGGGCTCTGCTCCTCACGCCAGAGAAGATGTTGACTAAAGCAATGTTGGAGATGAGTCGCGTGAGTTCGAGTCTGGAGTCGAGGTACGAATCATTGATGTCAAGTGGAGACGAGTTGTTTCGTCCAACCGACTCGAGTCGAGTCTATTTTTTAACCACTTGAGTCTTCCCAACATTTCATTGACAGCGTTTGGTATCCTGAGATATTTTTTAACAATGCTGCGGAGAGTGTGGGATATTCAAACAATTACAGCCCACTATCCAGCTCTGCCGGCGTCGCTCGGCAAAGCCCCCTATCAGTAATGTTGGGGTTAAAAGTATCCCTTTAGCCGGTCAAGCCGGCTTTACTCATCATGCACTTATATAAACAGAAACGATTAAATTTTGTTTTTTTTGTGCACGCCCATAATGCTTGTACTCGTTATGGTGATTGTCATATTCCTTTAATCAAGATCAATAATGTTCACAAACAAAGAATCTTGCCACAAACTAACATTTAATAGTTTAAAAAAATTGTAACGGGGAGGTATTGAAACACAGTCAAAACGGATAGTGGCCGCCAAATGATGATTGTTTTCACAATTAAAGAAATAAACTATTTATTGATAAGCTATTTTGCGATGTGGTACGGCCTCTTTCGTATTCATATTTGTGTTCTTTGGCTGTGATATTTTCCTTCTTTTCGGCGTAGGAACAAAAGCGTCTATGCCTTCTCAAAAGTAATTCACCATATTCTAATAAAAGCCCATCAGGCCAAGTTATTTTCAAACAAAATTTTCTTTCTAAATTCAGTTTTACAAATTGTTAGGTTTATGGTTTATTCTGATTTTTTCTTAAACTTGGGATGCTATTACATTGGTTTATAGTATAGATGTAGTTAACTTCACAGGTAACATATCAGCAAAAAAAATTCTTGTTTTATAGTATGTGTCGGTGTTGCCCGCAGGGCCCTCAGCAGCAACGTCGGGATTGAGATTAACGGTTCAGCCGGCCAAGCCTGTTTCACCCATTGGGCATTTGGGTGAAGAGTAACGAAAATTTTAGGTTTTTTCTGTGCACAAGTTTTTCACGACTTGGTGCGTTCCTTTTTGTAATAGAATTTCTCATTTCAAGGTCCTGGCTATGCTTTAGATTCATGTGCTCTGTTCATTGCTCTCGTGAATCTAAGTGGGTCTTAGGTTTCCCTTAGTTTAAAAGCAGTGAACACATTTGCGATATTAAGCTCCTTTGAAGCAAAATAGCAAGAATGTTTTTCATGTGGTGCGATTTCAGACAGTGACGTTGTTTACTTTTGATTTCTCCTTAAACTTTCTCAAGTCCTTGCTGGCTTTGCATCATGCAGCATGTTCTTATCTCTCTGCTTGGCGTGGCCATGGGAGTTAAACGGGACCTTGCTCTTCCCCAAATGTTGAGGCTGGGCCCCGGTAGCTCTATAAAGCTATTATAAAGCAAAATATCAATGTCTTCCAGATGGTGCAATTTAACACAGGATGTTGTTTTCTTTTGATTTCCCGTCAAACTTTTTAAGTCACTGCTGGCTACGCATTCTGTTACATGCTTGTTTTTCCTTGCTAAGGTATGCTCAGAGGAGTTAAAAGAGTTCTTGCTCTTCCCAAAATTTTTAGGTTTGATCCCCAAATTTTTAGCTCTATAAAGCTATTAGCATGCAAAACAGAAAAAATGTTTCCTCTAACTAGGGTGCGATTTTATCCCAGCAGGTCATGCCATCATCAGTGCCGAGTTAGAATGTATCAAGTAAGGCAGCTGCGCCGGCTTCACCGTACAAACATTTGTGTGAGCAGCAAAAAAAGTTGTAAAAATATAAGTAATACTTCTTGTACACGCAATGGCGATCATCTTGGTTTATTAATTAAGCACTCCAAAAGTAAAAATGTTGTCGCAAACTACCATTCGTACTTTTTAAAGCTGTGGAAGGGGGGGAGTGAAACATAATCAAAAACATTGGCAGACACTATTAGTGGTCGTTTTGACAATTAAAAAATGAGCTATTTACTAGTAGGCCTATTAGACAGTTTAATGGGCTCGCTTTTGTATGTATATTTGTGACATTTAGTTCTTTGGATGCACTGTATGCTTTAATTCGGCCATAGCACGAAAAAAGCTATGCCTTTCCCCAAATGCCTCCCAAAAAATATAAGTTTAAGAAAGAACTGAAGCGAGAATTTACTTATTTGAAAGACACTGGAAATGGTAACTTGCTTTGCAATTGCTGCGGATCTGTGTTTTCAATCACCCATGACGGAAGTGCAGATGTTAACAGCCATTTAGGCAACGTAAAACGAGGTGAATATGAACAATTTTTACTTTCTTTTGCTCGCCAATTTTGATAGAATTACAAAAATTTGAAAGTTGCGGTCTCATAATAAGTGAATGAGAAGATGCTTTGTATGAAATATTAAAAAAATTTTCTATATCTATTTGATCCATCTGATAACTCTCTAAATATGCCGTTTATTTTCACCCTCGATTTTGGGGTAAATAAAAACGGCTAATTTTTTGCTGTTTATGCACCTATATTTCCCTCAGACGTCATAAATTGGAACAGATTATAACAGTAAATGTGCTGCTTTAATGAATAAAGTTGTACGCATGGCAGAAAAAGAACAAATAAAGTAACGAAATAAAACAACGCAACAGTTATTGTCTTTGGGGGATAAGGGGCAATTAAAATTTTTTTAGTATCTCTAAATGTGGTCAAGCTCTGGAACAGCAAACTCTCCTTTTTTTCTGGTAGCTGGAGTCTGAATTTGTCCCTAAAGATTAACACGAGGATAAAACATAATATCATCTTCTTTGGGCCACTTTCAGTTAAAACCTGATTTTTTCATGGCACGAATTTCACACACATCGTCGCAGATGTCAGTCAGCTGCCCAGGGAAGAGCTCCCCTTCGTATGTGAAAGTGACATAGTCACCAACTATAAAATGCAAGGAACTTATTGAAACGGCATCTCTTTCCCCGGCATATACATTTTTTTCTTGAGTATCTTGTTACTCTGTGTTCATCTCTTCATTTGTAATGTTTTTGGTCGAAAGGACTGATGGAAGATCAGATACTAACACACTTTTTCCTAACTTCACGGCAATTTTTCTTCTTTTTGCTCATTGACTTTTTTCTAGATCGCCATACCTCATACTTTTAAGTACAGAAATGTAGCTGTCTTTGAGCATGGGTATGGCTTCTTCAACCAAAGAACTTTCAGACCTCGTTGAGGTTGGAAGATAAGCAAGAGGCTTTTCGTTGTTTAGTAAACTCAACTCACATTTCTTAAATCCTGATTGAAGATTGCTTGCTGCGTTGATAGAAATTGTATCGTGCAGAAACTTTGGAAGTTCCGGAAAGCTTTCCTCAGGAATAGTAGATGCCACTTCTCTGCAGTTGCACTTTCGTTTATCCAGAATTTTTTTCAAGGTCTTTCAAGAGGACGGAAAAATAAAACATTCATGGGTTGCATAAAATGTGTTGTATTAGGAGGTAAAAAGATGAACCTTTTGTCGCTCCCTTCACAAGATTGTATAACCTGAGCTGATATATGCGAATTAAGATTATTTCCAATCATCACTTTTTTTCCTTTAAGTCGTTTCAGATGAGGAAGAGCAAAAGTATTAAATCAATCTTCAAATATAGCGATGTCAAACCATCAAGATGCACTATGGTTGTAACAAGCATCCTGTGGACCACCTGTTGTCCAATATTGATAGATGTGCGCAGCTTTGTAACACACATAAGAAAGCAATAAAGTACATTTGCACATCTGGCATAAGTAAGGGAAATGGCGGTGAGCTGCCATTCGCTCCGGATATTTTGTTATTAGCTTCATGATAACTTTCCTCTTTCCAGGATCAGCAGTGAGGTTTGTCTCATCTTAGCCCATTATATTTTCAGGAGGAAGACCTGAGAAATTTTTTCCTCATATTGTTACAAATAAAAGCTCTTGCCTTTTATTTTTATAACAATGCTGTAGAGTGTAGTAGACTGTAGAGTATAGACATCAGTACCTCAACAAGCAGCATATCAGTGTAAGAAAAATCCTTGCTTTATAGTATATACGACAGGTTCGCCCGCAGAAACCCCATCAGTAACGTTGGGATTGAGAATGTCAGTTCAGCCGGCCAAGCCGGCTTCACCTATCAGGCTCTTGTGTGAAAAGTTACCAAAAGTTTATGTGTTTTCTACACATAAGATTTTCACGACTTTATGCGCTTCTTTTCCAAATAGAATATCTCATTTCAAGATCCTGGCTATGCCTTAGATTTATGTGCTCTGTTCATTGCTGACACGAACCCAAGGGAGCCTTGTATATCCCGTAGTTTGGGAGTAAGGATCACATTTCTGATATAAAGCTATTTTCAAGCAAAATGTTAATAGTTCTTTTCTCCCTGCTTGACATACCCTGAGAAGTTAAACGAATTCTTGCTTTTCCCTAAATGTTTGGTTCGATCCCAGTAGCTCTATAAAGCAAAATATCAATAACATATATTCCATGTAGTGCGATTGGAGACAGTAACATTGTTGATTTTGATTTAGCCTTAAACTTTCTGGAGTCGCGGCTAGCTACGCATTATGGTTCATATTCGTTTTTCCTTGCTTAGGTATGCTCATAGGAGTTAAGAGTCCTTAGTTTTCCAAAATTTTTAGGTTTGATTCCGATAGCTCTGTAAACCTATTATCAAGTAAAACAGAAAAAAATGTTTCTCCTAAGTATGGTGCGATTTAACCTGGGCAGGACATATCATCACCCGTCCCGATTTAAAACGTATCAATTAATGCAGCTTCACCAGCTTAACCGTACAAAAATTTATAAGAGCAACAACGAAACGTTTTAGTAAAAATATAAGCAATAGTTTCTGTACGTGTAATGGTGATCATGTTGGTCTATTATTAATCAACACTGGAAGCATCTAAAAAGAAAAAAATGATGACAAATGTCCATAATCGTTCTTGCTCAAATCCTACATTAAAAGTGTAGAATCCAACTCGGTGGTCTGGTAGATATGTTGCTGGAAAATTTTGTGACATAATGAAATGCTTGACTTACATAACACTTGCCAGCACGAAGCCAAAGGAAAGAAATGAAGCTATGGCAATAAAGAAACAGACAGAAAACTTTGACTTTGTATGCATGCTGGTTGTGCAATGCAAGATTTTGCAAATCGTCAACATTCTTTCGAAAGCTATGCAGTGTAAAACAATTGACTTAATTTTTGCCCAAAAGCTTCGGCAAAGTGCTGCTGAAGACATTGTTCAACTCAGAAGGAGTTTTAACGCAGTACTAAACGAAGCTTCCACTATTGCTTCTACATGGGGTTTGCCATGACAGTTTCTAAACAAAACAGTAAAGAAAACAAAAGCCTACCTCGATAAATATCCAAAGAAATAACGTTAAGAGATCGTAAGAAGCGATTATGCGTAACTGTGTTTCTTTTGATAATGGACATACTTTCTTGCCAACTAATTAATCGCTTTGAAGAAATGAAACCAGTGACGTCATATCAAGTTTTCAATCAAATCCTTCTCATCTGCATCTTGAGGTTGAAGCAAGAAAATTTTCAAACAAATTTTCTGATGACGTCACTCCGTTGTTTCCTTGCCAAATGCTTTCCATCAAAACGTCGTATATAGAAAAGATTGCCCATTTAAAATCTGCTAAAGAAATGGCTTCTTTTTTGATTGTTGAAAACGCATCACTTGCCACAACTTATCCTGACGTTTGTATGGCATACATGATGTATATGACAGTACCTGTAGATGTTGCTACGGCATAGAGGTCTTTTTCTAATCTCAATCTGATCAAAATCTTTCTTTGAAGCTTCATGTCCAAAGAGGGACTTAGTGGTTTGACTCTGCTCTCGATAGAAAATGAACGAGCTGAAAATTTAGATTTTAGAAAAGTTATCGAGCAGTTCGCTAGACGGAAACATTTCAAGTTTCCAACCACCCGCAAGTAAATTACGGTAGCCAACTTAATTGGCCTCAACGTATTGTGTTTTATTAGTTTGTGTATTTTGTGATGATGTAAGTGTACTGTATGTAAATTTTTTTTGGGTTAAACAATTTATCCGCATTCCATAGCACATCTCCATTTTGCTGAAATATCGTTAATAGTGCTCACAAAACCAATTTGCCTCAAAAGGTTGCACATAATTTTTTTTGTCATTATAAAACGATTTTGGTTTGCGACGTTTATTTGATTAAACTTTTATTAAACAATCAAAAAATTGTTGTTGCAGCCTGTCCCCACGAAATCCTTGCTATGTCATTATTTCGATTTGAATACACTGCAATTACAAAAATTATGTTGAACCGTTACAACAAAATTACAACAAAAAAAGATTACAATCGTTGGGACGGTACGAAACAACAACAAGGGCCTGATAAAAGAAATGACAAAATGTGGAAATGACATGTATGGCAGCAAATTTTACTACAATGAACAGAATGAGTGCTTATTTGTCAACTACCAATGCAAGAAGAAAAAAAATGTGAATTTGTTATCCACCATGCACAATGCACCTAGTACATACAATACTGAAAGAAAGAAGCCCCTTGTAATTCACTTTTACAATAAAAACATAGTCGGGGTTGATGTTTTCGATCAAATGGCCAGACAATATACGACGCATTCTGCAAGCAGGAGATGGCCATTAGCTGTATGCACCAACGTACTAGACATAGCTGCCTTGAACGCCTAGATCATTTTCCGGAAAACAACTGGAAGTAAAGTTAGTCGCCGTGATTTCATTTTGGATCTCATAGAAGGCCTAAAACAAAATTATGTGGCACAGCGAAAAAACACATCTTTTCGAGTTGATATTCCATTGGAGAGCCGTTTAGGCAAACGCCGAAAATGCTTTTCAAAAAATTGCAATAATGCAACGGTTACAACTTGCCGGCTTTGTCTACAACCCACATGCGGAAAATGTGGAAGTGCATCGTACAAGGTTACCGAATGCCATGCTTGTTCATCAAAATAAGTGGCATAAACAAAACAAAAACAACTTTTCCTTTACGGCTCTATGCTATTCTGGATAAGTCGATTTCCGTTGCAGTTGCTAATGCTAATTGTAATTAGTAATTATACTAACTTTTTTGAAATTTTTGTTGTTTATGTTGTCATATCGTGCTCTCCTAGCTTTTTTTCTTAATATGTATCAAAATACAAGCATATGCTTTACATATCAGGCTTATAAAGCAACTGGTGTCGATTTCGACACCATCGCCATTCTAGGTGCAGTTTTTTTCTCGCCGTTCTAGTGTTAATTGGCCTAAACGTATTGTGTTTTATTAGTTTGTGTATTTTGTGATGATGTAAGTGCACTGTATGTAAATTTTTTTTGGGTTAAACAATTTATCCGCATTCCATTGCACATCTCCATTTTGCTGAAATATCGTTAATAGTGCTCACAAAACCAATTTGCCTCAAAAGGTTGCACATAATTTTTTTTGTCATTATAAAACGATTTTGGTTTGCGACGTTTATTTGATTAAACTATCAAAAAATTGTTGTTGCAGCCCGCCCTCCACGAAATCCTTGCTATGTCATTATTTCGATTTGAATACACTGCAATCACAAAAATTATGTTGAACCGTGCAACCTTGGTGAGATTTTATTCTAATTAAACCTTTCATTTACAGGCACAGTAAGCTTAGCTTTAGCCCCTTTTACCTGTTCAGCTCAATGCTTTTTTGTCTCAATACATTAATTGAAAAATATTTCTATAACGCGGAGTCGTCAATAATTCCTGTGTTGAGAGAAGTAGCTCGATTGAATATTAAGTACATAAAAAAATGGGGGCTCTATAATAGATGTTTGCATCGGAGCCCCACCGGACGAAGTTGCGGCCCTTAACCCTTTACTGCCTGAATTTTATTTTTTTAGTATAAAAATCTACTTTGCTGTTTTATAGATGATTTGCTGTTAGACAATGTACAATATACAAAAAAATATTAATTTTATGTTTTTTTTTGTAACTTTATTTTTTTGTTGATTAAAAGCAACATTCGTCACCAAAAGCTGATTTTTTTTGATAAATAGCAGAAAATAATGAAAAATCGTAACACAATTTAACATGAATGAAACAATAAAAAGCAATTGTTTTTTGCTGTAAAGCAAAGGTTGATTTTGCATTTCATGCAAGAGATTTTTGTAATTTCCTTACATCCTGGCATCTTGCATCTTCCTTTTTTCCCAAATTCAGGAAAATGACCAATTTGATCTTTTCTCACCGGAGCACTTGGAATTGGTTTGACAGGGCCTTTTTTTGCTTTTTTTGCAAACTTTTGTTCCACAAAACTGGTGGAAGGTCTTCCCTTTGTCTTCAGCACCATCTTTCCTTGTTTGCAGAATGCTTCTGCAACTTCGGTTTTGAAAGCAAAAAGAGATTTGACTTCTCTTTTTTCAACTCCAAGGATGTTACAGCATTGTTTGTACTCCTGCCAGGCACTTGCACACATCATATCTATTAAATGGTAAAAAATTTTGTGATAGAACTTTTTCGAACAGGAATTACCCTCCTGTACAGGGCAATCAAGTAGTCTAAACGATCAACCCCTCCCATGTGCTTGTTGTATAAAGAAGCAATGGTAGGCACTGGTATCTTCTTTCTTTGTTTGCTGTCATATTTTAGTTTTTCTATGATCGGTTCCACGCTGGCATAAGTCGTTTCAAACATTACTGGCCTTTTATCAAAATATTTCACTGCTCGTCCTTCCACTCCGCTCACTGATGTGACTCGTTGTTCATAATTTCCTCTTCCTTTTTTTTTCATTTGGCATGGAAATATTTGGGAGACGATTTGGCCGTACAGTTCCCAGACATTGTATCCCGATTTTTGCCAGCTCATGTAATAGAGGAATACTTGTGAACCAATTGTCACAAAATAACTAGTAATTTTTCATTTTTGGCACAATTTGGGCCAACTGCAACACAATGTTACCACTAGCTTCTATGTCTGGAAACCCATTGACTGGCTTTAATGCACCACAACAAACGTCAAAGTTGTACACAATGCCTTTGTTGTCAGTCAATACAAAAATTTTAAAACTCCATTTCTTAGGTTTTTTAGGAATGTACTACTGTTCCCTCTAAGATTTTTGTAAATGCGTAACCACCGGCGCGAGTGCGAAATCGCTAGCAAATGTACGAAAACCGCCGGACAAGTTTTGGCGGACATTGCTGAACAAACGGTTACACCAGTCTTAGTAACATATTTTGAAAGAGTAAAAACAGATGCTTGCAGTAGCCTACTGCTGTTTAGTCACTGTATACGCTAAGCTAACTTTGCATAGCTTACAGTTTGCCGATAGTTTTGGTTGGCGTACAACAAAATCCTTCATTTTCCCTCCGACGTACTTCGATGAGGAGACTTTATATTTACTTCAGTGCTTTTCAACCGTTTTTGGCATTTGGCCCATTTTGGAAATGCACAGAGGCATGTGGCCCGGTTATACATTTTCTCGTTTTCATGAGCGTTTTTGGCATTTGGCTCATTTTCGAAATACAAAGAGGCATGTTGCCCGACTATATTTTTTCTCGTTTTCATGAGCATTTTTTGCATTTGTTGGTTTGAAATTGTTTTTGGCATTTTGCCCATTTTCGAAATGCGCAAAAGCACGCGATCCGGTCATACATTTTTCTCGTTTTCACAAACGTTTTTGGCATTTTGCCCATTTTCGAAATGCGCAAAAGCACGCGATCCGGTCATACATTTTTCTCGTTTTCACAAACGTTTTTGGCATTTTGCCCATTTTTGAAATGCACAGAGGCATGTGGTCTGGTCATATTTTTTCTCGTTTTCATGCGCGACCTCAAAAAAGTTATCAAAGTAAATTTCAGAAGTGTTGACCAATCAAAATAAAAAAACAAGTCAAGACAAAGTCTTCCTTTCCAGCAATTGAAAAAAGGCTGGACTTGAACAAAAAACCTGTTTAACTCTGCTCTGGTACCATGGAGTCAATATGATCCCAGGCGAATTTGATAGGCTAAATATTCCAAACTTAGAGATTACAAAGTTTCATCTCGCTTGGTATTTTCTTTACAGGTTCTTGTCAACTGTTTCTATTTATTCAATCTTACTTTCGATGTTGTTTTTAGTGTAAATTTTACATTTTATTATTTGAGGTCATATTGACCCCATGAAAAAACTATTCATATCGTTGATTGTTCCTCTAGCTAAGCGCAGATTGGTGATCCCGCAAACATCTCAGGTTATGACACAAATCATTTGCAGCTTTGGAATTTTACCAGAAGCACCTCTGGTAAACATCACCCAGCATTGTCCATCAGGGCGCAAGAGATGCTTTCTTTGTCCGAGATTGAAGGACAAAAAGCACAGACTCACCTGCAGCAGATGTCATAGCACCACTTGCGAAGAACACAGCAAGATGGTCTGTAACCAGTGTCAGAAGTAAAATATTCGTGTATTGTGCACTCCACTACATTTTTCAAGCAATAAACACAGACTGATAACAATCTGAGTTTTTCTACTGGTGGCAAAATATATTTTTAGTAATGGGCTCATATTGACCACAAGGAACTGCTAACGTGATTTTTTTCATGGTACCAAAGCAGGGTTAAAGAAATTGAAACTGCATTTTATATTTTTTCTTCTCGTTTCAAGGCTTATTTCAATCATGGCTGGCAAATTACCACAGCGAATGGCTGTCAGCTGCATTTTATTTAAAAAAAGATTTTGGAGGGAATTTAAAACTAATATTGGTCAGAAATCGTACTCTTTTTTTACTTTTAGTTTTTATAAATAGCAAGTGAGAGGTTATTTATTTCTGATTTACAAAATGGCGTTTTGTACGCTAAAGTGAAACCGAGAGCTATGCGCTTTTTGATATTAACAAGCACGATTGAAATTAGCGTTGAAACGTAGAGAAAACATAAGTTAAGCAATTCCAGTTTCAAACTTCCCTCGAAAACTTATGTTTTGAGTTGAAGTGAAGTTTGATAGCTACTCGCTATTACCGCTCTTTAGCTACGATAGAAATTGACCTGTTTACTTTATGTTACTAGCTTTGGGGTTGATTTGTGATACAAAAGAAGTTTGGTAACGGCATGCGCGATATTTTAAGTCGCCGTCACTCGTTGTTGTGTCATAGCCAGGCGATGTTTACGCGAGACGTTGCATTGCCATAAAAAAGCGGCTGTCCAACCTTTTATTCCCATTTACTGTCTCCCACGCATTTACAAATCGCAAAAATTTTAACAAACGGAAAAAGTTACCAAAAACCGCCGGACTTTTTTGCGCATTGCTGAATTTTAACTGCGAATCCGCCGGACTTAATTTCGCAAATTCGCACTTTTTCGCGTTTAAAAGGAACAATGGAATGTACTGTTTGGAGCTATGATTTCCTTTGTAAGGCATAATCTGTTCATCCACTGATAGGAATTCAGAGCTTGGCACTCTCTATACTTTGCTTTGGAGATGGTCGATTAGTGGCCTTATTTTGAACATTCTATCAAAATTTGAAGATTCAGAAGAAGGCTGTTGTCATTAAAATGTAAATTTCTTTTTATTTCTTCCCATCTGTCCCTTGACATTGCAATGTTATCGTTCCTGTACACTTTACTCCAGTAAAGACGAGAGTTTGGTAATGTTGCACATGCCATGTACAAAACAACACCAATATATTGTTCCAATTCCCATCGAGTTAGTCTCAATGGTTTATTGGAATTTTGCTGGATGGAATGCAAGTTTGATTGAAAAACAATTTGGTCAAGAAGGGTTTCATTAAAATAATATCTAAAATATTCCACAGGGGATTTGATGATATCAATTTCCATTGGTTGTGACTGTTCCCATGCAAATGATTGTTTCCCCTGCTTTCTGATGACACATCACTATTGAATGGTAACGGAATGCATCAATTTTTGCCATAAAATGATGAAGGTCTCATTATAAAGAAAGTGTTTAATAAGCTATATAGCTAATAAATATTAAATATAATCTAAATGTGAATATTTCAATCTAAGCTACTTTTCAACTAGAGACTACTGTACCTACAAACACACTCCAATAAACTGATCTTAAAAATAATAAAAGAATTAGGGTACTATTTTTCTACAAAACTACTGTTTGAAGAGATAAAAACCATACTGTCATTACGAGTTGAGAAACTACTAAAGTAAAAATGCTGCCAATATAAACATCCAAACATAGTTAAAAAATTACAAGGAACAATTGGAAGTAATTTAATTATATTTAATTTAGGCTGATTTGAGATAACTTAGTGTAAACTGGGCCGAATGCTACTTTAAAGCAACAAATAAAAAAAAACCTCCCCAAGACTTATTGAGTTATATCATTTTCTAAAATAACATTTTTGAACACATTTTTCTCTCTGCTGTTTCTGTGATTTTTTTCAGAAATCAAAAACTTAATTTTTTCTAATTTTGGTGTGAAGCAAATTCATGACCATGCCGAAAGGTCATACACACCAAAAATTAAAAAAAAAGATTTTCTAAAATACTTATAAAATCCAAAACTTCAAAATTCTTTTAGATACCGGGAAAGACCTATGTGTTTTGATATTAACATTTGTCATTGGCAACTTCAAAATCAATAAGTTGAAATAAACGGAGCATTTTTAGTTAGTTGCTTCAAATTAACACCGGACGTTAAAGGGTTAACAGTTGGTGATTGTTGTTGATTTGACTAATCACCAACTCCCTACTGCAATTTGGATACTATTCTAAAACTGAGATTTTGCTACTAACTGTCACTGTGGACGATGCCTTCTCTAACAATCGCTTTTCAATTTTTTCCGATATCTTTCCTGTCAATGTTTTTTGGTAGAAATGCTTGAAATCCCTCATTACTCTTTGATTCATTGGTTGGATCAATGATGTCGTATTTTTCGGTAAGAATTTTAACTGAATATTCATCAGATTTATTACCGACGGATAAACCGTACAATTGTCCACGAATAAAGCATTTTTGCCTTTTATTGTTTATCCCACTGGGGCACCCATTCTTCGAACAAAACCCCAGCCATCCAAGCGTTGGCATTTGCCCGATGAACAGACAATTTGTCAACGTCAACTCCCCAGAAGCAACGCGGTTTTTTGCTTTTTCCGATGATAAGCAGTGGACGTTTATCACCCCCGTATCAGATTTGCAACGCATAACACTATTATGCTATCCGTTGCTTTTTTTGACTCAATCAATTTTGTTTGGCAAATGTCAAACTCCCATCTGGGGTTTCACGATAAAATAACGTTGTTTTATCAGCATTGTAAATTCTCTTTGATACTTTTCAAGAATGTTTGGTAATGTTGCTTTTACCTTTTGTAATGGTAATGTTGCTTCGGCGGCTGTGACATCCACCTGTGCTCCTTCGCCATGTTTCGTTTCCATTTAATTGTATTACGTTGTTTCCATCGACTTAACCATCTCATTGTCAACTTAAACTCGCGGCCTAACTTCTTTCCAATAACCTTTGGCTTTTCCATCAACAACTCGTTTGTCACTAAAACACTTTCCACTGCACTTGCCTAAAAAAACCAGCTAAGCATTGTTCAACTTAGGAGTTCTCCTCCATCCAACGCTTTTCCCGTGATGGAAGCCCCTTTATGTCTTTGTCTTGCTAAGCTGCTTGCCCCTTCGCTTTTCCTTTCCTCCCTCAGCCATTTTTGCAGCGTTGTTCGCCAAACGCCAAGGCGCTTTGCAATTTCTCTTTGGGTTTCACCAGGCTTGCTGTTTTTGACTGCATTGAGAATTTCGATTTTTTCTACCAAAGTGCAATCCCTCCGTGAGTGAGAAGCCATGACTGCAATTACAAGTAATTGAAACAGTCAAAAACTATCTAATCGATACTTTTGGACAAATAGCGATTGTTTGCAAACAAAACCCCCCAAAAAAGTCTTAACGTTAAATTTTGATAAAAAAATCTTTTTTTGAAACCATTGATCTCGAAAAAAATTTTTGGTAAAAAATGTCCCATTACTGGCTATAGTAGCATCCATTGTATCATTACTTAAATTTCATGAAATAGTCTGGTTCGAGTAAAATCAAGGTTAGGTAACTAGGTGTGGCACACACCACTAAACGAGTTTGACTCCCCTGATCTAAAGCCTCTGGCTGAGCGTATGTTCCTTGGTCTTGGCATACAGGTAGTGGCCCAAAGCCCTTCACTATAGGTAGTTATTTCATTGGTTAGGTTATGGCTTAAGTCAATAACACAACAATCAGCTATTTGTGCTAAAGTAGGAAAATCATCTTTTTCTGAATCGTACTAGATTTTACGAACCATGGCATTTTGCTGTGCTTGATCAATATGTCTCAGGCTCAGGGTTTAAGTTTGGTTAGATTCAGGACTTGACCCTACAGACGTATTCTAACCGGAAGTCCACCCACGGTTTAGTTATTTTAAGTTTTGAACTTACCATTGCATTATTTAATAACCAGATTTAAATTAGTATGGGAGTATGATAATATATCATTATACTTAAACTGGAAGCATATTAATAATGAAATTTACTATTTACTTTTGCGTTGAAAATGGCAGTGAATGATAAGTTCAACTGCTGCGTACTACTGTTTTAACTAAGATGATACCAAACAGCATTATGACGTCATTAGACATTACGACATAACAGACCGTTTTGAAGCATGACATAAAAAGGCATGTCTGAAAAATCCTTCATGTTTAGTGACTTGTTGCATGGACGACAAAGCTCGAAACGTAGTAGTTTTTTTGATGGAACCAGTTACATTTAACATTACCTAAAAAGCTTTCAACCGCGTTTACGCGGTCAATAGCCTATTTTTTTCGTAAATAAAGGAAACAAGATTTTCAAATGATTGTTAGTCATGACGTCAACTTAATTTTTACTAAATGAATTTTGTTGAAGTTGGTAAGTTCGGTGCTCGCTTTTGTTTAAAAAACTACATTTCTGTATCAAAATAAAAATCTTCATTTGTGAAGTCAGCATGACTTCACAATCCCCCTCATGATACTTGCCCTAAAATGGTGGCCAAATTTGCACGAAGTTTAATGTTTGTACGAAAAGTAGTTTCGGAAGAGTTTAAGCACATAGACACACAAGTACACACTCTGACAGACCTGCGCTTTACAGTATAAACGTAGAATAAGAGCTTCTGCGTTATTTTAGCCAGTTTCTGTAGCCTTGTGAGCATAGTTTTAAGCTGGTCCTACAATTCTTATTGTTTATATTCTCATAACGTAAATCTCCGAAATATTTAACTGACTTAACTATTTTTTCCTGATTAACCGTTTAGTTGCGTATATTCAACATAAGAATAATTAATTTGAATGCAGAAAATCGAAAATTGTGCGTAGCTTAAAACAATATCTATATGTACTTATACGTGCTCACTCAAAAAGACAATTTCGACATTCTTAAACTGAGTTCAAATGGAAGGTTTAGAGCCATTACTGACATCACCATAGAGCTATTTGAAGAACATGTTTTGAGAAATGAGGTATCACACCATGAGGGCGACACTAACTTCATCCAATTTACTGGTAATCAACTTTGAACACCAGCGTTTTCAGACCTTCACCAGTTACCAACCTCAGCAAGTAGAACAAGAACTACAAAAAGTAAATCGAGAAAAACAATTTACTTTTGAAAAAAGAAACAAGAACTATATTACTTCAACCACCGATTCCAGCCCCTAATTGCAGTTGGAAAGAAACCCTTTTAGAAGTGAAACTGTGTAAAAGATTTTTCGGCAATGCTCTTGTCAACATGAAACCAAGTGCTTTGTATTGCATGTCCAAAAGTCAACCAATTTAATTGTCACAAAAACGAAGATATAGAGTATTTTTATACATTTTTACAGTTGCTGCATGGAATAGTGTTACACTTTGGGTGGTGAAAGAGATAAATGGTCTGCCAGCAATGGATCGCATAAAGACGCTATATATGAAGCAAAGACACAAGACAGACTCGACAAGATCATGAAGAGTTTGGACATCAAAAATAGTAATCAACCACACTATAGCGGTAAATACCCAAAATTAAGAGTAAATAAACCAAGGGAATTTTGGTCTATAACAAAGCCTAAAAGCTCCAAATGATTGGAAACAAGATCCTTTGCAAGGTTTTAAACCACCTGCCAAAAGTCTTGGTCTACCTTAACACTAATTCGATGACACGAAAATGATGATGCCATCACGATTTGGCATTAACAGTTGTCAAAACCGAAAAAAGTTTATAAAAATATCCACACCTGATGCTACACGCTGTAGGCTATAATTCAAAAATTTTAGAAACTAGTTGGATGGATCTCAATATCATTGCCTGCAAGATGAAAAAATGGTGGTGCAGTATTTTCACATGGTTCCTGGAAGTAAGTTTGCGGAATGCGAAGCGGCTTGTACGACTGAAAAAAATAGATAATTGACCAAGGTGTCAACACAAAGCTAACCTTTCAGGTAAAAAATCCACCAGACCCTTTGGAAGTGTAACTGCCATATATAATCAAAGTGGACACTAGTTTTTCCAATACCAGAAAGTGAAAGATGATGTGCTGGAGAAGAATCGCTTTATTTAAGAAAACGCAGTGCTCGAAATGTGAAATGGGTTTACAGGGTATGTATATGTATTGAGTGCTTTGTGCCAGTTCATATGAAGTAATCACTATCTTTTTTATCTCTTGACCATACGCTTGTGTGCTTTTGACTTACACACACGCGTGCGCACACACAAAAACGCACACACAAAAACACACACACACACACACACACACACACACACGCACACACACACACATGCACACACACACGCACATGCACACACACACACAGAGAGAGAAAGAGACACAGAAAGAAAGTGAGACACACACACAAACACATATACACACACACACGCACACGCAAGCAGGTATGCACTCAAACACGCATATCCAAAAAATGGAGCAACACACGCAATTAATAAAACAAATTATCAGATGTCGACACGTCTGTTTCGATCTACAAGATCTCTTCAGAGCAACTACGTCATGAGAAGACCGCAGATGTAAGCTAAATTTGTAATCTCGAAAGTATTTTCAGTTTATAGTACCTCGGCAAAGTAGCACAAAAAATATGTCCTTTAATTTATCGTGAATTCATTGCTGCGAGCAGAGAGCAGTGCTGGGGAGAATCGAGTAAATGACTCAACTCGTGACATTTCGTAAAAAAGACTCGACTTGACTCGAGTCATTTTTACGAAGTAACTAGATTCGACTCGGAACTCCACACCGGTGACTCGAGACTCGAATACTACGACTCGAGTCTCGACCGATCTGCTAATAATAAAATTACTTGCGTACAAAAAAATTCAGTCGCAAAAGCTTGATTTCTAAAAATTGTTCCTTGAAAATTTGTGCGTCAAAAAATAATTTTTAAGCGCAGTCAACCATTGGCGTACGGAGGGGGCTCCTATGCATGCGTTCCCCCTCAGGAAAAGGTTAAATATTATTTTCAGTCATCATGCTTGTAACAGTAGCAAGCAAATAACCTGTTCTACAGTGGCAGAATTAGTTTCAATGTCTAAGGCCTTGGAAAACATTATTTGCTTCATATTAGTTGTGATTCTATTTGATAAATCACTGGAACTTAACTGATAAAAACAGAACTTTAAGCAACATTTCCGCAAGTATTGTTAGAGTGCTAAGCAATATGAGATGCAAGGTAATGCGGTAAAAATACAAGGTGAAACAACATGAATTACAAGTAGGATCATTTCAGATTTCGAAATTTTATTGATAAGGTTTCTGAAGCGGTTGATGTGCAGCTGCAGCGTATACGGTTGTACGCGTAAAAAACGCAAGCCGTTAATGATTTCTTAGGTGTAGCAGTGACAAAGGCAAACGAGTTTAAAACAAAAATTACCCTAAAGATGATTTCACAAAACTCTAAAATCGCGAGTATTTGAGAGTGTTTTTGCAAAATTTTTTCGGAGGAGCACGCCCCCGGACCCCTATGATAATCGTGCTTTTGGCAAATTTTCGCTTTCTCCCTCAAAAATTTTCTACGTGCACTCCTGCTGGAAACTCTGGTATAGCGTAAAAATCTCGCAAATTATTTTCATTATTTTGTACTGCAAGCCTGTAAGGTTTTTGTTGCATGAGATTTGCACGTTGTATATGTAGGCTCACAAGTACTTTCCAACCTTTTTTGAAATTCATTTTTCAACTACAAATCTGTACGCTCCACTTCCTTACCAGTTGCAGTTAGTGAAGCATCAGACCTATTGTTACTGGTACCGGTACATTATTGAAAGTGAGCTTTAAACTGTCGAGATCAGCGGTTAGATAAGCCTAGCTTAGAAGCACAAAATTTTAATTTACCAAATATCGTTCGATGGCGCGATGGCGTAATGGATAAAGCGTCCGCTTCGCAGTCGGTAGACCTGGGGTTCATTCCCCTTGTCGAGTCATACCAAAAGACTTTTCAAAATGGTATTCACAGTTCCTTTCTGGGCACTAGTCTTTTAGGGATGGTTGTGGAGAACAAGCCGGCAAGTTCGCTTGTTCTGTCCTTGGGCAAGGTGCTTAAGTGGACGCCCCCGCTTTTATGTGGAAGACAGGTAACCCAGACACCTCGAAAATGACAACTCCCAAGCGAGTGCGGACGTCCAGTCCAAAATATAGCGATGCAATTCGATTTTTCGTGAATGGAGGTTAAATATGGACAATAAAAAAAAAAGTTAAACAAATCGATTGCAGTTATTGAAAATATCGCAGGAAACCAAACAGTGGCAATGAAATGTTGGAAAGACTCAAGTCGTGGTAAAAAAAGACTCGACTTAGCTCGAGTCACTGGACGAAATGACTTGACTCGAATCAATGACTAGTGACTCGAACTCAAGCGACTTGTTCCTAACACTGGCGGAGGGGGAGCATGGTATATTGCTCGATGAGGCTAGAGCAGTTATAAGCAGTAAATGTAACTTGTCGTTCCCAGCCAACTTGAGGTTTAAGTTATATTTACTTTGAACTCTGCCGAATTTACTGCTTTTTCGGCAGTATAATTAATTTCACTGTTAAACAAGTTTCCGTACCATGAAACATGCAACGTGTCGTCGGTGAAATATGATCGAAACTCATCAGAAACGATTTCAAGATGCTCTATGATGCAAGTTTTGATGTTATCTAGCAAATCAATCCTATTCATTTTCAGGCGCCTTTCCAAAAAAGGAAACGACGTTGGACACTACCGACGCGATGTGTAGTGGTTGGAGCAGTGGTTCGCAAGCGGTAGGCCATCGGCCCATTAGTGGGCCACAGCATGTAAGTCGGGTGGGCCACAGCTTGGTATTGTAATGCACAAGTGAGCCACAGCACGTAAGCCGGATGGGCCACGGACGTCTGTGTACTTTGAAAATTGGTTTGCATGCCGAATAAGGTTGAGAAATTCTGGTCCATATGAACAGCCATACGAACCAGCACCGGTGAACTAGAAACGCAATGATTTTTTTTGGAGATCACCTACACTTCCTGTTGAGAACTGGCCATTCTCGGCACCGGAGAGGCAATGACCATTTTTTTTGAGGATCATTTTCATTCCCCTTGTCGAGTCATACCAAAAGACTTTAAAAAATGGCATCTGCAGCTTCCCTACTTGGCGCTCGGCATTTAGGGGAGGTTGTGGAGAACAAGCCGGCAAGTTCGCTTGTTGTGTCCTTGGGCAAGGCACTTAACGGGACGCCCCGCCTTTATATGGAAGACAGGCGGCCCATAAACCTCGAAAAAGGCAACTCCCAAGCGAATGCGGACTTCCCGTTCAAAGTATAGCGATACAATTTGCTTTCTCGTGAATGGAAGATAAATATGGGAAACAAAACAAAATAAAACAAAAACATCAAAGTTCTTGTAAAAGTGGGCCACGGCACGAAAAAGATTGAGAACGACTAGGTTGGAGCTTTCGCTTCGCAGTCGGTAGATCTGCAGTTCATTTCCCAAGTCAAGTGATACCAAAATACTTAAATAAAAATGGTTGTCACAGCTTCCCTGCTTGGTGCTCAGCATAAAAAAGGGATAGTGTCGAGAACAAGCCGGAAAGTTTGCTTGTTGTGTCTTTGGGTAATGCACTTAGCGGGATTACTCTATCTTTATATGGTAGACAGGTGGCATACCCGTACTTCACCGAGTTAGAATTTTGAAGTTAATCACCCAGCATGTCGTAAGAGGCGACTCTTGGATACCTACCAATGGCAGTCCACCTTGTTGGTGATGAGGCTACCAGTCTATCGTGGACTGGTACGAAATGGGCTGCCACTTTTCCACTAGTCTAATTCATTTAGGTTGGCGACGTAAACTCGGATAGCCGTTCGTGCTGTAACTCCATCCCAAGGAAGAGTAGGGGTAACCACAACAACAACAACAACGGGTAGTGAACCTTACCTTGATTCGTGCTTGCCAGACTCCCATTCAAGCAGTTAGCCCAGCCAGCTTGTCTTGAACGTCGCTGACTGTCACATCCCGGCCTTGCAAATACAAGTTCATGTCGTTGAGGTGCCCAAATACATCGGCCAAGTACCCAAGCATCACAGCAAACTCTTCATTGTGACATTGGACATGAAGGATGTTTTTGTTATCTCGAAGAAAGATTTCAACCTCATTTTTGAGTTTATACAACCGAGGGAGACATTTGCTTCTCGACAGCTAAAGGACTTTGGTATAAAACAAAAGTTCCACGTATTGTGCTCCCGTTTCTTTGGCCAAAAGTTGGAAGAGCCGGTGACTTTTTCCCTCGAACGAATGAAGTTGATCACTTTGACCGCAACGTCCACAACTTCCATCAAATGTAGAAGTAGAGTATTTGATGCTAGAGTGTATCGGTGTAGTGAACAGTGCGAGCTCGTCACATGAGGCCATTCGTTCTTCACCAGTGTAACAAACCCTGATTTCACGCCAATCATCGCTCGCGCACCGTCAGTACAAATGTGCTTGAAATTCTGACAGCTAAGCTCTTTGGCTTCAAAAAAGGGTTCACAAGAGCTTTGACATCAGCAGCAGTTGTTGTGGCTGACAATGTAATGCTAAACAAGAACTCTTCCTTCATCTTTCTATCTTCCTCGTATCCGATGAAGGCGATCAAGTGGCTTTCTAAAGCGCTATCAATAGACTCGTCCAGGGAATGCTAGCTTGGAGTGTGTTTTGCTTGATTTCGGAGTTAAATTGCTGGCCCACATTAGTAGCCATGTCGTCAATCCGTCGGCAAATGATGTCATTAAGATCGAAATTTGCTGAATTTTCTTTTTTGCCCCCGATCCGATCCTTATTTTAGCCATTTTTTTGTGCATGGCTTGACAAGCTTCTCAGCGATAGTATGCGGCTTCTTACAGTTTGCAATTCAATACGCCATCCCGTAGCTGCATTGAAGAGTAGGCTTTTCCTCTACCGTAAATCCCAAATGAGGTTTCGTCGCTTCCAGGTCGTATCGTACTCTTTTGGTAAAGAAAGTATTGACGTCACATTCCTACCTTTGGGGATGCTTTTTATCGCGATGGTTTTTTAGTTTGGACGGTTTTAATGGCGCATTTGAAATCACGACCGAGCAGTGATGACTACTGCGCACAATCACGACCGTTCCGAGTAACTTTTGTGAAGCCAAGTGAGACGTAGCTCTCGCTTGAGTTGCAAATTTTCGACATTTGACAACACAAAAATTTTGTTTAAGCTCAACATATAAAACATAAGGTCTAGAGTCGAAACAGAATACAAACGAATAAGTAGTTAAATGTCTATTAGTACAACAGCCACAATTATTCTATCTTCGTAATTCACCAACTTTATATTTTCTAGGCCAGGACGCACCAAAGTCCTTTCACTAATTACAACCACTATCTTCGTAGTAACAACAAATTATACATGAGTTGCTAGTTGCTAGCCAGCAATTTTCAAGGTGATCTCCTATCAAGAGGGATCTGCCTCCAGCATCAAAGTAAAATAGAAAAATTTGATCAAAAATGATCACAAAATGATCAAAAATTGCTGGCTAGCAACTAGCAACTCATGTATTATTGATAAGTCTGGACAATGATCCTGCACCCCTATTAGGGCTTACCGATGTGACTTGTTGTCCATGTCATGTGTGTGTGTCCTTGAATGTGACCCCCATGATATAGGTATTGCTGTATCATATTGTTTTGCATTGCATTTTTCTTTTTTTTGCACCCAATAGCAAATTTGTTTTTTTAGCATATTTATTATTGAGTGTTTTTTACACCCGCCTGATGAGACCCAATAAGGTCGAAACCGGTCGCGGGTTATTGACATGATGTAATGGATTGCTGTATGGTACCGTATGATGCTGGTGATCATTTTTGATCAAATTTTTCTATTTAACAACAAATTACAACGATATAGTGCAGATATTTCGTCTCTATTCGCAATTAGCTCTCATCTAGAGTTAACTCTAATTATCAATACGGACCTTCTGTTCGTCCCCACAACACGTTTCGACTATAATCCTTTTGAATAGTGAGGTGCGAAATTTCGGTCGTATACATAAAAAGCGAGCAAAATTGAAATTACCACCCACTACTACGTAACAAAGGGCGTCAGCAAATTTAGAATTATAGGAGCTGGTGTTAGCCTGTTTAAGATATTACTTTTAATTAATGGATATTAAGGCATATAGGCTAACTGCAGTCAGTTGAATAAAATACCACTTCCACGACCGGTTTCGTTCTTATTAGAACTCGTCAGGTGGACTCAGGTATTGAACCGACGGTCACATGAATTGCTTCATGCGGTTTATGCCACTCCGCCATCGGTCCTTTCAACTGATGCTGTTAATTTTGGCTGGCTGGAGAAGCTGGCTGGAGGAGCTAGCTGGCTGGCTGGAGGCTTGGCTGGGAATTAAAAGCATATATCGCATCAAGCTCATTGTAGTGAGCGTGCACCTTATATAAGCTTAAAATTAACAGCATCAGTTGAAAGGACCGATGGCGGAGTGGCATAAACCGCATGAAGCAATTCATGTGACCGTCGGTTCAATACCTGAGTCCACCTGACGAGTTCTAATAAGAACGAAACCGGTCGTGGAAGTGGTATTTTATTCAACTGATAGCAGTTAGCCTATATGCCTTAATATCCATTAATTAAAAGTAATAGCAAATTTAGAGGTTCTTGAAGTTTCAAACCAGATTACGCCACAATTATGAACTTTCTATCACAAGATCCCATTACTATTTATAACGGCTTGGTCATTTAAGTTATGTAATGCGACAGATTAAAAACAAAGCTACAATGTACCGGATCATTCAAGAACGTTTCAGAACGCCACAAAGGAGGTCTACGACGTAATAATGAAAACTACAAATTTAAGTTTAACTGGGGAATACTTAATATCGTGACACTTGGGTTTTGCAATACTAGTGAAGGACTGTGCAAAGCTATTTAGTGAAGGCCTTTGCTCGTTGTCCCCGGAAAACTATACGTGGCCCCAAGGGTGCCGAGGGCTCCGTTTGAGAAATTTTGGTGTAGATAAAATGAAAAATTCGATCAGAAGACAAAATTGCCTGTATTTTAAATTTAATAATTGCATGCTTGCAGTTATAGATATTGCTAAAGGAGTTGCCATAGGGGCCGTGAACCCCATATTTTTGAACCCTATCAAAGAAATGAAGGTGTTTTTACACAATAACGACTACAAAAAGTAGCAAAGTTCTTTCAACAGATGTAATTGTTAGGCAAGCGAGGAGATAGTCATCTGAATTTATAATTTGCAGTGAAAGGTTAAAACTTAAAAGTTACTCAGCAATTTCTGAAAATATACCGGTACTAAGCTTTCATTCACAAAAAGCGGATTCCTACAGCAGCCCCACTGTAAGCACTTAAACGCCACGATAAGCTCCAGCTTTAACAATGCGATTAAACGAGAAGCAGGCATTTAACATAATAAGTCATCATTTACAGCAATAAAAAGCTGATTAAACATCTCTTCCGACTGCAGATTAGCAACTAATTTCTCCAGCAATTGAGAAAGGAAACGAACTCACAGCCATTTGGATCTCGTGCACCGGCGATGACAAAGCCGGGATCTTTTATCATTTAACAACTGCTACTACTTTGTCAATACAAAATTTTGTTATGGTTTATGAGTATTGGCGCGAAAATCTGCCCGACATTTAACTAATGGCGTACATAAAACATATTTAAAGAGGAGTTTGAAAACTAAATTCGTTTTTAAGCAGATCAGCTTTGAAGATCAAGAACTTTTACAAATTTGTTCTCCAAACAAGGCTGAAAACCTTGTTTCTTAAAAATCAACTATTTTCAAGCCAGAATTTTACCAGTTTGCTTTCCAAACAGAAACGAAGACCTTTTTAAACTGCAGACAGTAACACTGTTTCGAGCAATGAGGTTTTTCAGTGCAGTTGATGACCGAAATGAAGCTAGAGGCTTTTAATAATGCATAGCTTATAGACCGTCACACTTGTGGGATCTATACTAGGTCCACTGTAGTGGATGGCCTGTCAATACTCTGCAAAGCCGAATCACTCGTGAATGAGTGACGGTTGTCGCAGGTGCACTATGTCTAACACTGCTAGAACAATAGTGCTGTCATAGCCCAGTGGTCACAAGCTCTTAAATTAATGCAAGAAGCTGATAGGTCGAAACAGTGTCACTGTCCGCAATTTGCTAAGTACATCGCTAGCCTCTTACATTACTTGAAGACCTTTTTCTTTTCACATTTTTGGATACTTTACACCGTTTGAGCGTCATCGATCTTTACCCCCCTTTTATACATGCCACTGTGGCTAGACATAAGCTTCGGGATTTCAAGTCAACATTTATATGGATCTACTACAGTAGGCTAATAGCAGTAAAACGACAGACAATTTATTTTCTTCTATTTATAGCCTAGCGTACTGCTACAGAAAATTGTTAAGCTATGTCAAGCGAGCTTAAAAATTTGCTTTTTTGTCAAACAGAAAACCTAATTTGTTTTCTTGATCTTATCATATTTCTTGAGTACTTTCAATGCTAGTTTTTGATAGTTCAAATGCAACAACAAAGTTAAAATAATACAGCTTTGCAGCTGATTTCAACAAATCTAGAAAGTCTACCATCTGAATAAAGGCATGTAAACCAGCCTTCCATTGCTTGAACCGTAACCTACTGCACGTGACTAACCTCATCGTAGTTATCCTACACCTCAGAATCAATATCCTACACCTAGCTTCAGAATTTTATCAGTGAATAGTGATCAAATCAACAAAGAGTAGCTAAATCACATAAACAAGCGTGAAATACCATCTTACCTTTGTTGTAGTATTTCTGACCACAACTCATTGTAGCCTACTATCTCACTAAAAATCCGATTAACTTTATGGTTACGGCTCTGTTGTCCTTGTTTTTTTAGCTTTTGAAAAAAATTTAAAAACGACATACTGACATTTCATGACAGTGCCGACGCTAAGGGGGGGTCAGGGAGATCGTGCCCCCTGACGGCGGCTTGTGCCTCCTCTATTTTGGCTCACTCTAAATTCTTTGTTATGTTTGGAGCACCGTGTAACGACAAGACAACAAACAATACTTCCAAGAAACTTAGATTTCTGATGCAGAATAACGTTCAAATCAACATAATTCTTGTTTGACGCTGTCGATTCTTTGCTCAGTCGTTGCGCAATCAACTGCTGTACACAATAATTGTGACGGAATAAACCATCTTAGCAACAGTTACAGCAGATCTATGTTTTCATGCCGCTCATTCTCTGAGGATGAAAAAGGCACAAAATGAGTTTGAGAGATTGATTGCAAAGTTCTAATTCGTGTAAAAATTCTGAAAGTTTGCAAAGTCTCAGCTCGTGTGCTAGGTGCAGTAAACTTACAACATCTGCTGCACGTAGCCCTATGAGCAAACGAAAATCTCCTAATGCGAATGATATGAGAGCTGACGATTCAAAGCAAGTTATGCTGCGTGCTTCTCCTGTAAGCATGTTTGGGACCGAGAAAAGATGATTCAATGCTTCGTGGATCAGAGGTGGTATTGATTGGAATATTCTGTCAAGTTTAAAGCAGCTTTTTGCTTTCCTTGGCGCAATTTTGAGTCTAAAGCTGGAGGAGACTTTTGAGGAATGCGTTGCGAATCAACTCTTACAACCAATGGCCATCGTGGTTTTAGAACGCTTACATAATTGATAATAATGACACATAATTAGAAGCATGAAATAAATAGAGATTTTTCTAAGCATGCTGCTTCTAAAAGAACACTTAGCATGTTACAGCGCCTGGAAAGAAAAAATCAAGCGGTCTGAAATCAATAAGGAAATTACCTCAATAATCAACACAAAAGCAATTGAAAAAAATCACTACTATTTTTCTACCTTTATTGACGTAGCAGATTTTTTGGCTACTAATCAGTTGGTATTTAGAGGAAAAATTAACGCATTTGAAAGCGAAGATGGAGAGGAAAAGGACTCTTTTTAAGTTTGTCTAATTACATTGTTAAAAGACCAGCGTTTACGTCCAATCATTAAAGCTATCCCTCGAAATGCACATTACAGCAGCCCCGATATGCAAAACGAACTTATTGCTGCTATAAGCTCAGTAGTAAATGAGGGTATTAAGCAAGAAATTCGAAATTCTTGGTATACCATCAAAGTTGATGGCACCAAAAACCCCATTGGCGTAAAAACCTTTCCATGATTATTCTTTTCTTTAACGAGCATCCTTTGAAAGTAGCGGAACGTCTTTTAATTTTATCAAGCACCAATTCGGGTGATGCGAAATCGATTACTGACGTGATTTTGGCGAAACTTACTAAAGCAGGACTGATTTCATCAAAGGTACTTAGTAAAGTCTATGATGACGCATCTGTAATGGCAGGACACCGTGGAGGAGTTCAAATCAAATTTTTAAGTTTGTGCTGTATTTATCAGTCTTGTGATGCTGCTGGGCCACGATAACGACGAGTAGACTGCTTGGCTTCAAGATTAAAATAGAAGCAAATAAATGGTTTGCCTCAGATCTTAGGAGAAGCTCATACCACAACCCATTTCAATGTTATGACCAGCGTGGTGGCATATAACATTAAATATAATATTTTGGGGTTACGAGTGGTATTGGGACTATCTGCATCACACACTTGAATTCATTCGTCCCTGTAGAGACTTGAAAAACAGTTTTTCACAGTTTCCCTGCTTGGTGCTCATCACCGCAAAAGGTAGTGTGGGGAACAAGCCCGAAACTTTGATAGGTATTGTTTGGCAAAGGCACTTGACGTTATACCTGATGCCTCCATAATTACAGTGACAGACAGATGGTGGGCCAAGCAGTCTACCACTTGTGGTGCTTAGTTAAACAAAGAACTACCAAACAACACTCAACAGTTCATACAGATGTGCCAAAAACAAAGCATTTAACTCGTACGATGAGATTAAAACATCTTTTTTGTGCTTAAAATAATTGGCATTTAGCGTTTCTTAACAAATATTGTATCTTGCAATATTTTACATGCAAATATACTAGGGAAATCACCGTTTGCATAATGCGAGAAATTATTATTTGTAAGAATATTTTTATAATGTCGTGTAGAGTGCAAATTTATATCGTGTCCAAGAACCGAGGATTTTCACAAAAGTTTTTAAATTGCTTCACGCATCGCTTTGCCTTTTAGTTGATCGTAGCCACAGATCGGGCACTCCGAAGGTTTGGTTACATGTATTCTGTAATTTTACTGCTCTACAATCACAGGTGATGTCTCTGTTTCAAGAACAGCCTCAGGTCACCAGTTTGCTATGTTAATGTAAAAGGCAGTAAATGAATGTACATCGGCAATATGGATCATCCGTTGGTGCTGTTTGGAAGCAAATTAATTAAACATTAATTTACTGCTTTATACCCTAACAAGTGTTTGTGTTATAGTGGTCTTAGAGAGACGTAACATGTATTACCCAGTAAGGCCAAGCAGTCCTACCAAAAAACTGCAAAACAGAACCTCTAAGGGTATTCGGTTTTGAAACGGCTAATTTTTACATTACATTTAATAGGTTCTAAGTTTAATTGCTCCAGCCAACAATATTCTTAAAGCGGAAAATACTGATTTATCAATTGGTACGAAACTTGTAAACGCCTGTGTTAAAAACGTTCACCATATTTGAACAGAAGAGAAATTTTGTGATATATGGGATAAGGTCGTCACTCAAATTGATGCTCATTCAAGACGAACACCGCGTGATATTAAATTGCTTCAAGACTATGTTGTCAAAGAAACAACCGGAAATAATAAAATGAATAAAGACGAAATGCGGAGATTATTTTGTAGAGTTGATTGGTGGTACAAAACTTGAATATTGCGGAAAGTAATACATTCATTTTCTCGAAGCTTTTCGTCTGACTCGTCTTCAGGAGAAATACGTCAGAATGAAAAAGATAGAAGTGTTGCTCGCTTATATAGAGGAATACTCGATAGTGATTGGTCGATGGGTCGACCAATGAAAAGAGAGGAAACTAATGTGAAATTTTTAAGCTGTATACGAATTCTTTTTGCTTACACAAATTTGGTTTTGATGTTTTGATATAAGTAGCTTCAAGAGTTAAAAGATGGAAAGCTATTCGGCCATGTGCAAGTATGGAAAATTTATCATCTGAATAGTTTTGTGCGCATAATTGGTTATGTAGGAGATGTTGTCCGATCGCTGATGAAGAAATTTCGGTGTTGAGGGATTTGATTGGCTTACAGGAACGGGCCAATGAGGTTCGATCTTGAAAAGTGTGTACGCCTCGAACAGATTTCGGCACATGCTGCGTGATTCTCTGCTGCAATCTTTGGGAAGTACGGCCCACGTACCGACTATCGCAGTGGCACAGGTATTGGTAAACAATATTGCTTTTGTGAGAATGAATGGATGGATGGAGGTAAAATGAATGGATTATTTTGTAGTACATTGGATCACATCACTAATGATACAGAGATGTGTTTTAACCATCAAAATACAAAACTATATGCTGCTGTCTCTGCTCTTCAACCTGAAAATAGCAACTTTTTGGATGTATAGATGGTGTAGCTTCTTTTGGATTTGATAGACCGCACAAGTGTGGAAGCAGAATTTGATATTGCTTAGACGCACGTTGCAAAATTGAACGGTGATGAGAACACAAAGCCGACAACAACCAAACTCCTTTCTGAACATTGTGAAGCACCTAAGGCGATGCCTACTGTACATCTTGCACTGCACCTAGGAGTCACTCTCGGAGCCTCTACCGCAAAGTGTGGGAATTCTTTTTCTGTTCTGAAAACTATCATGCAAAATCGCAGGCAATTCATGTAGCTCGCTCGCAAAGCCCATCTTGTCCAACTTGCGTTTGAAAGCGACTTGGAAAGAAAACGAAAATCTGATCGGAAAGAAAACGTCTTTCAACAGTTCAGTACCTCAAATCGTAGAGTGCAGTTATTGTAGTTAAACTCAGTTGATTTAGTTTATTTTAAACTTTTCGGTGTTCTTTGCTTCGCAATATTGGTTTCGCACTTCAGCGGTTTTTGAAAAATTCGTTATTTTAGTTTTCGACAATGTCCTTTTTTACTTATTTAATCGTGATTCAGCGGTTACCATTAGTACAACAATATGTATCTTGATGAGTCATACATCTGACTAACGTTACCTATATTAGCAGTATATGAAATTTTTTAATACCGCTAGTTCAGTGGTTTAAGTTTCAAACACCATTGCACATCTAAGTTTACACGATTGAACCCATCAAGGCTAAAATTTCAAGTTACGTTATATCATAAATCCATCCAATCATCAACACACGATCAGCCATATCTATTTTAAGATCATGAAGGTTCGCATTGTATGCAATTCTCTACCTTCTATAGCCTATAATCTCTTTTTTTTAACAAAAACGCAAAATTTTCAAAATTGCACAAGATTTGCAGCCGTACAAAATCAATTTTGATATGTGAAATTTAGTCTATTTAGTGCCCACCACTTTCGGCTTGTGCCCACCACTTTCGGCTTGTACCTATCATTTTTGGCTTGCGCCCCACCACTTCGTTTGCTGTGGCAACGGCACTGCTTGATGATGTTCAAAGACAGAACAATTTATTATTGTTTAAAGCCATGGGTAACAGATTAAACGACTTTCATCTAGGGAAGCTCTGCGCTATTTTTCTACAGCTTCGGGAAGATTTCTAGGTGATGGAAACGCAAGTATTTATATGTTTTAAGCTATTTGCAGGAATCTTATATCGCAACTTTTACCCAAAACAAGTGGGGAGGGGACAAATAATGGTGAGATAATTTTAAAGAAAACCAAGATGGGATGTAGTCTCAAATCATGCTCTGTACGATTGTTACAATTCATTCACAGCACTACATAATATATAGCTTAAGTTAATCAATTTATTTTTTAGGGGCTAAAAGCTACTTTTAGAAAGTGAATCAAGTGTTGAATCGCGCTATGGCATAGTGCTTAGAGCGTCCACTCGCAGTCGGTAGACCTAGGGTTCATTTCCCTTATTGAGTTATACCAAAAAACTTTAAGAAATATTATTCACAGCTTATGTACTTGGTGCTCAGCACTAAAAGGATAATGCGGGGAACAAGCCGGCAAGCTTGCTTGCTGTGATATTGGGCAAGATACCTAACGGGATGTCTCTATCTTTATGTGGCGGACAAGAGAGGGAGCAAAGCAGTCTACCTGTCGTGGTGGCCTAGTCCAACTGAAGACCAGCATAAAGGACTAATAACAAGCTCATTATCTAAGAAGCTTATCCAAAAATAAAAGATCTTGCTCATACAAAAAAAGAAAAAGGGTCGACTTGATCAGAATTTTTGAAAACCTCTTGGCAGCGAAGCCTACAAGGCAACAACCTACAACAAGGGTTTATATTTCTATAAGGAGGGTCTGGAGAGGTTTTCCCCCCAGAAAATTTTGAAAAATTACAATTGATATGGTGCAATCTGGCGTATATCATGTGGGAAATTTTCTGCCAAAATGAGGACAAAATAATATGTACAACTAGGACAATTAAGTCTATTATTCAGAAATTGACTTTCCTATAAATTTAACTATTGTGGTAAATGATTAGAGAATTTTGTTGGTGGTAAATTTTGGCCCGGTTAGACCAAGAATAGTCAGTGGAAAATCTATTATAGGTCTAATTAGACCCAATTAAACCACTAACTCTCTATTGCCATTATGCACCACCTCAAATGACGGATTCTTGCTTTCGGACATCATATTTTTACCGTATAAAAGAGTGATAACAAAACTACTATAAAACAGTAGCTGTACAGTAGTTTATCACTGGGTTATGCGGTAAAAATATGATGTCCGAAAGCAAGAATCCGTTGTTGCCTATATAGTTAGGCTATGCATTGGTGACGACGCAACGCAATAATCGTTTGAAAATTTCGAGTATTTTATTCACGAAAAGCAATACCGGCACTACATGCAAATCACAAGTCAACAAACTCGTGAAACATGCTCGGATCACTCCGACCGCATAAAGCTTTAGTCTGCGCGAATTTTCAAAATATTTTTTGTGATTCGAAAACTAGGAGATTAAAGCCTTGAGGTGCACTACCTCAAAAAAGTCAGCGGATTTGCACGAATTACAGAAATGGCTTTAAGCAAAAGTGTTGGCAACATGTCTACTCCATTCTTACCCCCGGCGCATTCCATGGTAGCCAGAAGTAATTTTTTTGGGAGACCAAAAATATAATATTTGTTGGATTGCTCTTTTTTTGGAGATCGATATTTTCTGAGCCCCAATTATTACCTCAACTATATTGGATGAATTTTTTTGCGTTGAAAGATCAATGTCTTCGAACCCTCAATTTTGTGAATTTCTTCCTCAAAATGCTTGAACGGCCGATTTACTTTGTGGAAGGCGATATTATCTAACCTCCAACTATCTCAATTTCTACCTCTAATTTTCTAGATGATATTTCCTTGGAAATAACGTTCTGCAGCCCTAATAACTCTACACCATCAGTCCCTGATCTAATTTAAAAAATTTGTGGTAGTGTGGGCATAGCTCCTGAGGAACCCACCAAGCTCGCTTATGCGGTGGGAAACTTCACACCAAATTTTGTGGATCGACCTCCTTGAAATTTAAAGATCTTTTCGAGATCTAAAATTTTAAAGCAAGAATTTTGCTTTCCGAACTAGCGTAAAGATCATTTTTTAGCAGACCAACATTTTGAAAACGACAATTTGGTCCAGTTTGCTCAAATCTGTGCTCTCATACACATGTGAATAAGTAAAACTTTGAACTGTGACTTTCCTAAAAAAAATTGCAACTCTCCCAGGTTTTTTCTGCAACAAGAAGTTGCCCAAGTTGTAACCGCTTTGGTATTGAAAGATGTCAGGCTCTGAGTTCAATTTCGGTTTAAAAACTGCACCATAGTAAGATTTCCCAGCAGTAAAATGCGATGTTGTGGAGAAAAAGTACAGATAGAAGCACAGTACAACCGCCGTAATTATTCAAACAGTTTGATTACCTAAACAAACACTTTAGCTCTTTATATCTGTGTAAATTTGGTTCTTAACTCTTGATATAACAGCCTGTGATAGATTTAAGGTGGAGCGGCGTACTGCAGCAAAGGTGGAAATTCGCTTGTGATCGTAGCACATTGTTCATTTTCTAACAGGTGCTGCTCAATAGCGGAGTGACAGTCTATTTTAACATCATGCTATTTGCACAATCTGTGAGATTGTGATCGGCGTAGACTTTCTTCGGCGCGCTTTTTCATGCAAACGTTATTATTAGCTCGTTTTGATTGCCTGCTATCTTAATTATTGAGATGCTTCTTTACTCTAGTTCTCCCCTTTTGACCCCAATTCGTCTTCATGAAAACGTCACCAAAGCTTATGGCAACACAGCTTTCTTCGAATTTATATTGAAGTTAAGTTGTGTCGGAGTTAGGCAATTTTTCGCTATTTTGTTTGAAAAAGCTTAGTACTAGGACTGACTACAAGAGCTCTGGAGGAGGAGCATGGCCTTTTTTTCCTTTTTCTTGACTACTCTATAAATAGGCTACTCAGTTTAAATCCTGAAGTCCAGTTTTGACAAACGGAAAATCTAGATTTAGCCCGCTGTTCGTTAGTAAAGTAGCTTAGCTCTAGAGTAAGAGTTGAAGCTGGCGTTGGTGAATTTTTTACGATATTGTCGGCCGCTTGGTTGATTCTAAATAGCAAGCAGTAAAGTAAACTCACATAACTCTATCAAGCCGAACCAAAAAAACTTGGTAAATTCGAAATAAGTGATGACAATTTATTTGTTTTCAGGTCTATATTTAGCGCCAATGCTTCTTTCCTGAAAAAAACACAAATAAAAAAACAATTTGTAGATCGCTGACCACCTCAAAGATATTGCTAGAGAAATCAAAAAACAGAACTGTACAAAAATAGACGAGTAAGTCTTCTAAAAGCTATGTGAAGCCTGGTTGTAATGCAATTTATAAGTAGGCAATAAACGTCAGAGTGAGATTTACAGCTTAATGTTCAGTCTTTCTTGTTTACAATAAATAAAATATTCGTAACCTCATGAAGCGCAACCAAGATAATATTTTTCGCCTCACTAGAAGCTTCGACATCCCCAAAAAAGATTTCCAACGGCAGATGCATCCCCTTATCGATGTGCATCATATATTTTACATCCAAATACAATTTCCTGTTGCGATTTCTGTATAAAGATTTAACATTTTAGGTTAAAATAAATTACACTACATCATATCCCTTCATTCCCTTTAACCAAATTACGGTTGTACGCCTAAGCACAAATAATACACGAACACTAAATTTCTGGTTGCACTTGACATTTTGTGTGCATTTATTGTTTGAAGCTTAAAAATGAGTGAGATGTTTACATCAATCCAGTGATTTTCGAAGATTGCAAGCTATGATCATTGACACAAGCTGTAAATACAAAAACAATGCATCAAGTTATTGTGGTATGAAGAGGCTGCAAAAGCTCCAAATATTTTGATAATCAAATATTTCGAGTTAAAATCCTATTCAGGCCACATTCTCAGGCTTTAATCACGTATTTTTCTTGTAGTCCATTAACAAAAGTAAGTTATATAACAAAGTTCATAACTTTTGAAACACTACTTGATCAGGCTCCGGAGAAATGCTTTACATAGTTTCAGCTCTGAAAACAAGACTCCAAAACAAGATTTCCTGATTGACACTACTGATATTAGGGGTTCCTACGTCATAGTGGCCACCGCTCCTTAATTCTTACCTCAATTACAGCAATCGCGACTCCAACTCCGCCTATGATATACAAATTTTCGATGACCCACTGTTCAATCAGCTCGGTACATCCCTGGAATGCAAAGCATGTAAAAGAGATAATTGCCGACCACAGGGCAATACCGATGCAGCTATGCAACCTAGGGAAGTGTTTAGAAATTTATGGGCCGCGGCCAAATTGTGGGTCTATTGATACTTTTTGTTGGGTCATACACGTTTTCATTTGTGGGTCGCGCAGCGTTTAAAAGCAAAGTTTATTTTCTTGAAATTTGCCAAATGATCTTCCAGCAGGGAAAAGTCGTTATCTTAAACAAACAGAAAAAAACGACGATGTAAACAAAATGTTGCTCAAAATCAATAAGATTTACTTTTAAAAAGTTGATCACAAAAAAAATTGTAAGTGACAAAATGTGGTTAGTTCAGGAGTTTGTCTTAAACAAATATTTCATCAGCTTGGTACAATGCTGAATGGCCTTCAGTTAAGATTGAAAGGTGGATTAAGGTGATTGTAACAAAATCTTACCGGCAAGCCTGCAAACAATGCAAGAGCGCAGTTTTCTACCTCAAACACTGCAAACAAACAAAGGATATTGCTAGTAAGTGTCTTTTCCAAATGAACAGCAATTGAAAATCACGCGGGAATGGAACACGCAACCACCCGATTTCAGTAAAATGAATTGATTTTTTTATCGACCATTAAAAATTGGTATGGCATCATCATGTAACAATGAACCATCTCGATGACCCAGTGGTTATAGTGCCTGCCGCGTTAGTAGGTAGCAGGTTTAAACCTCGACTAAGTTATACCAAAAAACATCTTAAAACCGTTATTTACAGCTTCCTGCTTGACGCTCAGCACGAAAAAGATAGTGTTGGAGTTAGCTTGATCCGCCCATGGGGAAGGCACTTAACGGGATATCTGAGCATTTATGTGACTGGTAGTCAAGATAAGTGGTCGGCAGAAAAATGCACCTGTCGTAAAGTTCCTGTCTTATTGAGGAGTAGTAAACTGAGCATAAAATCGTGCGCATAAACAAACGAAACTTCTTTCAACACTTCCCACCTCGTACTTCAGGTAAAGAAACCTAATGCGTTTAAGATAACAAGCATGAATAAAAATATCTCTGAGAACCACTACGGCTATATTTTTCCTTTAACACTGTTGTAAACTAAGTTGCTCTTAATGCTATAAAACAATTAATCACCAGGAAGTCTTTATTACGTTGCAGTTTGTTTACAATCACCACAAAGAAATAAGATGTAGCTTACTTGAGTATAAAGGTAGTTTTTCAATTCACTCAATGGCAGTGCGTCATTTTGGCATACCGTGATATTGCCATCCGGTTTACAACAACTTTTAGGCCAATTTCCGGTTAGATATGTAGCTAAAAATGTTTGTCGTCAAAAATTTTTGCTGCAGTTCATTGACAATGTTACTTATGAGAAGTTACGCATATTATCCCTCACTTTTTTTTAACAACAACTAACCAAGAGCGCGGGATTGTAAGAGCTGAAAATGTTTGCTCTATTGGGTCGAGATGTTTAAAGGATGAAGAGACATTAAAGTGTTGACTATTGGCGAGCAAGTCATAATGGTTCTTGGACTAGAAGGGTCAGAGGTTGACGATTTCCAAGCGATAATAGAGTGTTTGAATCTCTGCTTTCTCAAAATGACTAAAACTTCATTGCCGGATAAATATTGCTCAATCCAAAAACTCACTTTTTTCTTATCCACCTCCGACCACTTAGAAACCTTACACAGAATCCTACATAGCTAAGTATAAATAAAAGTAAGCCTGCTTGCGGGAACAATCTTGGAGATAAATATACCACAATCAGTTATTTTTGAAAATTAGCGGAAATCTGTCATCAAGAACAATATCAAATCTCTATAAAGAGGAAAAGCAGGATGCTTTTGCCATCATGTTAAATAATTGGTTTACTATACGTAACATAGCATGAATGATTTAGGTTTTTATTTCCTTTTTGAAGTTTGTTTGAAAGAGTGTAGGTAAAACAAACAGTTTATATAAAGTTTTGATGGGGTATCTCACCCCTCGCCGAGTACCTGTGGTGGTTAACTGGAAGGTTACGTTTGGCTGAAATGTGGTCCTGCTCTGTGCTGTAATTTCGGTCGTAGTCTGTACTGTAGTTGCGGTCGTAGTCACATTCGATGAAGTTACGGTCACAATAGGAGGATTGGTTGAATCAGGCCGGTAATCTTCAGGCCCATCGTATCCACAGCATTTAAACTGAAATTTTACACCACATCGTTGTCATTGAAATCACAGACACACTACTCTCAAGAAGGCGATCTGACAAGCTGCCATGACCCAAGCAGGAGCGTGCGAAATCTGATAGTCGGTAACGTGGTCAAGTGGTTTTGTGCGCCGTTTATAGCGCCTGTGATCGTGAGTTCAAACCTTGCTATAACTTCGTTACTGTGCACTTGAAAAAAGCATTTTACTTAAATTAGTCCAGCTCGCCTTTGAAATCCACCGGGCCAGCAGTATTGTGCTAGCCATACTGTTCCAGCAGCACTGTGCCAGACGTACTGCGCCAGCCGCACTGTGTTAGCCGCTCAGTTCCAGCCATACTGTGCCAACTGTACTGCGCCAGACGCACTGTGCCAGCCGTACTGTGTCAGTTGTACTGTGCCAGACGCACTATGTCAGCCAAACCGTGCCAGTTGTACTGTGCCATCAGTACTAATAAATTCGCAGCTGGGTTAAAATAACAATGGTCTATTATAACTGTAGGAGAAAGTCTATGTAAGGAACATGAAAAATGGCTTTCAGGATAAAAAAAAGTCATTTTCCTGTTTTCAAACACAATAACCCTTTAATGACGAAAGATTCTTACTAGTTGCTGAGGAAAATTGTTATTGCCTCATCTGCTTGGGGGTGTGAGCTCAATGAAAAATTGAGAATTGTTTCCTTCTGAGTGCGAGCTCCAGTTTGGACAAAACTATTGATCTCTTCTAACTGACGAGTGCAAGTTGTGTTGTTAAGCAAGTTTATGTAATTTGTCGTATTTCAGACGACATCTTAACACGATATACGTAACCAATGATTCTCAAGCTGTTGTTGGGTCAATAATTTAATTAACAATTAAGTAGGATGGCTATACTATTGTTTGCATGTTTTTTCTAATTCCAATAAAACGTATATTGTTTTCTTATTGTCTTTTTTCCTATCTGTCAGCTGTGGTTTCAAAACTTTTTCGAACTATTGTGGACGAAATAAAATAGATAGAACGTAATCAAAGTATGTCTGGAAAACTTAAATATTTCTTTCGCTTTTGTGTTGCGAAATTGGCGTAGCATTTTCCTTAAACCAGGGTTTCACAGCTGGAGGTAAATTTTTTCCTAGGGGTAAATTTTACAAACCTAGTGGGTAAATTTTATGAGTTTTGAAAATATTGATGCTTTTCGAGAATTTAGACCTTTGAAATAGTAATGTCCGAAAAAAGAGCCACCACTGCTAATTTGGATTAACAATACGTCGAATTGCAATGTGGAAAATTTCATCTTCGGAAGAAAAGGTCTTCCCCTATATAATGAATCAAAAATGCGGGCAAATTGGTCCTACATAGAAAGCAATTTAAAGAAACCGCTATGTCAATCTGACCCAAATAAATAGGTCAAAGATTGTAACTATGTGCCATCTGCCATCTTTTAGATATGGTAACTATGTGCCATCTGCTTCGGATGAAACAAATAAAGGGGTCAAGTCTACTTACGAAAACTGTCAAGGGGTAAACAAGAACAAAACGGTTGAGAACCTATGCTTTAAACCAAGGGTGGCCAACCTGTAGCGCATGCGCCATAAGTGGCGCATTGGCTGCTTAAAAGTGGCGCATTGCATCTTTTTGATGACAAGAAAGCAAGCCGCTTCTACTCACTAATTTTGGTGATTTTATATTTCTTCGCGTCCTTTGTGGAATTGCTCAATTTTTTTTCGATCAATCTGGCTTTCAGTTGTTAAAAATGTTTACAGCATATCAGGGGTGTCAAACTCGCGGCTCCCGAGATGATTCTGAAATTACCAATGAACTTCGGCAGTATTGCAACGGATAATTGTCGAAGAAACGCTTGAAGTTCTGATCACAGGCCACACTGGAGAGATACAAATCTTTGTCATTCAGAGGCAACTTTTCTGATGTTAGGAAGATGATGACCTTTTTTTCTTTTTTTTTGGAGATCGATCCAACTTTGGGCTATATTACAGGGATCGTTGCCCAGAGAGATGGTGATCCCCGAATCCAAAACCACATGAAGCCCTCGGCACGATTACTCACACATGCAATGTGGCCCTCAGAACCATTGCTCCTATATGAAAATTGGCCCCCAGAAGCCCAGGAGTTTAACACCCCTGCAGTATATGATTTTCCTCGCAAGAATGTAGTCCAGTCACTAACATTGTGACGTTTTGACAACCCTTACGTAACAATACGTAACAATTATAACTTCAAAATATGTATATATTACCAAACGTTTTAAAGGACTGAAAAGAAATGAATGTTTGTGTGGCGCATCTCAATTAATGGCGAAAAGTATTGGCGCATGGAATTAAAAGGTTGGCCAACCCTGCTTTAAACCACCTGTATTGCCACATAAGTCATACATTGCAAAAATGGCGTCTTTGACGTCACAACCGTTTGGAGTGAAAAGCTCAAGCTTTAAAGTAGCGTTGGCAAGGCATTAGATGTATGTTGTAACGTTATAAATTAACGTAAAGGAAATATATCACCAGTGAAATCAGCTCAGAACAATAGTGATACAAGGAAATTTAGTATTGTTGTTGTTTAGCAGGTCGTGATTAAGGAAGTTACTGCTTGTATTGCATCACAAACCATTACTACAAACACCATGCTTTGAGTATGACGTGTTGATGACGATACCACTGTTACATCGATTTCTGTAGCAGCTTATTCATTAGTTTAGCCAGAAGAAAATTTCTGAAACACTAAGAGAGGGGGCAAAAATATATTTTTTGATCATTATTTTCCTCTATTTTGTTTGATGAATTTTGTGTTGTAAATTCCTTTTTGTGTAGCCCCCAATTTTGTCAGTCTGTAATTCAAATTCGTTTTTTTGGAGATCTATGTTTTGTAGCCGTTGTACCTAAGATACTTTTGTTAATTTAAAAAATTTGGGGGCCATGGTCCTAGTAGTTTCCCCACTAGATACGCGTATGAATTTATTGAGCCGAAATTGACAAAATGGTCGAGAAAGCTGGGTCGCCATTTTATAGCAACATTGAGTGAACGGTTCAAACTCCCCACAGGATGCTTCGTTTTATCTCTAGGAGACATTTTATGATGATTTTTTACACCAAGCAATTTTGAACGAGAATTGTGCGGAAAGGCTGTCAAAAGTAACACCAAGTCATTAGAAAGAAATGCTAAAACTCAGTAACTTCAAAGCAGATGAGAAAAATCATCCTAGGCTTTGTGCACTATATGCAATGCAAAAAATTAAGGACAGTGGAACGTCTGAATTTTATACCAAATTCACTGAATTATCAAACACAATTTTATAAACGTGCTCCTCCCAGAATCAACAAAAAAATAAGCACCTAAATCAGATGGAAACAATAAAACCAGGAGTTTTTAACGTGCGGTCTGCGAAATGAAATTTTGTGACCCACGAAACGATGTGATTTTTTTCGCCCGTGCCCCATTCCGAAAAAAACCTTTATTGAAAAAAGAATCCCTATCACAGGCTGATCTCCATGGTCGTCGTAAAAAGATTCCAGCCTGTAGACTCCCACCGTGGCCTGATCCAGTGAGTTGCAATTGACTTGGCATCGTAAAAGGTTGAACGCTTCTGATTTAGACAACCGTGGCATTTTACCAAATCGTTTTATTATAGCATCATGTTCTTTGCTGCGTCATAATGTTTGTCTTGGTGTCATAGTTCATGCTTGAACCAATCTTAGGTTGTTGTAAATTGCTAATAACAAAGAGCTGAGTCAACAAAACTTTCTCACAAACTGTTGCACCGAGTCCATGACCGCATTTTCTAAACTTTCGTTCTCTTCTTCATATCGATTGACATAATTCTTCAACTGATTATTGATCACCTCAGAAAACCCCTAAAACATTAAAAAACAGGCAATGTAATGTTCTGGTGAGGATATTTTCAGTCTTTAGCAAAACAGCATTCGGAGAAGAAGGTTTCTCTTCCAATAGAGTAAAAACTGTGATGGTTCTGAAATTTGGTTCTTTCAATAAGATTATAAGCTTTTTCGTAGAATTTTCCCAATTCTCCGACAGCTGTTTCTCCAAAAACAACCTTGTTGCTTAGAATAGGCATTATGCTTGGCTAAAATTAACAACAAATATACTTGCTCCAGGTTTGAAAGTCAAGAAACTTGAAGAAATGAAGAAAAAGCGGTTTAAGATGTTTCCACTTTGCTGGAAGTCAAAACCACTTTCTAAGCGATGTTACTTTAAATTCAAGGAGCGCACGCAGCGAACAAAATCGAATTCAAAGTATCATGACATTGACTTTGAAATCTGAGTTGGCTATATATTATATTCTTTAAAAGACATAATGCCAAAAAATGCGACCCCAGAGGATGTTGATGATTTTATTCCTACAGAAAAGCGAAACTAAATTTAATGGGATGACATTGCCTTACGTCAGCGAGGTATTTGGCATAATTCGATATCAATTATTTTTTTAATGCACGTTTTTGTCACCCTAACCAAATTTTTTAATAATTTTATCTGCCAGATCAATGCAATAAGCAGTAGCTTGTTAAAAACATAATAAAGCTAACGCAGCAAAACTAACGAATAGAACACCGAAGCTTTTTGTCCCTTTTCAGAGACTTCGTCAAGGAAATATAAATCTGAAATTTTAAAGGTAATTTAAATTTCACGGAACTTAATCCGTATAACGAGAGCAATATCGCTATGACACTGAACCTCTCTATAAAACACGTGCAGAAGCGACTTTGCTCTATGCGCATAACATATTTCGTTCCATTTATATTCAAGAATGGCTTTAGGCGTTTTGATTAGCATCGCTTCCATTACCTCGGTTTCAGTGCTGTAGCGGCACTTTTTTGAAAACGTAAAGTTTTGCTTTTTTTAAAAACAAAACTCGGTTATTTACACGTAGCGAAGTCGCTTATGCAGGTGTTTCATTAAGAGGTGCAGTGTTATAGCGATACTACTTTCGCTACAAGTGTTAAGTTCCGTGAACTTCAAACTACCTTTAAAACTTCAGATTTATATTGCCCTGACGAAGTCCCCGAGAGGAGACAAAAAGCTTCTGTGTTCTTTTTGTTAGTTTTGTTATGTGAAATTAGGTACTGCTTATTGCATTGGATTGGCTGTTAAAGATGGAAAAAAAAGTTCCTCCTATCCTAAATCTACTTTTCAATAACTTTTTCACTTGTTGTAGCAGCAACGTCCCCCCTCATCTTAACACTTTCGAAACCTGCAGACCCTTGGAAGAGCAATCTCCAAAAGTTGTCCACAAGCAGCAGTGACCTAGGCAGGGGGCAAGTATATAATGATGTTATTGAGGCAAGCGATGAATTAAATCTTGCTCCCTCTTCCATCGTTCTTACTAGCTGGGCCCCTGTCATAGCAGTCAAGAGCACAATTTCAAAAAATTTTCAACTAATAGAAAAAGATTTTCAAACAAAAAGCCATCAGCCATCAAAAACACAATTAACTTGTAGTTTATTGTATATCTCCAGAAAGGGAATCTCCGTGAAAGACCTCAATTGGGAGCAACTTCATCAGGTCATCATTTTTTTTTTAGAAATAATTTTTTACCACAACCTTGAAAAAGTTTGGATTAATTCATCCCTGCCGTACAATCTTTCCACTTGTGCGAATATTTCAACCCGTTTATTCCGTTGCTGGACTAACATAATTATTCGCATGAAACACAAATGACGATCATTTGAGTTTGCTAGTTCAGATTTGGAGGATAGTAAACAAAACTGAGACAGAAACCATGATTTTTAAACAAAGAATGAGAAGACAGAGCTTACTAAAAGTGGAGACCCTTGCTGCTCTAGTATTGAGATAATAAACAACTTCACACTTACAGAGGTTCCCATAACAAATGCAGCAACAGCAATTCCAATTTGACACAAAAGAAGGAATAGGACTGATCCAAAATACTGAAACATAATCATCAACCAATAGTGACATATTTTCATTTTTCCAACACGAAAAAGCTTTGAAATCTTACTTATAACAACTTCTTTTAATAACTACTTAAGCTGGGAGTAGTAAAATCAACCCAACCTTGCACTTTTTTTACGAACTTTGTCAACCAACACGAAATATTTTTTCCAAACACACAACGCAGAAATAACTCGAGGTTTAACCTCACAATTTCGCAATTGCGGCTATGATTGGAAGAAAGAGTGACAACGAGGAACGCGAGGAAAAGAGGGAGATTCCAATTATTGTACTTTAAATTTCTGGATGATACAAAAAATGTGACATTGGTTTTTGAAACTCTATTTGTACATGCATCTTGGATTAAAAAATCCCCTGCAATGCTAAACAGGTTTCTACAAAAGCTATGATAAAGTGTTTTGAGGTGCGTCCATCGTCATTTGATGATTAAGGTTGCGTTGATAGATAAATTTTGAGCCAGGTCTGAGAACTCGTTTCAAAAACTTTGGCGTTCAAACACAATAGAAATGCTCCTTAGCATTGATCAGCTTCCTCTACCAAGAACGAGATTTTGCAATATGCAAGCGCACAAAATTGCAAAACCTCCTCTCAAAATCTAATTTTCAAAACTTGCAAAATCAAAGGCTTCGGGACTGGAGATTAAGTCCCCAAGCAGGATTTTAGTATGTGGCAATTGGTCCATAATTAATATGGGGCAGTGGGTGTATGGGGCAATGGGCATTTGGGGCAATAGGAAAATGAAGCTATGAGCATATGAGGTAAAGGATGTATGGCGCAATGTGTGTATGGAACCATTTTCGTAGCCCCATCGCCATGCATACTCTCATATACCTATTGCCCCACACACCTACATGCTCTATACACACATATGCCCCATTTGCCCATTGACCCACGGACCCATTGTCCCATTGCCCCTTGCCCCGAGTTGCAATGCTCCATACGCCCGTTCCCTCATACACCCACTGTAGGCCCAGCTCTAGTTAATGATTAAGAAAAATATTTTGTGAGTGAAGTTCAGTTTGAAGCCAAGCAGCGTTTACATCGTCAAATGATAGTTTCGTTACTCGCTTTGATTACTCTCGGAATCAGGTTACGAAACCTTGCCTGCTCTAAACATTAATTGTCGTTTCTTGCTTTGAGACGTGATAAAGCGTTCTCGCTGGCAAGAAGTTACATTCCTGATTTCGAACACCGCTGTGTGTGAACGCAGCCTTATACAAGTGCCGGTCTACGAAGTTGTCCAAGTGGCTAATGCTTCGGTATTTTTGGAGCATGTTTTGTGTACCACAAAAGCAACGTTTGTTTGATCTTGCAGATGTGCGTTGTTTAACACCTAAACTGTTTCAGAAATAATTCTATCAAGAGGCAAACAGAGACATAGGCTTTCGGGTAATCAAGGGCAATTTTTTATCATTTTATTGTTTGAAAATTTTAGGAACTCAGTGTTAGTAAAAGCGCGAGTGTGAGTACTAGTCAACAGTAGGTTGTGTTGCTAATTGTATTTATCTGTTACCAGTACGTTTTAAACAAATCCTTAAATATAAGCTATATATGATGAAACAGAAATCGTTTTACTCATTAGTTCATCAAACAAGATTAACAAAGATCTTACTCTGTTCTTAAACTTAAGTTTTTGTAATAATTTTGCTACGCGGTGACCGATAAAATGTAGTTTTTAACTGAAAAGTTTAGCCATACCTCGGCTAACCAAACAGAGATTAGTGGCTGGGCTTTATTAAACATAATTAAATAGTCAATAAAAGACACCAAGCTTTTAGTCCCCTCACGGGGAATTCGTCGGGGAAAAATAATGTTTTTGTTTTGTGAATGTTTTGTAAAGCTCTGCAACTGATCTTTGATTGGTTGGCTAAAATATGGTTAATCTTTTTGGTGTAGGTCTGAAGCTTATAGGTTTGTCACATTGCAAGATATTACAAAAAGGTAATTTCAAGAACAGAGTAAGATCAATTTTATGCAAACGTAAAACTTTTTGTTATATTTCACACGACTGTCATCAAAACCAGCAAACACAAGCTGCAGAACAAAATTTCTAATAATAAGGCGAAAGAAAAAGTGAGGCAAAGAGGGACACTATCCATGCTTGCCCCTATAGCTAGGTAAGGAGGGAAAAATAATGTTTTAATAATGCTAGTGATTTTGACAATCATTTTTCGTGTGTTCTTAACTTTGTGGATGATGTAATCAACCACGTCAAAATTACAAAGAAATTTTGCTTTAGAAAAAGTAATAGACTCAATTTTGCTTAGGTGTCCGGGTTCCTCGCTACCCCGCTTGCTTCTACATTGTGTTAACCTTGAAAAGGTTAAATCAACCATCCTAAAGTGCCTTTGTCAGGGACACAAAAATGCGAAAAATAACTTACAAGCAAAAGGAGGCAACGACTTTCGTAAGCGCTTCCGCAGCAGCCTAGCAGCGCTACAAACGCGACTAACGCCCCAATTGCGATCAACGCTACTCCAATAGCCCCAAGTTGAGAGCTGGTTGCAACTGGGTTGAGTGTAAGTAGGATGTTTTTTCCTTGTTCAGTGAATTCAAGAAGAGCACCTCCAATGATCATAAGGAGACCAGCTATCTAAAAAACAAGTGCTTAACTTAATTTACTCGTCATATACAGGCCGTAAAACCTTTCCATCTATAAAGCATCGAGTAATTAGCATTCTACGTACTTTTTTGTCGTTTTGGCAATCATTTTATCAGTCGTTCAATCGTAATCAAAATTAGTCAAGCATTGAACAACTGTATTACTTGAAAACACAAAAATGTAAACATATTTCTTTCATGGGCGTTTAAATTGCCCAATGTCTACCCCCAGTAAGATTTAACAGCATTACACCAACTCACCAAAAATATCACGTTGAATGAAATCAAACATCCTTTCGCAACTCTATCGTTCATTTTGAACGTCTTTCTTGAAAAGAAAAATAAGAAATTTTTACAATAGACTTTTTACTTTTATTATTCTATAAAAATATTTTGGTTTTAGATAAACTATTGATTTTAAATCTTGTGAAGCCTAAGTCACATAAAGCGATTTTTTACGTTGCAAGCGCAATTGCACCAATTATTCGCTGCAAAATTGCTGAAGGTGACCATCCAATTCGGTACTCATTTGTACCTTCAGCAACTAAAAAGTCGCAGCGACCAAAGATATGTGTATTCAACTTTGATTGGATCACGTAACCAAGTTGCGGCTACTAATAGCTTGGTGTGCCTAGGTAGTCGTCGAGTGTTGAATTCATAAAAAACAAGTAACAAACTAAGTAGTGTCCGCAGTAATAGTCTTTCCAAAGGAGGGCTAGAGCGAAGACTTGAACGCAAATTAATTATCTGTGCTTCATCTGATACCACAGCACAATTCATGCACTTCGCATAAAAAGAACTGGTAATTCTTTGACAGTTTGAACAAAGAACAATCAATCAATAACCAAGATAAATTTGCAATAGAACTGCGAGAATCGAAATCGCAAAAAACACAACAACTGGTTATTTTCTTGTCAATTATTTCAGAAGAAAATTTGTCTGAACTCTGAGGCTCAAAATAGGTAAATGATTTAGCTTCATGCCAGCACAGGCTCATTGAAGTCTAAGCCGAATAAGAACACAAGAGCAGCTAATCAATGATTTTAATGAACAATCACTCATGATCAAACGTTGGATACTTGTCTGAGCTGATTGTCTATTTGCGTGTCTTTAGTCAGATTGGGTCACAACAACCAGAAGATTTTTCAGTCTCATCCACTCCTTAAAGGTGAAGGAATTCCGTTAAAGTGCCTACACTAAAGGCACATCAAGTGAACTTCTTAGCTTTTACTTCACGCTAATTGGTAGGCGCTATACGACAAGCAGCTGAGCTTCGAATATTATCTCACGATTCAATCGAAGCTTGTACCACTAACATACTGTATTGAAAGCGAACGCTATCGCTACTATCGAGGTAAACGCATAATTTTAAAAGTAACTAAATGATCACAATAAACTAAAGCTCGCAGCTGATGTGAGCAGTATAGGATGGGTCACTTGGCGTCGATTCTGGAGGTGCTGACGGGAACGGTGTTTGACCCTATTTCTCATCTCAATCCTAACCCTAACCCTAGTCCTAGCTATATATGAGGGAGCTAATCCTAGGTCTGAGGGAACAAACCGTAGATCTAAGGGAGCTAACACTAATCTGAGAAAACTAATCCCAGTTCTAATCCTACACAAGAAAGCTAATCTTATATGAGGAAGCTAATGCTAGGTACAAGAAATCTAACCGGAGATCTGAAGGAGCTAACCCTAGGTCTGAGGGAGATAATTTTATATGATAAGTAAATTCTAGGTCTAATTCTATCTCTAACGCGGTGTAGATATTTTCAGGTTTGTTAGCTTGGACAATATTTCAAACAGCTTGATAGAGTGCACAATAAACAATAAACCTGCAAATACAAAATGATTATAATACCCCCTTATGATAGAATTTTACTTGCCCGATATTAAGTTATTGCACAGCGATTACGTAAATTTTTATACGGTTGTTTGCTGGGTATGGTGCAATTCTTATCTCTTTATAGTAGCATAAGACTTATCCAACATGAGGTTACACAATATCACACAATGGTCTCATAATTGCGGTACAATTGTTTGCTGGGATTTGACGCAATGACGTTGAAACATAGCGGTGGGAAAAAGTCAGCAAAATGCAACGTCGCTTTTCGGACTATCCAAAACTCGCGGTTTGGAGGCAAACGCTTTGAGGAAAATGTACTAAAAATTATTTTTAACATTTTACGGTTAAGATCGTTTTAAGGTTGTTGCATGTTTTTTTCCAAAACATGTTCACAGGCGTTTACAGCAAAGGATTTATCAATTTAGCTGTTTCAAAGCTATTTATGAGATTTCTGTATTACTTCGTCCGACGCGATGGTGTAGTGGTTTGAGCGTTTGTTTCGCAGTTGGTAGACCTGGGGTTCATTCCTCTTGTCGAGTCATACCAAAAGACTTTACAAAATGGTATCCACAGCTTTCCTGCTTGGCGCTCGGCATTAAGGAAAGGTGAGAACAAGCCGGCAAATTCGCTTGTTGTGCCCTTGGACAAGGCACTCAACGGGACGCCCCCGCTTTTATGTGGAAGGCAGGTGACCTAAACACCTCGAAGGTATCAACTCTCAAGCGAGTGCGGACGTCCCATCCAAAATATAGCGATACAATTCTCTTCCTCGTGAATGGAAGATAAACATGAACAATACAAAAAAATACAAAGTAATTGCAATGTCAGCTTCTTCTTCTTCGGATCAGATACTAGCTGTGGTGGTATTAAGCCAGCATCAAGTATCGTCATCTAAAACCGCCAGACCAGCCACTCGTCTCGGTGATTGATGTATGGGGCAGGCTGAGATAACGTGGTCGGCGGTTCAATCGGTGGCTCTACATTCGCAATTCGGCGAGAGAGCCAGACTCCATTTGCTCCTGGACGAATGAAAATGCCCAACGCTAGTCCGCAGGCGATGTTCTGGGCAAACTTAACCCAAGATGTTCTTGGCAAGTCCATTATAAGGGACCTAGAACTGGCCCTTGAAAAATGAAAACATGGAGTACGGGTGTGCGTTTAGAATACTCTGCACTCCACCTATAATTTGTCCACCTAGCCGCACCGATGCCTATTTTAGATAAGTCATATAATAGTTTCCGCGAAGCAGGTACAAATGGGCGTCTAAACTAAGTCTCTTCTAAGGCACATGTGGTGACCCATCCAGTTGACCGTGTAAAATAAGGCCTTGGTCCAGGGTGCCACGCTTGGTCAAGAAGAGTGTCGCTTCCAAGCGGCAATGCTCAGCTGGCTAGGTGCCTGAAAGGATTGGCAGGCGATCCGTTGGCGTAGGACGCAGGCATCCAGTGACAATGCGCAAGGCGTCATTCAAAACACTGGCGATGAAACGGGTATGTTCGCTGCGACACCAAACTGGTGCACAGTACTCAGCTGTAGAGTAAACCAAAGATAAGGCAAATGTACGCAGTGTTTTAGCGCCAGCGCTCCATCCTGAGCCCTCAAGTCAACTCAGAAGCGTAACACGGGTGGATATGTTTTAGCGCAATGTCTTGAAGTGGAGGCGAAACGGGAGTGATCTGTCCAGTTTTACTCTAAGGTAGATTGGAGCTGGGCAAAATGGCAAAACTTTTCTATTAGCGTAGACTTTAAGCTTACATTTATCTTCTCGGCTGTGTAAATGAAAGGTCGCCGTCACGGTTTTTTCGTAGCTGAGTTTTAGCTTCTGAATCCTGAGATACGTAAAATGTGTAGCCATGTCTTGGCTTAAGGTTTTCTCCAAGCCCTTCCAGTCCCTAAAAGAATGCAAGAAAGCCAGATCATCGGCACAAGGATACATTTTGGAGGTTGTGGGGGGAAGATCGTACGTATAGATATTAAAAAGGAGGGGGCAATACCGATCCCTGGGGAACGCCGTTTTTCAGATGTCGAAGCCTGCTTCGCTTGCTATCACCGTTGATGAGAGTGAAACTCCTATTTCGGAAAAGCTCCAAGATTATCAGAACCATGTGCTTATTCGGCAGAAGTCTCAGCAGCTTGCAGGCGAGACTGCGGTGCCGCACAGTGACACAAGCCGCTGTCAGGTCGACAAACACGGTACCGGCCTTCTTCTTAGCCTCAAAAGAGTTCTCGATATTTCGCGTTTGGTCCAACGGTTTGGTCCACGATTGATCTCCCGTGTTGAAATTCAACCTGCTCCTAGGGAGCTGTAGATCGATTATTGGTTCCACATGAGTGTGGATAAGCCTTTCAAGGATTTTCTAGGGGACGCAGAGCGGAGATATTGGGCTATTGCTCTTAGGATCCTCTTCAGGCTTTTTAGGCTTTGGAATTGCGACTACCAGCAAACTTCTCCAGATTTTGGGAATTTTAAATCGACGCAAGCAGGAAGAAAGAAAGCCACATAACCAGGACTTTAGAACAGCTCCAGCATGGAGTATAAGCTCCGAGAAAATAGAGTTAGGACCAGGACTTTTACCTGGCTTTAGGTGCTGAAGGGCGATGGTGAATTATCTTGATGTGAAATTTCCAGAGATATTCACTGGACGTGATGTTGTGGCCCTCCTAAGATCAGACACCTCTTGAGATATGAGTTGAGACGACGCGCAATTGACATTCTCATATCTCCCGTTTCTAACCAGCTGAGATGAGATGACGTCAGCGGAGAAGAGGCAGTGATGAGGGAAGTGTCGTGACCAGCCAGTAAGGCTATTCAAGGTTGTCGATGCTTTTCCACTGGAGTGTGAAAAGTCGATGCTCTAAACTGCTTTAGACCATTGGTCTCTCCGTTTGCTGTCGAGCCCAATGAGCAGGGCTGTGGCAGCTCTGCAAGAGTAGTTTCCATCGGATCTCAGGAACACTAGGTAGAAGTTTTCACACTCTGAATCCCAGCACGGTATGTGATTGTTTGGATTACCTCGTAGGATATTTTTTTTGGCTGCTGAGCTGATGATGCTGCAGAAGTTCTGGTAGGCCTGATCCACGTCAGGTGAATCAAGTGGTAACAGAGTCTTGGGAAATTTATTCGCCAAAGCTATTTAGTGGCTCCACTTGGCCTTACAAAACTTATACTGCACACCCAAGAAACATTTAAAAACTTAAGCTAATTATTGTTATCACACACAAAATTATCCGCTTTCACCGCCACTCACGAACATGCAGCAAAAGTGATGACTTGTGGGATAATCCTTTGAAATTCTGTACAGTATAATTCATTTTTTTAATCAAAGCTACTATTTTTAGTATCATATTAATTTGATTACGACGGAAAGTGTAGAAATCATTGTAAACGTCCTTACAGGTTCCAATCACTTAGCATCGAACTCACAACTTTAATGAAAATACCAAATAATTTCAGATTTTAATTAATTACGCTCACCATTCATCGCATGTACATTTTAACTCAATTATATGCAATTAATATACAAATTGTGTAAGTTTATCAGTAAAACTAAAAACTTTTACATTTCTCACCAGGCGACGTAATGACATCTTTTACAAAATATTTTTCCTTATTATACGATAAAAAATCTAAACTTATGATTTACCCACAACAAATAATTTTAATTTCCTCCTAATTTCTTTTCACTATGTCCATCAAAGATGTAGCGGTTAACATCAACCAACTTGATTTCAAAACAAAATTTCATAAACTTGCAATCAGCTAGCATCCATTAGTTTAAGATTTTCATGTATTACCTTCATCACATATTGAACTACTAATCTTTAACAGTTTTAATAACTTTTAGATGTAAAAAAAGCCAACTTATGATTAAGTCGCGCGTTAAAAATTGTCATTTTCTTCGCCAAAAATCCAACTCACACAGCTTTAACACAAGCTTACACAAAACATACCAACTTAAATACATGAAAAATTTTGTTGCTTTCGCACTTAAAGCTTGCATCAAACCCTGAATTTGAAAACTATTGTTACGTGTGCTAAAAACAAAATTTCAAGTTTTTCAGTTCTAAGGCGTCAGTTATACACTCATGTATCGTTTTAAGTGATATTTTTGAGTTAAAAACAAAAATTGTGAACAAGCAACCTAATTTTTTAACTAGTCAACATCTTTTATATTATTTTACCCACCAAGTTATTAATTTACTATTTTTGTTGCATTCAATTCAAATTCAATCGTCACTAAAAATCACTAGTTTTTCATGTTACATTAATTCTTTACTTGAAAACATTTAGTTGTCTTTGTTTATGGGTCTACGCTACACTCTTTGAGGTGACGTAACAAAATTTGATTGAGACGTTAAGCAAATGCTGCATATGTCACGGTTATGTCGGATTCCCATTGCGAGTATCATGTGACAACGACACAGCAAGTGTCAAAAGTTGTGTAAAAACCGACTAGAATAAAGCGAATCATCAATATTTTGTAAGTAAAATTTAAAAATATTTTAAATTGTATCAAATTAACGTTGATAGGTTATAAAACGTTAATAGGTTATTGTGGTTTTATTGATATTTATAGCTACTAGGTAGGCAGTCAAAAACTTGATTTTGCTAAACCACCAAGCTGTTTTGGAAATTCTACATTGGCAGCAGTGTTCCTAGCCACACAACCCCTACCAGCGCTGCTGCCAATAAAAAATTTTCAAAATAGTTTGGTGGTTTAGTAGAAACAATTTTTTTGGTTTGTCGCGCTACTGCTAACCTACACAAATTAATAATTCTACTACAAAGTGGCTAAATTACTTAGACAACTAGTCGAGAGGAATAATTTTGCTTAGATTTTTAATTCGTGACATAAGATCGACGAAACGTTGATAAATGATGTCTCTTTCTTAGTAGACTGAATTTGATTATGTAGCATTTTTGACTCTTAACTGATACCTAGAGATGTAAGATATGTAACATTGAATAGCAAGTCTACGCAACAACAGACTTGATCACACGATCCTTTACATAATAAGTCTATACAACAACAGCATTGCTTACAAGAGCCGTCGAGTATCACATGAAAATACTGTCATATAAAATCGAACTCAAGACTGTTTAAGTAAAGAATAAAACTTTGGCTTCGAAGTAGAGCTTGCAGCTAATATTTGTTATTGGTCTGAAGTCGTGTTTAGAGGGCATTGGCATTTCATGGTGCAGATGAATTGGTTTTGTCTCATAAGAAGACGATGTTTGGACTCATGACGTGAATGAACAAAAAATGTTTTTCCTTGATAATTCTACTTAAAAATTATATCTTTTACTGTTTTTTCTGTTTGTTAATGCTAAAGTTTGTATATTTTTCTGTCGTTTGATGGGCGCGGCAGTTGATTCTGATGACCTGATAGTCTTTTTTGCGGTCTCATTGTCAGTTGACCGCACAAAATTACATTTTCCGTTTTTCGGTTTATGCAGTTTGTACAGACTTTTAGTTTTATGCAGCTTTTGATAAATAAACTTTCTGAATTGAATAATGGTAGAAGCTAATGTGTCTGCCCAAAACGCTATAATTGTAATTAGGTAATGCAGAAATCTCATAAATAGCTTTGAAATAGCTAAATTGATAAATTCTTTTTTGTAAACACCTGTAAACGTTTTTTGGAAACAAACAAGCAATAGAGTTAAAACTACCTTAACGGTAGTATGTTAAAAACAGTTTTCAGTATTTGCCTCTAAACTGTATGCTTTGGATAGTCCGAAAAGCGACGTTGCATTTTGCTGACTTTTTCCCACCGCTTTGCTTCAAATCCTTGCTTCAAAACGTCATTGCGTCAAATCCCAGCATACAATTGCATCGGAATTATGAGACCATTGTGCGATATTGTATAATCTCATATTGGATAAGTCTTATGCTACTATAAAGAGATAAGAATTGCACCATACCCAGCAAACAACCGTATAAAAATTTACGTAATCGCTGTGCAATAACTTCATATCGGGCAAGTCAAATTCTATTATAAAGTGGAAAGAATTGCGCCCCATCAAATTATTTGAAATATTGTACAAGCTAACAAACCTGAGAATATCTACATCGCGTTAGAGTTAGAATTAGACCTAGAATTAGCTTATCATATAAAATTATCTCCCTCAGACTTAGGGTGAGCTCCTTCAGATCTCCGGTTAGATTTCTTGTACCTAGCATTAGCTTCCTCACATACGATTAGCTTTCTCGTATAGGATTACAACGAGGGTTAGCTCCTTCATGTTAGTGTTAACTGCCTTAGATCTACAGTTTGCTCCCTCACATAAAATTAGCTTTCTTGTGTAGGATTAGAACTGGGGTTAGTTCTCTCAGATTAGAGTAAATTCCCTTAGATCTACGGTTTGTTCCCTCAGACCTAGGATTAGCTCCCAGACATATAGCAAGGACTAGGGTTAGGGTTAGGATTTAGGTGATAGCTGGGGTCAAACATCGTTCCCGTCAGCACCTCCAGAATCGACGCAAAATGACCCATTCTATACTACTCACATCAGCTTCTACAATTAACAATTTAAACAGCTACAGTCTGACCGAGGATGGAAAAGATAAAAACCGTATCGATAAATTGAAACAGGAAAATTTTGTGTGTAGTTGCTATCGGAAACTTTACGAAGAAGCTTTTGGAGACGAATTTGCCTAGGCTAACCCATGTACTAGTACAAGGGTTGGCTACCTCAAGCTCTTTCATTTGTCAATTGGGGCCCCGCGAGGTTTGGAAAAGCTATTGTACACACTGGTGATAAGCAGGGTGGCAAATATTTTAAAAATTACTTTCAAAAAGTTGAACGCTAAAGAAGCGTTTTCAAGTATTCGCGGTTTTCGGTGTTTTTTGTGGAAACTGGGTGCAGATAATTTTTTCTCCGACACAAATTCAGTCAGAAATAAAAGATGTTTTTTCTCTGTTTTACTCAAGAGGAGCTTTGGATTACCTTTTTCTAGAAATAACTCTTTGGAAGATAAAGGTTACCCACGCTTCCACTAGTATGTTAATTATAGTTATTAACGGAATCACTGTGAGTTGATTCTTCATTATTAAGAATTAGGTCTATAGCCTGTTGCAATAACAAAGAGTCAACTCAAAAACGATGTTGTCGTGTAATGCATGTAAATCACAAAAAATGTTCATCTTAGCCTAAAACTTAACATTTATTGACTTAAAGCTATTGTGATTATTTTAGCAGAATGACGTTTGGCATAATTCCAATAAGCAAACAAAAAAGTTTTGGGGCCTGTGTTTTAGCAAAATGTTCGGGATAGGCTCTTTTGGCGTAAATCATATTGGGAGGAGGAAGCAGGAGTTCCTGCTTACTGAGTATCAGCAAAATACGCAAAAAGTTCATCAAATGCAGCTGCGCATAGCTTCAACCGATTCGAGAAAATTTTTTCATGTGACAAATTGACTTGTTCACATAGACCCATTAGTAGAAGTCCTAGAGAGTAAAAACACTTGGTGTGATTCGGAATTAAAAATTAACTCACATTCTCACAACCACAAAGAAAGCTAACACAAATCTTCTTTGGAGTAGAATAAAGTAAAACTTTTTTTTCCCACCGAATTTGTGTAGGAGAAAAAAATCAAAATAACACATGAAAAACGTAGCTGTAATCTTAGTATGGTTTAAGTGGAGCGAGTACTCCAAGGCGCTTTCCTAAAATTTACCTAAAACTGAGTCTCCTTAGGCATCACGTAAAAACAGAATGCCCTCAAAACATTTTCCTTTTATTCTATTATCTGAGTTAGGCAAAACGTCAATCTCCTGAAATGGTTACAAGAACTGTTATTTAATAAATTTTATGTTGTAACCTTGGCTTTTTTTCAGATTTTGAAGTATTACATGACAAAATCTACAAGCTTTTCCTTTGTTGCTGAAACATGATAAAAACTTAACGTAAGTCTGTTAACCCAAGTAGTTCGCCTACTATTGGTAGCTTGCATTGATAGAACTAGTCAAACTTGACTCCAGACCCTCTTACAATGTTTTTTATGGCAACTAAATAAATTTCTGTTTTGATTTACCAAAATGTGTGCTTTCCCAGTCTCGGTCATGCTGCAGCTGAGTGGTCTAAAGTTGCACAGCATCTTACCTGCTCCCATACACAGTTGCAAGCTTTAGGTTGTTATGTTAATTTGTTTATGTTTGCAGCCGTAGAATTAGCTCAATAGCTTCGTCTTTTATTTACCGGTGTAGTGATTTTTACCTATTAAGTTGCTAAGTTTTTATTTTGAGATGCTTTGATTTGAGACGTCGGCAGTAAATAATCAATAAAAATACTTTTTAAATATAGTGCTGTAATTTACGTTTAGTTTTGAAATTACTTTTCAAATTCTCATTTGTTCCAACTGTCAAGTGTTTAACATTTGTTATTATGAGAGTACTGTATTTCTTCAGAGGTTTTAGATAAAGCTCAGAATACCAGTTGCCTTTGGAAAGACCTACACGGGGAAGAGATTACTCAGCAAATCGATGGTTGTTATAACAGGGTTCGTTCCAAGTCACAACAAAAATATCACACATCAAAAAACAATGAAAAAGAGTTTGCGTCAACTAATCTATATAAACTCAATTTTGTTAAATAGTAGCCCCGAAAGGGGAGGCTAACTGGTTCGACACGTTTGTCCAATGCTAATTTCAATTAAGCGATAGCTCCACTTCTCCTCCTTCAAAACTTTCCCATTGCCTGTCCGATCAAGTTTCAAGTCATACCCAGAATTCATAGCAAAATCATCTTCTTATTCACTAGTACCTTTGCTGATTTCTATGTTTATTGGTGATTTGCATAATGGGTATAACTTTTGTCAAAAGCGAAACTAACGCTTTGGTAAACAGATAAAAGTCTTTGCTAATAATCTGAAATACTAGCCAGCAAATTTTCCGCTGTTTTTATTTCAAGTCCGCAAATGCTTATATTTAAAGCAAACCAAATTTTAAATACATCTTAAGGTGTGGGGCCAGAAACTGATGTTTTCAAACTTTTTCGTTGGAGCATGCTATTTCAAGAACCCAAAACGACTTTGGAGACAGAGTCATTTGTTCCTCCTAAAGCACAAATAAAGATGACAGACTACATTCAATTCTGGTGTTGCTGGTGGGTTTTAATCGAATGACTCTTTGTTAACTCAACTTTTACTCTTTCGTGTTTTATTGCTTCCTGGCTTGTATACGGCTGCATGTTCACTTGCAAATTTACTCGATGCTGCATTAACCTTTCCTTCTGACCCTCATATATACCAGCAAATAAACGAAAATCAATCAATAAATCAATCTTGCTCACTCTGAGTAAACAGCTACTCAATACAGTTTTCAACGTTTTTTGTTTTGCTGTGTTCTTTCCTGTACTTCATTGTCGGCGCTGTGACAAAAAAAGTACAAACGAGGCACCAAACTGATGATTATTTTAGACAACAGCAAATCGTTTTTTAACACAACAACAGTAAGCTCTTAAGGGCTATTTCAGGTCTTGGTGCTCTGCAGCACTAGTTTCTAAATTTCCAATACTAAAAAATACATTTTCGTTGGAAACGGAGATTATTTTATTAACTTGCTTCATAACGTAAACCATGGGATTACTCACTGCAGTGATGGGCACTAGCGAGGCTAAAAATAGCGGCCGCTATTAGCTCCGCTAGTGTTACGTTAGCGTTTGCTTTAGCGTCGCTTTTGTCGCGGTGAACTAGAGACAGTATTACTGGGGAGTTACTTTTTGTGCACAGCAGCGCTGGCGGAAGCTGCACTAATTTTTTTGAAAATAGTTGGGGCTTGTCCAAAGCCCACCCCTTGCTGAAATAAAAATATCGTCTCGAAAGCGCAAAACATTCAAAATTCGCAGGCTGCCACAGTGCATTTTCCGAAGACGAATTTTTAAAAAGAGTCTTTTTGGAAAATCACCAAATTTTGGTAAGGGACCCTCTTTATGGTTTTACAAATTGACATAAAACTTTATGAGTAGGCTAACCAGACGTACCGTTTTGAATGGTACAGTCCCGTTTTTTCGTATTTTTCGGCCTTTCTGTTGTTCTAAATATTGTCCCGTTTTCAACAAAAAATGTCATTATAACGAAAAAATAGGAGCAGGGAATTTTTGCTATCAAGTTGCACTTTTTCTTCTGCTTGCTATAAATACATTTCTTTGTTATATTGTTGGATTTATCTTGTGCTTTCATAAAAGTGCAACTTCTATAACAACTTTCATAAAAGTGCAAATTGAAAAAACATTTTCAATTAGGAACACTATGTGGTCAAGTGATAAATTCAGACTACCCGTAGAGATAATGAAATCATTTTTCTGATTTTCAATATAGAAGCTGCATTAACCAGTTAAGTGCGTATGACGAGATATGTCGTCATCGGAAACTCGCTCTTACAGTGCGTATGATGAGATATCTCGTCATGGCAGGTTCTCACCTCGTTGAACTCGATAGATGCGGTATCTTGATATTATGGGAGTAACGAGTTATCTCGTCATCATGTTAAATGCATATACTCGATCTCTGTATCTTGATAATCTGTACTTTTGTGGTTTTAATCAAAATACTTCAATGTTTTTCTTAAGCTTCTATTTTTCTGAAAACTTGAAATCACTATTTTTGTCAGCTATATTCAGCATTCATAACTTCTGATTGTTTGTTTATCTTAAATTTCAATTTATAATTTTTAATGCAATACACTTTTGTTGATGTAGTCGTGATGTGTTTCACGTTTCTATTGTTCTCATGCTTTACCGACATGATGGTGTAGTAGTTAGAGCAGAGGTTTCCATCCAGGTATGCGAGATGGTCATTTAGATTTTTGTGTTGATCTAAAACAAAAGATCAACCCATGCAATTTCAGCCAAGACTTTAAAATTGGCCCACGTCTTGTACGTCATCAGTGACGTCATATTCATGACGTCAAATTAATATTTGCATTTTCAGAAAAAGAAAATCATACTGAACAAATCACAAATAGATTGTTTTGTTCTAACTCCAGTAGGTAAAACGTGAGAGACGATTGAATTTATCCACCCAAAATTGTTCAAAATAATTACGCAATGTACGGTCGACCAGCGAAAAGAAAGCTATGCACTCAAAGGGTTAACTTTAATAAATTAATAACTGTTCAATATGTAACTTGATCACTCCAGAGCAAGGTTGGTTGAGGTTTTATGGTCCGGGCTACATTTCACTAAAGTGAGGTCCTGATGGGCGGCGAAGGAGCTAGTTTGGTGGGACGTCAAATAATTTAAGTTAGGGTTGCCATACCTGGAAATGCAAGATAAACGTTCCAAACTCGAATTTGGTTGCTGGCAATTGTGACAGCCCTAGTCGCGGGCCTCAAAAACATTTTCCATCGGGTGCATTCTCTGCATCCCTATTTTAAACGAAAGAAAATGCAGTGTTATTTGATTTGCAAACAATAATGCATCTCAGCCATTTCACAAACAATTAAATTTGAATATTTCTGATGCACGAGTAAACGCCAACAACGTAGTAACAATGTTTATCAATCTAATGTTGAGATTAAATTGGTTAAGAAAGATTATGCTGTTGTACTGTCCAAAACACTCTCTTTTATTTCTCATGTTTTTATAAGCTATCGAATCTTCTTCCACATATCTATCTAAAAAATCCTTACTACATAGCTTTGCATTCTCGTACCTCTTTTTTATGCCATTATTATTTTAAAAACGCATCACAAAAATGTATCAACTGGTTTAGCTACAGCAAATCCACCCAACAAGAATCATTTTAAGCCTAAGTCAAAATAGAATGTACTGAAAGTCGTTTAAGTCTAGAGCTTATAAAGCGGTTTTTCTTGTTGAGGCTGCAATTGCAACAAATATTTGCTGCAAAATTGCTAAATGTGATAAACCAAACCGGTATATTCTTGCTAAATGTGACTAAGCACACCGGAAGTACCGGTTTACAATTGCAATTACTCCCACAACGAGAAAAATTGTTTGGTTGACTTGGTGTTAATACTTCAATCTTCAATTTTCAAAAATAATAACTTTTTCATCAAAAATATTTCAATAAGTAATAACCAAATTACCCTTCAAAAAGTTGACAAACACTTACGAAGTTGGGACAATTTTTTGTTATTGAAGCTCAATCCATTTACCATCAACAGACTAAATTTTTTTCGCAACTTTTAATTAAATTTTGAGGAGTAAAAATTTGTACCGCTAGCGAATTTCTTCAAGAAATACCAAACTCTGTACCTGAAATCATTTTCTGATTAAAGAACAAAAAAATGCTATCTCTAAATAAATCTTTGCTTAAGCTAACTACTTCCTTTTAATCTTCTATCATACGGGTAATCTATCCGTAGACTTTAAGTATGTACATGATATACATAGAGAGAGATTGCCGACGGGAAGATCTTGTCTCTTCCATTCTGAGGCTGAGACTCCTTGGCATTCTTTTACTGCTAAACGCTAGCGGCTCTTAAAACTGTACTTTGAGATACCCCAGGGTGTCGTTTTAATTTTCCAAGTGCGTCGCAGGGAACTTTGATCCACTGATGTGCCTCCCTAAAACTAAAAAGTAGAAAATTTAAATTTGAAAAGTAAATGTCTTTAACAGGTGTGAACGTATAAAACATCGGCTTTAACTCGTGAAAACAAAAAACTTGCTTATAAAAAAGATAGTCTTAAATACCGCTCAGAAATAGTTGATCTTTAAATGAAAGGATTTTCCACTAAAACAAATAGATCGAATCTTACAGAACGGCGAGCAAATGCTTCTATGTGTTGTCTTGTCTGGTTCGTCGCAAGTACTGCACTCAAGTTTTGGGCCCGATGTAAAAGAGTGCCCACTACCAGCAGCTTTGCTTTGATGGCGACGAATGCTAAGATTCTAGTTCGGCCGAGATATACGGTGACAGAAGGCGGCGTTACTTGGAGAGATTTCGCTCCAACATAGGAAAAATTTCGTAATCGCTTGCTCCAAACTCTCTGGGTTGTGAAATAATTGATACAAAATATTTGTTTCCAGTTAGCACACTAAGTAATCACGTCATTGCGTATCTCATGATATTAATCAAAGAAATGCATTGTCTTTGCTCTATAACGTCAAAGGCAATCGTAATCTCAAAAACACTAAATTTGGAAAAATGACAATGCCCCTTCACGAGATTGATGTATATTTCTTATTATAGATATTGCTACTGTTATGCAGTAACCTACAGCATGTACATCGCATATCCTTATACTAACAAAAATAGAGCACTGTTGAAATTAAGAAAGATTTTACTATCACCCATTGGATGGGCCAGCGCACACCCCAAGGTTGCATGCACCATAGTAAGGGAACTCCTGCTATGAGCAGTCTTTGGACCAGGCTGTGAATGAGTTGTCCAGTTCCTCGAGCTTCATGATCTCTTACCGTGATCCCAACCGGAGGAAGAGGTTGAGTAGTATCATGAACGCAAAGGGTAAATTCCTTTTCTTTTCATTACTGTATCGTGAAGCGATAAACTGCGTGAGCGACAAAGTTTTGGCTGAATCCTGCCACCTATGACTGTTGTGGCAAAGAGATTTGGTGTATTTGGTGAGCGACGGATAACAAGATAACCATCTAAGCTCATTTGGCGATACTGCAAACTCTCTGTTCCTCTTAGGTTTGAATAATTAAATAAATTCTCCACTTTTTTACTGGTCACTTGGTTTTTTAAATGTGAAATGAAAGTGTCGTAAAATTATGTCAATATTGAAAGTTGCGAAACCAATCCTTCACTTTTCTCAGAAGATGTAGTAGTTTCAGCACCATCAACATCCCATCTCCAAATACACTCAATTTTTTTGCAACTGAATGTAATAATGCTAGGAGAAAAAAGGGTAAAAAATTTTACTTTAGGGGACAACCTGATCAGGTATATCTGAGCACTTGCAAAGAAATTTTATTAAGCAGGAGGAAAAGTTCAAGTATCTTGGGCTCACATTTGTGAACGATGGTCTGTAGACAAAGACTTCCGTATTTAAATCGGTAAAGTAAATGCAATAATAAGTGAACTAAACCCTTTACATGTGATCAAATAGGAGCTGTCTAGAGTCAAAAAATGTTAAACTGTTAATCTTTAAATCGGCTTTTGTTCCTATCCACAACAATGGTCGGAAATCATGGAAAATTACTAAAAGAGAGCGGCCTGGAGAGGAAAAGATATTTCCAGGAAGAATTGATGACATATCACCAATAGATAAAAATCGTAGCGCTAAAATTCAAAAATCTCTTAACGCCCTTCCACTGCTGTTTTTTGTTGAGAAACCTCACCTGCACTGGTTTGGCCATGCAGGCAGCATGTCCCCAGATAGAGATACTCGTCAAACTATGTTTGCTATAGCTATCGGAAAAGCGATCTTGATCGTCCAAAAACTAGAAGATTAAGTCACGTAAGCGACTTATCTAGGACATCGCTTGTCACTAAACCAGTTTAGTTATTGGATATAGTTAGAGAAGCATTTGCCGAACACTAAGACCGAAGCATATATTTTTGCCACCTTAAAAATTACTTTTGGCAATGCTAATGACTGCAACAGAAGGATTTTTGAGTATTGACCGTAGCATATGAAGCTACCGGTATGATGTCGCTCAGCAGAAATTTCTACAGTAAAATATACCGTACTAAAAAATAAATTTGGCTTCATTGTACCCACGCAATAAAATCGTCTTGAGAAAAATCTATTTTCAAACTTTTAAAAGTTTTGCTGAACAGTGAAAACTAATGCACACCCGTAACATGTGACAAAATCGAGTTCTATTTTATCTGACAATGTACTACCGCTGAGCTGTTTACCCGAAATATTAGATTTTGCAAGTAGGCCAGTAGTTCTCAATTTTTTTCTGCTTGCGTACCACCTCAGCAACTTCTACGGTGACCGCGCTTATTACAGACGCAGACAGGAGGAAAGGAACAGAATCATCATTTCAACCATATCCTTAAAACTGTACATCTAGCAACCTTTTGCAAAAATCCTTGTAAATACCTAGGTTTTGAAACTTTCACTAAACTCTGATATTAAAAATCATTGGGTTTCTAGTCTACATTATTTAATTTCAAGAATGACAACAGAAAATTATAATGTTGGTGATGTTGATGCTATTTATGTGATTGACTTAAGAGTGAAAGAGCTGGAAAAAGAAAGTTTTTGTGGTGTTGCAATGAATAATTTTCAAGAAAAGAGGAGGAAAATAAAATTTTCAAATTTTGCTGTAATCATAAATTTTCAAAAAAGAGCAGGAAGATGCAAGCTCCAATTTTTTATTAATGATTTTTACAAAAGTACAAAAAGCAAGTTTCAGCTTTCATTCAATATTTATTTTGATTAAAAAAGAGTAGGAAAGAGCACGTTTCAGCTTTTCCTTGATATTTTTTAAAAGCAGGAAAAGATGTGTTCCAGCTCTTTGATGCCATTGTTCAAAAGAGCAGGAAAATTTGAGTTTTACCTGTTGATTAATAAAGGTCTTGGTTAACGTATATTTAAAAATCAAATGGCATAATTTCAAGCTGGTCACTCCAAGTTTGACGAATTCCTTTATCGTCAGAGTTCAATTACCAACTTTTTTCATGTCGTATTTAAACTGTCAGAAGCGTGCATGAGTATGACGAATATCTCTGTTTATTTTTGTACCATTAAATTTACGAAGACACGGGCACATAATGGGCTTATCACAGATTGCATTTCGGTTTGAAGATTCACACCGATATAAATCCCAAACATTATATTGAAAACAATTTACCGTGTATTGCAAACAATGTACCAAACCCAATTTGACGAGACCATCCCTGGACGCGTTTCGTCCTTTTGGACTCCTCAGCAGGGCCTGTTCCGTCCGCCAAACCATAACCCTTCATTTGCAACAACGTAAACTCGTTTTCTCTGTACGCAAATGCAAACATGCGTCGGACAAGCGATGCAAGCATGTTTATGATAGATGATAAACCCAATGGGAACACTCGGGCTTTTGCTGCGAAAGGAGGATCGTAGAATCCACTGCGATGCACAGACTGAGTCACCTCAAAGCAACGCCTTGCTGCCTAGAGCGCCCTCATCTTTTGTGACGGGAGAATCCACTCCAACAACCTTACGGAGGTGGAGTGATTAATTAGATTACGTAATGCCAGGTTAGTCTAATGATTTGAAGACTCATACCGACATAAATCACAAACATTATATTGAAAACAGCATTGCATTTCATATAACTACAAATTTTAAATAAAATTGTGCAATGTCCTGCACTTCGAACTTTTAATAAGAAGTGATTTGAATTTATTGCCCTGCAGCAAAAAATGTCAAAAATTGTCCTTCATGCCACGTTTACACGACTAATTTTTGTTTAGGTTATACTAAAAAAAGGACTTATTTGTGTTTTAATGAGTAAACCTACTAGAGAACAGAAAAATCTTACTGAGGTCTCTTTATCACTAACGTATTTGAGGTAGAAGTTAGTTTAAAGCTGCAGCTTCGAATTAAATTACCGAATATTAAGTGCTGCTCAGGCACACAACAAAGTGTTTTAAAACAGGAAAAAGAGCTAGCTCCAAAAAATTTTTCATCATTAGATCGTTTACACCAATGCTAGAAGCTTATTCTATGGAATGTTTTAAAAAGAAATGTTTATTCAATTTTTGAGGTAGAGTGATTGGGTGAATTGCTATAGGAATATAACCAAAGAGGGAGAGAGCCTTCTCCTCGATTGCATGTTTGTTGGTAAGCAGTTACGTTAAAAACTTTCGCCATATACGTTTGATCAAAAATCGATGACTCTGCCAGGAATTAGTTGTATACTTTGTAGTTAGCACTTGCGTATCAAAAATGCTGAAAATGTGGAAGGGGTGCATAATAATAAATAATATATTTTTTTGCTATGTTGTCAAAACCAAGATGGGGGCTTAAAATAATGCGTTAAGAAGTAGTAATGCCTCAACTAATTAACACATTTTCTCTTTTCCTTGGTAGGTTTAATGCTTGCTTTTTAAAACACGAGCAAGTTTTTTTTATATCAAACAGAGTAAAATAATTTGCCAACAAACTGAGGGGACATGCTAAATTCTGTGGCCGGTGAAAGGGCACACAAGGTTAATATCGTCTTTGAAAAGCACCTCCGAAAAAACTGGTCATCCCTTTGCCTGTACGATGCTGATTCAGTGTTGTGAAGGGTGATCTCCAACGAAAAAGGTCAGCACCCTTTACTCGAGTGGAAAGTGCGGAAGTTTAGAATGAACGTTAGGTTACGGCTCATTCAGTGATGGTCTCTATCGATTTTGGCTCTTTGTACAGCACAAGTTGGCCACCCCTGGTCTATACAGTAACATGCTGCACTTTGCCACGTGGATTTGCATTCATGAGAACAAAACGCTAAAACTAGCGCGGCGTGATCGAGTGGGTAGAAGCGCTGTTCATGGAAGCAATGATCGTGCGTTCAAATCTTTGACAGCTTCATTGTTGCAAATTCCGTGCATGAGAGGCAGAAGTGGCAATTCAGAGTCGGGCATTTAGTAAAACGGACAACAAATTGAAAATGTTTTTTCCTGAGACCGCAGGTTGAAATATATACTCATCATCACTTATAGCTTTGCTAAGGTGAACCGCATATCGTTCTGCTTACAACTTCCACTTTACATGTATTATAACGGACAACAAATTGAAAATGTTTTTTCCTGAGACGGCAGGTTTAAATATATTCTCATCATCACTTATAGCTTTGCTAAGGCGAACGGCATACCGTTCTGCTTTCAACTTCCGCTTTCCACTAATTTTTATTGTAACGTAGAGGGAAGTTAAAGCGTTATTACAGCCAATGCTTCCCATTATAGATTAAAACAAATCTCTAACGGAGAATAAGGTTTTAAAAGCGCTTCAACGTTCTGCTAAACCAGACTCTAAAACTGCAAGACACTGGATCACGTGCCATTGTTCTCCCTTACGAGATTGAACAAATTTGTTAAAATTAGAGTTTTGAAAAAATTTATTTTCAAGTAAGAAAGTCTTCATGCTATGCTGAAGAGAAAACCTGGGAAAATGAAAGCAATATTAGCTTTAAAAAGGAAAACAAGATTTCACAAATCATGGGGGGGCACGGGCTTTTGTTGATGTCGTCAAGGGGAGCGTGAGTCTCAAAAAGTTGAAGAATCCTTTTGCTAAATTGCCACAAAAAATTAGACTGAGCAATTAAATATCCTGCTACCTGGTTTCACTACTGACAAGACGGTACCTAAAGTTGTGAATTCAAATTCTACTAAGGCTAAAACTCAGTAGCACTAGAAGGGGGCCAACAATGATGTCATCTCTTAAAGTACATATTATCAAAGTAGCACTCCTAGATTTTGGGCCAAATTGTTTGGTCCTCTAAGATATTGCATTTTGTCTTACAGGTTAACCAATAAATTTGCCAGCATTCCTAAAATTTAGTACTGGGTATAAAAACTTGCTCAATAGTTCTGCCGCAAGCTCTTTAGAAAGAAATAAAATACAGGAGTTGCTAATTAGCAATTAGCAATCTTTTTTAGAAAGAGATTCTGATGATCGGGAATCTGAACCGCTACACAGGGAATTAACATGTGCTTCATAAAGATGAAAATACTGAGAAGAGCAAAGGTTTTACTAAGGTCAGTGTACTTACGCCGTGCTGTTTTGTGTTTTTAAAACTTGCAAGAAAAGGCGACTAAACTCGCCGAGACAAAAACCAAGGTTGCACTTTTGGTAAGGTTCTGACATTGCACCAACCTAAACAAGCTTTTCTACGGTATGTATGTATTGGCCAGATTGTAGCTATGCTGAGACAAAAGAGGTACTTTTGTCTTAACCTAGACAAAAATTTGTGACAATCTCATCAATGGCGGTATGGCGTCAAAAAGAGAACTAGAGTAAGTGGTTTTATGTGATACATTTGGACGTTAGGCAATCAGGACAAGCCAATGATGGAGCTTGCCTTCATTCATCCCTCAAATTCACTTTTGAAAAAGAGAAAGAAGTCTACCGTTTCTTGATGTGTAGGTCGAAAGAATAGATATCAGCTTTGAAATCAACGCATACCGTAAACCCACTTTCACTGGCCAGTATTTACGTTGCGAGTCCTTTAGTCTTTTCAAACATAAAACAAATCTAATATCAACATTGGTGCATCGAGCTTTAATGATTTGCACCAAACGTAGACTCAATGGGGAAATAGAACTGATCAAAAAATATTAGTGGACAATTACTATCCCAAAGACGTCGTTAACGCTCAGATCGCCGAAAATTGCTCGGTTCTCCAGCCTTAAGAGATACGGCCAAGAAAAGTACCGGGTGTACTTGAGGATCCCTTGGATAAGAAAGCCCTCCACAAACTTGGAAAAAAAAGTCAAAACCGCCGTGTAAAGCTGCTATGGTTCCGCCAGCATGCGATTTGATATAAAAACCAAGCGGATGCTGGCGGAACCGTAGCAGCTTTACATCTGCTTGGTTTTTACATCAAAGAGCATGCTACCACTAGCCCGCATGGATGCTCTACCTACCATTCAGAAAATCTCTGTCATGTATAAATACAAGTGCCACTTTGATAGCCGGTACGTGGGGCAAACATCTCAACAAGCAACATGTTCCGCAATGGCTAAGACAACAATTGACTAGTCCACGCCGATCTCAACCACATAGATCGTACAAACGAAACGACACTAAACCGGACTGTGACTGTGCTATTGGTCAGCATCTTTCAGAAAATGAACAATGCGCATTAAAGTGTGACAACATGCGGTTTTCAATCCTCGCCACAGCACGCAGCTTTTCTTGCCTTAATCTCTTTGAGGCCGTTTACATCAAGACTCAGCACCCGGTGTTTTGCAGAGAGAAAGAGTTTGTTTATAGTCTCAAACTCTCTTGATAATCGCGGCGTTCCCATTTGGCGTCTTGCTAAGCTCCCTCTAGCATTTCGCTACTGCGAAATCTCTGTTTTTTTTGCGCGCTTTACAATGCTAGGTCCATTATTGGCTTGTCCTAATTGCCTACCGTCCAAATTGATTACATAAAACCACCTACTTTAGCTCTTCCTGTTTTGACGCGATACCGCCACTGATGAGAGCGTCACGAAAAGCGTATGGCTAAAACAACTTTTTTCAAAGCTATATTAAAATTCTGTACCACCACCAAGATTTTTGTTTACTAAACTGTTTTCCTCTGTAAAACTTTCAACTTGTAAACTTATTGCTTACTTTTCCTCTGTAAAACTTATTGCTTGGAAGCTGTTCTCAAAGTGGAGTGTAAAAATACAACTAAGCCTTTTCTTTTCATTGAGGAATCATACTTCATAAGTGTCATCTCGCTGTAGATGTATTTTCGCTTTAGCATAGGCTTATTCAGTCATATTAGCTTATTTGATAATCGTTGACGAACTAATCATCACGCTTGCCTAAAGAATGCATTAATGGTGTGTTAACCAAAGCAACACTTTAGCTTTGAATGGATCACATGTTGAGAAAAGAAACGCAGGAAGTAAACGCTTCCTAAATGATTTAGCGCTGAGTGGGATGATTGCATAGGATCGCTTTACTTTTGCAGGGCCGTACAAAGAAAGGAATATTTCATCAGAAACCAAGAAAATAATCAAAAATTGGTGCAAAGCAAAAGCCCTTTCAAATTAACCTTTACTACAAACAAATAAATCTCCTCTACACAAAATAAACTTTTCGCACCACTAGGGCGAAGCCAGAAATAGTCATAATCATTTTAAACCAAAGATTACAAAATAAAACGAGTGCCAGCGCTAGCTCAAACGAGGCCCCACCTCGAAACTCAGCGCTGATCCCATTTCCCACACTTTGCTGTGCATGTAATATAGGTGACGCAAGATAATGGTTGGCCGATGCATAATTTAGCGCTGGCTGCGTTCTACTGTAAAGAGCTTTTCTACAAATGAATCTGAAAAAAGACAATCTAAATAGTAACTTATTTTCAAAATAGGCTATATCGCCAAAACTGTAAGCCATGCTTTGTTTACAACAATTCAATGATATTTTTGACACTTATTAAAGAAGTTGACTTATAACGAACCACAAAATAAAGAATTTTCCGAAAACTTGAAAAATATTCCTGCTTAGAATTCAAAATGTTTTACCACGAGCTTTCTCGGCAGCAAACATACTTACTGTGTAATTAAGACCTAAATCTCATACAAACCCACTTTTGATGGAGATCAGTGCTAATGATGTAAGCCTTTAATCCATTATAGTCGATCTGTGAAAGGCTTTGATTAGTATCAGCTTACTGAAGCTTCTGTCAGCACCTGCTACCAAGACTGGGCATGTCAGCAAAACTCGAAGAACTACATATAAGTTTAAATACATTTTGATCAGTTGTTTTTAAAAGATATATAAGTCAAAAAATTGTTGACTGCATTTCTTTGTTTTTTCATGCGATGACCACAAAATCGTTCCAACTCATCATTTACTTTCAGAGGGTAAACATCTCTCACAATTTTGTAAAGATTTTGACATACACTGAGAATACGATTGTGCTCAAACTCTCGCAAAAGATTTTCTTCATGATTAAGAAAATTAAAAATTGTACCCACCATATGCATTTGCTCAAAGCGGTCATTTAAACAACATATTGCACAATCTATCAATGGCAAAAAGAAATTTGCTTTGAATTGGTTTTTTATGACGTTCCACAACTTTAGTTCTCTGCTTCATATTCAAATATTCTTCTTTTTTTCTGGGTCTGCTTTCCGCAAATCCACTATCAATCTGCAAAGCCTCAGCAATTTCACGTGCGCAAGTCACGCACTATTGTAACCATTATTGCGATATTTCTCAAACACTTCCTCTGTTGCTTCAGTTTCTGTTTCGACTACTTTTAATGAAACACGAGAGGTTTGCATAACTTTTCTGGTTTTGTTGATTTCAAAAATAAGGTCATGCCAAATAACAATAGACAAAAGGAAGCTACATGACTCAATTTTAAGTATTCACTGAAGAGACCTGATAGGTCGAAACAGTGTCACTGTCTGCAGTTTTGCTATGTGCATCGCTAGCCTCTTGCATTACTATACATTATTATCTGTTTCACAATATTTTTTTCTAAGCATTAACTTTCCAATTCTTTCACAGCTTTGAGCTCATCATCTAAATGGCATCGCAAAGGTGAGATTCAGTGTATCCGGTTCTCCCAGCAAGTAACCGCTTGCAATTTGAGTGGTAGCGACATATTTATTTTTAGTTTGTTCCAGCGTTGAGTGGAAGATGAAAAAGATTACATGCAATGGCGTCAACACCCAAAAAGATAGCGATGCTTCAGTGGAAGATTTCGCACTATCTACCACAACTAAATTCCGTGAATGATTAGCACATAAAACATACAACGCTTTTGAGGTAATTTTTTAAAAATTGCAACCTTTTTGCGAAATCAGTTTACTAAAAAACTGAATCGTGACCTCATTTCTCAACCGATTTTCAAACTGTATTCAACAAATTATTGGGTATTTCAACGCGATTCCGATAGTGTATAATATGTAAAATTAATATTAGTTTTTATACTGAAAATACTGGACTTTAAGACCTGTGGTGTAACTTTTTACTCCTCCAACAAGTGGTAAGCTTAGTATAAACAGGTAATTTTAATATAAAAGCGTTATAGTAAGCTACTAACAATTACTATCCTTTGAATGCTTAAAAAATTTTCTTTCCAGCAATATGTGACTCCAATTACTTAAGGCTAAAGATTACTTTATAAATGCTGATCAAAACTTGGTTGCCATACATCATGTTTCATTTTAAATTGAAGAATTATCCTATTTGACCAAATAAATTTGCAATTGTTAGACAAAATTTATTCTTGGTACATTTGACTACTTTTCCTCACAAGCATGGTTCTTTTGCATTAACTGTCGACATTTTCAAAAAGATCCATCAAAAACTGAAGTCACTAATCGTTTATGAAATGTAGTCTATCGGTTCAAAACACCTAAATTTTGGTGCCTGCATTTCACAAAACTGCAATTTCTAGAAAAACTAAGTTCTTTGATACATTTTGTCTATTCTTTTTACATGGCATGGATGTTTGGCATTATCCATCAAATTATTCAAAAAGATTTATCAAAAAATGCAGTCTACAAAATTTTAATATATAGCCAACTCCAAGCAAAACACTTGGTGATCAAACAAGGAAAAGACGATTGGGTAAAAATGGTCCTTTCTTATTGTTTGCAAAGAAATGTAAGTGTCGAGCTACATATGATCTAAATGTTGAAGCAATTTTCTTTGCAATTGGGCGAGGCTGGCACAGCCAGCTGATTTGATCTCCTTTCATTTTGACATTATTAATGAAGGCCCGGCTAATTGCTATAACTTAACTGTGAGTGCTTTTTTTTAATGGCTTAAAACGCACTGTTAGGTCATGATGTTAAATGACATCCCAATGCTTGCCACTATGTAGTGAAAATAGCAGCAGGCAGCAATATTATCCACTATCATTTTGATAGCGAACATAAATGGTAAAGCCCATTACTGGTATTTGTAATTGCAAAGATATTGGTACAAAACACTAATCTTCATTGAGCAGTGGGAAGGTCTGGATTAGGGGCAAAGTTAAATGTAATAAAATTCCAAATTTAAGAAAAGATCAAAATTAAAGAATAATAGCATCAATTTGTAACAGTGGATTAAGAGGGAATGCTTTTGCTTGAAAAGAGCCCAGGCGCCTATTGCAAAAGGTTATATGAATTAGGGCAAAGGCATGGTCATTTTTCATACTATAGCTGAATTAAAGCAAACAACGCAGGCAAAAATCTTAATGTTACAAATATTAGTACGAAAGCGGTCCCACCAAATTGTCAAACAGGCCTACCAATAAATAGCTCATTCCTTTATAGGTCAAAACGACCACCATTTGGGCGACGCCATCAATTTTTATTGTGTTTTACTACCCTTACATTTTTAAAAATTAGGAATGGTAGTTTGTGTCATCATTCTTTCTTTTTGAAATCTTCCAGTCTTGATTAATACGCCAAAATGATCGCAATTACATATACAGGAACTATGGCTTATATTTACTAAAACGTTTCGTTGTTGCTCTAACAAATGTTTGTACGGTTAAGCTGGCGCAGCTGCATTAATTGAGACGTTTGGAATTGGCACAGGTGATAGTATGTCTGCCGGGGTTAAATCGCATTATACTTGAGAGATACATGTTTTCTATTTTGCTTGAAAATAGCTTTATAGAGCTACCAGGATCAAACCTAAAAATTTGGATAAAGCAAGAACTTATTTAACTTTTATGAGCATACCTAAGCAAGAAAAAACGAATGTGAATCATAATGCGTAGCCAGGAGGGACTTGAAAAAGTTTGAGGCGAAATCAAAATTAAAAAGTTACTGTGTCAAATCTCACCACATGGAAGATATTATTGGTATCTTGCTTTATAATAGCTTTATAGAGCTACCGGAATCAAACCAAACATTTGAGAAAAACCAGGACTCTTTTAACTCCCCGGGCCACGTCAAGCAGGGAGAAAAGAACATGCTACATAATGCAAAGCTAGCGAGGACTGGAGAAAGTTTAAGAGGAAGTTAAAAGAAAACAGCGTCACTGAGTGAAATCGCACCTCACAATAGACATTTTTGCTATTTTGCTTCAGTATAGCTAAATATCAAAAATTTGTTCCCTATTTCCAAACTACGGAAAACGTAAGGCTCCCTTGGGTTCGTGTCAGCAATGAACAGGGCACATAGACCTAAAGCATAGCCAGGATCTTGAAATGAGATATTCTATTAGACTAAGAAGCACACAAAGTCGTGAAAGCCTTATGTACAGAAAACACATAAACTTTTGGTAACTCTTCAAACAAGAGCCTGAGTGATGAAGCCGGCTTGGCCGGCTTTAACCGACATTCTCAAATCCGACGTTACCGACGGTGGTTCTTGGGGCGACGCCGTTGTATGTACTATAACGCAAAGATTTTTTATTATGCTGATATGCTGCGTGTTAAAGATATTTATGTTTATACTCTACAGCAGTGCTACCCAACTAATTTTAACGGAGGTCCAGTTGGAGATTTTCAGTATTTCCAGAGGTCCAGTAGAATTTTTGATTTGCAATGACAAAAATGGAACTATCATTACCAGTACGTACAAAAAATACCTAGATTTTTTCAAAGTACACCCAAATCATCAAAATCAAAAATGATATAAGCTTATTGCGCTTTATTCGGCTAATTTTGTGAAAAAAGCGCATTTCTTATTTTTCGCCCGTTCTTAAAACTTTGTCCAATAGAAGTAACACCAAATTAAAGGCGGTAGTGGGTGTTTGGCCCTAGTACCATGTAGTAGGCAATCTTGTGCGGCAGTAAGAATTGCCAACACAGTGTCTGATTTATTTTCTTCAAAGCGGTGCTCAATGTCATTGGTTGGTTTAACACTAGAAGTCCTGAATTATTTTCCTACCTATAAGGACGGATGCGGTCATTTTTGACCGGTTATCTGTAAATCGGTTTTAGTAGGTTCGCTCTTTCACTAATTTCGACATATACTGTATGAAAAGCACAAAGAAACTATTCTTGCGTATTTAACATTTTTTTGATTAATTTTTTGACATTTTTATGATTATAATTAATTAAGTAGAATTATAAGGTATACAAATTTATTGACACTCAATCATCACAATTTTTGCATTTTACAATTGTTACTTTTTCGAATGTGTATTTTCCACAGCATACTTTCCCACAGTTTTGGCAAAAAGAGCTAGATTTGTTTCTACATGCTACAAGCTGGCACTTTTTTTTTTGAGCTTGGTGTGCTGAACCACTGGTTCCCGGCAATGGAATGCTGACTATGTGATCCACTGCTGGAGAAGGAGGTATTGAGCCCACTCCATCTTTTGGTTTGCAAAGTTCTTTTATAAGCTCAAGCATAAACTGTCTTCTTGATAATTTCAATTTCGTTGTAAGGCAGTAAATAATGTAAGCATTTATGCAGCCACAGTCGAAAATATGAAAAAATACAGCCACAGGCCATCTTCTACTGGACCTCTTGCTGGTATGGTATCGAGCCATCTGGTCCAATACATCAACGCCCACCTTGTACTTGTAATACTGTATTGTCTCTGGCAGTTTTTTCTTGTGGCATTGATCAATATTTACGTTTCTGTACATTGAACTCAGGATGCAAACAACTTTCTTTTTCTTTGCTTTGTACATTGTCAAGCTGCAACTGGATGGCGAAGAAAATATTTTAGAAGCATATAATTCCTTGTCTTTCATTATCAGCTCAGTGCTTGGCACTTCTCGTCGTTGTTTCCGTATATTGCCAAGGATTGTTGTTTTTTTCTGCTTAAGTTCTTTCGCTAGCTTTAGGCTGGTAAAGTAGTTGTCGGTGGTGACATTGTAGCCCTTTTTACAATAAGTTTGTAAAAGGGTCAAGCACACATCACCTTGAAGGTCGCTACATCTGCTTCGGCTAGGATCTCTTCCTAAATATGGTTTTCCCTTGCACAAGTATTTTGATTGAGCATCAGCCAAAAGCCAGAACTTAATTCCAAATTTGTCTAGCTTGTTCGCCATATATTGTATAAAAGGACACCTGGTTTTGCATGGGAAAAGTTGTTCATCAATGGTCAAATCGCAGTTTGGTACATAGCATTTCTTACCATTTTCTATGAAGCAATTCCACACCTCGGAAATTAAGCAAAACTTGTCAGTTTCTCTCCTTTGCCTCCGACTAAAAAAGTCATCGAACCTCAAATGCTTCATGATTTCCTGGTACCTATCACGGCTCATTGTATTTCGAAAGATTAGTTGTCCCTATTCCTTGCTCCAAAGTTGCTTTACTGGCGTATTCTTTCCAACCAACACTCCTCGAGCGATTTGAAGACCTATAAAACTTTCCAGCTCATCAAGATGTAAATCAAAATCGTCATTATCTTTCTTTCCGTGGTTGATAGTGTGTTTCTGAATACACCTGAGCATATGTTTATCTATAAATAAATGAAAAGCACTGTAAGAGTTACCGTTTACTACAGATCTGTGACAATGAGACGTTGGGCCAGGACGTCCCGAAAACACATTGGACAAAGATGCTCTTCCCAGACCTGGACCACCTGTTATGTTTTTCCACACAGTTCCGTTTCGTGCGTTCACCTGTCCGGCAGTATTTTGAGATACTGATTGATCACTTTCAGAAGGAAAATCTATAACAGCAGCAGAGCTTTGTTTGTCTTCACCGCTGTCGATATCATTGTCACAACTTTCGACACCAGCACAACAATTAGGAACAAATTCTTTATCTTGCAATTGAGTTTCTTCATTCTCATCACAGGAGTCATCAAGCTGATCAGTTTGTAACCGCTGAAGTACTTGCTGGACAGTATAATTGTTGCCACGATTCATGATTAGAAAAACCAGTTTCTCAAAAACGATGAAAAAACTCGTAACAAAATGCCTATACCTAAGACATTATTTATACAATAAGCATTTCATCAAATCTGTAAGACAAACTCGAGAGTTTAGGAGGTTGTCAATAGGCTGTAATAAACTATCTATTTTATCTGCACACACCACTGATGAACTCTACGCTGCTAAGAAAGACATTAGAACTTTCAATGACCAGACATTGTTCGAGACAGCAAACAAAATTCAACTTTACTTCGATGAAGCCAGCAAAATAATAATTATTTTAGTTACTGCTTATTAGTTATCCATTGCAGCAGTGGTCAATCGTAATCTTATTGTCACGTGAGGCATTGCTTGTAGAAAAACAAACTTTTCTCGCCCTTCTATTATGCTTTAATTCATCTGCTCAAAGACGAATTATAACCGTTTCAAGAACCGGTCATTTTTGACCGGTTCGGGCTAATAGGTAGATGTGCAAAATGCTCCATTTACAAAAGCTATAAAAGAAAAATTGTTTGACTTACCAAAACATCATCCAAAGTTAGGAAAAGTCAAGGAGTATGAAAAATCAAATAGCAAAAATGCCAGAAATACGAAGAGTCAAAATTTAAAACCGGTCAAAAATGACTGGTCCGGGCTTCTAGTGTTAAGCACTTGATTGGTTGTGCGTTGACCATGCATAAAGCCAACTTTGGGGGTCAAAAACAGGTTTCGGACGCCCCAAAAGTAACCGCTTGAAAAGCTTGTAAGAAACGCTCAGCAGCAATATGAGCTGGAAGCTCTTTCATTCATCAGCTGCATTGCCAGGTTTTTTACCGAGTAACAGTGGCTAATCGCCGTATTGTTGGGATTGTTTGGTAGGTCACGCAGGCTGTGTAGAATTTTTGAAGCCATGCAACACATTTGGGGCCGCAGTGCTGCACAATATATGTGGCGGTACATTGTCTGGGTTTTGAACTTTACCACCTTTAATCAGTTAAATTGCAGAGGCAAATTTGGTGAACGAGACAGGCATGAATAACAGATCTTCAGCATTGGGAAATAGGTTTTCTCCTGTTTTACTTGCTGATCATGTTGTTTGTTAGTCCTTTTAAAGGTGCCGTAAGTCAACGCTAAAAATGTGCAGTTTTGCCGAACGCGCGAAATATTTTTGGCATTTTCAAAAAAATGAGTCTATAAAGTTTGGTAAAAGGGGCGTGGGGCTTTTTCGTAATCCATGGCTGCACTTACTGCTATTCAACCTGGAGCTTGTGGTCCAGTTACAACACTTGAAAGGTCCGGATTCGGACCGCAGTCGGCCAATTGGGTAGCCCTGCTCTATGGCAATATAATGAAATTCCAAGTTAAAAAAAATCAACATAAAACCATAACCACAACAATTTATAAAACTGAATATAGTTGTTTTGCCGGAAACAAGACCAATAGTGCAGCCAAATTAGGAACGTAATGCCACTAATTTAAATAGGAAAGGGGCAACACCACTTGGCAAAATAGGCTTACCATTGAATAGTTTTTATTCTATAACTATGAAACCAATCATTATTTCGCCGCTACAATCAGTTTGGATTATGTTTCAATCACTGCTCCCTCACAAGTATTAACAATAATTTGTGGCAAGATTCTTTGTGAGCATTTCCAGTCATGATTAAGAGAATATGATGATCCCAATTTCGTGTAGAAGAATTGTGAAAGTGCATAAAATTCATTAACTTCTCGCTATTGTTCACACAAGAACCGGATGGGTGAAGCTGGCTTAACCGGTTGAACCGAAATACTAATCCCCGATTTTACTAATGGAGAGCCCCTGCGGGCTAGTTAACAAATATCTTGGAACCATATTAAGTACAATAAACAACGCTCAGAAATAACAGTCGGGGATATTGGAGTTCGTGTTATGTTACCCCAACTAAAGGTGTTTTCCAAAAATCAAAAAAAATGGTCGTCACCTGTCTTGCTGCCATTTGTGCTAATCGTGGCATTGTTAGTTCACCCCAAGTGGTCCGCTCAAACAGACGAGCCACTTGTGGTGACTATTGGATTCAAATATTGCAATTTTTTATCAACTGCTTTTTCTGTCGCTTAATTACAAAAATTCCGGACATTTGAGCAAATTTTGGACAGGCACCTGAATTCCGGACAAAACACCTGAATTCCGCACATGTTCGGAATTTTCCGGACGTATGGCAACCCTGCACTAGGAAGAGGATTACACAAGGATGGGAAGTAATGGCAATGCGTCGACGGTATTTTCTTGGTTTTTCGCACCAGTATATGTAGACAACAAATTTTGCTCAAGTGAATCAGACAAGGTGTTTTCTGATTCTGACGCGAACTCTGCTGCACATATTGATTTAAACTATCGTTACCAGGATCCTGTGACATTATCTATAACATCTAATGCGGCAACGAAAAAAAATCGTGTTAGTTTGGTCAGTTTTTTGCTGTTTCTTGAGCATCTGCCGCTTGTTTTCTTCTCTGTGCTCCACTTTTGTAGTGTTTCATTATAACGTGCTTCCCACTTATCTGAAAGTAACCTAGCAACTAACTTGTACAAATCATACACAATTTCGGTGATAGTAATACTTCAGTGTACTGGAACGGAAAATTAGAGCATAGCTTATCAAACGGCATAGTCAACGCACTTCTGCAACATGTTGCCTACCCTACCCTGCATACCGGTCCATTCTGTTTGCAATTTTCTTGGCAAACTGCTTATTTTACTCAACTGTAAGCTTTCCTAAAGTTAACCTAATTTCTTTTCGGGTTGATTTCAAGTCGCCTGTCCTCATGCAATCAAAATGAACTTTTACTTTTGTTTCAAGTAAAAATCGCATCGAATTCAATTTCATTGCGGCGTGCTAATGTAAACATTTTCACTTCCATAAATGATTTTTTATATTTTGTTAACAAACTTTACGAAATAAAGTTTGTTAACAAAATAAGTTAAAACAAGGCAAATTGTATACTCACATTTACTTTTCAACGTTTTGTTTGTGTCCCAAACATGGTCGTTGAGATTACCATCAGATCAATTATCATTTTGAGGACACCATCCTCCCCCCACCCTTCCTTTAGGAAAACATTAGTGGTCAAACTATAGTGTTGGCGGTTTAAGTTGGTTAGTGTAGGCCTAATTATCAAAATGATAATATTTCTAAAATATTAACATTTTGAAGCTTAGAGCGGGGCACCAAGTGAGGCCAGGCCCCTTCGGCTGAGGGTACGGGGGAGTTCCGCCGGCCCTAAACAAACTTGTCTATCTTTAAGTACGTACGCTTTAGCTCTTCCGAAACTACTGGGTGCACAAAGGCAAAATTTGAAGCGATTGATCACTGACTTTGAGCAAGTACTCCAAGTGGTTGGTGACGTCATGTTGACGTCATAAGAAGAGATAGTTTAAAAAATTTTCCAGTCATTGATCCCGGAAAAATATTTTTTGCTTAAAAAAGCCTACCTTAATTTACCAACTTGCAAAAATTTTATCTCTTTAGACTTTAACATGACGTCACAATTACCACTTAATCGCAAAATTTCTTTCTTTAATTTTCTTTCAAAAAATATTCATTGCAGAAACGCGAATAAAAGCTTTTTCAAAAAATCTCAACAAATTGCTTTCAATAAAATAAAATTTACATAGATTAGAGCTTTTTTGACAACGCAAGAATTCTTTCTTTTGTAAAGAATCAACTTCTCCCCCAATGTTTTTCTTGAACGCTTCAAAAACTTCTATGATATCGCAATAAGCGATGCACACAAAGCGCGACTTGGCTACCGTACGGTACTGCGGCCCGGTTCGCGCGGGTGTTACGGCGTTCAATCTACACACACTACAGCGGCCTCGGGTAACGGCGCCGCACGTCTGATTCTTGCGGGTGATGCGCCTCAAAAGAAAATTTTCTTCTTTCCGGAAAAACCGCAAAGCCAATCGACTGATGTGTGTGAAAATTTTATCATAGCCTTGGCTAGCACATTGTAGCTGAATTGGTTTCAAGTAGATTTTGTTTTAATTTGCAATGGACTGGTGACTGCTTTTAGCAAATCCTAGGCTGGTAGATTGCTGTTGATTTATTTCTAAATGGATTTTTTGATTTGCAGCAAACTGGCAATGGCTAGATAAGATGAACAGATCTATCAAGAGGAAAACATTAATAATTGGCTGTTCGGTGATAGAAAATTACGTCATTTACCAGGCAATTCAAGCAAAAAAATAACTGCCGGAAGTAAGCAAGTTAGAAGTGCTTAGATTTTAAATCAAAATTGGTTCAGGACTGTAGGTCCTTTCTGGAAAAGATATACCGTGGGGTCGTAATTATTTTTCTGTGGAAAGCATCATTCTGCTAGGTAGCAAACTATAGCCAGAGCACTTGTGGATATTTTTTTATGGTTCTCCTCAACTATTGCAGTGTGGCAAACAGCATCCATTATTAGCTGTTTTTCTTGGTATTATCAAAACATGGCAAGCAAACGTTTTTTTTTTTACTTGCCATATTTATCCTCAATTCACGAGAAACCAAATTGTATCGCTATATTTTGAACTGGACGTCCGCACTCGCTTGGGAGTCGCTGTCTGAGCCACCTGTCTTTCACATAAAGGCGGGGACGTTCCGTTAAAGTGCCTTGCCCGAGGACACAGCAAGCGAACTTGCCGGCTTGTTCTTCACAATTTCCCTAAATGCCAAGCGCCAAGCAGGGAAGCTGTGGATACCATTTTTTAAAGTCTTTTGGTATGACATGACGAGGGGATTAAACTTCAGGACTACTGACTGCGAAGCGGACTCTCTAACCACTACGCCATCGCACCGGTAGTCTAATGTTTAAAAATTTGACTACAGAATCTACACTCAACTAACGTCAGGAAGAAATTTCAAAAACAAAAGAACTTTATTTAATTATTCTGTAAATCACACTTTAAAACTATGCTTGCGTTTTGGTTAATATTCAGTCCATAGTATCTTGCGTAATCAGTATTGTAATAAAAAATAATTAGAAATGTCATTACTAAAAAAATTTTGCTTTTCAGTGATTACTGTGATCAGTATGTGCTGTTGATGCACTGTGATGACCTTACGGCTAAGAATACAAATCAGCTGCCCAACATAGCACATACGCAGTGGCGTACGCAAAAAGTTTCCGAAGGGCGGACCAAAGTTTCGTCAGAATCGTGTGACGTCACAAATCAACTTTATGGGGGAGTGCCGAAGGCACAGAAAGTCGAAATTCAGGGCGAATCCCGAATATTTGCAAAAAACGAGCTTTGCTTTTGCTAAAACTGCTTGGTTTGCTTTACATGAAGTTGTTATAAAAATTATTGCATTTGCGAGTTGCGATCTCCCAGTGTTGGCTTACTCAAACTTGGAAACCCTTGCTGTATGCAGAGAAAATAAAGAAATTATCTCAAGAATACCAACAATAATTTTTCCTGAGTCATCTTTTTACGTTTGTGATATCATGTAGGCATATTTACTGAATCTTAATATTAGGGGTGCGCTTTCCTAAAGGGGATATGAAGGCGCGGTAACACAACCCTCCTCAATAAATTATGAAAATTTGAAAAATTGACCCAAAGAAAAGTTGATCTTCCTCCGAAAGAAAGGTTTTTACGAGAGCAAATGTGGGACAATGACAGAAAATCAGAAGTTTATACATAAAAAAGGTTGTCAAGAATTAAGGGGGGCGAGAGTTTTTGCTGTCCTAGCTGTGGGGGGCGCTGCTGATACTCGGTATTTATGTCAATGTATTTCATTTTACAAAAAGAAATGATATTCTTACAAGACAGCAAAAAAAATTAAATGAATCACCCAGTATCAGCAAAGATCGTTTCGATCATTTTGGAAAATTTGTTGCTTGTACGCTGCGCAATCAAACACAAGAGATTTCTTCAGCTTGAATGAAGGAAATAACGAACATGATGCTAAATGACTTTACGATTCTGCCCACCGATTCTTAATGACTACATTCTTCATTTTTCATGTGTTCGTATGTATTCTTCAACTCATTTTCTTCTTGCTTTGCATTTACTGCTTTGTTTTTAGCGCTTGAAATTAAGTGCTTCTTTCTTTGTGCAGTGGCGGAGGCAGAGGAGGGCTAGAGCACCCCTTGTTTTACAAAAAGAAAGCACAGTCCCTGAAACTACCCCAGAATTGGTAGCCTAGTACCTGTTGCCATAGATATAAAAGTAGGGGCTTGGTGGCTGCAGCGACCCATGCTGTTTTTTCCATAAATTTCAAAAACAGGCATAGTGACTTGAAAAAGTTGGTCTCTACCCTCAATTTGGGTAAAAACAGAGTAAGATTCACTTTCAAAAAGCTAATCTAAAAAAAATTACTCATTTTGAGCTTTTGTCTGATCTCATTGGAAACAAAACGCTACCTATGCTTCCTCGAGAAGTTCGATGTGTTTTACGTACTGGATTTGTTGTGCTGATGTCGCCTCCCTATCTTGTGTTCTCTGTTTTTTTTTTATACAAATGCTTCAGCTCGTTTTTTATGGTTTGCTATCTGTTTCTGTGTACTTTTGCTGGCAAATATATTCGTTGCTCATTGACGCTTTGTAGATTTTAGATTATTTCAAATATGATACCAGCTGAAGATTGTACAGGCTTGAGATTATTTGCTATTTGATAGTCCCGCAAGAAATCACCATTTTGTCTTTTGTTTTTATAGTAAGCTATAAAACGCCCCAGTTTTGCAGTGAAAATTTGAGAAAAAGCAAGAGGTCAAGGTAGTGTCTATTTTATTAAGGTAATTCTTTAGAAGAACTTTTTAAAGCTTTTGTTCAGTAAACTTTGTTTCGGGTAAATCTAATTTCAAAAATTATTTAAAGTTTTTATTATCCCAACAATTTTGTTTGTATGTGGGTCCCGATGTGAAGTTAGCAAGCTTTATCAGCTTTAATGGCAATTTTCTGGAATTACGCTTAGCAAGTCAAACAATGAAAGCATTTAAGATCAAGATTTTAAGCTTGGCTGAACAAGATCGATCAATCTAAATCATAACCATTAGTTACCGTAGCATCAAATCTCAAACGCAATAAAATTCACTCAAAAAACATTTTAAAGTTTTGAAATCTACCATACTCAATAAGCAAATGCCAAATTCACGCGTATTTTGCAGGGTACATCCTGCTTAATGCTGTCTGATACGATTTCAGTGAAAGCAGTAGTTCAAGATTGCTAGTAACTTCCTTTGTAAAGCCTGAACAGGAAACACAAGGCGCAGCAAGCATTAACTTGAGAGTTTAAAAAGAAATCAAAAAAAGACACATTCCTGCGTGAAATCGCATTGTATAAAAGACATTTCTGATATACTTCCATACAAGGGAAATGCATGTACCCCTTATCTACGTGAAAAAAATAAACAGAACTCATAGATCTGAGGCTAACTTGGATTTTTAACTCACAAATTTCATTATGAGAAACGCACCAAGTCGTAAAATACGTCTACTACTTGATGAAAAATTTTTGTATCTGTAAAACAATCACTACTTTTATCGCTTTCATTTTCTTTAGTTTAACATATCTCAATTTTGTCCCGTCGGTTATTCATATAAAAACATAGAGAGATTGGCATCATGGGAATAAACGCTATGCCTATTCTGTTTTTGATTAGAGCATATGATTTAGGAATAAAAATGGGATGTGTAGACAAATCATAGATTTTCCATTACTGGTGCTGTTTTACCTTTTTACCTTTTTACCGAAGTTTTACTGAACTATTTTGATTAATGTTTCATAATATTTGGGTAACGCTGTATCGCAAGTTGCACAAAATGGCTTTACTTAAATTCTATACAAGTTGATTACAGTAGAGTTAAGCAAAATCCTAAACTCAAAGAAAAATTGTGAGAAAATAATAATGATATATAAACATGTATTTATGATGTCTGATGTATTTATAAATGTCTGTTTGTTTTTTGCAATTATTTTCAATTTTTTAATAATTTGCTCTTAACAAGAGAATTGGATTTAAGATTTTTGAGGCCTGGAACATGGGCCTCCACAACTCTACCACCTGCTACACTCATGCCTGAACTATAGTTTTGTTTGCCTTGTATCAAGTGTAAATACAACAAAAGCGCTGAAAGGTTTCAACACCATATGCAATGGTCACCGCAAGCTTGATCAAAAACCATCTTAAGAAAGGGATAAGACTTTTGGGGTTTGATTTTTCGTTTCCATGATGGCATCATCAGACACAGATACTATCACAAGTACAAATCTGTTTTTTGCAACCGCTTCTCTAGCTCTTCTATCGTTTTTGCTCCTGGTTATCGAGCACGTTGCCTCCCCACTCCCTTTTTTTGGTTGCATCACTGGTTGCATATCATGTGCAACATCACCTGTATTAATTCCTTTCGATATCGCCTGCTCACCTCTGGGTTAATATAAGCTATAGTAAAATGTGATTCGCTGACTTCAATAGGGAGATATTGTATTTTGCCAGTTTAATCGGTTTTACAGAAGAATTTTCTTTTGCAGGCGATAACAACCTTCCCACAGTATCTCACACTAGCAATAATCAAAAATGATTCAACAACCAAAAAACAAGACCAGAATCATTTCAAATTTTTTGATTACCTGGCAGCCCCAACGAAGGCAGCCATAAAAGCGGTTAAATCACATCACAGTAACCCGATAACACATTTTTCAAATAATTTTGGAAGTCTTGTCATTTCTTTAAGGCTTTGGTGTTGGTTTTGATGAGCTTAAAGGTTTTTGCATCCCATCTCTCTCAGCTATCATTTATTTTAAAGTTGGCTACGTTTTTACCGCCGTTAGAAGTACCTATATCTTTATAATGTGTATTATTTGAAATTATGTTGATTATTTTAATTTATTACGTCACATTTACAGATTTAATTCTTAAAAAGGGCTTTATGAAAGTCAAAAACGTTCAAATTTTAAAATATTTTACTAATTAAAACGACTTTTAATTTATTAAAGTTACTTGCTTTAATAACAGTGTGGATTTTAAAATGTTTTACCTCTCTGCCAAAGTTGTAATATTTGACAAAGGTAACGAATAAAGATTACAGAACCCCGGTTCGACTTCACTGCACATACAGATCAAAACGAACAAATAATGCATTGACAAAGTAACAACCTCAACTTGTCGCAATAGCAGATCATAAACAACTGCAACGCCGGCCAAGCCAAAGCTTTCGTATGTTTTGCAAACTTCTTTGTTTCTTTTAATCACACGCTCTTGAAGATTGTAAGCACTTTTAAAAATGTTTTTGCTTTGCTGTTTGTCTTTTAAAAATGAAGAAAATGAAAAATCAAGTTTTTGAGCATTTGCGCCCTTCTTCAGCGAGCTAGCTAAATTAAGGTTGGTTTCTATCAAATGTAAACATTGTCGCCGATCTTGGAAATTTTTTAAGCCACTTGGGATTTTCTCGATATCTTTTTTTGTGAAAGTTCCGTAGGTTAAATCTTGGGATTTTTGAAATCGTTTTTGGGAGTTTGGGAAAAATCTTGGAATATTTTGTCTGCGAAACAGTGAGGAACGTTTTTATTTTTTTAGAGACCGCTCTGCAAAATTTTGTGAATTTGTGTAGATCGGAATGCCCAATTCTGGATATTTGTGTGGCTCGGAAAGTAATCTTTTTTTAGAGATCAACACCACATCAAGGAGAATTTTGTTGATGAAAAAAAAATTTTAGTTGCAGCGAAACACAAAGAAAAAAGTGACAAAACATTTCAGAAACTTTAAATTTCTGCGCAAAAAAATTTCGGAAATTTTTTTGCTAATGTCTTGGAATGCTTTCACATTTTTAGTTGGCAATTATGGCCTTGAATTGCTGGTGTAGCGTAAAAGTTTTTGCATATTTGATCAATTTCAAGCGCAGAGCGTTTTTGCCATCAAAATAAATTTAAATAGATTAACAAAGAATTTTTACGCTACCTTGGTAATTTGCGGTTTATGGAAACAAAACTTTAACCGAAAAAGCATGAAATTGATTGAATAATTCCAACATTGTAACCTTCTTGCTTTGATAGAGTAGGTAGTAGACCCTTTATAGCAGGGCTACTCAACTGGCGGACTGCGGTCCGAATCCGGACCTTTGAGGTGTTACAGCCGGACTTCGAGCTTCATGATGAGTAACAATAAGAGCAATGAGTAACAGTTGATCAAAAACGGAACGCTCAAATTCAGGTTGAGACCTTTTTTTTCGGTAGAATTGATGACTTCCAGCAAAATAGTTGGATTTTCGGCAACCAAACAGGTCATGATTTGGAAATCCTTTGGCGGGGGTGATCTCCAAAAGAAAAAGGTCACCACCTGTTTCGCTGCCGAAAATCCAACTATTTTGTTGCAAATACACAATTCTGCTGGGCTGGACCTCAGTAGATACTAAACTTCTCCGACTAGGCCTTCATTAAAACTAGTTGACTAGCCCTGCTTTATAGTAAGAGGAAAAATATAGCCAAAGAGGTTATTTTTTGAAACTATAGCGCAGCAAAGCAAAGCACAGATAAGATAGCAAGGATATTCATTGAAAATCTAAACGTTTTCTGCAAAATGAATTCCTCATAAGAGGGGAAAATGAATTGCCAAAAACTTGAAGGTATTTTATCTGTGCTTTGCTTTGCTACGCGACGGTAAAAACAAATTGCGAGTTGAAATTTCACTGTGGCTCTATTTTCTTATCCAGAAAAAAACACGTGGCAGAAATTTTTAAACATCATTGTTTTGCTTTGCTACGCGACGGTAAAAACAAATTGCGAGTTGAAATTTCACTGTGGCTCTATTTTCTTATCCAGAAAAAAACACGTGGCAGAAATTTTTAAACATCATTGTTTTGCTTTGCTACGCGACGGTAAAAATAAATTGCGAGTTGAAATCTCACTGCGGCTCTATTTTCATATCTAAAAAAACATGGCAGTAATTTTCAAACATCATTGCCATGTTATGATTTATGTCTTTCTCTTTGCAATACAACTTTGAAAAAATTTGTTCAGCGAACAGCTTTATGAACAGGAAAGCAGTGCTAAATAAAAAAATATGTGGAAACCTGAAGTTAGAGTGAAATAACGTAGAGTAGAAACGTACATCTTGCAGTCACGTTAGTGTGAGACAGTGGATGGTAGTTGTGAGTGTGTGGTAGTTGTCAGGTTAGTGTGAAATAGTGGCCCAGTAGTTGTTGGTGGTCTGCACTTTTGGGGTAAAAGTGGCCAGTCTACAATAGTGAAAAATTTATGTTGTTATGCAAGTCTTTTAACTGTTATAAACAATTCTTCAAGATGCAGAAAAATAAATTATTTTTTACATGGACATTAACCAGGAACTGAGGAAGCATGAAAATACTGTTACGTCGCTTCAAGGTGCTCCCCAACTTCCCAACGTGCAGAAAACATGTTAAAAAATGGTTAAGAATCTTAACTTAAGATTCCATCTATTACTTCATACATTGTGCTTTATCCTGAAGTTTTGACCCATTTTTAGATGAGAGGGCATGGTGTAGAACAATGAGAAATGTTTTTTGGAAACTTTAAAAACTTTAAAAATGTCTGATGAAAAAAATTTTGGTGATTTGCAGGATCATAAATTTTTGAAATGCTTTGTCTCAACCAGAACTGTTACAAGGAAAAGTTTTGAATCCAGATAAATATTGGGAAGGAACTGAGGAAGTTTGGCGCTTTTATGTTTGTTGCCCCATCAGGCTATATCCACCTTAGATTTAGATAATAAAAATATGAACAAACCTTAGATCAGGGCCTTAGCCTAATTTTATAAGTGACAGCAACAATTACAATTACAACAATTACAATCTTTTTTTTAGTTTTTTGAAAACCTTAGATTTAGTTAATATAAATATGAACAAGCCTTAGATCAGGGCCTAAGCTTAATTTTATAAGTGACAGCAACAATTACAAGTCAAAAAGCACTCAAAAACAAAAGATTTTGTGTAAAAAAAATAAAAAAATTATTAGTGGGTAACCAACGAAAAAGCACTGAAAAGTTGGCCTAAATTATGTTATAGATATTTATCAGCGAGATAAAATCTATACTTTTACAAATTGATAAAATTACTCATCATAGGTTAAGTAAAATGGCTGTGACTGCCTTTTGTGCTAAGCAATGTATTTCTGCACACATTAATACATTAATTCAAGTAAAGTTTACAAAGTTTAAGAGAAAATACCAAAAACCATCTTTACTTTTTGACTTCAGCACAGCAGCAGTTTATTTTAAAAATTTTTAGCCCAAAATAGCTCAATATGAGAATCAGATTGAAGGCATTTGTGAAATGTGAACATAGCTTTCCGTCCCCTGGTTATGCTTTTAGCTGGGGTGAAGGGAGAGAGGAAAGATAAAATGTACTATTGCTCTACTCCTGATCTCTACTGATATTTATTGATAATTTGTATTATTCTGCAGCTCCTTCTCAGATAATGCTAAATTAATGCATTTGTTTCATAATTTTGTGAGAAAAATTATCAATAACTTATTTGTATTCATCATGTCCTTGTGGGTTCTGAATCGGTTATGCAGGAAAATTGCTCCACTTTCTAAAATCTATTATTTTATTGTTTTATTTTTCTTTTTCTATTTTGATATTGGATTTGAAAGTCATTCAGAATTTAAAATTTTAGAAGATTTTCCTTTATGAGGTTTACAAATCATATGTTTTGTTTTGTGAAAATCTAAATATAATTTGTTTCTGTTTTCCCAAGAAGCCCCATACATGAACAAAAAGGATAGTGAGTGACGGTGACCAAAATATCACACATAATATTACCACATTTCTTTAGTAGGCCTATACAGGGTGTCTGTAAAGTTACTATACAGTCTTACAAGTTACTATACAGTTTCATTGTATTATATGTAATAGTTTTTGTTACTATATAGTTTTATTGTATTATACTGTATTTAATATTTATTTTTTTTACAGGCCTATTTAATTAAGCATTATTTATTGTATTATAGTTGTAGTTTTACTGGATGAGACATTTCCTGATAAATGGATCGGCAGGCGAGGGCTCATTGAATTTCCTCCACGATCTCCAGACATAACGCCAATGGACTTCTTTGTCTGGGGAGTCATCAAAGACTCTGTGTATTCGAGAAAGCCAAGAAGTGTTGAAGATCTTCGACAATTTGTTATTGATGCATTTGCCAACCTTGATCATGACTTGTGCACCAAAGTTTGTCATAGTGTGGTGTCACGTTGTCGAGAATGTATTGAAGCTGAAGGCCTCCAATTTGAATATTTATCATAGAAATTGTTTGCCTTGATTATTACAGTCTTTTCGGATGTAACACATATATTTTCTGAGATTTTTATAAACATAAAGGTGTTATTTCTTTTGTTACAAATAAATATTGTAATACATTATCTTACTGTACTGTTAATATATTACAGGGTGTCTGTATAGTAACTTGTAAGACTGTATAGTAACTTTACGGACACCCTGTATATTACAAATTATCTCTCAAGCAGTTAGCACAAAGCAAGGTTAAAAAGTATTTTTTCTTTACTTTTCTAGTCTGATATAATCATAGCCCAAAAGCAATAATCACAAGCAATGCTCAAACTTAGTTGATTACCTGACATTATTTTTAAAGGGAAGATCAAAATTAAAATTGTTAAAATCTTTATTTTTTCTTGACGTTTCAAAGTTAATTTTATGCAATTGTTAAGATACAAAAAAGCATCTAGGTCTTGGTTTTAGTTTTGCAAAAAAAAATATTTGGGGGAAATGGTTCAGGTTTTGTATATTACGAATAAATAATCTTCTCACACAGGCCAGCCATGAAAACAAAGAATATGACTTTTAACCAATTCTAGTTTTAATCCCCTTGAAAAATAGATTATTTTTTTAAACAAAGTGTAGCTGACAGGTATGCATTGTGATAGTTTACCAGTCAAGATTGAAGAAACCCTTGAAACATAAAGAAAAAAGTGTGAATTCTAGTTTCAATTTCTTTAAATAGGTTTTATGTTAAGACATAGCTTTTTTGTGTTGATTACTTGATAAGTAATTTTTAATCCATCAGAATTTGCTTATAGCCAAACTTCTACATAATTGTAAAAAATGTTCTTCTTCCTGTTGAATCCTTTTTTCATGAAAGGCGTAAAGCAGAAGTAGCCATCGTTTATGTGATCTGTACATTTTTTCCAAATCATTGGCTCTGCAAATAGTTTTACCTTTCTTTTCTTCTTGAACCACTCATTAGGGGTGGTCGCACAGGAGCTGCAGCATATGTGAGGACCTCAAGGCTTGTCTTGATCTCCGACTTTACAACCAAAGTATTGATAATAAGCCTTTGTTGTTCTAGTGATTAAAACAAACTTCTGTGAAGACATGGTAAATTCTCCACAGATATACTGATAACAGAAGTTATCTGCAGAATTTGCTCAAACAAGGCATTTTAAAATACACTGAAAGCTACTTTAACAAGTTATTGTATTCATAGTTAAAAGAGCTTAATTCTAAGCAAAAAAAAACACAGTGCAAGTTTTTGGATATACCTGCATAAGACAGTTAGGGTGCTTTGCAGTTTATTTGCTAGAAGCTAGAAGCCTTTTCTGCATAGTCTAAATTAGGTGAATTTTTGCTGGCTAGCATTATTGGTGTATTTCACTGTTTATCATGCAAATTAACTTAGCTTCACTCCTATTTAAGCTCTTTAGCTGATCTAAATCAGCAAAATCATTTTGCAGCACATAAACAATCTTGAGATATGTCCTCCGTGATAACTTTATTTTATCCTTGTTACTGAAAAACTTCTTATCAGTGTACAAGGAATTAGGGATGGGCAATTCAGAATATTGAATCCGAAGAATTCAAATCCCAAACTATCCAAATCCAATAGGATTTGGTTAATATCCTGCTGGCAAGCTTTAACACGTAGCTTGTTCACAGATTTTCTGTTTGTAAAAGTGTCAATTGCATGCAATTATTCAAAAACTAACTCGCACACACAAACATTGATCGAATGCGTCCGTTTTCTCATGATGCACACACGTGCAGACATAATTTGATTGCACTGCAATAAACTCATTCTTTGATTGTGCTTCTGTTGTTGTAAACTTGTTATAAATGCTTTCATGTTGATTGTGCTAATCACCAAAAAGGATTCGGTTTAACTATTCTAGAATAGTATATCATTCTGAATTGCCCATCCCTACAAGGAATGCACATTGTATTTCCACCTTAATCACTTGTCCCCCTCCAGCTTATATTGCTGGTGCCCAATCTTGAAAACTAGAGCTAACCAACAATATTATGATTTATTTTTGGATTCAGCACCCCAAAATTTGTAAAGGGCAGTTACTTTCATTCCAGAAAGGAAGTTTGTGCTGGCCACGGTTATTTTTGGATTTTTGCTGCACCTTTAACCCTTTAAGGATCATAAGATTTTAAGTGATAAAATTTGAAACAATTCCATAATTGTTGGTAACAATGGGAAAATAATAGATTTTAGAAAAGTGGTTATTACATCATAATCGCCTAACAATTGACAATCGTGGGACATATATGTCCCAGTATTCGTCAAAGGGTTAAAGTAGGTTTTCAATTTTGTGAAGATTCTCTGGCAGAGAACAAATATGTAAATGCATTTCTCCAAGGTCGTGATTACTATTGTACTTACGGAAGTTATTTAGATCGTTTATGTTATTAGAGTCGTAACTATTTGGAATGAAGATTTGTTTGATTAACAATTTTTTCAGATTTTATACAAAGCTGGATAAGGGTCAAGTATTTTAACTGGGCTACATCCTTAACTGTTCAAGGGCTATTGTCCATTTGGTGGTGGTAGCAATTAACAGCAGCGTTAAGCTGTTGAACTAACTCTTACTGCCTGAGCCCTATGTTGCTCTTAAGGCTTGCAGTCCGGTTTCAAAACTTTTGGATTCTCGTGATTGTTTTGAATGCTTTTAGTTTTGCTACTGCAACGGCACAACAATCTGTAACTACCACAAAACCTAATCAAGTAAGCTACCGATAGGCCTATTTTTTATTTGCATATCAGCCTAGCCTGATAGCCAAAGCTCAGACATGGCCTTGCTTTTACTAAAAATAGACTTGCTTGTAACTTTCTTTTTAAAAATCTGCATTTTTTTCGTCTTCTTGATAGGTTCAAGATTGTAACTTTGCTTTTGTAGTTTTCTTCAGTCTGCATTGCTTATAAAATTGTGCCAAATAAATTGCCAATTAGCCAAAAAAAGTTGGCCCAATGAAACTATTACCGGTGCTGAGTGTTAGAATTGTTATCAAAGGGTTGTTGGTTGACCACTTTAAGGGTGTTACGTTGCATTGCATGGGATATGTTTAAGTGGAACCAGGTTTTGCATTCCAGCTCTTATTTCGGATTTAAGCTGAGGTTTTGTGAACTTTTATGACGAGTAAGGAAGATTGCTGACTTTGAGAATGTAATGTCATTTTTTGGTCTCCCAAACTGTAGTATTTTGTGTTTGATGAGCTGAATAAGTTCTTACCATTCCGTTTCTACATTACTCCTACATCATTTAGATGGAAATTTCATCAGTTTTTGAAATATGCCTACCCCCTTAAGTGTATTTTATATGTAAAAATAGCCTATATGAAAAACCATTTTGTCACCCACAGTTTGGAATTTGCTTGCTTTTCCAACTTCTGCTGTTTTTTAAGTTTTTGGGCGTGAACTAATTTCTTTGAAAACTGCTGCTAAAGTGAACCAAAGGGTTATACAGTCCATAAAAAATTATAAAAAATGTTCGTATGGCTCAGGTTTTCGATTAATATAATTTTCTGAGGGCAGGAAAATTTTTCAGTATTAAGAAGTATTTATAAATTCTAACTCCAATCCTACATCATGCACCTTGCAAATGTCAACGATGAGGACTTGAACTAATTAAAATTTTAGAACAACCGCAAATGGCATATGGCAACCATTTTTTTGATTAATCAGGGTAATATGAAGTTTGGATCACCTATTTAGAGTTAGATTGTGGCAAAAAATAACATCTCTGAGCTTTAAATTGGTAGTTTGTCAACGATACTGGTACTCAGCAGCTTATTTTATCGATGCTAACTTTCAAAATTTAAGGCTTTTATGTGTGACGTCAGTAGGTGTACTCATGGAAATTTTTGTCATCAGCAAAAGCATTGCAGTTTTTTTCATGTTGATTTAATGAAATTAGGAAATGTATTTGACCAACAAATGCATTTTTTGAATCTGTAATGTTTAGCTTTTCTTGCTAACTTTTTTAAAAATTAGTTAAAAATTAACAGCATTAGCATCTTTTAGATAAGATGACTGTTAATTCTTTTTTATCTTTTGCAGTAGTCGTACTGCCATACACTTGTGAGGCTTAAATAACAGAGTAGTTAATAGTTAGAAGGAGATCTGTTTTAGTTGTCCGTGTCGTGGTAAGGCATAATACTGGTAATGACGTTAGTCATAATTGTTTTTATTGCAGACCATCGACAGGAACTTGCTTTGTAAAAATGGCAAACTATGGAAGCTAAGTGATGTTGTTGACGCCAAGCCATATTCTGTTTGCTACAACGATAAGCAGGTAGTGTATTTGATAAAGTTGAGACTAGTCCTGCAAATAGGGATGGGCAATTCAGAATGATATACTATTCTAGAATAGTTAAACCGAATCCAGAATCCGAATCCTTTTTGGCGATTAGCACAATCAACATGAAAGCATTTATTACAAGTTTACAACAACAGAAGCACAATCAAAGAATGAGTTTATTGCAGTGCAATCAAATTATGTCTGCACGGTGTGTGCATCATGAGAAAACGGACGCATTCGATCAATGTTTGTGTGTGCGAGTTAGTTTTTGAATAATTGCATGCAATTGATACTTTTAGAAAAAGAAAATCTGTGAACAAGCAATGACATAAAGCTTGCAAGCAGGATATTAACCGAATCCTATTGGATTCGGATAGTTTGGGATTCGAATCCTTTGGATTTGGTATTCTGAATTGCCCATCCCTACCTGCAGACTTGTGGATAGTTTTCTTTTCTACACCGTTTTATTACAGCTTTAAAGGAACTGTTGCAAAAAGCTTGTTGTGTGTGTCTACAGTCAGCCAGTGTCAATTTAAAATCTGATAGGAAATATTTCGTGTAATCGTGAGATTAGCTCTGGACTTCATGAAAAACTGTAGTAATTTGGCCCACCCAACTTTTTGAAAGCTTTATATTATCTTCATGTAGGGCAGTAGTTTTCTACCTTTTTATTTCATGGACCTCTAACCAATATTCAAAGCTAAATTCTCCCCACCAGAAATTTTATATAACTATACTAAGAAGAAAAACTAAGCTCTTACGATTGACAAACTTTTTAGACTGTAATATTCCTTACAGCGAAGTTATTGGTGTTGACTTTGGAACGATAATCAATCAGTAAAAAGAATTTACTTAAAACACAAAAGTAGAAATCGCTGAAAATTTAACAAATTTAACAGTAGAGAGAAGCTCGTAATTGTTTTTTTCGTGACAATTCATGGATTCATGAAGGAGTATGGTAAAGAGCGCAATGCATATTATTTTCCACATCAAATCTGTCTCTTTGTTTTGTGTTCATTTACAAGAGAGCTGAGAAACCAGATTTGTGTAGATATGTGGAGACAATGCAAATGGAGGGATAACTCGGATAGCTGTATCTATCACTTTAGGATAGGAATAGCAGGTCAATGGCCGAACAAAATTCAGTGGTTGATTTTTCATTAAATAAATCTCTTGCACAAGAATTAGTTATGAGATCTAAAGATTCATTCTTGAAACTGTTTCAGCTGACGATATGAACGGATTTCATGTAAAATCAAGCCAATCGTCACCGATTTCAGGAAAATATTGAATGAGTACTGATTGTAGTGCTACCAGGTGTTGCAAAATCATATCTTTTTCTAAATTGCGAAGCACTTGCTTTTCATCATCAGCCATTAGAATTGGTGATATCTTTCTTCATACATTGCAATATTTTTGATTCTAACTGTTTACTTCTAATTATTAAGTTTGTTCATTGTTTGCTCAAAAATACCATGCAAATAAGCAAGGTGTCTGATTTATCCATCATCGTTATAAATGAAGCAAATTTCAATTTTTTTGAAGCTCAAAAAATAATTTGAGTTCATCTCTGAGCTCAAACACTCGCTTGGATACATTTTTTCTTGAAAGCGATCGAGTATTTTTTATGGGAAAGAAGCACGTTATGGTTTGCATCCATGTCAGTGCATAGCTGCTTAAGCAATCAGAAGATAAGAGGTCTTTCTTCCATTAGGATTGTTTGATCAACAACTTCACATAATGAAGCAGGAAGTGTTTAGAGGCCAGCGCATGGTGATGAATCATACAATCAATGCTTTTTTACGTTTGGATATCGGTTTTTAACATAAGCTTGAAATCTAGATTTAATTTCTAAAATAGTGGGGCTCCTCCTGTACAGCACCCACATACATTTTCCCATAAAAGATTTACTGATTAGAACAAAGCAGAAACTTTCAAAGTTGGTGAAAGCGTCTGTTTTGAGAGGGGAACAAAAGAGAAGCTCTTCTTTGAATTTATTTGAATGGGCATGCTTCACAAATGCCGTTAATTGGGAACAAGATACTACATCAATCGATTCCTCTAGTTTCATTGAATATAAGCCAAAGGCAACAGACTTGATTTCTTGCGGTCTTTAATATCCATAGCCATGTCTTCAATCCTTCTCTGAACTATGTACTATTAGACAATGAGACGGCAGCAATTTTTTCTTCTTTTCGTTTCCTAGTACAAGTTCAACTAAATTAGAGAGCATAGTTTTTTCAAATTTTCACAGACTGCGTCGGGTTTCTTCTACCTTGCAATTTCTTAAGAAACATAGTAGAAGCTTCAATTGAATTTTTGCTTGTTCGTAATATGTTACACTTGAATCTAGTCTCATCTTTTTCAAAGCATTAGCGTGCCGTACAAAGAATCTTCTGTTTTTTTCCTTGTGGTGTGAGTGAACATTCTGTAAGTGTTTTTTTAACTTTGTTGGTTTCAAAGAATCATTGAAACAGAACAGAACTTGAGAGAGAACTTCATTGCGTATCACTCACTGAGGACTTTAGTCTCCGTTGCTATTGATGCATGTCATTTCATATTCAATGTGTGAATCATTGGGTCTTCTTTTTTGAGATTCATGGAGTTAAAATTCTAGTGATTAGAATTAGCTACGGCAATCCTGATTAAAAGATCCTGAAACTAAAAAAAAGTTATGTGAAAATTTTCCTTAATTTATTTCGTCTCACTCATCAGCACTGTTTCACCAGTTGTCTTACTGACACAAATGCCGTTATTCCCATGTTAAAATGTTAGCAGCTGAATCAAGCAATTATGATATCACAATTACAAATAAAAAAGCTCAAGAAAATAGTTTACATGTTACACGAAAACCATCTACTATGACACCAATAGCAGCATTATTAACAAAAAGTAGTAACCTCTTGGAAGTAACAAAGTCAAAAAACAATTACTCAAAACGATCGCCTGCTTAACTGTCAAATTTACTGAGAATAACTCGAACCTTTAAAATGGTCTTCAAAGAAGATAATCTATAAAGCGTTACAACACTTATCAAAAACGTGCAGTTAGATTTTAAACAAAATTTCTTGAAAATACAACTTTTTCCTGGATGAGAATTCCCGTTTTAAAGTGAGCTGCTACATAAGCTTTGAATATTTCCCAAAATGTTTCCCAAATTTGACCCGTTTGTGGAAAATACAAATTGAGTTTTTCTCTCTTCGTTTAGGAATACTATTGATATTGTTGTTTGCAAGTGTCTTTGCTTACAGGATATGTTGTGCTAATGTCACATGGGAAAATAAATTACATCTTTAATATTGTTTTGTAAAAAGCTGTTTGTCAAAAAACATTTCTATTAAGACACTACCATCGAAAAGCTTTAATGAAACAGCTATTTTCATAGTCACATCAAAGTTCTTTTGTGGTATCACCAAAAAATTGTTTGTTTTTGCAGGATAATTCCGATTTTTTCTCAAAATTTTGTGAGCAGTTGACATTCAAATGTCAAGTTGTTAATTTGCTTTTTTTGTTTAGAAATTACCGTTAAGCCATAGTGAACATGCGAATTATCCTCCCAATCAATTACCTAACAAGTAAGTGCATTGGGTTACTGTTATTATTGCGTTTCTTGATGTTGCTCAATAGCTATGACGTTGATAGTCTCGCAAATAAAAAGAGTTAAGCTTAATGCGAGCATCTTTGGTTTGCATTGTTGGGCCCTTGTAAAAGGCACTTTATGTCAATTTTTCTTGCTTGAGACACCTGCCCTCCCATTCGAGAAAGTGAAGTTAATATTTAAAAACATTGCGCATATTTTGATGCTTTTTGCTAATGCCCTTTCTTGCGCTAGAAAATATTTAAACCTCATGACTTGCGTATCTTTATGTTGCATTCTCTTTTTCTTCGCGGCTCTAAGCCAGATGATGTATTTCTGAAGTCGTTTCATGTCACCCACAAAAAGATACCGAACCCAGGCTTACCTACTGTGAAACCGACCCCTTTCTTCACTGCAGCACTGTGCTGGTCTCATGTGCAATTACTACGCTGCAAGAAACCAAGTCAAAAATCCATTTTAAGTAAAAAGTAAAACACCAAAGTAGTTAAGAAGGAATGTAGAACAGAGAAAACGATGACATGCTGCACTTTCCAAATCTATTAACTGTTGATAGGTTTTCACTTAGTGTCCTACCAGCGATACTAGGAAACTCTTACCAGCAACGGCAAACTTTCTTGTCTTGGACTTCTACACCATAGCGGTGGTAAAAAATCAATATCAGTTAGCAAGAGAAATAAATTCAATAATGGAAAACTAAAACTTTGATTAAAGTCTTCAAAATAAGAAACAAATGATTGAGAGATAAACTTTATTTCACACTATTAGGATTTGCTGTGGTATGCTTTTCTTTCAATATCCGTTTCTAAAGATAAATAAATCACAAACACTTAACTTGGAGACCATTGCAGTAAACAATTATTACATACCAGAACTAATTTCCAGGCAAAGAATTGAACACATTACTAAATGAACTTCGGGGTAAGACACCACTAAATAATTGTTTCCTCCCATCAACAAGTTAACAATTACTTATCAGTTGTCTTACTCTACAAAAACAATGTTATGAGATCAATAGGTCGACCAATTACTTATGCGATGCTATACTTTTTCATTCATATAAACTCAATAACATTAACTAATTTTTGGCAAAACAAGCTCTAGCGTCGTTTGCCACCACTTTACATGTAGGCACGTTTGCATTTGACGCACGCAAGCAAAAAGTGAGGGATTCTGCTGTGACTACGCGTTGATTACGCGTCCAAAAAATGAGTGGTTAAGCCTAACGAAGGTCCAAGAAACGCAAAGGAAGGTTTACTGCAAAAAACAGTAACATTGCTATTGCGTCCTCTTCGCAGTCGGTAGATTTCGGTGCAGTTTTATTGTCCAGTCATACCAAAAACTTAAAACAATGGTTTTCACAGCTTCTTTGTTTTGCGTTCAATACAATAGGAACAATATTGAGTAACAATCGACAAGTTTGTCTATTCCCTTAAAAAAGGCACTTACCGGGATTCCTCCATTTTTATGTGGTTGACGGGTGGTTGAGCTGTGCAGCCCACCTGACGCAATGCGGCAAACGGGTGATTGAGCTGTGCAGTCCACCTGACGTGGTGTGGCAGATGGGTGATTGGGCTGTGCAGTCCACCTGACGCGATGTGGCAGACGGGTGGTTGAGCTGTGCAGTCCACCTGACGTGATGTGGCAGACGGGTGGTTGAGCTGTGCAGTCCATCTGATGCTATGTGGCAGACGGGTGGTTGAGCTGTGCAGTCCACCTGACGTGGTGTGGCAGATGGGTGATTGGGCTGTGCAGTCCACCTGACGCGATGTGGCAGACTGGTGGTTGAGCTGTGCAGCCCACCTGACGTGATGTGGCAGACGGGTGGTTGAGCTGTGCAGTCCATCTGATGCTATGTGGCAGACGGGTGATTGAGCTGTGCAGTCCACCTGACGTGGTGTGGCAGATGGGTGATTGGGCTGTGCAGTCCACCTGACGCGATGTGGCAGACGGGTGGTTGAGCTGTGCAGTCCACCTGACGTGATGTGGCAGACGGGTGGTTGAGCTGTGCAGCCCACCTGACGTGATGTAGCAGACGGGTGGTTGAGCTGTGCAGTCCATCTGATGCTATGTGGCAGACGGGTGATTGAGCTGTGCAGTCCACCTGACGTGGTGTGGCAGATGGGTGATTGGGCTGTGCAGTCCACCTGACGCGATGTGGCAGACGGGTGGTTGAGCTGTGCAGTCCACCTGACGTGATGTGGCAGACGGGTGGTTGAGCTGTGCAGTCCATCTGATGCTATGTGGCAGACGGGTGGTTGAGCTGTGCAGTCCACCTGACGTGATGTGGCAGACGGGTGGTTGAGCTGTGCAGTCCATCTGATGCTATGTGGCAGACGGGTGATTGAGCTGTGCAGTCCACCTGACGTGATGTGGCAGATGGGTGATTGGGCTGTGCAGTCCACCTGACGCGATGTGGCAGACGGGTGGTTGAGCTGTGCAGCCCACCTGACGTGATGTGGCAGACGGGTGGTTGAGCTGTGCAGTCCACTTGACGCGATGCGGCAGACGGGTGGTTGAGCTGTGCAGTCCACCTGACGCGATAATCCAGTCTGACTGAAGACCTGCAAACGCAGTATGAGCTCATATGCATGAAAATGAATGACAGCGATTTTAGTCTTTGATAAGTGCGATAAATTACATGTTCCTGTGAGTAATATTGGTAAAAAGTGACTTTGATTGGAACGCACTTGACAGAGAGTAACGTCGTTGACATAAAAGTTAGATTTCAACTGCGCTTGTACCTCCATGCTTTTGTTTTATGCTGAAAGAAGAATTATTTATATTTTAGTGGACCACATAATAAAGAATGGGCAGTATATGGAGAATATGAAGTTATTCCTCCCATGTATTTCGTTCACAACGCTGAGGTAAATCTAAGTTGTTAAGATATTGTCGCTATAAAGTAGATCATGTAAAGATGTGTGAGGAGTGTGATGTGTCTTGCGGCTAAATGTTTGACAACGAAGACAGCAGATATCTTGCGAATACAGACGACGGAAATGAGGTTGAATTGGAAGAGGTATGGCAAGACCTTCTGGACAAAGTTTCCCCCTTGTCTAAAGAGTGTGGACAGATGTTTAAGGTACTCATGAATATTTTAGAGGACACTGTCCAAAGTGTTTGGGTCATCTTGAACAAATGAATATAGAGAATTTGACCAGAGCCTTGCGAGAAAAGACAATTATGGGAAATGTGAAAAGAGGAAGACTAAAAAAAGCATGAAAGAAGTCGTTGAAGGATAACATAAAGTAGTGAAGCAACGTGGAAGGAGACGGTGAAAGATGATGTAAAGAAAAGAAATTTGACTCTTGCAGATGCTAAGGATATCTGAGTTATGTAAAGACGTAACTGCATACTACTGGTCGACCTTGATGATTTCTGGTGATGGCCAGGTCTAAAGGGCAAATGGAAATAAATGCTAAGATATTACAAGTGTCATGTGCATGCTAAACTCTTTGCAACTAGCTACGTAAGCTGAATTTATTTTGTTTTGAAATTAGCTTTGTTTTTTCATATCATTTTAAGCATGGTGGCGCAGTGTTCTTGTACCACCCGTGTGCGCCACCTGAACTGGTTGAACGGTTTAAAATGCTTGCTCGCGAATGCACCTGGAAGCACGTCATCGCTCCTTATCAACACGTTCTGAATAAAACCTACGTAAGTACGATTTTTTTGCTGCGGTACTGTATTTGTCGTTCTGTCATTGTAAAAGTTGTTATCACAAAAAAAAACAAACTTCTACTTATAGTTCATCAAAACGATAATGTATTGAACATAAATTGAATAAGATAAATATCATTAGCAAAAATCATTAAAGGTTTTTGACTCCTCTCGATGATTTCATCAGGGCAGCATAACTTAAACGCGATAATCTGACAATAATTTTCGAGGTTAGTTGTACGGCGAGATCGGTAAATTGTATCTTTTTACAATTGCGCCTCTCAATGAAACATGTTCGCTCCACTTCTTGTGAGTTGCAGAGTTTTACATTGTAGCAAAGCTATAGGCTTCAATGTTAAAAGGGCACTTTTTGATGAAACGAAATTCTACTCAGCTGGCATTGTCTCTTTGATGCTTTGCTGTGATCGTGTTGGGATTTGATGACCGAATTTAAGGGATTCTTGGTAGTGTAAACATGGTTTTCGGTTGTTGCGATTAATTGTTTCCTCGTCTTTTTGTGATGAGGATATTTTACATATCAGTATGATTATTCGACTTCGTTTCGCAAATATCGAAAACCATCTTTCCACCATTCAGAGTTCTTTTAATTTGTCTTACAAATCCCACCGCGATTACTGCAAAGCATCAAAGAAAGAATGCTAGCTTAACAGAATTTCGTTTTATTAAAAAAGTGCCGTTTTAACTATAAAACCGGGCTAATGGAAGCATTACTTATCAATAGTGCTTAGTGAGAGAGATCCATTATTTTTAATCCGGTTTTGTCTTCGTTAACAGAGGTAGCCTGATTCATCTCACGTTTCTAGAAAGTTCATAAACACCATTACGCTACTTTGTTGTGTAGGTGACATCTTTCTTTTTTCAGTCTAATCTTATGATTATGTTCTTCCACATGCTTTTTCCACGTCATATTCGGTACCCCACGCCCCTTTTTTACAATCTCTTCAAAATCCAACGCTCTTCGCAACACTTGATCATTATGCCTTCTCAAAACATACGCATACCATCGCATTCCACTAGCCCTGGCCAATCCATCCTAAGTATCTTTCAAATTCAGCAAACTCAAAAGTTTTGGGCATCTTTTCTTAATCTACTTAACTCCACACAATGCTCTTATCATTGCCTTTTCAGTTCTCAAAATTGCCATTTTATTCTCCCTCAGACACCATGTCTCGCTCCCATACAGCCTTGCCGATCTTGCACAGCTCTGATGTATTCTTTCTTTTATCTTTAACGAAAACTTTCTTCCATAAAGCAACTTCCCACATTCTCTAAACTTTATTTATCCAATTCTCGTTCTTGCTGTCACCGCTGTTTCACTTCCATCACTGTCGCCCAAGTTACAAAAACTCTTCACAAATTTAACCTGGTCAAAAAATATTTCTTTATCTGGCTCTTTTATTTTCTTACCACATTGCCCACAAACAAAGTGTTGTGGTCACTTTCTTCATTTTCGTGCATCTAGCATGCACCCATTTACTACCTTTTTTAAATTTCCAAATATCCCATTATCCTCTTATCGCGTTTGGCACACGAATCAAATTTACTCTGGAGTACTTCCAAACCACTTACCATCACTTTGGTCTTTTTGAGGTTCACCTTCAACTCCTTGCTCTCAAACGCCTCTTTCCATTTCAAAAACTTTTCTTTCAAATTTTCTATACTTTCACTCATTTAAACCAAGTCATCTGCATACAAAATTTCATTCATTAATCCTTTTGCATTCTCCGTGATTACATCCACTGTAATCACAAAAAGAAGCGGCGATGATACAGATTCTTGATGTACACCAACTTATACCAGAAATTCTTCAGATGGCTCATATCCCACCCTAACTTTCGTTTCTGCTCCGTAAGAGACTCATCACCGCTCTTACAATAAATTATGATAAATCTTTCTTCCTCATCGCCCACTCCATCACTTTTCTTGGAACTCTATCAAATCCTTCTCAATATCTACAAAACAAAAACACAACTTTTTCTTCTTATCCCTATATTCCTCTTGCATTTTTGCTCTTTGCATTACTGTCGTTCTTTGCGTTGTATTCTTCTTGCATTCTTTAAATATAGAACTCGGTTACTCAATTGGAGCAAAGCCGCTTCTGCTCGTGTTTCATTGAAAGATACAGTGTTAAAACGACACAATTTATCGATCTTGCTGTGCAATTAACAGTAAAAATTATTTTCGGATTATTGTATTTAACTTTATTCTGTCCCGAACTCCCGATGAAGTTGCCGTAACCGGACAAAAAGTTTTGGCGATTAAATATATTTATTCTGTTTTAATTTCAGTAAACCTCTGTTTTTGTTCTTCGTTTGGTAAACTAAAAATCATTGTAAAAGTTACGTCACATTATTGCAAATCTTTTATTCAATTGCCTTTTCATTGATGATGATAATTAGCAGATTTTAGCATCGACTTTGTTGACAATCTTACTTCTTAAGTTTAAATAATGCGTTATACGGAAATTGTCTGACGGAATTTTTTTTTGGCAGCTTTGTTATTTATCCAGCTTCGTAGATATGTGTTGCTGATCAAGGTTGTACCAATTGCTTATCAGCACGACAAGAAAGTGATTTGGCAGTAATTAGGCCGCAAGTTCAAAGCCTACATAAATTGTGAGATGTTGCCTCTGAGCAACGATTTCCTGGGTGGTTGCAGTGTTCATTGATTGCAGATATGTGCTGTGACAGCGTTGCTGGTGACTTTGAAGCGGACCTGAACACAGCCTTATCTACTGTATATAATTGACGTAGACTAGAGTATGAACAAGTAAGGCCAGGTGTGTCATCAATTTTTTTTCTTCAGCCTTTGGGAATTGTAACTTGGGGATGTGATTATCGAATGTCAGTGATAAATCTTACTGATATCAAACTATTCATGGAGCATCGATCACAGAGTCCAGAAACTGACAACAGTCAGGGTACTTACAATGCAGGCATAGTACAAACTTCATCGCCACCTTCAAATGAAAGTGAAGCTGAGAATGATCACTTTTGTCAACAGCTATGTGACTCTCCTGAGGACTTCACAATGGTAAGATTCATTTTATATTACTATTTTTTACCCTATGACAACTCATGCTAACTTCTACTGGAAACATTTGGGGAAAACCGATGAAACATTACAGAAAAATCTTATGAAGAAAGTAAAAACATTTGTAAGAGTTAAGATTAAATAATTATTGTAACAAAATAAATTACAGAATAGCCTTTTCAAGAATACTCATAATACGTTGATGAAAATATTGTCGATAGCTGTTTGTGTTGGACATTTTGGCTTTCATGGTCCACGTGTCAAGAAAAGACGATTTGCGCGACTTTGCAATGCATGACTGGCATCTACAGTAGAATGCCTTCTATAACTGCTCGGTTCTTAGCGCAGTTATGGTTTTGTTGTGTCTTCGCGATTTTTAAGTTAATTTCTCTAAAACTGTATTAAGAGGAAAGGTTTTTGCACTCACTCAAAGCCTTGACGTATTGTATAGAAGTTATACAAATGAGTCCAATCCATACTAGGTGAGCATAGACGTTGAAAAGGTCGGTTGATTCCGACGACAACTTCTAATATTTTCACATATACAGATTTTGCGTCCAGGTTCTTAGTTTTATTGAAGTGTTTTGTGGCTTAGTCATGTGACACTTGATGAATCTGATCTCAGTGGTCAAAAATAATCTTGTGTTAGATTGCATAACAGAGAAGTGTTGTGGAAGCCTCAGCATTTTGTGTTGAGTTATTTTTTGCCTTTTTCATATTGTTTGTTTCCTTGTGCAGTTGGCTGTGAGAAATGACGAAGTTGGTGTAATTAAGCTTAGATAACGTGTTTTATGTTAATCTTAATTTTCAGAAAGCAACATCAAACAAAGGAAGTGGCACAACGGCTAAAGTGCAGATCAAAACACCCCGGTAAGTTGTGCTGTTAGCAAATAGAAAGAACTTAATAAATAATTTATCGTAAAAGTAAGGTCTATGTTGGCCTACAAAAGTCCTTTGATAGATTGAGACTATTAATAAAATTTCCTAAATTTCGATTTTCAAATTTAAGAAAGTAGCAAATTTACCTCCACTGCTTGATGCACTAATTGATACTCTTTTCTCAAATGTTTTAACTAATCTTTGTAGAGCAAAATATTGTAGTTGATGATTTTTAACATTTTACACCATTACTCACTGCTGGTTGCTATAAAATATGGATTGTGACGCTGTAAGAGACTGGCATAGTTTTGTGGTGGTGTAGGGTGCAACCTGAGCAACGGCTAAAGCCGAGGTTTACAAAAAACTCTGAATCAAATTATTATATGTGTTAATGAAGTTCATAAATTTTTGTGACTACAGGCCCATTTATGAGACAGCAAATTTAGGCAATAGGTTATTATGAATGTCCAATAACATCTTGTAGAAAGCCTGAAGATCCCTGGCCCAAGGCTTTAAGTGAAAAACCCCCATACAGAGACGACCAGGGCTGAAATTGCCGTGCACGGCTTACGTCATAGTTAATCCCTAGTTTAGGTTAATCAACTTTCGTCACATCATTGATCATAAAAGAACAATGCAATGATGTTTATTGTGATGAATCTTTGATATGTGTTATGTTATCTGTCAGTAGCAGTTGACACTGCTCATTTTCAAAAAAGTAAGCGACTGCACTTTTATTTTTTGTTTTCCAGTACGGAGGAAGCGGCATGGGCGGTCGGTTCTCTTGTTATTCTTCTTACAATCCTTCTCGGTGCAGTTTGTTATACAAAGTTGTGGCGTAAAGGTAACCATGGTGAAAGTTTTGAGCGATCGCGAGTGTGGAATGATGAAAGTGAGCCTGGATCTGTCAGCGTTGCAGGTTTGAAGCTGTCTGGTTTACTGATCATGTGATTTGTTGTTGTTGGTTACCCGACCCCTTCCGAGGGATGAGGACATGACGGAAGACCATGGAATCCCAGAAGCCGGGAAACTCCCCATGGTCTGGACCAGAGGTCGTAGAGAGACAGAGAGTCGCCAAAGAGTGAACGGCGCAAAGAGTCCGTAGCTGGACAGTGCAGAATGAAACGAGAGGTATCCTGAGACGGGTGTCCACAGGCGCTGCAGGAAGGATTCTCGATTCTGCCAATCCTAGAGAGATAAGAACCTAAAAGAAGGCTGTGTCTGTTGCAGCGAAGACGAGAGAGGACACAGCGAGCATGACAAGGGAGCACAAGTTCCTCGGTGGAAATCGAGGAAGAAAAGCAAGCTTTTTGTGTTGAGTTATTTTTTGCTCGGTGGAAATCGAGGAAACCTGTGTGTCAAAGAACTTGGATGAGACAGTACGCCTCCAGTCCGAGAAAAGACAAGAGTGGATACGAGAGATAAGAGGAGAGAGACTACAAGGGATTGCGGAGGGCGTAAGTAGCGCTCCCCGAGTGGCCAGCTCATCAGCCACGTCGTTCCCCGGAAGAAACGAGTGTCCGGGGACCCATTGTAGCCTGGGACAGAGAAGGACAGAGGACAGAGAATACAGTTCCTGCCAGATCTGCCACAGAGTTTGAGATAAGAGGAAAGATGGGGGAGAGGACAGGGTGGCGAGGACAGAACAAGAATAAGATAGGAGGAGAAGAGAAGAGAAATGGCAGACTTGTTGGTGCTGCCGAGACCAGCAAAGAGCGTGCGCAATGGCGCAGGCTTCAGTGGAAAAACTTGAACATACTGGGCCTGCGGAAAAGGAACAGAACCGTCAGTCCAGAGTACCAGATCATGAAGGGGGGAGAGAGTCAAGATGGGCGAGAGTGAGGGGGATCAGAGCGAGAGCATGGAGAGGAAAGGGTGGAGGGCACGCAAGAAGAGCCTCCCTAGAAGAAGTAGAAGGAAGCATGAGCGGGTGAGTGGACGCAAAAGCTCTCCAGGACGATCTGCAGAGTCTTGGTTTCACTCCAAGTCTGGCCAAACCTAAAATAGCAAAGGAGGTTGGGAGACGAAGAGCCCGCTCATAAGTTAAAAGAATGAAATGAGTCTGGGTGACTGGTAGGGGAGGTAAAGAAGCCTGGGAGAGAAGAAGTGGGATAGAGTAAGACGAGAGGCAGCCAGTGATGGCGCCACTGGCAGCTCGGTGGAGGCTTTCCAATTTGGTGAAATTGGTAGCGCTTGGGAAAGGATACCATTCGGGTGAAACATAAGTGAGAAGGGGCCGAAGAAAAGATTTGTACAGAAGGGAGAGAGACTGCTTAGAGGGGCCCCATGAGGAAGCAGTACAGCGTAAGACCTTGAGACGTGGTTTGGCCTTCAGCGAAGATACATGTTTAGATAAGGAAAGAGTGTGGTCGAAGGTGACCCCAAGAAAAGTTGGAGTTGGATTGAAACGGAGGCGGGTGCCGAGTAAGAGGAGGTTGGGCTGGAGGTTAGCTTGGTGGGGATCCACTGAGAAGAAGGAGGCCTCACATTTGCTCGGATTGTGAGGAAGACACCAGTACTCAGACCAGCGCTCCAATCGAAACAGAGCTCCTTGTGTGGCCTTCACAGCAGTAGGAATCGAGGGGAAGGAGAACCAAATGGTCAGATCGTCAGCGTAAAGAGAGCAGCTGACGAAAGAAGGCAGAGAAGCCGGAAAATCATTAATAAAAAGAGAGAAAAAACAAGGCCGAGAACGGATCCTTGCGGAACGCATCGACGGACTCGAAAGGAACGACTTTTGAGATTTTGAAAAACCACACAAGCGCGCCTATCAGAAAGGAAAGATTAAGTCCAACCAGCAAAGCCAGGAGGAAGGCCAGCCGAAATAAGTTTGTGGAAAAGGGCGGGATGCCAGACAGAGTCAAAAGCTTTAGAGAAATCGATAGTAAAGAGAATCGTCCGAAAGCCCGGCCTGGGTTTGTTAAACCCATCCAAAATAGACTGAGAAAGGTACAGAATTTGATCTAGAGTAGACCGTCCACGGTGGAAACCGGCCTGGCGGGGAAAGAGAATGGAATTAGATTCCAGAAAGAAGAGTAGACGGGATAGAGTGATGCGTTCAAAAAGCTTTGAAACACAGGAGGCGAGAGAGATAGGCCGGAAGGAAGGTGGGGATCAAGAGGTTTTCCCATTTAATGGATGAAAATAATAGAAGATGTCTTCCAAATGGAAGGAAAGTAATGCGAAGTCCAAGAGAGATTGAAGATGTGAAGGAGAAAATCTATGCCAGAGCGAGGCATAGCTCAGAGAGGTAGCCTCGGGCTTTGCTACGCAGGGCCTTTGGCTGAGAAACGGAAAAGTGGGATCTTAGGTAAGCGGCATAGACCGAAGCCGATTCCCTGGGAGAAGAACAGTTGGGGAAGTTAGGAGAGGAGGAAGGAGAGCCAGCGATAGAGCGAAGAAGAGAGTGAACAGATTTAGGATTAGATTTAGGTGAAAGAGAAGAGCAAGTCGTCTGCCATGCCTCAGCCTTGGCCTTGGCGATGACAGACGAGGCGCGTCGAGAAGCGGAGATATAAGCCTGGCGATCTTCATCACTTCTGTGAGCGGCAGCGAAAGCCTTGCGTCTTTCACTAACCGCACTTTCTACCTCAGCAGACCACCAGGCTTTAGGAGGGTGTTTGATGCGGCCGAAAGGAATGGAAGATTTGGCCGCATTCATTGCCAGAGAGTTAAAGAAAGCAGCAGCAGAGGAAAGAGAAAGAGACGAATATTCCTCTGCAGAAGAACAGTGAGAGTCAAAGTAGGAGGCAAAGCCATCCCAGCGAGCTTTCTGAAAATTGAAGGAAGGGGGGGGGGACGCTTGTTGGGGTGATAGGCCGGAGAGAGAGGGACAGATAGAAGAATTGGTAGGTGGTCAGAACCCAAGTCCTGAAGCACCTCCCAGCAGCAAGAAAGGGCAAGAGAAGAGGGAGCAAAGGAGATGTCAGGAGAGGAGGGACTGCCAGAGGAGTGATGGAGAATGGTGGGTGTGTCAGGGTCATTGAGGGGGAGCAGGTCAGAAGAAATGACCCAGTCAAATACTTCCTCCCCGCGGGGGTCGGAAGTACCTCTTGAGTGCCCGAGGAGGTGATGGCAATTGAAGTCCACCAGAATGAAGAGATTTCTGGAGGAGAAAAGAATGGAGGGAGAAAAGGAGTCGGTTCTGCCATCCATCGGGGAAGAGAAAATAGGGGGGCATACACATTAAGAAATGGAAGTGAGGAGAAGTTGTTAAGAGAGAGTTGACCCCTTCATAATTAGAGTAGGGATTAAGCGAAGAAAGAGAGGAGGTAGAAAGTTCAGAAAAGGATAGGCCCTGCCTGACGAAAGTGACGCCGCCGCTGCTAGCGTGCATGGGATCAGGAGAGAGTATGCCAGACCGGGAGTGGGTGCGATCAGAATGCAGAGCAGAGAATCCAGGAATCCGGAAAGAGGAAGATGACTTAAGGTTGGATTCCTGGATACAGATAGGGTCGACAGGATGGGACGAGAGAAAGTGAAGTAGTTCAGTGCTTCGTGCTCGAAGACCTCCAGCATTCGGTTGGAGAACCCTGTGAGAGTCAGAAAGGGAGAGGAGGCAGGAGGCACAGAAGGACAGCCAGGAGCAAGGGACGATGGTGAGGGGGCAGAGGGAGAAGATATAAAATGGACAGATGATGGATAAGAGGTTTGGAGACGAGGGTGGGGCGAGAGTGCAGCATTAGTCGAGAGGGGGCCAGATTGTACAGTGGAGGTATACATGTCGGAAGAGTGTGAAGAGGGAGTCACATGTTACGGCAGGATGGGCAACTCCAAGAGTGAGAGCTACCAAGAGCTCTGAATTTGGAGAGGGAAGTTGTGAGCATCTTAGATGGACCAATTTGGAGCAGGTGGAGCATTGCACTGACTTGCCCCGCCAGGTCACACCGCACACAGAGCAAGGAAAGATGGGGCCAGGGTTGGGATGAACGTTACCGCTCATCAAGAGAAGGAGAAGAATGAGGATACGAAGAAAAGCAAGAAAAGGGCAGGAGAAAAGAAGAAGTGAAAACAGGCGACCGATTTTAAGGAAGCTGTGTGCTGCCCTTCTGCGGTCGTTCAGGGGGCAGCATAGCGAAAAAATGAAGGGGAGTGCCTGGGGTAACTGGGACCCTCGGGAAGACCAACAGCCATTTCAACCCAACCCAAACGACATCGGGGACCACACCACCACGTTGAGGCGGCTGTTGATTGGTGCAGGATCATGTGATTTCTTGTTGCAATTTGTAATAAATAATTGTAAGCCAAATGGTGAGCGAAATTATGACAGTTTAAGTAAAGTTGTAGTATGAGCAAACGATTCTCACAATTCCTGATATAGACTTGAGAGTATTTAAGGAAATGTCCAAGTAAATTTATGAGTGACCGTAGCTCAAAGCATATATAGCTAATTGAGGTAACGCGTTCAATTCTTGTTGTTGTTGTTGTTGTTTACCCGACCCCTTCCGAGGGATGGGGGCATGGCGGAAGACCATGGAGCCCCAGAAGCCGGGCAACTCCCCAGGGTCTGGACCAGAGGTCATAAAGAGACAGAGAGTCGCCAAAGAGTGAGCGGCGCAAAGAGTCCGTAGCTGGACAGTGCAGAATGAGATGAGAGATGTCCTGGGACGAGTGTCCACAGGCGCTGCAAGAAGGATTCTCGATTCTGCCAATCCTGGAGAGATAGGAACCTAAAAGAAGGCTGTGTCCATTGCAGCGAAGACGAGAGAGGACACAGCGAGCATGACGAGGGAGCACAAGTTCCTCAGTGGAAATTGAGGGAACCTGTGTGTCAAAATACTTTGAAGAGACAGTACGCCTCCAGTCCGAGATAAGACGAGAGTGGATACGAGAGATAAGAGGAGAGAGACTACAAGGGATTGTGGAGGGCGCAAGCAGCGCTCCCCGTCTGGCAAGCTCATCAGCTGTGTCGTTCCCCGGGAGAAACCAGTGTCCGGGGACCCATTGTAGCCTGATAGAACAGGAGGAGAAGAAGGACAGTTCCTGCCAGATCTGCCACAGAGTTTGAGATAACAGGAAAGGTGGAGGAGAGGACAGGGTGGCGAGGACAGAACGAGAGTCAGACAGGAGGAGAAGAGAAGAAAAATGGCAGACTTTATGGTGTTGCCGAGACCAGCAAAGAGCATGCAGAATGGCGCAGGCTTCAGCGGAAAAACTGAAACATACTGGGCCTGCCGAAAAGGAAAGAGTGGCCTCAGTGCCACAGAAAGAGCAGTTGGCAAGAACGCCGGAGCCGCCCTTGCCAAAAGGAAAAGGAACAGAGCCGTCTGTCCAGAGTACCAGATCATGAGGAGGAAGAGAGTCAAGGTGGGCGAGAGCCGCACCTTGGCGAGAGTGAGGGGGATCAGAGCGAGAGCATGGAGTGGAAAGGGTGGACTCGACCGTGAATGAGGGAAGATTCCAGGGAGGACAGGGGGAGGCAAGCAACAAGAGCCTCCCTAGAACAAGTAGAAGGAAGCATGAGCGGGTGAGTGGACGCAAAAGCTCTCCAGGACGATCTGCAGAGTCTTGGTTTCACTCCTAGTCTGGCCAAACCTGAGATGGGAAAGGAGGTTGGGAGACGAAGAGCCCGCTCATGAGAAAAAAGAGTGAAGTGAGTCAGAGTGACTCGTAGGGGAGGTAGAGAAGCCTCGGTGAGTAGTAGAGGGATAGGGGACGACGAGAGGCAGCCGGTGATGGCGCGACTGGCCGCTCGGTGAAGGCGTTCCAATTTGGTGATATTGGTAGCGCTTAGGAAAGGAAACCATCCGGGTGAAGCGTAAGTGAGAAGGGACCGAAGAAAAGATTTATACAGAACAGAGAGGGACTCCTTAGAGGGGCCCCATGAGGAAGCAGAGATACAGCGCAAGGCCTTGAGACGTGGGAAAAATTTGGCCTTCAGCGAAGATACATGCTTAGAAAAGGAAAGAGTGCGGTCGAAGGTGACCCCAAGAAAAGTTGGAGTGGGATTAAAACGGAGGCGGGAGCCGAGTAGGAGGAGATTGGGCTGGAGGTTAGCCTGGTGGGGATCCACTGAAAAAAAGGAGGCCTCACATTTTCTCGGATTGAGAGGAAGACACCAGTACTCAGACCAGCGCTCCAATCGAAACAGAGCTCCTTGTGTGGCCTCCACCGCAGTGGGGACCGAGGGGAGGAGGACCAAATGGCCAGATCGTCAGCGTAAAGAGAGCAGCTGACGGAAGAAGGCAGAGAGGCCGGAAGATCATTGATGAAGAGAGAGAAAAGTACAGGGCCAAGAACGGATCCTTGCGGAACACCTCGACGGACTCGAAAGGAACGGCTTTTGTGATTTTGAAAAACCACAGAAGCGCGCCTGTCAGAAAGGAAAGATTGAGTCCAACGAGCAAAGCAAGGAGGGAGGCCAGCCGAAATAAGTTTGTGGAAAAGGGCGGGGTGCCAGACAGAGTCAAAAGCTTTAGAGAAATCGATAGTAGACAGAATCGTCCGAGAGCCCGGCCTGGGTTTGTTAAACCCATCCGAAATGGACTGAGAAAGGTACAGAATTTGATCGAGTGTAGACCGTCCAGGGCGGAAACCGGCCTGGCGGGGAGAAAGAATGGAATTAGATTCCAGAAAAAAGAGAAGACGGGATAGTATGATGCGTTCAAAAAGCTTTGATACGCAGGAGGTGAGAGAGATAGGCCGGAAGGAAGCAGGAGAGTCGAGAGGTTTTCCCATCTTATGTATGGGAATAATAGAAGATGTCTTCCAGATGGAAGGAAAGGAATGTGAAAACCAAGAAAGATTGAAGATGTGGAGAAGAAAATCCATGCCAGAGCGAGGAAGATGCTTTAGCATGGGATAGGCAACTTTGTCTGGGCCAGTGGCAGTGGATGAGGAGAGGTTGGAGGCAGCCGCAAGAAATTCAGCAGGAGAGAAGGGAGAGCAAAAGGACGAGTGAGACTCCACAGAGCACGTAGCTCGGCGGAGCTCAGTGAGGTAGCCTCTGGCTCTGCTGCGCAGGGCCTTTGGCTGAGAAACGGAAAAGTGAGACCTCAGGTAAGCGGCATAGACCGAAGCCGATTCCCTGGGAGAAGAACAGTTAGGAAAGTTAGGAGAGGAAGAAGACGAGGAAGGAGAGCCAGCAATAGAGCGAAGAAGAGAGTGCACAGATTTAGGATTAGATTTAGGTGAAAGAGAAGTGCAGGTCGTCTGCCATGCCTCAGCCTTGGCCTTGGCAATGACCGACGAGGCACGTCGAGAGGCGGAGATGTAAGCCTGGCGATCTTCATCACTTCTGTGAGCAGTAGCGAAAGCCTTGCGTCTTTTACCAACCGCTTCTTCCACCTCAGCAGACCACCAGGCTTTAGGAGGGCGTTTGATGCGGCCGAAAGGAATGGAAGATTTGGCCGCATTCATTGCCAGAGAGTTAAAGAAAGCAGCAGCAGAGGAAAGAGAAAGAGACGAATATTCCTCTGCAGAAGAACAGTGAGAGTCAAAGTAGGAGGCAAAGCCATCCCAGCGAGCTTTCTGAAAATTGAAGGAAGGGGGGGGGGGGACGCTTGTTGGGGTGATAGGCCGGAGAGAGAGGGACAGATAGAAGAATTGGTAGGTGGTCAGAACCCAAGTCCTGAAGCACCTCCCAGCAGCAAGAAAGGGCAAGAGAAGAGGGAGCAAAGGAGATGTCAGGAGAGGAGGGACTGCCAGAGGAGTGATGGAGAATGGTGGGTGTGTCAGGGTCATTGAGGGGGAGCAGGTCAGAAGAAATGACCCAGTCAAATACTTCCTCCCCGCGGGGGTCGGAAGTACCTCTTGAGTCCCAAAGCGGGTGATGGCAATTGAAGTCCCCCAGAATGAAGAGATTTCTGGAGGAGGGAAGAATTGAGGGAGAGAAGGAATCGGTTCTGCCATCCGTTGGGGAGGAGCGAATAGGGGGGCATACACATTAAGAAATGACACCGAGGAGGATTTGTTTAGAGAGATGTTGACCCCTACATAATCAGAGTAGGGATCGAGCGAAGAAAGAGAGGTGGTAGAAAGTTCAGAAAAGGATAGGCCCTGTCTGACGAAAATGACAACGCCGCCACTGGCATGCGAAGCATCAGAAGAGAGAATGCCAGACCGGGAGTGAGTACGATCAGAACGCAGAACAGAGAATCCAGGAATCCGGAAAGAGGAAGAGGAGTTAAGATTGGATTCCTGAATGCAGATAAGGTCGACAGGATGGGATGAAAGAAAGTGAAGTAGTTCAGTGCTCCTGGCTCGAAGACCTCCAGCATTCCATTGAAGAACCCTGAGAGAGTCAGGGGGAGGAGAGGAGGCAGGAGGTGCAGAAGTATAGCCAGGAGCAAGGGACGGTGGTGGAAGGGCAGGGGAAGGAGATATAAGATGGGCAGATGGGGGATAAGAAGTTTGGAGACGAGGGTGGGGCAAGAGTGCAGCATTAGTAGAGGGGGGGCCAGATTCCACAGTGGAGGTATACGTGCCGGAGGAGTCCGAGGAGGGGGGAGTCACAGTGTTACGGCAGGGGGGGCAGCTCCAAGAGTGAGAGCTGCCAAGAGCTCTGAAGTTAGATAAAGTTGTGAGCACCTTAGATGGACCCATTTGGAGCAAGCGCAGCATTGCACTGACTTGCCCCGCCAGGTCACATTTCCAGCGCACACAGAGCAAGGAAAGATGGGGCCAGGGTTAGGATGAACGTTACCGCTCATCAGGAGAAGAAGAAGAATGAGGAGACGAAGGAGGGCAAGAGTAGGGCAGGAGAGAAGAAAAAGTAAGAACAGGCGACCGATTTTAAAGATGCTGTGTGCTGCCCTTCTGCGGTCGTTCAGGGGGCAGCATAACGAAAAAATGAATGGGGAGTGCCCGGGGTAACTGGGACCCTCGGGAAGGCCAACAGCCATTTCGACCCAACCCAAACGGGGCCGGGGACCGCACCACCACGTTGAGGCGGCTGTTGATTGGTGCAGCGTTCAATTCAATTCTTCGTAGGCTTTAGTGTCGTTATGCCCTGAGAATGGCACTTCATGGTAACTGGTTACTTGAAAGCAGATTTGAATAAGAGTTATTCCTTTATAGCTGGCTCAGCAGTGTGGTTGGGCCCGATAAAGCGCTGGGTGATAATCGTTAGATTGCACGTTCAATACCCGCTTTGGCTTAGAATAGAGCTCTTGGAAATTTCCCCATGTTGTTAACGTTGGTTCTGGTAGAAATGCGTTGTACCAGTGCTGGTGACTACAAAGCGAGTGGGAATACAGCGATGTTCTGTTGAAATGCATAACCGCTATGGTGTTCCTTTGACCAGAGAATGTTATTATTGCAATGAAAAATATTCTGCTGAGGAGTGCCTAAGGCTGGGATTTACTAGGATAACTGACCTCATGTATTTAGCAATTGTTCGAAAATTTCCTCATATGCTTCGAAACAAAATGGATAAAGTACGTTCGGCACGTTTCTCACAGAAGAAGCGATATCAACGAGTGAGGGAGGATGATTATTCGTATTCAGAGGATGAATTGCTCTAGATCAATATGTCTTTTATCAACTGCAGTGTCACTGTGACCTTTTCATTCCTTCTCGTACAGTTTGCAGTTACTCTTGAAATTATTATTTTTATATTTCTTCTGGTGCTATCTTACACGATGATCTTATTTTTCAAAAATGTGCAAACAATTAAGGACCATCGTATTTATCCTGGTACCACCAGTCCGCACACTCGCTGCGTTTCTACCATGTTCTTGCTACACTAGTTATAACACCGTAGGTTTTTCTCAAAATTTGTCTCCCTTTTGTGCGATGTAGGTTTTTATTAACATTTTGCGACTGGCGATCTTAAATTTTCTTAGTCACTCAAATAAATGCGTAATGCACTCTTACGCAAGCAAATACAATAGTATCCATTCCATTCCTACTTCTCCCTGGTGGTCATTGTACGAAAAGCTTTTGGAAGTTGATCAGTTGTCAATATTATGCATTTTTATATAAACCTTGAAGAATAATTTTATATTACATTGCATAATTGCTCTTGATTTATTTGTTGATAATTACGAATATAGCGCTGTGGTAATTGACAACAAGTTTTGTTCAATTCCGTTAAGTTGATTTCCTAACCCGCATTACTATAAGGCTTTATGCTTGTGTGTAGAACAAACACTACGTGTTCTACTCCGCTGCGTTACTTTGTGGCGCTTCTAGATATTGCAGCCCATTTTATAGTAGGTTAACATTTCAAAAGTGATGCATTGCCCTTGCGAAAGCGGTACTGTTCTGCGGACTTTAATGGCCCATTCTCTCTTGTCCAACTTTTTCTTTTTGTGCGACCTCTGGTCCAGGCCGTGGGCAGTTCCCGGTTCCTGGAGTCCCATGGTTTTTCGTCGTGCCTTTACCCTCTCGAGGAAAAGGTTTTGTGACAACAAAATGCTGCAAATTTAACGGTTTAAATATAACCAATACCTTTCAATGTAATGCATTATGAAACACATTTGTTGGCGGTTTTGCACTGGACTTGCTGAAAATTGACTTGTAAAAATGTCTTAGAAATAGTTCTTTAACTAAGAGCGATAATACAGTTGGAATTGTATTTCTGTAAATGCAGAAAAAACCTACGTCTGTGTTATACTCTATGCCGTGCCTTAGTTATGTTCGTTGCTGCTGCAGTGATGCTTTAAACAATGCTTCATAGGATTTTCTTACATCGGCAATTGAATTGCTTGGAGCATAACTAATGTTAAGTCATATTTTCACGTTTGAAATAATATTGAGTTTATAGTTTTGTTGAACTTTTTGTATTATGAACCACGCTAAGCAATTTACTAGATTTTTAAATACCAAAAACTCTTGCGCACTTGACAGCAAAACATGCATAAAACTTTCTGGTGTTTACTTTATTTAGCATCTATGTGTCCCATTGATTTTTTACCAAAAATAACATGCTCTTGCACCAAGCCCCTCAATTATTTTCGCGTTCATCCAGATGATTAGATCAAATATTGGTTTCCATTATAGTTTACATGATTCTCAGCTCACTAAAGTTGCATAGCTTGTTTGCTGGGGTATGTGCGGAAATGTTTGTTTACACTCTCCACTTTTTCAGGTGCATTTTTGCCAGGTTGCCCCATTTTTGATTTAATATTAATTTATCGAAGCTGTTTAAATTGCTTTAATGCTTAATTTTTTGCCATTTATGTTGCCAATTGCGTTATATTTTAGTTGCGTACGAATGCGGAGTTTGAAATATATATATTGATATTTGATGTAGGCTATTAGCTTGATTTATGTATAGGTAAGTTACATTTCAAAGATTGTAAACGTTGGCGTACTACAAGCAATTTGTGATTCAGTCTCTTTAACAAAGTGCTGATAATATTGAAATGATCACATTCTATCCTGGTCGCCGGTTGAGAAGCAGTGTGCTTGAATCCGTCCAACTGATACCTCCGGACGCAACCGGATAAAAACTAAACTGCACACGCTGCTGCCTAAAGAAAATTGGTATCAACTTCTGTTTCTTAAATGTCGAGGTGGCGTGATGGATAGACCATCCGCATTGCAGCGTGTAGACCTGGATTTGATGTTTTCGTTGATTCACGCTTAAGTTGTAAAAGATTGCATTTGCAGATCTTCGGCATAGCGCTGAGCAAAGGAGGTAATGTGGAGAATAAAATGTAAAGCAAGTTTGAAAAGAATGCAATAACTTGAGCATGTGGCCACAACTTCTAGATCTTCCACCTTCCGGTATCTTAAAAATACTACCACTCCAAAATTAGCCATTTGATTAGTCTTTCAAGTGTCAGTGACTTTATATCAGTCGTAAACAACAAACAGGCGAACAACCAAAGGTGGGCGCCCCACTAGGCATTACCTGCAGTCGATCATAAGACATGCAGTTTGGTTGGTGAGCAGCTACATCGATGCGAGAGATTGTGCGGAAAACGACCTGCGTTGTATTGCAACTGGATTGTGCCACAAATTTTTGTTATTGTTTCTTGAGTTGTCTTCAAGGCAAACTTACCACATACAACACAAAAAGTCCCAGAAACCTACTAATGGATGTTTTAGTGCTTGTTCTTTGGTTAATTACAGGCTTTTACTTTGCTTTGATTCAAATTAGGTATGACAGGTAATAAGGACTTGTCAGCAAAATATCAGCCAGCTGCCAATCACGCGAAGTTTATCTTTGTGCTGTATTTCATTAAATCCAACTTCATTTAATTGTTTAACAAAAATTGGATTAGGCTTCCAACTCTTCTGTTCCAATTGTACTGAAGTTCTTAAGGAAGTCGCTTATTTCATTTTACGGAGGTCTTGATTTCCGTAAATTGGTTTGTACCAATTACTCTCAATAATATTGGTCTCAGATTGCTTGCGTGGCGAAATAATTCATTTCTAGCAGTTTCCTTTTAAGCTCGTGCTAGTTTGAGATTTGTCGTTTATCAAGAAATTATGGCAGCGACCAGCAACTGTCTTCATTTGACTACGACAAAAATTATAAACTTCTCAAAGTTAAGAAGTTCGTCGTGGTGACTGCAAACTGCCCGCTAGGTAGCGCCTCTATGCTTGGGTTGAAATTCGATTTCAAGTAGACATCAGCTGTTTTGAACAAATAGGAAGTACCTGAAGAACCGAGCCACCACAACTCTTGACATGTTGGTGAAAATCAAAAATTCCCCCGCAGAATCAATGCCTGATTTTAATCATCGTTTCGTTTCAAAATTGAAACAAGGTCGACGACTTCAATTAATCATTTACGTCAGATTTGATATAATTTGAGCTTCTTTAAAGCGTCAGTTATATGCTGTTGTAAAATTTTGAAACTTGACGGAAATAGGTTTTGAAATTAACGTCAACACTGGAAAAGAGGTTGAAGTAATATTTACCGAGATAACAGTGTTCCGAATGATAAATGTAAAGTTGTCTTACGTCGTATTCAAAAAAAGCAAGTCATTTAACAGTTTAGCAACTTCAATAATAATTAAGCATTGAATTCAACAGTGTACACGGAACAGAAATTTTTTCATCAACAAAAGCATCACAAAAAAACGCCTAAAAATTTGTAACAGCATTTTTGAAACATTTTGGATGCTACGAATCTAAAATTAGAGAACAAAACTATAATGGTTTTGGGACAGTTGATTCAATTTTACACCAACTTTTTAAGAATAATGGAAAGCAGAAATATATTGCGGTGGTTCACTGGTTTACGTGACTCAATGCAGGGGTTCATGTCATATGTAGTCTCTAAACAATAGTCTGCCTACTTCTGTGTAACTTATATTTTCACCTACGCTCTTTGGAGAGGGGGGATCATGTTTTTCGCTACCTAGTAAAAATTTGCTGCATTTGAACACAATAAAATCTACTTGTGTTGTTAAGGTGGCTTTTGCAATTCAATAAAAGTAGTTAATTTTTTTTATTTATCCGTTTGAGCTCATGCTTGGTTTGCATGTGTTTCGTCAGACTGGGCCACCACGGGTAGACTGCTTAGCCCTCACCACCTGTCTGCCACATAAAGGTTAGCTTAGTGGTTTGTTTTCACTTTTTTGCTTGAATAACCATTGATGCTTGAAATTCGGAAATGATTATTAGTTTACGAGCATATCTGCGTCCAGCTGGTCCAAAAGCCCCAGCCAGCTCTATGGTCCATTGGTCCACACACTGTGGGATGCTTGGACCAAACTTTTCAACAATTTGAATCATAAATTTTTAATGAAGCAAATGGAAACAGCAATTTTTGACGGTAAATACGTGTAGCGATGTTTAGATTTTTGCGCACCACGGGTGACATCAAACATTACTAAGTAAGAAAAACTGAAATTCGGTCCAAAGGTCCCACATTCTTCTATGTACGTACAAAAAGAATTCTACTTCGTGGTATAAAAGATAACCATATACTTAACTTGCTCACCTATTGTTCTTGCATGCAACCAAATTCTTTTACAAAACAGAATTTTATGAAAAATGAAGTAGGCAATCATTCTAAACAATAAACGACCGGATCACTTCCACTCGGCTCCTATTTATTGAAAACAAGCTATACTGGAGTTCACACATTCGCTGCCAAAAATAGAGCCCAATCATGTGAAAAAGTAAAATTTTAATTTATGACAAACCAGTCTGCCAGTGTGTAAACCAACCATAAACCAGTTTGCCAGAGTAATTTATGACAAACCAGTCTGCACGTGTAAAACATACGCAAAGAGCATTGTGGTATTGTTTTTAGTTTCCCATCCGGTTGAAAGAAATATCCAAATACCGCTTTGGCAGACCAAGATAACATCGGCACAATCAGTGGCTTAAGGATGGGGCTCTTATGCGCGTGCCGCCCACCCCTCAGGGCCTCTTCGATAAAACAGTAAATGTGATTTCCAGTCATTGTGCTTGTAACTTGTGCTTGATGTTGTGACCTAGGGAACTTCTCCAAGATACGTCTGTCAGGTACACGTCTGTCTGGATCAACACTGACAAATGTCAGATCAGGGTAGGTGCCAGTGTTCCAGCGGCCAGAACGAAAGATGGCCACGTGCTTTGGGTCGTGGAGAGGGACAAGATCGTTAAGACTTGCCCAAGCAACAAGGCACTCTCCATCCGTACTGCTAGTTCAACAGTATAACCTCAGTTGACTTGTGGACAAATCGCCAGCATAAAGAACGGGGCGAGGGAACACTGGGAGATCAGACGCTTGCAGTCGCGTAGGTGGAGGTTTGTAGACATTGACGATTCTATAACCATCAACGTCCACGCACAACCACTCAGTCTCAGATGTAGTTGGAGATTGATCAACAAGGGTCCATTTTAGCCGGTCATGGACAAACGTAGCAAAGCCATGCTTCCTGCTTAATGAAGACGCAGCTAGTGCAAAGCCAGGTATTGTTAGCTTATGTGCACAAGTGCAGTGAGTCTGCTGAAAAATAATGACTTTGCCTCATACTGCACGGTGAGATGATACCGTACCTTTATCTTGCTTGCAGTGAGATCTTCGATATTCAGCGGCAAGATTCCTGGCTTTATGAAATTGTTGACGGTGTGCTCTGACAAGGGCACATCGCCCCGCCCTGAAAAGGAACGTTTACCGAGTAGTAGGCCCTGGCTGAACATCGGGTTGAGGGATTACCCTTCCAGGTTGGCAGGTTCGGTTTCTGTCTGACATTTCTGAAAGACGTACTCCCAGCCTGAGACGTTAGTACCCATTTACTGAAAGGACAGCAGTAACAACAATCTCGACCGAGATGTGGCCTTCAAAGTGAAAACAAAGCGTCAAGGTAGAGAGGTAAAGCCCATAATTTAAAATGATTGCAGATAAACAAGGTCATTGACAAAGTTTTCAGCGAGCTTTGTTCTGTGTAATAACTGCAAATCACAGCAGAGCAGTAGCAGCACGAATGATGTTTGCAATGTGCATTTAATTGCATAACTTTTCCATTTCTCGATAGCAATTTCCTGAAGCCTCTTTGTTAGACCTACTGTAAGTGTTTGGCGCCATGTTGATGGCATTTTCAACTGCGTAAGTGAATCAGATTTTGTTTATGCCAGAACTTTTGGTTCGCACGAGAACAAGCAATTACCTGGATTGAAATCTTGCAAGCACGATTTGCACGAATTATATCAGCCATATTTGGATGATATTAACTTGAGGGCTTGGCACCAGCGACCAGCCGATCATGCCTCAGATTGCAAGATCCGTATCTCCATCACAGGATTTTGTTTCAACTGCATTACTGCAAAAGACAGATATGCGTATTTTTATCAAAACTCAAACATGATCACTGCAGCCTTCTTTTTCAATGATGATTCTTTACTGACCGTTAGGATCCGCGAAGTGGCTAAGGATGGCACAACCAATTGCTATCTATGAATATTTTGATGCGTTATGAGCCTGGTAGCTTACATCAGGTTATCTAAAACACCCGGAGACGTTCTGCCTTCCACCACTAGTCGGCTTGGCAGGACAAGTTATATTAACTATTTATAATTATCCTAGCCACGTAATAATGAACAGATTTTCGTGTGCTACATCTGCAAGCAATGGAGAATGCATGGAAAATTGGAAAACGTTTTATTGCGCTTTTTTTACTTAGGTACTACAAATAGCAAATGTTTACAAAGTCTGAGCTTTCATTTACGAAATTGGGCAGCAAATTGGTCATCTTCGGAGGCCGAGTGGTTGAGGCTTTGTTCGCGGATAGAAAACTGTGTAACATGAAGTCTGAGTTTGCACATCGTGTAGCTGGTGCAAATGGTGAGTTTGAATTCCACCTGCAGTAATTGTTTGTCTTCACTTCATTATGAGGGTGATCACAGCGTAGTAGGCAGCGGAAAATTTAGAGACAGCCAAACAATCTATTAATACCAGTTACACAAAGTTTGCTAAACTTGTTGCTGTCTACATCAAAGGAAGGGAGGTCAGTGCTCCGGTGGCCTTCCCCCTAACTACGCCATTGAGGGTAACGTATTATCTAATGTTTATTGAAATTAATGTCACAATCAAGGGTTAGATACCACTGTTTGATTAATCACTCTCCCGTCACCACTTAATTAAATTACAAGCAGTCATCGTATTTGTTGTTTACCGACAAAGTATATACCAATTCCTTTTCTTTCAATAACGATTAATTTAAACAAACTGGAACGTAAAGAACTGCTGAATATTTAAAAATTATATTTGATGAAAAAATCGTGTGGAATAAACGTGTGAAAAATGCTATTCACGGAATTATCAAGGAGCTCATAGTTTATATCAAAACTACGAAAATATGCTGACACTAATATATTAAAATTGGTGCAATACTCTTTGATTTATAGGCAATTTCAATGTTGCTTTGTTAGCTGAAGGCCGTTTCAAAAACAAAACTAATATGATTAAATTTAATGTATGAGAAAATTGTAGTATAATAACTGGAAGCTCTCTGCTTTTACCTCAGATATCACTCCTTTTCAAATTAGGAATACTCAACTTTGAAGATTCTCTTAAGCTTCAGATCGCAAAACGTATGCACTCTTTTCCTCAGTTGTTATATTATAATAACATGATAAGCAAATCATTCCTACATAATTACGACACACGATCCTTTCAAGAGAAAAATTGTTTCCCACCCAGGATTGATGATATGCTTTTTGTTCAGTAATCTTACTCCAATCCAACGAATTTGAGACGACTTCGCCAAATTTTCCATATCTTTACAGCTTTAATAACTTTAGTCGACTTATGATATTGACAGCATTTGTGCCTTTAATTTAGATTAGTAAAAGGTGACCTTAGAAGTGTGTAGGGATGTTAGGTGACTGAAACGATAAATTATTTTTATATGCTACGTACTGCAGTTTTCTGGTTTCACATACAACTTTCATGTTTCAAGTTTTCAACGCGGTGGAAAAAGCAGCAAAATGTTTATGATGGTTTGAAGATACAAACTAGGATGTTGGCGTACAAATATGCTGTGAGGAAGAACTTACCGCACACAAGCAGCTGAAATAAAACAATATGGCTGGGAAGAATGGGCTAAAATGTTTCCGCAAAAAAAACTGTAACTAAGCTGAAAAATCTATTTTCCTGAATAGAAAGATCTTCCTAGTATCAAAAGAAATCATATTGGTGATGATGCTGCCATTAGCAACATCAATTTCAACCACGAAACATTCGGCTGGTCTATTCAAGTTTCCCACAGACCTGAGCGAACATGAGCTATAATGACATTCAGATATCGCTTGGTTTCGTGCCGGTAATATGATTGCTTTTGGTCTGGTTATCCCGTTCGGTTCTGTGCCGGTTGATTTGTTTGTTGCTTAGTAGTTCGTTTTCACTGTTTTGTTTGAATAACCATTGATGTTTGAAATTGGGAAATGATTACTAGTTTACGAGCGTATCTGCGTTCAGCTGGTCCAAAAGCCCCAGCCAGCCCCATGGTCCATTGGTTTACACTTTGTGGGACGTTTGGACCAAACTTTTCAACAATTTGAAACAAAGACTTTTAATGAAGCAAATGGAAACATCAATTTTGGACGATGAATATGTGTAGCAATGTTTAGGTTTTTGCTCATACATACTATACTAAAAAGTCGAAAATGCATCATCATTGCCCATAATTCAAAATGATTGCAGAAAAACAAGGTCATTGACAAAGTTTTCAGCGAGCTTTGTTTTGTGTAACATCTGCAAATCACAGCAGAGCAGTAGCAGCACGAATGACGTTTGAAATGTGCATTTAATTGCATAACTTTTCCATTTCTTGGTAGCAATTTGCTAAAGCCTCTTTGTTAGACCTACTGTAAGTGTTTGGCGCCATGTTGATGAGATTTTCAACTTCGTAAGTGAATCAGATTTTGTTTATGCCAGAACTTTTGGTTCGCACGAGAACAAGCAATTACCTGGATTGAAATCTTGCAAGCACGATTTGCACGAATTATATCAGCCATATTTGAATAATATTAACTTGAGGGCTTGGCACCAGCGACCAGCCAATCACGCCTCAAATTGCGAGATCCGTATCTCCATCACAGGTTATGAAAACAGATTTTGTTTTAACAGCATAACTGCAAAAGACAGCACTGCGCATTTTTATCGAAACTCAAACATGACCACTGCAGCCTTCTTTTTCAATGATGATTCTTTACAGACCGTTAGGATCCGCGAAGTGGCTAAGGATGGTACAACCAATTGTTTTCTATGAACATTTCGATGCGTTATGAGCCTGGTAGCTTGCATCATGTTATCTAAAACACACGCAGACGTTTTCTCTCCCACCACTAGTCGGCTTGGCAGGACAAGTTATATTAACTATTTATAATTATCCTAGCCTCGTAATAATGAACAGATTTTCGTGTGCTACATCTGCAACCAATGGAGAATGCATGGAAAATTGGAAAACGTTTTATTGCGCTTTTTTACTTAGGTACTACAAATAGCAAATGTTTACAAAGTCTGAGCTTTCATTTACGAAATTTGGGCAGCAAATTGGTCATCTTCGGCGGCCGAGTGGTTGAGACTTTGTTCGCGGATAGAAAACTGTGTAACATGAAGTCTGAGTTTGCACATCGGGTAGCTGGTGCAAATGGTGAGTTTGAATTCCACCTGCAGTAAGTCTTTGTCTTTACTTCATTATGAGGGTGACCAGGAGCGTAAGCAGCGAAAAATTTAGAGACAGCCAAACAATCTATAAATACCGGTAACACAAAGTTTTGCTAAACTTGTTGCTGTCTACATCAAAGTAAGGGAGGTCAGTGCTCCCGTGGTGCAATACTCTGATTTATATACAATTTTAATGTTGTTTTGTTAGCTGAAAGCCGTTTCAAAAACAAAACTAACTTAATATGATTAAATTTAATGTATGAGAAAATTGTAGTATAATAACTAGAATAACTAGAAGCTATTTGCTTTTACCTCAGATATCACTCCTTTTCAAATTAGGAATACTCAACTTTGAAGATTCTTTTAAGCTTCAGATCGCAAAACGTATGCACTCTTTTCCTCAGTTGTTATATTATAATAACATGATAAGCAAATCATTCCTACATAATTACGACACACGATCGTTTCAAGAGAAAAATTGTTTCCCACCCAGGATTGATGATATGCTTTTTGTTCAGTAATCTTACTCCAATCCAACAAATACGTTTCAATATCTTTACAGCTTTGATAACTTTAGTCGACCGATGGTACTGACACCGTTTGCGCCTTTAATTTAGACTAGTATAGGTGACCTTAGAAGTGTGTAGGGATGTTAGGTGACTGAAACGATAAATTATTTTTATATGCTACGTACTGCAGTTTTCTGATTTCACATACAACTTTCATGTTTCAAGTTTTCAACGCGGTGGAAAAAACAGCAAAATGTTTATGATGGTTTGAAGATACAAACTAGGATGTTGGCGTACAAATATGCTGTGAGGAAGAACTTACCGCACACAAGCAGCTGAAATAAAACAATATGGCTGGGAAGAATGGGCTAAAATGTTTCCGCAAAAAAAACTGTAACTAAGCTGAAAAATCTATTTTCCTGAATAGAAAGATCTTCCTAGTATCAAAAAGAATCATATTTGTGATGATGCTGCCATCAGCAACATCAATTTCAACCACGAAACATTCGGCTGGTCTATTCAAGTTTCCCACAGACCTGAGCAAACATGAGCTATAATGATATTCAGATATCGCTTGGTTTCGTGCCGGTAATATGATTGCTTTCGTTCTGGTTATTGCGTTTGTTTTTGCGCTGCTTAATTTGTTTGTTGCTTAGTAGTTCGTTTTCACTGTTTTGTTTGAATAACCATTGATGTTTGAAATTTGGAAATGATTACTAGTTTACGAGCGTATCTGCGTTCAGCTGGTCCAAAAGCCCCAGCCAGCCCCATTGCCCATTGGTTTACACATTGTGGGACGTTTGGACCAAACTTTTCAACAATTTGAAACAAAAACTTTTGATGAAGCAAACGGAAACATCAATTTTGGACGATGAATATGTATAGCAATGTTTAGACTTTTGCGCACCACGGGTGACATCAAACGTTACTAAGTATGAAAAACTGAAATTCGGACCAAAGGATACACATTAATCTACGTACGTACAAGCAGAACTCTACTTTGTGATATAAAAGATAACCATATACTTAACTTGGTCAACAATTGTTCTTCCAAGCAACCAAACTCTCTTTCAAAACAGTGTTTTATGAAAAAAGAAGTAGGCAATCATTCCAAACAATGAACGATCGGATCACTCCCACTCGGCTCCTATTTACTGAAAACAAGCTATACTGCAGTTCACACATTCGCTGCCAAAAATAGAACCCAATCATGTGTAAAAGTAAAATTTTAATATATGACAAACCAATCTGCCAGTGTGTATATCAACCATAAACCAGTCTGCCAGAGTAATTTATGACAAATCAGTCTGCACGTGTAAAACATTCGCAAAGAGCATTCTGTTATTGTTTTTAGTTTCCCATCCCGTTGAAACAAATATCCAAATACCGCTTTGGCAGACCGAGATAACATCGGCACAATCAGTGGCTTACGGATGGGGCTCCTATGCGTGTGCCCCCCACCCCTCAGGGCCTCTTCGATAAAACGGTAAATGTCATTTCCAGTCTCTGTGCTTGTAACGGTAACAAACGAATTACCTGTTTTACAAGAATAGAATTAATTTGCCGAAAATATAGTTTTGGAAACCTTTATCTCCAAGAAAAAACCATGAAATACATGAAGAAAAAACATCAGAAAGTGCAGATTAAAATGTTTGATTGAAGCGTGTGGTAGAGGTGCATGGAGTCTTTAATTTAAAGGTTCTAATCCAATCTCGATCAGAACGCATAAGTCTTGAATACTGATCCAGTTCCAGCTACGCCAAAATATTCAATCCTAATCCTGGTCCTAGTTCAACAGAATAACTTAAAACTTTTTCACGGCCTGTTTAAATAAATATATAGTTGAAGTAAAATTGACAGTAGCAGTATTTTCCACTCCAGTTCCGAACCTGATGCTGATAATCTTGAAATATTGCACTCCTGATAGAATCCTGAATCCAAATTTTTCCTCAAGTCCCGCCGTATCCGACACCTGAAATGCCGACTCTGCCCATCTCTGGCGTGTGGCTGATGGTAGTATGTGAGTACGCACGCGCATGAGCGTGCACAGATGCCGAAACTGAGAAGGAAACAGTTTCCTTTGGAAATGATCAATTTTGAAGCTATCTATTTAAAGATTTTGCAAAATGTAACAATTTTGGCAACACTTTGAGATAAAACTGTGGTGTTTGTGCTCTGATATCCTTATTAGAATGGCGATTTTATTTTGGATTTTTTATCTTGCGGCAAAGGCCAATTATTCTATTATTTTGCGTTTTGACTTTCGTTTTAAAGGTGCAATGTTAATGAAGGGTCTGCATTAGTCTCCGAAAGATTTCTTTCGAAGAAATAAAAGTGCAGTGTTTGAAAGTAAATTGCCTGCGTCAAAGCTGGTTTTCTCTTTTTTTTAGAAATATTTCGATACTTTTATGTGTGTGCAGTATACCACTCAAAGTGTTTATAGTAAACGAGATCTATTTGAAACCCTTACCTCTATGAACATAGCACGTGATCACCATAACCGTATCATACATTGATTTATTGAGTTACAAAGGCAATCTACGCGCTTTATATGCATGTTCATACGAGTGAAGTGGTTATTTCACAGTGTAATAGTATTGCAAATAATGAAAAGCCCCCCCCCACAATTTGACGAGACCATCCCTGGACGCGTTTCGTCCTTTTGGACTCATCAGCAGGGCCTGTCCCGTCATGATCAAAAACCAAAATCCCATATTTGCAATAATATGAAAATTTTAGTATCAATCTATTACAAATTCCTTCGCACACATTACAAATTCCTTCGCACACCTTCGCACACATCTGGATGGTCTCGTCAAATTGTGGGGGGGGGGGGGCTTTTCATTATTTGCAATACTATTACACTGTGAAATAACCACTTCACTCGTATGAACATGCATATAAAGCGCGTAGATTGCCTTTGTAACTCAATAAATCAATGTATGATACGGTTATGGTGATCACGTGCTATGTTCATAGAGGTAAGGGTTTCAAATAGATCTCGTTTACTATAAACTCTTTGAGTGGTATACTGCATCTTCGATACGGATGGGATCCCCGTACCAAAGTGATAGCATGCGCTGCGCGTGTGATGTGTGCGAAGGAATTTGTAATAGATTGATACTAAATTTTTCATATTATTGCAAATATGGGATTTTGGTTTTTGATCATGACGGGACAGGCCCTGCTGATGAGTCCAAAAGGACGAAACGCGTCCAGGCATGGTCTCGTCAAATTGTGGGGGGGGGGGGCTTTTCATTATTTGCAATACTATTACACTGTGAAATAACCACTTCACTCGTATGAACATGCATATAAAGCGCGTAGATTGCCTTTGTAACTCAATAAATCAATTTTATGTGTGTGTAAACACATTTATGGCATTACGCTGATAAACAACTAGTTCTGAAATATAGATATTGAATTAGAAGCAATAAAATCAAACCGTATGAAATTCTTTGATATATTGACTAGAAAATGTAAAAATTTATTCTCTATAAGAGTAAAATTTCTGTTTTGGAAAGACATTTCTCAGCGACAATTGGATATAAAATCATTAACTAGGCAATGCTGACACGGATTGCCCAATGCGCATCTCTGCTGTAAACGTTACTGAGCTTTTTTTCTGTCATAAATTGATCATCAGAAGATAACAGGAGCGAGCCGATTTGTTTAGCAGATCGTATCTAGAGTTTGTTTGAAAAAGTGACGCATTTTGTCAAATAGCGCAGCCTGCGCTTTCGTTATCAAATTGATTTACTTTTCCAACCCCTTCAATGCTGGTCAAATTTTAGCTTTTCCATCGGTTTACAATGATTGAACTTGCTCAACTATCGTTTGTTTTCACCAAATACACTGATTGACACACTTTTTGTTAGCTACATGAGCAAAAATAATTCCTGAAGCAAACAAAACCCAATTACTGAAAGGACAGCAGTAACAACAATCTCGACCAAAATGTGGCCTTAAAAGTGAAAACAAAGGGTCAAAAGTAAAAGGTAAAGCCCATAATTTAAAATGATTGCAAAAAAACAAGGTCATTGACAAAGTTTTCAGCGAGCTTTGTTTTGTGTAATAACTGCAAATCACAGCAGAGCAGTAGCAGCACGAATGATGTTTGCAATGTGCATTTAATTGCATAACTTTTCCATCTCTCGATAGCAATTTGCTAAAGCCTCTTGGTTAGACCTACTGTAAGTGTTTGGTGCAATGTTGATGGGATTTTCAACTGCATAATTGAATCAGATTTTGTTTATGCCAGAACTTTTGGTTCGCACGAGAACAAGCAATTACCTGGATTGAAATTTTGCAAGCACGATTTGCATGAATTATATCAGCCATATTTGAATGATGTTAACTTGAGGGCATGTTATCAGCGACCAGCCAATCACGCCTCAAATTGCGAGATCCATGTCTCTATCACAGGTTATGCAAACAGATTTTGTTTTGACTGCATAACTGCAAAAGACAAAAGAGCGCATTTTCATCAAACCTCAAACATGATCACTGCAACCTTCATTTTCAATGATGATTCTTTACACACCGTTAGGATCCGCGAAGTGGCTAAGGATGGTACAACCAATTGTTTTCTATGAATATTTTGATGCGTTATGAGCCTGGTAGCTTACTTCAGGTTATCTAAAACCGTGTCCGGAAAATTCGCCGTAAACAAGTTTGCCGTAGGAAAGCTCGCTTCAGAAATTTTCGCCTCAGAAAATTTCGCCTAATAGGCGAAAGGCAATGTACACCAAAGGGGCAGGCCCGGTATGTAAATGTACGGGGCAGTGTACAGTGGAAGGGAGTGTACAGGGTGGGCGGGTAGATACTGGGGGTGCAAAATTTGACTGCGGCGAAATATCCTGAGGCGAAAATTCCTACGGCAAACTTGTTTACGGCGAATTTTCCTACAACCATCTAAAACACCCGGAGACGTTCTCTCTACCAACTCTAGTCGGCTTGGCAGGACAAGTTATATTAACAACTTATAACTATCCTAGCCACGTATTAATAAACAGATATTCGTGTGATCACTCTGCTAGCAATGAAGAATACATGGAAAATTGGAAAACGTTGTTTTGCGCTCTATTACTTAGATACTACAAATAGCAAATGTATACAAGAATATCAATATTCTCACATTTATCACGTAGAAATGGACCAAACTACTGTTAAATAAAAGCTGTAGTTGGTGATCTCGATTCTCGTTGATGGAGGTGCTCTAAAGAGACCAAATAGATCGAAACACGCCTGTCGGTATGTGCCATACGTAAAACACTCATATCACATATGAAGCCAATATTTAAAATTCATTGGAGTTTAATAATGAAATTCATCTCCATCTTTACATGTGTTATCTTGTATTTGTATCGTGAATACTCGTTTTTAACCCTTAGATGCAGGAATGGGTCTGGGAGGCCCGGCAAGGATTTTTTAAAAAATTTATGTCGATCCTACTTAACATATGGCCGAGGTGTTCCGGGTATTCTTCTGCAACTTATGCTAGATTGCTTTCGTGGATTGATCCAGAAAAAAAAACCTTCGAGGGGGGAGGGGCACCCGTTTCATTAGACTATGCTAAATTTTTGGGGTGCCACTTTCGCTTGGACTTCCAGTTTTTTTTGCTTTGCCTCGATCGTTTTACAATATTAGGCAGATATTTTTCGGAGTATGTCTCTTTTGCTACTTGTTTCTATCATTTTTTTCACAGCCTAAAAAATCTCTACTGCCTCTAGTGGCCATTTACTTAGATTAACACGTGGGCTTTGCTTAGGTTGTAAACGTAGAAAAACGTTTGACTGAAGTCAGATCGTTTGTAATTTTTGCTTGTTAGTATTGCAGTTTGTTTCTAGTGAAGATGGCCAAGCGTAAAGGTGATAAGCTAACGCTTGACGAAGTAGAAGATATGATTGAAGAGGGTGTTTTGAGCGTAGACGAAGAATCACAATGTTCAGAGGATGAAGATTTTGAGCCAGTCTCTAGCAATTTGCCTTCATCGTCTGAGAGTTCAGAGGAATCAAGCGATGACAGTTCTGATGAAGACAATGAACTACACACAGAAATCGCTAATCGGACTGGTCGCAATGGCACATATTGGAGATCGAATACCCCTCCTCCAAGTAGGACCCCAAGGCATAATATTATGCATGAACAGCCAGGCCCTAAACGGACTGTGATAGCAAATTCCCCATCCAATGCATTAGAACTGTTTTTATCAGAAGAGATTCTGGATGAGGTGTGTAAATGCACAAACTTGGAAGGAAGGAGAGTGGCGAGTAGTAGAAGAAAGCGGTGGAACAATGTATCTAAGGAAGAACTTCTAGCTTATTTTGGGCTTGTACTTCTTGCTGGCTCTGAAAAGCAGTGGGACGTATCAACACGCGAGTTGTTTGGGAATGACTTCTCAAACCCTATGTACAAAGCAACCATGTCTGTAGAAAGATTCGAAGACATCCGTCGCTTTTTGAGGTTTGATGACAAAAGAACGAGAGAATTCCGCCTGCAGACAGACCACATGGCAGCATTTAGATATATTTGGGAACTTTTTATTTCAAACTGCAAAAATGGTACAGTCCACACGAATGTGTTACTATTGATGAGCAACTGGTGGCTTTCAAGGGACGATGTAGATTTCTTCAGTATATTCCAACCAAGCCAGGAAAATATAGCATAAAAATCTTCTGGTTATGTGATTCGATAACAAGCTATGGCTTCAATGGAAGTGTTTATACTGGTAGACAACTAGATGAGGAAGTGAAGAGAAACGTGGGTAGTAGTATTGTGCATGAACTGTGCTTCCCTTTGCAGCACAGTGGTCACAACGTAACCGCAGACAACTTTTGCACAAGCGTGCAATTGGCTGAATCCCTGCTGAACAAAAACCTAACATTAGTTGGGACCCTTCGACAAAATAAACCGGATATACCCCCGATTATGAAAGCAAGTAAAAGTCGGGAACGGTACAGCACTGAGTTTTGCTTCAAGAATAACACCACTATGGTAAGCTATGTACCAAAGAAAGGAAAGGCGGTTATAATGCTGAGTACTATGCATCATGACAAAGGTATTGATGAAGGCAGTTCAAAGAAAAAGTCAGAGGTAATACAATACTACAATGGTACCAAAGCAGGAGTGGACACCTTCGACCAAATGATTCGCACATATAGTTGCAAGCGGCAGACAAAAAGATGGCCAGTAGTGATGTGGTACAATTTGCTGGATGTTGCTGCGCTAAATGCTTTCCTCATCTTTTCAACACAGAATCCGGAATTTGAAGTAAGAAAGACCCACAAGCGAAGATTGTTTCTGCGAAATCTCGCAAAGGAATTGGTAATTCCACAAATGAGAAGGCGACTGAGAGTGACTACAAACCTACGGTCAACTGTACTTGTGGCAATGGAACGATGCGGGGTCAGAAGAGAAGAAAATGTAGGCACTGTTTGCGAGACACCTGTAACCAAGCGAAAACGTTGCCATTATTGCCCTTCGAAAAAAGATCGTAAAAGTGCTATGGTATGCAAGAAATGTAAAAAAAACGTGTGTAAGGAACATAGTCATGTCGTTTGTAACAATTGTCTGTCTTCTTATTTTAGTACGTACATGTCTCCTGTGTGAGTTTTGGATTTGATTTTCTTTCTGATTTTGTACATAAGTTATACACTGGAACCAAATACATAAAACATACTTCTACAATACTGTACTTTGAGTGTGAATGCTCCAATATATACCAACAAACACAACCGCGAATGAAAATATACTCCTTTAGAACAGGTGGGCCTCGCAGGCCCGGTTTCTGTAATGATGGGTGTTCATAGGTTCCTGCATCTAAGGATTAAAATGTGTCATATTTGAATGATGGAAGAGCTGCTAATTCAATCTTTGTAGACAATCCGATCAACGACCGATTAACTGAATTATTTAGAAACATATAAACATTTAATCACTTTGAAATTACCCTTGCATGATCCTCGGTCGGTGAGTTGTTTTACAGCTCAAGTAATTTTCAAGTAATCCGGGGTTGAAGGATGAAATTCACGTGTTCACCTCGAGAATTTAAACGCTCTCTTGTTCAAGCTAGCACATATCCAACTCTGTTTAGAAGGTTTGACGCCAGTGTATTTTAATTGTTTGGAGCTGTTGCTCAAGTCTGCTCATTGCGGATATAACTTGTTCAAATAATTATGAATGTTCATTTGCTTAGTTATGACCATTACTGCATCACTTTAACGTAAAAATGAAACAAATTAAAGGCGGTTGTTGCCCAATGTCTGTCCAAGGCGTAGACACTGCCAGTCTGATGTTCGCAATGCAGGCCAAATGAAGAAAAGATATTTACAAAAAAATTTCTTCTACATGAAGGTTTCATAAACTCTGTGTCGTATATAACTGTGATTTATACCAAATGAAATACTGTAATCATTCTGCATAAATTTACCGCGGAAATCCAAATTTTAAAATGTGAAGCGGTGGTTCAAAGATTTGACTTCCACGGACCAACAAAATATTATGTAGCCTCCGTATTGCTATGTTCCCATCACCAGTTTTATGGCTTATCTGTAGTGTAAAACAACTGTGATGTCACACATCTTATGTTATGAAAGCATGTAGAAGGCGTGTGACATCACACTTGTTGTTAGCAATCTAAAAAGTTGAAAATACAAACCTAGTAAAAGTAATCATCTGCGTATTGATGACATAGATTCATTACTAGCGCTTGGGAAGGGGAGTTAGAGAGCATAAACTACAGTGAAAATATTCAAGATAAAAACAAAGCATTATGTCAAAATTGGCCGTAGAGAAAATACATTCAACGAGATAAACTGGAGGTCACACAGATTTTGATTATAAATGTTTATTTTAATGATAAAGACAATGATTACATTCTGATGGCTACCAACAAATAAACAGTAATCAATATTCGCCAAAAAAAGAACGGGAGGACATGGCAAAAGTGCCTAATCTTAAATACGCGAGCGGATTATTAGTAAAAAAGTTTTTGCAGAAATAAAGCTGTTCATTGAACCGTATAGAGAGCACGGCGGTATATAATCACGTGTCGAAAAAAGAACACACAGAACAAAGCGCGATGTTGAAGTTGGTTGTTTGCATCATAGTGTTGACCGCAGTTTGCTCTGCTCAAGAGCATCTCACGTGTTTGAGAACCGATGACGTATTGAATCAACAAAGTCAACAACATTCCCAAAGAGCTTTGCAAGGATCTCCGGGCAAACAGGGCCCGAGAGGTCAAGTGGGGTCACGTGGGAGCCCGGGCCAGAAAGGAGAACCTGGAATTCCTGATGATCAACAAATCAAGTTGCTCCGAGATCAATTGGATTCCCTCTCTCAGGAAGTGGAAGCCCTAAAAAAACAAACCAGAGAAAATCGTCAACTGGCCGTGGGTGCACTCTCCAAAGGATTGTATATTCCTCCTCACGTTTATATTTATCGACTCACCCCTGCTCGTCAATCGTGGCAGCAAAGTCAGAATATTTGCCGAAATTGGGGAGGTACTCTTGCGGTCCATGGCGTGAAAACTCGTGAAAATAGGAAAACACTGATTCAAAATTTGTCAATGAACGATGACTTTTGGATTGGTGTAAATGATATTGCATCAGAAGGAAACTGGGTATGGGTGAATGGTGAGCGTGCAAGTAGTTCTGAGTTGATCTGGGGAAGTAGAGAACCGGGTGGAGGTCGCAACCAAAACTGCGTTGCTGTGGATGAACATCCCACATATGTTGGACTTGCTTATGACATCCAATGTTCGACTTCACGTCAAGGACTTTGTGAGAAACAAATTTGAATTTTTCAAACAACATTGAATTGTAATCGACTGTGTAATGTTGAGGGAGGATGGGGGTTTGCCACCCCTTGAAACGTGTGAAAACCTTCATTTTGTATATTTCCTCCAGCAATCACAAATCACGGTAGTTTCTGTATATTGATTTAATCATCAATAAAATCTTTTTAAAAACACTGTTCGATATACCGACCAACAACAGTTCGTTTCTTAAAAGTGTGTGCACTTTTCAAATGAGAGAATTTCACCAAACTGATGAGGTCTTATATGCAAGTGATTTGTAAACATATTAGATTTGTAATGCTGTGTAATTCGCATGATAAAATGTATGATATTGTGAAGCAAACACGTGAGCTGATAATTTGATTTTGTTATTATTTACACTTTGAAAATAACCTTTTTCAAAACCAAATAACTGAACAAAAATTTTTTTTATCATACTAATGATGTGTATTATCAAAATTATTTAATCATCTAAAATAATTAATTGCTGCTTTTAGTTACGTAATAGCCAAGTTGCATTGCCTAAATTGCATCGCTTCGTTTCTTGATCTTATTTTTAAATTGCGTTACCGGTATATATTTCTGGTGTTATTTGACAACTTGTTGATGAAATTGAAAGATAAGCTACTTCAGAAATGGGAAAAGTAAATAACAATGACAATTTTTATTTTACAATTTTGTTTGTGTGGCAACTTGTACATACGTATTCGAGCAAAGTTTCAACACAATAAATCAAAAATACATCGAAGTTGTTTCGACGAATTCAACGTAGTTTTTTGCTATAGCATCTTATGGTTTGTCGCAACAAAACGATGATAACGATGAAATGGTTTTGCAGTCTCACTTGTCTGTGCATCCTGGCAGTGCAATCTGTATCAATTAAAGAGTAAAACATAATTGAAGCAGGCAAAAATTCAACCTTTTACCAGCTTGTTTAGTTGTGGTTGTCACTATACATCTTGCTATAACTAATGTACCACTACGCCGCATGATAACGCTACAACAAATGTCAGGGCTGATGGGTCAGGTTTTCATTTCTGCCGGTCATTGCGTCATACTTGCTGCTGTTTGTAGTTTTCAGAATACTAACATTCCACGAAGTGTAGTTTAAAAGAACACAGCAACTGCATTCATTCAGTGTCTTTACCATTTTTATTTCATTTATCAATTCAATTTCCCAATAAGGTCCTAATAGTCCTTTATCACTAACACAATATTGATGTGATTTCCTGTTGCGTAATAAAATCAGACATAAATAAAATCAGAAAAACACTTTGTTTGCTGGAAAGCAATTGATTAAATTAATGGAGATCTCGTGTGTACAGTTCGCACACAACATCAGGGTTGTTAGCAGTTATGGCAGTGGTTGCGAATCGTGTTTAATGCATTGGTCTCTTGCATGATATTTAAACCATATTCATTGGTTAAGCCTGCATTGTCAAATATAACAAATACTCGAGTAAGCTTTTTGTATTTTATTGCTAGTTCCAAATGGTTACGATCAATAGAGAGCGTCTTATAAACGAGAAACAAAACAACAAAGCGAGTCCTAAAGGCGCAAGGCTTTCGAAAAAAACAATGCCATTGAGAGATATATGCAAATTTACAAAGCCATCCCTGGACGCGCTTTGTCTTTTGGACTCATCAGCAGGGCTTTCCAGAGACCGAGAGGTCCCCCAATAGCATTAACGTTGACTTTTATAAAACAAACTAACACAAAGCACATGATTTACGTGCTGTTCACTTTTGAACGAGATTCGTTTTGACGTACTTCTAGCCGCTTGACTTTGGACTAAAACTGATATCCTTATGTAAAGCTGATCACACAAGCAGTGATTAGGCGCATAAAGATCTTCCAAACGTTACAAACTAATGCGGTGCTGGCAGCATGGCTGGCATCACGTGGTGCATGGCAGCAAAACTCGGTGCGCGAGGAGGTCAGTTACAAAGACGTGGATTTGAATCCCACAGGCGCGTTGCATTAACGCTCACGTTTAAGACTACAATGTACGCATAACGTTGAAAGGACGCTCAACTGATTTCGGTAAGTCCCAAATGACTGCACCGCGGCTTATATAATGCACGGCAGCCAAGAGGTCAGCCACTTCGCCTATTCCACTCCGAGCATAGCTACCGATTCCGACAACTAGCCAACCGCACGGGTGATAACTAGTGTGTTACATACCGCGACCCGATCAGCGACGTAACTAGCGCCGGATACCACTTAACAATCACACGCGGAGATTCCCCCACACAGTTCTTCGGCAGGGTTTGCGCGATCACAGTGCTCGAGCTGCTAACAGAGCCCCCGCACCACAGGAGCACACCGGAGCGGGCATTTCACCGAACGATGAACTTGTTAACATGAACGGTCCCAATGCGCTGGGCCTGGGTATTAAGCTTGGGGGATGCATACATAGCGAGCGATATTATATTGCTATGTTTTTAAATACTGAACAAAATAAACTACGTTAAAAACTGCAGATTATAACGGTTGATTGGAGCGTGTAGCTGATGATAGTGCATGAGTGTGCGCGCGCAAATGCGTGCAAAGATGCCGAAATGGAGTAAAAAAAAGATTCGTTTTATAAAAAATCGATTTTGAAGCTATCTTCTAGAAGATTTTGTAAATCAAAAAGTTTTGCAAAATTGTAAGGTAAACTGTGGTGATTTTGTGTTTTTTGCGACCAGAAAACATTTATTCGGCTTTTGACTGGTTTGACTATTTTTTGGAGGTGTTTTGCTATGTAGGATCTAAAATAGTCCCCGAACAATTTTTTTTATGTGAAAGTGTTTTTCACAAACAAGGTGTGTTTGTCAACACTTGGCTCCACTTTTCTTGAAAATTTTCGGTTATTTTGAGTATATGTGAACATGCCTATGGCATCGCGTTGATGAACAATCTATATATATAAAACTCAAAGTTTGTCTGTCTGTATGTCCGCTATAGAAATATAACTGGAGACATTTAGATACAAACAAACATATGAATCTTATAGAACTTTTTCCAGGGAAGCCAAGTACGGTATTTTGATTTTGATCAGAATCGTTTATGGGGGCTACGAGCCTATATTTATTCAACCTATGTTAAAATACTAGAGTTTTTCAAAGTTTTTGTTAGGTACCACAAACAGAAAAATATCTGTGACATATAAAAATCCAAATTTGATGGTTATGAGCAAGACTGTCCTTTAGAGAACACTAGCAGATTTACCAGTAGATGATCGGAAAATTATGACTTTTTCCAGGGAAGCAAGTACTGTATTTTGATTTTGATCAGAATCGTCTATGGGGGGGCTACGAGTCTATGGGGCTCTACTAGAGGCCTATTTGTACTGTTGTACCATAAAATAAAAACTATGAAAACACATTGAAATATGGTTATTCAATGTACAAATTTAATCAGTCTTTACATTTTACCCGATCAACGACGGGTAAATCTGCCAAGTACGGTATTTTGATTTCGATCAGAATCGTCTATGGGGCTCTACTAGAGGCCTATTTGTACTGTTCTACGATGAAATAAATATCATGAAAACACATTAAAATATGGTTATTCAATGTAAAAATTTAATCAGTCTTTACATTTTACCCGATCAAGGACGAGTAAATTTGCTAGTTTTTTCTAAAACGCAATTGTTCAAATTGAAGCAAAAAAATCAAACAAAGTAAAATTTTTCATACGCAAATTTTCACATCTACAAAAAGACAAAAACGGTTTTGTTTATCCGCGTATCGTTGAAGGTTCACTTTATATAAAAGTAATCTTTCTCCAAAAAAATGCTTATTTATCCATCCGAAAAAAAGCATTTACCAAAAATTGAGTTGATAACGTGTGATGTCTTTATTTACTAAGGTACCAGACGTTGGCAAATATTCATTCATTGTAGGACCTTTATTTTATTGTAAGTACAGTTTGGTGATGTAATTATGTTTATGTAATCAATTGTAGTTTATGTTTTCATTTGTATTTGCTAGAATATCGACATTTCTTCTTTATATTTCATGAATTCATTTATTCGTTATGAGGTCATGCTCTGTTTGCAGGTTTTAATAGTTGCACTGGGTTATTGCGACGGGCAGACTGCTTGGCCCCGTCTTCTGTTGGCCTCATAAATATTGAAGAATCTCGTTAAGTGCCCTATCCAAACTCGCAACAACAAGCTTACTTACTTTTTCGCCGCACCAGTCCTTTCGTGCGGAGTGTCAAGCAACGAATCTGGATACTTTTACAAAGTCTTTGATGTGGCTTGCCAATGAGCGGAACCCAAGTTTAGCGATTACAAAGTGGACGCCATATCCACTCTTCTCCATTGTGAATTATTTAAATTTATTTACTCAACGAGATTTTGTTCTTTTGTATCCCATGCTCCAAAGTCCCACCTTTATTGTCGAGCTCTAAGTAGGAGCTATTTATTGTTATCGTAGCGGTTTTTAATCGATATTATGACAGAACAATCTTGCATAATCAGTGGCAGGAGAAAATATTGAACGCGATGCTGGAACTACGAAATTCACCATCTATTGGAGCAGTTCCAACGAGCTCCGGAGTACCTTTGACATGAATTGGAAGAACAACTTATTTGTAATCTAGACGAGCTCGAGGACACAAACGCTGGATTGAGGCAACTTAGATAATCAACTGTATACAGTCCAGCCGCCAAACGTGGTCTTTCTTAAACCGTTTTATTGGTGGAAAAAAACAGTGGGGCAAATAGTCAAATTACAACAAGCAGCACTCATTCAAAATGAGAAGTTGATCACGTTAATATACCAGCTGCCCTCAACAGACGGTGGGTTTAATGGCCAAGTAACTGTTTATGAATATTAATTTGCACTGAAATCGCTCAAAGCTCAAAATAGAGTTCATTACAGAATATGGTGGCAAGCTGTCAATCATCTGAGATTGATTTCCACCGTACACTTACATAACATCAGCTTCGCCTGAAATGTCTGCCGATATTGTAGTTCTCAGTTAAATGATGCATTGAAATATTCTGTTAAAATCAAAAATGATCAGTACGGTATTTGACTAGTCGATCAGTTCCAGTTACAAACGGCTCGAAACTCGCGCTATACGGATGGGTATTTACGAGGTAGACACGCGACGCGGTCACCCCACCGCGTTCGTGACCGCTTGCATCATGCTGTCATCTTTAACAGCTTCATTTATGCTAATTCGGTTAAGCTTGAAATTTTTATCACCAAGAAATTATGCCAGCAACTGGTGGCCGCTTGCACGACTGTACTGTGTAAAAACCATAAGTTGTAAGCTTTTGTCAGAGTGGTGTATTTACTGTTATTCTGGCGATCAGGTATTTTTGATAAGTTCATTTTATTTAGCTCTTCTGGTAATGATAACGTTTATTCAAGTTGATACAAGTTCTTACCGAGCATGCAAAAAATGCGGTACATGAGGTAGCACCTACCTACCACATAGAGATGATGGGATCTTGTTAAGTGTCTCACTCAACGTCCCAACATGCAAACTTGCCGGTTTTTGTTTCAAACTATCTTTTTCGTGCTTAACATCAAGTTAGGAAGCCATAAATGCCATTTTTGAATATATTTTGGTTTGACTTGACAAAGAATCGAACCAAAATATACAGATTCTAAAACGGTCACTATAACTAATGTACCACTACGCCGCATGATAACGCTACAACAAATGTCAGGGCTGATGGGTCAGGTTTTCATTTCTGCCGGTCATTGCGTCATACTTGCTGCTGTTTGTAGTTTTCAGAATACTAACATGCCACGAAGTGTAGTTTAAAAGAACACAGCAACTGCATTCATTCAGTGTCTTTACCATTTTTATTTCATTTATCAATTCAATTTCCCAATAATGTTTTACTAGACCTTTATCACTAACACATAATTGATGTGATTTCCTGTTGAGTAATGAAATCAGACATAAATAAAATCAGAAAAACACTTTGTTTGCTGGAAAGCAATCGACTAAATTAATGGAGATCTCGTACGTACAGTTCGCACACAACATTAGGGTTGTTAGCAGTTATGGCAGTGATTGCGAATCGTGTTTAATGCATTGGTCTCTTGCATGATATTTAAACCATATTCATTGGTTAGGCCTGCATCGTCAAATATAACAAATACTCGAGTAAGCTTTTTGCATGTTATTGCTAGTTCCAAATGGTTACGATCAATAGAGAGCGTCTTATAAACGAGAAACAAAACAACAAAGCGAGTCCTAAAGGCGCGAGGCTTCCGAAAAAAACAATGCCATTGAGAGATATATGCAAATTTACAAAGCCATCCCTGGACGCGCTTTGTGTTTTGGACTCATCAGCAGGGCTTTCCAGAGACCGAGAGGTCCCCCAATAGCATTAACGTTGACTTTTATAAAACAAACTAACACAAAGCACATGATTTACGTGCTGTTCACTTTTGAACGAGATTCGTTTTGACGTACTTCTAGCCGCTCGACTTTGGACTAAAACTGATATCCTTATGTAAAGCTGATCACACAAGCAGTGATTAGGCGCAAAAAGGTCTTCCAAAAGTTACAAACTAATGCGGTGCTTTAAGGCTTGGCTGGCAGCACGTGGTGCATGGCAGCAAAACTGACTTCCTCGCGCGCCGAGTTTTGCTGCCATGCACCACGTGATGCCAGCCATGCCTTAAAGCACCGCATTAGTTTGTAACTTTTAGAAGATCTTTTTGCGCCTAATCACTGTTTGTGTGATCAGCTTTACATAAGGATATCAGTTTTAGTCCAAAGTCGAGCGGCTAGAAGTACGTCAAAACGAATCTAGATCAAAGGTAAACAGTACGTAAGTCGGCGTGCGAGGAGGTCAGTTCTGCACCAATCAACAGCCGTCTCAATGTGGTAGTGCGGTCCACGGCCCCGTTTGGGTTGGATCGAAATGGCTGTTGGCCTTCCCGAGGGTCCCAGTTACCCCGGGCACTCCCCATTCATTTTTTCGCTATGCTGCCCCCTGAACGACCGCAGGAGGGGAGCACACAGCATCTTTAAAATCGGTCGCCTGTTCTCACTTTTTCTTCTCTCCTGCCCTACTCTTGCCCTCCTTCGTCTCCTCATTCTTCTTCTTCTCCTGATGAGCGGTAACGTTCATCCTAACCCTGGCCCCATCTTTCCTTGCTCTGTGTGCGCTGGAAATGTGACCTGGCGGGGCAAGTCAGTGCAATGCTGCGCCTGCTCCAAATGGGTTTATCTAAGGTGCTCACAACTTTCTTTATCTAATTTCAGAGCTCTTGGTAGCTCTCACTCTTGGAGCTGCCCCCCCTGCCATAACACTGTGACTCCCCTCCTCCTCGGATTTCTCCGACACGTATACCTCCACTGTGGAATCCAGCCCCCCTCCGCTAATGCTGCACTCTTGCCCCACCCTCGTCTCCAAACTTCTTATCCCCCATCTGCCCATTTTATATCCCCTTCCCCTGCCCTCCCATCACCGTCTCTTGCTCCTGGCTATACTTCTGCACCTCCTGCCTCCTCTCCTCCCCCTGACTCTCTCAGGGTTCTCCTCTCCTCCCCCTTCACCTAAATCTAATCCTAAATCTGTGCACTCTCTTCTTCGCTCTATCGCTGGCTCTCCTTCTTCGTCTTCCTCCTCTCCTAACTTTCCTAACTGTTCTTCTCCCAATGAATCGGCTTCGGTTTATGCCGCTTACCTGAAGTCTCACTTTTCCGTTTCTCAGCCAAAGGCCCTGCGCAGCAGAGCCAGAGGCTACCTCACTGAGCTCCGCCGAGCCACGTGCTCTGTGGAGTCTCACTCGTCCTTTTGCTCTCCCTTCTCTCCCACTGAATTTCTTGCGGCTGCCTCCAACCTCTCCTCATCCACTGCCACTGGTTCAGACAAAGTTGCCTATCCCATGCTAAAGCATCTTCCTCGCTTTTGCATGGATTTACTTTTTCACATCTTCAACCTTTCGTGGTCTTCACATTCTTTTCCTTCCATCTGGAAGACATCTTCCATTAGTCCTATACATAAGATAGGAAAACCTCTCGACTCTCCTGCTTCCTTCCGGCTTATCTCTCTCACCTCCTGTTTATCAAAGCTGTTTGAACGCATCATTCTATCCCGTCTTTTCTTTTTTCTGGAATCTAATTCCATTCTTTCTCCCCGCCAGGCCGGTTTCCGCCCTGGACGGTCTACACTCGATCAAATTCTGTACCTTTCTCAGTCCATTTTGGATGGGTTTAACAAACCCAGGCCGGGCTCTCGGACGATCCTGTCTACTATTGATTTCTCAAAAGCTTTCGACTCTGTCTGGCATCCCGCCCTTTCCACAAACTCATTTCGGCTGGTCTCCCTCCTTGCTTTGCTCGTTGGACTCAATCTTTCCTTTCTGATAGGCGCGCTTCTGTGATTTTTCAAAATCACACAAACCGTTTCTTTCAAGTCCGTCGATGTGTTCCGCAAGGATCCGTTCTTGGCCCTGTACTTTTCTCTCTCTTCATTAATGATCTTCCGGCTTCTCTGCCTTCCTCCGTCAGCTGCTCTCTTTACGCTGACGATCTGGCCATTTGGTCCTCCTTCCCCTCGGTCCCTACGGCGGTGGAGGCCACACAAGGAGCTCTGTTTCGACTGGAGCGCTGGTCTGAGTACTGGTGTCTTCCTCTCAATCCGAGAAAATGTGAGGCGTCCTTCTTCTCAGTGGATCCCCACCAGGCTAACCTCCAGCCCAACCTCCTCCTATTCGGCTTCCGCCTCCGTTTTAATCCCACTCCAACTTTTCTCGGGGTTACCTTCGACTGCACTCTTTCTTTTTCTAAGCATGTATCTTCGCTGAAGGCCAAATTTTTCCCACGTCTCAAGGCCCTACGCTGTCTCTCTGCTTCCTCATGGGGCCCCTCTAAGGAATCCCTCTCTGTTCTGTATAAATCTTTTCTTCGGTCCCTTCTCACTTACGCTTCACCCGGATGGTTTCCTTTCATAAGCGCCACCAATATCACCAAATTGGAACGCCTTTACCGAGCGGCCAGTCGCGCCATCATCGGCTGCCTCTCGTCCTCCCCTATCCCTCTACAACTCACCGAGGCTTCTCTACCTCCCCTACGAGTCACTCTGACTCACTTCACTCTTTTTTCTTATGAGCGGGCTCTTCGTCTCCCAACCTCCTTTCCCATCTCAGGTTTGGCCAGGCTTGGAGTGAAACCAAGACTCTGCAGATCGTCCTGGAGAGCTTTTGCGTCCACTCACCCGCTCATGCTTCCTTCTACTTGTTCTAGGGAGGCTCTTGTTGCTTGCCCTCCCTTTTGTCCTTGGAATCTGCCTTCCCTCACGGTCGAGTCCACCCTTTCCACTCCATGCTCTGGCTCTGATCCCCCTCACTCTCGCCAAGGTGCGGCTCTCGCCCACCTTGACTCTCTCCCCCCTCATGATCTGGTACTCTGGACTGACGGCTCTGTTCTTTTTCCTTTTGGCAAAAGCGGCTCCGGCGTTCTTGCCAACTGCTCTTTCTGTGGCACTGAGGCCACTCTTTCCTTTTCGGCAGGCCCAGTTTGTCCCAGTTTTTCCGCTGAAGCCTGCGCCATTCTGCACGCTCTTTGCTGGTCTCGGCAACACCATAAAGTCTGCCATTTTTGTTCTCTTCTTCTTCTGTCTGACTCTCGTTCTGTCCTCGCCACCCTGTTCTCTCCTCCACCTTTCCTATTGTCTCAAACTCTGTGGCAGATCTGGCAGGAACTGTCTTTTTTCTCCTCCTGTTCTATCAGGCTACAATGGGTCCCCGGACACTCGTTTCTCCCGGGGAACGATGCAGCTGATGAGCTTGCCAGACGGGGAGCGCTGCTTGCACTCTCCGCAATCCCTGGTAGTCTCTCTCCTTTTACCTCTCGTATCCACTCTCGTCTTTTCTCGGACTGAAGGCGTACTGTCTCATCGAAGTATTTTAACACACAGGTTCCCTCAATTTCCACTGAGGAACTTGTGCTCCCTCGTCATGCTCGCTTGGTTCTCTCTCGTCTTCGCTGCAATGGACACAGTCTTCTTTTAGGTTCTTACCTCTCTAGGATTGGCAGAATCGAGAATTCTTCTTGCAGCGCCTGTGGACACTCTTCCCAGGACATCTCTCATCTCATTCTGCACTGTCCAGCCACAGACTCTTTGCGCCGCTCACTCTTTGGCGACTCTCTGTCCCTCTATGACCTCTGGTCCAGACCCTGGAGAAATGCCCGGCTTCTGGGGCTCCATGGTCTTCCGCCATGTCCCCATCCCTCGGAAGGGGTTGGGTAATCAACAACAACAGGAGATCAGTTACAAAGACGTGGATTCGAATCCCACAGGCGCGTTGCATTAACGCTCACGTTTAAGAATACAATGTACGCATAACGTTGAAAGGACGCTCAACTGATTTCGGTAAGTCCCAAATGACTGCACCGCGGCTTATATAATGCACGGCCGCCAAGAGGTCAGCCACTTCGCCTATTTCACTCCGAGCATAGCTACCGATTCCGACAACTAGCCAACCGCACGGGTGATAACTAGTGTGTTACATAGCGCGACCCGATCAGCGACGTAACTAGCGCCGGATACCACTTAACAATCACACGCGGAGATTCCCCCACACAGTTCTTCGGCAGGGTTTGCGCGATCACAGTGCTCGAGCTGCTAACAGGGCCCCCGCACCACAGGAGCACACCGGAACGGGCATTTCACCGAACGATGAATTTGTTAACATGAACGGTCCCAATGCTCCGGGCCTGGGCATTGAGCTTAGTTTAAACAAACTAAAATTTTTAAGACGCAAATTTTCACATCTACAAAAAGACAAAAACGGTTTTGTTTATCCGCGTATCGTTGAAGGTTCACTTTATATAAAAGTAATCTTTCTCCAAAAAAATGCTTATTTATCCATCCGAAAAAAAGCATTTACCAAAAATTGAGTTGATAACGTGTGATGTCTTTATTTACTAAGGTACCAGACGTTGGCAAATATTCATTCATTGTAGGACCTTTATTTTATTGTAAGTACAGTTTGGTGATGTAATTATGTTTATGTAATCAATTGTAGTTTATGTTTTCATTTGTATTTGCTAGAATATCGACATTTCTTCTTTATATTTCATGAATTCATTTATTCGTTATGAGGTCATGCTCTGTTTGCAGGTTTTAATAGTTGCACTGGGTTATTGCGACGGGCAGACTGCTTGGCCCCGTCTTCTGTTGGCCTCATAAATATTGAAGAATCTCGTTAAGTGCCCTATCCAAACTCGCAACAACAAGCTTACTTACTTTTTCGCCGCACCAGTCTTTTCGTGCGGAGTGTCAAGCAACGAATCTGGATACTTTTACAAAGTCTTTGATGTGGCTTGCCAATGAGCGGAACCCAAGTTTAGCGATTACAAAGTGGACGCTATATCCACTCTTCTCCATTGTGAATTATTTAAATTTATTTACTCAACGAGATTTTGTTCTTTTGTATCCCATGCTCCAAAGTCCCACCTTTATTGTCGAGCTCTAAGTAGGAGCTATTTATTGTTATCGTAGCGGTTTTTAATCGATATTATGACAGAACAATCTTGCATAATCAGTGGCAGGAAAAAACATTGAACGCGATGCTGGAACTACGAAATTCACCATCTATTGGAGCAGTTCCAACGAGCTCCGGAGTACCTTTGACATGAATTGGAAGAACAACTTATTTGTAATCTAGACGAGCTCGAGGACACAAACGCTGGATTGCAGCAATTTAGATAATCAACTGTATACAGTCCAGCCGCCAAACGTGGTCTTTCTTAAACCGTTTTATTGGTGGAAAAAAACAGTGGGGCAAATAGTCAAATTACAACAAGCAGCACTCATTCAAAATGAGAAGTTGATTGCCTTAATATACCAGCTGCCCTCAACAGACGGTGGGTTTAATGGCCAAGTAACTGTTTATGAATATTAATTTGCACTGAAATCGCTCAAAGCTCAAAATAGAGTTCATTACAGAATATGGTGGCAAGCTGTCAATTATCTGAGGTTGATTTCCACCGTACACTTACATAACATCAGCTCCGCCTGAAATGTCTGCCGATATTGTAGTTCTCAGTTAAATGATGCATTGAAATATTCTGTTAAAATCAAAAATGATCAGTACGGTATTTGACTAGTCGATCAGTTCCAGTTACAAACGGCTCGAAACTCGCGCTATACGGATGGGTATTTACGAGGTAGACACGCGACGCGGTCACCCCACCGCGTTCGTGACCGCTTGCATCATGCTGTCATCTTTAACAGCTTCATTTATGCTAATTCGGTTAAGCTTGAAATTTTTATCACCAAGAAATTATGCCAGCAACTGGTGGCCGCTTGCACGACTGTACTGTGTAAAAACCATAAGTTGTAAGCTTTTGTCAGAGTGGTGTATTTACTGTTATTCTGGCGATCAGGTATTTTGATAAGTTCATTTTATTTAGCTCTTCTGGTAATGATAACGTTTATTCAAGTTGATACAAGTTCCCATCGAGCATGCAAAAACCTTTAATATCCGTCAACGTTTCGAACAGCTATACAGCTGTTCTTCATCAGGACTAATGATAAACGAAAGCGTGAGTGAGGCAATGAAAATAGTGTGCTAGGCAATGGAAAGAAAAGTTTTGGCATATTCTACAGTTGTTTATTAATCGCTTTTGAACTTTTTGTTTTGCCTTTTTCTTTCGATTGCGTAGCACAATATTTACATTGCCTCACTCATGCTTTCGTTTATCATTAGTCCAAATGAAAAACAGCTGTATAGCTGTTCGAAACGTTGACGGATATTGAAGTTTTTTACATGCTCGGTAAGAACTTGTATCAACTTGAATAAACGTTATCATTACGAGAAGAGCTATATAAAATGAAAGTGTTGTTACTGCAAACTGTAGCCCAATAAATCCATATTTGAATGAAAGTTTTATTTCAAGTAGACTTAGATGTCGTCGAACGCAAATCAAGCGCTTAACTTTCGTCCTGAAAGCCCGACGGGTGCAACTCTGAGTTAAGTAATCTTGCGTCAGTAAACACTCAAAATTTGCAGTAGGATCAAGTCCTAGTTTTGAAGTTCAGCTTTGTTCCAAACTTTCAATTTGAACTAAAAACGAATTAAAGGAGCTTGTTTGATTAATCACCTTAGGCTTGGTTTGAAAATGTGGATTTCAATACTTAAAGCGTGATGATACTCAAGGTTGAAGAGATATGGTGTTTACCAAGTCGGAGGAACTTATTTATTGTCACCTAACTCTACCAAACATGGCTGTATTGATGTTTTATGTGAGTTTGGGCATTCATCTGAGCGTGAGATAGGTTTGTTAAAGTAATTTTAATTTAGCGGTTTATAAAAACGGAATCGCAGTTGCTGGTGGATATGTAAGAGACGCAAGGAAATCTGCTGAGTTTTATAATCCCTCATCCACTCAAAGGTCGGCAATGCCGTCGATAAAGGAAAGCAGACACGACCACACAATTGTTTTAAGATTCGGAGAGGATGTAATATTCAGAATCCGTAAAACGATACCGCATAGCAACACTACACCACTTTTATTTTTGAATATTTATTTACATGCACTATGAGCTGAACGTTTTTGGCCTACATTAAGACCTTGTCAAAGTATCTATAATATCGAGTATTAAAATAAATTATCATAAATGAAAGGTGATTTAATGTTGCTATGCAGTATCGTTTTGTGGATTATTTGTTTTTTGTGGATGGATAAGCTGCTGGTAGATGCTCGCCTTCAGACAAAATGCTTAGTAATGAAAATAGAACTAGGCACCATGTTCAATCGTAAAGAGTGTAACAAAGAAATTCGAATTGGATCTACATGTATGCTAGATGATAAAAGTTGGCCGAGGGCCAGTGCTCAAAATCTTGCTATAATTTTAGCCTTTGAAAATGATGGTCTCCTAAAAAATGTCATGACCCTGCATTTGGACGGAAAATGCGTCAATTCAAACTAAAAATTGCGAGGGCTCTCTTTCAATGATGGCTTCTATCGTTTTTGGTTGTTTAGTACAACAAGTGTTGCCTCCCCTGTCATATTAAATTCGATATATGAAAGTTTTCTACAAGTGTTGGCGGGCCGCACTAATTGCTCAGGGGGCCGTAGTTTGCCCCACCCTGGTCTAGACTGTCACAATCTTTTAAATGATAATTATCTGGTCGTATGTTAGAAATACAAACGAGAAATTGATACATCATTATGTAGTTGCAATTTGAGGAATTGTCGTTATGATGATTAATTTTGTATTTGTTGTATGTATCCTTTTTGATTGCAATATTGCATTGAATTTTAAATATTGTTGTTGCGATCAATTTCGATAAACTGATTTGCTTAATTCAGCAATATGACATCAAAGTATTTCAACTTCCATTGTGATGGGGTTAGCAATTATTGCTCAGGTAATCAAGTCTTGAACAAAAAACAAGTTTTGCAAAATTGATGTGACTTTTTAGTTATTTTCCGCTACATGACGGTCAAGAACAGAAATATTCCAACTGAAATGTTGATAAAGCTGTAACAGCAGCCAATCAAATCAGTCTTTGAAAAACTGAGGCTGCTGAGACAGATGCACAGACGAATTACACGCACTTCAAATTTTACACCTCCACCCGATATTGTAGAAATTTATTGTTATTGAAGTGGTATTAACGTGGGGAAGCGTAAAAAACCACGGTTATCGGACTATGACGGAACCGATCCAAATATATGTAGAAGACGTTCAGTATACTTGTAATCCAAAACAGCAGTGGCAATCTCCAACAGTTATTTTACAAAAATCTTCCAACAGTTATTTCACACAAATCTTCCAACAGTTATTTTACACAAATATTCCGACAGTTCTTTCAGTTGTAGATTCTCAATTATTCTGGTTCACATAGATTTTTTTGGCTTTAACTTCGAATCAAGCACACGTAAACTTAGGCAAGCTCCGGGCAAAAAGCTCAAATTGTTATTAGTAGCAGCACTACGTGATGAATTGAGTGTCAGACTTGTATAGAAAGACTGCCGGTTGACAACTCAGAACGTTGCATATAAAATTTAAACGTGTAAATTCAACAAAAGCCATTCAACTGACATGAACAATGTACTCGATTTAAATCTCAGTCGAAAATCTGCGATTAATTTTTGATTCACTTAAATTTGTATTGAACGCTTTAAGGTTTCGAGTTATGCTTAAATGATAAATTTTAATTTGTAGTTAAGAAGTTCTATGTAGCTTTGCAAAAATGTTTTGACACAATGATAGCCTTAAGTAAAGGTAGGCCCAGAGCAAAACCAGTTAAAAAGAGAGCTTTTTCCAACATGTGTCGCATTAGAGGTGTACAGAATCGTTCCTTTTCATTTGCGGTTATACAGGATTACTTTTGTAGAATTAAACGGCAAAAATGCAAAAGGATATGCAATCTTCAAAAAATGAAGTCAATCCCTTACAAAAAAAATCCCGATAACTTGAAATTACCAGTAAAAATATGGATTTTACCGGGATTAATGCTTGTATTTACCACGAATTGCTAGGATTTTATTGGTACGTAATTTCAGAACTTCATATCAAATTTAGAATTATCGGCATATACCGGTATTTTACTGGGAACATAACTGGCGATACAAAATTTTCCAGGAAATACAAGGAATTTATTGGGATGTAGTTGCAATTCGTTTTCGTAATTATACAAATACTGGTATAAACTTAGATTTTACTGAGATTGAAACTGATAATACAAAAAATACCAGGAAATATCTGGAATTTATTGTAGTGCTGTTGCAGCCCATCCGGTAATTGCACAATTACTGGTATAGACAAGGATTTTACTGGGAGCGTAATTAATCATACAGAATATACTAGAAAATACTAGAATTTTATTGGATGAAGATGCAGTAATTGTACAATTTCCAATACAACTTGGATTTTACCAGAATTTTATGCGGGATGTAAGTGACGCATGTAATTATACAAATGCTAGAGAAACCTGAATTTTACTGGGATTGAATTGGACAATATGAAATATATCGGAATATACCTAGATTTTATTGGAACGTAGTTGCAGCCCATCCCTGTAAATGTATACAATTAGTGGTACAAACCTGAACATACCGGGACTAAAGATAGAGATATGAAATACACCAAAAATTATCACAATTTTTCCAAACTGTAGTTGCATCATATTATGACAATTATTCAATTACCGGGTAATTCATTTTATATCGGATTTGAATTTGATAATGTAAAACATATTGGGATGTCATTAAAATTTATTTGCAGCAGAACACTGTAATTGTGTAATTACCAGTACAAACTTGAATTTTCCTGGGATAAAAATTGGTGATATGAATTATTACACCAGAATTTTATTGTAATTAAAATTGGAGATATAAAATAAATTAGGAAATACACGGATTTTATTGAGAGCGTGACTGGCAATGTGAAATATGCTAGAAAATACCAGGTTTTATCGGAATGTACTTGCAGCATGTCATGATAATTATACAATTATCAATAGAAACTTGGATTTCACCTGGATTGATATACAGTAGATGACGTAAAATATGCCAGAAAATACCAGGCATTCATTAGAGTGCAATTGTAACCCCTCATGATAATCTTACAACTACCAGTACAAACATCGAAATAGTTTTACTGGGATTGAAGTTGGTGATGTACAATTTACCAGGGAATAATGGGAGTTTACTGGGATTGATATTGGCGATGTAAAATATACCGGAAAATACCAGGATTTTATTAATGTGGAATCGCAGCACATCCCGTTAATATAGAATTACCAATACAAACTTGGATTTTACTGAAATAAAGTTGGTGTAATAATATACGAAGTATAACAGAAAAAAACCAGGATTTCACTCAGAGGGTTATTTCACAATCACCAATATAAACCTGGATTTTACTGGAATTGAAATTAGCGAAATGAAAATCATTAGGAAACACAAGAACTTTATTGAGATGTAGATTAAGCACTTCACGATGATATATTAAAAGCATACTAGTGTAAACTTGGATTTTACCGGAATTTGAATTAGTGGTGTTGAGTGTACCGTTTTAAAGGTGGGTTAAGCAAATTGCTGTTGTTATACAAGTACAGGAAAGAAAAGGTCTATACCTAAACTTAAATCAGGAAAACATTACGCATTTGCAAAACTAGAGGTTTACTTGGATGTTTTTTGAGCACATTTTGGTAATCGAAGAATATACATTTTATTTGAAATCATATAGTATTAAACGTACAGAGAAAACTAGAAATTTGGCAAAATATGGTATAAGCTCATAATAATCAATTTTTTCCTGGCTAATATGTAGTATGGTTTTTGTTCGGATTTTAATCAAAGAACAAGAATATCGAAAACTGCACTTTTTACAAGATGGAGTTTACTCACGGCATGTTTAGTAGCAAAATCTGAATTTGATTTCAATTAAATGTAAAAACAGTGAGCAGTAAAACAAAACAACAGCTGACAACTTTATCAGTCAATCTAGTCAGTTACTCAACACCTAACCCTTGATGCTATCTTGTAAAATGATTTATGATTAATTGAAAAGAAAATAATTTGCTGTCATATTCAGCAAAAGAATAAAAATGTAACTAAACGATTAACAAAAGTTCTAATCGCATTTCCAACCGGAGTCAATATTCTTACTTTAAAACCATTAAAATGCACAGCAATCGTCTCAAGACTTTATGATAAATGTCATTTGTACGATAGATAACTATCACGTGCAAATTATTGTTTATTGTTGTATCATTCTCAAAAAATTTTGGGATGAATTCAGTTTTTTACATGAGCTGACAAATTGCAAAAGCCTAAAATACCCAAGGCATGTATTAAAATATTAAAAAGTACTCAAAGTCTTTTTTTTAGCAAAAGAACTAAATGCACAAAAAGCTTTTTATTTAATCAGTTTCCAGATGATTTGCCAGAGGAATAGCGTAAAAGACGTTTCGATCGCTTTGGCAAGAGAGTTGAACACATTTTTTGTACAGCTTATCATGAAATATTGCTTTCACATTTGTTGCGTTATCACTGCTTAATTGATGAATATGCTGAGAGTATTTTGGCATTGGCTTAATAGCTTTACATATTTGAGCAATAATAATCGGAAAATTGTTAGATTCACAAGGTTTTTTGCAAGTACAATAACGAAAAACAATTAGTTTTTTAACCACACCAATGCAATTGTCATCAGTTTGAATTAACATGTTCGTACGCTTTAATTTTGCATTATTTTTGTATTCTTCAGAATGAACAGTCATAGCAGGGGTCGAAAACCGAAAAAATGTTTGAACTTTTCTACCTGATTCTATATTGCGCTTCAGTAAAATGGAAACTGCAACAGCTTCGCTATTATTTAAAGTAGTTTCTTTCATCTTTCCATACACACGAATATTGCCAAACTGTTTTATAACTTTGTGCAAATATCCACCACGGTGTATCAATTTTTTATGCAAATTTAGAACATCACTACAAGCTTGTGGCATGCATTTATTGCCAACATGTCGCACACTTTTGCTGCAAACCCAAGCATCAGCAAATTGCATAGCTGTGTGCTGGGTTCCATGCTTCATTTTTAACAATGAATGGTTCATAGCTTCAAAAGCGTAGGCTGAATAGGCCCCCAACAATGCACGCACTCAATTACATGAAGAAGCTGATGGACATTATAGGTTACGTATTCTTCACCATAAAGCTTCGCATAAGACTTTACATAAGTCTGCATACTCTTTTCAATGCTGGGCAGTTCGTCAGAATTTATAATAGGTGGTAATACATGATAAAGCGCCCATGAAAGAATCATAAAATGATTGTAGTAAGGAGCTGGCAGTTTACCTTTTAGAAGGATTGGGCCATAATATAAGATAAATGACCGATATTCAGAAGTTTTCCAATATTTACGTGCCGAAAGCGAATTTGGAAGTCTTGTGATTTCATTAGGTGGTTCGATATTGCTTAGTTCCTTGTCTAACAATAATAAATGACGCCCCAGGTAATAAGAATTTCTGCAATTACATGAGTCCAACCACAAAGAAAGCAAGCTTTTGCAAATTCCTTGCACACAACGCATATATTCAAAAACAAAAGAGTTCACTGGGTCAAACGTTGGAACAGTTTGTAGCACACTAGGGTCTTTAACTCCATAAACAGGGACACCCTTTTCAACCGCATTGCGACAATCTTCCAAATGACTTACTGCGTTTCTCAATAAAGATGTCTCTTCCAAAAATGGATGTACGCGCACAAACCCGTCTCCTTTTTCCAAACGCTTTCCTTTGTGATAGCACTTAGGACATCCATACTCCCCATTAAACTGATGGCAGTTTCGAATTGCTGCTTGAGCAACAGCATCACAAGTGCACATTAGAAGAAAAAGATGGCTTTTTCTTATTTTCCCGTCAACATCAGACCATTGAAAATAATCAGATGCGTGATTCTTAACTTCATCCAAGACTGTTTTCAGATAAGTTTCCATGCATGGTTTGTTTTTACCAAACCATATACCTAACAACATCATGTTGCTACTTTTATATTGAAGCTCATTTATCGTTGCTATTGCTACTATCGCAAGCTCATTGCTACGTTTGCAAAAAACGGCCAGTAAGAGCGGGAGAACTCTTAAATGCTTGAGCCACATCAAGAATTCCCAGAAGAGTGATGTGTTTATCATTTAGTACATCTTCACGGACAAGATTTTTTACATATTGTCCACTCAAAATATCCGACAACTGTTCAGTTCTGCATAATTCAGATTTTTTTTAATATAGAAGTATTGTGTTCTTCCAAAATTATTTTTAGTTATCTTTTATTGAAAAAATTACAAAGTAATTTTCTTCAAATTTTTCATTTATTTTACAGTCACAAGACATGCATCTTTTCCAATCAACTTCTATTAGTGATTGGCATGTAGAGCACAAATAATGTAATTGATCTTGCTTGATATTGTCTTTCGAAAAAGATATTTGCTTAATGGAAATGCAGTAGGGTAAATTACATCAAAAAGTTTAAATAAATCCTCAAGTTTCTCTCCAGATATGTTATGCTTAAAAATGAATTCTAAAAGAAGTATTTGCATTTGCTCATTGGTTACTTTTGTATCCACAGGTTTATTTTCTTCTCCGTTTTCACCAACAACATTACATACAATCTACAAAAAAACATCACAGTAAAATTGAAAGTTGTTTAAAAAACTTTTGAGAGAGTGAGATTTTACTTATTGATTTTGGATTCTGATGATCACTACTGATCTAACGTATTGCAAATGCTACTTGCCTATCACCTAACGAGATATGCAACTAAACCAATACTTAACATATTTGATGAGAAATCTATTATACATGGAGCACATTTTCAGAGCAAAGTTTTTAAGCGAGTAAAGTAGCACACAAGCTTGCTTCCACAACGCATAACCATAAAGCTTGAAATTGTACCAGAAAGTTCACCTTACATCATCAAAATTTGTTTTTAAAAATATGATGCACCATTAGCAGTTTTTTGCATTGAATTGCATAGGAGTGATAGCGTTTTATGCAAATAAACCCGGTAAAATACAAAATTGGTAGATATTAAGCATGCTATCATAAAGACAATAAATGAATTTGCAGTCAAAGCAAGAGAAAAAGTAAATGGCTTGATCTTTTATTGCTGGTAGTTGGGCAAGTTGTATGAAATGGCCTAGTTGGCCAACACAAAAAGTAGGCCAAAACGTTGCCTTGGAATTGCCTGGCTTAACATGCAGGCCTATTTTTGACTAACTTCTGACATGGTTCCACATTTAAATAAAGTAACACATCAATAAATATTAGAAAAGCTACTTGCGATTAGATGAAATTGATCAATCGCACTATTGCTTAAATGCTTATTAGTTTTATTATACACACAAATTTAAAAGTCCAAACCAAATCTTATTTAACTTCAAAAAAACATATTGCTTAATTGCATACCTCTTAAAGGGAATAAGATTAACACATAAAATTTGTTTCACATTGCTTGCTTTGTTTATTTAATTGCAAAATCTTCAAAAACAAAGAAAATGGGCTGGTCTCATGACCGGCAAAACAAGCTATGCTGAACCTTATTACAGAAAGGGAAAACTGGCAAAGATAAAAGTATTTTCCATAACAATGTTAAAAATCTATGTACTAAATCATGTTTGTTTGTGATTAGGTGACTTTGCATTACACATATATAACTCACCGTAGTTGAGCTGCTGCTGCAGTTAATGCTTTCATTAATGGAACTTTCATCATCACTACTATTGTTTGTTGGGCACAATATTGATGTGTTTCCAAAATCACTAAAAGCATCATAATCCCTTTTGATCAAATCATCATCACTACTGTTGTTTGTTGAGCGCAACATTGATGTGTTTCCACAATCACTAAAAGCATCACAATCACTTTTGATCAAATCCGAATTGTTTGCAGGTCTTAACTGATTACTCTTTTCATCAAGATTCTGTATCAACTTGCATTTGCTCTTAGAACCATCAATACTTTTCCATTTAAATTTTGTACGAGGCGGAACAGATGTATTAGCATCAGCAAGATACAACTTTCGCTTTTTGAAATTTTTTTTCATTCTTGAAACATAATCCACTAGTTTACCTATAAAAGCAATAAAATACAGTAGGCTATATACAGAACCAATTCTTGTTCATAATTTGTCTTTTTTTATAAGTGTGTGAATATTAGCTCATTGAGCCACAGAAGATGATTAGTCCTGGGTGTTTTAATGCAAGCTTTCATCTACAAAAACTGTGCTCTGCCATCCACAGGTATTAGTGATGAATCACTTTCTGTCATACTCATGTTCACCACCAATCCACAAACTAATCAGGCTGCTAACAGCTATAACATGCAAAGAGTCATTGCTTCACTATTGAGCAATAAATTTAGGCAGTGGCTATTTTGCCGTTGACAGCAATTTACCCTCAGAGACTATTTTGCCGTGAGTTATTTGTGATTTGTCAATCTTAATGACGTACTAAACATGTGACTTTTGGTCGTCTCTGATTGGTCAATTTTAAAAACCAAAAAAAAAAAATTTTGCACCCCAAGGTCTCTATCCCTCACCCTGTACACTCCCTTGCAGTGTACACTACCCCGTACATTTACATACCGGGCCTGCCCCTTCAGTGTACACTGCCTTTCTTTTCAAGCCCTGGTCAGCTGAGATTTGAACCCACAACCATGGGATCTCAAGACCAGCGCTCTATCCACTACACCGCAGCATCACTGGTGTAATTGTAGCCGATTTGGCTATATAAACACACGTGAATGATCACGGCAAAATAGATTCCAAGGGCAAATTGCCGTCGACGGCAAAATAGCCACTGCCATAAATTTATGATAGCACTTTTAAGTTTTTTGCTTTGCCTTCCCTTATGGTTTTCTAAAACTCCATTTCTGTGTTTTTATTCATACTTGCCATTAAGATAAGCATTAATATTGCTTTTAGGCAAAAAAAGTTATTCATTGTGGTAGAGCATAATAGGTCTATAAATTATAAAGATATCAGCAGAATAAACAAAGTAATTTTAAAGGTTCTACTTAACTTGATCACAAAACGAGAATTGCTACTCTGCCATTGACAACATTTTTATGCATTTAGCAGTTTTGAAACTAATTTGCGGCTGAATAAACAAAGTACGATAATTCTACTTAACTTAATCACAAAAACGAAAGTGGCTATTCTACCATTGACAACATTTTTATGGTTTCAGAAACTAATGTGCAGCTAAATGCTCTTGATTTGTATTTCTCAAGATCACGTGATTACCTCAGCAAAAAAACGTCACAAAAACATTTCAGCAATCAATTTTGCATTTTATTGTAGGCTTTATTGACATTATCTGATATTTTATTGACCACAAGAACATGCAACAACTGTACTTATTACCGTATGCATTGTCATTTTGCAAGCAAACTTTACTGATTTTGCGCCTGTTAATGTACACAAAGGTATATTTTATTTATGCATGTACACCACTAGCATTGCGAATTAAATCAAATTTTTTAATAAAGAAATCAAAAGTACAAAAATTCTTGTAATTTATGTGTAAGTAGATCCTCCACGTTAGAACAACTTCGCAACGCAGTCAAGTCGAGCGCCTGTCAACTCCTAAGTCTCTAACATTTTTCATTACTTAAAACATTTTGAAACCCCTTTGAGTATATATAATATATATTTGCATAATTATATTGGCAACATCATTTTTTTTTTAACTTTAGCAAAAAATTTTTAATCAACCACGTTTTTATATGTTTTGAACAGCAATAGTTGTTGGTGAAAGTTGATTGGGTATTATATTTTTTCGATATTAATGTACCGTACAGTAAAGCCTATAATTTAGTAAGAGCATCCACAAAAAATTAAAGTGACCAATATTTTTAGGATTGGTCTGGCAAGTTTTTAAAGACAGCGATGTGCATTTGCAAGTACAAAGTCAAATGATTTTCTGTCCAGTGCTGGCAATTAACAAGACACCCGTTTGAACTTGCTGCCTAAGATTTAATAACCAAGTATTTTGATATCATTGAAGCGAGCTAAGTGAATTTTGTATGGGTTAGATTGTGGTGAAAATGCCTTTTTGGTTTCTTTTTTTGATTTCTGACGTTGATCTACTGTCAAACATGCACTTGAGGTGTACCAAATTTTTCTGCTAATCCAGACTATAGCTGACGTAAATAACATGTTTTTCTGCGAAAAATGGATGTTTTGTTACAGAGTTATCAGGTTATTGGCAAGCTTTTTGATGGTTTTGTCTTTAAATTAGATACCGGCACATTACCTATTAATAGTACTGGCACTAAGAGTTTGCCACAAGTGTATACATCACAATCAAATCATTTTGACATATGCTGCTGTTTTGCCATTGACAGCAAAATAGGCAGTAGACAGGTAGACTTGCTAGCTACTTTTTGTACCGGTACATGATTACTGTGACATGAGATAGGCTAATTTAAAATGTTGCACTGAGAGAGACGGCTAGTACTGTAGTACTGGTATTGTTGTGTTTAAATGTCAAGGTGAAGTTTTATTTCTCACAATACTTTTTTTAATTAGGGTTGGATTCTTCAAAGGACATGTTAAACAGCAATGTATAGATACTTTAATTCATGTGTTCAAATTTTATTGATAAATATCAATTTTTCAACCTGTTAATTACGGTACTTAATGGAGGCATTAGTTAAATTTATTGAAGATTCCACTTTTGAAGTGGTATCTTTATCAGAAATTGAAAACTTTTCTTTTATTCAAAAATGTTTTGAAAAAGACATTTTTCACACAAATCTGCTGAGTACGGTAATAAAAAGCAAAGCAAAGTGTTTTCTATGAAGTGGGGTAAATCTAAAGCAGCGTTAAACATTTTAATGGTTGGAAATTCTGGTAAGAATTTTTTGATTTATGTTGTTTATTGAAATGTTTTGCATATATTACTTAACATGCTCAATGATTCTACTTAGATTCTCAAGTTATGAAAAGGCAGTGGCTATTTTGCTGTCGACGGCAATTTACCCTCAGAGACTATTTTGCTGTTAGTTATTTGTGATTTGTCAATCTTAATGATGTACTAAACATGTGACTTTTGGTCATTTCTGATTGGTCAATTTTAAAAAACAATTAAAAAATTTTGCACCCCAAGGTCTCTACCCCCCATCCTGTACATTCCCTTCCAGTGTACACTGCCGCATACATTTACATACTGGGCCTGCCCCTTCAGTGTACACTGCCTTTTTTTTTTAACCCTGCCAGCTGAGATTCAAACTCGCAACCATAGTATCTCAAGACCAGCGCTCTATCCACTACATCACAGTGTCACTGGTGTAATTGTAGCGAATATGGCTATATAAACACATGCGAATGATTATGGCAAAATAGATTCCGAGGGCAAATTGCTGTTGATGGCAAAATAGCGACTGCCTTATGAAAAACATTAACTTATGTATCGACTGCATCATAATCAATTGCCTAAAAACTTTATCATTCTTTTTGTAAGATAAATACTATTCATCATGAAACAAGATTATTAATTTCAACTGCTTACTATCACCCTCAAATAAATAAATTATATTGCCAAGAGCAATTTTCCCATAAAGGTTCAAAGCTGTAGGGTAACCTCGAATCAGAATTAAAGAGCATGCACTAATTTTTTTTAGAAAAGCATATAAAGTAAAATTATTAAAAGAATATTCTTTCAAAAATATTTGATTGTTTATAAAACATTTATTGTTATTGTTTGTTCTGTTTCCTTTTTTTATTTTTTTTCCTTTATTATTTGATAAAAACTTAACTCTTTTTTAAATAATGTACTCAAATTATAACTGTGTCACTTAGTGGATTTTGCTTATATCTTAATCTGCTGAAATCAGGAGCGTCTTCACTCAATAACCCAAAGGTTCTTCGATGCTCCCTGGCTTTTGCTACAAGTGTTTTTTTTTGTTTATTGTTAATGTGGAAAATACTTTCGCGCTGTGGCGACCCCGAATAGGGAGAAGCCGAAAGAAGAAGAAGAAGAAGTTAATGTGGTTATTGTGTTAATGCGCAAAGCAATGTTCAATAAACTCTCTCCTGTCTGTACAAAATGTTTGACACTAGCCTTGATTTTTTAAAATTAACTGTTACTAGAAAATTGGCAGTGTCCAAAAATCACAGAAATTAGAGGGTGTGAAGATAGTTTTGATTATCATCCAGTGTTTCCTTTCAAGTTATTTTTTTGCTGTTGCTTGATTTTACAACTTTTTTCCTTTAATTTACTGGCTGAAACATAATCATTCAGTTTATTTCTACCATTCCACACTCTTTCAAACCACACTTTTAGCTGGAGCAACCCAGCACTTTAAACTCTAGATCCCCTTCCTGCTGAATACCTTTGATGTTCTTCAGGAATTTCGAAGTCAGGAGCAATTACCACTACATCACTGCAGCTGCTTTACCAAAATCGAATAACCAGTATTTTCCAGCAAACTTAATGGCTCCTTCATAAACTAGTTATTTTGCAAAGCATTGGTATATGAAATAAATAATTGCCACTTTAGCAGCATATAGCTTAATATTAATGCGTGGTGACATATCTTCTCACCTCTTAGTTGCCTTAAACTAGTGCTTCTCAGCCTTTTTCCACCTGGCCTTTTTTCAAACTCAATTTACTGGATATAACTTGAACAGTTTTTGCAAAGCACTTTACCTGAAGAGTATTTTGAAGACCAACATAGGCCAAGGAAATGCTATCCAAAAGTTGATTTCCAAAACAAGGTCTTCATATTTTTTTAAAAGAATCTTAAAAGTTGATCTCAAAAACAAAAAGTTGTTCTTTTCAAATAACTTTTCAATTGATTGCTCAAAATTTATTTAAATTATTTTGTTTTTGCATCTAACGGAAAGCGATCATATTTGTCAATTGTTCATTTTTTTTGTTTTACCCACCCTGTATTTTTGCTATACAACAACAAATTTATGTTCATACCCACTTTCTAAGTGACTTATTTACGCGTATGAGCTCATGCTCTGTTTGCATGTCTTTCGTCAGACTGGGCCACCACGACGGGTAGACTGCTTGGCCCCACCATCTGTCTGCCACATAAAGACGGAGGCGTCCCGTTAAGTGCCTTGCCCAAGGACACAATAAGCAAGCTTGCCGGCTTGACTTATGATACTAGCACCATTCGCTTGTATTGTTATTACTGCAACTCAATGGGAGCATCGCCTCAAAGTATGTTTTCGAACGACACAAGAACTTTGCCATCGTCAGGTTAAAGCTCACGACGACTGCTACGATAACCAGTTTTATTTACTAGACCCTGTCGTCGATGTTTTAATTTTGTCATTTTTTTTCTATTACTATAAAGTATAGAATCCTGTGCATTTGTTATAGGTGCCTGTGGAGTTGTTAGAAGGTTTTGAATTCTTCATATATTGCTAAATTTTCTTGCAAGCCTACTAACCGCTTTCAACAGATGTTTTGGCAAACATTTGCCTTGGTGCAAAAGTTGGTGGAAAAATAGTATCTGCGAAGCAGCCTCTGAATCTGAAAAAAAAGGGAAGCCATCAAAGGTTTGAGAAATTATTTATGTTTTCAATGATGCCATCATGAAAGTATTTTATCTGTGGCATTTATTATTCACTATTTGAAGAATGGTAGTTACAGGCCTGTTTCGATCTATCAAGTTGTTTCAGGGCAACTGTGTCAAAAGAAGACTACCAATACAACTGTATTTGTGACCTCAAAAATATTTTTTCCATTTGTGGTGCCTTAGCAAAGTAGCACAAAGCAATGTTTTCTAATTGGCCATAAATTCCTCGCCAAGAACAGGTATAGCTCATGGTGAATTGCTCTATACGTAGCAAGGGTAATTATAAACACTAAGTATAAGTTGAAGTATGTCGTAGCTTGCTCTAATTTCTTTTGGTTGGTAGGCTAAAAACTTTCGAAATGCTACGGATTTTACATACTAAATTGAATTCGTCGGAGCCAATTTTCACAGGCATTTTAAGATCCTCTGCGCTTAGAATAGTTTTTTGTTTCTAGATTGGAAACAAACCACATTGTTTTTGCACATAATACGAGTATTTGCTATGCTTCATGTATTACGTATTAGTGGTTAAGATCGCGATCATGTAATGTGTTTTTGCAGAGTATGTATGAGATTTGTTTCCGGAATTCACAGCCAATCAAAATTCTAAGAAACCTGTGGTGTCTTGGTGTGTTGTCAAACAATATTTGTCGTACTAAAATTTCAAATGCGAGGAAACTTAAATTAAAGTGCACAGCATTGGTATATGAAATAAATAATTGCCACTTTAGCAGCATATAGCTTAATATTAATGCGTGGCGACATATCTTCTCACCTCTTAGTTGCCTTAAACTAGTGCTTCTCAGCCTTTTTCCACCTGGCCTTTTTTCAAACTCAATTTACTGGATATAACTTGAACAGTTTTTGCAAAGCACTTTACCTGAAGAGTATTTTGAAGACCAACATAGGCCAAGGAAATTCTATCCAAAAGTTGATTTCCAAAACAAGGTCTTCATATTTTTTTAAAAGAATCTTAAAAGTTGATCTCAAAAACAAAAAGTTGTGCTCTTGACAAAAGGTAAACACATGATTTTAGGTTGCAATTTTCAGAAAGCCTTTCAGTTATTGCCAATCATGAATAGGGTAAAAGAAATTTGCCTATTTGAAGATTGCTGCCTTTAAGTTACTGCGCACAAGTGTAGATATATTTGCTCCAATAGTTTGAAATCATGGGGAATAATGCTTAGTACTGTTGTTCAAGTGTGGGATGAACCACATCATTCGACAAAACTTGCTTCCCAATGAAATAAAAACCAATACCACATCTAGACAGTGAAATTGTGTTGTGGTTGAAAGATGTCCCTGTTAAGTAACTGTCACTAAATGGATCTCAAACAAGAAGAGCTCATTTGATTTTTTATTTTTCAGTTTCACCTCAATATTTATTTTCAGAGTTTACAAAAGATTTAATAGCTGCCAGAAAAGAGTTTTGTGAAGCCTGTGATGTGGAGTCTGACAGTGAGGAAAATGATAATAAATTGCCTACAAAGCGTAGAAGAAAAGAAAAAATCATTTTTTCACCCCTCACAAGAAATAAAGTTATAGTTGAAGAAAAAGCTGCAATGTCAAAAAAGAAGTCAAAGGTAAATTTATTATTGCAGTAAATGCAATAAATTTTTTAAATTGGGCTTGCTGTAAATTGTGCTGTAAGAATGTTTTTATGTTTCACAAAACTTACTGTTATTATATTTTAGGATAATTTCAATAAATGGAAAATTGTTCACAAAACTTACTATTAAAAAACAGAATGCTAAATTATCATTTCAATTCTGGTGAAACAAAAAATAACGTTGTTCATCTAGTAGGTAAACACAATGTTGCTAGAGTTAGCTCTTTCAAATCTGTTGCTTGTAGATAAGTAACCTTCAAAAAGAACGAAGTAAGCAACTGCTTGCTTCAATTGAAAATGATGAGATCAGAAAATCTCAAATGGTTAAGGTATATATATATTTTTTATTCATAAGTTGTGCTTTGAGTTGTGTTGTACATACTACCCCCACCATTATTTTGAAATTGATGCTTAGCCCAGTCTGAAGACATTCTAAGCCGGGGTTTCCCAAACTGGAGTCTGTGGACCCCCAGGGGTCTGCAATGAGTGCACAGGGGGTCTGCGATGTTATGACGGAAAGGGTCAAACATCAGTACGTCTATCCATTATTGTCACAGATAATTGCTGCAGCGTTTAACCAAGATGAATTTGTATGTTTTTGCAATAGTAAGTCATTGCTGTGCCACTTCAACAGTTGTATCACATTAAGCGTTTGTGACATAACATTAATTGTTGAATGATTTATTTCCAGTCGGAAATGTTAGCTTTAAAGATTATTCCAGCAGTTTTACACGTGCAAAAGTTAGTGAAGCAACGATATTTTAGGAATGTTTTGTTGAATATTTGAAGATTGAAGCAACGATGTTTTAACAATGTTTTAGGAAAAATCTGCTGATAGATCATCTGAAGTGTTAGAATTGAGGAAATGGTTGAATTCGGTAAATATACGTGACGATATATTAAAACTTTTAAAAGATTCTGATTTGTGGTTGTACTTCAGCAAACAACAATAATGGTAAACGAAACTGTTAGAACGTGTGTTTAATATTTTGCTTGTTTTCTTGTAGAACAAGGATAGCAAGCCTTTTAATCAAATGAATCTCATATGAAAATAAGCCATAAAAATTAAAAGACAGCCATGGGTTTTGGATGAATTTACGTATGTAGTAAACAACTTGAAGGTAAAAGCCTTTTTTTTCGAACCAAGATTTCATAACCTGTTTTTACGGATTTTTCACCTAAATAAAAGTTATGATCTTTTTTAGAGATTGATTTTTTTTAAACCATGGACAATTTCACACTTCAATTCAGTTAAATTTTTTAAACCACAGGCGATCACTACTCTATTGATCACTAAAATATGTAATTGTTTGTTAATAAACAGGTAGTTCACTAAAAGGCTAGTGGTGGGTTTTATGTGACCTGCTAGTCAGTGGTTCGCCATCTTGGTCTCAGAACAAAGATATTCTTAAAGTCTCGTTCATGCTTATCAGCTTCTGCTGCATTCGCCTGTCACAAACTTATGCCTATTATCTTGTACTTGTTCACCACGGCAGCCCCAGCTCCTGTCTTTTGCATAAAGTTGGTGGAATCCTGTGAAGTCCCTTGCTTGAAGGTACAACAAGGGAGCATCTGACTTATTTATTCACACTATACTTTTCATGCCAGCGCTAAGCAGGGAAGGTACGAATACAATTTTGAACAGAAAATGCGTGTACTCATTCTGCTATCTATGTGTATATTTAAACTTTCTACTCCATGCTTTCTTCAAATTTTGTACCACCAATCAACTTTTTGAAAAAAAATTTTTAAGTGTTTTGATATTACTCGACAAAGGAATTGCAGCCGGGATTTCTGACTTCAAACTTGGGCGCTCTTCAAACTGCAATATTAAGTTCTGTTTTGTATTTGAGACAATCTAGAAATCTGAAGTAAAGTTAATACGTCTTGGGTTGTAAATTAACTACAGCAAACTTTGACTTAGATTGGCGGCTTAGCCTGCTTTCTGCTACCCCATCATTCCTACTTCATCATGTTTCAAAAATTACTAAATTTGATTAATCCAATACAAAAAGTCAGATTTTTCTAAAGTAAAGACACTGGGCTAATGATAAATAAGGCGTGATTAGTTAACCATGGCAAGGCTTATTAAGTATTTGCCTATATCCACACCTAAACTACTATTTCGTATGGGCTTCGTCTTACGTAATATATACACCCCATGAAAATGGCCACAAATCATAAATAGCCGACTATTTTTACTTATAGGTGGAAAAGTAAAAGCTTTTTGTAGGTTTCCAAGGAAAGCAAAATTGTAAAGATATTTTTAAGACTTCAGATGTTGTTTATTCCCTTTTAATTTATAGACATCTTCAGAAGAAAGTTTGTTGTACCAGTTCACTAAGGAGGAGTTGGTGTGTGAAGTCATGAGGCTCAAGCAGCAATTGCATCATCAAGAAGAAAAATTTAAGCAATTGCAAAGTTGTGCGATTGCTTTGGAAGGTAAAAGCATATCAGTGAATTTGATTATTGATCTTTAATCTACAAGAATTTGGTAAAATGAATTGGTAAAAATGTTCCAGTATGGGTGCAACAAAGCTGGTGTGAAAACGATTTTGATTCGATGACTCCGAAATGCGTGTAAAATTATGAATGATTGTGAAACTACCATTTTGTAAGTGTCATGGCCTCCCATAAAACGTTGATAATAATGCAAAGGTTGAGTTAGCAGACCACAGCAACCAATTCGATTATGGCTTTGGAGCGTGCAAAGTGTCAAGACTGAAATTTCAGTGTTTCAAATTAAAGTCGGGTGCTGTACTAGCTTACTTACACTACGATACCGAACTTGTGCAAAATTGGTAATGCAATTTATGGCTTTTATTGTTATTTCACCTAGGATGGGTGTTAATGTTTAACATTCCGCTTGTCTTGGTTTATTATTTAAGTCGTTGTAAAAGAATGCAGTGATTGTACATGGCAAAAATAATTGGGGGTCGTGATTGATTATAGTTGCTATAAAATGCCGCTAAGACTTACTCCATTACGTTGTTGACTTGTGCTGCTGTGTAGTCAATGATTAATAATGCTACTGTTTTAGAGCTATCCCGAATCGTAAAAAATCTCGAAAACGCCGTGACTCAGTTTACAACATCAGACATGTGTACGGCAAACAGAGGTTACACGAAGACGACCAGAGATCGCCCACGATGTAGGTTATGTTTTGTTTTTTTACGTACTAAGTAGCTTGCTTCACATTTTATTTGCTGTGTATAGCTGTAACTAAATTTAGTATACTTTAAGCTTTATGATCGTGATGGAGAAATAATTCTGTCTTCGAAGTTGGTGGAAAGATGTAACCACTCTTCAACAAAAAAATTAACTAATGACCTGCTCGAGGCAATTTTTACTCCCTATCCTGGTAAGATCTATTTACTTTTCAATTGATTGCTCAAAATTTATTTAAATTATTTTGTTTTTGCATCTAACGGAAAGCGATCATATTTGTCAATTGTTCATTTTTTTTGTTTTACCCACCCTGTATTTTTGCTATACGACAATAAATTTATGTTCATACCCACTTTCTAGTGACTTATGGTACTAGCACCATTCACTTGTACCACCACTACTGCAACTCAATGGGAGCATCGCCTCAAAGTATGTTTTCGAACGACACAAGAACTTTGCCATCGTCAGGTTAAAGCTCACGACGACTGCTACGATAACCAGTTTTATTTACTAGACCCTGTCGTCGATGTTTTAATTTTGTCATTTTTTTTCTATAACTATAAAGTATAGCATGCTGTTCATTCGGTATAGGTGACTGTGGAGTTGTTATAAAGTTTTGAATTCTTCATGTATTGCTAAATTTTCTTGCAAGCCTACTAACTGCTTTGTTAACGCTTTCAACAGATGTTTTGGCAAACAGTTGCCTTGTTGCAAAAGTTGGCGGAAAAATATTATCTGCGAAGCAGCCTCTGAATCGGAAAAAAATGGAAGCCATCAAAGGTTTGAGAAATTATTTGTTTTCAATGATGTAATCATGAAAGTATTTTATCTGTGGCATTTATTATTCAATATTTGAAGCGTGGCAGTTACAGGCCTGTTTCGATCTATCAAGTCTGTTTAGGGCAACTGTGTCATAAGAAGACTACCAATACAACTGTATTTGTGACCTCAAAAATATTTTTTCCATTCGTGGTACCTTAGCAAAGTAGCACAAAGCAATGTTTTCTAATTGGCCATAAATTCCTCGCCAAGAACAGGTGTAGCTCATGGTAAATTGCGTGAATTGCTCTATACGTAGCAAGGGTAATTATAAACAGTAAGTATAAGTTGAAGTATGTCATAGCATCCTCTAATTTCTTTTGGTTGGTTGGCTAAAAACTTTCGAAATGCTACGGATTTTACTTACCAAATTGAATTCGTCGGAGCCAATCTTCACAGGCATTTTAAGATCCTCTGCGCTAAGATAAATTTTTTGTTTCTAAATTGGAAACAATTAAACCGCATTGTTTTTGCACATAATACGAGTATTTGCTATGCTTCATGGATTACGTGTTAGTGGTTAAGATCGCGATCATGTAATGTATTTTTGCAGAGTACGTACGAGATTTGTTTCCGGAATTCACAGCCAATCAAAATTCTAAAAAACCTGTGGTGTCTTGGGATGCTTTTTTAAACAATATTTGTCGTACTAAAATTTCAAATGCGAGGAAACTGTTAAATTAAAGTGCACAGCTGGGCTGCCCAAACTTTTATTGAGCCAATTTTGTTGAAATAGCATAGCCATTCGGTTTATAATAACGAGTAAATTTAATAAGTTTTTTTAGTAATAATATACTAAAACGCATATATTAAAAACCAGTAATTAGCAGTTAGGGCAGTCTGCTGCACGCGATTGCCTTTTCGTAATAAACTTTCTGTTAAATCATACATTTTCTGTTCAGATCGTTTTTAGGTTGAATTAAGAACCTTTAGTATTATTCAAGAGATTTTACGAATAAAAGTACTGATGTATATTAGGAGCCTGGTAATTGCAGCTTGATTAATGGTAATTGTTGGTAAATCAGTGATATACTTGAATGTTGGAAAGTTCGATTTAATCGCGCAGAATGTTAAAAAATCTTGGTAAATTGCATGGTATACTTGAACGATAGTACGTCCTGGCAGATTGAATGCTATATGCTTGAATGATGGTAAGTTGTACGTGGTAAATGCATGGTGTACACAATTGATAGTAATTTTGATAAATGCTTTGTATACTTGATTGTATAAAACCAAGGCATTGTACACTTGAATGATAGTAAGTGCATGGTGTACTCAAATTGTGATAAATGCGTAGATTTGCATTTATCATGCATTTACAGGGGTTTGCTAGGATTCAAGTATACTCTGCTTTTATTGGGATTGATCATCATCCAAGTACACCATGCTTTTACTGAGACTGACCATTAACCAAAAGCACCATGCTTTACAGAGACCAATCATCACCAAACATACTATAAATCAAGAATATCTTGCATTAATCATTCACATTTACCATGTATTTACCGGGTTTCATAATCCAAGAATACCATTATTTTTCAAGAAATAATCATCCAAATATAACATAAATTTAACGGGTTTTAATTTGATTCAATATATCATAAATTTACCCGGATTGATCAGCATCAAAATATACCATGCACTTACCGGATTTTTCATGATCCTAGTATACCATAAATTTACCGGGCGCTACAATTTAAGTAGATTTTGCCGGTATACCAGGAATTTAGGTGAGCGGAAAGGTTAAAAAATCGTCCACAATACCCTGGATTTACACAAATTTTACCGGGCAATAAAGATCCCGGTTCAATACCTGTATAGTGGGAAATTACCAGCGTGGAGGGTTGAAAAATCGGCCATAATACTCTACATCAGGGGTGTGCAAACTTTTTTAATGGTGGGCCAAATACCAATAAGCACAATATTCTGCGGGCCGCACCTTCAAATAGGATAATATGTTACCGAATATCAAAAACAATATTGCCTGCGATAAAAATAAAACTGCAATAATATCAAAAACAATAATACCAGTATTATTCGAAAAAAAATTCGTTTAGTAATTAGTTAAAAAACAAAAATATGTAATTGTATAATCAGAACATGGCAATACGATTTAATCTTTGCACAAACAATTTCTGTGAGAATTATGCAGCTGGCTTTTTTTCTGAAGCACTCTATTCAAATTTACTTTATATGAGGTGCTAGCAACTCTAAGCCCATTTTCCAAGTGTTCGTCTGTCATTACTGATCGATAGGGAGATTTCATAAAACCCATTTTAGAAAAAAATTGTTCACACAAATAAGTTGAGCCAAAAAGTGCCATTTTGGAAGCCACAAATTTTCTTAAATTTGGGAACTTATCTTGGTCAAGAAATTTCCGGTAAAAATCACCAAGATTCATTTCCACATACTTGGCCTTCAAGTCAGTACTCTCCTGAAGATCAATCAGTTCCATTTGGATATCAGTGGGGGCTTTGTCAATTTCTGTGTGAAATGGTGAAGAAAATATTTCAAATAAATGTTCATGGGATCTGAAGTCTTTAAAGCAAGTCGAAAATTCATTAAGCAATTTTTCAAGTTGATCTGCAAATTCGGCTTTCTTCTCTGGAAGCATTCCCATTTCTTTTAAAGTTGGAAAGTGAGAGAGATCCGCATTTTTTATGTGTGCGTGCCAAAGTCTCAACTTGTTCATAAAGCCTTTTATGTGACCATACATTTCACTCGCATACTGGGCTTTTCGTTGCAGCTTTGTATTGAGTTCATTCATGCGAGTAGTAATATCGACCAAGCCAGATCACACAACCAACTTTCGTCTTCCATTTCAGCCATTAGTCGCTCTTTATTTTTTAAAAATAGTGCGACTTCGTTTTGCAGTTCGTAAACTCGTCGCAACATACCACCCTTGCTTAGCCAACGTACCTCGGAAGAATAAGTTAGATCTTGATGTTTGGTGTCGAGATCATTCAGAAACTTTTGAAACTGCCGGTGATTTAGTCCTCGAGCTCGAATGAAATTTATTGCCTCATTGACCGGGCTCAAGACATGCTTGAATTTCAAGGATTTTGCGCATAGATTTTGTTGATGAATAATACAGTGGAAAATTGCTATGTCGTCACTGATATTTTTCTCTTTCAAAGCAGATTTCAAATACCTACAAATCCAATGCCAGTTCCGGACATGGCTCGAGCACCATCAGTTGCGATTCCGCATAAAGTGGATAGGTCCAAACCAAACTTATCAAAAGCATTGAGAACTTCACAAAAAATATTAGCACCAGTAGTAGTATCCTTCATACACTGTAGTGACAGAAGTTCTTCTGTTTCGTTCAACTCCTTGTCCACTCCTTTTATAAACACAGCCAACTGTGCCGTGTCCTCTGCATCGGTGCTTTCATCGATTGCGAAGCTCCATGACACAAAGTTTTTCACTTTGTCTTTAAGCGTGTCACAAACATCACCAGCAAGTTCGTCAATGCGCCTTGCTATCGTCCAACGTGACAAACTTATTTTCTCGAACTCCTGTACCATTTTAGGACACATTTCTTCTGCGACATCAATAAGGCAATTTTTCACAAAATCACCTTCAGAATACGGCTTCATAGTTTGAGCTATTCTCTGTGCAATTAAGAAACTGCATCGAACTATTTTTTCATTATCAGTTTGCATTTTTTAAACATCAAACGCTGGCTCTTCAATTGTTCCTTCAATTGCTAAACTTTCAGCTCTCACGTCCTTTCAGCTTTCCATAAATACAGTCAGCATGTTTTGAGTCATAATGTCGTTTAATGTTGTACTCTTTATTAACATTTACAGTTTGATTGCAAATCAAACACAAGGGTCTACTGTCTGCATTTTCGATAAAAAAATATTCAGAAGTCCATTTGTCATTAAATTTTCGCATCTCTTCCTCTACTTTCCTCTTTCTTGTCTCTTTCGAATTTGCGAAATTTGCCATTGCGGAGTGATGAATTAATTGAAACCAAGCTTTAAATTTGCTAAACTCTTGTATATAAGTTTATTAGAATTAGACAAAATCAATAGATATGCTGAAACCAAAATTCACGAAGTTAAAAAGTATGCAAACAGAATGGACAAAAAACGAACGAAGGACATCTTTGCTAAACTAGGCTGTAGCCATGGTTTAATTGTGATTAAACCGTGGTTAATTAATTGGTATAGCATGTTAAACGCATAATTTTTACCTAATTTGTCCCGTATTTTTCAAAAATAATCAACTGATAAAACTAATTAACGGACCGACCTTCCTTTCGAGATTTCAAGTTAGCTTAGCTGACTGGCTATTGATAACTGGCTGGACTCGCTAGACTCAATATTAGCTAACTGGCTAGACTCAATATCTTCGCTACGAACCACCTCTTCATTCACTAGCACAAGTATCAACCATAAATTAGCTACGCGCTAATTCCTCAAGCCACGATACGAATGATTCTAATTCTAAACTAAATTAGCAAATCGTCAAAAGGACATATCTCTACGATTAACTAATAATTTTCTTCGTCGTATCTCTACAAATCTCACTAGATTCTGAAATTTTTCCCAAGAGGTGAGAAGAACAAAAATTGAGCAAAATTAACCAATTACAATACATGGAACGTTCTAGCAAAAACATACGCAATAGTATATGTCTATAACGTCACAAGCGAACAATATTTAGCTAAAAAACTTGTTTCTTTATGATCTTTGCTGTGCAGAGAGCAACCTTTAATTGGAATATATTCTTGCAAAGCGGTTAACTGTTAAATTATTTAACTTTATTCTAGGTTTATTTCTGACATTGATTTTATTAAGCACCTCCAAAAAACGTGTGAAACGTTCGCGGGCCGCACTCTATTCAAAAACCGCAACTCTCCGCGGGCCGCACAATTTTCAGACGCGGGCCGCAGTTTGCACACCCCTGCTCTAGCAGATAATAACTGATCATATTTCAGGTACTGAATTTAACTACCAAAATTTGGTACCGGTCGGTACCGGTCAAAAAAAAGGTCATGTGCCTCAGAAAATTGCAAACTGTAGAAAACCTAGGCTTTTGGGTAAGTTTTGATTGATGTACCTTGAAAGCTTATTTCCTTAGCATCATTTTGTGACCATTTCTAAAAAAATTGGTAGAAAATAAAATCTGTAGTGATCTTTGAGGTGAGGGTACCTCTTTAATTTTGAAGACAACTACCCCCCAGTTGGGGGGGTTAATTTGCATAAAATTTGCATATTCAAAAAAAATTTTTTTTCCATTTGAAATCCTCAAGAAATGTAGATTTCAACGATATATCACACTTAATGTAGAAGTAGACAGCTGAGTAATGATTTACAAACAAACTTGAGGTACATAATTATGATTAATTATGATTGATTATGACAGTTTTTCGCGCTGCCACCTTACGGGCGGGAGGAAAAGAGTTAATTTGAATGAGATTTATGTCTTGATCAATAAAAATATTTATGCTTGATGAACAAGCAGAGCTTGCATCTTTTGTCTAAATGAAAAAAGTAATAATTTCATAAAGCTATGAAATTTTTGTCGTTGAAATGCTATTTTACACCCTATTTCGCATTTACAAACAGTCAATTCAAATTACAAAAATCTAGCTGGAGATATGGCGTATCGCGAGTAGTCCAACATAAGAAATGTTATACAAACATCACGGCTGGTAACTTTCCGGTAAAAAGCAAAATGGAAAATTGATGACAAGTTGTTGAACTTTTTACCTGGTAGCTGACATTGATAAATTTCGCTTAGGCGATCGCACAACCACAACGTCGAAGAGTAAACACTACGAAAAAAGAAAATTCGCCGGCCGTATCTTTATTTTAAATTCAGTCGAAAATCGAAAATTTAATGCTGTGCATTTAATTTGCAATAACTTGTACGCTATTAATCTGTTCATAACCAAAAGTGTGTAATTAGATTGAAAAATAAACTCTGCATCTATCTGAGCAAAAACGGAATCGCTATTGTGAGCGGTTCAAAAGTTATTAGCTGCCAAAGTGTTGGGTTAAATCGACCCCCCCCCCCCCCCCCCCCCGGACATAGGAAGCAAAAAAAAGCTCGGCCTTAATAGGGTTAAAACGGTTATAATTTGTTTTTGAGCTGATGAATTAAAGCATAATAGAAGGGCGAGAAAAGTTTGTTTTTCTACAAGCAATGCCTCACGTGACAATAAGATTACGATTGACCACTACTGCAATGGATAACTGATAAGCAGTAACTAAAATAATTACTATTGCTGCAGGCTTCATCGAAGTAAAGTTGGATTTTATTTGCTGTCTCGAACAATGGCTGGTCATTGAAAGTTCTAATGTCTTTCTTAGTAGCGTAGAGTTCATCAGGGGTGTGTGTGCAGATAAAATAGATAGTTTATTACAGCGTATTGACAACCTCGTAAAATCTCTCAAGTTTGTCTTAAAGATTTGATGAAATGCGTATTTTATAAATAATGTTTTAGGTATAGGAATTTTGTCACAAGTTTTTTCATCGTTTTTGACAAACTGGTTTTTCTAATCATGAATCGTGGCAACAATTATACTGTCCAGCAAGTACTTCAGCGGTTACAAACTGATTAGCTTGATGAATTCTGTGATGAGAATGTAGAAACTCAATTGCAAGATAAAGAATTTGTTCCTAATTGTTGTGCTGGTGTCGAAAGTTGTGGCAGTGATACCGACAGCGGTGAAGACGAACAAAGCTCTGCTGCTGTTTCTATAGATTTTCCTTCTGAAAGTTATCAATCAGTATCTCAAAATACTGCCGGACAGGTAAACGCACGAAACGGAACTGTGTGGAAAAACATAACAGATGCTCCAGGTCTGGGAATAGCATCTTCGTCCAATATGTTTTCGGAACGTCGTGGCCCAACGTTTTATTGTCACAAATCTGTAGTATACGGTAGCCCTGACAGTGCTTTTCGTATATTTATAGATGAACATATGCTCAGGTGTATTTAGAAACACACTATCAACCACGGAAAGAAAGATAATGACGATTTTGTTTTACATGTTGACGAGCTGGAAAGTTTTATAGGTCTTCAAATCGCTCGAGGAGTGTTGGTCGGGAAGAATACGCCAGTAAAGCAACTTTGGAGCAAGGAATAGGGACAACTAATCTTTCGAAATACAATGAGCTGTGATAGGTACCAGGAAATCATGAAACATTTGAGGTTCAATGACGTTTTTAGTCGGAGGCAAAGTAGAGAAACTGACAAATTTTCCGACATTCTCACCAGCTATGTATGCATCCCTCAAGCTTAATACCCAGGCCCGGAGCATTGGGACTGTTCATGTTAACAAGTTCATCGTTCGGTGAAACGCCCGTTCCGGTGTGCTCCTGTGGTGCGGAGGCCCTGTTAGTAGCTCGAGCACTGTGATCGTGCAAACCCTGCCGAAGAACTGTGTGGGGGAATCTCCGCGTGTGATTGTTAACCCTAATCAGCACAACGTTGGTCTGCAGCGAACCAACAAATTTTCAATCGTTAAATAATACACGATATTCTTTTCAAAATAATTTGAAATTTCCTGACTTTTCCTACTTTTTATTATTCTTTAATATGAACCCAAAATCATTATTTTACCGTCAGCACATTTTGAATAAGAAAGCATTTTTTGTCATATACTTAAAAATTTTTGCCAAGAAACAGCAATGACGCAAGTTAATCCGATTACGTGTGACGTCGCGTTGTTTGTTTTACTGCCAGTTCTCTATTTAGAAGGTGTGCGTCTCTTCCTTTCGTAGTGGCGAGACCAAAATCTGATCGTAGTAAGTAAACAAACCTTAATTACTAACTTCTTAATTCTTCTTTTGTGTTCACTAATGTATGCAAACAAAATAATTTTTACATCAAACTCAATGATTTGTACAAATTAAGTCTTCCAACAACGGTTTCTTTCTTTTCATAAATTTTTTCAGAACTTTCATTTTTTAGCAGTTTTCTTTATGAAGCTATTAATAGTTCAGTAACATTGATTGCAGAATCAAAATTTTTCAATAAAAAGAAGCAAAATTTGAGATATAAACTAGTAATTTTATGAACTTGTGAACCGTAGGCCCTACTACTAACTAATGAGATAAAGCAGACAGAAACGATCTGGCCTAAAAAAAGGGCTACACCAGATATTGAAGTAACTGAAAGATTGTTTATGATAACTCTTGACTGAAGAAAAAGCAATAAAACACCATTTAATTGAAATTTTTAACTGGAATAAGCTGTTACAGGTTGTGTGTGGGCGAACACCTGCTGTAGAGATTTTTGGTTTTTCAAGAAAAACAAGTTATTTGTTCGGGTAATCCATAGCAAATTTTTACCTATTCAAATAGTAACTAAACAAATATGTATTTGGCCCGCAGCTCGACATTGGTGCATGGTACAACATAAAAAATGTTTACATCTGGAGGGAAAATAGCCGATCAGATATTACGACTTCGGGGTGGTTTTTGCTCAATAAAAAGTTGATCTGCAAAAAATATTTTGGCCTCCAGCGCTCTTAACGCCACTGTTGATGGTTCTCTAAAGCAGTGGTCCTCAAACTTTTCAAGAAGCGACCCCAATTTAAAAAAAAATTAAGTATGGCAAGTACTCGCGACCCTAAAGTTTGTGGAGACTGTTTGCATAAAAATAAAAACATGTTCCAGCAATTTCATATTAACACTGGTATGAAGAATGCGCCTGCCTAGTTTCCACAAATTTCTGAAACCGTGGCATGATTTTGCTTTAACTCAAGCGTAAGTCATGTTCTACATCTATTCAATTTCGGTGCTTAGTTTTTAACACACTCATTGCACCAAATGTTGCTTTGCAGAGCCAGGTAATTGCAAATGGAATCAGTTGTTGAATCACTTATACCGACACAGCCGGATAACTTGAATGTATTGAAACCCAAAAGTTAATATTTGCTGATATTTGTGGATGTTTTTCTTTAAACGAATTGAAAGAAATTTGACTCGCAGGTTCAGCCGTCATTTCCGTAAATTCTTCCGTAACAGGGAGAGGTATTTCTAGTAAATTAGTAACGGCAAGAAGATCGATTATCCAGCTTTGTTTAATGGTTGGTGCTAGAACATTACCATAATAATGCTCCATTTTTTGCTCGGCTTCTCTAGGTGTCCGATAATGCCGTCTTTTACAATCAATCTTTTTCTAGCAATATATTTTTCTAATTCAGGAGGCATACTAAATTCATCTCTATCTACATAAGTTTGCCGCAGGATAAGTTTTTATAGTAAGCGGTAATTTTGGAAGCGTGATCAATATCAATAAACCCCAGTGCCCTGCATAGATTTATTCAGAGAATTTAGTGAGTTAAATATGTCAGCCCAGGTATGCAACGTTTGCAATAAAACTTTCCTGGGTAAACTTTTGAGACATTTTATAACACAATTCAGTGTATCATGCAGTTCCTCAGATAAACTTTTTGCTACAAGTGCTTGTGTATGGAGAAAACAACGCGTTCATTGACGTTTATTGCTTTATCTTTGACTAGTTTTACTGCTCCCGAATTTATGCAGTGTTTGGTGCTGCAACGTCGGTACAAATTCCGGCACATTTATCCTAAGATATGGAATTATCGTTAAAGAATCCATCAATAATTTTAAAGATGTCTTATCTAGTATGCAACTGCAGGGTTTTGCGAAACAGCTTTCTAATACTCTTTTCCATTGCTGATGTATCGAATAAATAGAGATAGCTGTGTTAGACCTGCAATATCTGGAGATTCATTCAGTTGAATTGCATAAAATGGAGAAGTATTCATATGTTTAACAATCTGTTTAAGAACGTCATGAGACAATCTAAAATCCTTCGTTTTACTGTAGTGGCAAATAGTAAGACTGAATCTAATTTTTTTCTTTCATTTTCTCCAATCATTATTTTTACCACGTCCTTCATTATTGGTATTAATAACTTTTCGCCAATGGAATAGAATTCTTTTGCTTCGCAATTTGGTAGGATGCGACATACGAAGAATAAACTGCATATTTATTGGCTCCTGTAAATGTCATAACACTTTTGTGTGACGCACAATCCATTGCAATTTACGTTCAAAAAAGTGGACTGGTTTATTGACGCAGCCTGGATGATTAGTAGATAAACGATGTTGTAGTTTATTTTTCTTCAACGATTTTTCCGAAAGAATTTTTGAACAAACGACCCATTTTGGCTTTCCATTTAATTCAGTAAAGCCAAGCTTTAAAAAAGATTCATTATATGATCTTTTGCTTTTGTTTTTAAAAGTCATTTTTATATAATTTAGTCACCGTCGGTCACAAAAATTTAATGTAAACCTGAAATAATCAGATTTTGCGGTTAGTTGAAAGAGTAAAAATATTGTTGAGTAGTATTAACAACATTTCATACATAAACTGAGACATTACTAAAGGCGTATTTACAATCTTTCTACACTACTACAGTTTTGTTTCAGGCTCACCAACGTATTTTTAGTTTATTTCATTTTCTTTCAGCTCGAATGATCGCACGTAGCTTGCTCAAAATGCTCAGCCAAATGTCCGTGTAGGTTTGAAAATTTTTTTGCCAAGCAGCAATTTGGTTGTCCCTCGCGACTATGTGAGCCTAGTATTTTGACAGTTGACATGATTTTTTCTGGGTACTTTTATGCTTGACCTGTTTTGCTCGTGTTATTTTTGCACAGTGTAGACATTTTGTAGCTTTGGGCTGATACTATCGTTTTAAGCTCGCTCTAAACCAATTTGTTGTGTAGACTGAAATTAATGGCAACAAATTAAGGGTTGACTGCTGGCATATGGCAACCCCAGAAAAGTTCAAGGCGACCCCACTTGGGGTCGCGACCCATAGTTTGGAGAACACTGCTCTAAAGCATGGGTCTTAGATTCGTTATACTACAATGACCGCTCTCGGTGACCTGGTTCTCGCTTCATTGCAAATTAACGTAGACATGAAATATTAATCACCAATACGCCAAAATAAATTCAAGAGATTTTCTGCAGAAAAAATTTTTAATATCCGTTAATATTTGTTAGTCAATAAAATTAGTTATGTATCGACCACACTATACAACCGAGGAAGTTTTAGAAGAACTAACTGCAGAATTTGACTCTCACGATGGAGTAGAGCCTGGAGTAGAAGCTCAATTCTTCGGGGAAGATAATATTTTGGAATCAAGTTCATCGGAAAGTGAGAACGATCAAGAGCTTGATCTGCATGAACAACGGCAGCTTTCTCGAAGGCGGAATTTTGCCACAAAATCGCAGCGGTTGGTTTGTTGTCTAACTTCAGCGCTAAACCCCAAAGATTATGAAAATATACCATCAGTCAAAACAACAACACAGTACACAAGCTTTTTAGAAAAACCATCATCGAGTGCAACAACTATTTCCTGGATCAATACTAAAAAAGTTGCTGTTGGTAGATAACCCAGAGCATCAGTTATACTGGGAAATCCAGGACCAACTAGCGAAGCTTTATCAGCAATGGATTGCTTACAATCGTGGAAACTCTTTTCTTTCTCAAAGCATGATAGATTGTGTTGTACAATGTACGAATAAACGAATTGAAATGGCACGCCGAGTATTTCAAAAGGTATCAGCTTCTCTTTTGTCGTTCACAAGAGATACTGACGACATCGAAATTTGTGCATTTATAGGATTGATGTACATACGTGGCTTCGCTGGCATGAACAACCATGATGTTGCTCGTTTGTATGATCCGATCATGGGACCTCCACCTTTTGGAGCTACAATGAGTAAAAACAGGTTTCAGTTTTTGTACACCTGCATATCATTTGATGATTTCAATACAAGAGAAGAGCGGTGGAAACATGATCGTTTAGCAGCTATGCGAGAATTGTTTGAATGCTTCAATAAAAATTGTTCAACTAAGGTTGTTTCTGAAGAGTATCTGTGCATTGACGAAACCTTGTATCCCACAAGAAATAAAATTAGTTTCAAACAGTATAATCCGAGTAAGCCTGCAAAATATGGTTTACTTTTCAAGTCTATAAATGCAGTCACTTATGCTTACACGCATCACATAATTCCATATTGTGGAAAACCTAACGAAGAAGCAACTGCATATTACGTCAAAGGAATGGAAGAGACAGTGAAGTATCTTGTTTAAAACTTTCAGAACTACGTTGATTTGCAAGGGCGCAATATTTCCTTGGACCGCTTGTACACTAGTGTACCTCTGGCACAATGGCTCTCTTTCTCAAAACATAACATGTGTGGGTACTCTTTAATCAAACAGAAGAGGTATACCTAATGAAATCAAAAACGTTGCAGAAAGAGAGCGGTTTTCTTATCAATGCTTTTGGGAGTCATCGGAAAATAAACTAGTGCTACATTCTTATGTGGTTCCTACAAAGAGCTCTGGCAAGCGCAACGTTTTGCTGCTCTCCACAGTACAACCTATCCTTGGAGTAACCAAAGATGATGGTAAAAAGAAACCCGCTATATATAAACTATACGATTTTACGAAAGGCGGAACGGATGTCATGGACCACCGAATCGGTGCCTATACTTGCAAAGCCAAGTCAAACCGTTGGACTTTGACAGCATTTTCTTATATATTCGATGTGTGCCGCATCAATGCCAGCACTGTTCTTGCTTTCAATAAAAAGATGGACCCATGCAAGCAAGATTCTTATGATATTGGTATGAACTTGGCTTTTTCATTGATTCGTCCGCAAATCCAACAACGACCTTTGGCTGGCCTTCAAGTAAACGTAAAAAAGAAAATGTCCTTGCTTCTCGGGGAAGAAGTCGAAGCAAATCGATATCAACAAACCATGGCTTCTGAAACAGAAAGTCTATAGAAGAACTGCACCCAAAAAAATGTGCTAAATTATCAAGATGCAAGCAATGTGTGAACCAATTTGCTAAGCCGGGAAATCGTAAAAAAGTGCAAGATATGTCCAAAAGTAAAAACCAATGTCAAATCTGTTTACTAGCTACGTGTTCAGATCATACTGTTCAGATGTGTATGCAATGTTATAAGTCATCACAGCTAAGAAATTTACAACAGTAATTTTATTTTTTATTTCGCTGTTCACTCTACTGTTGTTTACTATATGAAATTTATTGGCTACGGTTTTGCTAATCAATTTTTATTGTAGTAACTCATCAGCAAGCACCAGATGATGGCTAACTGCAGTAAATATTACACATGTAGATGGCAAAAGAAGTCGGGAATCGTTGGAAAATCGATACCATTTCGAAGCCGACTTTCAAAGTCTTTTTAATTTTACTCTGACTCCCAACACGTAAAGATTTCGACTCTGACTCCACAAAGTCAAACATTAAATATAAGCCTTTTTATTAATTGACTATTAACCTTTAACAAGTCGAAATATTTTTCTCACACTAAAAGTCGAAATGGGTCATTTTGACCCATAGCTTTCTATCTTAACCCTGCATCAAAAAGCATTCGTTAAAACAGCAATATTGTATTGAAGAGAAAGTTTTTATGAAATACACAAGAAAAAAAATACTTATCATGACAATTTTCATGATAGTTTATGGTATGACGTACTTTACTCAATGCAGTTCTTGCAAGTTGGTGGTCCCATGTGTTGCTTGCAGACTGGCTTTGAACATTGGGAGCAGTAGGTGTTTGTCTTTCTGTCTTTGCAGAATGCACATCGAACCATTCGTGCACGTTTAGGAGCACTTTCCTCAGAACAATCAGGCTCAGTGATCATCGCAACATTGATTCCCAAGCTCGCTGCACAGGTTGCAATAGTGTTTTGCAAACCCCTCTGTATTCCAGTTCTGTTTTGAAAGCGTATTTCAAGTTGTTTTCGCAAAAAGCTCTTTTCCAAGGGATCTCAAAAATTCTCGCCGTAATCGTAGGCCATCCGTTTCGTTATTCCAAACGTATATCACCAACGAATTCAAGCAAACTTTGTTGATGAGAGAATAGAATAAAGACATCGGCCAGCGGTTTGTGCGTCTGGAGCAAGATGTAGCCGCGCATTTTTTGTCTGCGGTGTCCACACCACCTTTAGTGGAATTGTAAAATGTCACAACTGAAGGCTTTTGCTTGTCTCCAGTCGTTTCGTCGATGCTTGCATCCGAATGCATTGTGGATAGCATAATAACTGCCTTTTTTGTTTCGGTACATAGAAAGCTATCATCATATCTTTTCGGAATCCAAATTTAGAGGTGAAAACTTCCCGATCTTTCTGCGGTCTCATTTCTGGTGGAATATCCGGTTTGTTTTTCTTCATTGTTCCAACGAGAGTTATTTTATTTTTCAAGAGATCTTCAGCCAGTGGGACACTTGTATACCAATTGTCTGTTGTCAAGTTGCGGCCGGTACCAAAGATGGGTGCAGTCAGACGCATTGTGATGTCATGCGGTTTATTTGAAAGCTGGAAGGGACCATCTGGTTGTTTCCCAGCATACACTTCCATGTTACATGTGTAATTCGTATTGGCGTCACATAAACACTGTAGCTTTAAACCATATTTAGCTGGTTTCTTTGGCATGTATTGAACAAATCCACACCTGCCTCTAAAGGGTTCCAGAGCTTCATCCAGGGTCACAAACTCTGTAAGACTGTACATTTGAAGAAAATAGGCTACCACGCTTTCAAAAATATCTCGAATTGGAGCCAGACGATCGGTAGAGCGCCTCTCTTCTCTTTTAGTGCTATCATCAAAACGCATTTGACACAACAGAAATTTGAAGCACTTATAAGACATTACAGATCGCAACAAGTCCATTCCAGTTCCATCGGATTTCCAGAGGTCTTGAATGTCATGACGAGAGGCTTGCTGTGCTCCAGAAATAATTAAAACTCCCAAAACAGCCAAAAGTTCTGAATTAGTTGTTTTAGCAGCATCATAACTAGACTCATACCGTTCCCTGATCTTCTCAATTTTTTGATTTGTATGATCAGTAATTTTAGTTATTAAAGATGGGGGCATAAAGAGGCTGAATATGTCTAAAGGAGTTTTACAGATTTTTGCAGCACCAAGTGGACCAGATTTTTCTGTTACAATGTTTCTGGAGCTACGCCGCACATTGGCCCGAAAGGGAGTTTCTTTCCATTCAATTCCTGACTTCGCAAGTAAAATGCGTTCTTCCAAATCTTCATCAGCATCACTTTCGTTATTTTCATCGGAAAGCGATCCCTCTTGCTCGGATTCGGAATCATGCTCACTTTCCTCAACCACTTCTTCCTCGCATTCAGAATCGCTATATTCGATTTCGACATCAGATTCATCTGAATCATGCTCCAAAGCCTCCAACACATCTATTATACGTTTAGTAGCCATTTTAAAGCATAAAATCTAAAAACACTGAAAAACGATTAATGTAACATTAAGTGTCGAATTGGGTCAAAATGACCCAATTGACAAACAAATCCCTGCTCACCAGGCAACCACTAACCCAAAAAGCTTACCAACCCTACCACAACTTTATCCCTCCAAAAAAGTCAGCTACCAGAAAGAATAGGCAATTTACAGCAACAGCGACATAATTACAGCAAAAAGTGTACCTTCATGGGTCAAAATGACCCATTTCGACTTGTTAAAGGTTAAATGCACATTGCAAACGTCATTCGTGCTGCTACTGCTCTGCTGTGATTTGCAGTTATTACACAAAACAAAGCTCGGTGAAAACTCTGTCAATGACCTTGTTTATCTGCGATCATTTTAAATCATGAGCTTTACCTCTTACTTTGACCCTTTGTTTTTACTTTTAAGGCCACATTTTGGCCGAGATTGTGGTTACTGCTGTCTTTTCAGTAAATGGGTACTAACGTATCAGGCTGCGAGCACGTCTTTCAGAAATGTCAGACAGAAACCAAGCCTGCCAACCTAGAAGGGTAATCTCTCAACCCGATGTTCAGCCAGGGCCTACTACTCGGCAAACGTTCCTTTTCAGGGCGGGGCGATGTGCCCTTGTCAGGGCACACCGTCAACAAGTTCAGAAGGCCAGCAATTTTGCTGCTGAATATCGAAGATCTCACTGCAAGCAAGATAAATGTACTTTATCATCTCACCGTGCAGTATGAGCCATAGTCATTATTCTTCAGGAGACTCACTGCACTTGTGCAGATAAGCTAACAATACCAGGCTTTGCACTAGCTGCATCTTCTTTAAGCAGGAAACATGGCTTTGCTACGTTTGTCCATGATCGGCTAAAATGGACCCTTGTTGATCAATCTTCAACTACATTTGAGACTGAGTGGTTGTGCGTGGACGTTGATGTTTATAGAATCGTTAATGTCTACAAACCTCCATCTACGCGACTGCAAGCATCTGATCTCCCAGTGTTTCCTCGCCCCGTTCTCTGTGCTGGCGATTTGTCCACAAGTCAACTGAGGTTATAGAACCAGTAGTACGGATGGAGAGTGCCTTGTTGCTTGGGCAAGTCTTAACGATCTTGTCCCTCTCCACGACCCAAAGGACGTGGCCACCTTTCATTCTGGCCGTTGGAACACTGGCACCAACCCTGATCTGACATTTGTCTGTGTTGATCCAGACAGACGTGTATCTGACAGACGTATATTAACCCCAGAAAAACCAAAATTTCTTACTTCAAGAAAGACCAAAATTTCGTTCTTCAAGAAAGACCATACCAGTCAATTGACCCCTTAGCATTTAAAAGCGAAGAAAGACCTACTTAATTGTGTTTTATTACTATAAGTAGAAGACAGCCCAGCAATTATTTATTTATTCTTACATTTCTGCAGCTTTTTATGTTATTACAGTTTTATATTTATTTGGTGTCGTGATATTTTTTTCACGACCTGGTTGTTGCACAAATTGTAACCTATCAGTTAGAATAGCATGCTCTCTTGTTTGATGTACTGATAAATCGATTGCCAGACTGGCTACTTGTATCCGCTATTGTTACAAAATAATATAGCTATTTTGACCTTGTTTTATAACCTAACAGCGAATCTAGTCAGGAATGCGATTCACATTTCACTGTTTAGTGTAGTAGACAGAGTCAGAATTAGTTATTTACCTGAATGATAATTTTTTGGCAAACTGAATCTGCAATTTTCTCTTTATTTATGCTTCGTCTTTAGAAACTCAAATTCTTTTGCAGCTCAGGTTAAATGACAATGGCTAAAAAATCCGCTGAAGGCAAGGTGTATAATAATGTAAAGGAAGTGCTAGATATGCTCCGCGTTGATGAAGATTTTGACGAAGAGGATTTTGCGGAATCACAGCCAAAATTACAAGAAAAAGGATCAGACAGAGAAAATGATGAACAAGAATTAGAAGATCTTGACACTGAATAATCTTCTCTTCCTCCAAATGAAGATTTACAAAGACCAAGTGTGCCACAACAAAGTCAAGTATTTAGCAGATATGGTACAATATCGAACAAAGAACCTCCCTGTACATCAGGACATCAAAGAAAAAGAAATATTCTCAGTACCAAACCAGGCACTAAGCGATTTATACTTGCTCGTGTAAATGATGAAAAAGATGTGTTTCAAGAGCTTTGGGGACATCAGAATTTTGAAAATGTAATGCATTTTGCTCTCGCTGAAGCGCGAAGGGAAGGAGATGAAGCATTTTCTTTGTCCAAGGACGAGTTTACCGCATTTTTTGGCCTGTACATACTCCGTGGTGTGCTGAAAGGGAGAGACGAATCCCTATTCAATTTCCGGGATAAAGAATATGGGCGTCTTATCTTTCGAGAAACTATGGGTAGAAATAAATTTCAATCTATACTACGCTACATTCGTTTTGATGATAAAAACTCACGAAGTCTTCGACGACAGACTGACAAGTTTGCTGCAATAAGGGAATTATGGGATTTAGTCATGTATAACTGCCAAAAGTCATATTTTCCTGGTGCAAATGTCACAATTAATGAGCAACTTTTCCGGTGTAGAGCAAGGTAATCCTAGCAGACACCTGATAATTTATTGTGTTGTTACACAGTAACAAACAGATTTTTGTAATAAAAATATTCTTTGCTTTAGATATCCATTCATACAATATATGCCACAAAAACCGGCAAAATTTGGAATTAAGTTTTGAATGGTGTGTGATACCACGACCTCCTTTGTACTACGGGCGTTTCCTTATGTTGGTAGAAAAGAAAGAGAAGTTGGACTCGGGGAGGATGTGACCTTGTCTTTGATGGAGCCGTACAAGAATATGGGGCCCAATGTAACCACCGGCAACTTTTGACATCATTGAGTTTAGCCAGAAGACTTTTGCAGAGCAACATTACGATGCTAGGTACCATGAGAGCACATTGACGTAAAATTCCTCTCGAAGCAAAGCTAGGAAAAAGTGCAACTTTGTATTCATCTACATTTCTATTTACGCCACCAGAAAGTGTGCTTGACAGACGTGTACCTGGCAGACGTATCTCAAAGAAGTTCTCTAGGTCACAACGTCGACCCTCGCTTATTGTTCCACCAAGACTTGCTGTGCCTGTTCCGAGCAAGCCTGTTAAATGATGAAACCCCTGCAAGGCCAACTGAAACCACTACAATACATTGACCAACAAACTTGCCAGGAGTTCGTTGCCACCAGATTCACTGGATGTGGATCTGGCCTACCAGGACTTCTGCAATGTCATCAGAACAGCAGCCATAAATTCTATCCCACGCGGTCGTCGAAATAACCACATATCGTGTTGGGATGCTGAGTACGAGAACTTCTACCGGACATTTCTGCAGTCGCCTGAAGGAATTGACTCTAACGGGACTGCCACTGACCTGCTCCTCAGGCTCGACAAGAAACGCAGAAATCGATGGTCCGAGGCAGTTCAGACTATCGACTTTTCGCACAACAGCCAACAAGCATGGAGTATATCGAACAACCTAACTGGTAGATCACGGCGCTCCCCTCGTCACTGTGCCGTCTCAGCTAACGCTATTGCGTCCCAGCTGATTAAAAACGGAAGATACGAGGGTATTGACCGTGAGTCAACTCGACTCATCTCGCAAGAAGTGTCAGATCTTTGGAGGGCCACCTCAACAAGTTCAGTGAACATCTCTGAAAGTTTTACCTCTCAGGAGTTCGCTGCTGCCCGCAAACACCTGAAACCAGGAAAAACTTCAGGCTCAGATTCTATCTGCTCCGATCTAATAACCCATGCTGGAGCTGCACTGAAGTCCTGGTTGTGTGGCTTCCTTTCTTCCTGCCTGCCCCTCCTCAAAATTCCAAAAGTCTGAAGAAGAGCACTGGTAGTGGCGATCCCTAAACCCAAGAAAGCATGTAGAGGACCCGAAAAGCTATCGTCCCATCTCCTTGCTTTGCGTCCCTACAAGATCCTCGACAGGCTCACACACGCTCGTATAATTACGAGAAAGAACTCGTTAAGTCGTGAAACACGCCTTCCACAGATGAAAATCAGTCTGGTCGACCGGTACCGGTTGGGTCAGGTTGAGATTCCTCACTGGTGGATCAGACCGATGAAACAACCGGTCAAAAATGTTATTTCAACAGTCAAAGCTTTGTTTTAGATTCTCTTTCATTTTATGGACCGAAATCACACATTTCAAAATAATAAATGTTAGCTTCGAAAATACTTTTATTCGGATAAATTATCGTTTGGCATTCAGTATGCTTCATTGAACGAAGTTTAATTTGTGCGATACGCAACTGTTATGTCATAAAGTATTGTTTTGTATCAATGGATGCTAATTCATAAGGTTGCCGTTTCCACACAGTAGAACAAAACTGAGCTAAAAACAACTCTTATAATTAGTTTAGGGGAGGTTACAAAACGCTGAAACGACAAATCAATCAAGTTGCGAACAGTAGCGACAACTAGTTGTCAAAATTTTTATTGTTATTGGCAAATACAAAGTCAGAATGCTGAATGAATTCGGTGGGCGCGTGCTCTTTTCCAGAACGCGTGCCTTTAAAAAGACTGCAAAGACGTTCATGAACTGTATTCAAAACCAAAGTGTCAAAAGAATCTTTTCAGAAACAAAAGCAAGATTTTATAACGTGTTACTTTCGGATTAAAATTGTTTTATGAGCTTAAAGTTAGGTACTCCAGACAATGCAGTCTACCACTCAAAGGGTTTATAGTAAACGAGATCAATTTAAAACCCTTACCTCTATGAACATAGCACGTGATCATCATAACCGTATCATACATCGATCCATTGAGTTATAAAGGCCATCTACGCGCTTTATATGCACATTCACACAAATGATGTGGTTATTGTCCAAACGAACAAAACGCGTCCAGGGATGGTCTCGTGAAATCATGAAAGGGGCTTTTATTATTTGCAATACTATTACTTTGTGGAATAACCACATCATTTTTGTGAACATGCATATAAAGCGCGTAGATTGCCTTTATAACTCAATGGATCGACGTACTCCAAACAAATATCACAAAAACAACAAAAAAAACATAAAAAATCGGGTCAACCAGCGAACAACTTCAATTTTACCGGTCGAGTCAGGTCACGAAAATCCTGACCAGTTCTATCTTGGATGTCTGCTATTTAATATCCACTTTTTGCATTTTTGAAAACAATCGCTACTTTGGCGCCGCCATCCCCCCCCAGTTTCACCCAACTTTTGCGCTCTTTGGTTCATCACCTGAACGAATAGAGAGGTTGGTAACATGGGAATAAACGGTTGCCGATTAAATCAAAAATGCTATGGTTTTCATTAAATCAAAGACATTATGCCCATAATGTTTTTGACCTAATCACTTTTAAGCTACTCTTGATTTAGGAAAGTGATAAAAAAAACATTTACTTTTTGTAATTGCTTGCATAACCACCTGTTGGGTGAAGCCGGTGCATTAACCCCTACGTTACCGGTGGGGCTCTGCGGGCGACGCCGGTTAGTTGCCAATAAAAAATTTAGATAAAAATTGTAACTACTGTAACAGCTGCACCAATGATCAATGATATTTAGAAGAAGGTAAGAAGGTTGATCCCTAGTTGCAAAAAGTCATAACATTCTAACAGTGGAGCATTCATGGCGTGGTAGATTAAAACTGTGATCATTTTTCGCTGAGGAAATGTTTTTGATTATGGAAATAAGCCGTGAAATATGCAGGAGTGATGATGGAATAGAAGCAAAGTATACGAGCTGTAATCGAACGCAAGCGATTTAAAGTTATTTTATGTCTAAAATTAACTGCAAAATCTTGGGTTGGTTTGTTGTCATTGTTTCGACTTCTTCAATAAAGTTTGGGGAAACAGCAACATCGTCAAATGGGTTTAAGCGCCGTATCTTGGTAACGATGACCGAATGGTCATGCGATTAAATCTCGCGATGGCTGCGTGGTTAGGCGCTTGAGAATAGCAATTTGTGACAGTTTTCTCTGCTTAGTTGATGCTAACAAGTAGTAAATTAAATGAAAGTAATGCCAAGTAACTCAAAGTAAATGCTGACAGTTGGAAACTCCGAAGCTGGTCTGGACGATTGTCCTCAGTCTGGCGCCACTGTTGCCGTCGTGCGAGTCTGGAGAATAAATTAGATGCAATTAACAATAGAATAAAAGATAAAACAATCCAATATCTCCTCTTCCAGCTTATTTATAAATCGGTATGGGAGTAAAAAAATCGTTCTATTACATACAAAGTCTGCAAAAAATACTATTACACTGTGAAATAACCACTTCATTCTTGTGAACATGCATATAAAGTGCGTAGATTACCTTTGTAACTCAATAAATCGATGTATGATACGGTTATGGTGATCATGTGCTATGTTCACAGAGGTAAGGGTTTCAAATAGATCTCGTTTACTATAAGGTCTTTTAGTGGTATACTGCATCTTTGATGCGGATGGGACCCCTATACCAGAGTGATAGCATGCGCCACACGTGTGATGTGTGCGAAGGAATTTGTAATAGAATGATACTAAATTTTTCATATTATTGCAAATATGGGATTTTGGTTTTGGTCATGACAGGACAGGTCCTGCTGATGAGTCCAAGGGGACGAAACGCGTCCAGGGATGGTCTCGTCAAATTGTGGGTGGGAGGCCTTTTCTTATTTGCAATACTATTACCCTGTAAAATAACCACTTCATTCGTGTGAACATGCATATAAAGTGCGTAGATTACCTTTGTAACTCAATAAATCAATGTGTGATACAATTATGGTGATCATGTGCTATGTTCACAGAGGTAAGGGTTTCAAATAGATCTCGTTTACTATAAGGTCTTTTAGTGGTATACTGCATCTTTCTACCGGATCTGCACTTCTGCTTTTCTTTCTTAGATGACAGTAGGTAGTAGCTTTGTTTTTTTAATCAAAGCATTTTGAATCAGCTTCTGTAAGATCAATTCCTTATCGCACAAAACTGTTTTCATCTTGAAAACGAGAATAGTTTATGCCCAGCTATTACAAGTAAATAATAAGCCGTAGCCTATAACGTGCTCTGCAACCGGTGTGCCGAGAGACGATGCTAAGTGTGCTACAGTGTAGCTCTAACCTAAACATACTTTTGTGATTTTCAGATTGTCCATTGCGTATATATGACGTTTTGTTACGTCGAAATGAATTATTTGATTCCATTTTCGGAAGCCTATGTGGTGTCAATAATCGTTCGCACAGTTTCAGTGTTCGGTGGTTGTCAGACACCTGTTTTTGGTCAACGTTTTTGTATTTTGTTTGTTGATTTTCACTTTGTATTTTATGAGCCAATTCAACCATTTTTATTTATAGAAATACATACGGTAAGTAAAATCAGAAAAATATTTATAAAATACAAACGTGCAATGAATAAAATCAAAGATACCAGACTTTTCAGAAAGCAAGTATAGTAAACTTTTATAAGTGTAGTTAATATCTTTCATGAGGCACTTTTCAATTTTCTGTTATCCCAAAATTTCATTCCTATCTTTTTTACTTTTCGAAAGTAATTGCAACCAGGCTATTAAACTCATCAACTTCAAAGGTAAGTTCAGTGTAATTAGCACATAAACAGGAATATATGGCAATGGACGTTTGTCAAAAGGTTGGAAGCAATATGGAGACAAATATGGGCATAGGGGCAATATGTGTAAAGGGGTGGGTTTAGCTGACTACTTGTTAACAACAAAGCTGAAAATTGAATAAGTGCTTTACTGTAGCACGCAAAATGCATCACTCACGGTACATCCATATTTGTGACGGCCACTACAGTAAATGAGTTTATCCATCATAAAATCACGTAAACTTCACGTAAGTTAAAAATATACGATCAAAATTGGTGTGCTTTTAATAGGCATTTGTGATTCCTTCCAATGAAGAAGCAGCACGTCAATTGCCTTTCTTACTTTGGCTACCCTTGATGAATTTTTTAATTTTTTTCCAATTTTGCCCGAAAAACTTTTTCTTCTTATTGTTGATTAACAACAAAAAACGATTTTGGCATCCTGTCTTTAAAAAGTTAGAAAACTTTATTGAACACAACGCACGGCGATTGTGTTCATTTACGAAAAAATATTTCATTAAAATTCTAATAAACCATGATGTGCTTCTGCATTTTCGATATTTGAGTAGGAGTTTGGCGAAGCAGTGTCGTCGAAATTTTGAGGCTTGTAATGTGTGCCATGAGTGAAAAAGTTTGCGGAGCACTGGCCTACAACACAAGATATGAGGTTGCTACAAATCAGGAAACAGCAAAGAGCCAGAAATCATGTTAGTTGTGTTGCTCCCTAGTGCATATAATAAAGAATCGGTAAAATGTAAGACATCCAAAAATAGGGAATAAAGGATGCGAAAACACACGGCACAGATTTGAAGGAGGAAAATGGTTTTTAAAGCGGTATCAATTGAAAGTACAACCAATAAATCAAATAAATAGAAAAACTGTAAAAAATGAACTGCAAAAAATACATGCATAAAACAAAATCACACAAAACAGACTAACTCTACATTAAGAATTTTATCCCGCTGTATGCTGATATGCACAGCAGAGCAAAGCTCTTGAGTTTTTTAATGAGATTTGGAGCAAGTTTTATTCAACTTTAGCTCAACATGGGTTCAAATCCTTTTCGCATTTTTAGTTTATTTAGGCGTCGATGTAAAATATAATCATTTGAAGAGGCGGAGATTTTCTAAAAAGTTTTAGTGCTCTCAAGAAACAAAATGAGATCAAAATCAACACCCGTATGTCAGTTTTTCAGTAAAATTTTGCATTCTGTATTACATGAAAAAGGTTTTTGCTTGCAATGTATATCATAACAAATATAATGTCAGTATAAATAGTTAATGTACGTTTCAAAGTAAAGTTAGTTAACTTTTTCCTTTGCACTTGGCTCCCATTTCGAAAATTTCACTCCTAATCAGCTCCTGCTCTTAACTAAGTCAGAAGATGTGAGCTTCATTTCAGTTTCTTTCTACCGTGTACAAAAATAATGCAAAAGTCTAGCTGGGAAATGTAAAAAAAAGCATAGCAAAATCAAGCCAAACATAAAACAACAGTACCGATGACCGGTACTAAATTTTGGTCCAATCCTGATTTTGCTTTTAGAAAAAATTACCCCGGATCTGCTTGGAACCGTCTAAACAATCGCACACCTATCCGGAGTTCACCCAGGCATTCCTCGTCCTACTCAATTTTGTGCACTGAAATTTAAAATTTAAAATGAAATTTAAAATTTGTGTCAGATATCACAAGATAGTGATGTCGATCGCGAAAGCATTGTGGGTAGATCGCACGGCATTTAAAAAAATTAAATTTAAAAGAATATTTAAAAAAGTTGGCGCCAGCCTATCGTCTATCCTCACAATGACATTTTTATTTTTTAATTTATTTTAGGTATTTATTTTTTGTCACTATGACATCTGATCTGACAATTCACTGACACACGCGTCACTGCACATGCTCATACAACTGCTCGAAGTACTGTAAAACTCTAGCAAGCTAGCGAACAAGAAGGGATAAAAATGAGTGGAACAGCAAAACCAAGTAAAAAGCCGAAGACTTACCATTACCATACAGAGTGGAAGGAGGACTTCTTTTTCATAATGTCATTTTCGAAGTGTGTTTGCCTCATCTGTCAGTGTACAATTGCTTTACCGAAGAAGGGAAATGTGGAGCGTTATTTTCGGACTGCTCATAAAAACTATGACACTGAGTTTCCTCCGAAAAGCGAGTTGAGAAGGAAAAAGTTGAAGGAACTAAAATCTCAATTGTCCGGACAGCAGTCATTTTTCACACAGGTAACTTCAAAGGCAAAGGCAGTCACTGAATCATCATTCCGAGTGAGTCACTTCATCGTAAAAAAAAAGAAATCCTTTCAAGATTGAAAGATGGTAAAAGAAGCCTTTATTGAAGCGGCAGACTCATTGTTCAGAGACTTTAAAAACAAACCAAAATCACTAGGTTCGATCAAAGCTCTTCAGCTATCAAGAAATACAGTAACACGGCACAGTGAGGCCATAGCTGAGGATTTGATCCGGCAACTTTGGAAGAACATCGCAGATTGTGAGTGTTTCTCACTTCAGTTGGACGAGTTTACAGATGTGAGTGACACAGCACAATTGTGTATTTTTATTCGGATGGTTTTTACTGACGTGACTGCAAAAGAGGAGCTGTTAACAATATTGCCTTTGAAAGAACACACACGAGGAGAAGACATATTTAAGTCTTTCAAAAACTTTATTGAGAAAACTCAGTTCCAGTCTGCAAACTGATGTCCATCACCACGGATGGCGCACCCGCCACTGTTGGTCACTCAAATGGATTTATCGCCAAGTGCAGGGAAAAAGATGATTTTCCAGACTTCCTCAATTACCACTGTATTATACACCAACAAGCATTATGTGCAAAAATGCTCAACATAAAAGAGACAATGGATGTGGCAACAAAGATCTCCTGTTCTATTCGAGCTAGATCTCTTTAAAGACGACTGTTCCGTGCACATGTGGAGAAGGCTGACTGCGACCACTTGGAGTTGTTGTTGCACACCGATGTGAGATGGCTAAGTCGGGGGAAATTCCTGCAAAGATTTCGAGAACTGTTGCCGGAGATCAAGGAGTTTCTTCGTGAAGGTAAACATGCAGATTATATTCAACTAAATGACCATCGGTGGCTGCTGGACTTAGCATTCTTAACCGATCTGACCAACATGTTGAATGACCTCAATCTACAGCTGCAAGGAAAAGACAAAACTGTGATTGATATGATCAGCTCAGTTAATGCTTTTAAACGAAAAATGCAACATCTCTCCTCAAAGCTCCACCGCCATGATTTGGCAAACTTCAAGAACCTCGCAGCAGAGCTGGAGATACAAACGCAGTCATGTGCGCAGCTTGACTGTGCGCGCTACATAAAGCAAATTGACAATTGTCTTTCAGAGTTTCACAGACGCTTTCAAGATTTGCTTTACTCGAGCCAGTCGCTACATTCCTGTGCTATCCTTTCCAGGAAGACGTTGTGGTTCTTTCACTGGCGTCAAAAACTACAACACTGTTCCACCTAAACTCTTCTGAAGTGGAAGATGAGATTCTGACACTTCAAGCCGACCTTCAGATCAAGGCCAGAGCTCATGGACAATTCTGGAACTTACTCATAGAGGACAATTACCCAAACATTAAAATATGTGCTACCTTCTTGACTGCATTATTTGGCTCCACTTACAGTATTTATGTGAGTCAGCCTTTTCCTACATGAAGTTCATCTAGTCCAAGAACCGTTCCACCATGACTGATGAGCATCTGGAAGTCTGCTTAAGGATGGCTATCAGTAGCTACTGTCCGGACTATGCATCACTGGCTAATTCCATGAAGTGCAAGTCATCAGAGTAAGGTAATGACAAAAAATGTACAGAGTAGTAATGCATAGTTTTATGCAGTAATGCAGGGTTCACCAGCATATACTGTACATTGTACAAATAAAAATAAATAATTCTCAATATATTTATAAATAATATGTTTTGCATTTTTAGTAGGTGGTAGATCTTTTTGACTTGGTCATGTCATTAGTAGCTCTCAGGCTGAAAAAGTGTGGGCACCCCTGCACTACACTATGCAAATCTAAAGGTGAGGAAAATTTTTGTCATTCTACTCGGAAAAAGCTTAATATGGAAACAGGATTTTTAAAATTTGGGGCTCGATTGCGCAATTTTGTTTTGTTCTGACATATGTCGTAACAAATCTGTATATTTTGCTAAAAAGTGGTAGCAATCTTCGAATGGACTTTTCAAACCTTCTAAAGTAACTTACACTAAGAAGCAACAAATATTTATACTGTGTTTTACTGTTTATTATGTCATTGTCGCTATGACAGCATCTTAACTTTATTACAAGCTTCACTTTAAAATAGACTCAACTCTCCTTTTTTGGAGTAGATGGTGTTGGAACCTGTCCGGATAATGAAAAAGTTCGGATAACAAAAATGTATTTATGCAAAACAAATAAAATGAAATAACCATTCTTAACAATATGTACAATGAATTTAATCTGTTTACAGGATTAAGAAACTTGTTATTCTTGGCCATGGCATCAGTATCTGAAGAACTATCTGACAAAACACGGTGGTTTCGAGCGTCGTTAGCCACATGTCTGGCATTTCTGGCAGTACGCGAGACGCGCGTCATTTGAATTCATTCATCGGCGGTACGGACTTACTGTCCGAATAAACCCAAATCCGGATTAACGAGGTCCGGGAAAACGAGGGTCGAGTGTATGCAAAAACTAAGTCAAACCGCTGTATTCTATTACGAAACTAGTACCTTGGGTTGTCGTTGCGTTAAGTATACAGAAATTGTAAGCTTGCTCTGTAGCACAAGCTGCGACGCCATAAATGTTGGAGACCGTTCCATTATTTGCACAATTAAACGTCACTGTAGAAGCGTGTTATCAGCGATTTTATTTTGTGGTTGATCATCAGGTTCATTGACAGCAGATCGATCATAAATCAAAAAAATTTAAATTAATATTAAAAACAGTAACTATTTGCCTCGTAAAAATTTGCCTGGCATTTAACTCTTGGTGAGAAATCAATAAAATTGATATGAAAAAGCGTTTCTAAGTCTTTGTAAGATTTACTTGCTGGTTTACCGGCGGGCCAGGTCGAGGTTCGAACCAGCTTTCACAATCTCTTAGCCCTATCAGCAACGCGCTTGCATCTATCGATTTGTTCCGAGATTCTTCCTGCGTTTCTGCTACTGTAGATTAGTCAAGCAAACGATCAAGAGGAGTTTGACGTTTAATGTGGATGATTCGTATATTGCGGAAATTTGTACGATGTAACGACCAATTAATAGACTCAATGCGAACGACAGCTCAAGCGGTTACCAATAATTTGGGCTGCGCAGTTACCCAGATTTATTAACACTTCCTTACTAATTTTCCTACTAACGATTCACTAATAAGCAGCAATTTAGCTCTGAAAAGAAAAACTGTTTAATGGTATCAAAACTGCAGCAGAGATTCTAGTAAGCAAAATACTAACGTCAAAGTGATAATTCTAATCGCTATGCAATGTGCATCAGGACCAACCAACAACCTTCGACAACACAAGCACGTTTGGGGCAATTTGGCGCCTGTGCGACACAGTCCAATAAAGAAAAACTTGATTGAATTACAGCGTTGAACAACGAAAACTAGATCATGCGCCGTCGGCCCGGGTTCAACTCCAAATCGGGACGACGGAATGCAGCACACAAAATAACAATATTTTACAGTCTTTATAGTTGTTTTTACAACCAACCAAAAATATATCATATTCACATCTATTTTTCTTGAAAGGAAAGTTTTATGACGCCTTTGATAGCTAGCGGCAATTGGTGTGGGTGCATAGCAACCGTGGTAAACCACACGTCAAAAATGTTCTGTGGATTTCCCTCGCCGACCCACGTTGGTTTTAAGCTCTTAGGTCCTGAACTTCAAATTTGTTTCATTTTTTGACGATTAGTGAGGCGTGATGCTAAATAAAAGAAACCCTCGCCGCTGATCCCTGCTTAGTACACCCTGGTCATACTAAAATACAAATGAGTTTAAACCTGGTTCAAAGCTGCTAATACTGCTGAAACAATTCATTTCAGCCAAAACCATTGCAATAAAGCGAGGAAACTAGTCTGAAGGCCATTGTGACTTGTAAATTCGCTATCATAGTCACCATATACGGTTTCTCAACCCACTTGCCAATGTTGGTGTCATTTTTATAAATTTTGATCTTTACATTCTTAGTTCAGTTTTAAAAATTTTGCAACAACGAATACCTGTCGCTTTAAAGAATCCCGAAACACACACAAAACATTGGAATGGTAATGCTTGTTACTGTAACAATAAACCAGGCCCTAACGATTTCGTAAGCACCACCTCTTTAACCCTAGCCCAACTTCTGTGTAGTTGACTCTTGAGCGGTAAGTTACTTGTTTCCATACCAAATCTGATCTAATGTGATATTTACGAGTAGCCACTTGGTGATCAACTAAAATTGGTTTTCATTTCGAGAACATGTATAAAGAAGTTTTGTAGTGAAGCATTTTCGTAGTGAATTAACCGACGCGATGGTGTAGTGTTTAGAGCGTCCGCTTTGCAGTCGGTAGACCTGGGATTCATTTCCCTTATCGAGTCATACCAAAAGACTTAAAAAAATAGCAATCACAGTTTCCCTGCTTGGCGCTCGGCATTTAAAGGAGGTTGTGGAGGACAAGCCAGCAAGTTCGCTTGTTGTGTCCTTGGTCAAGGCACTCAACGGAACGCCCCCACCTTTATGTGGAAGATAGGTGACCCAGTTTTCCCTCCGAATAGGGAGTTGGTGGCAGGAAGGGTTTTTGGTTGGTGGAGAAAGGGTTGTTTTACGGCGTCAATGGCATGTACCATGTCATAAAAACAAATGCATGTCACATGCCTTGTAAAACAAAACAAATGCCATGTCATAAAAATGCAGATATCTGCTGTGGCGACCCCTAATCGGTATAAGCCGAAAGACAAAGAAAAAGAAGTTTGGCAGTGAAGCCAAATGATAAAACTGAGTGAGTTTGCTAGACTCACAGTTGCTGTTGCTCGGTTCCCAGAGTTAAGCATTTGCTGTGAGTTCGACGAAATCAACGTCTGCTTGAAAACGAACTTCGGTCAAACAGCACTTTGCACTTGCACTCGAATAAAACAGCACTCTCGACTTATAGCGCAGAGTTCGCAGTAGGCTTAACAACGGCGAGGGCATCATCTTGATAAAAGCTTACAATTTCTGGTTTTCACAGAGTCCAGAAACGCTGGAAGTCCCTCATCGTTGCTTTAATTTCTTGGCGGACGACAAATTTCGAAGTCCCGCTTGAACAGATTAGAATAATGAAACTGCTAGAAATGACAATCACGTAGCGTCATCGGTCGCGAACGCCGTGGGACCACCGCGTGTGGTGTGAGTGATTTGCAGAAACTCGTAGGGCTCCAGTGGGTACCGTGTAGCCTGTATATCGAGATCATCGCCTCCAACAGCACCTCAAAGAATACTTTTTTAAACTGGAATCGGATTTTTCAAAATCGCATTTAACGACTGACAGTAGTTTAGTTGAACGTTTCAGGTGAAGTTGAAATTATTGAACTAAAAGCGTTGAGATACACCTCGTATAACTAGCAGCTTGTCGCTTCATCATGAAACGAAATCTGTTTTGAGCTTGGAACTATTTCTGTTTATGAACGCTTGCTTGGCCGAAAAACCCACCACCTGCTGAGGGCAGCTGTTATGTTTATTTAACTGCTTCCGCACTTTGAATAAAAGTTACTAGTCATAATTTGATTATTGACCACTTTCTGTGGGGCGGCTAGCAATTTCGGCGACTGAAATTTGCACAGCTTTGATTGTTTATTCAAGAAGCAAAACGGTTTAACCCTCAGCAGGTACCATGAGATTTAATTCTTCATTTAGTACCATGGGGTTCAATGGACCCCAGTGCTTAAAATTGTTCGAAACTGTTTAAAATAGAGTGCCAATACTTATAGAAACGAGGAAAATGACATAATTCGTCAGTATCCTTTCAATTTCTTAGGATAAAGCACAAAAAATTTTAAAAAATCAGTTTTATTCATGAATAGCTACAGCGAATAAAAAATGGTAAAAATAGAAACACTTTTTAATTGAAACTGCTGGTCATGGAAATATTCGGACAGGATTTAGTCAAACTTCGGGATAGCATGTGGTGCACAGAGTCACGCTATGACTTGTACATATTTGTGTTTTGCAATCAACACAAACAGCTTTAGTTTTTCTGTCCGATTTCCTAAGACATTGTGCACATCTGGCTTTCAGACCCGTTTGTGTTGGGCTCTCTGCGGAATTTACATGTTTGTTTGTTTGCTTGTTTGTGATTAACCCTCCTCTTCCTCGGGATGGAGGTACGGCATGAACCTGAATTGCCGTTCAAACCTAATTGAAATTAAGCTAGGGGAAAGATGGCAGCCCATTTCGAACCAATCTTCAGTGACTGGTAGCCCCACCACCAACAAGGCGGACTGCCACTGGTGGGTACCCAAGAGTCGTCTGACATGCTGGGTTAGCAACTTCACAATTGCAATCCGGTGAAGTACAGGAGGGCCACCTGTCTGCCACATAAAGGTAGAGGCGTCCCGTTAAGTGCCTTGCCCAAGGACACAACAAGCAAGCTTGCCGGCTTGTTCTCCACACTATCCCCTTTATATGCTGAGCGCCAAGCAGGAAAGCTGTGGATACCAGTTTTTAAAGTCTTTTGGTATGACTCGACTTAGGGAATGAACCCCAGGTCTACCGACTACGAGGCGGACGCTCTAACCACTACACCATCGCGCAGCGGAATTTACATCGCGTTTTTCAGCTGCATGACCTTCACGTTTTGTACCACAACTCTCAATTATTTGTCGAACTTGTTTGGGAGTTTGAATAATATTATAATAGACATCATTATAATAAAATACATGTACCTCCCATAAATTTCAGTTGGGTAGTTTCTTTGTAATAATTAAATTAATTTTTCCTGGGGTCCATTAGACCCCATGGTACCTGCTGAGGGTTATGAGAGACCAGGCTTTAAGGCTAGAGTTAATGAACGTTGATTTTCTGAGCTGCTTTGTTTTAACGTTGGTATCCAAGTTTTTGTACATGACAAATGAGCTGTTCTTCTAGTTGGTGTTGAAGGTTATCAGGAACTTGTTTGAACTGTTTTAATAGGGGCTCACATTAGGAGCTTCAACTAGGAGAGTAGTATTTTCTCCTGTCTTTGGATATGCAGCACATTGCTGTTGTTGATTGAAAATCAATGCGTTTAGGGGAAAATATCTCCTGCTTGACGCCAAAGCTGTTGGTCCATAAAGCATAAAGTACAAGAGCGAAAGAGCGATCCAATTTTTATATAACAACTGAAAAGTTTCAGTTAGCGGATAGAGCCGATTAACCTCACGTCTTTCGCCATTTTATAAACAGCATTATGCAACTTTTCTCTATCGAAGACATCTTCCTTTTCAAATCAATATTTTTTATCTCTTCGTCCAGCTGTCTTCTCCACATTTTTTTGCTCGCCTTCGCCCTCTTTTTTTTAATTACTTCAAAATTCAACTAACTTTTTAGAAAATTATCATTATCTTTTCTCAGCATGCAAAGGTGAAATCGTTGTTCCACAATCTATCATGGCCTAGTGGTTAGAATTCCGCGTTGTTGTTGGTAGACTTAGGTTTAATTCCTTTGTCGAGTTATATCAATAACTTTAAAAACGTTGTGCATTGCATATTGCAATTAGTTTACTTTTCATGAGCTAAACTTTGTGAATTAAAACTTCAATTTAATTATTTTCGACACTTTGTTGCTCAGACTTTGTAACTAAGTTGTATCAGTCAAAACATGGCTTCAAAATATTAAAAATTAAAGATTTCTGCTATTGCAGCCAAGAAACAGATCATGCTTTTTCTAAGCCCAGGTTTCTGGAACAAATATTTGACTGCACCGAAAAAAATCGCAATATCTTGAAATTTTGGCCTACACTGTAATATTTCAGCAAAAAAGGCGAGTCAAAAGCCCGCATGGACGTGGTGGTTAGAGCGTCCACATCGCTGACGGTAGACTTGGGATTCATTCCACTTGTTAAGTCATACCAATAGTCTATAAAAAATAGTATTCACAGCTTTCCTGCTTGGCGCTCGGCATTTAGGGGGGGTTGTGGAGGACAAGCCGGAAAGTTTGCGTGTTGTGTCCTTGGTCAAGGTACTCAACGGGACGCCCCCGTCTTTATGTGGAAGACAAGTGGCCCAGACACCTTGAAAATGGCAACTCTCAAGCAAGTGAGAACATCTCGTACAAAAGACAACGATACAATTCGCTTTCTCGTGAATGGAGCATAAATATGAGCCAAAAGAATCTATGCAATATGTGGGTCGACTAAATTTCTGTTCCAAGCTACCTTTAAACAAAAAGTCCTTACGCTTCTGGTTAGTGAGTTGTCAAAGCTGTAGACTCAAAATCATCGAAAAAAGAGCTCATTGCTCCGGTCGTTATTTTCTTCCTGGCTACGCTTATGAAAACCTCATTGATGTGTATTTTACGAAATACTTCTGACAAAATAGTGGTGTTTTTAGGCATGGACAAACTGGGCAAATGCCCAGGGCTCCCACCTGATTAAGGGCCCCACCACCTGATAAAGGGCCCCTGCACTTAAGTTCCGACGTTAATAGATCCGCATCGGATTCCTCGTAGGTGGTCTCCAAAGAAAAGGTCCTCACCCCGGTTTGCCGTGAAGAGTAACAGTTGTGTTGCACCGTTTCACTCGTTTCACCGAGCAATTGACCTTATTTTTTGAAGATTGCATATCCTTTTGCATTTTCATCGTTTAATTCTACAAAAGTAATCCTGTATAACCGCAAATGAAAAGGAACAATTCTGCACACCTCTAATGCGACGCATGTTGGAAAAATTCCCCTTCTTAACTGGTTTTGCTCTGGGCCTACCTTTACTTAAGGCTATCATTGTGTCAAAACATTTTTGCAAAGCTACATAGAACTTCTTAACTACAAATTAAAATTTATCATTTAAGCAGAACTCAAAACCTTAAGGCGTTCAATACAAATTTAAGTGAATCAATATTAATCGCAGATTTTCGACTGAGATTTAAATCGAGTACATTGTGCATGTCAGTTAAATGGCTTTTGTTGAATTTACAAGTTTAAATTTTATATGCAACGTTCTGAGTTGTCAACCGGCATTCTTTCTATACAAGTGTGACACTCAATTCATCACGTCGTGCTGCTACTAATAACAATTTGAGGTTTTTTTGCCTCGAGCTTGCATAAGTTTACGTGTGCTTGATTCGAAGTTAAAGCCAAAATAATGTATGTGAACCAGAATAATTGAGAATCTACAACTGGGAAAAAGGTCGGAATATTTGTGTGAAATAACTGTCGGAATATTTGTGTGAAATAACTGTCGGAATATTTGTGTGAAATAACTGTTGGAAGATTTTTGTGAAATAACTGTTGGAGATTGCCACTGCTGTTTTGGATTACAAGTATAATGAAGGTCTTATACATGTATTTGAATCGGTTCCGTCATAGTCCGATAACCGTGGTTTTTTACGCTTCCCCACGTTAATACCACTTCAATAACAATAAATTTCTACAATATCGGGTGGAAGTGTAAAATTTTGAAGAGCGCATAATTCGTCTGTGCATCTGTCTCAGCAGCCTCAGTTTTCCAAAGACTGATTTGATTGGCTGCTGTTACAGCTTTATCAACATTTCAGTTGGAATATTTCTGTTCTTGACCGTCATGTAGCGGAAAATAACTAAAAAGTCACATCAATTTTGCAAAACTTGTTTTTTGTTGAAAACTTGATTACCTGAGCAATAATTGCTAACCCCATCACAATGGAGGTTGAAACACTTTGATGTCATATTGTTGAATTGAGCAAATCAGTTTATCGAAATTGATCGCAATAACAATATTTGCAATTCAATGCATTATTGCAATCAAAAAGGATACATACAACAAATACAAAATTAATCATCATAACGACAATACCTCAAATTGCAACAATATAACGATGTATCAATTTCTCGTTTGTATTTCTAACATACGACCAGTTAGTTATCATTTAAAAGATTGTGACAGTCTAGACCAGGGTTGGGCAAACTACGGACCCCAGAGCAATTAGTGCGGCCCGCCAACACTTGTAGAAAACTTTCATATATTTAATTTAATATGACAGGGGTGACAACACTTGCCGTACTAAGAGACAAAACGATAGAAGCCACCATTGAAAGAGCCCCCGAAATTCTTAGTTTGAATTGACGCATTTTCCGTCCAAATACAGGGTCATAACATTTTTTTCGGAGATCATCATTTTCAAAGCCTAAAATTATTGCAAGATTTTGAGCAATGGCCCTCGGCCAACTCTTGAATGGTCAACGCTGCCCCACGGCTAAAAATATTGCCTCTCCCAGGTCTAGATCAAATTCGAATTTCTGTGTTACACTCTTTACAATTGAACATGGTGCCTAATTCTATTTTCATCATTCAGCATTTTGTCTGAAGGCGAGCATCTACCAGCAGCTTATCCATCCACACAAAACAAATAATCCACAAAACGATACTGCATAGCAACACTAAATCACCTTTCATTTTTTGATAATTTATTCTAATACTCGATATTATAGATACTTTGACAAGGGCTTGATGTAAGCCGAAAACGTTCAGCTCATAGTGCAGGTAAATAATTATTCAAAAATGAAAGTAGTGTGGTGTTGCTATGCGGTATCGTTTTGTGGATTCCGAAAGTTACATTCTTTCCGAAAACAATTGCATGGTCGTGTCTGCTTTCCTTTATCGACGGTATTGCCGACCTTTGATTGGATGAGGGATTGTAAAACTCAGCAGATTACCTTGCGTCTCCTACATATCCACCAGCAACTGCGATTCCGTTTTTATAAACCGCTAAATTAAAATTACTTTAACACGTTCAGCTCGTCCGCATTTTTGATGAAATGTTCCCCTGGAACGTAAGTTGCTATATAAGCTTTTCGATGTCTAGACATTAATCTAGTAGCGGATGGTCTAGACATTAATCTATCGTGTACCACGGGTGGTACATGACATTTTTTTTAACATATTTGACCAAAGTATCATTTCAAATTGCAGATACTTTCTAATAAAATGAATAGTTCAATGTTTTATGGTCGAAAAGATTCAAGAAGTGAAGCTGATGAAGACGAGGCGGAGAGCACGTCCTCAGACCTTGGCTTATCCGACTCATCTGAGGAGTATGAACCTAGTTCTGAACCTGCTGACAGTAATAGCAGTTCGTCTGTAGCTGTTGAGAGTGAAAGTGAAGAGGAAACGAGCAGTGATTGTATTCCTGTAGCTTCAATAACCAAAACATGGGGTCCCTGCACATTTCAAACTGCTAAATTTGGCTTCTCTGGACCTAGAAACCCTCAGATCAACATCACAGAATCTACGCCATACGAAATTTATAGATATTTTTTAACGGATGAAATGCTAAAGTTGATCGTAGAAGAAACGAATAGATATGCGCAACAATACGTTTCAGCCAATCAGCTGCGACGTCGATCACTGATGTCTAAATGGAAGGATACCAATGCTGAAGAAATTCAAGTATTTTAGAATAATTGCCATTATGGGAGTTAGTCCATTGCCTCGACTCCATTTGTATTGGTCAAAAGACAAAAAATATCGAAATTTACGTATTGCAGAATTAATGACCAGAGAACGGTTTGAAATGCTATTGAAATGTTTGCATTTTTGCAATAACGAAGACAATAGCTGTGGCAGGCTTTTCAAAATTGAAAAAATACTTAACTTGGCAATTCACCAATTTAAACAAGCTGTTACCCCAGGCCAGGAAGTTGTAATTGATGAAACCATGATACCGTGGCGTGGAAGATTATCGTTTCGACAATACATTCGAGGAAAAGCTCACAAATATGGAGTAAAAATATACAAACTTTGCACAGTGGAAGGGTATACATGGAACTTCAAGGTATATTTTGGAAGAGAAGAAGAAGGAGGAAGTGGAAATGTCCAGACTCTTCATTCGGAAAATGTTGTGATGAAATTGATGGAAAATTTACTCTTGGCTGGAAGAACACAGTTTGTTGATAATTTCTATACTAGTCTGACGTTAGCTAACGCTCTTTTAGCTAAACAAACATTTATGTGTGGAACATTGAGACAAAACAGAAAAGGAAATCCTAAAGAAGTGTGCCAAAAAAAGCAAAAAAGATGAGACGTAATAGGATCAGAAACAGAAAATGGCATAAGAGTCATTAAGTGGATGGATAAACAACCAGTGCTGATGATGACGAGCAAACCTGAGCATTTCGATGTTTTGATAGCTACGGGACGGAAAAAGCAAAACAATGAAGACGTTTTAAAACCCCAAGCAGTTTTAGATTACAATGCGGCCAAGAAAGGAGTAGATGTATCTGATCAGATGTCAGCATATTACACATGCGTCCGAAAAACAGTCAAGTGGTACAGAAAAAGTTTTCTTTGAAATAATTTTGGGAACTGCAATTGTAAATTCTTGGTATGTTCACTGCAAGCTTTCTGGGAGAAAAATGGATATGCTCCGTTTTAGGGATGCTGTAATTGATGAAATGACCAAACAAGCAAACGAAAGTCATGAAGAAGAAACTTTGCCAGTAACAGCAAGAAAAGTTCCTCTACAGAGGCATCATCTTGGAGAGCATGATGGTCCAGCTCGGAAGATGCGAAAAAGATGCAAGAACTGTTACGACAATATAAAAAAGGAGTGAAGGGACTGAAGTCGCCAGAAAACGCGCAAAACGCGTTTCCACATTCTGTGAAGAATGTGAAGATAAGCCTTCTCTGTGTCTTGATTGCTTTAATAAACTGCATTAACTAAGCAAACTCAAGGAAAATTTATGTTTTCATTTGTTGTTCGTTATTGTATTGTTTTTCAAAAATAAAAGCTTGAATTTTCGCCTAATAATGGTTGTTTGTAGATGTATAAGCAATCAGAAATTTAAACGTAAATAATTTTTTGAACTTTTATCGAAAAAGTATAAAACCTTTTGCATTCTGACAAGAACCGTAATATATGCACGCTAAAGGCATTACAATTACAACTTTTTGAACGATACGACTGCAGGAAAGAGTATATTGCAACTATACACATGTACCACAGGTGGTACACGACGTTTGTAATGAAAGATACGAATGTACCACCGGTGGTACACAACGAGTTGAACGTGTTAACAAACTTATCTGACGCTCAGATGAATGCCCAAACTCACATAAAACATCAATACAGCCATGTTTGGTAGAGTTAGGTGACAATACATTAAGTTCTTCCGACTTGGTAAACACCATATCTCTTCAAGCCTGAGTATCATCAAGCTTTAAGCATTAAAATCCACATTTTCAAACCAAGCCTAAGGTGATTAATCAAACAAGCTCCATTATTTTGTTTTTAGTTCAAATTGAAAGTTTGGAACAAAGCTGAACCTCAAACTAGGACTTGATCCTACTGCAAATTTTGAGTGTTTACCGACACAAGATTACTTAACTCAGAGTTGCACCCGTCGGGCTTTCAGGAATAAAGTTAAGCGCTTGATTTGCGTTCGACGACATCTAAGTCTACTTGAAATAAAACTTTAATTCAAATATGGATTTATTGGGCTACAGTTTGCAGTAACAACGGTAAATACACCACTCTGACAAAAGCTTACAACTTATGGTTTTTACACAATACAGTCGTGCAAGCGGCCACTAGTTGCTGGCATAATTTCTTGGTGATAAAAAATTTCGGGCTTAACCGAATTAGAATAAATGAAGCTGTTAAAGATGACAGCATGATGCAAGTGGTCACGAACGCGGTGGGGTAACCGCGTCGCGTGTTAACCTCGTAAATACCCATCCGTATAGCGCGAGTTTCGAGCCATTTGTAACTGGAACTGATCGACTGGTCAAATACCGTACTGATCATTTTTGTTTTTAACAAAATATTTCAATGCATCATTTAACTGAGAACTACAATATCGGCAGACATTTCAGGTGAAGCTGATGTTATGTAAGTGTACGATGGAAATCCACCTCGGATGATTGACAGCTTGCCGCCATAATCTGTAATGAACTCTATTTTGAGCTTTGAGCAATTTCAGTGCCAATTTATATTCATAAACAGTTACTTGGCCATTAAACCCACTGTCTGTTGAGGGCAGCTTGTGTATTAAGGTAATCAACTTTCTCATTTTGAACGAGTGCTGCTTGTTGTAATTTGACAATTTGCTCCACTGTTTTTTTCCACCAATAAAACGGTTTAAGAAAGACCAAGTTTGGCGGCTGGACTGTATACAGTTGATTTTCTAAATTGCTGCAATCCAGCGTTTGTGTTCTCGAGCTCGTCTAGATTACAAATATGTTGTTTTTCCAATCCATGTCAAAGATCCTTAGGAGCTCGTTGGAACTGCTCCAATAGAAGGTGAATTTCGTAGTTCCAGCATCGCGTTCAATGTTTTCTCTTGCCACTGGTTATGCAAGATTGTTCTGTCATAATATCGATTGAAAACCCCTACGATAACAATAAATAGCTCCTACTTAGAGCTCGACAATAAAGGTGGGACTTTGGAGCATGGGATACCAAAGAACAAAATCTCGTTGAGTAAATAAATTTAAATAATAAATAATTCACAATGGAGAAGAGTGGATACAGCGTCCACTTTGTAATCGGAAAACTTGGGTTCAGTTCATTGGCAAGCCACATCAAAGACTTTGTAAAAGTATCCAGATTCCTTGTTTGACATTCCGCACAAAAGGACTAGTGCGGCGTAAAAGTAAGTAAGTTTGTTGTTGCGAGTTTGGGTTGGGCACTTAACGAGATTCTTCAATTTTTATGAGGCCAACAGGATATGGGGCCAAGCAGTCTGCCCGTCGCAATAACCCAGTGCAAGAATTAAGACTTGCAAACAGAGCATGATTTCATAACGAATGAATAAATCCATGAAATATAAAGAAGAAATGTCGATATTCTGGCAAATACAAATAAAAATATAAATCACAATTGATTACACAAACATAATTATGTCACCAAACTGTACTTACAATAAAATATAGGTTCCACAATGAATGAATATTTGCCAACGTGTGTTTTGTTAGTAAATAAAGACATCACACGTTATCAACTCAATTTTTGGTAAATGCTTTTTTTCTGATGGATAAATAAGTATTTATTTGGAGGATGATTACTTTTATATAAAGTGAACCTTCAACCACACGCGGATAAACAAAACCGTTTTGTCTGTTTGTAGATGTGAAAATTTGCGTTTTAAAAATTTTACATTGTTTAATTTTTTGCTTCTATTTGAGCAATTGCGTTTTAGAAATAATTGTTCATCAACGCGATGCCATAGGCATGTTCACATATACTCGAGATAACCAAAAATTTTTAAGAAACGAGGAGCCAAGTGTTGACAAACACCCCTTGTTTGTGAAAAGCACTTTCACATAAAAGAAATCGTTCGGAGACTATTTTAGATCCTACATAGCGAAAACACCTCCAAAAAAAACACCTCCAAATGATTTCTGGTTGCAAAAATAAACAAAACCACCACAGTTTACCTTAGAGTTTTGCAAAATTTTTTTGATTTACAAAATCTTCTATAAGATAGCTTCAAAATCGATTTTTTATAAAATGAATCCTTGTTTTACTCCATTTCGGCATCTTTGCGTACATGTGCGCGCGCACACTCATGCACTATCATCAGCTACACGCTCCAATCAACCGTTATAATCTGCAGTTTTTAACGTAGTTTATTTTGTTCAGTATTTAAAAACATAGCAATATAATATCGCTCGCTATGTATGCATCCCCCAAGCTTAATACCCAGGCCCGAAGCATTGGGACCGTTCATGTTAACAAGTTTATCGTTCGGTGAAACGCCCGTTCCGGTGTGCTCCTGTGGTGCGGGGGCCCTGTTAGTAGCTCGAGCACTGTGATCGCGTAAACCCTGCCGACGAACTGTGTGGGGGAATCTCCGCGTGTGATTGTTAAGTGGTATCTGGCGCTAGTTACGTCGCTGATTGGGTCGCGCTATGTAACACACTAGTTACCACCCGTGCGGTGTGCTAGCTGTCGGAATCGGTAGCTATGCTCGGAGTGGAATAGGCGAAGTGGCTGACCTCTTGGCGGCCGTGCATTATATAAGCCGTGGTGCAGTCATTTGGGACTTACCGAAATCAGTTGATCGTCCTTTTCAACGTTGTGCCTACATTGTATTCTTAAACGTCAGCGTTGATGCAACGCGCCTGTGGGATTTGAATCCACGTCTTTGGAACTGACCTCCTCGCGCGCCGAGTTTTGCTGCCATGCGCCACGTGCTGCCAGCCATGCCTTAAAGCACCGCATTAGTTTGTAACTTTTGGAAGACCGCTTTGCGCCTAATCACTGCTTGTATGATCAGCTTTACATAAGGATATCAGTTTTAATCCAAAGTCGAGCGGCTAGAAGTAAGGCAAAACGAATCTCGTTCAAAGGTGAACAGCACGTAAGTCATGTGTTTTGTGTTAGTTTGTTTTATAAAAGTCAACGTTAATGCTATTGGGGAACCTCTCGGTCCTTGGAAAGCCCTGCTGATGAGTCCAAAAGGACGAAACGCGTCCAGAGATGGCTTTCTAAATTTGCATATATCTCTCAATGGCATTGCTTTTGTTCGGAAGCCTCGCGCCTTTAGGACTCGCTTTGTTGTTTTGTTTCTCGTTTATAAGACGCTCTCTATTGATCGTAACCACTTGGAACTAGCAATAACATACAAAAAGCTTAGTCGAGTATTTATTTATTTGACAATACAGGCCTAACCAATGAATATGGTTTCAATATCATGCAAGAAACCAATGCATTAAACACGATTCGCAACCACTGCCATAACTGCAAACATCCCTGATGTTGTGTGCGAACTGTACACACGAAATCTCCATTAATTTAGTCGATTGCTTTCCAGCAAACAAAGTGCTTTTCTGATTTTATTTACGTTTGGTTTTGTTACGCAACTCACATCAATGTTGTGTTAGTGACAAAGGTCTATCTATCAAGACCTTATTGGGAAATTGAATTGATAAATGAAATAAAAATGGTAAAGACACTGAATGAATGCAGTTGCTGTGTTCTTTCCAACTACACTTCGTGGCATGTTAGTATTGTGAAAACTGCAAACAGCAGCAAGTATGACGCAATGTCCGGCAGAAATGAAAACCTGACCCATCAGCCCTGACTATTGTCGTAGCGTTATCAAGCGCCGTATTGGTATATTAGTTATAGCAAGTTGTATAGTGACAACCACAACTTAAGAAGCTGATAAAAGGATTAAGTTTTTGCCTGCTTCAATTATGTTTAACTCTTTAATTGATACAGATTGCACTGCCAGGATGCACAGACAAGTGAGACTGCAGAACCATTTCATCATTATCATCGTTTTGTTGCGACAAACCATAAGGTGCTATAGCAAAAAACTACGTTGAATTCGTCGAAACAACTCCTATGTATTTTTGATTTATTGTGTTGAAACCTTGCTCGAATACGTATGTACAAGTTGCCACACAAACAAAATTGTAAAATATAAACTGTCATTGTTTTTTACCTTTCACATTTCTGAAGCAGCTTATCTTTCTATTTCATCAACAAGTTGTCAAATAACACCAGAAATATATAACGCGATTTAAAAATAAGACTCGAGAAACGAAGCGATGCAATTTACGCAATGCGACTTGGCTATTACGTAATTCAAAGCAGCAATTAATTAGTTTAGGTGATTAAATAATTTTGATAATACACATCATTAGTATGATAAAAAAAAATTTTGTTTAGTTATTTGGTTTTAAAAAAGGTTATTTTCAAAGTAATAACAAAATCAAATTATCAGCTCACGTGTTTGCTTCACAATAATATACATTTTATCATGCGAATTACACAGCATTACAATTCTAATATGTTTACAAATCACTTGCATATAAGACCTCATCAGTTTGGTGAAATTCTCTCATTTAAAAAGTATACACACTTTTAAGAAACAAACTGTTCTTGGTCGGTATATCCAAGAGTGTTTTTAAAAAGATTTTATTGATGGTTGAATCAATATACAGAAACTACCGTAATTTGTGATTGCTGGAGGAAATTTACAAAATGAAGGTTTTCACACGTTTGAAGGGGTTGCAACCCCCTTCCTCCCTCAACATTACACAGTCGATTACAATTGATTGTTGTTTGAAAAATTCAAATTTGTTTCTCACAAAGTCCTGGAAATGAACGCGCGCATGCCTGGCCTGAACACGTTGGGCGTCAACAGCAAGTCCAACAGTAGAAGATCCGGGCTGTCCAAGCACAACAACGCAGTTTTCGTTGCGACCTCCATTCGGTTCATTACTTCTCCAGATTAACTCAGAACTACTTGCACGCTCACCATTCACCCATACCCAGTTTCCTTCTGACACAATATCATTTACACCAATCCAAAAGTAAATGTTGCTTTTTGACAGATTTCTAATCAGTGTTTTCCTGTTTTCACGAGTTTTCACGCCATGGACCGCAAGAGTACCTCCCCAATTTCGGCAAAACTCCTGACTTTGCTGCCAGGATTGACTAACAGGGGTGAGTCGATAAATATAAACGTCAGGAGGAATATACAATCCTTTGGTGAACACATCCACAGCCAGTTGACGATTTTCTCTGCTTTGGTTTTTTAGGTCTTCCACTTCCTGAGAGAGGGAATCCAATTGATCTCGGAGCAACTTGATTTGTTGATCATCAGGAATTCCAGGTTCTCCTTTCTGGCCCGGGCTCCCACCTGACCCCACTTGACCTCTCGGGCCCCGTTTGCCCGGAGATCCTTGCAAAGCTCTTTGGGAATGTTGTGGACTTTGTCGACTCAATACGTCATCGGTTCTCAAACACGTGAGATGCTCTTGAGCAGAGCAAACTGCGGTCAACACTATGATGCAAACAACCAACTTCAACATCGCGCTTTGTTCTGTGTGTTCTTTTTTCGACACGTGATTATATACCGCCGTGCTCTTTATGCGGTTCAATGAACAGCTTTATATGTGCAAAAACTTTTTTGCTAATAATCCGCTCGCGTATTTAAGATTAGGCATTTTTGCCATGTGCTCTTGTTCTTTTTTTTTGCGAAAATTGATTACTGTTTATTTGTTTGTGGCCATCAGAATGTAATCATTGTCTTTATCATTAAAATAAACATTTATAGGGGAAATCTGTGTGACCTCCAGTTCTTCTCGTTGAATGTATTTTCTCTACGGCCAATTTTGACATAATGCTTTGTTTTTATCTTGAATATTTTCACTGTAGTTTATGCTCTTCAACTCCCCTTCCCAAGTTTCTCGGTGCGCTAGTAATGAATCTATGTCATCAATGCGGAGATGATTACTTTTACTACATTTCCATTTTCAACTTTTTTGATTGCTAACAACAAGTGTGATGTCACACGCCTTCTATGTGCTTTCATAACATGAAATGTGTGACATCACAGTTGTTTTACACTACAGATAAGCCATAAAACTGGTGATGGGAACATAGCAACACGGAGACTATATAATATTTTTTGTTGGTCAGTGGAACTCAAATCTTCGAACCACCGCTTCACATTTTAAAATTTGGATTTCCGTGGTAAATTTATGCAGAATGATTACAGTATTTCATTTGATATAAATCACATTTATAGACGACACAGAGTTTATGAAACCTTCATGTAGAAGAAATATTTTTGTAAATATCTTCTCTTCATTTGGCCTGCATTGCGAACATCAGACTGGCAGTGTCTACGCCTTGGACAGACATTGGGCAACAACCGTCCTTAATTTGTTTCATTTTTACGATAAAGTGATGCAGTAATGGTCAAAACTAAGCAAATGAACATTCATAATTATTTGAACAAGTTATATCCGCATTGAGCAGACTTGAGCAACAGCTCCAAACAATTAAAATACACTGGCGTCAAACCTTCTAAACAGAGTTGGATATGTGCTAGCTTGAACAAGAGAGTGCTTGAATTCTCGATGTAAACACATGGATTTCAGCCTTTATCCCGGATTACTTGAAAATTACTTGAGCTGTGAAAACAACTCACCGACCCAGGATCATGCAAAGGTAATTTCAAAGTGATTAAATGTTAATATGTTTCTAAATGATTCAGTTAATCGGTCGTTGATCGGATTGTCTACAGCAGTGTTTCTTAACCTTTATCATGCCGTGGCCAACTTTAAAGAGCAACAAATTTTTGCGGCCCACTTTAATGAAATAATTACAATGTCAGTGTCACTGGGATAAGCATAAGATAACGAGGAAGGGAAGTTAATCTCCAAAAAAAAGGGTCATTGCCTCCGCAGTTCACAGGATGGCTAGTTCTAGGGTTGCCAACCGTCCTTCATTTCAAAGGATAGTCCTTCATTTCTAGAGCTGAAAAAAATTTACTGTAGGAGCGGAAAAAATTTGCAAAAGTACAGTCCAACCGATGGAAAACCAGGTGTTGACTTTTTTTTTTGTTTTTGGAGGCCATCATGTCCACGAGCAGTATTTTTCAATGTTGGCCTCCAAAAATAAAAAAGGTCAACACATGGTTTTCCATGGGTTGGACTGTACTTTTGCAAATCTTTTCCAGTTTCCAATTCAAAAAGGTTATTGACACTCCAGGTCACAGCTACTAGTCCATATGACTGTTCTTACGAACCAGTCTTCTCTACCTTATTCGGCATGCAAACCGATTTTCAAAATATACAACGGTCCGTGGCCCACCCGATTTACATGCTGTGGCCCACTAATGGGCCATGGCCCACCGGTTAAGAACCACTGGTCTACAGAGATTAAATTAGCAGCTCTCTCATCATTTGAATATGACACATTCTAAAAACGAGTATTCACGCTACAAATACAAGATAATACGTGTAAAGATGGAGATAAATTTGATAATTAAACTCCAATGAATTTTAAATATTGGCTTCATATGTGATATGAGTGTTTTACGTATGGCACATGCCGACAGACGTGTTTCGATCTAATTGATCTCTTTAGTGCACCTCCATTAACGAGGATCGACATCACAAACTACGGCTTTTATTTAACAGTAGTTTGGTCCAGTTCTACGATAAATGTGAGAATATTGATATTCTTGTATACATTTGCTATTTGCAGTATCTTAGTAATAGAGCGCAAAACAACGTTTTCCAATTTTCCATGCATTCTTCATTGCTTGCAGAGGGAGCACACGAATATCTGTTTAATAATACGTGGCTAGGATAGTTATAAGTTGTTAATATAACTTGTCCTGCTAAGCCGACTAGAGTTGGGAGAGAAAACGTCTCCTGGTGTTTTAGATGGTTTTGGGAAAATTCGCCGAAAACAAGTTTGCCGTAGGAAAACTCGCCTCAGGATATTTCGCCGCAGTCAAATTTTGCACCCCCAGTATCTACCCCCCATCCTGTACACTCCCTTCCACTGTACGCTGCCCCGTATATTTACATACCGGGCCTGCCCCTTTGGTGTACACTGCCTTTCGCCTATTAGGCGAAATTTCCTGAGGCGAAAATTTCTGAGGCGAGTTTTCCTACGGCAAACTTGTTTACGGCGAATTTTCCGGACACGGTTTTAGATAACCTGAAGTAAGCTACCAGGCTCATAACGCATCAAAATCTTCATAGAAAACGGTTGGTTGTACCATCCTTAGCCATTTCGCGGATCCTAACGGTTTGTAAAGAATCATCATTGGAAAAGAAGGCTGCAGTGATCATGTTTGAGTTTCGATAAAAATTAGCACTTCTGTCTTTTGCAGTTATGCAGTCAAAACAAAATCTGTTTGCATAACCTGTGATAGACACATGGATCTTGCAGTTTGAGGCATGATCGGCTAGTCGCTGGTGCCAAGCCCTCAAGTTAATATCATCCAAATATGGCTGATATAATTCATGCAAATCGTGCTTGCAAGATTTCAATCAAGGTAATTGCTTGTTCTCGTGCGAACCAAAAGTTCTGGCATTAACAAATTCTGATTTAATTATGCAGTTGAAAATGCCATCAACATTGCGCCAAACACTTACAGTAGGTCTAACAAAGAGGCTTTAGCAAATTGCTATTGAGAGATGGAAAAGTTACGCAATTAAATGCACATTGCAAACGTGATTCGTGCTGCTACTGCTCTGCTGTGATTTGCAGTTATTACACAAAACAAAGCTCGCTGAAAACTTTGTCAATGACCTTGTTTATATGCAATCATTTTTAATTATGGACTTTACCTTTTACTTTGACCCTTTGTTTTCACTTTTAAGGCCACATTTTGGTCGAGATTGTGGTTACTGCTGTCCTTTCAGTAAATGGGTTTTGTTTGCTGGAGGAATTGTTTTTTGCCCATGTAGCTAACAAAAAATATGTTAATCAGTGTATTTGGCGAAAACAAAAAATAGTTGAGCAAGTTCAATCATTGTAAACCAATGGAAAAGCTAAAATTTGACCAGCATTGAAGGAGTTGAAAAGTAAATCAATTTGATAACGAAAGCGCAGGCTGCGCTATTTGACAAAATGCGTCACTTTTTCAAACAAACTCTAGACACGATCTGCAAAACAAATCGGCTCGCTCCTTCTTCTGATAATGAATTAAGGACAGAAAAGAAGCTCAGTAACGTCTACAGCAGAGATGCGCATTGGGCAATCCGTGTCAGCATTGCCTAGTTAATGATTATATATCCAATAGTCGCTGAGAAATGTCTTTCCAAAACAGAAATTTTACTCTTGTGGAGAATAAATTTTTACAGTTTTTAGTCAATATATCAAAGAGTTTCATACTGTTTGATTTTGTTGCTTCTAATTCAATATCTATATTTCAGAATTAGTTGTTTATCAACGTAATGCCATAAATGTGTTTACACACACATGAAAGTATCGAAATATTTCTAGAAAAAAGAGAAAACCAGCTTTGACGCAGGCAATTTACTTTCAAACACTGCACTTTTATTTCTTCGAAAGAAATCTTTCAGGACCATTGCAGACCCTTCATTAACATTGCACCTTTAAAACGAAAGTCAATACACAAAATAAAAGAATAATTGGCGTTTGCTGCAAGATAAAAAATCCAAAACAAAATCGCCATTCTAATAATGATATCAGAGCATAAACACCAAAGTTTTATCTCAAAGTGTTGCCAAATTGTTACATTTTACAAAATCTTTAACTAGATAGCTTCAAAATTGATCATTTACAAAGGAAACTGTTTCCATCTCAGTATCGGCATCTGTGCATGCTCATGCGCGTGCGCACACATATACTACCATTAGCCACACGCCAGAGATGGGCAGAGTCGGCATTTCAAGTGTCGGATACGGCGGGACTTGAGGAAAATTTGGATTCAGGATTCGATCAAGAGTGCAATGTTTCAAGATTATCAGCATCAGGTTCGGAACTGGAGTGGAAAATACTACTACTGTCAATTTATTTAAACAGGCAGTGAAAAAGTTTTAAGTTATTCTGTTGAACTAGGACCAGGATTGGATTGAATTTTTTGGCGTAACAGGACCTGGATCAGTATTCAAGACTTATGCGTTTTGATCGAGATTGGATTCGAACCTTTAAATTAAAGACTCCATGCACCTCTACCACACGCTTCAATCAAACATTTTAATCTGCACTTTCTGATGTTTTTTCTTCATGTACTTCATGATTTTTTCTTGGAGATAAACATTTTCAAAACTATATTTTCGGCAAATTAATTCTATTCTTGTGAAACAGGTGATTTGTTTGTTACCGTTACAAGCACAATGACTGGATATCATATTTACCGTTTTATTGAAGAAGCCCTGAGGGGTGGGGGGCACGCGCATAGGAGGCCCATTCGTAAGCCACTGATTGTGCCGATGTTATCTTGGTCTGCCTAAGAGGTATTTGGATAATTTTTTTAAGGGGATGGGAAACTAAAAACAATACCACAATGCTCTTTGCGAATGTTTTACACGTGCAGACTAGTTTGTCATAGATTACTCTGGCAGACTGGTTTATGGTTGGTTTACACAGTGGCAACCTGGTTTGTCATAAATTAAAATTTATTTTTACAGATGATTGGGCTCTATTTTTGGCAGTGAATGTGTGAACTCCACTATGGCTTGTTTTCAGTAAATAGGGGCCGAGTGGGAGTGATCCGGCGTTCATTGTTTGGAATGATTGCCTACTTCGTTTTTCACAAAACTCTGTTTTGTAAGAAAGTTTGGTTGCTTGGAAGAACAATAGTTAAGCAAGTTAATTATATGGTTATTTTTTATATCACGAAGTAGAGTTCTGTTTGTACGTACGTAGAATAATGTGGAATCTTTGAACCGAAATTCAGTTTTTCTTACTTAGTAACGTTTGATGTCACCCGTGGTGGGCAAAAGTCTAAACATTGCTACACATATTTACCGTCAAAAATTGCTGTTTCCGTTTACTTTATCAAACATTTTTGTTTCAAATTGTTGAAAAGTTTGGTCCAAACGTCCCACAGTGTGTAAACCAAGGGTCTATGGGGCTGGCTGGGGCTTTTGGACCAGCTGAACGCAGATACGCTCGTAAACTAGTCATCATTTCCCAATTTCAAACATCAATAGTTATTCAAACAAAACAGTGAAAACGAACTACTAAGCAACAAACAAATTAACCAGCGCAAAAACAAACGCAATAACCAGAACAAAAGCAATCATATTACCGGCACGAAACCAAGCGATATCTGAATATCATTATAGCTCATGTTTGCTCAGGTCCGTGGGAAACCTGAATAGACCAGCCGAACGTTTCGTGGTTGAAATTGATCTTGCTGATGGCAGCATTATCACAAATATGATTTCTTTTGATACAAGGAAGATCTTTCTATTCAGGAAAATGGATTTTTCAGCTTAGTTACAATCTTTTTGACGGAAACATTTTAGTCCATTTTTCCCTGCCATTATTGTTTTATTTCAGCTGCTTGTATGCGATAAGTTCTTCCTCACAGCATATTTGTACGCCAACATCCTAGTTTGTATCTTGAAACCATCATAAACATTTTGCTGCTTTTTCCACCGCGTTGACAACTTGAAACATGAAAGTTGTATGTGAAATCAGAAAACTGCAGTACGTAGGATATGAAAATAATTTATCATTTCAGTCACCTAACGTCCCTACACTCTTCTAAGGTCACCTTTTACTAGTCAAAATTAAAGGCACAAATGCTGTCAATACCATAAGTCGACTAGAGTTATCAAAGCTGTAAAGATATTGAAAATTTGGCGAAGTCGTCTCAAATTCGTTGGATTGGAGTGAGATTACTGAACAAAAAGCATATCATCAATCCTGGGCTGGAAACAATTTTTTTCTTGAAAGGATCGTGTGTCGTAATTATGTAGGAATGATTTGCTTATCATGTTATTATGATATAACAACTGAGGAAAAGAGTGCATACGTTTTGCGATCTGAAGCTTAAGAAAATCTTCAAAGTAGAGTATTCCTAATTTGAAAAAAAGTGATATCTGAGGTAAAAGCAAAGAGCTTCCAGTTATTATACTACAATTTTCTCATACATTAAATTTAATCATATTAGTTTTGTTTTTGAAACGGCTTTCAGCTAACAAAGCAACATTGAAATTATATATAAATCAAAGAGTATTGCACCAATTTTAATATATTAGTGTCAGCATATTTTTGTAGTTTTGATATAACCTATGAGCTCTTTGATAATACTGTGAATAGCAATTTTCACACGATTTTTTCATCAAATCTAATTTTTAGATATTCAACATTTCTTTACATTCCAGTTTGTTTAAATTAATCGTTATTGAAAAAAAAAGGAATTGGTATATACTTTGTCGGCAAACAATAAATGCGATGACTGCTTGTAATTTAATTAAGGGGTGACGGGAGAGTGATTAATCAAACAGTGGTATTTAACCCTTGCTTGTGACATTAATTTCAATAAACATTAGGTAATACGTTACCCTCAGTGGCGTAGTTAGGGGGAGGGCCACTGGAGCACTGATCTCCTTCCTTTGAAGTAGACAGCAGCAAGTTAGCAAACTTTGTGTTACTGGTATTGATAGATTGTTTGGCTGCCTCTAAATGTTTCGCTGCCTACGCTCCTGGTCACCCTCATAAGGAAGTAAAGACAAATACTTACTGCAGGTGGAATTCAAACTCACCATTTGCACCAGCTACCCGATGTGCAAACTCAGACTTCATGTTACACAATTTTCTATCCGGGAACAAAGTCTCAACCACTCGGCCGCCGAAGATGACCAATTTGCTGCCCAAATTTCGTAAATGAAAGCTCCGACTTTGTAAACATTTGCTATTTGTAGTACCTAAGTAAACAAAGCGCAAAACAAGGTTTACAAATTTTTCATGCATTCTCCATTGCTTGCAGAGGGAGCACACGAAAATCTGTTCATTAATACGTGGCTAGGATAATTATAAATAGTTAATATAATTTGTCCTGCCAAGCCGACTAGAGGTGAGATGCAGAACGTCTCCGTGTGTTTTAGATAACCTGAAGTACGCTACCAGGCTCATAACGCATCGAAATATTCACAGAAAACAATTGGTTGTACCATCCTTAGCCAATTCGCGTATTCTAATGGTCTGTAAAGAATCATCATTGAAAAAGAAGACTGCAGTGATCATGTCTGAGTTTTGATAAAAATGCGCACTTCTGTCTTTTGCAGTTATGCAATCAAAACAAAATCTGTTTGCAGAACCTGTGATGGAGATACGGATCTCGCAATTTGAGGCATGATCGGCTGGTCGCTGGTGCCAAGCTCTCAAGTTAATATCATCCAAATATGGCTGATATAATTCATGCAAATCGTGCTTACAAGATTTCAATCGAGGTAATTGCTTGTTCTCGTGCGAACCAAACGTTTTGGCATTAACAAATTCCGATTTAAATATGCAGTTGAAAATGCCATCAACATTGCGCCAAACACTTTGCTCTAACCAAGAGGCTTTAGGAAATTGTTTTCGAGAGATGGAAAAGTTACGCAATTAAATGCACATTGCAAACGTCATTCGTGCTGCTACTGCTCTGCTGTGATTTGCAGTTATTACACAAAACACAGCTCGCTGAAAACTTTGTCAATGATCTTGTTTTTCTGCGATCATTTTAAATTATGGGCTTTACCTCTTACTTTGACCCTTTGTTTTCACTTTTAAGGCCACATCTCGGTCGAGATTGTGGTTACTGCTGTCCTTCCAGTAAATGGGTACTAACGTATCAGGCTGCGAGTACGTCTTTCAGAAATGTCAGACAGAAACCGAACCTGCCAACCTGGAAGGGTAATCCCTCAACCCGATGTTTAGCCGGGGCCTGCTACTCGGCAAACGTTCTTTTCAGGGCGGGGCAATGTGCCCCTGTCAGGGCACATCGTCAACAAGTTCCGAAGGCCAGCAATCTTGCAGCTGAATATCAAAGATCTCACTGCAAGCAAGATAAATGTACTTTATCATCTCACCGTGCAGTATGAGGCATAGTCATTATTCTTCAGGAGACTCATTGCACTTGTGCAGATAAGCTGGCAATACCAGGCTTTGCACTAGCTGCGTCTTCTTTAAGCAGAAAGCATGGCTTTGCTACGTTTGTCCATGACCGGCTAAAATGGACTCTTGTTGATCAATCTCCAACTACATCTGATACTGAGTGGTTGTGCGTGGACGTTGATGTTTATAGACTCGTCAATGTCTACAAATCTCCACCTACGCGATTGCAAGCGTCTGATCTCCCAGTGTTTCCTCGCCCCGTTCTCTGTGCTGGCGATTTGTCCACAAGTCAACCGAGGTTATAGAACCAGTAGTACGGATGGAGAGTGCCTTGTTGCTTGGGCAAGTCTTAACGATCTTGTCCCTCTCCACGACCCAAAGCACGTGGCCACCTTTCATTCTGGCCGCTGGAACACTGGCACCAACCCTGATCTGACAATTGTCAGTGTTGATCCAGACAGAGGTGTACCTGACAGACGTATATTAACCAGGGATGTGGAAGCGGTTATTTTTCAAACGCTTCCGCTTCCGCTTCCACACCTATCGCTTCCGCTTCCGCTTCCACCAACAAAAAACGAAAAAAACGACCGTTGACAACTTTTTTAACTTTTGTGTGTCTGTAGCCTGCCTTCTCCTACACTTTATCATTTTGAGAAAACAAAAACCTTCATTTATTGCTATTACTTTAGCTACTTCGCTTGAGCTTATTGTTTCGAACTACTCTGTGTTTGTTTTTCTTAGATATCAGAACTCGTGTTGAATGTAGAACAGTGCTTTTCAATCTTTTTGTCATCGCGGAGCCCCTAATTTACTTTCGCGTTTGTCACGAAACTCCCACTAACAAAACTTTGGAAATCACAAATTGCTTGCAAGAAAATCAAATATTTCGTTACTACACTTCAAAAAATAATTAAACACTTCAACAAATAGACAGTTATTACAAGTTCGTTCACTACTTACAACCACTTTTACAACAGTTAACCTAATGCTTCTCAGATCTAAATTGTATGACCACATATCACAGCTCTCGACAATAACCTGTCGTCACAACACAAATTACACCGTATAGCGTTGATTTTCTCTCTTCATTCTTAACTAACTCTGACTTTGAGTTAACTTTAACTCTAATTATTATTACGAACCTACTGTCCGTCCTCAAAACATGTATTGAATCTTTTTGGATTGTGAAGTGCGAAATTTCTGTGGTATATATAGTATATACATATAAAGCGAGCAAAATTGAACTGCACCAATCAACAGCCACCTCAACGTGGTGGTGCGGTCCCCGACCCGTTTGGGTTGGGTCAAAATGGCTATGGCCTTCCCGATGGTCCCAGTTACCCTGGGCACTCCCCTCACATAAACCATTTTTTCGCCGTGCAGCCACCTGAACGACCGCAAAAGGGTAGCACGCAGCCTCTTTAAAATTGGCTGTCTTCTCTTTACTCCTGCCTTTCTCTTGCCCGTCTTCTCATTCTTCTCCTTCTCATGATGAGTGGAAACGTTCATCCTAACCCTTGTCCTGTCTTTCCCTGTTTAGTGTGCGCTGGAAATGTGACCTGGCTAGGTAGGCCAGTGCAATGCTGCACATGCTCTAATTAAGTTCTTTTAAAGTGCTCATTACTCTCCTTTTGTAGATTCAGAACTCTTTGCAGCTCTCACTTCTGGAGCTGCCCTCCGTGCTTTTTTTTGAGATTCTACCCCTACCAGCACTGTGACTTCCTCCTCGGATTCCTCCATCTGGTATACCTTCACTGCTCAATCTGGCTCCCTTCTGCTAATGCAGCACTCGCACCCCATCCTCACTTCCAAACCTCTTATCCTTTTTCCGCCCACTTTGTATCTTCTCCCTCTGCACCCTCACCACCGCCTCATGCTCCTGGCTGTTTCTCTTTACCTCCTGCTTTCTCTTCCCCTCCATAACTCCCTCAGGGTTCTTCAATGGAATGCTGGGGGTCTCCAAGCTAGGAGCAATAAAATACTACACTTTCTTTCGTCTCATCCCGTTGACCTTATCTGTATCTGGGAATCTAACCTTAGTTTATCTTCCTCTTTCCGGATCCCTGGATTCTCTGCTCTGCGATACCATGGCACTCACTCCCGATCTGGTATTTTTTCTACTAATGTCACAGACGCTAGTGGCGGCGTCATCATTTTCGTCAGGCAGGGCTTATTCTTCTCCAAGCTTTCTACCTCCTCTCTTTTTTGCTTGGCCCCTACTCTGATTATGTAGAGGTCAATATCTCTCTAAACGACTCCTCCTCGCTCTCATTTCTTAATGTTTATGGTCCCTCTATTCGTTCTTCTACGAAGGATAGCAGAACCAATTTCTTTTTTTTTCTCCATTCTTCCCTCCTATGTGGAAGCGGAAGCGGTGGATTTTTCGCGCTTCCGCTTCCGCTTCCACTTCCACAGAAAAAGTACCGTTTCCACCGCTTCCGCTTCCAGCTTCCGCTTCCGCTTCCACATCCCTGATATTAACCCTAGAAAGACCGAAATTTTTTTCTTCAAGAAAGACCATACCGGTCAATTGACCCCTTAGCATTTAAAAGCGAAGAAAGACCTACTTAGTTGTGTTTTATTACTATAAGTAGAAGACAGCCTAGCAATTATTTATTTATTCTTACATTTCTGCAGCTTTTTATGTTATTACAGTTTTATATTTATTTGGTGTAGTGATATTTTTTTCACAACCTGGTTGTTGCACAAGTTGTAACCTATCAGTTAGAATAGCATGCTCTCTTGTTTGATGTACTGATAAATCGATTGCCAGACTGGCTACTTGTATCCGCTATTGTTACAAAATAATATAGCTATTTTGACCTTGTTTTATAACCTAACAGCGAATCTAGTCAGGAATGCGATTCACATTTCACTGTTTAGTGTAGTAGACAGAGTCAGAATTAGCTATTTACCTGAATGATAATTTTTTGGCAAACTGAATCTGCAATTTTCTTTTTATTTTTGCTTCATCTTTAGAAACTCAAGTTCCTTTGCAGTTTAGGCTAAATGACAATGGCTAAAAAATCCGCTGAAGGCAAGGTGTACATTAACGTAAAGGAAGTGCTAGATATGCTCCGCGTTGATGAAGATTCTGACCAAGAGGATTTTGTGGAATCACAGCCAAAATTACAAGAACAAGAATCAGACTGAAAAAATGATGAACAAGAATTAGAAGATCTTGACACTGAATAATCTTCTCTTCCTCCAAATGAAGATTTACAAAGACCAAGTGTGCCACAACAAAGTCAAGTATTTAGCAGATATGGTACAATACGGAACAAAGAACCTCCCTGTACAACAGGACGTCAAAGAAAAAGAAATATTCTCAGTACCAAACCAGGCACTAAGCGATTTATACTTGCTCGTGTAAATGATGAAAAAGATGTGTTTCAAGAGCTTTGGGGACATCAGAATTTTGAAAATGTAATGCATTTTACTCTCGCTGAAGCGCGAAGGGAAGGAGATGAAGCATTTTCTTTGTCCAAGGACGAATTTACCGCATTTTTTGGCCTGTACATACTCCGTGGTGTGCTGAAAGGGAGAGACGAACCCTTATTCAATTTCCGGGATAAAGAATATGGGCGTCTTATCTTTCGAGAAACTATGAGTAGAAATAAATTTCAATCTATACTACACTACATTCGTTTTGATGATAAAAACTCACGAAGTCTTCGACGACAGACTGACAAGTTTGCTGCAATAAGGGAATTATGGGATTTAGTCATGGATAACTGCCAAAAGTCATATTTTCCTGGTGCAAATGTCACAATTAATGAGCAACTTTTCCGGTGTAGAGCAAGGTAATCCTAGCAGACACCTGATAGTTTACTGTGGTGTTACACAGTAACAAACAGATTTTTGTAATAAAAATATTCTTTGCTTTAGATGTACATTCATACAATATATGCCACAAAAACCGGCAAAATTTGGAATCAAGTTTTGGATGGTGTGTGATACCACGACCTCCTTTGTACTACGGGCGTTTCCTTATGTTGGTAGAAAAGAAAGAGAAGTTGGACTCGGGGAGCATGTGACCTTGTCTTTGATGGAGCCGTACAAGAATATGGGGCCCAATGTAACCACCGGCAACTTTTGACATCATTGAGTTTAGCCACAAGACTTTCGCAGAGCAACATTACGATGTTAGGTACCATGAAAGCACATTGACGTAAAATTCCTCTCAAAGCAAAGCTAGGAAAAAGTGCAACTTTGTATTCATCTACATTTCTATTTACGCCACCAGAAAGTGTGCTTGACAGACGTGTACCTGACAGACGTATCTCAAAGAAGTTCCCTAGGTCACAACATCGACCCTCGCTTATTGTTCCACCAAGACTTGCTCTGCCTGTTCCGAGCAAGCCTCTTAAGCGATGGAACTTCCGCAAGGCCAACTGAAGCCACTACAATACATTGACCAACAAACTCCCCAGGAGTTCGTTGCCACCAGATTCACCGGATGTGGATCTGGCCTACCAGGACTTCTGCAAGGTCATCAGAACAGCAGCCATAAATTCTATCCCACGCGGTCGTCGAAATAACCACATATCGTGTTGGGATGCTGAGTACGAGAACTTCTACCGGACATTTCTGCAGTCGCTTGAAGGAAGCGACTCTAACGGGGGTGCCACTGCCCTGCTCCTCAGGCCCGACAAGAAACGCAGAGATCGATGGTCCGAGCCAGTTCAGACTATTGACTTTTCGCACAACAGCCAACAAGCATGGAGTATATCGAACAACCTTACTGGTAGAACACGGCGCTCCCCTCGTCACTGTGCCGTCTCAGCTAACGCTATAGTGTCCCAGCTAATTGGAAACGGAATATACGAGGGTATTGACCGTGAGTCATCTCGACTCATCTCGCAAGAAGTGTCAGATCTTTGGAGGGCCACTCCAACAAGTCCAGTGAACATCTCTGAAAGTTTTACCTCTCAGGAGTTCGCTGCTGCCCGCAAACACCTGAAACCAGGAAAAACTTCAGACTCAGATTCTATCTGCTCCGATCTAATAACCCATGCTGGATCTGCACTGAAGTCCTAGTTGCGTGGCTTCCTTTCTTCCTGCCTGCGCCGCCTCAAAATTCCAAAAGTCTGGAGAAGAGCACTGGTAGTGGCGATCCCTAAACCCAAGAAAGCATGTAGAGGACCCGAAAAGCTATCGTCCCATCTCCTTGCTTTGCGTCCCCTACAACATCCTCGACAGGCTCACACACGCTCGTATAATTACGAGAAAGAACTCGTTAAGTCGTGAAACACGCCTTCCACAGATGGAAATCAGTCGAGTCGACCGGTGTCGGTTGCATAGGCGTACGAAGTGGGGGGTCCGGGGGGGCACTGGCCCTTTCTGCTTTGAAAAATTTCGGGCAATATTTGACTTTTCGGGCAATTTGAGTAAGTGTGGTTATATTTTGGCCGAAAAATTTGTCACTGCAATAGCATCTCCAAAAAAAAGAAAAAAAAAGGTCATCACTTGTTTGTACACACGCTTGGTGGCTTATTTAGACCAAAGGTCATGGAAAAGGTGCAGCGAAACAGGCGATGACCTTTTTTTTTTTTTGGAGATGTCATGGCAGTGACAAACTTTTCGGGCAAAAATTTGGTGCCACCCCATATAGGTTTGAGGTCATACGCCCATGGTCGGTTGGGTCAGGTTGAGATTCCTCACTGGCGGATCAGACCGATGAAACAACCGGTCAAAAATCTTATTTTAACAGTCAAAGCTTTGTTTAAATTCTCTTTCATTTTTTGGACCGAAATCACACATTTCAAAATAATAAACGTTAGCTTCGAAAATACTTTTATTTCGATAAATTATCGTTTGGCATTCAGTATGCTTCATTGAACGAAGTTTAATTTGTGCGATACGCAACTGTTATGTCATAAAGTATTGTTTTGGATCAATGGATGCTGATTGATGAGGTTACCGTTTCCACACAGTAGAACAAAACTGAGCTAAAAACAACTCTTATAATTAGTTTAGGAGAGGTTGCAAAGCGCTGAAACGATCGATCAATCAAGTTGCGAACAGTAGCGACAGCTAGTTGTCAAAACTTTTATTGTTATTGGCAAATACGAAGTCAGAATGCTGAATGAATTCGGTGGGCGCGTGCTCTTTTCCAGAACGCGTGCCTTTAAAAAGACTGCAAATACGTTCATGAACTGTATTCAAAACCAAAGTGTCAAAAGAATCTTTTCAGAAACAAAAGCAAGATTTTATAACCTTTTACTTTCGGATTAAAATTGTTTTATGAGCTTAAAGTCAGGTACTCCAGACAATGCAGTGTACTACTCAAAGGGTTTATAGTAAACGAGATCAATTTAAAATCCTTGCCTTTATGAACATAGCACGTGATCATCATAACCGTATCATACATCGATCCATTGAGTTATAACGGCAATCTACGTGCTTTATATGCACATTCACACAAATGATGTGGTTATTGTCCAACAGGACAAAACGCGTCCAGGGATGGTCTCGTCAAATCATGAAAGGGGCTTTTATTATTTGCAATACTATTACTTTGTGAAATAACCACATGATTTGTGTGAACATGCATATAAAGCGCGTAGATTGCCTTTATAACTAAATGAATCGACGTACTTCAAACAAATATCACAAAAACAACAAAAAAAACCTAAAAAATCGGGTCAACCAGCGAACAACTTCAATTTTACCAGTCGAGTCAGGTCACAAAAATCCTGACCAGTTCTATCTTGGATGTCTGCTATTTAATATCCACTTTTTGCATTTTTGAAAACAATCGCTACTTTGGCGCCGCCATCCCCCCCAGTTTCACCCAACTTTTGCACTCTTTGGTTACTCACCTGAATGAATAGAGAGGTTGGTAACATGGGAATAAACAGTTGCTGATTAAGTCAAAAATCTTATGTTTTTCATTAAATCAAAAACATTATGCCCATAATGTTTTTGACGTAATCACTTTTTAAGCTACTATTGATTTAGGAAAGTGATAAAAAAAACATTTACTTTTTGTAATTGCTTGCATAACCACCTGCTGGGTGAAGCCGGTGCATTAACCCCTACGTTACTGGTGGGGCCTCTGCGGGCGACGCTGGTTAGTTACCAATAAAAAATTTAGATAAAAATTGTAACTACTGTAACAGCTGCACCAATGATCAATGATATTTAGAAGAAGGTAAGAAGGTTTATCCCTAGTTGCAAAAAGTCATAACATTGTAAGAGTGGAGCATTCATGGTGTGGTAGGTTAAAGCTGTGATCATCTTTCGCTGAGGAAATGTTTTTGATTATGGAAATAAGCCGTGAAATATGCAGGAGTGATGATGGAATAGGAGCAAAGTATACGAGCTGTAATCGAACGCAAGCGACTTAAAGTTATTTTATGTCTAAAATTAACTGCAAAATCTTGGGTTGATGTGTTGTCATTGTTTCGACTTCTTCAATAAAGTTTGAGGAAACAGCAACATGGTCAAATTGGTTAAAGCGCCGTATCGTGGCAACGATGATCGAATGGTCAGGCGTTTAAATCTCGCGATGGCTGCGTGGTTAGGCGCTTGAGAATAGCAATTTGTGACAATTTTCTCTGCTTAGTTGATGCTAACAAGTAGTAAATTGCATGAAAGTGATGTGAAGTAACTCAAAGTAAATGCTGACAGTTGGAAATTCCGAAGCTGGTCTGGATGATTGTCCTCAGTCTGACGCCACTGTTGCCGTCGTGCGAGTCTGGAGAATAAATTAGATGCAATTAACAATAGAATAAACGATAAAACAATTCAATATCTCCTCTTCCAGCTTATTTATGAATCGGTATGGGAGTAAAAAATCGTTCTATTACATACAAAGTCTGCAAAAAATACTTTTCTTTCTACCGGAACTGCACCTCTGCTTTTCTTTCTTAAATGACAGTAGGCAGTAGCTTAGTTTTTTCAATCAAAGCATTTTGAATCAGCTTCTGTAAGATCAATTCCATATCGCACAAAACTGTTTTCATCTTGAAAGCGAGAATATTTTATGCCCAGCTATTACAAGTAAATAATAAGCCGTAGCCTATAACGTGCTCTGTAACCGGTGTGCCGAGAGACGATGCTAGGTGTGACACAGTGTAGCTCTACCCTAAACATACTTTTGTGATTTTCAGATTGTACATTGCGTATATATGACGTTTTGTTACGTCAAAATAAATTATCTGATTCCATTTTCGGAAGCCTCTGAGGTGTCAATAATCGTTCGCACAGTTTCAGTGTTCGGTGGTTGTCAGACACCTGTTTTGGTCAACGTGTTTGTATTTTTTTGTTGATTTTCACTTTGTATTTTATGAGCCAATTCATCTATTTTTATTTACAGAAATACATACGGTAAGTAAAATGAGAAAAATATTTATAAAATACAAAAATGCGATGAATAAAATCAAAGATTTATAAAACACAAACATGCAATGAATAAAATCAAAGATACCAAAATTTTGACAAAGCAAGTGTAGTAAACTTTTATAAGTGTAGTTAATATCTTTCATAACACATTGACTGCCAAGCAGATTTTTGAAAAATTGTCATTTGTGCCAAGTCAAGCAAATTGCTTGTTTATGTTTATATTAACTCAAAATCATGTTTCAAACTAACCAACATAAATTTGGAGACACATTTTTTGAAATTTTTAAAATTTCTATTGTCAGTTAAATATAACTGACGTGGCCACTCGGAAAATTTTTTTTATTAATTTTGATGATTGTGTTCGTTTTTTTAATATGTGTTGTGATCTGTAATGCAAACCTTCATTTATAAACAATAGTTTTGCGATTGCTAGATTTCTTGTCGTTGATTCAGTTGCCTGCTTGCTAGTTATGCAGTTGTATTTTTCCCGGCAGATAATTGATTTTAAGCCAGGCAAATAGCAGTGGGTGGCAGCTTGATGGAAAGATACGCCGGATGTTCGCATGTTGTCAACCAAGCATGCACCGATTATGTCATCAATATGAACACAATCACAGTCATTTACACCCACACAACTGTTTCCGTTTACACCGTCATCAAAATCTGCACAACAATAGACATGTGCACTACCACCTTCGATATCAGTTGTCAATCATCAGCCTCCACAAACGTCAACAGTTGATAATACTTTCAGAGTTAGGCAACGTTGGTCTCGAAGGGAAATAGAAAAACCTTTAGCGATTTTATTACACAACAAAGAGAAATCTGGCATTGACTTATCGGACCAAATGGCATCATATGCCATGTCTCTTCGAAAAGGAGTAAAATGGTATCGCAAATTAGCAAATTGAGCTAATTTTAGGAATTGTTGTAGTAAACGCATGAATTTTACACAAGAAAGCATCTAGGAAGAAAATTAAAATTCGTAATTTAAAAAACTTGACTGATGTTTTGCTGAAGTTGCGTATTGCAGATCGTGAGCAACAAAACTCTCATTCAATGGGAATGAGTACAAATCATGACATTGTAGAAAGGGTCAATTCCAACGGAAAATCGATTCGAAGATTATGTAGTTAGAGTTACAACGAAATAAAAAAAATTTAGTCGTGAAAGAGCTCGAAAATAAGGCAAACAAACAAACACATGTAGCGCAAATGTCTTGGTCAACCACAAATGTGCTTATCTTGCTTCAACGCATTGCATCAATAACATTTGTTATTGCTTGCTGGCAGGCTAGCTGTAGTATATGTATTTTGAACAATTGATGACGATATTTTCTTATCATTTTAATTCGTATTTATAAAAATAATGAGAATATGATTGCCTCAGTCAAAAAGGGTGTATAAAGTTTTCATTTCTGCTCATTTTTCAGAACCAAGCGTACCAAAAATTTCGCAGCAGGCCACGCTTTGAAATGTCTATTGAAAATGAACGTAGTGTCAAGCATTAGTAACTGACGTGGTCTGCAATAAAATTTTCTGTGTCAGTTAAATATGACTGACGTGGCCGTAGTGGCAACACAACTGTCAGACAAAAATAACTGACATGGCAGTCAATGTGATAAGGCACTTTTTACTTTTCTGTTATCCCAAAATTTCATTCCTATATTTTTTACTTTCCGAAACTGATTGCAACCAGGCTACTAATCTCATCAACTTCACAGGTAAGCTCAGTGTAATTAGCACAAAAACATGAATATATCGCAATGGACGTTTGTCAAAAGGTAGGAGGCAATATGGAGACAAATATGGGCATGGGGCAATACGTGTAAAGGGGTGGGCTTAGCTGACTACTTGTCAACAACAAAGCTGAAAATTAAATAAGTGCTTTACTGTAGCACGCAAAATGCATCACTCACGGTACATCTATATTTCTGACGGCCACTACAGTAAATGAGTTTATCCATCGCAGAATCACGTAAATTTCACGTAAGTTCAAAATATACGATCAAAATTCGTGTGCTTTTAATAGGCATTCGTGATTCTTTCCAATGAAGAAGCAGGAGGCCAATTGCCTACCTTACTTTGGCTATCTTTGATGAATTTTTTAATTACTTTCCAATTTTGCCCAAAAAACTTTTCCTTCTTATTGTTGATCAACAACAAAAAACGATTTTGGCATCCTGTCTTTAAAAAGTTAGAAAACTTTATTGAACACAACGCACGGCGATTGTGTTCATTTACGAAATAGTATTTCATTGAAATATTAATAAACCATGATGTGCTTCTGCATTTTCTATATTTGAGTAGGAGTTTGGCTAAGCCGTGTCGTCGAAATTTTGAGGCTTGTAATGTGTGCCATGAGTGAAAAAGTTTGCGGAGCACTGGCCTACAATACAAAATATGAGGTTACTACAAATCAGGAAACAGCAAAAAGCCAGAAATCATGTTAGTTGTGTTGCTCCCTAATGCATATAACAAAGAATCGGTAAAATGTAAGACATCCAAAAATAGCGAATAAAGGATGCGAAAACACACGGCACAGATTTGAAGGAGGAAAATTATTATTTAAGCGGTATCAGTTGAAAGTATAACCAATAAATCAAATAAATAGAAAAACTGTAAGTAATGAACTGCAAAAAATACATGCATAAAACAAAACAAAACAAAACAGACTAACTCTACATTAAGAATTTTATCCCGCTGTATGCTGATATGCACAGCAGAGCAAAGCTCTTGAGTTTTTTAATGAGATTTGGAGCAAGTTTTATTCAACTTTGGCTCAACATGGGTTCAAATCCTTTTCGCATTTTTAGTTTATTTAGGCGTCGATGTACAATATAATCATTTGAAGAGGCGGAGATTTTCTAAAAAAGTTTAGTGCTCTAAATAAACAAAACGAGATCGAAATCAACACCCGTTTGTCAGTTTTTCAGTAAAATTTTGCATTCTATATTACATGAAAAAAGATTTTGTCAGCAATGTATGTCATAACAAATATTATGTCAGCATAAAAAGTTAATGTACGTTTCAAAGTAAAGTTAGTGAACTTTTTCCTTTGCACTTGGCTCCCATTTCAAAAATTTCACTCCTAATCAGCTCCTGCTCTTAACTGAGTCAGAAGACGTAAGCTTCATTTCAGTTTTTTTCTACCGTGTACAAAAGTAATGTGAAAGCCTAGCTGGGCAATGCAAAACAAAAGCAGAGCAAAATCAAGCAAAACATAAAACAACAGTACCGGTGACCGGTACTGCATCTTGATCCAATCCAGATTTTTCTTTTTGAAAAAATTATCCCGGATCTGCTTGGAACCGTCTAAGCAATCGCACATCTATCCGGAGTTCACGCAGGCACTCCTCATCCTACTTACTTTTGTGCAAATTTAAAATTTGTGTCAGATATCACAAGATACAATACACTACGCAAATCTAAAGGTGAGGAAAATTTTTGCTATTCATCTCGAAATAAGCTTAATATGGAAACAGGATTTTAAAAAATTTGGGGCTCGATTGCACAATTTCGTTTTGTTTTGACATATGTCGTAACAAATATATTTTGCTAAAAAGTGGTAGCAACCTTCGAATGGACTTTCCAAACCTTCTAAAGTAACTTACAGTAAGAAGCAACAAATATTTATAGTGGTTTTTACTGTTTATAATGTCATTGTTGCTATGACAGCACCTTAACTTTATTACAAGCTTCACTTTAAAATCCACTTGACCCTCGTTTTTCGCACTAGGTGGTGTAGGAACCTGTCCGGATAATGAAAAAGTCCGGATAACAAAAATGTATTTATGCAAAACAAATAAAATGAAATAACCATCCACAACAATATGTACACTAAATTTACCCTATTTACAAGATAAAGAAAACTTGTTATTCTTGGTCCATGGCATCAGTACCTGAAGAACTATCTGACAAAACACGGTGTTTTCGAGCGTCGTTAGCCACATGTCTGGCATTTCTGGCAATACGCGAGGCGCGCGTTGTTTGAATTCATTTATCAGCCGTACGGACTCACTGTCCGGATAAACCCAAATCCGGATTAATGAGTTCAGGAAAAACGAGGGTCAAGTGTATGCGAAACCTAAGTCAAACCGCTGTATTCTATTGCGAAACTAGTACCTTGGGTTGTCGTTGCGTGAAATATACACAAATTATAAGCTTGCTGTGCAGTACAAGCTGCGACGCCATAAATGTTGCAACTGTTTCATTATTTGCACAATTAAACGTCACTGTAGAAACGTGTTATTAGCAATTTTATTTTGTGGTTGATCATCAGGTTCATTGACAGCATATCATAAATAAAAAAAGTAAAATCAATATCAAAAATAGTAATTATTCGCTTTGTTAAAGTTTGCCTGGTAAGAAATCGATAGAATTCATATGAAAAAGCGTTTCTAAATCATAAAAGTTGTTTTTATTAAGCAACCAAAAATATATCATATTCACATCTATTTTTCTTGAAAAGAAAGTTTTATGACACCTTTGATAGCCAGCAGAAATTGGTATGGGTGCATAGCAACCGTGGTAAACCACACGTCAAAAATGTTATGGGGATTTCTCTTAGGTCCTGAACTTCAAATTCGTTCCATTTTTTGACGATTAGTGAGGCATGACGCTAAACAAAAGAAACCCTCGCCCTTGATCTCTGTTTAGTACACCCCGGTCATACTAAGATACTAATGAGTTTAAACCTGGTTCGAAGCTGCCAATACTGCTGAAACAATGCATTTTAACCAAAACCATTTCGATAAAGCAAGGAAACTTGTCTGAAGAGCTTTTCCAATAAGCACAACAACACAGCCATTGTGGCTTGTAAATTCGCTATTATGGTCACCGTACATGGTTTCTCAACCCACTTGCCAATGTTGGCGTCCTTTTTATAAATTTTGATCTTTACATTCTTAGTCCAGTTTTAAAAATTTTGCAACAACAAATACCTGTCGGTTTGAAGAATCTCGAAACACACACAAAACATCGGCATAGTAAAGCTTGTTACTGTAACAATAAACCAGGCCCTAACGACTTCCTAAGCACCACCTCTTTAACCCTTTCCGGTCCTATGTCGCCTCTGAGGCGACATTGGTTTTTTTCCCTATAGGTCCTATGTCGCCTCTCAGGCGACAAGGTTTATTTTAAAAGTCTCTGAACTTCTTAGCTACTCCTGACATCTGTTTGCTTTTCAAGCGTTATGAGCTTTACTAATCCGCCAAAAAGAAGGTGTTCGACACCATAGAGACCTCTGTATTAGTAATTATAATACCGTGGTTATGGGTTACATGATTTCCCAGAATCTCTTGATAAAAACAACAACTCTTGCTCTCCCTAGAATTACATGATTTCCCAGAATCTCTTGATAAAAAAAGCAACTCTTGCTTTTCCTAGAATAACTTTATAAGAAAACAAACACTGTTGCTTGTAGTGGTTTTACTGTCAATTATTTCTTGTTCATCATGGCTAAAAGGATTGTGAGGTCTGTTCAAATCGTAAAGTAAAAGGTGGAAGAAAAGAAACCGTGTTTGTGTGCGTCACTTGCACCAGGAAGCCAGCCCTATGTGTTGGGGATTGCTTCGAGAAGTACCACACCCAAAAGGACTACCAGATGTAAATCAAGTAAATAAAACCTTTTTTTTTCAAGCATCGATTTTTTATGCATGCCAAAACGCTTTTTAAAATTAAATTATTAAAAAAAAGTTGGACCTAGCTAAAACCTAAGGCTCCCAAAAATAGGACTGGAAAGGGTTAACCCTAGCACAACTTCTGTGTAGTTGACTCTTGAGGGGTAAGTTACTCGTTTCCATATCATATCAGAACTAATGTGATATTTACGAGTAGCCACTTGGTGATCAACTAAAATTGGTTTTTATTTTGAGTAAATAGAAGTTTCGTAGAGAATCAACCGACGCGATGGTGTAGTGGTTAGAGCGTCCGCTTCGCAGTCGGTAGACCTGGGGCTCATTCTCCTTGTCGATTCATACCAAAAGTCTATAAAAAATGGTATTCACAGTTTCCCTGTTTGGAGCTCGGCATTTAAGGGAGATTGTGGAGAAGAAACTGGCAAGTTTTCTGGTTGTGTCCTTGGGCAAGGCGCTAAACCGGACGCCCCAACGTTTATGTGGAAGACAAATGGCCCAGTTTTTCCTCTGAAGAGAGGGTTAGTGGCAGGTAGAGCATCCGACCGTAAAGCAGATGCCATGTCATAAAAATGCAGATTATCTGTTGTGGCGACCCCTAATCGGGATAAGCCGAAAGACAAAGAAAAAGAAGTTTCATAGTGGAGCCAAATGATAAAACCCAGAGTTGATCCTGCTAAGGAATTTTTGGTTTTTAACGACATTAGTTTGCCAGACTCACAGTTGCTGTTGCTCGGCTTCCGGAGTTAAGTTAAGCATTTGCTGGAGTTCGACGAAATCAATGTCTGCTTGAAAACGAACTTTGATTCAAATAGCACTTTGCACTTCCATCCAAACAACACAGCACTCTCGACTTACAGCACAGAATCCGCAGTAGACTTAACAACGGCGAAGGCATCATCTTGACAAAAGCTTACAATTTCTGGTATTCACAGAGTCCAGAAACGTTGAAAGTCGTATATCGTTGCCATAATTTCTTGGCGGACGACAAAATTTGAAGTTCCACTTAAACAGATTAGAATAATGAAACTGCTGGAAATGACAATCACGTAACGTAATCGGTCGCGAACGCCGTGGGACCACCGCGTGTGGTATGAGTGATTTGCAGAAACCCCTAGGGCTCCAGCGGGTACCGTGTCGCCTGTATATCGAGATCATCGCCTCCACAAGCACCTCCAAAACTACTTTTTTAAACTGGAATCGGATTTTTCAAAATCGCATTTAACGACTGACAGTAGTTTTGTTGAACGTTTCAGGTGAAGTTGAAGTTATTGAACTAAAAGCGTTGAGATAAACCTCGTATAACTAGCAGCTTGTCGCTTCATCATGAAACGAAATCTATTTTGAGCTTGGAACTATTTCTGTTTATGAACGCTTGCTTGGCCGAAAAACCCACCACCTGCTGAGGGCAGCTGTTATGTTTATTTAACTGCTTCCGCACATTGAATAAATGTTACTCGTCATAATTTGATTATTGACCACTTTCTGTCGGGCGGCTAGCAATTTTGACGACTGAAATTTGCACAGATTTGATTGTTTTTTCAAGAAGCAAAACGATTTAAGAGAGACCGGGCTTTAAGGCTGGAGTTAATGAACGTTGATTTTCTGAGCTGCTTTGTTTTAACGTTGGTATCCAAGTATTTGTACACGACAAATGGGCTGTTCTTTTAGTTGGTGTTGAAGGTTATCAGGAACTTGTTTGAACTGTTCTAATAGGGGATCACTTTAGGAGCTTCAACTAGGAGTGTAATATTTTCTCCTGTCTTTGGATATGCAGCACATTGCTGTTGTTGATTGAGAATCATTGCTTCAAGGGAAAAATATCTCCTGCTTGGCGCTTAACAAAGCTGTTGGTCTATAAAGCATAAAGTACAAGAGAGAAAGAGGGATCCAATTTTTCTATAACAACTGAAATGTTTCAGTTAACGGAGAGAGCCAGATTCACCTCACGTCTTTCGCCATTTTATAAACAGCATTATGCAACTTTCCTTTTCAAATTTAATTTTTTTTATTTCTTCGTCCAGCTGTCTTCTCCACATCTTTTTGCTCGCTTTCGCCCTTTTTTTTTAATTACTTCAAAATTCAACTAACTTTTTAGAAAAATTATCATTATCTTTTCTCAGCATGCAAAGGTGAAATCTTTGTTCCACGATCTATCATGGCCTAGTGGTTAGAACTCCGCGTTGTTGTTGGTAGACTTAGGCTCAATTCCTTTGTCGAGTTATATCAAAGACTTTAAAAACGCTGTGCATTGCATATTGCAATTAGTTTACTTTTCATGAGCTAAACTTTGTGAATTAAAACTTCAATTTAATTATTTTCGACACTTTGTTGCTCAGACTTTGTAACTAAGTTGTATCAGTCAAAACATGGCTTCAAAATATTAAAAATTAAAGATTTCTGCTACTGCAGCCAAAAAGCAGCTCATGCTTTTGCGAAGCCCAGGTTCCTGGAGCAAATATTTCACTGCACCGAAAAAAACCGCAATATCTTGAAATTTTGGCCTATACTGTAATATTTCAGCAAAAAATGCGAGTCAAAAGCCCGCATGGACGTGGTAGTTAGAGCGTCCACATCGCAGACGGTAGACTTGGGATTCATTCCTCTTGTCGAGTCATACCAATAGTCTATAAAAAATAGTATTCACCAATTCCCTGCTTGGCGCTCGGCATTTAGGGGAGGTTGTGGAGGACAAGCCGGCAAGTTCGCTTGTTGTGTCCTTGGTCAAGGCACTCAACGGGACGCCCCCACCTTTATGTGGAAAACCAGTGGCCCAGACATCTTGAAAATGGCAACTCTCAAGCAAGTGAGAACATCTCGTACAAAAGACCGCGATACAATTCGCTTTCTCGTGAATGGAGGACAAATATGAGCCAAAAAAATCTTTGCAATATGTGGGTCGACTAAATTTTTGTTCCAAGCTACCCCAGAACAAAAAGTCCTCACAATTCTGGTTTGTGAGTTGTCAAAGCTGTAGACTCAAAATCATCGAAAAAAGAGCTCATTGCTCCGGTCGTTATTTTCTTCCTGGCTACGCTTATGAAAATCTCATTAATATGTATTTTACGAAAGACTTCTGACAAAACAGTGATGTTTTTAGGCATGGACAAACTGGGCAAATGCCCAGGGCTCCCACCTGATTAAGGGCCCCACCACCTAATAAAGGGGCCCTGCACTTAAGTTCCGACGTTAATAGATCCGCATCGGATTCCTTGTAGGTGGTCTCCAAAGAAAAGGTCCTCACCCCGGTTTGCCGTGAAGAGTAACAGTGGTGTTGCACCGTTTCACTCGTTTCACCGAGCAATTGACCTCATTTTTTGAAGATTTCCTGTTCTTTTGCATTTTCACCGTTTTGTCCTAACCCTAACCAACTCTTGAATGACTAACGCTGCCCTCCGGCTAAAAATATTACCTCTCCCTGGTCTAGATCAAAATCGAATTTCTTTGTTGCACTCTTTATGATCGAGCATGGTGCCTAGTTCTATTTTCATCACTCAGCATTTCGTCTGAAGGCTAGCATCTATCAGCAGCTTATCCATCCGCACAAAACAAATAATCCACCAAACGATACTACATAGCAACACTAAATCACCTTTCATTTTTTGATAATTTATTTCAATACTCGATATTATAGATACTTTGACAAGGGCTTGATGTAAGCCGAAAACGTTCAGCTTGTAGTGTATGTAAATAATTTATCAAAAGTGAAAGTGGTGTAGTGTTGCTATGTGGTATCGTTTTGTGGATTCCGAAAGTTACATCCTTTCCGAAATTTAGAGCAATTGTGTGGTCGTGTCTGCTTTCTTTTTATCGCCGGTATTGCCGACTTTTGATTGGATGTAGGATTATAAAACTCAGCAGATTACCTTGCGTCTCCCACATATCCACCAGCAACTGCGATTCCGTTTTTATAAACAGCTAATTTAAAATTACTTTAACAAACTTATCTGACGCTCAGATAAATGCCCAAACTCACATAAAACATCAATACAGCCATGTTTGGTAGAGTTAGGTGACAATAAATTAAGTTCCTCCGACTTGGTAACCACCATATTCCTTCAACCTTGAGTATCATCAAGCTTTAAGCATTAAAATCCACATTTTCAAACCAAGCCTAAGGTGATTAATCAAACGAGTTCCTTTAATTCGTTTTTGATTCAAATTGAAAGTTTGGAACAAAGCTGAACTTCAAAACTAGGACTTGATCCTACTGTAAATTTTGAGTGTTTACCGACACAAGATTACTTAACTCAGAGTTGCACCCGTCGGGTTTTCAGGACGAAAGTTAAGCGCTTGAATTGCGTTCGACGACATCTAAGTCTACTTGAAATAAAAATTTAATTCAAATATGGATTTATTGGGCTACAGTTTGCAGTAACAACGGTAAATAAACCACTTTCATTTTATTTACCTCTTCTGGTAATGATAACGTTTATTCAAGTTGATACAAGTGCTTACCGAGCATGCAAAAAACTTCAATATTCGTCAACGTTTCGAACAGCTATACAGCTGTTCTTCATCAAGACTAATAATAAACGAGAGCGCGAGTGAGGCAATGTAAATAGTGTGCTACGCAATTGAAACAAAAAGGCAAAACAAAAAGTTTAAAAGCGATTAATAAACAACTGTAGATTACGCCAAAAATTTTCTTTCGATTGCGTAGCACACTATTTACATTGCCTCACTCATGCTTTCGTTTATTATTAGTCCTGATGAAGAACAGCTGTATAGCTGTTCGAAACGTTGAGGTTATTGAAGGTTTTTGCATGCTCGGTAAGCACTTGTATCAACTTGAATAAACGTTATCATTGCCAGAAGAGCTAAATAAAATGAATTTATCAAAAATACCTGATCGCCAGAATAACAGTAAATGCACCACTCGGACAAAAGCTTACAACTTATGGTTTTTACGCTGTACAGTCGTGCAAGCGACCACCAGTTTCGAATTCATCAAATTAGTGAAACTCAGCCTAAGGTGATTGATCAAACAAGCTCCTTTAATTTGTTTTTGGTTCAAATTGAAAGTTTGGAACAAAGCTGAACTTCAAAACTAGGACTTGATCCTACTGAAAATTTTGAGAGTTTACCGACACAAGATTACTTAACTCAGAGTTGCACCCGTCGGGCTTTCAGGACGAAAGTTAAGCGCTTGATTTGCGTTCGACGACATCTAAGTCTACTTGAAATAAAACTTTAAATCAAATATGGATTTATTGGGCTACAGTTCGCAGTAACCTCGTAAATACCCATCCGTATAGTGCGAGTTTCGAGCCGTTTGTAACTGGAACTGATCGACTAGTCATAAACCGTAGCGATCATTTTTGATTTTAACAGAATATTTCAATGCATCATTTAACTGAGAACTACAATATCTGCAGACATTTCAGGTGAAGCTGATGTTATGTAAGTGTACGATGGAAATCCACCTCGGATGATTGATAGCTTGCAGGTGTCATCAGTGTCATCAGCAAGTCCATCAGAAGAAGATGTGGGATGTCCATGCACAGCAACGCAGTTTTCGTTGCGACCTGCATCCGGTTGTCCACTTTCCCAGATTAACTCAGAACTACTTGCACGCTCACCATTCACCCATACCCAGTTTCCTTCTGATGCAATATCATTTACACCAATCCAAAAGTAAATGTTGCCAATTGACAGATTTTGAATCAGTGTTTTCCTATTTTCACGAGTTTTCACGCCATGGACCGCAAGAGTACCTCCCCAATTTCGGCAAAACTCCTGACTTTGCTGCCACGATTGACGAGCAGAAGTGAGTTGATAAATATAAACATGAGGAGGAATATACAATCCTTTGATGAATTCACCCACAGCCAGTTGACGATTTTCTCTGCTTTGATTTTTTAGGGCTTCCACTTCCTGAGACAGATTTTCTCTGCTTTGATTTTTTAGGGCTTCCACTTCCTGAGAGAGGGAATCCAATTGATCTCGGAGCAACTTGATTTGTTGATCATCAGGAATTCCAGGTTCTCCTTTCTGGCCCGGGCTCCCACGTGACCCCACTTGACCTCTCTTGACCGGACTTTGCTGCCACGATTGCTGAGCAGGAGTGAGTCGATAAATATAAACGTGAGGAGGAATATACAATCCTTTGGTGAATACATCCACAGCCAGTTGACGATTTTCTCTGCTTTGATTTTTTATGGCTTCCACTTCCTGAGAAAGGGAATTCAATTGATCTCGGAGCAACTTGATTTGTTGATCATCAGGAATTCCAGGTTCTCCCTTTTGACCCGGGCTCCCACGTGACCCCACTTGACCTCTTGTGCCCCGTTTGCCCGGAGATCCTTGCAAAGCTCTTTGGGAATGTTGTTGACTTTGTCGATTCAAAACGTCATCGGTTCTCAAACACGTGAGATGCTCTTGAGCAAAGCAAACTGCGGTCAACACTATGATGCAAACAACCAACTTCAACATCGCGCTTTGTTCTGTGTGTTCTTTTTTCGACGCGTGATTATATACCGCCGTGCTCTTTATACGGTTCAATGGACAGCTTTATTTCTGCAAAAACTTTTTTTGTGACAATTCGATCGCGTATTCAAGATTAAGCATTTTTCCCATGTCCTCCTGTTTTTTTTTTCTTGGCGAATATTGATTACTGCTTATTTGTTGGTGACCATCAGATTGTAATCATTATTTTTATCATTAAAATAAACATTTATAGGGGAAATCTGTTTGACCTCCAGTTCTTCTCGTTGAATGTATTTTCTCAACGGCCAATTTTGACATAATGCTTTGTTTTTATGTTGAATATCTTCACTGTAGTTTATGCTCTTCAACTCCCCTTCCCAAGTTTCTCGGTGCGCTAGTAATGAATCATTGTCATCAATGCGCAGATGATTACTTTTACTAGGTTTGTATTTTCGACTTTTTAGATTGCTAACAACAAGTGTGATGTCACACGCTTTCTATGTGCTTTTATAACATGAGATGTGTGACATCACAGTTGTTTTACACTACAGATAAGCCATAAAACTGGTGATGGAAACATAGCAATACGGAGACTATATAATATTTTTGTTGGTCCGTGGAACTAAAATCTTCGAACCACCGCTTCATATTTTCAAATACGAGTAAAGTTTAGATTTCCGTGGTAAATTTATGCGAAATGATTACAGTATTTCATTTGATATAAATCACATTTATAGACGACACAGAGTTTATGAAACCTTCATGCAGAAGAAATATTTTATAAAGATCTTCTCTTCATTTGGCCTGCATTGCGAAAATCAGACTGGCGGTGTCTACGCCTTGGACAGACATTGGGCAACAACCACCCTTAGTTTGTTTCATTTTTACGATAAAGTGATGTAGTAATGTTCATAACTAAGCAAATGAATATTTATTATTATTTGAACAAGTTAAATCCGCAATTAGCAGACTTGAGCAACAGCTCCAAACAATTAAAATACACTGGCGCCGAATCTTCTAAACAGAGTTGGATATACCGGCGCGGTGGTGTAGCGATTAGAGCGTCCGGTTTCGTAGTCGGTAGATTTGGGGTTCATTTCCCTTGTCGAGTCATACCAAAAGACTTTAAAAAATGTTATTCACAGCTTCCCTGCTTGGCGCTCAGCACATAAGGGATAGTGTGAAGAACAAGCCGGCAAGCTTGCTTGTTGTGTCCTTGGGCAAGGCACTCAACGAGATGCCTCCGTCTTTATGTGGCAGACAGATGGTGGGGCCAAGCAGTCTACCCGTCGTGGTGGCCCAGTCTGACGAAAGATATGCAAACCGAGCATGAGCTCATACGCGTGAATGAATGAAAAGAGTTGGGTTTGTGCTAGCTTGAACAAGAGAGTGCTTGAATTCTTGAGGTAAACGTGTGGATTTCAGCCTTTTACCCCGGATTACTTGAAAATTACTTGAGCTGGGAAAACAACTCACCAACCCAGGATCATGCAAAGGTAATTTCAAAGTGATTAAATGTTTATATATTTCTAAATGATTCAGTTAATCTGTCGTTGATAGGATTGTCTACAGAGATTGAATTAACAGCTCTTCCATCATTCGAATATGACACATTCTAAAAACGAGTATTCACGCTACAAATACAAGAAAATACATGTAAAGATGGAGATGAATTTGATTATTAAACTCCAATGAATTTTAAATACTGGCTTGATATGATATGAGTATTTTACGTATGGCACATGCCGACAGGCGTGTGTCGATCTAATTGATCTCTTTAGTGCACCTCCATCAACGAGAATCGACATCACCAACTACGGCTTTTATTTAACAGTATTTTGGTCCAGTTCTACGATAAATGTGAGAATATTGATATTCTTGTATACATTTGCTATTTGTTGTACCTAAGTAAACAAAGCGTAAAACAACGTTTTCCAATTATCCATGCATTCTCCATTGCTTGCAGAGGGAGCACACGATAATCTGTTCATTAATACGTGGCTAGGATAGTTATAAGTAGTTAATATAACTTTTCCTGCCAAGCCGACTAGAGTTGGGAGAGAGAACGTCTCCGGGTGATTTAGATGGTTGTAGGAAAATTCGCCGTAAACAAGTTTGCCGTAGGAAAACTCGCCTCAGGATATTTCGCCGCAGTCAAATTTTTCATCCCAGTATCTACCCCCACTCTGTACACTCCCTTCCACTGTACACTGCCCCGTACATTTACATACCGGGCCTTTATTGTAGAACTGGACCAAACTACTGTTAAATAAAAGCCGTAGTTGGTGATCTCGATTCTCGTTGATGGAGGTGCACTAAAGAGATCAAATAGATCGAAACACGTCTGTCGGCCTGTGCCATACCTAAAGCACTCATATCACATATCAAGCCAGTATTTAAAATTCATTGTAGTTTAATAATCAAAATCATCTCCATCTTTACACCTATCTTCTTGTATTTGTAGCGTGAATACTCGTTTTTAGAATGTGTCATATTCGAATGATGGAGGAGCTGCTAATTATATCTGTAGACCAGTGGTTCTTAACCGGTGGGCCATGGCCCATTAGTGGGCCACAGCATGTAAATCGGGTGGGCCACCGACCGTTGTATATTTTGAAAATCGGTTTGCATGCCGAATAAGGTAGAGAAAACTGGTTCGTAAGAACAGTCATATGGACTAGTAGCTGTGATCTGGAGTGTCAATAACCGTTTTGGATTGAAAATTGGAAAAGATTTGCAAAAGTACAGTCCAACCCATGGAAAACCATGTGTTGACCTTTTTTTTTTTGGAGGCCAACATTGAAAAATACTGCTCGTGGACATGATGGCCTCCAAAAACAAAAAAAAAAGTCAACACCTGGTTTTCCATCGGTTGGACTGTACTTTTGCAAATTTTTTCCGCTCCTACAGTAAATTTTTTTCAGCTCTATAAATGAAGGACTGTCCTTTGAAATGAAGGACGGTTGGCAACCCTAGAACTAGCCATCCTGTGAACTGCGGAGGCAATGACCCTTTTTTTTGGAGATTAACTTCCCTTCCTCGTTATCTTATGCTTATCCCAGTGACACTGACATTGTAATTATTTCATTAAAGTGGGCCGCAAAAATTTGTTGCCTTTTAAATTTGGCCACGGCATGATAAAGGTTAAGAAACACTGCTGTAGACAATCCGATCAACGACCGATTAACTGAATCATTTAGAAACATATTAACATTTAATCACTTTGAAATTACCTTTGCATGATCCTGGGTTGGTGAGTTGTTTTCACAGCTCAAGTAATTTTCAAGTAATCCGGGGTAAAAGGCTGAAATCCACGTGTTTACCTCGAGAATTCAAGCACGTTCTTGCTCAAGCTAGCACATATCCAACTCTGTTTAGAAGGTTTGACGCCAGTGTATTTTAATAGTTTGGAGCTGTTGCTCAAGTCTGCTCATTACGGGTATAACTTGTTCAAATAATTATGAATGTTCATTTGCTTGGTTATGACCATTACTGCATCACTTTATCGTAAAAATGAAACAAATTAAGAACGGTTGTTGCCCAATGTCTGTCCAAGGCGTAGACACTGCCAGTCTGATTATCGCAATGCAGGCCAAATGAAGAGAAGATATTTACAAAAATATTTCTTCTACATGAAGGTTTCATAAACTCTGTGTTGTCTATAACTGCGATTTATATCAAATGAAATACTGTAATCATTCTGCATAAATTTACCACGGAAATCCAAATTTTAAAATGTGAAGCGGTGGTTCGAAGATTTGAGTTCCACGGACCAACAACAATATTATATAGTCTCCGTACTGCTATGTTCCCATCACCAGTTTTATGGCTTATCTGTAGTGTAAAACAACTGTGATGTCACACATCTTATGTTATGAAAGCACATAGAAGGGGTGTTACATCACACTTGTTGTTGGCAATCTAAAAAGTCGAAAATGGAAATGTAGTAAAAGTAATCATCTCCGCATTGATGACAATGATTCATTACTAGCGCGCCGAGATACTTGGGAAGGGGAGTTAGAGAGCATAAACTACAGTGAAAATATTCAAGATAAAAACAATGCATTGTGTCAAAATTGGCCGTTGAGAAAATACATTCAACGAGAAAAACTGGAGGTCACACAGATTTCCCCTATAAATGTTTATTTAAATGATAAAGACAATGATTACATTCTGATGGCCACCAACAAATAAGCAGTAATCAATTTTCGCCAAGAAAAAGAACGGGAGGACATGGCAAAAATGCCTAATTTTAAATACGCGAGCGGATTATTAGCAAAAAAGTTTTTGCAGATATAAAGCTGTTCATTGAACCGTATAAAGAGCATGGCGGTATATAATCACGTGTCGAAAAAAGAACAGACAGAACAAAGCGCGATGTTGAAGTTGGTTGTTTGCATCATAGTGTTGATCGCAGTTTGCTCTGCTCAAGAGCACCTCACGTGTTTGAGAACCGATGACGTATTGAATCGACAAAATCAACAACATTCCCAAAGAGCTTTGCAAGGATCTCCGGGCAAACGGGGCCCGAGAGGTCAAGTGGGGTCACGTGGGAGCCCGGGCCAGAAAGGAGAACCTGGAATTCCTGATGATCAACAAATCAAGTTGCTCCGAGATCAATTGGATTCTCTCTCTCAGGAAGTGGAAGCCCTAAAAAACCAAAGCAGAGAAAATGGTCAGCTTGCCGTGGGTGCACTCAAAGGATTGCATATTCCTCCTCACGTTTATATTTATCGACTCACCCCTGCTCGTCAATCGTGGCAGCAAAGTCAGGAGTTTTGCCGAAATTGGGGAGGTACTCTTGCGGTCCATGGCGTGAAAACTCGTGAAAATAGGAAAACACTGATTCAAAATCTGTCAATTGGCAACACTCACTTTTGGATTGGTGTAAATGATATTGCATCAGAAGGAAACTGGGTATGGGTGAATGGTGAGCGTGCAAGTAGTTCTGAGTTAATCTGGGGAAGTGGACAACCGAATGGAGGTCGCAACGAAAACTGCGTTGTTGTGCATGGATATCCCGGATCTTCTCATCTTGGACTTGCTTATGACGGCGGATGCGCGCGTTCATTTCCAGGACTTTGTGAGAAACAAATTTGAATTTTTCAAACAACAATCAATTGTAATCGACTGTGTAATGTTGAGGGAGGAAGGGGGTTGCAACCCCTTGAAACGTGTGAAAACCTTCATTTTGTAGATTTCCTCCAGCAATCACAAATTACGGTAGTTTCTGTATATTGATTCAACCATCAATAAAATCTTTTTAGAAACACTCTTGGATACACCGACCAAGAACAGTTTGTTTCCTAAAAGTGTGTGTACTTTTTAAATGAGAGAATTTCACCAAACTGATGAGGTCTTATATGCAAGTGATTTGTAAACATATTAGAATTGTAATGCTGTGTAATTCGCATGATAAAATGTATATCATTGTAAAGCAAACACGTGAGCTGATAATTTGATTTTGTTATTATTTACACTTTGAAAATAACCTTTTTCAAAACCAAATAACTAAACAAAATTTTTTTTATCATAACAATGATGTGTATCATCAAAATTATTTAATCACCTAAACTAATTAATTGCTGCTTTTAATTACGCAATAGCCAATCGCATTGCGTAAATTGCATCGCTTTGTTTCTTGAGTCTTATTGTAAATTGCGTTATATATTTCTGGTGTTATTTGACAACTTGTTGATAAAATAGAAAGATAAGCTACTTCAGAAATGTGAAAAGTAACTAACAATGACATTTTGATTTTACAATATTGTTTGTGTGGCAACTTGTACATGCGTATTCGAGCAAGGTTTGAACACAGTAAATCAAAAATACTTAGAAGTTGTTTCGACGAATTAAACGTAGTTTTTTGCTATAGCACCTTATGGTTTGTCGCAACAAAACGATGATAATGATGAAATAAATGGTTTTGCAGTCTCACTTGTCTGTGCATCCTGGCAGTACAATCTGTATCAATTAAGAGTTAAACATAATTGAAGCAGGCCAAAATTTTATCCATTTACCCGCTTCTTTTATCCTTTAACTGGAAAGCAATCTATTAAATTAATGGAGATTTCGTATGAACAGTTCACACACAACATCAGGGAGGTTAGCAGTTATGGCAGTGATTGCAAATCGTGTTTAATGCATTCGTCTCTTGCACGATTTGAAATCATATTCATTCGTTTGGCCTGCATTATGAAATAATTGTGTTTTTTAAGCACTGAACAAAATAAACTACGTTAAAAAGTGCAGATTAATATGTTTGATTGGTGCGTGTGATGTGGCATGTTAGCAGTTATGGCAGTGGTTGCGAATCGTGTTAAGACATTTGTCTCTTGCATGATATTGAAACCATATCATTGGTTAGGCCTGCATTGTCAAATAAAACAAATACTCGAGTAAGCTTTTTGTATTTTATTGCTAGTTCCAAGTGGTTACGATCAATAGAGAGCGTCTTATAAACGAGAAACAAAACAACAAAGCGAGTCCAAAAGGCGCGAGGCTTCCGAACAAAAGCAATGCCATTGAGAGATATATGCAAATTTACAAAGCCATCCCTGGACGCGTTTCGTCCTTTTGGACTCATTAGCAGGGCATTCCAAGGACCGAGAGGTTCCCCAATAGCATTAACGTTGACTTTTATAAAACAAACTAACACAAAGCACATGACTTACGTGCTGCTCACCTTCGAACGAGATTCGTTTTGCCTTACTTCTAGCCGCTCGACTTTGGACTAAAACTGATATCCTTATGTAAAGCTGATCACACAAGCAGTGATTAGGCGCAAAAAGGTCTTCCAAAAGTTACAAACTAATGCGGTGCTTTAAGGCATGGCTGGCAGCACGTGGTGCATGGCAGCAAAACTCGGCGCGCGAGGAGGTCAGTTCCAAAGACGTGGATCCGAATCCCACAGGCGCGTTGCATTAACGCTGACGTTTAAGAATACAATGTACGCATAACGTTGAAAAGGCGCTCAACTGATTTCGGTAAGTCTCAAATGACTGCACCGCAGCTTATATAATGCACGGCCGCCAAGAGGTCAGCCACTTCGCCTATTCCACTCCGAGCATAGCTACCGATTCCGACAACTAGCACACCGCACGGGTGATAACTAGTGTGTTGCATAGCGCGACCCGATCAGCGACGTAACTATCGCCGGATACCACTTAACAATCACACGCGGAGATTCCCCCACACAGTTCTTCGGCAGGGTTTGCGCGATCACAGTGCTCGAGCTACTAACAGGACCCCCGCACCACAGGAGCACACCGGAACGGGCGTTTCACAGAACGATAAACTTGTTAACATGAACGGTCCCAATGCTCCGGGCCTGGGTATTAAGCTTGGGGGATGCATACATAGCGAGCGATATTATATTGCTATGTTTTTAAATACTGAACAAAATAAACTACGTTAAAAACTGCAGATTATAACGGTTGATTGGAGCGTGTAGCTGATGATAGTGCATGAGTGTGCGCGCGCACATGTACGCAAAGATGCCGAAATGGAGTAAAAAAGAGGTTCATTTTATAAAAAATCGATTTTGAAGCTATCTTCTAGAAGATTTTGTAAATCAAAAAAATTTTGCAAAACTCTAAGGTAAACTGTGGTGATTTTTTTTGCGACCAGAAACCATTTATTCGGCTTTTGACTGGCTTGACTATTTTTAGAAATGTTTTCGCTATGTAGGATCTAAAATAGTCTCCGAACGATTTCTTTTATGTGAAAGTGCTTTTCACAAACAAGGGGTGTTTGTCAACACTTGGCTCCTCTTTTCTCGAAAATTTTCGGTTATCTTGAGTATATGTGAACATGCCTATGGCATCGCGTTGATGAACAATTATTTCTAAAACGCAATTCTTTAAATAGAAGCAAAAAATCAAACAATGTAAAATTTTTCAAACGCAAATTTTCACATCTACAAACAGACAAAATCGGTTTTGTTTATCCGCGTATCGTTGAAGGTTCACTTTATATAAAAGTAATCGTCCTCCAAATAAATGCCTATTTATCCATCCGAAAAAAAGCATTTACCAAAAATTGAGTTGATAACGTGTGATGTCTTTATTTATTAAGGTACCACACGTTGGCAAATATTCATCCACTGTGTATTTTATTGTAAGTACAGTTTGGTGACGTAATTATGTTTATGTAATCAATTGTAATTTATGTTTTCATTTGCATTTGCTAGAATATCGACATTTCTTCTTTATATTTCATGGATTTATTCATTCGTTATGAGATCATGCTCTGTTTGCAGGTCTTAATTCTTGCACTGGGCTATTGCGAGGGGCAGACTGCTTGGGCCCCATCTCCCGTTGGCCTCATAAAAATTGAAGAATCTCGTTAAGTGCCCAACCTAAACTTGCAACAACAAACTTACTTACTTTTACACCGCACTAGTCTTTTCGTGCGGAGTGTCAAGCAAGGAATCTGGATACTTTTATAAAGTCTTTGATGTGGCTTGCCAATGAACTGAACCCAAGTTTACCGATCACAAAGTGGACGCTGTATCCACTCTTCTCCATTGTGACTTATTTATTATTTAAATTTATTTACTCAACGAAATTTTGTTCTTTTGGTATCCCATGCTCCAAAGTCCAACCTTTATTGTCGAGCTCTAAGTAGGAGCTATTTATTGTTATCGTGGTGGTTTTCAATCGATATTATGACAGCACAATCTTGCATAACCAGTGGCAAGAGAAAACATTGAACGCGATGCTGGAACTACGAAATTCACCTTCTATTGGAGCAGTTCCAACGACCTTCTGAGGACCTTTGACATGGATTGGAAGAACAACTTATTTGTAATCTACACGAGCTCGAGGACACAAACGCTGGATTGCAGCAATTTAGAAAATCAACTGTATACAGTCCAGCCGCCAAATGTGGTCTTTCTTAAACCGTTTTATTGGTGGAAAAAAACAGAAGGCAAATTGTCAAATTACAACAAGCAGCACTCATTCAAAATGAGAAGGTGATTACCTTAATATACCAGCTGCCCTCAACAGACAGTGGGTTTAATGGCCAAGTAACTGTTTATGATTATAAATTTGCACTGAAATCGCTCAAAGCTCAAAATAGAGTTCATTACAGAATATGGCGGCAAGCTGTCAATCATCCGAGGTGGATTTCCACCGTACACTTACATAACATCAGCTTCACCTGAAATGTCTGCCGATATTGTAGTTCTCAGTTAACTGATGCATTGAAATATTTTGTTAAAAACAAAAATGATCACTACGGTTTTTGACTAGTCGATCAGTTCCAGTTACAAACGGCTCGAAACTCGCGCTATACGGATGGGTATTTACGAGGTAGACACGCGACGCGGTGACCCCACCGCGTTCGTGACCGCTTGCATCATCCTGTCATCTTTAACAGCTTCATTTATTCTAATTCGGTTAAGCTTGAAATTTTTTATCACCAAGAAATTATGCCAGCAACTGGTGGCAGCTTGCACGACTGTATTGTGTAAAAACCATAAGTTGTAAGCTTTTGTCAGAGTGCTGTATTTACTGTTATTCTGGCGATCAGGTGTTTTTGATAAATTTATTTTATTTGTGATGAAAGTGGTGAAAGTTGTGTATTTACCGTTGTTACTGCAAGCTGTAGCCCAATAAATCCATATTTGAATTAAAGTTTTATTTCAAGTAGACTTAGATGTCGTCGAACGAAAATCAAGCGCTTAACTTTTGTCCTGAAAGCCCGACTGGTGCAACTTTGAGTTAAGTAATCTTGTGTCGGTAATCACTCAAAATTTGCGGTAGGATCAAGTCCTACAGTAGTTTGAGGTTCAGCTTTGTTCCAAACTTTCAATTTGAACCAAAAACGAATTAAAGGAGCTTGTTTGATTAATCACCTTAGGCTTGGTTTGAAAATGTGGATTTTAATGCTTAAAGCTTGATGATACTCAAGGTTGAAGAGATATGGTGTTTACCAAGTCGGAGGAACTTAATTTATTGTCACCTAACTCTACCAAACATGGCTGTATTGATGTTTTATGTGAGTTTGGGCATTCACCTGAGCGTCAGATAAGTTTGTTAAAGTAATTTTAATTTAGCGGTTTATAAAAACGGAATCGCAGTTGCTGGTGGATAAGTAGGAGACGCAAGGTAATCTGCTGAGTTTTATAATCCTACATCCAATCAAAGGTCGGCAATACCGTCGATAAAGGAAAGCAGACACGACCACACAATTGTTCTAAATTTCGGAAAGGATAACTTTCGGAATCCACGAAACGATACCGCATAGCAACACTACATCACTTTCATTTTTGAATATTTATTTACATTCACTATGAGCTGAATGTTTTCGGCTTACATCAAGCCCTTGTCAAAGTATCTATAATATCGAGTATTAAAATAAATTATCAAAAATAAAAAGTGATTTAGTGTTGCTATGCAGTATCGTTTTGTGGATTATTTGTTTTGTGTGGGTAGATAAGCTATTGGTAGATGCTCGCCTTCAGACGAAATGCTGAGTGATGAAAATAGAATTGGGCACCATGTTCAATCGTAAAGAGTCTTCTTCTTTTGGAAGGGATCCACATTTTCAGATGCTGGCAGTGATGGTACTCAGCCAGCATCGTGTGTCGACATCCAAAACCGTCAGTCCACGGTATTCCTGTAGGTGCCCGATGTACGGGGCATGTCAGAATGATGTATTCTGCGGTTTGTTCTGCAGCGCCACACTCGCAATTCGATGTAGGAGCAAGGCCCCATTTGGGCATGGACGACTGAAAACTCCCAACACCAGCCCGCAAGCGGTTGAGCCTGACCCATGATGATCTGGGCAGGCCCATCCCCATTGGCCTAGTGCTTGTCCTAGGAATGAAAGCACGGAGATCAGATGAACACTCGGAGTATTCCGTGCTCCATTTAAAGTTAGTCCATTGAGCTGCACGAATATCCAATTCAGTTAGATCTTGCAGTAACTTCCGTGCAGCGGGCACAAAGGGGCGTCTAGATTTTAGTCTCTCTCTGTAGCCGTGTGTGGACCCAGCCAATAGTTCATAGAGAATATGGCCAGGGTTCAGGCTGCCACGATATGCCAGGGAGAGCGTTGCTCCTAATCGGCGAAGCTCAGCCGGCTGGATACCTGCGAGGACGGATAGATAGTCTGTTGGAGTTGGACGCAGGCATCCAGTGACAATGCGCAATGCGTCGTTGAGAACACTATCGATGGGATGAGTGTGTGCACTGCGACACCAAACTGGTGCACAGTACTCCGCAGTGGAGTAGACCAGAGACAGGGCGGTTGTACGCAATGTTTTAGCTCCAGCGCCCCAACCTGAATCTGCAAGTCGTCTCATCAGTGCAATGCGCGTTGTTAGTTTTTTGCGCAATGCCTCAAGATGGTGACGAAACGTAAGTGATCTGTCCCGTTTAACTCCAAGATAGGTAGGGACTGGACAGAATGGCAGGCGTTTGCCATTGTTGTAGACATTAAGCTCACGTTTGGCCTCTCTGTTGTTCAGGTGAAAGGTCGTCGTCACCGTTTTAGTGTGGCTGAGCTGTAGCCTCCAAGTCTGGAGATATGTTGAGATTGTAGTCATGTCTTGGCTTAAGACCCCCTCCAGATTCTTCCAGTCATCAGAAGAGTATAACAGTGCCAGATCATCGGCATAAGCATACCTTCTGGAGACCGTTGAAGGAAGATCGTACACATAGATATTGAAAAGGAGGGGTGCCAAGACCAATCCCTGTGGGACGCCGTTTTTCAGACGTCGCAACCTGCTTCGCTTGCTGTCACCGGTAGTAAGGGTGAAACTTCTATTCCGGACAAGTTCCATGATCATACGAACCATGTGTTTATTCGGGAGAAGTCTCAGCAGCTTGCAGGTGAGGCCACGACGCCAGACAGTGTCATATGCATCTATCAAATCTACAAACACAACACCGGCCTTCTTTTTTGCCTCAAAAGAATCCTCGATGTTTTGTGTTAGTAAGACAACTTGATCCACTGTCGATTTACCATGTCGAAACCCAGCGTGCTCGCCTGGGAGCAGGGGGTCGACAATAGGTTCAATACGAGCGTAGATCAGTCGTTCGAGGATCTTGTAGGGGACACAGAGCAAGGAGATGGGGCGGTAGCTCTTTGAGTCCACTACAGGTTTCTTTGGCTTTGGGATGGCAACTACAAGTGCTCTTCTCCAGACTTTGGGAATTTTGAGTTGGCGCAAACAGAAAGAGACGAAGCCACGTAACCAGGACTTCAAAGCAGTTCCAGCATGGATTATGAGCTCCGGGAAAATAGAGTCAGGGCCCGGAGCTTTCCCTGGCTTAACGTGTTGGAGAGCAGCAGCGAATTCTCTGGCCGAGAAGTCGCCAGAGAGATTCACTGAAGATGGTATCAAGGCCCTCCAACGTTCAGACACTTCTTGAGAAATGAGTCGAGACGACTCACGATCAACACCCTCGTATTTCCCTTTTCTTACCAGCTGAGCAGCAATGGCGTTAGCTGAAACGGGACAGTTATGGGGGCTGTGTCGCGCCCTGCCAGTAAGGTTGTTAATTGTGCTCCATTCGTTTCTGCTTGAGTGTGAGAAGTCGATGTTTCGGGATTACCCCAGACCATCGGTCTCTGCGTTTTTTGTCAAGCCAAGTTATTAGGGCTATAGCAGCCTTGCTTGACTGGTCTCCAGCAGGAGATTGCAGAAACATTTGGTAGAGGGCCTCACACTTAGCGTCCCAACACGGTATGTAGGTGCTACGACAACCGCGTGGGATAGCTTTCTTGGCTGCTTTGCTGATGGTATTGCAAAGGTCCTGGTAGGCCTGATCCATATTTGTTGAATCAGGTGATGGCAAATTCCTTGCAAGCTTGTTTGTCAAGGAATTATAGTGGCTCCAGTTGGCCTTGCGGAAGTTCCATCGCTTTACAAGCCTTCCCAGTACTGGGAGGGAAAGCATTGGTGGTGTTATAAGCGAAGGTCGATGTTGTGACCTAGGAAACTTCTCCAAGACGCGTCTATAAGGCAAGCGACTATCAGGACCGACGGTGGTGAAGGCAAGATCTCGGTTAGTACCAGTGTTCCAGCGCCCAGAATGAAAGCTAGGTTCATCCTTTGGATGGTGAAGAAGGGCAAGATTATTGGAGCTTGCCCAGGCCAATAGGCAGTCTCCATCCGCGCTGTTGGTGTTATAACCCCAGTCGACATGGGGGCAGTTGAAATCACCTGCATACAGACAAGGGTGAGTGAACACTGGAAGGTCGGAAACTGGCAACCGCGTTGGTAGAGGTTTGTAGATGTTAACGATTTTATAACCGTTAACATCCACGCACAACCACTCAGTCTCCGATGTCGTGGGAGATTGATCGTATATGGTCCATTTTAGCCGCTCATGGACAAACGTGGCAAGGCCATGCTTTCTGCTTAGGAAAAACCCAGCTAGTTGATAGTTTGATAGCATTAGCTTTTCTGCAGATATACAGTGGGTCTCCTGTAGAAGGATGACGAACGCCTCAAGCTGAACAGCAAGGTGATGAAAAACGTTCATCTTGCTAGCTGTGAGGCCTTCGATGTTCAGTTGTAGTATTGAGGGCCCACGGAACTTTTTGATGATGGGCCCTGAAAAGGTCAGTTTGTGTGCAACGCACTCATCATTCCGTCCTGAAAAGGACGTTTGCTGATTAGCAGGCCCTAAGTGGATACCCTTCCGGGTGGGCACATTCGGTTTCCACAGAGCATTATAGAGACTTTCCAATTGCTAGGTGTACTCACGACCCGCGCTACGTGAAAGCATGTGCCATGCGGGCCAAAAGTTTAATATCGTTGTTTATATACACAAGAGCCAATGCATTGAGCCGATTTTCTTGCATGCTTGTACGTAAGTACGGTTTGATCAGCTTTAGGGCACTAAATGACTGTTTGCCTGTTGCCATTGTAACTGGCAACGTTGCGAAAATTTGCAGAATTCGTCCCAAATGGTCTTGCAGTTTTAAGAGTTACTCTATTTCAGCTAAAAATACAACCAAAATATACTTCCAAATCAGAGTGTTTCTTTTATTTGTTTTAGAAATGCTCATGTAAGTGCCTAGTGATACCGGTAGCTCTCTATTCTCATACAAGTTGTACGATTTTCTTCAAAAACGTGACTGCCATTGAGCACTTAGCAAAAAGCTGATATTCCGCATAAATAGCAGAGTTAATTGATCAAATATCGCTTTTAACATAGCGATTTGTGCGGCTATATGTTTTCCCTCTAGAAGATTTTGTCTGCGCTCTACAACTTTTATTCACTTACAAGAGCATAACAAATTTTGATAACTGTTTTACATTAACCAAACAGTCCAATCCAGATTTCTACTAGCAAGTGGTCTGAGCGATGAGTGATTTTTCACAGGAAAATCGAAATCTAGGGCAAACCCTGAATACTTGCGAAAAATCAGCTTTGCTTTTGCTAAAACTGCTTGGTTTTGCTTTACATTTTTAGGGTCTTAGGAGGCCATGGCACAGTGGCCTCCCCCCTCGGTACGCTAGTGCTGGGATGTATCATCTCTCTTCTCCATTAAGGCGTTTCAATCAACAAAAACTGATCATTAGCAATGGGAATACACACAATGTTTTTAATAATTTCGGCTATGATCTCTAAAAATTGTTTCAAATTAAGAAAATATAAAAACTTTGTCATTAATTAACTAGAGTTTACTTTAGCTGAGTTTGCCTTTCAGTAAAAAAGTAAACATACAGTCCAATGTGCTTAAAGTAATATTTCTAGGGTGACAATGAGCGAATGACCGTATCTTCAAACCTCACAATGTGGTGTCGCCGTGCCTTTAAAAAAGACACATTACGATTGATTTCTTCTACTTGGGCTAGCTGTAACAAATAGTAAATTTATTGACAGTATACGACAGGAAGTTATTCAAGTGGAACGTTTAAACCTGACGTCATAGAAGTTTGTAGTTTTGACAACTTGTTTTTTCTTGGGGCCACGGTGGCTATTCTGCGAGTGTAGAAAGTAAATACTAAATGCAAAAAAATTTGAGCAGCAAATGAGGATCACAAAATTACAACAAATGCCATATAAAAACTCAAAAATGGCACTTGCAATCGACTTAAACATTTATTTCTGCAAACTTTCGGTAGAAAATGCTCACTTCTTCAGGCAAAAACAAACCTTCTTCGTATGAGCAAGACCTTTGAAGAAGCATCTAGTATTATAAGCTTTTCCTTAGCCCTTTTTGCTAGCTTTCTCTTAGCTTGGACCACCATCACGATGGGTAGACTGCTTGGCCCCACCACCTGTTTACCACATAAAGATGGAGGCATCCCTTTAAGTGTTTTGCCCAAGGACACAAGCAAGCTTGCCGGCTTGTTCTCCACATTATCCCTTTTGTGCTGAGTGCCAAGCAATGAAGCAGTGAATACCATTTTTTTAAGACTTTTGGTATGACTCGACTTGGAAAATGAACCCAAGACCAACCGACTGCAAGGCGGAAGCTTTAACCACTACGCTATTGCGTTGGTTAGGCAAAATAAATAGAGATTAATATGGAGTTCATTTATTGGTCTCTATTTGCCTGAAGAAGTGAGCATTCGCTTATTGGAAGCTTGCGACAATAAATATGTAAGTTAACTAAAAGAGTCATTTTTGAGTTTCGGTTTGCTACTTATAAGTCGCCACGACTATACAACCTTCAACAAATAACATGTTACTGTGTCACGTAAATACGAAACGAACCATTATGCGAAGCTTTTACAGGATTTTCTATATATACACTGTCCTAAAAATACGTGTTGCATTTTCTAATGTCTTCTACTACCGTTAATGAAGTAATTCGAGAACGACCAGAGGCAACCAATCAGGTATTAGAATACGCAGACAATAGCAGGAAGGCGGGAGTACACACTGATGTTTGTTTAATAGCCGGTACAAAACACTTTCGAGCTCATCGGCTCATTCTGTCATGCTACTCCGTGTATTTTAGGACAATGCTCCAGACGGAAATGACAGAAAAATATGCTGATGTTGTAAAAATTGAAGGTGTGAATGCAACTTCGCTGGAATTGCTTATTGATTTCATTTACACCGGAAAAATATGCATCAATCATCAAAATGTTTCTGATCTGCTGGCTGCTTCGGACTATTTGCAAATAAACGAAACAAAACAATTTTGTTTCGATTTTATGTTTAATTTGATTTCCGTTAAAACTTGTTTCAGTGTGTTAAAAATGGCCGATCTGTATCAAAACAGTGATTTATTGAACAAAACTTTTCAATTTATTGCGATTCACTTTGAAGAAATTTCAACTAAAAACGATTTTAAATGTCAATCCAAAGAAACTATTCTTAGTTTGCTTTCTCAGTTAAACCCAACTTGCGTTGACGAGCGTTCGGTTTATGACGTCATCATCGAATGGGTGAAACACAATGAAAGCCGTAAAGATGATTTTGCTGAGCTGTTTCAACGATTAGATTTGAGTAAATTATCGTCGTCATTTTTAGCAAAAACAGTTTCAACTGAAACTCTCATCATTGAAAATTATTTGTGTTCAAATTTAGTCATGACAACATTTGCTATGAAATTTAAAGAACGTGCTTTCAACAATCCGTCAAAAACTAAGTTTAGGCGGAACAGAAACTACCAATAAAGTGTTTGTTGTTTATAATAATGATCAAGCAGTGTATCCTTTATTACCACAAGCATCATTTGGCCAGTATTCATTGAAAGTTGATAATTTTGTTTATTGCATAGGGGGAGGGGGAAGGTTTTCACCAGCAAACAAAGTGTGGAAATTGAAACTAGACGAAGCAAACATTAAGTGGAAGGAAGTAACTTCAATGGAAATTCGTAGAAGCAACTTAGGTGCAGTGCTTTATAAAAATGGAATTGTTGTTGCTGGCGGATGGTCAAGCGATGCGGGGAAATCATTTGAGTTCTACAATCCTTCACTTAATCAATGGTCTGCATTACCATCAATAAACAAAAGCAGGTGCTACCATGCACTGGTTACATGTAATGATCGTTTTTTGTTTGGGTGGATGCGCTGACAATAGATTCCTATCTTCAGCTGAAATGCTGAGTGATTTAAATGGAGCTTGGCAGCATGTTCAGTCTATGCAAATGCCGAGAGGTGAATTTGCTGCGGTTAACTGCATGAACATCGTTTATGCCATTGGTGGTCGCATTATTCAAAATGTTTCGATGAATAGTGTTGAAAAATATGATCCTAAATCAAACGAGTGAATGTTCATCAAAGAAATGAACATCAAGAGGCGCGGACATGCAGCTTGTGTTATGCAGAATAAAATTTATGTAATTGGCGGAATAAAGGCAAATAATGGATTTGTATCTGAAATAGAGTGTTACGATCCGCTAAGCAACAGCTGGTCGATTGTTGGACATACCAGCGAGGAATTAGTGTACCATTCTGTTGTCGCAATTTGAGTACCGGTAGTTATTGTTGTAAATGATTAATTTTGTTTTGATATTTTTAAACATACTTTTTCATGATGTTTGTTTTAGGTATATAAATATCATGATTGGGATGGGTTGTTATAAACTGGTTTGTTTAATTTTGTAATAACACATCAAATTATTTCAAAATATGTTGTGGTGTACTTGACAATTATTGCTTTGGAAATAAAGTTTTGAACTGAAAAAGAAAGTTTTGTAAATAGTTGTTAAAATCTATTCGATATCATCTGCTAGTAGACACTCAAAATTAGAAGTAGTTGAACTCAAAATGTGTTTGTAATCAGGAATGTGGAAGCGGTTATTTTTCAACCGCTTCCACTAACAATAAACAAAAAACGACCGTTGACAATTTGTTTAACTTTTGTGAGTCTGTAGCCTGCATTCTCCTACACTTTATCATTTTGAGAAGACAAAAACCTTTATTTATTGCTATTACTTTACCTACTTTGCTTGAGCTTATTGTTCCGAACTACTCTGTGTTTTTTTTTGTAGATATAACTCGTGTTGAATGTAGAACAGTACTTTTCAATCTTTTTGTCATCACGGAACCCTTAATGTACTTTCGCCTTTGTCATCACGGAACCCCCACTAACAAAAATCTAGAAGTCACGAATTGCTTGCAGGAAAATCAAATATTTCGTTACTACAATTCAAAAAATAATTAAACACTTCAACAAATAGACAGTTATTACAAGTTCCTTCACTACTTACAACTACTTTTACAACAGTCAACTTAATGCTTCTCAGATCTAAACCGTATGACCTCATATTACAGCTCTCCACAATGACCTGTCGTCACAACAACATATTTCACCGTATAGCACTAATTTTCTCTCTTCATTCTCAACTAACTCTGACTTTGAGTTAACTTCAACTCTAATCATCATTGTGGACTTTCTGTCCGTCCCCAAAACACGTATTGACTCCGATCTTTTTGAATAGTAAAGTGTGAAATTTCTGTCGTATGCATAAGTATGTGCATGTAAAGCGAGCAAAATTGAACTGCACCACTCAACAGCCGCCTTAAAGTGGTGGTGCGGTCCCCAACCCCGTTTGCGTTGGGTTGGCTGTTGGCCATACCGAGGGTCCCAGTTACCCCGGACACTCCCCTCACACAAACCATTTTTTGCCGTGCAGCTCCCTGAACGACCGCAGAAGGGTAGCACGCAGCCTCTTTAAAATCGGCCTGTCTTCTCCTGCCTTTCTCTTGCCCATTTTCCCATTTTTCTCCTTTTCCTGATAAGCGGCAACGTTCATTCTAACCCTTTTCCCGTCTTTCCCTGTTTAATGTGCGCTTGAAATGTGACCTGGCGGGGTAGGTCAGTGCAATGCTGCACATGCTCTAATTGGGTTCATTTAAAGTGCTCACTACTCTCCTTTTTTAGATTCAGAACTCTTGGCAGCTCTCACTTCTGGAGCTACTCTCCTTGTTGCGTCCCTGCTTTTTTTGGAGATCCCACACCTACCAGCACTGTGACTTCCTCCTCGGACTTCTTTAGCTGGTATACCTCTACTGCTCATTCTGACCCATCTGGCCCCCTTTTGCTAATGCAGCCCTCGCACCCCATCCTCGCCTTCAAACCTCTTATCCTTTTTCCGCCCACTTTGTATATTCTCCCTCTGAATCCTCACCACCGCCTCATGTTCCTGACTGTTTCTCTTTACCTCCTGCTTCCTCTTCTCCTCCCTAACTCCTTCAGGGTTTTTCAATGGAATGCTGGGGGTCTCCAAGCCAGGAGCACTGAGCTTCTACACTTTATTTCGTCTCATCCCGCTGACCTTATCTGTATCCAGGAATCTAACTTTAATTTATCTTCCTCTTTCCGGATCCCTGGATTCTCTGCTCAGCAATCCGATGGCACCCACTCCCGATCTGGTATTTTTTTTACTGATGTCACAAACGCTAGGGGCCACGTCATCATTTTTGTTGGGCAGAGCTTATCCTCCTCTGAGCTTTCTACCTCCTCTCTTTCTTTGCTTGGCCCCTACTCTGATTATGTAGAGGTCAATATCTCTCTAAACGACTCCTCCTCGCTCTAATTTCTTAATGTTTATGCTCCCTCTATTCGCTCTTCTCCGAAGAATAGCAGAACCAATTTCCTTTCTCCCTCCATTTTTCCCTCCTATGTAGAAGCGAAGCGGTGGATTTTTCGCGCTTCCGTTTCCACATCCCTGGTTGTAATTACAAAATTAAACTGACATGCGTATTGCGTAATCTGTAATTGCTTCAAATCTCAGTCAAAGATCGCGGCTGATATCAATGAAAGGACTTCAAATCTGCTCAACAACAAATTTTTGTTTGTGGCTCAGAACTTTTATGAGACTTTGAAAAATATCTTACTAGAAGCTTTTTGTGACGCACTCACCAGTGTCACGAAAAGTTGAGCCCATAATAAGCGTGCTTGTTTAGCCCATAAAACTACAGTCTGGAAAAATTTTTATGGAGTTTTTCTTTTTTCAATAATTTTACAAAAACTTTTGGAGTTTTTAATTTTTCCCGTAACTGACGGCACTAATGGTGGTTTAAAGCAAAGCTGTTGCAATTTCACACAACCGAGGTCCAGTGTAGTGCGATTCTGCGCATTTCGACGTCACAGTTACGAAGGAAAATGTGCGAACTAAACCAGTTTAGCTGAACGTAAGTATAGTTAAAACTGTCTACTGCTCTACTGGACCGGTTTAGCCTTCAACAATTTGCAAATCTTGGCTTTTAACAAGAAGTTTAAGGTCCTTTGAAATTTTTCCTGACAATTTCCAAGGATAAGACTAGGCAGAGACAAAAAGTTATTAGGGATTTTTTAAAAATGCTTTGTTTATTAATTTTTTTTGTATTCACGAAGTCAATATAGTAGTAGTAGTTCAGTTTTTATCCATTGTTGTCCCCTTAGCAGAAATGGCTGGATTCACTCCATTCCTTCTGCGATTGCTGGCACTCCGTTTCTCTACTTATCTCGATTTAGGGCATCCTTCTTCTTCAAACCAATCCTCTCTGTCTCCTCTTCCACTTGCTTCATCCATGTTTTCTTCGGTCGTCCTCGCTTTCTGTTGCAACTCACTTCAAGATCAAGAGCAACCCTCAAAACGCTATTATCATCCCTTCTCAGCACATGTCCATACCATCTAACTTTATTCGCTGTTGCTAACCGGTCTATATTTCCTTCAACCCCAACATGTTCATCTGTTCTTCAGTCGTCTTCCTGTCTACCACTTTCTGACCGCACATGGCTCTCACCATAGCTCTCTCCGTTTTCCTTAAAACTGACTTTCATTTTCTTTTAAACCCCATGCCTCGCTCCCATACAGTATTGCTGATCTTACCCAACGACGATAAACTTTACTTTTCATTCTCAGAGGAAACCTATTTTCAAGCAATTACTCTCCACATTTCTTGAATCTTACCCAACCGATTCTTACTTGTGCTGTAACTGCCGCTTCACAGCCACCACTATCATTTAGTCTGTCTTCTGTAAAACAAAATCTATTCGCTGTCTCTACTTCATCGCACAACTTCTCGATCTAATCCACCTTTCCTTCCACTATTCCTTTACATTTTAAGCAAATAAAATGCATTGCCAACCTGGCGGTAGCTCTCTTTATTTTTGCACATCTGCCATGAACCCAGTTTCCACATTTTGTGCACAACACCAAACTGGCCCTTACTCTCCTCCCACAAACTCCACCTAGATTTATCTTGCTCTTGAATAGTTCTTTTTCCGACGCGCTTACCATCACTTTTGTATTTCTGGTTTTGACCTTTAAATCTTTACTCTCCAGTGCATCTTTTCAATTTAAAAATCTTTCCTTTAAGTCTTCCATGGTTTCACTAATGAGAACAAAGTCATCTGCATACAGTAATTCATTAACCACACCCCTTCTTGCATTTTTTGTAATTACGTCCGCAACTATTGCAAACAATAATGGCGACAGCACATGTCCTTGATGTACACCAACTTTTACCTCGAATTCGATTGAATATGCAGATCCCACCCTCACTTTTGTATTTACACTATCACACAGGCTCATAACTGCCCGAACCATTACTTCTAATAGCTCCTTCTTTCTCATGGCCCACTTCACCGCTTTTCTTGGCACTTTATCAAAAGCTTTTTGCATGTCAATAAAACACATATATAACTTCTTGTCCTTCTTTAACCCTTAGATGCAGGAACCTTTAAATCCACACCAATGCAGAAACCGGGCCTCTAAGGCCCACCTCTGTAAAAGTAGTATCTTTTCATTTGAGGTTGTGTTTGTTGGTTTATAATGGAGCATTTACACATAAAGTACCGTATTGTAGAAGTGTGTTTTATGTATTTTGGTTCCACTGCATAACTTTATGTACAAAATCAGCATGAAGATCCAATTCAATACTCACTCTGGAGACAAGCACACACTAAAATTACAAGCACAAGTTAACAAACGACTTAGCATTTTTTTGTTTTATTTGCCATATTTATCCTCCATTGACGAGAAAGCGAATTGTATCGCTATACTTTGGACGGTAAGTCCGCACTCGCTTGGGAGTTGCCTTTCTCGAGGTTTATGGGTCACCTGTCTTCCACATAAAGGTGGGGCGTCCCGTTAAGTGCCTTGCCCAAGGACACAACAAGCGAACTTGAAAAGACTCGACAAGGGGAATGAACCCCAGGTCTACCGACTGCGAAGCGGACGCTCTAACCACTACGCCATCGCGTCGGATGAAATTGTCGGACAATTGTTGCAAATGACAGAACTACGTTCCTTACACAGGTTTTTGTTACATTTCTTGCATACTATGGCATTTTTACGATCTTTTTTCGAAAAGCGATAGTGGCATCTTTTTAATTTGGTTACAGATATCTCTGAGACAGTTTCTACACATTTTCTCTCTTCTATTTTTTTCATAAGACTAGAGCTAGCAACCAAGAAAACAAACCGCTAGTGCTAGCGGCTTGTTTTGTTGGTTGCCGTGGAGAGACTATAGGATCGTATACGAGCGATCCTATAACACAAAGCTTACTAACGATGTGACGTGAGTTTAACTTTTTAGCTACATTCCCAACTTAAGCAAAATCACGAGCATATTAAAAAGCGTGGCCAAAAGAAGCAGTAGAGATTTTTTGTTAAAATCAGGTTGCGAAAACAAATAATCAAAATAAGTAGAAAAAGAGATATACTCCAAAATACATCGGAATAATATCGGTATAATATTGGAAAGCGATCGAGGCAAAGCACAAAACTGAAAGTCCAAGCGAAACTGGTACCCAAAAATTCAGCATAGTCTAATGAAATGGGTGCCCCCCCTACCAGCAAAGAATTTTTTTCTGCATTAATCCACGAAAGCAATCTCGAATAAGTTGTAGAAGAATACCTGGAACGCCTGAGCAATATGTTTAATAGAGTCGACATAAATTCAAAACAAAAATTTTGCCGGGCCTCCCAGACCCATTCCTGCATCTAAGGGTTAAATATTTCTCCTGTATTTTTCTCATAATAAATATCGCACCCATTGTTCCTTTTCCTGACATAAATCCAAACTGCATTTTATTCAAATTGACTTGTGTTCGTAATCGCCTCTCTAGTACCCTTTCAACAATTTTCATGGCATGCTTAAGCAGTTTCATTCCTCTGTATGATCCACAGCTCATTACATCACCCTTTCCTTTAAAGATGGGCATAATCACATTAGTTTTCCACTCATGAGGCATCCCTCTACCATCCAATACATGCTGACCAGGGATGTGGAAGCGGTGATTTTTCAACCGCTTCCGCTTCCACACCTATCGCTTCCGCTTCCACTGACGAAAAACGAGAAAACAACTGTTGACCTTAGCAGTACAAAATTTGTCATTTATTACAATCAAAAAGTGTAACCAAAGATACGAAAGTGGCAAAAACGACTAAAAGAAAGAAAAATAAAAGCAAGCAATCAAAAAGACAGCGAAGAAAAAAATAATTTCAACTACACAAATTTATTTGTCCTCATAAACTCAATGGCATCAGTTAATTCGTTACCCATTCGGACTCTGTTTTCACGAAGTACGAGCTTTAGGTGTGAGAACATACGTTCAACGGATACCTGCGTGCAGGGGAAAAAGCTAATGATTCGCGATACTGGTTGTACAATAAGGGGGTATTTGGAAATAATGTCCCAAACAATTGGCAGTTTCAATCTCGCGAGCCGCTCTACATCAACAAGCACCTCAGCAAGTGCAGTAAGATCAGATTTTGCAGACGCCGTAGCTGATGCCTCAGCTGCCGCTGTTGAATGTTAAGAGTTCGAATACGCATCAAAGTCAGATACTGATACTGTAGATTCTGATGCTGCTTCACTTCCGCTCGAGTCAGTTTCTGCATCAGCACTTGCTCTTTCCCTTGAAGTTCTTTGAATGCAGCATACGGGCGTAAGGGACATTAACAATTTATCAAAATAAATATGCCAGGAAACAATAATGAGTATACCACCCAACCAATTTAGACGAGACCATCCCTGGACGCGTTTCGTCCTTTTGGACTCATCAGCAGGGCCCGTCCTGTCACAAGTAGAAGTAACCCACTCATTAACGTTATCCTTAAAAAAAAATCCAACTATGCACATGCAGAAGCACTGAAACTTCAACCGACGACGTATTGCGTTGCTTAACAGGGCGGGTTGACAAATTGGTTAATTTTGGCTGCATATCCACTGGGAGATCAGTTTACACACTGATCTGAAAAAGCAGATTAAACGCTGAATATATAGCCTAGCGCCTTGTCTTTGCAATGCCATCAAGCTCGCGACGAGTGCGTTGACAATTCACAAGGTGCGAGCCGGGCGACCTTTGATAGACGTGTCGAGCATTAACAATTTATTCATTTTAATAAATTGTTAATGCCCCTTACGCCCGTATGCTGCTTTCCCAATTAGGTGCAAGGTTTACAGTTTCCATATCTTCGCCTATAATTTTCTTTGAATGCGCAAGAAAATTGACTGAAGAGTGCTCTTTGCTAGTAGTTCCTCTTGGTTGCTCAAGAGGATTCTCGATCGAGCATCAACCAATCAAGAAAGAAAATAAAATGATAATATTACCGTTATATAAATCAGTCAATTCTAATATAACTAATACATTAGTTGTTATTCTCGACTCAAATAAAATCAAGTGTACAAACGCTTACCAGTATTGAGTTGAATATAATATCAACAAAAAATATTGGTGGGTCGTCACAACAACTAAGTCAACAAACACTACTTACCCAAACAGCTGCCAAGAAAGCCTGTTTCCGCAATAAAAACTCTTGGCGTGATTGCAGGGTGGTCGCAAGAGCAGAAGCCAAATTGTTAATTATCTTCTCCAATTTAAACATGACTTCTCTCCAATGAAGCAGGCATTCTCCCGGAGTGAGATCTTGTTTTTGAAGATAAATTGTTGCTGCGTGAGGTATTTGTAGTACACTGTTGTTCTGGCTACCAGGCATTTTTGATAAATTCATTTTATTTAGCTCTTCTGGTAATGATAACGTTTATTCAAGTTGATACAAGTTCTTACCGAGCTTACAAAAAACTTCAATATTCTCAACGTTTCGAACAGCTATACAGCTGTTTTTTATCAAGACTAATAACAAACAAAACCACGAGTGAGGCAATATAAATAGTGTGCTACGCAATCGAAAGAAAAAGGCAAAACAGAAAGTTTAAAAGCGATTAATAAACAACTGTAGATTACGCCAAAGTAACAATCAAAATTGGAAAACAGTAATCAAACCCTAGCAGGATTGTCTATCCAAGCGACTTTACTCCATATCAGTAAATGTTGAAAAAGGGTCTGCTATTAATAAACAGTAATGAAGTCAGCTTAGACATTAATTTGCCATAAGAAAAATTAATTTCGCTAACGCATCCTCAGTTTCTTATTCACCAATTAATCAGCCACTTGCTATCCGCGTTTTCAGTTCAATTTCTCCTCCCTGTAAATGACTTTAGCTTCAGCTTCGATGATAAATAAACCCAGCTGAAGTCATCCACAGAGGAGAAATCGAACTCAAAACGCGGATAGCAAGCGGGTGATTAATATTTCGAAACATCGGCTGACAGAAACGGAAACCAAAATTTTGCTGTTTCGCAGAAAACAATTTCCAAACTAAAAATTATATCGGAAGCTGAAAAAGTTCTACGACTTCTCCCTGCACCTGTTGCTAATATTACTAGAAGCAAAATTGTAAGTTGCAGAAAGTAGAGAATTCATTCTCGAAGCTTTTCACCTGACACTTTTTAAGAGAATCCATCAGAAATGGAGTGAAAAGGTGAAGTGAGTCACTTATATAAAGACACAATTACGAAAAAGAAAAAAAAGGGGAAAAAGCTACATGGTGATTGGTGAAAGAAGCAACCGATGGAAGGAGCGGAAATTAATGTGTGATTTTTAGACCATAAACGAATTCTTTGTGTTTGCATAAATTTGGTTTGATGTACGTGGCTTCGAGGGTGGAAAGATGAAAAGAAGTACGGCCACGGGCAAGAAGAGAAAATTTGTTATCATTATATTCACGTGCGCATGTAGGGTTTTGTAAGAGATGTTGTCCAATAGCAGAAAAGGAAGTTTCAGCTTTAAAGTTTCTGATTGGCTTGCAAGAGCTGGCCAATGTGCTTCGGTCCTGAGAAATATGCTCCTGGAGGATGGTTTTGGGCACGTGCTGCTTAATCCTCTGTTGTAGTCTTTGAGAAGTACGACCCACGTACCGATTATCGCAGTGGCACAAAAATTGGTAAACAATGTTGCTTTGATGAAAAGCGGGTAGCACATCCTTTTTAGCTACAGGCAGAAGTTGTCTGGTGGCGTAGACCAGTGGTCGGCAAACTGTGGGCCGCGGCCCAATTGTGGGCCTCCGAGCAATTTTGAGTGGGCCGCGGGCTATCTACTATTATTTCAGTTTTATAAAGTAGTTATGGGCCGCGTGATAGCCGCGGCGTACTCACATTGCAGTTTAAAAGTTGGTGTGGCGAAGAGTTCTAGTTTTGGCTTATTGTTGCATTACAGCTCCATTGTTAAGTCTGGTATAATTATTTGCTTGGCTAGTTTTAAGGAAATCATCTTCATTTACTGTATTGTAGTTTCACGGCGAGTTGCTTTGAAGATTGAGTAAGGGAAGATAGGCCACTACAACTTGATTTTGCAAAACGTTACGATTTGGAGCAGACGCACCGGTTAAAATTGTAGATTTTTCTATGAATTGGTTTTTGTGCGTTTCATTTTAGACGTACTGTTTTAGAGAAAAACTTATAGAGCTAGCCTACGCTAGACAGTGCAGGCAACAGGTTAAATCTCACAAATTATGTATGTACAATAGATTGTTACTTAAGATGAATAATGTCTGCTCTAAAAAAGAGAAGAGTAAATCCAAACTGGAGTGAAGAATGGGAAAAGAAGTGCTGTTTCATTGAAGGAAAGAGTGATGATTCTCAATATCTTATCTGTTATCAGACCGTATCAGAAAAAAAGAAGGAAAATTGAAGCGTCACTTTTCTAGTAAGCACAAGAATTATGATGAAAAATATCCTTTAGGGTCCCAGTCGCGGACTGAGAAGGTTGATCTGTTACAAAGAGGCTTGACGCAACAACAGTTGGTGTTCAAAGTGCAAACAAAGAAACCAGAAGCTTTAACTGTACTTCAAGTTGCCAAAGAATACAGCAAGCGAACTTGCCGGTTTGTTCTTCACAACATCCCTTAAATGCTGAGCGCCAAGCAGAGAAGCATTTTTAAAAGTCTTTTGGTACGACTCGACAAGGGGAATAAACTCCCGATATACCGACTGCGAAGCTACGCCATCGCGTCACTTTGGATGAATCTACTGATATTACAGCATGTGCGCAGCTGTGCATTTTTATTTGATACGTTTTGGAAAATTCGATAGTGAAGGAAGAATCGCTTGACTTGGTGTCGCTACCAAATACGACTACTGGCCAGGACATCAGTGGCGCGTTGATTGAAGTGTCGAAGAAACACAACGTACCACTGGACAGAATATCATCAATTGCTACAGATGGAGCACCTTTAATGGTTGGAAAATAAAAAGGAGCAATTCCATTACTAAGGAAAACCAATCTATTGTCTGATTTTAAAGCATATCACTGTTTGTTACACCAACAATCTCTTTGTGCCAAACACATTACAGTTGAAGACGTTATGACCACTGTGGTAAAGATGATGAATTATATTCGTGCAGAGCAACTTCGCCGACGCGAATTTCGTCTTTTGATTGATTAATATAAAATGAGTATGGTGACATGGTGATCGTGATACCAACGACTTTAAACAAAAAAAGATAGAGTAAGAGCTAAATTTTAACTGGAATTATTGCAACTTCAATGCGACACGGATCTGCAGAGCAAATCCCCCAAAAAGTGTGCCTATCGTGATTACAATACAGTCAACTTCGGATATAAGGGATTTTTGCGTATGAGGGATCAAATTTCTAAGTCCCAATCATAATTTTCTTGGTAATTTCAGTCGGTTATAAGGGATAGACTTTTTGTCCTGATGATGCGTCAAAATAATGGTCGACATCAACATATGTTCTTTAAAATCTTTGAAAAAATGATACATGTTTATTGTCGATGCATCTAAACGTTGTTCACATCTCTGATACAAAGAATCATTTGCACAAAATTAATCCGAAGCGCCCGTCCCCAAAAGTGCGCGTTCCGATTTCGAACTATGCGTCAGTCGGTTATAAGGGATATTCGGATATAAGGGATTAATTGATCTGGTCCCAGCGGATCCCTTATATCCGAAGTTGATTGTACATCTGTCTTGCAGTTTTGGTTGGAGCTTCATCACAAGCAATTTTCATATTTGAAAAAAAGAAGCTAACCGAAGTATATCTATGTTCAGCACTATGTATATGTGCGAGCAGTCTTTTTCGATCGATGTCTTTGTTTTACAATTGCAATTATTTGTTTTCTGGTAGTGGTTTCAAACGTAGTGGGCTTTCAATAGCAATTAAAAGAGTGATTTGGGCCACGATAGAAAAAGTTTGCCGACCACTGGTGTAGACAATGCATGGTTCAACTGCAAAGTAACAGCGTTTGACGGCTGTTTTAATTTGCATTTCGCACCTTATTGAAACATTGCCCAGCCATGGCAAGTGAAGATAAACTGGGCATTTCTTCGGACCTAATTGCGTTGGTCTGTGAAACTGATTTATTTTCTTGGTTATAACAGCGTTGATTACAGCTTCTGGATAACCGTTGTTGATAAAGATTGAACGAATGTTGGAAAGTTCACTTTGAAGAGTAGATTTCGAACAAATGATGAGAGCTCTGTGGACAAGAGTTGAAATCAAATTGGTCTTCCGTTTCATGGGACAAAAAGCGTTCCAGCGAATGTATTGGCCAGTGAAAGTCGGCATTCTGTAGATAGATGTAACAAATTCGTGATCATTCTTTTCTACCAGGACGTCAAGAAAGGGCAAAGTCCGATTGCATTCCTTTTCAAAAGTAAAACGAAGTGATTGATGGAGAGAATTTAGATGGGAGAAAAACTCATTACATTTGTCTTCGTCGTTAAAAACCGCAAAAGTATCATCAACAACAATCTTCACACGTCCAAGAAAGCAGCAGTAAAACCAGCTTTGAGATATTTTGCAAGATCGTCAAGGGAAGGGAGCTCTTTTCTGATGGAGGGGTTATTACACAGTGCTTGGTAGACTTTGCATTGTCTGGTTTGCCTCATTAGTCGAAAAGTTTGTTGTGACCACTTACTAAATTTGTTGCCCAGATATGATTCTTGACAATATTTTGCAACGGCACTGCAAGTGTTGCCTGCTTGAATCAGGATGAATTGGTGAGTTTCACCTCGTCACAACTGACGGATAGACATGTGGGCGACGCTGAGGGAGCTGGCAAATAAACAAATAAAATTTAACGCAGGAGAGCGAGATTTACTAAATACAGATCTGTAATTAATTCAAACATCGCGTTTTCCGACGAATTAGTAAGCCCCGTTAGCTCAGACGGTAGAGCGTTGGACTTTTAATCCAACGGTCAAGGGTTCAAGTCCCTTATCATGCGAGTATTTTATTTAAACTTAACAGTAAGGCGTTTTCCTTTTGACTCGTGCGGTTGCTGTCGAACATCATTGTGAATGTGCGACTAGCTGTTTGTTTTGTACCAACACCCAACTTATTTCTCTCGATGCATAGCAAACAGCTGTTGGCTCGCGGTATTTCAAGTGCTTTCGTAAGTGAATGGTTTATTAATCAAGAGTCGAGATTTCCTGGTGTTCGATTATTAGCATCGCGTTAACTTGTGAACTGACAAATCCGGTTAGTTCATGCAATGGTTGAAGTCTCTCGTCGAGTGTTGTTCTTTTTCTCAGTTTGTCTCCCACACGTAGGAAAGTATGCATCCAAACAATAATTGTGCCCATAGTTTTTAAGGCGTTGTTTGGGGCCAAAACGGTCCCATGAATCTCCTTAGCGGTCCCACAAAATTTGTACTGCTCACGTATGAAAGGCTCAAGCGTTCAAATTGCTTTTTCTGGTTTCGCATTAAATCTGGACCGCCATAAAAGTTTTAGCTCAATGGAATTGTTGCTTCAATTAAGGACCAAAAACCAATTCTCGTCATACCAAATAAGTGCACTACACACAGCAGCTTCGCCTATTCATTATAGTCATCTCTGAAATTCACGACGCAAGGAGTAAATAATTTGACTGCAATTATGAGATAAACAGTCACGCCAAAAACGTTTTACTAAACTAAGAAAACCTTGCATAGTAAGGAAGACACTCACGTGAACCAGGCGTTGTAGAAGCTGTAAAGAATGTTGTTCTTGCGGTGCAAAATAACATATTGAACAGGCAATATAACAATGCTTTTATATTAACATTTCGCTTGGCAGATAACCCAAGCTTCATCAGAAAAAGCAGAGCTCTGGGCGGTACTCCAACACTAAGCGCGAGCAGCCTAAATCAAGCAAATAACACGATTTTTCTCAACTGACAAAATTTAAAAAACTGAAGGTAGACAAACATGAGATAAATACGAAAAGGTTAGTCAGTATCGTGGTTGAACTAAAACATGAAAAATTTCCTCCTTTGACATGGCTGTAAGCAAAAGATCATAAATCATCAAGCTTCTAGCGATATACTACTGTTACTGTATTTGAAAGGTTTGAGACACTCTGTCTGAAAGAAAAACAAAAAAGTTTGCACCGTCCAGGGTCGACAAACATGAGTAGACCATCACCACCCGACCTATTAATAGCCTTGGGGTACGAGTTAATAAACCATGCTTCAGCGGTAAGATTTCGAAAGTATTTGGTATCAACTTTCAAAATGCGGGACGTACTCCAATCAATTGATTGATCTAACTGCATAGCATGTTCGCATAAGCAGCTGTGCAACCGGGATTTTCGTAATGGAGGGGTGACTAAATTCGTGTTGTTGTAGTCACTGATCAGAATTATACTGTGTATGCATTCTGATTAGCTCACGGGTTGACGTAGTCTACCTTAATGGGTAACGAGTCAAGAGATAATATATCTGACTGCTTGTATTTAATCGCTCAACTAATATCCGCTTTAAATGCTTCTGCTTTGGCTTAAAACAGGCAAACAGGACAAAAACTGCAAAAACTTCAACGTCATGTCTTAAACGAAATCCTAATTTTGCAAAAGCTTGTTATTGTAGTGCAGTGATTTCCAAACTTTCCCAAAGGCCAAGCTCAGCTTCTCCTCACTGATAGAATTTTGGTGCAGTATGTTCAAGAATATCGTTAATTGGCAAAAAGAGCTCTGAAAGCATTGATTTTATTTCCAACGACATACCTCTGTGAAGCTGCCATGTCTGCTCTAATTAATATCAAAACTACGTACCGTAATCGCTTTAGAGTTGCAAACGACATGAGAATTGTTTTTAGCAATATTAATCCCCAGATTGATAGGCTTGTTTTGAAGAGACAAGAACACTGACTACCATTTGCGCTGTGTTTTGCCGAGTAAATTGTGATATTTCTCTAACCACTTGCGTTATGCTTTCATAAGGAGAGTTTTTTTAATTAATAAGAGATCTACAACGCCAGGGGTTGGAAAGGTTAAGGAGCACTGGGTTAAAAAAAGAAAGCAGAACGTCTATTAGCATTTGTACGTGCATGCTTCTGCATTGTCAGGGTTTGGATTGGAGTAAACTTGGAGGTAGATTTCACAAGTGTTTTGTCGATCAGGTATTGCAAGGCAGACCGCGTTGTGTACTGAAGTTGAACAGAAAATGTTTTACTTTTTTAATTTACTTTTGTAAATCACGCATTTCATCCGATGTAATAGAGCCGATCAACATATCAATAACAAATTAATGCCATGTCTAAATACCAATTATTACTTACAGCTTGCACCAATTTCGTTTATGTGTCCCGATATTAGAGGGGAAAAGGGACTAAGGTTGGAGGAGGAAGGGTAAAAAGATTTCAGTCTCATTTGCTTGGAGAAATTTACTCTAAATTCAAGTAACGATTTTTTAAAGTATTTATGATTTTTAAGCAAAAGTGACATGGCTAAGGAGTGGGGCTACAGCCCCCTTAGCGAGCAAGATTTGAGATCTCGTTTAGATAGGGCAAAGAAAACATATTCGCAGTTAGAACAAGGGACGGGATAAATTAAACTTTTCTTCATCAGTATATGGGTCCTTGAGCGAGGGTAAAACTTGACCAATAGTACGAATAGTTTGCAGAGGTAATCTGATTGCTGTCTCGTTTAAAACTCGTCTAATCTTTTCTGATTCTGATGCTTGACACAAAAGGTGTAGAAGTAGCTTGAAATTGCTTTGTTGAGTTTGGTGAGAAGAAAAAAACGACCGTAAGTGACCCAAGCTGAAAATCCGAAGAAAGCTTTTTCACTTTCCCAAAATTATATTGAAAAAATTAAACAGATTGGGCGGTGCAAGAAGCAAAGCACGATAAACTGTGTTGCAATGATGATCTATAGTGGGTGTGTCAGGAAAACTGTCACTATTTTTTTTGAATTCGTTGTTTTTAGAAACAAAGGTTTTTTAGCAAGCCAGTCCTTTCCAAATTTTATGCTCTTACTTTTTTGTGTGTTTTCAGGAGATAACGTATGGACTCTTTAAATCGCTTGCACTTTAATGCCTCTTTTTCTCTCTGCAAAATCTGGACCAGTCCCTGGATGGTTACCCGGATTCTGGCGCTCCATGGTCTTCCGCCGTGCCTCCATCCCTTGGAAGAGGTTGAGTAACAACAACAACATGTTTTACTGATGTACATGAACTGTTTAGTGAAGCTAAAAATGAAAAGTTTTTGTCATAAATTTTGTAAATACATTAGTACTGATTGTGCACTGTGACTGCCAATCTGTACCACAAAGCAGCGAGTTTTTCTTTTTCTACTTGTGTTTACTCCTCCGAAATTAATGAGCGTACAAACATCAAACTGGTGTGATTGATCATCCCCTAGAATGACTCTCATAAGAGAGTTATTGACATCATGATGACGTCAATTCTAATAAATATGCGCAATTTTATATATACGTACCAACGTGCGCTTTAACTCCTCCAAAACTACTGGCACACAAATATGAAATTTGGCACAATTTATCACGTGGTGAGTGTGGAAAGAGTTTTTAACGTCATATTCAAGAATAATTTTTAAATTTGCATTTCTTGACAGAGAAAAATTATTTCTTGCTCAAACGAAAGCCAGCCCCTGATTTAACAATTTGCAAAAGTTTCATCTTTTTGGGATCTAAAATGACGTCATAGTTAACGCTTGATTGCACAACTTATTCTCTGTATTTTCTCAAAAACTACTGATTGTAAAAGCGTGATTAAAAGCTTTTTCAAGAGATGTTAACAAACTGATTTTGCCAAAAAACTTTAAAACGAATAAACCTGGATCGACAATGCAGCAACAGATTCATTTTTTAAACATTCGAAAGCGTGCTTTTCTCTTTCTTCAACACTTCAAACTCGCTCTGTGAGGTTTAATGTCTCTGCTACAATTAAAGTAAAAATGATAAAAAGAAAGCAGCAGGCAGCAACTACACGACAAGCTGTCTCTATGAGAATGATACATTACAGTATTGACGTAGCGGTAGGTCAAGAAAACTGCTTTTTAGAATTGCTATGGCAAGTTGTATTACTTTCGTGCAGTTCTATGGCAAGCCTGACTGATTTAAAACTCTACGACATATTAGTGAAAGATAGCGAGGTTCAACATATTGACAATTTTCACATAAATTTTGGAGGAATCACGATGATTATTCCTGTCTTAACCACAATAACCTGGTGCATGGATTATACCATAGTCTTACCTTTTGAAATAACTGTAAGTGCTTAACTTTGGGTTAGTTTGCACCTCCCCTAGCTGCAATCATGCCAGCACCTAGCAATACAAGCTTAGTCGGGGATGTTAGATCAAACAAATTGACAAACAATTACGCAAAGCTGTTTGTAATATGCCAAATATTTAGTTGCTCATTTCATAAATTAAACAACAATCACTTTTGCGGCCCTCTCTACCCCAAAACTTTACTCTTGCGCTTCCACGCAAGTGCTGAAACAAACAAGTCAAATTTTGTGAAATTACTGGCGGTTTCAATTTTGAGCAAGTCCAATTTCTAGGTACATGCTGAAAACAGAGCAAATAAGACGTTGCCCAGGACTTAAAAAACTTTGGGAGAAATATAGCGGCTATACGCTACCACGCGTGATGCTTATCTACTCCATTCCTATTGACAACATGGCGCTTTTAATGGATTTTCTGAAGACTAATTACTCCTGAGTTTCCACCTGAAAAATTTGTTTAAATTTCTTACCAAAATGGTAAAAAAATCAAACGAATTAATAACCACCTGTAGAATTGTTGCCCAAAGTTACCCACCTGAAGAATCGTCACTCCAGGTTGGCTTGGGGTAATAATTCTTCAGGTAATCCTTTTTAATTTTTAAAAAAGAATTGGCAATGTCAATAAAACATTTACTTTTCTTTACTCTTCTCACAACTACCCACATTTTTAACCTCCACATTACTGATTGGGGCGCTGCCACTAAAATAAGTTAACTGTAAGTGCATCACTTCGAGCTAGTTTGTTTTTGCCTGGTTGCGTTTATGCCGCGACCAAGCAACATGAGGCTAGTCAGAAGCTTTAGGTCGTACAAATAGGCAAAGCGATCACAAAAAAGTCGTAGTAGAGGAATAGGTATGGAATGGCTTTCCTTACTCGGTACTTTCAAAAAGATATTGCATTTCAAGTCTGTATTACTAAAATACTGTACTTAATAGTACGGTACGGAATTTTTTTTAGTATCGTGATACCGTGTTTTCCGTACAAACGTTTTTGCTGAATTTTTATTCTTACGTAGCAGCAAATGTGTGCTGAGATAAATATCAGCAGAAAAAGAGAGGCTACGCTAACTTAACTGCCTAGACTGGAGAAAACCAGTTCACTCAACCAACATCCAATCAACTACTTCATTTAATAGTAAAAGATATCCGCTTAATGATTCAGTATCTCCCCACTATTCGCGGGGGTTACGTTCCTTCCTCTCCCACAAATCCCGAAAATCCGCAAATTATTGATGCAGTTTAGAAAACGCATATGTTTAATATTATATATGCTAAAATATGTTTCCCAAACACATTCTAAAGACAGTCTTACTCATTAATACAGTAATAGGTAGTAATGATAAATTAAAAACAGTAATAATGTAGTATAGCATGTACATAGTAATGATAAATAAAAAATGCAGAGTCATAATCTCTTTCTGGCGCTTAGTTTTTTTGCCAGAACCTGAAGAAGATGCAGGACGCTTTGTTGGCTTTATAGAACGTAAATAATACAGCGGTACAGCATATTTACATATAACACACCAAAAACTTAGATTCAAGCAATCACTTTGAAAATACGCCTGCGACTGAGAGAGAGATGATACAGTAAAACTAGTAAAAAGAGAGGAAATATATTTAACTGGTAAATAATTTTATAATTAATTACCAGTTATACCGTGTCTTCTCTTTTTTCTAATTGTTTTTACTGACATTTATATTTTAAATTCATTTACCGATTAGTGTGAATGTGAGCGTTTTTCTTCAAAAAAATGGCTAAAAAATTTTCGAAATTGCCTATATCATGAAAAAAATTTCGAGAGCAAAATTCACGAGTATGCGAGGCCGCGAACGGTGAACTGTGAATGGGTGAGGATGCATTAATTCAATTTGCACTTAACGACCTAAACAGCAATGATGAACAAATTGTAAAGAAATATGCTCAAACATTTTTGAAAGTTGGTTCAATTATACTGCAATTGAAAAGTTCAAATGTTGCAACGCTGAAACATCATTGCCTCGATTATGCCTACTTTAAGCCCAAGCTTCAGCTCATTTAGAATGTATCGTAAACCAGAGGAAGTTCTTTCAACTCTGGCGTGAGTAACTGGTAAAATAAAAACATCATTGACAACGGTTTTCAGATTGGACTTTGCTTGCTTGTCTCACCATTTTATATATGTTGGTGTCTTGAGGGAACGGGCTTGGTTGTTGAAGCGTTTAATCATCTCGGTTACATTTTGCTCGTTCTGCGGTGATTGTAACGTGCTCGCATGGCACACATTCGATTTCGAGAGTATCTTATCAATATCTACCCCGCATGCACAAGTAGATCCATTTTCAAATTTGGGGATGAGTCTAGCTCTAGACATTCTACGTCAGTCGTATCAACTAACCTGCAGCATTTTCAAGCGTCTCCACAATGCTGCCAAATGGATTTGTGCGACTGTTTTCCTAAAATATTTTAAAAGTACCTGATACCTCGGATCACCATAAATTGCAGCCAAAAAAGAAACGTTAGATAACGAAGTTATTTTTCTACTTTGTTGCAGAATCGGCTTCAAAATAATCAAAAAAAATTTTTTTGTTAATGCTGTAGCTGAACTGAACTCGTGTCTTTAGCTCTCGTGCGTCTTTTATTTGTTTCCCTCATTTGGTATTTGGTAGGTTGAGATTTAAATGCAATTCTCGTGCGTTTTGCTTAAAACCGAGAGATTTGCATTTAATTAGTCGGTCTCTCGCTTAAAACGCTAAATACAGTAGAATCTCGCCATTCGTACGCCTCTCTATTCGTACAACTCGCTATTCGTCCAACATGTTCACACAACTTTTGACTCGTTATTCATACGTTTGTACGTGTACTTCAAACGTTTTAGAACGTTGCTGTCAGCTGATTCGCACCCTACCAGTACGAATTGATGTTGCCTGATGTTCCTATGGATAGTGAGTGACTCTTCTTCCAATCCGTAATATAAACGTTTCCTTCTCCATCTTCAAATTATGCCAATTTAATACCTACAGGTGAAGTGCAATTGAAGTTTTATTGGTTTATTAAATGTACTTAGTGTATATATTTTTTGGTTTATATGTAGTATGTGCTGAAGTACGAATTATTAGGGATTACATAGGTAATTATCTGTCGGTCTAGAACAGATTCATCCAATTTACATTGCTTTTTATGGAAAAAATTGATTCGCCATTCGTACAACTCACAATTCGAACAGACTTCTGGAACAGATTGTGTACGAATGGCGAGGTTCCACTGTAAATAACATTTTTTTAGTTGAAGGTTTTCTGTTATCATTTGTCACTGCACGAAGGTTTATTCTGTTGCTGCAATTAATTTGGTTTTACGAATGAAACCCTCGGTAAATTTTTGATCTTTCTATTTTATTAGATTTAAAAATTTTTTTACTTGTTTTTTGCATTTTTATTTATTTTGGCTGTTGACCGCAATAAAAAAAGTTTTATTAAACTCTGTAACGTGTTCACACTCTTGCGCTGCAGTTGAACTTTATACTTCAGCCACTCACCGTAGAACTCACCAGCAGTTAATTTCTGCAGCTGAACCCTTACAAAAAAAAATCCCGGTATACTTTGAAGAACCGGGATTTTTTATGACCCGGTAAAATGTAGGGTATTATGGCCGATTTTTCAACCTTCCTACGCAGGTAAATTCCCGGTATACAGGTATTGAACCGGGATTTTTATTGCCCGGTAAAATCCACGTATATCCAGGTAAAACGTAGAATATTATGGCCGATTTTTCAACCCTCCACGCTGGTAATTTCCCGGTATACTAGTATTGAACCGGGATTTTTATTGCCCGGTAAAATTCAGGGTATTGTGGACGATTTTCTAACCTTTCTATGCAGGTAAATTTCCGGTTTACCGGTAAAATCCACGTAAATTATAGCGCCCGGTAAATTTATGGTATACTAGGATCATAAAAAATCCGGTAAATGCATGGTCCCGTATTTGATCATTTTCTGCAAAATAATGGTATACTTGGATTATGAAACCCAGTAAAAGCATGGTAGATGTGAATGATTAATGCAAGATATTCTTGAATTATAGTACATTTGGTGGTGATTGGTCTCCGTAAAGCATGGTGCTTTTGGTTAATGGTCAGTCTCAGTAAAAGCATGTTGTACTTGTATGATGATCAATCCCAATAAAAGCAGAGTATACTTAAATCCTAGCAAGCCCCTGTAAATGCATGATAAATGCAAATCTACGGATTTATCACAATTTGAGTACACCATGCACTTACTATCGTTCAAGTGTACAATGCCTTGATTTTATACAATCAAGTATACAAAGCATTTATTAAAATTACTATCAATTATGTACACCATGCATTTACCACTTACCATCATTCTAGTATATAGCATGCAATCTGCCAGGACGTACTATCGTTCAAGTATACCATGCAATTTACCAAGATTTTTCAACATTCTACGCGATTTAACAGAACTTTCCAACATTCATGTATATCATTGATTTACCAACAATTACCATTAATCAAGCCGCAATTACCAGGCTCCTAATAGACATCACTACTTTTATTCGTAAAATCTCTTATGAGTAATACTAAAGGTTCTTAATTCAACTTAAAAACGATCTGCACAGAAAATGTATGATTTAACAGAAAGTTTATTACGAAAAGGCAATTGCGTGCAGCAGACTGCCCAAACTGCTAATTACTGGTTTTTAAGATATGCCTTTTAGTATATTATTACCTAAAAAAACCTGTTAAATTTATTCGTTATTATGAACCGAATGGCTATGCTATTTCCACAAAATTGGCTGAACAAAAGTTTGGGCAGCCCAGCTGTGCACTTTGATTTAACAGTTTCCTTGCATTTGAAATTTTAGTACGACAAATATTGTTAAAAAAGCATCCCAGGACACCACAGGTTTTTTAGAATTTGGATTGGCTGTGAATTCCGGAAACAAATCTCGTACGTACTCTGCAAAAATACATTACATGATCGCTATCTTAACCACTAACACGTAATCCATGAAGCATAGCAAATACTCGTATTATGTGCAAAAACAATGTGGTTTAATTGTTTCCAATCTAGAAACAAAAAACTATTCTTAGCGCAGAATATCTTAAAATGCCTGTGAAGATTGGCTCCGACGAATTCAATTTGGTATGTAAAATCCGTAGCATTTCAAAAGTTTTTAGCCAACCAACAAAAAGAAATTAGTGAAAGCTATGACATACTTCAAATTATACTTACTGTTTATAATTACCCTTGCTACGCATAGAGCAATTCACGCAATTTACCATGCGCTACACCTGTTCTTGGCGAGGAATTTATGGCCAATTAGAAAACATTGCTTTGTGCTACTTTGCTAAGGCACCACAAATGGAAAAAATATTTTTGAGGTCACAAATACAGTTGTATTGGTAGTCTTCTTATGACACAGTTGCCCTAAACAGACTTGATAGATCGAAACAGGCCTGTAACTGCCACGCTTCAAATATTGAACAATAAATGCCACAGATAAAATACTTTCATGATTACATCATTGAAAACATAAATAATTTCTCAAACCTTTGATGGCTTCCATTTTTTCTGATCCAGAGGCTGCTTCGCAGATACTATTTTTCCGCCAACTTTTGCACCAAGACAACTGTTTGCCAAAACATCTGTTGAAAGCGTTAACAAAGCGGTTAGTAAGCTTGCAAGAAAACGCAGCAATATATGAAGAATTCAAAACTTTATAACAACTCCACAGTCACCTATAACGAATGAACAGGATGCTATACTTTATAATTATAGAAAAAAAATGACAAAATTAAAACATCGACGACAGGGTCTAGTAAATGAAACTGGTTATCGTAGCAGTCGTCGTGAGCTTTAACCTGACGATGGCGAAGTTCTTGTGTCTTTCGAAAACATACTTTGAGGCATGCTCCCATTGAGTTGCAGTAGTGGTGGTACAAGTGAATGGTGCTAGTACCATAAGTCACTAGAAAGTGAGTATGAACATAAATTTGTTGTCGTATAGCAAAAATACAGGGTGGGTAAAACAAAAAAAAGAACCATTGACAAATATGATCGCTTTCCGTTAGATGCAAAAACAAAATAATTTAAATAAATTTTGAGCAATCAATTGAAAAGTAAATAGATCTTACCAGGATAGGGAGTAAAAATTGCCTCGAGCAGGTCATTAGTTAATTTTTTTATTGAAGAGTGGTTACATCATTCCACCAACTTCGAAGACAGAATTATTTCTCCATCACGATCATAAAGCTTAAAGTATATTAAATTTAGTTGCAGCTATACTCAGCAAACAAAATGTGAAGCAAGCTACTTAGCACGTAAAAAAAGTAAAACATAACCTACATCGTGGGCGATCTCTGGTCGTCTTCGTGTAACCTCTGTTTGCCGTACACATACGTCTGATGTTGTAAACTGAATCACAGCGTTTTCGAGATTTTTTACGATTTGGGGTAGCTCTAAACAGTAGCATTATTAATCATTCACTACACAGCAGCACAAGTCAACAACGTAATGGAGTAAGTCTTAGCAGCATTTTATTGCAACTATAATCAATCACGACCCCCAATTATTTTTGCCATGTACAATCACTGCAATCTTTTACAACGACTTAAATAATAAACCAAGACAAGCGGAATGTTAAATATTAACACTCATCCTAGGTGAAATAACAAAGTAAGCCATAAATTGCATTACCATATTTGCACAAGTTCGGTATCGTAGTGTAAGTAAGCTAGTACAGCACCCGACTTTAATTTGAAACACTGAAATATCAGTCTTGACACTTTGCATGCTTCAAAGCCATTATCGAATTGGTTGCTGTGGTCTGCTAACTCAACCTTTGCATTATTATCAACGTTTTATGGGAGGCCATCACACTTACAAAATGGTAGTTTCACAATCATTCATAATTTTACCGCATTTCGGAGTCATCGAATCGAAATTGTTTTTACAGAAGCTTGATTGCACCCATACTGCAACATTTTCACCAATTCATTTTATCTAATTTTTGTAGATTAAAGATCAATAATCAAATTCACTGATATGCTTTTACCTTCTAAAGCAATCGCACAACTTTGCAATTGCTTAAATTTTTCTTCTTGATGAAGCAATTGCTGCTTGAGCCTCATGACTTCACACACCAACTCCTTCTTAGTGAACTGGTACAACAAACTTTCTTCTGAAGATGTCTACAAATTAAAAGGGAATAAACAATATCTGAAGTCCTAAAAATATCTTTACAATTTTGCTTTCCTTGGAAGCCTACAAAAAGCTTTATTTACTTTTTCACCTATAAGTAAAAATAGTCGGCTATTTATGATTTGTGGCCATTTTCATGGGGTGTATATATTACGTAAGACGAAGCCCATACGAGATAGTATTTTAGGTGTGGATATAGGCAAATACGTAATAAGCCTTGCCATGGTTAACTAATCACGCCTTATTTATCATTGGTCCAGTGTCTTTACTTTAGAAAAATTTGACTTTTTGTATTGGATTAATCAAATTTAGTAATTTTTGAAACATGATGAAGTAGGAATGATGGGGTAGCAGAAAGCAGGCCAAGCCGCCAATCTAAGTCAAAGTTTGCTGTAGTTAATTTACAACCCAAGACGTATTAACTTTACTTCAGATTTCTAGATTGTCTCAAATACAAAACAGAACTTAGTATTGCAGTTTGAAGAGCGCCCAAGTTTGCAGTCAGAAATCCCGGCTGCAATTCCTTTGTCGAGTAATATCAAAAGACTTAAAAATTTTTTTTCAAAAAGTTGATTGGTGGTACAAAATTTGAAGAAAGCATGGAGTAGAAAGTTTAAATATACACATAGATAGCAGAATGAGTACACGCATTTTCTGTTCAAAATTGTATTCGTACCTTCCCTGCTTAGCGCTTGGCATGAAAAGTATAGTGTGAATAAATAAGTCAGATGCTCCCTTGTTGTACCCTCAAGCAAGGGACTTCACAGGATTCCACCAACTTTATGCAAAAGACAGGAGGTGGGGCTGTGCAGTCCACTGCCGTGGTGACCAAGTACAAGATAATAGGCATAAGTTTGTGACAGGCGAATGCAGCAGAAGCTGATAAGCATGAACGAGACTTTAAGAATATCTTTGTTCTGAGACCGAGATGGTGAACCACTGACTAGTGGGTCATATAAAACCCACCACAAGCCTTTTAGTGAACTACCTGTTTATTAACAAACAATTACATATTTTAGTGATCAATAGAGTAGTGATCGCCTATGGTTTAAAAAAATTTAACTGAATTGAAGTGTGAAATTGTCCATGGTTTAAAAAAAATCAATCTCTAAAAAAGATCATAACCTTTATTTAGGTGAAAATTCTGTAAAAACAGGTTATGAAATCTTGGTCTTCGAAAAAAAAGGCTTTTACCTTCAAGTTGTTTACTACATACCTAAAATCATCCAAAACCCTAGCCTGTCTTTTAATTTTTATGGCTTATTTTCATATGAGATTCATTTCATTAAAAGGTTTGCTATCCTTGTTCTAAAAGAAAACAAGCAAAATATTAAACACACGTTCTAACAGTTTCGTTTACCATTATTGTTGTTTGCTGAAATACAACCACAAATCAGAATCTTTCAAAAGTTTTAATATATCGTCACGTACAGTATATTTACCGAATTCAACCATTTCCTCAATTCTAACACTTCAGATGATCTATCAGCAGATTTTTCCTAAAACATTGTTAAAACATCGTTGCTTCAATATTCAATATTCAACAAAACATTCCTAAAACATCGTTGCTTCACTAACTTTTGCACGTGTAAAACTGCTGGAATAATCTTTAAAGCTAACATTTCCGACTGGAAATAAATCATTCAACATTTAATGTTATGTCACAAACGCTTAATGTGATACAATTGCTAAAGTGACACAGCAATGATTTACTATTGCAAAAACATACAAATTCATCTTGGTTAAACGCTGCAGCAATTATCTGTGACAATAATGGATAGACGTACTGATGTTTGACCCTTTCTGTCATAACGTCGCAGACCCCCTGTGCACTCATTGCGAACCCCTGGGGGTCTGCAGACCCCAGTTTGGGAAGCCCCGGCTTAGAATGTCTTCAGACTGGGCTACGCATCAATTTCAAAATAATGGTGGGGGTAGTAAGTACAACACATTTCAAAGCACAACTTATGAATAAAAAATAAATATATACCTTAACCATTTGAGATTTTCTGATCTCATCATTTTCAATTGAAGCAAGCAGTTGCTTACTTCGTTCTTTTTGAAGGTTACTTATCTACAAGCAACAGATTTGAAAGAGCTAACTCTAGCAATATTGTGTTTACCTACTAGATGAACAATGTTATTTTTTATTTCATCACAATGGAAATGATAATTTAGCATTCTGTTTTTTAATAGTAAGTTTTGTGAACAATTTTCCATTTATTGAAATTATCCTAAAATATAATAACAGTAAGTTTTCTAAAACATATAAACATTCTTACAGCACAATTTGCAGCAAGCCCAATTTAAAAAGTTTATTGCATTTACTACAATAATAAATTTACCTTAGACTTCATTTTTGACATTGCAGCTTTTTATACAACTTTAACTTTATTTCTTGTGAGGGGTGAAAAAATGATTTTTTTCTTTTCTTCTGAGCTTTGTAGGCAATTTATTATTATTTTCCTCACTGTCAGACTCCACATCACAGGCTTCACAAAACTCTTTTCTGGCAGCTATTAAATCTTTTGTAAACTCTGAAAACAAATATTGAGGTGAAACTGAAAAATAAAAAATCAAATGAGCTCTTCTAGTTTGAGATCCATTTAGTGACAGTTACTTGACAGGGACATCTTTCAACCACAACACAATTTCAGTGTCTAGATGTGGTATTTGTTTTTATTTCATTGGGAGGCAAGTTTTGTCGAATGATGTGGTTCATCCCACACTTGAACAACAGTACTAAGCATTATTTCCCATGATTTCAAACTATTGGAGCAAATGTATCTACACTTGTGCGCAGTAACTTAAAGGCAGCAATCTTCAAATAGGCAAATTTCTTTCACCCTATTCATGATTGGCAATAACTGAAAGGCTTTCTGAAAATTGCAACCTAAAATCATGTGTTTACCTTTTGTCAACTGCACAACTTTTTGTTTTTGAGATTAACTTTTAAGATTTTTTTAAAAAAATATGAAGACCTTGTTTTGGAAATCAACTTTTGGATAGCATTTCCTTGGCCTATATTGGTCTTTAAAATACTCTTCAGGTAAAGTGCTTTGCAAAAACTGTTCAAGTTATATCCAGTAAATTGAGTTTGAAAAAAGGCCAGGTGGAAAAAGGCTGAGAAGCACTAGTTTAAGGCAACTAAGAGGTAGAAGACATGTCGCCATGCATTAATATTAAGCTATTTACTGCTAAAGTGGCAATTATTTGTTTCATATACCAATGCTTTGCAAAATAACTAGTTTATGAAGGAGCCCTTAAGTTTGCTGGAAAATACTGGTTATTCGCTTTTGGTAAAGCAGCTGCAGTGATGTAGTGGTAATAGCTCCTGACTTTGAAATTCCTCAAGAGCATCAAAGGTATTCAGCAGGAAGGGGATCTAGAGTTTAAAGTGCTGGGTTGCTCCAGCTAAAAGTGTGGTTTGAAAGAGTGTGGAATGGTAGAAATAAACTGAATGATTATGTTTCAGCCAGTAAATTAAAGGAAAAAAGTTGTAAAATCAAGCAACAGCAAAAAAGATAACTTGAAAGGAAACACTGGATGATAATCAAAACTATCGTCACACCCTCTAATTTCTGTGATTTTTGGATACTGCCAATTTTCTAGTAACAGTTAATTTTAAAGAATCAAGGCTAGTGTCAAACATTTTGTACAGAAAGAAGAGAGAGAGTTTAGTGAATATTGCTTTGCGCATCAACACAATAACCATATTAATAAACAAAAAAAAAACTTGTAGCAAAAGCCAGGGAGCATCGAGGAACCTTTGGGTTATTGAGTGAAGATGCTCCTGATTTCAGCAGATTAAGATATAAGCAAAATTCACTATGTGACACAGTTATAATTTGAGTACATTATTTAAAAAGAATTGAGTTAAGTTTTTATCAAATAATAAAGAAAAAAAAATAAAAAAAGGAAACAGAACAAACAATAACAACAAATGTTTTATAAACAATCAAATATTTTTGAAAGAATATTCTCTTAATAATTTTACTTTATATGCTTTTATAAAAAAACCCAGTGCATGCTCTTTAATTCTGATTCGAGGTTACCCTACAGCTTTGAACCTTTATGAGAAAATAGCTCTTGGCAATATAATTTATTTATTCGAGGGTGATAGTAAGCAGTCGAATTTAATAATCTTGTTTCATGATGAATAGTATTTATCTTACAAAAAGAATGATAAAGTTTTTAGGCAATTGATTATGATGCAGTCGATACATAAGTTAATGTTTTTCATAACTTGAGAATCTAAGTAGAATCATTGAGCATGTTAAGTAATATACCCAAAACATTTCAATAAACAGCATAAATCAAAAAATTCTTACCAGAATTTCCAACCAACAAAATGTTTAATGCTGCTTGAGATTTACCCCACTTCATAGAAAACACTTCACTTTGCTTTTTATTACTCAGCAGATTTGTGTGAAAAATGTCTTTTTCAAAACTTTTTAGACTAAAAGAAAAGTTTTCAATTTCTGATAAACATACCACTTCAAAAGTGGAATCTTCAATAAATTTAACTAATGCCTTCATTAACTAATTAACAGGTTGAAAAATTGATATCTATCAATAAAATCTGAACACATGAATTAAAGTATCTACACACTGCTGTTTAACACGTCCTTTGAAAAATCCAACCCTAATTAAAAAAACTATTGTGAAGAATAAAACTTCACCTTGACATTTCAACACAACCGTACCAGTACTACAGTACTAGCCGTTTCTCCAAGTGCAACATTTTAAATTTGCCTATCTCAAGTCACAGTAATCATGTACAAAAAGTAGCTAGCAAGTCTACCTGTCTACTGCCTATTTTGCTGTCAATGGCAAAACAGCTGCATATGTCAAAATGATTTGATTGTGATGTAGGTAATCCTGTACTTTAGCGGGTTAATTATTTAAGCTGAAAGGGCAGTGTACACTGAAGGGCCAGGCCCGGTATGTAAATGTACGGGGCAGTGTACACTGGAACTCACCCTGTACACTCCCTTCCAGTGTACACTGCCCCGTACATTTACATACCGGGCCTGGCCCTACAGTGTACACTGCCCTTTCAGCTCAAATAATTTACCGCGCTGAAGTACAGGATTACTGTGATGTATACACTTGTGGCAAACTCTTAGTACCAGTACTATTGATATGTAATGTACCGGTATCTAATTTAAAGACAAAACCATCAAAAAGCTTGCCAATAACCTGATAACTTTGTAACAAAACATTTATTTTTTGCCGAAAAACATGTTATTTACGTCAGCTATAGTCTGGAATAGCAGAAAAATTTGATACACCTCAAGTGCATGTTTGACAGTAGATTAAGGTCAGGAATCAAAAAAAGAAACCAAAAAGGCATTTTTGCTACAATCTAACCCATACAAAATTTACTTAGCTCGCTTTAATGATATCGAAATACTTAGTTATTAAATCTTGGGCAGCAAGTTCAAACGGGTGTCTTGTTAATTGCCAGCACTGGACAGAAAATCATTTGATTTTGTACTTGCAAATGCACATCGCTGTCTTTAAAAACTTGCCAGACCAATTCTCAAAAATATAGGTCACTTTAATTTTTTGTGGATGCTCTTACCAAATTATATGCTTTACTGTACGGTACATTAATATCGAAAAAATATAATACCCAATCAACTTTTACCAACAACTATTGCTGTTCAAAACTACAAAAACGTTGTTGATTAAAAATTTTCTGCTAAAGTTAAATAAAAAAAAAAAAATGGTGTTGCCAATATAAATATGCAAATGTATATTATACATACCGAAAGGGGTCTCAAAATGTTTTAAGTAAAGAAAAATGTCAGGGACTTAAGAGTTGACAGGCGCTCGACTTAACTGCGTTACGAAGTTGTTCTAACTTGTAGCCTAAGCTGAAAAATCTATTTTCGTAAATAGAAGTATGTCCCTAGTATCAAAAGAAATCATATTTGTGATGATGCTGCCATTAGCAACATCAATTTCAACCACGAAATGTTCGGCTGGTCTATTCAGGTTTCCCACGGACCTGAGCAAACATGAGCTATAATGATATTCAGATATCGCTTGGTTTCGTGCCGGTAATATGATTGCTTTTGTTCTGGGTATTGCGTTTGTTTTTGCGCTGCTTAATTTGTTTGTTGCTTAGTAGTTCGTTTTCACTGTTTTGTTTGAATAACCATTTATGTTTGAAATTGGGAAATGATGACTAGTTTACGAGCGTATCTGCGTTCAGCTGGTCCAAAAGCTCCTGCCCGATGGTCCATTGGTCCTCACACTGTGGGACGTTTGAACCAAACTTTTCAACATTTTGAAATAGAAAATGTTTGATGAAGCAAATGGAGATACAGCAATTTTGGACGATGAATATGTGTAGCGATGTTTAGACTTTTGTGCACCACGGGTGACATCAAACGTCACTGAGTAAGAAAAACTGAAATTCGGTTCAAAGGTCCCACATTATTTTACGTATCTACAAACAGAACTCTACTTTGCGGTATAAAAGATAACCATATACTTAACTTGGTCAACTATCGTTCTTCCAAGCAACTAAACTCTCTTTCAAAACAGAATTTTATGAAAAATGAAGTGCGCAATCATTCCAAACAATGAACGACCCCATCACTCCCACTCGGCTCCTATTTACTGAAAACAAGCCATAGTGGAGTTCATACATTCGCTGCCAAAAATAGAGCCCAATCATTTGAAAACGTAAAATTTTAATTTATGACAAACCAGTCTGCCAGTGTGTAAACCAATCATAAACCAGTCTGCCAGAGTAATTTATGACAAACCAGTCTGCACGTGTAAAACATTCGCAAAGATCATTGTGGTATTGTTTTTAGTTTCCCATCCCCTTAAAACAAATATCCAAATACCGCTTTGGCAGACCAAGATAACATCGGTACAATCAGTGGCTTACGGATGCGGCTCCTATGCGCGTGCCCCCCATCCCTCAAGGCCTTAGGGTTTGAATCCAATCTCGATCAGAACGCATAAGTCTTGAATACTGATCCAGCTCCTGCTACGTCAAAAAACTGAGTCTTAATCCAGGTCCTAGTTCAACAGAATAACTTAAAACTTTTTTACTTCCAGTTTAAATAAATATATAGTTGCAGTAAAATGTACAGTAGTAGTATTTTCCACTCCTGTTCCGAACCTGATGCTGATAATCTTCAAAAATTGCACTCCTGATCGAATCCTAAATCCAAATTTTTCTCAGGTCCCCCCCGGATCCGATACTTGAAATTCCGACTCTGCCCACCCCTGGTGTGTAGCTGATGCTAGTATGTGTGTGCGCACGCGCATGAGCATGCACAGATGCCGAAACTGAGAAAGAAACAGTTTCCTTTGTAAATGATCGATTTTGAAGCTATCTATTTAAAGATTTTGCAAAATGTAAAAGTTTGGCAACACTTTGAGATAAAACTGTGGTGGTTATGCTTTGATATCATTATTAAAATGGCAATTTTGATTTGGATTTTTTATCTTGCTGCCAAAGGCCAATTGTTCTTTTATTTTGCATATTGACTTTCGTTTTGAAGGTGCAATGTTGATGTAGAGTATGCAATAGTCTCCGACAGATTTCTTCTTAAGAAATAAAAGTGCATTGTTTTAAAGTAAATTGCCTGCATCAAAGCTTGTTTTCTCTTTTTTCTAGAAATTTTTCGATACTTTTATGTGTGTGTAAACACATTTATGGCATTTCGTTGATAAACAACTAATTCTGAAATATAGATATTGAATTAGAAGCAATAAATACAATTAGTATGAAATTCTTTGATATATTGACTGGAAAATGTAAAACTTTATTCTCTATAAGGGTAAAATTTTTTTTTTGGAAAGACATTTCTCAGCGACTATTGGATATAAAATCATTAACTAGGCAATGCTGTTACCGATTGCCCAATGCTCATCTCTGTTGTAGACGTTACTGAGCTTTTTTTCTGTCATAAATTTATAATCAGAAGCGAATAGGAGCGAGCCGATTTGTTTTGCAGATCGTATTTAGAGTTTGTTTGAAAAAGTGACGCATTTTGTCAAATATGGCAGCCTGCGCTTTCGTTATCGAATTGATTTATTTTTCCACCCCTTCAATGCCGGTCAAATTTTAACTTTTTCATTCGTTGACAATGATTGAACTTGTTCAACTATTGTTTTTCACCAAATACACTGATTAACACACATTTTTGTTAGCAACATTGGCAAAAAATAAAATTCCTCCAGCAAACAAACCCATTTACTGAAAGGACAGAAATAACAACAATCTAGACCAAAATGTGGCCTTAAAAGTGAAAACAAAGGGTCAAAGTAAAAGATAAAGCCCATAATTTATTATGATTGCAGAAAAACCAAGTCATTGACAAAGTTTTCAGCAAGCTTTGTTCTGTGTAATAACTGCAAATCACAGCAGAGCAGTAGCAGCACGAATGACGTTTGCAATGTGCATTTAATTGCGTAACTTTTCCATTTCTTGAAAGCAATTTCCTAAAGCCTCTTTGTTAGACCTAAGTGTTTGGCGCAATGTTGATGGGATTTTCGACTGCGTAATTCAATAAGATTATGTTAATGCCAAAATTTTTGGTTCGCACGAGAACAAGCAATTATTTTGATTGAAATCTTGCAAGCACGATTTGCATGAATTATATCAGCCATATTTGGATGATGTTAACTTGAGGGCTTGGCACCAGCGACCAGCCGATCATGCCTCAAATTACAAGATTTGTATCTCCATCACAGGTTATACCAACAGGTTTTGTTTTAACTGCATAACTGCAAAAGACAAAAGTGTTACACATAGCAAAACTGCAGACAGTGACACTGTTTCGACCTATCAGGTCTCTTCATTGCAGTTGGTGACCGACAAGAAGCTAGAGGCTTTTAATAAAGCATAGCTTAGACCGCCACACTTGCGGGATCTATACTTGATCCACTTGGTGGAAGGTCTGTCAGTACTCCTTTAGATCCCGCAAGTGTGGCGGTCTAAGCTATGCTTTATTAAAAGCCTCTAGCTTCTTGTCGGTCACCAACTGCACTGAAGAGACCTGATAGGTTGAAACAGTGTCACTGTCAGCAGTTTTGCTATGTGCATCGCTAGCCTCTTGCATTACTATACAAAAGTGTTAATTTTCATCAAAACTCAAACATGATCACTGCAGTCTTCTCTTTAAGTGATGACTCTACACCGACCGTTAGGATCCGCGAATTGGCTAAGGATGGTACAACCAATTACTTTCTATGAACATTTCAATGTGTGATGAGCCTGGTACCATACTTGATGTTATCTAAATCACGCGAAGACGTTCTGCATCTCACCACCACGTTCTGCAATAATTGTAGTGAGTTGTTTTTACAGCTCAAACAATTTTCAAGTAATCCGGGGTAAAAGGATGAAATCCACATGTTTACCTCAAGAATTCAAGCGCTCTCTTGTTCAAGCTAGCACATATCCAAATCTGTTTAGAAGGTTTGACGCCAGTGTATTTTAATTGTTTGGAGCTGTTGCTCAAGTCTGCTCATTGCGGATATAACTTATTCAAATAATTATAAATATTTATTTGCTTAGTTATGACCATTACTGCATCACTTTATCGTAAAAATGAAACAAATTAAGGGCGGTTGTTGCTCAATGTCTGTCCAAGGCGTAGACACTGCCAGTCTGATTCTCGCAATGCAGGCCAAATGAAAAGAAGATATATACAAAAAAATTCCTTCTACATGAAGGTTTCATAAACTCTGTGTCGTCTATAACTGTGATTTATATCAAATGAAATACTGTAATCATTCTGCATAAATTTACCACGGAAATCCAAATTTTACTCGTATTTGAAAATATGAAGCGGTGGTTCGAGGATTTGACTTCCACGGACCAACAAAAATATTATATAGTATCCGTATTGCTATGTTCCCATCACCAGTTTTATGGCTTATCTGTAGTGTAAAACAACTGTGATGTCACACATCTCATGTTATGAAAACGCATAGAAGGCCTGTGACATCACACTTGTTGTTAGCAATCTAAAAAGTTGAAAATGGAAATCTAGTAAAAGTAATCATCTGCGCATTGATGACAATGATTCATTACTAGCGTGCCGAGAAACTTGGGAAGGGGAGTTAGAGAGCATAAACTACAGTGAAAATATTCAAGATAAAAAACAAAGCATTATGTCAAAATTGGCCGTTGAGAAAATACATTCAACGAGAAGAACTGGAGGTCAAACAGGTTTCCCCTATAAATGTTTATTTTAATGATAAAGACAATGATTACATTCTGATGGCCACCAACAAACAAGCAGTAATCAATATTCGCCAAGATAAAAATGAACGGGAGGACATGGCAAAATTAGGCAAAAATGCCTAATCTTAAATACGCGAGCGGATTATTAGTAAAAATTTTTTGCAGAAATACGGCTGTTCATTGAACCGTATAAAGAGCACGGCGGTATATAATCACGCGTCGAAAAAAGAACACACAGAACAAAGCACGATGTTGAACTTGGTTGTTTGCGTCATAGTGTTGAGCGCAGTTTGCTCTGCTCAGGAGCACCTCACATGTTTGAGAACCGATGACGTATTGAATCGACAAAGTCAACAACATTCCCAAAGAGCTTTGCAAGGATCTCCGGGCAAACGGGGCCCGAGAGGTCAAGTGGGGTCACGTGGGAGACGGGGTCAGAAAGGAGAACCTGGAATTCCTGATGATCAACAAATCAAGTTGCTCCGAGATCAATTAGATTCCCTCTTTCAGGAAGTGGAAGCCCTAAAAACCAAAGCAGAGAAAATCGTGAACTAGCTGTGGATGTGTTCACCAAAGGATTGTATATTCCTCCTCACGTTTATATTTATCGACTCACTCCTGCTCGTCAATCGTGGCAGCAGAGTCAGGAGTTTTGCCGAAATTGGGGAGGTACTCTTGCGGTCCATGGCGTGAAAACTCGTGAAAATAGGAAAACACTGATTCAAAATCTGTCAATCACACACGTCTTTTGGATTGGTGTAAATGATATTGCATCAGAAGGAAACTGGGCATGGGTGAACGGTGAGCGTGCAAGTAGTTCTGAGTTAATCTGGCAAAGTGGACAACCGAATGGAGGTCGCAACCAAAACTGCGTTTGGGTGGTTGGAAATCCTGCATCTTCTGATGTTGGACTTGCTTTTGACGACCCATGCGCGGCTTCAATTCCAGGACTTTGTGAGAAACTAATTTGAATTTTTCAAACTTGAAACGGGCTGCAACCCCTTGAAACGTGTGAAAACCTTCATTTTGTAAATTTCCTCCAGCAATCACAAATTACGGTAGTTTCTGTATATTGATTCAACCATCAATAAAACATTTTTAAAAACACTCTTGGATATACCGACCAAGAACAGTTTGTTTCCTAAAAAGTTGTGTACTTTTTAAATGAGAGAATTTCACCAAACTGATGAGGTTTTATATGCAAGTGATTTGTAAACATATTAGAATTGTAATGCTGTGTAATTCGCATGATAAAATCTATATTATTGTGAAGCAAACACGTGAGCTGATAATTTGATTTTGTTATTATTTACACTTTGAAAATAATCTTTTTCAAAACCAAATAACTGAACAAAATTTATTTTTATTGCAACAATGACGTGTATTATCAAACATATTTAATCACCTAAACTAATTAATTGCTGCTTTTAATTACGTAATAGCCAAGTTGCATTACGTAAATTGCATCGCTTCGTTTCTTGAGTGTTATTTTTAAATTGCGTTATGTATTTCTGGTGTTAGTTGTCATCTTGTTGATAAAATAGAAAGATAAGCTATTTTAGAAATGTGAAAAGTAAATAAAAATGAAAAGCCTCTAGCTTCTTGTCGGTCACCAACTGCACTGAACGACATTTTTATTTTACAGTTTTGTTTGTGTGGCAACTTGTACATACGTATTCGAGCAAGGTTTCAACACAATAAATCAAAAATACATAGGAGTTGTTTCGACGAATTCAACGTAGTTTTTTGCTATAGCACCTTCTGGTTTGTCGCAACAAAACGATGATAATGAAGAAATGGTTTTGCAGTCTCACTTGCCTGTGCATCCTGGCAGTGCAATCTGTATCAATTGAAGAGTTAAGCATAGTTGAAGCTGGCAAAAATTGTATTCTTTTACCAGTTTCTTAAGTTGTGGTTGTCACTATACAGCTTGCTGTCTTACTTAAGATAACATCTTTATGCCTCATACATGCAACGACGTGTAGTTTAAAAAAACACAGCAACTGCATTCATTCAGTGTCTTTACCATTTTTATTTCATTTATCAATTCAATTTCCCAATAAGGTCTTAATAGCGCGACCCGATCAGCGACGTAACTATCGCCGGATACCACTTAACAATCACACGCGGAGATTCCCCCACACAGTTCTTCAGCAGGGTTTGCGCGATCACAGTGCTCGAGCTGCTAACAGGGCCCCCGCACCACAGGAGCACACCGGAACGGGCGTTTCACCGAACGATGAACTTGTTAACATGAATGGTCCCAATGCTCCGGGCCTGGGTATTAAGCTTGGGGGATGCATACATAGCGAGCGATATTATATTGCAATGTTTTAAAATACTGAACAAAATAAACTACGTTAAAAACTGCAGATTATAAGGGTTTATTGGAGCGTGTAGCTGATGATAGTGCATGAGTGTGCACGCGCACATATGCGCAAAGATGCCGAAATGGAGTAAAAACAAAGATTCATTTTATAAAAAATCGATTTTGAAGCTATCTTCTAGAAGATTTTGTAAATCAAAAAAAATTTGCAAAACTGTAAGGTAAACTGTGGCGATTTTGTTGGTTTGCGACCCGAAATCATTTATTCGGCTTTTGACTGGCTTGACTTTTTTTTGGAGGTGTTTTCGCTATGTAGGATTTAAAATAGTCTCCGAACGATTTCTTTTATGTGAAAGTGCTTTTCACAAACAAGGTGTGTTTGTCAACACTTGGCTCCTCGTTTCTTAAAAATTTTCGATTATCTTGAGTATATGTGAACATGTCTATGGCATCGCGTTGATGAACAATTATTTCTAAAACGCAATTGTTCGAATAGAAGCAAAAAATCAAACAATGTAAAAATTTTAAAACGCAAATTCTCACATCTACAAACAGACAAAAACGGTTTTGTTTATCCGCGTGTGGTTGAAGGTTCACTTTATATAAAAGTAATCTTCCTCCAGAAAAATGCTTATTTATCCATCCGAAAAAAAGCATTTACCAAAAATTGAGTTGATAACGTGTGATATCTTTATTTACTAAGGAAGCACACGTTGGCAAATATTTATTCTCTGTATATTTTATTGTAAGTACAGTTTGGTGACGTAATTATGTTTATGTAATCAATTGTAATTTATGTTTTCATTTGTATTTGCCAGAATATCGACAATTCTTCTTTATATTTCATGGATTCATTCATTCGTTAGGAGATCATGCTCTGTTTGCAGGTCTTAATAGTTGCACTGGGTTATTGCGACGGGCAGACTGCTTGGCGCCATCTCCTGTTGGCCTCATAAATATTGAAGAATCTCGTTAAGTGCCCAACCGAAACTCGCAACAACAAACTTACTTACTTTTACACCGCACCAGTTCTTTTGTTCGGAGTGTCAAGCAAGGAATCTGGATACTTTTACAAAGTCTTTGATGTGGCTTGCCAATGAACTGAACCCAAGTTTTCCGATTACAAAGTGGACGCTGTATCCACTCTTCTCCATTGTGAATTATTTATTATTTAAATTTATTTACTCAACGAGATTTTGTTCTTTTGTATCCCATGCTCCAAAGTCCCACCTTTATTGTCGAGCTCTAAGTAGGAGTTATTTATTGTTATCGTAGTGGTTTTCAATCGATATTATGACAGCACAATCCTGCATAACCAGTGGCAAGAGAAAACATTGAATGCGATGCTGGAACTAGGAAATTCACCTTCTATTGGAGCAGTTCCAACGAGCTCATGAGTACTTTTGACATGGATTGGAAAAACAACTTATTTTTAATCTAGACGAGCTCGAGAACACAAACGCTGGATTGCAGCAATTTAGAAAATCAACTGTATACAGTCCAGCCGCCAAACTTGGTCTTTCTTAAACCGTTTTATTGGTGGAAAAAAACAGTGGGGCAAATAGTCAAATTACAACAAGCAGCACTCGTTCAAAATGAGAAGGTGATTACCTTAATATACCAGCTGCCCTCAACAGACGGTGGGTTTAATGGCCAAGTAACTGTTTATGAATATAAATTTGCACTGAAATCGCTCAAAGCTCAAAATAGAGTTCATTACAGAATATGGCGGCAAGCTGTCAATCATCCGAGGTGGATTTCCACCGTACACTTACATAACATCAGCTTCACCTGAAATATCTGCCGATATTGTAGTTCTCAGTTAAATGATGCATTGAAATATTCTGTTAAAAACAAAAATGATCAGTACGGTATTTGACTAGTCGATCAGTTCCAGCTACAAACGGCTCGAAACTCGCGCTATACGGATGGGTATTTACGAGGTAGACACGCGACGCGGTGACCCCACCGCGTTCGTGACCGCTTGCATCATGCTGTCATCTTTAACAGCTTCATTTATTCTAATTCGGTTAAACTTGAAATTTTTTATCACCAAGAAATTATGCCAGCAACTAGTGGCCGCTTGCACGACTGTATTGTGTAAAAACCATAAGTTGTAAGCTTTTGTCAGAGTGGTGTATTTACTGTTATTCTGGCGATCAGGTGTTTTTGATAAATTCATTTTATTTAGCTCTTCTGGTAATGATAACGTTTATTCAAGTTGATACAAGTTCTTACCGAGCATGCAAAAAAGTTCAATATCCGTCAACGTTTCGAACAGCTATACAGCTGTTATTCATCAGGACTAATAATAAACGAAAGCATGAGTGAGGCAAAGTAAATAGTGTGCTACGCAATCGAAAGAAAAGTTTTGGCGTAATCTATAGTTGTTTATTATTCGCTTTTAAACTTTTTGTTTTGCCTATTTCTTGCGATTGCCTAGCAAATTATTTATATTGCCTCACTCATGCTTTCGTTTATCATTAGTCCTAATAAAGAACAGCTGTATAGGTGTTCGAAACGTTGACGGATATTGAAGGTTTTTGCATGCTCGGTAAGAACTTGTATCAACTTGAATAAACGTTATCATTCCCAGAAGAGCTAAATAAAATGAAAGTGGTTTATTTATCGTTGTTACTGCAAACTGTAGCCCAATAAATCCATATTTGAATTAAATTTTTATTTCAAGTAGACTTAGATGTCGTCGAACGCAAATCAAGCGCTTAACTTTCGTCCTGAAAGCTATAGTTATAGACGGGTGCAACACTGAGTTAAGTAATCTTGTGTCGGTAAACACTCAAAATTTGCAGTAGGATCAAGTCCTACTGTAGTTTGAGGTTCAGCTTTGTTCCAAACTTTCAATTTGAACCAAAAACAAAATAAAGGAGATTGTTTGATTAATCACCTTAGGCTTGGTTTGAAAATGTTGATTTTAATGCTTAAAGCTTGATGATACTCAAGGTTGAAGAGATATGGTGGTTACCAAGTCGGAGGAACTTAATTTATTGTTACCTAACTCTACCAAACATGGCTGTATTGATGTTTTATGTGAGTTTGGGCATTCATCTGAGCGTCAGATATGTTTGTTAAAGTAATTTTAATTTAGCGGTTTATAAAAACGGAATCGCAGTTGCTGGTGGATATGTAGGAGACGCAAGGTAATCTGCTGAGTTTTACAATCCTTCATCCAATCAAAGGTCGGCAATACCGTCGATAAAGGAAAGCAGACACGACCACACAATTGTTCTACATTTCGGAAAGAATGTAACTTTCGGAATCCACAAAACGATACAGCATAGCAACACTACATCACTTTCATTTTTGAATATTTATTTACATACACTATGAGCTGAACGTTTTCGGCTTACATCAAGCCCTTGTCAAAGTATCTATAATATCGAGTATTAGAATAAATTATCACAAATGAAAGGTGATTTAGTGTTGCTATGCAGTATCGTTTTGTGGATTATTTGTTTTGTGTGGATGGATAAGCTGCTGGTAGATGCTCGCCTTCAGACAAAATGCTGAGTGATGAAAATAGAACTAGGCACCATGTTCAATCGTAAAGAGTGTATCAAAGAATTTCGAATTTGATCAACATGTAGACCAGGGAGGGGCAATATTTTTAGCCGTGGGGCAGCGTTGACCATTCAAGAGTTGGCCGAGGGCCAGTGCTCAAAATCTTTCAATAATTTTAGGCTCTGAAAATGATGGTCTCCAAAACAATGTCATGACCCTGTATTTGGACGGAAAATGCGTCAATTCAAACTAAAAATTGCGTAGCGGCTCTTCCAATGTGTCTTCTATCGTTTTTGGTTCTTTAGTACGGCAAGTGTTGCCATCCCTGTCATATTAAATTCGATATATGAAAGTTTTCTACCAGTGTTGGCGGGCCGCACTAATTGCTCTGGGGGCTGTGGTTTGCCCCACCCTGGTCTAGACTGTCACAATCTTTCAAATGATAATTATTAATAACTGGTCGTATGTTAGAAATACAAACGAGAAATTGATACATCATTATATTGTTGCAATTTGAGGTATTGTCGGTATGATGATTGATTTTCTATTTGTTGTATGTATCCTTTTTGATTGCAATGTTTGCATTGAATTGTAAATATTGTTATTGCGATCAATTTCGATAAACTGATTTGCTCAATTCAACAATATGACATCAAAGTATTTCAATCTCCATTGTGATGAGGTTAGCAATTATTGCTCAGGTAATCAAGTTTTGAACTAAAAACAAGTTTTGCAAGCTGATATGACTTTTTAGTTATTTTCCGCTACATGACGGTCAAGAACAGAAATATTCCAACTGAAATATTGATAAAGCTGTTATAGCAGCCAATCAAATTAGTCTTTGAAAAACTGCGGCTGCTGAGACAGATGCACAGACGAATTACGCGCACTTCAAATTTTACACTTTCACCCGATATTGTAGAAATTTATTGTTATTGAAGTGACATTAACGTGGGGAAATGTAAAAAAGTACGGTTATCGGACTATGACGGAACCGATCCAAATATATGTATAAGACGTTCAGTATACTTGTAATCCAAAACAGCAGTGGCAATCTCCAACAGTTATTTCACACAAATATTCCGACAGTTATTTCACACAAATATTCCGATCTTTCTCCCAGTTGTAGATTCTCAATTATTCTGGTTCACATACATTTTTTGGCTTTAACTTCGAATCAAGCACATGTAAACTTAGGCAAGCTCGGGGCAAAAAGCTCAAATTGTTATTAGTAGCAGCACGACGTGATGAATTGAGTGTCAGACTTGTATAGAAAGACTGCCGGTTGACAACTTAGAACGTTGCATATAAAATCTAAACGCGTAAATTCAACAAAAGCCATTCAACTGACATGAACAATGTACTCGATTTAAATCTCAGTCGAAAATCTGCAATTGATATTGATTTACTTAAATTTGTATTGGACGCTTTAAGGTTTCGAGTTGTGCTTAAATGATAAATTTTAATTTGTAGTTAAGAAGTTCTATGTAGCTCTGCAAAAAAGTTTTGACACAATGATAGCCTTAAATAAAGGTAGGCCAAGAGCAAAACCAGTTAAGAACGGGGCATTTTCCAACAGGCGTCGCATTAGAGGTGTGCAGAATCGTTCCTTTTCATTTTCGGTTATGCAGGATTACTTTTGTAGAATTAAGCGGTGAAAATGCAAAAGGATATGCAATCTTCAAAAAATGAGGTTAATTGCTCGGTGAAACGAGTGAAACGGTGCAACACGACTGTTACTCTTTACGACAAACCTGGGTGAGAACCTTTTCTTTGGAGACCACCTACAAGGAATTCGCTGCGGATCTATTAACGTCGGAACTTAAGTGCAGGGCCCATTTATTAGGTGGTGGGGCCCTTAATCAGGTGGGAGCTCTGGGCATTTCGCTTGGGAGTTGCCATTTTCAAGGTGTCTGGGCCACTTGTTTTCCACATAAAGATGGGGGCGTCCCGTTGAGTGCCTTGACCAAGGACACAACAAGCGAGCCTGGCGGCTTGTCCTCCACAACCCCCCTTACATGCCGAGCGCCAAGCAGAAAAGCTGTGAATACTATTCTAAGTCTTTTGGTATGACTCGACAAGAAGAATGAATCCCAAGTCTACCGTCTGCGATGTGGACGCTCTAACCACCACGTCCATGCGGGCTTTTGACTCGCATTTTTTGCTGAAATATTACAGTGTAGGCCAAAATTTCAAGATATTGCGGTTTTTTTCGGTGCAGCCAAATATTTGCTCCAGAAACCTGGGCTTCGCAAAACCATGAGCTGTTTCTTGGCTACAGTAGCAGAAATCTCTAATTTTTAATATTTTGAAGCTATGTTTTGACTGATACAACTTAGTTACAAAGTCTGAGCAACAAAGTGTCGAAAATAATTAAATTGAAGTATTAATTCACAAAGTTTAGCTCATGGAAAGTAAACTCATTGCAGTATGCAATGCATAGCGTTTTTAAAGTCTTTGATATAACTCGACAAAGGAATTGAACCTAAGTCTACCAACAACAACGCGGAGTTCTAACCACTAGGCCATGATAGATGGTAAAACAACGATTTCACCTTTGCATGCTGAGAAAAGATAATGATAATTTTTCTAAAAAGTAAGTTGAATTTTGAAGTAATTAAAAAAAGAGGGCGAAGGCGAACAAAAAATGTGGAGAAGACAGCTGGACGAAGAGATAAAAAAATTGAATTTGAAAAGGAAGATGTCTTCGATAGAGAAAAGTTGCATAATGCTGTTTATAAAATGGCGAAAGACGTGAGGTGAATCTGGTTCTCTCCGCCAACTGCAGCATTTCAGTTGTTATATAAAAATTGGATCCCTCTTTCTCTCTTGTATTTTATGCTTTATAGACCAACAGCTTTGGCGTCAAGCAGAAAATATTTTCCCCTAAAAGCAATGATTCTCAATCAACAACAGCAATGTGCTGCATATCCAAAGACAGAAGAAAATATTACACTCCTAGTTGAAGCTCCTAAGGTGAGCTTCTATTAAAACAGTTCAAACAAGTTCCTGATGACCTTCAACACCAACTAGAAGAACAGCCCATTTGTCATGTACATAAACTTGGATACCAACGTTAAAACAAAGCAGCTCAGAAAATCAACGTTCATTAACTCCAGATTTAAAGCCTGATCTCTCTTAAACCGTTTTGCTTCTTGAAAAAACAATCAAATCTGTGCAAATTTCAGTCGCCGAAATTGCTAGCCGCCCGACAGAAAGTTGTCAATAATCAAATTATGACTAGTAACTTTTGTTTAAAGTGCGGAAGCAATTAAATAAACATAACAGCTGCCCTCAGCAGGTGTTGGGTTTTTCGGCCAAGCAAGCGTTCATAAACAGAAATTGTTCCAAGCTCAAAATAGATTTCGGTTCATGATGAAGCGACAAGCTGCTAGTTATACGAGGTTTATCTCAAGCTTTTTCATCGGTTTACAATGATCGAACTTGCTCAACTATCTTTTGTTTTCACCAAATAGACCAGGGGTGGCCAACCGTGGCGCATTGCGCCAAATTTGGGGCATTGCATGTTTAGAGGTGGCGCATTGCAGGTTTAAGATTTTTGGGCAATTTGGGTAAGTGTCCTTTCATCTGGCCGAAAAGTAATATATTTATACTTTGAAGTCAAAACAAAGCCATATTCAGGGATGATCTCCAAAAAAAAAAAAAAAAAAAGAGGTCTGTACTTGGTTGGCCTCACGTTTGGTGGCATATTTAAGCCAAAAGTGATGGAAAAGGTGTAGCGAAACAGGCGATGACTTTTTTTTTTTTTTTGGAGATCATCCCTGAATATGGCCTTGTTTTGACTTCAAAGTATAAATATATTACTACACGTTTGTGAGCAACGAAAAGTTATGAATGTTTGTGTGGCGCATCTACAAATGAATGTTTGTGTGGCGAAAAATTTTGGCGCATGGACTGAAAAGGTTGGCCACCCCTGCCCTACATTTCTGGCGCATCCGACACGGGTTGGTAGAAGAGTTTGCGCTTTGCATAAAAAGCTTGGCCACCCCTGAAATAGACTGATTAACACAGTTTTTGTTAGCAACATTGGCAAAAAATAGTTCCTCCAGCAAACAAAACCCATTTACTGATAGGACAGCAGTAACAACAATCTCGACCGAGATGTTGCCTTCAAAGTGAAAACAAAGGGTCAAAGTAAGAGGTAAAGCCCATAATTTAAAATGATTGCATATAAACAAGGTCATTGACAAAGTTTTCAGCAAGCTTTGTTCTGTGTAATATCTGCAAATCACAGCAGAGCAGTAGCAGCACGAATCACGTTTGCAATGTGCATTTAATTGCCTAACTTTTCCATCTCTCGAATGTAATTTCCTAAAGCCTCTTGGTTAGACCTACTGTAAGTGTTTGGCGCAATGTTGATGAGATTTTCAACTGCGTAGGTGAATCAGAATTTGTTTATGCCAGAACTTTTGGTTCGCACGAGAACAAGCAATTATCATGATTGAAATCTTGCAAGCACGATTTGCATAAATTATATCAGCCATATTTGGATGATATTAACTTGAGGGCTTGGCATCAGCGACCAGCCAATCACGCCTCAAATTGCGAGATCCGTATCTCCTCCACAGGTTATGCAAACAGATTTTGTTTTGACTGCATAACTGCAAAAGACAAAACAGCGCATTTTTATCAAAACTCAAACATGATCACTGCAACCTTCTTTTTCAATGATGATTCGTTACAGACCGTTAGGATCCGCGAAGTGGCTAAGAATGGTACAACCAATTGGTTTCTATGAATATTTTGATGCGTTATGAGCCTGGTAGCTTACATTAAGTTATCTAAAACCGTGTCCGGAAAATTCGCCGTAAACAAGTTTGCCGTAGGATAACTCGCTTCAGAAATTTTCGCCTCAGAAAATTTCGCCTAATAGGCGAAAGGCAGTGTACACCAAAGGGGCAGGCCCGGTATGTAAATGTACGGGGCAGTGTACAGTGGAAGGGAGTGTACAGGGTAGGGGATAGATACTGGGGTGCAAAATTTGACTGCGGCGAAATATTATGAGGCGAAAATTCCTGAGGCGATATTTCCTACGGCAAACTTGTTTACGGCGAATTTTCCTACAACCATCCAAAACACCCGGAGACGTTCTCTCCCCCAACTGTAGTCGGCTTGGCAGGACAAGTTATATTAACTACTTATAACTATCCTAGCCACCTATTAATGAACAGATTATCGTGTGCTCCCTCTGCTAGCAATGGAGAATGCATGGAAAATTGGAAAATGTTTTATTGCGCTCTATTACTTAGGTATTTCAAATAGCAAATGTATACAAGAATATCAGTATTCCCACATTTATTGTAGAACTGGACCAAAATACTGTTAAATAAAAGCAGTAGTTGGTGATCTCGATTCTCGTTGATGGAGGTGCACTAAAGAGATCAATTAGATCGAAACACGTCTGTCGACATATGCCATACGTAAAGCACACATATCATATATCAAGCCAGTATTTACAATTTATTGGAGTTTAATAATCAAATTCATCTACATCTTTACATGTATTCTCTTGTATTTGTAGCGTGATACTCGTTTTTAGAATGTGTCATATTCGAATGATGGAAGAGCTGCTAATTTAATCCATTGTAGACAATCCTATCAACGCCAGATTAACTGAATCATTTAGAAACATCTAAAAATTTGATCACTTTGAAATTAGCTTTGCATGATCCTGGGTTGGTGAGTTGTTTTCCCAGCTCAAGTAATTTTCAAGTAATCCGGGGTAAAAGGCTGATATCCACACGTTTACCTCAAGAAATCAAGCACTCTCTTGTTCAAGCTAGCACATATCCAATTCTCTTCATTCATTCACGCGTATGAGCTCATGCTCGGTTTGCATGTCTTTCGTCAGACTGGGCCACCACGACGGGTAGACTGCTTGGCCCCACCATCTGTCTGCCACATAAAGACGGAGGCATCCCGTTGAGTGCTTTGCCCAAGGACACAACAAGCAAGCTTGCCGGCTTGTTCTCCACACTATGCCTTATGTGCTGAGCGTCAAGCAGGGAAGCTGTGAATAACATTTTTTAAAGTCTTTTGGTATGACTTGACAAGGAAAATGAACCCCAAATCTACCGACTGTAAAGCGAACGCTCTAACCACTACACCATCGCGCCGGTATATCCAAATCTGTTTAGAAGGTTTGACGCCAGTGTATTTTAATTGTTTGGAGCTGTTGCTCAAGTCTGCTCATTGCGGATATAACTTGTTCAAATAATTATAAATGTTTATTTCCTCAGTTATGAACATTACTGCATCACTTTATCGTAAAAATGAAACAAATTAAGGGTGGTTGTTGCCCAATGTCTGTCCAAGGCGTAGACACTGCCAGTCTGATTTTCGCAATGCAGGCCAAATGAAAAGAAGATCTTTATAAAATATTTCTTCTGCTTGAAGGTTTCATAAACTCTGTGTCGTCTATAACTGTGATTTATATCAAATGAAATACTGTAATCATTTTGCATAAATTTTACTACGGAAATCCAAATTTTACTCGTATTTGAAAATAAGAAGCGGTGGTTCGAGGATTTGGGTTGCACTGACCAACAAAAAATATTATTAAATATAGCAGGCATTCCTCGTATGTCGAGTGTAACGATATTTCAATCAGATCACTTCGTTCTTTCGACAAATTTTCTATTCAAATTTAACCTTTCGCTCCCCTTAGTTACCGGGGAGCTTCTTCAGAACACGGTAGATGTAAATAATGTGACATACAAACTGTACAACATAAAATTACAAAGACTACTTGTATTACTAAACACTAAAAATTATTTATCAACAGGGCAGGCAATCACGTAATAACAAAAACATTGTTACATCACAGATACAGGAGTGGCCAAGTGAAAAGTGTTGTGAGAAACATAAGACATTACTTATTGGAGACGAACACACTATAAACAGTCGGAAAATTCGCACCATCATTGCGATTAATAACATTACATGAACAAGCCTTTTGATTTATCAAAAAACTTTCCGCAACGCGACGTCTGTATGCATGTGATTCTGACTTCAAAATTTTGACATTAACCCAATCTATTCTATGATCGAATTCCATAACATGTTGACTCAGCGCTGACTTTTTAGTGTTAAAAGTCTTGACCGCATCAACATGTTCCCGTTTTCTGGTTCTAACACTACGCCCTGTTTCACCTACATACACAGCATTGCAATCCCGGCAAGAAATTTGATACACCAAACCACGCTTAAATTGTACAGTTTGTATGTCACATTATTTACATCTACCGTGTTCTGAAGAAGCTCCCCGGTAACTAAGGGGAGCGAAACGTTAAATTTGAATAGAAAATTTGTCGAAAGAACGAAGTGATCTGATTGAAAAAATATTATATAGTATCCGTATTGCTATGTTCCCATCACCAGTTTTATGGCTTATCTGTAGTGTAAAACAACTGTGATGTCACACATCTTATGTTATGAAAGCACATAGAAAGCCTGTGACATCATACTTGTTGTTAGCGGTCTAAAATGTCGAAAATGGAAATGTAGTAAAAGTAATCATCTGCGCATTGATGACAATGATTCATTACTAGCACGCCGATAAACTTGGGAAGAGGAGTTAGAGAGCATAAACTACAGTGAAAATATTCAAGATAAAAAACAAAGCATTATGTCAAAATTGGCCGTTGAGAAAATACATTCAACGAGAAGAACTGGAGGTCACACAGGTTTCCCCTATAAATGTTTATTTTAATGATAAAAATAATGATTACATTCTGATGGCTACTAACAAATAAACAGTAATCAATATTCCCCAAGATAAAAACAACGGGAGGACATGGCAAAAGTCCCTAATCTTAAATACGCGAGCGGATTATCACAAAAAAAGTTTGTGCAGAAATAAAGCTGCTCATTGAACCGTATAAAGAGCACGGCGGTATATAATCACGCGTCGAAAAACAACACACAGAACAAAGCGCGATGTTGAAGTTGGTTGTTTGCATCATAGTGTGGACCGCAGTTTGTTCTGCTCAAGAGCATCTCACGTGTGTGAGAACCGATGACGTATTGAGTCGACAAAGTCAACAACATTCCCAAAGAGCTTTGCAAGGATCTCCGGACAAACGGGGCCCGAGAGGTCAAGTGGGGTCACGTGGGAGACCGGGCCGAAAGGGAGAACCTGGAATTCCTGATGATCAGCAAATCAAGTTGCTCCGAGATCAATTGGATTCCCTCTTTCAGGAAGTGGAAGCCCTAAAAAATCAAACCAGAGAAAATCGTCAGGTGGCCGTGGGTGCACTTGCACTCTCCAAAGGATTGTATATTCCTCCTCACGTTTATATTTATCGACTGACTTCTGCTAGTCAATCGTGGCAGCAAAGTCAGAATATTTGTCGAAATTGGGGAGGTACTCTTGCGGTCCATGGCGTGAAAACTCGTGAAAATAGGAAAACACTGATCCAAAATCTGTCAATGAGCAACAACTTTTGGATTGGTGTAAATGATATTGCATCAGAAGGAAACTGGGTATGGGTGAATGGTGAGCGTGCAAGTAGTTCTGAGTTAATCTGGGATAGTGGGCAACCGAATGGAAATCGCAGCGCAAACTGCGTTGTTGTGAATGGATATCCCGCATTTTATTATGTTGGACTTGCTTATGACCTCCGATGTTCGATTTCACGTCAAGGACTTTGTGAGAAACAAATTTGAATTTTTCAAACAACAATGAATTGTAATCGACTGTGTAATGTTGAGGGAGGATGGGGGTTGCAACCCCTTGAAACGTGTGAAAACCTTCATTTTGTAAATTTCCTCCAGCAATCACAAATTACGGTAGTTTCTGTATATTGATTCAACCATCAATGAAATCTTTTTAAAAACTCTCTTGGATATACCGACCAAGAACAGTTTGTTTCTTGAAAGTGTGTGTACTTTTTATATGAGAGAATTTCACCAAACTGATGAGGTCTTATATGCAAGTGATTTGTAAACATATTAGAATTGTAATGCTGTGTAATTCGCATGATAAAATATATATTATTGTGAAGCAAACACGTGAGCTGATAATTTGATTTTGTTATTACCTTGAAAATAACCTTTTTCAAAACCAAATCACTAAACAAAATTTATTTTTATCATAACAATGATGTGTATTATCAAAATTATTTAATCACCTAAACTAATTAATTGCTGCTTTTAATTACGTAATAGCCAAGTTGCATTGCGTAAATTGCATCGCTTGGTTACTTGAGTCTTATTTTTAAATTGCGTTATATATTTCTGTGTTATTTGACAACTTGTTGATAAAATAGAAAGATAAGCTGCTTCAGAAATATGAAAAGTAAATAACAATGACATTTTTATTTTACAATTTTGTTTGTGTGGCAACTTGTACATACGTATTCGAGCAAGGTTTGAACACAATAAATCAAAAATACTTGGAAGTTGTTTCGATGAATTTAAGGTAGTTTTTTGCTATAGCACCTCCTGGTTTGTCGCAACAAAACGATGATAATGATGAAATGGTTCTGCAGTCTCACTTGTCCGTGCTTCCTGACAGTGCAATCTGTATCAATTAAAGAGTTCAACATAATTGAAGCAGGCAAAAATTTTATCCTTTTATCAGCTTCTTTAGTTGTGGTTGTCACTATACAGCTTGCTGTCTTACATGAGCTACCACCTACCTGCCACATATAGATGATGGGATTATGTGAAGTGTCTCACTCAACGTCCCAACATGCGAACTTGCCAGTTTTTATTTCAAACTATCTTTTTTGTGCTTAACGTCAAGTAAGGAAGCCATGAATGCCATTTCTGAATATCTTTTGGTATGACTTGACAAAGAATCGAACCAAATATACAGATTGCAAAACGGTTGCTATAACTAATGTACCACTACGCCGCTTAATAACGCTACGACAATAGTGGGAACTAATGGGTCAGGTTTACATTTTTTCCGGTCATTGCGTCATACTTGCTGCTGTTTGCAGTTTTCAGAATACTAACATGCCACGAAGTGTAGTTTAAAAGAACACAGCAACTGCATTCATTCAGTGTCTTTACCATTTTTGTTTCATTTATCAATTCAATTTCACAATAAGGTCTTGATAGATAGACCTTTATCGCTAACACAATATTGATGTGATTTCCTGTTGCATAATAAAATCAGACATAAATAAAATCAGAAAAGCACTTTGTTTGCTGGAAAGCAATCGATTAAATTAATGAAGATTTCGTATCTACAGTTCGCCCACAACATCAGGGATGTTAGCAGTTATGGCAGTGGTTGCGAATCGTGTTTAATGCATTGGTCTCTTGCATGATATTGAAACCATATTCATTGGTTAGGCCTGCATTGTCAAATAAAAAAATACTCGAGTAAGCTTTTTGTATTTTATTGCTAGTTCCAATTGGTTACGATCAATAGAGAGCGTCATATAAACGAAAAACAAAACAACAAAGCGAGTCCTAAAGGCGCGAGGCTTCCGAACAAAAACAATGCCATTGAGAGATATATGCAAATTTACAAAGCCATCCCTGGACGCGTTTCGTCCTTTTGGACTCATCAGCAGGGCTTTCCAAGGGCCCAGAGGTCCCGCAATAGCATTAACGTTGACTTTTATAAAACAAACTAACACAAAGCGCATGACTGACGTGCTGTCCACCTTTGAACGAGATTCGTTTTGACTTACTTCTATCCGCTCGACTTTGGACTAAAACTGATATTCTAATGCGGTGGTTCTCAAACGTTTTGCGATGCGACGCATTTAAAAAAGCTTGCGAGACGTTGCGACTCACCAGACAGCATCCCAAGGTTTAGTTTGCCGTATTGCGAGATAAAAGTGACCCATGATCTTCAAATAACTGTCCTTATGCACCCGAGATTTGGGATTGGTCTGTCACCTTCAATCGTAAAATTACGCTCTTCTAAGTTAGTAACTCATCTTTCCTGTTTTCGTGAAACATACATCCGAATGCTTTATTCTAAATATATTTTTCGCCAATTAAGTTAAACTTTTGCAATTCGACTCTTAAATAACAAGTCAACCGTTACAGCAGTGTAGTGAAAGCACCATCATGAAAATACAATTGATTATAAATATCAGAAGAAAGTAAAAAGGGAATCTACGATCAGAGCTTTTTTGACGCAATAAAACCTAGATTTATTGGCATCAAAACAAATTATCCTGCGACGCCTTTGGAAAACTGAAACGACGCACCAGGGCGTCGCGATGCACAGTTTGAGAACCACTGTTCTAATGTGATGCGTTGATGAACATCGCGTTGATGAACAATAACTTCTAAAACGCAATTGTTCAAATAGAAGCAAAAAATCAAACAATGTAAAAATTTTAAAACGCAAATTCTCACATCTACAAACAGACAAAAACGGTTTTGTTTATCCGCGTATCGTTAAAGGTTCACTTTATATAAAAATATTCTTCCTCCAGAAAAATGCTTATTTATCCATCCGAAAAAAAGCATTTACCAAAAATTGAGTTGATAACGTGTGATGTCTTTATTTACTAAGGTACCACACGTTGGCAAATATTCAACCACTGTATATTTTATTGTAAGTACAGTTTGGAGACATAATTATGTTTATGTAATCAATTGTAATTTATGTTTTCATTTGTATTTGCTAGAATATCGACAATTCTTCTTTATATTTCATGGATTCATTCATTCGTTAGGAGATCATGCTCTGTTTGCAGGTCTTAATAGTGGCACTGGGTTATTGCGACGGGCAGACTACTTGGCCCCATCCCCTGTTGGCCTCATAAAAATTGAAGAATCTCTTTAAGTGCCCAACCGAAACTCGCAACAACAAACTTACTTACTTTTACACGGCACTAGTCCTTTTGAGCGGTGTGTCGAGCAAGGAATCTGGATACTTGTATAAAGTCTTTGATGTGGCTTGCCAATGAATTTAACCCAAGTTTTCCGATTACAAAGTGGACGCTGTATCCACTCTTCTCCATTGTGAATTATTTATTATTTAAATTTATTTACTCAACGAGATTTTGTTCTTTTGTATCCCATGCTCCAAAGTCCCACCTTTATTGTCGAGCTCTAAGTAGGAGCGATTTATTGTTATCGTAGTGGTTTTCAATCGATATTATGACAGAACAATCATGCATAACCAGTGGCAAGAAAAAACATTGAACACGATGCTGGAACTAGGAAATTCACCTTCTATTGGAGCAGTTCCAACGAGCTCCTGAGTACCTTTGACATGGATTGGAAAAACAACTTATTTTTAATCTAGACGAGCTCGAGAACACAAACGCTGGATTGCAGCAATTTAGAAAATCAACTGTATACAGTCCAGCCGCCAAACTTGGTCTTTCTTAAACCGTTTTATTGGTGGAAAAACACAGTGGGGCAAATAGTCAAATTACAACAAGCAGCACTCGTTCAAAATGAGAAGGTGATTACCTTAATATACCAGCTGCCCTCAACAGACGGTGGGTTTAATGGCCAAGTAACTGTTTATGAATATAAATTTGCACTGAAATCGCTCAAAGCTCATAATAGAGTTCATTACAGAATATGGCGGCAAGCTGTCAATCATCCGAGGTGGATTTCCACCGTACACTTACATAACATCAGCTTCACCTGAAATGTCTGCCGATATTGTAGTTCTCAGTTAAATGATGCATTGAAATATTCTGTTAAAAACAAAACTAATCACTACGGTATTTGACTAGTCGATCAGTTCCAGCTACAAACGGCTCGAAACTCGCGCTATACGGATGGGTATTTACGAGGTAGACACGCGACGCGGTGACCCCACCGCGTTCGTGACCGCTTGCATCATGCTGTCATCTTTAACAGCTTCATTTATTCTAATTCGGTTAAACTTGAAATTTTTTATCACCAAGAAATTATGCCAGCAACTGGTGGCCGCTTGCACGACTGTATTGTGTAAAAACCATAAGTTGTAAGCTTTTGTCAGAGTGGTGTATTTACTGTTATTCTGGCGATCAGGTGTTTTTGATAAATTCATTTTATTTAGCTCTTCTGATAATGATAACGTTTATTCAAGTTGATACAAGTTCTTACCGAGCATGCAAAAAAGTTCAATATCCGTCAACGTTTCGAACAGCTATACAGCTGTTCTTCATTAGGACTAATGATAAACGAAAGCATGAGTGAGGCAAAGTAAATAGTGTGCTACGCAATCGAAAGAAAAGTTTTGGCGTAATCTATAGTTGTTTATTATTCGCTTTTAAACTTTTTGTTTTGCCTTTTTCTTTCGATTGCCTAGCAAATTATTTATATTGCCTCACTCATGCTTTCGTTTATCATTAGTCCTAATGAAGAACAGCTGTATAGCTGTTCGAAACGTTGACAGATATTGAAGGTTTTTGCATACTCGGTAAGAACTTGTATCAACTTGAACAAACGTTATCATTACCAAAAGAGCTAAATAAAATGAAAGTGGTTTATTTACCGTTGTTGCTACAAACTGTAGCCCAATAAAGCTATAATTGAATAAAATTTTTATTTCAAGTAGACTTAGATGTCGTCGAACGCAAATCAAGCGCTTAACTTTCATCCTGAAAGCCCGACGCGTGCAACTCTGAGTTAAGTAATCTTGTGTCGGTAATCACTCAAAATTTGCAGTAGGATCAAGTCCTAGTTTTGAAGTTCAGCTTTGTTCCAAACTTTCAATTTGAACCAAAAACGAATCAAAGGAGATTGTTTGATTAATCACCTTAGGCTTGGTTTGAAAATGTGGATTTTAATGCTTAAAGCTTGATGATACTCAAGGTTGAAGAGATATGGTGGTTACCAAGTCGGAGGAACTTAATTTTTTAATTTTGCAGTTGCCGGTGGATATGTAGGAGACGCAAGGTGATCAGCTGAGTTTTACTATCCTTCATCCAATCAAAGGTCGGCAATACCGTCGATAAAGGAAAGCAGACACGACCACACGATTGTTCTAAATTTCGGAAAGGATGTAACTTTCGGAATCCACAAAACGATACCGCATAGCAACACTACATCACTTTCATTTTTGAATATTTATTTACATACACTATGAGCTGAACGTTTTCGGCTTACATCAAGCTCTTGTCAAAGTATCTATAATATCGAGTATTAAAATAAATTATCAAAAATAAAAGGTGATTTAGTGTTGCTATGCAGTATCGTTTTGAGGATTATTTGTTTTGTGAGGATAGATAAGCTGCTGGTAAATGCTCGACTTCAGACGAAATGCTGAGTGATGAAAATAGAACTAGGCACCATGTTCAATCGTAAAGGGTGTATCAAAGAAATTCGAATTTGATCCAGACCGGGGAGGGGCAATATTTTTAGCCGTGGGGCAGCGTTGATCATTCAAGAGTTGGCCGAGGGCCAGTGCTCAAAATCTTTCAATAACTTTAGGCTCTGAAAATGATGGTCTCCAAAACAATGTCATGACCCTGTATTTGGACGGAAAATACGTCAATTCAAACTAAGAATTGCGTAGCGGCTCCTCCAATGTGTCTTCTATCGTTTTTGGTTCTTTAGTACGGCAAGTGTTGCCATCCCTGTCATATTAAATTCGATATATGAAAGTTTTCTACCAGTGTTGGCGGGCCGCACTAATTGCTCTGGGGGCCGTAGTTTGCCCCACCCTGGTCTAGACTGTCACAATCTTTTAAATGATAATTAACTGGTCCTATGTTAGAAATACAAACGAGAAATTGATACATCATTATATTGTTGCAATTTGAGGTATTGTCGTTATGATGATTAATTTTGTATTTGTTGTATGTATCCTTTTTGATCGCAATATTTGCATTGAATTGTAAATATTGTTATTGCGATCAATTTTGATGAACTGATTTGCTCAATTCAACAATATGACATCAAAGTGTTTCAATCTCCATTGTGATGGGGTTAGCAATTATTGCTCAGATAATCAAGTTTTGAACAGCAAACAAGTTTTGCAAAATTGATGTGACTTTTTAGTTATTTTCCGCTACATGACGGTCAAGAACAGGAATATTCCAACTGAAATGTTGATAAAGCTGTAACAGCAGCCAATCAAATTAGTCTTTGAAAAACTGCGGCTACTGAGACAGATGCACAGACGAATTACGCGCACTTCAAATTTTACACTTCCACCCGATATTGTAGAAATTTATTGTTATTGAAGTGGTATTAACGTGGGGAAGCGAAAAAAAGTACGGTTATTGGACAATGACGGAACCGATCCAAATACACTATATTTATAAGACGTTCAGTATACTTGTAATCCAAAACAGCAGTGGCAATCTCCAACAGTTATTTCACAAAAATCTTCCATCAGTTATTTCACACAAATATTCCGACAGTTCTCCCAGTTGTAGATTCTCAATTATTCTGGTTCACATACATTTTTTGGCTTTAACTTCGAATCAAGCACACGTAGACTTAGGCAAACTCGGGGCAAAAAAGCTCAAATTGTTATTAGTAGCAGCATGACGTGATGAATTGAGTGTCAGACTTGTATAGAAAGACTGCCGGTTGACAACTTAGAACGTTGCATATAAAATTTAAACGTGTAAATTCAACAAAAACCATTCAACTGACATGCACAATGTACTCGATTTAAATCTCTATCGAAAATCTGCGATTAATATTGATTCACTTAAATTTGTATTGGACGCTTTAAGGTTTCGAGTTGTGCTTAAATGATAAATTTTAATTTGTAGTTAAGAACTTTGCAAAAAAGTTTTGACTCAATGATAGCCTTAAATAAAGGTAGGCCCAGAGCAAAACCAATTAAGAACGGGGCATTTTCCAACAGGCGCCGCATTAGAGATGTGCAGAATCGTTCCTTTTCATTTGCGGTTATGCAGGATTACTTTTGTAGAATTAAACGGTGAAAATGCAAAAGGATATGCAATCTTCAAAAAATAAAATCATTTGCTCGGTGAAACGAGTGAAACGGTGCAACACGACTGTTACTCTTTACGATAAACCGGGGTGAGAACCTTTTCTTTGGAGACCACCTACAAGGAATTCGCTGCGGATCTATTAACGTCGGAACTTAAGTGCAGGGGCCCCTTTATTAAGTGGTGGGGCCCTTAATCAGGTGGGAGCTCTGGGCATTTCGCTTGGGAGTTGCCATTTTCAAGGTGTCTGGGCCACTTGTTTTCCACATAAAGGTGGGAGCGTCCCGTTGGGTGATTTGACCAAGGACACAACAAGCGAGCCTGGCTGCTTGTCCTCCACAACCCCCCTTACATGCCGAGCGCCAAGCAGAAAAGCTGTGAATACTATTCTAATTTTTTTGTTATGACTCGACTAGAAGAATGAATCCCAAGTCTACCGTCTGCGATGTGGACGCTCTAACCATCACGTCCATGCGGGCTTTTGACTCGCATTTTTTGCTGAAATATTACAGTGTAGGCCAAAATTTCAAGATATTGCGTTTTTTTTCGGCGCAGTCAAATATTTGCTCCAGAAACCTGGGCTTCGCAAAAGCATGAGCTGTTTCTTGGCTGCAGCAGCAGAAATCTTTAATTTTTAATATTTTGAAGCCATGTTTTGACTGATACAACTTAGTAACAAAGTCTGAGCAACAAAGTGTCGAAAATAATTAAATTGAAGTTTTAATTCACAAAGTTTAGCTCATGTGCTGTAAGTCGAGAGCGCGGTGTTGTTTGAGTGGAAGTGTAAAGTGCTGTTTGACCGAAGTTCGTTTTCAAGCAGACCTTGATTTCGTCGAACTCACAGCAAATGCTTAACTCCGGGAACCGAGCAACTGCAACTGTGAGTCTGGCAAACTAACCTCATAAAAGAACAAAAATTCCTTTGTAGGATCGTCTTTGAGTTTTATCATTTGGCTTCACTACGAAACTTGGTTTTCTTTGTCTTTTGGCTTATCCCGATTAGGGGTCGCCACAGCAGATAATCTGCAATTTTATGACATGGCATTTGTTTTACGGTCGGAACCCCTTCCTGCCACCAACCCCCTATTTGGAGGAAAAAACTGGGCCACTTGTCTTCCACATAAAGTGTTACTCTTGTTCGAAATTTCAACTGCGCCTTTGTGCCATCAACCTTTTTGTACAATTGAATAAGTTAAAACAGGCTGAGCTTTTTTAATACAGTCATTTTGTTTTGGAACAACTAATCTGTTGTTTGGTACCACAAATATAAAAAATATTAGAAGTTGGCAACAAAGCGAAAGATTGAAGACTACTGGTTGCGCTCATTGTTCTTTTCTGGCAGCACTAGAATCTCAATTGGTGAAAATCTCAGAATTTTAAATTTCATCCATAAATTAACATTCCTTTTTTCTTTTCAAGATGACAACATTCTCCAAAAAAGCTTTGCTGGATTTAACAACTTCCGTATCAGAATATTTATCTTCCACTACTTGGAAAGTTATAAAAGAACTGAAAATTAATAGAAAAAAAGCAACCAAAAGAGGAAAAAGAGGAGGTAAAATCAGAACAAAGAACCAAAATCCTATTTCTACAATAATTTCAAATAGAGTTACAGAATTTGAGAAAAATCAAGCAGTCAAACGTGCTAACTTTTCCAACTTAAGAAGCAATTTAGTCAATTCCAAAGCTGTAAGTTCATCCTTAGTATTTTGTTGTCTAAATTGTAGATCTGCAAACAATAAAACTCTGGCTATCTCTGATTTTATTATTTCCAGCAACATTGATGTATGTGCAATTACAGAAACATGGCTTTCAAATCAAATTTCACCAGCAATGCTAAATGAGTTAACTCCAAATGGTTTTAAATTTCTAAATCATCCACGAATTGGTAAAAAGGGTGGTGGACTAGGCATCATCTACAGAAGAAATTTGGATGTCAAATTATTTGATTCTAAAGAGCTCAAATTTAAAAATTTTGAATATTTAAATTGCACCATTGCTTTCAAGAACAAAACATTTTTTCTTGGAGTTGTATATCGTCCTCCTCCTTCCAAAGCAAATGGTTTTTCTACTTCTTCTTTTTTTCAAGAATGGGAAGACTACCTAAATTACCTAATGCTCTTAAAGCAAGATGTTTTATTGACTGGCGACATAAATTTTCATTTGGATTGCAAGACATCACCAGAAACCAAGCATTTTAATTCTACTTTGGATTCTTTGAATTTTATCCAGCATGTTGATACTGCTACCCATGTTGGTGGCCACACCTTAGATTTTATTGCAACTCTGGAAGATTCTTCTTTGCTCTGTAACAAGCCAACTGTACGTGACACTTTTATAACTGATTCAGTTTCTGGCAAATCGTTGGACCACTTTGCAATACTTTGTAACCTTAGCATATCTTTTCAAGCTCAAAAATTCTGCAATGTCACATACAGAAACATTAAAAGCATCAATCTGGATGAGCTAAATCATCTTTTATATGAAAAATTCCAAGTACCTCCAATATTCTGTGATATCGATTCACAAGTTAGTTTTTGAAGCAATGTACTGTTGGGTAGTCTGGATATGGTAGCACCGCTGACTGAAAAGCAAATTCAACTCCGCCCATCTTTTCCCTGGTATAGCACTGAATTAAAAAAGTCAAAAAAACTTTGTCGAAAACTTGAAAGAAAATGGAAAACTTCTAAATTATTAGTCCATAAATTAGCTTTTAAAGAACAGTGCACAAATTTTAACAAACTACTGCTCAAATCGAAAAGAGATTTCATTCTTTCCAGTTTGGACAAATGTAAAGATGCCAAAAAGTTATATCAGATGGTTGGTAAATTCTTAAAACCAAATTCTTTGAAACAATTTCCAAATATTTTTTCTCCTTCTGAACTTCCAAATGCGTTTGCCAAATTTTTTCAAGATAAGATTCTAAAAATTCACAACTCTATGGCAAGCATTCCTCAAACTGAAAATAATTTTGATGAAGAAACCGAATATTTGATTGGCTCTACTTTTGATAATTTTTCCCCAGTAACAAATGATGAAGTAAAAAGTGTTTTGCATTGTCTAAATTCCACAAACTGTAAACTGGACCCCATTCCAAGTGCTCTTCTGAAAAAATGTCCTAGCACTATTTCAATTATCACTGACATCATCAACAATTCTCTCACTTCCTCACAAGTCCCATCTGAATTTAAAAAAGCAATTGTAATTCCTCTGCTAAAAAATTGTAATCTTGATTCAAATGTTCTTGCAAATTACAGACCAATATTCCATCTATCATTTTTGTCTAAAGTCTTGGAAAAAGTTGTAGCTGTTCAGCTAAATGAGCACTTATTGCTGAATGATTTACAAGATAAATTTCAATCTGCTTACAGAACTGGTTTTTCTACAGAAACTGCATTAATCAAAATTACTGATCACATACTTCAAGCTCTTGACTGTAAAACTTCCACTGCATTGGTAATGATTGATATGTCCTCTGCTTTTGACACTGTGGATCATAATATTTTGCTACACAGGCTTTCAACTTGTTTTGGTATTAAAAATTCTGTACTTGCTTGGTTTCAATCTTATTTGTACAATCGTAGTCAAAGTGTTATTGTGAATAATATTGAATCTGATTCTTTTCAGTTATCTTCTGGTGTGCCTCAAGGCTCAGTGCTTGCTCCAATTTTATTTACTTTGTACATGAAACCACTTGGTCATATAATTAATAAATTTGGCTTTAGTTATCACTTTTATGCTGATGATCTTCAAATTTATTTTACTTTTAATGCTGATAGAGATACTTCTAATGTATTTGCAAGTTGTCTAAGAGCAGTTGAAGACTGGCTAAGCCTGAACAAATTGAAACTTAACAATAATAAAACTCAGTGCATTGTATTTGGTCGACAGGTGTTAACAACTTCTGCAGATGCATTTGGCAATAATTTTTCTGATCACAGTATTCTGAAATGTGTTAAGAACTTAGGTGTTTATCTTGACTGTAATATGTCTATGGAAGAACAAATTAAATCTACTGTCAAAAAATGTAATTTTCAAATTCGAAATGTTGGCAAAATTAGAAAATATGTCAATGAAAGCAATTGTAAAATATTAGTAAACAGTCTCATTATTTCTCACATTGATTATTGTAATGCCTTATATTTTGGTTTGCCTGATCGTCTTTTGTATCGTTTGCAAAGAGTTCAAAACACAGCTGCTAGACTGGTTTCTTGTATTCGTAAATCTGCCCATATTACTCCAATTTTGATGAAGCTACACTGGTTACCTGTTCATTATCGGCTGAAGTTTAAAATTCTCTTGCAAATGTATAAAGTGGTAAATGGTAGTTCTCCTTCTTACTTAGCTAATTTAGTTTCAAAGCATGTTTCTTCCCGTTATTTGCGGTCTAGTGATGCAAATCTTTTTGTTGTGCCTCGAACCTTTTCCAAATTTGGTGATCGTAGATTTAGTGTTTGTGGACCTTTACTCTGGAATAACTTGCCAACTGATATAAAATGTGCTGAAACTTTAAATCAGTTTAAATCCCTGCTAAAAACGTTTTTTTACACAGAAGCCTTCGATACCTAATTATTTTTGTCATGACCTGTAGTTAGATTTTTTTTCCATGTCGCTGACCGTGTTATTTGCCATTAGACTATAAAGTAGCTATTTGTTTTCAAAATGTTTTCATGTTTAACTTAAGTATGATAAATTATGATTTTTATAGTGTTAATTGCTTGATGCAAATCTTGCCAAAGCATTTTACATTTTTCTGATTTTGAATTTTGGGTGTAATCTGTATTCAATGTTACCGGTACTGTACTCCATGTAAATGATTGAAACGAGTACTGGCTACTACCTATTTGTTCTAAGATTATTGTTATATTCCAAAACATTGCAAATTAATTATTTTATTATTGGTTACAAATGGTTTACCGGATGTAATGTGTCACAATGTTTTGTGATTTTTATTGCCTCTGCCATTTCTTTTAGTTCTGATAATTTGTAAGATTAGAAGTCTGCTTGTGTAACTTTTTAGCTTAACCAAATTTTTGATATTGTTGATTTTACTGTTTCTGGATTTTTTGTTTTTGTTAAGCGCTTTTGATCTGACCTTCCGTCAGGAAAGAGCGCTATACAAATGTGCTATTATTATTATTATTATAAAGGTGGGGGCGTCCTGTTTAGCGCCTTGCTTAAGGACACAACCAGCGAACTTGCCAGCTTGTTCTCCACAACCTCCTTTAAATGCCGAGCGCCAAGTGGGGAAACTGTGAATACCATTTTTTATATCCTTTTGGTATGACTCGACAAGAGGAATGAGCCCCAGGTCTACCGACTGCGAAGCGGACGCTCTAACCACTACACCATAGCGTCGGTTAATTCACAACGAAACTGCTTCACTACGAAACTTCTATATACTCGAAATAAAAACCAATTTTAGTTGATCACCAAGTGGCTACTCGTAAATATCACAATTGTTCTGATTTGGTATGGAAACGAGTAACTTACCGCTCGAGAATCAACTACACAGAATTTGCGCTAGGGTTAAAGAGGTGGTGCTTACGAAGTCGTTAGGGCCTGGTTTATTGTTACAGTAATAAGCATTACTGTTCCAATGTTTTGTGTGTGTTTCGAGATTCTTCAAAGCGACAAGTATTTGTTGTTGCAAAATTGTTAAAACTGGACTAAGAATGTAAAGATCAAAATTTATAAAAATGACGCAAACATTGGCAAGTGGGTTGAGAAACCATATATGGCGATTATGATAGCGAATTCACAAGCCACAATAGCTGTGTTGTTGTGCTCATTGGAAAAGCTCTTCTAACTAGTTTTTTGCTTTATTACAACGGCTTTGGTTGAAATGTATTGTTTTAGCAGAATTGGCAGCTTCGAACTAAGTTTAAACTAATTTGTATTTTAGTATGACAAGGGGTGTACTGAACAGAGATCAAGGGTGAGGGTTTCTTTTGTTTAGCGTCATGTCTCACTAATCGTCAAAAAATGGAACGAATTTGAAGTTCAGGATCTAAGAGCTTAAAACCAACGCGGGTCGGCGAGGGAAATCCACAGAACACTTTTGACGTGTGGTTTACCACGGTTGCTATGCACCCATACCAATTGCCGCTAGCTATCAAAGGCGTCATAAAACTTTCTTTTCAAGAAAAATAGATGTGAATATGATATATTTTTGGTTGGTTAAAAAAACAACTTTAATGACTTAGAAACGCTTTTTCATATGAATTCTATTGATTTCTCACCAGGCAACTTTTAACGAAGCAAATAGTTACTATTTTTGATATTGATTTTACTTTTTTGATTTATGATATGCTGTCGATGAACCTGATGACCAACCACAAAATAAAATCGCTGATAACACGTTTCTACAGTGACGTTTAATTGTGCAAATAACGAAACAGTTGCAACATTTATGGCGTCGCAGCTTGTACTGCACAGCAAGCTTACAATTTCTGTATATTTCACGCAACGACAACCCAAGGCACTAGTTTCGTAATAGAATACAGCGGTTTGACTTCAGTTTTGCATACACTCGACCCTCGTTAATCCGGACTTGGGTTTTATCCGGACAGTGAGTCCGTACGGCCGATAAATGAATTCAAACAACGCGCGTCTCGCGTACTACCAGAAATGCCAGACATGTGGCTAACGATGCTCGAAAACGCCGTGTTTTGTCAGATCGTTCTTCAGGTACTGATGCCATGGACCAAGAATAACAAGTTTTATTAATCCTGTAAATAGTGTAAATTTAGTGTACATATTGTTAAGGATGGTTATTTCATTTTATTTGTTTTGCATAAATACATTTTAGTTATCCGGACTTTTTCATTATCCGGACAGGTTCCTACACCATCTAATCCGAAAAACGAGGGTCAAGTGTATTTTAAAGTGAAACTTGTAATAAAGTTAAGGTGCTGTCATAGCGACAATGACATTATAAACAGTAAAAACCAATATAAACATTTGTTGCTTCTTACTGTAAGTTACTTTAGAAGGTTTGGAAAGCCCATTCGGAGATTGCTACCACTTATTAGCAAAATATATTTGTTACGACATATGTCAGAACAAAAGGAAATCGCGCAATCGAGTCCCAAATTTTTTAAAATTCTGTTTCCAAATTAAGCTTACTTCGAGTTGAATGGCAAAACTTTTCCTCACTTTTAGATTTGCATAGTGTATTGTATCTTGTGATATCTCACACAAATTTTAAATATCATTATGGTGCACAAAATTGAGTAGGACGAGGAATGCCTGCGTGAACTCCGGATAGATGTGCGATTGTTTAGATGGTTCTAAGCAGATGCGGGGTAATTTTTTCAAACAGCAAAATCCGATTATATGTTTTGCTTTTTTTTGTATTGCCCAGCTAGGCTTTCGCATTACTTTTGGACACGGTAGAAAGAAACTGAAATGAAGCTTACATCTTCTAACTCAGTTAAGAGCAGGAGCTGATTAGGAGTGAAATTTTTGAAATGGGAGCCAAGTGCAAAGGAAAAAGTTAACTAACTTTTCTTTGAAACGTACATTAACTATTTATGCTGACATAATATTTGTTATGACATACATTGCAAGCAAAACCTTTTTTCATGTAATATAGAATGCAAAATTTTACTGAAAAACTGACAAACGGGTGTTGATTTTGATCTCGTTTTGTTTCTTAAAAGCACTAAAAATTTATAGAAAATCTCCGCCTCTTCAAATGAATATATTGTACATCGACGCCTAAATAAACTAAAAATGCGAAGAGAGTTTGAACCCATGTTGAGCTAAAGTTGAATAAAACTTGCACCAAATCTCATTAAATAACTGAAGAGCTTTGCTCTTCTGTGCATATCAGCATACAGTGGGGATAAAATTCTTAATGTAGAGTTAGTCTGTTTTGTTTTGTTTTGTTTCATGCATGTATTTTTTGCAGTTTATTACTTACAGTTTTTCTATTGATTTGATTTATTGGTTGTACTTTCAACTGATACCACTTTAAAAACCACTTTCCTCCTTCAAATCTGTGCCGTGTGTTTTCGCATCCTTTATTCGCTTTTTTTGGATGTCTTACATTTTACCGATTCTTTATTATATGCATTAGGGAGCAACACAACTAACATGATTTCTGGCTCTTTGCTGTTTCCTGATTTGTAGCAACCTCATATTTTGTATTGAAGGCCAGTTCTCCGCAAACTTTTTCACTCATGGCACACATTGTAAGCCTCAAAATTTCGACGACACCGCTTAGCCAAACTCCTACTCAAATATAGAAAATGCACAAGCACATCATGGTTTATTAATATTTCATGAAATATTTTTTCGTAAATGAATACAATCGCTGTGCGTTGTGTTCAATAAAGTTTTCCAACTTTTAAAAAACAGGATGCCAAAAATGTTTCTTGTTTTTAATTAACAATAAGAAGAAAAAGTTTTTCGGGAAAAATTGGAAAGTAATTAAAAAATTCATCAAGGGTAGCCAAAGTAAGGGAGGCAATTGGCCTCCTGCTTCTTCATTGGAAGGAATCACAAATGCCTATGAAAAGCACACCAATTTTGATCGCATATTTTGAACTTACGTGATTCTACGATGGATAAACTCATTTACTGCAGTGGCCGTCAGAAATATGGATGTACCGTGAGTGATGCATTTTGCGTGCTACAGTAAAGCATTTATTGAATTTTCAGCTTTGTTGTTGACAAGTAGTCAGCTAAGACCACCCCTTTACACATATTGCCCCATGCCCATATTCGTATCCATATTGCCTCATACCTTTTGACAAACGTCCATTGCCACATATTCATGTTTTTGTGCTAATTACACTGAGCTTACCTTTGTAGTTGATGAGATCAATAGCCTGGTTGCAATCACTTTCGGAAAGTAAAAAAGATAGGAATGAAATTTTGGGATAACAAAAAAGTGAAAAGTGCCTTATGAAAAATATTAACTACACTTATAAAAGTTTACTACACTTGCTTTCTGAAAATTCTGGTATCTTTGATTGTATTCATTGCATGTTTGTGTTTCATAAATCTTTGATTTTATTCATTGCATGTTTGTGTTTTATAAATATTTTTTTTATTTCTATTACCGTATGTATTTCTATAAATAAAAATAGATAAATTAGCTCATAAAATACAAAGTGAAAATCAACAAACAAAATACAAACACGTTGACCAAAAACAGGTGTCTGACAACCACAGAACACTGAAACTGTGCGAACGATTATTGACACCACAGAGGCTTCCGAAAATGGAATCAAATAATTTATTTTGACGTAACAAAACGTCATATATACGCAATGGACAATCTGAAAATCACAAAAGTATGTTTAGGTTCGAGCTACACTGTGGCACACCTAGCATCGTCTCTCGGCACACCGGTTGCAGAGCACGTTATAGGCTACGGCTTATTATTTACTTGTAATAGCTGGGCATAAAATATTCTCGTTTTCAAGATGAAAACAGTTTTGTGCGATATGGAATTGATCTTACAGAAGCTGATTCAAAATGCTTTGATTGAAAAAACAAAGCTACTGCCTACTGTCATCTAAAAAAGAAAAGCAGAGGTGCAGTTTCGGTAGAAAGATGCAGTATACCACTCAAAGAGCTAATAGTAAACGAGATCTATTTGAAACCCTTACCTCTGTGAACATAGCACATGATCACCATAATCGTATCACACATTGATTTATTGAGTTACAAAGGTAATCTACGCGTTTTATATGCATGTTCACACGAATGAAGTGGTTATTTCACAGTGTAATAGTATTGCAAATAATAAAAAGCCCCCTCCCACAATTTGACGAGACCATCCCTGGACGCGTTTCGTCCCCTTGAACTCATCAGCAGGGCCTGTCCCGTCATGACCAAAACCAAAATCCCATATTTGCAATAATATCATATTATTATTATTATTTACTTGTAATAGCTGGGCATAAAATATTCTCGTTTTCAAGATGAAAACAGTTTTGTGCGATATCGAATTGATCTTACAGAAGCTGATTCAAAATGCTTTGATTGAAATAACAAAGCTACTGCCTACTGTCATTTAAGAAAGAAAAGCAGAGGTGCAATTCCGGTAGAAAGAAAAGTATTTTTTGCAGACTTTGTATGTAATAAAACGATTTTTTTACTCCCATACCGATTCATAAATAAGCTGGAAGAGGAGATATTTCATTGTTTTATCTTTTATTCTATTGTTAATTGCATCCAATTTATTCTCCAGACTCGCACGAGGGCAACAGCGGCGCCACACTGAGGACAATCGTCCATTTTCGCTACCTGACCGGCAAGAACAGAAATATTCCAACTGAAATGTTGATAAAGCTGTAACAGCAGCCAATCAAATTAGTCTTTGAAAACCTGCGGCTGCTGAGACAGATGCATAGACGAATTACGCGCACTTCAAAATTTACACTTCCACCCTATATTGTAGAAATTTATTGTTATTGAAGAGGCATTAACGTGGGGAAGCGAAAAAAACTACGGTTATCAGACTATGACGGAACCAATCCAAATATATGTATAAGACGTTCAGTATACTTGTAATCCAAAACAGCAGTGGCAATCTCCAACAGTTATTTTACAAAAATCTTCCATCAGTTATTTCACACAAATATTCCGACAGTTCTCTCAGTTGTAGATTCTCAATTATTCTGGTTCACATATATTTTTCTGGCTTTGACTTCGAATCAAGCACACGTAAACTTAAGCAAGCTCGGGGCAAAAAAGCTCAAATTGTTATTTGTAGCAGCACGACGTAATGAATTGAGTGTCAGACTTGTATAGAAAGACTGCCGGTTGACAACTCAGAACGTTGCATATAAATTTAAACGCGTAAATTCAACAAAAGCCATTCAACTGATATGCACAATGTACTCGATTTAAATCTCAGTCGAAAATTGCGATTAATATTGATTCACTTAAATTTGCATTGGACGCTTTAAGGTTTCGAGTTGTGCTTAAATGATAAATTTTAATTTGTAGTTAAGAACTTCTGCGTAGCTTTGCAAAAATGTTTTGACAGTGATGGCCTCAAGTAAAGGTAGGCCAAGAGCGAAACCAGTTAAGAAGGGTCTTTTTCAAACATGTCCAGCATTAAAGGTGTGCAGAATCGTTCCTTTTCATTTGCAGTTATACAGGATTACTTTTGTAGAATTAAATGGTAAAAATGCAGAAGAACAGGAAATCTTCAAAAAACCCGATCAATAGCTCGGTGAAACGAGAGTAACGGTTCAACACGACTGTTACTCTTCACGGTAAACCGGGGTGAGGACCTTTTCTTTGGAGACCACCTACGAGGAATCCGCTGCGGATCTATTAACGTGGGAGCTCAAGTGCAGGGGCCCCTTTATCAGATGGTGGGGCCCTTAATCAGGTGAGAGCTCTGGGCATTTGCCCAGTTTGTCCATGCCTAAAAACACCACTGTTTTGTCAGAAGTCTTTCGTAAAATACACATCAATGAGGTTTTCATTAGCGTAGCCAGGAAGAAAATAACGACCGGAGCAATGAGCTCTTTTTTCAATAATTTTGAGTCTACAGCATTGACAACTCACATACCAGAAGCGTGAGGACTTTTTGTTCCGGGGTAGTGTGGAACAGAAATTTAGTCGACCAACATATTGCAAAGATCTTTTTGGCGCATATTTATTCTCCATTCACGAGAAAGCAAATTATATCGCTGTCTTTTGTACGAGATGTTCTCATTCGCTTGGGAGTTGCCATTCCCGAAGTGTCTGGGTCACCTATCTTCTACATAGAGATGGAGGCGTCCTGTTGAGTGCCTTGACCAAGGACACAACAAGCGAGCCTGGCGGCTTGTCCTCCACAACCTCCCCTAAATGCCAAGTGTCAAGCAGGAAAGCTGTGAAAACTATTTTTTGTAGACTTTTGGTATGACTCGACAAGAGGAATGAATCCCAAGTCTACCGTCTGCGATGTGGACGCTCTAACCATCACGTCCATGCGGGCTTTTGACTCGCATTTTTTGCTGAAATATTACAGTGTAGGCCAAAATTTCAAGATATTGCGGTTTTTTTCAGCGCAGTCAAATATTTGCTCCAGAAATCTGGGCTTCGTAAAACCATGAGCTGTTTCTTGGCTGCAGCAGCAGAAATCTTTAATTTTTGATATTTTGAAGCCATGTTTTGACTGATACAACTTAGTTACAAAGTCTGAGCAACAAAGTGTCGAAAATAATTAATTTGAAGTTTTAATTCACAAAGTTTAGCTCATGAAAAGTAAACTAATCGCAATATGCAATGCACAGCGTTTTTAAAGTTATTGATATAACTCGACAAAGGAATTGAACCTAAGTCTACCAACAATAACGCGGAGTTCTAACCAAGGCCGGATTTAGCAATGGGCAAACTGGGCAGTTGCCCCGGGCCCCGCGCTTTTTAGCGCTATTAACTATTGAATTGAATTGAAATATATTTATAGCCTTATAACCTACACTACCAGCAAACTTGAACTATAGAATCAAAATATCTACATACCGGTACAGTTATTATTTGTACGAAAAAAATTAAAACTGGCTTTCAATTACAAAGGAACTGTGACGTCACAGAAGAGACCGGTATAATCATTGGTGTAGCTAAATAATAAAGTAGGTGGACGGTTGGAACTGATTTCAAACCTTATGGTCTGAGAGACATGAGCAACGGCAACCATCGCTACAGCGCAAGGCCGGAAACATAGACAACATGTAATTGAACTGTTCGCAATAAAGGATATACTAATTAAAACAAATTTCTCAGCAAAAAACCAGAGCCAGTATACTGCTGTACATACAGGGTGGCCCATAAGTCACTTTACATTTTAGAAATTAAATAATTTTTTCTTAAATGACTATATTTAATTAATTCTTTTTTTATTACAAAGTTTAGAGTCTGTAAATTAGTTCTGACTTAGATACGAAAGATTAGTCACTTTACATTTTAGAAATTAAATAATTTTTTCTTAAATGAAAAAAAAGATTTAAAATTAATTAATTAATTAGATTAGATTAAAATAGAAAAAAAATTATTTAATTTCTAAAATGTAAAGTGACTTATGGGCCACCCTGTATTTTAATTAGGACGTTTTGCTAAACACTGCTAGCATTGTCAACCAAAATAGTGCAACTGATTACTTTAAAACTTTGGTTGACAATGCTAGCAGTGTTTAGCGAAACGTCCTAATTAAAATATGTACAGCAATATGCTGGCTCAGTTCTTTTTGCTGTAAAACATATTTATTTGAATAAAAGTATATTTGAAAACATATTTTAGAAACAATAAAATAAAAAAATGTTCCTTCAGTCAAGCGTTTTCTAAAAAAAAAGTAAGTGGACGGCGATCCCCCTGATCCCCCTCCAATACATCCCTGGGTATGATGGCATTCAAATTAATGGCTGCGAACGACTGCCAAATGTTAGAGCAGTTATAAGAAATCCTAGACGCCACTACAGCTCTCAAGAAAAATTTTGTTAAGTTGTGACAACTGCTACAAGATTTAAGTTGGACGACCGATGGCGTAGTGGTTACAGCGTCTGCTTCGCAGTCGGTAGACCAGGGGTTCATTCCCCTTGTCGAGTCATACCAAAAAGACTTTTAAAAAATGGTATCTATAGCTTCCCTGCTTGGCGCTCGGCATTTATGGGAGGTTGTGGAGAACAAGCCGGCAAGTTCGCTTGTTGTGTCCTTGGGCAAGGCACTTAACGGGACGCCCCCGCCTTTATGTGGAAGACAGGTAGCCCATAAACCTCGAAAAAAGCAACTCGCAAGCGAGTGCGGACTTCCCGTCCAAAGTATAGCGATACAATTCGCTTTCTCGTGAATGGAGGATAAAAATGGCAAATAAAACATAAAATAATAAACATAAAAATGACAATGAAACAAATCAAACCAAATCAGATTCATCGTATTTGAAAAAGAGTATAGATGCCTTAGAAACAGCCATATTATGTGTTTTATGGCACAAAATCCTTCAAAAGTTTCACAGTACAAGTACGAGTCTACAGCGTGCTGACATGACTTTAGGAAGTTGCGCGGCACTTTACAATGGAATCGAGAATTTTTGCCAGCATTTACGGGAAGAATTTCTTACAACTGAAAAGGATGGTTTGAAACTCACAACCGATATGCAGAAAACCTATGTGTCTCCAAACAAACGCAATCGAAAAACGAAGAAGACTTTTAATTATGAAGGAGAGGACACTGGATACACTAGAGCTTTGGAAGACAATCCTTTGGTATTGGAACTTACTTTCCAGTCATTAATTTATTAATTGTAGAAGTAAGAAGACGGACATTTGTGTACTGCATATGGCAACAGAATTTCAATTTTTTGCTGAATCTGAACACTTGAGCTATTAGTGATATAGAAAACGTTGCAAGTAAGTCGTTAAAAGTATATGCTCCGATTTGGATAGCGACTTTCCTTCAGAAGTGGTGCACTTCGCTTTTCATTTACGTTCATCTCCTGATCTTGGTTTGAAGACAAATACTACGCAAACACAGCTGTCATATTTGAAAAATAACTGCTTAGTTGAAACTTTTCCAAATGTGGTTATTATTCTTCGTATATATCTGACCTTACCTGTTGCAAATACGAAAGGTGAGCGTTCTTTTTCGGCATTGAAAGGAGTGAAAAATCACCTGCGCTCATCCCTGACGCCGGATTACGTCTGTGATTTCTGTATTGTAGCCATCGAAAAGAGATTTACGAAATCTATGAGCTTTGAGGATATTATTGATAAATTTGCAGCAGCGAAATTCCGAAAACACCAGTTGTAATACATTATTTGCCTTAGTTTTTTTGTGTGTTGCACTCTCTGTGTTGTTTATATTTGCCCCGTTAATGAAACAGCGCAAAAATTTTATTCTATATTTAGCCTTTTAAAATAAATTTCAAAGTAAATTTTAAACAAAATCAATAAAATTTACTTTTTTTAATAAATCAAAATAATAAATTAGACTCAACTTTTTGAATAAAATAATTTTTTTTTAAATTAAATTTCTATTAAACATAAACACAAATAAAGCAAAATAATCAATTTTTAGTTTAAAATGAATACTGTACAGTTGAATTAACCCGTTTATACTTCACCCATTTTAAATACCAAGGATTACCTCTGGGACACTTTATTCCCGGAAGGTAAGAGCTTATTATGTCTTCTATCATTAAGATCTACTAAATCAGTGGCTCCCAAACATTTTCGAGCGCGACCCAAATCTAAGTTGTTTTCGCGTTCCATAAATTAGGGGCCCCGCAATCTTATCTGCCCCGGGCCCCGCGATCCCTTAATCCGGCCTTGGTTCTAACCACTAGGCCATGATAGATCGTTGAACAACGATTTCACCTTTGCATGCTGACAAAAGATAATGATAATTTTTCTAAAAAGTAAGTTCAATTTTGAAGTAATTAAAAAAAGAGGCGAAGGCGAGCAAAAAAATGTGGAGAAGACAACTGGACGAAGATATAAAAAAAATTAAATTTGAAAAGGAAGATGCTTTTGATAGAGAAAAGTTGCATAATGCTGTTTATAAAATGGCGAAAGACGTGAGGTGAATCTGGCTCTCTCCGCTAACTGAAACATTTCAGTTGTTATATAAAAATTGGATCGCTCTTTCGCTCTTGTACTTTATGCTTTATAGACCAACAGCTTTGGCGTCAAGCAGACGATATTTTTCCCTAAAAGCATTGATTTTGAATCAACAACAGCAATGTGCTGCATATTCAAAGACATGAGAAAATATTACACTCCTAGTTGAAGCTCCTAAAGTGAGCCCCTATTAAAACAGTTCAAACAAGTTCCTGATAACCTTCAACACCAACTAGAAGAACAGCCCATTTGTCATGTACAAAAACTTGGATACCAACGTTAAAACAAAGCAGCTCAGAAAATCAACGTTCATTAACTCCAGATTTAAAGCCTGGTCTCTCTTAAACCGTTTTGCTTCTTGAATAAGCAATTAAATGTGTCAAATTTCAGTCGCCGAAATTGCTAGCCGCCCCACAGAAAGTGGTCAATAATCAAATTATGACTAGTAACATTTATTCAAAGTGCGGAAGCAGTTAAATAAACATAACAGCTGCCCTCAGCAGGTGTTGGGTTTTTCGGCCAAGCAAGCGTTCATAAACAGAAATAGTTCCAGGCTCAAAATAGATTTCGGTTCATGATGAAGCGACAAGCTGCTAATTATACGAGGTTTATCTCAACGCTTTTAGCTCAATAACTTCAACTTCACCTAAAACGTTCAACTAAACTACTGTCAGTCGTTAAATGCAATTTTGAAAAATCCCATTCCAGTTTAAAAAAGTATTCTTGGAGGTGCTTGTGGAGACGATGATCTCGATATACAGGCTACACGGTACCCACTGGAGCCCTACGGGTTTCTGCAAATCACTCATACCACACGCGGTGGTCCCACGGCGTTCACGACCGATGACGCTACGTGATTGTCATTTCTAGCAGTTTCATTATTCTAATCTGTTCAAGTGGAACTTCAAAATTTGTCGTCCGCCAAGAAATTAAAGCAACGATGAGCGACTTCCAGCGTTTCTGGACTCTGTGAAAACCAGAAAGTGTAAGCTTTTGTCAAGATGATGCCCTCGCCGTTGTTAAGTCTACTGCGAATACTGCGCTATAAGTCGAGAATGCTGTTTTATTCGAGTGGAAGTGCAAAGTGCTGTTTGACCGAGGTTTGTTTTCAAGCAGACGTTGATTTCGTCAAACTCACAGCAAATGCTTAACTCCGGGAACCGAGCAACAGTAACTGTGAGTCTGGCAAACTCACTCAGTTTTATTATTTGGCTTTACTGCGAAACTTTTTTTTCTTTGTCTTTCGGCCTATACCGATTAGGGGTCGCCACAGCAGATATCTGCATTTTTATGACATGGCATTTGTTTTGTTTTACATGGCATATGACATGCATTTATTTTTATGATATGGTACATGCCATTGACGCCGTAAAACAACCCTTTCTGCCACCAACCAAAAACCCTTCCTGCCACCAACTTCCTATTCGGAGGGAAAACTGGGTCACATATCTTCCACATAAAGGTGGGGGCGTCCCGTTGAGTGCCTTGACCAAGGACACAACAAGCGAACTTGCTGGCTTGTCCTCCACAACCCCCCTTAAATGCCGAGCGCCAAGCAGGGTAACTGTGATTGCTATTTTTTTTAAGTCTTTTGGTATGACTCGATAAGGGAAATGAATCCCAGGTCTACCGACTGCAAAGCGGACGCTCTAACCACTACACCATCGCGTCGGTTAATTCACTACGAAACTGCTTTACTACGAAACTTCTATATACATGTTCTCGAAATGAAAACCAATTTGAGTTGATCACCAAGTGGCTACTCGTAAATATCACATTAGTTCTGATTTGATATGGAAACGAGTAACTTACCGCTCAAGAGTCAACTACACAGAAGTTGCGCTAGGGTTAAAGAGGTGGTGCTTACGAAGTTGTTAGGGCCTGGTTTATTGTTACAGTAACAAGCATTACCATTCCAATGTTTTGTGTGTGTTTCGGGATTCTTTAAAGCGACAGGCATTTGTTGTTGCAAAATTTTTAAAACTGGACTAAGAATGTAAAGATCAAAATTTATAAAAAGGACGCAAACATTGGCAAGTGGGTTGAGAAACCATATATGGTGACTATAACAGCGAATTTACAAGTCACAATGGCCTTCAAACTAGTTTCCTCGCTTTATTGCAATGGTTTTGGCTGAAACGCATTGTTTCAGCAGCATTGGCAGCTTCGAATCAGGTTTGAACTCATTAGTATTTTAGCATGACCGGGGTGTACCAAGCAGGGATCAACGGCGAGGGTTTCTTTTGTTTAGCGTCACGCCTCACTAATCGTCAAAAAATGGAACGAATTTGAAGTTGAGGATCTAAGAGCTTAAAACCACTGTGGGTCGGCGAGGGAAATCCACAGAACACGTTTGACGTGTGGTTTACCACGTTTGCTGTGCACCCACACCAATTGCCGCTAGCTATCAAAGGCTTCATAAAACTTTCTTTTCAAGAAAAATAGATGTGAATATGATATATTTTTGGTTGGTTGTAAAAACAACTTTAAAGACTGTAAAATATTGTTATTTTGTGTGCTGCATTCCGTCGTCCCGATTTGGAGTTGAACCCGGGCCGACGGCGCATGATCTAGTTTTCTTTGTTCAACGCTGTAATTCAATCAAGTTTTTCTTTATTGGACTGTGTCGCACAGGCGCAAAATTGCCCCAAACGTGCTTGTGTTGTCGAAGGTTGTTGGTTGGTCCTGATGCACATTGCATAGCAATCAGAATTGTCACTTTGACGTTAGTATTTTGCTCACTAGAATCTTTGCTGCAGTTTTGATACCATTGAACAGTTTATTTTACAGAGCTTAATTGCTGCTTATTAGTGAATCGTTAGTAGGAAAATTAGTAAGGAAGTATTAATAAATCTGGGTAACTGCGCAGCCCAAAATATTGGCAACCGCATGCGCTGTCGTTCGCATTGAGTCCATTAATTGGTTGTTACATCGTCCAAATTTCCGCAATATACGAATCATTCACAATAAACGTCAAACTCCCCCTGATCGTTTGCTTGACAAATCTACAGTAGCAGAAACGCAGGAAGAATCGCGGAACAAATCGATAGACGCAAGCGCGTTGCTGATAGGGCTAAGAAATTGTGAGAGCTGGTTCGAACATCGACCTGGCTCGCCGGTAAACCAGCAAGTATATCTTACAAAGACTTAGAAACGCTTTTTCTTATGAATCTTACTGATTTCTCACCAAGAATCAAATGCCAGGCAAATTTTTACGAGGCAAATAGTTACTGTTTTTAATATTAATTTAATTTTTTTGATTTATGATTGATCTGCTGTCAATGAACCTGATGACCAATCACAAAATGAAGTCGCTGATAACACGCTTCTACAGTGACGTTTAATTGTGCAAATAACGAAACAGTTGCAACATATATGGCGTCGCAGCTTGTGCTGCACAGCAAGCTTAAAATTTCTGTATATTTCACGCAACGACAACCCAAGGCACTAGTTTCGTAATAGAATACAGTGGTTTTACTTAGTTTTTGCATACACTCGACCCTCGTTTTCCCGGACCTCGTTAATCCGGAATTGGGTTTATCCGGACAGTGAGTCCGTACGGCCGATAAATGAATTCAAACAACGCGCGTCTCGCGTATTGCCAGAAATGCCAGACATGTGGCTAACGACGCTCGAAAACGCCGTGTTTTGTCAGATAGTTCTTCAGGTACTGATGCTATGGACCAAGAATAACAAGTTTTCTTAATCCTGTAGATAGTGTAAATTTAGTGTACATATTGTTAAGGATGGTTATTTCATTTTATTTGTTTTGCATAAATACATTTTTGTTATCCGAACTTTTTTATTATCCGGACAGGTTCCAACACCATCTAGTCCGAAAAAGGAGAGTTGAGTCTATTTTAAAGTGAAACTTGTAATAAAGTTAAGGTGCTGTCATAGCGACAATGACATAATAAACAGTAAAAAACACTATAAATATTTGTTGGTTCTTAGTGTAAGTTACTTTAGAAGGTTTGAAAAGTTCATTCGAAGATTGCTACCACTTTTTAGCAAAATATACAGATTTGTTACGACATTTGTCAGAACAAAACAAAATTGCGCAATCGAGCCCCAAATTTAAAAAATCCTGTTTCCATATTAAGCTTTTTTCAAGTAGAATGACAAAAATTTTCCTCACCTATAGATTTGCATAGTGTAGTGCAGGGGTGCCCACACTTTTTCAGCCTGAGAGCTACTTATGACATGACCGAGTCAAAAAGATCTACCACCTACTAAAAATGCAAAACATATTATTTATAAATATATTGAGAATTATCTATTTTTACTTGTACAATGTACAGTGTATGCTGGTGAACCCTGCATTACTGCATAAAACTATGCATTACTACTCTGTACATTTTTTGTCATTACCTTGCTCTGATGACTTGCACTTTATGGAATCGGCAAGTGATGCATAGTCCAGACAGTAGCTACTAATAGCCAGCCTTAAGCAGACTTCCAGATGCACATCAGTCATGGTGGAAAGGTTCTTGGACTAGATGATCTTCATGTAGAAAAAGGCTGACTCACATAAATACTGTAAGTGGAGCCAAATAATGCAGTCAAGAAGGTAGCACATATTTTAATGTTTGGGTAATTGTCCTCTATGAGTAAGTTCCAGAATTGTCCATTAGCTCTGGCCTTAATCTGAAGGTCGGCTTGAAGTGTCAGAATCTCATCTTCCACTTCAGAAGAGTTTAGATGGAACAGTGTTGTAATTTTTGACGCCAGTGAAAAAACCACAACATCTTCCTGGAAAGGATAGCACATGAATGTAGCGACTGGCTCGAGTAAAGCAAAGTCTTGAAAGCGTCTGTAAAACTTTGAAAGACAATTGTCAATTTGCTTTATGTAGCGCGCACTGTCAAGCTGCGCACATGACTGCGTTTGTGTCTCCAGCTCTGCGACGAGGTTCTTGAAGTTTGCCAAATCATGGCGGTGGAGTTTTGAGGAGAGATGTTGCATTTTTCGTTTAAAAGCATTAACTGAGCTGATCATATCAATCACAGTTTTGTCTTTTCCTTGCAGCTGTAGATTGAGGTCATTCAACATGTTGGTCAGATCGGTTAAGAATGCTAAGTCCAGCAGCCACCAATGGTCATTTAGTTAAATATAATCTGCATGTTTACCTTCACGAAGAAACTCCTTGATCTCCGGCAACAGTTCTCGAAATCTTTGCAGGAATTTCCCCCGACTTAGCCATCTCACATCGGTCTGCAACAACAACTCCAAGTGGTCGCAGTCAGCCTTCTCCAGATGTGAACGGAACAGTCGTCTTTGAGGAGATCTAGCTTGAATAGAACAGGAGATCTTTGTTGCCACATCCATTATCTCTTTTATGTTGAGCATTTTTGCACATAATGCTTGTTGGTGTATAATACAGTGGTAATTGAGGAAGTCTGGAAAATCATCGTCTTCCCTGCACTTGGCGATAAATCCATTTGAGTGACCAACAATAGCGGGTGCGCCATCCGTGTTGATGGACATCAGTTTGCAGACTGGGAACTGAGTTTTCTCAATAAAGTTTTTGAAAGACTTAAATATGTCTTCTCCTCGTGTGTGTTCTTTCAAAGGCAGTATTGTTAACAGCTCCTCTTTTGCAGTCATGTCAGTAAAAACCATCCGAATAAAAATGCACAATTGTGCTGTGTCACTCACATCTGTAGACTCGTCCAATTGAAGTGAGAAACACTCACAACCTGCGATGTTCTTCCAAAGTTGCCGGATCAACTCCTCAGCTATGGCTTCACTGTGCCGTGTTACTGTATTTCTTAATAGCTGAAGAGCTTTGATCGAACCTAGTGATTTTGGTTTGTTTTTAAAGTCTCTGAACAATGAGTATGCCGCTTCAATAAAGGCTTCTTTTACCATCTCTCCGTCTTGAAAGGATTTCTTTTTTTTACGATTTCTTTTTTTTACGGTTGACAACTCAGAACGTTGCATATAAAATTTAAACGCGTAAATTCAACAAAAGCCATTCAACTGACATGAACAATGTACTCGATTTAAATCTCAGTCGAAAATTGCGATTAATATTGATTCACTTAAATATGTATTGAACGCTTTAAGGTTTCGAGTTCTGCTTAAATGATAAATTTTAATTTATAGTTAAGAACTTCTATGTAGCTTTGCAAAAATGTTTGACAGTGATGGCCTCAAGTAAAGGTAGGCACTGTGCGAAACCAGTTAAGAAGGGGGCTTTTTCAAACATGCCCAGCAAAGGTGTGCAGAATCGTTCCTTTTCATTTGCGGTTATACAGGATTACTTTTGTAGAATCAAATGGTAAAAATGCAGAAGAACAGGAAATCTTCAAAAAACACGATCAATAGCTCGGTGAAACGAGTGAAACGGTTCAACACAACTGTTACTCTTCACGGTAAACCGGGGTGAGGACCTTTTCTTTGGAGACCACCTACGAGGAATCCGCTGCGGATCTATTAACGTGGGAGCTCAAGTGCAGGGGCCCCTTTATCAGATGGTGGGGCCCTTAATCAGGTGAGAGCTCTGGGCATTTGCCCAGTTCGTCCATGCCTAAAAACACCACTGTTTTGTCAGAAGTCTTTCGTAAAATACACATCAATGAGGTTTTCATTAGCGTAGCCAGGAAGAAAATAACGACCGGAGCAATGAGCTCTTTTTTCGATGATTTTGAGTCTACAGCGTTGACAACTCACATACCAGAAGCGTGAGGACTTTTTGTTCAGGGGTAGTGTGGAACAGAAATTTAGTCGACCAACATATTGCAAAGGTTTTTTGGCGCATATTTATTCTCCATTCACGAGAAAGCGAATTATATCGCGGTCGTTTGTACGAGATGTTCTCATTCGCTTGGGAGTTGCCATTCCCGAAGTGTCTGGGCCACCTATCTTTTACATAGAGATGGAGGCATCCGGTTAAGTGCTTTGCCCAAGGACACAACAAGCGAACTTGCCGGCTTGTCCTCCACAACCTCCCCTTAAATGCCAAGTGTCAAGCAGGAAAGCTGTGAATAATATTTTTTTTAGACTTTTGGTATAACTCGACAAGAGGAATGAACCTCAGGTCTACCGACTGCGAAGCGGACGCTCTAACCACTACGTCCATGCGGGCTTTTGACTCGCATTTTTTGCTGAAATATTACAGTGTAGGCCAAAATTTCAAGATGTTGCGTTTTTTTTGGTGCAGTCAAATATTTGCTCCAGAAATCTGGGCTTCGCAAAAGCATGAGCTGTTTCTTGGCTGCAGCAGCAGAAATCTCTAATTTTTAATATTTTGAAGCCATGTTTTGACTGATACAACTTAGTTACAAAGTCTGAGCAACAAAGTGTCGAAAATAATTAATTTGAAGTTTTAATTCACAAAGTTTAGCTCATGAAAAGTAAACTAATTGCAATATGCAATGCGCAGCGTTTTTAAAGTCTTTGATATAACTCGACAAAGGAATTGAACCTAAGTCTACCAACAACAACGCGGAGTTCTAACCAGGGCCGGATTAAGCAATGGGCAAACTGGGCAGTAGCCCCGGGCCCCGCACTTTGGGGGGACCCCGCGCTTTTTAGCGCTATTAACTATTGTATTGAATTGAAATAAATTTATAGCCTTATAACCTACACTACCAGCAAACTTGAACAGAAGAATTAAAATATCTACATACCGGTACAGTTATTATTTGTACGAAAAAAATTAAAACTGGCTTTCAATTACAAAGGAACTGTGACGTCACAGAAGAGACCGGTATAATCATTGGTGTAGCTAAATAATAAAGTAGGTGGACGGTTGGAACTGATTTCAAACCTTATGGTCTGAGAGACATGAGCAACGGCAATCATCGCTACAGCGCAAGGCCGGAAACATAGACAACATGTAATTGAACTGTTCGCAATAAAGGGTATACTAATTAAAACAAATTTCTCAACAAAAAACCAGAGCCAGTATACTGCTGTACATATTTTAATTAGGACGTTTTGCTAAACACTGCTATCAATGTCAACCAAAATAGTGCAAGTGATTACTTTAAAATTTTGGTTGACAATGCTAGCAGTGTTTAGCGAAACATCCTAATTAAAATATGTACAGCAGTATACTGGCTCTGGTTTTTTTTGCTGTAAAACAAATTTATTTAAATAAAAGTATATTTGAAAACATATTTTAGAAACAATAAAATAAAAAAAATTTGAATATTAATAAAATGTTCCTTCAGTCAAGCGTTTTCTAAAAAAAAATAAGTGGACGGCGATCCCCCTGATCCCCCTCCAATACATCCCTGGGTATGATGGCATTCAAATTAATGGCTGCGAACGACCATCAAATGTTAGAGCTGTTATAAGAAATCTTAGACGCCACTACAGCTCTCAAGAAAAATTTTGTTAAGTTGTGACAACTGCTACAAGATTTTACGTTGGACGACAATGAAACAAATCAAACCAAATCAGATTCATCGTATTTGAAAAAGAGTATAGATGCCTTAGAAACAGCCATATTATGTGTTTTATGGCACAAAATCCTTCAAAAGTTTCACAGTACAAGTACGAGTCTACAGCGTGCTGACATGACTTTAGAAAGTTGCGCGGCACTTTACAATGGAATCGAGAATTTTTGCCAGCATTTACGGGAAGAATTTCTTACAACTGAAAAGGATGGTTTGAAACTCACAACCGATATGCAGAAAACCTATGTGTCTCCAAACAAACGCAATCGAAAAACGAAGAAGACTTTTGATTATGAAGGAGAGGACACTGGATACACTAGAGCTTCGGAAGACAATCCTTTTGTATTGGAACTTACTTTCCAATCATTAATGAATTAATTAATTGTAGAAGTAAGAAGACGGACATTTGTGTACTGCATATGGCAACAGAATTTCAATTTTTTGCTGAATCTGAACACTTGAGCTATTAGTGATATAGAAAACGTTGCAAGTAAGTCGTTAAAAGTATATGCAAGCAATTTCGATAGCGACTTTCCTTCAGAAGTGGTGCACTTCGCTTTTCATTTACGCTCATTTCCTGATCTTGGTTTGAAGACAAATTCTGCGCAAGCGCAGTTGTCATATTTGAAAAATAACTGCTTAGTTGAAACTTTTCCAAATGTGGTTATTATTCTTCGTATATATCTGATCTTACCTGTTGCAAATACGAAAGGTGAACGTTTTTTTTCGGCATTGAAACGAGTGAAAAACCACCTGCGCTCATCCCTGACGCCGGATTACGTCTGTGATTTCCGTATTGTAGCCATCGAAAAGAGATTTACGAAATCTATGAGCTTTGAGGATATTATTGATAAATTTGCAGCAGCGAAATTCCGAAAACACCAGTTGTAATACATTATTTGCCTTAGTTTTTTTGTGTGTTGCACTCTCTGTGTTGTTTATATTTGCCCCGTTAATGAAACAGCGCAAAAATTTTATTCTATATTTAACCTTTTAAAATAAATTTCAAAGTAAATTTTAAACAAAATCAATAAAATTTACTTTTTTTAATAAATCAAAATAATAAATTAGACTCAACTTTTTGAATAAAATAATTTTTTTTTAAATTAAATTTTTATTAAACAAAACACAAATAAAGCAAAAAAATCAATTTTTAGTTTAAAATAAATACTGTACAGTTGAATTAACCCGTTTATACTTCACCCATTTTTAATACCAAGGATTACCTCTGGGACACTTTATTCCCGGAAGGTAAGAGCTTATTATGTCTTCTATCATTAAGATCTACTAAATCAGTGGCTCTTAAACATTTTTGAGCGCGACCCAAATCTAAGTTGTTTTCGCGTTCCATAAATTAGGGGCCCCGCAATCTTATCTGCCCCGGGCCCCGCGATCTCTTAATCCGGCTCTGGTTCTAACCACTAGGCCATGATAGATCGTTGAACAACGATTTCACCTTTGCATGCTGACAAAAGATAATGATAATTTTTCTAAAAAGTAAGTTCAATTTTGAAGTAATTAAAAAAAGAGGTGAAAGGCGAGCAAAAAAATGTGGAGAAGACAGCTGGACGAAGAGATAGAAAAATTAAATTTGAAAAGGAAGATGCTTTCGATAGAGAAAAGTTGCATAATGCTGTTTATAAAATGGCGAAAGACGTGAGGTGAATCTGGCTCTCTCCGCTAACTGAAACATTTCAGTTGTTATATAAAAATTGGATCCCTCTTTCTCTCTTGTACTTTATGCTTTATAGACCAACAGCTTTGTTAAGCTAAATATAGCAGGCATTCCTCGTATGTCGAGTGTAACGATTTTTCAATCAATCACTTCGTTCTTTTGACAAATTTTCTATTCAAATTTAACCTTTCGCTCCCCTTAGTTACCGGGGAGCTTCTTCAGAACACGGTAGATGTTAATAATGTGACATACAAACTGTACAACATAAAATTACAAAGACTACTTGTATTACTAAACACTAAAAATTATTTATCAACAGGGCAGGCAATCACGTAATAACAAAAACATTGTTACATCACAGATACAGGAGTGGCCAAGTGAAAAGTGTTGTGAGAAACATAAGACATTACTTGTTGGAGACGAACACACTATAAACAGTCGGAAAATTCGCACCATCATTGCGATTAATAACATTACATGAACAAGCCTTTTGATTTATCAAAAAACTTTCCGCAACGCGACGTCTGTATGCATGTGATTCTGACTTCAGAATTTTGACATTATCCCAATCTATTCTATGATCGAATTCCATAACATGTTGACTCAGCGCTGACTTTTAGTGTTAAAAGTCTTGACCGCATCAACATGTTCCCGTTTTCTGGTTCTAACACTACGTCCTGTTTCACCTACATACACAGCATTGCAATCCCGGCAAGAAATTTGATACACCGAACCACGCTTTTGTTCAAAATTAATAACATCTTTAGGTTTGCGAAACAACGAAGACAACGTGTGATGTGGTTTTAAAGCCACTCCGATACCAACTTGAGTCAAAATTCGGCTAATAGGTTCGGAGACACCTTGCACATAGGGAATCGAAGTGAACCGTTGCAGTTTTTCTGTTTTTCTAAAATTATGATTTTTAAAAGTACTTCTTAAAACTACATTTGTTACTGGGAAATCCGTTATATTTTAAGGTTTTTGTTATGTGATGAAACTCTTCAATCTTTTTTCGTTATTGGATATGATACTGTTGGCTCTGGAGAATAATGTACGAGCCACACTAACCTTCTGATTAACCGGGTGATGAGACGAATATTGAAGATACCTGTCCGTGTGTGTTGGTTTCCTGTATACGCATGTAGCAAGGGATCCATCTTCCATCTGTTGTATGCTTACGTCCAAAAAGGCTAATTGTCCTGATTTTTCCAATTCTTTAGTGAACTTTATTGAAGTAGATATAGTATTTAAGTAATCATAAAAGGGCTCGACCTCAGTTTTTTTCATAATAGCATACACATCATCAACATAACGTAACCATAAAGACGGAGGATTCAAATACGTGTTCAAAGCTGTTTGTTCAATCTCTTCCATAACCATGTTTGCTATTATTGGTGACAAGGGAGAGCCCATCGGAAAACCAAAAATCTGTTTATAAATGACGTCATTATACACAAAAAACGATGATTGTAAACAAACATCTAATGCTTCCATGATTTCCGGCACTGCAAGGCTTGTTCTTTCTCCCAAGGTGCAATCATCGCAGACTCTATTAGCCACAATGGTTTTTGCGGTTATAAGTGGAACCGAAGTAAACAAACTTACCACATCAAACGAAACTTGTGATTCAGATTTGCCAAGTTTAATGGATGAAATCAATTCTACAAATTCAGAGGAATTCTTGACAGTGTATAGGGTATTTCCCACTAAGGGAACAAGAATTTGCTTAAGGAATTTGGCAAGCTGGTAGGTGGCTGTACCAATGAAGGAAACAATAGGACGAAGAGGAACATTGGGTTTATGAATTTTCGGAAGTCCATATATTCTTGGCAAAACTGAATCACTACTACGTAAAGTTTTGTACAAATAAGTGGAAATCTTGTCGTTTTTGTATAACTTCCAGATGTAACGATTTAAACGCTTTTCAATAGAACAAATTGGATTTTTTTAAATTACACCCTTGTGCAAATTAATTGAAACAAACATCAAAAACACCAAAAATTTAGTTTTTTTTAAATATTTTATTCAATGAATGTTTCAGTTCACATATTAGTACATAATATGACCACTGCGATTATTAAGAAGCATTTTGATGCGTTTGGGCATTGAGTCGACCAATTTTGAACAATCTTTTAAGATTTGGTGGTCCTTGTACCACACTTGAATTAGAGCCTGAATAAGCTTTTCCTTCGAGGTGCAGTCCATTGTACGAAGTCTTTGCTTGCAGATGGACCATAAATTTTCGATTGGATTTAATCGGAAGAGTTTCCCGGCCACTCCAGCACTTTAATGTGGTTTTCATTCATAAATTTTTTGACTTGTTTCAATGTGTGACATGGGGCTAAATCTTGCTGAAACACACCAGATCCATCTGGAAACAATCGGTTTATCTCTGGAATGACTCTTCGTTGAACCACTTCAATATATTGCTGGGAGCGCATCATACCTTCAACTGGGTGCAAGCTACCAATGCCATAAAAACTGAAACATCCCCAAGCATCTTTTTTTGAGGATGTTTTACGCGCTGGTCGATGTGGGCATTGCGAATCTTTTCGTTTTGTGATCTTTGAACATGCTGACTTCTTTGACCCTGGACAAACATGTGAGTTTCATCGCTAAAATCACCCGCCTCCAGTCTTCCTTTGTCCAGTTTTTGTATTTGAGTCCCCATTTGTAGCATTTTGTCTTCATTGTTTTTGTAAGGAGCTGCTTTTTAACAGGGCGATATGCTTTTCTCCCAACCTCCAGGAGGCGCCTACGAACTGTTGAGGAGCTTATTTCGATTCTTTTTTCCCCCAAAGTAGTTTTTATGGCGTGACTTGTCTTTCTTGGATCTTTCACCCTCTCCCGTATCAGACAGGCGTCATCTTTGGGAGTAGTTTTCCTCTTGCAACCACATTTGCCTTTGCGTTTTGGGGTAACAGACCCTGTTTTATTCTTCATTTTCATAATACGACTTATTGTAGATATACTGACACCAACAAGCTTTGATATCTCCCGGTAGGTCTTTTCTGTGTTTTCACGTAAAGTTAAGATACTAGCACGCTTTCTAGGGCTAACATCCATCTTTTAAAACAACTATATAATATTCTAACTTCTAGTTACAAATTTTACCTAAGCAAAAAGTTTTAAAACAATGATTGTGAACACATTAATGACGTCATAATAGGATTTATTAAGTCATTAAAATTTTATTTTAATAAAAAATAATCTAATAAACATTTTCTCCGAAAAAGTCAACATTTGTAATGAATTTACGCTTATTTCAGCTAAGAAATGAGGATATATAAAAGTTTGGATGTTTGTTTCAATTAATTTGCACAAGGGTGTACTTGGTATGTTGCAGAATCAGATCACAACCCTAAAAGTTTTTCATCATATTCCAGTTTATCCATTACCACAGTGCTGTTACCTTTATCCGCGTTAAGGATTACGATGTCATCATATTGCTTCAACTCTTCCATTGCGCGCTTTTTGGCCTTTGATAGATTTGGTTTGGGTGGTTCGGCTCTTTTCAGAATTTCCACCACTTTAGATCGTGCGGAATCAATTGAACACTTATTGGCGAAGTTTACTTGGCTTAGACCTAATTCAACTCCGCTTATAATATCCAAAAAAGGAATTTTTGATGGCGCTATTGCAAATTTGTTCCCTTTTTTCAGGAGTGATTCCTGAGCATTAGTGAGCGAACGCGAGGATAAGTTTTTAATCCAATTTCGATTCAAGCTCTTTGTTGCTCGCTCTCTTGGAATAAGTTGTTTTAGTTTTTGGTTGTGAATATATTCGGTTTTTAAACGAACATTACTTTTTTTATAATCCGAAAAATTCATTGTAGTTTTAAGAAGTACTTGAAAAATCATAATTTTAGAAAAACAGAAAAACTGCAACGGTTCACTTCGATTCCCTATGTGCAAGGTGTCTCCGAACCTATTAGCCGAATTTTGACTCAAGTTGGTATCGGAGTGGCTTTAAAACCACATCACACGTTGTCTTCGTTGTTTCGCAAACCTAAAGATGTTATTAATTTTGAACAAAAGCGTGGTTCGGTGTATCAAATTTCTTGCCGGGATTGCAATGCTGTGTATGTAGGTGAAACAGGACGTAGTGTTAGAACCAGAAAACGGGAACATGTTGATGCGGTCAAGACTTTTAACACTAAAAGTCAGCGCTGAGTCAACATGTTATGGAATTCGATCATAGAATAGATTGGGATAATGTCAAAATTCTGAAGTCAGAATCACATGCATACAGACGTCGCGTTGCGGAAAGTTTTTTGATAAATCAAAAGGCTTGTTCATGTAATGTTATTAATCGCAATGATGGTGCGAATTTTCCGACTGTTTATAGTGTGTTCGTCTCCAACAAGTAATGTCTTATGTTTCTCACAACACTTTTCACTTGGCCACTCCTGTATCTGTGATGTAACAATGTTTTTGTTATTACGTGATTGCCTGCCCTGTTGATAAATAATTTTTAGTGTTTAGTAATACAAGTAGTCTTTGTAATTTTATGTTGTACAGTTTGTATGTCACATTATTAACATCTACCGTGTTCTGAAGAAGCTCCCCGGTAACTAAGGGGAGCGAAAGGTTAAATTTGAATAGAAAATTTGTCGAAAGAACGAAGTGATTGATTGAAATATAGCTTTGTTAAGCGCCAAGCAGGAGATATTTTTCCATTGAAGCAATGATTCTCAATCAACAACAGCAATGTGCTGCATATCCAAAGACAGGAGAAAATATCACACTCCTAGTTGAAGCTCCTAAAGTGAGCCCCTATTAAATCAGTTCCTGATAACCTTCAACGCCAACTAGAAGAACAGCCCATTTGTCATTTACAAAAACTTGGATACCAACGTTAAAACAAAGCAGCTCAGAAAATCAACGTTTATTAACTTCAGCCTTAAAGCCTGGTCTCTCTTAAACCGTTTTGCTTCTTGAAAAAACAATCAAATCTGTGCAAATTTCAGTCGCCGAAATTGCTAGCCGCCCCACAGAAAGTGGTCAATAATCAAATTATGACTAGTAACTTTTGTTTAAAGTGCGGAAGCAGTTACATAAACATAACAGCTGCCCTCAGCAGGTGGTAGGTTTTTCGGCCAAACAAGCGTTCATAAACAGAAATAGTTCCAAGCTCAAAATAGATTTCGTTTCATGATGAAGCGACAAGCTGCTAGTTATACGAGGTTTATCTCAACGCTTTTAGTTCAATAACTTCAACTTCACCTGAAACGTTCAACTAAATTACTGTCAGTCGTTAAATGCAATTTTAAAAAATCTTGTTCCAGTTTAAAAAAGTATTCTTTGAGGTGCTTGTGGATGCGATGATCTCGATATACAGGCTACACGGTACCCACTGGAGCCCTACGGGTTTCTGCAAATCACTCATACCACACGCGGTGGTCCCACGGCGTTCGCGACCGATGACGCTACGTGATTGTCATTTCTAGCAGTTTCATTATTCTAATCTGTTCAAGTGGAACTTCGAAATTTGTCGTCCGCCAAGAAATTATGGCAACGATGAGCGACTTTCAGCGTTTATGGATTCTCTGAATACCAGAAATTGTAAGCTTTTATCAAGATGATGCTCTCACCGTTGTTAAGCCTACTGCAAACTCTGCGCTGTAAGTCGAGCATGCTGTTTTATTCGAGTGGAAGTGCAAAGTGCTATTTGAATCAAAGTTCGTCTTCAAGCAGACATTGATTTCGTCGAACTCGCAGCAAATGCTTAACTCCGGAAGCCGAGCAACAGCAACTGTGAGTCTGGCAAACTAATGTCTTTAAAAACCAAAAATTCCTTTGTAGGATCAACTCTGGGTTTTATCATTCGGCTTCACTACGAAACTTGGTTTTCTTTGTCTTTCGGCTTATCCCGATTAGGGGTCGCCACAACAGATAATCTGCAATTTTATGACATGGCATCTACTTTACGGTCGGATGCTCTTCCTGCTACTAACCCTCTCTTCAGAGGGAAAACTGAGCCACTTGTTTTCCACATAAAGGTGGGGGCGTCCCGTTAAGTGCCTTGCCCAAGGACACAACCAGCGAACTTGCCGGCTTGTTCTCCACAACCTCTCCTAAATGCCGAGCGCCAAGCAGGGAAGCTGTGAATATTATTTTTTAAAGTTTTTGGTATGAAACGACAAGGGAATGAATCCCAGGTCTACCGACTGCGAAGCGGACGCTCTAACCACAACACCATCGCGTCGGTTAGTTCACTACGAAACTTCTATATACTCGAAATAAAAACCAATTTTAGTTGATCACCAAGTGGTTACTCGTAAATATCACATTAGTTCACATTGGTTCTGATTTGATATGGAAACGAGTAACTTACCGCTCAAGTGTCAACTACACAGAAGTTGCGCTAGGGTTAAAGAGGTGGTGCTTGCAAAGTCGTTAGGGCCCGGTTTATTGTTTCAGTAACAAGCTTTACTATTCCGATGTTTTGTGTGTGTTTCGGGATTCTTCAAAGCGAAAGATATTTGTTGTTGCAAAAGTTTTAAAACTGGACTAAGAATGTAAAGATCAAAATTTATAAAATGGACGTCAACATTGGCAAGTGGGTTGAGAAACCGTGTATGGTGACTATAATAGCGAATTTACAAGCCACAATGGCTGTGTTGTTGTGCTCATTGGAAAAGCTCTTCAGACTAGTTTCTTTGCTTTATCGAAATGGTTTTGGTTGAAATGCATTGTTTTAGCAGTATTGGCAGCTTCGAACTAAGTTTAAACTCATTTGTATTTTAGTATGACCAGGGTGTACTGAACAGAGATCAAGGGCGAGGGTTTCTTTTGTTTAGCGTCATGCCTCACTAATCGTCAAAAAAAGAAACGAATTTGAAGTTTAGGATCTAAGAGCTTAAAACCAACGCGTGGGTCGGCGAGGGAAATCCCCAGAACACTTTTGACGTGTGGTTTACCACGGTTGCTATGCACCCACACCAATTGCCGCTGGCTATCAAAGGTGTCATAAAACTTTCTTTTCAAGAAAAATAGATGTGAATATGATATATTTTTGGTTGGCTGTAAAAACAAGTTTAATGACTTAGAAACGCTTTTTCATATGAATTCTATTGATTTCTCACCAGGCAAATTTTAACGAGGCAAATAGTTACTATTTTTGATATTGATTTTACTTTTTTTGATTTATGATATGCTGTCGATGAACCTGATGACCAACCACAAAATAAAATCGCTAATAACCCGCTTCTACAGTGACGTTTAATTGTGCAAATAATGAAACAGTTGCAACATTTATGGCGTCGCAGCTTGTGCTGCACAGCAAGCTTACAATTTCTGTATATTTCACGCAACGACAACCCAAAGTACTAGTTTCGTAATAGAATACAGCGGTTTGACTTCAGTTTTGCATACACTCGGCCCTCGTTTTCCCGGACCTCGTTAATCCGGAATTGGGTTTATCCGGACAGTGAGTTCGTACGGCCGATAAATGAATTCAAACAACGCGCGTCTCGCGTATTGCCAGAAATGCCAGACATGTGGCTAACGATGCTCGAAAACACCGTGTTTTGTCAGATCGTTCTTCAGGTACTGATGCCATGGACCAAGAATAACAAGTTTTCTTAATCCTGTAAACAGATTAAATTCATTGTGCATATTGTTAAGGATGGTTATTCCATTTTATTTGTTTTGCATAAATACATTTTAGTTATCCGGACTTTTTCATTATCCGGACAGGCTCCTACACCATCTAATCCGAAAAACGAGAGTCGAGTATATTTCAAAGTGAAGCTTGTAATAAAGTTAAGGTGCTGTCATAGCGACATTGACATTACAAACAGTAAAAAACAATATAAATATTAGTTGCTTCCTACAGTAAGTTACTTTAGAAGGTTTGAAAAGTCCATTCGGAGATTGCTACCACTTTTTAGCAAAATATATTTGTTACGACATATGTCAGAACAAAACGAAATTTGTGCAATCGAGCCCCAAATTTTTAAAATTCTGTTTCCAAATTAAGCTTTTTTCGAGTAAAATGACAAAAATTTTCCTCACTTTTCAATTTGCATAGTGTATTGTATCTTGTAATATCTGACACAAACTTTAAATTTCATTATGGTGCACAAAAGTAAGTAGGACGAGGAATGTCTGCGTGAACTCCGGATAGATGTACGATTGTTTAGACGGTTCCAAGCAGATCCGGGATAATTTTTTCAAAAAGCAAAATCCGGATTGGATCAAAAATCAGTACCGGTCACGGTACTGTTTTTTTATGTTTTGCTTGATTTTGTTCTGCTTTTTTCATGGCACACCTAGGCTTTTGCTTACTTTGGTACACGGCAGAAAGAAACTGTACTGAATCTTACGTTTTCTCACTCGGTAAAAAGCAAAAGTTGATTAGGAGTGAAATTTTTGAAACGGTAGTCAAATGCTAAAAAAGTAAACTTTCTTTTATTGAATTGTACGTTAACTACTGATGCCGACATAATAGCCAATCTGTCATGATACACACCGTCTTACTTTGGATGTCTTACATTTTACCGATTTTTTATTATATGCACCAGGGAGCAACACAACTAACATGATTTCTGGCTCTTTGCTCTTTCCTGATTTGTAGCAACCTCATATTTTGTATTGTAGGCCAGTGCTCCGCAAACTTTTTCACTCATGGCACACATTGCAAGCTTCAAAATTTCGACGACACGACTTAGCCAAACTCCTACTCAAATATAGAAAATGCAGAAGCACATCATGTTTTATTAATATTTCAATGAAATATTTGTTCGTAAATGAACACAATCGCCGTGCGTTGTGTTCAATAAAGTTTTCCAACTTTTTAAAGACAGGATGCCAAAATCGTTTTTTGTTTTTAATCAACAATAAGAAGAAAAAGTTTTCGGGCAAAATTGGAAAGAAATTTAAAAATTCATCAAGGGTGACCAAAGTAAGGGAGGCAATTGGCCTCCTGTTTCTTCATTGGAAGGAATCACAAATGCCTATTAAAAGCACACGAATTTTGATCGTATATTTTTAACTTACGTGAAATTTACGTGATTCTACGATGCATAAACGCATTTACTGCAGTGGCCGTCAGAAATATGGATGTACCGTTAGTGATGCATTTTGCGTGCTACAGTAAAGCATTTATTCAATTTGAAGCTTTGTTGTTGACAAGTGGTCAGATAAGCCCACCCCTTTACACATATTGCCCCATGCCCATATTGCCTCATACCTTTTGACAAACGTCCATTGCCACATATTCATGTTTTTGTGCTAATTACACTGAACTTACCTTTGAAGTTGATGAGATTAGTAGCCTGGTTGCAATCACTTTCGGAAAGTAAAAAAGATAGGAATCAAATTTTGGGATAACAGAAAAGTGAAAAGTGCCTTATGAAAGATATTAACTACACTTATAAAAGTTTATTACATTTGCTTTCTGAAAATCATCATTAAAATCATTTCTGAAAATTATTACATTGCTCACCGGTTGCAGAGCACGTTATAGGCTACGGTTTATTATTTACTTGTAATAGCTGGGCATAAAATATTCTCGTTTTCAAGATGAAAACAGTTTTGTGCGATATGAAATTGATTTTACAGAAGCTGATTCAAACTGCTTTGATTGAAATAACAAAGCTACTGCCTACTGTCATTTAAGGAAGAAAAGCAGAGGTGCAGTTCCGGTAGAAAGAAAAGTATTTTTTGCAGACTTTGTATGTAATAGGACGATTTTTTTACTCCGATACCGATTCATAAATAAGCTGGAAGAGGAGATATTGGATTGTTTTATCTTTTATTCTATTGTTAATTGCATCTACTTTATTTTCCAGACCCGCACGACGGCAACAGTGGCGCCAGACTGAGGACAATCGTCCAGACCAGCTTCGGAGTTCCCAAATGTCAGCATTTACTTTGAGTTACTTGGCATCACTTTCATTTAATTTACTACTTGTTAGCATCAACTAAGCAGAGAAAATTGTCGCAAATTGCTATTCTCAAGCGTCTAACCACGCAGTCATCGCGAGATTTAAACGCCTGACCATTCGATCATCGTCACCAAGATACGGCGCTTTAACCAATTTGACGATGTTGCTGTTTCCCCCAGCTTTATTGAACAAGTCGAAACAATGACAACACACCGACCCAAGATTTTGCAGTTATATTAGACATAAAATAACTTTAAGTCGCTTGCGTTCGATTACAGCTCGTATACTTTGCTCCTATTCCATCATCACTCCTGCATATTTCACGGCATATTTCCATAATCAAAAACATTTCCTCAGCGAAAAATGATCACAGCTTTAATCTACCACGCCATGAATGCTCCACTGTTACAATGTTATGACTTTTTGCAACTAGGGATAAACCTTCTTACCTTCTTCTAAATATCATTGATCATTGGTGCAGCTGTTACAGTAGTTACAATTTTTACCTAAATTTTTTATTGGCAACTAACCGGCGTCGCCCGCAGAGCCCCCACCGGTAACGTAGGGGTTAATGCACCGGCTTCACCCAACAGGTGGTTATGCAAGCAATTACAAAAAGTAAATGTTTTTTTATCACGTTCCTAAATCAAGAGTAGCTTAAAAGTGATTACGTCAAAAACATTATGGGCTTAATGTTTTTGATTTAATGAAAAACCTAACATTTTTGACTTAATCGGCAACCGTTTATTCCCATGTTACCAACCTCTCTATTCGTTCAGGTGAGTAACCAAAGAGTGCAAAAGTTGGGTGAAACTGGGGGATGGCGGCGCCAAAGTAGCGATTGTTTTCAAATATGGAAAAAGTGGATATTAAATAGCAGACATCCAAGATAGAACTGGTCAGGATGTTTGTGACCTGGCTCGACCGGTAAAATTGAAGTTGTTTGCTGGTTGATCCGATTTTTTATGTTTTTTTTGTTGTTTTTGTGATATTTGTTTGGAGTACGTCGATCCATTGAGTTATAAAGGCAATCTACGCGCTTTGTATGCATGTTCACACGAATGACTCGGTTATTTCACAAAGTAATAGTATTGCAAATAATAAAAGCTCCTTCCATGATTTGACGAGACCATCCCTGGACGCGTTTTGTCCTGTTGGACAATAACCACATCATTTGTGTAAATGTGCATATAAAGCGCGTAGATTGCCTTTATAACTCAATGGATTGATGTATGATATGGTTATGGTGATCACGTGCTATGTTCATAGAGGTAAGGGTTTTAAATTGATCTCGTTTACTATAAACTCTTTGAGTGGTACACTTTATTGTCTGAAGTACCTGACTTTAAGCTCATAAAACAATTTTAATCCGAAAGTAAAACGTTATAAAATCTTGCTTTTGTTTCTGAAAAGGTTCTTTTGACACTTTGATTTTGAATACAGTTCATGAACGTTTTTGCAGTCTTTTCAAAGGCACTCCTTCTGGAAAAGAGCACGCGCCCACCGAATTCATTCATCATTCTGACTTCGTATTTGCCAATAACAATAAAAATTTTGACAACTAGCTGTCGCTACTGTTCGCAACTTGATTGGTCTATCGTTTCAGCGTTTTGTAATCTCTGCTAAACTAATTATAAGAATTGTTTTTAGCTCAGTTTTGTTCTACTGTGTGGAAACGGCAGCCTCATCAATTAGCATCCATTGATACAAAACAATACTTTATGACATAACAATTGCGTATCGCACAAATTAAACTTCGCTCAATGAAGCATACTGAATGCCAAACGATAATTTATCCGAATAAAAGTATTTCGAAGCTAACGTTTATTATTTTGAAACGTGTGATTTCGGTCCAAAAAATGAAAGAGAATTTAAACAAAGCTTTGACTGTTAAAATAAGATTTATGACCGGTTTATTCATCGGTCTGACCCGCCAGTGAGGAATCTCAATCTGACCCAACCGGTACCGATCGACTCGACTGATTTCCACCTGTGGAAGGCGTGTTTCACGACTTAACGAGTTCTTTCTCGTAATTATACGAGGGTGTGTGAGCCTGTCGTGGATCTTGTAGGGGACGCAAAGCAACGAAATGGGACGATAGCTTTTCGGGTCCTCTACATGCTTTCTTGGGTTTAGGGATCGCCACTACCAGTGCTTTTCTCCAGACTTTTGGACTTTTGAGGCGGCGCAGGCAGGAAGAAAGGAAGGCACACAACCAGGACTTCAGTGCAGCTCCACCATGGTTTGTTGAGGGGGCCTCCAAAGATCGGACACTTCTTGCGAGATGAGTCGAGTTGACTCACGGTCAATACCCTCGTATATTCCGTTTCCAATCAGCTGGGACGCTATAGCGTTAGCTGAGACGGCACAGTGACGAGGGGAGCGCCGTGTTCTACCAATTAGGTTGTTCGATATACTTCATGCTTGTTGGCTAGAGTGCGAAAAGTCGATATTCTGAACTGCCTCGGACCATCGATCTTTGCGTTTCTTGTCGGGTCTGAGGAGCAGGGCAGTGGCAGCCCCGTTAGAGTCGCTTCCTTCCGGCGACTGCAGCGGTACTCGTACTCAGCATCCCAATACGATATGTGGTTATTTCGACGACCGCCTGGATGGAACTTTTGGCTGCTGTTCTAATGACATTGAAGACGTCCTGGTAGGCCAGATCTACATCCGGTGAATCTGGTGGCAACGAACTCCTGGCAAGTGTGTTGGTCAATGTATTGTAGTTGCTTCAGTTGGCCTTGCGGAAGTTCCATCGCTTAACAGGCTTGCTCGGAACAGGCACAGCAAGTCTTGGTGGAACAATAAGCGAGGGTCGATGTTGTGACCTAGGGAACTTCTCCAAGATACGTCTGTCAGTACACGTCTGTCAAGCACACTTTCTGGTGGCGTAAATAGAAATGTAGATGAATACAAAGTTGCACCTTTTCCTAGCTTTGCTTTGAGAGGAATTTTACGTCAATGTGCTCTCATGGTACCTAGCATCGTAATGTTGCTCTGCAAAAGTCTTCTGGCTAAACTCAATGATGTCAAAAGTTGCCGGTGGTTACATTGGGCCCCGTATTCTTGTACGGCTCCATCAAAGACAAGGTCACATGCTCCTCGAGTCCAACTTCTTTTTCTTCTCTACCAACATAAGGAAACGCCCGTAGTACGAAGGAGGTCGTGGTATCACACACCATCCAAAACTTGATTCCAAATTTTGCCGGTTTTTGTGGCATATATTGTATGAATAAACATCTAAAGCAAAGAATATTTTTATTACAAAAATCTGTTTGCTACTGTGTAACACCACAGTAAACTATCAGGTGTCTGCTAGGATTACCTTGCTCTACACCGGAAATGTTGCTCATTAGTTGTGATATTTGCACCAGGAAAATATGACCTTTGGCAGTTATCCATGACTAAATCCCATAATTCCCTTATTGCAGCAAACTTGTCAGTCTGTCGTCGAAGACTTCGTGAGTTTTTATCATCAAAACGAATGTAGCGTAGTATAGATTGAAATTTATTTCTACCCATAGTTTCTCGAATGATAAGACGCCCATATTCTTTATCCCGGAAATTGAATAGGGGTTCGTCTCTCCCTTTCAGCTCACCACGGAGTATGTACAGGCCAAAAAATGCAGTAAACTCGTCCTTGGACAAAGAAAAATGCTTCATTTCCTTCCCTTCGCGCTTCAGCGAGAGCAAAATGCATTACATTTTCAAAATTCTGATGTCCCCAAAGCTCTTGAAACACATCTTTTTCATCATTTACACGAGCAAGTATAAATCGCTTAGTGCCTGGTTTGGTACTAAGATAATTTCTTTTTCTTTGACGTCCTGTTGTACAGGGAGGTTCTTTGTTCCATATTGTACCATATTTGCTAAATACATGACTTTGTTGTGGCACACTTGGTCTTTGTAAAACTTCATTTGGAGGAAGAGAAGATTATTCAGTGTCAAGATCTTCTAATTCTTGTTCATCATTTTCTCTGTATGATTCTTTTTCTTGTAATTTTGGCTGTGATTCCTCAAAAGCTTCTTGGTCAGAATCTTCATCAACGCGGAGCATATCTAGCACTTCCTTTACGTTAATGTACACCTTGTCTTCACCGGATTTTTTAGCCATTGTCATTTAGCTTGAGCTGCAAAGAAGTTGAGTTTCTAAAGATGAAGCAAAAATAAAGAGAAAATTGCAGATTCAGTTTGCCAAAAAATTATCATTCAGGTAAATAGCTAATTCTGACTCTGTCTACTACACTAAACAGTGAAATGTGAATCGCATTCCTGACTAGATTCGTAGTTAGGTTATAAAACAAGGTCAAAATAGCTATATTATTTTGTAACAATAGCGGATACAAGTAGCCAGTCTGCCAATCGATTTATCAGTACATCAAACAAAAGAGCATGTTATTCTAACTGATAGGTTACAATTTGTGCAACAACCAGGTTGTGAAAAAAATATCACGACACCAAATAAATATAAAACTGTAATAACATAAAAAGCTGCAGAAATGTAAGAATAAATAAATAATTGCTGGGCTGTCTTCTACTTATAGTAATAAAACACAACTAAGTAGGTCTTTCTTCGCTTTTAAATGCTAAGGGGTCATTTGACCGGTATGGTCTTTCTTGAAGAAAAAAATTTTGGTCTTTCTAGGGTTAAGATACGTCTATCAAATACACGTCTGTCTGGATCAACACTGGCAAATGTCAGATCAGGGTTGATGCCAGTGTTCCAGCGGCCAGAATGAAAGGTGGCCACGTCCTTTGGGTCGTGAAGAGGGCAAGATCGTTAAGACTTGCCCAAGCAACAAGGCACTCTCCATCCGTACTGCTGGTTCTACAGTATAACCTCAGTTGATTTGTGGACAAATCGCCAGCACAGAGAACGGGGCGAGGAAACACTGAGAGATCAGACGCTTGTAGTCGCGTAGGTGGAGATTTGTAGACATTAATGATTCTATAACCATCAACGTCCACGCACAACCACTCAGTATCAGATGTAGTTGGAGATTGATCAACAAGGGTCCATTTTAGCCGGTCATGGACAAACGTAGCAAAGCCATGGTTCCTGCTAAAAGAAGACGCAGCTAGTGCAAAGCCTGGTATTGTTAGTATATATGCACAAGTGCAGTGACCCAGATAGCCAGATGATCTGGGCCAGATCTGCATTTTGTCTGGCAAGAACTGGCATCCACGTAAACCTGTTTAGACAGATCTGAATCAGATCCGAATCAGATGTGGCTAGAAAGTAAAAAAATTGCTGGTTTTTGACAGATCTGGTACAGATGCGTACCAGATCGGTAATGATAGTCTTAAAATATTTGCTAGACTGACGTGCAATAACACATTTTTTGTGTCTTTGAACATTTTTTTATCAGTATGAATACATGACATAGTATTGGTAAACCAACTAAATCCAGTCATCTGAAAAAATATGCAGTTTTTTATTTCCGGAATATTCAACTTCAAAACAATATTGTTTTTGGTAAAATGTGGCGATTCACATTTTAGGAAATATTTTTGTTGTAAACGTTTGTTATGCTGCTTAAAATAAAAAAATTTATTGGAACTTTTTATGTTCTATTTAAAACATGATTCAATGTGAATATTGCGTTTACACGTATCACGTGACTCAACAAGTTTCGCGCGTGTGCGCATTGGGCAAGTTGTGTTTGGTTTCGTGAACGATCATGTTCACATAGGTTTTAAATATTTGTGTGAAGCTCGGAAGGTTTGGGTAGTATGGAAGATGAAGTATCATCGTGGAAAACTTGTTATTCGGAAGTTGGGAGCATGTCATTTAGCTTCAAATGAAAGATAATAAACTGTTAACTGTATCAGTGTGTAGCATAATGTCATAGTACAGTAGTAACACATTGTTGGTATAATCTTATCTGGTGTATCTTAGAATGTCATTTCTAAATTTAATTGAATTTAAATGTGGAGTGTTTGAATTATATGCTGCTAGGTGTATACTGGTAAGGTTGGGAAAGCTATTTAATGTGCACATGTAAGGCCTGATTCATTGATCAGTGCAATGTTAAGATGGCATATAGCACGTTTGATAATTGGTATATGAAGTTATTAGTATAGAAGCAAGAAAAAAAATTGGGATGCATATACTTTATCATAGTTTATTGACTAAATTTCATTTCTTTAACAAGGTTGAAATACATACCTGTATGTCATACCTCGGCAATGTTTGAGTTGTGAGATTACAGAGGTGTATGGCACATTCACTTTTTCTTTGCTGATGAGCAAACCTTAATAGCTTTTTTAACAAGGTAGAAATACTATCTCAGCTATATTCGAAATGTATCAAGCTATTTAGTTAATTAAAGCAGCAATTACAACCTGATTAGGCTGTATAGCTGTGTTTGAGCACTTGGACCATACATTTACCAATTGCCATAATACGCTGCATAATCAAGATTGTGCAAAATGTTAAATTGTGTTGTACACACATGCTATTACAGAGATTGTATCAATAAAGTTGATAGATAGTGTAGTCATGAAACAACAAAACGAAAAGAAATTTTACACAATACAGAAACACATATGAAAGAAGTCAAGGAATTGCTATTTCAAGCTAATAAAATTGCTGATACCATGAATATTAACGTAGTTAGTAACTGCAAGCAACATGTGTTGGAACCATTAATTACTGCTTCCTCCTTTAACAACACATCATGTAATAAAGATGATTCAACTTTGTTGACAAACAATGAAAGTTGTAGCAGCACCTCTAGTGATATTAATAATGATGCTTATTCAATGAAAAATGACAGGTTTGAGTCATTGTTTATTCCTGAAATGGACATAGATGATGATCATGATGATGATGCATCAAGTACTTCTAGCATGGGATCTTACCAAAGCTTAGGAAGTGATGATGGTTTTGTATATTCAGAAAGCAATGTAAATGTTGTGGAACAGTTATCTAAATGGGCTGTTGAATTCAATATTTCTCAAGTTGCTTTGAAGCATCTCATTCTGATTCTTAAACTTTTGATTTCTGACTTACCTAATGACCCAAGAACCTTACTGTCTACCCCCAGAAACTGTGTTGTCAAAGATGTTGGTGGTGGTTCCTACTATTATTTTGGAATCACAAAACATTTACTATCTATAATTGAAAATGGTACTTTAATTCCAGGCAGTGTGATTTATCTACAGATAAATATTGATGGTGTGCCTTTGTACAAAAGCTCAAAAAAGCAGCTTTGGCCAATTCTGGGGAAGATAGTTGGACAAAATCTTCCTTCTTTTATTATTGGAATATTTTGCGGAGGAAGCAAACCTAATGATGTAAAGGGTTATTTCAGTGACTTTGTTGAAGAAATGAAAAGTATTGAAGCAAATGGTATACTTACATCTCAAAACAAAATTGTGCAGGTTAAAATAACTTGCTTTGTATGTGATGCTCGGATGCTCCTGCTAGAGCATTTGTAAAGCAAACAAAATCGCACAATGCTTATTATGGTTGTGAGCGTTGCACTCAACGTGGTGTTTGGCACAACAAAGTTACTTATCCCGACTGTTATGCAACACTTTGAACAGATGAAAGTTTTAATGCTAGAAGTGATGCTAATCATCATGGATTAACACCTTCACCATTACAGGAACTGAGTATAGGACTGGTATCACAATTTGTGTTGGATCCTATGCATCTTGTTTACCTTGGTGTTACCAAAAAATTGTTGTGGTTGTGGATGAAGGGCCCATTAAGCAACAAATGCCGAATTGGCTCTGTGCAAATCAAGTCTATTTCAGATATGTTAGTTAGGTTTCATTGTTATATTCCTCGTGAATTTGGAAGAAAATGTCGTTCCCTGTATGAAGTGGAGCGGTGGAAAGCCACAGAGTATAGACAGTTTCTGTTATATAGTGGTATTGTGGCCTTACATAAACATCTTCCCAAAGCTTTTTATATGCATTTTTTATTGCTATATGTGGCAATATTTTTTATTTCTTCAGGAATTCACTATAAAACTCACTCTGATTATGCAAGTAAACTTTTGGTTGAATTTGTGAACGAATTTCATTCGTTTTATGGAAAGGATATGGTGGTGTATAATGTGCACTGTTTGATACACTTGGTTATGGATGTGGAGAAATATGGACCCTTGGATACATTTTCAGCTTTTAGTTTTGAAAGTTTTTTAGGTCAACTTAAGAAAATTATCCAAAAGCCAAATCAACCTTTGCCTCAGATTGTTTGACGTGTTGCAGAAAATGCAAAGCTTGCATTGTTGACACAAACAAAGGTACAGAAAAGTGAGCCAAAACACAAGCATAATTTTGGTCCATTGCCTTTAGCCTATCGTTCCTATTCTCAGTTTAATTCTGTACATTTTGATAATATGTATTTTTCTTTAAAAGATTCTGACAATTGTGTTAAAATTGGTCAAGATGTGTGCCTAGTTCGAAACATTACTTGTGATAAAAGTGAAGAGGTGAAAGTAGTATATGAAATGTTTGAAAAGGTATCTTCATTTTTTGGTTATCCACTACCTTCATCACATTTAGGCATTTAGGCATATATAAGGTTTCTGATGAGTCTGGCCGTTTAAAGGTTTGCCCACTTAAGAATATTAAATGCAAGTATGTTAAACTTCCATATAAAGATATGTTTGTGGTAATTCCATTGATCAGATAGTTGCTTAAACAATGTTCCTGAACTATACTATGTTATGAAAAATACTGTTTTGTTCTATATGTATAGTGCTGCTATTGATTTTCATGTAGTAACACCACTATGAGATCAAAATATCTTTATGTTTTTTTATAATTGTAAATTCTATGTTTGATTCTATTCAAAAATAGGTTTTAGCATAGCAATAGCTGCAATTCATGACTTGCTTGTAACCTGAGATAGAACAATGTTGTGTGACTAATGATATCTTTCATGCCAATAGTATATTTCAGAGTTTTGTGTAAAAACTCTTGCTAAATTAATTAAAATGTCTTCAAATGATAATGAGTTGAGTACATTAGTTGTAGTTGAATTTGTTGATGAAGGAAGTTTAGGAGTAGTCCCATGTTCGTGGGTAGATGGAGAATTTGCATATTGGCCTCCATACAAGGATATTGGAAAATGTCAAAAAGCTGCCAGAAAAATGGAAAGTCCTTGTAGCGATTGGGTGAAGTATAGAATTAAAGAATGGGCGAGATCTGGTAAATATTTTATCAATGTGTTTTCTTGAAGTGAAATGTATTTCGAAAAGTTAAGTCTGGATCTATGATTTTCATTGCATTTTGTACTGCAAACTTCAGATGTGCATTTCAAAATCTCAACTAGGCAATATATACAGTACAGCTTTTGCTATTAATGAATTGGTTTTGCTATCTCAATTGCTGTTATTCAAAAAGTGAGTGTGTTACCAAACATTTTTATAACTTTTATATGTGCTGGTGGTAATTGTATCAAATGCACAGCTATTTTTGTATAGTGTAGCCTCATAGCATATGGTTGTTTAAAATTAAGGTGACTGGAAAGCTGCCAATGAATTGCTTCATCGAATTGAGTATTCTTCCAATATTGAAACGGTACTTATGGGTTATCTGTCACCACTTTTTTTTAATTTAATAAACCTAACCCTGTACACTCCCTTCCAGTGTACACTGCCCCATACATTTACATACCGGGCCTGCCCCTTCAGTGTACACTGCCTTCCAAACTCATTTTAGGCTTAAACATTATATATACAGTTAAATAATAGTAATTTAATACCTGGTGAAAAAAAGTGGTGACAGATAACCCACAAGTACCATTGAAACAACTGATGTTGAGAGAGGCCGTTCAAAACGGAAAAGAAGGTACTTAAACACATGACTTAAATTTGGTCTTGTAAAAGATTGTTTTGTACCATTTGTTGTATGCTGCCAAAATTGAACTTCACTGCTGCATAGATCCAAAAAAGCACATGCTTTCTGGCTTCATGGGTAGTAATTTTGTCAGTTTAGATTCTAGCTGGTATTTTAAAAATTTTAAAACTTACAGACATGTCTTATATAGATTTTGTGTTGTTTGCTACAACATATTTCGCTGTTACAACAAACATATTTTGCAACAATTTGTGGTGTTTATGTGTGATAAGTTCTGATTGCTTAATTAATGTAGAAGGACACGGAAATTTATGGAGGAAAGTTCGACGTCTTCTGAATCCTTGAGCCCACAACCCAAACAACAGAAACATTTTGTTTCAATAAGGCGTTTATTCAGGGTGCTACCCTATCCGCCTCCACGACCAAGTGACTGTAAGTGTTTGCCTGAAATGGATACTGACTTCAGTAACGTTCAAGCTCCTCCGTCTACTTTCTTATTTGCATAGATTTGAAAACGTTCACCATGAAGCTACGTTAAACTAATGTTGCTTAATCTTTTGACTACTTATGTAATATAGTGAAAAGATACAACCGATTTATTGCTTTTACTGACTTATGCGTCTGATTGCACTCCCACAAATGTCCTACCAACGATGGTCGGCGAGGTGGTGATGGACAGGCCTTGTGCTAGTCGCAGTATTAAAATGACCCGTCATCCTATGCGTCAGTGGTATTATGCCAAGGATGCTTCTTCAAATGTGTTGCTCGGGTGTGATTGCAGACATTTGTAGTATACTCTAGTAATCAAGAATGATGTATGTTTCTTCTTGCTTCCTTTTGGCATGTGCAACTCTCCCAGAGGCTCTTGTTTGACTGAACATATCAGGGTTAAAACAAACACATAAAATAAGTCTTTCGGTTTTGGAACTGGTAGCTGCTAATGTTCGACGTGACTAGTGCCTGGCCCTGTCACCTCAAGCAGCACCTTAGTTTGCTTACATTAATACTGGTACCTGGTTTTTAAGGTTACACGGCATGTGTCTGGTCAAGATTAGGGCTTGTGTCAGACCCTCTGGTTGTTGTTGCATTTCCACCTTATGTAAGTTTTATAGAATCTCATCACCACAATTTAATTTCACGACTTAATATGCTTTCATATGGTTATTTTTCTGTTGCAGCAATTGCAAAATTGTCAAATGAAGAAGATGAAACTGAGATTGCTCAAAGTTCGCAACAAATATTAGTTTAATCCACTCCCATATCAAGAGATCACTCTCACATGTCTTCCCAAATTTCAAATGGTAACTACTTATGCAGATTAATTAGTTGTAACTGTAATATAACCATGAGTTTTGTTATTCGTATAAACTACATATTTGACCAGGCACTGAATCGAATCGTAGTCTGCCGTTCCAGAACTAGACTCTGTATCTGTTCGGCTTCCCTGTGTGTACGTCTTTTTGCAAGGCTGGGCTACCACCACGCATGGCCCCACCACCGGTCTGCACTTAAAAATGAAGGAACTATGTTAACTGCTTTTCCCAATGGTGCAAAATGCAAACTTACCGTCTTTTTCTCCACACTATCCTGTTATGCTCAATACCAAGAGAGGAATCGGTGAATTCCAATTTAAGCCCGATGTAAAATCGAACTAAAGTACCGCTCTATAGAGGCCTTTTGATCGTCGCTGAGTGGCCAAAGAACTACGAAACGAAATTGGCGCCGCCCCACGCCTTTGGCACCGGAACTAATTTTTACTACTCAATGCGGTTAATGCTATATCTTAGTTGTTTCAAAAAATACTTGTCATCTAAAAGTCACGCTGACACTGACCAATGCAGATTCTGGACCTTTTAGTTTGATTTCAGTGACATGGATAAATTTGGCTGTATCTAGGCGAGCCAATCTACTGCTAGAGTTTATACCATTGGCTATTACTTACAGATCTTTAGTTGTAGTTTAATCATTAGTATACATGTTTAACAGGTTCACAAGCAACTCCGAGGAGTGGTGCAATGCTTCCTGTTTCCGTTCTAGAACCTATCCTTAGTAAGTTGTTTAACTACCTTTGAAAATGCTGTTTGATTTCACAAAGTTACTGCCTTGATTGTTTTGTGCCAGTAGCTCGTAACTGAACTAAGTTATTCTGCCTTCGATATGTAAAAGTGCTATTTTTGTGTAATTTTGACAAATTTAGGAATTTTTTAAACAAAATTTAACAAATTTTGACAAATAAGGATTTTGACAACACCTCCAATTGGTATATGCAGATCTGGTTCAGCTAAATATCTAATTATATGTCTATATTCAGGAAAAATATTTCAAGTTCTGGAGGAGCTTAAAACAGAAACAAGAAGCATGCGAAATTCTATTGATCAGCTGAGAAAATCGGGAAATAACAAAGTGGTTGCCAACTCTGCTGCGAGTATCTTTCCACTTCAATCTGAATCAGATTTACGCGATTTTGAACGGAAAGCTGTTGATTCCTCGTTTCAAGAAATTGTGGTTTGTAACACTTCTTTTTCGTTCAGTCTGCTTAATTAACAACCATTCTGACGTATTTAAATTCATTCTTGATTATTTGCATCAATTCGTATGCAGGTCATTTTAACTCGAAACGCTCATTTTCACTAGCATGTTCTGCCGTGTGGTTAATTATTTTCGAAAGTAGTCCTCTTGCTGGCAGCGTTCACTCTCTCCGCACAAAAAATTTGGCTGCCCGCTAAAATTCGCGCTCATACCAATTACATTCTAAACTTGTCAAGTGGAAACAGTACTTATAAAATAACTCCATCTCGAAGCAAACTCACTGAAACTTCTTGTTAATGGAAAGAGCTAGCCCTTTCCTTGCCACAGCAGGGCGATAGGTTACCTGGAGCATTTTCGCTCACTTGCTGAAAGCTGATTAGAAGTTTTGATTGCCTATGCAATTGATTTATAACTATCTACTTGGCAGAAGCCACCGCGCAGATATTACTATAATGATATATAAAAAAAAACTCTGCTGTGATCATCCAGTGCTTTTTCTTTCGGCTTATCCCGATTAGGGGTCGCCACAGCAGATTGTCATTCTCCAACCTTCTCTTTCGTTTGCATCAGTGTCTCATCAATATTTTTTTCTGCAGCCTTTGGGAATTGTAACTTGGGGATGTGATTATCGAATGTCAGTGATAAACCTTACTGATGTCAAACTATTCATGGAGCATCGATCACAGAGTCTAGAAACTGATAACAGTCAGGGTACTTACAATGCAAGCACAGTACAAACTTCATTGCCACCTTCAAATAAAAGTGAAGCTGAGAATGATCACTTTTGTCAACAACTATGTGACTCTCCTGAGGACTTCATAGTGGTAAGATTCATTTTATATCACTATTTTTACCCTATGACAACTCATGCTAACTTCTACTGAAAACATTTGGGGAAACCCAGTGAAACGTTACAGAAAAATGTAATGAAGAAAGTAAAAACATTTGTAAGAGTTAAGATTGAATAATTATTGTAATAAAATATATTACAGAATAGCATTTTGTTTAAAGTAATTCAAGAATACTCATAATACGTTGATGAAAATATTGTCGATAGCTGTTTGTGTTGGACATATTGGCTTTCATGGTCCACGTGTTAAGAAAAGATGATTTGTGTGACTTTGCAATGCATGACTGGCATCTACAGTAGAGCGCCTTCTATAATTGCTTAGTTCTCATCGACATAGCGCTGTTACGGTTTTGTTGTGTCTTTGCGATTTGTTGTTAACACTCTGTGAAGGTGTATAGGTTTAAGTTAATTTCTCTAAAAGTGTATTAAGAGGAAGGGTTTTTGCACTCACTCAAAGCCTTGACATATTGTATAGAAGTTATACAAATGAGTCCATTCCATACTAGGTGAGCATAGACGTTGAAAAGGTCGGTTGATTCTGGCGACAACTTCTAATATTTTCACATATACAGATTTTGCGTCCAGGTTCTTAGTTTTATTGAAGTGTTGTGTGGCTTAGACATGTGACACTTGATGAATCTGATCTCAGTGGTCAAAAATAATCTTGTGTTAAATTGCATAACAGAGAAGTGTTGTGGAAGCCTCAGCATTTTGTGTTGAGTTATTTTTTGCCTTTTTCATATTGTTTGTTTCCTTGTGCAGTTGGCTGTGAGAAATGACAAAGTTGGTGTAATTAAGCTTAGATAACGTGTTTTATGTTTATCTTAATTTTCAGAAACCAACATCAAACAAAGGAAGTGGCACAACGGCTAAAGTGCAGATCAAAACACCCCGGTAAGTTGTGCTGTCAGCAAATAAAAAGAACTTAATAAATAATTTATCGTAAAAAGTAACATCTATGTTGGCCTACAAAAGTCCTTTGATAGATTGAGACTATTAATAAAATGTCCTAAATTTCGGTTTTCAAATTTAAGAAAGTAGCAAATTTACCTCCACTGCTTGATGCACTAATTGATGCTCTTTTCTCAAATGTTTTAACTAATCTTTGTAAAGCAAAACATCGTGGGTGATTATTTTTAACATTTTACACCATTACTCACTGCAGGCTGCAATAAAATACGGATTGTGATGCTGTAAGAGACTGGCATAGTTTTGTGGTGGTGTAGGGTACAACCAGAGCAACGGCCAAAGCCGAGGTTTACAAAAAACTCTGAATCAAATTATTATATGTGTTAATGAAGTTCATAAATTTTTGTGACTACAGGCCCATTTATGAGACAGCAAATTTAGGCAATAGGTTATTATGAATGTCCAATAACACCTTGTAAAAAACCTGAAGATCCCTTGTCCAAGGCTCTACATAAAAAAAACCCATACAGAGGCGACCAGGGCTGAAATTGCTGTGCACGGGTTATGTCGTAGTTAATCCCTAGTTTAGGTTAATCAACTTTCGTCAGTTATTGATCATAAAAGGACGATGCAACCATGTTTATTGTGATGAATCTTTGATATGTGTTATGTTATCTGTTAGTACCAGTTGACACTGCTCATTTTCAAATCAGCAAGCGACTGCACTTTTATTTTTTGTTTTCCAGTACGGAGGAAGTGGCATGGGCGGTCGGGGCGGTCGGTTCTCTTGTTATTCTTCTTACAATCCTTCTCGGTGCAGTTTGTTATACAAAGTTGTGGCGTAAAGGTAACCATGGTGAAAGTTTTGAGCGATCGCGAGTGTGGAATGATGAAAGTGAGCCTGGATCTGTCAGCGTTGCAGGTTTGAAGCTGTCTGCTTTACTGATCATGTGATTTGTTGTTGTTGGTTACCCGACCCCTTCCGAGGGATGAGGACATGGCGGAAGACCATGGTGTCCCAGAAGCCGGGAAACTCCCCATGGTCTGGACCAGAGGACGTAGAGAGACAGAGAGTCGCCAAAGAGTGATCGGCGCAAAGAGTCCGTAGTTGGACCGTGCAGAATGAAACGAGAGGTATCCTGGGACGGGTGTCCACAGGCACTGCAGGAAGGATTCTTGATTCTGCCAATCCTAGAGAGATAAGAACCTAAAAGAGGGCTGTGTCTGTTGCAGCGAAGACAAGGGAGGACACAGCGAGCATGACCAGAGAGCACAAGTTACTCGGTGGAAATCGAGGGAACCTGTGTGTCAAAGAACTTGGATGAGACAGTACGCCTCCAGTCCGAGAAAAGACAAGAGTGGATACGAGAGATAAGAGGAGAGAGACTACAAGGGATTGCGGAAGGCGTAAGTAGAGCTTCCCGTGTGGCAAGCTCATCAGCCACGTCGTTCCCCGGGAGAAACGAGTGTCCGGGGACCCATTGTAGCCTGATATAACAAAAGGACAGAGAAGACAGTTCCTGCCAGATCTGCCACAGAGTTTGAGATAAGAGGAAAGGTGGGGGAGAGGACAGAACAAGAATCAGATAGGAGGAGAAGAGAAATGGCAGACTTGTTGGTGCTGCCGAGACCAGCAAAGAGCGTATAGAATAGCGCAGGCTTCCGCGGAAAAACTTGAACATACTGGGCCTGCGGAAAAGGAAAGAGTGACCTCAGTGCCACAGGGAGAGCAGTTGGCAAGAACGCCGGAGCTGCCTTTGTCAAAAGGAAAAGGAACAGAGCCGTCTGTCCAGAGTACCAGATCATAAAGGGGGGAGAGAGTCAAGATGGGCGAGAAAGAGCAGGATCAGACCGAGAGCATGGAGAGGGAATGGTGGAGGGCACGCAAGAAGAGCCTCCCTAGAAGAAGTAGAAGGAAGCATGAGCGGGTGAGTGGACGCAAAAGCTCTCCAGGACGATCTGCAGAGTCTTGGTTTCACTCCTAGTCTGGCCAAACCTAAAATAGCAAAGGAGGTTGGGAGACGAAGAGCCCGCTCATAAGTTAAAAGAATGAAATGAGTCTGGGTGACTGGTACGGGAGGTAAAGAAGCCTGGGAGAGAAGAAGTGGGATAGAAAAGGACGAGAGGCAGCCGGTAATGGCGCCACTGGGTGCTCGGTGGAGGCGTTCCAATTTGGTGAAATTGGTAGTGCTTGGGAAAGGAAACCATTCGGGTGAAACATAAGTGAGAAGGGGCCGAAGAAAAGATTTGTACAGAAGGGAGAGGGACTGCTTAGAGGGGCCCCATGAGGAAGCAGAGATACAGCGTAAGGCCTTGAGACGTGGGAAGAATTTGGCCTTCAGCGAAGATACATGTTTAGATAAGGAAAGAGTGCGGTCGAAGATGACCCCAAGAAAAGTTGGAGTTGGATTGAAACGGAGGCGGGAGCCGAGTAAGAGGAGGTTGGGCTGGAGGTTAGCTTGGTGGGGATCCACTGAGAAGAAGGAGGCCTCACATTTGCTCGGATTGACACCAGTACTCAGACCAGCGCTTCAATCGAAACAGAGCTCCTTGTGTTGCCTCTACTGCAGTAGGAATCGTGGGGAAGAGGACCAAATGACCAGATCGTCAGCGTAAAGAGAGCAGCTGACGGAAGAAGGCAGAGAAGCCGAAAGATCATTAATAAAAAGAGAGAAAACTACAGGGCCGAGTACGGATCCTTGAGGAACACATCGACGGACTCGAAAGGAACGACTTTTGTGATTTTAAAACCACAGAAGCGCGCCTATCGGAAAGGAAAGATTAAGTCCAACGAGCAAAGCAAGGATGGAGGCCAGCCGAAATAAGTTTGTGGAAAAGGGCGGGATGCCAGACAGAGTCAAAAGCTTTAGAGAAATCGATAGTAGACAGGATCGTCCGAGAGCCCGGCCTGGGTTTGTTAAACCCATGCGAAGTAGACTGAGAAAGGTACAGAATTTGATCTAGAGTAGACCGTCCAGGGCGGAAACCGGCCTGGCGGGGAGAGAGAATGGAATTAGATTCCAGAAAAAGGAGTAGACGGGATAGAGTGTTGCGTTCAAACAGCTTTGATACACAGGAGGTGAGAGAGATAGGCCGGAAGGAAGGAGGAGGAGATCAAGAGGTTTTCCCATTATATGGATGGGAATAATAGAAGATGTCTTCCAGATGGAAGGAAAGGAATGCGAAGACCAGGAGAGGTTGAAGATGTGAAGGAGAAAATCCATGCCAGAGCGAGGAAGATGCTTAAGCATAGGATAGGCAACTTTGTCTGGACCAATGGCAGTGGACGAGGAGAGGTTGTATCCAGACGCAAGAAATTCAGCGGGAGAGAAAGAGAAAAGGACGAGTGGGACTCCTCCAGGTACGTGGCTCGGTGGAGCTCAGAGCGGTAGCCTCTGGCTCTGCTGCGCAGGGCCTTTGGCTGAAAAATGGAAAGGTGGGATCTCAGGTAAGCGGTATATACCGAAGCCGATTCCCTGGTAGAAGAACAGTTGGGGAAGTTGGGAGAGGAGGAAGACGAGGAAAGAGAGCCAGCGATAGAGCGAAGAAGAGAGTGATCAGATTTAGGGTTATATTTAGGTGAAAGAGAAGAGCAAGTCGTCTGCCATGCCTCAGCCTTGGCCTTGGCGATGACCGACGAGGCGCGTCGAGAAGCGGAGATGTAAGCCTGGCGATCTTCATCACTTCTGTGAGCGGCAGCGAAAGCCTTGCGTCTTTCACTAACCGCACTTTCTACCTCAGCAGACCACCAGGCTTTAGGATGGCGTTTGATGCGGCTGAAAGGAATGGAAGATTTGGCCGCATTCATTGCCAGAGAGGTAAAGAAAGCAGCAGCAGAGGAAAGAGACGAGTATTCCTCTGCAGAAGAACAGTGAGAGTCAAAGTAGGAGGCAAAGCCATCCCAGCGAGCTTTCTGAAAATTGAAGGAAGGGGGGGCTTGTTGGGGTGATAGGTCGGAGAGAGAGGGACAGATAGAAGAATTGGTAGGTGATCAGAACCCAAGTTCTGAAGCACCTCCCAGCAGCAAGAGAGGGCAAGAGAAGAGGGAGCAAAGGAGATGTCAGGAGAGGAGCGAGTGCCAGAGGAGTGATGGAGAAGGGTGGGTGTGTCAGGATCATTAAGGGAGAGGAGGTCAGAAGAGATGACCCAGTCAAATACTTCCCCCAGCGGGGTCGGAAGTACCTCTTGAGTCCTCGTGGAGGTTATGGCAATTGTAGTCCCCCAAAATGAAGAGATTTCTGGAGGAGGGAAGAATGGAGGGAGAGAAGGAATCGGTTCTGCCATCCATCGGGGAAGAGGAAATAGGGGGCGTACACATTAAGAAATGAAAGCGAGGAGGAGTTGTTAAGAGAGATGCTGGCTGCTACATAATTAGAGTAGGGATTAAGCGAAGAAAGAGAGGAGGTAGAAAGTTCAGAAAAGGATAGGCCCTGCCTGACGAAAGTGACGACGCCGCCGCTAGCGTGCATGGCATCAGGAGAGAGTATGCCAGACCGGGAGTCGGTGCGATCAGAATGCAGAGCAGAGAATCCAGGAATCCGGAAAGAGGAAGATGAGTTAAGATTGGATTCCTGGATGCAGATAAGATCGGCTGGATGAGACGAGAGAAAGTGAAGTAGTTGAGTGCTTTGTGCTTAAAGACCTTCAGCATTGCGTTGAAGAACCCTGAGAGAGTCAGGAGAGGGGGAGAGAAGGCAGGAGGCACAGAAGGACAGCCAGGAGCAAGGGACGGTGGTGAGGGGCCAGAGGAAGAAGATATAAAATGAACAGATGGGGGATAAGAGGTTTGGAGACGAGGGTGGGGCGAGAGTGCAGCATTAGACGGGAGGGGGCCAGATTGTACAGTGGAGGTATACATGTCGGAGGAGTCCGAAGAGGGAGTCACAGTGTTACGACAGGAAGGGCAGCTCCAAGAGTGAGAGCTGCCAAGAGCTCTGACTTTGGAGAGGGAAAGTTGTGAGCATCTTAGATGGACCCATTTGGAGCAGGTGCAGCATAGCACTGACTTGCCCCGCCAGGTCACAGTTTCCTGCACCAATCAACAGCCGCCTCAACGTGGTGGTGCGGTCCCCGGCCCCGTTTGGGTTGGGTCGAAATGGCTGTTGGTCTTCCCGAGGGTCCCAGTTACCCCGGGCACTCCCCATTCATTTTTTCGCTATGCTGCCCCCTGAACGACCGCAGAAGGGCAGCACACAGCATCTTTAAAATCGGTCGCCTATTCTTACTTTTTCTTCTCTCCTGCCCTACTCTTGCCCTCCTTCGTCTCCTCATTCTTCTTCTTCTCCTGATGAGCGGTAACGTTCATCCTAACCCTGGCCCCATCTTTCCTTGCTCTGTGTGCGCTGGAAATGTGACCTGGCGGGGCAAGTCGGTGCAATGCTGCGCTTGCTCCAAATGGGTCCATCTAAGGTGCTCACAACTTTCTTTATCTAACTTCAGAGCTCTTGGCAGCTCTCACTCTTGGAGCTGCCCCCCCTGCCGTAACACTGTGACTCCCCCCTCCTCGGACTCCTCCGGCACGTATACCTCCACTGTGAAATCTGGCCCCCCCTCTGCTAATGCTGTACTCTCACCCCACCCTCGTCTCCAAACTTCTTATCCCCCATCTGCCCATCTTATATCTCCTTCCCCTGCCCTTCCACCACCGTCCCTTGCTCCTGGCTATACTTCTGCACCTCCTGCCTCCTCTCCTCCCCCTGACTCTCTCAGGGTTCTTCAATGGAATGCTGGAGGTCTTCGAGCCAGGAGCACTGAACTACTTCACTTTCTTTCATCCCATCCTGTCGACCTTATCTGCATTCAGGAATCCAATCTTAACTCCTCTTCCTCTTTCCGGATTCCTGGATTCTCTGTTCTGCGTTCTGATCGTACTCACTCCCGGTCTGGCATACTCTCTTCTGATGCCTCGCATGCCAGTGGCGGCGTTGTCATTTTCGTCAGACAGGGCCTATCCTTTTCTGAACTTTCTACCACCTCTCTTTCTTCGCTCGATCCCTACTCTGATTATGTAGGGGTCAACATCTCTCTAAACAAATCCTCCTCGGTGTCATTTCTTAATGTGTATGCCCCCCCTATTCGCTCCTCCCCAGCGGATGGCAGAACCGATTCCTTCTCTCCCTCAATTCTTCCCTCCTCCAGAAATCTCTTCATTCTGGGGCACTTCAATTGCCATCACCCGCTTTGGGACTCAAGAGGTACTTCCGACCCCCGTGGGGAGGAAGTATTCGACTGGGTCATCTCCTCAGACCTCCTCTCCCTCAATGACCCTGACACACCCACCCTTCTCCATCGCTCCTCCGGCAGTCGCCCCTCTCCTGACCTCTCCTTTGCTCCTTCTACTCTTGCTTTTTCTTGCTCCTGGGAGGTGCTTCAGGACCTGGGTTCTGACCACCTACCAATTCTTCTATGTATCCCTCTTTCTCCGGTCTTTCACCCCAACGAGCGCCCCCCTTCCTTCAATTTTCAGAAAGCTCGCTGGGATGACTTTGCCTCCTACTTTGACTCTCACTGTCCTACTGCAGAGGAATACTCGTCTCTTTCTCTTTCCTCTGCAGCTGCTCTCTTTACCTCTCTGGCACTGAATGCGGCCAAATCTTCCATTCCTCTCGGCCGCATCAAACGCCCTCCTAAAGCCTGGTGGTCTGCTGAGGTGGAAGAAGCGGTTGGTGAAAGACGCAAGGCTTTCGCTACTGCTCACAGAAGTGATGAAGATCGCCAGTCTTACATCTCCGCCTCTCGACGTGCCTCGTCGGTCATCGCCAAGGCCAAGGCTGAGGCATGGCAGACGACCTGCACTTCTCTTTCACCTAAATCTAATCCTAAATCTGTGCACTCTCTTCTTCGCTCTATTGCTGGCTCTCCTTCCTCGTCTTCTTCCTCTCCTAACTTTCCTAACTGTTCCTCTCCCAGGGAATCGACTTCGGTCTATGCCGCTTACCTGAGGTCTCACTTTTCCGTGTCTCAGCCAAAGGTCCTGCGCAGCAGAGCCAGAGGCTACCTCACTGAGCTCCGCCGAGCTACGTGCTCTGTGGAGTCTCACTCGTCCTTTTGCTCTCCCTTCTCTCCCGCTGAATTTCTTGCGGCTGCCTCCAACCTCTCCTCATCCACTGCCACTGGCCCAGACAAAATTGCCTATCCCATGCTAAAGCATCTTCCTCGCTCTGGCATGGATTTTCTCCTTCACATCTTCAATCTTTCTTGGTCTTCACATTCCTTTCCTTCCATCTGGAAGACATCTTCTATTATTCCCATACATAAGATGGGAAAACCTCTCGACTCTCCTGCTTCCTTCCGGCCTATCTCTCTCACCTCCTGCGTATCAAAGCTGTTTGAACGCATCATACTATCCCGTCTACTCTTTTTTCTGGAATCTAATTCCATTCTCTCTCCCCGCCAGGCCGGTTTCCGCCCTGGACGGTCTACACTTGATCAAATTCTGTACCTTTCTCAGTCCATTTCGGATGGGTTTAACAAACCCAGGCCGGGCTCTCGGACGATCCTGTCTACTATCGATTTCTCTAAAGCTTTTGACTCTGTCTGGCACCCCGCCCTTTTCCACAAACTTATTTCGGCTGGCCTCCCTCCTTGCTTTACTCGTTGGACTCAATCTTTCCTTTCTGACAGGCGCGCTTCTGTGGTTTTTCAAAATCACAAAAGCCGTTCCTTTCGAGTCCGTCGATGTGTTCCGCAAGGATCCGTTCTTGGCCCTGTACTTTTCTCTCTCTTCATCAATGATCTTCCGGCTTCTCTGCCTTCTTCCGTCAGCTGCTCTCTTTACGCTGACGATCTGGCCATTTGGTCCTCCTCCCCCTCGGTCCCCACTGCGGTGGAGGCCACACAAGGAGCTCTGTTTCGATTGGAGCGCTGGTCTGAGTACTGGTGTCTTCCTCTCAATCCGAGCAAATGTGAGGCCTCCTTCTTCTCAGTGGATCCCCACCAGGCTAACCTCCAGCCCAACCTCCTCTTACTCGGCTCCCGCCTCCGTTTCAATTCCACTCCAAATTTTCTTGGGGTCAACTTCGACCGCACTCTTTCCTTTTTTAGGCATGTATCTTCGCTGAAGGCCAAATTCTTCCCACGTCTCAAGGCCTTACGCTGTATCTCTGCTTCCTCATGGGGCCCCTCTAAGGAGTCCCTCTCCCTTCTGTATAAATCTTTTCTTCGGTCCCTTCTCACTTACGCTTCACCCGGATGGTTTCCTTTCCTAAGCGCTACCAATATCACCAAATTGGAACGCCTTCACCGAGCGGCCAGTCGCGCCATCACCGGCTGCCTCTCGTCGTCCCCTATCCCTCTACTACTCACCGAGGCTTCTCTACTTCCCCTACGAGTCACTCTGACTCAGTTCACTCTTTTTTCTCATGAGCGGGCTCTTCGTCTCCCAATCTCCTTTCTTATCTCAGGTTTGGCCAGACTAGGAGTGAAACCAAGACTCTGCAGATCGTCCTGGAGAACTTTTGCGTCCACTCACCCGCTCATGCTTTCTTCTACTTGTTCTAGGGAGGCTCTTGTTGCTTGCCCTCCCTGTCCTCCTTGGAATCTTCCCTCGTTCACGGTGGAGTCCACCCTTTCCACTCCATGCTCTCGTTCTGATCCCCTTCACTCTCGCCAAGGTGCGGCTCTCGCCCACCTTGACTCTCTTCCTCCTCATGATCTGGTACTCTGGACAGACGGCTCTGTTCCTTTTCCTTTTGGCAAGGGCGGCTCCGGCGTTCTTGCCAACTGCTCTCTCTGTGGCACTGAGGCCACTCTTTCCTTTTCGGCAGGCCCAGCTTGTTCCAGTTTTTCCGCTGAAGCCTGCGCCATTCTGCACGCTCTTTGCTGGTCTCGGCAACACCATAAAGTCTGCCATTTTTTTTCTCTTCTTCTCCTGTCTGACTCTCGTTCTTTCCTCGCCACCCTGTCCTCTCCTCCACCTTTCCTCTTATCTCAAACTCTGTGGCAGATCTGGCAGGAACTGTCCTTCTTCTCCTCCTGTTCTATCAGGCTACAATGGGTCCCCGGACACTCGTTTCTCCCGGGGAACGACACAGCTGATGAGCTTGCCAGACGGGGAGCGCTGCTTGCGCCCTCCGCAATCCCTTGTAGTCTCTCTCCTCTTATCTCTCGTATCCACTCTCGTTTTATCTCGGACTGGAGGCGTACTGTCTCTTCAAAGTATTTTGACACACAGGTTCCCTCAATTTCCACTGAGGAACTTGTGCTCCCTCGTCATGCTTGCTGTGTCCTCCCTCGTCTTCGCTGCAATGGACACAGCCTTCTTTTAGGTTCTTATCTCTCCAGGATTGGCAGAATCGAGAACCCTTCTTGCAGCGTCTGTGGACACTCGTCCCAGGACATCTCTCATCTCATTCTGCACCGTCCAGCTACGGACTCTTTGCGCCGCTCACTCTTTGGCGACTCTCTGACTCTTTATGACCTCTGGTCCAGACCCTGGGGAGTTGCCCGGCTTCTGGGGCTCCATGGTCTTCCGCCATGCCCCCATCCCTCGGAAGGGGTCGGGTAAACAACAACAACAACAGGTCACATTTCCAGCGCACACAGAGCAAGGAAAGATGGGGCCAGGGTTGGAATGAACGTTATCGCTCATTGAGAGAAAGAGAAGAATGGGGATACGAAGAAGGGCAGGAGAGAGGAAAAAGTGAAAACAGGCGACCGATTTTAAGGAAGCTGTGTGCTGCCCTTCTGCGGTCGTTCATGGGGCAGCATAGCGATAAAATGAAGGGGAGTGCCTGGGGTAACTGGGACCCTCGGGAAGACCAACAGCCATTTCGACCCAATCCAAACGGCGTCGGAGACCACACCACCACGTTGAGGTGGTTGTTGATTGGTGCAGGATCATGTGATTTCTTGTTGCAATTTGTAATAAATAATTGTAAGCCAGATGGTGAGCGAAATTATGACAGTTTAAGTAAAGTTGTAGTATGAGCAAACGATTCTCACAATTCCTAATATAGACTGTGGAGTATTTAAGGAAATGTCCAAGTAAATTTATGAGTGACCGTAGCTCAAAGCATATATAGCTAATTGAGGTCACGCGTTCAATTCTTTGTAGGCTTTAGTGTCGTTGTGCCCTGAGAATGGCACTTCATGGTAACTGGTTACTTGAAAGCAGACTTGAATAAGAGTTATTCCTTTATAGCTGGCTCAGCAGTGTGGTTGGGCCCGATAAAGCGCTGGGTGATAATCGTTAGATTGCACGTTCAATACCCGCTTTGGCTTAGAATTGAGCTCTTGGAAATTTCGCCATGTTGTTAACGTTGGTTCTGGTAGAAATGCGTTGTACCAGTGCTGGTGACTACAAAGCGAGTGGGAATACAGCGATGTTCTGTTGAAATGCATAACCTCTATGGTGTTCCCGTGACCAGAGAATGTTATTATTGCAATGAAAAATATTGTGCTGCGGAGTGCCTAAGGCTGGGATTTACTAGGATAACTGACCTCATGTATTTAGCAATTGTTCGAAAATTTCCTCATATGCTTCGAAACAAAATGGATAAAGTACGTTTGGCACGTTTCTCACAGAAGAAGCGATATCAACGAGTGAGGGAGGATGATTATTCGTATTCAGAGGATGAATTGCTCTAGATCAATATGTCTTTTATGAACTGCAGTGTCACTGTGACCTTTTCATTTCTTCTCGTACAGTTTGCAGTTACTCTTGAAATTGTTATTTTTATATTTCTTCTGGTGCTATCTTACACGATGATCTTATTTTTCAAAAATGTGCAAACAATTAAAGAACCATCGTATTTATCCTGGTACCACCAGTCCGCACACTCGCCGCGCTTCTACCATGTTCTTGCTACACTGGTTACAACACCGTAGATTTTTCTCAAAATTTGTCTTCCTTTTGTGCGATGTAGGTTTTTATTAACATTTTGCGACTAGCGATCTTAAATTTTCTTAGTCACTCAAATAAATGCGTAATGCTTTCTTACGCAAGCAAATACAATAGTAACCATTCCACTCCTACTTCTCCCTAGTGGTCATTGTGTCCCATGGTTTTCCGCCATGCCTTGACCCTCTCGAGGAAAAGGATTTGTGACAACGAAATGCTGCAAATTTAACGGTTTAATTATAACCAATAGCTTACAATGTAATGCATTATGAAACACATTTGTTGGCGGTGTTGCACTGGACTTGCTAAAAATTGACTTGTAAAAATGCTCTGTTTGTTAACACTCTCCACTTTTTCAGGTGCATTTTTGATTTAATATTAATTTATCGAAGCTGTTTAAATTGCTTTGATGTTTAATTTTTTGCCATTTATGTACTTGAATTCTACTTTGTGGTATAAAAGATAACCATATATTTAACTTTCTCACCTATTGTTCTTTCAAGCAACCAAATTCTTTTACAAAACAGTGTTTTATGAAAAATGAAGTAGGCAATCATTTCAAACAATGAACGACCGGATCACTCCCACTCGGCTCCTATTTACTGAGAACAAGCTATACTGGAGTTCACACATTCGCTGCCAAAAATAGAGCCCAATCATGTGAAAAAGTAAAATTTTAATTTATAACAAACCAGTCTGCCAGTGTGTAAACCAACCACAAACCAGTCTGCCAGTGTGTAAACCAACCACAAACCAGTCTGCCAGAGTAATTTATGACAAATCACTCTGCACGTGTAAAACATATACGAAGAGCATTCTGTTATTGTTTTTAGTTTCCCATCCCGTTAAAAAAAATATCCAAATACCGCTTTGGTAGACCGAAAAAACATCGGCACAATCAGTGGCTTAAGGATGGGGGCTACTATGCGCGGACCCCCCCCCACCCCTCAGGGCTTCTTCGATAAAACGGTAAATGTTATTTCCAGTCATTGTGTTTGTAACGGTAACAAACAAATCACCTGTCTTACAAGAATAAAATTAATTTGCCGAATGTATAGTTTTGAAAATGTTTATCTCTAAGAAAAAAGTCATCACCGCAACTGACCTGTGAAGTTTTCAAAATATCATTTTCGTATTTTTTTCGTCCCTGGACACAATATTGATGTGATTATCAATAACATAATTGAATCAGACATTGTTGATGCCAGATTTTTGTCTTCACGAAATCAACTGATGGTTGTAGCCAAACTGGTTCTGGCTTTCCAGAAATCACTTGTCAATTCATGTATTCATTACTGCGTTTAGAGGATTAGCGATTGGAAGGTCATGTGCTATTTGTATTTTATTTATCAAGTCAATTTCCCAATAAGGTCTTGATAGTCTTATATCACTGGCACAGTATTGATGTGATTTCCTGTTGTGTAATGAAATCAGACACAAATAAGATCGGGAAAGCACTTTGTTTGATGGAAAGCAATCGATTAAATTAATGGAGATCTCGTATGTACAGTTAGCACACAACATCAGGGATGTTAGCAGTTATGGCAGTGGTTGCGAATCGTGTTTAATGCATTCGTCTCTTGCATAATATTATAAAAATTACAAGATTTTGTTTTTCAAGCACTGAACAAAATAAACTACGTTAAAAAGTGCAGATTAAAATGTTTGATTGGAGCGTGTGGTAGAGGTGATCGCAGTCGTCAATTTTAGGGTTCGAATCCAATCTTGATCAGAACGCATAACTCTTGAACACTGATCCAGTTTCTGCTATGCCAAAAAACTGAATCCTAATCCTGGTCCTACTTCGAAAATATCATTTAAAACTTTTTTACTGTGTGTTTATATGTGTATAAAGTTGCAGTAGAATTGACGGTAAGAGTATTTTCTACTCTTGTTCCAAGCCTGATCCTGATAATCTTGAAAAATTGCACTCCTGATTGAATACTTAATCCAAATTTTTCTCAAGTCCCGCCGTATCCGACGCCTGAAATGCCGACTCTGCCCACCTCTGGTGTGTGGCTGATGGTAGTATGTGTCTGCGCACGCGCATGAGCGTGCACAGATGCTGAAACAAAGGAAGAAACAGTTTCCTTTGTAAATGATCAATTTTAAAGCTATCTATTTAAAGATTTTGTAAAATGTAAAAAGTTGGTAACACTTTGAGATACAACTGTGGTGGTTATACTCTGATACCTTATTAAAATGGCGATTTTGCGTTGGATTTTTATCCTGCGGCAAGAGGCCAATTGTTCTATTATTTTGCGTATTGACTTTCGTTTTAAAAGTGCAATGTTAATGTAGGGTCTGGCATATTCTCCGAAAGATTTCTTTCTAAGAAGTAAAAGTGCGGTGTTTGAAAGTAAATTGCCTGCGTCAAGGCTTGTTTTCTCTTTTTTCTAGAAATTTTTCAATACTTTTATGTGTGTGTAAACACATTTGTGGCATTACATCAATAAACAACAAGTTCTGAAACATAGAAATTAAATTAGAAGCAATAAAATCAAATGGCATGAATTCTTTAAGTTGTTTACTCAAAAATGTAAGAATTTATGTTTATGAGAATAAAATTTCTCTTCGGAAAGAAATTTCTCCGCGACTATTGGATATAAAATTCAATGCTGTCACGGATTGCTAAATCTGCATCGCTGTTGTAGACGTTACTGAGCTTCTTTTCTGTCATAAATTGATCATCCGAAACAAACAGGAGCGAGCCGATTTGTTTTGCAGATCGTATCTAGAGTTTGTTTGAAAAAGTGACGCATTTTATCAAATAGTGCAGCCTGCGCTTTCGTTATCAAATTGATTTATTTTTCCAACCCCTTCAATGCTGGTCAAATTTTAGCTTTTCCATTGGTTTACAATGATTGCACTTGCTCAACTATCGTTTGTTTTCACCAAATACACTGATTCACACACTTTTTGTTAGCAACATGGACAAAAAATAATTCCTCCAGCAAACAAAACCCATTTACTGAAAGGACAGCAGTAACAACAATCTCAACCAAGATGTGGCTTTAAAAGTGAAAACAAAGGTCAAAGTATGAGGTAAAGCCCATAATTTAAAATGATTGCAGATAAACAAGGTCATTGACAAAGTTTTCAACGAGCTTTGTTTTGTGTAACAACTGCAAATCACAGCAGAGCAGTAGCAGCACGAATCACGTTTGCAATGTGCATTTAATTGCGTAACTTTTCCATCTCTCGAAAAGCAATTTCCTAAAGCCTCTTTGTTAGACCTACTGTAAGTGTTTGGCGCAATGTTGATGATATTTTCAACTGCATAATTGAATCAGAATTTGTTTATGCCAGAACTTTTGGTTCGCACGAGAACAAGCAATTACCTTGATTGAAATCTTGCAAGCACGATTTGCATGAATTATATCAGCCATATTTGGATGATATTAACTTGAGGGCATGGCACCAGCGACCAGCCGATCATGCCTCAAATTGCGAGAACCGTGTCTCTATCACAATTTCTACAAAACAGGTTTTGTTTTGACTGTATAACTGCAAAAGACAGAAGTGCGCATTTTTATCGAAACTCAAACACGATCACCGCAACCTTCTTTTTCAATGATGATTCTTTACAGACGGTTAGGATCCGCGAAGTGGCTAAGGATGGTACAACCAATTGTTTTCTATGAACATTTTGATGTGTCATGAGCCTGGTAGCAAACTTCAGGTTATCTAAACACCCGGAGGCGTTCTCTCTCCCACCTCTAGTCGGCTTGGCAGGAAAAATTATATTAACTATTTGTAACTATTCCACCCACGTATTAATAAACAGATTTTCGTGTGCTCCCTCTGCTAGCAATGGAGAATGCATGGAAAATTGGAAAAAAGTTTTTTTGCGCTTTATTACTTAGGTACTACAAATAGCAAATGTTTACAAGAATATCAATATTCTCACATTCATTATAGAACTGGACCAAAATACTGTTAAATAAAAGCCGTAGTTGGTGATCTCGATTCTCGTTGATGGAGGTGCACTAAAAAGATCAATTAGATCGAAACACGCCTGTCGGCATGCGTCATACATAAAACACACATATCACATATCAAGCCAGTATTTACAATTCATTGAAGTTTAATAATGAAATTTATCTCCATCTTTACATGTCTTCTCTTGTATTTGTAGCGTGAGTACTCGTTTTTAGAATGTGTTATATTCAAATGATGGAAGAGCTGCTAATTTAATCCACTGTAGACAATCCGATCAACGTCATTAACTAAATTATTTAAAACATATAACATTTAATCACTTTAAAATTAGCTTTGCATGATCCAGGGTTGGTGAGTTGTTTTCACAAGTTAAATAATTTTCAATTAATCCGGGGTAAAAAGCTGAAATCCACATGTTTACATCAAGAAATCAAGCGCTCTGTTGTTCAAGCTAGCACATGTCCAACTCTGTTTAGAAGGTTTGACGCCAGTGTATTTTAATTGTTTAGAGCTGTGTGCATGGCAGCAAAACTCAGCGCGCGAGGAGGTCAGTTCCAAAGACGTGGATTCGAATCCCACAGGCGCGTTGCATTAACGCTCACGTTTAAGAATACAATGTACGCATAACGTTGAAAGGGCGATCAACTGATTTCGGTAAGTCCCAAATGACTGCACCGCGGCTTATATAATGCACGGCCGCCAAGAGGTCAGCCACTTCGCCTATTCCACTCCGAGCATAGCTACCGATTCCGACAGCTAGCCCACCGCACGGGTGATAACTAGTGTGTTACATAGCGCGACCCGATCAGCGACGTAACTATCGCCGGATACCACTTAACAATCACACGCGGAGATTTCCCCACACAGTTCTTCGGCAGGGTTTGCGCGATCACAGTGCTCGAGCTGCTAAGAGGGCCCCCGCACCACAGGAGCACACCGGAACGGGCGTTTCACCGAACGATGAATTTGTGAACATGAACGGTCCCAATGCTCCGGGCCTGGGTATTAAGCTTGTCGAATGCATACATAGCTGGTGAGAATGTCGGAAAATTTGTCAGTTTCTCCACTTTGCCTCCGACTAAAAAAGTCATGGAACCTCAAATATTACATGATTTCCTGGTACCTATCACGGCTCATTGTACGAGGGTCAGTCAATAAGTAATGAGACTTTCTCAATAACTCAAGTTTGCAATGACTGGTAATCAAAAAATGCTTTTTTATTTTTCAACATAGTCTCCCTCCTTTGCAACACACTTGTTCCATCTTGATATTAGATTGTCTGTTCCTTTGGCATAGAATTCCGTGGACTGGGTCCTTAGCCAGTTGCTCACAGCAGCAGAGATTTGAATTTTTTCTTCACTGGGGAAGAAACATGCTTCCACTCCATTAATCGTCGTTTCGATTCAGGTTCATAATGAAAAACCCAGGTCTCATCAGTTGTCACTATTCTCGACAGAAATGCATCTCCCTCCTTTCTGTATCTGCGTAGTGATTCTCTGGAAGCCATCAGGCGTTGCATTTTGTGATCATCCGTTAACATCTTGGGAACCCGGCGACAGCTGACTTTTGAAAAATGCAGCTTCTCACGCACAATTGCGTACACTGTGCCATGGGAGATGTCCAATTTTGTAGCAATTTCATCTAAAGTGATCCTTCTATCAGATTTGATCAGGTCTTCAACTGCCTGTACTGCTTCTGGGGTAGAGACATCCACAAGTCTTCCACTTCTCAGATCATCAGTAATGCTTTCGCGTCCATCTTTGAATGCTTGCACCCATTTGTAGAAGTTTGCTCTAGACATACAGGAAGGACCATATTGTCTTTGCATTCTAGACAGAATCTCACATGATTTTACACTCTCTGCCAACAGAAATCTGATGACTCCTCTTTGTTCCAACGATGAGCTGTTTGCTAGCCTAGTAGTCATTTCAATTTATCATCACACCTACAGTAATCTGAAAATAAACAAGTTTTGTTGTAAATGAGATGACAACTCCATTCATAATCATCACATATAATTTGAGTTCCTTAGCTACAAAAACACAAAAGCAATTGAGAAAGTCTCATTACTTATTGACTGACACTCGTATTTCGAAAAATTAGTTGCCCCTATTCTTTGCTCCAATGTTGCTTTACTGGCGTATTCTTCCCGATCAACACTCCTCGAGCGATTTGAAGACCTATAAAACTTTCCAGCTCATCAACATGTAAATCAAAATCGTCATTATCTTTCTTTCCGTGGTTGATAGTGTGTTTCTAAATACACCTGAGCATATGTTCATCTATAAATAAACGAAAAGCACTGTCAGGGCTACCGTTTACTACAGATTTGTGACAATAAGACGTTGGGCCACGACGTTCCGAAAACACATTGGACGAAGATACTATTCCCAGACCTGGAGCATCTGTTATGTTTTTCCACACAGTTCCGTTTCGTGCGTTTACCTGTCCGGCAGTATTTTGAGATACTGATTGATCACTTTCAGAAAGAAAATCTATAGAAACAGCAGCAGAGCTTTGTTCGTCTTCACCGCTGTCGGTATCACTGTCACAACTTTCGACACCAGCACAACAATTAGGAACAAATTTTTTATCTTGCAATTGAGTTTCTTCATTCTCATCACAGGAATCATCAAGCTAATCAGTTTGTAACCGCTGAAGTACTTGCTGGACAGTATAATTGTTGCCACGATTCATGATTAGAAAAACCAGTTTGTCAAAAACGATGAAAAAACTCGTGACAAAATTCCTATACCTAAAACATTATTTATAAAATACGCATTTCATCAAATCTTTAAGACAAACTTGAGAGATTTTACGAGGTTGTCAATACGCTGTAATAAACTATCTATTTTATCTGCACACACAGCCCTGATGAACTCTACGCTACTAAGAAAGACATTAGAACTTTCAATGACAAGCCATTGTTCGAGACAGCAAATAGAATTCAACTTTACTTCGATGAAGCCAGCAGCAACAGTAATTATTTTAGTTACTGCTTATCAGTTATCCATTGCAGTAGTGGTCAATCGTAATCTTATTGTCAAGTGAGGCATTGCTTGTAGAAAAACAAACTTTTCTCGCCCTTCTATTATGCTTTAATTCATCAGCTCAAAGACAACCGCTCATTTTTGACCGGTTCAGGCTTATAGATCAGTGGTTCTCAAACTGTGCGTCGCGACGCCCCGGTGCGTCGTTTCAATTTTCCAAGGGCGTCACAAGATATTTTGGTTTTGTGCCATTAAGTCTTGGTTTTATTGCGTCAAAAGAACTCTGATCGTAGATTCCCTTCTTACTTTCTTCTGACATTTTCACAATAGTGTTTTTAATACACTGTTGTAATGGTTGACTTGTTATTCAAGAATCAAATTGCAGAAGTTTAACTTAATTGGCGAAAAATATATAAAGAATAAAGCATTCAGTTGTATGTTGGACGAAAACAGGAAAAAAGAGATACAAACTTAGAAGAGCGTAATTTTACGATTAATGATGACAGACCAATCCAAAATCTCGGCAGCATCTGCATAGGGGCAGTTATTTATGTAGATTAGGGGTCACATTTATCTCGCAGTACGGCAAACTAAACTGTAGGATACTGTCTGGTGCGTCGCAAAGTCTCGCAAGCTTATTCAAATGCGTGAAAACAAAGGGTGAAAAGTGAAAACAAAGGGTCAAAGTAAAAGGTAAGGCCCATAATTTAAAATGATTGCAGATAAACAAGGTCATTGACAAAGTTTTCAGCGAGCTTTGTTTTGTGTAATAACTGCAAATCACAGCAGAGCAGTAGCAGCACGAATCACGTTTGCAATGTGCATTTAATTGCGTAACTTTTCCATCTCTCGAAAGCAATTTCCTAAAGCTTCTTTGTTAGACCTACTGTAAGTGTTTGGCGCAATGTTGATGAGATTTTCAACCGCATAATTGAATCAGATTTTGTTTATGCCAGAACTTTTGGTTCGCACGAGAACAAGCAATTACCTTGATTGAAATCTTGCAAGCACGATTTGCATGAATTATATCAGCCATATTTGGATGATATTAACTTGAGGGCATGGTACCAGCGACCAGCCGATCATGCCTCAAATTGCGAGATCCATGTCTCCATCACAATTTCTACAAAACAGATTTTGTTTTGGCTGCATAACTGCAAAAGACAGAAGTGCGCATTTTTATCAAAACTCAAACATGATCACTGCAGTTTTCTTTTTCAATGATGACACTTTACAGACGGTTAGGATCCGCGAAGTGGCCAAGGATGGTACAACCAATTGTTTTCTGTGAATATTTTGATGCGATATGAGCCTGGTAGCAAACTTCAGGTTAGCTAAAACCGTTTCCTGGAAATTCGCCGTAAACAAGTTTGCCGTAGGAAAACTCGCCTCAGAAATTTTCGCCTCAGGAAATTTCGCCTAATAGGCGAAAGGCAATGTACACCAAAGGGGCAGGCCCGGTGTGTAAATGTACGGGGCAGTGTACAGAGTGGGGGTAGATACTGGGGGTGCAAAATTTGACTGCGGCGAAATATTCTGAGGCGAAAATTCCTGAGGCGAGTTTCCCTACGGAAACTTGTTTACGGCGAATTTTCCTATAACCATCTAAAACACCCGGAGACGTTCTCTCTCCCAACTCTGGTCGGCTTGGCAGGAAAAATTATATTAACTACTTATAACTATCCTAGCCACGTATTAATGAACAGATTTTCGTGTGCTCCCTCTGCTAGCAATGGAGAATGCATGGAAAATTGGAAAATGTTTTTTTGCGCTTTATTACTTAGGTACTACAAATAGCAAATGTATACAAGAATATCAATATTCTCACATTTATTGCAGAACTGGAACAAAATACTGTTAAATAAAAGCCGTAGTTGGTGATCTCGATTCTCGTTGATGGAGGTGCACTAAAGAGATCAATTAGATCGAAACACGCCTGTCGGCGTGCCTCATACGTAAAACACACATATCACATATCAAGCCAGTATTTAAAATTCATTGGAGTTTAATAATGAAATTCCTCTCCATCTTTACATGTCTTCTCTTGTATTTGTAGCATGAATACTCGTTTTTAGAATGTGTTATATTCGAATGATGGAAGAGCTGCTAATTCAATCTCTGTAGACAATCCGATCAACGACAGATTAACTGAATCCTTTAGAAACATTTCAAAATTTAATCACATTTTAATCACTTTAATCACAAGTTTATATCAAGAAATCAAGCGCTCTGTTGTTCAAGCTAGCACATATCCAACTCTGTTTAGAAGGTTTGACGCCAGTGTATTTTAATTGTTTGGAGCTGTTGCTCAAGTCTGCTCATTACGGGTATAACTTGTTCAAATAATTATAAATGTTTATTTGCTCAGTTATGACCATTACTGCATCACGTTTTTGTAAAAATGAAACAAATTAAAGGCGGTTGTTGCCCAATGTCTGTCCAAGGCGTAGACACTGCCAGTCTGATTTTTGCAATGCAGGCCAAAAGAAAAGAAGATATATACCAAAAAATTTCTTCTACATGAAGGTTTCATAAACTCTGTGTCGTCTATAACTGTGATTTATATCAAATGAAATACTCTAATCATTCTGCATAAATTTACCACGGAAATCCAAATTTTACTCGTATTTGAAAATGTAAAGCGGTGGTTCGAAGATTTGACTTCCACGGACCAACAAAAAGTATTATGTAGTCTCCGTATTGCTATGTTCCCATCAGCAGTTTTATGGCTTATCTGTAGTGTAAAACAACTGTGATGTCACACATCTCATGTTATGAAAGCACATAGAAGGCGTGTGACATCACACTTGTTGTTAGAAATCTAAAAAGACGAAAATGGAAATGTAGTAAAAGTAATCATCTGCGCATTGATGACAATGATTCATTACTAGCGCACCGAGAAACTTGGGAAGGGGAGTTAGAGAGCATAAACTACTATGAAAATATTCAAGATAAAAAACAAAGCATTATGTCAAAATTGGCCGTTGAGAAAATACATTCAACGAAAAGAACTGGAGGTCACATAGGTTTCCCCTATAAATGTTTATTTTAATGATAAAGACAATGATTACATTCTGATGGCCACCAACAAATAAACAGTAATCAATTTTCGCCAAAAAAAGTACGGGAGGACATGGCAAAAATGCCTAATTTTAAATACGCGCGCGAATTATTAGCAAAAAAGTTTTTGCAGATATAAAGCTGTTCATTGAACCGTGTAAAGAGCACGGCGGTATATAATCACGTGACGAAAAAAGAACACACAGAACAAAGCGCGATGTTGAAGTTGGTTGTTTGCATCATAGTGTGGACCGCAGTTTGCTCTGCTCAAGAGCATCTCACGTGTTTGAGAACCGATGACGTTTTGAATCGACAAAGTCCACAACATTCCCAAAGAGCTTTGCAAGGATCTCCGGGCAAACGGGGCCCAAGAGGTCAAGTGGGGTCACGTGGGAGCCCGGGCCAGAAAGGAGAACCTGGAATTCCTGATAATCAACAAATCAAGTTGCTCCGAGATCAATTGGATTTCCTCTCTCAGGAAGTGGAAGCCCTAAAAAATCAAAGCAGAGAAAATCTGTCTCAGGAAGTGGAAGCCCTAAAAAATCAAAGCAGAGAAAATCGTCAACTGGCTGTGGGTGAATTCATCAAAGGATTGTATATTCCTCCTCACGTTTATATTTATCAACTCACTCCTGGTCATCAATCGTGGCAGCAAAGTCAGGAGTTTTGCCGAAATTGGGGAGGTACTCTTGCGGTCCATGGCGTGAAAACTCGTGAAAATAGGAAAACACTGATTCAAAATCTGTCAATTAAGGATCGCTTTTGGATTGGTGCAAATGATATTGCATCAGAAGGAAACTGGGTATGGGTGAATGGTGAGCGTGCAAGTAGTTCTGAGTTAATCTGGTATAGTGGACAACCGAGTGGAGGTCGCAACGCAAACTGCGTTCTTGTGAATGGAAATCCCACATCTTCTTATGTTGAACTCGCTTATGACGTCGGATGCGCGTTTTCATTTCCAGGACTTTGTGAGAAACAAATTTGAATTTTTCAAACAACAATCAATTGTAATCGACTGTGTAATGTTGAGGGAGGAAGGGGGTTGCAACCCCTTGAAACGTGTGAAAACCTTCATTTTGTAAATTTCCTCCAGCAATCACAAATTACGGTAGTTTCTGTATATTGATTTAACCATCAATGAAATCTTTTTAAAAACACTCTTGGATATATCGACCAAGAACAGTTTGTTTCTTAAAAGTGTGTGTACTTTTTAAATGAGAGAATTTCACCAAACTGATGAGGTCTTATATGCAAGTGATTTGTAAACATATTAGAATTGTAATGCTGTGTAATTCGCATGATAAAATGTATATTATTGTGAAGCAAACACGTGAGCTGATAATTTGATTTTGTTATTACTTTGAAAATAATTTTTTTTAAAACCAAATAACTAAACAAAATTTTTTTTCATCATACTAATGATGTGTATTATCAAAATTATTTAATCATCTAAAATAATTAATTGCTGCTTTTAATTACGTAATAGCCAAGTTGCATTGCCTAAATTGCATCGCTTCGTTTCTTGAGTCTTATTTTAAATTGCGTTATATATTTCTGGTGTTATTTGACAACTTGTTGATGAAATAGAAAGATAAGCTGCTTCAGAAATGTGAAAAGTAAATAACAATGACAGTTTATATTTTACAATTTTGTTTGTGTGGCAACTTGTACATACGTATTCGAGCAAGGTTTGAACACAATAAATCAAAAATACATAGAAATTGTTTCGACGAATTCAACGTAGTTTTTTGCTATAGCACCTTATGGTTTGTCGCAACAAAACGATGATAATGATGAAATGGTTTTGCCGTCTCACTTACCTGTGCATCCTGGCAGTACAATCTGTATCAGTAAAAGAGTTCAACATAATTGAAGCAGGCAAAAATTTTATCCTTTTACCAGCTTGTTTAGTTGTGGTTGTCACTATACAGCTTGCTATAACTAATATACCAATACGCCGCTTGATAACGCTACGACAATAGTCAGGGCTGATGGGTCAGGTTTTCATTTCTGCCGGTCATTGCGTCATACTTGCTGCTGTTTGCAGTTTTCAGAATACTAACATGCCACGAAGTGTAGTTTAAAAGAACACAGCAACTGCATTCATTCAGTGTCTTTACCATTTTTATTTCATTTATCAATTCAATTTCCCAATAAGGTCTTAATAGTCCTTTATCACTAACACAATATTGATGTGATTTCCTGTTGCGTAACAAAATCAGACGTAAATAAAATCAGAAAAGCACTTTGTTTGCTGGAAAGCAATCGACTAAATTAATGGAGATTTTGTATGTACAGTTCGCACACAACATCAGGGATGTTAGCAGTTATGGCATTGGTTGCGAATCGTGTTTAATGCATTCGTCTCTTGCATGATATTGAAACCATATTCATTGGTTAGGCCTGCATTGTCAAATAAAACAAATACTCGAGTAAGCATTTTGTATTTTATTGCTAGTTCCAAGTGGTTACGATCAATAGAGAACGTCTTATAAACGAGAAACAAAACAACAAAGCGAGTCCTAAAGGCGCGAGGCTTCCGAAATAAAGCAATGCCATTGAGAGATATATGCAAATTTACGAAGCTATCCCTGGACGCGTTTCGTCCTTTTGGACTCATCAGCAGGGCTTTCCAAGGACCGAGAGGTTCCCCAATAGCATTAACGTTGACTTTTATAAAACAAACTAACACAAAGCACATGACTTACGTACTGTTCACCTTCAAACTAGATTCGTTTTGACTTACTTCTAGCCGCTCGACTTTGGACTAAAACTGATATCCTTATGTAAAGCTGATCACACAAGCAGTGATTAGGCGCAAAAAGGTCTTCCAAAAGTTACAAACTAATGCGGTGCTTTAAGGCATGGCTGGCAGCACGTGGTGCATGGCAGCAAAACTCGGCGCGCGAGGAGGTCAGTTCCAAAGACGTGGATTCGAATCCCACAGGCGCGTTGCATTAACGCTGACGTTTAAGAATACAATGTACGCATAACGTTGAAAGGACGATCAACTGATTTCGGTAAGTCCAAAATGACTGCACCGCGGCTTATATAATGCACGGCCGCCAAGAGTTCAGCCAATTCGCCTATTCCACTCCGAGCATAGCTACCGATTCCGACAGCTAGCCCACCGCACGGGTGATAACTAGTGTGTTACATAGCGCGACCCGATCAGCGACGTAACTATCGCCGGATACCACTTAACAATCACACGCGGAGATTCCCCCACACAGTTCTTCGGCAGGGTTTGCGCGATCACAGTGCTCGAGCTACTAAGAGGGCCCCCGCACCACAGGAGCACACCGGAACGGGCGTTTCACCGAACGATGAACTTGTTAACATGAACGGTCCCAATGCTTGGGTATTAAGCTTGGGGGATGCATACATAGCGAGCGATATTATATTGCTATGTTTTCAAATACTGAACAAAATAAACTACGTTAAAAACTGCAAATTATAACGGTTGATTGGAGCGTGTAGCTGATGATAGTGCATGAGTGTGCGCGCGCACATGTACGCAAAGATGCCGAAATGGAGTAAAACAAGGATTCATTTTATAAAAAATTTTGACTGGCTTGACTATTTGTTGGAGGTGTTTTCGCTATGTAGGATCTAATATAGTCTCTGAACGATTTCTTTTATGTGAAAGTGGTTTTCACAAACAAGGTATGTTTGTCAACACTTGGCTCCTCTTTTCTTGAAAATTTTCGGTTATAATGAGTATATGTGAACATGTCTATGGCATCGCGTTGATGAACAATTATTTCTAAAACGCAATTCTTCAAATAGAAGCAAAAAATCAAACAATGTAAAATGTTTAAAACGCAAATTTTCACATCTACAAAAAGACAAAACGGTTTTGTTTATCCGCGTGTGGTTGAAGGTTCACTTTATATAAAAGTAATCTTCCTCCAAAAAAATGCTTATTTATCCATCAGAAAAAGAGCATTTACCAAAAATTGAGTTGATAACGTGTGATGTATTTATTTACTAACAAAACACACGTTGGCAAATATTCATCCACTGTATATTTTATTGTAAGTACAGTTTGGTGACATAATTATGTTTATGTAATCAATTGTGATTTATGTTTTTATTTGTATTTGCCAGAATATCCACATTTCTTCTTTATATTTCATGGATTTATTCATTCGTTATGAGGTCATGCTCTGTTTGCAGGTCTTAATTCTTGCACTGGGTTATTGCGACGGGCAGACTGCTTGGCCCCATCTCCTGTTGGCTTCATAAATATTGAAGAATCTCGTTAAGTGCCCAACACAAACTCGCAGCAACAAACTTACTTACTTTTACGCCGCACTAGTCCTTTTGTGCGGTGTGTCAAACAAGGAATCTGGATACTTTTACAAAGTCTTTGATGTGGCTTGCCAATGAACTGAACCCAAGTTTACCGATTACAAAGTGGACGCTGTATCCACTCTTCTCCATTGTGAATTATTTATTATTTAGATTTATTTACTCAACGAGATTTTGTTCTTTGGTATCCCATGCTCCAAAGTCCAGCCTTTATTGTCGAGCTCTAAGTAGGAGCTATTTATTGTTATCGTAGTGGTTTTCAATCGATATTATGACAGCACAATCTTGCATAACCAGTGGCAAGAGAAAACATTGAACGCGATGCTGGAACTAGGAAATTCACTTTCTATTGGAGCAGTTCCAACGAGCTCATGAGTACCTTTGACATGGATTGGAAAAATAACATATTTGTAATCTAGACGAGCTCGAGGACACAAACGCTGGATGGCAGCAATTTAGAAAATCAACTGTATACAGTCCAGCCGCCAAACCTGGTCTTTCTTAAACCGTTTTATTGGTGGAAAAAAACAGCGGAGCAAATAGTCAAATTACAACAAGCAGCACTCGTTCAAAATGAGAAAGTAATTACCTTAATACACCACCTGCCCTCAACAGGCAGTGGGTTTAATGGCCAAGTAACTGTTTATGAATATAAATTTGCACTGAAATCGCTCAAAACTCAAAATAGAGTTCATTACAGAAAATAGTGGCAAGCTGTCAAACATCCGAGGTTGATTTCCATCGTACACTTACATAACATCAGCTTCACCTGAAATATCTGCCGATATTGTAGTTCTCAGTTAAATGATGCATTGAAATAATCTGTTAAAAACAAAAATTGTCACTACGGTTTTTGACTAGTCGATCAGTTCCAGTTACAAACGGCTCGAAACTCGCGCTATACGGATGGGTATTTACGAGGTAGACACGCGACGCGGTGACCCCACCGCGTTCGTGACCGCTCGCATCATGCTGTAATCTCTAACAGCTTCATTTATTCTAATTCGGTCACCTAGGCTTCAGCCTGCCTAGCCTATTGGTAAATCCGGATCTGCCCGCCGGTAACGTCGAGGTTAATGCACCAGCTTCACCCAACAGGTGGTAATGTAAGCAATTACAAAAAGTAAATGTTTTTTCAGCACGTTCCTAAATCAAGTGTAGTCTAAAAAGTGATTGCGTCAAAAACACTATGGGCATAATGTTTTTGATTTGATGAAAACCATAGTATTTTTGACTTAATTGGCAACCGTTTATTCCCATGTTACCAACCTCTCCATTCATTTAGATGAGTAACCAAAGAGTGCAAAAGTTGGGTGAAACTGGGTGATGGGGGGGGGGATGGCGGCGCCAAAGTAGCGATTGTTTTCAAAAATGCAAAAAGTGGATATTAAATAGCAGACATCATAGATAGAACTGGTCAGGATTTTTGTGACCTGACTCGACCGGTAAAATTGAAGTTGTTCGCTGGTTGACCCGATTTTTTATTTTTTTTTGTTGTTTTTGTGATATTTGTTTGGAGTACGTCGATCCATTTAGTTATAAAAGCAATCTACTCGCTTTATATGCTTGTTCACACAAATGATGTGGTTACTTTGCAAAGTAATAGCATTGCAATTAATAAAAGCCCCTTCCATGATTTGACGAGACCATCCCTGGACGCGTTTCGTCCTGTTGGACAATAACCACATCATTTGTGTGAACATGCATATATAACGCGTAGATTGCCTTTATAACTCAGTGGATCAATGCACGATACGGTTATGATGATCACGTGCTATGTTCATAGAGGTAAGGGTTTTAAATTAATCTCGTTTACTCTAAACACTTTGAGTGGTACACTGCATTGTTTGGAGTACCTGACTTTAAGCTCATAAAACAATTTTAATCCGAAAGTAAAACGTTATAAAATCTTGCTTTTGTTTCTCAAAAGGTTCTTTTGATACTTTGAATTTGAATACAGTTCATGAACGTCTTTGCAGTCGTTTCAAAGACACTCCTTCTGGAAAAGAGCACGCGCCCACCGAATTCATTCAGCATTCTGACTTCGTATTTGCCAATAACAATAAAAATTTTGACAACTAGCTGTCGCTACTGTTTGCAACTTGATTGATCTATCGTTTCAGCGTTTTGTAACCTCTCCTAAACTAATTATAAGAGTTGTTTTTAGCTCAGTTTTGTTCTACTGTGTGGAAACGGCAACCTCATCAATTAGCATCCATTGATCCAAAACAATACTTTATGACATAACAGTTGCGTATCGCACAAATTAAACTTCGTTCAATGAAACATACTGAATGCCAAACGATAATTTATCCAAATAAAAGTATTTTCGAAGCTAACGTTTATTATTTTGAAATGTGTGATCTCGGTCCAAAAAATGAAAGAGAATTCAAACAAAGTTTTGACTGTTAAAATAAGATTTATGACCGGTTTTTTCATCGGTCTGACCCGCCAGTGAGGAATCTCAACCTGACCCAACCGGTACCGGTCGACCCGACTGATTTCCATCTGTGGAAGGCGTGTTTCACGACTTAACGAGTTTTTTTTCGTGATTACATTTGTGACTTCAAGGTCCTGGCTACGCCTTAGGTCTATGTGCTCTGTTCATTGCACCGACGTGATAAAAAAAGTCTTGCTTTTCTTTTAGTTTAAATGTGTGAATGACATTTCTGCTATTTAGCTATTTTGATGCAAAATATTAAAAAAACCTTCCATATGGTGCAATTGCGCACAGAAAAGCTGGTTTTTTTGATTTGTCCTCGAACTTTCTCAAGTCCCTGCTGGCTACGCCTTAGGTTTAATGTTTTCCTGCATAGGCGCACCCATAGCAATTGAAGAGATTTTGCTTTTCCTCCAATGGAGACCGCAACTCCTGAATACATAGGCTAATGGTGATCATGTAAGTTTATTAACCTTTTCGAGACTACCGGGACATCCGTGTCCCACCATCAGTCCCAATACAACTGACGAGACTGTAGTGTCAGGAAAGCTGCCTAATTTCGCTTTCTTCCCTTTTTTAGCTACAGCTGAATGTTTTGACGGTAAAACGGATTGCGTAATATGCATAATCGTTGCGTGATATGCATAATCGTTGCGTGATATGCGTAATCGTTGCATGATATGCGTAATCGTTGCATGATATGTGTAATTGCTTTTTAGCTGTTTCATTCGAAGTTTGGTGGAGTGGCTGCCATGTTATACTTTCATTTTAGATTGTTTTTTAAAATCTCGAGTGAAAGAGTGAACGTGACATATCAGCTGTATTTAGCAAGCCTAGTAACAGATGAGTGTGCTGCTTTTCGTCATAACAGAGGTAAGTCTACAAAAGCAAGCAGTTCTTTCGTAGCAATGGGACACATTTGTCCCACCCGGATTTTATGAGTTGTATTGTATGAAAATGGGAGTATTTTTTAATACATATAATTTTGAAATTCTTCGTACGTTATGACTGTAGTTCTACGGTGTTCACACTCACACGCAGTCATTAATTTGAGTTTGTTGTAGCTGGTATATTTGTTGTTTGTAATTTTATACTCCTTTCATTTTAGGACTTTTGGGACACATACGTCCCAACTAAAAATAGTGATAAGACACATGTGTTTCCTACCAATTTTGTTTAATGTAACACTTTCATTTCCTCGAAATAAAATACAGCATGCATAAAAGGATGTGATTTCGCGTTATATGTTCTGCTTAAAAATTCAGTCTTGAAAGGGATTAAAACTGATTTTACTCACAAATAAAGTCGAATTTTACTAATTATCGTTCGCACTTTCAAAGGATGTGAGGTGAGGCGGGGACCCAGTCAAAAATGATGGTTGTGCCAAAATGGTGGCCGTTTTCAAAATTAAAGGAATAAACTATTTAGTGATAGGCCTGTTTCACGATTTGGTGCAACCCCTTAAGCATTTGCATTTATGATATTAATTTCTTTGGCTGCGCTAAGTGTCTTTATTATGGCATAACGAGAAAAGATTTTAGATTTCGATGATAAGCATCCAAAGGTTAAGCTACTTATTCTATGTGAATTGAGTCGTTAGAAATAATCGCCTTCAGTTTTGCTGGTATAGTGCGGTAAAGAAAAACAAGAAAAAAACGCGCTCAATGTGGCATAACACTTTGAAGACAATAAGAAAAAAAGGCTGGCTTAAGGTAATCAACTTCTCATTTTAAACGAGTGCTGCTTGTTGTAATTTGACTATTTGCCCCACTGTTTTTTCCACCAATAAAACGGTTTAAAAAAGACCAAGTTTGGCGGCTGGACTGTATACAGTTGATTTTCTAAATTGCTGCCATCCAGCGTTTGTGTCCTCGAGCTGGTCTAGATTACAAATAAGTTGTTCTTCCAATTCATGTCAAAGATCCTTAGGAGCTCGTTGGAACTGTTCCAATAGAAAGTGAATTTCCTAGTTCCAGCATCGCGTTCAATGTTTTCTCTTGCCACTGGTTATGCAAGATTGTGCTGTCATAATATCGATTGAAAACCACTACGATAACAATAAATAGCTCCTACTTAGAGCTCGACAATAAAGGTGGGACTTTGGAGCATGGGATGCCAAAGAACAAAATCTCGTTGAGTAAATAAATCTAAATAATAAATAATTCACAATGGAGAAGAGTGGATACAGCGTCCACTTTGTAATCGGTAAACTTGGGTTCAGTTCATTGGCAAACCACATCAAAGACTTTGTGAAAGTATCCAGATTCCTTGCTTGGCACACCGCACAAAAGGACTGGTGCGGTGTAAAAGTAAGTAAGTAAGTTTGTTGTTGCAAGTTTAGGTTGGGCACTTAACGAGATTTTTCAATATTTATGAGGCCAACAGGAGATGGGGCCAAGCAGTCTGCCCGTCGTAATAACCCAGTGCAACTATTAAGACCTGCAAACAGAGCATGATCTCATAACGAATGAATGAATCCATGGAATATAAAGAAGAAATGTGGATATTCTGGCAAATACAAATGAAAACATAAATCACAATTGATTGCATAAACATAATTATGTCACCAAACTGAACTTACAATAAAATATACAGTGGATGAATATTTGCCAACGTGTGTTTTGTTAGTAAATAAAGACATCACACGTTATCAACTCAATTTTTGGTAAATGCTCTTTTTCTGATGGATAAATAAGCATTTATTTGGAGGAAGATTACTTTTATATAAAGTGAACCTTCAACCACACGCGGATAAACAAAACCGTTTTGTCTTTTTGTAGATGTGAAAATTTGCGTTTTAAACATTTTACATTGTTTGATTTTTTGCTTCTATTTGAACAATTGCGTTTTAGAAATAATTGTTCATCAACGCGATGCCATAGGCATGTTCACATATACTCATTATAACCGAAAATTTTCAAGAAAAGAGGAGCCAAGTGTTGACAAACACACCTTGTTTGTGAAAAGCACTTCCACATAAAAGAAATCGTTCAGAGACTATATTAGATCCTGCATAGCGAAAACACCTCCAAAAAATAGTCAAACCAGTCAAAAGCCGAATACATGATTTCTGGTAGCAAAAAGAAACAAAATCATCACAGTTTACTGAACAGTTTTGCAAAATTTTTTTGATTTACAAAATCTTCTAGAAGATAGCTTCAAAATCGATTTTTTATAAAATGAATTTTTGTTTTACTCCATTTCGGCATCTTTGCGCACATGTGCGCGCGCGCACACTCATGCACTATCATCAGCTACACGCTCCAATCAACCGTTGTAATCTGCAGTTTTTAACGTATTTTATTTTGTTCAGTATTTAAACACATAGCAATATAATATCGCTCGCTATGTATGCATCCCCCAAGCTTAATACCCAGGCCCGGAGCATTGGAACCGTTCATGTTAACAAGTTCATCGTTGTTGTTGTTGTTGTTGTGGTTTCCTCTCCTCTTCCTCGGGATGGAAGTACGGCATGAACGGCAATTCAGGTTCATGCCGTCAACCTAATTGATATTAGGCTAGGGGAAAGATAGCAGCCCATTTCGAACCACCAGTCTTGAGTGACTGGTAGCCCCACCACCAACAAGGCGGACTGCCACAGGTGGGTACCCAAGAGTCGTTTGACTTGCTGGGTTAGCAACTTCACAATTGTGATCCGGTGAAGTACGGGAGGGTCACCTGTCTGCCACATAAAGGTGGAGGCGTCCTGTCAAGTGCCTTGCCCAAGGACACAACAAGCAAGCTTGCCGGCTTGTTCTTCACACTATCCCCTTTATACGCTGAGCGCCAAGCAGGGAAGCTGTGAATACCATTTTTTTAAAGTCTTCTGGTATGACTCGACCTAGGGAATGAACCCTAGGTCTACCGACTACGAGGCGGACGCTCTAACCACTACACCATCGCGCCGGTTGTTCATCGTTCGGTGAAACGCCCGTTCCGGTGTGCTCCTGTGGTGCGGGGGCCCTCTTAGTAGCTCGAGCACTGTGATCGCGCAAACCCTGCCGAAAAACTGTGTGGGGGAATCTCCGCGTGTGATTGTTAAGTGGTATCCGGCGATAGTTACGTCGCTGATCGGGTCGCGCTATGTAACACACTAGTTATCACTCGTGCGGTGGGCTAGCTGTCGGAATCGGTAGCTATGCTCGGAGTGGAATAGACGAAGTGGCTGACATCTTGGCGACCGTGAATTGTATAAGCCGCGGTGCAGTCATTTGGGACTTACCGAAATCAGTTGAGCGCCCTTTCAACGTTATGCGTACATTGTATTCTTAAACGTCAGCGTTAATGCAACGCGCCTGTGGGATTCGAATCCACGTCCTTGGAACTGACCTCCTCGCGCGCCGAGTTTTGCTGCCATGCACCACGTGCTGCCAGCCATGCCTTAAAGCAGAATAACTGAAAAAATATCGTTTGTTGGGTGCTTAATAAAGCTAAAATCGTTTTCAGATTTGTTTCATCGAAAGTACCTTGTTCGTATCTCCGGTAAAACTTTTAACCGCGTTCTTACGGTCAATATTTGTAGAGAAAATGAAGTAAAACAAATTCTGTAATCAAGCGTTGATTGTGAAGTGCATCTTTATCCCAAAAGAAATAAATTTTTGCCAGCTGGTAAGTTGTGGCTGGCTTTTTTTAAGCAAAAAATTATTTTTCTCAGTCAAGAAATATTAATTTCAATAAAACTATTTCAGTTTTGACGTCACCTTCCCCTTTATGACACTCATTCCTAGGCAATGATCAATCGTGTCCAGTTTGATGTTTGTACGCACAACAGTTTCGGAGAAAGTGAATGTGCGCACGCACGAACGCAAGAAAGCACAAACGCACGCACCCACTCATTTTTTTTACTTGCCATATTCATCCTCCATTCACGAGAGAGCGATGTATCGCTATGTTTTGGACGGTAAGTCCGCACTCGCTTGGGAGTTGCCATTTCCGGGTCACCTGTCTTCCACATAAAGGTGGGGCGTCCCGTTGAGTGCCTTGCCCAAGGACACAACAAGCGAACTTGCTGGCTTGTTCTCCACAACCTCCCATAAATGCCGAGCGCCAAGCAGGGAAGTTATGGATACCATTTAAGTCTTTCGGTATGACTCGACAAGGGGAAATGAATCCCAGGTCTACCGACTGCGAAGCGGACGCTCTAACCACTACGCCATCGCGTCATTCACACACTCACAGACAGAACTCTGCTTTAAAGTATACTGTAGATAGGCCTAGGTTAGGGTTGCTATACGTCAGGGTTTTCCCTGACATGTCCGAGATTTTAGTGATGCGTCAGGGAAGATTTTGAAATGTCAGGGATTTTTGCGTCAGTCACCATAAGTGGTTCGTTTGTGGCTCGGCAAATCTATATCGTTTGTCTGAAAACTGGCCATTTGGATTCGGTCCAACTCACCGCGGGTAGCACAATTGGTGGCAGCAAAGCAAAACAGGTGATAAACTTTTTTTTGGAGAACCCCTCCATTTTGGGTAAAATTCATTGATAACCATCGTCAATACCTATGTCAACATTCAAATGCAATGATACCAATAGCCAATACATGATGGTGTCAACATGACCAAAAAGTGCGTCCGGAATTTTGCCTCATCAGGTATGGTCACCCTAGCCTATGTGAATCACTGAATGCTGAACAAAGCTTTGTCAGTCAATATTTGTTCAGGGTTAGTCAATGGATAACCTGTTGGGACTACATTGTATGGTTTTTACCACAGTGCTTGTGATGGAAGCAGTTAATTTCATCAAACCGTATAACGGAATGTGAGGATATTTTTGAAAAGTTTTAACAATCGAAAAGCATCAGACTACACAGCCGTTTACCCCAGTTAAGATGTTTGTCTTATTTTTTACTTTTGAAGCGTGCAAGCGTCACCTGACAAACTGGTCAAAAGTTACGCTTGAGCAGATTTTAAAGCATGAAGTTTAGTGTCAAATATTAGCAAACAAGTTACTGAAGGAATGTGGTGTTGAGCATAAACAACAGGCACATAATTACGGTATTTGAGCACAAATATAACAATAAAATTTGAATGGCTTGTCTGTATCATCTCTCTTCCCAATTTAAGCGTAACAAAAAAACTGATTATAAGCAATCGCAGTACACATAATGTTTACACTAATTTCGGGTGTGACTTTCAAAAAATGTTTCAAAATTAAGAAAATAGAAGAACTTTGTCATTAACTGGAGTTTACTTCAGCTGAATTCGCCTTTCAGTAAGAAAGTAAATAAACGGTCGAGTGTGCTTGAATCAACATTTCTAGGGTGACAACCAGCAAACGGCCGTACCTTCAAACCTCACAATGTGGTGTCGTTGTGCCTTTAAATGAGACACATTACAATTGATTTCCTCTACTTGGTTGGCTGTAACTAAAAGTAAATTTATTGACAGTATAAAATACAAAATATAAAAATTCACAAATGACACTTGTAGTCGACTAAAATCTTTATTATTGCAAGCTTTCGTGAGCGAATGCTCACTTCTTCAGGCAAAATAAATTAAGACTAATGAATGAATTGAAATTAATACAAATAACTATGGCAATAAATTGAACATAAAATATCTACACTGTGACATCACAAACCAGTTAGGTAAGGACCGGAGTTAATAAAAAAATAGTAGAATGAAAAAGAAAAAGCGGAAAAAGGAGAAACATAGGTTAAGAACATAAGCAAGAAAGTAGATAAATAGGGAATAGAGGAGAAAGTAAGTGAAGAAAAGGTTACGTAAGGTAGAGATAGTAAGAGGCCAATTATAGTTTTTTTAAGTAATGTGATAGAAAACCAGAGTCCTTGTTTAGTCCTTCTTGGATACAGTTGAATTTGGATATGAGCTTTTGTTCTTCGATTTGTCGTTGTCTCCGGTTCGTGTTGGTTCGTTTTAGTATTGATACTTGAAGATGACTGACTGAATGTTCAGGAAGATTAAAATGCTTGGCAACGGGTTTGTTTTTATTGTTTCGGATATCACTTTTGTGTCCGTTTATTCGCTTTCTGATGGTATTTCCAGTTTCTCCAATATATATAGCTTTGGGACAGAGTAAACAAGAGAGTAGGTAGACGACATTGGACGAAGTGCACGTAAATCTTTCCCGAATGGTGAATTTGTAATTATTGGGTCCAGTAACAATGTTATCAGTCCTGATATGTACGCAAAGTTGGCATCTGGGAGTATTACAAGGAAAAGTGCCCGGATGAGGTTGAGGGTTTTTGTTGGAGGTGAGTATCCGTTTGAAGTTGGGTGGTTGTCGGTAAGCGATTAAGGGAGGAACAGGAAAAAGATGTTGTAATAGGGGGTCGCTCTTGAGAATAGGTTGTAGTTTTTTGGCAATATAAGCTACAAATCTAATCTGTGGGTGATAGGTTAAGACTAGAGGGGTTCGTTTTTTTGGGGACTTAAGTTTGTATTGAAGTAGCGAATCTCTGGGAATGGATCGGGCTCTGTTGATCTGTTTATTTATGGATTCAGTATCGTAACCTAATTTCTGAAAATTATATTTAAGTTGAATGTAATTAGAATCGCGATCTTTATTGTCCGAACAAATGCGGTTGTATCGCAATGCTTGACTGAAAATTATCGATTTGAAGATGTGAGGTGGGTGGGAGCTTTTGGGGTGTACGTAGTTGTATTTGTGGGTGGGTTTTTGGTAGAGTGTGGTGACCAGCTTGTTGTCTTTGATCTTGATGATGGTATCTAGAAAATTGATTTCATCCAAAGCAAAATTTATAGTAAGTTGGATATTGGGGTCAGTTAAATTGAATTGTGAACAGAAAATATTAAGTGCTTTTTCGCCATGGGTCCAAAGCATAAAAATATCATCAATATATCGTAGATACAGAATTGGTTTTTGAGTTGATTTTTTCAGAATCCTTTCTTCCAGGTGAGCCATGAAAATATTTGCATATTGAGGAGCCATAGGGGTGCCCATTGCTGTGCCTTTTGTCTGTAGATAATGTTCGTCTTGGAATTTGAAGTGGTTGTGTTCTAGAATGAATTGGGTGAGTTGTAGAATTATTGAGGTTGTTTGGTTATTGGGTAATTTGTTCTTTAATGCCGATAGGCCATTAGAATGTGAGATGTTGGTGTATAGAGAACAGACATCTAAAGTGACCAGCATAGTGTTGTTGGGAAGGTTTGAGACATTTTTAAGTTTGTTCAAAAAATCGGTGGTGTCTTGAATAAAGCTATTCGCCTTTTGGGCATATGGTTTTAAATGGAATTCGACGTAATGTGAAATTTTTTCAGTGAGAGTCAGTTTGTTAGAAACAATCGGGCGTCCTGGATTGTTGGGTTTGTGTATTTTAGGTAGGAGATAAAATTTTCCTGGTTGTGGGTCTTCTGAAATCAACTTTAATATCTGATCTTGATCAACTTCAATAAATGACTGAACAAGCATTTTGAGGTCTCTTTTAAAGGCATTTGCTGGGTCTTGCGTGAGTTTTGCGTAATATTGTTCATCGTGAAGTTGCCTTTCTTGCTTTTCTTGCATCGTTGATTTTTCTTGCATCTTTTCTTTTCTTTTCTTTTCGATCTTTTCTTGCATCGTGAAGTTGCCTTTCTTGCATCGTGAAGAAAGGCAACTTCACGATGAACAATATTACGCAAAACTCACGCAAGACCCAGCAAATGCCTTTAAAAGAGACCTCAAAATGCTTGTTCAGTCATTTATTGAAGTTGATCAAGATCAGATATTAAAGTTGATTTCAGAAGACCCACAACCAGGAAAATTTTATCTCCTACCTAAAATACACAAACCCAACAATCCAGGACGCCCGATTGTTTCTAACAAACTGACTCTCACTGAAAAAATTTCACATTACGTCGAATTCCATTTAAAACCATATGCCCAAAAGGCGAATAGCTTTATTCAAGACACCACCGATTTTTTGAACAAACTTAAAAATGTCTCAAACCTTCCCAACAACACTATGCTGGTCACTTTAGATGTCTGTTCTCTATACACCAACATCTCACATTCTAATGGCCTATCGGCATTAAAGAACAAATTACCCAATAACCAAACAACCTCAATAATTCTACAACTCACCCAATTCATTCTAGAACACAACCACTTCAAATTCCAAGACGAACATTATCTACAGACAAAAGGCACAGCAATGGGCACCCCTATGGCTCCTCAATATGCAAATATTTTCATGGCTCACCTGGAAGAAAGGATTCTGAAAAAATCAACTCAAAAACCAATTCTGTATCTACGATATATTGATGATATTTTTATGCTTTGGACCCATGGCGAAAAAGCACTTAATATTTTCTGTTCACAATTCAATTTAACTGACCCCAATATCCAACTTACTATAAATTTTGCTTTGGATGAAATCAATTTTCTAGATACCATCATCAAGATCAAAGACAACAAGCTGGTCACCACACTCTACCAAAAACCCACCCACAAATACAACTACGTACACCCCAAAAGCTCCCACCCACCTCACATCTTCAAATCGATAATTTTCAGTCAAGCATTGCGATACAACCGCATTTGTTCGGACAATAAAGATCGCGATTCTAATTACATTCAACTTAAATATAATTTTCAGAAATTAGGTTACGATACTGAATCCATAAATAAACAGATCAACAGAGCCCGATCCATTCCCAGAGATTCGCTACTTCAATACAAACTTAAGTCCCCAAAAAAACGAACCCCTCTAGTCTTAACCTATCACCCACAGATTAGATTTGTAGCTTATATTGCCAAAAAACTACAACCTATTCTCAAGAGCGACCCCCTATTACAACATCTTTTTCCTGTTCCTCCCTTAATCGCTTACCGACAACCACCCAACTTCAAACGGATACTCACCTCCAACAAAAACCCTCAACCTCATCCGGGCACTTTTCCTTGTAATACTCCCAGATGCCAACTTTGCGTACATATCAGGACTGATAACATTGTTACTGGACCCAATAATTACAAATTCACCATTCGGGAAAGATTTACGTGCACTTCGTCCAATGTCGTCTACCTACTCTCTTGTTTACTCTGTCCCAAAGCTATATATATTGGAGAAACTGGAAATACCATCAGAAAGCGAATAAACGGACACAAAAGTGATATCCGAAACAATAAAAACAAACCCGTTGCCAAGCATTTTAATCTTCCTGAACATTCAGTCAGTCATCTTCAAGTATCAATACTAAAACGAACCAACACGAACCGGAGACAACGACAAATCGAAGAACAAAAGCTCATATCCAAATTCAACTGTATCCAAGAAGGACTAAACAAGGACTCTGGTTTTCTATCACATTACTTAAAAAAACTATAATTGGCCTCTTACTATCTCTACCTTACGTAACCTTTTCTTCACTTACTTTCTCCTCTATTCCCTATTTATCTACTTTCTTGCTTATGTTCTTAACCTATGTTTCTCCTTTTTCCGCTTTTTCTTTTTCATTCTACTATTTTTTTATTAACTCCGGTCCTTACCTAACTGGTTTGTGATGTCACAGTGTAGATATTTTATGTTCAATTTATTGCCATAGTTATTTGTATTAATTTCAATTCATTCATTAGTCTTAATTTATTTTGCCTGAAGAAGTGAGCATTCGCTCACGAAAGCTTGCAATAATAAAGATTTTAGTCGACTACAAGTGTCATTTGTGAATTTTTATATTCTGATTTATAAGTCGACACGGCTATACTTCCTTCAATTTTTATAAAATACAAAGTTATTCAAGTGGAACGTTTAAACCTGACGTCATAGAAGTTTATTATTTTGACTACTTGTCTCTTTCTTGGAGCCACGGTGGCTATTCTGCGAGAATAGAAAGTAAATATTAAATGCAAACAAATTCGAGCAACAAATACCATGTAAAAAATTAAAAATGACACTTGTCGTCGACTTAAATATTTATTGTTGCAAGCTTTCGTGAGCGAACACTCACTTCTTCAGGCAAAGTGAATCTTCTCCTTTGTATGGGCACGACCTTTCATTTTTGAAAAAGTATTTTAAAGAACGATATTATAAGCTTTTCATTAGCCTTCTTGCTACTCTTCTGCTAGATTGGGGACAAACTGGTTCGCCCCACTACAGTACCTGTCTGCCGCATCCTTTGTATGGGCACGACCTTTCGTTTTTGAAAAAGTATTTTAAAGAACGATATTATAAACTTTTCATTAGCCTTCTTGCTACTCTTCTGCTAGATTGGGGACAAACTGGTTCGCCCCGCTACAGTACCTGTCTGCCGCATAAAGTACCTGTCAGCCACATCCTTTGTATGGGCACGACCTTTCATTTTTGAAAAAGTATTTTAAAGAACGATATTATAAGCTTTTCATTAGCCTTCTTGCTACTCTTCTGCTAGATTGGGGACAAACTGGTTCGCCCCGCTACAGTACCTGTCTGCCGCATAAAGATGTAGGCATTCCGTTAACTGCCTTGCCCAAGAACACAAGTAAACTTACGGGCTTGTTCTCCACATTATCCCTTTCGAGTTGAGCGCCAAGAAGTGAAGCTGTAAATAACACTTTTTTTTAAGACTTTTGGTATGACTCGACTTGGGAAGTGAACCCCAAACCTACCGACTGCGAGGCGAAAACTTTAAGCACTACACTATCACGCCTGTTAGGCAACTTAAACACAGACCAACATAAAGTTCATTCTATGTGCATGAAGAAGTTAGCATTCGCAATAAGCATTCAAGTCAACTACAAAGCCATTTTTGAGTTGATGTTTGCTACTTTTGAGCAAGGGCGTAGCAAGAAAAAAATTGAGAGGGGGCCAAATTTTGCAACTTTAAATGTGACGTCGTTTACTTATAACGGCATTTTTCCTTTCGTGAACTACGCTCGTCGCTACTATAAAAATTGCTGTACAAAACTGAGAAAGTGCGAATGCGATTTCACTGATCTAATGTAGTTTTATCAAAAACAGCTTTAATAATTCAATTTCAATTGTGACGTTAACGCACTATTTAAGGAATTTCAAGGAAACCATTCCCACTGGTAGGTTGAACGTTCTGATAAAAGAAGCGACGTCTTTGTAGTAGTTCGCATCGCAATAAAACAAGAAAGCGCTCAGCGAGGCGCATATTTCTTGCAATTACCATAACTTGGAATATCGATCAATTCATCACTCGACTGCGACATAGAAGAAAAACTTCGGCGATAATTAGTGTGTAAAACGTACACACCTTGTTTGATAACATTTGAAAGTTTAAAAACTTAAAAAGTCACGCCCTCCCCATCCCCTTGCTAAAAGTCAACAATAAACTCTAATGTACCTGCAGAGGCGAAAAAAAAATTTATGTTTTTATTTTTTTGATACTGTTTTGTAATTTGACTAAAAATTGAGGGGGGCCATGGCCCCTTTGGCCCCTCTCCCTGGCTACGCTTATGCTTTTGAGTCGACACGGCTATACAACCTTCAACAAATAAGATGTTACTGTGTCACGTAAATACGAAACGAACCATTATGGGATGCTTTTGCAGGATTTATATACATCCTGTACGAAAAATACGCGTTACATTTTCTGATGTCTTCTATCACCGTCAATGAAGTAATTTGAGAACGAGCAGAAGCAACCAATCAGGTATTAGAATACGCCGACAATAGCAGGAAGGCGGGAGTACACACTGATGTTTGTGTAACAGCTGGTACCAAAAGCTTTCGAGCTCACCGGCTCATTCTGTCCTGTTATTCCGCGTTTTTCCGAACAATGTTCCAGACAGAAATGACAGAAAAATATGCTGATGTTGTAAAACTTAAAGGTGTGAATGCAACTTCGCTGGAATTGCTTATTGATTTTATTTACACCAGAAAAATATGCATCAATCATGAAAATATTTATGATCTGCTGGCTGCTTCGGGCTATTTGCAAATAAACGAAACAAAACAATTTTGCTTTGATTTTATGTTTAATTTGATTTCCTTTAAAACTTGTTTCAGTGTGTTTAAAATGGCCGATCTGTATCAAAACAATGATTTATTGAACAAAACTCTTCAATTTATTGCCACTCACTTTGCAGAAATTTCAACTAAAACCGATTTTAAATGACAATTCGAAGAAACTATTCTTAGTTTGCTTTCCCAGTTAAAGCCAGATCGCGTTGACGAGCGTTCGGTTTATGACGCAATTATCGGATGGGTGAAACACAATGAAAGCCGTAAAGATGATTTTGCTGAGCTGTTTCAACGATTAAATTTGAACAAATTATCGTCGTCATTTTTAGCAGAAAAAGTTTCGACCGAAACGCTTGTCATTGAAAATCATTTGTGTTCAAATTTAGTCATGACAATATTTGCTATGAAATTTAAAGATCGTGTATTCAGCATTCGGTCAAAAGTTTTAAGTTTAGGAGGATTGGAGACTCGAAGTAAAGTGTTTGTTGTTTACAATAATGATCAAACAGTGTATCCTTTATTACCACAAGCATCATTTGGTCAGTGTTCATTGAAAGTTAATGATTTTGTTTATATCCTTAAAGGAGGAATTTTAGATTCAAGGACGAACAAAGTTAAAGTTTGGAAAATGAATTTATACAAACCAAACTTGCAGTGGGAAGAAGTAGCTTCGATGGAAGTTGATACAATTTTTTTTAGTGCAGCAGTTTATGAAAATGGAATTGCGATTTCGGGTGGATGGTCATCAAATGACGTTGTAAAATCTGATGAGTTCTACAATCCTTCACTCAATCGATGGTCTGCGCTACCATCAATGAAAGAAGGCAGATATAACCATAGACTTGTTACATGTAATGATTGTTTGTTCTGTTTGGGAGGACGGAATAAAAAATGCCTATCTTCAGTTGAAATGCTAAGTGATGTAAATGAAACTTGGCAACATATTCAACCAATGCAAAGGCCGAGAAGTAATTTTGCTGCAGTCAATTGCATGAACGCCATTTATGCAATTGGTGGTTACAATAAACAAGATGATTCTATAAAAAGTGTTGAAAAATATGATTCCAAATCAATGCTATGTGGGATAAATCAATGCTATGTGCTATGTGGGATAAAATTTTTGTAGTAGGCGGAAAGAACGCAAAGAATGAATTCGTATTTGAAATAGAGTGCTACGACCCATCAAGTGATAATTAGTCGATCGTGGGAAATACACAGGAGAAATTGGCAAGGCATTCTGTTGTCGCAATTTAAGTTGTTATTGTTGTGAACGATTATTTTGCGTTTGATTTATTGAAAAAACGTTTCTTGTACTGTTTGTTTTAGGTTTATGAATATCTTTATTGTGTGATGAGCTTTAATGAACTGATTTGTTTGGTTTAGTTATAACACATCAAAATATTGCAAATTTTATGATGGTGGAGTAGGCAATTTTATTGCTTTGGTGATCAAGATTCGAACTGGGAATGAAGGACTTGTACAAAGTTGTTAAAATCGATTAAATATCATTCGCTAAATTACCCTCAAGATTAGAAGTAATTGAATTCAAAATGTGGTTATTGTTGTTGTTATAGTAATTAAGCCGACACGCATAATGTACTCGGTTCAAATCTCAGTTAAAGATTGTGATTGACGTCGATGCAATATTTCCAGTTCTGCTCAATATTAAATTTTTATTTGCAGTTTGGAACTTCTATGAGGTTTTGGAAAAAGTGTTCTGTAAAAAGCTTTTTGAAATCCACTAATCCGTAACGGTATTTATTCTATAAATCAATTGCACGTGACGTCATCACCACTTGCAGCGCTCTTCAAAGTTTTGTTGGAGGACCAAACGCGCATTGTTTACATAGAATTTCAATGGAGATTTATGTTATCAGGTCATTTTTTCAGCATTTTATTACTTAAAGTTGCAATTTTTTTGGAAATCGCAAAGATTAATAAAGCTGCTAAATATTAGAACGCTAACTGTAAGCGAAAATGCTAACAATAAGAGATTTTTGGGCTATATTTGGTAAGCTAACCTTGGGCAGTAGAATTAGCAATTATCTAATTTGAAATTTGCAACAATCACACGTAGGCAGTTGCTTTGAGAAGAGTCCAGGCAACACCGCAAACTAAAATGCGAATCAGAATCAACCTCGCAACACTCTTAAAAAATTGCATATTTCATAAGCGTAACGCTTATTTTGTATGGGGGAAGGGAGGAAAAGAAAGGCATTTTTGTCTCAAAACATGGTTGAGAAGTTTTTTGGAAATTAAATTTTTTTGCTTGACTTTTTGACTATATTCAGCTTTACATAAGCGTGATGGCCTCTTTTTACGCTTATTTTCAAAGATTCTGAGGCGTGGGGAGGCTGAAGACATTTTTGTTTTATTACAAAGTTGAAAGCCTTTTTCAAAAATCATCTTTTTTTAGCGATTATTTTGCTTCATACAATCAAAGCTGAAGACTTTTTTTGGAGATTAATGTTACACGTAAGCGAGTTCTTTGCCTATTTCGGGAATTTATGAAAACGAGAGGGCTGACAGTATTTTGGGGGGGCATGCACTTATTTCTTTTACATTGATAGTATATTCAGATGGTAGCTGTAGGATAAGTGTATGACCTCCCCAACCAAATTTTCCGGTAACGAGTCTCAGAATCTAGCTTCTTCGATTATCTGTAAATTTATACCACTAGTTCGATGCGAAGCTTTTTGCGTGATCTGTTGCATCTTGCTATGTTTTCGGTGTTAAGAACAATTAGCGATCCAATTCTGCAGTTTCTATGCTTTAAATCTCACGAAAAACATTGTATTAATTAATATGAAGTTATCGTCAACTACATAAATACAAACCAAAATTGAGGATAAGAAAAAAGATAAATCGTTGGCATAACTAAACTAAAAATTTTTAATACGAGGCCATTGGACCAGCAAGTTCACCAGCCCTTCAAATTAAATTGAAGAGATCACACGGCGACCAAGATTGTTGAGAGTGGAAGGCTTATGTTTAAAACCAAAATAAATACTATCATTGTGAGCTTCACATCTTCGCTCTTTGCATTGAAACCAGTCTGGACTCAATCCGTAGGTCCACCTCAGTGACAATCCGCGCAAAAATTAAAATAGTAAGAACAATCTAAAAGGGAAGAGGGGGAGGTAGAAGAAACAGTGTTCCTCGTATAAAATCGACGTAGACAACACGAAACAAAACATGTGGATCACACGTAAGCTCTTTCTAAGTTGAGTTATTGGTCATTGCGCAGTAAGAATTTACGCTTAATATAACTGAATTTCAACTAGCAAAAATGCTGGTCGAGTATGATCAAGCCGAAGCCATGATATGCTCAAAAGAAAAATAAACTCATACGCAATTCAATAACATAAGTTTTAAATAAACAATACGAACATAAGGCTATTCTACTTAATTTGACAATATTTGCATCTTTTAGTGCAGCAGCAGAAACATACATAAAATGTATGCGAATTTAATGATCCAAATTTAGACTTTTTATGCCCAATTTCAATAATAAATGAAGAAAACTAGTCCATAAAAACGAAAAATAAAGTAGTCCTTTTTCTGTGGTCTTGGGCAAGCCAATCCACTCCGCATCAGCTGCATGATTAATCATCTGGGATCAGATAAAGTCAATGATTGAATGCATTCGTTTCTGAAAGTCATGGAATGACGATGGCACCAGTTCTGGCAGACCTTGCAAAGTTATATCTATCAGCTTTGCTTTTCAACAATGTTTACACCGCAACAACGACAATGCTTTTTAAAAATCCGCAGTTTTCAAAAGGGAACTACTTAGTGACTCAGCATGTCATATAAAAAGTTCATAATTAATCAGTTACATGGATACCAAAATGACTGATGACCAGCGTAACTGCTGCATTAGCGTCATAAACGAGCAAAAAAACAAAAACAACTCCAAGAAAGCAGTACTTGATCAAACATAAATAGTCTTTTTGAGACCATTTTAAGTAACACAGCAATCATGCCTTTGTGACATCATAGTTTTGGTATTGCACTTCAGAGCAGCAAAGGCCCAGTTGGATTTTACGTTCAATCGAAAATGCTACAAGGCCGCAGCAATGGTATATAGCAGGGGTGGGCACACTACAGCCCACCATCACTTGTAGAAACTTCCACATATCTAATTTAATACGACAGGGGTAGCCACACTTACCGTACTAAAAAGCTAAAAACGATAGAAGCCATCATTGAAAAAACAGCTCCGCAATTTTTAGTTTGAATTGACGAATTTTCTGTCCAAATAGAGGGTGATGATTTTTTTTTTGGACACCATATTTCCAAAGCCCTGTAATAGTCATTAGAAGAAGTTATTGCAACATTTTAAGCACTGGCCCTCGACCACTATTGAAATGGTCAATGCCGCCCTCTGACTAAAAAGTTGGCCCACCCCTGATTTATAGCATCAAACTTGCACTATCCAGTAGCACTAGTAGGGTACAAATGTGTCATTTAATTCTTTCACAATACTTACCAAGTTTGGGCTTACAAATTCAGATTTACAATTAAAATAATCACGGCAGAACAAAACAACAAGTTACGCAAACTACATCATACCCATAAAGACTGTTCCTACAACGCAAATTTACGTATTTGTGACACCCAGTATGCGAGTGAAATGTACGGACACAAAAAAGACTTTATGAACAAGTTGAGACTTTGGCACGCACACAAACAGAATGCGAATCTCTCTCACTTTCCAACTTTAAAAGAAATGGGAATGCGTTCAATGAAAAAGACCGGATTTGCAGATCAACTTCAAAAATTCTTTAATGAATTTTCGGCTCGCTTCAAAGACTTCAAATCCTATAAACATTTATTAGAAATATTTTCTTCACCATTTCACACAGACATTAACACAGCCCCCTCTGATATCCAAATGGAACTGCTGGATCTTCAAAAGAAAACTGATCTGAAGGCCAAGTATATGGAAATGAATCTTGATGATTTTTACCGGAAATATCTTAACCAAGATAAGTTCCCAAATTTAAGAAACTTTATGGTTTCCAAAATGGCACTTTTTGGCTCAACTTATTTGTGTAAACAATTTTTTTCTAAAATGGGTTTTATGAAATCTCCCTATCGATCAGTAATGACAGACAAACACTTGGAAAATAGACTTAGAGTTCCCAGCACCTCAATTAAAATAAATTTGAGGAGAGTGGTTCAGCAAAAAAGACAGCTGCATATTTCTCACTGAATTATTTCTACAAGGATTAAATCGTATTGTTATGCTATGATTATACAGTTACGTGTTTTTGTTTGTAAATTAAGCGATTTTTTTTCGAATAATACTGGTTTACTGTTTTTGATATTATTCCAGTTTTATTTTTATCGCTGGCAATATCAATAATCGGTATAATATTATCAAGGTGCGGCCAGCAGAATATTATGTTTATTGGTATTTGACCCGCCATTAAAATGATTGCACACCCCTGGTCAAACATACACAGATGTGCCAACTTTTTTTCAAAAGAAAGTTTTCTGAAGTTTAAACTCATAACGTAATGGTGCAAAATTGAGTTAAGATTTGAATTGCCGGAATTGTTATGAAATCAAAAATACCTTTTATGAATCAATCACTGTAACCTATCAGTAACCAGTAGTAAAGTAATAGAAATCGCCCAAAATTTAAATAATGCTTGAATTGTTACAAACCAGCATAAATGTCTATTATGAATCAATTTGGCAGATAGGTATCAGTTTAGCCTGGCAGTAATCTGCAGTGAAGTGACCATAATTGCTCGAATTCGATATGATTTGCCGAAGATTTAAATAATGCCCCAATAGTTAAAAAAGCAAATTAGCTTGCCAGCAAACTGCAGCAAGATAAACATGATCGCCCAAATATAATATGACTTGTCCTAAATTTAAATAATGCCCGAATACTTACAAAAGCAGCAAAAATAGCGATTACAAATTAATTTAGCAGTTTAGCCTGCTAGTATTAGCAGTAAAGTAATTATAATTGCTCATATAGGATGCCCAATAATCAAAAAAATTTTAAGCTATAGAAGTGTAACTTACTGGCTGATTTGCACGGTAAGCAACAAAGAAGAAAGGATTCAGTTCATAAGTACGACACCCAAATGTATAACCTATGATTTGCTCAGAAATATATATATAATCACAAACATTATTTGTGGCCTTAGGTTGCAACAAGGGTTGAAATTGTTTTTAGTAATGATTAAGAGTAAAAGGATAAAAAGTATAAAAGCACTTACTCAAACTGCCCGAAAAATTAAAAATGCCTGAAATTTTGTCGCCAAACCTATGCATTTGGACAAACGGGGCAGTGCCCCCTGGACCTCTCACTTTCAACGCTTATGTGTGACACCATTTTTGATTTGGAATGTCTACTCATTAGTCAGTGGTACACCCCGACGTGTGCACCACCTTTTTTATAGCAAGCAAGCGATTGTTTCAAGCATTCGTGACCTGCTGACAGCATTTCGGGAGTCACTGATGCACATGCGTTTGTAATGCGTTCTTCAAGTGTTGGGAGATTCGGAGACCTTGCTCCATAGACTTTCGACTTAATGTAACTCAACAAAAAAATTCCAATGGTGGTAAACCAGGTGAACGTGGATCCAGTTCAATTGGACCACGACGGCCAATCCACCGATCCGGGAACTGCCCATGCAAGAATGCACGAACCTCACGCGAACAATGCGCTAAGGCGCGATCTTGCTGGAAAATGACTTGCTGCATGTTAGCTAAAGCTGAAAGTTCGGGAACACAGAATTCCTGAACCATACGGAGATAATTGTCACCGTTGACATTCACAGAGTGTCCTTCTCGATCACAGAAAAAGATAGGCCAATTAAGCCATCTGAGGAGATGGCACATCAGACGATTAACGTAGGCGTGTCTCGTTCATGCTTGTGGATTTTCGTGAGACTGGCAAGCACTCATATGCGGGTATTATGCCAATTGCAACGACCAGAAAGGAGGAAGAGATCTTCGTCGCCAAACCACATCTGCTCCAGGATGGAAGGGTTTTTCTGGAAATGATCTAACAGAGTTCCACATATTTCCACCCGGCTGTCGTAGTCTTTAGTCTCAAGCTTTTGGACAATTTGAATCTTGTAGGGTAAGAGCCTGAGCTCACGCCTCAAGCTTGCCTGACAGCTACAACATTCTCCTCACTCTGCCCACTTCGGTGTCTTCCTGAACGGGGGTCTATCCATCTCGGATCCCGTCTTGATGAACTTCCTGTGGGTGTTGAGGGTGATGTTTCGGGCTGGTGCATAATGAGATCCGAAGAGGGCCCGAAATCGTCGCTGCTCTGCGGTCACAGATTAAAGCAGCTCCTTCCATGCAACGGTTTGGCGCATGTGTTCTGGAGTAAGCATGACACTTCAAGAAAACAATGGAAAACTTCAAATTTTTACTTAAAAAATTTTCGGTCACTGAAAAAGGCAGTAGCACAAGATTAACACCCTCCGTCTTACCCCTGCAGAGAGAAGAAAAACTAAAATTCATTAGTGTCTTTAGAAATACCCTCTAGAGCAGGGTTTCTAGTTGTTGGATCGATTTCATTAACTAAGCACTTGAAAAGAAAAGTTTTCCAAAAAAAACAAGGCAAAGAACCGCAGGTAGCCAAATGGTATGGACTATACTGACATTAAGAAACAGAAAGCGATTAAACATGTTGTCAAAAATGGCAGGTCTTTACTCGACGCTACTAGCAAATATTAAATTCCTGCTAGCAAATATCGAATTCCCTGAACCTCAGTGAAAACATACACAATACTGGCAAAACGTTCTCAAATTTCTACATAAACCAAGAGGAATATATAACTTTATTAGCAAAAATACTACAGCCTGTTTCGCCGTTAAGGCTCCTCAGGTATTTCTGCAAAAAAAAAACGAAAAATGAACCCAAAACAAACAGAGAATGCAGTATTACTTACGGTTGTTCGGGGGGAGTGATCAGAGATAGTATGGTAGCCAGCAGAAACTATACTAAAGAATAATTTGCTGGTTTTCCTGCAAACAGTAAACTCATCTGGGTAACTAAGAACTGTGGAGGTTGGTATGAGAGTAATAGTGACGTAACAATGGGAACAGGTATATACTTAATATGGTAAACGGTAAGTTGGGAAAATAGACGGAAAAGAAAGGATAAAGAAAAACGGCAAAAGTAAAAGAACAAAACATGCAAATTACAACGAACCGTACAATCTGATACTTTTTAATTTAATTTTTTTTCTGTGGCGGCATGTGTTCACTATTTCAGATCGTTTATTGAGCATTATTTTTCTGTCGCCGCTTAAGATGGCAAGTTTTTCAGCCAGGCACAGGTTACATCTGCTCCCTAGGCAAGTTTCTACAGAACGATCATACAAATGTATACAGTCTCCGTATTGCTATGTTTCCATTACTAGTTTTATGGCTCACCTGTAGTGTAAAACAACTGTGATGTCACACGTTTCATGTTATGAAGGCACATAGAAAGCGTGTGACATCACACTTGTTGTAAGCAATCTAAAAAAGCGAAAATACAAACTTAGTAAAAGTAATCATCTGCGTATTGATGACAATGATTCATTACTAGCGCACCGAAATATTTAGGAAGAGGAGTTAGAGAGCATAAACTACAGTGAAAATATTCAAGATAAAAACAAAGGATTATGTCAAAATTGGCCGTTGAGGAAATACATTTAACGGGAAGAAATGGAGGTCACACAGATTTCCCCTATAAATGTTTTTTTTAATGATGAAGACAATGGTTACATTCTGATGGCCACCAGCAAATAGGCAGTAATCAATATGCGCCAAGAAAAAAAAGGGGAAACATGGAAGAAAGGGAGAACATGACAAAAGTGCCTAATTTTAAATACGCGAGCGGATTATTAGTAAAAAAGTTTTTGCAGAAATAAAGCTGTTCATTGAACCGTATAAATAGCACGGCGGTATATAATCACGCGTCGAAAAAGAATAGACAGAACAAAGCGCGATGTTGAAGTTTGCTCTTTGCATCATAGTGTGGACCGCAGTTTGTTCTGCTCAAGAGCATCTCACGTGTTTGAGAACCGATGACGTATTGAATCGACCAATTCCACAACATCCCCAAAGAGCTTTGCAAGGATCTCCGGGCAAACGGGGCCCAAGAGGTCAAGTGGGGTCACGTGGGAGACCGGGTCAGAAAGGAGAACCTGGAATTCCTGATGATCAACAAATCAAGTTGCTCTGAAATCAATTGGATTCGCTCTCTCAGGAAGTGGAAGCCCTAAAAAACTAAAGCAAAGAAAATCGTCAGCTGGCTGTGGGTGCACTCACCAATAGATTGCATATTCCTCCTCACGTTTATATTTATCGATTCACTCTGGTTGGACAATCGTGGCAGCAAAGTCAGGATATTTGCAAAAATTGGGGAGGTACTCTTGCGGTCCATGGCGTGAAAACTCGTGAAAATAGGAAAACACTGAGTCAAAATCTGTCAATCAACTCTTACTTTTGGATTGGTGTAAATGATATTGTGTCAGAAGGAGATTGGGTATGGGTGAATGGTGAACGTGCAAGTAGTTCTAAGTTGATCCGGAAAAGTGGAGAACCGAATGGAGGTCGCAACCAAAACTGCATTATTGTGAGTGGAAATCCCTCATTCTCTAATTTTGGACTTGCTTATGATGACCCATGCGCGGCTTCACGTCATGGACTTTGTGAGAAGCAAATTTAAATTTTCAAACAACAATGAATTGTAATCGACTGCGCAATGTTGAGGGAGAAAGGGGTTTGCAACTCCTTGAAACGTGTGAAAACCTTTATTTTGTTAATTCCCTCTAAAAACCTGAATTTATGGTACTTTCTGTAGAACTTCTTTTATTGATTAAAAGCATCAACAAAATCTTTTTAAACACACTCCTTGATATACCGATTAAGAACAGTTTGTTTCTTGAAAGTGTGTGTACTTTTAGATGAGAGAATTTCATCAAATTGATCAAATCTTATAAACAAATGAATTGTAAACACATATTAGAATTGAAATGCTGCTTAATTAGCATGATGTATGTTGTTGTAAAGCAAACACTTGAGCTAATATTTTGATTTTGTTAGCATTTGACATTTTGAAATAACTTTTATCAAAATCAAAATACAAAATAAAAAAATCTAAGGTTTTTATCATAACAATGATGGGTATTATCAAAATTATTAAATCACCTGAACTAATTAATTGTTGTTCTTACTTGCGTAATAGCCAAGTTGCATTAGGTAAATTTCATCGCTTCGTTTCTTGGTCTTATCTTTAAATTGCGTTATATATTCCTGGTGTTACTAGTGTAACAACTTGCTGATGAAATAGAAAAATGAGTTGGTTCAGAAATGTGAAAAGTTGATATCAATGATATTTATATTTTACAATATTGTTTGTGTGGCAACATGTATATACGTATTCGAGCAAGGTTTCAACACAATAAATCAAAAATACATAGGAGTTGTTTCAATGAATCAAACGTATTTTTTTGCTATAGCACCTTATGGTTTGTCGCAACCAAAATGATGATGATAAAATGGTTTTGCAGTTTCACTAGCCTGTGCATTCTGACAAAGCAGTCTGTACCATTTGAGAACCAAGCAAAACTGAAGAAGGCAAAAATTATCTTCTTTTTTCAACTGCTTCAGTTGTGGTTGTCACTATACAGCTTGCTATCTTAGATGAGGTACCACCTGTCTGCCACATATAGATGAAGAGATTCTGTGAAGTGCCTCACTCAACGACCCAACATGCGAACTTGCCGGTTTTTATTTCAAACTATCCTTTTCGTGCTTAACGTCAAGTAAAGAAACCATGAATGCCATTTCTAAGCATCTTTTGGTATGACTTGACGAAAAATTGAACCCAAATTTATAGACATCAAAACGGACGCTCTAACCAATGCACCACCATGCCGCTTAATTACGCAACAAAAATAGTCACGCCTGATTGGTCAGGTTTTCATTTCTTCCGGTCATTGCGTCATACTTGCTGCTGCTTGCAATTTGCAGTATACTATCATGCCGTGAAGTGCAATTTACAAAACACAACAACTGCATCCACTCAGTGACTTTACCAGAGTTCGCAGCGCGTCAGGGTGGGCACTAAAAGTGTCACCTACTAGTTCCAACAACAGTTTTCAGCAATTGTCAATAAAAGTAGAAAACTTACTTTTAGAATGGTTATTGGAGTGTGACAAGAAGTCAGTCATTAGCAACAACCCCAATGAAGATGGTAGATGCCAGTTGAAGATTGTAACCACACAAAATAGTCGCGATGTCTCCTCTTCCCCCGTATTTGCGCCACTACGTTCTTTGCTCTTTGATTGTGCCACGTCTCAAAAAAATTGATTTTTCTAAGCAAGTTAGTCCATTCGTATCTCATTTATTTTGCCTGAAAATGTGAGCATTTGCTCAACAATACTTTCAATGTCAAATATTTGTCAACTGCGAGTGTCATTTTTGATTTAAAAATGTCCAAACGGAACATAGCTTGAATACGCAAAAATTTATCTAATGCTGTCAAGAACGTTACCGGAAAAAAAAACATCGGTCAAAGATTTCCTCCTAACCGATTCAAAATTGATAAAGGCGCAAAAAGTTATGAAACATTGATAAAAATTTTAATGAGTTTAATGCTTTAAAGGATCCATTAATGCTGCTCACAATAGAATGAATATTTTATTATTAAAAAATATGCTGCTAAACGGTAAGTTAAGTAAAAGCTTCTGTCCGTGATTAAAGTCTTCAGCTTGCAGTGACTTCAGCTGAACAAAAATTTCTTGAATTAAAAATTCTTTATATTTATGCATTCAACATGCTTACAAAGTTATTACACGATTCTAAAACATAAAAAGCGTTTAAATCTTGCTTTAAATTTAAGTCCTAATTTTGCTTTCAGCATAATACTATATTTATTACGTTTACTGCTAGGTTACCATGGAAACAGTAAACACATAACTACCAGGAAGCTTACCAACAAAAGCCGTTTTATACACAATATTATGGCAGAAAGATACAAGAATGACATAAAGAAGCAAACCAAATGCTATCTAAAGTCTATTTGATTTGATATCTACAGTACTTTTTAAAATTTAATGACAAATTCGAGGTGATCGAAAAGTCACTGTGCACTTTACAATTATTGATTTTTATTACAAATTTAGCTCATACTTTAACACCTTTGCATACGACCGTACCAAGAGATTTCTAGTTATTGTTGCTAACCGGATGGCCGAAATGGAGAAATATAGCGGGATCACCAGTTGGAGATACGTACCATCAAAGCAAAACCCTGCTGACGGTTAGCAAGGGGTCTGACATCGATTTAGCTATCAAAATTGTCAAGTTGGTTGTGTGGGCCGGTTTTTTGAGCAAACCACCAGATCGATTGCTGCCAAAGCTGGCAAAGTTGGTTGATTTGCCGTGGATTTTTTTTTGTATGCAAGAAGAGAAAAAAGTTTTTTTTTGGCCTTTGGCACTACTAGTTACAACCAGATGTTGCCTGCGTCTGCGTTTTCTTCTTGCACCGACTAAAAAGAGCTGTGGTTTGGTGGAGAAGATTTTTTGTTGTTAAGGTTGAAGGGCAATGGTGAATTATTTAGAGATCTTTAAGTGTTTAGAATGGAGTTGGCCGTTAAGGAGTTCGACGAAGCAGAGATGAGTTTACTGCGCTATACTCAATGTCAGGAGTTTCCAGAAACTTTTGATCTTGCTGCAAGTGGTCGTGTGTACGTCAAAACTTTGCCTTGGAAGATGTTGTTATGTTGATCGATGACACCACCTTCAAAAACAAATGGCCGTTTAGAAGAGTAATTACTACTTTAACTGACTCTAAAACTCTGGTTCGTAGTGTGCTTGTTAAAACGGCCCATTCGAGCTCAAGCGTCCTATTTGTAAATTGTGTCTTCTTGTGGCTTTTGTCACTGCTTACCTTCAGGCTAAGAAAGCTTCTTACGTTTTGGTATATTTATGTTTGTTTTGCTATTTGTGCCTTGAATTTTGTTGTGCATAATTACTGTATATTCATTGAGAAAACATTATTTTTTCGTTGGCATATTTTGGGAGGATTGTTAAACATTGATCACGCGTTTCATTGTGCTACTACGTGTGAGTTTTGAAGACTTGGCCTCTTGCTTTGTTTCATTATTGATGGTAAGTGAATTAATTTACTTTGGCCTTTATCTCGCCTGCTTAAACTACAGGCTACTTCCAGACCGCTGCGTTTATACTTGTTTTCTGGTTTTGTGTCACTTGTTGCTTTGAGTCGCCAGCTAGCGGACGGCAGTTTCCTCTGTTCTAAAGTAAGCATATCACTTCAAGATTACAACGGAAAACTTCAAATTTCCACTTAAAAAATTCTCAGTCACTGAATAAGGCAGTAGCACAAGATTAACACCCTACGTCTTTAACCTAAATAGAAAAGAAAATACAAAATCCTTGAGTGGCTTTTGAAACATCTTATAGCGAAGCGTTTTTTGCTATTCGATCAATTTTATAATGTAAACACTTGTAAAGACTTAAATTTCGTATATTTTTTGGATGTCATTCATATTTTGTTTTTTCACTTCTCAGCTTCGTGTTAAAACATTTAGTATAGCTAGTTTTCACATTACCACCGACAGCTGCGGAATAAGGAAACTTGGGGCTAAGGCAAGAATTAATAAGAGACTCCTAAATGCCTAAGTCTACGACGACTACCTTTTTTTGAAGATCAAACTCTATTGCTGCCAAAAATCATGCTGGTTTGAGCTATGCCTAAACTTAATTAGTCAATAATTGTTGAAAGTTTGTTAATAATTAATCTGCCAAACCTTCATGGTTTTACTGCAAAAGAGCCTGTTACAGAAATAATTAGCTTTATCAGAGCTTAAAAGAATCGGACAGTATTGCAGAAACTTGTAACATTAAAAAAGTATCAAATCACCCGTTCATTTACCATAGTTACCATTTTATCCAATTATTTACTTTTAGAGCGAGCAAGTGCCAATAGATGTCTACAAACAAAGCCAAAAGTGAGGCTTCAGTAGATTTTGTAGCGTGAAGATTAGTGTTAAAGGTTATTTTATCAAAGAAACAGCAAGATTTGAAAGCAAATAAAACAATTCACTATTAAGGATGCTGGAGGCCTTTAGTTCCTGATAATGATGCCACCTGCCCCACTCTACGACAACAGCAACAACAACATGTAATAAGGGAAGTCCGGGTTTGTTGACTCATTTTTTCCTTTCTTTTTGGGCAACATTCCAAGGAATGTTTCAACCGAGCTAAAATTTTCGCTCATCCAAACATCATTATTTCATTTTGTCTGAAGCAATTTTCAGCTTCTTTAGCTGTATTGTTGACGAATTGTTTTCACTTTAATAAAACGCTCTCAGCTGAATCAAATAACCTAAACAAGAGGGCCAGTTGACTCCTATTCGGCATTGTTGACTCAGCATTTGCACTTTTCGCAGAAAAGTAAAAAAACTTTCCGTTTAAGCGTAATATGATAACAACTTCTGTATAACTTTTCATATTTTATAATCTTCTTCTGTATATCTTATCTTCTGCATGTGCTTCAAGTAAAGATCTTAAGGTGCATTCGCTTATATTGAAGTGCATTTAAGTTCTTAGTTTTGAAAAATTACAATTAATGCCTTAAACGGCCGTTATTAAAATCATCCAAAGGTTTTTTCTAAAATTATTTTGCAATTGCTTTGTTATTACGTCTTTTCTTTGATCAAGACAACGTAAGCCGAAAGGCTTTATTGGGAGCTGCACGTTTATGAACCTTCCAATTTATGCTTTACCGAAGTGTGAGCGCAGGTAAAAATGTTTGGCACATTTGCCTTTCAAAATACAAAAGACTACTTTGCAAACACATGTTCAATAGCTCATTGAAAACAAATATTGTAAAATTGCGTCAGAAGCAGACTGGATATGGGTAAATGGTGAGCGTGCAAGTAGTTCTGAGTTTTAATCTGGCAAAGTTCACAACCAAATGAAGGTCGCATCGGAAACTGCGTTTTTGTAAATTGAATCACCACATCTTGCAATGTTGGACTTGCTTATGGCGACCAATGCACGACTTCAGTTCCAGGACTTTGGGAGAAACAAATGTGAATTTTTCAAACAACAATGAATTGTAATCGACTGCGCAATTTTAAAGGAGAAAAAGAGATGCAACTCCTTGAAATGTGTGTAAACCTCATTTTTTAGTTAATTTCCTCCAGAAACCTGAAATTACGTTAATTTTTGTAGAACGTCTTTCACTGATTTAAAACGTTTTATATTAAAATTGAAGTGCTTATTAAAAAGGTTTTAACTTTTGTATTAGATTTTAAACTTTCATATTAGATTTGAAATGCTGCTTAATTGGCATGATGTATATTATTGTGAAGCAAACACATGAGCTTATATTTTGATGCTGTTAGCATTTGACATTTTGAAAATAACTTTTATCAAAATACTAAATAGAAAGAAGTAAAGTTTTTTGATCATAACAATGATTTGCATTATCAAAATTATTTAATCACCTGAACTAATTAATTTTTGTTCTTAATTACATAACAGCCAAGTTGCATTACGTAAATTGCATTGGCTCGTTTTGTAATCTTATTTTTAAATTGCGTTGTATATTTCTGGTAATATTTAACAACTTGTTGATGAAATAGAAAAATGAGTTGCTTCAGAAATGTGAAAAGTTAACAACAATGACTTTTTTTTTAGCAAACTGCAGACATTGACATTTTTTCGACCTATCAGGTCTCTTCAGTACAGTTGGTGACGTATTTATTTGACGCATATTTACACGTATTTGGTCAAGGTTTAAACACAATAAATCAATAATACTTAAGAGTTGTTTCGATGAATCAAACGTAGTTTTTTGCTATAGCACCTTATCATTTGTCGCAACCAAAACGATGATGATGATGAAATGTTTTTGCAGTTTCATAAGCTTGTGCAACCAAACAGCACAATCTGTATCTGTTGAGAGTTAAACATAACTGAAGAAGGCCAAAATTATCTTTTTTTATCAACTGCTTTAGTTGTGGTTGTCATTATTCAGCTTGTAACCTTAAACAAGATACCACCTGTCTGCAACATATAGTTGATGGGATCCTGGGAAGTACCTCACGCAACGACCCAACATGCGAAGTTGCCGGTTTTTATTTCAAACTATCTTTTTCGTGCTTAACGTCAAATAAGGAAACCATGAATGCCATTTTTCAATATCTTTTGGTATGACTTGACGAAGAATTGAACCAAAACTTACCGATTGCAAAACGGATGCTCTAACCAATGCACCACTATGCCACTTAATAACGCAACCAAAATAGCTTGATTGGTCAGGTTTTAATTTCTGCAGGTCATTGCGTCATACAGTACTTGTTGCTGTTTGTAGTTTTCACTTTTCAGAATATTATCATGCCGCGAAGTGTAGTACTTTTTTGATTAAACGAAATTCTGCTCAGCTTGCATTGTCTCTCTGATGCTTTGCTGTGATCGTGTTGGGATTTGATGACCGAATTTAAGGGATTCTTGGTAGTGTAAAGATGGTTTTCGGTTGTTGCGATTAGTTGTTTACTCGTCTTTTTGTGATGGGGACATTTTACATATCAGTATGATTATTCGACTTCTTTTCGCAAATATCGAAAGCCATCTTTCCACCACCCAGAGTTCTTTTAGTTTGGCTAACAAATCCCACCTCGATTACTGCAAAGCATCAAAGAAAGAGTGCTAGCTTAGCAGAATTTCATTTTATTAAAAAAGTGCTTTTTTTACGATAAAACCGGGCTAATGGAAGCATTACTTATCAATAGTGCTAAGTGAGAGAGATCCATTATTTTTTAATCCGGTTTTGTTTTTGTTAACATTAGTGGCCGTATTCATCTCACGTTTCTAGAAAGTTCATAAACGCCATTACGCCACTTTGTTCTGTTGATGACATCTTCTTTTTTTAATCTAATCTTATCATTATGTTCTTCCACAAGCGTTATCCTCATCATATTCGATACACCACGCCCTTTTTTACAATCACTACAAAATCCAACGCTCTGGGCAAAATTTGATCATTGTACATTCTCAAAACATTGCCATACCATCGCACTCGATTAGTCCTGGCCAATCCATCCAAAGTATCTTTTATATCCAGCAAACTCAATTCTTCTTGGCTTCTTTTATCAATGAACTTAATACCACACAATGCTTTTATCATTGCTTTATCAGTTCTCAAAATTGCCATCTTATTCTCCTCATACACCATGTCTCGCTGTTTATTGTCTTTAACTTTATTCAGTCCCGATGAAGTTGCCGTTACGGGACAAAAAGGTTTGGCGATTAAATATATTTATTCTGTTTTAATTTCAGTAAACCTCTGTTTTTGTTCTTTGTTTGATAAACTAAAAATCATTGTAAAAGCTACGTCACATTATTGCAAATCTTTTATTCAATTGCCTTTTCATTGATGATAATTAGCAGATTTTAGCATCGACTTTGTTGACAATCTATCTTCTTAAGTTTAAATAATGCGTTATATGAAAATTGTCTGACGGAAATTTTTTTTTGGCAGCTTTGTTATTTATCCAGTTTCGTAGATATGTGTTGCTGATCAAGGTCGTACCAATAGGAAGGTTGCATGTGACGTCACGGATTTCGCGCCAAAAAAAGTGGATGACCAAAAGCTTTAATTTATCCTGGAGAGGTATAGGGCGAACACCAACTTTTCGGGTTATTTTGAAAACTAATGAAAAATTAATTAAAATTTGGAATGAATTATTGCTAGTTGGATTCTCGGAAACAAATAAATTTGACCAAAAACAATTTGGTTGAGATTTGGTCTTTCAGTTGGCTAGTATAAGCCTAGCATAGTGGGCTGATTTTTAAAAAATGCCCCCTAAGAGAAGTGCTATCTAACTACCATTTGCTCCTCACTTAAAAATAAACAATACCAATTAGATACCAGTCGGTACATTAGCAAAAACAACCATTATTTCATCATTACTACCGGTACGGTAAGCTTGCCGGTAAGCTTACTTGCTGTCTCCATGAGCAAGGCATTTAACGGTATGCCTCCATCTTTAAGTGGCAAACAGGTGGTGGGGCCAAGCAGTCTACCCGTCGCGGTGATCCAGTGTGACAAAAGACATGCAAACAGAGCATGAGCTCTACGCATGAATCAATAAATCGGTACCGTAATTTTTGTATTACCCTTGGTCCAGCAGCCTAGGTAATAGCCCAAACAATTGTTTAAAGAGTGGTTAAGGTCACACAATTACATCTGGCATATCAATATGACTGGCCTGCAATTACTATTGACAACAATTTTCAAAAACTTACTGATTTTATCCAACAATAACTAATCCAGCATATGTCAAACGGTACAGAAGTCTGCCCTGTCATTTAGGCTTGAGTATAACTTAAGTTTTCAACTTTTCAAAATGCTTATGCCACTAAATATACTGTATAAGTTACACATTACAATTAACTTAAACTCAGCATTCCCAAACACGCTGATTAATCGAATATGAAACCCTCACAGAAGCTGGCTACAAATATGCCTGCATGTTTAGCCCATAAAATTAGCCCAACTATTAGCTATAACAAGCAAACCTTAGCACCTCTTATCTAACTTTGACCTTAGATTCATTCCTTAACATCAATAAAACAACAAATTTATCGTGCATTCAACAACTGTCACGTTTCTTCATTTGCTTTGCAAAAAACGATATCACTCCTATTCAATTCAATGCAAAAACACTGGCTTTGGTCATCCACTTCTTTCCAAAGCGCATTTTGATGACGTTTGATCACATGCGTGCAACCTTCCTATTGCTTATCAGCACGACAAGAAAGTGATTTGGCAGTAATTAGGTCGCAAGTTCAAAGCCTACATAAATTGTGTGGTGTTGCCTCTGAGCAACGATTTCCTGGGTGGTTGCAGTGTTCATTGATTGCAGATATGTGCTGTGACAGCGTTACTGGTGACTTTGAAGCGGACCTGAACACAGCCTTATCTACTGTATATAATTGACGTAGACAGAGCATGAACAAGTAAGGCCAGGTGTCTCATCAATATTTTTTTCTTCAGCCTTTGGGAATTGTAACTTGGGGATGTAATTATCAAATGTCAGTGATAAACTTTACTGATGTCAAACTATTCATGGAGCATTGATCACAGAGTCTAGAAACTGATAACAGTCTGGGTACTTACAATGCAAGCACAGTACAAACTTCATTGCCACCTTCAAATAAAAGTGAAGCTGAGAATGATCACTTTTGTCAACAACTATGTGACTCTCCTGAGGACCTCATAGTGGTAAGATTCATTTTATATCACTATTTTTACCCTATGACAACTCATGCTAACTTCTACTGAAAACATTTCGGGAAACCCAGTGAAACGTTACAGAAAAATGTAACGAAGAAAGTAAAAACATTTGTAAGAGTTAAGATTGAATAATTATTGTAATAAAATATATTACAGAATAGCATTTTGTATAAGTAATTCAAGAATACTCATAATACGTTGATGAAAATATTGTCGATAGCTGTTTGTGTTGGACATATTGGCTTTCATGGTCCACGTGTTAAGAAAAGACGATTTGTGTGACTTTGCAATGCATGACAGGCATCTACAGTTGAGCGCCTTCTTTTTCTGCTCGGTTCTCAGCGCTGTTATGGTTTTATTGTGTCTTCGCGATTTGTTGTTAACACTCTGTGAAGGCATATAGGTTTAAGTTAATTTCTCTAAAAGTGTATTAGGAGGAAGGGTTTTTGCATTCACTCAAAGCCTTAACGTATTGTGTAGAAGTTATACAAATGAGTCCAATCCATACTAGGTGAGCATAGATGTTGAAAAGGTCGGTTGATTCCGGTGACAACTTCTAATATTTTCACATATACTGATTATGAGTCCAGGTTCTTAATTTTATTGAAGTGTTTTGTGGCTTAGACATGTGACACTTGATGAATCTGATCTCAATGGTAAAAAATAATCTTGTGTTAAATTGCATAACAGAGAAGTGTTGTCGATGCCTCAGCATTTTGTGTTGAGTTATTTTTAGTCTTTTTCATATTTTTTGTTTGTTTGTTTCCTTGTGCAGTTGGCTGTGAGAAATGACTAAGTGGGTGTAATTAAGCTTAGATAACGTGTTTTATGTTTATCTTAATTTTCAGAAACCAACATCAAACAAAGGAAGTGGCGCAACGGCTAAAGTGCAGATCAAAACACCCCGATAAGTTGTGCTGTTGGCAAATAAAAAGAACTTAATAAATAATTTATCGTAAAAAGTATCATCTATGTTGACCTACAAAAGTCCTTTGATAGATTGAGACTATTAATAAAATGTCCTCAATTTCGGTTTTCAAATTTAAGGAAGTAGCAAATTTACCTCTGCTGCTTGATGCACTAATTGATGCTTTTTTCTCAAATGTTTTAACTAATCTTTGTAGAGCAAAACATCGTAGTTGATGATTTTTAACATTTTACACCATTACTCACTGAAGGCTGCAATAAAATACGGATTGTGATGCTGTAAGAGACTGGCATAGTTTTGTGGTGGTGTAGGGTACAACCAGAGCAATGGCCAAAGCCGAGGTTTACAAAAAACTCTGAATCAAATTATTATATGTGTTGATGAAGTTCATAAATTTTTGTGACTACAGGCCCATTTATCAGACAGCAAATTTAGGCAATAGGTTATTATGAATGTCCAATAACACCTTGTAAGAAAAACTCGAAGATCTCTGGTCGAAGGCTTTACATAAAAAAACCCCATACAGAGGCGACCAGGGCTGAAATTGCCGTGCATGGGTTACGTCGTAGTTAATCCCTAGTTTAGGCTAATCAACTTTCGTCACATCATTGATCACAAAAGGACAATGCAATGATGTTTATTGTGATGAATCTTTGGTATGTGTTATGTTATCTGTTAGTAGCAGTTGACACTAGTGATGTACCAATACCACATTTTCAGCCAATACTGATACTACTATTGATACCAGTATTTCAAGGCGATACCAATATCGATACTGGTGATACCACTGATACTTTTCCATCTATTAAGCACCAATAAAAGCTTTTGTAAGCAGTACCTAAGAATGTATTTAGTAAATCTAGCTTTTTATTGCATTTTGAATTTTGTTTAAGTATTTATTTATCATTATTCATTACAATATTATTCCAAATTTCCAAAAGAAAGTTGAACAAATCAAGCAGTATTTTTTTATTGCAGAAAACTATACCAATGGATTGAATACCATTATTCAAAGAAAATCGGCTTACCTCAAAAACACAAAAAATCAAAAAAATAAAATAGGAAAGTAACAATGCCTTAACTGAAGAAAAAAAACTTGACAATGTAATGAAACCACTTCGGCAAGTGAAAATTAAAACGTATTAATACAAAAATATTGGCCAGTTGCAGCTATTATCAAACACACAGCACTCATAAGTGAAAACTAAAAAGTATATACTACTAAACTGCAGCTTTTCTAGCAAAAAAAAAACATCTTGGCAAGTCAACGTGATGGCGTAGTGGTTAGAGCATCTGCTTTGCAGTTGGTAGATTGGGGGTTCATTTCCCTTGTCGAGTCATACCAAAAAACTTTAAAAAATGGTATCTATACCTTTTCTGCTTGGCACTTGGCATTTATGGGAGGTTGTGGAGAACAAGCTGGCAAGTTTGCTTGTTGTGTCCTTGGGCAAGGCACTTAACGGGATGCCCCCGCTTTTATGTGGAAGACAGGTGACCACGAAATAGCAACTCCCAAGTGAGTGCTGATTTACTCTCCAAAACATGGTGATACATCACTTACTCGTGAATGGAGGATAATTAATTAAATATGGCAAATAAAAACAAAAAATAAAAACTGAAAAATGTGTATACCATACTTAAGGGAATCAAAACCATTTACTAACACCACACTCTTTTTATCAAACAAGCTGGCCTTATATTAAAATTAAAGTTAAAGCTAAAAACTAAAAAAGCTGACAAAAAAGATTTTTCCAATTGCAGCTTTTCCAGCTAAAACAGCCTGATAAGTCTAAACTAAAAGTATACATAAATATATAAAAAGCACTGCCCTCGTAAGTCAAAACTAAAAATGGTGACAAAAATGCAGTTTTTTCAGCCAAAACACCTTCGCAAGTCACAAAAACGACATGTGTACATAAAAAAAATAAAAAAGCATAGCCCTCATAAGTCAAAACTGAAAAAATGTAGACAAAAAGTATTAGCAAATTGTAGCTTTTCCAGCAAAAAGAATTTGGTAAGTCAAAACGAAATTAAGTGTGTAAGACACACTCCATAGCAAAAAAATAAAAGTGTAGTACCAGTACATAAAGAAAGGTCTTTCACAATAGTATGCAAGTAATTTAATTGTACTTACAGTCAAATAATCTGATGTTATAGTTTAGGAACATCAGCTGTTCCCCTGTTTGTGGAAGCAATCGATTTCTGTGTGGCATGAAAATGTTTCCACTATTACCAAAAAGCTTTTCACTTTCTATTGAAGATGGTGGAGCACATAAGAACTTATTGGTGAAACCACTTAATAAAGGATAAGAAACCAGATGCTGTTGACACCATTCCAGAGGATTTGTGTTATTGGAAATCAATGGTTCCAAAATATACTTCTGAAATTCAGATTCAATTAGAGACTCTTGACTTTGAGGCACAGTGATCACTGGGCACTTATTTCATTTCAGCAAAGCATTGGTCAAAGTCAAATTGATCTAAATCACTGCTATCGTTTGATAGGGTACTTGTATCATTAACAATGGCCACACCTTCTTGTGTTTGTGTGTTACTGCCACTAGTTGATGTTCAATTTTCATCTTCTAGGGTTTCATAAGTCTGAGCTACAAGATGTTGCAAATGTTCATGTGTATATACTCCAACTGAACTGGACCGAATTGTATTTTGAAAAGTCGGTCCTTGTACCTTGGATCCAAAAATGTTGCCAAAATTATGTCACGGTTGTCACAGTATTTGCCACACCTTTGAATAATTGCAACTTGCAATTTAGACAAAGTGGTATCAATGCCATGTGCAGCAATCGGATTTTTCTGGACTTTTGCAATAAAAGCCTCCAAGAAAGTGATTTGTGGTATGATTTCAGAAATCAAGGATTGTCTTCTGCTCAGTGAGACTGTGACTTCATGAAACTTTCTTAAAACCGAAACTAATTTGCTCAACAAGTTCCATTTGTTTCCATCCAAAGATGGGAGGTTTTGAGCATCAGATACATATGAGACTATTGCTTTTTTTGTTTAACCATTCGTTGCAACATTAAAAATGTGCTGTTCTATCGTGTGGTAACATTCTGGACTAATGAATGCTGAGGAATTTTGTGTTGTTCCTGAAGTTTATTTAATTTCGCACATGCCAAGGATGAATGACTGAAATGGGATACAATGCTTCTACATTGAGCTATAGCATCACTGATAATTTTTTGCTCATGCAAGGAATCTTTAATCACCAACTGAAGTGTGTGTAAAAAACAAGGTAAACTTTGACAACCAGCAATGTGTATACCTTTGGTAATATTTGCAGCATTGTCAGAAATAATAATGTGAACTTTGTGCTTTGCAATATTATAATCACTCAGCACACCTTGCAACAAGGTTGATATATTCGCGGCAGTATGTAATTCATCAAACGGTACTACTCTGAGAACTACAGTGCTAGATGTAAAGTTTTCATCTAAGCAGTGCCCAGTAACACTCAAGAATGAATAATTACTTACATTTGTCCATATATCAGTAGTAAAACTGATGTTGTATGCATTGCCGACAAGAGTTAGCACTTTGTGTAGCACAGACTTATGAATTTTTGGAACCATTTTTTCCTTGAAGAATTTTTTGCTGGGCAGTTCATAGTTTGACTTTAGACATTTCATAAGCTTGTTGAATCTTACATCTTTAACTATGGAAAATGGCTAACAATCAACAATTATCATTTCAGCTACTGAATTGTGGATTGAAATTGCCTGTGAACTGTTGATGTCCCGAATCTTTTTCAATAATAGAGTTTCTTCCAAAGTAAGTTGAGTAGACCTGGTGTCTTCTGGACTATTAGAGCAACTACTGCCAGCCTTTGACATCTTGAAAGATTTTATCATTGTTATGCCAGCTTCTTTTTGCTTTAACCACGTTTTTTTTCACTGCTTCTTTTGTGGCTTTTATTTCCTTTTCCAATTCATCTTTGTGTTTGCATTGTAAGTGCTTTGTTAAATTGCTGGTGTTGCATGTTTTCTCATCGCTCCTTCCTCTCGAAAATTCATTGCTACATAAACTGCAGATAATTTTTTGGCATTAGTAGCTTTAATATTAAAAAATTTCCATACAATGCTTTTATTAGAAGTCAGTTTTATTAACCACTGCCTCTGAAGCTAAAAGAGAAGCTGAAATTTACACAATATTTTTAATATGTATATTTATATGAACACAATATTAAGTGCTGCACGATGTTTGGGTCCTTTAATCTTCGATCCTTTCAGCGCCTCGATGAACCAAAGTGATACTATCTGAATAAGTCCGGATACGAATCTTAACTTCACTTTTTCGTCCCCCGGTGATCAATGGCCCAACAATAATTAAGCACTTCTTTCATTTATCGAAGATTTGAAATATAAACACACGTTTCATGGGCCATAAGAACAATTAGAGGGAAGCGTTAAGCGCGAAATAGTAATTATGATGTTAAATTCGGGTTTTCTTGCTTCTACAAATACAAAGAATCACATTACTATTTCTATATCTACACATTCGTACAGAGCAGCATTCAATAAACGTACGGTACTTAGTGCTTTATTTTAAATTTTTTAAATTTTAAATTTTAAATTAATTCTTTAAATATAGAACGCGGTTACTCAATTGGAGCGAAGCCGCTTCTGCTCGTGTTTCATTGAGAGATACAGTGTTAAAACGACACAATTTATCGATCTTGCTGTGCAATTAACAGTAAAAACTATTTTCGGATTATTGTATTTAACTTTATTCTGTCCCGAACTCCCGATGAAGTTACCGTAACGGGACAAAAAGTTTTGGCGATTAAATATATTTATTCTGTTTTAATTTCAGTAAACCTCTGTTTTTGTTCTTTGTTTGATAAACTAAAAATCATTGTAAAAGCTACGTCACATTATTGCAAATCTTTTATTCAATTGCCTTTTCATTGATGATGATAATTAGCAGATTTTAGCATCGACTTTGTTGACAATCTATCTTCTTAAGTTTAAATAATGCGTTATATGGAAATTTTCTGTCAGAAATATTTTTTTTGGCAGCTTTGTTATTTATCCAGTTTCGTAGATATGTGTTGCTGATCAAGGTCGTACCAATTGCTTATCAGCACGACAAGAAAGTGATTTGGCAGTAATTAGGTCGCAAGTTCAAAGCCTACATAAATTGTGAGGTGTTGCCTCTGAGCAACGATTTCCTGGGTGGTTGCAGTGTTCATTGATTGCAGATATGTGCTGTGACAGCGTTACTGGTGACTTTGAAGCGGACCTGAACACAGCCTTATCTACTGTATATAATTGACGTAGACTAGAGTATGAACAAGTAAGGCCAGGTGTCTCATCAATATTTTTTTCTTCAGCCTTTGGGGATGTGATTATCGAATGTCAGTGATAAACTTTACTGATGTCAAACTATTCATGGAGCATCGATCACAGAGTCTAGAAACTGATAACAGTCAAGGTACTTACAATGCAAGCACAGTACAAACTTCATTGCCACCTTCAAATAAAAGTGAAGCTGATAATGATCACTTTTGTCAACAACTATGTGACTCTCCTGAGGACTTCATAGTGGTAAGATTCATTTTACATCACTATTTTGACCCTATGACAACTCATGCTAACTTCTACTGAAAACATTTCGGGAAACCCAGTGAAACGTTACAGAAAAATGTAACGAAGAAAGTAAAAACATTTGTAAGAGTTAAGATTGAATAATTATTGTAATAAAATATATTACAGAATAGCCTTTTGTATAAGTAATTCAAAAATACTCATAATACGTTGATGAAAATATTGTCGATAACTGTTTGTGTTGGACATATTGGCTTTCATGGTCCACGTGTTAAGAAAAGACGATTTGCGCGACTTTGCAATGCATGACAGGCATCTACAGTAGAGCGCCTTCTATAATTGCTTGGTTCTCATCGACATAGTGCTGTTATGGTTTTGTTGTGTCTTTGCGATTTGTTGTTAACACTCTGTGAAGGTGTATAGGTTTAAGTTAATTTCTCTAAAAGTGTATTAGGAGGAAGGGTTTTTGCACTCACTCAAAGCCTTGACGTATTGTGTAGAAGTTATACAGATGAGTCCATTCCATACTAGGTGAGCATAGATGTTGAAAAGGTCGGTTGATTCCAATGACAACTTCTAATATTTTCACATATACAGATTATGAGTCCAGGTTCTTAGTTTTATTGAAGTGTTGTGTGGCATAGTCATGTGACACTTGATGAATCTGATCTCAGTGGTAAAAAATAATCTTGTGTTAAATTGCATAACAGAGAAATGTTGTGGAAGCCTCAGCATTTTGTGTTGAGTTATTTTTTGCCTTTTTCATATTGTTTGTTTCCTTGTGCAGTTGGCTGTGAGAAATGACGAAGTTGGTGTAATTAAGCTTAGATAACGTGTTTTATGTTTATCTTAATTTTCAGAAACCAACATCAAACAAAGGAAGTGGCACAACGGCTAAAGTGCAGGTCAAAACACCCCGGTAAGTTGTGCTGTTGGCAAATAAAAAGAACTTAATAAATAATTTATCGTAAAAAGTAACATCTATGTTGGCCTACAAAAGTCCTTTGATAGATTGAGACTATTAATAAAATGTCCTCAATTTCGGTTTTCAAATTTAAGGAAGTAGCAAATTTATCTCCACTGCTTGATACACTAATTGATGCTTTTTTCTCAAATGTTTTAACTAATCTTTGTAGAGCAAAACATCGTGGTTGATTATTTTTAACATTTTACACCATTACTCACTGCAGGTTGCAATAAAATACGGATTGTGATGCTGTAAGAGACTGGCATAGTTTTGTGGTGGTGTAGGGTACAACCAGAGCAATGGCCAAAGCCGAGGTTTACAAAAAACTCTGAATCAAATTATTATATGTGTTGATGAAGTTCATAAATTTTTGTGACTACAGGCCCATTTATCAGACAGCAAATTTAGGCAATAGGTTATTATGAATGTCCAATAACACCTTGTAAAAAGCCTGAAGATCCCTGGCCCAAGGCTTTAAGTGAAAAAACCCCATACAGAGGCGACCAGGGCTGAAATTGCCGTGCACGGGTTATGTCATAGTTAATCCCTAGTTTAGGTTAATCAACTTTCGTCACATTATTGATCATAAAAGGACGATGCAATGATGTTTATTGTGATGAATCTTTGGTATGTGTTATGTTACCTGTTAGTAGCAGTTGACACTGCTCATTTTCAAAAAAGTAGGCGACTGCACTTTTATTTTTTGTTTTGCAGTACGGAGGAAGCGGCATGGGCGGTCGGTTCTCTTGTTATTCTTCTTGCAATCCTTCTCGGTGCAGTTTGTTATACAAAGTTGTGGCGTAAAGGTAACCATGGTGAAAGTTTTGAGCGATCGCGAGTGTGGAATGATGAAAGTGAGCCTGGATCTGTCAGCGTTGCAGGTTTGAAGCTGTCTGCTTTACTGATCATGTGATTTGTTGTTGTTGGTCACCAGACCCCTTTCGAGCGATGAGGACACGGCGGAAGACCATGGAGTCCCAGAAGCCGGAAACTCCCCATGGTCTGGACCAGAGGTCGTAGAGAGACAGAGAGTCACCAAAGAGTGAGCGGCGCAAAGAGTCCGTAGCTGGACAGTGCAGAATGAAACGAGAGGTATCCTGGGACGGGTGTCCACAGGCGCTGCAGGAAGGATTCTTGATTCTGCCAATCCTAGAGAGATAAGAACCTAAAAGAAAGCTGTGTCTGTTGCAGCGAAGACAAGAGAGGACACAGCGAGCATAACCAGGGAGCACGAGTTACTCGGTGGAAATCGAGGGAACCTGTGTGTCAAAATACTTCGATGAGACAGTACGCCTCCAGTCCGAGAAAAGACAAGAGTGGATACGAGAGATAAGAGTAGAGAGACTACAAAGGATTTCGGAGGGCGTAAGTAGCGCTCCCCGTGTGGCCAGCTCATCAGCCACGTCGTTCCCCGGGAGAAACGAGTGTCCGGGGACCCATTGTAACCTGATATAACAAAAGGACGGAGAAGACAGTTCCTGCCAGATCTGCCACAGAGTTTGAGATAAGAGGAAAGATGGGGGAGAGGACAGGGTGGCGAGGATAGAACAAGAATCAAATAGGAGGAGAAGAGAAATGGCAGACTTGTTGGTGCTGCCGAGACCAGCAAAGAGCGTATAGAATAGCGCAGGCTTCAGCGAAAAAACTTGAACATACTGGGCCTGCGGAAAAGGAAAGAGTGGCTTCAGTGCCACAGAGAGAGCAGTTGGCAAGAACGCCGGAGCTGCCTTTGTCAAAAGGAAAAAGGAACAGAGCCGTCAGTCCAGAGTACCAGATCATGAAGGGGGAAGAGAGTCAAGATGGGTGAGAGAGAGCGGGATCAGAGGGAGAGCATGGAGAGGAAAGGGTGGAGGGCACGCAAGAAGAGCCTCTCTAGAAGAAGTAGAAGGAAGCATGAGCGGGTGAGTGGACGCAAAAGCTCTCCAGGACGATCTGCAGAGTCTTGGTTCCACTCCTAGTCTGGCCAAACCTAAAATAGCAAAGGAGGTTGGGAGACGAAGAGCCCGCTGATAAGTTAAAAGAATGAAATGAGTCTGGGTGACTGGTAGGGGAGGTAAAGAAGCCTGGGAGAGAAGAAGTGGGATAGAGAAGGACGAGAGGCAGCCAGTGATGGCGCCACTGGGTGCTCGGTGGAGGCGTTCCAATTTGGTGAAATTGGTAGCGCTTAGGAAAGAAAACCATCCGGGTGAAACAAGTGAGAAGGGGCCGAAGAAAAGATTTATGCAGAAGAAACAGGGACTGCTTAGAGGGGCCCCATGAGGAAGCAGAGTTACAGCGTAAGGCCTTGAGACGTGGGAAGAATTTGGCCTTCAGCGAAGATACATGTTTAGATAAGGAAAGAGTGTGGTCAAAGGTGACCCCAAGAAAAGTTGGAGTTGGATTGAAACGGAGGCGGGTGCCGAGTAAGAGGAGGTTGGGCTGGAGGTTAGCTTGGTGGGGATCCACTGAGAAGAAGGAGGCCTCACATTTGTTCGGATTGAGAGGAAGACACCAGTACTCAGACCAGCGCTCCAATCGAAACAGAGCTCCTAGTCTGGCCTTCACAGCAGTAGGAATCGAAGGAAAGGAGGACCAAATGGTCAGATCATCAGCGTAAAGAGAGCAGCTGACGGAAGAAGGCAGAGAAGCCGGAAGATCATTGATAAAAAGAGAGAGAAAACAGGGCCGAGAACGGATCCTTGCGGAATACATCGACGGACTCGAAAGGAACGACTTTTGAGATTTTGAAACCGCACAAGCGCGCCTATCAGAAAGGAAAGATTAAGTCCAACGAGCAAAGCAAGGAGGGAGGCCAGCCGAAATAAGTTTGTGGAAAAGGGCGGGATGCCAGACAGAGTCAAAAGCTTTCGAGAAATCGATAGTAGAGAGAATCGTCCGAAAGCCCGGCCTGGGTTTGTTAAACCCATACGAAGTCGACTGAGAAAGAAACAGAATTTGATCTAGAGTAGACCGTCCACGGTGGAAACCGGCCTGGCGGGGAGAGAGAATGGAATTAGATTCCAGAAAGAAGAGTAGGCGGGATAGAGTGATGCGTTCAAAAACCTTTGATACACAGGTGAGAGAGATAGGCCGGAAGGAAGGAAGGAGGAGATCAAGAGGTTTTCCCATTATATGGATGGGAATAATAGAAGATGTCTTCCAAATGGAAGGAAAGGAATGCGAAGACCAGGAGAGATTGAAGATGTGAAGGAGAAAATCCATGCCAGAGCGAGGAAGATGCTTAAGCATAGGATAGGCAACTTTGTCTGGGCCAGTGGCAGTGGATGAGGAGAGGTTGGATCCAGACGCAAGAAATTCAGCGGGAGAAAAAGGAGAGAAATGGATGAGTGAAACTCCTCCAGGTACGTGGCTCGGTGGAGCTCAGAGAGGTAGCCTCTGGCTCTGCTATGCAGGGCCTTTGGCTGAGAAACGGAAAGGTGGGATCTCAGGTCAGCGGTATAGACCGAAGCCGATTCCCTGGTAGAAGAAGAGTTGGGAAAGTTAGGAGAGGAGGAAGACGAGGAAGGAGAGCCAGCGATAGAGCGAAGAAGAGAGTGATCAGATTTAGGGTTATATTTAGATGAAAGGGAAGAGCAAGTCGTCTGCCATGCCTCAGCCTTAGCCTTGGCGATGACAGACCAGGCACTTCGAGAAGCGGAGATATAAGCCTGGTGATCTTTATCACTTCTGTGAGCGGCAGCGAAAGCCTTGCGTCTTTCACTAACCGCACTTTCTACCTCAGCAGACCACCAGGCTTTAGGATGGCGTTTGATGCGGCCGAAAGGAATGGAAGATTTGGCCGCATTCAGTGCCAGAGAGGTAAAGAAAGCAGCAGCAGAGGAAAGAGACGAACATTCCTCTGCAGAAGAACAGTGAGAGTCAAAGTAGGAGGCAAAGCCATCCCAGCGAGCTTTCTGAAAATTGAAGGAAGGGGGGACGCTTGTTGGGGTGATAGGCCGGAGAGAGAGGGACAGATAGAAGAATTGGTAGGTGATCAGAACCCAAGTTCTGAAGCACCTCCCAGCAGCAAGAGAAGAGGGAGCAAAGGAGATGTCAGGAGAGGAGCGAGTGCCAGAGGAGTGATGGAGAAGGGTGGGTGTGTCAGGGTTATTGAGGGGGAGGAGGTCAGAAGAGATGACCCAGTCGAATACTTCCCCCCCGCGGGGGTCGGAAGTACCTCTTGAGTCCCCGAGGAGGTTATGGCAATTGAAGTCCACCAGAATGAAGAGATTTCTGGAGGAGGGAAGAATGGAGGTAGAAAAGGAGTCGGTTCTGCCATCCATTGGGGAAGAGGAAATAAGGGGGCGTACACATTAAGAAATGAAAGTGAGGAGGAGTTGTTAAGAGAGATGCTGACCACTACATAATTAGAGTAGGGATTAAGCGAAGAAAAAGAGGAGGTTGAAAGTTCAGAAAAGGATATGCCCTGCCTGACGAAAGTGATGCCCCCGCCGCTAGCGTGCATGGCATCAGGAGAGAGTATGCCAGACCGGGAGTGGGTGCGATCAGAATGCAGAGCAGAGAATCCAGGAATCCGGAAAGAGGAAGATGACTTAAGATCGGATTCCTGGATACAGACAAGGTCGACAGGATGGGACGAGAGAAAGTGAAGTAGTTGAGTGCTTCGTGCTCGAAGACCTCCAGCATTCCGTTGAAGAACCCTGAGAGAGCCAGGAGAGGAGGCAGGAGGCACAGAAGGACAGCCAGGAGCAAGGGACGGTGGTGAGGGGGCAGAGGGAGAAGATATAAAATGGACAGATGGGGATAAGAGGTTTGGAGACGAGGGTGGGGTGAGAGTGTAGCATTAGTCGAGAGGAGGCCAGATTGTACAGTGGAGGTATACATGTTGGAGGAGTCTGAAGAGGGAGTCACAGTGTTACGGCAGGAAGGGCAGCTCCAAGAGTGAGAGCTGCCAAGAGCTCTGAATTCGGAGAGGGAAAGTTGTGAGCATCTTAGATTGACCCATTTGGAGCAGGTGCAGCATTGCACTGACTTGCCCCGGCAGGTCACAGCGCACACAGAGCAATGAAAGATGGGGCCAGGGTTGGGATGAACGTTACCGCTTATCAAGAGAAAGAGAAGAATGGGGGTACAAAGAAGGGCAGGAGAAAAGAAAAAGTGAAAACAGGCGACCGATTTTAAGGAAGCTGTGTGCTGCCCTTCTGCGGTCGTTCAGGGGGCAGCATAGCGATAAAATGAAGGGGAGTGCCCGGGGTAACTGGGACCCTTGGGAAGACCAACAGCCATTTCGACCCAACCCAAATGGCGTCGGGGACCACACCACCACGTTGAGGCGGCTGTTGATTGGTGCAGGATTATGTGATTTCTTTTTGTAATTTGTAATAAATAATTGTAAGCCAGATGGTGAGCGAAATTATGACAGTTTAAGTAAAGTTGTAGTATGAGCAAACGATTCTCACAATTCCTAATATAGACTTGAGAGTATTTAAGGAAATGTCCAAGTAAATTTATGAGTGACCGTAGCTCAAAGCATATATAGCTAATTGAGGTCACGCGTTCAATTCTTTGTAGGCTTTAGTGTCGTTATGCCCTGAGAATGGCATTTCATGGTAACTGGTTACTTGAAAGCAGATTTGAATAAGAGTTATTCCTTTATAGCTGGCTCAGCAGTGTGGTTGGGCCCGATAAAGCGCTGGGTGATAATCGTTAGATTGCACGTTCAATACCCGCTTTGGCTTAGAATTGAGCTCTTGGAAATTTCGCCATGTTGTTAACGTTGGTTCTGGTAGAAATGCGTTGTACCAGTGCTCGTGACTACGAAGCGAGTGGGAATACAGCGATGTTCTGTTGAAATGCATAACCGCTATGGTGTTCCCGTGACCAGAGAATGTTATTATTGCAATGAAAAATATTCTGCTGAGAAGTGCCTAAGGCTGGGATTTACTAGGATAATTGACCTCATGTATTTAGCAATTGTTCGAAAATTTCCTCATATGCTTCGAAACAAAATGGATAAAGTACGTTCGGCACGTGTCTCACAGAAGAAGCGATATCAACGAGTGAGGGAGGATGATTATTCGTATTCAGAGGATGAATTGCTCTAGATCAATATGTCTTTTATCAACTGCAGTGTCACTGTGAACTTTTCATTCCTTTTCGTACAGTTTGCAGTTACTCTTGAAATTATTATTTTTATATTTCTTCTGGTGTTATCTTACACGATGATCTTATTTTTGAAAAATGTGCAAACAATTAAAGGACCATCGTATTTATCCTGGTACCACCAGTCCGCACACTCGCTGCGCTTCTACCATGTTCTTGCTACACTAGTTATAACACCGTAGGTTTTTCTCAAAATTTGTCTTTTGTGCGATGTAGGTTTTTATTAACATTTTGCGACTGGCGATCTTAAATTTTCTTAGTCACTCAAATAAATGCGTAATGCACTCTTACGCAAGCAAATACAGTAGTATCCATTCCACTCCTACTTCTCCCTGGTGGTCATTGTACGAAAAGCTTTTGGAAGTTGATCAGTTGTCAATATTATGCATTTTTATATAAACGTTGAAGAATAATTTTCTATTACATTGCATAATTGCTCTTGATTTATTTGTTGATAATTACGAATATAGCGCTGTGGTAATTGACAACAAGTTTTGTTCATTTGCGTTAAGTTGATTTCCTAACCCGCATTACTATAAGGCTTTATGCTTGTGTGTAGAACAAACACTACGTGTTCTACTCCGCTGCGTTACTTTGTAGCACTTCTAGATATTGCAGCCCATTTTATAGTAGGTTAACATTTCAAAAGTGATGCATTGCCTTTGCGAAAGCGGTACTGTTCTGCGGACTTTAATGGTTTATACTCTCTTGTCCAACTTTTTCTTTTTGTGCGACCTCTGGTCCAGGCCGTGGGCAGTTCCCAGGTCCTGGGGTCCCATAGTTTTCCGCCATGCCTTTACCCTCTCGAGGAAAAGATTTTGTGACAACAAAATGCAAATTTAACGGTTTAATTATAGCCAATAGCTTACAACGTAATGCATTATTAAGCACACATTTGTTGGCGGTGTTGCACTGGACTTGCTAAAAATTGACTTGTAAAAATTCTTAGAAATATCTGTAAATGCAGAAAAAACCTACGTTTGTGTTATACTCTATGCCGTGCCTTAGTTATGTTCGTTGCTGCTGCAGTGATGCTATAAACAATGCTTTATAGGATTTTCTTACATCGGCAATTGAATTGCTTGGAGCATAACTAATGTTAAGTCATATTTTCACGTTTGAAATAATATTGAGTTTACAGTTTTGTTAAACTTTTTGTATTATGAACCACGCTAAGCAATTTACTAAATTTTTTAATACCAAAAACTCTTGCGCACTTGACAGCAAAACATGCATAAAACTTTCTGGTATCTAGTTTGTTTAGCATCTATGGGTCCCATTGTCTTTTTACAAAAAAATAACATACTCTTGCACCAAGCCCCTCAATTATTTTCGCGCTCATCCAGGTGATTAGATCAAATATTGGTGTTTACATGATTCTCAGCTCACTAATGTTGCATAGCTTGTTTGCTGGGGTATGTGCGGAAATGTTTGTTTACACTCTCCACTTTTTCAGGTGCATTTTTGCCAGGTTGCCCCATTTTTGATTTAATATTAATTTATCGAAGCTGTTTAAATTGCTTTAATGTTTAATTTTTTGCCATTTATGTTGCCAATTGCGTTATATTTTAGTTGCGTACGAATGCGGCGTTTGAAATATATATTGATATTTGATGTAGGCTATTAGCTTGATTTATGAATAGGTCGGTTACATTTCAAAGATTGTAAACATTGGCGTACTACAAGCAATTTGTGATTCAGTATCTTTAACAAAGTGCTACAAATATTGAAATGGTCACATTCTATCCTGGTCGCCGGTTGAGAAGCAGTGTGCTTGAATCCGGCCAACTGATACCTCCGGACGCAACCGGATAAAAACTAAACTGCACACGCTGCTTAAAGAAAATTGGTATCAACTTCTGTTTCTTAAATGTCGAGGTGGCATAATGGATAGAGCATCCGCATTTCAGCGTGTAGACCTGGATTTAATGTTTTCGTTGATTCACGCTTAAATAGTAAAAGATTGTATTTGCAGATATTCGGCATAGCTCTGAGCAAAGGAGGTAATGTGGAGAATAAAATGTAAAGCAAGTTTGAAAAGAATGCAATGACCTGAGCATGTGGCCACAACTTGTAGATCTTTCACCTTCCGGTAACTTAAAAATACTACCACTCCAAAATTAGCCATTTTGATTAGTCTTTTAAGTGTCAGTGACTTTGTATCGGTCGTAAACAACAAACAGGCGAACAACCATAGATGGGCGCCCCACTAAGCATTACCTGCAGTCGATCTTAAGACATGTAGTTTGGTTGGTGAGCAGCTACATCGATGCGAGAGATTGTGCGAAAAACGACCTGCGTTGTATTGCAACTGGACTGTGCCACAAATTTTTGTTATTGTTTCTTGAGTTGTCTTCACAGTAAACTTACCACATACAACACAAAATTCCCAGAAACCTACTAATGGATGCTTAGGTGTTTGTTCTTTGGTTAATTACAGGCTTTTACTTTGCTTTGATTCAAATTAGGTATGACAGGTAATAAGGACTTGTCAGCAAAATATCAGCCAGCTGCCAATCACGCGAAGTTTATCTTTGTGCTGTAATTCATTAACTCCAACTTCATTTAATAATTTTAACAAAAACTGGATTAGGCGTCCAACTTTTCTGTTCCAATTGTACTGAAGTTCTTAAGGAAGTCGCTTATTTTATTTTACGAAGGTCTTGATTCCCGTAAATTGGTTTGTACCAATTACTCTCAATAATAGTGGTCTCAGATCGCTTGCGTGGCAAAATAATTCATTTCTGGCAGTTTCCTTTTAAGCTCGTGCTAGTTTGAGATCTGTCGTTTATCAAGAAATTATGGCAGCGACCAGTAACTGCCTTCATTTGATTACGACAAAAATTATAAACTTCTCAAAGTTAGTAAGTTCGTCGTGGTGACTGCGAACTGCCCGCTAGGTAGCGCCTCTATGCTTGGGTTGAAATTCGATTTCAAGTAGACATCAGCTGTTTTGAACAAATAAGAAGTACCTGAAGAACCGAGCCACTACAACTCTTGACATGTTGGTGAAAATCAAAAATTCCCCCGCAGAATCAACGCCTGATTTTAATCATCGTTTCGTTTCAAAATTGAAACAAGGTCGACGACTTCAATTAATCATTTACGTCAGATTTGATATAATTTGAAAATTTGGTATAATTTGAGCTTCTTTAAAGCGTCAGTTATATGCTGTTGTAAAATTTTGAAACTTGACGGAAATAGTAAAGAATCGAAATTTTTGAAATTAACGTCAATGCTGGAAAAGAGGTTAAAGTAATATTTACCGAGATAACAGTGTTTCGAATGATAAATGTAAAGTTGACTTATTCAAAAAAAGCAAGTCATTTAACAGTTTAGCAACTTCAATAATAATTAAGCATTGAATTGAACAGTGTACACCGAACAAAAATTTTTTCATCAACAAAAGCATCACAAAAAAACACATAAAAATTTGTAACAGCATTTTTGAAACATTTCGGATGCTACGAATCTAAAATTAGAGATCATAACTATAATGGTATTGGGACAGTTGATTCAATTTTACACCAACTTTTTAAGAATAATGGAAAGCAGAAATATATTGTGGTGTTTCACTGGTTTACGTGACTCACTGCAGGGGTTCATGTCATATATAGTCTCTAAACAATAGTCTGCCTACTTCTGTGTAACTGATATTTTCACCTACGCCTTTGCAGAGGGGGGATCATGTTCTTCGCTACCAGTAAAAATTTGCTGCATTTGAACACAATAAGATCTACTTGTGTTGTTAAGGTGGCTTTTGCAATGCAATAAAAGTAGTTAATTTTTTTTATTTATCTCTATGAGCTCATGCTTGGTTTGCATGTGTTTCGTCAGACTGGGCCACCACGGGTAGACTGCTTAGCCCTCACCACCTGTCTGCCACATAAAGGTTAGCTTAGTGGTTTGTTTTCATTTTTTTGTTTGAATAACCATTCATGGTTGAAATTGGGAAATGATTATTAGTTTACGAGCGTATCTGCGTTCAGCTGGTCCAAACGCCCCAGCCCCATGGTCCATTGGTCCACACACTGTGGGATGCTTGGACCAAACTTTTAAACAATTTGAAACATAAATTTTTGATGAAGCAAATGGAAACAGCAATTTTTGACAGTAAATACGTGTAGCGATGTTTAGACTTTAGTGCACCACGGGTGACATCAAACATTACTAAGTAAGAAAAACTGAAATTCGGTCCAAAGGTCCCACATTATTCTACGTACGTACAAAAAGAATTCTACTTCGTGGTATAAAAGATAGCCATATATTTAACTTGCTCAATTATTGTTCTTGCAAGCAACCAAAATCTTTTACAAAACAGAATTTTATGAAAAATGAAGTAGGCAATCATTCCAAACAATGAACAATCGGATCACTTCCACTCGGCTCCAATTTACTGAAAACAAGCCATAGTGGAGTCCACACATTCGCTGCCAAAAATAGAGCCCAATTATGTGAAAAAGTAAAATTTTAATTTATGACAAACCAGTCTGCCAGTGTGTAAACCAACCACAAACCAGTGTGCCAGAGTAATTTATGACAAACCAGTCTGCACGTGTAAAACATACGCAAAGAGCATTCTGTTATTGTTTTTAGTTTCCCATCCCGTTAAAAGAAATATCCAAATACCGCTTTGGCAGACCAAGATAACGTCGTCACAATCAGTGGCTGACGGAAGGGGCTCCTATGCGCGTACCCCTCACCCCTCAGGGCTTCTTCGATAAAACGGTAAATGTGATTTCCAGTCATTGTGTTTGTAACTGTAACAAACAAATCACCTGCTTTACAAGAATAAAATTAATTTGCCGAATATATAGTTTTGAAAATGTTTATCTCTAAGAAAAAAGTCATCACCGCAACTGACCTGTGAAGTTTTCAAAATGTCATTTTCGTATTTTTTTCGTCCCTGGACACAGTGTTGATGTGATTACACTGGCCAACAAAAAAAAATTTTTGTCACGGTGCCTAAGATATTTTAACTGTTTTTACCTAATTTGAGGGTGCTGATTCCAGAAATGGTCTCACTTTTTCTCTATCAGGTCTAGTTTTTCTGCTATGGTATGCCCCTCTCTGTAGGAAGGCGATAGCTACAATAAAGACAGGCAAATCGAAGAAGCAATATTTTTATGTAACTTTATAGCACATATTTATGGAATCACACCAAAATATTCACAATCAAAGCTTGAAGTTGTAAAATATGCTAAGCATAGACATCATCAGCCATAAATTGACGTTTTACTGATTTTCTACAATGGGAGGCTCCAGTATCATCGCGCTTGATAGACCAACAGTAGTCTGCAAGCATGGTGGCATTCCAACGACCTGGATAGCGAACTTCCATGTTGCTGATGTCTTGATGGAAGTGTTCCCCTTGCTCGTCGCTCACACCACCTTGATTTTCTGGAAAACAGGCAAGATGGCAGTGCAAACAATCTAACTTGATGCTCATATTTGGACCCAGTTAATGGAGAATTTTGAGTAATATTTCAACAAGTTTTTTGTAGTTAGGCGCCTTTTTTTTCCCCAAGAAGAATTTTATTGCATTCGTAAACGCCGTACAGACACTCAATTCTGCAGGATTCATAAAATTACAGAAATTTGCGTCATTTATTAACTTTTGAATCTGGGGTCCATCAAAAATTCCAGCTTTTAATTTCTTTATGGTTAGGACAGGAAATTTCTTGCAAATATATTTGAAACAGTTGCCATCTTTCTCAAGAGCCATCAAAAACTGTTTCATGATGCCAAGTATTATGTGAAGAGGAGGAAACACAATTTTGGAACGCTCCACCAAAGGAGGAGCCAGAACATTGAGAGAGCCAGAAATCAGCTCACTGCGCACAGGCCAATCTTTTTTATCCAGTGCTCTGTTCTTGCCTTGCTATCCCACTAACACAAGAAGCAAGGAAATTTTGTGTAGCCACCTTGTAGTCCGAGGAAAAACCCAACCATTTTCAAATCGACACATAAGATCCATTAGTGCTGTTTGTATGAAATTTTTTCCAGACCAAATTTGATTTCATCATATTTTTCTTTAAGGGTCGTTGAATGGCCTAGAGGAACTGATCCGTATAAGTTGCCACTGTGAAAAAGAACACATTTTAAACTTCTTTTGGAACTGCCAATGAAAAGTTGCCAATGCTGAGGATCATACTCTTGTGCACCAAGCTGCCGCAGCAGGCCGGCAACGTCGTTGCAATATACTATGTCCTTTTCCTGAGTGAAATATGGCATTTTCTATAGAAGGTTATGAGAGTTTCAGGATGAAGTAGATTTTTTTCTTTGAGTCTTGAAGCTAGAAGTTCAGAAGATTCTTTGGAAAGTTTGAGATCTCAAATCAGATCATTAAGTTTTTCTTGAGAAAAGAACTGTGATAGTGAAGAAGGAGGAAAACCAACATCTGAAACAGTGTTTTCACTACTGTCGGTGGACAAAACAGAAGCTTGGTCTTCTTCAAAACCAGGCAATCCCAATTCGGGCAAGCCTTTAAACACTGGAACAGGAATTTCATTGCAGTGTGAAATTGGCCTAATTGCGACTCGAGGTTTGGATAAACCAACGGATTCTTCTTCTTCCTGTTGATTCCCTTCGTGTTGACGGCACAGTAGGTAGCAGTCATCGAAATGGTTTTTCGGTTTTTTTGCCATATTTATTCTCCATTCACGAGAAAGCGCTATGTTTTTGGATAGTATGTCCGCACTCGCTTGGGAGTTGCTTTTTCCGAGGTGTCTGGGGCACCTGTCTTCCACATAAAGATGGGCCGTCCCGTTAAGTGTCTTGCCCAACGACACAACAAACGAACTTGCCGGCTTGCTACCCACAACATCCCATAAATACCGAGCGCCAAGCAGGGAAGCTGTGGATACCATTTTTTAAAGTCTGTTGGTATGAGTCGACAAGGGGAATGAACTCCAAGTCCACCGACTGTGAAGCGAACGCTCTAACCACTACGCTATCACGTTGGTTCACGCCAGACCATTGGAATACCAAAGCAGAGTGACTTTCTATCCTTTTTTGTCCACTGTCGAGAATGCTCAACACATTGCTTGCATACAATATGGGGTGCCCATGCCTTATCTTGATCACCCAGCATTACTTTGAAGTAAGAAAGATAAGCACACTTTACAAATTCACTAATCCCCTTCCTGTTAGATTGCAACGTATACTCTCCGCAAATATAACAAAACACATTTGGATTGTTTAAACAACGTCGCCTAGGAGAGGATGTAGCCAAGCTTAATTTTTGCTCCAAAAACCTGCAACGCAAGTAAAATAATGCAGCTTATTTATTTACTGTCTGACTTATAAATGAATTCCTAACATTAAAAAAATAAATTTTACTTTGACCCAGAAATCAACAAAAATATGCAACAATCGGTAGGCTTACCTGCTACTCAGTGTCCACCTCTTACCAACTACAAACCTCCTTGTATAGCAAATTTGACGTTTACTTTAAGATTTGTGATGTCATTATCATTTAACATACATCACAATAACAACCTACAATTGTAATTATGACGCTACAATGTATATAGAAATACGCCTAATTTTAAGGCAAAACAGGTATAAAATAGCAAATATCTTAAAAAATTGACCTGATGAGAGAAAATTAGTATGATTTTCGGAATTAGTACCCCCAAATTAGTCTAAATCAGCTTAGAAATCTCGGGCACCAAAAAATGTTTTGGCCAGTGTTATCAATGACATGATTGAATCAGACATTGTTGATGCCAGATTTTTGTCTTCACGAAATCAACTGATGGTTGTAGCCAAACTCGTTCTGGCTTTCCAGAAATCACTTGTCGATTCATGTATTCATTACTGCGTTTAGAGGATTAACGATTGGAAGGTCATGTGGTATTTGTATTTTATTTATCAAGTCAATTTCCCACTAAGGTCTTGATAGATCTATATCACTGGCACAGTATTGATGTGATTTCCTATTGCGTAATAAAATCAGACACAAATAAGATCGGGAAAGCACTTTGTTTGCTGGAAAGCAATCTATTAAATTAATGGAGATCTCGTATGTACAGTTTGCACACGACATCAGGGATGTTAGCAGTTATGGCAGTGGTTGCGAATCGTGTTTCATGCATTCGTCTCTTGCACGATTTGAAATCATATTCATTGCTTAGGCCTACATTTTGAAATAAAAATTACAAGATTTTGTTTTTTAAGCACTGAACAAAATAAACTACGTTAAAAAGTGCAGATTAAAATGTTTGATTGGAGCGTGTGGCAGAGGTGATCGCAGTCGTCAATTTTAGGGTTCGAATCCAATCTTGATCAGAACGCATAGTTCTTGAATACTGATCCAGTTTTTGCTATGCCAAAAAACTGAATTCTAATCCAGGTGCTACTTAGAAAAAATAATTTAAAATTTTTTTACTGTGTGTTTATATATGTATAAAGTTGCAGTAGAATTGACAGTAAGAGTATTTTCTACTCCTGTTCCAAGCCTGATCCTGATACTTTTGAAAAATTATACTCCTAATCCAATTCTAAATCCAAATTTTTTCTCAAGTCCCACCGGACCCGACACCTGAAATGCCGACTCCGGCCACCTCTGGTGTGTGGCTGATGGTAGTATGTGTGTGCGCACGCGCATGAGCGTGCACAGATGCTGAAACAAAGGAAGAAACAGTTTCCTTTGTAAATGATCAATTTTAAAGCTATCTACTGTATTTAAAGATTTTGTAAAATGTAAAAATTTGGCAACACTTTGAGATAAAACTGTGGTGTTTATGTTCTGATACCTTATGAGAATGGCGATTTTGCTTTGGATTTTTTATCTTGCCGCCAGAGGCCAATTGTTCTTTTATTTTGTATATTGACTTTCGTTTTAAAGGTGCAATGTTTATGTAGGGTTTGCAATAGTCTCCAAAAGATTTCTTCTTAAGAAATAAAAGTGCAGTGTTTGAATGTAAAGTGTCTGTGTCAAAGCTTGTTTTCTCTTTTTTCTAGAAATTTTTCGATACTTTTATGTGTGTGTAAACACATTTGTGGCATTACGTTAATAAACTAGTTCTGAAACATAGAAATTAAATTAGAAGCAATAAAATCAGATAGCATGAAATCTTTAATTTGTTAACGCAAAAATGTAGGAATTTATTCTTTATAAGTGTAAAATTTCTCTTTGGAAAGAAATTTCTCAGCGACTATTGGATATAAAATCCAATGCTAGCCAATGCTGTCACGGATTGCTAAATCTGCATCTTTGTTGTAGACGTTACTGGGCTTCTTTTCTGTCATAAATTCATAATCAAAGGAGAACAGGAGCGAGCTAATTTGTTTTGCAGATCGTATCTAACGTTAATCCAAAAATAAGAGCAAAGCAATTTGTTAAAAACATACTGCGAACGTTTCGGCCCTCAGCTGGTGCCATTTTCAACGCAAATAATGTACCTCAAACAGGTTGGCTAGCAACTACGCCATACTGACACAAAAATAAAATCCAAATCCTTTGTCAATTGTCAAATAGCGCAGCGATTATTGGATATAAAATCATTAACTAGCGAATGCTGACACAGATTGCCAATGCGCATCTCTGTTGTAGACGTTACTGAGCTTTTTTTCTGTCCTTAATTCATCATCAGAAGAGAACAGGAGCGAGCCGATTTGTTTTGGAGATCGTATCTAGAGTTTGTTTGAAAAAGTGACTCATTTTGTCAAATAGCGCAGCCTGCGCTTTCGTTATCAAATTGATTTATTTTCCAACCCCTTTAATGCTGGTCAATTTTTAGCTGTTCCATTGGTTTACAATCATTGCACTTGCTCAACTATCGTTTGTTTTCACCAAATACACTGATTCACACACTTTTTGTTAGCTACATGGGCAAAAATTAATTCCTCCAGCAAACAACCCATTTACTGAAAGGACAGCAGTAACAACAATCTCGACCAAAACGTTGCCTTAAAGGTGAAAACAAAGGGTCAAAGTAAGAGGTACAGCCCATAATTTATTATGATTGCATATAAACAAGGTCATTGACAAAGTTTTCAGCGAGCTTTGTTTTGTGCAATATCTGCAAATCACAGCAGAGCAGTAGCAGCACGAATCACGTTTGCAATGTGCATTTAATTGCGTAACTTTTCCATCTCTCGAATGCAATTTCCTAAAGCTTCTTTGTTAGACCTACTGTAAGTGTTTGGCGCAATGTTGATGGCATTTTCAACTGCATAATTGAATCAGAATTTGTTAATGCCAGAACTTTTGGTTCGCACGAGAACAAGCAATTATCTGGATTGAAATCTTGGAAGCACGATTTGCATGAATTATATCAGCCATATTCGGATGATATCAACTTGAGGGCTTGGCACCAGCGACCAGCCGACCACGCCTCAAATTGCGAAATCCATGTCTCTATCACAAGTTCTACAAAACAGATTTTGTTTTGACTGCATAACTGCAAAAGACAGAAGAGCGCATTTTTATCAAAACTCAAACATGATCACTGTAGTTTCCTTTTTCAATGATGACTCTTTACAGACCGTTAGGATCCGCGAAGTGGCTAAGGATGGTAGAACCAATTGTTTTCTATGAACATTTCGATGCGTTATGATCCTGGTAGCTAACTTCAAGTTATCTAAATCACATGGAGATGTTCTGCATCTCACCTCTAGTCGGCTTGTCAGGAAAAGTTATATTAACTACTTATAACTATCCTAGCCACGTATTAATAAACAGATTTTCGTGTGCTCTCTCTGCTAGCAATGGAGAATGCATGGATAATTGGAAAACGTTGTTTTGCGCTTTTTTTACTTAGGTACTACAAATAGCAAATGTATACAAGAATATCAATATTCTCACATTTATTGTAGAACTGGACCAAAATACTGTTAAATAAAAGCCGTAGTTGGTGATCTCGATTCTCGTTGATGGAGGTGCACTAAAGAGATCAAATAGATTGAAATAGCCCTGTCGGCATGTGTCATACGTAAAACACACATATCACATATGAAGCCAATATTTAAAATTCATTTGAGTTAAATAATCAAATTCCTTTCCATCTTTACATGTGTTCTCTTGTATTTGTAGCGTAAATACGCGTTTTTAAAATGTGTTATATTCGAATGATGGAAGAGCTGCTAATTTAATCCACTGTAGACAATTCGATCAACGTCATTAACTGAATCATTTAAAACATATAACATTTAATCACTTTGAAATTGCCTTTGCATGATCCTGGGTTGGTGAGTTGTTTTCACATTTTAAATAATTTTCATGCAATCCGGGGTAAAATGCTAAAATCCACATGTTTACATCAAGAATTCAAGCACTCTCTTGTTCAAGCTAGCACATATCCCAACTCTGTTTAGAAGGTTTGACGCCAGTGTATTTTAATTGTTTGGAGCTGTTGCTCATGTCTGCTCATTGCGGGTATAACTTGTTCAAATAATTATAAATGTTTATTTGCTCAGTTATGATCATTACTGCATCATTTTTTTGTAAAAATGAAAGAAATAAAAAGCGGTTGTTGCCCAATGTCTGTCCAAGGCGTAGACACTGCCAGTCTAATTTTCGCAATGCAGGCCAAATGAAGAAAAGATATATACAAAAAAATTTCTTCTGCATGAAGGTTTCATAAACTCTGTGTCGTCTATAACTGTGATTTATATCAAATGAAATACTGTAATCATTCTGGATAAATTTACTACGGAAATTCAAACTTTACTCGTATTTGAAAATATGAAGAGGTTGTTCGAAGATTCCACAGACCAACAAAAGTATTATAAAGCCTCCATACTGTTAGGTTCCTATCACCAGTTTTATGGCTTACCTGTAGTGTAAAACAACTGTGATGTCACACATCTCATGTTATGAAAACACATAGAAGGCGTGTGACATCACACTTGTTGTTAGCAATCTAAAAAGTCGAAAATACAAACCTAGTAAAAGTAATCATGTGCGCATTGATGACAATGATTCATTACTAGCGCACCGAGAAACTGGGGAAGGGGAGTTAGAGAGCATAAACTACTATGAAAATATTCAAGATAAAAAACAAAGCATTATGTCAAAATTGGCCGTTGGGAAAATACATTCAACGAGAAAAACTGGAGGTCATACAGATTTCACCTATAAATGTTTATTTAAATGATAAAGACAATGATTACATTCTGATGGCCACCAACAAATAAGCAGTAATCAATATTCGCCAAGAAAAATAGAACGGGAGGACATGGCAAAAATGCCTAATCTTAAATATGCGAGCGGAGTATCAGCAAACAAGTTTTTGCAGAAATAAAGCTGTTCATTCAACCGTGTAAAGAGCACGGCGGTATATAATCACGCGTCGAAAAAAGAACACACAGAACAAAGCGCGATGTTGAAGTTGGTTGTTTGCATCATAGTGTGGACCGCAGTTTGCTCTGCTCAAGAGCATCTCACGTGTTTGAGAACCGATGACGTATTGAGTCGACAAAGCCAACAACATTCCCAAAGAGCTTTGCAAGGATCTCCGGGCAAACGGGGCCCAAGAGGTCAAGTGGGGTCACGTGGGAGCCCGGGCCAGAAAGGAGAACCTGGAATTCCTGATGATCAACAAATCAAGTTGCTCCGAGATCAATTGGATTCGCTCTCTCAGGAAGTGGAAGCCCTAAAAAATCAAACCAGAGAAAATCATCAACTGGCTGTGAAAGCATTTACTGAAGGATTGTATATTCCTCCTCACGTTTATATTTATCGACTCACCCCTGCTCGTCAATCGTGGCAGCAAAGTCAGGAGTTTTGCCGAAATTGAGGAGGTACTCTTGCGGTCCATGGCGTGAAAACTCGTGAAAATAGAAAAACACTGATTCAAAATCTGTCAATTGGCAACACTCACTTTTGGATTGGTGTAAATGATATTGCATCAGAAGGAAACTGGGTATGGATGAATGGTGAACGTGCAAGTAGTTCTGAGTTAATTTGGTCAAGTGGACAGCCGGATGGAGGTCGAATCGAAAACTGCGTTATTGTGCAAGGATATCCCGCACATTCTGATGTTGGACTTGCTTTTGACGAGCCATGCGCGGGTTCACAACAAGGACTTTGTGAGAAACAAATTTGAATTTTTTAAACAACAATGAATTGTAATCGACTGTGTAATGTTGAGGGAGGAAGGGGGTTGCAACCCCTTGAAACGTGTGAAAATCTTCATTTTATAAATTTCCTCCAGCAATCACAAATTACGGTAGTTTCTGTATATTGATTCAACCATCAATAAAATATTTTTAAAAACACTCTTGGATATACCGACCAAGAACAGTTTGTTTCTTATAAGTGAATGTACTGTTTGGATGAGAGAATTTCACCAAACTGATGAGGTCTTATATGCAAGTGATTTGTAAACATATTAGATATGTAATGCTGTGTAATTCGCATGATAAAATGTATATTATTGTGAAGCAAACACGTGAGCTGATAATTTGATTTTGTTATTATTTACACTTTGAAAATAACCTTTTTCAAAACCAAATAACTAAACAAAATTTTTTTTTATCATACTAATGATGTGTATTATCAAAATTATTTAATCCCCTAAAATAATTAATTGCTACTTTTAATTACGTAATAGCCAAGTTGCATTGCCTAAATTGCATCGCTTCGTTTCTTGATCTTATTTTTAAACTGCGTTATATATTTCTGGTTTTATTTGACAACTTGTTGATAAAATAGAAAGATAAGCTACTTCAGAAATGTGAAAAGTAAATAACAATGACAATTTTTATTTTACAATTTTGTTTGTGTGGCAACTTGTACATACGTATTCGAGCAAGGTTTGAACACAATAAATCAAAAATACATAGAAATTGTTTCGACGAATTCAACGTAGTTTTTTGCTATAGCACCTTATGGTTTGTCGCAACAAAACGATGATAATGATGAAATAGTTTTGCAGTCTCATTTGTCTGTGCATCCTGGCAGTGCAATCTGTATCAATTAAAGAGTTCAACATAATTGAAGCAGGCAAAAATTTTATCCTCTTACCAGCTTCTTAAGTTGTGGTTGTCACTATACAGCTTGCTATAACTAATATACCAATACGCCGCTTGATAACGCTACGACAATAGTCAGGGCTGATGGGTCAGGTTTTCATTTCTGCCGGTCATTGCGTCATACTTGCTGCTGTTTGCAGTTTTCAGAATACTAACATGCCACGAAGTGTAGTTTAAAAGAACACAGCAACTGCATTCATTCAGTGTCTTTACCATTTTTATTTTATTTATCAATTCAATTTCCCAATAAGGTCTTGATAGACCTTTATCACTAACACAATATTGATGTGATTTCCTGTTGCGTAATAAAATCAGACATAAATAAAATCAGAAAAGCACTTTGTTGGCTGGAAAGCAATCGACTAAATTAATGGAGATTTCGTATGTACAGTTCGCACACAACATCAGGGATGTTTGCAGTTATGGCAGTGGTTGCGAATCGTTTTTAATGCATTCGTCTCTTGCACGATATTGAAACCATATTCATTGGTTAAGCCTGCATTGTCAAATAAAAAAATACTCGAGTAAGCTTTTTGTATGTTATTGCTAGTTCCAAGTGGTTACGATCAATAGAGAGCGTCTTATAAGCGTTAAGACAAAACAACAAAGCGAGTCCTAAAGGCGCGAGGCTTCCGAACAAAAGCAACGCCATTGAGAGATATATGCAAATTTGCAAAGCCATCCCTGGACGCGTTTCGTCCTTTTGGACTCATCAGCAGGGCATTCCAAGGACCGAGAGGTCCCCCAATAGCATTAACGTTGACTTTTATAAAACAAACTAACACAAAGCACATGACTTACGTGCTGTTCACCTTTGAACGAGATTCGTTTTGACTTACTTCTAGCCGCTCGACTTTGGACTAAAACTGACATCCATATATAAAACTGATCACACAAGTAGTGATTAGGCGCAAAAAGGTCTTCCAAAAGTTACAAACTAATGCGGTGCTTTCAGGCATGGCTGGCAGCACGTGGTGCATGGCAGCAAAACTCGGCGCGCGAGGAGGTCAGCTCCAAAGACGTGGATTCGAATCCCACAGGCGCGTTGCATTAACGCTGACGTTTAAGAATAAAATGTACGCATAACGTTGAAAGGACGCTCAACTGATTTCGGTAAGTCCCAAATGACTGCACCGCGGCTTATACAGGGTGGGCCATAAATAACGCACCAAAGCATATAAAACAATTCAGATAATAATAACATACGTTTTGGGCCATAAATAACGCACCAAAGCATATAAAACAATTCAGATAATAATAACAAACGTTTTTATTAAAACAAAACTTCTTAGCAAGATAAATCCGATTAAACTTCTTAGCAACAGATCGATTAGTGGCGCCATCGGCACCAGACATTAACACTAATTCAACTCGTTCTTTAATTGTTAAGTGCATACCCTAAAAATGATATAAATGTTTTTTAAAAGGCAAATCATAACTAAAAAACTTTGATTGAAATTAAATTTAACAGTTATAGTAACTGATATTGAAATTAAATTTAACAGATACCCAAAGAAAAGATATTTACATTATTTCACATCACAATTTATTTTAAATCTTTGGTGCGTTATTTACGGCCCACCCTGTATAATGCACGGCCGCCAAGAGGTCAGGCACTTCGCCTATTCCACTCTGAGCATAGCTACCGATTCCGACGACTAGCCCACCGCACGGGTGATAAATAGTGTGTTACATAGCGCGACCCGATCAGCGACGTAACTATCGCCGGATACCACTTAACAATCACACGCAGAGATTCCCCCACACAGTTCTTCGGCAGGATTTGCGCGATCACAGTGCTCGAGCTACTGACAGGACCCCCGCACCACAGGAGCACACCGGAACGGGCGTTTCACCGATCGATGAACTTGTTAACATGAACGGTCCCAATGCTCCGGGCCTGGGTATTAAGCTTAGGGGATGCATACATAGCGAGCGATATTATATTGCTATGTTTTTAAATACTGAACAAAATAAACTACGTTAAAAACTGCAGATTACAACGGTTGATTGGCGCGTGTAGCTGATGATAGTGCATGAGTGTGCGCGCGCACATGTACGTAAAGATGCCGAAATGGAGCAAAACAAAGATTCATTTTATAAAAAATTTTGACTGGTTTGACTATTTGTTGGAGGTGTTTTCGCTATGTAGGATCTAAAATAGTCTCCGAACGATTTCTTTTATGTGAAAGTGGTTTTCACAAACAAGGTATGTTTGTCAACACTTGGCTCCTCTTTTCTTGAAAATTTTCGGTTATAATGAGTATATGTGAACATGCCTATGGCATCGCGTTGATGAACAATTATTTCTAAAACGCAATTGTTCAAATAGAAGCAAAAAATCAAACAATGTAAAATGTTTAAAACGCAAATTTTCACATCTACAAAAAGACAAAACGGTTTTGTTTATCCGCGTGTAGTTGAAGGTTCACTTTATATAAAAGTAATCTTCCTCCAAAAAAATGCTTATTTATCCATTAGAAAAAAAGCATTTACCAAAAATTGAGTTGATAACGTGTGATGTCTTTATTTACTAACAAAACACACGTTGGCAAATATTCATCCATTGTGGAACCTATATTTTATTGTAAGTACAGTTTGGTGACATAATTATGTTTATGTAATCAATTGTGATTTATATTTTCATTTGTATTTGCCAGAATATCGACATTTCTTCTTTATATTTCATGGATTTATTCATTCGTTATGAGGTCATGCTTTGTTTGCAGGTCTTAATTCTTGCACTGAGACATTGCGACGGGCAGACTGCTTGGCCCCATATCCTGTTGGCTTCATAAATATTGAAGAATCTCGTTAAGTGCCCAACACAAACTATCAGCAACAAACTTACTTACTTTTACGCCGCACTAGTCCTTTTGTGCGGAGTGTCAAACAAGGAATCTGGATACTTTTACAAAGTCTTTGATGTGGCTTGCCAATGAACTGAACCCAAGTTTTCCGATTACAAAGTGGACGCTGTATCCACTTTTCTCCATTGTGAATTATTTATTATTTAGATTTACTTACTCAACGAGATTTTGTTTTTTGGTATCCCATGCTCCAAAGTCCCACCTTTATTGTCGAGCTCTAAGTAGGAGCGATTTATTGTTATCGTAGTGGTTTTCAATCGATATTATGACAGAACAATCTTGCATAACCAGTGGCAAGAGAAAACATTGAACGCGATGCTGGAACTACGAAATTCACCTTCTATTGGAGCAGTTCCAACGAGCTCCTGAGTACCTTTGACATGGATTGGAAAAACAACATATTTGTAATCTAGACGAGCTCGAGGACACAAACGCTGGATTGCAGCAATTTAGAAAATCAACTGTATACAGTCCAGCCGCCAAACTTGGTCTTTCTTAAACCGTTTTATTGGTGGAAAAAAACAGTGGGACAAATAGTCAAATTGCAACAAGCAACACTCATTCAAAATGAGAATGTGATTACCTTAATATACCAGCTTCCCTCAACAGACGGTGGGTTTAATGGCCAAGTAACTGTTTATGAATATAAATTGGCACTGAAATCGCTCAAAGCTCAAAATAGAGTTCATTACAGAATATGGCAGCAAGCTGTCAATCATCCGAGGTTGATTTCCATCGTACACTTACATAACATCAGCTTCACCTGAAATGTCTGCCGATATTGTAGTTCTCAGTTAAATGATGCATTGAAATATTCTGTTAAAAACAAAAATGATCACAACGGTTTTTGACTAGTCGATCAGTTCCAGTTAGAAACGGCTCGAAACTCGCGCTATACGGATGGGTATTTACGAGGTAGACACGCGACGCGGTGACCCCACCGCGTTCGTGACCGCTTGCATCATGCTGTCATCTTTAACAGCTTCATTTATTCTAATTCGGTTAAGCTTGAAATTTTTTATCACCAAGAAATTATGCCAGCAACTTGTTGCCGCTTGAACGACTGTATTGTGTAAAAACCATAAGTTGTAAGCGTTTGTCAGAGTGGTGTATTTACTGTTGTTACTGCGAACTGTAGCTCAATATATCCATATGTGAATTAAAGTTTTATTTCAAGTAGACTTAGATGTCGTCGAACGCAAATCAAGCGCTTAACTTTCGTCCTGAAAGCCCGACAGGTGCAACTCTGAGTTAAGTAATCTTGTGTCGATAATCAATCAAAAATTTGCAGTAGGATCAAGTCCTAGTTTTAGGTTCAGCTTTGTTCCAAACTTTCAATTTGAACCAAAAACAAAATAAAGGAGCTTGTTTGATTAATCACCTTAGGCTTGGTTTGAAAATGTGGATTTTAATGCTTAAAGCTTGATGATACTCAAGGTTGAAGAAATATGGTGGTTACCAAGTCGGAGGAACTTAATTTATTGTCACCTAACTCTACCAAACATGGCTGTATTGATGTTTTATGTGAGTTTGGGCATTCATCTGAGCGTCAGATAAGTTTGTTAAAGTAATTTTAATTCAGCGGTTTATAAAAACGGAATCGCAGTTGCTGGTGGATATGTAGGAGACGCAAGGTAATCTGCTGAGTTTTATAATCCTTCATCCAATCAAAGGTCGGCAATACCGTCGATAAAGGAAAGCAGACACGACCACAGAATTGTTCTAAGTTTCGGAAAGGATGTAACTTTCATGTATAGTAATGCAAGAGGCCAGGGATGCACTTAGCAAACTGCAGCAGTGACACTGTTTCGACCTATCAGGTCTCTTCAGTGCAGTTGGTGACCAATAAGAAGCTAGAGGCTTTTAATAAAGCATAGCTTAGACCGTCACACTTGTGGGTCCCACAAGTGTGACGGTCTAAGCTATGATGTAACTTTCGGAATCCACAAAACGATACCGCATAGCAACACTACACCACTTTCATTTTTGAATATTTATTTACATTCACTATGAGCTGAACGTTTTCAGCTTACAGCAAGCCCTTGTCAAAGTATTTATATAATCGAGTATTAAAATAAATTATCAAAAATAAAAAGTGATATAGTGTTGCTATGCAGTATCGTTTTGTGGATTATTTGTCTTGTGTGGGTAGATAAGCTGTTGGTAGATGCTCGCCTTCAAACGAAATGCTGAGTGATGAAAATAGAACTAGGCACCATGTTCAATCGTAAAGAGTCTTCTTCTTCTTTTGGAAGGGTTACACATTTTCAGATGCTGGCAGATGCTGACATTTTTAGATGCAGGCATGGTACTCAGCCAGCATCGTGTGTCGACATCCAAAACCGTCAGTCCACGGTATTCCTGTAGGTGCCCGATGTACGGGGCATGTCAGAATGATGTGTTCTGCGGTTTGTTCTGCAGCGCCACACTCGCAATTCGATGTAGGAGCAAGGCCCCATTTGTGCATGAACGACTGAAAACACCCAACACCAGCTTGCAAGCGGTTGAGCCTGACCCATGATGATCTGGGCAGGCCCATCCCCATTGGCCTAGTGCTTGTCCTAGGAATGAAAGCACGGAGATCAGATGAGCACTCCGAGTATTCTGTGCTCCATTTAAAGTCAGTCCATTGAGCTGCACGAATATCCAATTCAGTTAGATCTTGCAGTAACTTCCGTGCAGCGGGCACAAAGAGGCGTCTAGATTTTAGTCTCTCTCTGTAGCCATGTGTGGACCCAGCCAATAGTGCATAGAGAATATGGCCAGGGTCCAAGCTGCCACGATATGCCAGGGAGAGCGTTGCTCCTAATCGGCGAAGCTCAGCCGGCTGGATACCTGCGAGGACGGGTAGATAGTCTGTTGGAGTTGGACGCAGGCATCCAGTGACAATGCGCAATGCGTCGTTGAGAACACTATCGATGGGGCGAGTGTGTGCACTGCGACACCAAACTGGTGCACAGTACTCCGCAGTGAAGTAGACCAGAGACAGGGCGGTTGTACGCAATGTTTTAGCTCCAGCGCCCCAACCTGAACCAGCAAGTCGTCTCATCAGTGCAACGCGCGTTGTTAGTTTTTTGCTCAATGCCTCAAGATGGTGACGAAACGTGAGTGATCTGTCCCGTTTAACTCCAAGATAGGTAGGGACTGGACAGAATGGCAGGCGTTTGCCATTGTTGTAGACATTGAGCTCACGTTTGGCCTCTCTGTTGTTCAGGTGGAAGGCCGTCGTCACCGTTTTAGTGTGGCTGACCTGTAGCCTCCAAGTCTGGAGATATGTTGAGATTTTAGTCATGTCTTGGCTTAAGACCCCCTCCAGGTCCTTCCAGTCATCAGAAGAGTATAACAGTGCCAGATCATCGGCATAAGCATACCTTCTGGAGACCGTTGAAGAAAGATCGTACACACAGATATTGAAAAGGAGGGGTGCCATGACCAATCCCTGTGGGACGCCGTTTTTCAGACGTCGCAGCCTGCTTCGCTTGCTGTCACCGGTAGTAAGGGTGAAACTTCTATTCCGGACAAGTTCCATGATCATACGAACCATGTGTTTATCCGGGAGAAGTCTCAGCAGCTTGCAGGTGAGGCCACGATGCTAGACAGTGTCATATGCAGCTATTAAATCTACAAACACAGCACCGGCCTTTTTTTTTGCCTCAAAAGAATCCTCGATATTTTGTGTTAGTAAGATAACTTAATCCACTGTCGATTTACCATGTCGAAATCCAGCCTGCTCGCCTGGGAGCAGGGGGTCGACAATAGGTTCAATACGAGCGTAGATCAGTCGTTCGAGGATCTTGTAGGGGACACAGAGCAAGGAGATGGGGCGGTAGCTCTTTGGGTCCTCTACAGGTTTCTTTGGCTTTGGGATCGCAACTACAAGTGCTCTTCTCCAGACTTTGGGAATTTTGAGTTGGCGCAAGCAGAAAGAGACGAAGCCACGTAACCAGGACTTCAAAGCGGTTCCAGCATGGATTATGAGCTCCAAGCAAATAGAGTCAAGGCCCGGAGCTTTCCCTGGCTTAACGTGTTGGAGAGCAGCAGCGAATTCTCTGGCCGAGAAGTCGCCAGAGAGATTCACTAGAGATGGTATCAAGGCCCTCCAACGGTCAGACACTTCTTGAGAAATGAGTCGAGACGACTCACGATCAACACCCTCGTATTTCCCATTTCTTACCAGCTGAGCAGCAATGGCGTTAGCTGAAACGAGACAGTTATGGGGGCTGTGTCGCGCCCTGCCAGTAAGGTTGTTAATTGTGCTCCATGCCTTTCTGCTTGAGTGTGAGAAGTCGATGTTTCGGATTACCTCAGACCATCGGTCTCTGCGTTTCTTGTCAAGCCAAGTTATTAGGGCTGTAGCAGCCTTGCTTGACTGGTCTCCAGCAGGAGACTGCAGAAACGTTTGGTAGAGGGCCTCACACTTAGCGTCCCAACACGGTATGTAGGTGTTACGACGACCGCGTGGGATAGCTTTCTTGGCTGCTTTGCTGATGGCATTGCAAAGGTCCTGGTAGGCCTGATCCATATTTGTTGAATCAGGTGATGGCAAATTCCTTGCAAGCTTGTTTGTCAAGGAATTATAGTGGCTCCAGTTGGCCTTGCGGAAGTTCCATCGCTTTACAGGCCTTCCCGGTACTGGAAGGGAAAGCATTGGTGGTGTTATAAGCGAAGGTCGATGTTGTGACCTAAGAAACTTCTCCAAGACGCGTCTATAAGGCAAGCGACTATCAGGACCGACGGTGGTGAAGGCAAGATCCGGGTTAGTGCCAGTGTTCCAGCGCCCAGAATGAAAGCTAGGTTCATCCTTGGGATGGTGAAGAAGGGCAAGATTATTGGAGCTTGCCCAGGCCAATAGGCAGTCTCCATCCGCGCTGTTGGTGTTATAACCCCAGTCGACATGGGGGCAGTTGAAATCACCTGCATACAGACAAGGGTGAGTGAACACTGGAAGGTCGGAAACTGGCAACAGCGTTGGTAGAGGTTTGTAGATGTTAACGATTTTATAACCGTCAACATCCACGCACAACCACTCAGTCTCCGATGTCGTGGGAGATTGATCGTATATGGTCCATTTTAGCCGCTCATGGACAAACGTAGCAAGGCCATGCTTTCTGCTTAGGGAAAACCCAGCTAGTTGATAGTTTGATAGCACTAGCTTTTCTGCAGATATACAGTGGGTCTCCTGTAGAAGGATGACGAACGCCTCAAGCTGAACAGCAAGGTGATGAAAAACGTTCATCTTGCTAGCTGTGATGCCTTCGATGTTCAGTGGTAGTATTGAGGGCCCACGGAACTTTTTGATGATGTGCCCTGAAAAGGGCAGTTTGTGTGTAACGCACTCATCATTCCGTCCTGAAAAGGACGTTTGCTGATTAGCAGGCCCTAAGTGGATACCCTTCCGAGTGGGCACATTCGGTTTCCACAGAGCATTACAGAGACTTTCCAATTGCTAGGTGTACTCACGACCCGCGCTACGTGAAAGCATGTGCCATGCGGGCCAAAAGTTTAATATCGTTGTTTGTATACACTAGAGCCAATGCATTGAGCCGATTTTCTTGCATGCTCGTACGTCAGTACGTTTTGATCAGCTTTAGGGCGGTAAATGACTGTTTGCCCGTTGCTGTTGTAACTGGAAACGTTGCGAAAATTTGCAGAATTCGTCCCAAATGGTCTTGCAGTTTTAAGAGTTACTCTATTTCAGCTAAAAATGCAACCAAAATATACTTCCAAATCAGAGTGTTTCTTTTATTTGTTTTAGAAATGCTCACGTAAGTGCCTAGTGATACCGGTAGCTCTCTATTCTCATACAAGTTGTACGATTTTCTTCAAAAACGTGGCTGCCACTAAGCACTTGGCAAAAAGCTGATATTTCGCATAAATAGCAAAGTTAATTGATCAAATGTCGCTTTTAACATAGCGGTTTGTGCGGCTATATGTTTTCCCTCTAGAAGGTTTTATCTGCCCTCTACAACTCTTATTCACTTACAAGAGCATAACAAATTTTGATAACTGTTTTACTTTAACCAGACAGTCCAGTCCAGATTTCTACTAGCAAGTGGTCTGAGCGATGAGTGGTTTTTTACAGGAAAATCGAAATCCAGGGCAAACCCTGAATACTTGCGAAAAATCAGCTTTGCCTTTGCTAAAACTGCTTGGTTTTGCTTTACATTTTTAGGGTCTGAGGAGGCCATGGCACAGTGGCCTCCCACCCTCGGTACGCTAGTGCTAGGATGTATCATCTCTCTTCTCCATTAAGGCGTTACAATCAACAAAAACTGATCATGAGCAATGGGAATACACACAATGTGTTTAATAATTTCGGCTATGACCTCAAAAAAATGTTCCAAATTAAGAAAATATAAGAACTTTGTCATTAATTAACTAGAGTTTACTTCAGCTGAGTTTGCCTTTTAGTAAGAAAGTAAATATACAGTCGAATGTGCTTAAAGTAATATTTCTAGGGTGACAATGAGCGAATGGTCGTATCTTCAAACCTTACAATGTGGTGTCGCCGTGCCTTTAAAAAAGACACATTACGATTGATTTCTTCTACTTGGATAGCTGTAACAAACAGTAAATTTATTGACAGTATGTAATACGAAGTTATTTAAGTGGAATGTTTAAACCTGACGTCATAGAAGTTTGTTATTTTGACAGCTTGTTTTTTCTTGGGGCCACGGGGGCTATTCTGCGAGTGTAGAAAGTAAATATTAAATGCAAAAAAATTTGAGCAGCAAATGCGGATCACAAAATTACAACAAATGCCATATAAAAACTCAAAAATGGCACTTGTAATCGACTTAAACATTTATTTCTGCAAACTTTCGGTAGCAAATGCTCATTTCTTCAGGCAAAAATAGATCTTCTTCGTATGAGCAAGACCTTTGAAGAAGCATCTAGTATTATCAGCTTTTCCTTAGCCCTTTTTGCTAGCTTTCTCTTAGCTTGGGCCACCATCACGATAGGTAGACTGCTTGGCCCCGCCATCTGTTTACCACATAAAGATGGAGGCAACCCTTTAAGTGTTTTGCCCAAGGACACAAGCAAGCTTGCCGGCTTGTTCTCCAGATTATCCCTTTTGTGTTGAGTGCCAAGCAATGAAGCTGTGAATAACATTTTTTTAAGACTTTTGTTAGGACTTGACTTGGGAAATGAACCCTAGACCAACCGACTGCAAGGCGGAAGCTTTTACCACTACGCTATTGTGTTGGTTAGGCAAAATAAATAGAGATTAATATGGAGTTCATTTATTGGTCTCTATTTTCCTGAAGAAGTGAGCATTCGCTTATTGGAAGCTTGCGACAATAAATATGTAAGTTGACTACAAGAGTCATTTTTGAGTTTCTGTTCGCTACTTATACGTCGGCACGACTATACAACTTTCAACAAATAACATGTTACTGTGTCACGTAAATACGAAACGAACCATTTTGCGAAGCTTTTACAGGATTTTCTATATATATACTGTACGAAAAATACGTGTTACATTTTCTAATGTCTTCTACTACCGTTAATGAAGTAATTCGAGAACGACCAGAGGCAACCAATCAGGTATTAGAATACGCAGACAATAGCAGGAAGGCGGGAATACACACTGATGTTTGTTTAATAGCCGGTACAAAACACTTTCGAGCTCATCGGCTCATTCTGTCCTGCTACTCCGTGTATTTTAGGACAATATTCCAGACAGAAATGACAGAAAAATATGCTGATGTTGTTAAAATTGAAGGCGTGGATGCAACTTCGCTGGAATCGCTTATTGATTTCATTTACACCGGAAAAATCTGCATCAATTATGAAAATGTTTTTGATCTGCTGGCAGCTTCGGACTATTTGCAAATAAACGAAACAAAACAATTTTGTTTCGATTTTATGTTTAATTTGATTTCCGTTGAAACTTGTTTCAGTGTATTAAAAATGGCCAATCTGTACCAAAACAGTGATTTATTGAACAAAACTTTTCAATTTATTGCGAGTCACTTTGCAGAAATTTCAACTAAAACCGATTTTAAATGTCAATCCAAAGAAACTATTCTAAGTTTGCTTTCTCAGTTAAACCCAAATCGCGTTGACGAGCGTTTGGTTTATGACGTCATCGTGGGATGGGTGAAACACAATGAGAACTGTAAAGATGATTTTGCTGAGCTGTTTCAACGATTAAATTTGAGTGAATTATCGTCGTCATTTTTAGCAGAAATAGTTTCAACTGAAACTCTCGTCATTGAAAATCATTTGTGTTCAAATTTAGTCATGACAATATTTGCTATAAAATTTAAAGATCGTGTTTTCAACAATCCGTCAAAAATTTTAAGTTTAGGCGGAACAGAAACTACCAATAAAGTGTTTGTTGTTTATAATAATGATCAAGCAGTGTATCCTTTATTACCACAAGCATCATTTGGTCAGTGTTCAGTGAAAGTTGATAATTTTGATTATTGCATAGGGGGAGGGGGAAGGTTTTCACCAGCAAACAAAGTGTGGAAATTGAAACTAGACGAAGCAAACGTGAAGTGGAAGGAAGTAACTTCAATGGAAGTTCGTAGAAGCAACTTAGGTGCATTGCTGTACAAAAATGGAATTGTTGTTGTGGGCGGATGGTCAAGCGATGCGGGGAAATCATTTGAGTTCTACAATCCTTCATTAAATCAATGGTCGGCATTACCATCAATAAACAAAAGCAGATGCTACCATGCACTGGTTACATGTAATGATCGTTTGTTTTGTTTAGGTGGATGCGCTGACAATAGATTCCTATCTTCAGCTGAAATGCTGAGTGATTTAAATGGAGCTTGGCAGCATGTTCAGTCTATGCAAATGCCGAGAGGTAAATTTGCTGCAGTTAACTGCATGAACATCGTTTATGCCGTTGGTGGTCGCAATATTCAAAATGTTTCGATGAATAGTGTTGAAAAATATTATCCTAAATCAAACGAGTGGATGCTCATCAAAGAAATGAAAATTAAGAGGCGCGGACATGCAGCTTGTGTTATGCAGAATAAAATTTATGTAATTGGCGGAATAAAGGCAAATAATGGATTTGTATCTGAAATAGAGTGTTACGATCCGCTAAGCAACAGCTGGTCGATTGTTGGACATACCAGCGAGGAATTAGTGTACCATTCTGTAGTCGCAATTTGAGTAGTTATTGTTGTAAATGATTAATTTTGTTTTAATTTTTTTTAAACATATTTTTTCATGATGTTTGTTTTAGGTTTATAAATATCATGATTGGGATGAGTTGTTATAAACTGATTTGAAGAGTTGATTGGTGGTACAGAATTTGAAAATTGCAGAAAGTAGAGTATTCATTTTCGAAGCTTTTTGTCTGACACTTTTTAAGAGAATCCGTCAGAAATGGAGTGAAAAGGTAAAGTGAGTCGCTTAAATAGAGACACAATTGACGAAAAGGAAAAAAAGGGAAAAAAGCTCATCATGATTGGTAAAAGAAGTGACCAATGGAAGGAGCGGAAACTAATGTGTGATTTTTAGACCATAAACGAATTCTTTTTGTTTGCATAAATTTGGTTTGATGTACGTGGCTTCAAGAGTGGAAAGGTGAAAAGAAGTACGGCCACGGGCAAGAATAGAATATTTTCGTAGATCTGTGTTTCTTTTTCGTAGATATTAGAACTCGTGTTGAATGTAGAACAGTACCTTTCAATCTTTTTGTCATTGCGGAACCTCTATTGTACTTTCGCCTTTGTCATCACGGAACCTCCACTAACAAAACTTAGAAATCACAAATTGCTTGCAGGAAAATCAAATATTTTGTTACTACAATTCAAAAAATAATTAAACACTTCAACAAATAGACAGTTATTACAAGTTCCTTCACTATTTACAACTACTTTTACAACAGTTAGTTTAATGCTTCTCAGATCTAAACCGTATGACCACATATTACAGCTCTCGACAATAACCTGTCGTCACAACAACAAATTACACTGTATAGCACTAGTTTTCTCTTTTCATTCTCAACTAACTCTGACTTTGAGTTAATTTTAACTCTACTCATCATTACGAACCTTCTCTCCGTCCCCAAAACACGTATTGACTCCGGTCTTTTTGGATAGTGAAGCACAAAATTTCTGTCGTGTATATATAGTATATACATGTACAGGGAGCAAAATTGAATTGCACCAATCAACAGCCGGCTCAACGTGGTAGTGCGGTCCCCAACCCCGTTTGGGTTGAGTTAAAATGGCTGTTGGCCTTCCCGAGGGTCCCAGTTACCCCGGGCACTCCCCTCACACAGAGCATTTTTTCGCCGTGCAGCCCCCTAAATGCACGCAGCCTATTTGAAATCGGCCTGTTTTCTCTCTTCTCCTCTCTTTCTCTTGCCCGTCTTCCCATTCTTCTCCTTCTCCTGATAAGCGGCAACGTTCATTCTAACCCTTGTCCCGTCTTTCCCTGTTCAATGTGCGCTGGAAATGTGACCTGACTGGGTAGGTCAGTGCAATGCTGCACATGATCTAATTGGGTGCATTTAAAGTGCTTACTACTCTCCTTTTCTAGATTCAGAACTCTTGGCTGCTCTCACTCCTGGAGCTGCCCTCTTTGCTGCGTCCCTGTTTTTTTTGGAGATTCCACACCTACCAGCACTGTGACTTCCTCCTCGGACTACTCCAACTGGTGTACCTCCACTGCTCAATCTAGCCCATCTGGCCCCTTTCTGCTAATGCAGCCCTCGCACCCCACCCTCGCCTTTATACCTCTTATCCTTTTTCCGCCCACTTTGTATATTCTCCCTCTGCATCCTCACCACCGCCTCATGCTCCTGACTGTTTCTCTTTACCTCCTGCTTCCTCTTCTCCTCCCTAATTCCATCAGGGTTTTTCAATGGAATGCTGGGGGTCTCCAAGCCAGGAGCACTGAGCTTTTACACTTTATTTCGTCTCATCCCGTTGACCTTATCTGTATCTAGGAATCTAACTTTAATTTATCTTCCTCTTTCCGGATCCCTGGATTCTCTGCTCTGCAATCTGATGGCACCCACTCCCGATCTAGTATTTTTTCTACTGATGCCACAAACGCTAGCGGCGGCGTCATCATTTTCGTTAGGCAGAGCTTATCCTTCTCTGAGCTTTCTACCTCCTCTCTTTCTTTGCTTGACTCCTACTCTGATTATGTAGAGATCAACATCTCCCTAAGCGACTCCTCCTCGCTCTCATTTCTTAATGTTTGTGCTCCCGCTATTCGCTCTTCTCCAAAGGATAGCAGAACCAATTTCCTCTCTACCTCCATTTTTCCCTCCTATGTAGAAGCGGAAGCGGTGGATTTTTTGCGCTTCCGCTTCCACATCCCTGGTTGTAATTATAAAAATTAAACTGACATGCATATTACGTAATCTGTAATTGCTTCAAATCTCAGTCAAAGATCGCGGCTGATATCAATGCAAGGATTTCACATCTGCTCAATAACAAATTTTTATTTGTGGCTTAGAACTTTTATGAGACTTTGAAAAATATCTTACTAGAAGCTTTTTGTGACGCACTCACCAGTGTCACGAAAAGTTGAGCCCATAATAAGCTTGCTTGTTTAGCCCATAAAACTACAGTCTGGAAAAATTATTATGGATTATTTCTTTTTTTAATAATTTTACAAAATCTTTTGGAGTTTTTAATTTTTCCTGTAACTGACAGCACTAATAGTGGTTTAAAGCAAAGCTGTTGCAATTTCACACAACCGAGGTCCAGTGTAGTGCAATCCTGCGCATTTCGACGTCACAGTTACGAAGGAAAATGTGCGAACAAAACCAGTTTAGTTGAACGTAAGTATAGTTAAAACTGTCAACTGCTCTACTCGACTGGTTTAGCCTTCAACAGTTTGCAAATCTTGGCTTTTAACAAGAAGTTTAAGGTCAATTTATTAAAATTACAATTTGTTAAAACGAATATACCAGGAAACAATAATGAGTATACCACCCAACCTATTTAGACGAGACCATCCCTGGACGCGTTTCGCCCTTTTGGACTCATCAGCAGGGCCCGTCCCGTCACAAGCAGAAGTAACCCACTCATTAACGTTATCCTTAAAAAAAAATCCAACTATGCACATGCAGAAGCACTGAAACTTCAACCGACGACGTATTGCGTTGCTTAACAGGACGGGTTGACAAATTGGTTGATTTTGACTGCGTATCCACTGGGAGATCAGTTTACACACTGATCTGAAAAAGGAGATTAAACGCTGAATATATAGCCTAGCGCTTTGACTTTGCAATGCCATCACGCTCGCGGCGAGTGCGTTGACAATTCACAATGTGGGAGCCGGGCGACCTTTGATAGACGTGTCGAGCATTAACAATTTATTCATTTTAATAAATTGTTAATGCCCCTTACGCCCGTATGCTGCTTTGCCAATTAGGTGCAAGGTTTACAATTTCCATATTTTCGCCTATAATTTTCTTTGAATGCGCAAGAAAATTGACTGAAGAGCGCTCTTTGCTAGTAGTTCCTCTTGGTTGCTCAAGAGAATTCTCGATCGAGCATCAACCAATCAAGAAAGAAAATAAAATGATAATATTACCGTTATATAAATCAGTCAATTCTAATATAACTAATACATTAGTTGTTATTCTCGACTCAAATAAAATCAAGTGTACAAACACTTACCAGTATTGAGTTGAATATAATATCAACAAAAAATATTGGTAGGTCGTCACAAGAACTAAGTCAACAAACACTACTTACCCAAACAGCTGCCAAGAAAGCCTCTTTCCGCAATAAAAACTCTTGGCGTGATTGCAGGGTGGTGGCAAGAGCAGAAGCCAAATTGTTAATTAGCTTCTCCAATTTAAACATGACTTCTCTCCAATGAAGCAGGCATTCTCCCGGAGTGAGATCTTGTTTTTGAAAATAAATTGTTGCTGCGTGAGGTATTTGTAGTACACTGTTATTCTGGCTACCAGGCATTTTTGATAAATTCATTTTATTTAGCTCTTCTGGTAGTGATAGCGTTTATTCAAGTTGATACAAGTTCTTACCGAGCTTGCAAAAAACTTCAATATCCTCAACGTTTCGAACAGCTATACAGCTGTTTTTCATCAAGACTAATAACAAACAAAAGCACGAGTGAGGCAATATAAATAATGTACTACGTAATCGAAAGAAAAAGGCAAAACAAAAAGTTTAAAAGCGATTAATAAACAAGTGTACATTACGCCAAAGTAACAATTAAAATTGGAAAACAGTAATCAAACCCTAGCAGGATTGTCTATCCAAGCGACTTTACTCCATATCAGTAAATGTTGAAAAAGGGTCTGCTATTAACAAACAGTAATGAAGTCAGCTTAGACATTTATTTGCCATAAGAAAAATTAATTTCGCTGACGCATCCTCAGTTTCTTATTCACCAATTAATCAGCCACTTGCTATCCGCGTTTTCAGTTCAATTTCTCCTCCCTGTGAATGACTTCAGCTTCAGCTTCGATGATAAATAAACCCAGCTGAAGTCATCCACAGAGGAGAAATCGAACTGAAAACGCGGATAGCAAGCGGGTGATTAATATTTCGAAACATCGGCTGACAAAAACGGAAACCAAAGTTTTGGCATTAGGTTCAAATTTTGCTGTTTCGCAGAAAACAATTTCCAAACAAAAAATTATATCGGAAGCTGAAAAAGTTCTACGACTTCTCCCTGCACCTGTTGCTAATATTACTAGAAGCAAAATTGTAAGTTGCAGAAAGTAGAGTATTCATTCTCGAAGCTTTTCATCTGACACTTTTTAAGAGAATCCATCAGAAATGGAGTGAAAAGGTGAAGTGAGTCACTTATTTAGAGACACAATTACAAAAAAGAAAAAAAAAGGTGAAAAAGCTACATCGTGATTGGTGAAAGAAGCAACCAATGGAAGGAGCGGAAATTAATGTGTGATTTTTAGACCCTAAACGAATTCGTTGTGTTTGCATAAATTTGGTTTGGATGTTTTGATGTACGTGGCTTCGAGGGTGGAAAGATGAAAAGAAGTACGGCCACGGGCAAGAAGAGAAAATTTGTTATCATTATATTCACGTGCGCATGTAGGGTTTTGTAAAAGATGTTGTCCAATAGCAGAAAAGGAAGTTTCAGCTTTAAAGTTTCTGATTGGCTTGCAAGAGCTGGCCAATGTGCTTCGGTCCTGAGAAATATGCTACTGGAGAATGGTTTTGGGCACGTGCTGCTTAATCCTCTGTTGTAGTCTTTGAGAAGTACGACCCACGTACCGATTATCGCAGTGGCACAAAAATTGGTAAACAATGTTGCTTTGATGAAAAGCGGGTAGTACATCCTTTTTAGCTACAGACAGAAGTTGTCTGGTGGTGTAGACCAGTGGTCGGCAAACTGTGGGCCGCGGCCCAATTGTGGGCCTCTGAGCAATTTTGAGTGGGCCGCGGGCTATCTACTATTATTTCAGTTTTATAAAGTAGTTGTGGGCCGCGTGATAGCCGCGGCGTACTCACATTGCAGTTTAAAAGTTGGTGTGGAGAAGAGTTCTAGTTTTGGCTTATTGTTGCATCACAGCTCCATTGTTAAGTCTGGTATAATTATTTGCTTGGCTAGTTTTAAAGAAACCATCTTCATTTACTGTATTGTAGTTTCAAGGCGAGTTGCTTTGAAGATTGAGTAAGAGAAGATAGGCCACTACAACTTGATTTTGCAAAACGTTACGATTTGGAGCAGACGCACCGGTTAAAATTGTAGATTTTTCAATGAATTGGTTTTTGTGCGTTTCATTTTAGACGTACTGTTTTAGAGAAAAACTTATAGAGCTAGCCTACGCTAGACAGTGCAGGCAACAGGTTAAATCTGACAAATTATGTATGTACAATAGATTGTTACTTAAGATGAATAATGTCTGCTCTAAAAAAGAGAAGAGTAAATCGAAACTGGAGTAAAGAATGGGAAAAGAAGTGCTGTTTCATTGAAGGAAAGAGTGATGATTCTCAATATCTTATCTGCTATCAGACCGTATCAGAAAAAAAGGAAAATTGAAGCGTCACTTTTCTAGTAAGCACAAGAATTATGATGAAAAATATCCTTTAGGGTCACAGTCGCGGACTGAGAAGTTTGATCTGTTACAAAGAGGCTTGACGCAACAACAGTTGGTGTTCAAAGTGCAAACAAAGAAACCAGAAGCTTTAACTGTACTTCAAGTTGCCAAAGAATACAGCAAGCGAACTTGCCGGTTTGTTCTCCACAACATCCCTTAAATGCTGAGCGCCAAGCAGAGAAGCATTTTTAAAAGTCTTTTGGTATGACTCGACAAGGGTAATAAACTCCCGATATACCGACTGCAAAGCTACGCCATCGCGTCACTTTGGATGAATCTACTGATATTACAGCATGTGCGCAGCTGTGCATTTTTATTTGATACGTTTTGGAAAATTCGATAGTGAAGGAAGAATCGCTTGACTTGGTGTCGCTACCAAATACGACTACTGGCCAGGACATCAGTGGCGCGTTGATTGAAGTGTCGAAGAAACACAACGTACTACTGGACAGAATATCATCAATTGCTACAGATGGAGCATTTTTAATGGTTGGAAAATAAAAAGGAGCAATTCCATTACTAAGGAAAACCACTTTATTGTCTGATTTTAAAGCATATCACTGTTTGTTACACCAACAATCTCTTTGTGCCAAACACATTACAGTTGAAGACGTTATGACCACTGTGGTAAAGATGATGAAATATATTCGTGCACAGCAACTTCGCCGACGCGAATTTCGTCTTTTGATTGATAAATATAAAATGAGTATGGTGATCTTCTGTTGCATGCTGAGGTTGGATGGTTATCCAGGAGGTATGTATTAAAAGGATTCAGTGAGTGTTTACCTCAGATACTCACTTTCTGTTTAAAAAAAAGAAAGAATTTCCTGCAATAAATAACCTGCCTAGTGCCTATCTTTAAATACAGATTGCAGACTGGGCTACCTGACAGATATTACGTGGAAATTTAACCAATTGAATTTGGCTTTGCTAGACCTAAGTGTTTCTGAGAAAATACTACGTAATTCATTTGATATTGATAGGCCTACCAACGACTTTAAACAAAAAAAGATAGAGAAAGAACTAAATTTTAACTGGAATTATTGCAACTTCAATGCGACACGGATCTGCAGAGCATATCCCCCAAAAAGGGTGCCTATCGTAATTACAATACAGTCAACTTCGGATACAAGGGATTTTCGCGTATGAGGGATCAAATTTCTAAGTCCCAATCATAATTTTCTTGGTAATTTCAGTCGGTTATAAGGGATAGACTTTTTGTCCAGATGATGCGTCAAAATAATTGCCGACATCAACATATGTTCTTTAAAATCTTTGAAAAAATGATACATGTTCATTGTCGATGCATCTAAACGTTGTTCACATCTTTGATACAAAGAATCATTTGCACAAAATTAACCCGAAGCGCCCGTTTCCAAAAGTGCGCGTTCCGATTTCGAACTTTGCGTCAGTCGGTTATAAGGGATATTAGGATATAAGGGATTAATTGAGCTGGTCCCAGCGGATCCCTTATATCCGAAGTTGATTGTACATCTGTCTTGCAGTTTTGGTTGGAGCTTCATCACAAGCAATTTTCATATTTGAAAAAAAGAAGCTAACCGAAGTATATCTATGTTCAGCACTATGTATATGTGCGAGCAGTCTTTTTCGATCGATGTTTTTGTTTTACAATTGCAATTATTTGTTTTCTGGTAGTGGTTTCAAACGTAGTGGGCTTTCAATAGCAATTAAAAGAGTGATTTGGGCCACGATAAAAAAAGTTTGCCGACCACTGGTGTAGACAATGCATGGTTCAACTGCAAAGTAACAGCGTTTGACGGCTGTTTTAATTTGCATTTCGCACCTTATTGAAACAGTGCCCAGCCATGGCAAGTGAAGATAAACTGGGCATTTCTTTGGACCTACTTGCGTTGGTCTGTGAAACTGATTAATTTTCTTGGTTATAACAGCGTTGATTACAGCTTCTGGATAACCGTTGTTGATAAGGATTGAACGAATGTTGGAAAGTTGACTTAGAAGAGTAGATTTCGAACAGATGATGAGAGCTCTGTGGACAAGAGTTGAAATCAAATTGGTCTTCCGTTTCATGGGACAAAAAGAGTTCCAGCGAATGCATTGGCCAGTGAAAGTCGGCTTTCTGTAGATAGATGTAACAAATTCGTGATCATTCTTTTCTACCAGGACGTCAAGAAAGGGAAAAGTCCGATTGCATTCCTTTTCAAAGTAAAAGGAAGTGATGGATGGAGAGAATTTAGATGGGAGAAAAACTCATTACATTTGTCTTCGTCGTTAAAAACCGCAAAAGTATCATCAACAACAATCTTCACACGTCCAAGAAAACAGCAGTAAAACCAGCTTTGAGATATTTTGCAAGATCGTCAAGGGAAGGGAGCTCTTTTCTGATGGAGGGGTTATTACACAGTGCTTGGTAGACTGCATTGTCTGGTTTGCCTCATTAGTCGAAAAGTTTGTTGTGACCACTTACTAAATTTGTTGCCCAGATATGATTCTTGACAATATTTTGCAACGACTCTGCAAGTGTTGCCTGCGTGAATCAGGATGAATTGGTGAGTTTCACATCGTCACAACTGACGGATAGACATGTGGGCGACGCTGAGGGAGCCGGCAAATAAACAAATAAAATTTAACGCAGGAGAGCGAGATTTACTAAATACAGATCTGTAATTAATTCAAACATCGCGTTTTCCGACGAATTAGTAAGTCCGATTAGTTCAGACGGTAAAGCGTTGGACTTTTAATCCAACGGTCAAGGGTTCAAGTCCCTTATCGGGGGAGTATTTTATTTAAACTTAACGGTAAGGCGTTTTCCTTTTGACTCGTGCTTTTACTGTCGAACATCATTGTGAATGTGCGACTAGCTGTTTGTTTTGTACCAACACCCAACTTATTTCTCTCGATGCATAGCAAACAGCTGTAGGCTCGCGGTATTTCGAGTGCTTTCGTAAGTGAATGGTTTATTAATCAAAAGTCGAGATTTCCTGGTGTTCGATTATTAGCATCGCGTTAACTTGTGAACTGACAAATCCGGTTAGTTCATGCAATGGTTGAAGTCTCTCGTCGAGTGTTGTTCATTTTCTCAGTTTGTCTACCACACGTAGGAAATATGCATCCAAACAATAATTGTGCCCATAGTTTTTAAGGCGTTGTTTGGGCCCAAAACGGTCCCATGAATCTCCTTAGCGGTCCCACAAAATTTGTACTGCTCACGTATGAAAAGCTCAAGCGTTCAAATTGCTTTTTCTGGTTTCGCATTAAATCTGGACCGCCATAAAAGTTTTAGCTCAATGGAATTGTTGCTTCAATTATGGACCAAAAACCGATTCTCGTCATACCAAATAAGTGCACTACACACAGTAACTTCGCCTATTCATTATAGTCATCTCTGAAAATCACGACGCAAGGAGTAAATAATTTGACTGCAATTATGAGATAAACAGTCACGCCAAAAACGTTTTACTGAACTAAGAAAACCTTGCATAGTAAGGAAGACACTCGCGTGAACCAGGCGTTGTAGAAGCTGTAAAGATTGTTGTTCTTGCGGTGCAAAATATTATATGGAACAAGCAATATAACAATGCTTTTATATTAACATTTCGCTTGGCAGATAAGCCAAGCTTCATCAGAAAAAGCAGAGCTCTGGGTGGTACTCCAACACTAAGCGCGAGCAGCCTAAATCAAGCAAATAACACGATTTTTCTCAACTGACAAAATTTAAAAAACTGAAGGTAGACAAACATGAGATAAATACGAAAAGGTTAGTCAGTATCGTGGTTGAACTAAAACATGAAAAATTTCCTCCTTTGACATGGCTGTAAGCAAAAGATCATAAATTATCAAGCTTCTAGCGATATACTACTGTTACTGTATTTGAAAGGTTTGAGACACTCTGTCTAAAAGAAAAACAAAAAAGTTTGCACCGCCCAGGGTCGACAAACATGGGTAGACCATCACCACCCGACCTATTAATAGCCTTGGGGTACGAGTTAATAAACCATGCTTCAGCGGTAAGATTTCGAAAGTATTTGGTCTCAACTTTCAAAATGCGGGAGGTACTCCGATCAATTGATTGATCGAACTGCATAGCATGTTCGCATAAGCAGCTGTGCAACCGGGATTTTCGTAAGGGAGGGGCTGACTAAATTCGTGTTGTTGTAGTCACTAATCAGAATTATACTGTATATGCATTCTGATTAGCTCACGGGTTGACGTAGTCTACCTTAATGGGTAACGAGTCAAGAGATAATATATCTGACTGCTTGTATTTAATCGCTCAACTAATATCCGCTTTAAATGCTTCTGCTTTGACCTAAAACAGACAAACAGGATAAAAACTGCAAAAACTTCAACGTCATGTCTTAACCGAAATCCTAATTTTGCAAAAGCTTGTTACTGTATTGTATATTACTCAAGGTGATTAAGATCTCTGTTAAGTGATACTTTGATATTAGACACAAATAGACAATTATAGGCATTGACCATAGTTAACAACTGTAGAAAAGTAGCCAAGCTAAAGTAACAAAAGGCTTTAAAATACTTCTACTAGTTTTCAAAAGCTTGTATGTTTCATTGGTTCCCGATGGTGAGGGGCGAAGGGGATAATTTTCCTCAGGCTTCTTGGTTGCAACACAAAGTATTGTTAAACTGCAGAATAAAATCAGATCTATAATAATTTGTGGCATATTCATCCAAAACATTGTCTTAGTCAATGTTTTGGTTGAATATTCCACAAATTATAATAGATCCTATTTTATTCTACAGTTAATCAAGAACGGTCAACCGTTGTTTTCTCGTTGTGGACCTTAGATACGTTTTTAGACGTCGCTTGGTGCTAAAGCTACATTCCCTTATAGCAGCTGTTACAAGTAGCTTTGCCAAAATAGTGAGGAAGTTCCAAACATTTGGAAAAAGGTCTTCACTGCAAGCTTCCAAAGTATCATTTGCGTTTGTTGGAAGAGTGGCGACACCCTGTTTCTTCCACTTTTTCTTCCAGCGCATAATTTCTGAAACAATGACAGTCTTGCTGTCAATATCTTGTTGATATAATTTCAATTAGTTGTTTGTCTCGAAAGAAAATGTCAGTGCCGACGTGTATTGGATATTTGAGCATTTCATCTTTTGGTCTTTAAACCTTTCAGTCATCAACACCTAGAAATGCTCCGCATATAGCACATAGATGGATTGGTGGAAATAACTTTCTATATCAATAACTGGATAGTTTTCTTGGGGATTTTGACGATTGGTTCTTCTCGAAATCATGAAATGTCATACTTTTGACAGAGGATTTTGACTTTTGTAAATTTGTTTGTAAGCATCCTTACAATTCTTTCTATCGTTGTGAAGAGCTAATTGCCCACATTTGATTAAATCATTGGTGAAAAATATGACTAGTTGTTTTTTTGCAACATTTTTAAAAGTGGCAATATCAACCCTGAAAATCTTTCAAGTATACAGCAAGCAACAACAAAACTGCTGTTTTTAATGGTGTTCAACATAATGGTTGCTCTTGTTGAAACTTGATGAATCTGTTTCAGAAAATCGTCAAGCATCAATGCTAATCTTCGACTGGCTAAATATTTTTGCGTTCGGCTATGATTTGACAAAGTAATACATTTTGTTTTGGGGGAGATTTAATATTCACGTTGTCTCGATGTTTTGTAAATTGCGTTGCTTTTAGAAATATACATTTGACACCGCCGTGCTAACTGAATACTGAAAATTGTGTAATCTGGTGGAGAAATGCTAGAGGGTAGCCTATGACAATGCACTCGACACAGAAAATTCTTAAAGTGATCAGTTTGCTGCGGTTGGGTTAAGTAGCAGTTCTTGACGGAGTCCCCAGTGAAAATTCTAGGGGTCCCAAGAAGGAATGCCAAACTGTATTTCTTTAACCCTCAAAAGCACAAACAACAACGACCACCATTTTGATTAAAAATAACAGTTGTTTTGCAGCAACATGCCACCTATAGTCAAACGTACGCAGTATCACATTCTTCTAGTGGTGAACAAATTCTCTGGTAAAGACGGTGAATTTCATTTGTGGCAGTGCCGCGAATTCCCAATTACTCAAAGCATTTTGCAACAACCTTGGAAAGGAGCATCAGTACCTTTTTTTCCACACCGAGGTGCGATGGTTATCGCGGGGAAAAGTGATCTTCCATGTTATAGAACTTGTCACGGAAGTTGCCGTATTCCTTTGTGAGCATGGGTCAGTCGAACTCGCTACATTATTTGATGACAATAGATTCCAATTGAAGGTCTTTTATTTGGCCGACATCTTTAGTCTTTTAAATGATCTCAGTTATTGTCTGCAGGGAAAAAACAAATCTCAGATATAGGCTGCAGAGAAGGTCTCCGCCTCTAAAAAGAAATTATCCCTTTGGAAAAAGAGAGTAAGAAACCAGAATTTTGCTATGTTTTTGCTGTTGGGCAGTAAAATTGGTGATCTGGAAACTAACAAATGGCTGACTACTTTTATTGAAGATCACATAAGCAACCTCTAGAAAAAAAATTGAAGATTACTTTCCAAAATCTGAACCTTCTTCAGCATGGATTCAACAGCCTTTTCAGCAGCAGAAATGAACGACAATGAGCAGCTCAATCTTCATGAGCAACCTCTGGAATTGCAGTGTTCTCAAGCTGCAAAGACCAAGCTCAGCTTCTCCTTACTGATAGAATTTTGGTGCAGTATGTTGCAAGAATATCCTTAATTCGCAAAAAGAGCTCTGGAAGCATTAATTCCATTTCCAACGACATACCTCTGTGAAGCTGCCATGTCTGCTTTAGTTAATATCAAAACTACGTACCGTAATTGCCTTAGAGTTGCAAATGATATGAGAATTGCTCTCAGAAACATTAACCCCCAGATTGATAGGCTTGTTTTGAAGAGACAAGAACACTGACTACCATTTGCGCTGTGTTTTGCCGAGTAAATTGTGATATTCCTCTAACCACTTGCGTTATGCTTTCATAAGGAGAGTTTTTTTTAATTAATAAGAGATCCAGTAGTAAACAACTTATCCGCCTTATCACAATAGTGGTTGTTCTTTCAACATACACCTCCTTTGCAGGTTGGGCAAACAAGGGGTCCCCAAGCCAATATCTTTAGGAATAGAGGTCCCAGGGGTTGGAAAGGTTAAGAACCACTGGGTTAAAAAAAGAAAGCAGAACGTCTATTAGCATATGTACGTGCATGCTTCTGCATTGTCAGGGTTTGGATTTGAGTAAACTTGGAGGCAGATTTCACAAGTGTTTTGTCGATCAGGTATTGCAAGGCAGACCGCGTTGTGTACTGAAGTTGAACAGAAAATGTTTTACTTTTTTAATTTACTTTTGTAAATCACGCATTTCATCCGATGTAATAAAGCCGATCAACATATCAATGACAAATTAATGCCATGTCTAAATACCAATTATTACTTACAGCTTGCACCAATTTCGTTTATGTGTCCCGATATTAGAGGGGAAAGGGACTAAGGTTGGAGGAGGAAGGGTAAAAACATTTCAGTCCCATTTGCTTGGAGAAATTTACTGTAAATTCAAGTAACAATTTTTTTAAGTATTTATGATTTTTAAGCAGAAGTGACATGGCTAAGGAGTCGGGCTACAGCCCCCTTAGCGAGCAAGATTTGAGATCTCGTTTGGTTAGGGCAAAGAAAACATATTCGCAGTTAGAACAAAAGACGGAATAAATTGAACTTTTCTTCATCAGTATATGGGTCCTTGAGCGAGGGTAAAACTTGACCAATAGTACGAATTGGTTGCAGAGGTAATCTGATTGCTGTCTAGTTTAAAACTCGTCTAATCTTTTCTGATTCTGATGCTTGACACAAAAGGTATAGAAGTGGCTTGAAATTGCTTTGTTGAGTTTGGTGAGAAGAAAAATAAGTGGCCCAAGCTGAAAATTCGAAGAAAGCTTTTTCAGTTTCCCAAAATTATATTGAAACAATTAAACAGATTGGGTGGTGCAAAAAGCAAAGCACGATAAACTGTGTTGCAATGATGATCTATAGTGGGTGTATCTGGAAAACTATCACTATTTTTTTTGAATTCGTTGTTTTTAGAAACAAAGGTTTTTTAGCAAGCCAGCCCTTTCCAAATTTTATGCTCTTATTTTTTTGTGTATTTTCAGGAGATAACGTATGGACTCTTTAAATCGCTTGCACTTTAATGCCTCTCTTTCTCTCTGCAAAATCTGGACCAGTCCCTAGATGGTTACCCGGATTCTGGGGCTCCATGGTCTTCCGCCGTGCCTCCATCCCTTGGAAGAGGTTGAGTAACAACAACAAAAACAACAACATGTTTTACTGATGTACATGAACTGTTTAGTGAAGCTAAAAATGAAAAGTTTTTGTCATAATTTTTGTAAATACATTAGTACTGATTGTGCACTGTGACTGCCAATCTGTACCACAAAGCAGCGAGTTTTTCTTTTTCAACTTGTGTTTACTCCTCCGAAATTAATGAGCGTACAAACATCAAACTGGCGTGATTGATCATCCACTAAAATGACTCTCATAAGGGAGTTATTGACATCATGATGATGTCAATTCTAATAAATATACGCAATTTTATATGTACGTACCAACGTGCGCTTTAACTCCTCCAAAACTAATGGCACACAAATATGAAATTTGGCATAATTTATCACGTGGTGAGTGCGGAAAGGGATTTTAACGTCATATTCAAGAATAATTTTTAAATTTGCATTTCTTGACAGAGAAACAATTTTTTTTGCTCAAACGAAAGCCAGCCCCCGATTTTACAATTTGCAAAAGTTTCATCTTTTTGGGATCGAAAATGACGTCATAGTTAACGCTTGATTGCACAACTTATTCTCTGTATTTTCTCAAAAACTACTGATTGTAAAAGCGTGATTAAAAGCTTTTTCAAGAGATGTTAACAAACTGATTTTGCTAAAAAACTTTAAAACGAATAAACCTGGATCGACAATGCAGCAATAGATTCATTTTTTAAACATTCGAAAGCGTGCTTTTCTCTTTCTTGAACACTTCAAACTCGCTCTGTGAGGTTTAATGTCTCTGATACAATTAAAGTAAAAATGATAAAAAGAAAGCAGCAGGCAGCAACTACACGACAAGCTGTCTCTATGAGAATGATACATTACAGTATTGACGTAGCGGTAGGTCAAGAAAACTGCTTTTTAGAATTGCTATGGCAAGTTGTATTACTTTCGTGCAGTTCTATGGCAAGCCTGACTGATTTTAACCTCTACGACGTATTAGTGAAAGATAGCGAGATTCAACATATTGACAATTTTCACATAAATTTTGAAGGAATCACGATAATTATTCCTGTCTTAACCACAATAACCTGGTGCATGGATTATGCTTTTATACCATAGTCTTACCGTTTGAAATAACTGTAAGTGCTTGACTTTGGGTTAGTTTGCACCTCCCCTAGCTGCAATCATGCCAGCACCTAGCAATACAAGCTTAGTCGGAGATGTTAGATCAAACAAATTGACAAACAATTAAGCAAAGCTGTTTGTAAAATGCCAAATATTTAGTTGCTCATTTCATAAATTACACAACAATCACTTTTGCGGCCATCTCTACCCCAAAACTTTACTCTTGCGCTTTCACGCAAGTGCTGAAACAAACAAGTCAAATTTTGTGAAATTACTGGCGGTTTCAATTTTGAGCAAGTCCAATTTCTAGGTACATGCTGAAAACAGAGCAAATAAGACGTTGCCCAGGACTTAAAAAACTTTGGGAGAAATATAGCGGCTATACGCTACCACGCGTGATGCTTATGTACTCCATTCCTATTGACAACATGGCGCTTTTAATGGATCATCTGAAGACTAATCACTCCTGAGTTTCCACCTGAAAAATTCGTTTAAATTTCTTACCATAATGGTAAGAAAATCAAACGAATTAATAACCACCTGAAGAATTGTCGCCCAAAGTTACCCACCTGAAGAATCGTCACTCCAGGTTGGCTTGGGGTAATAATTCTTCAGGTAATCCTTTTTAATTTTAAAAAAAGAATTGGCAATGTCAATAAAATATTTACTTTCCTTTACTCTTCTCACAACTACCCACATTCTTAACCTCCACATTACTGATTGGGGCGCTGCCACTATAATAAGTTAACTGTAAGTGCATCACTTCGAGTTAGTTTGTTTTTGCCTGGTTGCGTTTATGCTGCGACCAAGCAACATGAGGGTAGTCAGAAGCTTTAGGTCGTACAAATAGGCAAAGCAATCACAAAAAAGTCGTAGTAGAGGAATAGGTATGGTATGGTTTTCCTTGCTCGGTACTTTCAAAAAGATATTGCATTTCAAGTCTGTATTACTAAAATACTGTACTTAATAGTACGGTACGGAATTTTTTTAGTATCGTGATACCGTGTTTTCCGTAACAACTATTTTGCTGAATTTTTATTTTTACGTAGCAGCAAATGTGTGCTGAGATAAATATCAGCAGAAAAAGAGAGGCTACGCTAACTTTACTGCCTAGACTGGAGAAAACCAGTTCACTCAACCAACTTCCAATCAACTACTTCATTTAATAGTAAAAGATATCCGCTTGATGATATAGTATCTCCCCACTATTCGCGGGGTTACGTTCCTTCCTCTCCCACAAATCCCGAAAATCCGCAAATTATTGATGCAGTTTAGAAAACGCATATGTTTAATATTATATATGCTAAAATATGTTTCCCAAACACATTCTAAAGATAGTCTTACTCATTAATACAGTAATATTGTAGTAATGATGAATTAAAAACAGTAATAATGTAGTATAGCATGTACATAGTAATGATAAATAAAAAATGCAGAGTCATAATCTCTTTCTGGCGCTTAGTTTCTTCGTCAGAACCTGAAGAAGATGCATTACGCTTTGTCGGCTTTATAGAACGTAAGTAATACAGGGGTACAGCATATTTACATATAACACACCAAAAACTTAGATTCAAGCAATCACTTTGAAAATACGCCAGCGACTGAGAGAGAGATGATACAGTAAAACTGGTAAAAATAGAGGAAATATATTTAACTAAAAAATAATTTTATAATTAATTACCAGTTATACCGTGTCTTCTCTTTTTTCTAATTTTTTTTACTGACATTTTTAATTTAAATTCATTTACCGATTAGTGTGAATGTGAGCGTTTTTCTTCAAAAAAATGGCAAAATTCACTAGTATGCGAGGCCGCGAACGGTGAACTGTGAATGGGTGAGGGTACATTAATTCAATTTGCACTTAACGACCTAAACAGCAATGATAAACAAATTGTAAAGAAATTTGCTCAAACATTTTTGAAAGTCGGTTTAATTATACTGCAATTGAAAAGTTTAAATATTGCAACGCTGAAACATCATTGCCTCGATTAGGCCTATGCCTACTTTAAGCCCAAGCTTCAGCTCATTTAGAATGTATCGTAAACCAGACCAAGTTCTTTCAACTTTGGCGTGAGTAACTGGTAAAATATAAACATCATTGACAACGGTTTTTAGATTGGACTTTGCTTGCTTCTCTCACCATTTCAAATATGTTGGTGTCTTGAGGGAACGGGCTTGGTTGTTGAAGCGTTTAATCATCTCGGTTACATTTTGCTCGTTCCGCGGTGATCGTAACGTGCTCGCATGGCACACATTCGATTTGGTGAGTATCTTATCAATATCAACCCCGCATGCACAAGTAGATCCATTTTCAAATTTGGGGATGAGTCTAGCTCTAGACATTCTACGTCAGTCGTATCAAGTGACCTGCAGCATTTACAAGCGTCTCCACAATGCTGCCAAATGGGTTTGTGCGACTGTTTTCCTAAAATATTTTAAAAGTACCTGATACCTCGGATCACCATAAATTGCAGCCAAAAACGCAACGTTAGATAACGAAGTTATTTTTCTACTTTGTTGCAGAATCGGCTTCAAAATAATCAAAAAAAATTTTTTGTTAATGCTGTAGCTGAACTGAACTCGTGTCTTTAGCTCTCGTGCGTCTTTTATTTCTTTCTCTTATTTGGTATTTGGTAGGTTGAGGTTTAAATGCAATTCTCTTGCGTTTTGCCTAAAACCGAGAGAGATTTGCATTTAATTAGTCGGTCTCTCGCTTAAAACGCTAAATACAGTGGAACCTCGCCATTCGTACGCCTCTCTATTCGTACAACTCGCTATTTGTCCAACATGTTCACACAACTTTTGACTCGTTATTCATACGCTGCTCCTCGATTCGAACCCAAACCGTGATTTACTGAGCAAAAGACAAATTACTGCAACGTTCTAAAACGTTTGTACGTGTACTTCAAACGTTTTAGAACGTTGCTGTCAGCTGATTCGCACCCTACCAGTACGAATTGATGTTGTCTGATGTTCCTATGGATAGTGAGTGACTCTTCTTCCAAATCGTAATATAAACGTTTCCTTCTCCATCTTCAAATTATGCCAATTTAGTACCTACAGGTGAAGTGCAATTGAAGTTTTATCGGTTTATTAAATGTACTTAGTGTATATATTTTTTGGTTTATATGTAGTATGTGAAGTACGAATTATTAGGGATTACATAGGTAATTATCTGTCGGTCTAGAACAGATTAATCCAATTTACATTTTTTTTTATGGAAAAAATTGATTCGCCATTCGTACAACTCACAATTCGAACAGACTTCTAGAACAGATTGTGTACGAATGGCGAGGTTCCACTGTAAATAACAATTTTTTAGTTGAAGTTTTTTTGTTATCATTTGTCACTGCACGGTTTATTCTGTTGCTGCAATTAATTTGGTTTTACAAACGAAACCCTCGGTAAATTTTTGATCTTTCTATTTTATTAGATTTAAAATTTTTTTACTTGTTTTTTGCATTTCTATTTATTTTGGCTAAGTTGACCGCAATAAAAAAAGTTTTATTAGACTCTGTAACGTGTTCACACTCTTGCGCTGCAGTTGAACTTTATACTTCAGCCACTCACCGTAGAACTCACCAGCAGTTAATTTCTGCAGCTGAACCCTTACAAAAAAAAACCCGGTATACTTGGAAGAACCGGGATTTTTTATGACCCGGTAAAATCCACGTATATCCAGGTAAAATGTAGGGTATTATGGCCGATTTTTCAACCTTCCTACGTAGATAAATTCCCGGTATACAGGTATTGAACCGGGATTTTTATGATCCGGTAAAATCCACGTAAAATGTAGGGTATTATGGCCGATTTTTCAACCTTCCTACGCAGGTAATTTCCCGGTATGCAGGTATTGAACCGGGATTTTTATGACCCGGTAAAATTCACGTAAAATGTAGAGTATTATGGCCGATTTTTCAACCCTCCACGCTGGTAATTTCCCGGTATACAGGTATAGAACCGGGATTTTTATTGCCCGGTAAAATTCAGGGTATTGTGGACGATTTTCTAACCTTTATACGCAGGTAAATTTCCCGTTTACCGGTAAAATCCACGTAAATTGTAGCGCACGGTAACTTTACGGTATACTAGGATCATGGAAAATCCGGTAAATGCATGGTCCCGTATTTGATTATTTTCTTGCAAAATAATGGTATACTTGGATTATGAAACCCGGTAAAAGCATGGTATATGTGAATGATTAATGCAAGATATTCTTGAATTATAGTACGTTTGGTGATGATTGGTCTCTGTAAAGCATGGTGCTTTTGGTTAATGGTCAGTCTCAGTAAAAGCATGGTGTACTTGGATGATGATCAATCCCAATAAAAGCAGAGTATACTTGAATCCTAGCAAACCCCTGTAAATGCATGATAAATGCAAATCTACGGATTTATCACAATTTGAGTACACCATGCATTTACTATTGTTCAAGTGTACAATGCCTTGGTTTTATACAATCAAGTATACAAAGCATTTATTAAAATTACTATCAATTATGTACACCATGCATTTACCACGTACAACTTACCATCATTCTAGTATATAGCATGCAATCTGCCAGGACGTACTATCGTTCAAGTATACCATGCAATTTACCAAGATTTTTCAACATTCTACGCGATTTAACAGAACTTTCCAACATTCAAGTATATCACTGATTTACCAACAATTACCATTAATCAAGCTGCAATTACCAGGCTCCTAATATACATCAGTACTTTCATTCGTAAAATCTCTTATGAGTAATACTGAAGGTTCTTAATTCAATTTAAAAACGATCTGCACAGAAAATGTATGATTTAACAGAAAGTTTATTACGAAAAGGCAATCGCGCGCAGCAGACTGCCCAAACTGCTAATTACTGGTTTTTAATATATGCGTTTTAGTATATTATTACCTAAAAAAAACTATTAAATGTATTCGTTATTATGAACCGAATGGCTATGCTATTTCAACAAAATTGGCTGAACAAAAGTTTGGGCAGCCCAGCTGTGCACTTTAATTTAACAGTTTCCTCGCATTTGAAATTTTAGTACGACAAATATTGTTTAAAAAAGCATCCCAAGACACCACAGGTTTTTTAGAATTTGGATTGGCTGTGAATTCCGGAAACAAATCTCGTACGTACTCTGCAAAAATACATTACATGATCGCGATCTTAACCACTAATACGTAATCCATGAAGTATAGCAAATACTCGTATTATGTGCAAAAACAATGTTGTTTAATTGTTTCCAATTTAGAAACAAAAAATTTATCTTAGCGCAGAGGATCTTAAAATGCCTGTGAAGATTGGCTCCGACGAATTCAATTTGGTATGTAAAATCCGTAGCATTTCGAAAGTTTTTAGCCAACCAACCAAAATAAATTAGAGGAAGCTATGACATACTTCAAATTATACTTACTGTTTATAATTACCCTTGCTACGTATAGAGCAATTCACGCAATTTACCATAAGCTACACCTGTTCTTGGCGAGGAATTTATGGCCAATTAGAAAACATTGCTTTGTGCTACTTTGCTAAGGCACCACAAATGGAAAAAATATTTTTGAGGTTACAAATACAGTTGTATTGGTAGTCGTCCTATGACACAGTTGCCCTGAACAGACTTGATAGATCGAAACAGGCCTGTAACTGCCACGCTTCAAATATTGAATAATAAATGCCACAGATAAAATACTTTCATGATTACATCATTGAAAACAAATAATTTCTCAAACCTTTGATAGCTTCCATTTTTTTCTGATCCAGAGGCTGCTTCGCAGATACTATTTTTCCGCTAACTTTTGCACCAAGGCAACTGTTTGCCAAAACATCTGTTGAAAGCGTTAACAAAGCGGTTAGTAGGCTTGCAAGAAAACGCAGCAATATATGAAGAATTCAAAACTTTATAACAACTCCACAGTCACCTATAACAAACGAACAGGATGCTATACTTTATAATTATAGAAAAAAAATGACAAAATTAAAACGTCGACGACAGGGTCTAGTAAATGAAACTGGTTGCGGTAGCAGTCGTCGTGAGCTTTAACCTGACGATGGCAAAATTCTTGTGTCTTTCGAAAACATACTTTGAGGCGATGCTCCCATTGAGTTGCAGTAGTGGTGGTAAAGTGAATGGTGCTAGTACCATAAGTCACTAGAAAGTGGGTCTGAACATAAATTTGTTGTCGTATAGCAAAAATACAGGGTGGGTAAAACAAAAAAAGAACCATTGACAAATATGATCGCTTTCCGTTAGATGCAAAAACAAAATAATTTAAATAAATTTTGAGCAATCAATTGAAAAGTAAATAGATCTTACCAGGATAGGGAGTAAAAATTGCCTCGAGCAGGTCATTAGTTAATTTTTTTGTTGAAGAGTGGTTACATCTTTCCACCAACTTCGAAGACAGAATTATTTCTCCATCACGATCATAAAGCTTAAAGTATACTAAATTTAGTTACAGCTATACACAGCAAACAAAATGTGAAGCAAGCTACTTAGTACGTAAAAAAAACAAAACATAACCTACATCATGGGCGATCTTTGTGTAACCTCTGTTTGCCGTACACATATGTCTGATGTTGTAAACTGAGTCACAGCGTTTTCGAGATTTTTTACGATTCGGGGTAGCTCTAAACAGTAGCATTATTAATCATTCACTACACAGCAGCACAAGTCAACAGCGTAATGGAGTAAGTCTTAGCGGCATTTTATTGCAACTATGATCAATCAAGATCCCCAATTATTTTTGCCATGTACAATCACTGCATTCTTGTACAACGACTTAAATAATAAACCAAGACAAGCGGAATGTTAAACATTAACACCCATCCTAGGTGAAATAACAATAAAAGTAAGCCATAAATTGCATTACCAATTTTGCACAAGTTCGGTATCGTAGTGTAAGTAAGCTAGTACAGCACCAGACTTTAATTTGAAACACTGAAATTTCAGTCTTGACACTTTGCATGCTTCAAAGCCATAATCGAATTGGTTGTTGCTGTCAGCTAACTCAACCTTTGCATTATTATCAACGTTTTATGGGAGGCCATGACACTTACAAAAGGGTAGTTTCACAATCATTCATAATTTTACCCGCATTTCGGAGTCATCGAAACGAAATCGTTTTTACAGAAGCTTTGTTGCACCCATACTGGAACATTATTACCAATTCATTTTATAACAGATAAAATCAAGGTACATTAGATCAGCTGAGCTACTTTATTATAAGAAATATCGATTTCGCCTTATACAGGCATTTTCAATTTCTATGTAAAACGAAAATACAAAATGCATAAACCAACTTACCGTAATTATAAAATAAGAAAACAGAACTGACTATCTTACACTGGTTGGAAATTAAAATACAAAGCTAATAATATTTCGTGAACTTATTTATATGAACGGGAAATAAACTAAACTAAGGGGGTGGACTAACTACTCACTTGAACAAAACACTACATAATGCTATTCCTCGACTAAAACTAAACAGGCGATATAGTACCAAACCAAAGGCATAAAAGAGAAAAAACTAAAACTTGTTATTCGCTTATAGCCAGCTACTACGCAATAAGATAAAAGGCTCAAAAAAGCCTTTTATCTTATTACTCAGCAACTAGCCATGAGCGAGTAACAAGTCAGAAACAAGAAAAATGATAAGAGACATACGACATAAATCATTTAATAGCTGGCAAAATCATAGTTTGTAGGTTTATAGACGCTCCAAGTTTATGAAACCATTTATCTTCACATATATCTAACACATCAAATGGCGGTTCTTCAACAAATATAACAGAAAAACACTGTGACAAATTAGGACGGCGTGCTAACAAAAGATTGTGATTAGATTTATAATGTTGCAGGAGAGCGGTACTATCGTTTTGGGTCGAAATATCAAATTTTTTCCAAGTGTGTCTATGGCTATTCCATCTAACCGAAAATTTATTTTTTGTCTGTCCAACATATTGAGCATTACAATTTACACAATTAGCAACATAAATACCATAATTTCTACAATTTAACGATTGGTTAAGTTTAACTTGTCTGTTGTTTTTTTCGCATTTAATATAATTTACGCCAAGATAGCAAAAACTATTTGAAAGTATTAACAAAATGGAAAACGAATCAAATGAAAAAGCCAAAACAAACAGAATCATTGCATTTAGTCGCAGCAGATGTAACTGCATTGTATCCTACTATATCAAGAAACCTTGTTGGACAAGCTCTGAAAAAAGCATTGCAAGTGGTCAGTCCTTATAGTCAAAAAGCTATAATAAGTATAGTTGAAATGGTGATGTTTTGTTTGGAAAATGTTATTACTCAATTTGGAAAAAAATTTTATAAACAAAAAACTGGCATAGTTACAGGAGACAATCACTCCGTTTCCTTGGCTAATATTGTAATGCATTTTATAATTGAACAAATTAGTAGTAATTTAAAACGGACAGAATTATTTAGACGATACATTGATGATATTTTCTTTATTTCATTCGGATTTAATAACACTAAATCTATACAAACAGCTTTAACCAATATTTTTCAAAATAATGGCTTGACCCTAACGTTTCGCGAGGTGAACAACAGGCAAACTGGACAAGGTGTAGAATTTTTAGATGTATTTCACCAAATTGAAGAAGATGACCCAATTGGTTTCGTAACAAAAAATTTTACAAAACCAACAGCAGCAGGACGTACGTTTTTACACGGAAACTCATACCATCCACTTCACATCTTTAAAGGTATCATTTTTAGTGAAGCAGTGAGATTACGCAGATTAAACGAAAGACAAGAAGACTACCTAAATAGCATAAACGAATTAAAAGATAAGTGCTTAAGCTCCGGGTTTAATAAAAAAGTGACACAGAACATGATTCAAAAAGTAAGCACTTGGACAGAAAGATTTGGACCTAACAATCAGAAAAAACAAACAGAAAAGAATCCGGTTCCATGGGCAACAGGCTTTCCACAATTTCTACAACTTACCGATAAAGAACGCTCCATAAAACCAGAAGCCAATGTTATATACAAAAGACCAGCATGTCTGGCAAATACATTAACGAAATACAAAACTTTAGCCCACAAACAACAAAAGATTTTAAAACTTGGTTCATCAAGCCCGTGTGGCAATTGCGCCCTTTGTGGAAAATTTAGCAAATATAAATGCATGGTAAAGAGTGTAAATTATATTAAATGCGAAAAAAACAACAGACAAGTTAAACTTAACCAATCGTTAAATTGTAGAAATTATGGTATTTATGTTGCTAATTGTGTAAATTGTAATGCTCAATATGTTGGACAGACAAAAAATAAATTTTCGGTTAGATGGAATAACCATAGACACACTTGGAAAAAATTTGATATTTCGACCCAAAACGATAGTACCGCTCTCCTGCAACATTATAAATCTAATCACAATCTTTTGTTAGCACGCCGTCCTAATTTGTCACAGTGTTTTTCTGTTATATTTGTTGAAGAACCGCCATTTGATGTGTTAGATATATGTGAAGATAAATGGTTTCATAAACTTGGAGCGTCTATAAACCTACAAACTATGATTTTGCCAGCTATTAAATGATTTATGTCGTATGTCTCTTATCATTTTTCTTGTTTCTGACTTGTTACTCGCTCATGGCTAGTTGCTGAGTAATAAGATAAAAGGCTTTTTTGAGCCTTTTATCTTATTGCGTAGTAGCTGGCTATAAGCGAATAACAAGTTTTAGTTTTTTCTCTTTTATGCCTTTGGTTTGGTACTATATCGCCTGTTTAGTTTTAGTCGAGGAATAGCATTATGTAGTGTTTTGTTCAAGTGAGTAGTTAGTCCACCCCCTTAGTTTAGTTTATTTCCCGTTCATATAAATAAGTTCACGAAATATTATTAGCTTTGTATTTTAATTTCCAACCAGTGTAAGATAGTCAGTTCTGTTTTCTTATTTTATAATTACGGTAAGTTGGTTTATGCATTTTGTATTTTCGTTTTACATAGAAATTGAAAATGCCTGTATAAGGCGAAATCGATATTTCTTATAATAAAGTAGCTCAGCTGATCTAATGTACCTTGATTTTATCTGTTATATGATTGTCAACCTGGATCGCTTCGAGCAAGTTGCTTCACGGGTAGATTCCTGGTAGTATATTTACTTTTGCTGTCAATTCATTTTATCTAATTCTTGTAGATTAAAGATCAATAATCAAATTCACTGATATGCTTTTACCTTCCAAAGCAATCGCACAACTTTTCAATTGCTTAAATTTTTCTTCTTGATGAAGCAATTGCTGCTTGAGCCTCATGACTTCACACACCAACTCCTCCTTAGTGAACTGGTACAACAAACTTTCTTCTGAAGATGTCTATAAATTAAAAGGGAATAAACAATATCTGAAGTCTTAAAAATATCTTTACAATTTTGCTTTCCTTGGAAACCTACAAAAAGCTTTATTTACTTTTTCACCTATAAGTAAAAATAGTCGGTTATTTATGATTTGTGGCCATTTTCATGGGGTGTATATATTACGTAAGACGAAGCCCATACGAGATAGTATTTTAGATGTGGATATAGGCAAATACTTAATAAGCCTTGCCATGGTTAACTAATCACGCCTTATTTATCATTAGCCCAGTGTCTTCACTTTAGAAAAATATGACTTTTTGTATTGGATTAATCAAATTTAGTAATTTTTGAAACATGATGAAGTAGGAATGATGGGGTAGCAGAAAGCAGGCCAAGCCGCCAATCTAAGTCAAAGTTTGCTGTAGTTAATTTACAACCCAAGACGTATTAACTTTACTTCAGATTTCTAGATTGTCTCAAATACAAAACAGAACTTAGTATTGCAGTTTGAAGAGCGCCCAAGTTTGCAGTCAGAAATCCCGGCTGCGATTCCTTTGTCGAGTAATATCAAAAGACTTAAAAATTTTTTTTTCAAAACGTTGATTGGTGGTACAAAATTTGAAGAAAGCATGGAGTAGAAAGTTTAAATATACACATAGATAGCAGAATGAGTGCACGCATTTTCTGTTCAAAATTGTATTCGTACCTTCCCTGCTTAGCGCTTGGCATGAAAAGTATAATGTGAATAAATAAGTCAGATGCTCCCTTGTTGTACCCTCAAGCAAGGGACTTCACAGGATTCCACCAACTTTATGCAAAAGACAGGAGCTGGGGCTGTGCAGTCCACTGCCGTGGTGACCAAGTACAAGATAATAGGCATAAGTTTGTGACAGGCGAATGCAGCAGAAGCTGATAAGCATGAACGAGACTTTAAGAATATCTTTGTTCTGAGACCGAGATGGTAAACCACTGACAAGTGGGTCACACAAAACCCACCACTAGCCTTTTACTGAACTACCTGTTTATTAACAAACAATTACATATTTTAGTGATCAATAGAGTAGTGATCGCCTATGGTTTAAAAAAATTTAACTGAATTGAAGTGTGAAATTGTCGATGGTTTAAAAAAATCAATCTCTAAAAAAGATCATAACCTTTATTTAGGTTAAAATTCCGTAAAAACAGGTTATGAAATCTTGGTCTTCGAAAAAAAAAGGCTTTTACCTTCAAGTTGTTTACTACATACGTGAATTTATCCAAAACCCATGGCTGTCTTTTAATTTTTATGGCTTCTTTTCATATGAGATTCATTTCATTAAAAGGTTTGCTATCCTTGTTCTACAAGAAAACAAGCAAAATATTAAACACACGTTCTACCAGTTTCGTTTACCATTATTGTTGTTTGCTGAAGTACAACCACAAATCAGAATCTTTTAAAAGTTTTAATGTATCGTCAAGTATATTTACCGAATTCAACCATTTCCTCAATTCTAACACTTCAGATGATCTATCAGCAGATTTTTCCTAAAACATTGTTAAAACATCGTTGCTTGAATCTTCAATATTCAACAAAACATTCCTAAAACATCGTTGCTTCACTAACTTTTGCACGTGTAAAACTGCTGGAATAATCTTTAAAGCTAACATTCCCGACTGGAAATAAATCATTCAACAATTAATGTTATGTCACAAACGCTTAATGCGATACAATTGTTGAAGTGACACAGCAATGATTTACTATTGCAAAAACATACAAATTCATCTTGGTTAAACGCTGCAGCAATTATCTGTGACAATAATGGATAGACGTACTGATGTTTGACCCTTTCTGTCATAACGTCGCAGACCCCCTGTGCACTCATTGCAGACCCCTGGGGGTCCGCAGACCCCAGTTTGGGAAACCCCGGCTTAGAATGTCTTCAGACTGGGCTACGCATCAATTTCAAGATAATAAGTAAGTACAACACAACTCAAAACACAACTTATGAATAAAAAATATATATATATACCTTAACCATTTGAGATTTTCTGATCTCATCATTTTCAATTGAAGCAAGCAGTTGCTTACTTCGTTCTTTTTGAAGGTTACTTATCTACAAGCAACAGATTTGAAAGAGCTAACTCTAGCAACATTGTGTTTACCTACTAGATGAATAATGTTATTTTTTATTTCACCAGAATTGAAATGATAATTTAGCATTCTGTTTTTTAATAGTAAGTTTTGTGAACAATTTTCCATTTATTGAAATTATCCTAAAATATAATAACAGTAACATATAAACATTCTTACACCACAATTTGCAGCATGCCCAATTTAAAAAATTTATTGCATTTACTGCAATAATAAATTTACCTTTGACTTCTTTTTTGACATTGCAGCTTTTTCTACAACTTTAACTTTATTTCTTGTGAGGGTTGAAAAAATGATTGTTTCTTTACTTCTGAGCTTTGTAGGCAATTTATTATTATTTTCCTCACTGTCAGACTCCACATCACAGGCTTCACAAAACTCTTTTCTGGCAGCTATTAAATCTTTTGTAAACTCTGAAAACAAATATTGAGGTGAAACTGAAAAATATAAAATCAAATGAGCTCTTCTAGTTTGAGATCCATTTAGTGACAGTTACTTGACAGGGACATCTTTCAACCACAACACAATTTCACTGTCTAGATGTGCTATTGGTTTTTATTTTATTGGGAGGCAAGTTTTGTCGAATGATGTGGTTCATCCCACACTTGAACAACAGTACTAAGCATTATTCCCAATGATTTCAAACTATTGGAGCAAATGTATCTACACTTGTGCGCAGTAACTTAAAGGCAGCAATCTTCAAATAGGCAAATTTCTTTTACCCTATTCATGATTGGCAATAACTGAAAGGCTTTCTGAAAATTGCAACCTAAAATCATGGGTTTACCTTTTGTCAACTGCACAACTTTTTGTTTTTGAGATCAACTTTTAAGATTCTTTTAAAAAATATGAAGACCTTGTTTTGGAAATCAACTTTTGGATAGCATTTCCTTGGCCTATGCTGGTCTTCAAAAAACTCTTCAGGTAAAGTGCTTTGCAAAAACTGTTCAAGTTATATCCAGTAAATTGAGTTTGAAAAAAGGCCAGATGGAAAAAGGCTGAGAAGCACTAGTTTAAGGCAACTAAGAGGTGAGAAGATATGTCGCCACGCATTAATATTAAGCTATATACTGCTAAAGTGGCAATTATTTATTTTATATACCAATGCTTGGCAAAATAACTAGTTTATGAAGGAGCCATTAAGTTTGCTGGAAAATACTGGTTATTCGCTTTTGGTAAAGCAGCTGCAGTGATGTAGTGGTAATTGCTCCTGACTTTGAAATTCCTCAAGAGCATCAAAGGTATTCAGCAGGAAGGGGATCTACAGTTTAAAGTGCTGGGTTGCTCCAGCTAAAAGTGTGGTTTGAAAGAGTGTGGAATGCGATGGCGTAGTGGTTAGAGCGTCCGCTTCACAGTCGGTAGACCGGGGTTCATTCCCATTGTCGAGTCATACCAAAAGACTTTAAAAAATGGTATCTATAGCTTCCGTGCTTGGCGCTCGGCATTTATGGGAGGTGGTGGAGAACAAGCCGGCAAGTTCTCTTGTTGTGTCCTTGGGCAAGGCACTTCACGGGATGCCCCGCCTTTATGTGGAAGACAGGTGGCCCATAAACCTCGAAAAAGGCAACTCCCAAGCGAGTGCGGACTTCCCGTCCAAAGTATAGCGATACAATTCGCTTTCTCGAGAATGGAGGATAAAAATGACAAATAAAAAAAAACAAAAACAAATGGTAGAAATAAACTGAATGATTATGTTTCAGCCAGTAAATTAAAGGAAAAAAGTCGTAAAATCAAGCAACAGCAAAAAAAAAATAACTTCAAAGGAAACACTGGATGATAATCAAAACTATCTTCACACCCTCTAATTTCTGTGATTTTTGGACACTGCCAATTTTCTAGTAACAGTTAATTTTAAAAAATCAAGGCTAGTGCCAAACATTTTGTACAGAAAGAAGAGAGTTTATTGAATATTGCTTTGCGCATCAACACAATAACCACATTAACAATAAACAAAAAAAACACTTGTAGCAAAAGCCAGGGAGCATCGAGGAGCCTTTGGGTTATTGAGTGAAGATTCTCCTGATTTCAGCAGATTAAGATATAAGCAAAATCCACTAAGTGACACAGTTATAATTTGAGTACATTATTTAAAAAAGAATTGAGTTAAGTTTTTATCAAATAATAAAGAAATAAAAAAAGGAAACCGAACAAACAATAACAATAAATGTTTTATAAACAATCAAATATTTTTGAAAGAATATTCTTTTAATAATTTTACTTTATATGCTTTTCTAAAAAAAACCAGTGCATGCTCTTTAATTCTGATTCGAGGTTACCCTACAGCTTTAAACCTTTATGGGAAAATAGCTCTTGGCAATATAATTTATTTATTCGAGAGTGATAGTAAGCGGTCAAATTTAATAATCTTGTTTCATGATGAATAGTATTTATCTTACAAAAAGAATGATAAAGTTTTTAGGCAATTGATTATGATACAGTCGATACATAAGTTAATGTTTTTCATAACTTGAGAATCTAAGTAGAATCATTGAGCATGTTAAGTAATATATGCAAAACATTTCAATAAACAACATAAATGAAAAAGTTCTTACCAGAATTTCCAACCATCAAAATGTTTAACGCTGCTTTAGATTTACCCCACTTCATAGAAAACACTTCACTTTGCTTTTTATTACTCAGCAGATTTGTGTGAAAAATGTCTTTTTCAAAACTTTTTAGACTGAAAGAAAAGTTTTCAATTTCTGATAAAGATACCACCTCAAAAGTGGAATCTTCAATAAATTTAACTAATGCCCTTATTAACTAATTAACAGGTTGAAAAATTGATATCTATCAATAAAATCTGAACACATGAATTAAAGTATCTACACACTGCTGTTTAACATGTCCTTTGAAAAATCCAACCCTAATTAAAAAAAGGCAGTGGCTATTTTGCGGTCGATGGCAATTTGCCCTCAGAGATTATTTTGCCGTGAGTTATTTGTGATTGGTCAATCTTAATGACGTACTAAACATGTGACTTTTGGTCGTTTCTGATTGGTCAATTTTAAAAACCAAAAAAAAAAATTTTGCACCCCCAGGTCTCTATCCCCCACCCTGTACACTCCCTTCCAGTGTACACTGCCCCGTACATTTACATACCAGGCCTGCCCCTTCAGTGTACACTGCCTTTCTTTTAAAGCCCTGGCCAACTGAGATTCGAACCTGCAACCATGGTATCCCACACCAGCACTCTATCCACTACACCACAGTGTCACTAGTGTTATTATATCAAATTTGGCTATATAAACACACGTGAATGATCACGGCAAAATAGATTCCAAGGGCAAATTGCCGTGGACGGCGAAATAGCCACTGCCTTAAAAAAACTATTGTGAAGAATAAAACTTCACCTTAACATTTAAACACAGCAATACCAGTACTACAGTACTAGCCGTTTCTCTAAGTGCAACATTTTAAATTTGCCTATCTCAAGTCACAGTAATCATGTACAAAAAGTAGCTAGCAAGTCTACCTGTCTACTGCCTATTTTGCTGTCATTGGCAAAACAGCTGCATATGTCAAAATGATTTGATTGTGATGTAGGTAATCCTGTACTTTAGCGCGGTAAATTATTTAAGCTGAAAGGGCAGTGTACACTGTAGGGCCAGGCCTGGTATGTAAATGTACGGGGCAGTGTACACTGGAAGGGAGTGTACAGGGTGGGTTCCAGTGTACACTGCCCCGTACATTTACATACCGGGCCTGGCCCTACAGTGTACACTGCCCTTTCAGCTTAAATAATTTACCGCGCTAAAGTACAGGATTACCGTGATGTATACACTTGTGGCAAACTCTTAGTACCAGTACTATTGATATGTAATGTACTGGTATCTAATTTAAAGACAAAACCATCAAAAAGCTTGCTAATAACCTGATAACTTTGCAACAAAACATCTATTTTTTGCAGAAAAAACATGTTATTTACGTCAGCTATAGTCTGGAATAGCAGAAAAATTTGGTACACCTCAAGTGCATGTTTGACAGTAAATTAAGGTCAGGAATCAAAAAAAGAAACCAAAACGGCATTTTTGCTACAATCTAACCCATACAAAATTTACTTAGCTCGCTTCAATGATATCGAAATACTTAGTTATTAAATCTTGGGCGGAAAGTTCAAACGGGTGTCTTGTTAATTGCCAGCACTGGACAGAAAATTATTTGATTTTGTACTTGCAAATGCGCATCGCTGTCTTTAAAAACTTGCCAGACCAATTCTCACAAATATTGGTCACTTTAATTTTTTGTGGATGCTCTTACCAAATTATATGCTTTACTGTACGGTACATTAGTATCGAAAAAATATAATACCCAATCAACTTTTACCAACAACTATTACTGTTCAAAACATACAAAAACGTGGTTGATTAAAAATTTTCTGCTAAAGTTTAAAAAAAATGATGTTGCCAATAGAATTATGCAAATGTATATTATAAAAGGGATCTCAAAATGTTTTAAGTAAAGAAAAATGTTAGGGACTTAAGAGTTGATAGGCGCTCGACTTAACTGCGTTACGAAGTTGTTCTATCGTGGAGGATCTACTTATACAGAAATTACAAGAATTTTCGCGTTTTCGATTTCTTTATTAAAAAATTTGATTTAATTCGCAATGCTAGTGGTGTACATACATAAATAAAATATACCTTTGTGTACTTTAACAGGCGCAAAATTAGTAAAGTTTGCTTGCAAAATGACAATGCATACGGTAATAAGTACAGTTGCTGCATGTTCTTGTTGTCAATAAAATATCATATAATGTCAATAAAGCCTACAATAAAATGCAAAATTGATTGCTGAAATGTTTTTGTGACGTTTTTTTGCTGAGGTGATTACGTGATCTTGAGAAAGCCAAATCAACAGCATTTAGCTGCACATTAGTTTCTGAAACCATAAAAATGTTGTCAATGGTAGAATAGCCACTTTTGTTTTTGTGATTAAGTTAAGTAGAATTACCGTGCTTTGTTTATTCAGCCGCAAATTAGTTTCTAAACTCCCAAATGCATAAAAATGTTGTCAATGGCAGGGTGGCAATTCTCGTTTTGTGATCAAGTTAAGTAGAACCTTTAAAATTACATTGTTTATTCTGTTAACCTCTTTATAACGTATAGTTCTATTGTGCTCTACCATAGTGAATAACTTTCTTTTGCCTAAAAGCAATATTAATGCTTATCTTAATGGCAAGTATGAATAAAAACACAGAATTGGAGTTTTACAAAACCATAAGGGAAGGCAAAGCAGAAAACTTATAAGTGCTATCATAAATTTATTGCTCAATAGTGAATCAATGACTCTTTGCATGTTATAGCTGTTAGCAGCCTGATTAGTTTGTGGATTGCTGGTGAACATGAGTATGACTGAAAGTGATTCATCACTAATACCTGTGGATGGCAGAGCACAGTTTTTGCAGATGAAACATGTGAAAGCTTGCATTAAAAGTTAAAACACCCTGGACGAATCATCGTCCGTGGCTCAATGAGCTAATATTTACACACTTATAGAAAAAGACAAATTATGAACAAGAATTGGTTCTGTATATAGCCCACTGTATTTTATTCTTTTTATAGGAAAACTAGTGGATTATGTTTTAAGAATGAAAAAAATTTCAAAAAGCGAAAGTTGTATCTTGCTGATGCTAATACATCTGTTCCACCTCGTACAAAATTTAGATGGAAAAGTATTGATGTTTCTAAGAGCAAATGCAAGTTGATACAGAATCTTGATGAAAAGAGTGATCAGGCAAGACCTGCAAACAATTTGGATTTGATCAAAAATGATTATGATGCTTTTAGTGATTGTGGAAACACATCAGTGTTGTGTCCAACAAACAACAGTAGTGATGATGAAAGTTTCATTAACTACAGCAGCAGCTCAAGCGAGTGCGGACTTACCGTCCAAAGTATAGCGATACAATTCGCTTTCTCGTGAATGGAGGATAAAAATGGCAAATAAAACAAATAAAAAACAACTACGGTGAGTTATATATGTGTAATGCAAAGTCGCCTAATCACAAACAAACATCATTTAGTACACAGATTTTTAACATTGTTATGGAAACTACTTTTATCTTTGCCAGTTTTCCCTTTCTGTGATAAGGTTCAAGATCGCTTGTTTTGCCATGTGAGTTGGTCATGAGACAGCCCATTTTCTTTGTTTTTGAAGATTTTGCAATTAAATAAACAGCAAGCAATATGAAACAAATTTTATGTGTTAATCTTATTCCTTTTAAGAGGTATGCAATTAAGCATTATGTTTTTTTGAAGTTAGATAGGATTTGGTTTGGACTTTCAAATTTTTGTGTATGATAAAACTAATAAGCTTTCAAGTAATATTGCAATTGATCAATTTCATCTCATCGCAAGTAGCTTTTCTAATATTTATTGATATGTTACTTTATTTAAACGTGGAACCATCTCAGAAGTTAGCTAAAAATAGGCCTGTATGTTAAGCCAGGCAATTCCAAGGTAACGTTTTGACCTACTTTTTGTGTCTGCCAACTTAGCCATTTCATACAACTAGCCCAACTACCAGCAATAAAAGATCAAGCCATTTACTTTTTCGCTCGCTTTGACTGCAAATTCATTTGTTGTCATTATGAAAGCATGCTTAATATCTACCAATTTTGTAATTTACCCAGTTTATTTGCAATTTTGCATAAAACGCTATCACTTCTATGCAATTCAATGCAAAAAACTGCTAAAGGTGCATCATTTTTTCAAAAACAAATTTTGATAATGTAAGGTAAACTTTCCGGTACAATTTCAAGCTTTATGATTATGCGTTGTGGAAGCAAGCTTGTGTGCTACTTTACTCGCTTAAAAATTTTGCTCTGAAAATGTGCTCCATGTATAATAGATTTCTCATCAAATATGTTAAGTATTAGTTTAGTTGCATATCTCGTTAGGTGATAGGCAAGTAGCATTTGTAATACGTTAGATCAGTAGTGATTATCAGAATCCATAATCAATAAGTAAAATCTCACTCTCTCAAAAGTTTTTTAAACAACTTTCAATTTTACTGTGATATTTTTTTGTAGATTGTATGTAATGTTGTTGGTGAAAACGGAGAAGAAAATGAACCCGTGGATACAAAAGTAACCAATGAGCAAATGCAAGTTCTTCTTTTAGAATTCATTTTTAAGCATAACGTATCTGGAGAGAAACTTGAGGATTTATTAAAACTTTTTGATGTAATTTACCCTACTGCATTTCCATCAACCAAATATCTTTTTTGAAAGACAATATCAAGCAAGATCAAATACCAATTACATTATTTTTGCTCTACATGCCAATCACTAATAGAAGTTGATTGGAAAAGATGCATGTCTTGTGACTGTAAATAAAATGAAAAATTTAAAGAAAATTACTTTGTAATTTTTTTAATAAAAGATCAACTAAAAATATTTTTGGAAGAACACAATACATGTACTTCTATATTAAAAAAAATCTGAATTATGCAGAACTGAACAGTTGTCGGATATTTTGAGTGGACAATATGTAAAAAATCTTGTTCGTGAAGATGTACTAAGTGATGAAGACATCACTCTTCTGGGAATTCTTGATGGGGCTCAAGCATTTATGAGCTCTTCCCGCTCTTATTGGCCATTTTTTGTGACAATAAATGAGCTTCAATATAAAAGTAGAAACAGCAACATGATGTTGTTAGGTTTATGGTTTGGTAAAAACAAACCATGCATGGAAACTTATTTGAAAGCAGTCTTGGATGAAGTTACGAATTACGCATCTGACTATGATCAATGGTCTGATGTTGATGGGAAAATAGGAAAAAGCCATGTTTTTCGTTTAATGTGCACTTGTGATGCTGTTGCTCAAGCAGCAATTCGAAACTGCCATCAGTTTAATGAGGAGTATGGATGCCCTAAGTGCTATCACAAAGGAAAGCGTGTGGAAAAAAGAGACGGGTTTGTGCGTGTATATCCATTTTTGGAAGAGACACCTTCATTGAGAAACGCAGTAAGTCATTTGGAAGATTGTCGCAATGCTGTTGAAAAGGATCTCCCTGTTTATGGAGTTAAAGGCCCTAGTGTGCTACAAACTGTTCCAACGTTTGACCCAGTGAACTCTTTTGTTTTTGAACATATGCACTGTGTGCAAGGAATTCGCAGAAGCTTGCTTTCTTTGTGGTTGGTCACATGTAATTGCAGAAATTCTTATTACCTGGGGCGTCATTTATTATTGTTAGACAAGGAACTAAGCAAGATCGAACCACCTAATGAAATTACAAAACTTCCAAATTCGCTTTCGTCACGTAAATATTGGAAAGCTTCTGAATATCGGTCATTTATCTTATATTATGGCCCAATTTTTTTAAAAGGTAAACTGCCATCCCCTTACTACAATCATTTTATGATTCTTTCATGGGTGCTTTATCATGTACTACAACCTATTATAAATTCCGACAAACTGCCCAGCATTGAAAAGAGTATGCAGACTTATGTAAAGTCTTATGCAAAGCTTTATGGTGAAGAAGACGTAACCTATAATGTCCATCAGCTTCTTCATATAATTGAGTGCGTGCATTGTTGGGGGCCTGTGTGGGCCTATTCAGCCTACGCTTTTGAAGCTATGAACCATTCATTGTTAAAAATGGAGCATGGAACCCAGCACATAGCTATGCAAGTTGCTGATGCTTGGGTTTGCAGCAAAAGTGTGCGACATGTTGGCAATAAATGCATGCCACAAGCTTGTACTGATGTTCTAAATTTGCATAAAAAACTGTTACACCGTGGTGGATATTTGCACAAAGTTATAAAACAGTTTGGCAATATTCGTGTGCATGGAAAAATGAGAGAAACTACTTTAAATAATAGCAAAGCTGTTGCAGTTTCCATTTTACTGAAGCGCAATATAGAATCAGGTAGAAAAGTTCAAACATTTTTTCGGTTTTCGACCCCTGCTATGACTGTTCATTCTGAAGAACAAAAAAATAATGCAAAATTAAAGCGTACGAACACGTTAATTCAAACTGACGATAATTGCTTTGGTGTGGATAAAAAACTAATTGTTTTTCGTTATTGTACTTGCGAAAAACCTTGTGAATGTAACAATTTTCCGATTATTATTGTTCAAATATGTAAAGCTATTAAGCCAATGCCAAAATACTCTCAGCATATACATAAATTAAGCAGTGATTACGCAACAAATGTGAAAGCAATGTTTCCTGATAAATTGTACAAAAAATGTGTTCAACTCTCTTGCCAAAGCGATCGAAACGTCTTTTATGCTATTCCTCTGGCAAATCATCTGGAAACTGATTAAATAAAAAGTTTTTGTGCATTTAGTTCTTTTGCTAAAAAAAAAGACTTTGAGTACTTTTTAATATTTTAATACATGCCTTGGGTATTTTAGGCTTTTCCAATTTGTCAACTCATGTAAAAACTGAATTCATCCCACAATCTTTTGAGAATGATACAACAATAAACAATAATTTGCTCGTGATAGTTATCTATCGTACAAATGACATTTATCATAAAGTCTTGAGACGATTGCTCTGCATTTTAATGGTTTTAAAGTAAGAATATTGACTGTGGTTGGAAATGCGATTAGAACTTTTGTTAATCGTTTAGTTACATTTTTATTCTTTTGCTGAATATGACAGCAAATTATTTTCTTTTCAATTAGTCATAAATCATTTTACAAGATAGCATCAAGGCGTTAGATGTTGAGTCATTGACTAGATGGGCTGGTGAAGTTGTCAGCTGTTGTTTTGTTTTACTGCTCACTATTTTTACATTTAATTAAATTCAAATTCAGATTTTGCTACTAAACATGCAGTGTGTGAACTAATTTTAGTCCCGGTATGTTCAAGTTTGTACCAATAATTGTATGCATTTACAGGGATGGGCTGCAACTACGTCCCAATAAAATCTAGGTATATTCCGATATATTTCATATTGTCCAATTCAATCCCAGTAAAATTCAGGTTTCTCTAGCATTTGTATGATTACATGCGTCACTTACATCCCACATGAAATCCTGGTAAAATCCAAGTTGTATTGGTAATTGTACAATTACTGCATCCTCAATAAAATTCTAGTATTTTCTGGTATATTTTGTATGATTAGTTACGCTCCCAGTAAAATCCTCGTTTATACCAGCAATTGTGCAATTACAGGATGGGCTGCAACAACATTACAATAAATTCCAGATATTTCCTGGTATTTTTTTGTATTATCAGTTTCAATCTCAGTAAAATCTAAGTTTATACCAGTATTTGTATAATTACTGGAATAAACTGCACCTACATCCCAATAAATTCCTTGTATTTTCTGGTAAATTTTGTATCGCCAATTACGTTCCCAGCAAAATACCGGTATATGCCGATAATTCTAAATTTGATATGAAGTTCTGAAATTACATACCAATAAAATCCTGGTAATTCGTGGTAAATACAAGCATTAATCCCGGTAAAATCCATGTTTTTACCGGTAATTTCAAGTTACCGGGATTTTTTTTTTGTAAGGGTCAAACTGCCCGAAAAACTAAAAAATGCCTGAAATTTTGTCGCCAAATCTATGCATTTGGACAAACGGGGTAGTGCCACTTGGACCTCTCACTTCCAACGCTTATGTGTGGTACCATCTTTGATTTGGAATGTTTACTCATTAGTCAGTGGTACATCTCAATGTGTGCACCACCTTTTTTATAGCAAGCAACTGTTTCACGCATGCGTGACCTGCTGACAGCATTTCGGGAGTCACTGATGCGCATGCGTGATGCACATGCGTTCTTCAAGTGTTGGGATATTCGGAGACCTTGTTCCATAGATTTTCTACTTGATGTAACTCCACAAAAAAATTCCAATGTTGTAAAACCAGGTGAAAGTGGAGCCAGTTCAATTGGACCACGACTGCCAATCCACCGATCCGGGAACTGCCCATGCAAGAATGCACGAACCTCACGCGAACAATGCGCTAAGGCACCATCTTGCTGGAAAATGACTTGCTGCATGTTAGCTAAAGCTGAAAGTTCGGGAACACAGAATTCCCGAACCATACGGAGATAATTGTCACCGTTGATATTCACAGAGTGTCCTTCTCGATAACAGAAGAAGATAGGCCAGTTAAGCCATCTGAGGAGATGGCACATCAGACGATTAACGTAGGCGTGTCTCGTTCATGCTTGTGAATTTCGTGAGATTGGCAACCCCTCATATGTGGGTACTATGCCAATTGCGACGACCAGAAAGGAAGAAGAGAGCTTCGTCGCCGAAACACATCTGCTCCAGGATGGAAGGGTCTCTCTGGAAATGATCTAACAGAGTTTCACATATTTCCATCCGGCTGTCGTAGTCTTTAGTCTCAAGCTTTTGGACAACTTCGATCTTGTAGGGTAAGAGCCTGAGCTCACACCTCAAGCCTGCCTGACAGCTGCAACATTCTCCTCACTCTGCCCACTTTAGTGTCTTCCTGAATGGGGTCCATCCATCTCGGATCCCGTCTTGATGAACTTCCTGTGGGTGTTGAGGATGATGTTTTGGGAGGGTGGATAATGAGATCCGTAGAGGGCCCGAAATCGTCGCTGCCCTGCAGTCACAGATTGAAACACCTCCTTCCTTGCAGCGATTTTGCACATGTGTTCTTTAGTAAGCATGACACTTCAAGAAAACAATGGAAAACTTTAAATTTTCACTTAAAAATTTTTCGGTCACTGAAGAAGGCAGTAGCACAAGGTTAACACCCTCCCTCTTACACCTGCAGAGAGAAGAAAAACTAAAATTCATTAGTGTCTTTAGAAATACCCACTAGAGCAGGGTTTCTAGTTGTTGGATCAATTTCATTATCTAAGCACTTGAAAAGACTTAAAAAGAAAAGTTTTCCAAAAAAAACAAAGCAAAGAACCGCAGGTTGCCAAATGGTATGGACTAGACTGTGACATCAGGCTACAGGAAGCGATTAAACATGTTGTCAAAAATGGCAGGTCTTTACTCGAGGCTACTAGCAAATATTGAATGCCTGCTAGCAAATATTGAATTTTCTGAACCACAGTGAAAACATACACAATACTGGCAAAACGGTATCAAAATTCTACATAAACCAAGAAGAACATGATTACAGCACAGGTAGGTTTAATCTTATTGTCTGCTTATTTTCATCAAACAAATTTTCAATATCTTTACAGCTGTGATAACTTTATTCGATCTATGGTATTGACACCGTTTGTGCCTTTAGTTTAAATCAGTAAAAGCTGATCTTAGAAGAGTGTAGGGATGTTAGGTGATTGAAATGATAAATCATTTCCATTATCTACGTACTGTAGTTTTCTGATTTCACATACAACTTTCATGTTTCAAGTTGTCAACGCGGTGGAAAAAGCAGCAAAATGTTTATGATGGTTTGAAGATACAAACTAGAATATTGGCGTACAAATATGCTGTGAGGAAGAACTTACTGCACCCAAGCAGCTGAAATAAAACAATAATGGCAGGGAAAAATGGACTAAATAGTTTCCGCCAAAAAACTTGTAGCCTAAGCTGAAAAATCTATTTTCGTAAATAGAAATATGTCCCTAGTATCAAAAGAAATCATATTTGTGATGATGCTGCCATCAGCAACATCAATTTCAACCACGAAATGTTCGGCTGGTCTATTCAAGTTTCCCACAGACCTGAGCAAACATGAGCTATAATGATATTCAGATATCGCTTGGTTTCGTGCCGGTAATATGATTGCTTTTGTTCTGGTTATCCCGTTCGGTTCTGTGCCGGTTGATTTGTTAGTTGCTTAGTAGTTCGTTTTCACTTTTTTGTTTGAATAACCATTTATGTTTGAAATTGGGAAATGATTACTAGTTTACGAGCGTATATGCGTTCAGCTGATCCAAAAGCCCCTGCCCGATGGTCCATTGGTCCACACACTGTGGGACGTTTGGACCAAACTTTTCAACATTTTGAAATAGAAAATATTTGATGAAGCAAATGGAGATACAGCAATTTTGGACGATGAATATGTGTAGCGATGTTTAGACTTTTGAGAACCACGGGTGACATCAAACGTCACTGAGTAAGAAAAACTGAAATTCGGTCTAAAGGTCCCACATTATTCTATGTACGTACAAACAGAACTCTATTTTGTGGTATAAAAGATAACCATATACTTAACTTGGTCAAGTATCGTTCTTCCAAGCAACTAAAATCTGTTTCAAAACAGTGTTTTATGAAAAATGAAGTAGGCAATCATTCCAAACAATGAACGACCGGATCACTCCTACTCGGCTCTTATTTATTGAAAACAAGCTATAGTGGAGTTCATACATTCGCTGCCAAAAATAGAGCCCAATCATGTAAAAAAGTAAAATTTTAATTTATGACAAACCAGTCTGCCAGTGTGTAAACCAACCACAAACCAGTCTGCCAGAGTAATTTATGACAAACCAGTCTGCACGTGTAAAACATTCGCAAAGAGCATTGTGGTATTGTTTTTAGTTTCCCATTTCCTTAAAACAAATACCGTATCCAAATACCGCTTTGGTAGACCGAGATAACATCGGCACAATCAGTGGCTTAAGGAAGGGGCTCCTATGCGCGTGCCCCCCACCCCTCAGGGGCTTAGGGTTCGAATCCAATCTCGATCAGAACGCATAAGTCTTAAATACTGATCCAGCTCCTGCTACGTCAAAAAACTGAGTTCTAATCCTGGTCCTAGTTCAACAGAATAACTTAAAACTTTTTCACTTCCAGTTTAAATAAATATATAGTTGCAGTAAAATGTACAGTAGTAGTATTTTCCACTCCAGTTCCGAACCTGATGCTGATAATCTTGAAAGATTGCACTCCTGATCGAATCCCGAATTCAAATTTTTCTCAAGCCCTGCCGGATCCGACATCTGGAATGCCGACTCCACCCACCCCTGGTGTGTAGCTGATGCTCGTATGTGTGTGCGCACGCGCGTGAGCATGCACAAATGCCGAAACTGAGAAAGAAACAGTTTCCTTTGTAAATGATCGATTTTGAAGCTATCTATTTAAAGATTTTGCAAAATGTAAAGGTTTGGCAACACTTTGAGATAAAACTGTGGTGGTTATGCTTTGATATCATTATTAGAATGACGATTTTGATTTGGATTTTTTATCTTGCTGCCAAAGGCCAATTGTTCTTTTATTTTGCATATTGACTTTTGTTTTAAAGGTGCAATGTTGTTGTAGGTTATGCAATAGTCTCCGAAAGATTTCTTCTTAAGAAATAAAAGTGCATTGTTTTAAAGTAAATTGCCTGCGTCAAAGCTTGTTTTCTCTTTTTTCTAGAAATTTTTCGATACTTTTACGTGTGTAAACACATTTATGGCATTTCGTTGATAAACAACTAGTTTTGAAATATAGCTATTGAATTAGAAGCAATAAATACAATTAGTATGAAATTCTTTGATATATTAACTGGAAAATGTAAAAATTTATTCTTTGTAAGTATAAAATTTCTCTTTGAAAAGAAATTTCTCAGCGACTATTGGATATAAAATCATTAACTAGCCAATGCTGTTACCGATTGCCCAATGCTCATCTTTGTTGTAGACGTTACTGAGCTTCTTTTCTGTCATAAATTCATAATCAGAAGCAAATAGGAGCAAGCCGATTTGTTTTGCAGATCGTATTTAGAGTTTGTTTGAAAAAGTGACGCATTTTGTCAAATAGTGTAGCCTGCGCTTTCGTTATCGAATTGATTTATTTTTCCACACCTTCAATGCTGGTCAATTTTTAACTTTTTCATTCGTTGACAATGATTGAACTTGCTCAACTATTGTTTTTCACCAAATACACTGATTAACACACTTTTTTGTTAGCAACATTGGCAAAAAATAATTCCTCCAGCAAACAAAACCCATTTACTGAAAGGACAGCAGTAACAACAATCTAGACTAAAATGTGGCCTTAAAAGTGAAAACAAAGGGTCAAAGTAAGAGGTAAAGCCCATAATTTAAAATGATTGCAGATAAACAAGGTCATTGACAAAGGTTTCATCGAGCTTTCTTCTGTGTAATAACTGCAAATCACAGCAGAGCAGTAGCAGCACGAATGACGTTTGCAATGTGCATTTAATTGCGTAACTTTTCCATCTCTCGAAAAGCAATTTGCTAAAGTCTCTTTGTTAGACAAAAGTGTTTGGCGCAATGTTGATGGGACTTTCTACTGCGTAATTAAATCAGATTTTGTTAATGCCAGAACTATTGGTTCGCACGAGAACAAGCAATTACCTGGATTGAAATCTTGCAAGCACGATTTGCATGAATTACATCAGCCATATTTGGATGATATTAACTTGAGGGATTGGCACCAGCGACCAGCCGATCATGTGTCAAATTACAAGATCTGTATCTCCATCACAGGTTCTGCAAACAGGTTTTGTTTCAACTGCATAACTGCAAAAGACAAAAGTGTTAATTTTAATCAAAACTCAAACATGATCACTGCAGTTTTCTTTTTCAATGATGACTCTTCACAGACCGTTAGGATCCGCGAAGTGGCTAAGGATGGTACAACCAATTGCTTTCTATGAACATTTCGATGCGTTATGAGCCTGGTAGCATACTTCAGATTATCTAAAACACCCGGAGACGTTCTGCATCTCACAACTAGTCGGCTTGGCAGGACAAATTATATTAACTACTTATAACTGTTTTAGCCACGTATTAATGAACGGATTTTCGTGTGCTCCCTCTGCTAGCAATGGAGAATGCATGGAAAATTGGTAAACGTTTTTTGTGCTTTTTTCAGTTAGGTACTACAAATAGCAAAGGCTTACAAGAATATCAATGTTCTCACAATAATTGTAGAACTGGACCAAAATACTGTTAAATAAAAGCCGTAGTTGGTGATGTCGATTCTCGTTGATGGAGGTGCACTAAAGAGATCATTAGATCGAAACACGTCTGTCGGCATGTGCCATACGTAAAACACACATATCACATATCAAGCCAATATTTAAAATTCATTGGGGTTTAATAATCAAATTCATCTCCATCTTTACATTTGTAGCGTGAATACTCGGTTTTAAATGTGTCATATTCGAATGATGGAAGAGCTGCTAATTTAATCCAATGTAGACAATCCTATCAACGCCAGAATAACTAAATCATTTAGAAACATCTAAAAATCCAATCACTTTGATATTACTTTTGCATGATCCTGGGTTGGTGAGTTGTTTTCACAGCTCAAACAAATTTCAAGCAATCCGGGGTTAAAGGATAAAATCCACGTGTTTACATCAAGAAATCAAGCACTCTCTTGTTCAAGCTAGAAGATATCCATCTCTGTTTAGAAGGTTTGACGCCAGTGTATTTTAATTGTTTGGAGCTGTTGCTCAAGTCTGCTCATTGCGGATATAACTTGTTTAAATAAATAAATATATATTTACTTAGTTAAGACCATTACTGCATCACTTTATCGTAAAAATGAAAGAAATTAAGGAAGATTGTTGTCCAATGTCTGTCCAAGGCGTTACTACTGCCAGTCTGATTTTCGCAATGCCTGGCCAAATGAAGAGAAGATACAGTAGGGTTGCCATACCGTCCGGAAACTTCCGGATATGTCCGGAATTTAGCGTGAAATTTTGCGTCCGGGAGGAATTTTGAAAAATGCTTAAATTTCCGGAATTTTATAAATCTGTAAACAGATAAGAGGGTGGTTTTCATATTTTTTCGGGAACGATCATGTCCACGCGGCCATTTTCGCCAAAGCCCACCTCGCATCGGCCTATCACCGCACGCGGACATGGTGTTTTCCAAAAAACTAAAAAAAAATAAATAAGAAAAGGTCATCGCCCTGTTTTTGGACGGAATGTGCGTCTACATGGACTGTTGAATGCTTTTCTCACGTCGTTATTTGGTCAGTTTGAGTATATATTTGGCGTCATAAAAAATAGCCATGCATTTTCCCGAATTTTGCTTGTGCAAATATGGTAACCCTAAGATACAGTATTTATAAAATATTTTTTCTGCATGAAGGTTTCATAAACTCTGTGTGGTCTATAACTGTGATTTATATCAAATGAAATACTGTAATCATTCTGCATAAATTTACTAAGGAAATCTAAATTTTACTCGTATTTGAAAATATGAAGCGATGGTTTGAGGATTTGGGTTGCACAGACCAACAAAAATATTATATAGTCTTCATATTCCTATGTTCCCATCACCAGTTTTATAGCTTACCTGTAGTGTAAAACAACTGTGATGTCACACATCTCATGTTACGAAAGCACATAGAAGGCGTGTGACATCACACTTGTTGTTAGCAATCTAAAAAGTCGAAAATACAACCCTAGTAAAAGTAATCATCTGCGAATTGATGACAATGATTCATTACTAGCGCACCGAGAAACTTGGGAAGGGGAATTGAAGAGCATAAACTACAGTGAAGATATTCAAGATAAAAAACAAAGCATTATGTCAAAATTGGCCGTTGGGAAAATACATTCAACGAGAAGAACTGGAGTCATACAGATTTCCCCTATGAATGTTTATTTTAATCATAAAGACAATGATTACATTCTGATCGCCACCAACAAATAAGCAGTAATCAATATTTGCCAAGAAAAAAAGAACGGGAGGACATGGCAAAAATGCCTAATTTTAAATATGCGAGCGGATTATTAGCAAAAAAGTTTTTGCAGATATAAAGCTGTTCCTTCAACCGGGTAATGAGCGCGGCGGTATATAATCACGTGTCGAAAAAAGAACACACAGAACAAAGCGCGATGTTGAAGTTGGTTGTTTGCATCATAGTGTTGACCGCAGTTTGTTCTGCTCAAGAGCATCTCACGTGTTTGAGAACCGATGATGTATTGAATCGACAAAGTCCACAACATTCCCAAACAGCTTTGCAAGGATCTCCGGGCAAACAGGGCCCGAGAGGTCAAGTGGGGTCACGTGGGAGCCCCGGCCAGAAAGGAGAACCTGGGATTCCTAATGATCAACAAATCAAGTTGCTCCAAGATCCATTGGATTCCCTCTCTCAGGAAGTGGAAGCCCTAAAAAACCAAAGCAGAGAAAATCGTCAACTGGCTGTGGATGTATTCACCAAAGGATTGTATATTCCTCCTCACGTTTATATTTATCGACTCACTCCTGGTCGTCAATCGTGGCAGCAGAGTCAGGAGTTTTGCCAAAATTGGGGAGGTACTCTTGCGGTCCATGGCGTGAAAACTCGTGAAAATAGGAAAACACTGATTCAAAATCTGTGAATTCTATTACTTTTGGATTGGTGTAAATGATATTGCGTCAGAAGGAAACTGGGTATGGGTGAATGGTGAACGTGCAAGTAGTTCTGAGTTGATCTGGATAAGTGGAGAACCGGATGCAAGTCGCAACCAAAACTGCGTTATTGTGAGAGGATATATCACATCTTCTAATGTTGGACTTGCTTATGACGACCCATGCGCGGCTTTACTTCAAGGACTTTGTGAGAAGAAAATTTGAATTTTTCAAACAACAATGAATTGTAAACGACTGGATGAGAGAATTTCTCCAAATTGATCAAATCTTATAAACAAATGAATTGTAAATATATATTAGAATTGAAATGCTGCTTAATCAGCATGATGTATGTTATTGTGAAGCAAACACTTGAGCTAATATTTTGATTTTGTTAGCATTTGACATTTTGAAATAACATTTTTCAAAATCAAAATACAAAATAAAAAAATCTAAGGTTTTTTATCATAACAATGATGAGCATTATCAAAATTATTTAATCACCTGAACTAATTAACTGTTGTTCTTCCTTGCATAATAGCCAAGTTGCATTAAGTAAGTTTCATCGCTTCGTTTGTTGGTCTTATTTTTAAATTGCGTTATATATTTCTGGTGTTATATAACAGGATGAAATAGAAAAATGAGTTGTTTCAGAAATGTGAAAACTGATATCAATGACATTTATATTTTGCAATTTTGTTTGTGTGGCAACATGTATATACGTATTTGAGCAAGGTTTGAATACAATAAATCAAAAATTCATAGGAGTTGTTTCAATCAATCAAAGGTAGTTTTTTGCTATAGCACCTTATGGTTTGTCGCTACCAAAATGATGATGATGATGATGAAATGGTTTTGCAGTTTCACTAGCCTGTGCATTCTGACAAAGCAGTCTGTACCATTTGAGAACCAAGCAAAACTGAAAAAGGCCAAAATTATTATTATTTTTCAATTGCTTTAGTTGTGGTTGTCACTATACAGCTTGCTATCATAGATGAAGTACCACCTGTCTGCCACATATAGATGAAGAGATTCTGTGAAGTGTCTCACTCAACGACTCAACATGCGAACTTGCCGGTTTTTATTTCGAACTATCTTTTTCGTGCTTAACGTCAAGTAAGGAAGCCATGAATGCCATTTCTGAATATCTTTTGGTATGACTTGACGAAAAATCGAACCCAAATTTATAGATATCAAAACGGACGCTCTAACCAATGCACCACCATGCCGCTTAATTACGCAACAAAAATATTCACGCCTGATTGGTCAGGTTTTCATTTCTGCCGGTCATTGCGTCATACTTGCTGCTGTTTGCAATTTGCAGTATACTATCATGCCGTGAAGTGCAGTTTAAAAAACACAACAACTGCATCCACTCAGTGACTTTACCAGAGTTCGCGATATTCTTGGGTGGACACTAAAAGTGTCACCTACTAGTTCCAAAAACAGTTTTCAGCAATTGCCAACAAAGGTAGAAAACTTACTTTTAGAATGGTTATTGGAGTGTGACAAGAAGTCAGTCATTAGCAACAACCCCAATATAGTTTGAAGATGCCAGTTGAAGATTGTAACCATACAAAATAGCGGCGATGTCCCCCTTTCCGTCGTATTTGCGCCACTACGTTCTTTGCTTTTTGATTGTGCCATGTTTCAAAAAAATTGGTTTTTGTAATCAAGTTAGTCCATTCGTCTCTCATTTATTTTGTCTGAAAATGTGAGCATTTGCTCAAGGAAACTTTCAATGTCAAATATTTGTCAACTGCAAGTGTCATTTCTGATTTTAAAATGTCCAAACGGAACATAGCTTGAATACGCAAAAATTTATCTAATGCTGTTAAGAACGTTGCCAGAAGAAAAACCATCGGTCAAAGATTTCCTCCTAACCAATTCAAAATTGATAAAAGCCCCCAAAAATATGAAACATTAATAAAAGTTTTAATGAGTTTAATGCTTTAAAGAATCCATTAATGCTGCTCACAATAGAATGAATATTTTATTATGAAAAAAAATATGCTGCTAAACGGTAAGTTAAGTAAAAGCTTCTGTCCATAATTAAAAACTTCAGCTTGCAGTGACTTCAGCTGTACAGAAAATTTCTTGAATTAAAAATTCTTTTTATTTATGCATTCAACATGTTTACAAAGTTATTACACGATTGTAAAACGTAAAAAGCGTTTAAATCTTGCTTTTAATTTAAGTCCTAATTTTGCTTTTAGCATGGTACTATATTTGTTACGTTTACTGCTAGGTTACCTTGGAAACAGTAGACCCACAACTACCGGGAAGCTTACCAACAAAAGACTTTTTATACACAATATTCTGGCAGAAAGATAGGAGAATGACATTAAAGAAGAAAATCAAATGCAATTTAAAGTCTATTTGACCTGATATATTTTAAAACTTGAAGACAAATTCGAGGTGATCGAAAAGTCACTGCGCACTTTACAATTATTCATCTTTATTTCAAATTTAGCTCATACTTTAACACCTTTGCATTTTGTTTAATTACTGAAGAACGTGTATGGTTTGTCAAATACGTATTCCGAGATGGTGGCCGCTACACAGATGCGGTAAGACAGCAATTTTCTGAAATGCTCCCAAATACACCTGCTTCACATCGCAATGCAGTTCGTAACCTTGCTGATAAGTTTCGCATTATAGGATCAGTAAAGGATGACAAACGTTGTGCACAGGGCCGTAACTGCCGCCGATGCAGTCTGTGCAATGTACCGGGCACCGGATTGCTACATTTTATGGTAAAATATTTCTCGTTAAAAGCTCAAGCAAACTTATTTTTATTAGATGTGACATTTCATCAATGATTTTAATTCATATTTAACAATCTAATTTATTTGAAGTAATTCTTAATGTATTTAAAGTTTCGATTGTGATGCAATTATTTTAATTGTAACGAACATAATCTATACGCTACCCTCAATCAAGTCTGTTTAGTAAAAGAAGTTTAAGCTATAATGATCATACAGCATCATATTTACCCGCTTTATTTTACCTTGTAATTGTTAATAAAGTTTTGCTTTATGACATGTCCAACGTAATTTCAAGTCATTGTTTTGACATAATTCTACAATTTTCAACCATAGTCCAGTAACACATGAGTTGCTAGTTGCTAGCCAGCAATTTTCAAGGTGATCTCCTATCAAAAGGGATCTGCCTCCAGCATCAAAGTACAATAGAAAAATTTGCTCAAAAATGATCACCAGCATCATACGGTACCATACAGCAATCCATTACATCATGTCAATAACCCGCGACCGGTTTCGACCTTATTGGGTCTCATCAGGCGGGTGTAAAAAACACTCAATAATAAATATGCTAAAAAAAACAAATTTGCCATTGGGTGCAAAAAAAAGAAAAATGCAATGCAAAACAATATGATACAGCAATACCTATATCATGGGGGTAACATTCAAGGACACACACACATGACATGGACAACAAGTCACATCGGTAAGCCTTATTAGGGCCCTAAGTCTACGACGACTATTTATTTGAAGATCAAACTCTGCTGCCAAAAATCATGCTTGTTTGAGCTATGCCTAAACTTAATTAGTCAATAATTGTTGAAAGTTTGTTAATAATTAATCTGCCAAACCTTCATGGTTTTACTGCAAAAGAGCCTGTTACAGAAATAGTTAGCTTTATCAGAGCTTGAAAGAATCGGACAGTATTGCAGAAACTTGTAACATTAAAAAAGTATCAAATTACCCGTTCATTTATCATAGTTACCATTTTTATCGTATTATTTACTTTTAGAGCGAGCAAGCGCCAACAGATGTCTACGAACAAAGCCAAAAGTGACGCTTCAGTAGATTTTGAAGCGTAAAGATTAGAGTCAAAGATTACTTCACCAAAGAAACAGGAAGATTTGAAAGCAAATAAAAAAATTCACTAATGACACTAGAATGCCCGGGATTTTTATATACCTAGAATGCCCGAAGGAGTCATTTTGACTCCTTGTCATTTTTTGTGTAACATTGCTGTGATTATGGCTGTAGAATAGCTTTGTAAAACAGCTCACTTAGTGAAATTTTTATTGATTATTGCTGTATTGGGCAATGGTACTTGCTGTATTGGGCAAACTCAAATACCAAACCAACAAAATAAAAATGTCAGAAAATCCCAGAATGCCGAAAAAGGACACTTATTGTTGTGAAGAACTGCATTTCACACACAAACGTACGGTTTTAGCAGTACACTTTCCGCACAGTGATTCGCTACACTCAAGACAGGTGCCAACTGTGTGATTCTTCTTACAGTCACTGTTTACTTGGCAGTATTTTGCCATTTTACTATGTTCTTCATCAAATGTTTCTTCTTGCGAGCGTCTTTTCTTAGTGTTGCTTCTTTTGTCTAGGTAAGGCCCAGATAGGTCTTGAGCCAACTGCTGAAGAAAAATTCTTTTGGATATGTTGTTCTTCATGACCTCCTTGTAAACGATCGATGCATTTATAGCCGCCAAGTCCAGTGTGTTTTGGAACAAATGAATAGGCCATCTTCTGTTGGAAGTTCTAACCATATATTTACTTGCCAATTGATTCACAATATCAACACCATATTTTGCATCATTGCAAGCTTTGACGTTTTCTGGTGTCTTTTTGGCATTACCAGCAATAGTGATGTTTTGGTGAAAGGTGCTGAAAATTGCCACGTTTTTCTTGGTTTTAGCTTGATAAACAGTCATTGTTGCATCACCAGATTTATATGGCGCGGTGAAGTAATGTGGCTTTTTCATGTGCTTTACCACTGCAGATACTTCCTTGCGGATTCTGTTTACTGTTTTCAGTAAGCTGGTTTTGTATTTTTGCAACTCTGTGGCCAACTTTATTGATGTAAAATAATTGTCTGTTGTCACGTTCCTCCCTTTGTTGAGATACGGTTTCAACAACCGCATGACAACTTGGTCGGAGACACGGTCATCTTTAGAGCGATTGTCGTCTCTGCCAACGTATGGAAACCCGTTTACCACATACATACTATCTTTACCTACAGCCAGCCAATATTTCTGTCCGTACTTATCAGGCTTTGACGCCATGAACTGCGTAAATGGACATCTACATTTGCAAGGAAAAAGCTGTTTATTCACAGTGATAAAAGCCCCAGGTGTATGACATGAAATACAGTTGTCGATGAACCTGTTCCAAACTACCAAAAATAGAGCAAATCTATCTGTTTTCAACCTTTGAGAACGATCCGGGTTTGTATCAAAACGCAGAAAACGTAATATTTTGCTGAAACGGTTCCTTGAAATTTTTTTTACCCAAGGGCCCACCCCAGTTTTCAGTCCACAGAGTATGATATGGCCTGTCATTTGAACCTGTTACTCTTCGGGCGTACATAACAGCAACGAATGCGAGCAATTCATTGTTTGTTAGACAAAATTCTTTGTTTTCCGTTTGTCTACGAGCTTTAGTGATGGTGCACTTACGGATGTGTTTAAGTATAAACTTGTCAATAAATAAAAGCCAGGCACTCGCAGGACTTGCAGACTGTATGTTTCTACGCGCGTAACTCGAAAGGTCAGGACATTCCTTTACAATATTATGACTTGCAAGTCTGCCTGTAGACTGCTCAACGACTTGTACCTTCTTCCATGTAGTAGGCCTACCATTCTTTCCAGTCAACATTGCACAATCCTTCTCGTCAGATTCCAAATCGCTTTGCGAGCTGCTTGTGCTTGGATGTTGGTGACGTTACACAAAAAACAAATGCAATTTGAAAAAACACAAAAATAGACAACTCCATTCGTAGTACATATGGTACTTGCTGTATTCACATCCATATTCTCATCTTCACTTGAAGAGCTAGGTTCATCTGCTGCTGGTATGAAATCATCATCTGCATCAAAGCTGCAGCTTTCATCCCCATATTCAGACGCATTGTCAGGAATATCAGTAAGGACAGACAAAACTTTTCTAGCTGTAAGACCTCGTCTTGTAGACATACTCAAATAGACCTACTCAAATACTATCCAAAGGACTGCTTCAAGTTCTACACAAAAGCGCAGCTACGATCAGACTGTACTCGCAATTAGAACCATGCACAGCAATTCAAAACAAAGGTGATAATCCGTTATCTATAGGGTACTGTTGACAACAATAGACAATAGAGTAAAAATTTACTCACAATGTCGCAACCAAATAAAGTATTGTATTCCACTGATAAAAGAGTGATAAAGCAATTGCGAAGATACTTCACAGCTGAGAAGCTTTCAAGCAATTTCAAAAATACAAATGACTTTTCAAATTGAAATCCTGCTTCAAAGCACAAAAACAGTATCATTGCCTTTTGTTCACAAGCCTTTTGTCCACAAACTACAGGAAGTCAAAACGACTCCTTCTGGCATTCGAGATAAATTTTAAACAAATCGTTTTTAAAGCTGACCAAAATTCACGCTATTCCAAGAGAGGGTTAGGCCCAATAAATGATGAAAAGTCACGTAAGGATTTTCCCTGAAAACAAGCAAGTGAAAAGATATGCACAAGCAAACTATCCCAAGGAGTCATTTTGACTGCATAGGGCATTCTAGTGTTAAGGATGCAGGGGGCCTTTAGTTTCTGATAATGATGCCACCTGCCCCCACTCCACAACGACAACATATAATAAGCGAAGTCCGGGTTAGTTGACTCATTTTTTTCTTTTCTTATGCGCAACATTCCAAGAAATGCTTGAATCGAGCTGAAATTGTCGCACATCCAAACATCATGATTTCTTTTTGTCTGAAGTAATTTTCAGCTTCTTTAGCTATATTGTTGACGAATTGTTCTTACTTTAATGAAATGCTCTCAGCCGAATCAAATAACCTGACCAACAGAGCTAGTTGACTCTCCTATCCCGCATTGTTGACTCAGCATTTTGCACTTTTTCCAGAAAAGTAACAAACTCTCCTTTTAGGCGCAATATGGTAACAACTTCTGTATAACTTATCATATTTTAATATCTTCTTCCGTATATCTTGTCTTCTGAATGTACTTCAAATAAATACCACAGGCGTATTCGCTTATAATCATGTAAATTTAAATATTTATTTTTGAAAAATTACAATGAATGCCTTAAGCGGCCGTTATTAAAATTAACCAAAGGTTTTTTCTAATTATTTTGCAATTGCTTTATCATTACATCTTTTCTTTGATCAAGACAACGTAAGCCGAAAGGCTTTATTGGGAGCTGCACGTTTATGAACCTTCCAATTTTATGCTTTACCGAAGTGTCAGCGCAAACAAAAACGTTTGGCACATTTGCCTTTCAAAATAACAAAGACTACTTTGCAAACACATGTTCAATAGCGCATTGAAAACAAACACCACGATGATTTCTCATCCAGTTGTCCAAAGCTCTGCTATAGTATTACTTGGATGGACCGAATACAGTTCTGTCCAAAGGCTGAAGCTTATGGGAAGTGTGTGGATAAATGGTTGCCATGACAACGCCATTTTCTCTTCCTAAGTTCGACACACGAAGCGAGATGTGAGAAGAGTGGTTGTCCGTGATTAGCAGAACAGGATTATGTTTTAAATATTTTGAAAATTTAATAAAATGTTTCATAAAATCTGCGAATATTTCTTCATTCACTCAACAGCTAGGTGCTGCAGTCCGTGCGAATGCTGTTAGTGTCCCGTGTAGCATGTGTTTTTGGAAGTTAACTCTAGAAAATATATCATACAGATGTATTGTATCACCAAGGGCATTAATTGTACGCATTATTGTGACAAGTGATCCTCGCTCGGCTGATGTTGCAGAGCCAATCTGGTTCACTCTTTTTGATGCAACAATCTTACAATGCTTTTGTACTGTGAAACACCCCGTCTCATCCACATTGTAAATAAACTCAGAAGGAAAAAGATATCGTTCAATGACTTGAAAGACGTTGTCAACAAAATTTCACTTTTCACGGTTAAAAGACACCACTCTTCCCAAGGATGTAGCTTCCGGTGATCTCAGCGTCAGCTTGTGGCGCTCCATAAATGTTGCAAACCAATCTTTTCCAGTTTTTCAATTTTTCAACCAGCTATTTGGTAGATCAATATCATTTTTCTGCGTAAATTCATGGGTTGGACTTTTCACCCTTTCCACAGACGGCCGTAATGTTATCTAGATAAGTTGATGCAAGGTTCCTCTAAATCGTCCTCCATTTTATCCGAAAAAATTCTTCCATACTTTTAGTACCTCTTTCGCGCCCCACAGATAACTGATAATTTTTCCAGGTATGGCCAAAATGTGGCTTGGACAAGCCCAAACTCTCTTGTAGCAGCACGTTCGGATAAACATTCGCTCACTGCTTCGGCAGCATTTTCAAAAACATAAAGTGGTGTCCTTTTTCTGTGTGTTATTCTTCGCTTTTCACCCATATCATGACTAATTGTATAAAATCAGCTCACATTAAATGATGTGCAAAATATTACTAGGCCCTATGTTTCAATACCTGAAAATAAAAGTAAAAAACATTCGAAAAAGACACTCTAAAACTTTTTCCAATAGGGCGGGTTAGTAGACTCAGACAGCCAACATGGCCGCCTCAATATGAGTCAGTTATGCCGCAGACCTACTTGAACAACAAATTGTCTGCCATTTGACTACTATTTGAAACTGGAGCATGATCTTTTTCCGTAAGCTAGCTGCACCAATACATTTTCTACCTAAGAATTTGTTATTTACCTGCTTCGCCAACAATTTGAAAAAGCAAAGCAACTCTGATATCGGCGATAGTTACTTATTTGGCTCAAAAATATATTTTTTAACCTTACCCGAAGTGCTTGAGTTCCACTGAGCTAAAACAAATATGACTGTCTTTACTTATTGTGATAAACACGTATGTGCTCGTTTTATTGCTTCATTAAGCACGGTTCGTTCAGTATTGAAGGTAAGTCAACTAACCCGGGCTTTCCCCACCAAGTTATACAAGCGGAATGTTGAAACTTGGCAACATAGAATGTCGCCATTTTTAAAATTTTTCTTATGCGTAGAGCCACTGTCACTATTCTGCGACTGTAGAAGACAAAGCTTCGATGCAAAAATACAGATCAGCAAATATATGAAAAGAGTATTACAAAAATACAACGCACAAAATGTTGCTACAATTCATAAATACAAAACAAACCATTATAGGTGTTACGGAATCGGCTTAATAATAATTAAAAAAAAATTGTAATGTGCTGTTGCTGAACTGAACTCATGTCCTTTAGTTCTCGCATGCCTTCTACTTCTTTTCCTTATTTTGTATTTGGTAGCTTGAGATTGGAATGCAACTCTCATGTTTTTTTCCTACAACCGGGCGAGGTTTGAATTGATTAATCGGCCTCTCGCTCCAAATGCTAAATAAATGACGTTCTTTAAGTTGCAGTTGTTCAATTGTTGGTTTTCAGTACACGGAAAGTATATTCTGTTGTTGAACTATGTTCTATCAATTTGGTTTTATAAAGGAAACCCTCTGTGAATTTTTGTACTTCCTATTTTATTTATTGGGAATATATATTAATTTAGTTTTTGAATTTCAATTTGTTTTCACTAAGTTGACCACAATTAAAGAAGTTTTACATCGGCTGTTTGATGAAGAAAGAACAAAGGCATTGATGTTCCTCCCGGGCTTTTGTGAACAGGTTGAAGGCACTTTAACAATAGGCTATTTTTGCAGGATTTACTAACTATCCTTCATAATAAATGCACATGGCATCTGCAAAAATGTCTTCTACCGTCGTTAGCAAAGTAATTCGAAAACGAGCAGAGGCAACCAATCAGATATTAGAATACGCCGACAATAGCAGGAAGACGGGAGTACACACTGATGTTTGTTTAATAGCCGATACCAAAAGCTTTCGAGCTCATCGGCTCATTTTGTCCTGTTACTCCATGTATTTCCGGACAATGTTCCAGACGGAAATGACAGAAAAATATGCTGATGTTGTGAGACTTGAAGGTGTGGATGCAACTTCGCTGGAATCGCTTATTGATTTCATTTACACCGGAAAAATCTGCATCAATCATGAAAATGTTTTCGATCTGCTGGCTACTTCGGACTATTTGCAAATAAACGACACAAAACAATTTTGTATTGATTTTATGTTTAACGGAATTTCGATTGAATCTTGTTTCAGTGTGTTAAAAATGGCCGATCTGTATCAAAACAGTGATTTATTAAATAAAACTTTTCAATTTATTTCGAGTAACATTGCAGAAATTTCAACTAAAAACGATTTTAAATGTCAATCCAAAGAAAATATCCTTAGTTTGCTTTCTCGGCTAAACCCATACTGTGTTGACGAGCGTTCGGTTTATGACACCATCATCGGATGGGTGAAACACAATGAGAACCGCAAAGATGATTTTGCTGAGCTGTTTCAACAATTAGATTTGAGTAAATTATCGCCGTCATTTTTAGCAGAAACAGTTTCAACCGAAACTCTCGTCATTGAAAATCATTTGTGTTCAAATTTAGTCATGACAACATTTGCCATGAAATTTAAAGATGGTGCCTCCAACAATCCGTCAAAAATTTTAAGTTTAGGAGGATTGATGACTCCAAGTAAAGTGTTTATTGTTTATAATACTGATCAAAAAGTCTACCCTGCATTACCACAGGCATCATTTGGTCAGTGTGCATTGAAAGTCGATGATTTTGTTTATATCCTTAAAGGAGGAATTTTAGATTCAAGGACGAACACAGTTAAAGTTTGGAAAATGAATTTATACAAACCAAACATAAAATGGGAAGAAGTAGCTTCGACGGAAGTTGATAGAATTTTTTTTAGAGCAGCAGTTTATAAAAATGGAATCGCGATTTCGGGTGGATAGTCACCAAATGCACGTCAATCTGCTGAGTTCTACAATCCTTCTCTTAATCAATGGTCGGCGCTACCATCAATGAATGAAGGCAGATATAACCATGCACTGGTTGCATGTAATGATTGTTTGTTTTGTTTGGGTGGATATACCTCCGGTAGATACTCATCTTCAAGTGAAATGTTGAGTGATGTTATTGGAGCTTGGCAGCATGTCCAACCAATGCAAACGCCGAGAACTGAGTTTGCTGCAGTCAATTGCATGAATGCCATTTATGCAATTGGTGGTTGCAATCAAGAAAATGTTTCTATGAAAAGTGTTGAAAAGTATGATATGAAATCCAACAAATGGATCTACGTCAAAAATATGAATATCGAAAGATGTGAACATTCAGCTTGTGTTATGTGGGATAAAATTTTTGTAGTTGGTGGAAAGAACGCAAAGAATGAATTTGTATTTCAAGTCGAGTGCTACGACCCATTAAGTGATAATTGGTCGATTGTGGGAAATACAGAAGAGAAATTGGTTAGGCATTCTGTCGTCGCAATTTAAGTTATTATTGTTTTAAACGACTAATTTGCTTTTGATTTATTGAAAAAACGTTTCGTATACTGTTTATTTTAGGTTTATAAACGTTGTTGTCGTGTGGTGAGTTCTAATAAACTTATTTGTTTAATTTAGTTATAATACATCAAACTCTTTCAAATTTCATAATAGCGCAATAAGCAATTTTGTTGCTTTGGTGATCAAGTTTCGAACTGGGAATGAAGCACTCGCACAAAGTTGTTAAAATCTATTTAATATCATTCGCTAAATAACCTTCAAGATTAAAAGTAATTAACTTCAACATGTGGTTGTTGTTTTTGTTATAGTAATTAAACTGACACGCATAATGTACTCGGTTCAATTCTCAACTAAAGATTGCGATTGACATCGATGCAATATTTCCAGTTTTGTTTGATATTAAATTTTTTATTTGCAGTTTCAAATTTCCATAAGGCTTTGGAAAAAGTGTTCTGTAAGAAACTTTTTGAAATCCACTAATCCGTGACGATATTTATAAGCAAATTTAGAAAGAAAAAAGTGACTGAGTCAATGACTCATTTGTAAAGATTCTGCGTTTAAAAACTTACTTACCAATAGTTTAGTTGTTATTTATAAAAAAATGATTAAATATTTCAAGACAAAGTTGATTGTTGGTTGCAGTGTCAGTGGTTTTGCGTAAAATAAAAGATGAAAACGAAATGTCATGGAGTCGTTGAGTTTAAGAATATACTTCCTAATCACGACCAACTAAATTTGAATTCATTTTGTCGCTCCGTTACTGTTATGGCGTCGAACGCCAAGCAACACTTCGGCCAATAACAATTATCAAGCTTTGTTTTGATTTGAGAAGATCATTGAATCCAAATTAATAAATTGTAACTGACACGCTCTAACTCTCAAGGTGATGAACTTGAGTTAAGGCGTTGTTATGAATCGAATATTTGGAGGGAATGCTCACATAATAAATCACGTAAGTGTTAAAATGTGTCGATCATTTCTTGCAGTCATCGTTTTGCATTACCAGAAAAGTATCATGGACATAATTATAATCATATTCATGATTGACAGAAAGTCTATAATCTGGGGTGTACTTTGCGGAAACAGGGGTTATTGAGGAAAATGAAAAAGTCTCGAAAACGAAAAAAATTGCAGGTTCTAAATATCAAGCCGCTGGCTTTCTGTTTTGAAAGGTCTCAGCGGCGTTAGTTCATGATGCAATTGAAATGCATTTCAAAAAACTGCTTCGTTGAATTTAGTTCTAACAATTGCTGCGCTTAGCTTAGCTGCTCGGTAACTAAGTGGATGAGTTGCATGAGCAACTTGGCTCATTCATGGTTTGAAAATAATCCCATTGAGTTGAAGGATGTAGCTTCCGATCATGTGGCTTACAAGAATGTCGTGAGACTGCGGTTCAAGCAAACGTCCTGAGAAGGAAATTGAGTCAAGAAAATGCATGTATATAAGAGCAATTTTGTTAAAAAATGACTTTACCAATTGTGATCGAACTATCGATACTCAATTTTTGATCAAAAACAGCATACAAGACCGAACAACACATTCATATAATTGATAGATATAGCGCATAACGAATGTTCAATAATTTAAGAAAACCAATCAATAACTAATCTGTTATATGTAGGTTATTTTATTAATAAACAATTTACTGCTTAGGATTGTAAGTATTCGCAAAAAACATTTTGCTAAGAAAGTATTCATGGGTTGAAGAAAATAATATTTAAAAGGAAAATGAATATGTTATTTGTGAAGTACAAAAGTTCAAGAAAAAGCTCGCCAGGGCAGCCAGCGAAACCATGAGGCAAGATTTTCCTTGTTGTAAGTTGATAGTCTCGCTGGCTGATCTGGCGAGTTATTTCTTGATTCTTGCACGCCGCTTGAGTGCGAATTGATCCCAGATCAGCGAATTACTAGCTGCGTTTTCCGGCGTCTACTGGCAGAGCTACCAGCACGTCACGCTGGGTTAGAAGTATCGGTTCAGCTAGTGGGCCGGCTTTACTCAAATAACACTTCTGAATGCAGCAACAAAATGTTGGTATAAACGGGGTATCACCCCTAATCCCAATCATCGTACTTTGGGAGAAGACTGATTTTGCTGACAAATTTACCGTTATTTCTAAAATTCTTTCCAAGTAAGGGCGTGGACACAAATCAAAGTTGGGAGTGGGTGCCGTAATGGTTTTCTGTTTCATAATTTCAGAAATAAATCATTTGGCGGTAGGTTTATTTCACTACTGATGAAACCCCCTCGCAATGATATTTGTGACACCAAGTTCCTTGGCTGAACCTAAGTGCTTTAGTTCTGAATAGAGCAAAATGTGCTGAATCTCTCCCCTCCAACTATGCTGCATACAATCAAGGATTTGTATGATAACCCATTTTCAATGAAAGAACTCCCTTGATAAATACGATTGAATGTTTGGTGGCAAGGAGTTCACATAGCGGTGAAGACCTACTGATCTAGTTTTTCCAAATGAATTCTTCTCAAATTAACTGCGCTTACTCACAAACAGCAAATGATTTCACCAACTTTCATGCGTTTATTTGACTAAGCGCAGAGGAGCGAATATTTAAAGGGATGCATTGATGCTGAAGTAGCTGAAGTATTTACAGGAAATAAGCTATGTATTGGTAGGCCTACTACTTAACTTTTTTGCCATTTTAGACCCAAGAGACTACATAAACGCTCTTAGTAAACGAAATAGCTAAACGTTTGATTGATTTGCTATGCTATTGCCGCTTGCAACTACATGCTGTGATTACGCAAATCAGGGCCCTTGTCGTATACACAAACACAACTCCAGCATGTTTCCAAATTAGAGTTTCCAGCAGATACAAAAGCTTGATGATCAAAATATAAACCAGACTTTTGACAATTACCGCAGTCTAAAAACCAATCACTTTTTCACATTAATCGTGGTGTTGATTGCTAAACTATTTTTCAATGAATGTTGAGGCTTTCACGGTTTCGGTGAATTGGGATTGTTAATTGGTTAGAATAACTTTGCAGTGTTAGGCTGGGGAAAAATTTCGTGAGTCCGTGGTTAGATAAAGCACCAAGTGTGAGCTTTCATTTACGAAATTTGTGCAGCAAATTGGCCATCTTCGGCGGCCGAGTGGTTGAGGCTTTGTTCCGGATAGAAAAGTGTGTAACATGAAGTCTGACTTTGCACATCGGGTAGCTGGTGCAAATGGTGAGTTTGAATTCCACCTGCAGTCAGTTTTTGTCTATACTATCTTATGAGGGTGACCAGGAACGTAGCCAGCGAAACATTTAGAGGGAGCTAAACAATCCATTAATACCGGTAACACAATGTTTGCAAAACCTGTTGCTGTTTACTTCAAAGAAAGAGGCTGGCAGTGCCACGGTGGCCCCGCTGGTTACGCCACTGAGGATGACGTATTGTCTGATGTTTATTGAAATTAATGTCACAATCAAGGGCTAGGTACCACTATTTGATAAATCACTCTCCCGTCACCACTGAATTAACTTACAAGCAATCATCGCATTTGTTGTTTACAAACAAAGTATATATCAATTTCTCTTTTCCAATAGCGATTGATTTAAACAAACTGGAACGTAAAGAACTGCTGAATATTTAAAATTGTGTTTGATGAAAAAATCGTATGGAATAAACGTGTGAAAATTGCTATTCACTGCATTATCAAGGAGCTCATAGGTTATATCAAAACTATAAAAATATGCTGACACTAATATATTGAAATTTGTGCAATACCGTTTTATTTATAGACAATTTCAATGTCGCTTTGTTAGGTGGAGAACAGCTTCAAAAACAAAACTAATATGATTAAATTTAATGTATGAGATAATTATAGTGTAATAACTGGAAGCCTTTCCTTTTACCACAAACATCACTCCTTTTCAAATTAGGAATACCCAACCTTGAAGATTCTCTTAAGCTTCAGGTCGCAAAACGTATGCACCCTTTTCCTCAGTTGTCATATTATAATATGTTAAGCAAATCATTCCTACATAATCACGACACAAAATCCTTTTAAGGCAACAATTGCTTCCAACCGAGGATCGATGACATGCTTTTTGTTTAGTAATCTAACTCCAATCCAACGAATTTGAGACGACTTCGCCAAACCATCAAGTATCAAAATCTCTCGTTTATTATTTATCATCAAACAAAATCGATTTCGTCTTAATGAGACATCATCAGTTGTATATCGTGGACCCAAAATCATAACTGGCTATGTCCAAAGCCATTGTTTTTCACAAATTTTATTTGAAAGTATCAATTATCACATAAAATTAGGGTATCAAAGAATCTCATTTAGGTTCAGTCAATATACTTCAATAACACAAGTAATTCCGAATGAGGGGATTTCAATGCTATTTATCCAGCTGATGGAGCAAACGCATAGCCCAAAATGGACACAAACAGTTTTGGTTGAAAAAGAAATTCCAAAGAAATGGATTTAGCTAGTCAGTGTAAAACTAACAGGCACCAAAATAATTATAATAAATACACCGTTGCGCAAAGTAATTGCACAAAACTCAAAAAGAAGGTAAAATTAACAATTTTATTCACATCAACAATTTTATGCACAATACTTCAATTTTAATACATGATATGACCGCCAACGTTCTTTAAGACTTGTTGTACTCTGTTTGGAATGAAATCCACCAACGTTTGACACTTTTTTTTGATTTCTAGTTCCGATACCACATCCGGATTATTGCCTTCATAAGCTTGGCTTTGGTTATACAGTCTTCACTGCGAAGTTGAAGTGTGATTATCGACCACAAATTCTCAATTGGAATAAGATCTGGGGGGTTCCCTGGCCCATCCAATACCGTAATTTTTATTTTCTTTATGTAAGCCATCACTTGTTTTGCCTCGTGACATGGCGCAGAATCGTGTGAAAACACCCCAGATCCATTTGGAAAAGCGTTTGAAAGATCATCTACTACTTTTTTCTCTACAACTTTTATGTACTTCTCTGCATTCGTCATTCCCTCAATCGACAGCTATGTTCCAACCCTGTAGCAGCTGAAACTAACCCAAAACATCTCTTTGGGAGGATGTTTTACAGATGGATTCGTGTGGCATTTACGGATGGGTTCTCCAATCAATTGATAAATATGCTGACTGCGCTTGCCTTGAACCAGAAAATGGCTTTCATCGCTAAAAGGCACTTTTTCTCCAATCAGTTGCAATTCAGTTCCGGTATTTTTTCGCCCAGTCAAGCCTTTCCTTTTTCATGGTAGCCGTTATAAGTTGCTTTTTTAGTAGACTTCTAGTCATTCGCCCACATTCGATCAGTCTACGACGTGCCGCACTTGAGCTAACATTTATTCCAGATGACAATAAATCCTTTCTAAGCATATCACTTGTCTTTCTTGGATTCTTTTTTACTCTCTCGCAATAAACTGATATCGTCTCTTGTCGAAGTCTTCCTCTTCCCACCAAGCTGTTCTTTCCTATTGGATGACAATGTGTCAGAGGCTTGAGCTTGCTTGAAAAGTCGTGAAACTGTGGATTGGTTTACACCCATAATATTGGCTATTTCAAACTGGCTTTTCACGGTGTAGTGGTGTAGGATCGATATTTTTGTTCGCTTACGTGGAGTAGTTTCCACTTGGACGTTTCTCTAATAAAGTGTGAACATAAATGGCACATTAAATTGCAAAACACCTTCAGCCTAACCAAAATACATCAAGATTAAGTTAATGAAATATATCATCACCTTCAAAGATTTGGGTGCTAGTAAACAGAAATTCCGGTGGAAAAAGCAAAATTAATTGCAAATGTTGAATTACGATTATTTCGTCACAAAAAGTTCTTATCATTTAATTACAGACAAGTCTATGCCAAGAAATGAAATTTTGGCATATAAGCAGGTTTTATGCCATTAATTTGCACAAGGATGTATAATGCCCAGTCAAAACCAATGGTTTATCTTTGTCGATTATTTATTTGACGATAACTGTTAACTCTCACAGACATAGGTGTTGAAGAAAATATAAACTTTGGGTGCAAAGCAAAAATATCTGAAAGCTTTTCCAGGAAAAGACGCTGAGTTTATGATAAGAAAGCCCTATTTTGGCGTTTAGTTTTACTTTGGGTCCAAATTCTTAAGGTGATCAATCGTGCTGAGTGTGTTGCTTGGACACTCATAAGTTTCGGAAGAGTTAAAACGCACGTAAGCACACTTCTAGGTGGGAGGAATATGGGGACCATTAAATCGCTGGGACCTTTGGAACATGCACCGTAACTCTGTGCTCAAAAAGTAATTTAAAAAAACCAATGTCATTTATCTGAAAAAGACTGCTTGAATCCCTGACTTCCTTTTTTCTTGCTTGAAAAATGTGCCATAAAATTATTCGATGATAAAGTTTTGTTGGCTAGCCTTGGGTTTATATCTGGTAAGTTTTGTTAGCATATTTTCTTGTAAGTTTTATTTGCGGTTATTTAAACCGGTACAATCAGCTTTGTATCTGTAAGTTAAAAGCGTTTAATTACTCTTGGTTTTATAATCATCTTTTAAACTATCCAAAACTAGCATACTAAGGCACCTTTGGACTATTTGATGTACGCCTGCTTTGGACCACAGTCCGAAGGTCCCTTTGTTTATATTACAGTTTATAATAGGTGTTCCACAGGCTTTATAGGTACTTTTAGAATTTTTAGATGAATAAAATGCTCAGGACTATCCCTTTAAGGGACATAAGTTTTTTCAGAATAGAACTGCTTCAAAAAACATTTTAATTGTGTTATTAGGTTTCAAAAAAGACATTAACGCAACAAAATTTTAATTTTTTTGTTTGCTTTTTAAAATACAGCATGGGTCATACATGACCCAGTGTCCCTTAACGGTAAAAGTTGTGAGTTGCACTGAAATTTAGTTCTTACTTAGTATGACTTCTCTTCACCTGCAAGTTGCTTTACAGTTGATCCAGAGTGATTTCTTAATCAAGAAATATGTCAAAACTTACACAAAATATTCAAAGGTCGCAATGTATAAAAATAGGTTGGCCTTCATTTATGATCAATATCTATTGGCCATATTCATGGTATACAACAAAGCAATTTCGTTTGTTAACGTAGCATAAGAAAACGTTGCATTCTACACAAACATTGTTTGTTTTAAAATCTTTTTTATTGCTGGTGCAGAATTTTCATCAATTTTTTTCGATCTTTTTTTTGCAATGTGTGCTTGGAACCAGTAGATGGTTTCAAATACATGGCTGCATCGGGATTTCAGCGGACTAAACTTATTGGTACATTCCGTTTTTTGCTACTGAAACTCCCGATCAAGCAACTCGACGATACGACTTTATATCCAGCTTTTTCATCTCTGGTTAGTCTTCATACGACTTGTTGAAGGCAATTTTAGAACTGTTGACTGCAATATTAATATGATCAAATATTACTTTGAGATAGTACTCGACCTTTGACCTGTTATCAAACTGATAACTCGCTTTCCTTTGGTCCATTATATTGACCCCCCATATATTTGTTGTACTTCTGAATGGCAATAGGACAAGAGATTGCTATCTTTTCATAGGAGCCTTGAAGCCTTTGTTTCTCTTCATGCTTTGGGTCAACAGTCAAAAATATTTCAAATCATGTGGACCGGCCGATTGTCAAACATCTTATTGTCTAACCACTTTGTGAAAAAAATCTGATTGCTCTCCAATCATATTGCATCACCTCTTTTCACTTCTTTGTCTGCTGAAATTAGTTCTTGTTTGGGAACATTCTTCGATTGATGTGTACGGTTTCAGCATTTAAAATCTTTTTGAGGTAAAGAGTGACCTGTAGCAGGGGAGAATGAAAACAGTTGTCAAAGTATACTTGACACAGGAGGCCTTCTAATTTTTCTGTGTGTGATAGCAGCCCTGTTTCTCCCAAGCCACTCTTCATACCGCCATGTTTCTTTCCAGTGTGCAAATTGAATTAAAAGAGATATCTGCTCTTGGAATCCCACCTGTACCACATCTTGAAGTACTGTATTCTAACTTATTTCTGAAAAGGTGAAAACGACTCAATATCAACAAATATGATAAGGCTTTAATACTGTTCTATGTATATTACAATACAGTGATCGTGGGTTGAAATATAACAATAGAATAGACACAGCGTAATGTGAAGAAAAAAAAAAGATGGCAGGGTGTAAACTAAAAATGAACAACAAAGCACTAATGCTGAAAACTATAATGCTTATTTAGCCGATGCTCATGTTATTGTGCATGGTGGGTTTTGTTTCATGCGTAGGGCTTAAATTTGTGGCTTTGATGGCCTCTTTGCTACATCCACTTGTCTATTTTATCGTTGATTTATGCAAGTAAAGCTTTTTTGCTGCCCTGCTGTTACTTATCCGCTATTTTTGCAATCAATCAACACGTTTACTACCGTTGCTAGTTTAATGGTTTTTCCTGAGGGACGATTGCAATAATCGGCCACTGCATCGGTTTAGCGCGTGCCACAGTCACGGGGAACAAGTGAGCAGCTCTGTGCACCTCTAAGCAAGTTGTACATATGATAAAATGCGTAGGACAAATATGTACACCCCCATCACCCACATAACAACTCATTGTTGGTATACGTATTGGGCCAAATCTGTACCAAACCCAATTTGTAGTGGTACACATATGTACCACTTTGTCTATCAGTAATACACCTCATGGTACATATATGTACCAATACATAGCAAACGTGTGCTATTGTACCGATTACATATTTTTTAGAGAGTCTAAAGTACAAGTGAACTGTCAGGTGGTTTTTCTATCAAGTTGCTAATGCATTCCAGTTTGTAGTGATAGCCAACCTCACTCTCATCATCATTTACCTTTGAGGGACACTGGGTCATATATGACCCATTGTGATTTTGATCTTTGTTCTGAGAATAAGGTCCATAAAATAGCTTGGTAAAGATATAAAATGCATGTCAGACACAAAATCATATAAACTGAACTCAAAAAATTTTGAAAATCAATCATTTTCTTTCACTAAAACAGCCCAACTACTCACCATTCAGAGTCACAAAAATCACCAAATTTTCTCCCCAAAAATATGACCAAGAGCTTCGAAAGTAGGCGAAAATGTTTTTTACTTTAAAGAGAAAACCTTTTAGAGTTCATCCAGAAAATAAACTGCTAAAAATTTTATCTAGCTGGATTTCAATTCAAAAAAATGTTTATAGGTCACATATGACCCAGTGCCCGTCAAAGAGTTAAACAATCTCAGATGAAGTATAGACGAGCGAAGAACGTCTGCCGCCATGTACGAGCGAAAAACCATTGTAGCCAGATTTTCACAAAAAAATCGAAACAATGACAACCGTCAAAACTTTTTTTCGGGAAAATGTGTATAAAATAGATGTTCTTGATTTGATGAGTCATGTGTATCCCATTAAATCAGAAAAAGACCTACATCTTAATTGGAACCGAATTTCAAGACAAGCTCATCTGGTTCACACCATTTAAAGAGAAGTGTTTTCCAAAATGAACAAGGCAAAGAACCGCAGATCGCCGAATGTTATAGACTAGGCAGTGTCATCAAGCTACAGGAAGCGATTAAACATGCTAACAAAAATGGCAGGTCTTTACTCGAGGCTACTAGCAAATATTGAATTCCTGCTAGCAAATATCGAATTTCCTGAACCACTGTGAAAACCAGGGATGTGGAAGCGGAAGCGGTGGAAGCGGTCCTTTTTCTGTGGAAACGGAAGCGGAAACCCGAAAATTCCACCGCTTACGCTTCCACGTAGAAGGAAAGAATGGAGAGAGAAAAGAATTTGGTTCTGCTATCCTTCGTAGAAGAACGAATAAGGGGAGCACAAACATTAAGAAATGAGAGCGAGGAGGAGTCATTTAGAGAGATGTTGACCTCTACATAATCGGAGTAGGGGCCTAGCGAAGAAAGAGAGGGGGTAGAAAACTTGGAGAAGAATAAGCCCTGCCTGACGAAAATGATGACGCCGCCGCTAGCGTCTGCGACATCAGTAGAACTCCACCAATCAACAGCCGCCTCAACGTGGTGGTGCGGTCCCCGACCCCATTTGGGTTGGGTCGAAATGGCTGTTGGCCTTCCCGTAGGTCCCAGTTACCCCAGGCACTCCCCTACATTTTTTCGCTATGCTGCCCCCTGAACTAACGCAGGAGGGCAGCACACAGCATCTACAAAATCGGTGGCCTGTTTTCACTTTCCCTCTCTCCTGCCCTTTTCTTGCCCTTCTTGTGTGTGTGTGTGTGTGTTTACCCCTCCTCTTCCTTGGGATGGAGGTACGGCATGAACGGTAATTCAGGTTCATGCCGTCAACCCAATTTAATATTAGGCTAGGGGAAAGATGGCAGTCCATTTCGAACCAGTCTTGAGTGACTGGTAGCCCCACCACCAACAAGGCGGACTGCCACTGGTGGGTACCCAAGAGTCGTCTGACATGCTGGGTTAGCAACTTCACAATTATAATCCGGTGAAGTACGGGAGGGCCACCTGTCTGCCACATAAAGGTGGAGGCGTCCCGTTGAGTGTCTTGCCCAAGGACACAACAAGCAAGCTTGCCGGCTTGTTCTCCACACTATCCCTTTTTTTTATGCTAAGCGCCAAGCAGGGAAGCTGTGAATACCATTTTTTAAAGTCTTTTGGCATGACTCGACTTAGGGAATGAACCCCAGGTCTACCGACTACAATGTGGACGCTCTAACCACTGCACCATCGCGCCGGTTTTGCTTCTTTGTCTCCTCATTCTTCTTCCTCTCCTGATGAGCGGTAACGTTCATCCTAACCCCGGCCCCATCATTCCTTGATCTGTGTGCGCTGGAAATGTGACCTGGTGGGGCAAGTCAGTGCAATGCTGCGCTTGCTCCAAATGGGTCCATCTAAGGTGCTCACAACTTTCTTTATCTAACTTCAGAGCTCTTGGCAGCTCTCACTCTTGGAGCTGCCCCCCCCTGCCGTAACACTGTGACTCCCTCCTCGGACTCCTCCGACACGTATACCTCCGCTTTACAATCTGGCCCCCCTCTACTGATGCTGCACTCTCGCATCAACCCCGTCTCCAAACCTCCTATCCCCCATCTGCCCATTCTATATCTCCTTCCTCTGCTCCTTCACCACCGTCCCTTGCTCCTGGCCATTTTTCTATGCCTCCTGCCTCCTCTCCTCCCCTTGACTCTCTCAGGGTTCTTCAATGGAATGCTGGAGGTCTCCGAGCCAGGAGCACTAAACTACTTGATTTTCTATCGTCCCATCCAGTCGATGTAATCTGCATCCAGGAATCTAATCTTAACTCATTTTCCTCTTTTCGGATTCCTGGATTTTCTGCTTTGCGTTCTGATTGCACCCACTCCCGGTCTGGCATTCTCTCTCCTGATACCACGCACGCCAGCAGCGGCGTCATCATTTTCGTCATGCAGGACCTATCCTTTTCTGAACTTTCTACCTCCTCTCTTTCTTCGCTTGATCCCTACTCTGATTATGTAGGGGTCAACATCTATCTTAACAACTTTTCCTCGGTGTCATTTCTTAATGTTTATGACCCCCCTATTTACTCCTCCCCAACGGACAACAGAATCGAATCCATTTCTCCCTCCATTCTTCCCTCCTCCAGAAATCTCTTCATTCTGGGGGACTTAAATTGCCATCACTCCCCTCTGGGACTCAAGAGGTACTTACGACCCCCGCTGGCAGGAAGTATTAAACTGGGTCATCTCTTCTGACCTCCTCCCCCTTAATGACCCTGACACACCCACCCATCTCCATTGCTCCTCTGGCAGTCGCTCCTCTCCTGACATCTCCTTTGCTTCTTCTACTCTTGCTTTTTCGTGCTCCTGGGAGGTGCTACAGGACTTGGGTTCTGACCACCTACCAATTCTTCTATCTATCCTTCTCTCTCCGGTCTTTCGCCCCAACGAGCGCCCCCCTTCCTTCAAATTTCAAAAAGCTCGCTGGGATGGCTTTGCCTCCTACTTTGACTCTCACTGTTCTTCAGCAGAGGAATACTCGTCTCTTTCTCTTTCCTCTGCTGCTGCTCTCTTTACCTCTCTGGCACTGAATGCGGCTAAATCTTCCATTCCTTTCGGCCGCATCAAACGCCATCCTAAAGCCTGTTGTTCTACTGAGGTGGAACAAGCGGTTAGTGAAAGACGCAGGGCTTATGCTGCCGCTCACAGAAGTGATGAAGATCGACAGGCTTACATCTCTGCTTCTCGACGCGCCTCGTCAGTCATTGCCAAGGCCAAGGATGAGGCATGGCAGACGACTTGCTCTTCTCTTTCACGCAAATCTAATCCTAAATCTGTGCGCTCTCTTCTTCGCTCTATCGCTGGCTCTCCTTCCTCGTCCTCCTCCTCTCCTAACTTCCCCAACTGTTCTTCTCCCAATGAATCGGCTTTGGTGTATGCCGCTTATCTGAGATCGCACTTTTCCGTTTCTCAGCCAAAGACCCTGCGCAGAAGAGCCAGAGGCTATCTCACTGAGCTCCACCGAGCCACGTGCCCTGTGGAGTCTCACTCTTCCTTTTGCTCTCATTTCTCACTTGCTGAATTTCTTGCGGCTGCCTCCAATCTTACCCCATCCACTGCCACTGGCCCAGACAAAGTTGCCTATCCAATGCTAAAGCACCTTCCTCGCTCTGGCATGGATTTATTTCTTTACATCTTCAACCTCTCCCGGTCTTCACATTCCTTTCCTTCCATCTGGAAGACATCTTCCATTATTCCCATACACAAAATGGGAAAACCTCTCGACTCTCCTGCTTCCTTCCGGCCTATCTCCTTCACCTTCTGCGTATCAAAGCTGTTTTAACGCATCATTCTATTCCGTCTACTCTTCTTTCTGGAATCTAATTCCTTTCTCTCTCCCCGCCAGGCCAGTTTTCGCCCTGGTCGGTCTACACTCGATCAAATTCTGTACCTCTCTCAGTCCATTTCGGATGAGTTTAACAAACCCAGGCCGGGCTCTCGGACGATTCTCTTTACTATCGATTTCTGTAAAGCTTTTGACTTTGTCTGGCATCCCGCCCTTTTTCATAAACTCATTTCAGCTGGCCTCCCTCCTTGCTTTGCTCGTTGGACTCAATCTTTCCTTTCTGATAGGCGCGCTTGTGTGGTTTATCAAAATCACAAAAGCCGCTTCTTTCGAGTCCGTCGAGGTGTTACGCAAGGATCCGTTCTTGGCCCTGTAGTTTTTTCTCTCTTCATTAATGATCTTTCGGCTTCTCTGCCTTCTTCCGTCAGCTGCTCTCTTTACGCTGACGATCTGGCCATTTGGTCCTCCTCCCCCTCGGTCCCCACTGCGGTGGAGGCCACACAAGGAGCTCTGTTTCGATTGGATCGCTGGTCTGAGTACTGGTGTCTTCCTCTCAATCCGAGAAAATGTGAGGCCTCCTTCTTCTCAATGGATTCCCACCAAGCTAACCTCCAGCCCAACCTCCTCTTACTTGGCTCCCGCCTCCGTTTTAATCCAACTCCAACTTTTCTCGGGGTCACCTTCGATCGTACTCTTTCCTTTACTAAACATGTATCTTTGCTGAAGGCCAAGTTCTTCCCACGTCTCAAGGCCTTACGCTGTATCTCTGCTTCTTCTTGGGGCCCCTCTAAGGAGTCCCTCTCTGTTCTGTACAAATCTTTTCTTCGGCCCCTTCTCATCTACGCCTCACCCGGATGGTTTCCTTTCCTAAGCGCTACCAATCTTACCAAATTGAAACGCCTCCACCGAGCGGCCAGTCGCGCCATCACCGGCTGCCTCTCGTCCTCCCCTATCCATTTACTACTCACCGAGGCTTCTTTGCATCCCCTACGAGTCACTCTGACTCAGTTTACTCTTTTTTCTTATGAGCGGGCTCTTCGTCTGCCAACCTCCTTTCCTATTTCAGGTTTGGCCAGACTTGGAGTAAAACCAAGATTCTGCAGATTGTCCTGGAGAGCTTTTGCATCCACTCACCCGCTCATGCTTCCTTCTACTTTTTCTAGGGAGGCTCTTCTTGCGTGCCCTGCACCCTTTCCTCCTTGGAATCTGCCTTCGTTCACGGTGGAGTCCACCCTCCCCACTCCATGCTCTCGCTCTGATCCCCCTCTTTCTCGCCAAGGTGCGGCTCTCGCCCACCTTGACTCTCTCCCCTCCCATGATCTGGTACTCTGGACAGACGGTTCTGTTCCTTTTCCTTTTGGCAAGGGCGGCTCCGGCGTTCTTGCCAACTGCTCTCTCTGAGGTACTGAGGCCACTCTTACTTTTTCGGCAGGCCCGGTATGTTCAAGTTTTTCCGCTGAAGCCTGCGCCATTCTTCACGCTCTTTGCTGGTCTCGGCAGCACCAACAAGTCTGCAATTTTTCTTCTCTTCTCCTCCTGTCTGACTCTCGTTCTGTCCTCGCCATCCTGTCCTCTCCTCCATCTTTCCTCTTATCACAAACTCTGTGGCAGATCTGGCAGGAACTGTCTTCTCTGTCCTTTTGTTCTATCAGGCTACAATGGGTCCCCGGACACTCGTTTCTCCCGGGGAACGACACAGCTGACAAGCTTGCCACACGGGGTGCGCTACTTACGCCCTACGCAATCCCTTGTGGTCTCTCTCCTCTTATCTCTCGTATCCACTCTCGTCTTTTCTCGGACTGGAGGCGTACTGTCTCTTCCAAATCTTTGACACACAGGTTCCCTCAATTTCCACTGAGGAACTTGTGCTTCCTCGTCATGCTCGCTGTGTCCTCTCTTGTCTTCGCTGCAACCGACACAGCGTTCTTTTAGGTTCTTATCTCTCTAGGTTTGGCAGAATCGAGAATCCTTCCTGCAGCGCCTGTGGACACTCGTCCCAGAACATCTCTCATCTCATTCTGCACTGTCCAGCGACGAACTCTTTCCGTCGCTCACTCTTTGGCGACTCTCTGTCTCTGTACGACCTCTGGTCCAGACCCTGGGGAGTTGCCCAGCTTCTGGGGCTTCATGGTTTTCCGCCATGTCCTCATCCCTCGGAAGGGGTCGGGTAACCAACAACAACAACACATCAGTAGAAAAAATACCAGATCAGGAGTGGGTGCCATGGGATCGCAGAGCAGAGAATCCATCGATCCGAAAAGAGAAAGATAAATTAAGGTTAGATTCCTGGATATAAATAAGGTCAACGGGATAAGACGAAATAAAATGTAGTAGTTTAGTGCTCCTGGCTTGTAGACCCCCAGCATTCCATTGAAGGACCCTGAGGGAGTTAGGGAAGGGAAGGGAAAGCAAGAGGTAAAGAGAAACAGCCAGGAGCATGAGGCGGTGGTGAGGGTACAGAGGGAGAAGATATGAAGTCGGCGGAAAAAGGATAAGCGGTTTGAAGGCGAGGGTGGGGTGCAAGTGCTGCATTAGCAGAAGGGGGCCAGATTGAGCAGTGGAGGTATACCAGCTGGAGGAGTCCGAGGAGAAAGTCACAGTACTGGTAGGTGTAGAATTTCCAATAAAAGCAGGGAGGGCAGCTCCAGGAGTGAGAGTTGCCAAGAGTTCTGAATCTAGAAAAGGAGAGTAGTGAGCACTTTGAGGTGGCGATAGAGTTTAAATTACTTTTTCTGTGTTTCTTTACCTACGGGATTGAGCCTGTTATGGTATGAAAGCCCTATGATGGTTTAAACAAATTTTACTTTGTTTTCTTTTTTTGCCGCCATTTTGGTCTCGATTTCGGACGGCATCTTGGAATTTAACCTTTTTTCAAAATGAAATTTCGGGCAAAGTATTACACTTAGAGCCATAATTCTTTTTATTCATAACTCAGAATTACCTCGGCTAGGGATTAAATTGAACAAATATTTGGCATAGGACTTGTGAATTTTAGTGGACATTCCAAATCAAAAATATCGAAAAATGTACCAAAATTTCCCCAAAATGTCGTTTTTCCCCCAAAACCATTAGTTTTGTGAAAAAAGTAAACAATTCACTCCAGCGTCATTAATTATATTGTACCTCGACGCCTAAATAAACTAAAAATGCGAAGAGAATTTGAACCCATGTTGAGCCAAAGTTGAATAAAACTTGCTTCAAATCTCATTAAAAATCTGAAGAGCTTTGCTCTGCTGTGCATATCAGCATACAGCGGGATTAAATTCTTAATGTAGAGTTAGTCTGTTTTGTTTTGTTTTGTTTCATGCATGTATTTTTTGCAGTTTATTACTTACAGTTTTTCTATTGGTTTGATTTATTGGTTGTACTTTCAACTAATACCGCTTTAATAACCATTTTCCTCCTTCAAATCTGTGCCGTGTGTTTTCGCATCCTTTATTCGCTATTTTTGGATGTCTTACATTTTACCGATTCTTTATTATATGCACTAGGGAGCAACACAACTAACATGATTTCTGGCTCTTTGCTGTTTCCTGATTTGTAGCAACCTCATATTTTGTGTTGTAGGCCAGTGCTCCGCAAACTTTTTCACTCATGGCACACATTACAAGCCTCAAAATTTCGACGACACGACTTAGCCAAACTCCTAATGAACACAAAAATGAAAATGAATACAAAAGTTTCGTAAATGAACACAATCGCTGTGCGTTGTGTTCAATAAAGTTTTCCAACTTTTTAAAGAAAGGATGCCAAAATCGTTTCTTGTTGTTAATCAACAATAGGAAGGAAACGTTTTTCGGGCAAAATTGGAAAGTAATTAAAAAATTTATTGAGGGTAGCCAAAGTAAGGAAGGCAATTGGCCTTCTGCTTCTTAATTGGAAGGATTCACAAATGTCTATTAAAAGCACACCAATTTTAATCCTATATTTTTAGCTTATGTGAAATTTACGTGATTCTGCGATGGATAAACTCATTTACTGCAGTGGCCGTCAAAAATATGGATGTACCGTTAGTGATGCATTTTGCGTGCTACAGTAAAGCACTTATTCAATTTTCAGCTTTGTTGTTGACAAGTAGTCAGCTATGCCCACCCGTTTACACATATTGCCCCATGCCCATATTTGTATCCATATTGCCTCCTATCTTTTGACAAACGTCCATTGCCACATATTCATGTTTTTGTGCTAATTACACTGAACTTACCTTTGAAGTTGATGAGTTCAATAGCCTGGTTGCAATTACTTTCGGAAAGTAAAAAAGATAGGAATCAAATTTTGGGATAACAGAAAAGTGAAAAGTGCCTTATGAAAGATATTAACTACACTTATAAAAGTTTACTACACTTGCTTTGTGAAAATTCTAGTATCTTTGATTTTATTCATTGCATGTTTGTGTTTTATAAATATTTTTCTCATTTTACTTACCGTATGTATTTCTATAAATAAAAATAGATGAATTAGCTCATAAAATACAATGTAAAAATCAACAAACAAAATGCAAACATGTTGACCAAGGACAGGTGTCTGACAACCACCGAACACTGAAACTGTGCGAACGATTATTGACATCACAGAGGCTTCCGAAAATGGAATCAGATAATTTATTTTGACGTAACAAAACGTCATATATACGCAATGGACAATCTGAAAATCACAAAAGTATGTTTAGGTTAGAACTAAACTGTGGCACACCTAGCATCGTCTCTCGGCACACCGGTTGCAGAGCACGTTATAGGCTACGGCTTATTATTTACTTGTAATAGCTGGGCATAAAATATTCTCGTTTTCAAGATGAAAACAGTTTTGTGCGATATGGAATTGATCTTACAGAAGCTGATTCAAAATGCTTTGATTGAAAAAACAAAGCTACTGCCTACTGTCATTTAAGAAAGAAAAGCATAGGTGCAGTTCCGGTAGAAAGAAAAGTATTTTTTGCAGACTTTGTATGTAATAGAACGATTTTTTACTCCCATACCAATTCATAAATAAGCTGGAAGAGGAGATATTCGATTGTTTTATCTTTTATTCTATAGTTAATTGCATCTAATTTATTCTCCAGACTCGCACGACGGCAACAGCGGCGCCACACTGAGGACAATCGTCCAGACCAGCTTCGGAGTTTCCAACTGTCAGCATTTACTTTGAGTTACTTGGCATCACTTTCATTTAATTTACTGCTTGTTAGCATCAACTAAGCAGAGAAAATTGTCGCAAATTGCTATTCTCAAGCGCCTAACCACGCAGCCATCGCGAGATTTAAACGCCTGACCATTCGGTCATCGTTACCACGATACGGCGCTTTAACCAATTTGACCATGTTGCTGTTTCCCCCAACTTTATTGAAGAAGTCGAAACAATGACAACACATCAACCCAAGATTTTTCAGTTAATTTTAGACATAAAATATCTTTAAGTCGCTTGCGTTCGATTACAGCTGGTATACTTTGCTCTAATTCCATCATCACTCCTGCATATTTCACGGCTTATTTCCATAATCAAAAACATTTCCTCAGCAAAAAATGATCACAGCTTTAATCTACCACACCATGAATGCTCCACTGTTACAATGTTATGACTTTTTGCAACTAGGGATCAACCTTCTTACCTTCTTCTAAATATCATTGATCATTGGTGCAGCTGTTACAGTGATTACAATTTTTACCTAAATTTTTTATTGGCAACTAACCGGCGTCGCCCGCAGAGCCCCCACCAATAACGTAGGGGTTAATGCACCGGCTTCACCCAACAGGTGGTTATGCAAGCAATTACAAAAAGTAAATGTTTGTTTAGCACGTTTTCTTAAAGCAAGAGTAGCTTAAAAAAGTGATTACGTCAAAAACATTATGGGCATAATGTTTTTGATTTAATGAAAACATAACATTTTTGACTTAATCGGCAACCGTTTATTCCCATGTTACCAACCTCTCTATTCATTCAGGTGAGTAACCAAAGAGTGCAAAAGTTGGGTGAAACTGAGGGATGGCGGCGCCAAAGTAGCGATTGTTTTCAAAAATTCAGAAAGTCGATATTAAATAGCAGACATCCAAGATAGAACTGGTCAGGATTTGTGTGACCTGACTCGACCGGTAAAATTGAAGTTGTTCGCTGGTTGACCCGATTTTTTATGTTCTTTTTGTTGTTTTTGTGATATTTGTTCGGAGTACGTCGAATCATTTAGTTATAAAGGCAATCTACGCGCTTTATATGCATGTTCACACAAATGATGTGGTTATTTCACAAAGTAATAGTATTGCAAATGATAAAAGCCCCTTTCATGATTAGACGAGGCCATCCCTGGGCGCGTTTTGTCCTGTTGGACAATAACCACACCATTTGTGTAAATGTGCATATAAAGCGCGTAGATTGCCTTTATAACTCAATGGATTGATGTATGATATGGTTATGATGATCACGTGCTATGTTCATAGAGGTAAGGATTTTAAATTGATCTCGTTTACTATAAACTCTTTGAGTGGTTCACTGCATTGTCTGGAGTACCTGACTTTAAGCTCATAAAACAATTTCAATCCGAAAGTAAAACGTTATAAAATCTTGCTTTTGTTTCTCAAAAGGTTCTTTTGACACTTTGAATTTGAATACAGTTCATGAACGTCTTTGCAGTCTTTTCAATGGCACTCCTTCTGGAAAAGAGCACGCGCCCACCGAATTCATTCAGCATTCTGACTTCGTACTTGCCAATAACAATAGAAATTTTGACAACTAGCTGTCGCTACTGTTCGCAACTTGATTGATCGATCGTTTCAGCGTTTTGTGACCTCTCCTAAACTAATGATAAGTAGGGTTACCATATTTCTCAAAGCAAAAATCGGGACATTGGTTGGCGAATTTTCACGAGACGAAATTTATGGTCCATTCAATTCATTCGTTACCAAAAGCGGGACGCTGAGATGCGGATCTAGACTTCATTCGCGAAGCGAAGTTAGAGATGCAGTAAGCGAAAGAAAAATAGGGTTGATCTCCAAAAAAAAAAAAAAAAGGTCATCACTATCTTGAATGCATGATTTATGTGAAATTCAAGCCCCTGAGTGTTTAATATCGGTAACCAGGCGTGTTGACCTCTTTTTTGTTGGGGGGATCAACCCAGTTTTTCTTTATTTTATTATATTCACACCTTGACCTCGTTAATCAAATCTAGAGCCGCATCTCAGCGTCCCGCTTTTGTAAAGAAATTAATTGAAAAGTCTATAAATTTGCTAAAAACCGTTCTGTTTGACTGAAGCAAAAAGCGGGATTTTCGATGAAAAAAGCGGGACGTATGGTAACCCTAATTATAAGAGTTGTTTTTAGCTCAGTTTTGTTCTACTGTGTGGAAACGGCAACCTCATCAATTAGCATCCATTGTCCCAAAACAATACTTTATGACATAACAGTTGCGTATCGCACAAATTAAACTTCGTTCAATAAAGCATACTGAATGCCAAACGATAATTTATCCAAATAAAAGTATTTTTGAAGCTAACGTTTATTATTTTGAAATGTGTGATTTCGGTCCAAAAAATGAAAGAGAATTTAAACAAAGTTTTGACTGTTAAAATAAGATTTTTGAGCGGTTTTTTCATTGGTTTGACCCGCCAGTGAGGAATTTCAACCTGACCCAACCGGTACCGGTCGACCGGATTGATTTCCATCTGTGGAAGGCGTGTTTCACGACTTAACGAGTTCTTTCTCGTAATTATACGAACGTGTGTGAGCCTGTCGAGGATCTTGTAGGGGACGCAAAGCAAGGAGATGGGACGATAGCTTTTCGGGTCCTCTACATGCTTTCTTGGGTTTAGGGATCGCCACTACCAGTGCTCTTCTCTAGACTTTTGGAATTTTGAGGCGGCGCAGGCAGGAAGAAAGGAAGCCACACAACCAGGACTTCAGTGCAGCTCCAGCATGGGTTATTAGATCGGGGCAGATAGAATCTGGGCCTGAAGTTCTTCCTGGTTTCAGGTGTTTGTGGGCAGCAGCGAACTCCTGAGAGATAAAAACTTTCAGAGATGTTCACTGGATTTGTTGGAGTGGCCCTCCAAAGATCTGACACTTCTTGCATGATGAGTCGAATTGACTCACGGTCAATACCCTTGTATCTTCCGTTTCCAATCAGCTGGGACGCAATAGCGTTAGCTGCGACGGCACAGTGACGAGGCGAGCGCCGTGTTCTACCAGTTACGTTGTTCAATATACTCCATGTTTTTCGGCTAGAGTGCGAAAAGTTGATAGTCTGAACTGCCTCGGACCATCGATCTCTGCGTTTTTTGTCGGGTCTGAGGAGCAGGGCAGTGGCAGCCCCGTTACAGTTGCTTCCTTCAGGCGACTGCAGAAATGTCCGGTAGAGGTTCTAGCATTCAGCATCCCAAAACTACATGTGGTTATTTCGACAACCGCGTGAGATAGAATTTTTGGCTGCTGTTCTGATGACATTGCAGAAGTCCTGGTAGGCCAGATCCACATCCGGTGAATCTGGTGGCAACAAACTCCTGGCAACTGTGTTAGTCGATGTATTGTAGTGGCTCCAGTTGGCCTTGCGGAAGTTCCATCACTTAACAGGCTTGCTCGGAACAGGCAGAGCAATTCTTGGTGGAACAATAAGGGAGGGTCGATGTTGTGACCTAGGGAACTTCTTTAAGATACGTCTGTCAGGTACACGTTTGTCTGGATCAACACTGATAAATGTCAGATCAGGGTTGGTGCCAGTGTTCCAGCGGCCAGAATGAAAGGTGGCCACGTGCTTTGGGTCGTGGAGAGGGACAAGATCGTTAAGACTTGCCCAAGCAACAAGGCACTCTCCATTGGTACTGCTGGTTCTACAGTATAACCTCAATTGACTTGTGGACAAATCGCCAGCACAGAGAACGGGGCGAGGGAACACTGGGAGATCAGATGCTTGCAGTCGCGTAGGTGGAGGTTTGTAGACATTAACGATTTTATAATCATTTACGTCCACGCACAATCACTCAGTCTCCGATGTAGTTGGAGATTGATCAACAAGGGCTTGGCACCAGCGACCAGCTGATCATGCCTCAAATTGCAAGGTCCGTATCTCCATCTCAGATTTATATCAGCCATATTCGGATGATTTTAACTTGAGGGCATGGCACCAGCGACCAGCCGATCATACCTGAAATTGCGAGATCCGTATCTCCATCACAGGTTCTGCAAACAGATTTTGTTTTGACTGCATAACTGCAAAAGACAGTAGTGCGCATTTTAATCGAAACTCAAACATGATCATTGCAATCTTCTTTTTCAATGATGATTCTTTACAGACCGTTAGGATTCGCGAAGTGGCTAAGGATGGTACAACCAATTGTTTTCTATGAACATTTCGATGCGTTATGAGCCTGGTAGCTTACATCAGATTATCTAAGGTTATCTAAAACATCCGGAGATGTTCTGTCTCCCACCCCTAGTAGGCTTGACGGGACAAATCATATTAACTATTTATAATTATCCTAGCCGCGTAATAATAAACAGATTTTCGTGTGCTCCATCTGAATGCATGGAAAATTGGAAAACGTTTTTTTGCGCTTTGTTTACTTAGGTACTACAAATAGCAAATGATTACAAAATCTGAGCTTTCATTTACGAAATTTGGGCAGCAAATTGGTCATCTTCGGCGGCCGAGTGGTTGAGGCTTTGTTCCCGGATAGAAAATTGTGTAACATGAAGTCTGACTTTACACATCGGGTAGCTGGTGCAAATGGTGAGTTTGAATTCCACCTGCAGTAAGTCTTTGTCTTTACTTCCTTATGAGGGTGGCCAGGAGCGTAGGCAGCGAAAAATTTAGAGGCAGCCAAACAATCTATCAATACCGGTAACACAAAGTTTGCTAAACTTGTTGCTGTCTACTTCAAAGGAAGGGAGGTCAGTGCTCCGGTGGCCTCCCCAGTAACTAGGCCATTGAGGGTAACATATTATCTAATGTTTATTGAAATTAATGTCACAATCAAGGGTTAGATACCACTGTTTGATTGATCACTCTCCCGTCACAACTTAATCAAATAAACGTGTGAAAAATGCTATTCACTGAATTGTCAAGGAGCTCATAGGTTATATCAAAACTACGAAAATATGCTGACACTAATATATTAAAATTGGTGCAATACTCTTTGATTTATATACAATTTCAATGTTGTTTTGTTATCTAAAAGCCGTTTCAAAAGCAAAACTAATATGATTAAATTTAATGTATGAGAAAATTGTAGTATAATAACTGGAAGCTCCTTGCTTTTACTTCAGACATCACTCCTTTTCAAATTAGGAATACTCAACTTTGATAATTTTCTTAAGCTTTAGATCACAAAACGTATGCACTCTTTTCCTCAGTTGTCATATTATAATAACATGATAAGCAAATCATTTCTACATAATTGCGACACACGATCCTTTCAAGAGAAAAATGGTTTTCAGCCCAGGATTGATGATATGCTTTTTGTTTAGTAATCTAATTCCAATCCAACGAATTTGAGACGACTTCGTCAAACCATCAATTGCAAAATCTCTCGTTTATTATTTAATATCAAACAAAATCGATTTCGTCTCAATGAGACATCATCAGTTGTATATCGTGGACTCAAAACCATAACTGGCTATGTCCAAAGCCATTGTTTTTCACAAATTGCATTTGAAAGTTTCAATTATCACATAAAATCAGGGTATCAAAGAATCTCATTTAGGTTCAGTCAACATACTTCAATAACACAGGTAATTCCGAATGAGGGGATTTCAATGCTATTTATCCAGCTGAGGGAGCAGAGGCATAGGCAAAAATCGACACAAACAGTTTTGGTTGAAAAAGAAATTCCAAAGAAATGATTTAGACAGTCAGTGTAAGACTAAAGGGCACCAAAATAACGACAATAGATACACTATAATACCTAGTCAAAACAATGATTTATCTTTGTCGACTATTTATTTGACGATAACTGTTAACACTCGCAGACATAAGTTTTAGATGTTGAAGAAAATATAAACTCGGAGTGCAAAGCAAAATGATCTTAAAACTTTTCCAGGAAAAGACGCTGAGTTTATGATAATCAAAGCTCTGTTTTGGCGTTTAGTTTTACTTTGGGTCCAAATTCTTTAGATGATCAGTTGTGCTGAGTTTGTTGCTTGGACACTCATAAGTTTTGGAAGAGTTAAAGCGCACGTACGTACACTTCTAGGTGGGGGAAATGTTGGCACCATTGGATCGCTGGGACCTTTGTAACATGCAGCGTAACTCTGTGCTCAAAGAGCATTTCAAAAAAAACAATGTCATTTATCTGAAAAAGACTGAAAAATATGCCATAAAAATATTCGATGACAAAGTTCTAAAACAAGGTAGGTAAGTAAAGTTTTGTTGGCTAACCTTGGGCTTTTTATCTGGTAAGTTTTATTAGCATATTTTCTACTTTGTAGCGTTAATAAAGCTGGCAAAATCAGCTTTATATCTATTAGTTAAAAGCGTTTGATAACTCTTGGTTTTATAATCATTTTTTAAACTATCCAAAACTAGCATATTTGGGGACCTTTGGACTATTTGATGTACGCCTGCTTTGGACCACTGTCCAAAGGTCCCTTTGTTTATATTACAGTTTATAATAGGTGCTCCACACGTTTTACAGGTACTTTTCGAATTCTTAGATGAATAAAATGCTCAGGATTAAACAATCTCAGATGAAGTATAGACGAGCGAAGAACGTCTGCCGCCATGTACGAGCGAACAACCATTGTAGCCAGATTTTCACAAAAAAATCGAAACAATGACAACCGTCAAAAAGGTTTTTCGGGAAAATGTGTATAAAATAGATGTTCTTGATTTGATGAGTCATGTGTATCCCATTAAATCAGAAAATGACCTACATATTAATTGGTACCAAATTTCAAGACAAGCTCATCTGGTTCACATCATTTAAAGAGAAGTGTTTTCCAAAATGAACAAGCCAAAGAACCGCAGATCGCCGAATGTTATAGACTAGGCAGTGTCATCAAGCTACAGGAAGCGATTAAACATGTTGTCAAAAATGGCAGGTCTTTACTCGAGGCTGCTAGCAAATATTGATTTCCCGCTGGCAAATATCGAATTCCATGTGAAAACATACACAATACTGGCAAAACGGTATGAAAATTCTACATAAACCAAGAGGAACATGATCACAGCACAGGTAGGTTTAATCTTATTAATATTATCTGCTTATTTCCATCAACCAAATTTTCAATATCTTTACAGCTGTGATAACTTTAGTCGACTTATGGTATTGACAGCATTTGTGCCTTTAATTTAGACTAGTAAAAGGTGACCTTAGAAGAGTGTAGGGATGTTAGGTGACTGAAATGATAAATTATTTTCATATCCTACGTACTTCAGTTTTTTGATTTCACATATAACTTTAATGTTTCAAGTTGTCAACGCGCTGGAAAAAGCAGCAAAATGTTTATGATGGTTTGAAAATACAAACTAGGCTATTGGGGTACAAATATGCTGTGAGGAAGAACTTACTGCACACAAGCAGCTGAAATAAAACAAATATGGCAGGGAAAAATGGACTAAAATGTTCCCGCCAAAAAATTGTAACTAAGCTGATAAATCTATTTTTCTGAATAGAAAGATCTTCCTAGTATCAAAGGAATGATATTTGTGATGATGCTGCCATCAGCAACATCAATTTCAACCACGAAATTTTCGGCTGGTCTATTCAAGTTTCCCACAGACCTGAGCAAACATGAGCTGTAATGATATTCAGATATCGCTTGGTTTCGTGCCGGTAATATGATTGCTTTTGTTCTGGTTATCGCGTTTGTTTCTGCGCTGGTTAATTTGTTTGTTGCTTAGTAGTTCGTTTTCACTGTTTTGTTTGAATAACCATTGATGTTTGAAATTGGGAAATGATGACTAGTTTACGAGCGTATCTGCGTTCAGCTGGTCCAAAAGCCCCAGCCAGCCCCATGGTCCATTGGTTCACACACTGTGGGACGTTTGGACCAAACTTTTCAACAATTTGAAACAAAAATGTTTGATGAAGCAAATGGAAACAGCAATTTTGGACGATGAATATGTATAGCAATGTTTAGACTTTTGCGCAGCACGGGTGACATCAAACGTTACTAAGTAAGGAAAACTGAAATTCAGTGCAAAGATGCCATATTAATCTACGTACGTACAAACAGAACTCTACTTTGTGATATAAAAGATAACCATATACTTAACTTGCTCAACTATTGTTCTTCCAAACAATCAAATTTTCTTTTAAAACAGTGTTTTATGAAAAATGAAGTAGGCAATCATTCCAAACAATGAACGACCGGATCACTCCCACTCGGCTTCTATTTACTGAAAACAAGCTATACTGGAGTTCACACATTCGCTGCCAAAAATAGAACCCAACCTTGTGAAAAAGTAAAATTTTAATTTATGACAAATCAGTCTGTCAGTGTGTAAACCAACCATAAACCAGTCTGCCAGAGTAATTTATGACAAACCAGTCTGCACGTGTAAAACATTCGCAAAGAGCATTGTGGTATTGCTTTTGGTTTCCCATTTCCTTAAAAGAAATATCCAAATACCGCTTTGGTAGACCAAGATAACATCGGCACAATCAGTGGCTTAAGGAAGGGGCTCCTATGCGCGTGCCCCCCACCCATTAGGGCTTCTTCGATTAAATGTAAATGAGATTTCCAGTCATTGTGCTTGTAACGATAACAAACGAATCACCTGTTTTACAAAAATAGAATTAATTTGCCGAAAATATAGTTTTGAAAATGTTTATCTACAAGAAAAAATTATAAAGTACATGAAAAAAAAACATCAGAAATTACAGATTAAAATGTTTGATTGAAGCGTGTGATAGAGGTATAGGGAGTCTTTAATTTAAAGGTTCGAATCCAATCTCGATCAGAACGCATAAGTCTTGAATACTGATCCAGTTTCTGCTACGACAAAATATTCAATCCTAATCCTGGTCCTAGTTCAACAGAATAACTTAAAACTTTTTCACTGCCTGTTTAAATAAATATATAGTTGCAGTAAAATTGACAGTAGTAGTATTTTCCACTCCTGTTCCGAACCTGATGCTGATAATCTTGAAAAATTGCACTCCTGATCGAATCCTGAATCCAAACTTTTCTCAAGTCCCGCCGTATCCGACACCTGAAATGCCGACTCTGCCCACCTCTGGTGTGTGGCTGATGGTAGTATGTGCGTGCGCACGCGCATGAGCGTGCACAGATGCCGAAACTGAGAAGAAAACAGTTTCCTTTGTAAATGATCAATTTTGAAGCTATCTATTTAAAGGTTTTGTGAAATGTAACAATTTGGCAACATTTTGAGATAAAACTTTGGTGTTTATGCTCTGATATCCTTATTAAAATGGCGATTTTGTTTTGGATTTTTTATCTTGCGGCAAAGGCCAATTCTTCTTCTTTTATTTTGCGTATTGACTTTCGTTTTAAAGGTGCAATGTTAATGAAGGGCCTGCATTAGTCTCCGAAAGATTTCTTTCGAAGAAATAAAAGTGCAGTGTTTGAAAGTAAATTGCCTGCGTCAAAGCTTGTTTTCTCTTTTTTCTAGAAATATTGCGATACTTTTATGTGTGTATAAATATATTTATAGCATTACGCTGATAAACAACTAATTCTGAAATATAGATATTGAATTAGAAGCAATAAAATCAAGCAGTTTGAAATTCTTTAATATATTGACTGGAAAATGTAAAAATTTATTCTCTATAAAAGTAAAATTTCTGTTTTGGAAAGACATTTCTCAGCGACTACTTGATATAAAATCATTAACTAGCCAATGCTGACACAGATTGCCCAATGCGCATCTCTGTTGTAGACGTTACTGAGCTTTTTTTCTGTCCTTAATTCATCATCAGAAGAAGGAGCGAGCCAATTTGTTTTGCAGATCGTATCTAGAGTTTGTTTGAAAAAGTGACGCATTTTGTCAAATAGCGCAGCCTGCGCTTCCGTTATCAAATTGATTTGTTTTTCCAACCCCTTTAATGCCAGTCAAATTTTAGCTTTTCCATCGGTTTGCAATGATTGAACTTGCTCAACTATCTTTTGTTTTCAACAAATACATTGATTAACACATTTTTTGTTAGCAACATTGGCAAAAATTAATTCCTCCAGCAAACAAAACCCATTTACTGAAAAGACAGCAGTAACAACAATCTCGACCAAGATGTGGCCTTCAAGGGTTGCAAAATTTGACGGCGGCGAAATATCCTGCCGCGAAAATTCCTGAGGCGAGTTTTCCTACAACCATCTAAATCACCCGGAGGCGTTCTCTCCCCCAACTCTAGTCGGCTTGGCAGGACAAGTTATATTAACTACTTATAACTATCCTAGCCACGTATTAATGAACAGATTTTCGTGTGCTCCCTCTGCTAGCAATGGAGAATGCATGGAAAATTGGAAAATGTTGTTTTACGCTCTTTTACTTAGGTACTACAAATAGCAAATGTAAACAAGAATATCAATATTCTCACCTTTATTATACAACTGGACCAAAATACTGTTAAATAAAAGCCGTAGTTGGTGATGTCGATTCTCGTTGATGGAGGTGCACTAAAGAGATCAAATAGATCGAAACACGCCTGTCGCATGTGCCATACGTAAAACCCACATATCACATATCAAGCCAATATTTAAAATTCATTGGAGTTTAATAATCAAATTCATCTCCATCTTTACATGTCTTTTCTTGTATTTGTAGCGTGAATACTCGTATTTAATATGTGTCATAATCGAATGATGGAAGAGCTGCTAATTCAATCTCTGTAGACAATCCGATCAACGACAGATGAACTGAATCATTTAGAAACATATAAAACTCTATATTACCTTTGCATGATCCTGGGTCGGTGAGTTGTTTTCACATCTCAAGTAATTTTCAACTAATCCGTGGTAAAAGGATGAAATCCACGTTTACCTCAAGAAATCAAGCGCTCTCTTGTTTAAGCTAGCAGATGTGCCATTTCTGTTTAAAAGGTTTGACGCCAGTGTATTTTATTTGCTTGAAGCTGTTGCTCAAGTCTGCTCATTGCGGGTATAACTTGTTCAAAAAATTATAAATATTTATTTGCTTAGTTATGATCATTACTGCATCACTTTATCGTAAAAATGAAAGAAATTAAGGACGGTTGTTGCCCAATGTCTGTCCAAGACGTTACCACTGCCAGTCTGATTTTCGCAATGCAGGTCAAATGAAGAAAAGATCCTTATAAAATATTTCTCCTGCATGAAGGTTTCATAAACTTTGTGTGGTCTATAACTGTGATTTATATCAAATGAAATACTGTAATCATTTTGCATAAATTTACTACGGAAATCCAAACTTTACTCGTATTTGAAAATATGAAGCGGTGGTTTGAGGATTTGGGTTGCACTGACCAACAAAAAGTATTATATAGTCTCCGTATTGCTATGTTTCCATCACCAGTTTTATGGCTTACCTGTAGTGTAAAACAACTGTGATGTCACACATCTTATGTTATGAAAGCACATAGAAAGCGTGTGACATCACACTTGTTGTTAGCTATCTAAAAAGTCGAAAATTGGCC